>OY288247.1:45258761-48032547 GCA_958450325.1 Agrostemma githago | reverse complement strand
AAAGGAAAACTTTTTGGGGTTTTGATTTTTAAAGGAAAAATGAAAAAGAAAAGGAAATATTTTTGGGTTTTTGAATTTTAAAGGAAAAATGAAAATGAAAAGGAATAAAAGGATAGTAGATCCCTCCCCCACACTAAAATTGTGCATTGTCCTCAACGCACGAGTAGGGGAAGAACCGAAAAAGAAGAAAAAGAGAAAAATTGGAAAATCATTTTGAATTTTTATTGTTTTTCGATTTTTTTTGTGTTTTTCAAAATTAAGTAAGTTAAAATAAAATAAAGAAAAGAAGGTGGCAGGTCTATGTGTAATCACGTCACCTAGTCCCGATCCCGCGCGAATCGAAAAAATCAAAAGAAAAAGAAAAATTTGGATTTTTTAAATGGTCTTGGTGCGATCAATTCACCTAAGACCGGGAGCAATAATCAGGTTCTTCTTCTCTAAGGTACCTGCAGTAAAACCTCACGTGTGTAACGACCCAAGTAGGGTCACGGAGGGGCTGACAACTTTCCAAACCAACAAAAATAATTATCACTAATAACAACCAATCAAATTCATCAATTGCCCTGGCGCAGCGGAGACTGACAAAGATTACTGATAACAGGAGAAACGACAACAGACGACTGACATCCGACGCCCGACACCTCCCCCACACTAACACTAATGACACTCAACCACCCACATAGGACCTGGGGGACGAGGTGGTGGGTAGTAAGACTCTGGCGGAGGTATACCAAAGATTCGGTCAAAGTAATGTTATTGTTGTTGCAACATCCTCTGGTTCTCCTCTGTCGACAACCTCACTGCTTGGGCATCCCTAGAAGCGTCCCTGGCTACCTCGTAGCCATCTCGGGGCCCACTCAAAACCGTCTATAGAGTAGGTGTAAGAGTTATGCGCAGTATCGCGCGCATCCCGAGCTACGTTATAAGCATTTTGGGCCAAGTTGAGGGAAGTGGTCGAGTTCTCCCAACTCTGACGTGTACAATCATAGACTTCTCCCCATTGGTTATAAAACTCCTCCGATCCGAAGAACGAAGAGTGTCTCGGAGGACTCATGTTATCGTCCTCCTGGAAACCGGGGGTAGACTGGGTGAAAGTGGAGTGTCGGTGTGGGGTAAAGTCGGAAAAATCGGGGGTGAAGAACTTTGAGGTCTGCGGTTCGGTCTGACGGGAGGAAGAGGGTCCATGGGATGAAGATGGTAATGTTCTCTAACCCTCGCCCCGAAAGGTTTCTTCTTCCGGTTCCTCCTCTGACACATCTACTACCTCGACATCATCATCACCAAAGTCTAGAGGTCCCTTGGGGTAATTAACCTGATAGAACTGACCACGGGTATGATCCCGAATGTACTCCCCAGACCTCTTCGGCATGCCGAAGTTCTCCTCAACATCAAGCCTCACCCAATCTAGGTTAAGCATTTCAATAGCTCGAAACTCAGTAATCTTATACAGAAACAAACTATTATAATCCCCTTTTTGGGGTCAAACAAGAAAAGAGCAATAAGTTTCATCTAAGTAAATCCCGACTCCGATCACTGGTGCTAAGTCAGTAAAGTCCACGTTCAAGGCTCTAGCTATCATCGTGACTACGCCACCACAAGAAATGTTCTTGCGGTTGCCCTTTGCAACCTGGGCAAAATGCGTAGCTAGGGCCTCAGACATGTCAATAGAAGGGTCTCTATTCAGAACCACATCCTCTAACAATTGCACAGTAGTGGCACTACAGTTATGATGCGTATCATAGCTCAACAGAAAAGAATTGGCTATGATACGCGCCAAATACTTGAGGATGGGGTTCTGGATGGAGAATGAACGCATCTTACCCCCTTTGAAGGTCCTTTTGCGGGCACTTTTAAACCAAAACCGATCATGGGCAAATTTTTCATCCCTAGTTTGCCCCGCCCGAGGTCCATCTCCGGTATGCTGTCGTACCCAATTTCACCACCCTTACTGAAATGGGTACGAGAATAGAAGATAATTTGAGGCTAGACGACCTTACTAAGGCCTCTACCAAGGGATACCAAGGGGCTACCTCTTCCACTACAAAGCCCACAGCTGTAACTCGCAGCATCTTCGACGCGGTTAATCTAGTAGATGCCTCGTCTAAGAAGAATACCCCACCTCGGGTATTCACCGATATAGGGACTACCTATACATATGCCTTACAAAGGCTATCCTCCAAGGGCCTGATCCAACCGATAGGCCCAACTCCTGAAGTCTCAGTTGAAAAACGCTCCAAAAGCTACAACGTTCAGGCCTATTGCCAATATCACCGAGATAATGGGCACGTTACTGAAAAGTGCTGGAAGTTAAAACATCTGATTCAGGATTTGATCGAAAACGGGAAAATACCGTTGCCCGGAGACAAATCGAGTAACAAAGAAAACCCCTTCAGCGCCCATGCCATCTTCACCGGAGAAGTAATTGACTATTCTCACCTCATTTCTCCTTTCATCGCACAAGTTAATGGGATTTGGTTCGATGATGAAGATGATGTTTACATTGTTAAAGGGGAAGCTGTCCCCATCACACCTGAAGAGGTCCGAAAGGCTAAGTCAAAAGCTTTAACCAGTAACCACCTCGCCACTGCCAGTCGTCCTTATCAAGCTACTAGCTCTAAGGACACCCCAATCTCAACAACCGTCACTGATGCGCGTATTTTATATACACTTTTTATGCCTTTTATACGCGCATTCCCGTGTTTATTGAATAGTGAAAACTATTATTTTGCCCCGAATTGGCTACTTTGTGGTGTGTATTGTCCTTTTGCAGGAACGGAAGACAAAGGAACTAAAACGAACCAAAACTGCGCCAAAACGAAGCTGGAAGGATCTATTCGCTGAAACGGGTGATAGTCGACCGACCATGACGATAGTCGATCGACAATGAAAATAGTCGGCCGACTATTCTAGAGCTTGCAGAGATCAAGTTAATGAAGAATTAGTCGACCGACTATTAGAATAGTCGGCCGACTATTTCCTGGGCCGCGGGCAGGTTTCGTACTCAGCAAGAAGTTTCCTAAACAATTTTTAACTCATTCAAATTGTATAAATACGGCTTTTCAGCCACATTAGAATTCACTTTTCTCTTCTCCACTTTTATTCCTCCTTAGACTTTTATCTCTTTTCTTATTCTCTTAAGATCACTCTTAGTTTAATTTCTTCTCAAAACTCGGTCATTGTAAGACTTTCGGATTCGAATCGCCTTCGTTCCTTTTGGTAATTTTATTTAATCCCTCTTCCTTCTTCTTCATTCCTGATTGTTCTTCTTCTTCATATTTAATTATTCTTAACCGTTGTTTTATGCTTGTCGCAAATTTATTATTTTTCATCATGTTCAATCTAGTAAAATCTTTTATTAATCTTGTTGTTCTCGATTTAATTATGAGTAGCTAATTTTCTTCTCTAGGATTTAGGGGATCTGCGAATTGAATGTGGTCGCTAAATAATTTATAGATCTGTCAATAATATTGTGTCTGAGTTGTCAATTGTAGCATATAATCGCGATTAGTCAGTTAATTCGCATGATTGATTAATTGAATTCGGTAAACTTGAACCTAAGATCGGAAGCCTGGTAAAGGTTAGACCTGCTACAACACATTAGTTTGCCCTAATAAGATCGGAAGCCTTTAGACGCATGCTAGGGTGAATAGCGGACCGGAAGGACCTTTTCACTACCCCTTAGACCAATATCTGCGACAGACCTGTGACTTAGACCGTGACCATATGAGATTCGTAGTGAACCGATAATCCTAGTTTTCTCTGCATATATCAATTCGTCTTAATTCATCATATTTAGTTTACTTATTCTTCTCCTTTATTTTTCTCTTCCTTCACTACTTTAGTTTAGTCAAACACAAACAAAACCCCCGATTTGGTTACTTAGATAGACTTTAATTGCGAGTAGGATTTATTTGTCTCCATGTGAAATCGATCCCGACTTCCCTAGCTATATTTTTAGTTGGACCGTAGTTAGTTATTTTTGATAGGTACACGACTAGCTTATCAGTCACTGAACCTGCCAGGACGGAAGCTGCCCTTGAGGAGGCAAGCACTGACACGACTCTAGTCAAACAACTGAAGAGGGCTCGAGTTGACCTCACTATATGGCAACTCTTGGTTAGCTCGCAAGAACATCGAGAGGCACTTACTAAGGCTCTTGATCAGATCAAGGTCGACTCATTGGTTACCCCTACAGAAATGGTAGCCACCATCATCCCCCACCTCAAGGGCAAGTACAAAAAAGAAGGCCCATTAATCACCTTCTCTGAGTCCGACCTACCCTCGTTCGGGGCCTCTCATAACTTGGCAATGTACATCACGGTGATTTGCCTAGGAAAGTATCTCCCAATGACCCTGATTGATGACGGGTCTGCTGTGAATGTCCTTCTTTTAAGGACCGCTAAAGGCCTCGGCATTACCGAGGCCGATTACCTTCCAACTGTGCAAACTATCCAGGCTTTCGATGGAACCCCAAAATCGGTTGGTAGGGCCGTTAAGCTAACAACTATAACGGGCCCAATTGAGAAGAAGTTGGAGTTCTAGGTGATTGATGTCACCTCCTCTTTCAACTTGCTCCTCGGAAGGTCGTGGATCCACGCCGTTAACGCGGTGTCCTTCACTCTTCACCGGAAGGTTAAGCTGCCCCTGCAAGATGGTGTCATTACTTTGGAGGCAACCCCCATAACGGTGGCTAGCTGCAATGCCACGGGCCGTACGGACCTCCGAGGGTTCGATTTTGTAGGGATGATCAAAGAGGAATTTCTCTCCTGGCCTTACTTCACCACTAGCATCGATACGATGCTACAGAATTTAGGATATTTACCGGGGGATACCTCGAGGCCATATCTTCCAGTTGGGAAGATCATTGAAGTCCTGAACGACGGAGAATCACGCTTCGGACTGGGGTACGCAATGACACTGGGAAAAGTCGTCCGGGCGGGTATTGAGAAGGCCTGAAACATCATTAAGGGTACCTACTTGGGCCCTTATACCCACGGTTGACCGACTACTTTGTTACACCGGTATTCGGGGCTGCCCAGGTTGGTGTGTACCAACCAACCCTCACATATCCCGAGACCAAATTGGCTCAGGAATGCAACTACATTCCAGATGATATATTTGCCCTCATCCAGTCTGAATCCAAGGAGGGTGCTGATGCTGTTGAGCCCGTGCTAGGGCTACTATTTGGGGAAGAAATGCATATCCCAACTCCTAAGGAAGACCTGGTGAACCTGATCCTCCAAAGCAACAGGTTCGATCCCACAAAGCTGATCTCTGAAGTCGGCTCTGATACCAGGAAAAGGGCATGGAGGAAGACTATCAAGTGGACTGACAGCCAGGGCCGAGTCTACTAGCTGACCACCGGTGAAGGAGACATGCCGGACACCGAGTTTGAGTCTAAGTCAGAGTCTGAGTCTGAGTCTGAGTCAGAGTCTAGAGGGTCTGGTGCTAGAGTCCAATCTGTAACCCCTCTCCCTGTAGTCACTTCCACTGGAGCCTTGGGGTCTGTCCCCTGGGCACTCCCAATCCCGCCTCTAACCAATGATCAGATGGCCGCTCTCTTCGAGCTATTTTCCAAATTTACTATCAATAATAACGATAACTGTTCTCCTTACGACTTGTCTTATTTTCAAAATGCTTTCAATTTCAAAAATATTATATGCAATGACATTGAGAAACCCGACGAACAGGTATCCTTGCCCCTGCATCTGATCGAGCAACTAGAGCAAAGGGAATCTCAAGACCCGGTAATCGAAGAAACCGAGTTCATCAATGTGGGAACCACCTTAGAGCCCCAGATCCTTAAGATAGGGTTATCTTTAGATCCCGAGGAGAGACAACAATTCCCGAACCTCCTCCAAGAGTTCAAAGATGTCTTCGCATGATCCTATAAGGACATGCGGGGGATAGATCGGGAAATAGCTGAACATCCTATACCCATCAAAGACAGATGTAAGCCGGTAAAACAGAAGCTCCGCAGAATGAGGCCCGAATGGTCTCTCAAGGTCAAGGAAGAGGTAGACAAAAAGTTCAAAGTCGGCTTCGTACAAGTGTCCGAATATCCGTACTGGGTTGCAAACATCGTGTCGGTACCTAAAAAGGACGGTAAGGTGCGCGTATGTGTAGATTTTTGAGATCTTAACAAAGCAAGCCCGAAAGATTTCTTTCCATTGCCACACATCGATATACTGGTGGATAACACGGCCGATCATGCCCTTTTATCATTTATGCGGGTATGCCGGTTATAACCAGATCAAGATGGCGGAAGAAGATATGAGTAAGACCACCTTCATTACACCTTGGGGTACTTACTGTTACACCGTTATGCCGTTTGGTCTCATCAACGCCGGGACCACTTATCAACGAACCGCCACGATCTTATTACACGATATGATGCATAAAGAAGTGGAAGTTTATGTAGACGACATGATCGTCAAGTCCAAAGATCGAGAAGGGCATATCGCTGCCCTAAAGAAGTTTTTCACCCGACTGCGCAAATACAACATGAGGCTAAACCCTCAAAAGTGCAGTTTTGGGGTAACGTCTGGCAAAGTACTGGGTCATATCGTTAGCCAACATGGCATCGAAGTCGATCCAGTTAAAATCAAAGCCATAACCGAGATGCAACCTCCCAAAACCGAAATAAGGGGATTCCTCGGAAAAGTTCAATACATCAGCCGGTTCATTTCCAAACTGACTATGGTATATGAACCAATTTTCAAGAAACTGAAAGTGGGAGAACGAACACTGCGGGACGAAAAGTGTTAAGCGGCTTTCGATAAAATCAAAGAGATCCTGTCTGCTCCGTCAGTATTAATGTCACCTCAACCCGGTTTGCCTTTGTCATTATATCTAACAACGACCTAGACAGCCATAGAAGCTATGCTAGCACAGACGGTCGACTCGGAAGAACGAGCAGTTTACTACATCAGCAAAAAATTCTTAGAGTATGAATGCAAGTATACCATACTCGAGAAGACGTGCCTAGCCCTAGTCTGGGCCACCAAGAAACTTCGACACTAAATGTTCAGTTACGAGGTGCATGTATTATCCAAAATGGTGTAGACACCCAAATTTGGACCTGGTGGCTGCAGAAGTGCCCAACAATCACCCGATGACGATAGGACGGCAACAAGACGCGAGTTCGCGATGTTTTAGATAGTTTTTCTATAGAACGGATCAAATAATTACTCGGAAAGATTAAATTAACATCCAGGCAGGCTTAGTCGTGTCATTACGGTCGCGTTGACACTAATTAGAGTCAATTCCGACACCGGGGCCCCGAATCGGTATCGAAATATGAAAAGTCAAACCCGAGTCAACGCGTCGGGCCGAGCGAACCTCGAGATGCGCGCCTGAAGCTCACCCGGCACTCAACATGCTAGGGTTATAGAGAAGCCTTAACCTCCAAGATAACCTAGGATATGCATCTTCTCCGTTTTGGAAAGTTTTGATATCGCAACTTCAAAACTTCGACAGCCCTAGCTTACGCTCCTGAAGACTGAACTGCCTCACACCGGGCGCCTGAAGACCGAGTCGCATGACCCCGGGCGTCAATATGGGTTACGAGGACCGAAAACACCTATAAATACCCTTCTCACATCATTCATTCGACACACAATCACGAGTTCGTGCCTAGTTCAACACAACTCGTTCTTCCCTCTCTTTTCTCTCGCTAAGGGCTCGCACTCCGACACCCGAGGCAAACGATCCACTCGATCGTAGTTCCGATAAAGCGAAATCGACGCTACTCCTCACCTTCGAGCACTCCACTCGATCCCGAGGTGCCTGTGTTCGACTAGCTCGAGTCTAGTAACGAAGTTCTGCCGTATTAGCCGCAGAAACGGTCCGTAGTAAAGAAGCTCTGCCGGAGTAGCCGTGGGACGGGTCAACGGTAACGAAGTTCTGCCGGAATCACTGGTCAAGCTAGAAGGATCCGCCTGTTGAAGTCGAATCGTCACTAGGTTGCCATCTAAACAAAACATTCCATATTTGTACTTTCTATTATTATGCACTATGACAACACTAGATGTGGGCTCTAGGCCCACAAGCATCTACTAAAATACTTAACGTCCCAACTTCAATCACAAATACAAAAACACACTAAATAGACTTGAGTAATTTCGAGATCCGTTCTAAAAATTATCTATGCATCGAGTCCCGTTTAGTGTATACTCCGAGGGTGCAATTCCTCACAATGTGATTTACTTACATTCGCATTTACAGTTTTTCGTATGATTTATTGCTTTTATGACCTTATAATCGCATGCTAAATCACCTAACGCGGAATTCAAAACGTAAAATAACTAAAACTGAACAAAGCGATGGTCGTCCGTATTAGTACGGGTGCTCACCTTATTAGGTTCGACGCATCTCTATTAATGCCGAAACGACGCATCTTAAGCAGAATACCAGGTAAGGTATACCACAAGAACGACTAATATCTGTATTATCGAGTTAAAACTGATTTGCTAATCCGTATAATACTAGTACTCTCTACTCTTCCACGTGCATCTTTTCATGGCCAAGCACGTGAAATCGCATGCAAAGAATGTAAACACCACTACTTCGACGACAATACTTACTTGTCCTTAAACAACCAACGTAGCTAAATATAGGGTTAAAACAACGAATGTTACAGTACTTCCGCCACAACAAAAGAACTAGGATATCAGCCCACCGATTGATTAGTAGAGGCCGCTATAGTGCGGGCGGGATTGGGTGTTGACATATCGGATGTTGGCTTCCCAATACGTACCCTCACCCCTTACTCAGAATCAACGGTTTTCGGATGTCCAAAACCATTGACAATGAGAGTCATTCCAGGCATGGAGTGCTTAAGGGTACAAGTCTTTATCTTTTGGTCCCGTGCCACTCAACTTTGAGCCGACAAGGGGTCACAGTTGACTTGAACGGTTTCCGAGTCCCCATAATTGACTCAGTGGCGACTCCACAAATCGGCAAAAAATTCAGTTCACTAAAAAGGTCTCCTTACCAAATGAATCGGCCTTTAAACATTTACAACCACGACTCGATCGATTCCCAAACGGAAACACGGGTGCCCACACCCGTCTGGTACAAGTCCGTATCGTCATCTAAATCGAGGTCCGACACTTCGCCCCGTATGCGAGAACGGACCGGCCTTCGGCAGGGATGGGGCCGCGTGAGTGGCCGCCGCCACACGTTGAAAACCGGGTCGCCGGGCGGTGGGGACGGACGTCCACAGTTTGGCGACTCTGCTGGGGAATTGGAAACAAGTTTCCAGCGGTGGTGTAACTTGAACGAGGTCGGTGAAGCTCATTTCTTAGTTCCTAGTTGTGGTGACTACAGGTTTTGGCCCTAAAAATCCCACCCTAACCGATATCAGGACCAATCGACCTCTTCGCGGTAAGATCTCTAGGGACACGCAGAGAGATCCTCGATTAACTCTCCGGCCGCCCAACACGTAACCCGCGGGATTAATAAGTGGATTGTCCAAGTGGACGGTATGACATTCATCTCCCCAAATCATTGTCAATACCTAAGTAAAGACTATTCGTGGGCGGTAGCCTACCCTAACCTACCTCTGTCTGCATCCTGCATGAGTGTACGCATTCCTAGTTATGTGTAGCGTGTTTAAACAATACAACCCAAATAAAACACTAAAAATCTGGATTCAACCACGCCAACATATTCCACTGCACCCAATTCCGTTTCCAAAAATACCTCATCTTTTCAAAACGACCATTTAAACATCAATACTCTGATCGAATCGTGATTTCTAAAAAGGGAAAACATTTTTAGATGTCGTTATCATGGCAAAATTTACACTCACTGCTTTCAAAAAAAAAAGTTTCAGTGCCATCACCTAGGCCAAATTAAAACCCGTAAACAATGATTACCGTCAATGCAACCGAAACTTCCAGTTAATGGGGTTAAGGCCACCACGCGGTTACATTTTATTTTAAAAAAAAAACGTTTTTTGCACATACCGTTAACACAACCGAAGCTTCAATTAATGAAGTCAAGGAGTCCAAAACGGTTACATTCTCGAAATACTTTTAGCAACATGTCCTTCCCACCGCCAAATGCTAATTAAGGCAACCGACAAACGTGTGTCACTCGTTTCAAAAGTTTTTCTAAAAAATACGATTTATCACCTAAAGTTCTTTAATAAGAATTTAGTTACACCCTTAGAGCACCATCGTTGGACCACGTACACCGCAAATGTCGAGCTAGCTAATTAATAGTAGTTTCGATAAAAGCATCACGTTATCATTTTCAAAACTGGTTCCCCAAGAACCATGCTCTTTTCAAAAAAAAAAACTTCGCTCTTTTGCTATCGCCGGATGCCCGACGCACGCGCATAGCAACGCATTTTTTACATCGCAAACGATGTTACCATACTATCGTCACCTTAATTTTACAAAATCACTTTTTTCAAAAAAGTCAAAACTCTCCTCGCGAGTATCAGTCATTTTCAAAAGCCTATACCAAAATTCTTTGATCCTGAACCGGGATCGCGATCAACTTCTTACGTCGTACAACCGCGTGATTAACTGTCTGTGTTAGTTACTAGGGTCGCCTCTAATCAAGGTTTTACATTTTGGGTCCTCTCGTCCTGAGAAGTCCTCCTTAAATCTCACCTCCGAGGTTTGTGTCAGATCGTCTCAATATAGAGACTTAAATTCATTAGGCGTTTTGCCGAATACACCAAGAGTCTAAAGCACTGAGTCACTAAGCCAAATGACTGTAAACACACGCGAGTCAAGGGTCTCATTTTCGCGTCGCTCAGTCACGAGCATTCCTCGAGTCCGTAAGTCGCCCGGTGGATCCGTTCTGACCTTTTAATCCTTTCCCATTAGAATCACTCCCCGACATGTCGGTAGATTCAAGCGCCAACAAAAGCATCCGCAACGATGTCAGTGCCCTAGCCAAAATGGTTCGCAACATCCATACTTCAGTAACCCGTTTGACTTTATCCATTCGTTACATCGATAGCCGCCTCAATTTCCTTGAGAGTAGAGACACTGAAAGCGATACAAACGCTAACCTGAGTGATTACCATGCCCAAAAGCCTACCCAGGATATATTATCCCAATGCTCCTCCCGATCGGAGCTTCCTAAGTCGATACAGAAGGAATACCAAGACCTTACAAGGCCACACCCAACAAAGTAGGAAGGTCAGTGAGAAAGTTTACCCCAATCAACTCATCTTACACCGAAGCCCTTAGGTGCCTAGTCGATCAAGGGTTACCCTCACCTATGGGTCCCACTCCGGACCCACCAGTCGGCAAACGAGGCAAAAGTTGAACCCTAATGCTTATTGCCTGCACCACCGTGGTAACGGGTATGATACCGAGTCTTGCTTTCGGCTCAAACATGCCATACAGGATATGATCGAAAACGGGACCATTAATCTCCTTCCATCTGAGAAACCAAACAATTCCACAAACCCTTTTAGCGTTCACACTGGCCCTGGCGACACCATCAGTTGTTCCCGCCTCGACCCTATAGAGGAGAATGTCCAGAATATCGAGGAAAATCCTGACAACCCACGGGCATCCACTAAGATGAGTAAATCTACGTCCGAGTCAGAGTCTAGTTCATCTTAGGGCCTAGACCTAGTAATATAGCAAATGTCTTTTTGTTTCTCGCATCGAGTCAGGAGGTTTGAGGGGGTCTCTCCTCCACCTCCCCGAAAACAATATCTCGGGTGCGTAGCTGTGGACATGACGTAGGTCCACCCCGAAGCGGCCACGCGCGGGTTTGGGTAGGCGAATGAATCTCGTGATGAGATTGTTCTCGGGTTCGAAATTTAAGTCAAAATGGAGTCGCCACCGAATTTTGTGGTTATTCGGAACCATACGAGCCCACTCTATGTCGTCATGGGCTGTACACAAAGTACGGCCCACCACGATTTCAGAGTTTATGGGGCTCGTCCCTTTGCATTGCAATATCGATACCGTTTAAACTGGCTTTCATATATAGAATGACTCTCGAGCGCCAATGGTTTCGGGCATCCGGAAACCAAGGTTCTGAGTAAGGGGTGAGGGTACGTGTTGGGAAGCCCACTAAGGACACCCAACTCCGCCCGCACATGGCGGCCTCTACTAAGACATCGTTCGTGTTCGTGTGCGCGCTCTAGTGAAACGACTATATGATATGCAAAAAACGTTTTCGGCTAAGCATGCGAATTAAATGTGAGCTACGTCATTTTAATGCATCTTGATTCACGTCAAAGTGATTTAGCATGTGATGTTCATTTAAGACAATAAATGGCAAACATCGAAAATAGAAAACTCGTAAATAAATTACAAATTACACGGGCGGAATACAACCCGGAATTCACAATACAACGAGCAATAAAATAGAATAATCGAATAGGAAATGGTAAACGTTAACTAGAAACGGACCCGTATATAATAAATATAAACTAGACCATAAGTTGTGCAAATGATGGACGAACTCCAATTAAATACACATTATATTGTGTATTAAACGGAGGACGGAGATATGGGAGCTAGAAGTGGTGCTAGCCCGATCCCAAATCTGGATGCCTTGTCCCGACTTATCACATCGAAAAATTGGCGTCTAAATTAGTCATGTATCGGATACGACTAAAGAGTCCTCGACACAAAACTAATTGTGAAAGACATCGATCAAAGTCGTAGAAGTGAATTATAATGCATGAATTTTGGAAAATAGGATCACGTGATTGACTTTGCATGCGACGACTAAGTCGTAAAAAAAGACGAGGCTCAAATGATGCACTAAAGCTCTCGGTTTATTTTGAACAAAGGGACCCACTCGATCGAGTCTTGGCAAGGACTCGATCGAGTGAACCCTTAGAGGAGCTACTGCCCGATTTTTGTAGTGCTACTCGATCGAGTGGCCTTGTGCAGTCGATCGAGTGCCCTCTGTACGGGTGTTTAATTTGTGTTGTAAAACGACCCATTCTATAGCTTTTATGTTTTTCAATCGAGATGAAATTACGGTAAATATAAATATTGTCCAATTAATATTAGTTTAAATCTCGATGGCTCGTCATACTCGACATTCGGTTATAGAACCGACATCTAGTATTTAGAGCGAATTTGCAGAATCGAGTTTGATCGGGCTAGAACAAATATCGATTCCCTCCGCGTCATAATGTCGTAATAAATCCTTTCGGATCGTGTGATAATTAATTCGGCGTCAATGGGTTTCGTCCTAATCCGATTTGTCGATGATTCTTTAGAACAATATTTTGAAAGAAATGTGGTCGGACATATTTAACGACGAATCTCCACGATCTATTACGCCCTTAAGTGTTTAGGGCGGTGCACCTCGAAGGGCGCCACCTCCAATACGACTTGTAAAGGGATTAAATAGACTTTGGGCGGAATTCGTAATTAAACATATTCGACCCAAAAATTCGACCGTCGTTGCAAACTTAAGTCCTCGGCATTTTAATATCGTAATTTGGCCTTAAGGCCTACGATCATTAATTTAGCCTCAACGGACGTTGCTCGGATCGTTTTGAAAATAGTTTTGTTAAATAATTATACGCGGTATTAATATTATAACAAAATGTAAATGAGCAATAATTAAAATGTTAGGTGTTAGATACAATAAATAAAAAAAATGTTAGATTGCAATAAATAAAAGTGTTAGATTAGAGAGTTAGTATACATAAAATAAAATGTTAGTAATGGAATTAAAAATGTTAGTATTAGTGTTAGTATAATTAATAATAATAATACTAATAACAATAATAGTAGTACATATATACATATAATCGAAAAGAAAAGAGAAAGGAGAAAGAGATGACGGGGTTTGAATTACACCCTCAACCTACATGCTTAATGGCCTCGGAAACGAACTCGTAATAGCGACGGGAGCGCGGGAGTGTCGAGATATGTAGGGTGAGCTATGGTGTGTGTCTTTGACGAGTTTTGATCTCGGAATTTTGAATATGTATGTGTGTGTATGTGTATGAGTGCCTAGAACTCAAGGTGATGAAGGTTGAATGAGGATTGAAAGGGTTGGAAAAATCTTGTGAAATGAATTGATGTGATGGGGTATTTATAAGGAGGACCCCGGTTTAGGGTCACTCGATCGAGTGGAGTGTGTGCACTCGATCGAGTGCCCGGTTCGAGTCCGGTTCGGCCGGTTTACTGCTTTACTCGACCGAGTGGGTGTGAATGGAGGGAGTGTAAATAGGGAATGATTGTTGACCATTTTTGAAAGGATTTGGTTGTTGTGACCTGATTCATTTTGTGTATTTGGACATAATGTGAGGCTGGTTCGTCTCGGGATTCGACTTTGACCGGGTTTTGACTCGGTCGCTAAAAGACGGTTTTATTTCCGGTGACGGTTTTGACCCAAATTAGTCTCATTTTATTGGAAACGGCCCACTGTGCCTGGATTTGAGGTCGGTTTTGAGAGATTTGCACTCCGCTAAATGCCCACATCGGATACTATTGATTCCGAGTCCGTATTCGAGCGTATTAAGTCACGTTAGCGTCCGATCATCATCGGGTGTTTTGTCGGGAACTGCTATAGACACTAGCAGGCAAAATGCGGGTGTCTACAGAGCCCCCACTCTGACTGAGGCTTGGACAAGGTAAAAGTCAGAGTAGCTACCAGGCCAATCGAGGATTACGACCTGGCAGCCTTCCGGTCGGGTCGTTTATAGTCCATTAGACTTGCGTGAAGGTCTCGCCAGCCATAAGAAAAGGGGTCATACCTGTCCTGATGACGATAGCTCCGTGGGGAGTCGGACTTGCCTTTGAAGTCTTAGGTGTACCTTTATTTGCACGTAATATCTAGGTGAAACACCGACTCACGCAGGGGAGTAAAGTAGCTGCGCGGGGACTTGCTTCTGAAGTCTTGGGTGTACCCGTATGCCGACACATCACGTCTTGGATGTAGCATTCCAGGAGAAACACCGCTTTTGGTGTTCCATTGGGAAGCACTAGCTGACACCTGAAATGTTAGATACATAGGCAGAAATAGCAGGCATAGTATATAGCAAGATAGCACATAGGAAATGCAGTTAGCATCTATAGACTAGTTTGCGCTGAGGGAAATGATTTTTGCTTAATTTTGAAATCGAAGTCCTGAAAGCAACTCACGTGCTAGGAGATAAGTTTTCAAAATTGAAAGGGGTAGAAAAGAAATTTGCAGTTTAAATAGACCGAAATTTGACCTTGTCGAAAAGGATTTTCTCAAATGGCTAAGTTTTGCAAATTTTTAAAATGAGAATTTGAAAGGAGAAACATATCGACAGATTCGACTCTGGACGTGACCGGACGAGTTGACAGACACGACTTGGCATCTCGCAGGGGTTGGACTGTGACTCGGTAGGGAGGTGGGCCACCTAAGATGGCAAGACTCTTAAGTTGCGCTATTCCGTAGCCTAGGCGAGTGACAACACGGTCGAACATACACTGAAATGGGAAGGATGTGTCATAGTCTGTAATGAGACTGCTTCTGCAGGACTCAGCAGTGGCAATGCTATAGTCTAGTGCTTTTTTGAATTATTGATTTTGGGGTACATTCCCAAAGTGGGTGTTGCTTCGAGTCCTTGATAGATTCTCGTCTTTGACTGAGCCGAGTACTAGGACACTCTATAGAAAGGAGGCTAGTTTTTGAAAATATTTGGATTATGTGGGTGGATGGAGAACTTCTGCCTAAGAGAAGCCCCCAGGACGACAAAGCTACCTGTTGAGAGCATGACAGTGTCGTGATAGGAATGATGGTGCTTTTTTGAACTTGTGTCAATGTGGGTGGTTGTGCCTTTGTTGAAAGGCTGCCTACGTATTCACGTGTAGTGAAATCAATCCAAGCCGTAGTTCAGTGGATTGGAAGATATATTATGGTGCCTAGTTTATTAGGGCTTTGTGTGTAACTAGCCATAGCGATGGTGTAGGCTAGGTTAATTCCCAATGATGTCTTGATCAAAGGGCTAGAACAGTTAGGATGTTGATCCCGTGACTGTGAGCGTTCTCCGGGGTAGCCCTCAGAGGTGGTGTGAACTATTTGGGCATGTTCTATGCCGACCGCAGGTTGAGTTCCCGTGTTTGGGGTTGGTAACTGGTTTGGATGTTTTTAGAAATGTGGAGCTAGGTCGCAAGTGGCTTTGATGATTCGAAATCTGGAGCTCGATTTTGTGGAGCTAAAGCTTCGAGGGTAAGGTATTGTAATGTGGTAGGAAAGGGGGAAGTCGAGTAAAAATGACTCGAACTTCGATTGAGGTAGGTTTGATAATTCGGGATCTGACTTCCATGTCTGGCCCTAATGGTTAGGGGTATCCTATGGAGCTTGAATCCTCAAAATTCCACGTTGTCTCTTAGCCTAGGTCTCGGGAAAGTCTTGAAGGTTGTAATGTGGGAAGGCTAAGTGTGGTGTTAGCTAACCAGCTGATTGTTTCTCCCCTTTTGGACGGTATAGGCATTGATAATTTTTGAATTGACCGTACCCCGGTCAAGGGATTTTCATTTGAGTTGAACGTTGACCACGGTCATGGGTATTTGAATTTTTTTGTTTTTGTTTTTTTTTTGGGTTGACCTCTTAGCCCCGGTCGTGGGATCCTTCACTTGAGTTCATTGTGTCCCGGTCAAGGGATTGATCGTATCTTGTCGAGGGATGTTGAGAGTTCTTTTTTGGTCATGGCCAGCTCTTTTGTTTCGGCCTTTTGCTTTTTTTCTTTGGACTTCTGTTTTTTGTCCAGTTTTTTTTTTCACGGCTATCCCTCCCTTTGATGTTGTGGGTGGATATGGGGGTGGGCCCATCGGTTGGATTAGGCTTGTGGAGCTAAACCTTTGTAAGGTATAAGCCTAGTTGGTGAGTGCAACTCGCGGTGGAGTACTCTATGGTAAGCATGGTGATTTGGATCTCGGTATTGTCATCATAATTCCGAGCATGCTTAGTGGGAGCATCGTCCCGAGTTGGGTATTTTTGGCATCAAGCCTATAGAGTCACGATGTTTCTTTTTTGCTTCTGGTCAGACTAACGCCTAAGGTAGGGATTGATCAGTCTTATTGGAGGGGTGTTTATTGTGGGAAATGGGCTTGCCTTCCGTCTTGAACCCAAACTAGGAGACTACCTAGATTTGTCATAGGATTCGATACCGCTCCAGCTAAGGGTAGTTTTTGTGGCTTTCTATGCCAGACATGGAACAAGTAAAGGAAAACACGGGTCTCGGTTCCTGCAGTCATTATAGATGTGCCTATAATAGTCACGTGCATGTGCTCACAGTGTATGAGGGTGTTCATCATGTTCTCGGAAACACATAAGGAAGCATATAGGAGAGATTGAAAAAGTTGATTTTATTGAATTTTGGAAAGAGGACAGAATACAGTTGACTCTGACTCTGACATCGGAATTGAAAGAAATAGAACATCCTAGACTCGGACTCAGACTCGGACTCGAATCGAATCCGGACTTTCGGATACTTGGTTGGTCGTTTCTTTTTGGTAAGGTCCTTGATTGGAGGAAACGACAGGTGCCACGATTCGCCTAAACTCGACTTTGCGCGAATGCAATAGAGGGAGTCAAACTAGACATGGCCCGGGGTGACGGGTCGACAAAAGACTCTTGGACCGGGATACTCGAACGTTGACCTAGACGAGGTAACAACCCTGGCTTGGACTCGACGATGAGACTCAAGCTGCACGAGGGTAAGTCCAAAAATGGGGCGACGGTGTTTGACCGCGTCACGTGTTTGGACTAACCGTGGCGACCTAAACCTTTAGGAGACTCGGGTGTTCGTAGCATAGGTACGACTCGAAGAAGACATCATAAGGACGCCGGTGTATGATGAACGTAAGGTACCCCTTAAGGTGACTGTGGTTGAATGCTCGGGTGGAGGACAGCCCCCAAGTGAGACTAAAGACTCTGATAGGACTCAGATGGTGCGGCATCCGAATGACTCGAAAGTGACACACGTGAGACACCACGTGTAGGACATGACCCTTAGAGCAACCGTGATTGATCTCTCTGCTGAAGGGTAGCCCCCGAGTGAGATTGTAGGTTTTGCTAAGACTCGAGTGTCGGACGAGTGACCCTTAGATGTAAGGACCACAAACCTTTTTTTTATAGGGTTATGCCTTGTAAAAGGTTGACTCGGCCTCGAGGAAAGGCAGACGGGGTAAGGGAAGAAACTTGCGATGTAAGATCGGCAGAGTTTCGACGCTAGAGACCCTTGACTTGACTTGAATAAGGATAGACCCTGTGATTAGGGTAGACCCTTAAGTTAAAGGACTTGAATTGGGATGACTCGACTAACGGATTGAAAGACGGGCAAAATTTCCCTAGGAAAGGTCGTGGGGACCGTCCTGTCGGAGGGAAAGATCGCGTGTGACTTTCTAGTTAGGACTCGAGTGTTCAGACTAACCTTCCAGTTACGAGTGTATGACTCGTGTTGGTCGGTTATGCCTTTAGGAAAAGGCGGACTAGGATGGGGAAGAAACCCGTGATGTAGGATCGACGGAGTTTCGACGCTAAAGACCTTCGACGTATTAGGAAAAGACCCGACACACGAATTATGGTAGGTCCTATAATAAGGAAGGTTTTTGAAAAATGATTGAATTTTGAAAATTGAGAGGACAGTCCTGAAATTGGCAGTGGGCCAATAGGACCGGGCATTTTGAAAAATTAGAATGGTTGCGAGTAATTTCGCGTTTTGAAAATTGAGGAGGCGATCCCGTCTTTTGAAATTGGCAGCATGCCGACAGGGCCGAGTTTTTTTTGATAAGTTGAATATTTGGAATTTTGAAAATTTGAATATCAAAAATAAATTTCCGAAAATTTGAAAATCGAAAATAAGATCCCGAAGATTTGAAAATCGAAAACGGCATTTCGGAGATTTGAAAATCGAAAATGGAATCTTGAAGATTTGAAAATCGCGAATGGCATCACGAAGATTTTGAAAATTAAAATTGAATTTTGAAAATTCGAAAATCGAAATGGAATTTGGAAATTCGAAAATCGAATGGTGGATCGGAAATTCAAATTTTGAAATGGACAGCATGCCGGCTAGAAAATAGGCTATTTTGAGTCAAATCATCAGTCTAAATTTTGGTAACATTCCCAGTTTTGAAATTGGATATTTTTGAAAGATGGGTCCCGAAAGGGACTGCATTTCGGGTTTTCAAAATTTGGTATTTTGGAAAGATGCATTTTTTGAAATGACGATTTTTAAAAAAAAAAATGACACGGAAACCAAGTAGCACGTAGTCAAGCAAGCATTATAACGACGCTTATGTATGCTTTACGCTATGTCTCGGTCGGTCAAAATAGGGTCTATACCAACGACGATAGTATTCTCGTAGTCAGGACGGACTCCCTAAGCCGAGTTGGTCTTAGGACATGCCGCAAAACCCTTACGAGTTCCACCATCAAAGTCTTTAGCGCACCCATGTAGGAATGCACCGCGGTATAGTGGGACGTCGGTCACAAGTAACCGGCCCGGGCAAAATTTGGGTTATGCATGAATCATTAAACTAATGCGCGCACACTAATATACGAACGATTTCTCTTCGAGTCTCACCCTAGGAACCCCGATGACATGTGGTACATCAGGTATCCCCAGCGGAGTCGCCAAATTGTGGACATGACGTAGGTCCACCCCGACGCGGCCACGCGCGGGTTTGGGTAGGCGAATGAATCTCGTGATGAGATTGCTCTCGGGTTCGAAATTTAAGTCAAAATGGAGTCGCCACCGAATTTTGTGGTTATTCGTAATCATACGAGCCCACTCTATGTCGTCATGGGCTGTACACAAAGTACGGCCCACCTCGATTTCAGAGTTTATGGGGCTCGTCCCTTTGCATTGCAATATCGATACCGTTTAAACCGGCTTTCGTATATAGAATGACTCTCGAGCGTCAATGGTTTCGGGCATCCGGAAACCAAGGTTCTGAGTAAGGGGTGAGGGTACGTGTTGGGAAGCCCACTAAGGACACCCAACCCCGCCCGCACATGGCGGCCTCTACAAAGACATCGTTCGTGTTCGTGTGCGCGCTCTAGTGAAACGACTAAATGATATGCAAACAACGTTTTCGGCTAAGCATGCGAATTAAATGTGAGCTACGTCATTTTAATGCATCTCGATTCACGTCAAAGTGATTTAGCATGTGATGTTCATTTAAGGCAATAAATGGCAAACATCGAAAATAGAAAACTCGTAAATAAATTACAAATTACACGGGCGGAATACAACCCGGAATTCACAATACAACGAGCAATAAAATAGAATAATCGAATAGGAAATGGTAAACGTTAACTAGAAACGGACCCGTATATAATAAATATAAACTAGACCGTAAGTTGTGCAAATGATGGACGAACTCCAATTAAATACACATTATATTGTGTATTAAACGGAGGACGGAGATATGGGAGCTAGACGTGGTGCTAGCCCGATCCCAAATCTGGATGCCTTGTCCCGACTTATCACATCGAAAAATTGGCGTCTAAATTAGTCATGTATCGGATACGACTAAAGAGTCCTCGACACAAAACTAATTGTGAAAGACATCGATCAAAGTCGTAGAACTGAATTATAATGCATGAATTTTGGAAAATAGGGTCACGTGATTGACTTTGCATGCGACGACTAAGTCGTAAAAAAAGACGAGGCTCAAATGATGCACTAAAGCTCTCGGTTTATTTTGAACAAAGGTACCCACTCGATCGAGTCATGGCAAGGACTCGATCGAGTGAACCCTTAGAGGAGCTACTGCCCGATTTTTGTAGTGCTACTCGATCGAGTGGCCTTGTGCAGTCGATCGAGTGCCCTCTGTACGGGTGTTTAATTTGGGTTTTAAAACGACCCATTCTATAGCTTTTATGTTTTTGAATCGAGATGCAATTACGCTAAATATAAATATTGTCCAATTTATATTAGTTTAAATCTCGATGGCTCGTCATACTCGACGTTCGGTTATAGAACAGACATCTAGTATTTTGAGCGAATTTGCAGAATCGAGTTTGATCGGGCTAGAATAAATATCGATTCCCTCCGCGTCATAATGTCGTAATCAATCCTTTTGGATCGTGTGACAATTAATTCGGCGTCAATGGGTTTCGTCCTAATCCGATTTGTCGATGATTCTTTAGAATAATATTTTGAAAGAAATGTGGTCGGACATATTTAACGACGAATCTCCACGATCTATTACGCCCTTAAGTGTTTAGGGCGGCGCACCTCGAAGGGCGCCACCTCCAATACGACTTGTAAAGGGATTAAATAGACTTTGGGCGGAATTCGTAATTAAACATATTCGATCCAAAAATTCGACCGTCGTTGCAAACTTAAGTCCTCGGCATTTTAATATCGTAATTTGGCCTTAAGGCCTACGATCATTAATTTAGCCTCAACGGACGTTGCTCGGATCGTTTTGAAAATAGTTTTGTTAAATAATTATACGCGGTATTAATATTATAACAAAATGTAAATGAGCAATAATTAAAATGTTAGGTGTTAGATACAATAAATAAAAAAAATGTTAGATTGCAATAAATAAAAGTGTTAGATTAGAAAATTAGTATACATAAAATAAAATGTTAGTAACGGAATTAAAAATGTTAGTATTAGTGTTAGTATAATTAATAATAATAATAATAATAATAACAATAATAGTAGTACATATATACATATAATCGAAAAGAAAAGAGAAAGGAGAAAGAGATGACGGGGTTTGAATTACACCCTCAACCTACATGCTTAATGGCCTCGGAAACGAACTCGTAATAGCGACGGGAGCGCGGGAGTGTCGAGATATGTAGGGTGAGTTATGGTGTGTGTCTTTGACGAGTTTTGATCTCGGGATTTTGAATATGTATGTGTGTGTATGTGTATGAGTGCCTAGAACTCAAGGTGATGAAGGTTTAAGATGTGTAAGGTTGAATGAGGATTGAAAGGGTTGGAAAAACCTTGTGAAATGAATTGATGTGATGGGGTATTTATAAGGAGGACCCCGGTTTAGGGTCACTCGATCGAGTGGAGTGTGTGCACTCGATCGAGTGCCCGGTTCGAGTCCGGTTCGGCCGGTTTACTGCTTTACTCGACCGAGTGGGTGTGAATGGAGGGAGTGTAAATAGGGAATGATTGTTGACCATTTTTGAAAGGATTTGGTTGTTGTGACCTGATTCATTTTGTGTATTTGGACATAATGTGAGGCTGGATCGTCTCGGGATTCGACTTTGACCGGGTTTTGACTCGGTCGCTAAAAGATGGTTTTATTTCCGGTGACGGTTTTGACCCAAATTAGTCTCATTTTATTGGAAACGGCCCACTGGGCCTGGATTTGAGGTCGGTTTTGAGAGATTTGCACTCCGCTAAATGCCCACGTCGGATACTATTGATTCCGAGTCCGTATTCGAGCGTATTAAGTCACGTTAGCGTCCGATCATCATCGGGTGTTTTGTCGGGAACTGCTATAGACACTAGCAGGCAAAATGCGGGTGTCTACAGTAGCCTGCTTATTACTATCACTAAAAAGAAATAAACTTTTCTTCCTTTATAATGTGCCTCGACAATCGCTTGATTTAAAACATACCTTTCTCGCTTACGACTCGATACTATGCCATTTATCGATAACAACCAAATAAACCTCAAAACAACGAGGAGTTACAAGAACCGAGATCCCATGTTCCTTTTTTTACCTATTCCATGCCTGGTATAGAAAGCCACAAACTATCCCTTAGAACGAGCATTCCCGGATCCTATGATAAATCTAGATATTCTCTTAGCTTGTGATCAAAGACGGAAGGCAAACTCATTTCCCACAATATATACTCCTCAAGTAAAGACCAACCAATTTCTACCATAGGGGCTAGCCTGACAAGAAAGAAAAGAAGTCTGAAATGGCCAAAATAAAGGAGCCAAAGAAAAAAAATGAAACCAAGGCCAAACTAAACCGGCCCAATTCAATGATCAAGACCAAGCTCGATGGTCAAAATGAAACCCCCCCAGTCATTCAATTCGACCTTAAGTGCAAAGTCCGAACGAACGGCAAAAAAAGGAAAAAAAAAAAGGAAAAATGAACAGACCAGTCAACTAGCACCCTGATTAGTGTAGTTTGTAGTGCCTTTTTCGTAGTATTTTGGTCCCATTTTCCTTGTGGAATCGCTCCTTGGGAGCGATTTAGGGGCTTCTTATGCTTCCTTTAGTTCGTTTCAGGTTCCCGAGACCGATTTGGAAGAGTTGGAGCAATTCCGACTCTATACATACACATTTTGGAGCCAACGGAGTAAAGGGACGATGACTCGATGCTTCGGAATCGACCCCGAGACCTTGGGACCCAATCCCGAGCCCCGAGAATCAATGAGAAGCTCATGTGAAGCAAGGAGGAACCAAAAGGGTCATATTGAAGGCCTACAAGACTCATCCCCGACGGGTATGCACCTCATCCCGTCGGGGATGAAGTGCACTTTGGAGGGTGCCACTGCAAGGCCGTCCCGGTCGGGACCAACCCGTTCCGGTCGGGATGGTGGGGCCGTCCCGGTCGGGTCCAACCCGTCCCGGTCGGGATGGTAGGGCCGTCCCGGTCGGGATGATCCGTCCCGGTCGGGACCAAATGGCTGTAGTCCGCATTTTCTTTCTTTTTTCTCCCTTCCATTTGTAACCCTATAAATACTTCCCTCTTGTATTGTTTATGGATCCTACATTAGTTTAGCCTTTCTTAAGCCTCTCTACATCATATAAACCCTAGATTTAGTTCCTCATATTAGTTGAAAATCTCTCATTAATCCTTAGTTATTCTTAGTTAATCCTAGTTAATTAGTGCTTGTGTTAAGAAGATACTTGAAGATTTCTCCAAGATTGACAACCATGGGATTATTTGGGTTTCTCTTTTATGCAAGATATCATCTTTTCATCATCCTATTGTTGGTATAACTTTCTTTTCTCTTGTTTATTGTTATTGAATCAAGTTTGAATCTTTACTTAGTGATTATTGTTATTGATTGTTATTGTTCTTCATGATGAATGTTAGGGTTGTGATGTTGTGTTCTCTTCTTATTGTTGTTAGTTTTTCTTTGATTATGAGTGAGTAGATTACTTGTGGGTTAGTAGGGGGATTAAGGGTAGATTATGGGTGATTAGGGTTTGATTAGGGGTGAAGGGTAAATCCTTATTGTTAGACACATTCTTGGCATACCATGTGTTTGTTGTAATGCTTGTTTGAGTTGTAGTGGCCATGCTTCTCATGCTAGTTTTCCTCTACTCATTGTTTGTCTAGTTTGTGGGCACCTTTGACCACCCAAGTCACCCTACTACTCTTATGAACCCAACCTAACCCACCTCTTTTCCATATTTGATTCATCTTGTTAGTTAATCATCCATTTCTTTAGGTTGTTAGTAGTTGGATCATTAGCATTGTTTAGCATTTCTCTTAGTTTGCTAGTTGGCTTGTGTTTAGTTAGCATTTGATAGTCTAGTTCATCATAGCTCATCATTAGTCTACTTTCTCCTCCCCTCATCTTAATTCATCAATTATTAGCTCTTTGTGTTTGTTTGGTAGCATAGTCTTGTTTTATGCCGATTTAGTCTAAACCTTGCAATACCGTCTCCGTGGACACGACCCGACTTACCCTAGCTACCTACTAGGTCTTAGCCGGTTATTTAATTGGTGGCGGGATCCACGACAAATCCTACCATCAATTTGGCGCCGTTGCCGGGGACGGTGCATTGTTTAGACTTTGTTTGCTTATTTCTAGACTTAGTTACCCTTCTTTGTGCCCTTCTTTCATCTCTTGTGAATATTCTCTAGTTTCCTTACTTCCTTAGCTTTCTTTTCTCTTTGTCTCTAGTTGTGCTTGCTTATTGTCGTTACCTAGTGCCCATAAAGCACTAGGTATTCTCACGTTTGTTCTAGTGTGTAGTGTATGCCTAGGCGGGGAGGCGAATCCTTTCTCTTTAATCCAGAGCCGGAGAGGCTTTTTCGAGCTTTTCGCCAACGGACGATTAACCGGGTTAGGATCTCTCAACCAAGTGCAAGCAATACCCATCAAGAACAAGCTCAAGGAAGCGATAGTGAGGAAGCATATCGAGAGACGGCCGAAGGGAATTTCACCAATCCCTTTGGAGATTCTAGTCCTAGCTCCCCTTCTACATCTACTTCAACTCCATCTACACCATCTTCTCCCTTCCATCCAATAATGCCGAAGTTTTCCTCCCACTCTACATTCACGGAAGACGTCTTGCCGGGACCCAATGCTCTACCGGCCGCTTATGCCGGAAATTTTACGGCCAAGACCCACTTCATACAACTTGTGGAAAGGAATCAATTTAGCGGTTTGCCCACCGAAGACCCGCACCAACATATGGAGACCTTCTCCGATTATTGCGACGCTATCTCTCAACCCGGGGTTACACAAGATCAAATCCGATGGGTTTTATTTCCATTTTTCTCTTATTGGAAAAGCGAAGCAATGGATCAATGGTCTCGATAGGGCAACCATGGGCATCGACACTTGGAAGAAACTTGCATTGGCATTCTACCAAACTTTCTACCCTCCGGAGAAGACTAATTTGCTTAGGGCCTCCATCACCGGTTTCCAACAACGGGATGAGGAGAGCTTATATGAAGCTTGGGAGCGGTTTAAGTCATTGGTTAGATCATGCCCTCACCATGGACTTTCACAATGGTTCTTGGTCCAACAATTTTGGAACGGTCTTTATGAGGACTCAAGAACTATACTTAATATGGGCTCCAATGGTAGGTTCACCGAGGTCGATGATGACCAAACTTGGGCGAGAATCGAAGATATGGCGGTGCATAATTCGCAATACTCTAGGCCTAGGAAGGAAAACCGAGGAGGTAGGAACGAGGTTGATGCTATAACCCAATTAAGCATTGACCTTGGGGCTCAATTGAAGACACACATGGAATCCATTGACAAGAAGCTTCAAGGTCACCTCACTCAAGTCCAAAGCATCGGTTCCTCCCACCAAGCCTCAATCCATGAAGTGAATGCTTTGGGATTTGCACCTCCTTTGCCCTATTATGGCATGTGTGACACTTGTGGAATCGTTGGTCATGGCCCTATGAATTGTAGAGGAAGTATTGAACAAGTGAATGCTTTTCAAGCATTCAAGCAAGGTACTTCCTATTCTAATCAATACCAAGCTTCCAATCAAGTCCCTCAACAACAAGCTCTTCAACACCAACAACAACATCGTCCTTATGTTCCACCTCCCTTAAGGGACAACAACCAAGGTTACCAAGGCAACCCAAGACCTTTCAACAACTTCAAGCAAGGTAACCAAGGTTCATTCAACAACAATCAAGGGTTCCAACAAGGGAACTTCAACCAAGGCTATCAAAACCACAACCATGGCAACAACCAAGGCCTTAATCAAGGCAATTCTCATGGGTTCCGAGGGAACAATCATCAACAACAAGCAATTCAAGGAAATCAACAACAAAGCAAGCCTAGGAGCCGATCTCCTACTCATGACTATGGTACTCCCTTAGCCCTCACCAATACACCGCATAATCCATCATCACCACCACGGGATTCCGACATGCAAAAGCAAATGGTGGATATCTATAGGGATACTCAAGAAATGCAAAAGAGGCAATTGGATGCACAAATGTCACAACAAGGAGCCATTAATCAAATTTTAATGGAAAACAAGGAAATGAAAACTCACATGAAGATGATTGAGAATCAAGTGGCACAACTTGCATCGGGAAGTTCCTCAAGACAAAGAGGGCAATTACCCCCTCAAGGTGTAACTCCGACTTTTGAGCATGTCAATGCCATCACCACAAGGAGAGATACATCTTATGACTCCCCTCCATTCCCGAGTGAGCAAGAACCGGTGCAAGAACCGACAAGAAAGATGCCACCTCCAACTCAAGTGAGCTCAAGCCTTGATAATCCAACGGAGGAGCAAGTCTTATGGGAGGTTGAGAAACCTCAACAAGACAAGCAAACCACACCTCAAGCTAAAGACAAGGGTAAAAAGAAAGTGTCATTCGAAGAGCCCACCCCGATTGAGCCAAATAAATATCAAGTAAAGTTGCCTTTCCCATCAAGGCAAATGAAGACTAAGGTGGACACTCAATATGACAAGTTCCTTAACATAGTGAAGAAGTTGGATGTGAGTGTCCCATTCACCGAGCTACTTACCCAAATCCCGGCATATGGAAAATTTATGAGAGAAATATTGGCTAGGAAGAGATCCGTCGACAAGGAAGAGACCATCACGTTCACAAGGGTGGTGAGCGAGCTCATTCAAGGTTCTACGCTTCCTAAGTTGAAGGATCCGGGTAGGTTCTCGATCCCTTGCACCATAGGGCACTACAAGATTGAAAGAGCTTTATGTGATTTGGGTGCGAGTGTAAGCATCATTCCCTACTCCATTTGTTGCCGACTTGGGATGAAGGAGCTCAAAAGTACCTCTATCACGCTCCAAATGGCCGATAGTTCACTCAACCGACCATTGGGGGTGCTAGAGGATGTGCCGGTGAGGATCGGTAAGTTCTTCATTCCGGTTGACTTCATCGTGCTCGATATGTCGGAAGATGCCAACACTCCTATTATTCTTGGGCGCCCATTTCTACACACCGCCGGTGCCATGATCGATGTGAAGAATGGTAGGATCACCTTCGAGTTAGGCGAAGAGAAGTTAGTGTTTGACCTCCAAGGCAACACTCCGCCTACTAGTAATGAGTCGTGCAATATGATCCAAGCCAAGAAAGACATCGATCTAGGGGTTGAGTCGGGACAAAGCGTGAACAAGAAATTTTATGTACTTGAGGATGATGACTCCGATTTGGAGGAGGATGAGAGCCCATGTCATGGGCCTAATGACAAGTTGAAGAGAAAAAAGGATGAAGATGAGCCTCCCTTGGGGCCACATGAGGATAGATGGACGTTTGGGTATATACCGAAGGATCGAAAGTACAAGTTCAAGCCATTGAACTTAGTAGATCGGGATGCCCCGGGAACGTCAAGACAAGGTTATGAAGGGCCTTGGTTTGTGGATGCTTATGTTACTAGCTTGATTGAAGACTTTGCTAGGGCCTTCGACTTGTTTCTTCGTGCCCTTGATGGAGATGGAACTAGTTTTGGGTGTTGAAAAAGATTGAAGAAAGTACCACCTTGGTTTGACGGAGTTCCACAAGAACCGTCTCTTTGTATATATCTCTTTCCCTTATAGTTTGTTGCTTTTGTGAAATTCTTGATTATTTGGATGATTGATGAGCTTTGTGAGGGAGGGAATTTGATGTGTTGTTTGAGTTTAGTGTGATAGGTCTGAAGTGCAAGTGATTCCTAGTGAAGAGCGGTCATTGTTGAAGCTTGGATTGTGTGAAGGGAAGTCGGTTTCTGAAGCTCGGTTCGAGCTTTTTGGAGCTATAGAGGGTTTGGAGACTCTTCCCGGCCTAGAAGAGGTCATCCCGTCCGGGATGGAAGGCCCATCCCGACCGGGAAGGATGCCATCCTGACCGGGATGAGGTGCACAAAAGTTGGGTTCACTGGCAGTCCGTCCCGACCGGGACGAGGTCTTCCCGACCGGGACGAGACAGCCATCCCGACCGGGACCACCCATCCCGACCGGGATGGACCCCTTGTCCTCCGTTGGCTCTTTTCTTCGTTGTTTGAGACCACCCAACCACTTTATACCCCCTCCCAACCTCCCTACATGTCCTTACTCTCATTGTATGACCCTTACACCTCACATACATGTCTTCACCTCACTTTCTATTCACTTCAAACCGACTTTCGCATCCAAAACCCACCTCATTTTGCATTTGTGCCCCAACCATGGAACCGGATCGCAATTGGAGAGGAATAACGACGACTTGGGCAAGCTAAGTGCCTATTTTGACTTATGAGACGATGGAGCGAGTGAGTTGGTAACCGTATGGTACGGCAACTATCCTCTCTTTTCCGTTTTTATAGCTTGTCTTCTTTGTTTATTCCCTTTCCCTCTTATCCTTTGCGTCATGGTGGCCTTCGAGGCCTTGGTGTGCTTGCTCCCGATTCTCGATGACGTGACTACATCGAGAGTCATTTCAAAATCCAAATTTTTCAAGATTTTCACCTTTTTGTAGGATTTAGTCGGATTTAGGCGGAATCCGGGCTAGGTGACTTGATTACACTTAGTCCTCCCCTCCCATTTCTTTTTATTTTTATTTTTTTCTTTTTATTTTCTTCCCCCATCCATATCTTTTTCTTGTCTCGGCCCATGGTGACTTGACTGCACCCCGGCCGGACACCTTCTACCCTTTTCTCCACTTTATTTTTGATTTTTAGCTTTATTTTCGTAGTTTCTTTTCTTTTCTTTTGTGCTCCATGCACTACGGTCGAGCATGAGGACATAGCTCGACTTAAGTGTGGGGGAGCGATATTCTAGCATAGTTAGCTTTGTTTTTGTGGTTTTTCTAAAAATCTTTAAAAAAGTCCTAAAAATTTGAAATTTTTTCACAAAAATCAAAAAGATTTTCCTTTTGTGTGTTTTTCTTTTGTGTCGTATATTTGTTTTGTTGTGTGTTTTGCCTCCCTTTTCCTTATAGGTTGCTTAATCACCATTAGCTTTGGAGAGCCTTCAAGACTTCCGGTAACATCTTTATCCCTTTTTCTTCTTTGTCTCTTGTGGAGTTTGGAGGAGATTGTGATGTTGTGTGCTCGGGTGGAGCTTTGTAAAGTATGGATGATTTGGTGGCTTGTTTGGAAGATAGGGGAGGTGTTTGTGTTTTCTTTTGTGTTCGTTTTGTGTTGTTCTTGTTTTGTTACTTCTATTTCTTTTTATTTTGTTTTCGTTGAGTCTTTGTTTTGTGTTATGTTGTGTGTCTTGCGTGTAAACCGTTTTCGAAAACCCGGTTTAGAGGCTAGTGTGTGAGTGTGTACTTTCCCTTTTTAGTAGTGTAAATCGAGTCTTGGACTTTAATCTAGTAGAATGACCCTAAATCAATGATTTCGTTGGTCCTTTACCTTGAGTCCACCTAGCTTACTAGGGATTTACTACGGGATTTGCACCTTTGACCATTATGACCACCCACGGTGTGAAAAGGCCTTGGTTACCGAGTCCCGTCTCCTAGGTGACCGTGTTCGGAATTGTTTGATTAGTCCAAGTTCTCCACTTTTTGTGGGTTTGAAGAGGGATCGCGACCCCCGACTCACCCATTATCCTACCTCCCACACATTTCCACTCAATAAAATTGCAAATTGTTGAATTCGTCTTTCTTTGCAATAAGAAATGCCAAAAAGCCAAATCTTGTCAAGAAAGGGCAAAGAAAAGAAAAAGAAAGAAAAGAATGAAGAAAAAGAAAAGGCACAAAAGCCAAAAAGAAAATAGAAAAGAAGAAAAAGAATGGCATGGCAAAACAAGGCAAAAATGCGAAAGAAAAGAGAAAATGCCAAAAGAAAACCCGTTTCACAAAAAGAAATCCTCACAAAAATAAGCCTTTTTCCGACTTTTGCCGTGAAGAGCCTACCAAAGGACCGATTCCCGAGGAAGGATGATAGCGGCATTATTCGGTCTTCCCCCATTTTGCATATTTTCACCTTTTTACTTGGACTAGTTAGGCGGTCTCGGATATGGGACGACCCTCTTGGCTCTTTGCTAAAGGGGGCGGGGTCTCACTTACCTACAGTGTCGACTAACACCGTGGTTCATCCTTTTTCCATCCCGACGATCGTCCCGTAGTACGTTCTTAGAAGGTTAGGAGGAACCGAGGTAAGTTACCAACGTTTTTGTTGCTTTGTCGTCATACTATTAGGGTTTAGTCCACCTCGGTTTGTATTGCTAGCTTGGGAACGTTGTCACTTGCCTCGAGTCCTAAACCGGTGCTTCTTTCACCGCTTGTTTGAGGGAAGCGGTATTTCTTTTCTTTTGGGTGCAACCTTTTGTGTGTTTGTTTGTGTGTTTGCTTGTTTATGTGTCTTGAGTCCGGTTGCATCCACAGTTTTGTCGCAAGACCTGACTTGCCTTGCGGAGTGCACTTTTCCTCTAAGTGCACTCGCGTGAGTTGAAAGGGCGTAGGGTGCGCTAATACCAATTCGGCTAGTATAGTAGTTAGTTTGTGCTTACTCGAGGGCGAGTAAGGGTTAAGTGTGGGGGAGTTGATTAGTGTTGTTTGTAGTGCCTTTTTCGTAGTATTTTGGTCCCATTTTCCTTGTGGAATCGCTCCTTGGGAGCGGTTTAGGGGCTTCTTATGCTTCCTTTAGTTCGTTTCAGGTTCCCGAGACCGATTTGGAAGAGTTGGAGCAATTCTGACTCTATACATACACATTTTGGAGCCAACGGAGTAAAGGGACGATGACTCGATGCTTCGGAATCGATCCCGAGACCTTGGGACCCAATCCCGAGCCTCCGAGACCCGATCCCGAGCCCCGAGAATCAATGAGAAGCTCATGTGAAGCAAGGAGGAACCAAAAGGGTCATATTGAAGGCCTACAAGACTCATCCCCGACGGGTATGCACCTCATCCCGTCGGGGATGAAGTGCACTTTGGAGGGTGCCACTGCAAGGCCGTCCCAGTCGGGACCAACCCGTCCCGGTCGGGATGGTGGGGCCGTCCCGGTCGGGACCAACCCGTCCCGGTCGGGATGGTAGGGCCATCCCGGTCGGGATGATCCGTCCCGGTCGGGACCAAATGGCTGTAGTCCGCATTTTCTTTCTTTCTTCTCCCTTCCATTTGTAACCCTATAAATACTTCCCTCTTGTATTGTTTATGGATCCTACATTAGTTTAGCCTTTCTTAAGCCTCTGTACTTCATATAAACCCTAGATTTAGTTCCTCATATTAGTTGAAAATCTCTCATTAATCCTTAGTTATTCTTAGTTAATCCTAGTTAATTAGTGCTTGTGTTAAGAAGATACTTGAAGATTTCTCCAAGATTGACAACCTTGGGATTATTTGGGTGTCTCTTTTATGCAAGATATCATCTTTTCATCATCCTATTGTTGGTATAACTTTCTTTTCTCTTGTTTATTGTTATTGAATCAAGTTTGAATCTTTACTTAGTGATTATTGTTATTGATTGTTATTGTTCTTCATGATGAATGTTAGGGTTGTGATGTTGTGTTCTCTTCTTATTGTTGTTAGTTTTTCTTTGATTATGAGTGAGTAGATTACTTGTGGGTTAGTAGGGGGATTAAGGGTAGATTATGGGTGATTAGGGTTTGATTAGGGGTGAAGGGTAAATCCTTATTGTTAGACACATTCTTGGCATACCATGTGTTTGTTGTAATGCTTGTTTGAGTTGTAGTGGCCATGCTTCTCATGCTAGTTTTCCTCTACTCATTGTTTGTCTAGTTTGTGGGCACCTTTGACCACCCAAGTCACCCTACTACTCTTATGAACCCAACCTAACCCACCTCTTTTCCATATTTTATTCATCTTGTTAGTTAATCATCATTTCTTTAGGTTGTTAGTAGTTGGATCATTAGCATTGTTTAGCATTTCTCTTAGTTTGCTAGTTGGCTTGTGTTTAGTTAGCATTTGATAGTCTAGTTCATCATAGCTCATCATTAGTCTACTTTCTCCTCCCCTCATCTTAATTCATCAATTATTAGCTCTTTGTGTTTGTTTGGTAGCATAGTCTTGTTTTAGGCCGATTTAGTCTAAACCTTGCAATACCGTCTCCGTGGACACGACCCGACTTACCCTAGCTATCTACTAGGTCTTAGCCGGTTATTTAATTGGTGGCGGGATCCACGACAAATCCTACCATCACACCCAAACACTAACCTCCCTACATTACGACCCTTAAGACCTTCCCGAGACACTTGTTAGGAGACAGTCCAGAATTTTGAGGATTCAAGCTCAATAGGATAATCCCAACTGTTTGGGCCAGACATGGAAATCAGATCCCACGTAATTTACAACCCACCCGAATAAAAAGTCTGAGTCATTTTTACTCAGCTTCCCCTTTCCTACCACATTACGAAACCGCAACCCCATAACCTTAACTCCACAAAAATTGAGCTCCAGATCTTAGTTCATCAGAGCCACTCACTACCTAGCTCCACATTCCAAAACCATCCAAGCCAGTCGCCCTGACCCAAATGCGGTATCTCAGTAATTGTCACTTTCAAGGGGTCACACCCGACCACTTCACATTAATTTTACCTACGAGGAAAACCCATGTGAATACACTCTAAACATATCACATCGATAATTGGCGTAACGAGTCTAAAGCAAAATCACTCACATCTAAAAAGAACTACGAACATGGTTTGATTCCATCCAAACACGGATACGTAGGCAACCCGTCCCCGGGTACAACCAAACGACCGAACAAACAAAATTGATTAATCGATCCATGTACAAACCGGGACTCTCCCCACGACCCGGTCAATGAGTGATTTTAAAATGACGAAGCACAAACGACGAGCCGAGGATGGGGTGAAAACCCGAAAGGGCGCCCCGGGCAAAAAGAAGAAACGAGTTGCAAACCGTCGTAAATAAAAAATATATACGAAAAAAAAGGGAGAAAAAAAAAAGAGTAAAAAGGGTGAGCCGAGGACGGAGTGAAAACCCGAAAGGGCGCTCCGGGCAAAATGAAGAACCGAGTTGCGAGCCACCACAATAAAAGGAAAAGAAAATTAAAAGAAAAATAAAATAAAAAAAATGTGCTTCTCATTAATGCAAAAATCAATTAAATCAAGCCTTTGTCAAGGCTCTTTACATCGAACATCCAAAATCCGTCTAACCCGGGAAACGACAATGCGTCAAGTAAAACCCTACAAAAACTAGTACTAATACGCCACATAATATCAATTAAACAACATAGTACTAAACGGCTGGGCTCTACCGGTCCAACTTTTCCTTTCCCTCGCCATTCGGGTGTGCTTGCTTGAGTCTCTCACCATTGACCCTCCTAACGCAAGCTTCCACCTCCCTAGCCAAAAGCGAGCCCAGCCAATCTCACCTCCCCTCCTCACTCACATTTTCAATATGGGTCTTGTCGGTCTCGACCCGTGTAGATGAACTGACGAACACTAGGATCGATAATGCCGTCTTCGGTCGGGCGCGTAGCGACATTAGCCCACATAGTTTCCTTATTATGTAATACGGTCATCTCCACAATCCTTAACCTTTCACTTACATCCGACAACCACGGACGTCAGAAACGACCTCCTGAAGTCGCTAAATCCCTCTCCAACAGCCGAAATGCCCACGCAAGAGTGTCAGGTCCACACAGACGGTACATTTCGTCCATCGAATCCACCAGACTTAGATGTCTTTTCATTTTTTTTCTTTGGGGGGATAAGCTACCCCACCTAGGCATGTCGTAGCCTTTAACGGTTGCTGTCAAGTCGCGTCTGTAAGCCCAGTCCGGCATTGTCTTTAATATACAAAAAAGTGGTCTAACTTTTTTTCAAAGGTAGCCTAGATTTCGGCTTCGGCCTCATTATGAATGTCGAAACAACTACATTTGTTTTATAGTGCACTCGGTCATAGCACGTTGACCTCTTACATTTCCTCCGTCTCGAGTCAAAATGTTTTAATCGACGTACTATGTGATCCAACTCCCGGCTCAAACTAACGCATTTCGAAAATCCGAAAAACTGCTTTCGTACTCTCATGCAACCCCAACGCATTTTAAAACTTCCTAAACTACGATGAAATCACGAATAAAATAACCATGAAGTGATTACTTGTCAATTTAGGTAAGCATTTAACAAAACAAAAACGCAAAGACTAAACTAAATCAACTCAAATACTAAAAAGTTAAATCGAGTTCACAAACCAAGGAGGACCCCTAGAAGCTGCGCCAATGGCTATCACAAGCCCACCAATGTTGTCGTCCAAACCTAGATCCTCTAAATCCAGGATAGGAGACCCACTACCTTATTCACTCTTCTAAATGACCCCTCTCGGGTGGCTACTTTCGATTTATCCCTCTCGGGTGGCTACGTTAGATTTATCCCTCTCGTGTGGCTACGTTGGATTTATCCCTCTCTGGTGGCTAAACCTAGGCATGTCGTAGCCTTTAACGGTTGTTGTCAAGTCGCGTCTGTAAGGCCAGTACGGCATTGTCTTGAATATACAAAAAAGTGGTCTAACTTTTTTTCAAAGGTAGCCTAGATTTTGGCTTCGGCGTCATTATGAATGTCGAAACAACTACATTTGCACTATAGTGCACTCGGTCATAGCACGTTGACCTCTTACATTTCGTCCATCTCGAGTCAAAATGTTTTAATCGACGTACTATCTGATCCAACTCCCGGCTCAAACTAACGCATTTCAAAAATCCAAAAAACTGCTTTCGTACTCTCATGCAACCCCAACGCATTTTAAAACTTCCTAAACTACGATGAAATCACGAATAAAATAACCATGAAGTGATTACTTGTCAATTTAGGTAAGCATTTCACAAAACAAAAACGCAAAGATTAAACTAAAACAACTCAAATACTAAAAAGTTAAATCGAGTTCACAAACCAGGGAGGACCCCTAAAAGATGCGCCTATGTGTAGACACCCACATTTTGACCGCTAAGTGTCTATAGCAGTTTCCAAAAAACACCCGATGATGATCGAACGCAAACATGACTTAATACACTCGATTTTCGGACTCGGAATCAATAGTAGTTGGCACGAGCTTTTAGCGGAGTAAAAATCTCACCAAACCGACCTCAAATTCAGGCCCAGTGGGTCGTTTCCAGTCAAATGAGACTAATTTGGGTCAGAACCGTCACCAAGGGCAAAACCGTCTTTTAGCAACCGGGTCAAACCCCGCACAAAGACGTTTCCGAGACATAAAAATCTGTCACGCCACTTCAAAAATCTAACTCGAAGTCAAATACTACACATATATCAGCTACAAAGTAGGAATCCTTTCCTATCCAAAGTCGGAATCCTACTCCATCTAAACCGGGTGTTTCTTCCCATGCAAGTAACCTTTTCCTATCCAAAGACGGAATCCCACTTCATCTCAACCGGTTGTTTTTTTCCTTTGCAAGATATCAATCTCCTATCCCAAGTCAGTATTTCATCCTATAAATACCCCACCCTTGCACACACAATGGATTCACACATTTAAGACAACATCAACAATTCACAACACAACAATTCCAATCCCGACATACACAAGTTACAACCCAAAATTCCAGAAATACTAGGCATATTATATTCCAATTTTTCCTCTAGAAATCCTATAGGATTCCTGACCATTCACAACCCGAAATTCTAGGCAATTTTAGGCAAACCATATACAAACCCGAGAGCAAAACTCGCCAAATCCCCTCCCTAACCATACACACCATAACTCACCTATATACATCTTAACGCTCCCGTGCCTAGCCGCTACTACGAGTCCGTTTTCGAGATAATTAAGCGTGTATGTTGAGGGTGTTACAAATCCCGACTTCTCCCTTTTCTTCTCTTTCTCTCGTCTGTCTGTCTTTTTATACGGGTCGTCATCACGTCTTTTCTTTTTATTTTCTCGTTCCTAATATCGATATTATCGTACTATTTTCAATAAAGAGTCGTCCCTAAGGATTTGATATCGACTCTATAGTCGAATATCATATCTAAAGGAATCAATCATCAAATCATGTTAAGCATAATACCGTTGAAGCCGAGTAATTACGATATTACAACGTGGAGGAATTATTTCGTCTTAACAACATTCAAAACGATTTTCTAAACAACTTTTTTTACTCCACTCTAAATATTCGATATTGATTCTATAATCAAGCATCGAATATTACGAGTATCAATATTTAAGTCGAGTATAAATTATGCCATATTTGTACGTGATTTAACAAAAGAGTCGATTTTCTAAAAAATCTCGAGAGCAGTCCGCCATGCGAGTCGCACACGTCCTGTGCGAGTCGCATGGCCACGCGAGTCGCGCCCTCCTCGCGAGGGTCGCGTGGGCCCCTGAAAATCACAACCCCGAAAAGCTATTTCGTCTTAATTCTTCAAACATCTTCTTTTTTTTAAAAACAACGGGCTTTTCGGCATATTTCAGGTCTCGATAAATATTTTCCTGACCTCGGTCAGTGCGTGGTTAATCCATCACGTGTCACAAACTTTTCAAAATCATTCATGTCGTTGCATTATATTTACATCTTTTATTCAATTTACAAATCGTTACTAACCTGTTTGCTCATGTTTTTAGCGATCTTTTCATTGTTTGTGTTATTATTCTAAAACAAACTTCGCATGCTAAAACAACTTTGACGCTAATTTTAGATGCATTAAATCGACCTAGCAACCCATTCAATTATTCGCATGTTTAGTCAAAACACTCTTTGCATATCGTTCAACCGTCGAACTAACGCGCGTACACCAAAAACGAACGATATCTTAGTAAAGGCCGCTAAGTGCGGGCGGGGTTGGGTGTTCTTTGCGAACTTCCCAACACGTACCCTTACCCCTTACTCAGAACCATGGTTTCCAGATGTCCGAATCCATTGGCATAGGAGAGTCATTCAATACCCGATTACTGATAATATCGGTATCGGTATCGCAATGCTAAGGGACGAACCCAATAAACTTTGAAATCGGAATGAGCCGTACTTTGTGCACGGCCCACTACGACATAGAGTGGGTTCGAACGGGCCCGAACTCCCACAAAGTTCGGTGGCGATTCCAACTTCGATTTAAATTTTAATTCGAGATCCATCCACATGAGATTCATTCGCCTCCCCAAACCCGCGCGTGGCCGCGTCGGGGTGGACCTATGTCATGTCCACACTATGGCTATCAGAAGCCCACCAATGTTGTCGTCCAAACCTATATCCTCTAAATCCAGGAGAGGAGACCCACTACCGTCCATTCCCGACAACATATCTAGGGTAACTGTCTCGGGAACTTCTCCAACCTCCTCACTAGCACCCGTAGCACGACCTGTAGCCTCAGCCCCTCTCTCCCTCTCAACCCGATGCCTAGCTTCACACTGCGCAGAGGTCTCGCCCTGAGACCGAGCCAGCCGCTCCTTAAGTTGAGTAATCTCGTTGGCCCGAGATTGCGGGAGCAGTCGCGCCTCAGCCGCTTCCGCCTCAAGCTCGGTCACCCGAGTCTCCAGCTTTCCCACTATATCGAGAATGTCCTGCAAACATAACTTGCACTTGAGGAAAACACACAAACAATCTAAGAGCCAACCCTAGGTACACGCACTTACCGATTGAGGTCCCGAAGTGTCACGGGAGACCCTCGAGGCATAGATCCTGAAGCAGTCGGTAGCCTGCCACAACCGCTGATGGCAAGCAGACGAAACCCGAAAGGTGAAACCACGCAAGTTAGCCAAACAAAACCTAACCCTTAGAATCCAAAATAGAAACAGAAACTTACCCGGTATACCCGATCACGCCACTCCATCCCAGCCTCCGTCTCCTCAGCAGAACACGGGGAAAGAGGCAATGTAAAGGCTACCCCAGCCACATCGACCCCGAGCAGTGTCAAGGGGAAGTCTGGGGGCTGAACAACATCAGCTGAGTCGACTAGCTAAAAGAAAAGCAAACCGTTCAAAATGAAAGCAAACACTAGACCATAGGACAAAACAAGCGATGAAACCAAAACCGACACTTCAATAATCCTAAACCTTTAAGGCTACTAAAACAAACTATAAGAAAGGAACTTACATCCGCAAGGCGCAGCTAGTTCACCAGCACATTCCCCGACGGGTAGTGACTCATCGTGCTCTTTGCCCGAGCCAATCTCCATTCAATCCCCGTCGGAAACCTAACCAGACAAGTAAGCACCGTCCTAGATACCAATCAAGGGAGTTAGGAGTAAATTCAAACTCATAAAGCAAGCCTTAAAACCTCCTCAAGTCAAAATCGAACCCCAACAATAACAAATCTACAATACGACTAATAAGAATGCTCGCGCTTGACCGCGTGATAAGACGAACAAAACAAATCTACAATCCCAAAGCACTCGAAGCAATCTGTTAGTCTAAAACAGGTCCCAAAGCACTCAAAGCAATCTGTTATCCTAGCAAGTCCCTAAACACACTCAATTCATATCCAAGGAGGATTATTATTTTAGCACATTCCCGGAATAATTCACTAAGCAAATGCAGGCCCAAGAACTAGTGCAAAAAGCTTACAAATCAACACTAATATTTTAAAGGCAAAACAATCACTAAATATAACGTAGCCACCCAAGATGGATAAATCCAACGTAGCCATCCGAGAGGGATAAATCCAGCGTAGCCACCCGAGAGGGATAAATCTAGCGTAGCCACTCGAGCGGGATAAATCTAGCGTAGCCACCCGAGAGGGATAAATCTAGCGTAGCCACCCGAGAGGGATAAATCTAACGTAGCCACCCGAGAGGGATAAATCTAACGTAGCCACCGGAGAGGGATAAATCTAACGTCGCCACCGGAGAGGGATAAATCTAACGTGGCCACCCGAGAGGGATAAATCCAACGTGGCCACCAGAGAGGGATAAATCCAACGTGGCCACCCAAGAGGGATAAATCCAACGTCGCCACCCGAGAGGAATAAATCGAACGTGGCCACCCGAGAGGGATAAATCCTACGTCGCCACCCGAGAGGAATAAATCGAACATAGCCACCCGAGAGGGATAAATCCAACGCAGCCACCCGAGAGGGATAAATCCAACGCAGCCACCCGAGAGGGATAAATCCAACGCAGCCACCCGAGAGGGATAAATCCAACGCAGCCACCCGAGAGGGATATATCCAACGCAGCCACCCGAGAGGGATATATCCAACGCAGCCACCCGAGAGGGATAAATCCAACGTAGCCACCCGAGAGGGATAAATCCGACGTAGCCACCCGAGAGGGATAAATCCGACGTAGCCACCCGAGAGGGATATATCCAACGCAGCCACCCGAGAGGGATATATCCAACGCAGCCACCCGAGAGGGATATATCCAACGCAGCCACCCGAGAGGGATAAATCCAACGCAGCCACCCGAGAGGGATAAATCCAACGCAGCCACCCGAGAGGGATATATCCAACGCAGCCACCCGAGAGGGATAAATCCAACGCAGCCACCCGAGAGGGATAAATCCAACGTAGCCACCCGAGAGGGATAAATCCAACGTAGCCACCCGAGAGGGATAAATCCAACGTAGCCACCCGAGAGGGATAAATCTAACGTAGCCACCCGAGAGGGATAAATCCAACGTAGCCACCCGAGAGGGGTAAATCCAACGTAGCCACCCGAGAGGGGTAAATCAAACGTAGCCACCCGAGAGGGGTAAATCCAACTTAGCCACCCGAGAGGGATAAATCTAACATAGCCACCCGAGAGGGGTAAATCCAACATAGCCACCCGAGAGGGATAAATCTAACATAGCCACCCGAGAGGGATAAATCTAACTTAACGCAGCCACCCGGGAGGGATAAATCTAACTTAATGCAACCACCAACGAGGGATCAAATCAAAACTAGGACACCAATAAATACTTAAGCGAAAGGCTCGAAACTACTAAAACAACAAGAACAAACCCGAACAAAATAAGACAAATCCATAAAACAAAAGCAACTTAACCAAAACAAATGAACAACAGCAATTTTGCCCGAGGTCAGAGTTATCCCGGAGGCACGGCAATTTTGGTCCTAGGGTCAAAAGCATCCCGAAAGACAACTACTCTAGTGGAGACTGACGCCCTCAAATGGTTTTATATCACTTTATTTTTGTCCTAGGTGTCAAAAGCATCCCGAAAGACAGCTATTCGAGTGGAGACTGACGCCCTCGAATGGTATTATATCACTTTATTTTTATCCTAGGGGTCATATGCATCCCAAAGACGACCGATCGAGTGAAGACTAACACCCTCCAACGTTTTGTTTCATCAAGGGTTCACAAGCATCTTAAAAATACTTGTGCAAATAAAAGCCAACACAAATGAGCATCCTTTGCGCTTACACTTAATGCGTCGCTAACGCGTCACAAACACATTTAGAATTAAACAAAACCTTTAAATAAACCAAAGAAGACAAAGCGTGCGCGCATAGAATCGAGAACAAAATGACGAGCAACGGCCTGGGCCCAAGCAAGCAACCGCAAGCGAAGACAACAGGTATGACTTTTAAGCCTTGGCTGGCGAGCCTCAACACGTATTCCAACGGACTTAAAAAGACCCGACCGGGCAGCCACCAGGTCGTAATCCTCGATTGACCTGGGTGGCTATACTTTGACTTTTGCCTTGTCCAAGCCTCAGTCAAAGTGGGTGCTTCTGTAGACACCCAAATTTGGACCTGGTTGCTGCAGAAGTGCCCAACAATCACCCGATGACGATAGGACTGCAACGCGACGCGAGTTCGCGATGTTTTAGATAGTATTTCTATAGAACAGATCAAATAATTACTCGAAAAGATTAAATTAACATCAAGTCAGGCTTAGTCGTGTCATTACGATCGCGTCGACACTAATTAGAGTCAATTCCGACACCGGGGACCCGAATCGGTCCCGAAATATGAAAAGTCAAACTCGAGTCAACGCGTCGGGCCGAGCAAACCTCGGGACGGGCGCCCGAAGCCCACCCGGCACTCGACATGCTAGGGTTATAGAGAAGCCTTAACCTCCAAGATATCCTAGGATATGCATCTTCTCCGTTTTGGAAAGTTTTGATATCGGATGTTCAAAACTTTGACAGCCCCAGCTTACGCTCTTGAAGACAGAACTGCCCCACACCGGGCGCCTGAAGACCGAGCCGCATGACCCCGGGCGTCCATATGGGTGACGAGGACCGAAAACACCTATAAATACCTCCCTCACCTCATTCATTCGACACACAATCACGAGTTCGTGCCAACTTCTACACAACTCGTTCTTCCCTCTCTTTTCTCTCGCTAAGGGCTCGCACTCGGACACCCGAGGCAAACGATCCACTCGATCGTAGTTCCGATAAAGCGAAATCGACGCTACTCCTCACCTTTGAGCACTCCACTCGATCCCGAGCTGCCTGTGTTCGACTAGCTCGAGTCTAGTAACGAAGTTCTGCCGGATTAGCCGTAGAAACGGTCCATAGTAGCGAAGCTCTGCCGGAGTAGCCGGGGGAAGGGTCAACGGTAACGAAGTTCTGCCTGAATCACTGGTCAAGCTAGGAGGATCTGCCTGTTGAAGTCGAATCGTCACTAGGTTGCCATCTAAACAAAACTTTTCATATTTTTACTTTCTATTATTAAGCACTACGACACACACTAGATGTGGGCGCTAGGCCCACAAGAATCTACTAAAATACGTAACGTCCCAGCTTCAACCACAAATACAAAAACAAACTAAATAGACCCGAGTAATTCCGAGATCCGTTCTCAAAATTATCTATGCATCTAGTCCCGTTTAGTGTAAACCGAGGGTGCAATTCCTCACAATGTGATTTACTTACATTCGCATTTACAGTTTTTCGTATGATTTATTGCTTTTATGACCTTATAATCGCATGCTAAATCACCTAACACGGAATTCAAAACGTAAAATAACTAAAACTGAACAAAGCGATGGTTGGGTTCCGTATTAGTCCGGGTGCTCACCTTATTAGGTTCGACGCATCTCTATTAATGCCGAACCGATGCATCTTAAGCAGAATACCAGGTAAGGTATACCACAAGAACGACTAATATCCGTATTATCGCGTTAAAACTGATTTGCTAATACGTATAATACTAGTACTCTCTACTCTCCTACGTGCATCTTTTCATGGCCTGCTTGTCACGTGAAATCGCATGCAAAGAATGTAAACAACACTACTTCGACGACAATATATACTTACTTGTCCTTAAACAACCGACGTAGCTAAATATAGGAATAAAACAACGGATGTTACAGTACTTCCGCCACAACAAAACAACTAGGATATCAGCCCACCGATTGATTAGTAGAGGCCGCTATAGTGCGGGCGGGATTGGGTGTTGACATCTATCGGATGTTGGCTTCCCAATACGTACCCTCACCCCTTACTCAGAATCAACGGTTTCCGGGTGTCCGAAACCATTGGCAAGGAGAGTCATTCCAGGCATGGAGTGCTTAAGGGTACAAGTCTTTATCTTTAGGTCCCGTGCCACTCAACTTTGAGCCGGCAAGAGGTCAAAGTTGACTTGAACGGTTTCCGAGTCCCCATAATTGACTCGGTGGCGACTCCACAAATCGGCAACGAATTCAGTTCACTAAAAAGGTCGCCTTAGCAAATGAATCGGCCTTTAAACATTTACAACCACGACTCGATCGATTCCCAAACGGAAACACGGGTGCCCGCACCCGTCTAGTACAAGTCCGGATCGTTACCCAAATCGAGGTCCGACACTTCGCCCCGAATGCGAGATCGGACCGACCCCTGGCAGGGAGGGGGCCACATGGGTGGCCTCCGCCACACGTTGAAAATCGGGTCGGTCCCGCACGGGCACGCGCGGGGCGCCAGGTGGTGCGGACGGACGTCCACAAATGGATACTATCAAGTACCTATACGAGAAGCCCATCCTCAATGGCAGGATGTCTAGATGGACCTTAATGTTGGCAGAGTTCGACCTCAAATTTGTGCAATTAAAAGCTATTAAGGGTCGGAGAGTAGCTGAGTTTCTCGTCGATAGTCCCGTAACCGAAGAAGGGCACACCGACATTTGGTCCTTCCCGGACGAGGATATATTCCATAACGACACAGAAACATGGAATTTATATTTCGACGGGGCATCCAATTTCTGAGGGTTCGGAGTCGGCATTTTCCTAATATCACCAAAAGGGGAGCATACTCCGCTATCCATTAAACTGGATTTCGATGTGACTAATAATGCAGCCGAATATGAAGCATGTGTTCATGGGTTGCAAGCCGCCGCTAATTTAGGAGTCACAAACCTCCGGGTCCTGACTCATCTCTAGTCATCAACCAAGCTCTCCAAAAATGGAAAACGCAGAACGCCAACCTTGTGGCCTATTAGGCGCAAGTAAGGGTTCTCGAAAAACAATTCCAGAAAGTGGAATATATTTATCTACCCCAGGAAAAAAACCAATTTGCGGGTACACTTTCCAAATTAGCATCCTTATTGAATATCCCGAAGCACCTGACCAGCATGCCGATTTGCGTCGAAAGACGGTCGGAGCCGACATATTTTCACCCCATTTAAGACATCGAGATAACCGATCCGGAACCTTGGTATTAGGATATTCTAACCTACTTGACGACAGGAGAATATCCTCCAGGAACTGAAAACCGGGCCAAGAAAGCCCTGCGGAGACTGGCAACCCAGTTCCTCCGCACCAACGACGGACAATTATACAAAACGACGACAGAGGAGGCTCTCCTCCTATGTGTCGACAAAATACAGGCCGAGAAGGTTATGGCCGAGGTACACGACGGTAAATGTGATCCCCATATGAACGCCCAGATGCTGGTCTGAAAGATCATGACGCTCGGATATTATTGGAATAGTATGGAGACCGACTGCCAGTTATATGTCGAACACTGCCATAACTGCCATATTTTTGCCAATTTTCAGCATATGTCGTCTTCTCTATTATACACCATGACATCACCATCGCCATTTTCGACATGGGGAATTGATATAATTGGGAAAGTAAACCCTTCCGGGACGGGAGGTCACAGTTTCATTTTGGTGGCTATCGACTATTTCACCAAATGGGTCGAAGCCGAGTCATCCCGAATTTTGAATGCTAAGCATGTTGCTAAGTTTATCCAAAACAAGATTATTTGCCGGTATGGGATCCCACACGAGTTCATCAGTGATCACGGGACGCATTTCTAAGCCGAAACCGCTACTTTGCTAGCCAAATATAAAATCCAAAGGCATACATCTTCGCCTTACCGTCCCCAAACAAATGGATCGGTAGAGGCAGCTAATAAAACAATTGTCACCATACTTAAAAAGATGGCTGATAATTATCGGGACTGGCCCGACAAAATACCTTTTGCCCTGTAGGGATACCGAACGTCAATCCGCACCGCAACCGGTGAAACTCCATATTATTTGACGTATGTACGGGATGGAAGCAGTTCAACCAGTCAAGTTAGAAATACCATCTCTCAGAATTTTGCTAGAAAGCCAAGTGCTTGAAGAAGATTGGGTCCAAGCTCGATACGACTCGCCGGTTCTTTTGAACGAACGGCGATCCCGGACCCACAACAACATTCAAATATATCAAAAAAGGATACAACGGGCCTTCAACAAAAGAGTGAGGCCCAAAAACATTAAGGAAGGGGATTTGGTCCTCAAATTCGTCAGAGAATTACTACCAGTTGACCCAAGGGGAAAATTCAAACCCAATTGGGCCGGAGCATATCTAGTAAAGAAGTTTTTATCAGAAGGAGCAGTGATGCTGACGGACATGGACGAGAACGAATTCGTCAACCCGACCAACTTAGACCAGCTGAAGCGCTACTACCCATAACCTTATCTCAATGTCATTTGCAAAAAAAATTATTATAAATATTATTTTCAAAATTTATAAGGAAGTCAATAAGTTAGGATTATTTATCCTAATGTCGCACACACCTCGAACTACTAGTCTTGGTGTATTTCGAAATTGCAAAATTTTATGCCCGAACTACGTTTGGTTTGATTCCACTAACTGTGGATACGTAGGCAGCCCCTCAAAAGAGCGCAAACACCGCAATAACGAAAAGACGGAAAGGGTTTCACTAATAAAATACTTTTTATTATTAACTAAAAACCCGATAAACTCGGGAATTTCAAATTACATCACACAAAAAAAAAGCACACTACAAAAATAATAATAATATTTAAATAATAAAAATTAAGGAGACAGATATTTAGGGCATCTTGCCCTTGCCTTTGTCTTTCGGGTCGTGATGGCAGAGATTTGTCGTCAATCCTACCAATCAAGTAAAACCAACTAAACCTAACTGGGTAGATATGGTAAGTCGGGTCGAATCCACGGGGACGGAAGGAGGTGTCTAGACTAGGTCTACCTAAAAACAAGACTAGGTTACAAGACCACAAAGAACGATAACTAGAGAGAATTGATTACAAACACAATTGCTAGGCTAAGAACAAGAATAAACAAACTAAGATGATGAAAAAGGAAGAAACTAGAATTATGATTGAACTAAGTATAACATGAACTAGGTGATACAACTAAAACTAAATTCAATCAACTAACTAGAGGAATAATCACTAAGACGATGAAGAAATCAAATAAGGAAAGAGTAGGGTTAGGTCGGGTTCATAGGTGTAATGGGCTAGTGGGGAAATCGAGGGTGTAGGTTTCATCTAGCTACTATGGTAAATCCGCGCTCTCGCGTCAAAGACAAACCCGAAAAATCAAGTAAGATGCTACCCAAAACAAGAGGATTCAATCACCAATCCAACATACAATAAGAATGAAGAAACAAGCAAGAGAAGCATGGCCACTACTACTCTAACAAGCATTTCATCAAACACAAGGCATGCAAGGCAAGTGACTAGTAACAAAAATTCAACCTTTACCCACAATCAATCCCTAATCACCCATAAACAACACCCAATCCCCCTACTAACCCCACAAGAATCTACTCACTCATATTCAAACTAAAACTAACACAAACAAGAGAAAACATCAAGAGAATAACAACATTCATTATTAGGGAAACAAGATGAACAATAAACAAATGATAAAGATTGAAACTTGACTAATGAACAAAGATTAAAGGAAAAGAGAAGAGAAGGATTATACCAAACTAACAAGGAGATGAAGAGAAAGAAACCTGTACTATAAGAAAACCCAAATAAATCTCCCAAGGTTGTCAATCTTGGTAGAGTCTTCAAGAATTCCCTTGATACAAGAGTAATTACTAGGATTAAGCTAAGATAAATTAAAGATTAAGGAAAGATTAAGGATAAACTAAGCTAATGATGATGGATCTCTATCTAGGGTTTAGAATAATGTAGGGTGCTTAAAACAATACAAGAGGGGGGTATATATAGGGGTACACGAGTAAAGGGGGGCGAAAAAGCAAAACCGGGTGGAGCTGGGCCCTTCCCGACCGGGAAGGTGATAATCCCGGTCGGGAAGGGGTCCATCCCGGTCGGGAAGACAGTGATCCCGGCCGGGAACACCCTCCAGGAGTTTGTTTTTGCTCGTCATCTCATCCCAGTCGTGATGGGCATGTTCCCGACCGGGATGGGTCTTGTAGGCTTCAAATATGGTCACGTAGGTCCCAACTTGCTCTTCTTAGGCTTCTTATCGACTCTCAGTCCTCAGGACTAGGCTCTAAGGGACTCGGGATCGAGTCTAAGCCACCGAGTCATCGTCGCTTTTCTTCGTTGGCTCCATATGCGTCGGAATCGTTCCATTCCTTCAAGATAGGCTTTAAGAACCTAAAACAAGCTAGAAGAAGCGTAAGTAGCCTCGAAACCGCTCCAAAGAGCGATTCCACAAGAGAAACCGGGACCAAACACAAGAAATAAGCACTACATAACACACTTATCAACTCCCCCACACTTAACCCTTACTCGCCCTCGAGTAAGCACGAACTAACTAATACCTAAAAGAAACTAGACTATTAACCGAGCGGGTATTAGCGCACCCTACGCCCTTTCAACTCACGCGAGAACACTTGGAGGACAAGTGCTCTCCGCAAGGCAAGTGAGGTCTTGCGACAAAATTGTGGATACAACCGAACACGAAAACACGCAAACAAACAATCGGTTGCATCCAAAAAGAACAAATACCGCTTCCCTCAACAAAGCGGTGAAAGAGATACCGGTTAAGGACTCAGGGCAAGTGACAACGTTCCCAAGCTAATAACACAAATCGATATGGACAAAACCCTAATAGTATGACAACAAAGCAATAAGAACGTTGGTAACTTACCTAGTTCCTCCTAACCTTCTAAGAACGTGCCACGGGACGATAGGCGGGATGGAAAAAAGATGAACCACGGAGTTAGTTGACACTGTAGGTAAAGTGAAACCCCGCCCCCTTTAGCGATAAGCCAAGAGGGTCGTCCCATGCTCAAAAATAGTCTAACTAGTCCAAGTAAAAAGGTGGATATGGTTGCAAAGTGAGGAAAGACCGACCATTATCGCTATCATCCTTCCTAGGGACTCGGTCCTTTGGTAGGCTCTTCACGATAACGATCGGTAAAAGGCTTATTTTTGAGGGGGTGAGATTTATTTTTTGTGAAATGATTTTTTTTCTTTTGTATTTTGCTTTTGAGTTGCTATGCCATTTCTTTTTCTTCTTTTGTATTTTGTTTTTGATTTGTTGTGCCTTTTCTTTTTCTTCTTTCTTTTCTTTCTTTCTCTATTTGACTTGGTTTGCCTTTTGGATAAATCTCGTATTGTAGGCATTCAATCACAACCACGTATAGAAACCTCAACAAAATTTCAACTTATTTGTGGAAATGTGTAGAAGGTAGAGAAATGAGTAATTCGGGAAGGCGCCTTCCCTTCAAACCCACAAAAAGGTTGAAAACTTGGACTAATCAAACAATTTCGAACATGGTCACCTAAGAGACAGGACTTGGCAACCAAGGCCTTTTCACTCCATGGGTGGACAAAGTGGTCAAAATGCAAATCCCGCAGTAAATCCCTAGTAGACTAGGTGGACTCAAGGTAAGAAACCAACGAAACTATTGATTTAAAGTCATTCTACTAGACAAAAGTCCAAGGCTCGATTCATATCACTAGAAAGGGAAAGTAAACACTTGCGCACTAGCCTCAAAACCGGGTTTTCGAAAACATTTTCTACACTAGACACAAACTACACATCACAAAACGAAGACAAAAGAAAACGAGACAAACAAAAAAAATCAAAACAAAATAAAACGAACACATACAAAAAGCATGAACAAACACCACCCCGAAGCTTCCAAGCAAGCAACCACATAAACCACAAACTATAAAAAGCTCCACCCGAGCACACATCATCACAAAATCTCCTCGAAACTTCACAAGAGACAAAGAGGGAAAGGGATAAAATGATGTTACCGGATGTCTTGAAAGCCCTCCAAAGTTAACGGTGATCAAGCGACCTACAAGGAAAATGGGGGGGCAAAACACACACGCAAAACACAAAAATACGACACAAGGACACAAAAGAAAAAGACACAAAAGGAAATCTTTTTGGTTTTTTATGAAATTTTTCAAATTTTTAGGGATTTTTAAGATTTTTTCAAAGAAACTACGAAAATAAAACTAAACTAGACTAACATATCGCTCCCCCACACTTAAACCGAGCAATGTCCTCATGCTCGATCGGTAGTGTGTGGAAGACACTAAAAAGAAGAGAAAAGGGGAAAATAAAGTTAAAAATCAAAAATGAAAGTGAAGAAAGGGTACAATGTGTCCGGCCGGGGTGTAATCAAGTCACCAAGGGCCGACACGAGAAAAGATATGGATGGGGGAAAAAAATAAAAAGAAGAAAATAGAAGGAAATGGGAGGGGAAGGCTAGGTGTAATCAAGTCACCTAGCCTTGATTCCGTCCAAATCCGACTAAATTCAACGAGAAAGGGAAAATAAATAAAGAAAAAGTGAAAATATCTTGCCAATTTGGATTTTTCAAATGATTCTCGATGTAATCACGTCATCGAGAATCGAGAGCAATAACTACCAAAGGCCCCGAGGGCCACCATGACACAAAAAGGATAAAGGGAAGGGGAACATACAAAGAGAGACTAGCAATAAAAGACAGAAAAGAAAGGAGAGTCGCCTTACCAAACGGTTAGCAACTCAATAATCTCCATCGTTTCAATGATCGTTATCGGCACTTTGCTTGTCTTCATCATCGTTATTCCTCTTCTCCCTAAATGTAGTCACATTGTTGAAGTACTGGGCATATATTGGTTACATGAGGCCGGGATTTAGAGTGAAACTCAGTGTAATAGTGACGAGGAGATGAGATGAAGGTATATAATTGAGGTGCAAGGGTGAAATGATAGTGGCAAGGGTGAGTAGGGATGTTGGAAGGGGGTATAAAGTGGTTGGGTGGGGCTTAACTGAAGAGAGGAAAGCGAAGTAGGGTGCTGTAGCCCTTCCTGGCCGTGAAGACACCCATCATGGTCGGGAGAAGTCCTTCCCGGTCGGGATGACCATGATCCCGGGCGGGATTGCTCATCAGAAGCTCCTGTTTTGTTGATCACTTCGTCCCGGTCGTGATGGTAATGATCCCGGTCGAGATAGCCCCTTTCCCGAGCCTTGAAGCCTTCATTCAATAATAGCATCCCGAATCTTCCACCCAAACGACAAATACTACCTCGAGATCCAAGATCCCGCCCCCAAAAGCTTACGAAAAGCTCAAAAACCGACTTCCTTGCCCAAGCTCCAAGCTTCTATCATCAACAACTCCTCTCAAAATTCCATCTTCACTACAACCTATCAAGTAAACTCAATAAACACCATCAAAAATCCCTCCCTCACATCGCTCAACAAAATACCAAACGACAAGAATTCCACAAAACATACAAATCCTAGAATCAAACTAACAAATCACACAAATACAACCACAAAAACTCAAAGAAGAGCGAAGAGATATATACAACATGACGGTTCTTGAGGAACTCCTTCAAACCTAGGATGGTAGGATTCTTCATTCATTTTCAACAACATGGTACACAACTCCATAGCCTTCAAGGGCACGGAGCAACAAGTCGAAAGCTCTCGAGAAGTCTTCAACCAAGCTCGTGGAATACCAACCTACACTCCAAGGTTCTTCACAACCTTACCTCGACGTTCCCGGGGAATCCCGGTCTACTATGTTCAACGGATTGAACATGTACTTGCGATACTTCGGGATATACCCAAACTTCCACTCCTCTTCATGGGGCCTCACGGGAGGCTCAAATTTCTTCTTTCCAAACGACTTATCTTCATTCACATTACATGGGCATTCATCCACCCCAAGCTCCAAAGCATCATCATCTAGCATATGGTCAAGAAGGGGAGATTTGGAACTCAAGCAAGTGAGTTCACTAATCTCCAAGCTACTCTCTAGCTTCTCACAATCAAGCATATCGCAAGCATTCAAATTATTACACAAGGTAATTACATTTACATCATTTTCACACAATTTGTTGGCAACCTCCAAGCTTTCACCCGACTCGTTCCCTAGCTCGATGTCTTTGACGGCATGGATCATATGACACGATTCTTCATTTTTAGGCAAGGTGTTACCTTGAAGGTCAAACACAAGCTTCTCGTCGCCTAATTCAAAGGTGATCCTTCCCTTCTTGACATCGATCATTGCACCGGGCGTGTGTAGAAATGGGCGCCCTAGGATAATGGGGGTGGTTGCATCCTCCGACAAATCAAGTACAAGGAAGTCAACCGGAATGAAGAATTTCCCGATCCTTAATGGCACATCCTCTAACATTCCTAATGGTCGATTAAGTGAGCGATCGGCCATTTGGAGTGTAACAGAGGTACACTTTAGCTCTTTCATTCCAAATCGCTCACAAATTGAATAAGGGAGAATGCTTACGCTCACCCCTAAATCACACAACGTCCTATCGATCTTCAAATTCCCTATGGTGCATAGGATTGAGAAACTACCCAGATCCTTGAGCTTAGGTAAGGTGGAGCCTTGAATAAGTTCACTCACCTCTCTTTTAAATGCTATTGTCTCTTCCTTGTCCAAGAATCGTTTTCTAGCCAAAACTTCCCTCATGAATTTTCCATAGGCCGGGACTTGGGTAATTAGCTCGGTGAAAGGGATGCTCACATCTAACTTCTTCACAATATCGATGAACTTGTCAAACTGAACATCCGCTTTTGTCTTCAATTGCCTCGATGGGAATGGCAACTTGATATGTATCTTGTCAAGATCATTAGGTTCGGAATTTTCATTTGACACTTTCTTCTTTGATTTGTCTTCTTCTTGGGGTGTGGGAAGCTTGTCTTCATTAGGTTTTTCAACTTCCCATAAGACTTGTTCCTCCATGAGATTTCCCCAATTTTCATTGTCTTGGTTCGGAGATTGCAGTTCTTTCATAGCTTCATTTTCATTAGGAAACAAGGGAGAATCATAGGATGCACCGCTCCTCAAGGTGATAGCATTCACATGTTCAAATTTCGTTGGTACACCTTGAGGAGGTAGTTGACCCTTTTGCCTTGAAGAACTACCCGAAGCAACTTGAGCTAGTTGGGTTTCGAGCATCTTCACATGAGTAGTAAGTGCCTTGTTTTCCTTTTAATATTGAGCATACAATTCTTGTTGGGTTATTTGCATCTCCATTTGGCTTCTTTGCATTTCTTGATTACTCCTTTGCATATCCAACATTGTCTTTTGCATATCAAAATCCCGAGGTGGAGATTGTCGGTTATGTGGAGTATTAGTGAGGGTTAGGGGAAAACCATAGTCATGAGTTGGAGATCGACTCCTTGTCTTGTTGTCTTGTTGAGTATTTTGAACCCCTTGTTGATTTTGGAAGTTCCCTTGGAACCCTTGAGAATTGCCTTGATTTAGGCCTTGGAGATTACCTTGATTGTGATTTTGGTAACCTTGGTTGTTGTTTTGAAACCCTTGAGAGTGTTGGTTTCCTTGGAAACCACCTTGATGATTGAAGTTCCCTTGATTTTGGAGTCCTTGATGATTGTTGAAGGCACCTTGGTTATGATAAACATTTTGTTGTTGGAAATTGTTTAAAGGCCTTTGATTGCCATGATAACCTTGGTAGCCCTGGTTGTCCCTTAAGGGAAGAGCAACATATGGTAGACGGTATTGTTATTGAGCTTGTTGTTGGGAAGCTTGGAACATATGAGGATTTGGCACATTTTGAGCCTTGTAAGTAAAGTATGGGGCACCTTGCTTGTATGCTTGAAAAGCATTCCCTTGCTCAATGCTACTTCGACAATGTTGAGGCTCATGTCCATATATCCCACAAATCTCACATATCCCATAATAAGAGGTAGGAGAAACCACTCCCATAGCATTAACTTGATGGATAGATTGTTGATTGGAAGAACTAGTGCCTTGACCTTGATTAAAGGACCTTGAAGCTTCTTATCAATGGCACTAAGTTGTGTAATGGCATCAATTTCATGCCTTCCCCCTCTACTTGCCTTTCTAGGCCTAGAATATTGAGAATTATGGACCGCCATTTCTTCAATCCTAGACCAAGTTTTGTCATCATCTACCTCGGTGAACCTTCCATTGGAACCCATGTTGAGTATGGCTCTAGAATCTTCATACAACCCATTCCAAAATTGTTGGACCAAAACCATTTAGAAAGTCCGTGGTGGGGGCAAGATCGGACCAAAGCTTTGAACCTCTCCCATGATTCATAAAAACTCTCCTCATCTCGTTGTTGGAAACCGGTGATGGAGGCTCTTAGCAAATTTGTCTTCTCGGGAGGGTAAAACTTTTGGTAGAAAGTCAATGCAAGCTTCTTCCAAGTATCAATCCCCATGGTTGCCCTATCGAGACTCTTGATCCATTGCTTAGCCTTTCCAATAAGAGAGAATGGGAAAAGAACCCAATGAATTTGATCTTGAGTAATTCCGGTTTGAGAAATAGCATCACAATAATCGGAGAAAGTCTCCATATGTTGGTGCGGGTCTTCGGTAGGCAAACCACTAAATTGATTTCGCTCCACAAGTTGAATGAATTGTGTCTTTGCCACAAAATTTCCGGTGTATGTATCCGGTAAAGTGCTCGGTCCCGGCAAGACATCCTCGGTGAAAGTGGAGTGAGATGAGAACTTTGGCACGTTTGGATGTACGGGAGATGACGGGGTAGAACTGGCTTGAGATGTTGAAGGAGAACTAGGTGAAGAAGAGTGACTAGATGTACCAAAGGGATTGATGTGGTTCGTTCAAGTCAAATCCTTGAATTTGTTCTTCAATGTTGTTGCTTGTACCCGGTTAGGAATTTCTAACTAGCAATTGTCCGTTGGCGAAAGGCTATAAAGAGTCTTTCCGGCTCTGGATTGAAGAGAAAGAAGTGATCTCCCCTCCTAGGCATGCACTACACACTTGGAACAAACGTAAGAACACCTAGTGCTTTATGGGCACTAGGTAGAGACAATAAACGAGCACAACCAAAGACAAAGAGAGAAGAAAACAATAAAAACAAACAAGAAAAAAGATAACAAAATATGCATAACGGATAGAAAAACACAAAACGTTAACTAAGTCAAGCAAATAAGCAAACTAAGTTTAAACAAACACTGTTCCCGGCAACGACGCCAAATTGATGGCAGGGATTTGCCGTCAATCCTACCAATCAAGTAAAACCAACTAAACCTAACTGGGTAGATAGGGTAAATCGGGTCAAATCCACGGGGACAGAAGGAGGTGTCTGGACTAGGTCTACCTAAAAACAATACTAGGTCACAAGGCCACAAAGAACGATAACTAGAGAGAATTGATTATAAACACAATTGCTAGGCTAAGAACAAGAATAAACAAACTAGGATGATAAAAAAGGAAGAAACTAGAATTATGAATGAACCAGGTATAACATGAACTAGGTGATACAACTAAAACTAAATTCAATCAACTAACTAGAGGAATAATCACTAAGACGATGTGTAGACACCCAAATTTGGACCTGGTGGCTGCAGAGGTGCCCAGCAAACACCCGATGATGATAGGACTGCAACGCGACACGGGTTCGCGATGTCTTAGATAGTTTTCTTATAGAACGGACCAAATAATTACTCGTAAAAATTAAAACTAACATGATGGCAGCCTTAGTCGTGTCGTTACGGTCGTATAGACACTAATTAGAGTCAATTCCGACACCGGGACCCCGAGTCGGCCCCAAAACTTGAACCAAGTCAACCCTGAGTCAAACGAGCCTCGGGATGAACACCCGAGGCCCACGAAACCCACGGCGCTAGGTCAAACCATGGGGAAGCCTTCGCGACAAAGCAAGCTATCACACATCCGCCTCTCGGTTTTGGAAATATCAAAATCATATCTTCAAAACTCCAACCGCCCCACCTGACGCGCCTGGGTCTCCCCACGCTCGGACCCAAGCGCCTGAGTCCTGGTGCGCCCCAAGTCACGCGTCCATGTGGGCGACGAGGGGCGAAAACACCTATAAATACCCCCCTCCGCCTCATTCATTCGACACACTTCAACTCTCTCTTCTCCCTCAAATAAACTCTCGCTAAGGGTTTGCACTCCGACACCCGAGGCAAACGATCCACTCGATCGTAGTTCCGATAAAAAAGCGACATCGATGCTACTCCTCACCTTCGAGCACTCCACTCGATACCGAGGTGCCTGTGATCGACTAGCTCAAAACTAATACCCAGGTTCTGCCGGATTAGCCGCAGAACTAGTCCTTAGTAACGAAGCTCTACCGGAGTAGCCGCGGGAAGGTCAAACGGTAACGGAGTTCTGCCGGAGTCACTAGTCAAGCTAGGAGGATCCGCCTGTTGATCAAGTCGTCACTAGGTTGTCATCTAAACAAAACTTTCCATATTTGCACTTTTCTATTATTATGCACTACGACAACACTAGACGTGGGCACTAGGCCCACGAACGTCTACTAAAATACGTAATGTTCCAACTTCAGCAACAAATATCAAAACACACTAAAATAGACCCGAGTAATTCCGAGATCCGTTCTCAAGACTATCTATGTATTGAGTCCCGTTTAGTGTATACTCCGAGGGTGCAACTCCTCACAATGTGATTTACTTACATTCGCATTTACAGTTTTTCGTATGATTTATTGCTTTTATGACCTTATAATCGCATGAGAAATCACCTAACACGGAATTCAAAACGTAAAATAACTAAAACTGAACAACGTGATGGTCGGGTTCCGTATTAGTCCAGGTGCTCGCCTTATTAGGTTCGACGCATCTCTGTTAATACCGAACCGACGCATCTTAAGCAGAATACCAGGTAAGGTATACCACGAGAATGACTAATATCCGTATTATCACGTTAAAACCGATTTGCTAATACCTATAATATTAGTATTCTCTACTCTCCTACGTGCATCTTTTCATGGCCTGCCTGTCACGTGAAATCGCATGCAAAGAATGTAAACAATACTATTTCGACGATAAAACTTATCTGTCCTTAAAACAACCGACATAGCAAAAGACATAGGGTTAAAACAACGAATGTTACAGTACTTCCACCACAACAAAAGAACTAGGAAATCCGCCCACCGATTGATTAGTAGAGGCCGCTATAGTGCGGGCGGGATTGGGTGTTGATATCTATTGGATGTTGGCTTCCCAATACGTACCCTCACCTCTTACTGAGAATCGACGGTTTCCGGATGTCCGAAACCATTGGCGATGAGAGTCATTCCAGGCATGCAGTGCTTAAGGGTACAAGTCTTTATCTTTAGGTCCCGTGCCACTCAACTTTGAGCCGGTAAGGGATCAAAGTTGACCTGAACGGTTTCCAAGTCCCCATAATTGACTCGGTGGCGACTCCACAAATCGGCAACGAATTCAGTTCACTAAAAAGGTCGCCTGACCAAATGAATCGACCTTTTAACATTTACAACCACGTCTCGATCGATTCCCAAACGGAAACACGGGTGCCCGCACCCGTCTAGTACAAGTCCGGATCGTCCTCCAAATCGAGGTCCGACACTTTGCCCTGTATGCGAGATCGGATCGGCTCCCGGTAGGGAGGGGGCCACGTGGGTGGCCGCCGCCACATGTTGAAAACCGGGTCGGTCTCGCGCGGGCATGCGCGGGGCGCCGGGTGGTGCGGACGGACGTCCACAGTTTGGCGACTCCGCAGGGGATTTGGAAACAAGTTTCCAGCGGTGGTGTAACTTGAACGAGATCGGTGAAGCTCACTTCTTTGCTCCTAGTTGTGGTCACTACAGGTTTTGGCCCTAAAAAGCCCACCCTAACCGATATCAGGACCAATCGACCTCTTCGCGGTAAGATCTCTGGGGACACGCGGAGAGACCCTCGATTGACGCTCCGGCCGCCAAACGCGTAACCCGCGGGATTAATAAGCGGATAGTCCAAACGAACGGTATGACAGTCATCTCCCAAGATCATTGTCAATGCCTGAGTAAAGACTATTCGTGGGCAGTAGCCTACCCTAATCTACCCGAGTCTGCATCCTGCATGAGTGTATGCATTTTTAGTTATGTGTAGCGTGTTTGAACAATCCAACCCAAATAAAACACTAAAATCCCAATTCAACCACGCCAACATTTTTCAACCGCACCCAATTCCGTTTTCGAAAAATATCTCATCTTTTCACATTTGAGTCTGATACCCAAATTGAGTGAAGAGACTCGTGAACAGACCAAGTAACCCGGGTGTACCATCGTTGCATCCAGGTATCACACATCACATCAGTCAGCTGAGTTGGATCACTCACAACTACTTCATTTTCCGGGATCCCCTGGGACCAACCATACTGCCTAAGTATGCGGTCGGGGTAGAGGTGAACTGTCTGTCTAAAGGACTGAATCACCTGATAGCGAGCCTTATCCCTCGGTGTCAAACCTGTCCAAACATAATTAGGCCACCACGGCACCACCCATCGGATCAATGCACCGCTATGGAACGACAGCTCTTCGTCCCAATATTTTCGATTAATATGGCGAGAAGAATCGGTAGCCCGTCTCCTTGTCATCACCTGATTAGGCCGGTACCGACTCGGGTCAAGGGGAGGTTCTGTGATTGATAGCCTCTCAAATAACCAAAGCTGAAAAGGAAAAATGAATTTATAAGTTCTCGAGGCAATTTCGACGTCCGCCTGAGGGCACTCAATCGAGTGCCTAGGGGTCACTCGATCGAGTGGCTAGCACCCCTAAAACTGGGCAGCGGGTTTTTAACGAAGGCACTCGATCGAGTGCCAGGGTGACTCGATCAAGCGCCCCCTGTAGCAGATTATCGCGAAAAAATCTAAAAATAAATAAATAAATAAATCCAAAGAGATATACCTGCAGCAGGACGGGTGCTCCCGGTCAGACGAATTGATGGGTCCCTTTTGCGATTATCCAAACCTTGGATAATCTCCCTCGTAATTAACCACGCGGGACTGTGTTCCGTCTCCATTAAGTCAACAATGGTAAAAAGCTGAACATTACCCGTACGTACACGACAGCAGATCCATGTGACCTTCAAAGGCATAGACATGGAGCATAAAAAAAGCAAAAGCCCTACGGCTGTGGACTGGCATGACCCGGACATCGTGCGGATTCATGAATTTGTCGGCCAAAGCAAACAATGAAATATTATCCCCGTCTAGCAGACGGGATACTTCCATATGGGAGAGTCCTAAAAATTCCCGTAGTTTCCTCCTTGGATCATGAACTGAAAACGGGACAGCAGGACGGAGCAAAGGGTTTCATCCTCCTACAGCAGCAATCTCCTTGGGTATCGGACAAATCTCGCCCCGAGGAAAGGCAAAAACATGGTTTATGTCGTCCCAGTAGGACAGACAAGCATCTAGAAAATAAAGATCCACCTGCATCTGATGGATCATAAACAGCTGAGAAATACCCATTTGGTTTAGGGCTACCCTATCCGCGTCCGTAAAGTATCGAGACCAAGCTTGCAGCATCGCAGTCAAACGCTCAATACCCATAGCTAGATTTCTTGAAAGAGTTTTTTCTTTTTAAGATAGAAAGAATTGTGAGGAGCGCAAGAAAAGCTAAAGCAGGGGGGTGTATTTATAACACCAAAGCCCTAACAATCCTCCTACTACTATGATTCCCTAGCCCAAGTGAGCCTAAGCATACAGGCCCGATCTCAGTTTCCTCATATCAGCACAAGAATAAAGTTGTCCCGAGCATTCCTAATTTTCAAAGAAGTCAAAATTTTCAATTTCTTTTAAAACCATTCGAAAATTCAAAAATTCAAAATTTTTTATTCCCCAGCGCGAGTCGTGTTTCACCTAAATGTTACATGCAAAATTTTATGTAACTGTACACGGGTACACTCAAGGTTTCAGAAGCAAGACCGTGTAACTCACTTAACTCCCCCAGCAGAGAGCCCGAGGCGGCATTTCTCCCGAAACAGCACGGGATGTGCCTACATACAGGTGCACCCGGGACTCCTAAGGCATGTCTGACTCCCCATGGAGCTATCAATATCAACTCAGGTATTATTTCGATAATCTATCTTAGGGTTGGCGGTCCTTTCACGCGAGTCTAATGGACTATAAACGACCCGACCGGAAGTCTGCCAGGTCTTAATCCTCGATTGGCCTGGTAGCTACTCTGACTTTTGCCTTGTCCAAGCCTCAGTCGGGGTGGGGGCTCTGTAGACACCCGCATTTGGCTGCTGGTGTCTATAGTGGTCTCCGACAAAACACTCGATGATGATCGGACGCGAACGTGCTTTAACGCGCTCGAATATGGGCTCGAAATCATTACTATTTGGCTTGGGCTTTTAGCGGAGTTCAAATCTCACAAAACCAACCTCAAATTCAGGACCAGTGGGTCGTTTCCATTCAAATAAGACTAATTTGGGTCAAAACTGACACCAAAAAATAAAATCGTCTTTTGGCGACCTGGTCAAAACCCGGTCAAAGACGAATCCGATGCAAAAATATCAGCTACATGCACTTTTAGAAGAGAACCCAAGCAACTAAACCTCTTCAATTTAGGATAGGATTTCCTTCCTAAATCCTATCCTCCGGTTTAACCCACTCGATCGAGTGGTTCAGGCCTACTCGATTGAGTAGGCTCACAAACCAGCCGAACCGGCCTCAGACCGGGCACTCGATTAAGTGCACTTACACCACTCGATTGAGTGACCCTAAACCGGGTGTTTCCCTATAAATACCCCATCATTCTCAACTAATTTGACAACTTTTCCATCCATCACATTCAAAACATTTGCAACCTTTCTTGTACCTCAAACCCTCCATACTCGCACACCATAACTCGCCTATATTACCTCGACGCTCCGGTGCCAAACCACATACAAGACGAGCCTATTTCCGAGACAAAGCATGTAGGTTGAGGGTGTAAAATTCAATACCGACTTCTCCCTTTCTTCCTTCTCTTCTCTCCATCTTTTCCACGTTCTTCTTCGTTTTTTTTGTTGTTTTCATTTCTTTTTCTTTCGTTTCTAATATCTCTAGTAGTATTATTCATCATCGTTATTAGTTAAGATCGTGCATACATAAATACACAAAACAATTTCGAGTCAAATACGTTTAAAAACGAATCCCGTTCGAGATCCTTCTAATCCCTTTACGAGTTGTAACAGTGGTTGCGGCCTTTCGACGAGCGCCGCCCTAAACACTTAAGGGCGTGATTTGATCCCGAATATTCTTTATTAAATATATTCGATTCCTTTTTTTTAGGTTAGTACAAAACCTGCTGATGCAAAATCGAACATCACATAATCCGTAAGGGATAATAACGTTGTCGTGACGCGGAGGGAATAATTTCGTCCTAATCAAATTCAAAGCGATTTATAACACCTTTTCTAAAATAACTGATAATCGATCTTGTAATCGTACAATATACATTAAGAGTGTCGTAAACCGAGTCGAGTCCAAATTACATAATATTTTCGCGCTACTTGGCTAGTTATCAATTTAAAACTAAAAGCAATTCCAAAATCAAAGCCTTTTCGAAAACGGACAGCGGTCTGTACAGAAGGCACTCGATCGAGTGCCATAGCCCACTCGATCGAGTGGCCCTCCAAAAACGAGGCAGGAGGTTTTCAAGTAGGGCACTCGATCGAGTCTCCGCCATGACTTGATCGGGTGGCCTCTGTCACGCCCAAAACCGTGAGCCCTCTACATACAACGAGCCTCGACCAATCTTTTTCTACGACTTCGGTTGACACGTACTAAGTCCATCACGTGTTCCCTTTTTCAAAATCATACGTCGCATCTCATATCATTTAATTTACTTATGTTCCGTTATTATCGCAATTGTTTTAATTTGTTTGTTGTATTGTATTTCCGGGTTGTATTCCGCCCGCATATTTGTAATTTATTTTTGAGGCTTTTGAGCTTTTCGTTGTTTGTTTTATCGCACTAAAATGAACCTCGCATGCTAAAAATAATTTTGACTTTAGTTTAGATGCATTAAATGACGTAGTTGAACATAATTCACATGTTTAGTTAAAAAACGTTGTTTGCATAACATTCAACCAAATCACTAGCGCGCGTATTAAAAATTCGAACGGTATCTTAGTAGAGGCCTCTAAAGAGCGGGCGGGGTTGGGTGTCTTTGTGGGCTTCCCAACACGTACCTTCACCCCTTACTCAGAACCTCGGTTTCTGGATGTCCGAAACCATTGGGGCATGAGAGTCATTCGATATACGGTACCCGATAATGTCGGCATCGGTATCGTAATGCAAAGGGACGAACCCCACAAGCTCTAGTATCGAAGTGGGCCGTACTTTGTGGAAGGTCCACCCAAAATATAGAGTGGGTTCGAATGGGCTCGAACTCCCACAAAGTTTGATGGCAACTCCTAATTTGATGTAAATTTCAACCCGAGAACCATCTCACACGAGATTCATTCGCCTACCCAAACCCGCGCGTGGGCGCGTCGGGGTGGACCTATGTCATGTCCACAGACTTATATTAATAAATGAGAAAATAGTCGATTTTGTTTTAAATACATTTTTAGTCGAGACTATTTTCCCTAATAATTTCTCATTTGTCTACGATTGATTATTTTTAGTAAAATCAGTATTATTTATTGATAAAATGTATTTGTTAAAAATAATTTGAAATCTTTATAAGATCTCGTTTAATTTATAAACACGTTGACTCAATTAATTTTGATATCATTTTCTTAAAACATCTCCTTTCTGAAAATGTATAGTTTTAACTCGATTTCCTAAATATTTATAAAATACTATATATTGACTTATTATTTTATTTATATTTTGAGTAACGAATTTACAAATATATTAAAGTTACTATAACGACGATAATAATAAAATGTTAATTTCGTTAGAAATGCTATTTTTTTTATACATTTCACTTATTTTAATGACTTACGTATTTTCTATAACAATATTTATATTTTAAGTAAGTTTCTATTTATAAAAAGTTTCCCTTTTGCTATATTGCATGGCTATATTGCTATATTGCTTGGCTTAATAGCCACAGACGTCTACTGACGAATGACAGACTGGCAAAAATGCAGGTGGTTGCAGATAGGAAGTGCTACTTGTGTGCATATATGGAGGAATCGCATACTCATCTGTTCGAGGACTGGCCATTCACCAAGAGCTGCTTCCATTTACTTAGTTCTTGGCTTGGAATAACCATTCCAACTACGAATACTGGAGATTGGTGGAGGTCATTTAGACATAAATCTTTGTTATTTAAGCAGGTTGTGGCAGCGGCTATAATTGGATATCACAGGCACCTCGGTATCGAGTGGAGTGCTCGAAGGTGAGGAGTGGCGTCGATGTCGCTTTTTTATCGGAACTACGATCGAGTCGATCGTTTGCCTCAAGTGTCGGAGTGCGAGACCTTAGCGAGAGTTTTTTTGAGGGAGAAGAGAGAGTTTAAGTGTGTCGAATGTATGAGGCGGAGGAGGGTATTTATAGGTGTTTTCGCCCCTCGTCGCCCACATGGACGCGTGAGTTGGGGCGCACCAAGACTCAGGCGCTTGGGTCCGAGCGAGGGGAGACCCAGGCGCGTCAGGTGGGGCGGTTGGAGTTTTGAAGATATGATTTTGATACTTTCCAAAATCGAGAGCCGGGTGTGTGATAGCTTGCTTGGTCGCGAAGGCTTCCCCACGGATTGACCTAGCGCCGTGGGTTTCGTGGGCCTCGGCTGTTCATCCCGAGGCTCGCTTGACTCAGGGTTGACTTGGTTCAAGTTTTGGGGCCGACTCGGGGTCCCGGTGTCGGAATTGACTCTAATTAGTGTCTATACGACCGTAACGACACGACTAAGGCTGCCATCATGTTATTTTTAATTTTTCCAAGTAATTATTTGGTCCGTTCTATAAGAAAAATATCTAAGACATCGCGAACCCGTGTCGTGTTGCAGTCCTATCGTAATCGGGTGTTTGTTGGGCACCTCTGCAGCACCAGGTCCAAATTTGGGTGTCTACAGAAGCCCCCACTTTGACTGAGGCTTGGACAAGGCGAAAGTCAAAGTATAGCCACCCAGGTCAATCGAGGATTACAACCTGGTGGCTGTCCGGTCGGGTCGTTTTAAGTCCGTTGGACTACGTGGTGAGGCTCGCCAGCCAAGTCCGAGAAGTCATATCTGACGTCTTCGCTTGTGGTTGATCGCTTGGGGCCCGGGCCGTTGCTTGATATCTTGTTCTTGGTTCTTTGTGCGCGCGCGCTTTGTCTTCTTCAGTTTATTTAGAGGTTCGTTTATTTTTAAGTGTTTTTTGCGCGCTAGCAACGCATTAAGTTGGCCTTTATTTGTACGAGCATATTTTGGGCTGCTTGTGAACCCTTGATGACATAAAACGTTCGAGGGCGTTAGTCTTCGCTCGAGCGGTTGTCTTTTGGGATGCTTATGACCCTTAGGACAAAACAAAGGAATATAAAACCATTCGAGGGCGTTAGTCTCCGCTCGAATAGCTGTCTTTTGGGATGCCTCTGACCCCTAGGACAAAATTGCTGTTGCTTTGCCTCCGGGATCACTAAGATCCCTTGAGCAAAAATCCTCGAGGACGTTAGTCTCCACTCGAGTAGCTGTCTTTCGGGATGCCTCTGACCCCTAGGACAAAATTGTTGTTGTTGTGCCTCCGGGATCACTAAGATCCCTTGGGCAAAACTCCTCGAGGGCGTTAGTCTCCACTCGAGTAGCTGTCTTTCGGGATGCCTCTGACCCCTAGGACAAAATTGTTGTTGCTGTGCCTCCGGGATCACTAAGATCCCTTGGGCAATTTGCTGTGCCTCCGGGGTAACTCAGACCCCTCGGGCAAATTGCTGTGCCTCCGGGGTAACTCAGACCCCTCGGGCAAATTGCTGTTCCTCCGGGGTAACTCAGACCCCTCGGGCAAATTGCTGTTTGTTTATCTGTTTTAGTAAAATGCTTGTTTTGTGAGTTTGTCTTAGTTAATTTGTTTTGCAGGCTTGTTTTATTTTGCTTGGGTTTGCTTTTGCTTTTGTCTTGGTTTGTTTATGCATTTGAGTTTGTTCAGAGTTTGCTTAGTTTAATTTGTTCAAATTGTTTTGTTACGCGTCCGGGTGCAGCGTATAGGTTATGTGCGTTTCTTATGTTTGCTTTATTGTCGAGAGTGTGTTATCGATGTTGATTAGTAGTTGTTCCATTATTGCTGTTTTGCTTGTCTTAGTAGGTGCAGGTTTTTTGTGTATCGAATTTGAGTTGTGTTTCTTTTGCTTCGTTTTAATTTGTCGTGTAGTTGAGTTTGCTCAGATTTTGTTTAGATTAGTTTGAATTGCTTTATTATCCGTTCGAGTGCAGTGTCTAAGCTGAGTGCGGTTCTGATGTTTGTTTCGTTATCGAGAGTGTATTATTGACGTCGATTAGTAATTATTCCGCTCGTTGTGATTTTGTTTGTTTTAAAGGTTGCGTGTTTTATTAGTTTCGAACCTTTCGCTTAGTATTTATTGGTGTCCTAGTTTTGATTTGATCCCTCCTGGGTGGTTCCATTAAGTCAGATTTATCACTCCCGGGTGGCTGCGTTATGTTAGATTTATCCCTTCTCGGATGGCTACGTTAGATTTAGTGATTGTTTTGTTTTTAAAATACTAGTGTTGATGTGTAAGCTTTTTGCATTAGTTCTTGGGCTTGCATTTGCTTAGTGAATTATTCCGAGAATGTGCTAAAATAATAACCCTCCTGGGATGTGAATTGAGCGTGCTTAGAGACTTGCTAGGATAACAGATTGCTTCAAGTGCTTTGGGTCCAATTTTAGACTAACAGATTGCTTCGAGTGCTTTGGGATTGTAGATTTGTTTTGTTCGCCTTATCACGCGGTCAAGCACGAGCATTCTTATTAGTGGTATTGTAGATTTGTTTATCTCTGGGGGTCGATTTCGACTAGAGGAGGTTTTAAGGCTTGCTTTATGAGTTTGAATTTACTCCTAACTCCCCCGATTGGCATCTAGGACGGTGCGTGCTTGTCCGGTTAGGTTTCCGTTGGGGATTGAATGGAGATTGGCTCGGGCAAAGAGCACGATGAGTCACTACTCGTCAGGGAATGTGCTGGTGAACTAGCTGCGCCTCGCAGATGTAAGTTCCTTTCTTATAGTTTGTTTTAGTAGCCCCCAAGGTTTAGGATTATTGAAGTGTTGGTTTTGGTTTCATCGCTAGTTTTGTCCTATGGTCTAGTGTTTGCTTTCATTTTGAACGGTTTGCTTTTCTTTTAGCTAGTCGATTCGGCTGATGCTGTTCAGCCCCCAGACTTCCCCTTGACACTGCTCGGGGTCGATGTGGCTGGGGTAGCCTTCACATAGCCTCTTTTCTCGTGTTCTGCTGAGGAGACGGAGGCTGGGATGGAGTGGCGTGACTGGGTATACCGGGTATGTTTCGGTTTTTATTGTCCTTCGTTTGGGCTCTAAGAATTAGGGTCGGTTTGCCTAACTTCTATGGTTTTACTTTTCAGGTTTCGTCGGCTTGCCATTAACGGTTGTGGCAAGCCGCCACCTACTTCCGGGCCTATGCCTCGAGGGTTTCGCGTGACACTTCGGGGCCTCGATCGGTGAGTTTTTTTTATGACCAGGGTGGTTTTTCTAGGCTGTTGGTGTGCTTCCCTAGTGTTTAAAATGTATTTGCAGGACGTCCCGGATATGGTGGGGCAGCTAGAGACTCGGGGTGACCGAGCATGAGGCGAGAGAGGTTGAGTCGCAACGGCTCCTGCAATCTCGGGCTGACGAGATCGCATTCCTAAAGGAGCAGTTGGCTCGGTCTCGGGGTGAGACCTCAGCAGAGGGTGAGGCTAGGCATCTGGTGGAGATGGAGACTTAGGCTGAGGCTGAGGATACGGGGGCTACAGAGGAGGTTGGAGGGATTCCCAAGACAGCTACCCTAGATATGCTATCGGGGATGGATGGTAGCGAGTCTCCTCTTATAGACCTGGAGGACCTAGGGTTAGATGATCAGCTTTGTGAGATTGTGATAGCCGTCGGCGCGGCTTCTAGAGGTCCTTCCTAGCCTTGATTTGTATATGTTGTATATATGTTTTTAAATTTTAGTACTTGAATTAGTTGGATTAGTCTTGTGTTTTCGTTTGGCGAATTGTTTACCTAGATTGACAAGTAATCACTTCAAGTTTGGTTTGTTTACGATTTCGTCGTAGTTTAGTACATTTTAGAATGCGTTGAGCATGCATGAGAGTACGAAAATGCTTTTTCGGGATTCTTAAAATCGTTAGTTTGAGCCGGGATTTGGATCAAGTAGTATGTCGATCAAAACATTTTAACTCGAGACGGACGAAATGTAAAGTTTTAACGTAAAACATTAACGTATTCTGACCAAGTATATTAGGAGATGAGTGCGGTTGCTTTGACATTCGGAACGAAATCGAAGTTTTAAAATTCGGGCAATTTCTTAAAAAAAGTTAGACCACTTTTGCATACTCTTAATATTGCCTTGTTAGGCTATAGACGCGACCTGACTATAACCGTTAAACGGCTACAACACGCCTAGGAGGGGTAGCTTATCCCCTTAAAAAAAATGAAAAGACGTCTAAGTACGGTGGGTCCGACGGGTGAAATGTGATATCCGCGTGGACCTGTTATTCTTGCACGGACATTTCGGCTGTTGGAAAGGGGTTTAACGATTTCAGGAGGTCATTCTTGACGTCTGGGGTTGTCGGGTGTGAGAGAAAGGTTAAGGATTGCGGAGATGACTGTACTACAGAATAAGGAAGCTATGTGGGCTAATGTCGCTAAGTGCCTGACCGAGGATGGCGTTACTGGTCCTAGCATTCGTCAGTTCATCTAGATCGGCCTAGACTGGCAAGACTCATATTGAAGATGTGAGTGAGAAGGGGAAGTGGAATTAGTTGGGCTTGCTTTTGGCTAGGGCGGTGGAAGCTTGCGTTAGGAGGGGTCGATGATGAAAGACCCGAACAGGCACACCCGAATGGTAAAGGAAAGAAAAAGTCCGGCATGTAGAGCCCAACCACTTAGTACTATGTTCTATTAATTGATATTATGTGGCGTATTAGTACTAGTTTTTATGGGGTTTGTTTGACATGTTAGTCATTTTCCGGGGTGGCTGAATGTTAGATGTTCGATGTAAAGGGGGGCCTCGACAAAGGCTTGATTTAACTATTTTTTTTAATGAGAAGCACAATTTTTAATTTTGTTTTCTTTTTTGTTTGTGGTGGCTCGCAACTCGATTCTTCATTTTGCCCGGAGCGCCCTTTCGGGTTTTCACTCCGTCCTCGGCTCACCGTTTTCTTTCTTCTTTTTTGCTCTTTTTTTCACGACGGCTCGCAACTCGTTTCTTCATTTTGCCCAGGGCGCCCTTTCGGGTTTTCACCCCGTCCTCGGCTCGTCGTTTGTGCTTCGTCATTTCAAATCACGCGTTGGTCGGGACGTGAAAGGAGTCCCGGTTCGTACATGAATCGGTTAATGGTTAATCGATTTTTTGTTTTTTTGTTTGGTTGTACTCGAGGAACGGGTTGCCTACGTATCCGCTTTTAAACGGAATCAAACCACGTTCGTAGTTTTTAATAGTTGTGAGTGATTTTGCTTTAGAATTGTTATGCCAATTATCGATGTGAGATGTTGAGAGTGTATTCTCCCTAGTTAAATGACTGAGGCGGAGTGATTGGATGTGACCTCTTGGAAGTGACAATTACCGAGAAACCTTGTTTGGGTCAAGGTGACTGTCTTGGATGGTTTTGGAATGTGGAGCTAGGTAGTAAGTGATTTCGATAGATCAAAATCTGGAGTTTGATTTTTGTGGAGTTAAGGCTATGGGGTTACGGTTTCGTAATGTGGTAGGAAAGGGGAAGCTGAGTAAAAATGACTCAGACTTCAATCGGGCGTGATGTAAATTACGTGGGATTTGATTTCCATGTCTGGCCCTAATGGTTGGGGTTATCCTATTGAGCTTGAATCGTCAAAATTCCGGACTATCTCCCAACAAGTGTCTCGGGAAGGTCTTAGGGGTTGTAATGCAGGGGGGCTAATATTTGGGTGCTAGTTGACCAGTCTGTTCATTTTTCCTTTTTCTTTTTTTTTGTTTTTCTATACGGACTTCGCACTTAAAGTCATGTTGAATGATTGGGGATTTCAGTTTGACCATCGAGTTTGGTCTTGATCCTTGAATTGGGCCGATTTAGTTTGGCCTTGGTTTCATTTTTTTTCTTTGAGTCCTTTTGGCCATTTCAGACTTCTTTTTCTTTTCTGTCAGACTAGCACCTATGGCGGGAGTTGGTCGGTCTTTATTCGAGGGATATTTGTCGCGCGAAATGAGTTTGGCTTCCGTCCTTGATCACAAGCTAAGAGACTATCTAGATTTGTCGTAGGCTTCAGTAATGCTCGTTCTAAAGGATATCTATGTGGCTTTCTATACCAGACATGGAATAGGTAAAAGAAAAGAACAAGGGATCTCGGTCCTCATACTTCCTTGTTACTTCAAGGTATGTTTGACTGTTATCGATAAATGGCATTGTATCTAGTCGTAAGCGAGAAATATATGTTTTAAATCAAGCGATTGTCGAGGCGTATTATAGAGGAATAAAAGTTTATTTCTTTTTATTGATAGTAATAAGCGGGCTACGTGCCCGAGACATTGTTTTCGGGGAGGTAGAGGATAGATCCCCTCGCACCTTCTGACTCCATGCGAGAAACGAAGAGACATTTGTTATATTATTAGACCTAGGCCCTAAGACGAACTAGACTCTGACTCGGACACAGATTTACTCGTCTCGGTGGATGCCCGTGGGTTGTCAGGATTTTCCTCGATGTTCCGGACATTCTTCTTTATATGGTCGCGGTGGAAACAACCGAAGGTGTCGTCAAGGACAGTGTGAACGCTAAAGGGGTTTGTGGTATTGTTAGGCTTTTCGGGCGGAGAGAAAGGGATAGTCCCGTTTTCTATCATATCTTGTATGGTATGTTTGAGTCGAAAACAAGATTCTGTATCATGCCCATTGCCACGGTGGTATAGGCAATAAGCATTAGGGGTCCAACTTCTGCTTCGTTTACTGACTGGTGGGTCCCGAGTGGGACCCAAAGATGAGAGTAACCCTTGATTGACTAGGCACTTAAATACTTCGGCGTAAGATGGTTTGATTGGGGTAAACTTTCTCGGTGACCTTCCTATTTTCTGGGATGTGATCTCGTAAGGTCTTGGTGTTCCTTCCGCATCAACTTTAGGAAGTTTGATCGGACGGAGCGTTGGGATAATCTATCCTGGGTAGGTTTTTGGGCATGATAATTGTTCGGGTTAACGTTTGTCTCACTTTTGGTGTCTCTACTCTCTAGGAAATTGAAGCGGCTATCGATGTAACGGACGGATAAAGTCAAACGGGCTACTGAAGTATGGATGTTGCGAACCAATTTGGCTAGGGTATCGACATCGTTGCGGATGCTTTTGAAGGCGCTTGAATCTACCGACATGTTGGGGAGTGATTCTAGAGGGAAAGGATCAAGAGGTTAGATCGGATCCACCGGACGACTTAGAGACTTGAGGAATGCTCGTAACTGAGCGACACGTAAATGAGACCATTGACTTGCGTGTGCGTGCGGTCACTTGGCTTAGGGACTCTGGTGCTTTAGACTCTTGGTGTATTTGGCGAAATGCCTAACGAATTTTAAATCTCTGTGACGAGACGATTTGACACAAGCCTCGGAGGTGAGGCTTAAAGAGGACTTCTCGAATTGAGATGACCCAAAATGTAAGACCTCGAGCAGAGGCGATCCTAATGACTAACATAGACAGTTAAACACACGGTTGTACGACGTACGGGATTGATCGCGATCCCGGCTCAGGATCAAAGGATTTTGATATTTTTTTTTTTGAAAACAACCGATACTCGCGGAGGAAAGTCTTTTTCTTTGAAAGATAGTTTCGTAAAATTAGGGTGACGATGGTGTGGTATCATCGCTAGTGATGCGGAATGTGCATTGCTATGTGTGTGTCGGGAATCCGACGATAGCAAAGGTGTAAACGTTTTTCTTTTTGAAAGGAACACGATCCTTAGGTGGAACGGTTTTAAAAATGACGAAGTGACTTTTTTTATCAAGACTACTATTAATTAGCTAGTTCGATAGTGGATGTGTGTGGTGCTTTAAAGGTGTGACTAAATCCTTAAAAGGTTGTTTTTTTATAAAAAAAACGAGTGATCCACGTTTATTCAACAATGGATGGTGATGTGTCAAGAAGACAAATATTTCGAGAATGTACCCGTTTCGGATTCCTTGACTTCATTAATTGAAGCTTTGGTTGTCTTAACGACGTGTGTGTAAAAAAACTTTTCCTTTTTTTTGAAAATGAAATGTAACCGTTTGGTGTACTTAACCCCATTAATTGGGAGTTTTGGTCGCATTAACGGTAATTGTTGTTAATGGGTTTTAATTTGGCCAAGGTGATGGCACTTGAAAATATTATATATATTTTTTTTGAAAATAGTGAGCGTAAAATTTGCCATGACAACGGTATCTCAAGAAATTATGACTTGACCGGAGTATCGATGTTTCAGAAATCGTTTTAAGTTGTTTGTTGAATTTCTGATTGCAATTAGAATTCAAAGGTTAAACTTGAGCGAGGTAGTTCGAGGGTTAATCGGTTTTGATTATCTCGTGGTTCTTGTTGAAGTTCGATTTCTTTTCAAAAAAAAAACTGTTCACTAATTAGTACTATTCACGTAGTACTATTCAAAAAAAAAGATGGCTGGAATTTTCTCGTTGGAAAATACAAGCGATGAAAGTTTGGTTTTTGATCCATCGTTACCTCCTATTTTTGATGAATATGAAGATCATTGTGAGCCAAATGGGTTGTGCATGAAGAAACAAATTCTGATCTTAGCCAAAACAAACATGGAGAGTAAAGGGATTGTGCTTGTGGAATACTTTGAGGAGCAACAAAAGATACTTGATCCATCCTTGTTCACAAGCAAAGTAGAGTTCACAAGCATTCAAAACAGCACCTATTTGAAAAGGAGTCGAGCTTGTGGTCTAGCCATAATACCAACGTTACCCACACTTACGTCTATTTCGAGTGAGGATGAGTTGATCCTAACAAATTTTGTATTTGATCCAGGTGGGATACTTGTTACAAGAATTGAGGACAATTCTTTTTCAAAGAAGGAGAGTATGACGCGAGTTCATTTTGCAGCGTTGTTTTGATCGGTCCATATCTCGAGTTATACTTGGAATTTCGTAGTTATTCAATTTGGAGGAGATAGATTTCGAGCTTATCTTTCCAATGATTGCTCGTGAAGGTTCATTGAACAAGTATTGACGAAGTTATGCCCCAAACAAGTCAGCTGTGCATTGAAAAACGCTGCTGTTAAATTCTTTGACGGAATTGTTTCTTTTGCCTCGATTTTCTTTAAAGCTTTCAATAAATTCCCGAGGAGAAGAGCTGCTATTTTCAAGTCCGTTTAATCAAAACTACTCGAGCAAACAAAGAAGCATGCACCTGAAATGGAGCAAAATAGTGGTTGCTAGTGTTCACACTTGTTCATTGTATCTAGTTGTCTAAATTCTTTTCCCTTTGTTTGTATCACCCACTTTAAGAGGCTTGACTATTCTGGTTGGCCCCTCTTTGGGTCGTTTTATAGGCTATAAATAGCCAAGTACTTGATGAATAAAACATTCAACCTTCATCAAACAAAATCTGAGTTAAGCTTTGCTTTCCTTTTCGTCTTTGTAGTTCACAATACAAAGTATTAGAGTAAGTCGCGTTACAAGCTCTATACTCGCTATTTCAATCGAGTGTTTGAATTAGCACCCGCTTGGTTGAGGTATAGGTCTATCTCACTTAGCACACTCTCCTTGGTTACGTTCCATCATCACTTTACAGCAACTATTTCAATCTGATTTCGTTGCTTGTTTTCGTTTATCTTAAATTACTATCAATCTCCAAATAACTTGTTTGAAGTTCATTCCAACTCACATCATAAACGAATAACCATTACTCCAAGGCACCCACCTATCCGGCAGGGCAGCGCCGCCCGCCAGGCAGGGCAATCAAGACCCCTTGCCTTCTGGTCCCCGAGGTGTTCACACACCCAGCAGGAGCAGGGGAAACCAGGGGCCCTCCCGTCATTTTGCCTAAGGTAATGGGGAATGGGTGGATGAGGTGAAGCCACTTGTCAGCTTCTCATCCACCCATCCTCCCTCTCTCCCTCTCTTCCCTCTCTCTTGTGGGAAGGTATAAATACTCTTCCATTTCCCACAAGAAAGGGGTTGGAATTTCTCTCTCTAGACTCTCACTCTATAACCGCCACCTAGTTCCTCACGAGCTAGGTTTCTAAAGGCTATTCACGGACTGACTTAGGCATCGGAGAGGGTTCCCCTGGACACCTCCGGGGCCCTGTACGTTCATTGTGCAGGGACTAACCATCTTCGCCGGGAAGGTCCGATCAATCGGAGTGAGGGAAAAGGGAGATCAGAGGAAGACTAACATTGACCATCTTGAGCATCAATAACACTTGTTAAAGACCCGGATCCAAAGTCGGGTTTAATTGTTTCCATGCCCGGAACAGTATTTGTTAAAAATAATTTGAAATCTTTATAAGATCTCGTTTAATTTATAAAACTCGTTGACTAAATAAATTTTGATATCATTTTCTTAAAACATCTCTTTTCTGAAAATGTATAGTTTTAACTCGATTTCCTAATTATTTATATAATACTATATATTGACTTATTATTTTATTTATACTTTGACTAACGAATTTAGAAATATATTTCTCCCTCCGTTTATTATGTTTCTTCCCACTTTATAAGATTTGTCAGGAGCATTTAATTGATCCGAGAAGAAACATAAAAAACGGAGGGAGTAAAGTTTTTTTTTTGGTGAACTGTGAGTTATGTTCATCAAAAAAATAGGCTTTACAAATCGTATTGTATCCCTACAAAGCAATCATAAAGGACTATATCAATTACAAAAAAAAGGCTAAACAAAAGTTAGCAGTTGTAGCCAAACCTCCTTAGAAATATATTAAAGTTACGGTAACGACGATAATAATAAAATGTTAATTTCGTTGGAAATGCTATTTTTTTTATACATTTTACTTATTTTAATGACTTACGTATTTTCTATAACAATATTTCTATTTTAAGTAAGTTTCTAAAATTAATAAGTTTCTATTTATAAAAAGTTTCCCTTTTAATACAAAAGGTTTATTTATTTTATTTTCATATTATTTACGATGATTATATCTTTTGAATATCGATAATGGCTGTTTTGGAGTTATGGAATAAAGACAAGTGTGGGGTTAGAGTAATATAGTCTGGGATGTACGTTTTTGTCATCAACTGTAAGGCTGGTGTGTCTTTATGAGGCACATTGGTTGTTGGACTGAGCATGCTTTATGTTCAGGAGAGTCTGCATTGTGTCCTTCAACTTAGATATCGCATCGTGTAAGTCGCGTCGGGTTGAATTGGATATGGTTTGTATCATGGAGGGGTGTATACTACTTAAACCAGGACCTCGCTGCACGCAGTCATGTTATAGTTAAGTTGTTTAGTTAGAGACTGAATTCTGTTATGAGTTAAGTCTACAGTTCTCGAAGCTAGTTTCCAGTATTATCCTAGTAAAAGTCTAGCGTTGTGCACACTGATCGAATTTCCATAACGCCATTTTTTAATATTATTATTATCGATTGATTGTTGACTTGCAGGTTGACAAGTGCTTTAAGTTTCGTTGAAAACTTATTTTTATTATATCGTTTTAATGTTTTCTCGTTTTAAATATTTTGATATAATAATACTATTATTTTTCCATATGATATAATATCGGATGGGAGAACGTTCGAGTTACTCCCCACTGACGTGGCTGTTATGTTAATAACATGACAGGTATTTGCTGCTGGGTTTTGGGTGTGAGCTAGCGAGTAGCGTGGATCCTACTATTTCCTCATTTATTTAATTTATGGATTTGTATAAACCCGTTTGGAGAATTTCCTTTTAGCCCTTTTGTAAAAAGAGGCCTTTGTATTGACTTACCATTTATTTTAATAAGATATAGTTTGTCAGTGTGTTTTAATCTCAACTCTACAGTGTTTCTGGCACTGTATTGCGTTAGAATTTTTAGGGTATTAAAGTTGGTATCAGAGCATTGTTGTTCCCGACGCTTACACCTGATTCTAGAAAAAATACTCGTAAATGTTTTGAACATTAAAAGAATATTAGTGAGAGATGGGTAGAAACCAAAATAAGGACTTAACTGTTAGGTTTGTATGTTCTTGTAACTCAATGGCTAGCATTGAATATTTGTTTCTTTTGTCTGGAAGAAGATGAATGAACAAGATGTTGAAAGGATGCCGCTCCAGATCGGGAAAAGACCTGCTTAGAACTCTCAACGCATGCTGACTCGAGTGGACAACTTGGTACTTCAAGAAAGATGTCGATGGTGACTTTTCAGCTCCGGTTTAGTTTGCTTAAGCTACGGGCCAGATGATCAAGAGTAGATTCCAGTTCCGTGACGGTGCAACAGATTCAAGAGTATTTTCCTTGGTTTTTGCAACAGGGGGGCCTCCTCTATTGCCCCCTGCTCGTTTGTGTGTAAAAAACTGCTAATTTTGAACAGACAACGAGTATGAACTGCAAATTTTCATTTCTTCGGAAACTGCTACAATCATTTGTGGTCGGAGTCGTCGACAATCTATTTTGACCGTCCTCCGCCAGTTTTCTTTGAAAGGAAAAAAGCTACTTAGCTTCCTAGTATTAGACGTAGTATTTCTTCAAAGTGTCTGCATTCCAGTGAGCAGCTAACTCTTGGTCTTCAAGGTTAGCGATCCTGTAGGTGCCTGGCCCCTTAATCTGGGTTACCTCGTATGGGCCCTCCCAGTTGGCGCTCAGCTTTCCATGCTCACATGATTTTCCCACCGCCTGCGTTTTCCTTAAGACCAAGTCTCCTACTTGGAAGCTTCTCTCATTTACCCTTCTGTTGTACACCCTTCTCATTTTTTGCTGATAGGCAGCTATGTTAACGCTGGCCTCCTCCCTGACCTCGTGGACTAAGTCCAGGGCTTCAGCCATTGATGCTTCGTTATCCGCCCGGTTATATTGTTGAGACCTCATGGTTGGTATTCGGGCTTCTATGGGTAGCTGGGCCTCAGCTCGATAGACCAGGCCAAAGGGTGTCTGACCTGTAGGCTCTTTGCGTGTGGTTCTGATTGACCATAGGATGCTTGGCAATTCATCTGATCATCTGCCCTTGAGGTCATCTACCATCTTCTTTAACCCATTCAGGATTTGCTTGTTGGCAGCTTCAGCCTGCCCATTAATTTGTGGGTGGCAGACGGCGGAATAAGCGACTGCTATTCCATGGCCTTCCAGCCAGATTCTCAAGGGGTCATTGTCAAACTGCCTTCCATGATCAAACACTAGCATCTTTGGCAGGCCAAATCTGGTTATGATGTTCCTCCAGATGACCTTCCTGACTGCAGGCTCAATGATGTTAGGGACTGCTTCAGCTTCAATCCATTTTGTAAAGTAGTCAATCCCTACTATCAAAAACTTCCAACCTCCTGTGGCTGCAGTGAAGGGGCCCAGTATGTCCATTCCCCATTGAGCGAAAGGAATGGGGGACAGGATTGGTCTAAGCTCCTGGGCTGGGGCATGAATTGACGGGGCAAAGAGCTGGCAATTCCTGCATTTCCGGGTTAAATCCCTTGCATCTGCTAGCAGGGTTGGCCAGTAGTAACCTGCTCTCAAGGCTTTGTGGGCCAGGGACCTTCCTCCTACGTGGTGTCCGCAGATTCCTGAATGGATGTCGTCCAGGACTTCCTCAGCCTGCTTTGCCCCCAAACACTTGGGCAGGGATGAGGAGAATGACTTTTTGTATAGGCCATCTTCTATTACAATAAACCAAGCGGCCCTTGCTAGCGTTTTTCTCTTTTGAGCAGGGTCAAGTGGTAGGATTCCATGCTTTTTGAATTGGATGATTGGAGTCATCTAATCTCCAGGGCCATTTTCTTCAACGACACTGACTGGTTGGCAGGGGGTGGTAGATTTTTCTTGAACCACGTCCACCCAGACCGATCTTCGTATGTCCTGCAAGCTGGAGCTGGCCAGTTTTGACAGGGCATCTGCCCAGTTATTCTGGGACCGGGGGATCTGTCTAATTTCACAGGACTTGTCCTGACAGCTCTTGTTTAACCTTGTCCAAATACGCGACCATCGCCTGGTCTCTGGCTTCATATTCTCCGTTGATTTGATTAGCTATGAGCAGGGAGTCTGTTGCTAAGACAACCCGTTCTGCTCCTGAAGCTTTGGCCAACTTTATGCCTGCGAGAACGGCCTCATATTCAGCTTCATTGTTGGATGCAAAGAAGGTGAACCTGAGAGCGTGCTCAAAGTCTGCTCCTTCAAGGGTGGTTAGCACAATCCCTACCCCTGCACCGTTGGTTGTGGAAGATCCGTCCGTGTATACCACCCATTCTCCGGCGGGGGGATCATCTTCCTCTGAAAAGTTAAATATAGTACATGGTACACCTCTTAGGCTTGCGCTGACCAGAGTATGTTCCCCTTGCGTTGACCAGAAAACCCAGGAATTTTCCAGAGCGAACTCCAAACGTGCATTTTTTGGGGTTGAGCTTCATCTTGTAGGCTCGCAGGGAGGAGAAAGTCTCCTGCAAATCTGTAAGGTGCTCCTTTTCCCCCTTGCTTTTTACGATGGCGTCGTCGACATAGGCCTCTAGATTTCTTCCCTTCTGATTTTCGAAGACCTTGTCAACTAGCCTTTGGTAAGTGGCGCCTGCATTTTTATGTCCAAATGGCATCATTTTATACATGCAGGTGCCATAGCTGGTGATGAAGGCACACTTCACCCTGTCAGGCTGCCAAAGATGCACTTGATGGTACCCTGAAAAAGCGTCTAAAAAACTCAGCATGGAGTACCCACTAGTGGCGTCTACCAGCTGGTTTATCCTTGGAAGGGGGTAGCAATCTTTCGGGCAAGCTTTGTTGAGGTTTGTGAAGTCCACGCACATCCTCCATGCCCCTGAGGATTTTTTCACCATCACTACATTTGCCAGCCATTCAGGGTAGTCGCAAACCTCTACAAAATCTGCCTTTAGTAATTTTTCTACTTCCTCTTTTATGGCCAGGTCCTTTTCTGCAGACATGTTTCTCTTTTTCTGCTTCACAGGGGGGGCTTCCGGATTTACGTTCATCTTGTGAACGATGTAAGCCGGATCGACCCCCGGCATTTCATCTGCCGAGTAGGCGAACACGTCCATGTTTCTTCTTAGGACCTCGACCAGCTCTGTTTGGTAGGACTCTTCCAGGTCAGCCCCTATGAGGACTTGTCTCCCTGGCTCTAGGTCCACCAGCATACTCTCCCCCCCAGGTTCAAGGTGGTCAGCTGCCTGCTGGCCGGCTGGAATCTCACCCTCCCTGCTGGGGGAACTGTCAGCTTTTCTTTTTCCCTTTCTTTCGGTTTCATGGGTTTGCAGGGCCACAGAATAGCTTTGTCTGGCTGACTCCTGGTCTCCATGAAATTTTCCCTCCATACCAAAGTCTGTTACATAGGCTACAGTCAGAACCCTGATTGATATGGCAGCTTCGATTTCGTCCAAGGAAGCTCTGCCTATCAGGGCGTTGTATGCAGATCTCGCGTCCACTACCACAAATGAAGCCCTGACATTCCTGGCGGAGGCTCCTTCCCCAAATGTTACCGGCAAGTCAACGATACCCATGGGGAGTACACCTGCTCCGATAAACCCATACAGGGATCCAGGAGCTGGCTTCAGGTGCCTTTTTTCCAGGCTCATCCTTTCAAATGCGTCCTTATACAATAGATTGGTATAAGCTCCTGTATCTACCATGCATCTTTTCACTATGTGGTTGCTGATTTCCAGGGACAGTACCAGAGGGTCACTGTGGGGGTATATTACCCGCCCTGCATCCTCTGGGGTGATGCTCAGGGTCGTGCCTTTGGGACTCCCCGTCCTCTCAGCATAGCAGATTTGATTTCGCAACTCCCGGATCTGCCTTTTTTGGCTTCTCCTGCTTGTTTGGCCCTCTGCATCCCCTGATATCACGTGGATTATCATGCGAGTCTGCGCCGAGCCTTCAGGTTTATTTGCTGCGTCTTTCTAGCTTTTGTTCCTTGTAGCGTAATTACTCAGCCAGCCATTCCTGATGAGCTTTTCGATTTCGTCTTTCAGGTGGCGGCATTCCTCGGTGGTATGCCCCACACAATCGTGGAAAGTGCAAAATTTCTTTGGGTCTCATTTTGGGCTGCGAGGTTTATTAGGGCGATTCCACTTAGCTGTTTCTTTCTCCAGTTCGAAAATTTCTGCCCAGGATTTGTTAAGGGCTGTGTAACTATCGAATCTGGGTTGGTAGGCTGTGCGCTCTTTTTTTGGGGTATCTCCCCCTTCATCTTTTTGTCTGTTTGGCTTATTCCTGCCACGTCCACCCTGCGGTCCCCCCTGCAACCTGGTCGGTCCTGCGTGGGTGTCCGGCAGGCTATGGAACTCTTCCTGCAGTATGAAGCCTTCGACAATCTTTCTGGCCTTAGCCAGGGTTTCAGGCTGAGCTCTGATCATCTGGTTCTTCATCTCCCCTGGGAGCAACGAGATGGTCAGAGCGTATGCAGCAGTTGAATCGTCAATCTCTCTGACTTGTTGGTAGGACAGGTCGAATCTTTTCAGGTACTCCCTGACACTTTCGCCCTTTCACTGTTTTAGGGTCATTAGGTCAAATCGAGTGAGGTGACACCTCTTGTTCCCTGCGTATTGCTCCAAGAAGGCTTCGGCTAGCTCTATGAAAAAGCTGATCGAACCCTGACGGAGATCCCTGAACCATCCCTGCGCTAGGCCAACAAGGGTAGTTGGAAAGACTTTGCACCAGACTGCATCGTCCACGTCATACATGCCCATGTGACTTTCAAATGCTGCCAAATGATCCTCTGGATCTGAGGTCCCGTCAAATTTGGCGGAGGGCATTTTGATCTTTGGAATGGGATATTCTTGTACGTCAGGGTGGAGGGGAGTTTTTGTGGGCCTGCCTACCACTCGTGACCTGCTTCCCCCAGAGTGGTAACCGTGGTCATCCCATTTTCCAGGGGTCGGTTTCCTTGTACTGGGGGAGCGGTGCCTTTGTGGCAGCCTGCTCATAGCTTCATCCTCCTTATCAGGGGAGGGATGTATGGACCTTTTTCTCTGGGGCTGACCAAGGTTGTCGCCCTGGCGATGTCTTGACTCAAGTGGTCGCCTCCGGTTAAGCCTGGATTGCAGGCTTTGAGATAGCCCTGGAGCTGGCTGCTCCTCTGCTGCTGGCGTCAACCTAGAGAAGACTCCGCCCTGCTTCTCTCCCAGACGCTTAGATGCAGGCTCCTTATGTCTCATTCGATCTTGGAGGCCTAGAAACAGACCCCTCTTTTCCCTGGCAGCTGTGGACTTTGTAGTGTGTATACAAAACGCTTGTTGCTGAGCTGGCTGCTCTTGATTGCTGGTAATGCGTTTCTGGGCTTGTTGATATCCCTGAGCAACCTTCAGTGCTTTCCGTTGAATGTTTCTGGCGGCGGTTCGCTTCGTACCCCTGGCACCTTCTCCACTCTCAAAGTGAAGCTGCCTAGGAGTAGTTGCGATCCTGCCAACCAAGTCTTCTGGAGTGAACTCTTTATTAAGCATCGCTGAAAAGAAGGCTGTAGTTTGCAGAACCTGGGCAGGGGTAAGTTTTAAATTAGGCCTCTGATGGCGAACCTGCCTCCATCAGGCGCCTCATGAAGGCTGGTACGCCCTACCCCAGGGATTATTGCAGCAGGTGTTCTCCCAGGCGCAGGCATTCCATATGGGGGGGATCACCGGTGGTACCGCCGGACCCGCCCCAGAGCTTGCCTCTATGATTTCAGGCATTTTTGTCGTGATTGATTGTGGTTGATTTTTGTGGGTGATTCGTGGGTACAACCAGATTTTCCCCACAGACGGCGCCAAATTGTTCCGGATATGGAAACAATTAAACCCGACTTTGGATCCGGGTCTTTAACAAGTGTTATTGATGCTCAAGATGGTCAATGTTAGTCTTCCTCTGATCTCCCCTTTCCCTTATTCCGATTGATCGGACCTTCCCGGCGAAGATGGTTAGTCCCTGCAATATGAACGCACAAGGCCCCGGAGGTGTCCGAGGGAACCCTCTCCGATGCCTAAGTCAGTCCGTGAATAGCCTTTAGAAACCTAGCTCGTGAGGAACTAGGTGGCGGTTATAGAGTGAGAGTCTATAGAGAGAAATTCCAACCCCTTTCTTGTGGGAAATAGAAGAGTATTTTTACCTTCCCACAAGAGAGAGGGAAGAGAGGGAGAGAGGGAGGATGGGTGGATGCATGAGAGGGTGACAAGTGGCTTCACCTCATCCACCCATTCCCCATTACCTTAGGCAAAATGACAGGAGGGCCCCTGGTTTCCCCTGCCCCTGCTGGGTGTGCGAACACCTCGGGGACCAGAAGGCAGGGGGTCTTGATTGCCCTGCCTGGCGGGCGGCGCTGCCCTGCCGGGCGGGTGGGTGCCTTGGAGTAATGGTTCTTCGTTTAATGGCCCGCAGGACAGGCTCTTCTTTATTCATGGGTCGGGCCATCCTGGGACCCAAATGACAGGTGACCCATTGCAGGCTACCGACCCCCATCAAATACATTTTATCAATAAATAATACTAATTTTATTAAAAATAATCAATCATAGACAAATGAGAAATTATTAGGGGAATATAGTCTCGCCTAAAAATGTATTTAAAACAAAATCGACTATTTTCTCGTTTATTAATATAAGTCGTAAAACAAAGTTAATTTATTGAACAAGTATAAAAATCTCGATTATAATATAAAAATACGATTTGAGTTAAAATTATAAATGAACGAAATATGAAGAAAATATGAAATCATTATTATTTAGTTACTAGTGTCACGATAACCAACAACATATTATAACGATCGTAAATAATTAAATTACTAACGATTTATAAAACGATATCGAAAGTTGTAAAAATATTGGTAAGCCATACGATTTAAAACTAATATTATTATCAAATAATAAATAGCTAAAATTATAAAATTGAAGTTAAAATATTTACTACATACTACTACTCAAGCATACAATATAAAATCGAGTAACGTCCTAAAGTTACCTCAAGTTAATATCGGAATCAATCTCGTACATGTCCTGTCTTGATTAGACCATGCTCGAACCATAGAACTTGAAAGCTGATTCAATAAAACTCCGAGGCATTCACGAAACAAAAAAGAATGATATTGGGATAATGAGAATATGGAGAAGGGGAAGAAAAGAACGAGGAAAAGAAGAACGGAAAGTAAGGCTCGCGAATCAGGAAACAAAGAGGAAGGAATAGTAGCATCAATGCAACCGGAAGGAACAAGGTAAGAAATCGATAACATCGATAATTGAACGGCACAGTCGGAAGGCAAAATGACAGGAGAAAAAGGAGAACGAGAATCGAAACCGACAAACGTGGTAACACCAACGATGACAAAAATGACAACAAGAGCAGAATACAGAGAGAATACGACGAACAGAACTAAACGCCAACAACAGCAGTATAACCGACACAAACAGAAACGAAGAAGAGCAATCAACATAACACACTTTGACCCGAGAAGCAGAACAACAAGACAACGACATAAGGAGCAGGACGTCATGTCAATAACAGCAGGAAGCGACAACAACAACAGCAGCACTCAACGCAAGGCAGTAGTAACACAAACAGAAAAGGAGGAAAAGAGCGAACAACAGATGAAGATGAAGGGAAAAGAAGAAGAAGAAGGAAAGATAAGAAGAAGGAAGAGCAGCAGCAGATCAGGCGAAGAAGAAGAAAAAGGAGCAGCAGCAAAAGAACGATGAAGAATAAGAAAAAGGGATTAAGAAAGAAAAAGGGAGAATAAAAGTAGCAGGTGCATGACAAAAGAAGTAGGGAGATAGAAAGGATGTACCCCGACTTAAAGCTGCAACAACGAAGCATAGAGATCAGAGAAGGAGAACCATTGCTGGAAGAACGAAGAAGAAGCAGCAGCCGGAAATGGCAGCAGCAGCGAGCATCAACTCGCATCGAAAATAGAGGAAAACAGAGGGGGTCGGTGGATGAAGATTGATAGAGAAGATAGCAGAAGAAGGGGGAAGAATGAATGGGAAAAATTGAAACAAAAAGGCAAAGGGAGAGAACGTTAGTAAGGTGGACAAGGGGGAAGTATGATGATGAAGCGGTGGAAAGAGGAATGAAAAGCAAAGGGTGTACGTTGAATCAAAGAGTGGATGCAAGGGACACGTAAAACAAAAGAAATGGGGAAAGGGGGCTGAATAGCTCACATTAGAGTGAGTAAGAAATACGGTTTAATTAAATGAATTGGGTAGGAACCGAATTCTGAAACGATAAGTTGACTCACCCACGAAATAGAATTAAAACGAATCAATAAAATTAATAAATAATCGGGCTGTCAAATAAAATTAGTAAATAAAGTATTCGAGACGAAAACGAAGCTTATAGAATTAAATAATTTAGACGATGAAATAGTATTTTCTGATAAATAATAAATCTTTGATAAAGTGAATTAAATTGATTTCTCGAGGATAGGTAATAAATGTTTTGACGAAACTTAAAATAAATTAAATTCGATTTGAAAATGGAAATTCGAGCTTAAATATATATAAATAAAAGAATTTAGAATTTAAATCGCCAAAATAGACTTTCGATAAGAATTAAACTAAATTAAATTATAAAATAAATCGAAACAGAAATAAAAATATGTTTTAAATATAAGAAGAGTTTCCGAGACAAATAGAATTTTAGTTGTTTGAAATGATTAAACGATAAATTCGTTTTATAATAATTTTAAGAATTACGAGTTATATCGTAAACAAAATAAAAATACGAATATAATTTTAAATTAATATAATTTATAAAATAAGGGGTGTTACAGAATTTGTATTGTGAGGTTTAAAACAGAGGAATAAAAGAGGAACGTATTGCAGGATGGGCATATGTTCTTTGATAGTAAGCCACTGATTATCCGAGATTGGAGTCATACTCAGAAGTTGGAGAAAGGGGAGGTGTGCAGGTGCCTTTCTGGATTCGAATATACAAATTGCCACTAAAATTCTGGGTACCTGCACTGTTGAAAATTGTTGAGCTAGTGGGTAATCCAATTAAATGTGATACTTCAACTAAGGAGAAGAATTTCCTAGGGTACGCACGTGTTATGGTCGAAGTTCCTTTAAACACAGAGCTAGCTACCTGACTACGTAGAGTTTCAGGATGAGCTGAATATTAATCACAGAGAAATTATTCATTATGAATAGAAACCAATCTTATGTACGCAATGCAAGAGAATCGGGCATGATGCAGCTGTGTGTCATAAGAGGAAGGAAGAATTTAATGGGGGGAAAAAGAAATAGGTCTAGTAGTAGAAGGAGCCTATTGGTGCCCAAGTTGTTCAACCTGTAATTGAGCCTGCGGGAACAGATGCAGAGGGGTTGCCGCCTATCCTGGAAGACCAAACTCTTATTACTCCAATGCCTACTCAAGCACTTATAGCCCAAAGTAATACAAGGATTATAACTCGATATAACCAACAAGGAAGTTGTTCCTTGTTGGAGGTATAAGGCTCGATATAACCAAATGGAGGTATAAGGCTCGAGGGGAAGTCGTTCTATGAAGCGTTAAACTCATCTCTTCATAGTTCTGATGGTGCCATGGGAAATGGGGTGGTGATTCCTGATCATGACTAGCTTCGGGTTTTGGAATATGAGAGGAATAAATAATCCAAATAAACAAAGGGATCTTAGATGGTTCCTTCACAATAATAATATAAGTTTATTTGGGATAATGGAGACTAGGGTTAAGCAAGAAGAAACTAATAAAGTTTTTGATGGTATTGGAATAAAGTGGCAATTAAGAACGAACACTAGGCACACTGAAGAAGGGATGATTTGGATTATCTGGGATGAGAGTGTCTATGATGTGCAGATACTCGTTAGTGATGATCAGGTCATACATACAAAAGTTACATCTAACTATAATCAGAAATCATGGTTTATTTCTTTTGTTTATTGTTTCATTAAATTAGCTGATCGAAGACCACTATGGATAACAATTCAGAATTTTCAACTTAGTCAAGGCCACTCTTGGATTTAAGTTAGAGATTTCAATAATGTGCTGAGTGTTGATGAAAGAATTGGGAATCCAGTAACTGATGCTGAGACTAGAGATTTCCAATACTGTATGTCTTGATGCCTATGATGTAGGAGATTTACCTGCCTCAGGGGCGTTTTTTACGTGGAACAACAAGCATGATAAAATTATAAGTCGATTCAGTAGAATTGACAGAGATTTAGGCAATGAGGAGTGGATTAGTATCATGCCTTTTTGGTCGATCCATATCTTGCCTGAAGGAACCTACGATCACAGCTCATGTGTCATCTCAATTAGGTAAATTGAGGATAAAAGGAAAAAGAGTTTCAAATACTTCTATATGTAGGGCAAAGACGTCTCCGATATTTCAGAGGCCCTGTACGAGAAATTCGAAGGAGGCCCCATGATCCCATTATATTTTGAATGGGGTATAAAATTTGGAACGGTATTGTAAAATTTATCAATCAACGGGAAAAAAATATACAATCATAAAAAAAATATTTTATTTAAGAAATACGGAGTAGTATTGTAAATTTATCAATCATTAAAAAAAAGTAATACATAGACAGTTCGTGAATTAAGGTGGTAAAATAAGAATTACACCATGTATATGTTTAAATTGTTTATCATTTAAAGCAATTGTGACGAAGTCTCCAATTGGTGTAGTAAAGATAATAGACTTTTTGAAACACATTGCCCAGGGTTCGATTCTTCGTAGTCGCATTCTCTTATGCCTTAACACGTAGAATTAAAAAAAATATAACTCAAATAAAGGCCACAATAGGATTCGAACTCGGGCTTCCCAGTAGGAGGAGAAGACTAGTACCACTGAACCAAATTCTATGTTATGTCTACTTGCCTATTTGAATTAAATACCTAAAGAAGCTGGTGAATTGGGCCCTTTAAATTTGGAGGCACTGTTCACCGAAATAGCCCGAACCTGCCCTAAGCCGCCTCTGATGTAGGGGAAGGACAATGAATTCCTCACTATATTGAAGCATACATGGGATACTCTGATACACGGGTCTACGATGTTTCAAATTGTTAGGAAATTAAAGCTACTCAAACAATCGCTTAAGAAGCTCAATAAGGGTGGTTATGATAATATTGAGGGCAATGCTCAGGTGGCGCTCGCGACTATACATGAGATTTGAAGGCAATTACACCTGAATCCTGCTAATATACAATTGCAGCAGATGGAGCATGATGCTGCTAAGGGATTCAGAACTTTAGAGAAAGTTAGGAACAATTTTCTGGCTCAAACGGTGAAGTGTCAGTGGATTTTGGATGGGGATGACAATACCAAATACTTTCATAGCTCCATTAAAGCAAGAAGAACGATGAATAGAATATTTCAAATTACTTATATTAATGGGGGTAGTTTGCAATACTCCAAACAACATTGAAGATGCATTCTTGGAGTATTATAGAGTTGCTGGGTACATCGCATGTTAATGATGCAGTTAACATTCAAGTGATTGGCAATGGACAAATTGTGCAGGAGGAGGTAGGGAGGAATATGGTTCGGCTTGTAACCCCAGAAGAGATTAAGAAGGCCCTCTTTTCTATCCCTGAGACTAAATCCCATGGTCCATATGGATACACGAGCGGGTTCTTCAAAGATGCTTTCACTGTCATTGGCCCTAATATTATCCAGGCGATACAAGAGTTCTTCCTCTCTGGCCGGGTGTTGGCAAGTTAATACAACCACTATCACTTCGATCCCTAAGAAAGCCATACCAGAGAGTATGGCTGATTATAGGCCAATATCGTATTGCAATATTGTTTACAAATGCATAACAAAGATCTTGAGTGATAGGTTGATGGAGGCGCTGGTCACAGTAATTAGCCCTAATCAGAGTGTTTTTATAGCTGGGCGTGAAATTGTTGATAATATTCTCATATGTCATGACTTGGTGCGTCTGTATAGTAGGAAGAGTTGCTCTCCGAGATGTATAATGAGGGTGGACCTCAGGAAAGCGTATGACTAAATAGAATGGGAGTTTATTAGGCAGCTGTTGCGAGCCTTTAAATTCCCTGAGAGAATGGTGACATGGGTTATCTAGTTCTCCTACTTTTACTCTATCTTTGAATGGATCCATGTTTGGCTTCTTCCATGGCCAACGTGGTATTCGCTATGGGGACCTTATGTCTCCGCTTATATTTACGCTTTGTATGGAATACTTCATGCGACTCTTGAACACCTTGAGTATGCAGAAGCGGTTTAAGTTTCATTCATTATGCAAGAAACTAAAACTTAACCATCTCTGCTTTAATGATGATATTTTAGTCTTCCGCTATGTTAATGAGGCCTCGGTACAAATTATTACTCAAGCGTTTGGTTGGTTTTCTAAAGCTTCTGGTTTGGAGGTAAACAAAGCTAAATCTGATATGATAATGAATGGGGTGAATGATAGAATCAAGAGCAGACTACTGGACATTTCAGGTTTTGCTCAAGGTTCTCTACCATTTAAAACCTTGGGGTCCTGTGGACATGACATAGGTCCACCCGGACGCGGCGACGCGCGGGTTTGGGGAGGCAAATGAATTTCCATATGAGATGGATCGAATAGAATTTTAAATCGAAGTAGGAGTCACCACCGAATTTTATGGTTATTCGGAACCATTCGAACCCACTCTATGTCGTAGTGGGCCATATTTAAAACATGGCCCATTTCCGATGTCAGAGTTTATCGGGTTCGTCCCTTAGCATTTCGATACCGATGCCGACTTGCGCGGTTAATCGTATATTGAATGACTCTCGTTGCCAATGGTTTCGGACATCCGGAAACCACGGTTCTGAGTAAGGGGTGAGGGTACGTGTTGGGAAGATCATTGAGAACACCCAACCCCGCCCGCACTTAGCGGCCTTTACTAAGATATCGTTCGGTTTTGTGTACACGCGTTAGTTTGACGATTGAATGATATGCAGAGATTATTTTCCTAAGACATATGAGGAAAAATAAATAAATGGGTTGCTAAGTCGTTTAATGCATGTTAAACTAATAACGTCAAAGTTATTTTAGCATGTGAATTCGTTTTAGTACGATAAAACAAAGAAATAAATAAATTGCTACAAACACGAGAAAACGGGTTAGTAACGATTGAAATAATATAGTAAATAAATATACAAGATCGAGAAAATAAATATTAATCGAAATCTGAAAAATATTGTTAAAACGCTGTTTTGTATAAAAAACGGAGTTCGAAAAATAATTATAAAAAAAACGAGAAAGCATGCCGTGGCAGCCGGCCGCGCGGCTCGCCCGGGACGCCGGCGAGTCGCGTGGCGGCCTGATTTCGAGGGCGGTTTTCGGAATTTTTTTAATTAAATCGCGTACGAATATTGCATAATTCGTACTCGACTTAGTTTTCTCGATATTCGTTATATTCGATAGTTGACTTCGAAATCAATATCAAATGTTTGGAATAGTTTTAGAAAAGATATAAATTTAGAAATAGTTTCGTAGAATAAATAATAATAAACGAACGAAAAGCTAAAAAAATCCGATCCGGGTTGCCGGCCCGTTTTTTATTACTTTTTGTCGATAATCGTTGATTTTTATAAATCGCGTACAAATATGGATTAATTTATACTCGGTTTATATTTTCGATATTCGTCGTATTCGATATTCGATTATGAAATCGATATCGAATAGTCGGAATGATTTTAGAAAAGGTTTTGAAAAGAAGAGTTTGTTTTGAACAAAAAGTAAAAAAAAAAAAAAAGAATTTTGAACGAAAAAGATGTAACGATTTTTAACATCGTCGAAATCTTAATATAATTCTTTTCGATACAATATTCAATTATAGAAAATCGATATCATATTTTTAAGAATGTTCGATATATGAAAATAGTTTTTTTAATAGTATTGATATTAGAAAATAAAAAAAGAAACGACGACAGACCCTTAATAAAGAACGAGAAGGATAAAAGAGAAGAAGAATAATCGGGTTTGATTTACACCCTCAACCTACATGCTTTGTTTTCTCGGGATAAGGCTCGTCGGAAAGTGGTTTAAACTTGGGAGCGTCGAGATGATGCGGGATGAGTTAAGGTGTTGATTTGGTCGTGTAATGGGACGTGTGGTTGGATGGTTTTCTCGGGGCTTCGAGGCTACTTCGGGAAGGTGTCGGGATTTGCTAAATATCGAGGATGTAGGACGTGTAAACCGTGATACGAGGCTGTTTTTTTGGTGTTAATTCTGATGTTGTGATGTGTTGTTGTGAAAAGTGTTGGATGGGAGGTCTTATTTATAGGAGGTTCCCGACCTTGGGTTAGAAGAGTTTGAATACTGCTTAGGATAGGAAATGTAGGAGTTTGAGAATCATGAGAATTCTGCTTTCTTGGCAAAGAAGAAAGGTATCTCGGCTGGTTATATGCTGCTTGGCCGAGTATTTGCACTCGGTCGAGTGTTTGAATCGGTCTTCGAATAGGATTCCTACTTGAGATCGAATTCTACCTTTAACGGAATTGATTATTATTTTATGAAGCTGATTTTTGTAAAGTTTGGGTAAGAATCAGCCGTGTGAGGTGTCACGGCTGACTCACGTGTCTCGGGGAAATCTTTGACCGGGTTTTGACTCGGTCGCTAAAAGACGGTTTTACCCTTGGTGACGGTTTCGACCCAAATTAGTGTTATTTGACTCGAAACGACCCACTGGGCCTGAATTTGAGGTTGGTTTTGTAAGATTTGTACTCCTTAAAAATTCTAAACCAAATGTCCATGATTACAAGCCCATATCCGAGTCTATCAAAGCACGTTTACGTCCAATCATCATCGGGTGTTTGGCGGGAACTACTATAGACACCTGGCGGTCAAAATGTGGGTGTCTACAGAGCCCCCACTCTGACTGAGGCTTGGACAAGGCAAAAGTCAGAGTAGCTACCAGGTCAATCAAGGATTAAAACCTGGCAGACTTCGGATCGGGTCGTTTAGAGTCCATTAGACCTGCGTGAAGGGCTCGCCAGCCATAAGATAGAAATCATACCTGGGTTGATGCTGATAATGTCGTGGGGGCTTGCCTTGGAAGCCATGGGTATACCTGTTTACAGGTACATCCTGTCTTAGAATTGCGCGGGGACTTCTCCTAAAAAGTCTTGGGTGTGTCTGTTTGCAGACACATTCCATCTTGGAATAGCGCAGGGACTTCTCCTAAAAAGTCTTGGGTGCGTCTGTTTACAGACACATCCCATCTTGGAATAGCACGGGGACTTCTCCTAAAAAGTCTTGGGTGCGTCTGTTTACAGACACATCCCATCTTGGAATAGCGCGGGGACTTCTCCTAAAAAGTCTTGGGTGTGTCTGTTTACAGACACATCCCATCTTGGAATAGCGCGGGGAGCTTGCCTTGGAAGCTCTGGGTGTATCTGTTTACAGATACATCCCGATTCCTTAGTAGAAATGTTACATGATCCTTCCACTGGGGAGTCTTTGAGAATTCTTCGGGGAGTCTTGGGGTACCTGTCTGTTGATACATAACAAATTGCATGTAACATTTAGGCGAAACACTGACTCATGTTGGGGAAGAAATGATTTTTGATTGATTTTTTGGAAAGAAAATGATTTTTTTTTGGAAATTAGAATGCTTGGGATGACTTGATTCCTAATCCGATTCTGACACGGACTCCTAAAGTCTCTGGTTAGGCCTGTATGCCTAGATGAAGTGTGATAAAAATTCCTATTCCCGTGGTGACTAGGAAATGGATTTTCTCAAATGGCTGAGTTTTGCAAATTTTAAAATGAGAATTTGAAGAGAGAGATATACCGACAGACTCGACTCTGGACGCGATGAGGACGAGTTGACAGACACGACTTTGACTCTCTAAAGGTTAGACCGTGACACGGTAGGGGGTGGGCCACCTAAGATGACAAGACTCTTAAGTTGCGCTATTCCGTAGCCTAGGCGAGTGGCAACACGGTCGAATCCTCGGAATGGGACTGTTTCCGTACGACAGGACTTTGTGGTAGCAATGCCGTAGGCTAGTGTTCTTTTTGGATATTCTTTTGATTTAGAGGTACATTCCCAAAGTGGGTATTGCTTCGAGTCCTAACAGATTCTTTTCTTTGACTGAGCCGAGTACTAGGACACACTATAGAAAGGTGGCTAGATTTTGAAAGTATTTGGATTATGTGAGTGGATGGAGAACTTCTGTCTAGGAGAAGCCCCCAGAATGATAAAGCTAGCTGCTGAGAACATGACAGTGTCGTGACCGGAATGATGGCGCTTTTTGAATGTGTGTCAATGTGGGTGGTTGTGCCCTTGTTGAAAGGCTGCCTACGTATTCACGTGTAGTGAAATCAAACCAAGTCGTAGTTCAGTGGATTGAAAGATATATAATGGTGCCTAGTTTACTAGGGCTTTGTGTGTAACTAGCCACAGCGATGGTGTAGGCTAGGTGCATTCCCAGTGATGTCTTGATCAAAGGGCTAGAATAGTTAGGATGTTGATCCTGTGACTGTGAGCGTTCTCCGGGGTAGCCCCCAGAGGTGGTGTGAACTTATTTGGGCATGTTCTATGCTGACTGCAAGTTGAGTTCCCGTGTTTGGGGCTGGTAAATGGTTTGAATGAGAAGAATTGGGATGGGATTTTAACGAGTTCTGCTCTCGGGGATTTTAACGAGTTCTGCTCTCGGGGATTTGATGAGTTTTGTTCTCGGGGATTTTAACGAGTTTTGCTCTCGGGGATTTGATGAGTTTTGCTCTCGGGGATTTGATGAGTTTTGCTCTCGGGGATTTTAACGAGTTTTGCTCTCGGATTTGCATATGGTGATTGTGAATTATGTTATGTAAAGGGGAAGTCGAGTAGAATGGCTCGAGCTTCGATTGGGCAGGTTTGATAATGCGGGATCTGATTTCCATGTCTGGCCCTAAAGGTTAGGGTGTATCCTATGGAGCTTGAATCCTCAAAATTCTGGGTTGTCTCTAGCCTAGGTCTCGAGAAGGTCTTGAGGGTTATAATGTGGGAAGGTTAAATGTGGTGTTAGCTGACCAGCTTGACTGTCTCTCCCCTATTGGATGGTATGGGTATTGATAAATTTTGAATTGACCGTTTCACGGTCATGGGTTTTTGAATTCTTTGGGTTGACCTCTTAGCCCCGGTCATGGGATTCTTCATTTGAGTTGACCGTGTCTGGTCGAGAGATGTTGATAATTCATTTTTGATCATGGCCAGCTTTTTTGTTTTGGCCTTTTGCTTTTTTCTCTTGGACTTTTGATTTTTTTGTCCAGCTTTTTTTTTGTCGGTCAGACTAACACCTAAGGTAGGGACTGGCTAGTCTTATTGGATGGATGTTTATTGTGGGAAGTGGGCTTGCCTCCCGTCTTGAACCCAAACTAGAAGGCTACCCAGATTTGTCATAGGATTCGATATGCTCCTGCTAGGGGTAGTTATGTGGCTTTCTATACCAGAAATGGAATAGGTAAAAGGAAAACACGGGCTCGGTTTCCTGCAGTCATTATAGATGTGCCTATAATAGTCACGTGTGTGTGCTCACAGTGTATGATGGTGTTCATCATGTTCTCGGAAACACATAAGGAAAGTATGTATGAGAAATAGAAAAGCTGATTTTATTGTATTTTGAAAAAAGAGGACAGAATACAACTGACTTTGACTCTGACTTTGATTTGGAAATGAGGATGTAGGGTATCCTAGACTCGAACTCAGACTTAGACTCGAATCAAATCCGGACTCGGACGCTCGGTTGGTTGTTTTTTTTTTATGGTAAGGTCTTTGATTGGAGAGAAAGACGGGTGCCACGACTCGCCTAAACTCGGCTTTGCGCAAGTGCAAGAGAGGGAGTCAAACTAGACACGGCCCGGGGTGACGGGTCGACAAAGACTCTTGGACCGGGATACTCGAACGTTGATCTAGACGAGGTAACGACCCTGGCTTGGACTCGACCATGAGACTCGGACGGTGTATGAGGGCGAGTCCGAAAATGGGGCAACCGTGTTTGACCGCGTCGCGTGCTTGGACCAACCGTGGTGACCTAGCCCTAGGTGACTCGAGTATTCGTAGCATAGGTACGACACAAAGAAGGCATCATAAGGACGCCGGTGCAGGATGAACGTAGGGTACCCCTTAAGGTGACCGTGGTTGACTGCTCGGGTGGAGGACAGCCCCCGAGTGAGACTAAAGACTTTGATAGGACTCAAATGGTGTGACATATAAATGACTCGAAAGTGGGGTACGTGAGCCAACACGTGTAAGACCTGATCCTTAGAGCAAACGCGGTTGATCGCCCCGCTAAAGGGTAGCCCCCGAGTCGGACTGAAGACCGACTCCTAGACGGGTGACTCGTGGATGGTGGACTCTCCCTGGTTTTTTGGCAAAGTGGGCCTAGTCCCGTTCGAAGAAAGATCCGTGTGTGAAATCCCCAGACTTTGGACTCGATTGTGTAAATGGGCTTCCCTTTGTAGGAGTTTGTCCTACGTAGGTGGACCGTGCCTTGACAAATAAGGCGGACTTGGGATGGGGTAGAAACTCGTGATGTAAGATCGACGGAGTTTCGACGCTATAGACTCTTACAACCTATGACAAGACCCGACACTGCTAAATACGGGAAGTCCTAAGAAGAAGAGGGTTTTGAAAAGGGAATTTGGATTTGAAACACCGAACAAAGTCGGGTAGGAAGGCCCGATTTTTTTTTGAAAACCGAGAAAAAAGGGTATCGGGCCGAGATTTCGGGTTTTTTTTTTTGAAAAGGTTTGGACAGCATACCGGCTAAAAATAGGCTATTTTGAGTCAAAATCATAAATCCTAAATTCGGTAGCTTTCCGGGTTTTAAAAAAAAGAATGGATTTGAAAAGATGCGGGTTTTTGAAAATGACGGTTTTTGAAAAGACCAAAGAAGATCAAGTAGCACGTAGTCATAGAAACAGTATAACGACGTCATGTATGCTCTTAGTCTAAGTCTAGGTCGGTCGAATAGGGTCTATACCAACAACGATCGCATTCTCACAAATCAGGACGTACCTCCTAAGCCGAGTTGGTCTTAGAATCTGCCGTAAAACCCATGCGAGTTCCGCCATCGAAGTCTTTAGTGCACCTAAGTGGGAATGCACCGTGGAATAGTGGGACGTCGCTCACAAGTAACCGGCCCGGGATAGAACGGGGTTATGCATGAACCATTGAACTAAAACGTGTACATTACTAATCGAACGATTTCTTTTCGAGTCTCACCCTGAGGATGCCGATGGTAAGTGACATATCAGTTGATCCCCAGCGGAGTCGCCAAATTGTGGACATGACATAGGTCCACCCCGACGCGGCGACGCGCGGGTTTGGGGAGGCGAATGAATTTCCATATGAGATGGATCGAATAGAATTTTAAATCGAAGTAGGAGTCGCCACCGAATTTTATGGTTATTCGGAACCATTTGAACCCACTCTATGTCGTAGTGGGCCATATTTAAAACATGGCCCATTTCCGATGTCAGAGTTTATCGGGTTCGTCCCTTAGCATTTCGATACCGATGCCGACTTGCGCGGTTAATCGTATATTGAATGACTCTCGTTGCCAATGGTTTCGGACATCCGGAAACCACGGTTCTGAGTAAGGGGTGAGGGTACGTGTTGGGAAGCTCATTGAGAACACCCAACCCCGCCCGCACTTAGCGGCCTTTACTAAGATATCGTTCGGTTTTGTGTACACGCGTTAGTTTGACGATTGAGTGATATGCAGAGATTATTTTCCTAAGACATATGAGGAAAAATAAATAAATGGGTTGCTAAGTCGTTTAATGCATGTTAAACTAATAACGTCAAAGTTATTTTAGCATGTGAATTCGTTTTAGTACGATAAAACAAAGAAATAAATAAATTGCTACAAACACGAGAAAACGGGTTAGTAACGATTGAAATAATATAGTAAATAAATATACGAGATCAAGAAAATAAATATTAATCGAAATCTGAAAAATATTGTTAAAACGCTGTTTTGTATAAAAAACGGAGTTCGAAAAATAATAAAAAAAAGAACGAGAAAGCATGTCGTGGCAGCCGGCCGCGCGGCTCGCCTGGCACGCCGGCGAGTCGCGTGGCGGCCTGATTTCGAGGGCGGTTTTCAGAATTTTTTTGATTAAATCGCGTACGAATATTGCATAATTCGTACTCGACTTAGTTTTCTCGATATTCGTTATATTCGATAGTTGACTACGAAATCAATATCAAATATTTGGAATAGTTTTAGAAAAGATATAAATTTAGAAATTGTTTCGTAGAATAAATAATAATAAACGAACGAAAAGCTAAAAAAATCCGATCCGGGTTGCCGGCCCGTTTTTTATTACTTTTTGTCGAAAATCGTTGATTTTTATAAATCGCGTACAAATATGGATTAATTTATACTCGGTTTATAATTTCGATATTCGTCGTATTCGATATTCGATTATGAAATCGATATCGAATAGTCGGAATGATTTTAGAAAAGGTTTTGAAAAGAAGAGTTTGTTTTGAACAAAAAGTAAAAAAAAAAAATTGAACGAAAAAGATGTAACGATTTTTAACATCGTCGAAATCTTAATATAATTCTTTTCGATACAATATTCAATTATAGAAAACCGATATCATATTTTTAAGAATGTTCGATATATGAAAATAGTTTTTTTTAATAGTATTGATATTAGAAAATTAAAAAAGAAACGACGACAGACCCTTAATAAAGAATGAGAAGGAGAAAAGAGAAGAAGAATAATCGGGTTTGATTTACACCCTCAACCTACATTCTTTGTTTTCTCGGGATAAGGCTCGTCGGAAAGTGGTTTAAACTTGGGAGCGTCGAGATGATGCGGGATGAGTTAAGGTGTTGATTTCGTCGTGTAATGGGACGTATGGTTGGATGGTTTTCTCGGGGCTTCGAGGCTACTTCGGGAAGGTGTCGGGATTTGCTAAATATCGAGGATGTAGGACGTGTAAACCGTGATACGAGGCTGTTTTTTTGGTGTTAATTCTGATGTTGTGATGTGTTGTTGTGAACAGTGTTGGATGGGAGGTCCTATTTATAGGAGGTTCCCGACCTTGAGTTAGAAGAGTTTGAATACCGCTTAGGATAGGAAATGTAGGAGTTTGAGAATCATGAGAATTCCGATTTCTTGGCAAGAAGAAAGGTATCTCGGCTGGTTATATGCTGCTTGGCCGAGTATTTGCACTCGGTCGAGTGTTTGAATCGGTCTTCGAATAGGATTCCTACTTGAGATCGAATTCTATCTTTAACGGAATTGTTTATTATTTTATGAAGCTGATTTTTGTAGACTTTGGGTAAGAATCAGCCGTGTGAGGTGTCACGGCTGACTCACGTGTCTCGGAAAATCTTTGACCGGGTTTTGACTCGGTCGCAAAAAGACGGTTTTACCCTTGGTGACGGTTTCGACCCAAATTAGTGTTATTTGACTCGAAACGACCCACTGGGCCTGAATTTGAGGTTGGTTTTGTAAGATTTGTACTCCTTAAAAAGTCTAAACCAAATGTCCATGATTACAAGCCCATATCCGAGTCTATCAAAGCACGTTTACGTCCAATCATCATCGGGTGTTTGGCGGGAACTACTCGTGGACATGACGTAGGTCCACCCCGACGCGGCCACGCGCGGGTTTGGGTAGGCGAATGAATCTCGTGGTGAAATTGTTCTCGGGTTCGAAATTTAAGCCAAAATGGAGTCGCCACCGAATTTTGTGGTTATTCGGAACCATACGAGCCCACTCTATGTCGTCATGGGCTATACACAAAGTAAGCCCACTTCGATTTCAGAGTTCATTGGGCTCGTCCCTTTGCATTGCAATACCGATACCGTATAAACCGGCTTTCGTATATAGAATGACTCTCGTGCGCCAAGGGTTTCGGACATCCGGAAACCAAAGGTTCTGAGTAAGGGGTGAGGGTACGTGTTGGGAAGCTCACTAAGGACACCCAACCCCGCCCGCACATGGCGGCCTCTACTAAGACATCGTTCGTGTTCGTGTGCGCGCGCTAGCAAAACGATTAAATGATATGCAAACAGCGTTTTCGGGCTAGCGTATGAATAGTATGTGAACTACGTCATTTAATGCATCTTAATTTGTAGTCGAAATGATTTAGCATGCGAGGTTCATTTATAAAGCGATAAGCAAGTAAATAAATGAAACTCAAACGTAAATAACGTACAAGTTACACGGGCGGAAATACAACCCGGCCAATACGGAAATAAACGGAACAAATAGATAATAAAAGAGATAGGAACGGACCCGTATGTAAACTTGACTATGAAATGTGTAAGTGGACTAACCCCGTTTAAATGCACATTATGTTGTACATCAAACAAAGGACGGAGACATAGGACCTAGGCGTGATGCTAGCCCGATCCTATACCTCGATGCCTTGTCCCGACTTATCACGTCGAAAAATCGATCAAGGTCGTTAAGGTGTCGTGACGAACGTGAGTTTTGGAAAATGGATTCACGTGATAGGCTTTACACGTGTCGACTAAAAAGTCGTAAAAAAGACAAGGCTTAAATGTTGCATTTTAGCTCTCGGTTTTCTGGGTTACAGGGCCCACTCGGTCGAGTCATGGTCTGACTCGGTCGAGTAGCCCCTCGAAAAAGGTTCTGCCCAGCTTTATGGACGCAACTCGATCGAGTGGCCTACGCACTCGGTCGAGTAGCCCCTCGAAAAGGGTTCTGTCCAGTCTGATGGACGCTACTCGATCGAGTGGCCTATGCACTCGATCGAGTAGCTCCTGTACGAGTGTCAACTCGTCTCGTTTTTTTTGGGTTTAAAATCGACGGTCGGTCGAATTAAATGCAAATATCGCATAATTTGAATTTAACTCGACCTCCGGTACTATAATCGTGTACATGTACGATTATTATACCGTTGTCGGGATTTTATGAAAACGTTTACGTTAGAAAATTTGAATTAGCAACGGAATGTCTCCCTCTACGTCACGACATCGAAACTAACCCTTTTGGGTTATGTGATGTCGGTTTTCGTGTCAATGGGTTCCGCACTAATTAAAATGGGATCGAATACGTTCAACTACGATTAGTCGCGATCACGTCACGCCTTTGAGTACATTGGGGCGGGGCTCCTCGAAAGGGCTCCACCTCCGTCGTTGCTCGTAAAAGGATTAGACGGATTTTAGGCGACAATTATAGTCAAACGTTTTCGAAACCGAATTTTTGATACTAATACATATATACGCGGTATAGTAATGTTAGTAACGCGAAAAAAGGTTAGTATGAAAATGTAAAAGTTAGGACGTTAGAGTTAGTGTTAGGATTACAATATAGGTATGATATTAACGATACAAAAATGTAAGTAAAAGCAATAAAGATCGAAATGGGGTTTAGAACACCCTCAACATACATGCTTAGTAGGAATCTCGGAAATGGACTCGCGAATAGTGACGGGACTATAGAGTATCGAGGATGTATGCAAGTTATGGTGTGTGTGTGTGTGTGGATGTATTGTCGGTTTTTCGAGGGACAAAGGACTCGGTTTTTATGTGTGCTTGCTTAGGGTTGTAATGTGTAGAGTGTAGAAGGATTAGAGTGAAAATGTAGGGTAATTTTGCATTAGCCAAAGCTTGTGAAATGAGTGAGGGTCATGGGGTATTTATAGAGTTTACCCCACGACCTAGGGTCACTCGATCGAGTGGCCCTAGTGCACTCGGTCGAGTGCCCTAGAAAATGGGCCTGATCCGGTTTTTGACGCTCCACTCGACCGAGTGGGTCAATCCACTCGATCGAGTGGGTTAGGTAAATCGAGATAAAAGAGGAAAGGGTTGACTTGGTTGATTGTGTAATCTTTTTTGAAAATGGGGTTGGGCGCCAACTTCTAGAAGCTGCACTTGGGCTGTTTTTGTGACGGGTTCGTCTTTGACCGGGTTTTGACCCGGCCGCCAAAAGACAGGATTTATTTTTGGTGTCGGTTTTGGCCCAAATTAGTCTTATTTTGCTCGGAACGACCCACTGGGCCTGAATTTGAGGTCTGTTTTGTGAGATTATTACTCCGCTAAAAGTCCATGTCAGATATTATTGATTTTGGGTCCAAATCCGAGTATACTAAGTCACGTTTGCGTCCGATCATCATCGGGTGTTTGTCGGGAACTGCTATAGACACTAGCAGGCAAAATGCGGGTGTCTACAGAGCCCCCACTCTGACTGAGGCTTGGACAAGGCGAAAGTCAGAGTAGCTACCAGGCCAATCGCAGATTACGACCTGGCAGCCTTCCGGTCGGGTCGTTTATAGTCCAGTAGACTAGCGTGAAGGGCTCGCCAGCCATAAGCAGAGGGTCATACCTGTCCTGCCGATGATAGCTCCGTGGGGAGTGAAACTTGCTTTTGGAGGTGTAGGAGTACCCGTATGCTGATACATCATGGCTTTGACTGTAGCATTCTGGGATAAATATTGGCTCACGCTGGGGAGTGAAGTAGTTGCGCGGGGACTTGCTTCTGAAGTCTTGGGGTGTACCTGTGTGCTGACACATGACAAATTGCATGTAACACATAGGCAAAACACTGACTCGTGCTGGGGAAAATGTGCTGAATTTTGAAAAAGTCGAAATTTTTGGAAAAAAGTTTTTAGGAATTTTTTAGGAAAGCTCGGGACGACTTGATTCCTATTCTGGGTTTTACTCTGAAGTCAGGCCTGCGCATGCTGGGGCCCAAGTTGCTGAGGAGGCAAGGTAGTTAGGTTTCCCTATTATAAATATGGGTCTCCCTGCTTCAGTTTACTGCATCCCAAATCAAAAACCCTTCTTCTCTCAAAAAAAAAAAAAAAACTCTTAGTCTCTCAAAAGAAATCAAGTTCCCGCCATGGGTATCGAGCATCTCACTTCAATGCTTTTTGCCTGGTCCCAGCACTTTCGGGACGAGGACAAGATTCAGCTGACCCAGATGGGGATTGTCATCCTGTTTCCTCTTCGGCGCCTAGTGCCTGACTCACACTTTTTGGACGCCTGTTTGGCGCTTTGGGATACCACCCATCACGTCTTCGCATTCCCGCGGGGAGAGATATGCCCTCTTCCCGAGGAGATCGCAGCCATCGGAGGTTGGAGCCCCGTTGCTCGTCCTGCCATCCCTCCGTTCTACCCGGACCCGAGGAGAAGACTGAGGGATTTCTTGGGTCTGTCTCATGCTGAGACAGATCGAATGGTGCGGGGAGATACTGTTTCCCTCTTCGACTTGGCTGATAAGTTTATGAACAGTCAAGATGTAAGGGCTACGCCTTCCCATAGGCGTAGGGCTTTTGCATTCTGCATGCTGCACCGCTACGTATTCGAGGGGTTGATGGATGTTGACTCTTGCGTGGGTCAAATCAGGCTGATTGGAGTGGTTGACCAGATGGAGACTGGTCATAGCCCTGCTTGGCTAGCCACTGGGGAACTCATTATGGGTCTGGATGCTAGGCGACTCGACCCAACCCGGCAACTGACGGGGAGCACCCTTATTTTGCAGGTATATGCCTTGCGAATTTCAATCTTTCTTTGCTCTTTTTTTTTTTGAGTTTCGCGATTTCTTGAGGTCCGTAAGTCACTCGATCGAGTGGACCTATCACTCGATCGAGTGATGTCTGCAAGGTGCTTCTGTCCATCTGTGGAGGGCCTACTCGATCGAGTGAGATGCTTTACTCGATCGAGTGTCACACCTGACGAGTTTCTGGTTGTCTTAGGGAGCCTTACTCGATCGAGTCAGATGGTGTACTTGATCGAGTGGGCTGTAGCGAACCATTCCGTTGCTCATAAATTCTGTGTATACTTTTCTTTTGCAGGTTTGGCTGTCGGAGCGCTTATCGATCATAGAGCCTCCTCCGAGCGTTCCCAACTACCGCAGCAGCCAGATCAGTTCAAGGGGGCGCCGGATAAGCTCGAATCACCATATAAATCGAGCTTACTGGGATGAGGAGTTTGTGTTCCACGGTGGCCCTTTGATTAGGTGGACGGTTGCTTGGTGGTTCCTTTCTAAGCTGACGGGGTTGGCCAAGAGGGACCAAGCTCGTTACCTTGTGATCCTGTCCCTCGACTGGACAGTTCACATCTACCTGGACCGCATCCTGAGGCAGTTCGGTTCGTCTCAGCGCATTCCTGAGACTGAAGCCATTATTAGCGTCTCGCTCCAACTGACGGACGCTATGTGCGACACCTGGTTGCAGAGATGGTTTACCCGTCCTACATGGACTATTCCCAACCCTTGCCAATCCGCTTGGGTTTCTCGGGCTTACGAGAAATGGACTTCTGAGGAGTCCGAGGAAGCTCGCAAAGCTCTGAAGGTCGATGAGGCCTTCGAACTGGTCCGTCGAGAGACGGCGAAGGACAATAGGGGGTTTTTCGATGAGGGAGAGACCCCTGCTACCTTAGTCCGATTAGAATCGGGTCTTAAGTCACATACTAAGACTCGAGCTAAAGATGCCGGTGCCAGTGGCACGCGGGGGCGGCAAAGCCCCCAGACTGACTTGGAGCGACGACTTGGGCCCAGGCTGGCGACCCGGGACCGATTAGGTCTGCGTGACCGGCTTCTGGAGCCCGTGAGGGCCCGACTTGGGCCTATCGAGGTGGATGAGGACTCGAGTTCCAAGAAACGAGTCCGGGCTAAAGAGGTTCCTATGGTGATTCGGGAACGCTCTCCTCCGCGTCGCCGTCAGTGGACGGTTAAGGAGGCCAAGGACAAGGGAGAGGGCAAGATGCCCTAAATACCGAGTCCTTAGTTTTTATTATTTAAATATTACTATTTTTGTCGTGTGTTTTTTTTTTGTAGTTTTTGAATTCCTGCGCTTGTAATCTTCCCAAGTTTATGGGGACTTTTTTTTTGTGATAATTAATAAAAGGAAGTTTATTATTAAACCGTTCCTGTCTTTTCTCGATTGCACTGGTTGTGCCCTTTTGAGGGGCTGCCTACGTATCCGTGATTAGAAGAATCAAACCAAACGTAGTTCAAGCTTAGGAAATTTGCAATCTTGAATTACACCAAGACTATTGGTTCAAGATGTTTTGTGACAGTAGAATAAATAATTCTAGCTCATTGACTTGCTTTTTGTAAAATAATCGATTTTGATAAAAATTGCTAATGACATTGAGAAATGGCTAAGGGTAGTAACGCTTCAGCTGGTCCAGGTTGGTTGGGTTGACGAACTCATTCCCGTCCAGGTCCGTCAGCATTACTGCTCCCCCTGATAGGATCTTTTTCACCAGATATGGCCCAGCCCAGTTGGGTTTGAACTTTCCCCTTGGGTCAACCGATAATAAAGCTCGAACAGACTTAAGGACTAAGTCCCCTTCTTTGATGTTTCTGGGCCTTACTCGCTTGTTGAAGGCTCATTGGATCCGTTTCTGGTAGATTTGGATGTTGTTGAGAGCGCGGGACCGTCGTTCGTCTAGTAGAACCAACGAATCGTACCGCGCTCGAACCCAGTCAGCTTCGGGTACTTGACTTTCTAATAGAATTCTGAGGGATGGTACCTCTAGCTCAACTGGTTGGACTGCTTCCATCCCATAGGTTAGGTAATATGGCGTTGCTCCGGTTGCGGTGCGAATTGATGTCCGGTACCCCCATAGGGCAAAAGGTATTTTGTCGGGCCAGTCCCGATAATTATCAGCCATCTTTTTGAGTATGGTAACGATTGTTTTATTGGCCGCCTCTACCGCTCCATTGGTTTGGGGACGGTAGGGCGAGGACGTGTGCCTTTGAATTTTGTACTTAGTCAGCAGGGCTGCGGTCTCAGCTTGAAAGTGAGTCCCGTGATCACTGATAAATTCATGTGGGATTCCATACCGACATATTATCTTGTTTTGGATAAATTTGGCGACATGTTTAGCATTGAGGATGCGATATGATTCAGCTTCGACCCATTTGGTGAAATAGTCGATAGCTACTAAAATGAAGCAGTGCCCGCCAGTACCGGAGGGATTTACCTTCCCGATTACGTCGATACCCCATGTCGAGAACGGCCAAGGCGACGTCATGGTATAGAGCAGAGATGGCGGCATATGTTGCACATTGCCAAAGATTTGACAGTTATGGCAATGTTTGACATATAACTGGCAGTCGGCCTCCATGGTGTTCCAGTAATACCCGAGCCTCATGATTTTTCGGACCAACATGTGAGCATTCATATGTGGGCCGTTTTCACCATCATGTACTTCGGCCATTACTTTCTCGGCCTTATATTTGTCAACACAAAGGAGAAGAGCCCCCTGCGCCGTCTTTTTGTATAGTTGTCCATCATCGGTACGGATGAACTGGCTGGCTAGCCTCCGTAAGGCTTTCTTGGCTCGACCCTCAATCCCTGTAGGATATTCTCCGTTGGTCAGGTATGTTAACACAGCCTGGTACCAAGGTTCGGGATCAGTGATCTCGATGTCTTCAATGTCATGGATGTATGCCGGCTCAGACCGTCTTTCGACACAAATTGGCATACTGGTCACGTGGTCGGGAATGTTCAGTAAAGATGCCAGTTTTGAGAGTGCATCTGCAAACTGATTTTCTTCCCGAGGCAGGTATATGTACTCTACCTTTTGGAATTGTTTCTCGAGATCCCTTACTCGTGCCTGGTAGGCCACGAGATTAGCATTCCGAGTCTTCCATTTTTGGAGTGCTTGGTTAATGACCAAGGATGAGTCGCCATGTACCCGGAGATTTGTGATCCCTAGGTTGGCGGCGGCTTGTAGCCCATAAATGCATGCTTCGTACTCTGCTGCATTATTGGTAACATCAAAGTCCAGTTTGATGGAGACGGGAGTATGCTCCCCTCTTGGTGAAATTAGGTTGATCCCGACTCCGAACCCTTGAAAATTAGATGCTCCGTCGAAGTATAAGTCCCATGTTTCGGCATCGGTATGGAAAATATCTTCGTCGGGGAAGGACCAGGTGTCGGTGTGTCCTTCTTCGGTCACCGGGCTGTCAGCGAGGAATTCAGCTACTATTCGCCCCTTAATAGCTTTTAACGGTACAAACTTTAGGTCGAACTCTGCCAGCATTAGAGTCCATCTTGAAATCCGGCCGTTAAGGACGGGCTTTTCGAAGAGGTACTTGATCGGGTCCATCTTGGATAGGACATGGACCTCATAGCTGAGCATATAATGTCGAAGCTTCTTAGTGGCCCAGACTAGAGCCAAACACGTCTTTTCGAGCATGGTATATTTGCACTCATACTCTAAAAACTTCTTGCTGATATAATAAATGGCTCGTTCTTCGGAGTCGACTGTCTGAGCCAGCATAGCCCCCATGGCTGTCTCGGTCGTTGTTAGGTATAACGACAGAGGCAAGCCAGGTTGAGGTGGCATCAAAACTGGCGGAGCAGACAGAATTTCCTTGATTTTGTCGAAACGGCTTGGCACTTGTCGTCCCATAGTATCCGTTCCCCTATTTTCAGTTTCTTGAAAATTGGTTCACACACCATGGTTAGCTTGGAAATGAATCGACTAATATACTGGACTTTCTCGAGAAATCCCCTTATTTCTTTTTCAGTTTTAAGAGCTTGCATCTCGGTAATGGCTTTGATTTTAGCTGGGTCGACTTCGATACCTCGTTGGCTAACGATATGACCCAGTAATTTGCCTGACGTTACCCCGAAACTGCACTTTTGAGGGTTTAGCCTCATGTTGTATTTGCGCAATCGGGTGAAAAATTTCCTTAGGGCGGTGATGTGACCGTCCCGTTCTTCGGATTTGACAATCATGTCGTCTACATAGACCTCTACCTCTTTATGCATCATGTCATGTAGTAGAGTGGTAGCGGTTCTTTGGTATGTGGCTCCGGCATTAATGAGGCCAAAAGGCATGACGGTATAGCAGTAAGTACCCCAAGGTGTAGTGAAGGTAGTCTTACTCATGTCTTCTTCCGCCATCTCGATTTGTTTATATCCGGCATACCCGTCCATGAATGATAGAAGGGCATGATCGGCCGTGTTATCCACCAGTATGTCGATGTGTGGTAACGGAAAATCATCCTTAGGGCTCGCCTTGTTAAGATCCCGAAAATCTACACATACCCGCACCTTACCGTCCTTTTTAGGAACCGGCACGATGTTTGCAACCCAGTCCGGATACTCGGACACTTGTATGAAGCCGGCTTTGAACTGTTTGTCGACTTCTTCTTTCACTTTGAGAGACCACTCGGGCCTCATTCGACGAAGCTTCTGTTTGACCGGTTTGCACCCGTCTTTGATAGGTATACGGTGCTCGGCTATTTCCCGGTCTATCCCCGGCATGTCCTTGTAGGACCATGCGAAGACATCTTTGAACTCTTGGAGGAGGTTTATAAACTGTTGTTTCTCCTCGGGATCTAAGGATAACTCTATCTTAAGTATCTGAGGCTCTAAGGTTGTTCCCACGTTTATGGACTCGGTCTCTTCAATTACCGGATTCCGGGATTCCCTTTGCTCTAGTTGCTCGATCAGATGTGGAGGTAAGGGTACCTGTTCGTCGGATTTCTCAAAGAGATAGCACAAAACATTTTTGAAAGCAGAATTTAAAAGAGACAAGTCGTAAGCAGAACGGTTATTATTGATTGAAAATTTGGAAAACAGCTCAAAGAGAGCAGCCATCTGATCATTGGTCAGTGGCGGAATTGGTAAGGCACTCGGGACAGAGCCCGAAGTGCCAGCAGCAGGAATGATAGAAGGGAGAGGGGCTACAGGAGTGACTCTAGCACCGACTTCTCTAGACTCGACCTCAGACTCTGACTCAGACTCCGACTCAGACTCGGACTCAGACTCAGGCATGTCTCCCTCTCCGGCGACCAGCTTGTAGATCCTTCCTTGACTGTCGGTCCACTTGACAGTCTTCCTCCAGGCCCTTTTTCCCGTCTCGGAACCAACATCCGAGATTAGCTTGGTCGGGTCGAACCTGTTGCTGCGGAGGATCAGGTTGACCAGGTCTTCTTTTGGAGTCGGGGCTATGGTGTCTTCCCCGAAGAGTAGCCCCAGCGCGGGCCCGACATCATCCGCTCCATCGGACTGGATGAGGGCGAACACCTCATCCGGGATGTAGTTGCAGTCCCGGGCCGAGTGGGTCCCGAGGTGCGTGGCATTGGGTTGGTATAGTCCAACCTGGACAGCCCCAAACACGGGTGTGACAAAGTAGTCAGACAACCGTGGGCTATAAGGGCTCAAGTGGATACCCTTCATGATGTTGCAGGCTTTTTCGATTCCTGCTCGGACAACGTTGCCCGGAGTGGTGGCATAGCCAAGGCCGAAGTGAGAGTCTTCGTCCTTAAGGACCTCGATGATCTTCCCAGCTGGAAGGTCGGGTCGAGAGGTAGCCCCCGGAAGGTACCCTAGGTTTTGGAGCATCGTGTCAATGCTCGTGGTGAAGTAAGGCCTAAAGAGGTACTCTTCCTCGATCATCCCCACAAAGTCGAACCCCCAGAGGTCCGTGCGGCCCGTGGCGTTACAGCTAGCCACGATCATTGGGGTTGCCTCTAAAGTAATAACACTGTCGAGTAGAGGCATCTTGATCTTACGGTGGAGGGTGGAGGATACTGCCTTGACCGCGTGGATCCACGGCCTTCTTAGGAGCAAGTTGAATGATGAGGTGACATCAATCACCTGGAATTCAAGCTCTTTTACTATTGGGCCCGTGATGATGGTCGGTTTTATGGCCCCGGCTACCGACTTCGGACTCCCATCAAAGGCTTGGATGGTTTGAGCAGTCGGGATATAGTCAGCCTCGGTAATGCCAAGGGCTTTGGCGGTCCTTAAGGGATGGACATTCACGGCTGACCCGTCATCGACTAGGGTCATCGGGAGGTATTTGCCCCGGCAAATCACCGTGATGTAAAGGGCCAGGTTGTGGGAGGCCCCAAATGGCGGTAGATCGGCTTCGGAAAAGGTGATCATTGGGCCTCCTTCTTTGGCCTTACCCTTTAGGTGGGGTAGGACCGTGGCTACCATTTCAGCAGGGGTAGCCAAAGAGTCGATCTTGACTTGATCGAGAGCCTTTGTAAGTGCTTCTCGATGTTCCTGCGAGCTAACAAGGAGTTGCCATATAGTGAGGTCAACTCGGGTTCTCTTCAGTTGCTTCATAATAGCCGTTTCAGCGGTCGTCTCTTCAGGGGCGACTTCCATCCCGAGTGGATCGGTGATGGTTGTCGGGATGGGGGTGTCCCTAGTGCTTGTGGCTAAATAGGGACGACCAAGGTTGTTGCTGGCTAGGACTCGAGTTTTGGCCTCTCGAATCTGTTCAGGGGTGATGGGAACGGTTTCCCCCTTAACGAGGTAGATATCATCCTCGTCGTCGAACCAGATCCCGTTCACTTGCGGAATAAAAGGAGAGATAAGGTGAGAACAGTCAATCACCTCCCCGGCAAAGATGGCATGGGAGCTGAAAGGATTCTCCTTGTTGCTTGGCTTATCTCCGGGTAGCGGGATTTTACCGCTTTCAATCAGGTCCTGGATCAAGTGTTTCAGCTTCCAACACTTTTCGGTGTCATGCGCATTGCCCCGGTGGTATTGGCAATAGGCCTGAGCATTGTAGTTCTTGGATCGCCGTTCGACCGGAACTTCAGGAGTTGGGCCTATCGGTTGGATTAGGCCTTTGGAGGATAGCCTTTGTAAGGCATAGGTATAGGTGGTACCTATATCAGTGAAAACCCGAGGTGGGGCGTTCTTCTTGGACGGGGCATCTAGTAGATTAACCGCGTCGAAAATGCTGCGAGTTGCAGCTTGGGGCTTAGTGGTGGAGGAAGAAGCCCCTTGGTATCCTTTGCTAGCGGCCTTAGTGAGGCCTTCTAGTCTCAGGTCGTCTTCGATCCTCATACCCATTTCACTAAGGGTGGTGAAATTGGGTATGACAGCGTACCGGAGGTGAACCCGGTAGGAGGGGAGGAGGTTCTTGACAAAAGCCTCCACCAAAGTCTTCTCATTGGGCTTATCGACCAATTGCACGCTCTCGGCCCTCCAGCGTTGAAGGTATTTGGTAAAACCTTCCTTCGGCTCTTGGGCCATAACCTCCAGAGATCGCATTGTGGTTTGGATCTCGGTGTTGTCAGCATAGTTCTGAGCGAACTCGGTGGCCACATCATCCCATGTAGGGTATTTTTTCGGGTCTAGCCTATAGTACCAGGCCCGTGGGTGCTTCTCAAGGGACGCAGCAAAGAGATTCTTGAACATGGTCGAATCCACTCCCTTGATGGCCATGAATTCCTTGAAGGCCCGTACATGTAGTAACGGGTCTTCAGTTCCCTCAAACATGGGCAAACCCGTAAGATTCAGGCTTGCGGGCAGCTTGTCACTCACCGTGGAGTACTCCCGGCTATTCTCCCGGTGGATATTGTTACTCCCAGTCAAATGGACTTGTTCTTCTAGTCGGCGTACTGCGCTAACCAGTTCAGTTATGGGTCCAGCAGTCTCGACATTAGGAGCCCTTTGCTCCACCGTGGCTAGGCGAGCAACAATGGCCACTTGGCCAGCCCTCATTTCAGTCAGTTGGGCTTCGATGTCGGTTTGCTTCGCGACCATGGCGTCCAAAGCGGTTTGTAGGCTGTTCAAAGTAGCCATCCTTCGAGCGTGTCTAGTTGCCGGCGGCCTGTCTGTAAGAACACCGCGTAATCAGAAACCGAACCCAGATCTTCGGAAAAAGAAAGGAAAAGTACATCCCGAGCGACGCTAGGAAAAAAAAGACCAAAGACTCGAGACAGACATCTAGACGGATGACTCGATGGGTGGTATAGCTTCCTTAGGATTTTGGCTTTGTGGGCCCAATCCCGTTCGAAGGAAGGTCCACGTGAGACTTTTCCCCAGACTTTTGACTCGAGTGTATGGACGGACTTTCCTTTGTAGGGGTATGCCCTACGCGGGTCGGTCGTGCCTTGACTGATAAGGCGGACTCGGGAAAGGGGGGAAACTTGCGATATAGGATCGGCAGAGTTTCGACACTACAGACCTTCGACATACTATGCAAAGACCCGACACACGGCTAGACGGTACGTCCTATAATAAGGAAGGTTTACCAGGAGAGTCGGATGTTTGAAATTTGAATATAAAGTGGGTGAATTTCCGAGAGTTCGAAAATTGAACACGGGATTTTGAAAACCAAGATTAGAATTTTGAAAAATTCAGAAAATCGAGATGGTGTTGGAAATTCGAGAATTAAAACGGGCAGCATGCCGACTAGAGAAAAATGATATTTTGAGTCAAATCGTTTGATCCTAAATTTCGGCGGCATTCCGAATTTTGAAAGTTGGGTATTTTGAAAAGACGGGTCCCGAAACGGACAGCATTTCGGGTTTTTCAAAATTTGGGTGTTTTTTTTGGAAGATGCATTTTCGAAATGACGGTTTTTGAAAAGTGACACGGAAACCAAGTAGCACGTAGTCAAACAAGCATTATAACGACGCTTATGTATGCTTTACGCTAAGTCTCGGTCGGTCGAATAGGGTCTATACCAACGACGATCGCATTCTCACGAAACGGGACGGACTTCCTAGCCGATTTGGAACTAGGACCTGCCGTAAAACCCCGGTGAGTTCCGCCATCGAAGTCTTTAGTGCACCCATGTAGGAATGCACCGTGGTATAGTGGGACGTCGGTCACAAGTAACCGGCCCGGGCAAAATTTGGGTTATGCATGAATCATTAAACTAATGCGCGCACACTAATATACGAACGATTTCTTCGAGTCTCACCCTAGGAACCCCGATGACATGTGGTACATCAGGTATCCCCAGAGGAGTCGCCAAATTGTGGACATGACGTAGGTCCACCCCGACGCGGCCACGCGCGGGTTTGGGTAGGCGAATGAATCTCGTGGTGAAATTGTTCTCGGGTTCGAAATTTAAGCCAAAATGGAGTCGCCACCGAATTTTGTGGTTATTCGGAACCATACGAGCCCACTCTATGTCGTCATGGGCTATACACAAAGTAAGCCCACTTCGATTTCAGAGTTCATTGGGCTCGTCCCTTTGCATTTCAATACCGATACCGTATAAACCGGCTTTCGTATATAGAATGACTCTCGTGCGCCAAGGGTTTCGGACATCCGGAAACCAAAGGTTCTGAGTAAGGGGTGAGGGTACGTGTTGGGAAGCCCACTAAGGAAACCCAACCCCGCCCGCACATGGCGGCCTCTACTAAGACATCGTTCGTGTTCGTGTGCGCGCGCTAGCAAAACGATTAAATGATATGCAAACAGCGTTTTCGGGCTAGCGTATGAATAGTATGTGAACTACGTCATTTAATGCATCTTAATTTGTAGTCGAAATGATTTAGCATGCGAGGTTCATTTATAAAGCGATAAGCAAGTAAATAAATGAAACTCAAACGTAAATAACGTACAAGTTACACGGGCGGAAATACAACCCGGCCAATACGAAAATAAACGGAACAAATAGATAATAAAAGAGATAGGAACGGACCCGTATGTAAACTTGACTATGAAATGTGTAAGTGGACTAACCCCGTTTAAATGCACATTATGTTGTACATCAAACGAAGGACGGAGACATAGGACCTAGGCGTGATGCTAGCCCGATCCTATACCTCGATGCCTTGTCCCGACTTATCACGTCGAAAAATCGATCAAGGTCGTTAAGGTGTCGTGACGAACGTGAGTTTTGGAAAATGGATTCACGTGATAGGCTTTACACGTGTCGACTAAAAAGTCGTAAAAAAGACGAGGCTTAAATGTTGCATTTTAGCTCTCGGTTTTCTGGGTTACAGGGCCCACTCGGTCGAGTCATGGTCTGACTCGGTCGAGTAGCCCCTCGAAAAAGGTTCTGCCCAGCTTTATGGACGCAACTCGATCGAGTGGCTTACGCACTCGGTCGAGTAGCCCCTCGAAAAGGGTTCTGTCCAGTCTGATGGACGTTACTCGATCGAGTGGCCTATGCACTCGATCGAGTAGCTCCTGTACGAGTGTCAACTCGTCTCGTTTTTTTTGGGTTTAAAATCGACGGTCAGTCGAATTAAATGCAAATATCGCATAATTTGAATTTAACTCGACCTCCGGTACTATAATCGTGTACATGTACGATTATTATACCGTTGTCGGGATTTTATGAAAACGTTTACGTTAGAAAATTTGAATTAGCAACGGAATGTCTCCCTCTACGTCACGACATCGAAACTAACCCTTTCGGGTTATGTGATGTCGGTTTTCGTGTCAATGGGTTCCGCACTAATTAAAATGGGATCGAATACGTTCAACTACGATTAGTCGCGATCACGTCACGCCTTTGAGTACATTGGGGCGGGGCTCCTCGAAAGGGCTCCACCTCCGTCGTTGCTCGTAAAAGGATTAGACGGATTTTAGGCGACAATTATAGTCAAACGTTTTCGAAACCGAATTTTTGATACTAATACATATATACGCGGTATAGTAATGTTAGTAACGCGAAAAAAGGTTAGTATGAAAATGTAAAAGTTAGGACGTTAGAGTTAGTGTTAGGATTACAATATAGGTATGATATTAACGATACAAAAATGTAAGTAAAAGCAATAAAGATCGAAATGGGGTTTAGAACACCCTCAACATACATGCTTAGTAGGAATCTCGGAAATGGACTCGCGAATAGTGACGGGACTATAGAGTATCGAGAATGTATGCAAGTTATGGTGTATGTGTGTGTGTGTGGATGTATTGTCGGTTTTTCGAGGGACAAAGGACTCGGTTTTTATGTGTGCTTGCTTAGGGTTGTAATGTGTAGAGTGTAGAAGGATTAGAGTGAAAATGTAGGGTAATTTTGCATTAGCCAAAGCTTGTGAAATGAGTGAGGGTCATGGGGTATTTATAGAGTTTACCCCACGACCTAGGGTCACTCGATCGAGTGGTCCTAGTGCACTCGGTCGAGTGCCCTAGAAAATGGGCCTGATCCGGTTTTTGACGCTCCACTCGACCGAGTGGGTCAATCCACTCGATCGAGTGGGTTAGGTAAATCGAGATAAAAGAGGAAAGAGTTGACTTGGTTGATTGTGTAATCTTTTTTGAAAATGGGGTTGGGCGCCAACTTCTAGAAGCTGCACTTGGGCTGTTTTTGTGACGGGTTCGTCTTTGACCGGGTTTTGACCCGGTCGCCAAAAGACGGGATTTATTTTTGGTGTCGGTTTTGGCCCAAATTAGTCTTATTTTACTCGGAACGACCCACTGGGCCTGAATTTGAGGTCTGTTTTGTGAGATTATTACTCCGCTAAAAGTCCATGTCAGATATTATTGATTTCGGGTCCAAATCCGAGTATACTAAGTCACGTTTGCGTCCGATCATCATCGGGTGTTTGGCGGGAACTGCTATAGACACTAGCAGGCAAAATGCGGGTGTCTACACTACTATAGACACCTGGCGGTCAAAATGTGGGTGTCTACAGGTCCCCTTTTCGCATAAGTGGTTGAATTCGTTTGATTGCAACAGATTAGTAGAGAAAATTGTGCAAAAGGTTAGGGGATGAGGGGCTAGGAAGCTCAGTTATGTGGGTCGACTAGTACTCATTAAAGTTGTTCTTTCCCAAATGCACAGCTATTGGTGTCGAACTTTTGTGCTTCCCAGTGGGATTATTAAAAGAATCGAAGCGATATGCAAAAATTATCTTTGGTCCGGGAAGAGAGCTATCATAAGGTTCACCTCGTGGCTTGGGAGACTTGCTGTAAACACCAAAAGCATGGAGGATTAGGAATATTGAATGGGGCACAATGGAATAGAGCAATGATTGGTAAGCATACTTGGGCGATTCATGCCAAGGAAGACCATTTATGGATCAAATGGGTGAATGCTATGTATGTAAAGGGGCACAACTAGTTTGATTATCAACCACCTCTTGTGTCCAACTGGGCATGAAGGATGATTTTCTCTATTAAAGGGAAGATACTCGCTGGTTACATAGATGGTAAATGGATAGAAAGAGATCAGCCTTATACCAGTAAAGATGGGTATAGATGGCGGCAAGGCAATGCTATTACATCCCCTGGGTTCCTATTGTTTGGTGCAGAATGGTCTTCCCTAAACACTCATTTATAGGGTGGTTATATGCACACAGAAGACTGCTCACTCAGAACAGATTGCAGAGATATAGAGTGATTAAGATGAACAGCTGCTTCTTTTGCGAGGTTGATGTGGAGAATGTAGAGCATCTTTATTTTAAATGTCCTTATGGCATGAGCTGCTTTCAGCTGCTGCAAGCGTGGCTGCAGATCTCTATACCAGCTGCAGGGGTGCTAGAGTGGTGCAGAAGGTGGAGAGATAAATCATGCGTGAAAAAGCAAATCATTTTTGCTGCTGTTATGGCGCTTATTTACATGGTTTGGCAAGAGCAAAACAGTTGAAGGTTGAAGGGTTGAATTATCAGACCCGAGGGACTTATTGCTCATGTCAAAATAGTAGTCTGTTGTAGGGTAAGAAATAGAATGCTGATGTTCAAGTCTAAAGTTGATAGACAGTGGATGGAGAAGGTAGGCATGAGTTACGGGGATGGTAGCAAGTTTGCTATAATTGTGAGGTTTTGGCTGTATTCAGAATTGTTGACAAAGATTCAATATATTAATTACGTTTCACCAAAAAAAACATAGAGTTGACCATGGGTGAACACAAGCTTGGGGAGATAATGACCCACGTGAGACAATGATTCGCCTTGACTCTTGTTAATGGTCATGGCAAAGCACCCATATATATATATATATATATATATATATATATATATATATATATATATATATAGTTATGAAATCATATTAGGTGAATGTCCATTGGGCTTTTGACCCATATGTAATCTCCCTTATCATTACTGATGTACTATATATACCCTCTCAATGACATGAATAAGATAACTCTCTCACATATTTCTCGCTCTATTTTGTCTCTTTTTTTCCTTTCTCTCTCGTTTTATAACACGTTATCAGCACGAGACTCTAATAACTGAGCGGAGAACAATTGAGGGAGAGTTCGTTAATTTTCAATCCTTGTATCTTTATAACAAGGAGTTTTCTATAATAGCATTATAGTATACAAGATTGCCGAAGATAGAGCTTTTGACTAGTAATACTATATATATATATATATATATATATATATATATATATATAGAAGAGGGATCAGGTAAGTCCACTTATCAAATTTGAGTCCGTGAGTCCTCACCTCAACCCTTAGATTATAGATATATAATCTATAATGGGTATGATTTGTTTTGTTAATTAAGGAAATAACTAACAAATCTTGGTAAATATATCAATTCTCTCTCCCCTCCTTAATTAACTCAATACAAATTTTCTCTCTCCTATCAAATTTTTAACTGCCTATTTCTTTCACAAAATAAGTTTATTCAAAATTAAGTTTTTTTTTTCATCTTCAGCAAAAAATCATCCGTTCCCTACTGCCATTGTACGTATGTTACTATGCTACTGCCATAACCAATAAAATATGTTACTTTAACTCATACGATGTGTTACTCTAATTCATGAACTGTGTTACTTTAACTCATAAAATCTGTTACGTTGCAAAGTCTCTTGCAAAAACAGTTACTCTAACTCATACAATGTGTTACTTTAATTCATGAACTGTGTTACTTTAACTCATAAAATATATTATGTTGTATAATAGTCTCTTGCAAAAACAGGAGTTCCAATTAACAAAAAGAATAATATTTGTTTTTATTAAGATACTCCAAAACAAAAAGTGGTACAGGATTCCAACTAAATCAACTCCATTACAATTCCAATGTTTCACACTTGTTACTCATAATCTGTGTTACTGTAACTCATTAAGTATGTTACTTTAACGAATAATGTAGGCTAATCTAACAATATAATGTCCTACTTAGAATTCTGCTTCTTCTTCATCCTTCTCGTCCTCATCGTCTTCTTCTTTTCTTCTTCATCATCATCTCAGAAGCTTTGATTTAATCTCACCACCGCATAATGGAGGAAACTCTCACTTACATCCCTACATCATTCATGTGCTTTTGCGTCTACTGAAAAACAATAACAGTGCCAATAAACGTGGCAAAAAAACAATCAAAACATGAAATATGGATTAAAGTAACAGATAACAAGAATTAAAGTAACAGATGAAGTGCATTGAAGTAACATTGGATTAAATTAACAGAGGATGCTTATACACCAGGTATAAAGTAACAGAGGTTAGACATTAAAGTAACAGATAGTGTGAATTAAAGTAACAGATAATGTTCATTAAAATAACATCAGGTATGGGTTAGTGCAAAAAATCATATAATGATCAGAAATGAGAGTATGACGCAGTATCTTACTCTTTGATATTGTTTCATATTTTGAAGTCATCATGTCCCATAATTATAGGATGCAGTATCTTTTTTTTCTTTTTTTTATATGGCGTTACTCTTTGATATTGTTTTCTATTTTGGTGGCAATCACGTCTCATTATTACAGGAAACAATATCTTTTTTTTTATATGGCGGTTTCCTAAATTCTCATGACATTCCAATGCACTACAATAGCAGATGAAAAGCACTAAAGTAACGACTGGAGGGTATTAAAGTGACACGAAATATATAAAGTAGTAGATGGCAGACATTAAAGTAACAGATGCTCTACACTAAAGTAACGCAGTATATGAACTACAATAACTCAATATATTGTGTGCACAAATTTCATATGATGAATCAGAGATCTAACAGTATGCAGTTCCCCATATTATAAACGTAGAAACTAATAATTGAGTAGCATCTTAATGACTTCCATGGCGATTCCAGTATAAATTACAAAGCATATACTCACCGTTTGTGTGTTCTACGATTTGCATATGCGTCATTGAATGAAAATTTTAAGCCGGATTGATCGAACGTTAGTTATAGCAGCGCCAAGAAGATGATGATTGAATGTGTTCTTGATTGTTTTGATTGGAAGTAAATGGCAACGGCGCTGTAACACCCCGATTTTTCGGACATAATAATTATATTCGTTTCATGGATTTTAATATCCGAAATAATTATTTTAATTCAATTCCTATAATTTTTCTATTCGGATATTCCCTTTTCCAATTTAATTGTCCGGAAATCGTACCCTTGTAACCTTTTGTCGGTTTAGCATGGAATTTGGGCCAAGGCTAACTCATCCTTGTTTTCCACATGTGGATTGATGATGGAGCATTGAGATTTGGGCCCAAGTAGGGTTTACCCATGATCCTTGCCTATATATACATGTGATTAGGTGAGAATTTCACCCTTACTTCTCATTTGCAAACCCTAGAATTAGGTTTTCTTTCTCTCCTCCCTTCCTCTCCTCTTAACCACGCCTATACTCCCTCCATACCTATATTTTCGTGCCTCCATCATCACTATTATGCATTATTAATCATCCTCTTCAAGCCTATTCGATCCTAGCGCAATTGTTCGCATTGTTTCGTAAGTTTCACTCCCTTTCGCGCTAGTTTTTTGTAATTGTTTTTAGGTGTTGGCACGTGATTGATGATGGTATAGACAAGGAGATGTGCCCGGGGGAAGACGTTTATATCGTTGAAGAAAAGATCGTTGATTAAATCACAAATTGGTAACAAGATGTGATTCTTTTCGTGTATATGCATATTGAATGTGTCGTGTGATCTTAATGATTTGTGTTGTGTATTTATTCATGATTTAAAGAGTCTAATTAACTAGTAGATTAATTGAACAATTTATTATTATCTTTAGATTTATAATTGTCGTTTGCGCTTATATTAGAATTGTTAGATCTAATCCGTTGTAACATCTAAAATTCTTACATGAGCCGCTTGGCCTCTCCGTTTGGAGATGTTAGGGTTGTTTCATCGATGGCTTTAGGGATCCAACCCTAAGTATTAGATGACTCGCCCTATCATCGCCCGATGTAGAGGTTAGGGTTGAGGTTAATCTAACCTTGATTGAAGATCATGTAACTTTATTGGAAAGTTACTATACAACTTCACTTAAGGTTAAGGTAACTTCAATGCGGGGATATAGTCTCGTTGGGGTTCAATTTAAGTGACTCCACGAGGTTATGATCAAGGTTAATATAACCTTAGTTGAGGTTTATGTAACTTTATTGGAAAGTTACTGTACAACTTCACATGAGGATAATGTAACCTTATTGCGTGTTGTAATCTCATAGAGGTTAGTGTAACCTCACGAGGTTGTAACAAGGTTAATGTAACCTTACTTGAAGTCAAGTAACTTCAATGGGAAGTTATGATACCCTTCACTTGAGGATTACGTAACACCGTTACGAAGCTATAACCTCACTGAGGTTTGGGTAACCTCACAAGGCTATAGTCGAGGTTAATGTAATCTTAACTTGAAGTTGACGTTATTGTGGTTATACTCTGACACCACCTTCGAGTTGACATTCTATACATAACTTCACTTTAGTAGACGAGGTTAATGTGGCCTTACCTTGATCTTGAATACTAATACAAGTCAGATGTTCAGGGTTATAGTCTGTTAGACCTTAACCCCATCACTATTTGAAGGTTATAGTCAGTTGTGCTATAACTTCACCATGTTATCATTGTTTGATTACTTCAATACTCGTTCCTTTAGAACAATCAGTTAAATTGTTTTACGTTTGAGTCGTGATGTTAATCACGAATGATTAATACTTGGTATAGTCTGTTACACTATCTAGGGCCTGATTTTCCCTGGTATAGTCAGTGACACTATACTAGGTCTGATTACTACATAGTGCAGTCAGTTACACTGTACTACGTAGAAGTCGTGAGGTTGCTCACGCAGTTGGCAGTCAGTTACACTGTGCAACGTACGTGATGGTTAGTGATATAGATGATGGTAGTATCAGTTACATATTATCAGAATGAACCAATACTGCTCGCAAGAGGTTTAATTGGTCTATGTTCGTTGGGTCCAGATTCGTCAGTTACACGTTCTGGGTTCCCGTGTGTCGTTCGACGTACAGTTACTGCGTCGAGAGCCCTGGCCTGGTCTTAGATATATAGTCGTCAGTTACACGCTATACATAGTACCGTGGAGTATCAGTTACATACTTCACAAAACGGAGGGTCAGTTGCACGCTCCGTGTCAGAGGGTCAATTACACGCTCTGACTAGTTAGAGTATCAGTTACATACTCTAGCCGGTGTTCATTCTATATCCTATACGTCTTTGTATGAAGTCTTTTGTTACTTACTCCGACATGTATAGGTGGATACGTAGTATCTATCTCGATCGTTATGATTAATTATGGATTGCAATAAATTATGTGATCGTGTCTTATAACTTGTGGGTCATGTGTATTGATATCCTCATATGTCGTTTAATTATGTTATCCTTCATTATTATTGTTATTCATGAGAGAGAACATCTAGTTTCTCCCCATTGACTGTGGACCCCACCCTTTCGGTCTTTCGAGATGCTATTGAATGTGAGATGTTGGGGAAGACCTGTGGAGAGAGACCCTTATTTATGTTTCTTTTAATTTTCATTTTGAACACTTTTGAATAATGTATTAGTTGAATGTCGAGATAGTGACGATACAAATTCGGTCAGGTGTTTCCGCCACCTTTGAGCCTATATTTCATACTATTTATATTATTATAAGTTTTTAATAATTTGGGTTGTTATAGTTGGTATCAAAGTGAATACGCTCCCAAATCTCGCTTAATAATAAAGAATAACTTGACTTAGTAAATGAGTGAGAGTAAATGGGGGTAGAAACAATTAAGGATTTAATCTGTTTATATGCCTTAGTGCTTCATATCGTTATTAATTGTATTACAAGTGTTGATCATGTACTTGCTTATTTATGTTTTAACGTTTCGTCTCGTTATTAATTGTGTTACATGTGCTGTTCATGGTTTAATTGTTTATGCCTGAATGTTTATCGTTAATAATTGCATTATGTGTGGTTCATGTAAAGACCTTTTCAAGCATGATTTGTTTGTATAAATCATGGTTAGTTTCCGAAAATGTTTCGTTAATTTTATTTACATACACATCCTGCTTTTGGTTATATGTTTGTCAAATCTCTTAATCCTTGATAACCCGAGGTTTACTCTTCTCGTACTATTATCCTTTTGGAACACTTGGTGGTGTCGTCTCTTCATAAGGTAATTTTGAGAGTTTTCCTGTTGTGATTCAGTTTTGAGTTAATAAGTTGGAATTGATTGTATTTGGAGATTCAAGTATGAAAGAAAAGACCAATTATTACCAAGAGTTTGGTCGTAAAGAAGTCTTATTTGAGATTAAAGGTTGTGAGATGATGTTTCCTTTGGGATTAGAGATCGTTGAGATGAAGTTAACTTTGGGAATAGAGGTTGTTATGACGATGTTCACTTTCGGATTATGAGTGTTAAGTCCTTTTATTTTTGAGGAAATCAGTATTGATGATATTGAGTGTTTGTGTATGGCGTAAGATGTAAGATGTACGACTATGGTTTCAGGATTTTACAAGGAGTGAGACACATGATGAATAGATATATTTTATGGTATATTATTTGGGAGCATTTTGACTTATGCCTGTAATTAATAGATTTCTTGAATTCTGTCTTAAGGAAATAAGTTATTTATGGATTAAGAATACAAGATGGTACATAATTGAATGTTATTGTGGATTTAAGATTAAAAGGATGAGAATTTTGGGAACTAGGCTTGTCTAGAATTGGAATACCATATTCGAGGAGTAAGAACCATTAATGGCAATCAATGTTTGACGAAATGAACTTATGATTTATTTATTGAGGACTTATTTAATGACCATGACTTTTAAGGATCAAGTGGAAGGGAAGAAGTATATGACTTATGAACTTATGAGATGGTAACGTTTAAAGCGTAGATTTCGCAAACAACCATATTGAAGATGGAGATAATGAATCGTGGTATATGTCTTTTTAAAGATGCAGAGGATTCTATGGTTTTATCCATTATATTTGATTAAATGAAAGGTATTGAGACTTAATAGTCTAGAGAATGATTATCTGAGGAACATAGTGGTTGTAAAGAGACATTTACTTAGAGATTTATCGGTCTTGAGGTATTATGGTAATGTGATTAAAGGATGTTGCGAGACAGAGATACCTTGAGTGATGATTGTACGAGAATTGTAAGACCCTGGTTTCGTGCTTTATTTATGTTAATAAGGTGTCGTCTTCAGTTAGATGGAATTGTTTTGAGTCGTCTATCCTTGTCTCCTTGATCGTATCAACCGTGCCTCTCATATTTTCAGACCAACCAAAAAGTTTCCTTTTATATTTGTCCTTTTTATGTTTGATCTTTCGATACACTCTATTTGATCATTATTTTAACTCCAACTTTCTCTTCCTTCAACTTTTTGTAATTTCTCTTTTGCCTTGATGTCACCTTGTGCTGCAACTTCTCAAACTTTTACCTTGTGGTATTGCTCAAAAATATTTCCTTTTTAGCTCGCGTGCTTTATGCTCTTTTATGGTAATGTGAAAACTTTTGATTTCTTCTACATAACTACTTGTGATCATCTCATAGTGGAAGTTTGGATCCTTTGGCGAAATGTTTATACATCGAGTTTGAGGTTGGGTTAATTGAAGTTGAGAGCGTAGAACATAGTATATAAGTATGAACTGGGGTAATATATGGTGTTTTAGAAGTGCTGTATTTAAGGTCTTATACCGAGCTTAGAAAGTTTGAGGATGTTATCACATTAAGGGCACGTGGATGTTACTTTTATTTTATTTTGGTAAAATGTGAATTATATTACTATGTCAAAATGTACAATTACAGAGAGTGAGCAAGTCACTACGACAAAAACGCCTTATTTGGTAAAACACGCAATAAAGCAAACCTACCAGCCTAGATAACACCCCACTTCTGAAGCTATTCCTTTTCAATCCTAGTAGTGTTGTTGTCCATCTTGCTAAGGATTCTTCTCTTAGCATTCATTATTATCCACTTTGCAACCAAGCTTGGGTTCTTTAGCCGGAGATGCACACGAGCATTATTCCGCTGAAACCAAATTTCATATTGACAAGCAGTCCAAACAGCAGCCGCGGACTTGTAGCAGATGTTATTTCTATCCGTGTTGTGCCCTGCAAATCTTCTTAAATTGAGTCCGCACCTGGTTTCCACTTCAGTAATGATCTTGGAGCTGTAGGGACAATCAGAAAACAGGTGGTCCACAGTTTCCGAGCCATTTTTGCACAAACAGCATTGGTCGCTGGTGCTGCAACCATGCTCATACAGTTTGCTTCGCAAGTTCAGGCCGTTGTGTTTAGCAAACCAGGAAATCATAGCATGCCGCGGAGAGTTCATTCATGCCAGACAAAATTAAACCAGTTTACAGGTGGATGTTTACCTCGGAGCCAGTCGTAGCCCTTCTTACACGTGGATGTTAATTTGTTCCTTCAAAACCTATATAGAAAACATTGGAGATAAGGTGTTTCATTTAAGTGCATGAGTCATTTATTAAAGGACATAGATTTAGGCATTCCTTTGATGGACTTTTAAGGTTAAAATATTTATTGATGGATAACAAATTGTAATTACCAATTGAAGTTATAAGCTTGGTCGTTATATTGATGATGAAATTTGTATGGTGATATTATAATTCAACGCTTTTGTGGAATTGCATTATCAATGGACTAGTATATTGTGGTACATTGAGTACTAGCTTGACTAAAGGTGTACGATTCTTTGGATGCCTAGGAATAGCATGATCAGATGTGTTCAAAGGAAGGGATTAGATTTTGAGAGTGTGACTAATAATTATGTCATGAGATTGATGTTGTGTTGAGTTTGTGATAGTTATAATCTGATTTAAGGTCTAAAATCAGTGGATTTGGATACTAGTACATATATCGAGAAGATTTGCGATATTATATTAAAGGATTTTGAGCATAAGAGTTGTGAATGATGGTAATCACTACTTGCTTTGAAGATATTAAAGTAGTGATAGTTCTAATGGATCTAGTGAATATTAGAGTTTTCTAATTCGGAAGATACAATTTGTTTAGAGACTATCTATATGGAGTTTTGTCGATTTCATATCTTGTGGTGAATAGTGAACTAGAATGATTGAATGATTAGTAATAAGTTCGTACAAATGATGAGAGAGCATACATGTTTTGTACTGATGGCTGATATTTGTGGATTATGTTTGAAATAAATGGAGTAGAAGTTGGTAATTCATGAGATAAGATATGGTACATCAATGAGTATTACTTAAGGGTATTGAGTATACTTGGTGAACGTAAGGCAATAAAACATTGATATTATGGTATACGAGATGTGACATTATTATGGGAGTTAACCGGCCACGTGCTTAAAGGTGATGCTTGTGTGGAAATGTTGAGCTCTTTAGACGACTAGGTGTAGACACCCGCATTTTGACTGCCAGGTGTCTATAGTAGTTTCCAAAAAACACCCGATGATGATCGAACGCTAACGTGTTTCTACGCGCTTGGATATGGGCTCAAAACCATTAGTTGTTGGCTTAAGCACTAATGGAGTATAAATCTCACAAAACTAACCTCAAATTCAGGCCCAGTGGGTCGTTTCAAGTGAAACGAGACTAATTTGGGTCAAAATCGACACCGGAAATAAAACCAACTTTTTAGCGATTGGGTCAACCCCGGTCAAAGCCGTTTCCGAAACACATAAAAACAACCACTCAAACATCAAAAGACTAGCCCAAACACAAAACCCATCAAAAACTCATCTCAAGGTCCAAAGTATTGGACCCGCGCGACCCAGCCAATCCACTCGATCGAGTGCTTCACCCACTCGATCGAGTGGACCCTCATTCGAGCCCGACTGCGTTTGAATGGGCCACTCGACCGAGTCAAGGGGCTACTCGGTCGAGTAACCCTAGCCGGGTGTGTATATCCTAGCCTATATATACACCCTCATGCACATGCATTTGAATAACTTTTCACAACTTTTTTCGAAACCCTAATCAACCCTACTCTCATACATCCAAACTCTAACCTTAGCGTTTAGGAATCCAAACCCTAACCACCACAACTTAGCCTACATCTCGATACTCCCGGGCAAGCCACAACTACGAGTCCCATCCGAGAACAAAAACATGTAGGTTGAGGGTGCCAAATCCCTTTCTTCTCTTTTCTTCTTTCTCTTTCTCTTTCGCGTCATCCGTCGTCCCATGTTACATTTTTTATTGTTTTTTTACCTAATTATCGCGTTTATAATATTGTTAATATCACTAGTATTAAAAAGCATTAAAATACTTGTGGATTTGTGTCGAGTGCGAAGGATGTCGGAATAAGGAAACCCGAATATACAAGAGTATTGCACTCAGCGTTGCCGGTCGCTTATCCTGACACCCCGATCACTTGATTATTGAAACAAGTCAACTTAAACAATAATTCTTTCTTATTTCGTTCGCATCGTTATCATCCAATCGCATATTTCATCGATTTTCTAAAAACTATTTTCAAAACAAGCATCTTTTTTTTAAGGGTCGAAACCCGTTGACGCGGATCTGACATCACATAATCCCTAGGGATTCATTACGACGACGGAGAAGCCTAGGGGATCAAGTCTTTCAATTCAAGTAACGGGTCGATCCGTTAGATTCGATACCAACTCAATAGTTGGATGTCGAGTCTAACGATTTAGTCAAATAAATTAATTAACACGATTTCTCGTTGATGCTAAAATAGACGTCATCTAATTCGACAAGAATTAATGCGACGCTATAAATGCGGAGGGAATTTATATCGTTTTGGTTAATTTAAAAAACGACGTAAAGCTACTTTTTTATCTCGCACTAATATTCGATGTCGATTCAATAATCGCACGTTGGATATAACGAGTATCATACACACGAATCGAGCACAAATTCCATAATATTTATGCCCGATTCAACAAACTTATCGAATCATCAAAATCAAAAGCAATTTCGAAACCGAGAACAAATTGCAAAGCGAACCCTGATTCGTACAGGGGGCACTCGATCGAGTGCCTAGCCCACTCGGTCGAGTGGCACCCCAAAAACGAGACAGAATGCTTTTTCGACCTCCACTCGGTCGAGTCCCACAATGACTCGGTCGAGTGGCAGCGTACTCGGCCGAGTTGGTCAATAACTCGATCGAGTAGGGTCTAAAACACGAGATAGGAGCCTTTCCCGAGGACCACTCGGTCGAGTCCGTCAATGACTCGATCGAGTGGCCTTATCACGACAAATACCGTGAGTCCTATAGTGTCATTCGAGTCTCGTTATCACTTTTTTATGACTTAGGTCAACACGTGTCTAATCAATCACATGAAACATCACTTCTCAAAACTATGCATCATCATATCTACGTCATTTCATATTGTATCATTCTACCAAACCGTTATTATCGTTATACCGTTACTAACAAGTTTGTTACTTCTCTTGTTGATTTATTGTTTATTTGTAATAAAATGAACCTTCGCATGCTAAATTTAACTTCGATGTTAGAATTAGTTGCATTAAATCAACATAGAAACCCATTCCATTTTCTCACATGCTTGGGGAAAACATTGTTTGCATAGCATTTTCCCGTTCAACTAACGCGCGTATTAGAAAGTCATTCGATATCCTAGTAGAGGCCGCTAATGTGGGAGGTTGGGTGTCCTTTGTGGGCTTCCCAACACGTACCCTCACCCCTTACTCAGAACCTCGGTTTCCGGATGCCCGAAACCGTTGGCGCACGAGAGTCATTCAATACACGATAACCGGTAGTGACGGTATCGGTATCGCAATGCAAAGAGACGAACCCAATAAACTCTGACATTGGAATTGGGCCGTATTTTGTATACGGCCCACTACGACATAGAGTGGGTTCAAACGGGCCCGAACTCCCACAAAGTTCGGTGACGACTCCTGATACGAAATAAAAATGCGGAAGCTCCAATGCAAACGTGTTTTTGTATTTTTTTTTGGACCTAAGGTTAATGTAACCTTGAAGTTTATTGACGAACGAAAATAAACGATAAATATAAAGGGATATTTAGCCCGTAGTTCGACCCTGAACCCAGAACTAATCACGAAAGAGATTGAAGCCCAATCTTTTATCGCCAATTCGAAGTACCTTCTCGAATTTAGTAAACAACATGATCCCAAAGATCAAAATACAACTCGGTTTTTTTGTTAATTCATCATTCATATTCTGCTCTTATATTATTGTCGTGTGGCATATAAATAGCCTACATGTGAAGATCAACTCGATATCTCGAGTGATATTATTTCCTAAATAATACTATGCTAAAAAGGAAACAAATAATACAAAATAAAATAATAATACTGCTCTAGTATATTGTTGCCAAATATGCGAGATGCTTGATTCCCTTGATATCTTCTTGAGATCATGACACTCTTGATTAGGCAACAATCCACTTTAGCTTATTTTTTAGGGAGATAACGATACTCCCATTGATTTTATTGCGATTTGGAGGAGATCCCATAATATATGGGCCATATCTGGGGGATTCTTTTATTTGCTTACTACCTTTGTGAAGATTGTAAGATTCTTCACATCTTTTCAAGATAAAACGTAATCTTGCTAGTGTAGCTCCATACTCGCACGCACCTGGACGAGATTCTAGTCACACTCATTTTGCACTCGGTTCATCCCCTCTTTCTTCAAAAAGAATTGTCCTCAATTCCAAAAGGTAATCGAGGCATAACAATATGGCCGGAATCGCGTTATCCTTTTTTTTCTGTGCCGAAATAAAAATGCGGAAGCTACAATGCAAACGTGTTTTTGTATTTTTTTGAACCAAAGGTTAATGTAACCTTGAAGTTTATTGACGAACGAAAATAAACGATAAATATAAAGGGATATTTAGCCCATAGTTTGACCTTGAACCCGGAACTAATCACGAAAGAGATTGGAGCCCAATCTTTTATCGCCAATTCGAAGTACCTTCTCGAATTTAGTAAACACCATGATCACAAAGATCAAAATGCAACTCGGTTTTTTTTTAATTCATCATTCATATTCTTCTCCTCTAATACATTATTGTCGTGGCTTTAAATAGCCTACAATACGAAATCACTAGAGTGATTGTTGTCTAAATTACAAGTGCTTAAGTAGGAAATAATAAATAAAACAACTAACTAATATCACTCCACATATACTCTCCTTATGTGTGTGATTTTATTCTACTCTATTACTTGAAATAAAAGATAGGCTAGATCATGGGAGATCACGACATGTCCACATCTTTGGTGAAGATCATCTTGCTTTATTCTTTCCCCTATCTTGATATTACCATATCTCGTCATGATAATAATAAACATATCTTTCTTTATTTCCCTCCCACTATTGTGAAGATTATGAGATTTTCTCCATATTTCCAAGATATGACGTAATCTAGGTAGTGCATTTAGACATCATAATGCACCTGGATAAGATTCTAGTCACACTCGGTTCAACTCCACTTCGATTTAAATTTCAATTCGATCCATTCTCATATGGAGATTCATTCGCCTCCCCAAACCCACACGTGGCCGCGTCGGGGTGGACCTATGTCATGTCCACACTGGGTCGTATCGCGATAAAATAAAGACTGATTGGAAGAGTATATTAACTTACTGATGATTTTGGGTTGCGATTATTTGGGATTAACGTGATTGAGGTTTTAGAATGAGTAATGATTATATAACACTGAGGATTAAAGATACACTTTTGTGGTTTGAATGTTTATAGGATCAGAGTGCGCAGCGGTTTGGATTCCGAGATGACTTGTGGTGATGATCAGTTGTAATTTTTATTTTCTTTTGATCTTGTCTTGGAACTTCAAGTTTCGAGGACGAAACTTCTTTTTAAAGGGTTGGATTGTAACACCCCGATTTTTCGGACATAATAATTATATTCGTTACATGGATTTTAATATCCGAAATAATTATTTTAATTCAATTCCTACAATTTTTCTATTCAGATATTCCCTTTTCCAATTTAATTGTTCGGAAATCGTACCCTTGTAACCTTTTGTCGGTTTAGCTTGGAATTTGGGCCAAGGCTAACCCATCCTTGTTTTCCACATGTGATTTGATGATGGAGCATTGAGATTTGGGCCCAAGTAGGGTTTACCCATGATCCTTGCCTATATATACATGTGATTAGGTGAGAATTTCACCCTTACTTCTCATTTGAAAACCCTAGAATTAGGTTTTCTTTCTCTCCTCTCTTCCTCTCCTCTTAGCCACGCCTATACTCCCTCCATACCTATATTTTCGTGCCTCCATCATCACTATTATGCATTATTAATCATCCTCTTCAAGCCTATTCGATCCTAGCGCAATTATCCGCATTGTTTCGTAAGTTTCACTCCCTTTCGCGCTAGTTTTCGAATTTGTTTTTAGTAGTGTTTAATTAGGGTTTTGTTTGGTGTTGGCACGTGATTGATGATGGTATAGACAAGGAGATGTGCCCGGGGGAAGACGTTTATATCGTTGAAGAAAAGATCGTTGATTAAATCGCAAATTGGTAACTAGATGAGATTCTTTTCGTGTTTATGCATTTTGAATGTGTCGTGTGATCATAATGATTTGTAACATGATTTAATTGATTTGTGTTGTGTCTTTATTCATGTTTTAAAGAGTCTAATTAACTAGTAGGTTAATTGAACAATTTATTATTATCTTTAGATTTATAATTGTTGTTTGCGCTTATATTATTAGAAAGGTTAGATCTAATCCATTGTAACATCTAAAATTCGTACGTGAGCCGCTTGGCCTCTCTGTTTGGAGATACTAGGGTTGTTTCATCGATGGCTTTAGGGATCCAACCCTAAGTATTAGATGACTCATCCTATCATCGCCCCATGTGGAGGTTAGGGTTGAGGTTAATCTAACCTTGATTGAAGATCATGTAACTTTATTGGAAAGTAACTATACAACTTCACTTAAGGTTAAGGTAACTTCAATGCGGGGTTATAGTCTCGTTGGGGTTAAATTTAAGTGACTCCATGAGGTTATGATCAAGGTTAATATAACCTTAGTTGAGGTTTATGTAACTTTATTGGAAAGTTACTGTACAACTTCACATGAGGATAATGTAACCTTATTGCGTGTTATAATCTCATGGAGGTTAGTGTAACCTCACGAGGTTGTAACAAGGTTAATGTAACCTTACTTGAAGTCAAGTAACTTCATTGGGAAGTTATGATACCCTTCACTTGAGGATTGAGTAACACCGTTACGAAGCTATAACCTCACTGAGGTTAGGGTAACCTCACAAGGTTATAGTCGAGGTTAATGTAATCTTAACTTGAAGTTGACGTTATTGTGGTTATACTATGACACCACCTTTAAGTTGACATTCTATACATCACTTCACTTTAGCAGACGAGGTTAATGTGGCCTTACCTTGACCTTGAATACTAATACACGTTAGATGTTCTGGGTTATAGTCTGTTAGACCTTAACCCCATCACTATTTGAAGGTTATAGTCAGTTGTGCTATAACTTCACCATGTTATCATTGTTTGATTACTTCTATACTCGTTCCTTTAGAACAATCAGTTAAATTACTCTACGTTTGAGTCATGATATTAATCACGAATGATTAATTCTTGTTATAGTCTGTTACACTATCTAGTGCCTGATTTTCCCTGGTATAGTCAGTGACACTATACTAGGTCTGATTACTACATAGTGCTGTCAGTTACACTGTACTACGTCGAAGTCGTGAGGTTGCTCACGCAGTTGGCAGTCAGTTACACTGTGCAACGTACATGATGGTTAGTGATATAGATGACGGTAGTATCAGTTACATACTATCGGAATGAACCAATACTACTCGCAAGAGGTTTAATTGGTCTATCTTCGGTGGGTCCAGATTCGTCAGTTACACGTTCTGGGTTCCCGTGTGTCGTTCGACGTACAATTACTGCGTCGAGAGCTCTGGCCAGGTCTTAGACATATAGTCGTCAGTTACACGCTATACATAGTACCGTGGAGTATCAGTTACATACTTCACAAAACGGAAGGTCAGTTACACGCTCCGTGTCAGAGGGTCAGTTATACGCTCTGACTAGTCTGTTACACTAGAGTATCAGCTACATACTCTAGTCGGTGTTCATTCTATATCCTATACGTCTTTGTATGAAGTCTGTTGTTACTTACTCCGACATGTATGGGTGGATACGTAGTATCTATCTCGATCATTATGATTAATTATGGATTGCAATAAATTATATGATTGTGTCTTATAACTTGTGGGTCATGTGTATTGATATCCTCACATGTCGTTTAATTATGTTATTCATGCTCAACCTGTTATAACCATGACTGAGAGAACATCTAGTTGCTCCCCATTGACTGTGGACCCACCCTTTCAGGTCTTTCGAGATGCTATTGAATGTGAGATGTTGGGGAAGACCTGTGGAGAGAGACCTTTATTTATCTTTCTTTTAATTTTTATTTCGAACACTTTTGAATAATGTATTAGTTGAATGTCGAGATAGTGACGATCCAAATTCGGTCAGGTGTTTCCGCCACCTTTGACCCTATATTTCATACTATTTATATTATTATAAGTTTTTAATAATCCGAGTTGTTACAGGCGCGAAAAAGAATTTCAATGGTTGAATGAGAGAATGATGAATGTGATTTTTGTTATGAATGATTGAATGAGAGAATGATGAATGTGGTTGAATGAGAGAATGATGAACGAGAGAATGAATGAATGGTAGAGAATGAATGAATGAATGGCAGTATGAATGATACGTTACTCTAATATATTCTTTCCTATTGTGATGGAAGCAGTATCTTTTTTTTTAATATAGTGATAGATCTCGTCCGTCCATCCATCTCTCAATCAATGGATGAGATGAGGACTTAGAGACTCAATTGTTATGAGGGAATCATAAGAACTCCACTCTATATACATACACACACACACACACACACACACACACACACACACACACACACACACACACATATATATTTATATATATATATGTAGAGTAAGGCTCTTATGAGTCCTTCTCTATATATGAGTTCATAAGTCCTCATCTCATCCAATGGATTGGATGAGGATGGACGGACAAGATGCATCCTAATATTTTTATTAAAAAAAAGAAAAAAGAAGAAGAGAGATTTAGTATCGTAAAATAACTCCCAAGATTTTAGGAAACCATAATTCCCATAATCGTCTTCATTCCTCATTCGTTCATTCATTCATTCATTCATTCACGTTGTTCATCAAAACCTAAAAAAAACGCTCCCATCATCACGTTCATTCATTCATTCAATCAAATCTATGCTCGAAATCCCGTTACTATGAATTCAATGATCGCGACATTTTCATCAACTGTTGATAAGCAATTCATCGAGTATAACAATGGTGAATTTCAATATTGCTTTCATGTTTTGCGTTAATTTTTATTCATCATCTTGATTAATTTGCGTCAATTTGCGTTCATGTTTTGCGTCAATTTTCATGTTGATATTGCTTTCATGGTCGTTTTATTCATCATAGATTCATATCAATGGTTAATTGGTCTCTTGTTAGTATAGATTCCAGAGTTTTATGTTTGTTATTTAGGATTTCCGTAATCTCCACTGATATTATTGTTTTGTTGTCCATTGAATGAGACACGGCGTTGAAGTAACACTTAAATTTAATTAGAGTAACACACACTGAACGTTGAGAAAAGGTTTTTGACGATGATGTTAGAGTAACGTACTGTACGAGTTAGAGTAACTCAACTTATGAGTTGAAGTAACACATTGGTTGCATGGGCGTAACATTGTTTAATTTTGTGCAGGTGGAATTGGCAAAGATGCGAAAGGACAACACTTGAAAAGGTGGAATTTTATTCATTTGATTAATCATAGATTCATATCAATGGTTTTTGGATTTGATTAATCATAGATTAAGCAGACAAGGCGTTGAAGTAACATACGTACTAAGTCACAGTAACACCTTATTTTAATTAGAGTGACACACACTGAACATTAAAAAAGGTTTTTGGCGCTGATGTTGAAGTAACTTGCTTTACGAGTTAGAGTAACACAACTTATGAGTTAAAGTAACACATATGTCCCATGGGCGTAACGTTGTTTATTTTTTTTGGAGGTAACATTGGCAAAGAAGCGAATGCACAAGAATAGTGCAGAGATGTGGGTGCGGCGTTCACTCCGTACATGGGGCAAGTATTCGGGGAAATAGATGAGGCGGTGGAATTTTATAAAATCTACGCGCTGGCTTGCGGATTCGAAGTTGTTTTTTTGTGGATTTACAAGAATAACTGATTTTTTACAAATTTCTTACACATAATGATGTGCAACGTTGAAGCTAACTCTATATTTATTTAATACATATGTTGTTGGTTAGAGTAACATCTCAGATGTATTATAGTAACACCATTCGTTCCATAAAGTAACAAATATAATGCATAAAAATAACTGAGGATATTAGCGTTGTTTACCATTCATTCTTAGATTAACCACAACCATTCCTTATAGTAACCTGATTTGTTCGTTAAAGTAATAGCTACACTGCGTTAGAGTAACACATATTTTTTTGCTAGGATAAGAACTCCAATCCCTGATGATGAAACCAACTTTGTAATGTCGGTTAACAGTCTTCTTTCTTAGGTTATAAGTTATAACCATTCATTACCAAAGTAACAACATTCGTTCCTTGAAGTAACATATATAATGCGTCAGAGTAACCGATGCAAACAACGTTGTTTAACCACCATTATGAAAATACCACCATTCATCACTTAGAGTAACATCATTTAATCGTTAAAGTAACAGCTACAATGTGTCGCTGTAACACACTAATCGTTAAAGTATTTTGATTAATCCATGTCACGCAAGATGGCGATTGAAAATTATGAAGAGGAAATAATTATGAAGATGAAAATGAAGGGTTTTGAATTTTGATTAATTATGAGGATATTGGGATTTTGTGCGTGACTGAGAGAGAATTTGAGGAGAGAGGTTAATAATTATTATTTGGTAGAGGGAAATAAGGAGTTTTGATAGTATTTGGAGAGAATTAAGGGAAAAGAGAGGAATTTAATATATTTTTATCAAATATGTTAGTTATTTCCTTTATTGCTCAAATCAATCACCACCCTCTATTTCCCTCTAAATCAATGGATGTAATTGGGACTTAAGGACTCAAAAATGAAAAGAGGACTCACTTGATCCTTCCTCTATATATATATATATATATATATATATATATATATATATATATAGAGAGAGAGAGAGAGAGAGAGTGAGGATCCGGTGAGTCTTCATCTTTAGATGAGTCCGTCCTTTCAATCTGGACCACACAATCAAACAAGATTGAATGGCTGAGATTGGACCACGTCATTAAGGAAGAGTAACAAGGCCTTTGCATACACAAACATCATAACTCTTTGATTTCATATTACTGTGACATTATTACTGTGACACTGCTACTGTGACATTATTACTGTGACACTGCTACTGTGACATTATTACTGTGACACTGCTACTGTAATTCCTTATTGATGTGACATTCATTGATTTCATATTACTGTGACACTGGTACTGTGACATTATTACTGTGACACTGCTACTGTGACATTATTACTGTGACATTCTTTGATTTCATATTACTGTGACATTATTACTGTGACACTGCTACTGTAATTCTTTACTACTGTGACATTCTTTGATTTCATATTACTGTGACATTATTACTGTGACACTGCTACTGTTACTGAGATATTTCTGTTACTGTAACACTGCTACTGTTACTGTGACACTGCTACTGTAATTCCTTATTGATGTGACATTCATTGATTTCATATTACTGTGACACTGCAACTGTGACATTATTACTGTGACACTGCTACTGTGACATTATTACTGTGACACTGCTACTGTAATTCCATATTACTGTGACATTATTTGATTTCATATTACTGTGACATTATTACTGTGACACTGCTACTGTGACATTATTACTGTGACACTGCTAATGTGACATTATTACTGTGACACTGCTACTGTAATTCCTTATTACTGTGACATTCTTTGATTTCATATTACTGTAACATTATTACTGTGACACTGCTCATATGTGCACAGGTACTCCGCGTGCTTTTCAGATCGTTGATCTGATCAAATCGAACGGTCCTGATTTGCGGGACGGACTCATTTAAGATGTGAGGACTCACATGATGCAATTTCTATATATATATATATATATATATATATATATATATATATATATATATATATATATATATATATATATATATATATATATATATAGAGAGAGAGAGAGAGAGAGAGAGAGAGAGATAGTCCACTTATATATTTTGAGTCCGTGAGTCCTCATCTTAGCCTTTGATCTAATTACAGATTAATGGTCAAGATTTGTTTTGTCAATTAAGGAAATAACTGACAAAATCTTTGTAAATTTCATTTTTTCTCTCTCCTCTCTAATTATATACTCAAATCTTCTCTCCTATTAATTCTTTTTTTCACTGATCTTCTTTCTCTCACACAACACATTTATTCAAAATTAATTTTTTTTCAATTCACAAATCCTCCCGCATAACTTACTCTCCGTTTTGACGCTGTTTATTTTAACTCATAGATTGTGTTACTTTGACTCATATAATGTGTTCCTTTAATACATGAATTGTGTTACTCTAACTCGTAAAATCTGTTCCATTGCATAATAGTCTCTTGCATACACACGAGTCGTTCCAATTAACCAAAAGAATAATGTTTGTTTTTATTAAGGATATTCCAAAACAAAAATTGATACAAGAGTTCCAACTGAATCAACTTCATTATAATTCCAATGTTTTACATCTATTACTCATAATTTGTGTTATTGTAACGCATTAAGTATGTTACTCTAACGAATAATGTATGTTACTCTAACTATATACTGTCCTACTTAGAATTCTGCTTCTTCATCCTCCTCGTCCTCTTCTTCATCATCATCGTCAGAAGTTTTGATTTAATCTAACCACCACGCCATCTTTTTTTTTTGTGGACCTCCTCACGTCGAATCCACAAGCCAATGCGTAGATTTTATAGAAGTTTACTGACTCATCCACGTCCTTGAAGATCTGCCCTATGTATGGAGGAAACTCTCACTCGCATCCCTACATCATTCATGTGCTTTTGCGTCTACTGAAACACAATAACAGTGCCAATATACGTGGCGAAAAAGAAACAATCAAAACTTGAAATATGGATTAAAGCAACAGATGACAAGAATTAAAGTAACAGATGAAGTGCATTGAATTAACACTGGATTCAATTAACAGAGGATGCTTATACACCAGGTATAAAGTAACAGAGGTCAGACATTAAAGTAACAGATAGTGTGAATTAAAGTAACAGATAATGTTCATTAAAACAACACCAGGTACAGGTTAGTGCAAAAAATTCATATAATGATCAGAAATGAGAGTATTACGCAGTATCTATCTTTGAATGAGGGCGATACTCTTTGATATTGTTTTCTATTTTGAAGTCAATCATGTCCCATAATTATAGGAAGCAGTATCTTTCTTTTTTTTTCTTTTTTTTTTATACGGCGGTATTCTAAATCTTTTTTGTCACTCCAATGCATCACAGTAACAGATGAAAAGAACTAAAGTAACAGATGAAGTGCGTTAAAGTAACATTAGATTCAATTAACATTATGTGCATAAAATAACAAGGGTTAGCCATTAAAATAACAGATTGTGTATATTAAAGTAACACAGTATGTGCATTACAATAACTCCATATATTTGTTCGTGCGTAAAATTCATATAATGATTAGATCTTCAATAATATGCAGTTTCCATACTGTAAACTTTAAAATCTAATAATATGGAGCATCCTAATGACACATTTTCAGTATAAATTAGAAACCAAATACTCACCGTTTGTGTATTCGACGATTTGCATATCCGCCATCGAATGTGAAATTTCAGCGTCGCGAGGAAGAAGATAAATGATTGAACGTGTAATTGAGTGGGTTGATTGAACGTAAGTTGCAACCACGCGAAGAAGATGAATGATTGAACGAGATAAAATGAAATGAATAAAATTAACAAAAAAATCTGTAAACAATATCGAAAACTCACCATTGTTGTACTCTACGTTTTTCTTATCAACAGTTGATGAAGATGTCGCGATCATTGAATTCATAAAACGGGATGTCGAGCACAGATTGATGGGAAGCATATTTTTTAGGTTTGATGATGATGAATGTAGTAATGAGAATGAATGAATAAAGTGATTTACTGTTTCCTAAAATAATGGGAGTTATTTTAGAAAGGAGTATCTCCCTTTTTTTTTCTTTTTTCTTATTTTTTTAATGCAAGTCTTAGGGCAGTTACTCTTTTTATTTATTTCCTATTTTGTTGGCAATCACATTCCACCATTATAGGAAACAATATCTTTTTTAATTATTATTTTAATACGCCAATTTCATATATCCCAATGACTCTTTAATGCGCTACAATAACAGATGTTAATAACTAAAGTAACAACTTCGATGAATTAAAGTAACAGACCATAAAAGTAATAGAAGTTTGTCATTAAAATAACAGACACTCTACACTAAAGTAACACAGTATGTGAACTAAAATAACCCAATATCTTTATAATTAGTATGCAGTTCAACGTAGAAAAGTAGAAACTAATAATTTAGTATCATCTTAATGACTGGCTATTATAGGAAACAATATCTTTTTTATTATTACTTAAATATGGCGGTTTCATATATTCCCATGACTCACTATTGCGTTACAATAACAGACGTTAAGAACTAAAGTAACAACTTCGATGAATTAAAGTAACAGACCATAAAAGTAATAGAAGTTTATCATTAAAATAACAGACACTCTACACTAAAGTAACACAGTATGTGAACTAAAATAACCCAATATCTTTATAATTTACTATGCAGTTCAACGTAGAAAAGTAGAAACTAATAATTTAGTATCATCTTAATGACTCTCATGTCCTTTCAAGTATAAACTACAATATATATACTCACCGTTTGTTTTTTCCACGATTTGCATATCAGCCATTGAATGAAAAGTAGAAGCCGGATTGATCGAACGTATTATGCAGGAGCGCGATGAAGACGATTATTGACTGAATGTGTTCATGATTGTGTGGTTTTGAAATAAATGGCAGCGGCGCGATGAAGACGATGACTGACTGAATGTGATTTTGAAGCATGAATGATTGAATGAGCGAGAGAACGATGAAGAAGAAAGTGATGGAAACATAATTGTTGAAGGAGAGAATGAATGATTGAATGAACGAGAATGTTACGTTACTAAAATATTCACCTTCCTATTTTGTTGGATGCAGTATCTTTTTATTTTTTTTATTTTATTAAAACAATGATTTATCTCGTCCCTTGATCCATCTCTCATCCAACGGATGGGATGAGGACTTATGGACTCAATACTTATGAGGTACTCATAAGAACCTATCTCTCTCTCTCTATATATATATATATATATTATATAGAGGTAGGTTCAAATAAGGTTAACAACTTTTTTAAGTTCACAATTTTCAGTGTTAAAGTTACACGAGATGAGTGATAAAGTTGCACTTTATCACTTGAAGTGATAAAAGTGCTGAATGTTATAGTTACATATCAATTTTGAACAAATGCAACTTTATCGTATGTCATTTGTAACTTTAATATAGACTTAAAAAAATTGTTGACCTTATTTGAACCTACCTCATTACACACACACACACACACACACACACACACACATATATACACACACACATACACACACACACACACACACACACACACACACACACACACACACACACACACACACACACACACACACACACATATATATATATTTATGAATTGCATCAAATAGGATGGTTCAATAGAATAACCGTTCTATTTTTAATTCTATTAATTAGCATGCTCTTGTCTATAACTATGTTATTTGTAATGAGTTAAATAGGTCGGTTTCGCCTTCAACCGTTCTATTTACAATCAATTAAATAGCACGGTTTGACCTTCTTTGAGCCGTTCTATTTTACTTAATAGGACGTCGACCTAAAGAACAGTTCATTTTCTATTATAGGATGGTTAAGAACCGTCCTATTTAATAGTATTATTAGTAGTGCATGTTTTCTTCATCAGCCTTTCCTTCCCTATTCGTATTCCTGCCGCCATCTCTTACTTTTTCTGACGGCGTTGGTGCCTGATTTGGTTAAAGGTAGTCCTCCCTTTCTTCCCTTTCTTCTATTTCTCATCATTCTCTTCTATTCGTTGTTTCATTTTCGTTTGTCCTCTGTTATGCGCCTTATCTGTTGTTGTTGTTGTTAGTGATATTGTTAGCTGTCAGTGCTGCCTATTGTTTTGTTTTTGCATCTTTATTTCGTTGTTCGTGTCGTTGTTCTTGTTTGCAGTACTATTGTTTGCACGTTCTTCTGCTATTTCTTGGATTGGTCTTGATTTCGATGTGTGGTTCTCGTCTATTGATATGTGTTGCTGCTATTTTTGTTACTACGGTTGCGTTGTTTTGCGTGCCCAGTTTGCTGCTGTTGTTCATTTTTTCTGTTGTCATCACTACTATTGTCATGCATGGCTAATGTTCATTTTTTCTATGCTGCCATTTCCGTTTTGATGGGGTTATTTTAAAGTCGTTGGCTGCCATATACTAGTGTTGTTGTTATCGTTGCTGATGCTCTATCTTTGTTGTTGTTGTGCATTCAATTTTGATGTGTCCTTCTCGTCTGCCCGTTGATGCTAGCTGTTGTCGTCTTCTTGTTGTTGTAGTTGGTGTGTTGTTACAGCTATGAGTTTATCATGTAATCTGATTAAGGAATTGCTATGAGACTGGAGGAACAAAAAGGAAGTTGCATGATTTGAAATATCTCATACTAAAGATGTTAGTCAGGTTTGAACTGGCTACAGTACACCACCGGAAGAAAATAGCTCTACCCCGTAATATCTTAGCTAAATTCAGCACTGCGTCATTTTTTCTGCTGATTAACTCTTTTACTTTACTAGATCCAGTTTAATCCTGGCTTTGATGCATCAAACGATGGTTTAATGTTAACCTTTGACAGTACAGGAGACATAAATGAGGACGACCATCTGGAATCAGTTAGTCAACTTACAATATCATTGGCTTCTGTTTCCATTGTCTTTTTTTTATTCTCTAGACCAAGAATTAACTTCCCTTGCTCAAAGCCTACAATATAAGAAGAGTGCAATCTTCTTCAAAACAAATTTATGATAAATAGATGTTGATTTGTGTATTTTTTGCCATGTAGGTGTTGAGCGTTGGTACATCGATTGGGAAAATTTGTTTCTTTGAGCAAAACAATGAAAATGTGTCTTTCTCATATATATATAGGGGGAACCTTAAAGATCCAACATATTCCTGACTAGCATTAAGTGTTCTAGGATTCCTAACCGCTAGTTACGCTTAAAGGGTGCTATGGTAATGCTTATCCAGAACATTAATCAATTTCTTGCGTTGGGTAATGGTACGTGATTAACTGTTACCAACCTAGGGAAATAAGTCATTCGGTGTACTATGCTAACGGGTAGCGAAAAAGGTGATAAAGTTTATATCCCATGCTTTTCTCTACTCCATCCGACTCCAGCAAATTCCTTGTTCGGTTTACCCGACGAGAGTTCCCCATTTCAATATATATATATATATATATATATATATATATATATATATATATATATATATATATATAGAGAGAGAGAGAGAGGGGGGGGGGGAAGTTCTCCTACATTTGCTAAATATTGTACATTTTACCTTGTAATTATGACCATCAATTTTTTGGAGATGAATGGCTCAGATTTGAAGCATTCAATATTAAAAAAAAAAGATCACGTTCAATATAGAGGCAGTTACACAGCTTCTCCATAAAAATATTTCTTCCTCTTTATACGTTTATCTCCAAAATCACAATCAAAATAAAAACTATCATACAGTAAACTCAAATCAATTGAAGGACAAAAATGGTTGAACGACAATTACTGTAACTCAAATCAATCTTCTGCAACACTGCATCAACTGTTTCATTAGAATTTTGGTCGATCGTTGGACTAATTGAGGTATTCGTTTAATTGAATTACGTTTACTACAATTTTCGTTCAATTGTTCTTTGATTTCAAACGTTATCAAGTATTTGTTCAATTGTTTAATTGAATTAAGTTAAATTTTTTTGTCAGGTATTCGTTCAATTGTTTAATTGAATTACGTTCAATTTTCTTTAATTAGGTATTCGCTCAATTGTTTAATTGAATTGCGTTTGACATATGTTAATTGATTTGCAATACAATTTTTTTCTTTCAATTGAATTACGGTTTAATAGAAACACAATGATTGTACACAAAATATGATATTACATTCAATTTTTTTCAAGTGAATTACGTTCATTTTGTTTCTTTCAATTGAATAATCAATGTAATATAGAATAATTAATGTAAAAAGTTACAATAATTGTCGTAGTACTATAGAATAACTAAACTTTTGTTATGAACAATAATATTCAACTGCGTATTCAGTTTTTATTGGTTGTGAATCACGTTCAATAGTTAATTTGTTCAATAATAATCAAATGTAGAATAATCAATATAACATAGAATAATCAATGTAAGAAGGTACAATAATTGTAGTAGTACTGTAGAATAACTACAGATGGTATGAAGAATAATATTCAATTGTGTAATCATTTTTTATTATTTTGTGAATTACGTTTAATGGATAATTTATTCATTTGTTTTTTCGTTCAATGTACTTTTTTTTCCTTTCAATTGAATTACATTTAATAGAAACACAGTGATTATACACAACACTGGGCTCAATTTCGTTGCTTGGAATCAATTGGAACTACAGAATAATCAATTCCGTAATATAAGATAATCATTTTAAGAAGGTACAATAATTGTTATTGTACTGCAGAATAAGTACATATGTTATGAACAATAATATTCAATAGTTTAATCAGTTTTTATTATTTGTGAATAACCTTCAGTAGATAATTTGTTCAATTTATTTTCACGAAATTTGTTCAATTGTTCTTTCGTTCAATGTACATTTTTTTCTTTCATTTGGGCGTCAATTTTGTTATTTCAATTCCGTAATATAGAGTAATCAAGGTAAGAAGGTACAATAATTGTCGTAATGCTATAGAATAACTGCAGATTTTATGAACAATAATATTCAACTGTTTAATCAGTTTATATCGTTTGCAAATAACTTTCAATAGGTAAGGTTAGCGTTCATCCACCTAAACCTTCAAGAAACAAAGGAAGTGGCAAAAGACTCATATCCAAGAAGACCCAAGCAATTGAGAAGGCGAAGAAACCAAAAAGACTTTGTAATAATTGCAAGCAAATGGCAAATCACGACAAAAGGAACTGTCCCAACCCTTACGTTGATGATTCTTTTGTCGGTGAAATTGAGAAAGAGGGATTGGAGGATATCTGATTGTGATTGATATGGGAATCAAGTTTTGTAGTTGGCATTATAGTTTTTGCATTTTAAATTTGATGCTAGACACAGTGCAATGAGTTCATTTTTCAGGTATTGTATATAATAACTTCAATGTTAGAATGGAATAAGTGCAACTTTACCATATAATAAATGGTCACTAGTTACTGTATTCCCATATATAATAGACATCATATCACTGGAAGATGTTAGAATAACTATCGTTAAGCGATAAGATAATTAGATTCATATAATACAATAATATGGCATTGTTAGAATAGACAATATAATTAATGAACATGTTAGAATAACTCGTTGGGTACTACATAATAACTACTTGTGTGATATATGATAACTCCCTTCATGTAGTTACTATATGAATTCACTTTTAATAAACAAAATAATCAATGGAAGATGTTAGAAGAACTGTTGTTTCGCGATAAGATAATTAGATTCATATAATACAATAATATGGCGGTATAGAGTAAACAATATAATAAATGACCATGTCAGAATAACCAGTTGACTACTACATAATAACTACTTGTGTGATATATAATAACTATAATACTACTTGTGTGATATGTAGTTAATATATGAATTCAACGCGATAATCAATGAAATATGTTAGAATAATTGTTGTTTAGCGATAAGATAGTTAGATTCATATAATACAATAATATGGCATTGTTAGAGTAGACAAATATAATTGATGAACATGTTAGAATAACTAGTTGACTACTACGTAATAACTACTTGTGTGATATATGATAACTCCCTTCATGTAGTTACTATATGAATTCACTTTTAATAAACAAAATAATCAATGGAAGATGTTAGAATAACTGTTGTTTCGCGATAAGATAATTAGATTCGTATAATACAATAATATGGCAGTATAGAGTAAACAATATAATTAATGACCATGTCAGAATAGCCAGTTGACTACTACATAATAACTACTTGTGTGATATATAGTAACTATAATAACTACTTGTCTGATATGTAGTTAATATTTGAATCAACACAATAATCAATGAAATATGTTAGAATAACTACTGTTTAGTCATAATATAATCAAATTCATATAAATTCTTGATTGACAAAAAAGAGTGAAAATTGTAATACTATAGTAGACAATACTATGTGACAACCTCTATAGTCACTTTCGGATTACTTTAGGCTTCCTTCTTTTAGGTTGGGGTGCTTGCTCCGCTTTAGCCTTTTTCCCTTTAGATTGGAGTGCTAGCTCCGCTTTTGCCTTTTTCCCTTTATATTCGGGTGCTTGCTCCTTAGCTCTTGAATATTTGCTCTTCTGCTTGTCTAAAAGTGTCTTATTTATTAAAATTGACGAGTGATTAAATTTGTGGCAAGTGGACCAAACTATTAGTGACGAAATCAGTAAATGACGAAATCAATGAAACAGTGATAAACAGAACGAAAAGTGACGAAAAACAACATAACCACAAAATCAGCAAAAACAGACGAGAATCAACAAAAATTGAATTGGAACGAAATCAAACGCAGACAAGAACGCAATCAGCAGGCAAGAATCAGCAGACAATAATCAACAGACAATAATCAGCAAAACTCAATCAAACGTTGAATTTATGCAAGAACGCAGAACTTAATCAAGCGAAGACAAACACAATCAAACGCTAAAACGCTAAAACGAAATAATTGAAATTACAGTATTGTATTCAAATTACAGTATTGTTCAATTGCATAAATCAAATGCAATCAAACGCTAAAACGAAAATCGAAAAAAACGAGAATTAGCAAAAATTGAATTGGAACGAAATCAAACGCAGACAAGAACGCAATCAGCAGACAAGAATCAGCAGAACCCAATCAAACGTTGAATTTATGCAAGAACGCAGACAAGAACGCAGAACTTAATCAAGCGTTCAATCAAACGAGCAAACTGAAATCAAACACAAAAACGCAGAAACGAAATAAAACGCAATCAAACCATAAAAGAAAATTGACGGAATGAAACAAAAGCAAATACCTAATTAAATTGACGAAGTAAAGAGTTCCTTTTGCCGGAAATCAACGCAGAAAGTAGGGTGATTGCTGTTACTGTTGTGGGAATTATTTTGAGGGATTAAAGGGTTTATTTTGTTATTGTGAGAATTAGGTTGGGTTTGGGTTTTCTTCTTATTGGTAGAGTAAGGGTTTGGGGAAGGGATTTAATCTTGACCTTTGATTTAATTGCATTTAATGGTCAGGATTACTAGGTAAATTGTAGGTAAATGTATTAATTGTATATGATCCTAATTCTATATATATATATATATATAGAGAGAGAGAGAGAGAGAGAGAGAGATAGGTTCACATAAGGCCAACAACTCTTATAAGTTCATAAGTTCCAGTGTTAAAGTTACACAAAAAGTGCTTAAAGTTACACGAGATGACTGTTAAAGTTGCACTTTATCACTTTAAGTGATAACAGTGCTGAATGTTATAGTTACATATCAATCTTGAACAAATGCAACTTTAACGTATGTCATCTGTAACTTTAATATATATATACTTAATGACATATGGTGAACTTATTTGATATCTTCTTTCTCTCTCTCTCTCTCTCTATATATATATATAGACATATATATTTATATATATACACACACACACACACATATATATATATATACAGAGATAGGTTCTAATGAGTTCCTATATATGTATTGAGTCCCTAAGTCCTCATCTCATCCGTTGGATGGGATGATGATGGATGGACAAGATGCATCCTAATATTTTGTATTTAAAAAAAGAAGAAGAAAGATTTAGTATCCTAAAATAACTCCCATGATTTTAGGAAATAATAACTCCCATAATCACAATCATTCCTCATTCATTCATTCATTCACGTTACAGGTTCATCAAAACCTTAAAAAAAAATGCTCCCATCGATCATCACGTTCATGCATTCATTCAATCAAATCTGTGCTCGAAATTTCGTTACTATGAATTCAATGATCGCGACATCTTCATTAACTGTTGATAAGCAATTCATCGAGTATAACAATGGTGAATTTCGATATTGCTTTCATGTTTTGCGTCAATTTTTAATCATTATCTTGATTAATTTGCGTCAATTTGTGTTCATGTTTTGCGTCAATTTTCATGTTGATATTGCTTTCATGGTCGTGTCATTCATGTTTTGCGTCAATTTTCATGTTGATATTGTTTTCATGGTCGTGTTATTCATCATAGATTCATATGCAAATCGTAGAACACACAAAGGTGAGTATATATGTTTTGTAATTTATACTGGAATCGCCATGGAAGTCATTAAGATGCTACTCAATTATTAGTTTTTACGTTTACAATATATTGAGTTATTATATTTCATATACTGCGTTACTTTAGCGTAGAGCATCTGTTACTTTAAAGTCTACCATCTGTTACTTTATATGTCGTGTTACTTTAATACACTTCAGTTGTTACTTTAGTGTTTTTCATCTGTTATTGTAGTGCATTGTAGTGTCCTAAGAATTTAGGTAACTGCCATATTAAAAAAATAATAAAAAAAGATATTGTTTCCTATAATAATGGGACGTGATTGCCACCAAAATAGGAAACAATATCAAAGAGTAACGCCATATAAAAAAAAGAAGAAAAAAAATACTACTTCCTATAATTATGGGACGTGATGACTTCAAAATAGGAAACAATATCAAAGAGTAAGATACTACGTCATACTCTCATTTTTTATCATTATATGAATTTTTTGCACTAACTTATATCTGGTGTTATTTTAATGAACATTGTCTGTTACTTTAATTCATACTATCTGTTACTTTAATGTCTGACCTCTGTTACTTTATACTTGGTGTATAAGCATACTCTGTTAATTTAATCCAATGTTACTTCAATGCACTTCATCTGTTACTTTAACTCTTGTTATCTGTTACTTTAATCCATATTTCAAGTTTTGATTGTTTTTTTCACCACGTTTATTGGCACTGTTATTGTTTTTTCAGTAGATGCAAAAGCACATGAATGATGTAGGGATGTGGGTGAGAATTTCCTCCATACATAGGGCAGATCTTCAAAGATGTAGATGAGAAGAAGAAGAAGAAGAAGGAAATGTCATGTAAATCATCGTCTGACAATGAAGAAGAATCAGGAGAAGAAGAAGATGATGATGAAGAATGTAATCCCCTAGAAATTCTAACGCAATACAGTGGCGGAAACACTGTAGAGTTGGGATTAAAACACACTGACAAACTATATCTCATTAAAAGAAATGGTGAGTCAATACAAAGGCCTCTTTTTACAAAAGAGCTAAATGTAAAAATCTTCAAACGGGTTTATACAAATCCATAAGTAAACATGAATGAAGGAGGAGTAGGATCCACGCTACTCGCTAGCTCACACCCAAAACCCAGCAGCAAATACCTGTCATGTTATAAACATAACAGCCACGTCAGTGGGGAGTAACTCGGACGTTCTCTCAGCCATATTATATCATATGGAAAAATAATAGTATTATTATATCAAAATATTTAAAATGGGAAAACATTAAAACAATATAATAAAAATAAGTTTTCAGCGAAACTTAAAGTACTTGCCAACCTGCAAGTCAAAATCAATCAATAATATAAATATTCAAAAGTGGCGTTATGGAAATCAATCAATGCAACGGAATAGACTTTCACTAGGATAATACTCAAACTAGCTTCGAGAACTTAGTCAAAACAAATTAGACTTCGGTCTCTAACTAGGCAACTCAACTATAACAGGACTGCGTGCAGCGAGGTCCTGGCTTAAGTAATGTACACCCCTCTTGGACACCAACTGTAATCCAGTTCAACCCGACGGCGACTTACACGATGCGATATCTAAGTTTAAGGTCAAAATATACACACTCCTGAACACAAACCATGCTCTGTTCAACGACCAATGCGTCTCAACATAGACACACCAGTTTATAATTGATGGCAAAACGTATACCCTAGACTGTATTACTCTCTACCCATACACTTGTCTTCATTCCATAACTCCAAAACAGTCATTATCGATATTCAAAAGTAAATATAATCGATATAAATGGTATGGATAAAAGGAATAACCATTTTATATTAAAAGGGAAACTTTCTATAAATAGAAACTTACTAAAAATAGTCTTATAGAAAATACGTAAGATATTAAAATATGTGAAATGTATTAAAAATAGCATTTATAACGAAATTAACATTTTATTATTATCGTCGTTATCGTAACTTTAATATATTTCTAAATTTGTTACTCAAAATATAAATAAAATATAATAAGTCATTACATAGTATTTTATAAATAATTTAGGAAATCGAGTTAAAACAATAAATCCTAGAAAAGAGATATTTTAAGAAAAACGATATCAAAATTATTTGAGTCAACGATTTTTATAAATGAAATGAATTTTACAAAGGTTTCGAATTATTTTTAAGAAATAGCTTTGATTGATAAATAATACAAATTTTAATAAAAATAGTCAATCGGAAACAAATAGGAAATTATTAGTGAAAATAGTCTAGACTAAAATGTATTTAAAACTAAATCGACTATTTTCTCATTTATTAGTATAAATTGTAAAACGAAAGTTAGTTTATTGAACAAGTACACAAATCTCGATTAGAATATAAAAATACGATTTTGAGTTAAAATTATAAATTAACGAAACATGACGAAAATATGAAATCGACATTATTTAGATACTAGTGTCATGATAACCAACAAAATATTATAACGATCGTAAATAATTAAATTACTAACGATTTATAAAATGATATCGAAAATTTGTAAAATATTAATAAGGTATACAATTTAAAATTAATATTATTAGCAAAATAATAAATATCTAAAAATTAGAAAACCGAAGTTTAAATATTTACTACATACTACTACACAAACATACGATATAAAATCGAGTAACGTCCTAAAGTTACCTTGAGTCGGGTCGATAATCAAAGTACTTGCCTGTCTAAAAGTCCAAGCCCCACTCACGACTTCAAAACTGGTCTCAAACGCTTGTTCTTTCATAAAAACTTCACGGCTCCAACGGAAACGAGACAAAAGAAATAGAAACAAAGAAATCAGAATGAGAAATGTAGGAACAAAAGACGAGAACGATAGAATAGACGGACGGAAAGAAAAGAAAGAAGAACGAAGGGAAGAGCGGCTGAACAGCAACAAGACGTAGTAGTAGCAGTAATAGACAACATTAGTGCAGCGACAAAAGGAGGAGAAAATGAAGAAGACGACCAAGGAAAACCGACGATCGAGGCACGAAAATAACTAACTGCAGCAGCAGAACGAATAGCAACAAGAGGAAGAAGAAGAAATGAATTGGACCGAACCAAGCATAATGACGATAACTGCAGTAATCAATAGCAGTAGCAACTAAAGACAAAACAGAACAGGAATCATCCCAACTAACGTCGAATAACATCGGAAACCGGAGACAACGCAGCAGCAATAATAGTGACAAACACGGACAGCAACAAAGACAGATCGGAGAAGAGAAGGAACAGCGAAAAGGGGATCGCAAAAACCGCGTTTATGAGAAGAACAAAAGCAACGACGATGAACAAAACCCAGCACTAAGTACATCAGCAGCAACGACTTGTAGCAATAAAACAACAACAAAATAGCAACAGCAGCAGGAAATGCAATCGACCACAACAGCAGAGAACAGTGGCAAGAAGAAACCAACCAGTAACGACACGCGATCGAGATGACTACAAGCAGAGGACAACAGCAGAAATAGCAATAACATTCTGACCGAAACAACAACATAACGAGCAGAGATCGAAGGAGAAAGTAACGAAGAATGAAGGGAAGAAGAAGGAATACGAACAGCAGTAGAAGTACCGAATTGCAGCAGCAGTACGGGCAGCAATAGCATCAACATACAGCAGCAGCGAAACAAATTAAACGGAGAGGAAAACAGGGGAGGAGGAAGGAAAGTCGAAGAACAAGAAGGAAAAAAAACGCAGCAGCTGAAGGGTAGTCGGGTGAGATGATAGCAGCAGCGAGCATCAAAAAGGGGAAAAAAAGAGGAGAACGAGGAGGAAAGATGAAGCGGTTTGGTGAGGATGCATGAAGAGGTGATAAGGAGTGTATAGGTGAAGCGGTGGAGTTAAAAACAATGAGTAGGGGGGGTGTATGTGTCAGTAAAGGAGTGAAAGTATACGTAAATGAGTGAGGGAAAACAAAACAAAAGGAGGCTGAATCAACAGAATAAAATGAATCGAGACGAATTCCGAAACGACAAGTTGACCGACCCAAGCAATCGAATTAAAATCGAGTTAAAAAGATAATTAAATAATCGGGTCATCAAATAAAATGAGTTACTCGAGACGAAAACAAAGCTTATAAAATTAAATAATTAGACGGTGAAATAGAATTTCCCGATAAATATTAAATTTTCGACGAAGTGAATTAAATTGATTTCTCGAGGAAAGGTAATAAATATTTTGACGAAATTTAAAATAAATGGGCTTCGAACCAAAAATAGAAAGTCGATTTTTAAAAATAAATAATTTAAAAGAATTTAAAATTTAAGTCGTCGAGATACACTTCGATAAGAGTTAAATTAAATGTATAAAATGAATCGAAACAGAAATAAAAATTATGTTTTAAATAAAAGAAGAGTTTTCGAGACAAATAGAATTTTAGGAGTTTGAAACGTTTAAACGATAAATTCGTTTTATAATAATTTGAAGAATTACGAGTTAAATCGTAAAAACAAATACGAACATAATTTTAATTTAATTTAAATTTACAAAAATCAGGGGGGTTACAAAGAAGAAGCACAATTCTTAGTAGGACAATATATTGTTAGAGTAACATACATTATTCGTTAGAGTAACATCCTTGATTGGAGTAAAATGAGTTAGAATAACACATATTATGTGTTAGAGTAACATACTTAATGAGTTACAGTAACACAGTTTTAATGAGTTACAGTAACACAGTTTATGATTATAATTTGATTTCAAATATCCAATTCTTATAGTTACAGGTGTGAAACATTGGAATTATAATGGAGTTTTATAATTTTTGTTTTGGAGTATCCTTAATAAAAACATACATTATTCTTTTGGTTGATTGAAACTCTTGTTTTTGCAAAAGATTATTATGCAACATAATAGATTTTATGAGTTAAAGTAACGCAGTTCATTAATTAGAGTAACACATTGTATGAGTTATAGTAATAGTTTTTTCAAGAGAATATATTAAACAACGTAACAGATTTTATGAGTTAAAGTAACACAGTTAATGAATTAAAGTAACACGTTATATGAGTTAAAGTAACATAGTTTATAGATTATGGCAGTAACATAGTAACATACGTACAATGACAGTAGGAAAATGATGATTTTTTGGTGAAGATGAAAAAAACTTGATTTTGAAAAAACTTGTTGTGTAAGAAAAAGAGACATTTAAAAAGATTGATAAGGGAGAGAAAAGATTTGTATTGAGATAATTAAGGAGGAGAGAGAGAGAAATGATATATTTACCAGATTTGTTAGTTATTTCCTTAATTATGAGATCAATCCATTAATCTAACATTGAATCAAGGGCTAAGATGGGGACTCACGGACTCAACATATATAAGTGGACTCACCTGATCCCACCTATATATATATATATATATATACTCTCTCTCTCTATATATATATATAGAGAGAGAGAGAGAGAGAAGGGTTCTCATAAGGTCACCAAATTTTTTAAGTCCATAAGTCCTCATATTAACTCTTGGATGATGATAAATGAAGGGCTAAGATTTTATGTGTAGTTGGGGATGTTCAATGCGACAAAAAAAAAAGAAAAAGAAAAAGAACATATAGCATTTAAGGAGCTTCATTTTCCCATGATTGCCTAAATATTGATTATGTAGTTTTTTTGGGTAAACCAAAATACATACAGTATATTAATGCTCAAAGGTAGTCAATATTTTGTTAATTTTACCTAGTATTATATTAAACTTAATGTTTTAAAAAAAAAATATTAAACTTACTCGGTAGGTTGTTAATAAGTTACTAAAGTTACACAAAATGTGATTGAAATTACACAATAAATTATTAAAGTAATTTATTGTATTTTTCGTGTGCTTCAAAAATCACGTGTAAATAAAGTCGGTTCATTAGATTTTTTTTAATGTAAAGTTATAAAACATTATTGGAGTTACAATATATGATTTGAAGTTACAAAATACAAGAACTGAAGTTACATAATATATAAACTGAAGTTATAAAAATATGTAAAGTGAATTTACAAAGATATATGAACTGATTAGAATTGAAGTTACAATATACGATCTGAAGTTACAATATACGATTTGAAGTTACAAAATATGTGAACTGAAGTTACAAAATATGTGAACTGAAGTTACAAATATATGGACTGAAGTTACAATGTACGATCTGAAGTTATAAAATATGTGAACTGAAGTTACAATGTATGATCTGAAGTTATAAAATATGTGAACTGAAGTTACAAAATATGTGAACTGAAGTTACAAATATATACAAAGTATATAAAAAGCAACTCATTTACAAAGCTCGTTTGGTCTTCATCTCCATTTTTAATTCTTCCTCTTCGTCTTCATCTCTATTTTTAATTCTTCATCGTCATCAAAAATCTGCAATTATTAATTGAAAAAACATATACTATATTAAATGAACTATATATACTATATTAATTGAAAAACATTTAATTAAAAAATGAAGACGGAAACAATTTCAATGACAAAAAAAAAGAAAAATGAGTAAACTGACAATAAAAAATCAAAAACATAACGAAGAATAAACCCAGAAACAAACAAAAATTCAAACAAACAAACAAACCCAGATCATTAAAACAATAAACCCAGAAATTAAATTCATCCCAAATCATATCACTAATTCAAACAAAAGAACAAACCCGGAAATTAAATCAGCAAAAACCATCGGTCACAATCAGTAAAATTTGAGTTTAATCAGTAAAATTTGTGTCGCAATCAGTAAACTAATCACAAACTCATTAAACAAGAAAAACCCCCAATTTGTAAAACCCTATCCGAAATTAAACAAAACAATCAATTAAACACCAAATCCCCAAATTGAAAAACCCCAATTTAACAAGAAATTCACAATTAAACCTGAAAAACACGACTAAACGCAAAACCCCCAAATCGCAAAAAAAAACCCTAATTTCGTAAAAAAAAACCCCAAACTCGTGAAATTAAACAGCAAATCGCCAAATGATAGTTTATTACAAATATTATCATACAATCTATTGTCAAACAGATTTGAAAATCATAACAAATTAATGGTAAAGGACTAAACTTTACCTGCGAAAAAAGCGAAACTTTAACGGAGAATTTAGAGCAGAGAATGACGATGGCGGACAATGATGACGGCTGAGATTTTTTTTTTCCAATCAGAGGCTTAAAACCTCTTTCTTTTGGAGCAGATGAGAAATTTAATGGTGGATGAAGGTGAGAAATAATAAGAGGGGTCGATGAGGGTGAAAAATAATAAGAGTGAGAAGTGGGAAAAGAGTAATGAAGGGTGGAGAGATATGAATATGGTGGTGTGGACATGACATAGGTCCACCCCGACGCGGTCACGCGCGGGTTTGGGTAGGCGAATGAATCTCCATATGAAACGGATCGAATTGAAATTTAGGTCTATGTGGAGTCGCCACCGAATTTTGTGGTTATTCGGAACCATTCGAGCCCACTCTATGTCGTAGTGGTCCGTATACAAAATACGGCCCATTTCCGATGTCAGAGTTTATTGGGCTCGTCCCTTTGCATTTGATACCAATACCGACGTTATCGGATATTGTGTATTGAATGACTCTCGTGCGCCAACGGTTTCGGGTATCCGGAAACCGAGGTTCTGAGTAAGGGGTTAGGGTACGTGTTGGGAAGCCCACAAAGGACACCCAACCCCGCCCGCACATTAGCGGCCTCTACTAAGAATTCGAATGACTTTCCAATACGCGCGTTAATTGAACGGGAAAAAGATATGCAAAGATTATTTTCCCTAAACATGTGAATGGAATTGAAAAGGGTTTCTAAGTCGATTTAATGCAATTAATTCTACGTCAAAGTGAAATTTTAGCATGTGGGTTCATTTTAGTAAAACAATATAAACGACAAAAATCGACAAAGGAAACAATCAAACCGTTAGTAACGATGTAACGAGTAATAGATTGAATAAAGATATAGATGTGATGAATGCATGATTTTGGAAAGAATAGTAGGTCACGTGATGGATTAACACGTGTTGACCGAGGTCAAGGAAAAAAAAAATATATCGAGATCTAAAAAAAATGTTTTGTCTAAAAAAAATGATGTTCGAAGAATAATAATAAAAAAGAGCGAAATTGTTTTCTTCGGGAAATTGATGATTTTATTAAATCGCGTACAAATATTGCGTAATTTGCACTCGACTTAATATTTTCGATATTCGTCGTATTCAATATTCGATTATTAAAATCGATATTAAATACTTGGAATAATTTATACTCGATTTTGATTTTGATGCTCGTTATATCCCATATCCGATTATGGAATCGATATGGAATACTAGAGTGAAAAAATAAAGAAAATAATATAAGTCGTTTTAAATTAACTAGCACGATATAAATTTTCTCCGCGTTTATTAATGTCGTAATTAATCCAATTGAATTAGAGGACATCTATATTAGCATCAACGAAAATCGTGTTAATTAATTTATTTGACTAAATCATTAGATTCGACATCCAATTATGGAATTGGTATCGACTCTAATAGATCGATACTTTAATTAAAAAAAACTCGACTTGATTCCCTCCGCATCCCGACATCATAATTAATTCTTGCGAATTGTTTGATGTCGGATCCGCATCAACGGGTTTCGACCCTTATTAAATATAATGCTTGTTTTTGAAAAATAATGTAAATATACGACTAATGATAATGATGCAAACGAAATAAAAAAAATATTGTTTAAGTTAACTTATCTCAATAATCAAATAATCGGGGTATTGGAACAAGCGACCGTCAACGCTGTGTGCAGTACACTTGTATATTCGTGTTTCCTTATTCCGATACCCCTCTTATTCGACACAAATTGATAAGTATTTTAATGTTTTGTATTAGTATTATCGATATTATGATGCAATAAAGGAAAAAAAATAAAAAATAAAAAGTAAGAAAAAGCGAAGAAGATGACGAGAGGAAGAGAAGAAGGAGAGAACGGGGTTTCGAACTCGTAACCGTGGCTTTAACACAAGAGTCTTCGAGGTTTTATGGAGGTTAAGTTATGGTGGCTCGGGATTGATTCCTAAAACTAGGTTTAGGGTTTTTTTGCTAGTGTAGAATTGCTAGGGTTTGATTAGGGTTTGTAATAGATGTTGTATGTGTGTGTAGGGTTGCTCTAGGGTTTTTTTTTTCAATGTGTGAAAGTGTGTTGCATGGGGGTGTTTATATAGGCATGGTCATGCACTTTGGTGTCTAGGGTTTCGGTTTAGGGTTACTCGACCGAGTAGGTGGCTGACTCGGTCGAGTAGGCTTGTGCGTCAGCCGTCGGGCCTGAATAAGGGCCCACTCGATCGAGTGGGTGAGGCACTCGATCGAGTGGCCCAGCTGGATCGCGCGGATCGTTTTTGGACCTTGACTTTAATGGGTTTTGTGTTTGACTTGGACTCTTGATGATTGACGGTTTGTTTTTGTGTGTCTCGGGATCGACTTTGACCAGGATTGACCCAATCGTGACAAGTCGGTTTTAATTCCGGTGTCGGTTTTGGCCCAAATTAGGTTTATTTGATTGGAAACGGCCCGCTGGGCCTGGATTTGAGGTTGATTTTGTGAGATTTGTACTCTTTAAGTGTGTTAGCCAGCGATTAATGGATTTGAGTCCGTATCCGAGCGCACAGAAGCATGTTAGCGTCCGATCATCATCGGGTGTTTTTTGGGAAACTACCATAGACACCTGGCAGTCAAAATGCGGGTGTCTACAGGTGGGAATAAAGGAAGTAGGGAACAGGGTAATGAATGAAGGTGGGAATATTGAGGGGAAGAAAAAGAGGAGCTTGGGGATACGTAATTGTAATTTACTTTTATTTTCAAATTAAATATAAACCAAGATCTCAGCCATCTATTTTGTTTTGATCCAAAGGCCGATAATAAGCCTTATGGACTTATAGGAAGTGAAGGTCCTTATATGATCCCTTCTCTCTCTCTCTCTCTCTCTCTCTCTCTATATATATATATATATATATAATCAATATGAGAGGGGTTCTCATAAGGACAATACATATTTTAAGTCCATAAGTTCCATTATTAACCATTGGATTAGTGTAGGATGAAGGGTTGAGATTAATTAGCAAAAGGGACGAGATTAATTAGCATAGGTAAAGTGTAACCTAACTAACCTAGCATTAAATGTTCTTCCTAGAGTTAATGACTATTAATTATAGAATTAATAACTATTCCTCTCTCAAAGGACTCATGATCCCAACGTTTTCTTCCTTCCATGGTGCCTCATCTTCTCCATTGTAGCAGGGAATTCGATTTATTTAAAGGGTGTAGACGATTCATAATTGTTAAATTCTTATTAATTGAAGTTACGAATTCTTATTAATTCATAAGCCACGAGATTAGCGTTCCGAGTTTTCCATTTTTTGAGTGCTTGATTGATGACCAGTGATGAATCACCGTGGACCCGGAGGTTCGTTACCCCTAAATCAGCGGCGGCTTGCAACCCGTGAATGCATGCTTCGTATTCGGCTGCGTTGTTGGTCACGTCGAAGTCAAACTTGATGGATAAGGGAGTGTGTTCCCCCTCGGGGTGAAATTAACAGGATTCCGACCCCAAATCCTCGGAAGTTGGATGCCCCATCGAAATATAAGTCCCACACTTCCGTATCGGTATGGAATATGTCTTCGTCAGGAAAGGCCCATGTATCGGTGTGGCCTTCTTCGGATATTGGGCTGTCAGCGAGGAACTCGGCAACTACCCGGCCTTTGATGGCTTTTAATGGTACAAATTTGAGGTCGAACTCGGATAACATTAAAGTCCATCTTGACATCCTGCCGTTGAGGATGGGCTTCTCGAATAGGTACTTGATAGGATCCATTTTGGATAACACATGTACCTCGTGGCTGAGCATGTAGTGTCGGAGCTTTTTAGTGGCCCAAACCAATGCTAGGCACGTCTTTTCGAGCATTGTATATTTGCACTCATATTCGAGGAACTTTTTACTGATGTAGTAAATAGCCCGTTCTTCTGAATCGACTGTCTGGGCCAGCATAGCCCCCATGGCCGTCTCTGTCGTCGTTAGGTGTAACGACAAAGGCAGACCGTGTTGAGGTGGCATTAGTACTGGCGGTGCAGACAGAATCTCCTTGATTTTGTCGAAAGCCGCTTGACATTTGTCATCCCATAGCACCCGTTCTCCGATTTTTAGCTTTTTGAAGATGGGTTCGCATACCATGGTTAGTTTTGAAATGAACCGGCTGATGTATTGGCCTTTTCGAGAAACCCCCTTATTTCTTTTTCGGTCTTGGGTGGTTGCATCTCGGTGATGGCTTTGATTTTAGCTGGGTCGACCTCGATGCCGCGTTGGCTAACGATATGGCCCAGTAGTTTGCCCGACGTCACCCCAAAACTGCATTTTTGTGGGTTCAGTCTCATGTTGTATTTACGTAGCCGGGTGAAGAACTTTCTTAGGGCTGAAATGTGCCCGCTCCGGTCCTTAGACTTGACGATCATGTCGTCCACATAGACCTCCACTTCCTTATGCATCATGTCGTGGAGCAAAGTAGTGGCGGTCCGTTGATAAGTGGCCCCGGCGTTGATAAGCCCAAATGGCATGACGGTGTAACAGTAAGTACCCCAAGGTGTAATGAAGGTGGTCTTACCCATGTCCTCTTCTGCCATTTTAATCTGATTGTACCCGGCATACCCGTCCATGAACGATAGAAGGGCATGATCGGCCGTGTTATCCACCAGTATGTCGATGTGTGGTAACGGAAAATCGTCTTTTGGGCTTGCCTTGTTAAGATCCCGGAAGTCCACGCAAACCCGCACCTTGCCGTCCTTTTTGGGTACCGGCACGATGTTTGCAACTCAGTCTGGATATTCAGACACTTGTATGAAGCCTGCTTTAAATTGTTTATCGACCTCTTCCTTGACCTTAAGAGACCACTCGGGCTTCATTCTTCTGAGTTTTTGCTTTACCGGCTTGCACCCCTCTTTGATGGGTATTCGGTGTTCGGCTATCTCCCGGTCTATACCCGGCATGTCCTTGTAGGACCATGCAAAGACGTCCTTGAATTCTTGGAGGAGGTCTGTGAATTGTTTTCTCTCCTCTGGATCTAAAGATAGGCCTACCTTAAGCATCTGGGGCTCTAAAGTGGTTCCCACATTGATGGACTCGGTTTCTTCGATTACCGGGTCTCGGGATTCCCTTTGCTCGAGCTGCTCGACCAGATGTTGAGGTAGGGGTACCTGTTCGTCGGGTTTCTCAATGTCATTGCATATAAAGTTTTTGAAATTGAGAAAATTTTGGAAATAAGACAAGTCATAAGCAGAACGGTGTTCGTTATTATTATTGATGGTAAATTTTGAAAATAGCTCGAATAGAGCTGCCATCTGATCATTGGTCAGATGCGGGATAGGGAGAGGTCTTGGGACAGGCCCCGAGACCTCAGTGGATAAGGGAAGAGGGGTTACAGACTCCGACTCTGACTCTGACTCTGACTCGGTATCCAGCATGTCTCCCTCGCCGGTGGTCAGCTTGTAGACCCGTCCTTGACTATCGGTCCACTTTATGGTCTTCCTCCAAGCCCTCGTCTCGGTGCTGGTATCGACCTCGGTGATTAGTTTGGTTGGGTCAAACCGACCGCTGCGAAGGATCAGGTTGACCAAGTCGTCTTTCGGAGCGGGGATGGTCTTGTCTTCTCCGAATAGGAGCCCCAGCACGGGCTCGGAGTCGTTTTTGCCTTCCTTTGTTTCGGTCTGGATGATGGTAAATATATCATCAGGGATGAAATTGCATTCCCGGGCCTTTTTGGTCTCAGGATATGTGATGGTGGGTTGGTAGAGGCCCACTTGGATAGCTCCGAAGACTGGGGTGACGAAGTAATCCGTTAGCTTCAGGCTATAAGGGCTTATGTAAGTACCCTTGATAATATCGACAGCCCTGTGAATACCGGCCCGAACCACGTTTTCCGGGGTTATAGCATACCCCAATCCGAAATGTGACTCGCCATCATTTAGAACCTCGATAATCTTCCCAGCTGGAAGATTTGGCCTTGAGGTTATTCCGGGTAGGTAACCCAGATTTTGTAGCATCGTGTCGATGCTAGTTGTGAAGTAGGGCCTAAAGAGATATTCTTCTTCGATCATGCCCACGAAATCGAATCCTCGTGGGTCGGCCCGGCCCGTAGCGTTGCAGCTTGCTACGGTAATTGGGGTCGCCTCCAGCGTGATGATACCGTCTTTAAGGGGCATCTTGACTTTTCGATGGAGGGTAGATGACACGGCCTTGACTGCGTGGATCCAAGGCCTTCCTAGTAAGAGATTGAATGATGAGGTGACATCTATCACCTGAAATTCCAATTTCTTTTCGATTGGGCCCGTTATGATCTTTAATTTCACAGCCCCGACGACAGGTTTTGGGCTTCCGTCGAAAGCCTGGATAGTCTGTGCCGTTGGAAGGTAATCGGCATCGGTGATGCCGAGTGCTTTTGCGGTCCTTAGAGGAAGGACATTCACGGCTGATCCATCGTCGATAAGGGTCATCGGGAGATATTTACCTTTGCAGATGACCGTGATGTATAGGGCCAGATTGTGATTGGGCCCAAATGGTGGCAGATCAGCTTCAGAGAAGGTTATGAGTGGGCCTTCTTCTTTGGATTTTCCCTTAAGGTAGGGCATGATGGCGGCTACCATTTCGGCAGGGGTAGCTTCTGAATCAACCTTGATTTCATCGAGAGCCTTAGTCAGTGCTTCCCGATGAGCTTGCGAGCTAACCAATAGTTTCCATATGGTTAGATCAGCTCGGACCCTCTTCATTTGTTGGACCAGAGCCGTGTCGGCGCTCGGTTCTTCAAGGGTAGGTTCCGTCCTGGCAGGTTCAGTAACGGATATAGGAGTGGAGCGCCCAGCCGTGGCGAGGTGATTGGTGGCTAAGGCTTTGGACTTAGCCTTTCGGACCTCCTCTAGGGTGATGGGGACAGCTTCCCCTTTGGTTAAGTACACGTCATCCTCGTCGTCGAACCATATCCCGTTGATTTGTGGGATAAAGGGAGAGATGAGGTGGGAACAGTCAATTACCTCACCGGTGAAGATAGCATGAGTGCTGAACGGGTTTTCTTTGTTGCTCGGCTTGTCTCCTGGCAACGGGATTTTCCCGCTCTCGATAAGGTCTTGGATTAGATGTTTTAACCTCCAACATTTTTCAGTATCATGTCCGTTACCCCGGTGATACTGACAATAGGCCTGGGCATTGTAAGTTTTGGGCCTCTTTTCCACTGGAGGTTCTGCAGTTGGGCCTATCGGTTGGATTAGGCCCTTTGAGGATAGCCTCTCTAAGGCATAAGTATAGGTAGTCCCTATATCTGTGAATACCCGATTTGGTGTATTCTTTTTAGATGAGGTGTCGAGCAGGTTTACCTCGTCGAAGATGCTGCGAGTTGCAACTGCAGGTGTGGGCTTGATCGTAGATGAACTTGCCCCTTGATAGCCTTTGGTAGAGGCCTTAGTCAGGCTCTCTAGCCTCAAGTCATCCTCGATTCTCGTGCCCATTTCAGTAAGAACTGCGAAGTTTGGGATGATAGCATACCGGAGATGGACCCGGTAGGATGGGAGTAGGTTTTTGACGAAGGCTTCCACTAGGGCCTTCTCGCCGGGCTTGTCGACCAGCTTCACACTCTCGGCCCTCCATCTCTGCAAGTATTTTGTGAACCCTTCTTTGGGCTCTTGGGCCATTACCTCCAGAGTACGCATCGTAGTCTGGATTTCAGTGTTATCGGCGTAGTTCCGAGCGAATTCGGTCGCCACATCATCCCAAGTCTTGTATTTCTTGGGGTCGAGCCTGTAGAACCAGGCCCTGGGGTGCTTCTCCAAGGAGGAAGGGAATAGGTGCTTGAACATGGTGGACTTTACCCCTTTGACCGCCATGAAGTCTTTGAAGGCCCGGATGTGATGGACCGGGTCTTCGGTACCCTCAAACATAGGAATTCCCGTCAAGTTGAGGTTGGCCGGTAGCTCGTCATTCAAAGGTGAATAAATGCGAGCATTTTCAGAGTGGATTGAGTTGCTTGTTGATAAGTGAACCTGCTCCTCGAGCCTGCGAACGACACTGACCAATTCGGCTATGGGCCCAATGGAATCAGCTCCTTCAACTGGGACCGTCTTCTCTACAGTGCTCAGGCGGGTGTCCAAAGTTGCTTGGTTAGCGAGGATGGAGGTCAGTTGAGTCTCGATCTTGGTTAGGGCATTTTTCAAATCCTCCATCTTGCGTTGATGTCGGGTTGTGGCTGGCCTGCCTGTAAGAGCACCACGTAATCAGAGAGGTTGCTTCGGAACTCAAACTCACCAAGGCATAGGAAATAGCGTAAGAGGAGGGACGACCCCAGTTTGACTCGGGTTAGACTCCCCTAAGACAAATGTGTAGGGTACGATTCTCGGAGTGACTGTGATTAGTCATTCCGTCGGAGAATAGCCCCCAAGTGAGGCTAGGGACTCAGATGGTGTGGCATCTGAATGACTCAAAAGTGGGTTATGTGAGACACGTGCAAGACATGACCCTTAGAGCAACCGTGATTGATCGCCCTGCTAAGGGGTAATCCCCAAGTGGGATTGAAGATTTTGTTAAGACTCGAGTGTGGGACGAGTGACCCTTAGACGTAAGGACCGTGAACCTTTTGTTATAGGGCTATGCCTTGTAAAAGGTTGACTCGGAAAAGACACCTAGACGGGTGACTTGCGAAAGGTGGGCCTTCCTTAGGATTTGGCTATGTGGGCCGAGTCCCGTCCTAAGGATGGTCCACGTGAGACATCCCCAAACTTTTAGACTCGAGTGTGTAGACGGGCCTTCCTTTGTAGGAGTATGTCCTACGTAGGTGGGCCTTGCCTTAGTCTAATAAGGCGGACTGGGATAGGGAAGAAACTCGTGATGTAAGATCGACGGAGTTTCGACGCTAAAGACCTTGACAACTTAAGACTCAACCCGACACTGCTAAATACGGGAAGTTCTAGAAGAGGGAAGGTTTTGAAAATTGATGATTTTTGAAAAAGGACCGAGTGGACTCGGTGAATGGCCCAAATTTCCGAAAAAGAGGACGAAAAGTCATTGGGCCATGAGTGAAAGTTCGAGTTTTGATTTGGGCAGCATACCGGCTAGAAAATAGGCTATTTTGAGTAAAATCATAAGTCCTAAATTCGGTATGTGTCCCGGGTTTTGAGAATTGAATATCTTGAAAAGGAGGATATAATTTTTGAAAAGTTGATATTTTTGAAAACGACTCGGAAACCAAGTAGCATGTAGTCACACAAGCATTATAACGACGCCATGTATGCTCTACACTAAGTCTCGGTCGGTCTGAAAGGGTCTATACCAGTGTACATAGTCTAGACGTTGATCGGGACGGACTCTCTAAGTCGAATTGAGCTTAGAACATGCCGCGAAACCCACTCGAATCGACTATGGACACCTTTTGACATATCCATGTTGGAGTACATCAATGGTATAGTGGGACGTCGGTCACCAGTACCGGCCCGGGAAAATATGGGTTATGCATGAACCGTAGAACTAACACGCGTATAGTATTTGTCAAACGATTTCTATTCGAGTCTCACCCTGAGGATGCCGATGGTAAGTCACGCATCAGTTAATCCCCAGCGGAGTCGCCAAATTGTGGACATGACATAGGTCCACCCCGACGCGGCCACGCGCGGGTTTGGGTAGGCGAATGAATCTCCATATGAAACGGATCGAATTGAAATTTAGGTCTATGTGGAGTCGCCACCGAATTTTGTGGTTATTCGGAACCATTCGAGCCCACTCTATGTCGTAGTGGTCCGTATACAAAATACGGCCCATTTCCGATGTCAGAGTTTATTGGGCTCGTCCCTTTGCATTTGATACCAATACCGACGTTATCGGATATTGTGTATTGAATGACTCTCGTGCGCCAACGATTTCGAGCATCCGGAAACCGAGGTTCTGAGTAAGGGGTGAGGGTACGTGTTGGGAAGCCCACAAAGGACACCCAACCCCGCCCGCACATTAGCGGCCTCTACTAAGAATTCGAATGACTTTCCAATACGCGCGTTAATTGAACGGGAAAAAGATATGCAAAGATTATTTTCCCTAAACATGTGAATGGAATTGAAAAGGGTATCTAAGTCGATTTAATGCAATTAATTCTACGTCAAAGTGGAATTTTAGCATGTGGGTTCATTTTAGTAAAACAAAATAAACGACAAAAATCGACAAAGGAAACAATCAAACCGTTAGTAACGATGTAACGAGTAATAGATTGAATAAAGATATAGATGTGATGAATGCATGATTTTGGAAAGACTAGTAGGTCACGTGATGGATTAACACGTGTTGACCGACGTCAAGGAAAAAAAAAATATCGAGATCTAAAAAAAATGTTTTGTCTAAAAAAAATGATGTTCGAAGAATAATAATAAAAAAGAGTGAAATTGTTTTCTTCGGAAAATTGATGATTTTATTAAATCGCGTACAAATATTGCGTAATTTTCACTCGACTTAATATTTTCGATATTCGTCGTATTCAATATTCGATTATTAAAATCGATATTAAATACTTGGAATAATTTATACTCGATTTTGATTTTGATGCTCGTTATATCCCATATCCGATTATGGAATCGATATGGAATACTAGAGTGAAAAAATAAAGAAAATAATATAAGTCGTTTTAAATTAACTAGCACGATATAAATTTTCTACGCGTTTATTAATGTCGTAATTAATCCAATTGAATTAGAGGACATCTATATTAGCATCAACGAAAATCGTGTTAATTAATTTATTTGACTAAATCATTAGATTCGACATCCAATTATGGAATTGGTATCGAATCTAATAGATCGATACTTTAATTAAAAAAAACTCGACTTGATTCCCTCCGCATCCCGACATCATAATTAATTCTTGCGAATTGTTTGATGTCGGATCCGCATCAACGGGTTTCGACCCTTATTAAATATAATGCTTGTTTTTGAAAAATAATGTAAATATACGACTAATGATAATGATGCAAACGAAATAAAAAAAATATTGTTTAAGTTAACTTATCTCAATAATCAAATAATCGGGGTATTGGAACAAGCGACCGTCAACGCTGTGTGCAGTACACTTGTATATTCGTGTTTCCTTATTCCGATACCCCTCTTATTCGACACAAATTGATAAGTATTTTAATGTTTTGTATTAGTATTATCGATATTATGATGCAATAAAGGAAAAAAAATAAAAAATAAAAAGTAAGAAAAAGCGAAGAAGATGACGAGAGGAAGAGAAGAAGGAGAGAACGGGGTTTCGAACTCGTAACCGTGGCTTTAACACAAGAGTCTTCGAGGTTTTATGGAGGTTAAGTTATGGTGGCTCGGGATTGATTCCTAAAACTAGGTTTAGGGTTTTTTTGCTAGTGTAGAATTGCTAGGGTTTGATTAGGGTTTGTAATAGATGTTGTATGTGTGTGTAGGGTTGCTCTAGGGTTTTTTTTTTCAATGTGTGAAAGTGTGTTGCATGGGGGTGTTTATATAGGCATGGTCATGCACTTTGGTGTCTAGGGTTTCGGTTTAGGGTTACTCGACCGAGTAGGTGGCTGACTCGGTCGAGTAGGCTTGTGCGTCAGCCGTCGGGCCTGAATAAGGGCCCACTCGATCGAGTGGGTGAGGCACTCGATCGAGTGGCCCAGCTGGATCGCGCGGATCGTTTTTGGACCTTGACTTTAATGGGTTTTGTGTTTGACTTGGACTCTTGATGATTGACGGTTTGTTTTTGTGTGTCTCGGGATCGACTTTGACCAGGATTGACCCAATCGTGACAAGTCGGTTTTAATTCCGGTGTCGGTTTTGGCCCAAATTAGGTTTATTTGATTGGAAACGGCCCGCTGGGCCTGGATTTGAGGTTGATTTTGTGAGATTTGTACTCTTTAAGTGTGTTAGCCAGCGATTAATGGATTTGAGTCCGTATCCGAGCGCACAGAAGCATGTTAGCGTCCGATCATCATCGGGTGTTTTTTGGGAAACTACCATAGACACCTGGCAGTCAAAATGCGGGTGTCTACAGGTGGGAATAAAGGAAGTAGGGAACAGGGTAATGAATGAAGGTGGGAATATTGAGGGGAAGAAAAAGAGGAGCTTGGGGATACGTAATTGTAATTTACTTTTATTTTCAAATTAAATATAAACCAAGATCTCAGCCATCTATTTTGTTTTGATCCAAAGGCCGATAATAAGCCTTATGGACTTATAGGAAGTGAAGGTCCTTATATGATCCCTTCTCTCTCTCTCTCTATATATATATATATATATATATATAATCAATATGAGAGGGGTTCTCATAAGGACAATACATATTTTAAGTCCATAAGTTCCATTATTAACCATTGGATTAGTGTAGGATGAAGGGTTGAAATTAATTAGCAAAAGGGACGAGATTAATTAGCATAGGTAAAGTGTAACCTAACTAACCTAGCATTAAATGTTCTTCCTAGAGTTAATGACTATTAATTATAGAATTAATAACTATTCCTCTCTCAAAGGACTCATGATCCCAACGTTTTCTTCCTTCCATGGTGCCTCATCTTCTCCATTGTAGCAGGGAATTCGATTTATTTAAAGGGTGTAGACGATTCATAATTGTTAAATTCTTATTAATTGAAGTTACGAATTCTATTTAATTCATAACCGTAAATTCTATTTCAAATATTGAATACAAAATTGAAATCATTCTTTAAATAAAAGTGTCTTCATCAATATTTCTGTAAAATATAATTGTGAATGATAGCGCCTTCTTCAAATATTGAATACGAAGTTTTTTCTGACAAAACATCGATCTGTACGCTTGAAACTTTAATTCAATTACTACACAACTTCAACTCTCACTTTCTGAAATTTTAATTAGAACTCGTCTCCCACATACTTTCATCTTCAGTTCATAACTTCGAATACTAGAGTATTTATAATTTCAACAAACTCACTTTATAACTTCAACTCATTCACTTTAGAACTTCAAAGCACAACAATTACAACTTTGTATATAACTGTTGGAAAGTTGAACATTATTTCTCGGTAAAAACATACAATTACACGCTTGGAACTTTAATTCAAATTCTTTACAACTCCAACTCTCAATTTATGAAACTTCAACTCTAAGCTTCTGAGACTTCAAAACACGTATACTTGCATCTACAGTGCATGACTTTCAATATTTAAATAACAGTTTGTTTGGAACTTTAATTCAGCTGCAATGCAACTTAAGTACATTACATTTACAACATCATAGTTAACTGATGTACATTCAAAACAATCTACCACACGCTTGTAACTTCAGTTCAAAAACTTTACAACTTCAACTCTCAGTTTCTGAAACTTCAACATAATGCCCCTTTGATTTGTAGAATATAACTTTGAAACTTTAAGTCCTTCTCTTTACAACTTCAGTGCAAAACGTCTCCAACTTCATAATTAAATGGTGGAATGTTCATTTTTCTTCTGCTCATATATTCAATGTATGCTTGAAACTTTAATTCCAAGACCTTAGAACTTCAACTCTCATCTTCTGAAACTTCATAATACGTGTCCCATATATTCTCCTCAATTTCAACTATAACACTATCAACAACACAAAACGAAATTCTTAGACTCATATGAAGTTAGTTCCTACGGAGTATCTAATAACCAATCACAAACGCATTAGTAAGACTCAACAATTAAAACACGGAACCTAATAACCAATTATTAATTAATTACACCAATTAAACAACTAATTAAATGAATTAGTCAATCTCCTTAAAAAAGATACAACAGAAGTAATTCGAAAATCACAATCAAACCTGTTGATATTAGTTTAACAAAAAAAAGAACAATCTGATAGTTTCTAATTAACAAAGATTATCATGTTAACTAATTTATAAATTTGTGAACTAATTTATGTTGATATTATTAACTTAACGCACAATTTGTTTATATTAATTTATGAACTATTTTATAAACCCCTTAAAACCTAATTTGATAGTTTCTTACAAAGATTATCATACAATCTATAGTCAAACATATTTGAAAATCATAACAAATTAATGGTAAGAGCTAAACTTTACCTACGGAAAAAGTGAAACTTTAATGGAGAATTTAGAGCAGAGAATGATGATGGCTGACAACGATGACGGCTGAGATTTTTTTTTCCAATCAGAGGCTTAAAACATCTTTCTTTTGGAGCAGATGAGAAGTTTAATGGTGGATAAGAGTGAGAAATAATAAAAGGGGTGGATGAGGGTGAGAAATAATAAGAGGAGTGAGAAGTGGTAAAAAGAGTAATGAAAGGTGGAGAGATATAAATATGGTGAGAATATTGAGGCTGAGAAAAATGAGGTGATTGGAATACGTGAAACACAATTAATTTTTGTTTTAAAAATAATTAAAAAGCATCAAATCTCAGCCATCCATTCTATTTGATCCAAGGAATGAAAACAAGCCTTATGAACTTATAAACATGCATGAGACTTATATGATCCCTTCTCTAATCAATATTATTAACAAGCACAATAATACGAGTAGCAAACTACCCAGATAAATGTTACTCCACTTTAGAATATCACCTAAAGCCAACCCAGTAATATCTAAGGAATATAGGTCAACCTTCCACTTTAAATTCAAGTTACAAGTTTCAATGTCATATTATTACTAGATTTTTTTGCTCCGCATATGGGATAAACGGCATGTAAAATCTACCAACAAGTCAACAAGTTCTAAGTTCTACAACAAATGCATAAGCATATTTATGACTAGAGTCACACAAATAAAAATGCACACTAAGTCTATGGCAAGGACATATGTGGAATGCTCTGTAGTTTTAAAAAATATATTTCCCCGGTTATATAGTACTCCCTCTATTCAACTCCAATTTACCCATTTGGGTTTTGGACACTATTCCAAAACAAAAAGAATCATCAAAATTCTACACGATGTATAAGACAAAATATTATCATGTGGGATCTTGTTTGATTCGTCTTGACGAGTGGAACAAGAATATAAAAAAATTATAATTTTTACAAATATGTAGTGAAAGATATTAACGATATAAAATGCGCCTCGACACGTGTGCAAAAAGAAAGGGGTAAATTGGAGTTGAATGGAGGGAGTAACGGACAAATATGTAGAAATATGATACCTGTAAGTACAAATACCACATTAGTACCAATTCTCTAATCCTTGTGGTCTTTGCGGCTTCTAGAATATCTGAGGGGAGAGTCACCCCACGTGTATCAGTCTCCCTCATCACATCTCAAACTTGAGTAATAAGGAACAAAGAAAACTCCTAATAACCAAGTAAATTGGAATGCGGGGTTGTTAGTAAAGACCGTATGTTCTGTAAAATGTGGGGTTGTTAGTAGAAACATGGGAATGCGACTCTTAATCATTGAGTAAAGTGAGACAAAACTTACTATAAGATCGACTTTAACGAAAGTCAAGTTGGACCATGAAGTTCCACTGAATGTAGGTGACTGCAGATTGAGTTGAAAGTCAGCAGAGGTTCCATTAGTTTAGCATTAGCCAATAACGCACTTAATAGAAACGGAATGCAAAAATCTTGACTGAGTATTTAGCTAAACAACTTGAATACATAAAGTGCTCAAAACGGCATCCGAATACAAGAAATTCCAACCAAAACCAGCAACATTATCCAGTAAACAACATCATTAAGTCATAACGGCATACATCAAAAGCAACTACAGCCACAAAAAATTGTTAAAGATTAACTTAAAATTAGGAAGAGCATAGGACAAATGGACCTCAGAAGCTGATCTTGGTAGGACGACATTGTCTATGCTTGCCATTGTACTTACATTTACACCATCAAACCCAATACCACGATCATTGCTAAGCAAAAACGGGGCTAGGAAAAACCAACATCAAGTTGAGCACCACAACAACAACAAAAAAGATAAGAATTGCAAAACTCACCGAAGTCATTGCCTTGAACATCAACAAAGCCTAAAGGGGGATTAATAATACTAGGGTACCTGAAATGTGAAACCTCAAATCATAACCAACTTCCATAAGTCAATAAAAGATTGAAGAGTAGAACAAATTAAAGAGCACTACTCCCTCCGTTCCAACGAATTGTATACATTTGGCTTTTTAACACTATTTATAAGTAATGAGAATCTTCAATATAACTTCTAATATATAAGATAAAAGATAGTCATGTGTGATTTTGTTTTAATTGTCTAATAAAATACATTATGAATATCAAATTTTTATAATTTTTAGTAACACGTAGCTAAAGATATAGATAAAATAAAACGAGTATCGACGTACGTGCATAAAGCAAACGTATACAAATGGTTGGAACGGAGGGAGTATTATTTTATTACGCCCAAAGACCTTGATGCTCCCATAAACACTTAAACAGTAGTTAAACACAAGTATGTGAAGAATGACTGACTGAGTGAGTGGTGTGCCAACACCTATCAAAGATCAATTAATAAACTCAGTAACAATCTACCACTACTACATTTCGTCGTCGACGTTTCAGCCATGTCGTCGACGTTTTATACGTGAATTTACTCTTTTACCCTTCCATAATTATGATTAATAATATTAATTAAGTTTCTTAATTAATCTAATCAATATTTCCGAGTAAATTAAAATTACGATTTTTGTACTTTTGAACGGTTTTTGAGGCACGTGTCTCAACATAACTCTTTTACCCTTCTTTAATATTGATTAATGAATTTAATTAAGTTTCGGGATTAATGTAATTATTATTTTCCCGACTAATTTAGAATGATGGTTTTTGAAATTTTGAACGGTTTTTGACCCGGGAATCAATGTGACCCGGGAATATGTTATTTTGTACTCGTATTACTTTTGAGTTTTTATTTGATTATTTTAGGTTGATTAGTTTGATTATAATTCGTATTAGGTTGGTAGTTTAGGTTCCCCGCAACTATTATATGCTTAAATAATCCATGTAATACCCGATTTGAGTAGTTATGGTATGCTATGTTCGATGGTGGTGTCGGTTTTTGTGATTTATTGATTGAAAATCGCAAAAAAGGGGGCGATTTCTTGGTTTTTTTCGCTGAAAACCAGGGCGGGCGTCCAAATTTGGCGCCTGAGAGGCCTCTTGGGCGCCCGAAAATGGCGCCTGAGAGGCCTCTTGGGCGTCCAAAAATGGCGCCTGAGAGGTCCTCCGGGCGTCCAAAATTGGCGCCTGAGAGGCCTCCTCGGCGGCCAAAAATGGGTGTATGAGGGGGTTTGTACACCACCAGTAAAAGGTTGCCACGTGTCCATTTTAGAATTTTTTTTTTTCATTTTAATTTTGTAGATTCCCTCATTAAATACACCATATTAAATGCATTGATTTATTGTATTAATTATGTTTTGTAATTATTAACCTTTTTTTTCTTTTCGTCATTTTAGTATTTCGTATTTTTTTACTTTTACCGTATATGTACGTATATTCTGCTAGTATATTTCTAATCTCTGTATTTGTATTCGCTGTACATGTATGCTTTATGCTTGTACCTTATGTTTACGTATTTTATATTTGTATGTTGTAAAATGTTGTGTTGTGGAATTTTTTTTTTAATTTGAATTTGTTTGTACGTTTCAGTTTGTATATTACGGTAGACAATTTTTTTGTTGATTTACTGTGAACGGGTCAATCGTGTGAGGCAATTTTTTTTTACGGAGAAAATAAAAAAAAAAGGTAATCAGGTTATATAACTAAGTGAATAAATATTACGTACGTACTACAAATTGTGTAGTCGTGGAAATTTACTGACGATATACAATCTCCCCGAAATTCATTTAAAAGTAATTTAAATGTCATTAGTTAAAAAAAATCTCGTGAGACCGTCCCTACAATTTGAAACATAATTAGGAGCTTCGAATCAACAAAACAGAAATAAAATGTAGAAACAAAATCAATTTAAATGTTTACGTATTTTATATTTAATGTTTTAAAATGTTGTGTTGCGGAATATTTCTTTTGTGTAATTTTTTATATGAATTTGTTTCTACGTTTTAGCTTGTATGTTACGGTAGACTATATTTTTGTTGATTTACTATGAACGGGTCAATCGTGCGAGACAATTTTTTTTACGGAGAAAATAATAAAATATGTAGTCTTGTTATATAACTATGTGAATAAATATTACGTACGTTGTAAAAATTGTGTAGTCGTGTAAATTTACTGACGATATACAATCTCCCCGGAATTCATTAAAAAGCAATTTATGTGTCATTAGTAAAAAAAATTTAAAAATTTACGCCTTGTATATTTTTAGGCCAATATTTGTACGCCTTGTATATTTTTCATATGTATTTTTGTATAATTTTGTAGTTTGTAGTTTTGTACGCCTTATGTTATATGTTTGGTGTAATTTTTTTACGATTAGTTATACGATATCAATAAGATACTATAATAATACAATATGTTTGGTGTAATTTTTCATTTGTTATACGATATTATTAACATATTATAATTTTGTCTTAATATATTATTATGTTAAAAAATAGTTTTAGTAACATTTTGTAGTTTATTTTTATAATATCATTTATCATTATTTACACCGCATATTTTACTACGTAATTATCATTGCTAACATTTTGTAGTTTATTTTTGCAGCTTACGGATTTATTATATATATTTATTTAAAAAATATTTTGTGTTAATTTTTTACCGATGTAAATACCTTCTACTTAGGTATTTAACCCGTATATTGCACTCGTTTTTCAAACATTATGTATATAAAGTACAAATAACGAGACATAGTATTTTCAAATACTAATACGGTACTATCCACATTTCATACGGAGTAGTATAATATAAGTCGCTTTATGGATAAAAAAATTTATAAGCCTTTTAATCATTTATTATGATTTTACATTCTCAATAACACTAATGAGTTAATAACAAGAGAAAAGGTAATTCAAACACTATGATTGGTTTAAAAAAATATATATGTTTCCAAGGATCATTAATTGGACATATTTAAAAAATGGAATAAAAAAACCTCCTAGAATTGGGATTCAATCCCGCGACCTCCACATTACAAGGCTAGCTTTTTACCACTTGACTAAGAGATAATTACTGCAATTAATTATGCATAAATAGTCTATATTATGAGGCCCTATTGGCTTTGGGCCGGGTGAAAAAATAACAGAAAAATGTCATCACCAAGGCTCGAACATTGACACTTCAGAAGAATAACCAACCCAACAACTAATTGAACAACAATGTATTACTGAAATAATTTGCACTTCAATTACACTTCACAAACTATCTCGGGCTACGGCCCAAGTGTAAAAAAATAGTAAACTTAAGAATTTACAAAATTAAAAAATTAAAGAAAATTAAAATTAAAGAACAAATACTTTCAACACGTATACATCCGGAATACACCTAATATAGTTACACTACTAAAAAAATACCTTCCGAAAATATTGTATGTAAAACATCTTAAAAAAAATTTCTATAAATTTTTTTAAATAAAAATAAAGTGCAAACAAAGTTTACAAAACGTAATAGAGCATAAATAAAAATGTATAAATAATGTATAAATACACTACAAATATGTATTCGGGTATACATACACAAAAGGTATAAATACATTATTATACTAAGACGGTATAAATACATAATTATAACATACATATAAAATACAGTTTAATACTCCCTCCGTTCCAATCATTTCCATGCATTTGGATATTATGCACTATTCATAGATGAGAAGAATTATCAATATAACTTTTAATATATACGATAAAATATAGTCATGTGAGATCTTGTTTAAATTGTCTAATCGAATGCATCATGAATATCAAATTTTTATAATTTTTAGAAATATGTAGCTAAAGATATAGACAAAAGAAAACGTGCATCGGCAAATGTGAAAAAGCAAACGTATGGAATTGATTGGAACGGAGAGACTAATACGTAACAAAATATATTTGGGTAAAAAAATACACAAATATAACACTAACGTATAAATACATTTACAATACAACACCGTATAAAAATACACGTATAATATGGTATATAAAAATACATGTATAAAAATAAGAAGTATTAAATTTGAAGTTAATAAAATAACAAAAAAAAAAGTAATTAGGGGAGAAAAGTAGGTGAGAGTTAGGTGGGAAGATCAATTAATAAGGAATCTTTCAAAAAGATAGATTCTTTAGAGTGTATAGGTGTCATGCATATATTGGTGGTGTACAAACTCACCCATACACCCATTGTATCTCTATCACTTGTCGTTTAAGATGGTTAGGTATGACGTCTAGGGAAAAAAATGATCACGCCACTCACGAGAGCCAACTACCTACCAAGTACCAACTGTATGGGGTTGATTTGGACACTACTACATTTCGTCGTCGACGTTTCAGCCATGTCGTCGACGTTTTATACGTGAATTTACTCTTTTACCCTTCCATAATTATGATTAATGATATTAATTAAGTTTCTTAATTAATCTAATCAATATTTCCGAGTAAATTAAAATTACGATTTTTGTACTTTTGAACGGTTTTTGAGGCACGTGTCTCAACATAACTCTTTTACCCTTCTTTAATATTGATTAATGAATTTAATTAAGTTTCGGGATTAATGTAATTATTATTTTCCCGACTAATTTAGAATGACGGTTTTTGAAATTTTGAACGGTTTTTGACCCGGGAATCAATGTGACCCGGGAATATGTTATTTTGTACTCGTATTACTTTTGAGTTTTTATTTGATTATTTTAGGTTGATTAGTTTGATTATAATTCGTATTAGGTTGGTAGTTTAGGTTCCCCGCAACTATTATATGCTTAAATAATCCATGTAATACCCGATTTGAGTAGTTATGGTATGCTATGTTCGATGGTGGTGTCGGTTTTTGTGATTTATTGATTGAAAATCGCGAGGAAGGGGGCGATTTCTGGGTTTTTTTCGCTGAAAATCAGGGCGGGCGTCCAAATTTGGCGCCTGAGAGGCCTCCTGGGCGCCCGAAAATGGCGCCTGAGAGGCCTCTTGGGCGTCCAAAAATGGCGCCTGAGAGGTCCTCCGGGCGTCCAAAATTGGCGCCTGAGAGGCCTCCTCGGCGGCCAAAAATGGCGCCTGGGAGGTCCTCTGGGCGCCAATTTTGGCCGCCGAGGAGGCCTCTCAGGCGCCAATTTTGGACGCCCGGTCCGATTTTCGCCTTTTTTTGTTCTTAAAACATTACACGCTATGATCCGTCTTGGTTTGTTTACCTTATTTTTCGATAAATGTTATTGTGGGTCGGTATTTTTGTATCTTTGATTAGTTAGTTATGGAGTTATGTTTGTTGATATGAATTGAATAGTAAATGTTATTTTTTTAGTGTTTGATTATTGAATTGAATTGGGTTGTTATTGTCATTGAATTGGGTTTGTATACTTTGCCATGTACTAACCACAGGTCGATCCATGTAATACCCGATTTGAGTAGTTACGGTATGCTATGTTCGATGTTGGTGTCGGTTTTTGTGATTTATTGATTGAAAATCGCGAAGAAGGGGGCGATTTCTGGGTTTTTTTCGCTGAAAACCAGGGCGGGCGCCAGTTTTTGGCTTCCAGGGGACCCCCTGGGCGCCTGTTTTGGGCGCCCAGGAGACCCTCTGGGCGCCAAAAACTGACATCCAGGGGATCCTCTGGGCGCCAAAAACTGACACCCAGGGGGTCCTCTGGGCGCCAAAAACTGACACCCAGGGGGTCCCCTGGGCGCCCAAAACTGACACCCAGGGGGTCCTCTGGGCGCCAAAAACTGACACCCAGGGGGTCCCCTGGGCGCCCAAAACTGACACCCAGGGGGTCCCCTGGGCGCCCAAAACTGACACCCAGGGGGTCCCCTGGGCGCCAAAAACTAACACCCAGCCCGGTTTTTTTTTTTTTTTTCGTACGACGTCATACGTTACGATATTCGTTTAAATTATTTTCGTTCTTCGATAAATGTTTATATCGTGACTCGGGTATTGTTATTTTGAATGTTTGGAATTATTATGATACTAAATTGTTAACAAAATATTAGAAATTTCCTAAAAAGATTCCCGGGTTACATTGAGACACGTGTCTCAAAAACCGTAAAAAACTACAAAAACCGTAATCTTAAAAAGTTGGCGTTCAGTGACCCCCCAGGCACCAGAAACCGACGCCCGACTTCTTCTCCGCGTCCCCTCTTTATTTTTATATAGCATGAAAATCGAGCACAACATCGAATACGACAAACCGTAAACATAAACGACAAATTAAACAAGAAAAAACGATTTTGTATGCTAAACTAATACACATTAACATATTAAAGGAGAAAATATAATCAAAGGGGAGGAAAATAAAATTAAAAGTGCACTAACCGCTTGTTGATCCATTTTGGGGAAAGTCGGTTTTTCAAAGAAAAGTCAGATTTTTAGGAAAGTCGGGTTTCATCAACGAGTTTCATTAACATAATTTCATTTCTAAAATTATATTAACTTAGTTAACTAATGTAATTAGAGAAGGGCATGATTGTCTTTTACATTAAAAAGCGCCGACGACGTGGCTGAAATGCCGACGACAAAAAACAGCACTCCAATCTACATATAATTGAACTGAACAATACTTCCTCTCCAATTCCATCTAATCGTAGACGTTTTCAAAAATATAACTTATTCGGGTCAAATTGAATTGAATTAAATGAAAGGATTTACCAAGCTTAGCCACATAAGAAGGGGAAAATCTGATGACCGCCATGACATAGTTCCCGAATGAAAAACTCACAATTACTCCCTCAATCCAAAATTATTATCCCCTGTTGATCTTGATTTTATCTAACCAAATGTATATTGTTTCTTCAAGTAAATTGTAATTGTTGTACATTATGAGGTGATAGTCGCGACTTTTGAGGGACAACGACCTGGAATTATTGAACGATTACAAATTGAACCCTAAACCCTAGACCCAACTATCTAACCCAAACCAATTGAAGTTAACAACGAATCACGAAATCAGAGAGCCGGATTACGAAGTGTTGATAGTTGACGCAGACGAAATTGGGGAAGGACAAATTTGGAGAGGATGACGCAGCGGCGGTGACGATGGTTGATGGCGAATGGCGGAAGGTCGTGATAGCAGTATAGCACCGATAGGGGTTTTAATTAGATTTGACAGGTTTTGGAAAATAGACAGCGTATAACTGTGTGTTTCCTAAGGATTGAATAGGACGGGTAATTTAGCGTACAACCATGCTCTTAAACTATTTGCATAGGACGACGGGTTTAACCTACACCCGTGCTATTTTATTAATGAGGACGGTTTCATTGACCACCCGAGCTAAGAGTAAAAATAAAAGAACAGTTCTTTATTGAACCGTGCTATTTAATCAAGCTTATGGGGCGCCAAATTTTAACAGTATATAGAGAACAACTCCTTCTATAAGCGTCCTATAAAATCGAAATTGTAGTAGTGTAAGAAGGTCGTGCATCTATCCTCACGATGATGGGGTTATTGTTTTCGATAAATGTCGATCGAGTATTGATCAGAAATGGTGATAATTAGCGATGAGGATAAAAAAAAAGGTTGATGGTGTGTGATGTGAAGAAGGCAGATGAAGAAGATGAACGGAGAGGGGGAAGCAGGGTGAGCGGCTGATTCAAGGAGACGGGAAGTGGGGTTTCAAAGAAAATAGGTTAAAACGAAATGGGTCAGAACAGAATGATAAAACGGTTCAAGTAATTGGTGTTACGGTAAAAATAGTGTGGACATGACGTAGGTCCACCCCGACGCGGCCACGCGCGGGTTTGGGGAGGCGAATGAATCTCCATATGAGAATGGATCGAATTGAAATTTAAATCGAAGTGGAGTCGCCACCGTACTTTGTGAGGAGTTCGGGCCCGTTCGAACCCACTCTATGTCGTAGTGGGCCATATACCAAATACGGCCTATTTCCGATGTCTGAGTTTATTGGGCTCGTCCCTTTGCATTTGATACCGATACCGACATTATCGGATATCGTGTATTGAATGACTCTCGTGCGCCAACGGTTTCGGGCATCCGGAAACCGAGGTTCTGAGTAAGGGGTAAGGGTACGTGTTGGGAAGCCCACAAAGGACACCCAATCCCGCCCGCACATTAGCGGCCTCTACTAGGATATCGAATGACTTTCTAATACGCGCGTTAGTAGTTCGGTGAAAATGAATATGCAAACATTATTTTCCCAAAACATGCGAAAAATTGAAAGGGTTTCTATGTCGATTTAATGCAACTAATTCTAACGTCGAAGTTAAATTTAGCATGCGGGTTCATTTTAGTACAATAAAATAAACAATGAAAAATCAACAAGAAAATAGCAAACTCGTTAGTAACGGTATAACGATTGATAAATTGAATAAAGATATAGATGCGATGAATGCATAATTTTGGAAAGTTTTATATGTCACGTGATGGATTAACACGTGTTGACCGAGGTCAAGGGAAAAATATAACGAGATCTAAAAAAATGTTTTGTCTACAAAATGATGTTCGAAGAATAATAAAAAAGAGCGAAATTGAGCCGCGTTTCCAGGCAGTCGCGCGACTCGCCTGGGAACGGCGCGACTCGCGCGGGTCAGGCGACTCGCCCGGGATGCCGGCGAGTCGCGTGACGGGCTGTTTCGAAATTGTTTTCGGAAAATTGATGACTTTATTAAATCGCGTACAAATATTACGTAATTTGCACTCGACTTAATATTTTCGATATTCGTCGTATTCAATATTCGATTATTAAATCGATATTAAGTACTTGGAATAATTTATACTCGATTCTAATTTTGATGCTCGTCATATCCCATATTCGATAATTGAATCGCTATGAAATGCTAGAGCGAAAACTTGAAGAAACTAATATAAGTCGTTTAAATTAACTAAAACGATATAGATTTTTCTCCGCGTTTATAGTGTCGTAATTAATTCTTACCGAATTAAATGACATCTACGTTAGCATCAACGAAAATCGTGTTAGTTTAATTTATTGACTAAATTGTTTGGATTCGATGGCCAATTATTAAATTGGTATCGAATCCAATTGATTGACACTTTGCGATTATTAAAAGACTTGATTCCCTCGGCTTCCTGACATCGTAAAAAATCCCTAAAGATTGCGTGATGTCGGATCCGCGTCAACGGGTTTCGACCCTAATAAAAAAAAGTATTTGTTTTGGAAATAGTTTTAAAGAGCGACGAAATAAGAAAATTATGGTTGATGTTAATTCGTCTCAACAATCAAGCGATCGGGGTGATGGGATAAGCGACCGGCAACGCTGAGTGCAATACTCTTGTATATTCTGGTTTTCTTATCCCATCATCACTCACACTCGACACGAATCGACGAATATTTTAGTATTTTATACTAGTTATATTATCGATATTATAGGTACAACGATAAAATAAAAAAACAAAAACAAAAAAAAGAAGATGGAGATGACGTGAGGAAGAGAAGAAAGGGAAAAGAACGGGGTTTTGCACCCTCAACCTACATGTTCTTGTTCTCGGACGGGACTCGTAGTTGTGGCTTGCACGGGAGTAATCGAGATGTAAGTTAAGTTATGGTGATTAGGGTTTGTCTCCTAATTGCTAGGGTTAGGGCTTGAGTGTTGTGTAGATTAGAGATTAATTAGGGTTGAAAGTAGGGTTCGAAAAAAATGTCTAAATGCATGTGCATGAGGGTGTATATATAGATCAAGGTATGCACTTTGGTGTCTAGGGTTTTGTGCCTTGACGGACTTGACTTGATGGCCCGTCTGAAGGTGGACCGTGGGTGAGCTCCCCGGAAACGGCTTTAATCGGGTTTAGACCCAGTCGCTAAAAGTCGGTTTTATTCCCGGTGTCGGTTTTGACCCAAATTAGTCTTATTTGATTGGAAATGATCCACTGGGCCTGAATTTGAGGTCGGTTTTGTAAGATTTGTACTCCATAAGTTCTTAAGCCAACAACTAATGGTTTCGAGCCCATATCCGAGCGCGTAGAAACACGTTTGCGTCCGATCATCATCGGGTGTTTTTTTGGAAACTGCTATAGACACCTGGCAGTCAAAATGTGGGTGTCTACAGAGCCCCCACTCTGACTGAGGCTTGGACAAGGCGAAAGTCAGAGTAGCTACCAGGCCAATCGAGGATGAAGACCTGGCAGACTTCCGATCGGGTCGTTTATAGTCCATTAGACTCGCGTAAAGAGCTCGCCAGCCATAAGATAGAGATCATACCTGAGCTGATGATGATAACTCCGTGGGGAAATTGGACTTGTCGTGTAAGTCTCGGATGCGCCTATATGTGGGCCCATCTCTTGAAAATGCCGCCTTGGGCCTTCCGCTGGGGAGATATGTGAGTTGCACGGGCTTGCTTTTGAAGCCTTGAGTCGCACCTGTATAAGTCGCATAAAATTTGCATGCAACACGTAGGTAGAAAATATGACTCGCGCTGAGGAAAATGATTTTTGAATTTTTTGAAATTTTGAAATTTGAAAAATTTTAAAATTTTGAATTTTTTGAATTCTTGAAATTTTTGACTCCAAAGAAATTTAGGAAAGTTCGGGATGATTAATTCCCGGGCTAAGATTAAGAAATCTCGAGACGAGGCATGTATGTCGATCTCGTTAGAATTAGGAAACTTTTCAGGGAAAAGTGATATGGAAAGAGGGTTGTAAGGTTGATGCTATATATAGCCCTCCCTTGTCTTTGATTTTCTTCACAACCTCCTCATAATTCATCTTCCCCAAAAGAAAGTCTCTTTATTCCTTTCAAGAATTTTAACCATGGGAATCTACCGATTGACCGTGATGTTGCAAGAATGGTCCCGACGCTTTAGGGACATGAGAGTGGCTCTCAATCAGATGGGTATTACTCAGCTGTATCCATTCCGTCAGATGCAGGTCGATCGTTATTTCCTTGAGGCCTGCTTGTCTTACTGGGACGACGTATATCATGTCTTTGCCTTTTCCCGGGGAGAAGTTTGTCCTTTACCCGAGGAGATTGCTGCTGTGGGAGGATGGAACCCGATACTTCGTCCTGCCGTCCCGTATTCGGTCTATGATCCGAGGAGGAAGCTTTGAGAATTTTTAGGGCTTTCACACAACGAGGTTTCTTGCATGATGGAGGATGGTAACATTTCTCTGATCGACTTGGCTGAGAAATTTATGAACCCTCATGATGTCCGGGTCAGACCAGTTCACAGCCGTAGGGCTTTTTCCTTCTGTATGCTCCATGTTTATGTCTTTGAAGGTCATATGGATTTATTGTCATGCATAGGTAACGTTCACCTTCTGACCGTGGTTGATTTAATGGAGACGGAGTACAGCCCGGCTTGGCTGATTACAGGGGAGATTATCCAGGGCTTAGATAATCGTAAAAGGGATTCATCGGTTCGTCTGACCGGAAGCACCCGTCTATTGCAGGTACTTTGGATTTCTCGTTTTTTCAATTTTTGAATTTTTTCGATTTTTTTTTTCGATTTTTCGATTTTTTTTTTTTTAGATTTGGCTATATGAGAGGCTATCAGTCATAAATCCTCCCCTTGACTCGAGCAAGTACCGTCACAACCAGGTGATGACGAGGAGACGGGCCATTGATGTTTCTCGCCAAATTACTCAAAAGTATTGGGACGAGGTGTTATCATTCCATAGCGGTCCGTTGATCCGATGGGTAGTGCCATGGTGGCCCATTTACGTTTGGACAAGCTTGGACCCGAGAGACAAAGCTCGTTATCAGGTAATCTTGTCTTTCAGGCAGACAGTTCATCTCTACCCGGATTGCATACTAAGGCAGTATGGTTGGACCCAAAGAATCCCAGAGGTTGAAGCAGTTGTGCGTGAATCTACCCAACTGACGGATGCAATGTGCGATAATTGGATGCAAAGATGGTACACCCGGCACACTTGGCCCATTCCCAAATCTCTTCATTCAATCTGGGTTTCAGATTCTTATGTGAAGTGGACCAAAGTTGATTCTGCGAAAGCTCGAGCTGCTTTGAAGGTTGACGAAGCTTTCGACTTGCTACGAAGGGAGCATGCTAAAGATAATAGGGGCTTCTTCGATGAAGGAGACACTCTAGCTACCCTGGTCCGTCTGATGTCAGGTCAGAGAAAGAAAACTAAGACTCAAGCTGACGGGTCTAGTGCTAGAGGTGCGCGGGGGAAAGTGGGCCTCCAGACTGACTTGGAAAGGAGACTCGGCCCAAGACTGGCAGTGCAGGACCGACTTGGCCCGCGAGACAGGCTACCCGAACACGTGCGGGCTCGACTTGGACCAACGACAATAGTAGAAGACCCGCTGTCAAAAAAACAGGTTCGAGCTAAGGAGGTTCTCCTCGTGATTCGGGAATGCTCGCCCCCACTCCGGCGACCTCGGGCTCCACGCAACCCAAAGGACAAAAGGAAGGGCAAGATGCACGATTACTAGTCGCCCTAGTTTTATTATTTAAGTATTATTACTATTTTTGTGGTGTGTTTTTTTGTGTGCCGTTTTTGGCCTTTTTTTTTTGCTTTTTTTTGTGTAATTTTGATTTTTGCGAGTTTATCGGTTTTTTTATATTAGTGAATACCGTTCCCGTCTTTTCGTTTATTGCAGTGGTTGTACCCTTTTGAGGGGTTGCCTACGTATCCAGAATTAGCGGAATCAAACCAAACGTAGTTCATAACTAGATTTTTTTTGCAATTTTTCGAAATACATCAAGACTATTAGTGCGAGATGTGCGACTGTAGGATGAATAATCCTAGCTCATTGACTTGTCTATAATTTTTGAAAATTTATAAAAAGACGAATTTTTATAAACTTTTGCAAATGACATTGAGATTGGGTTTATGGGTAATAGCGCTTCAACTGGTCCAAGTTGGTTGGGTTGACGAATTCGTTCCCGTCCAAGTCCGTCAGCATCACCGCTTCTCCTGATAGGACCTTCTTTACCAAACACGGCCCGACCCAATTAGGTTTGAACTTTTCTCTTGGGTCAACCGGTAGTAGGGCCCGTACGGACTTTAGAACTAGATCCCCTTCTTTGATGTTTCTGGGCCTAACCCTTTTGTTGAAAGCCCGCTGGATCCTCTTTTGATATATTTGGATGTTGTTGAGGGCCCGGGACCGCTGTTCATCCAAAATAAGTAGCGAATCGTATCGGGCTTGTACCCAATCTGCTTCCGGTACTTGGCTTTCAAGTAAAATCCTGAGGGATGACACTTCTAGCTCGACCGGTTTGACCGCCTCCATTCCATATGTCAAATAATATGGAGTTGCTCCAGTTGCGGTGCGAATTGAAGTCCGATACCCCCAAAGGGCAAAAGGTATTTTATCGGGCCAATCTCGGTAATTCTCAGCCATCTTTTTAAGTATGGTGACAATCGTTTTATTAGCCGCTTCCACCGCTCCATTTGTTTGGGGTCGGTAAGGTGAAGATGTATGCCTTTGAATTTTATATTTTGCCAGCAACGCGGCAGTTTCAGCTTGAAAGTGAGTCCCGTGATCACTGATAAACTCGTGTGGGATCCCATATCGGCATATGATCTTATTTTGGATAAATTTGGCCACGTTCTTGGCGTTCAAGACACGATATGACTTGGCTTCGACCCATTTGGTGAAATAGTCGATGGCCACTAAAATGAAGCAATGACCTCCCGTCCCGGAAGGGTGTACCTTTCCAATTATGTCAATGCCCAATGTCGAAAATGGCCACGGGGACGTCATGGTGTATGGCAGAGATGACGGCATATGTTGTACATTGGCAAAGATCTGACAGTTATGGCAGTGTTTGACATATGACTGACAGTCCGTTTCCATGGTGTTCCAATAATATCCGAGTCTCATGATTTTTCGGGCTAGCATATGGGCGTTCATATGCGGGCCATTTTCACCATCGTGTACCTCGGACATAACCTTTTCGGCCTGTACTTTATAGATACATAGGAGAAGATCCCCCTCTGCCGTCTTTTTGTATAACCGCCCGTCGTCCGTACGAACAAATTGGGTCGCCAATCTTCGCAAGGCTTTCTTGGCCCGGTTTTCAATTTCCGGGGGATACTCTCCCGTTGTCAAGTAAGTTAGGACAGCCTGATACCAAGATTCTGGGTCAGTTATCTCGATGTCTTGGATAGCGTGGATGTAGGCCGGCTCGGACCGTCTTTCAACGCAGATCGGCATGCTAGTTAGATGTTCCGGTATATTTAGCAGGGATGCTAATTTGGAAAGTGCATCTGCAAATTGGTTTTCTTCCCGGGGCAGGTAGAATATATTCCACCTTCTGGAATTGTTTCTCTAGAACCCTTACTCGTGCTTGGTAAGCCACGAGATTGGCGTTCCGAGTTTTCCATTTTTGGAGCGCTTGATTGATGACCAGCGATGAGTCACCGTGGACCCGGAGGTTCGTTACCCCTAAATCAGCGGCGACTTGCAGCCCGTGAGTGCATGCTTCATATTCGGTTGTGTTGTTGGTCACGTCAAAGTCCAATTTGATGGATAAGAGAGTGTACTCCCCTTGTGGTGAGATTAACAGAATTCCGACCCCAAATCCTCGGAAGTTGGATGCCCCGTCAAAATACAAATCCCATGTTTCGGTATCGGTATGGAATATGTCTTCATCAGGAAAGGCCCAAGTATCGGTGTGTCCCTCTTCAGATATCGGACTGTCGGCAAGGAATTCTGCCACTACCCGGCCTTTGATGGCTTTTAGTGGCACAAATTTGAGGTCAAACTCTGCGAGCATCAAAGTCCATCTGGACATCCTGCCATTGAGGATGGGCTTCTCGAACAGGTACTTGATAGGATCCATTTTGGATAAAACATGTACTTCGTGGCTAAGCATGTAGTGTCGGAGCTTTTTAGTGGCCCAGACCAGAGCTAGACATGTCTTTTCGAGCATTGTATATTTGCATTCATACTCCAGGAACATTTTACTGATGTAGTAGATAGCTCGTTCTTCCGAGTCGACTGTCTGGGCCAGCATAGCCCCCATGGCTGTCTCGGTCGTTGTTAGGTATAACGATAAAGGCAGACCAGGTTGAGGTGGCATTAATACCGGCGGTGCAGACAGGATCTCCTTGATTTTATCAAAAGCCGCTTGACATTTATCGTCCCACAGTACCCGTTCTCCTATCTTCAGTTTCTTGAAAATGGGCTCACATACTAGTATTACAAATGAGCACTTGGGCCACGGTTGAATTCGTGGCAAAAGTGCTAAATTTTCGTGGCTAAAGTACTTTGCCACGGAAAGACCATCCGTGGCGCAAGTGGCCGTGGCAAACAAATAGCCACGGGAAAAAAAAACGTGGCAAGTATTGATTTTATTGCCACGGAGTCTCCTGTGGCTAGAATTAATTTTTTGCCACGGATTATCCCGTGGCTAATTATGTTTGTAGCAAAACATTTATTCCGGTGAAAAAATATATAATAAATTAAATAAATTAATAACCGTAAGAATTCTCTACCCTTATAGTAGTCACATCTGGAACGATTACTAGCTTTATAGCTGAGTCATTCCACACTACTCTCACTCAAGCACGCTTAACTGTGGAGTTCTTATGGCCAGCTACCAGAAATGAAATTGAACTTTATTGACATAATCATTGGTTTGAATTCTTTTAAAGTGATGTTTTTTTTCACAAACTACATTTAATTTTGAGTAATTAATTTTTTTACCCAATGATTTACATATTATGACTAAAAAATTATTATTCCAAAAAAAAAAGAGTTTCGAAGTTGATTTTCGGACTCATGATTTCATTAATTTATCGATATTTCTATTTTAGTTAATATTTTCCACGTTCTTTTATTTCTAGTTCTTTCGATATGTTTTTTTCTTTTCGTTATCAGTCATTATTTTATTTCGTCAGTTTTTTATCCTCATTGAGTTTTCTCTTGCCTACTTCATATTTTACCCAAATTATTTTTTATAAAGTAAATTTTATTTTAAATTCATTTTTTAAAATATATTCCAAATAATATTACAGAACAGTTATTGAATTAAAAAGTTGCCGATAAATTAATTTTGGATTTTCTCACTGTTAGTCCTTAATTATTATATTTTCTTACTTGTATTTGTTAATTATGTGATTTTCTTATTTATACCTCTCTTTTTTTTGAAAAATTATCTTGACTGGTTTTTGAACTTAGACACAACTTTCTAATACATTAATCTTTCTTCCAAACCAAACAACTTGAAAGACAATTAAATTACAAAAATAATTATTGTTTTCACAGTCAAAGTTAATTCCATAAAAATATATAGACTGATTAGAATTCTTAAATACGAATTTAATAAAGCAATTTTTTCAACAATGAAAATATTGTAAGAGAATCAATAATTTGGGAAAAAAATCATTCTCAGTCACTTTTTTTTTAAATTTTTTTGTCTTAAAAAGAAGTGTATGTATTACATGTGAAAAAATTAATTAATTACGCGGTAACAATGAAAGAATCTTAAATAATATTAGACGTCTCAATGATGGATGATCAATCGCATGCTTCTTTTACTTGATATGCAATGTACGTCACATTTTAGCTAGCATATATAACACTATGTAAATGTTAGTTGTTTTTCAAAAGTCATACTTAAGATTATAGTATTTTAATAAAACATGTTGTCAAATTAAAAGAAATCAATTACTTCAAAAATGATGATTAGTAAAAAATCAACAAATTAGACAACCACAGTTTTCTTGTACTTAATTTTACAAAAAATCAATTTTTTTTCTGAAAATAAACTAAATATAATAATACCGATTTTTTATTAATAAATATTTTCAAAGTTAATATATTTTTTTTCATATTATCTTTAACTTTGAATTTTAATGAATTTTTTAAGATCAATATTTGACACTCGGCTTAACTTGAAAGTAATATGATTAAAGTTTGGAGAACCATTAGCCACATGCATTTATTAAATCTGTGGCTAAAAATTAATTTCACCACGGAAGTATATTATGTCGTGGCTAAATAATATTTGCCACTGAACAAATTCGTGGCTAAACATATTTTTGCCATGAGTGTTGCATCTTTCGTGGCAAGAGTGATTATTGGCCACGATTTTAATAAAATTCGTGGCGCAAGTGAATTTTTGCCTCGGGAAAAAATGTTCCCGTGGCATATTTTTTTTCCCAAGTAGCGAATCAAATTTTTCCCGTGGCTAGGTAAAATTTAGCCACAAATAACGAATTCCCGTGGCATAATTCGTGGCGCAAGTGCCAATTTGTTGTAGTGTACCATGGTTAGCTTTGAAATGAATCGGCTGATATATTGGACTTTCCGGAGAAACCCCCTTATTTCTTTTTCGGTTTTGGGCGGCTGCATCTCGGTAATGGCCTTGATTTTAGCTGGGTCGACCTCGATGCCGCGTTGGCTAACGATATGGCCCAGTAATTTTCCCGATGTTACCCCAAAACTGCATTTTTGAGAGTTTAGTCTCATGTTGTATTTGCGTAGTCAGGTAAAGAATTTTCTTAAGGCCGCAATGTGTCCACTTCGGTCTTTGGACTTCACAATCATATCGTCCACATAAACCTCCACTTCCTTATGCATCATGTCATGTAATAGAGTAGTGGCGGTTCGTTGATAAGTTTCCCCGGCATTGATGAGCCAAAATGGCATAACGGTGTAACAGTAAGTACCCCAAGGTGTAATGATGGTGGTCTTACTCATGTCTTCTTCTGCCATTTTGATTTGATTGTATCCGGCATACCCGTCCATGAATGATAGAAGGGCATGATCGGTCGTGTTATCCACCAGTATGTCGATGTATGGTAACGGAAAATCGTCTTTTGGACTGGCCTTATTAAGGTCCCGGAAATCTACACATACCCGCACCTTGCCGTCCTTCTTGGGTACCGGCACGATGTTTGTGACCCAGTCTGGATATTCAGACACTTGTATTAAACCCATCTTTGAATTGCTTGTCGACTTCTTCTTTGACTTTGAGAGACCATTTGGGCCTCATTCTTCGAAGTTTCTGTTTTACCAGTTTACACCCATCTTTAATGGGTATACGGTGTTCAGCTATTTCCCAATCTATTCCCGGCATATTCTTGTAGGACCATGCGAAGACGTCTTTGAACCCTTGGAGGAGGTCTGTGAATTGTTTTCTCTCCTCTAGATCTAAGGATAGGCCCAACTTCAACATCTGGGGCTCTAAAGTGGTTCCCACGTTAATGAACTCGGTTTCTTCAATTACCGGATCTCGGGATTCCCTTTGTTCGAGCTGCTCGATTAGATGCGGAGGCAGAGGTACCTGTTCGTCGGGTTTCTCAACGTCATTGCATATAAAATTTTTGAAATTGAAAGAATTTTGGAAATAAGACAAGTCGTAAGCAGAACGGTTTTCGTTATTATTATTATTAATGGTGAATTTTTAGAATAGCTCAAATAGAGCGGCCATCTGATCGTTGGTCAGTGGCGGGATTGGGAGTGCTCTCAGGACAGGCCCCGAGACTCCAGTGGATAAGGGAAGAGGGGTTACAGATTGGACTCTAGCACCAGACCCTCTAGACTTGGACTCAGACTTCGACTCTAACTCAGACTCAGACTCGGACTCGGACTCTGTATCCGGCATATCTCCCTCGCCGGTGGTTAGTTTGTAGGTCCGACCTTGGCTGTCGGTCCACTTGATGGTCTTCCTCCAGGCCCTTTTCCCGGTATCTATACCAACTTTGGAGATTAGCTTTGTTGGGTCAAACCGGTTGCTGCGGAGGATCAGATTGACCAGATCCTCCTTTGGAGCAAGGACGGCCTTGTCTTCTCCAAATAGGAGCCCCAGCACGGGCTCGGAGTTGTTTTCACCTTCTTTGGACTCGGCCTGGACAAAGGTGAATATATCATCAGGGATGAAATTGCATTCCCGAGCCGTTTTGGTCTCGGGATATGTGATGGTGGGTTGGTAGAGGCCCACATGAATAGCTCCGAATACAGGGGTGACGAAGTATTCAGTTAACTTCGGGCTATAAGGGCCTAAGTAAGTACCCTTGACGAGGTTGGTGGCCTTCTGAATACCGGCCCGGACCACGTTTTCCGGGGTCATAGCATACCCCAATCCGAACTGTGATTCGCCATCGTTTAGGATCTCGATAATCTTCCCAGCTGGAAGATATGGCCTCGAGGTAGCCCCCGGTAAGTAGCCCAAGTTTTGTAGCATCGTGTCGATGCTAGTGGTGAAGTAAGGCCTGAAGAGATATTCCTCCTCGATCATGCCCACGAAATCAAATCCTCGTGGGTCGGCCCAGCCCGTAGCATTGCAGCTTGCTACGGTAATGGGGGTCGCCTCCAGTGTGATGACACCGTCCTGAAGCGGCATCTTGACTTTTCTATGGAGGGTAGAGGATACGGCCTTGAGTGCATGGATCCAAGGCCTTCCTAGTAGTAAGTTAAAGGACGAGGTGACATCGATCACCTGAAACTCCAACTCTTTTTCGATTGGGCCCGTTATTATTGTCAGCTTAACGGCCCCGGCGTTTGGTTTTGGGCTTCCGTCGAAAGCCTGGATAGTCTGCGCCGTCGGGAGATAGTCGGCATCTGTGATGCCTAGGGCCCTAGAGGTCCTTAAGGGAAGGACATTTACGGCAGATCCGTCATCGATAGGGTCATCGGGAGGTACTTCCCTCGGCAAATGACCGTGATATATAGGGCCAAGTTATGGGTGGCCCCAAATGGTGGAAGATCGTACTCAGAGAAGGTGATGAGTGGGCCTTCTTCCTTGGGCTTTCCCTTAAGATAGGGCATGATAGTGGCTACCATTTCAGCGGGGGTAACCTGTGAGTCGACCTTGATCTCATCGAGAGCCTTAGTCAGTGCTTCTCGATGTGCTTGTGAGCTAACCAGAAGTTGCCATATGGTTAAGTCAACTCGAACCCTCTTCAATTGTTGAACCAAGGCCGTGTCGTTGCTCGGTTCTTCGGGGGTAGGCTCCGTCCTGGCAGGTTCAGTGACAGTTGTGGGAGTAGAGTGCCCGGCTGTGGCGAGATGGTTAGTGGCTAAGGCTTTGGACTTAGCTTTTCGGACCTCTTCACTGGTGATGGGGATGGCTTCTCCTTTGGCTAGGTACACATCCTCCTCATCATCGAACCATATCCCGTTAATTTGTGGGATAAAGGGGGAAATGAGGTGTGAGCAGTCAATTACCTCCCCGGTGAATATAGCATGGGCACTGAACGAGTTTTCTTTGTTACTCGGCTTGTCTCCAGGCAACGGTATTTTCCCACTCTCGATCAGATCTTGGATCAGATGCTAAAGTTTCCAGCATTTCTCCGTGTCATTGTAACACCCCGAATTTTCGGACATAATTATTTTATTTAATTTCATATATTTTAATATCCGAAATTATTTATTTAATTCAATTCTTACCATTTTCCTATTCGGATATTCCCTTTTCATGTCTAGTTGTCCGAAAATCGTATCCTGTAATCTATTGTCGGTTTAGCTTGGATTTTGGGCCAAGACTAAACCATCCTTGCTTTTCACATGTGGTTTGTTGAGGGAGCATTGGAATTTGGGCCCAAGTAAGCTTTGCCCATGACTTTTCCTATATATAGGTGATTAGAGTGGAGATTTCCACCTCTTATTCTCATTTGCAAAACCCTAAAGTTAGGTTTCACCCTCTCCTTTCTTCTTTTCCTCCTAGCCACGCCTCATATCTCCTCAATCTCCTTAATTTCGTGCCTCCTCCTCTTCATTAAAGAATAGATCTTCATCTCTTTCGAATCCTAATCGATCCTAGCGCAATCCTCCGCATTGTTTCGTAAGTTTCGCTTCTTGTCGCGCTAGTTTTTCGTAGTTCTTTTAATAGTTTTTAATTAGGGTTTTCTTTTGGTATTTGGCACGTGTTTGATGATGGACTAGGCGTGGAGACGGGTCCGGGTGAAGACATATACGTCATAGAAGACGAGATCGAGAATTAGCACGCTTCAAGGTAAGTAGATGTGATTCTTTTCGTGTTTATGCATCTTGAATGTGTTGTGTGATTTTAATGATTTGTAACATGATATAATTGATTTGTGTTGTGTCTTTATTCATGATTCAAAGAGTCTAATTAATTAGTATGTTAATTGAATGATTTATTATCATCGTTAGATCTATGATTGTCGTTTTCGCTTATATTAGAATTGTTAAATCTAATCCGTTGTAACATCTAAAATTTTGTACGTGAGCCGCTTGGCCTCTCCGTTTGGAGATGTTAGGGTTGTTTCATCGATGCTTTTAGGGTTTCAAACCCTAGATTCAATGATGACTCAACCTACCATCACCCGGTGGTTGAGGTTAGGGTTGAGGTTAATCTAACCTTGATTGAAGATCATTTAACTTTATTGGAAAGTTACTATAAAACTTCACTTAAGGTTAAGGTAACTTCAATGCGGGGTTACAGTCTCGTTGGGGCTCAATTTAAGTGAATCCACGAGGTTACGATCAAGGTTAATATAACTCGAGTTGAGGTTTACGTAACTTTATTGGAAAGTTACTATACAACTTCACAAGGGGTTAATGTAACCTTATTGCGTGTTATGATCTCACAGAGGTTAACGTAACCTCACGAGGTTATGACAAGGTTATTGTAACCTTACTTGAAGCCAAGTAACTTCAATGGAAGTTACGATACCCTTCACTTGAGGATTACATAACACCGTTACGAAGCTATAATCTCACTGAGGTTAAGGTAACCTCACAAGGTTATAGTCGAGGTTAATGTAATCTTAACTTGAAGTTGACGTTATAGTGGTTATACTATGACACCACCTTTGGGTTGATGTTATATACATAACTTCACTTTAGTAGACAAGGTTAATGCAGCCTTACCTTAACCTTGAATACTAATACACGTTAGATGTTCAGGATTATACTTTGTTAAACATTAACTCTATCACTATTTGAAGGTTATACTCAGTTGTGCTATAACTTTACCATGTTATCGTTGTTTGATTACTTCTATACTCGTTCCTTTAGAACAATCAGTTACTTTGTTCTTCGTTTGAGTCGTGTGATGTTTATCACGAATGATTAATACTTGGTATAGTCTGTTACACTATCTAGGGCCTGATTTTCCCTGGTATAGTCAGTGACACTATACTAAGTCTAGTTACTACATAGTGCAGTCAGTTACACTGTACTACGTAGAAGTCGTGAGGTTGCTCACGCAGTCGGCAGTTAGTTACACTGTACAACGTACATGATGGTTAGTGATATAGATGATGGTAGTATCAGTTACATACTATCAGAATGAACCAATACTGCTCGCAAGAGGTTTAATTGGTCTATGTTCGGTGGGTCCAGATTCGTCAGTTACACGTTCTGGATTCCCGTGTGTCGTTCGATGTACAGTTACTGCGTCGAGAGCTCTGGCAGGTCTTAGACATATAGTCGTCAGTTACACGCTATACATAGTACCGTGGAGTATTAGTTACATACTTCACAAAACGGAGGGTCAGTTACACGCTCCGTGTCAGAGGGTCAGTTACACGCTCTGACTAGTTAGAGTATCAGTTACATACTCTAGCCGGTGTTCATTCTATGTCCTATACATCTTTGTATGAAGTCTGTTGTTACTTACTCCGAGTTTTTTGGATGGATACATAGTATCTATCTCGATCGTTATGATTAACTATGGATTGCAATAAATTACCTGATCGTGTCTAGTAACATGTTGGTCTTGTGTATTGATATCTTCACTCGTCGTCTAATTATGTTATCCTTCATTATTATTGCTATGTATGTTCAACTTGTTGTAACCATGACTGGGAGAACATCTAGTTGCTCCCCACTGACTGTGGGCCCCCCCTTTTCAGGTCTTCCGAGATGCTATTGATTGTGATGCTGTGTTGGGGAAGACTTGTGGAGAGAGACATTTATTTAAGTTTCTTTTGATTTTTATTTCGAACACTTTTGAATAATGTATTAGTTGAATGTCGAGATAGTGACGATTCGGATTTGGTCGGGTGTTTCCGCCACCTTTGACCCTATTATTATACTACTTATATTATTATTAAGTTTTTGAAAATCCGGGTTGTTACAGTTGGTATCAGAGCGAACACGCTCCCAACTCTCGCTTAACCACTAAAAGAATAACTTGACTTAGTAAATGAGTGAGAGTAAATGGGGTAGAAACCATTAAGGACTTGCTTGCCTTAGTGGCATTGTAGAATGTTTGAGTAGTTGCTTGCAAGTGGTGCCTAGGCCTGAACCACTTCATAACCTAGGGTACGTTGTTGCAGATGGCACGCAATGGTAACAACAATGACCAGGAGGCCACTCGCCTCAGACGTATTGAGGAAGCCTTGGCAAGCATAGCTGAAGGGTTAGCCACTCAAGTCAACAACGCCAACAATCAACTCAACAACCAGCAGCAAAACAACCAGACGGTGTTCGACCGATTTGCCCATCACCGTCCTCCAACCTTTGAGGGTAATACCGACCCTGTCGCCTTGGAATCTTGGATTCGGAAAATGGAGAAGTTGTTTCTGGCTACAGAGTGTCCGGATGCACAAAAGGTGAACGTGGCTTCTTATTACATGAAGAAAGAAGCCGACACCTGGTGGGCTGTAGCAAGGGTAGATCTTCAAGCACAGGCTGGGTTTGGATGGAGCAACTTCACTGAGGCTCTAACCAAGATGTTCTATCCGAAGGAGCTGAGGTGGCAAAAGGAACAGGAGTTCCTTCGCTTGGAACAAGGCTCGATGACTGTTGAGGAGTACACCAACAAGTTTCTGAAGTTGTCCCGCTTTGTCACGTTGGTCGCCATGGACGAGGTTTCTAAAACTCGTCGCTATGAGAAAAATTTGGCTCCCAGAGTCTGAGCAGCTATGTCGGGGATCCCGTCTACTTCTTTCCAACAAGCTTATGACCGTGCTCTGAGCATCTATGGCTCGGTGACGGCTGTTGAGTCTGAGGACCGCATAAAGTCTGGGGGTTATTCTAAGAAGCCTTATGTTTCTTCATCATATTACCAACCTGCGAAGAAGAAGTAGAAGTTTGAGACTAAGACATTCGACAAGCCACTTTTGGGCCAGTCCAAGAGTGATTGGACGTGCTACAAGTGCCAGAAAGCTTACCATCCTGGTAAGTACTGTGATGGGACTCCAATTACTTGCTTCACTTGCAAGGGTACGGGGCATAGAGCTGCTGATTGTCCTCAGAAGCCTAAGCAGGAAGCTCCGAAGAAAGGCCGAGTGTTCGTGATGACCCGTGCAGAGGCAGAGGCTAATCCAGATGTGATTACGGGTACCTTTCTAGTTCACTCTTTCCCTGCTTTTGTTCTTTTTGATACGGGTGCGTCGATGTCGTTCGTATCTGAATCTTTTTCCGTCCGAGCTGGACTTGTTTCATCCTCATCCGTGAATACTCTTATTTCCACTCCCACGGGTGAGACAGTTCCTTGTAATATCCTGTTCAAGGACATCCCGATCTCCATTATGGAGGTATCCTTTCCAGCTGATTTGATCAGCTTCCAGCTAGCTGATTTCGACATCATTTTGGGCATGGATTGGTTGGCTCGTTATGATGCAAGATTCCAGTGTCGTGATCAGAAGATTGTGTTCAAGAGTCCGGACGGTGCAAGGCTATCGTTTAAGGGGGTCAAGACTAGACCAACTATTCGTTGGGCGTCTGCAATGAAGATGGTCAACATGGGTAGGAAAGGCCATCAGATCTACTTGTGTAGTATCTGCGATGTGTCTAAAGAGCTGAAGTTGGAGGATATTCCTGTGGTCAGGGAGTATGATGATGTCTTCCCAGAAGACCTTCCAGGTATCCCACCCCGAGCGAGACGTTGAGTTCTCTATCGATCTGTTGCCTGGTACAGGTCCAATTTCTAAGGCTCCATATCGTATGGCACCAGCTGAGTTGCAAGAGCTAAAGAAGCAACTTGAGGAGACGATCGAAAAGGGCTTTATAAGGCCGAGTGCTTCTCCTTGGGGTGCCCCAGTCTTGTTCGTTCGCAAGAAAGATAGTAGCATGAGGTTGTGCATTGACTACCGAGAATTGAACAAAGTTACAATCAAGAACAAGTACCCACTGCCGAGGATTGAAGATTTGTTTGATCAACTTCGAGGAGCTAGTGTGTTCTCTAAGATCGACCTGAGGTCAGGGTATCATCAGATCCCAATGAGAAAGGATGACATTCCAAAAACCGCTTTTTGTTCGAGGTATGGTCACTATGAATTTGTGGTTATGCCATTTGGTTTGACGAATCCACCTGCGGTGTTCATGGATAAGATGAACCGCACTTTTAGTGAGTATTTAGATAAGTGCGTTGTGGTGTTCATAGACGATATACTCATTTACTCAAGGGATAATCAAGAACATGAGAGTCACCTCTGCATCATCTTGGAGACTCTCCGAAAGCAGAAATGATACGCCAAGTTCTCGAAGTGTGAGTTTTGGCTAAGAGAAGTGACCTTCTTAGGTCATGTGATTTCTGGTGAAGGAGTTATGGTCGACCCGACTAAAATTCAAGCCGTGGTCGATTGGCAGAGTCCTAAGAATGTCAATGAGATCCGCAGTTTCCTGGGTCTCGCTGGTTATTATCGTCGCTTTGTCAATGACTTCTCGAGGATAGCAAGGCCATTAACTCAGTTGATGAAGAAGAAGTCCAAGTTCCTTTGGACCGAAGCTTGTGAAGCTGCTTTTCAGGAGTTGAAGAAGCGGTTAACTACTGCTCCAGTGCTTGCACTTCCCGAGGAAGGTGTTGGATTCGATGTATATTGCGATGCATCGAAGTCTGGATTGGGTTGTGTTCTGATGCAGAAGGGCAAAGTGGTTGCCTATGCTTCGAGACAGTTGAAGGTTCACGAGGTGAACTATCCAACTCACGATCTGGAGTTAGCTGCTGTGGTATTCGCGCTAAAGCTATGGAGACACTACTTGTATGGTATTTCTTGCAACATTTACACCGACCATAAGAGCTTAAAGTATATCTTCACGTAGAAAGATCTCAACATGAGGCAAAGGCGTTGGATAGAGTTGATCAATGACTATAAGGTTGAGCTTCTGTATCATGAGGGTAAGGCAAATGTGGTCGCTGATGCTTTGAGCCGCAAGACTTGTCATGCCATGAGGGTGTTACCTGATGATCTAGTTCGAGAATTCCAGAAGTTGAACCTTGAAGTAGTTTTGCCAGGTTCCTTAAATTTGGGCGCGATAGTTGCTGAGCCGGAGTTCTTCCATGAGATCCGAGCTAAGCAACGAGAAGATGACTTCCTTGAAGGAATTCGGGTTGCTTTGGGTGAGGGTCGAGCTGAAGGCTTCGAGGTCGGAACTGACGGTGGTTTGAAGTTCCACGGAAGATGGTGTATCCCGAGCTGTGAAATCCTGAAGGGTAAGATTCTCAAGGAAGCTCACAGTACTCCGTATTCCGTACATCCTGGAAGTGACAAGATGTACAAGGATTTGAAGCTCTGATTTTGGTGGCCGAGTATGAAAAAGGAGATCGCCGAGTTCGTCAGCCGTTGCCTGGTATGCCAAAAGGTGAAGTTCGAACATCGGAGACCTGGAGGTTTGTTGCAACCTCTTGAGATCCCCGCGTGGAAATTGGATTCTATTTCGATGGACTTCGTGATGGGATTACCGAGATCACAGAGGGGTATGAATGCTATTTGGGTTGTTGTGGATCGGTTGACAAAGGTTGCCCACTTCATCCCAATGAAGGAGACTTGGAGTCTCGATGAGCTTGAAAATGCCTATCAGAGAGAGATCATTCGTTTGCATGGAATTCCTAAGGACATCATCTCAGATCGTGACCCGAGGTTCTGTTCTCAGTTTTGGAGGAAGCTACAAGAAGCTTTAGGAAGTGAGTTGAAGATGAGTACAGCATTTCATGCAGCAACTGATGGTCAAACTGAAAGGACGATCCAGACACTTGAGGATATGTTGCGAGCATGTGCTTTGGAGTTCCAGGTAAGTTGGGAGAAGAGTTTACCTTTGGCGGAGTTCTCCTACAATAACAGTTACCATGCCAGTATCCAGATGGCTCCCTTTGAGGCTCTGTATGGGAGAAAGTGTCGTAGCCCGATGTGTTGGGATGACAGCAGCGAGGCAGTTGTGCTTGGTCCAGAAATGCTACAGGAATCAATGGAGCAAGTGAGGTTGATTCGTGAGAAATTGCAGGCTGCCCAGGATCGTCAAAAGTCGTATGCAAATTTACGACGTAGACCAATCGAGTTCGAAGTTGGGGATAAGGTTCTCCTTAAGGTATCTCCAATGAAGGGCGTTAAGAGATTTGGAATTAAGGGCAAGCTAAGCCCTAAGTACATTGGCCCCTTCGAGGTACTTGAGAGAGTCGGTGAGGTGGCCTATAGGTTGGCCCTACCTCCGAATCTGTCGAAGGTTCATGACGTGGTTCATGTGTCTCAGTTGAGACGTTATCGCAGTGATCCTTCCCATGTAATAGAGGCAGATGTGATTGAGCTCGAGTCGAATTTGACGTATGAGGAACGTCCAGTCCGTATCTTGGATAGGAAAGATAAGATTCTGAGGAATAAGGTGGTTCCCTTAGTACGAGTTCTCTGGAGGAACCAGAGGTTCGAAGAGGAAACTTGGGAGACCGAAGCGTCTATGCGGGAGAAGCATCCGCATCTCTTTGATTGAGGTAATCATCTTTCCAGTTTCGAGGACGAAACTTCTTTTTAGGGGGTTGGATTGTAACACCCCGAATTTTCGGACATAATTATTTTATTTAATTTCATATATTTTAATATCCGAAATTATTTATTTAATTCAATTCTTACCATTTTCCTATTCGGATATTCCCTTTTCATGTCTAGTTGTCCGAAAATCGTATCCTGTAATCTATTGTCGGTTTAGCTTGGATTTTGGGCCAAGACTAAACCATCCTTGCTTTTCACATGTGGTTTTTTGAGGGAGCATTGGAATTTGGGCCCAAGTAAGCTTTGCCCATGACTTTTCCTATATATAGGTGATTAGAGTGGAGATTTCCACCTCTTATTCTCATTTGCAAAACCCTAAAGTTAGGTTTCACCCTCTCCTTTCTTCTTTTCCTCCTAGCCACGCCTCATATCTCCTCCATCTCCTTAATTTCGTGCCTCCTCCTCTTCATTAAAGAATAGATCTTCATCCCTTTCGAATCCTAATCGATCCTAGCGCAATCCTCCGCATTGTTTCGTAAGTTTCGCTTCTTGTCGCGCTAGTTTTTCGTAGTTCTTTTAATAGTTTTTAATTAGGGTTTTCTTTTGGTATTTGGCACGTTTTTGATGATGGACTAGGCGTGGAGACGGGTCCGGGTGAAGACATATACGTCATAGAAGACGAGATCGAGAATTAGCACGCTTCAAGGTAACTAGATGTGATTCTTTTCGTGTTTATGCATCTTGAATGTGTTGTGTGATTTTAATGATTTGTAACATGATTTAATTGATTTGTGTTGTGTCTTTATTCATGATTCAAAGAGTCTAATTAATTAGTATGTTAATTGAATGATTTATTATCATCGTTAGATCTATGATTGTCGTTTTCGCTTATATTAGAATTGCTAAATCTAATCCGTTGTAACATCTAAAATTTTGTACGTGAGCCGCTTGGCCTCTCCGTTTGGAGATGTTAGGGTTGTTTCATCGATGCTTTTAGGGTTTCAAACCCTAGATTCAATGATGACTCAACCTACCATCACCCGGTGGTTGAGGTTAGGGTTGAGGTTAATCTAACCTTGATTGAAGATCATGTAACTTTATTGGAAAGTTACTATACAACTTCACTTAAGGTTAAGGTAACTTCAATGCGGGGTTATAGTCTCGTTGGGGCTTAATTTAAGTGACTCCACGAGGTTATGATCAAGGTTAATATAACTTGAGTTGAGGTTTACGCAACTTTGTTGGAAAGTTACTATACAACTTCACAAGGGGTTAATGTAACCTTATTGCGTGTTATGATCTCACGGAGGTTAACGTAACCTCACGAGCTGAGGTTATGACAAGGTTATTGTAACCGTACTTGAAGCCAAGTAACTTCAATGGAAATTACGATACCCTTCACTTGAGGATTACATAACACCGTTACGAAGCTATAATCTCACTGAGGTTAAGGTAACCTCACAAGGTTATAGTCGAGGTTAATGTAATCTTGACTTGAAGTTGACGTTATAGTGGTTATACTATGACACCACCTTTGGGTTGATGTTATATATATATAACTTCACTTTAGTAGACAAGGTTAATGCAGCCTTACCTTAACCTTGAATACTAATACACGTTAGATGTTCATGATTATACTTTGTTAAACATTAACTCTATCACTATTTGAAGGTTATAGTCAGTTGTGCTATAACTTTACCATGTTATCGTTGTTTGATTACTTCTATACTCGTTCCTTTAGAACAATCAGTTACTTTGTTCTTCGTTTGAGTCGTGTGATGTTTATCACGAATGATTAATACTTGGTATAGTCTGTTACACTATCTAGGGCCTGATTTTCCCTGGTATAGTCAGTGACACTATACTAAGTCTAGTTACTACATAGTGCAGTCAGTTACACTGTACTACGTAGAAGTCGTGAGGTTGCTCACGCAGTTGGCAGTCAGTTACACTGTACAACGTACATGATGGTTAGTGATATAGATGACGGTAGTATCAGTTACATACTATCGGAATGAACCAATACTGCTCGCAAGAGGTTTAATTGGTCTATGTTCGGTGGGTCCAGATTCGTCAGTTACACGTTCTGGATTCCCGTGTGTCGTTCGATGTACAGTTACTGCGTCGAGAGCTCTGGCAGGTCTTAGACATATAGTCGTCAGTTACACGCTATACATAGTACCATGGAGTATTAGTTACATACTTCACAAAACGGAGGGTCAGTTACACGCTCCGTGTCAGAGGGTCAGTTACACGCTCTGACTAGTTAGAGTATCAGTTACATACTCTAGCCGGTGTTCATTCTATGTCCTATACATCTTTGTATGAAGTCTGTTGTTACTTACTCCGAGTTTTTTGGATGGATACATAGTATCTATCTCGATCGTTATGATTAACTATGGATTGCAATAAATTACCTGATCGTGTCTAGTAACATGTTGGTCTTGTGTATTGATATCTTCACTCGTCGTCTAATTATGTTATCCTTCATTATTATTGCTATGCATGTTCAACTTGTTGTAACCATGACTGGGAGAACATCTAGTTGCTCCCCACTGACTGTGGGCCCCCCCTTTTCAGGTCTTCCGAGATGCTATTGATTGTGATGCTGTGTTGGGGAAGACTTGTGGAGAGAGACATTTATTTAAGTTTCTTTTGATTTTTATTTCGAACACTTTTGAATAATGTATTAGTTGAATGTCGAGATAGTGACGATTCGGATTTGGACGGGTGTTTCCGCCACCTTTGACCCTATTATTATACTACTTATATTATTATTAAGTTTTTGAAAATCCGGGTTGTTACAGTCATGCCCATTACCGCGATGATATTGGCAATAAGCCTGAACATTGTAGCTTTTGGACCTTTTCTCCACGGGAACTTCTGGAGTTGGGCCTATTGATTGAATCAGGCCCTTCGAAGATAGCCTTTGTAAGGCGTAGGTATAGGTAGTGCCTATATCCGTGAATACCCGATTTGGAGTATTCTTTTTGGATGAGGTATCCAGCAAATTAACCTCATTGAAAATGCTGCGGGTTGCAGCTGCAGGTGTGAGCTTGCTCACGGATGAACTGGCCCCTTGATAGCCCTTGGTAGAGGCCTTAGTCAGGTTCTCTAACTGTAAGTCATCCTCGATCCTTGTGCCCATTTCAGTAAGGGCGGCGAAATTGGGGATGATGGCATACCGGAGATGGACCCGGTAGGATGGGAGGAGCTTCTTGACAAAAGCTTCCACTAGCACTTTCTCGCTGGGCTTATCAACCTGCTTCACACTTTCAGCCCGCCATCTTTGGAGATATTTGGTGAACCCTTCTTTGGGCTCTTGGGCCATTACTTCCAGAGTACGCATTGTAGTCTGGATCTCGGTATTATCGGCGTAATTCCGAGCAAATTCAGTCGCCACATCATCCCAAGTCATATATTTCTTGGAATCGAGCCTGTAGTACCAGGCCTTGGGATGCTTTTCAAGGGAAGAAGGGAATAAGTGCTTAAACATGGTGGACTTCACCCCTTTGACCGCCATAAAATCTTTGAAAGCCCGGATGTGGTGGACCGGGTCTTTAGTACCCTAAAACATTGGAATTCTCGTGAGGTTGAGGTTAGCAGGTAGTTCGTCGTTTAAAGGCGAATAGGAACGAGCATTTTCAGTGTGGATCGAGTTGTTCGTTGACAGGTGAACCTGTTCTTCGAGTCTGCGAACAACGCTGAATAGTTCAGCTATGGGCCCAGTGGGCTCAGATCCTTCAATAGGGGCTACCTTCTCTACGGCACTCACACGGGTGGCCAAGGTCGTTTGATCAGTCTGGATGGCAGTCAGTTGGGTTTCGATCTTGGCCAGCGCGTTCTTTAGTTCGTCCATCTTGCGCTGATATCTGGTGTCGGGTAGTCTGTCTGTAAGAACACCGCGTAATCAGAAACTAGCCCAAATCCCGGAATAGAAAGTACATCCCGAACAAGACTGAAAAGGGAAACGACTCGGAAAAGACACCTAGACGGGTGACTTGTGAAAGGTAGGCCTTCTTTAAGATTCGGCGGGTGGGCCGAGTCCTGTTCGAAAGAAGGTCCACGTGAGACATCCCCATACTTTTGGACTTGTTGTGTAAATGGGCCCTCCTTTGTAGGAGTATGTCTTACGTAGGTGGGCCCTGCCTTAGTCTAATAAGGCGGACTGGGATAGGGAAGAAACTCGTGATGTAAGATCGACAGAGTCTCGACGCTAAAGACCTCGACGACTTATGACACGACCCGACACATGCTAAATACGGGAAGTCCTAAGAAGGGAAGGTTTTGAAAAATGGATAATTAGAAAATCCGGAAAAGAAGGTGGAGGGGCCCGACTTTTCGAGAAAAATCGGAAAACATATCGGGCCGCGGTTTTGAAAATTCGAAAATATTTTCGGGTTTTGAAATGGGCAGAATACCGGCTAGAAATAGGCTATTTTGAGTAAAATCGTAAGTCCTAAATTCGGTATACGTCCCGGGTTTTGAAATTAGATATCTTGAAAAAGATGCGTTGTTTTTGAAAAAGGCGGTTTTTGAAAACGACACGGAAACCAAGTAGCATGTAGTTAGGCAAGAATTATAACGACACCATGTATGCTTTACACTAAGTCTCGGTCGGTCTAAAAAAGGATCTATACCAGTGCACATAGTCTAGACGTTGATCGGGACGGACTTTCTAAGTCGAGTTGAGCTTAGAACATGCCGCGAAACCCACTCGAATCGACTATGGACACCTTTGACATATCCATATTGGAGTACATCACGGTATAGTGGGACGTCGGTCGCGAGTTCCGGCCCGGGAAAATATGGGGTTATGCATGAACTGTAAAACTAAAACGCGTATTCTACTAGTCAAACGATTTCTATTCGAGTCTCACCCTGAGGATGCCGATGGTAAGTCACGCATCAGTTAATCCCCAGCGGAGTTGCCAAATTGTGGACATGATGTAGGTTCACCCCGACGCGGCCACGCGCGGGTTTGGGGAGGCGAATGAATCTCCATATGAGAATGGATCGAATTGAAATTTAAATCGAAGTGGAGTCGCCACCGAACTTTGTGGGAGTTCGGGCCCGCTCGAACCCACTCTATGTCGTAGTAGGCCATATACCAAATACGGCCCATTTCCAATGTCTGAGTTTATTGGGCTCGTCCCTTTGCATTTGATACCGATACCGACATTATCGGATATCGTGTATTGAATGACGCTCGTGCGCCAACGGTTTCGGGCATCCGGAAACCGAGGTTCTGAGTAAGGGGTGAGGGTACGTGTTGGGAAGCCCACAAAGGACACCCAACCCCGCCCGCACATTAGCGGCCTCTACTAGGATATCGAATGACTTTCTAATACGCGCGTTAGTAGTTCGGTGAAAATGAATATGCAAACATTATTTTCCCTAAACATGCGAAAAATTGAAAGGGTTTCTATGTCGATTTAATGCAACTAATTCTAACGTCGAAGTTAAATTTAGCATGCGGGTTCATTTTAGTACAATAAAATAAACAATGAAAAATCAACAAGAAAATAGCAAACTCGTTAGTAACGGTATAACGATTGATAAATTGAATAGAGATATAGATGCGATGAATGCATGATTTTGGAAAGTTTTATATGTCACGTGATGGATTAACACGTGTTGACCGAGGTCAAGGGAAAAATATATCGAGATCTAAAAAAATGTTTTGTCTAAAAAACGATGTTCGAAGAATAATAAAAAAGAGCGAAATTGTGCCGCGTTTCCAGGCAGTCGCGCGACTCGCCTGGGAACGGCGCGACTCGCGCGGGTCAGGCAACTCGCCCGGGATGCCGGCGAGTCGCGTGACGGGCTGTTTAGAAATTGTTTTCTTCGGAAAATTGATGACTTTATTAAATCGCGTACAAATATTACGTAATTTGCACTCGACTTAATATTTTCGATATTCGTCGTATTCCATATTCGATTATGAAATCGATATTAAGTACTTGGAATAATATATTCTCGATTCTAATTTTGATGCTCGTCATATCCCATATTCGATTATTGAATCGGTATGAAATGATAGAGCGAAAACTTGAAGAAACTAATATAAGTCGTTTAAATTAACTAAAACGATATAGATTTTTCTCTGCGTTTATAGTGTCGTAATTAATTCTTGCCGAATTAAATGACATCTACGTTAGCATCAACGAAAATCGAGTTAGTTTAATTTATTGACTAAATCGTTTGGATTCGATGGCCAATTATTGAATTGGTATCGAATCCAATTGATTGACACTTTGCGATTATTAAAAGACTTGATTCCCTCGGCTTCCCGACATCGTACAAAATCCCTAAGGATTGCGTGATGTCGGATCCGCGTCAACGGGTTTCGACCCTAATAAAAAAAGTATTTGTTTTGGAAATAGTAGTTTTAAAGATCGACAAAATATGCGATTATGACGGAATAAGAAAATTATGGTTGATGTTAATTCGTCTCAACAATCAAGCGAACGGGGTGATGGGATAAGCGACCGACAATGCTTGTATATTCGGGTTTTCTTATCCCATCATCACTCACACTCGACACGAATCGACGAATATTTTAGTATTTTATACTAGTTATATTATCGATATTATAGGTACAACTATAAAATAAATAAAAAAAAACAAAAAAAAGAAGAAGATGGAGATGACGTGAGGAAGAGAAGAAAGGGAAAAGAACGGGGTTTTGCACCCTCAACCTACATGTTCTTGTTCTCGGACGGGACTCGTAGTTGTGGCTTGCACGTGAGTAATCGAGATGTAAGTTAAGTTATGGTGATTAGGGTTTGTCTCCTAATTGCTAGGGTTAGGGCTTGAGTGTAGTGTAGATTAGAGATTAATTAGGGTTGAAAGTAGGGTTCGAAAAAGATGTCTAAATGCATGTGCATGAGGGTGTATATATAGGCCAAGCTATGCACTTTGGTGTCTAGGGTTTTGTGCCTTGACGGACTTGACCTGATGGCCCGTCTGAAGGTGGACCGTGGGTGAGCTACTCGGAAACGGCTTTGACCGAGATTTGACCCGGTCGCTAAAAGTCGGTTTTATTCCCGGTGTTGGTTTTGACCCAAATTAGTCTTATTTGATTGGAAATGATCCACTGGGCCTGAATTTGAGGTCGCTTTTGTGAGATTTGTACTCCATAAGTGCTTAAGCCAACAACTAATGGTTTCGAGCCCATATCCGAGCGCGTAGAAACACATTTGCGTCCGATCATCATCGGGTGTTTTTTTGGAAACTGCTATAGACACCTGGCAGTCAAAATGTGGGTGTCTACAAGTAGACATCGAGTCAAAAGTCGGCATAAGTAAGAAATCAGATTACGATCGAGTTGGAAAAATAAATTATTTGACCAAATATAATTATTCATAAAATAATATAGTCCTCGAAGCTAAAATAAATATCTAAGACAAAAACAAAGTTTAGAAAAATAAATAATTCGATTCAAAGGAAAAATAAAGTGAATCTTGAGAATAAATTAACGTTTACGATTAAAATAACGTTTCTTGAGAAAATTAATGAATGTACGACGAAAATAATTTAAATGGCTTTTTTCGGGGAAGCTTAATTAAAATGAGATTCGAGTCGAAAAGAAGTTTCGAGGTTATATAAAAAGATTTTATAAATTAAATAGCCGATAAGAATTTAATGAATAAGTAGATCAAAACGAAAATGAAAAAATATTTTAAGTATAAAAGGACTTTCACACAAGTTGCATTTCTAGGAGTTCAAAACGACGACAAAGATAATTTCGTCTTATAATTAATTTAAGAATTGCGAGTTAAATCATAAATATAATTAAATACAAACATATATATTATTTATAAAATCAGGAGTGTTACGGTAGTATTATTTTCTTTTTAAAAATTCATTTGATTTGAAACTGATTACAAGTCAATTGGTCTCTTTTGAAGAGGATAATCAAAGATAGTTTGAGTTATAACATTGTTCAGATTATTGTGAGAAGATGAATAACAATTTAATTTATTCTCATATATTATCCATTAACTTTATTAAGTTGATTCCCATAAATAAAATATGTAAAAGAAAATTAACAAACATTAATAAAATATAAAAAGCTGTAATAACGTGAATCGGTGGTAGCTATAACCAAACAAATTAAAATAAATTCGAGAAAAATTAAGGAATATCAATAAAATTATCAAACCTATAATGACGTGAGTAGGTCTACTAAGAGACGGTCTTTTATTATGTTTATTGAGAGACCAATTACAAATGAAGATAAAAGTGGTACCATACCTAATATAAATTGATACACTTAATCTATAAGAGCATACACATATAAATGAGGTACACTTGTTATAAAAAGCAGTACAAACAAAGTTGACATTTAGAGGTACATCTAATCGTAAAATAGGTACGAATAAGACATAAATTTGTACTAACAAGTGGTTTCTCAATAACTTATGGAGAGACCGTCTCTTACTAGAGTTTGTGTAATGACGTGAATACATTATTTCTTAACTAAGAACATCGTAAAATGGCGATACGGAATAACGAAGTTAAAAAGTATGGAATAAACATTAAATGTATTATGTATTTATGTAGTAGAGGATAAAAAAAGTTAAAGACTACGGAGTAAAACATAAGGACTATCATGTGCCAAGTAGAAGTTAAAAAGTATAGGAATCTATTTCAAGTAATAAGAGATAAAATCATGTTATATACTGGAATCTATTCACTGATACGCCTTACGACAAAAAAATTTAATAGGGGTATCATTTCGGGTTTGGTAAAATACAGGACGAGTATATTTTAGGGTAAAATACGTTGTTGAGTGTACAAAAAGAATAACAATATGCGAGAATAATGAATTTTTAACTTATGCATTAACATTAGTGAAATGGTTCACGAAACTATTTTTTGGACTTACAAATAATCCTACGGCACATTCCGTAGTACAAAAGATTTCCTACCACAAATCAGTCAGAATTCCGTAGGGGATATTTAAAGGAGCGACGGATTGGGATTCCGTAGGAAATATCTATAGGAACAATTACTTTCCGACGCTTTTCTAGATCCGTAGGAACTTTTTCGTTGGAAGTACAACTAATTATAGTAGTGGGTGGGCGTCGGAGGGACATAGGCTAGATAACACTAAGTTTAGGGGTTGGACCGGGGATTATCTAGAGCCTTCGGCTTATAGTTCGCCCATGCCTTGGTTAGTTCCTATATCACCGACCACTTTGAGAGAGTGGCAATTTTGGAGGGTCAAGAGCCCAACTCGGTGGTGCAGAACGCCCGTCTGTGGTTGTGGTACTTCCTAGGCTCGACCCACTTCTCGGACAAGGGCAAGAGGTTCAGTACTTGAGTCAGCTGGGACATTTTGACTGGGTGACGACAAGTTTTGCGGAGATGACCCTCTGTTTACAGGCCATGGTGAGGCCTCAGAGGGTGGCCTCAGATTCTGTCATACCATCGTGGGTCCAGGTCTCGTGATTGAGGTTAGATTCTTAACATGCATTTGGTTTGGATTTTGTCGGGTTTGCTTTGTTTTGCTGACGGTAACTCGGGTTTTTCAAACTTGGATTTACTCTTATTTTCCATGCTTGGCACCTAAGACGGTGCCAGCTCCCCCGGCCAGGTTTCCAGCTGAGATCGAGTGGAGGTTATCTTAGACCAAGATGACTACGAGCCACTACTCTACGGAGAACGTGCTGGTGAACCAACTACGTCTTGAGGATGTAAGTTTTCCTTCATTTGATTTTCTAGTAGCCCCCAGGGTTAGGAGTTTTGAGATGCAATATTTGTTTGGTTTTGCAGTTTGTGGTCCGTCCTTGAGCCAACTATGAGGGTTTGCCCGAGTATGTGGAGGCAGAGTTGAGGCCGAGGAGCTATAGGAGGATGCTCCTCCCCGCGCAATTCTGCACGGTGTAGTATCTGGGAGAGAGGATAGTGCGTCATTGCCTCTATGACGAGTTCAGGGTGCCGGTTGACTCTTCCCGAACCATGTTTAGGCCACCGACTACGACAGAGGCCCGCGAGGATAAGAACGGTGAAGAAGGTGAGGCGTTACTGGTGCCTGGTACTTCGAATATGTCTCACGTCTTCCAGCGGTTGGCTTGTCACCGAATTGTGGTAAGTAATTGAATGATCTTTGCTTGTTTTTGTTTTGTGGTTGGGGTTTGTCAATTTTTGAAACGATATTTTTTTAGCTGGCCGACCCGGCTGATGCCGTTCAGTCCCCAGACTTCCCTCTGACACTACTTAGGGTGGACGCGGCTGGGGTGGCTTTTACTGAGCCTCTTTTTCTTCGCTCTGTGGAGGAGTTGGAGGTCGGGATTGAGTAGCGCGATCGGGTGTACCGGGTAACTTTTGTGTTTTTTCTTTGAAGTTGTTTCCGTGGGCTATGTTTTGTTGGCTAACTTGTTTGGATTTGTCGTTCAGGTTTCGGCGGCTACCCATTAGCGATTATGGTAGGCTGCCAACCGCTTCCGGGCCTACGCATCGGGGAGGGCTGCTGCCTCGGCTCGCGACACTATAGGGGTTCGATCGGTAGGTGTTGTTTTTTTTGCGGGTGGTTTTAGGCTAGTTGTTTTGTCTTTTCCTAAAGGATAGTATGCCTTTTGTAGGATGATCCCGATATGGTAGTGTAGTTGGAAGCGCGGGTAGCTGAGCTCAGTATGATCCAGTCTTTTCAGTCTCGGGATATCGAGATCGCTAGGTTGAGAGGGCAACTGGCTCAGTCTCAACGTGAGACCTTCGTGCAGGGCGAGGCTAGGGTTGAGGCTGAGGCTAGGGTAGAGGCTGAGGTAGGGACCGAGGCTATGGCTGAGGGTCGGGGTACCGGTGTCACTGAAGAAGTCGGGCCTTTAGGAGGGATTCCCAGCACGGAGATGGCTGCCGTGGATATGCTGGCGAGTTTGGGTCACTAAGTAGATGAAGGTATAGGGTCTCCTACTTTTGATCCGGAGGATCTAGGTTTAGATGATAACATTGGTGAGCTTGTACTGGCAGTAGCTGCAACCTCTAATGGTCCTCCCTAGTTTGTAAACTCGGTTTTGGTATCGGATTTGTATATTTGTATATTTGACCAAACTTTCTTATGATTGATCGGCTTGATTTGTTGTGCTCCTGAAATGTTAGCTTGGATAACATGTAATCACGTAAACACTTCATGGTCGATTTGCTTATGGTTTAGCCGCGATTTAGGATGTTTTAAATGCATTAGGATTGAACAGTAGCACAAAAATGTTTTTCGGGATGCTTAAAATTTGTTAGTTTGAGCCGGGAATTGGATCAATTAGTACGTTGATTTAAACATTTGACTCGAAGTGTGCAAAATAAGTATAAAGCGTTTTATGATTAAACGTTTTGACCGAGTGCGTGTGCAATGCTGTAAACGTATCGTTTTGGGATGATGACTCTTGTGTACAAAGCAGAGTAAAATAAAAAAAGGTTTGACCACTTTTTATGCTTTATTGATAATGCCGCGTAGGGCTACAATACGTATAGACACTGCCGCATAGGGCTACAACACGTTACAGTGGGGTAGCTTACCAGCTCAAAGAAAAAAAAAACGTCTAAGTCCGGTGGATCGGAGGGATGAAAATGGATCGTCCGTTGCTTATGAGGGAACTTTTGTTCTTGCGTGGTGCTTGTAACGTGCCTTTGCGCTTTCGAAAAGAACATAACTGTTTTAGAAAACCGCTCCTATTGCTCAAGATTGCTGAATAACAGCGGAATGAGGCGCGGTACGGCGGGCGGCCTGAAATTCAGGCACCTGACCACCGGCGGCCTTGTATTCGGGCGCCTGGCCCCAGGCGGCTCGACACTCAGGCGCTTGGCTTGGGGCAGCCTGGTCCTCGATAATGGGAATTTTTGTAATTTCCTAATTACGACATCATTGTAGCTTTATATACGAGTCATGGGTGTTGCCCGTCTTTTGACCAAGTGTCTTGATAGCTCTTGTTTGATATTCCGAGTCATGTCGGGTTTTGCCCGTCTTTTGACCAAGTGGATGAATTTCTCGAAGAAAGGTGAACTTGAAGATTTAATAAGTGACGGTTTCTCTGCTATTACTTCGTTGAAGCAAATTAAAGTGCAAGATGATTTCCAATCGCATGTTCGCGCTTTTGGAATCCTAAGTATCATGTTTTTGCATTTCCGAGGGGTGACGTGTTTCCTCTGCCCGAGGAGATAGACGCAATTGGAGGGTGGCATTCGTTTCACCCTTCTATGCCAGTTCAAGGTAATGTTCCCGTAGAGCGATTTCGTCATTTTTTGGATATTCCTCTACTAGAAGAGGCCGATGTTTTCATCGGAGAAGGTGGAATTAACTTAGAGCGCCTTGTTATGGAATTCTCACGGAAGGACAATCATATTGTATTTCACCTCTAGCTCGCAAACGCGCTCTTAGCATTGCGATAATGTGTTACTATTTGTTTGAGAATGCATCGGTGCATGACGGTTGAGGTAGCCCTCGTGTTATAGATGTCGTAATGGAGATGGAACACGGGCGATCGCCCTCTTGGCTCATTTTGGGTGAGCTTATAATGGGACTCGACACGCGCGCACGCATTCATCGAACTCCATTTCGCAGTTCTAAAACCATTTTGTAGGTATCATGGTGCAATGTTTGAATTTATTCAAAACTTGTCCTAGTTCGAAATCGTGACATCATGTTGTATTGTGTAGGTTTGGCTACAGGAGAGGCTACGTCTAATCGAGCCACCTCGGCTTATCGAGGGCTATAACTGCAAGAGGCTTGCTATGCGGAGTGTAATACCCCTTCGGGATTTCAATGGTACCAAAAAGGAATGGTTCTCTCGTATGTATGCCGATGGAGGGATTCTCGTTAGATGGACTGTCCTGTGGTGGCATATCAAGAGTTATATTGGGCTCCCGTTCTCATCGTCGGCCCGTACTATGCGAATTTTTTCCTTGAGTGCATGTGTCTATATTTATCCAGATAGGTTAATGCGCCAAATGGGCGGGACACAAACAATTCCCAAGGTTGACACTAATGTTATCGATTCCCATCCGTGGGGAAAGGATGCTCTTGGGATATTTGAAATGCCTTGGAGACGGAGGACTATACATCCCGTTTCTGTGGTGAATACTCGATGGACACCTCTCTTCTATGCTCGATGGAAGGTTTGTGAAGATCCGACGGAGCGGGGGAGGCTAAGGATTGTGGAGACTGCGGAGCTACAGAATAAGGAAGCTAAGCGAGCTAACGTCGCTAGGCGCCCGATCTAAGACTGTGTTACTGATCCCAGTACCATCAATTCGTCCAAGCGAGTCAAGACTGACAAGACTCATATTAAATACGCGGACGAGGAAGGAGCGTGGGATTGGTTGGGCCCACAATTAGCCGAAAAGGTGAACGCTTGCAATCGAGAGGCCCATGATGAGGGCCTAAGAAAGCACACCTGAAGGGCGAGGGAAAAGAAATATATGGACCGTTAGGACCCAGCCGTTAGTGTTATGTTGTATTATGTAATACTATGTAGCGTATTAGTACTAGTTTATTGTGGAGTTTGCTGACACGTTGTCTTTGCTTCCGGAGTACCGGGTATTAGATGCTTGATGTAAATGCCTCGACAAACGCTTGATTTGCTTTAATGAGAAGCACACGTTTTTTTTGGTGGCTTAGAAACACCTGTGGACGTCCGTCTGCACCGCCCGGCGACCCGCGCGCGCCCGCGGGGACCAACCCGGTTTCTCACCGTGTGCCGGCGGCCACCCACGCGGCCCCCTCCGTGTCGGGGGCCGGTCCGAACTCGCATACGGGGCGAAGTGTCGGACCTCGATTCGGATGACGATCCGGACTTGTACTAGACGGGTGCGAGCACCCGTGTTTCCGTTTGGGAATCGATCGAGTTGTGGTTGTAAATGTTTAAAAGTCGATTTATTTGGTAAGGCGACCTTTTTAGTGAACTGAAACCGTTCAAGTCAACTTTGATCCTTTTCCGGCTCAAAGTTGAGTGGCACGGGACCTAATGATAAAGACTTGTACCCTTAAGCACTTCATGCCTGGAATGACTCTCATTGCCAATGGTTTCGGACATCCGGAAACCGTCGATTCTGAGTAAGAGGTGAGGGTACGTATTGGGAAGCCAACATCCGATAGATGCCAACACCCAATCCCACCCGCACTATAGCGCCCTCTACTAATCAATCGGTGGGCTGATAACCTAGTTCTTTTGTTGTGGTGGAAATACTGTAACATCCGTTGTTTTAACCCTATGCCTTTTACTACGTCGTTTATTTAAAGACAAGTAAGTATTATCGTCAAAGTAGTTGTATTTAAATTCTTTGCATGCGATTTCACGTGACAAGCAGGCCATGAAAAGATGCACGTAGGAGAGTAGAGAGTACTAGTATTATACGTATTAGCAAGTCAGTTTTAACGCGATAATACGGATATTAGTCATTCTCATGGTATACCTTACCTGGTTCGGTATTAATAGAGATGCATCGAACCTATTAAGGCGAGCACCCGGACTAATACGGAACCCGACCATCACTTTGTTCAGTTTTAGTTGTTTTACGTTTTGAATTCCGTGTTAGGTGATTTAGCATGCGATTATAAGGTCATAAAAGCAGTAAATCATACGAAAAACTGTAAATGCGAATGTAAGTAAATCACATTGTGAGGAGTTGCACCCTCGGAGTATACACTAAACGGGACTCGATGCATAGATAGTTGAGAGCAGATCTCGGAATTGCTCGGGTCTATTTAGTGTGTATTAGTATTGAAGTATGTGTTTTAGTAGATGTTCGTGGACCTAGTGTCCACATCTAGTGTTATCGTAGTGCATAATAAAATAAAGTGCAAATATGGAAAGCTTTGTTTAGATGACAACCTAGTGACGACTCGGTTTCAACAGGCGGATCCTTCTAGCTTAACCAGTGATTCTGGCAGAGCTCTGTTACCGTTTACCCCTCCTGCGGCTACTTCGGCAGAGATTTGTTACTATGGACTAGTTCTACGGCTAATCCGTCAGAGCTTCGCTACTAGACTTGAGCTAGTCGATCACAGGCACCTCGGTATCGAGTGGGGTGCTCGAAGGTGAGGAGTAGCGTCGATGTCGCTTTTATCGGAACTGCGATCGAGTGGATCCTTTGCCTCGGGTGTCGGAGTGCGAGCCCTTAGCGAGGGAGTTAGAGGGGGAAGAGAAGATGAGAAATTGTGTGTCGAATGAATGAGGCGGAGGGGGGTATTTATAGGTGTTTTCGGCCCTCGTCGCCCATATGGACGCCTGAGCTGGGGCGCACCAAGACTCGGGCGCCTGGACTAAGGCGCGGGAATACAAAGGCCCGTGAGGTGGGGCGGTCGGGATTTCGAAGATACGATTTTGATACTTTCCAAAACCGAGAGGGAGGAGGATAATACATATAGTGTCGAAGCTTTTTAGTGGCCCAGACCAAAGCTAGGCATGTTTTCTCGAGCATTGTATATTTGCATTCGTATTCCAAGAACTTTTTACTGATGTAGTAAATAGCCCGTTCTTTCGAATCGACTGTCTGGGCCAACATAGCCCCCATGGCTGTCTCGGTCGTTGTTAGGTATAACGACAAAGGTAAACCGGGTTGAGGTGGCATTAATACTGGCGGTGCAGACAGAATCTCCCTGATTTTATCGAAAGCCGTTTCACATTTATCGTCCCATAGTGTCCGTTTTCCTATCTTCAGTTTCTTGAAAATGGGTTCACATACCATGGTTAGCTTTGAAATGAACCGGCTGATGTATTGGACTTTCCCGAGAAACCCACTCATTTCTTTTTCGGTTTTGGGTGGCTGCATCTCGGTGATGGCCTTGATTTTAGCTGGGTCGACCTCGATGCCGCGTTGGCTAACGATATGGCCCAGTAATTTGCCCGACGTTACCTCGAAACTGCATTTTTGAGGGTTCAACCTCATGTTGTATTTTCGTAGTCGGGTAAAGAATTTTCTTAGGGCTGCAACGTGCCCTACTCGGTCATTGGACTTGACGATCATGTCGTCCACATAAACCTTCACTTCCTTATGCATCATGTCATGTAATAGAGTTATGGCGGTTCTTTGATAAGTGGCCCCGGCATTGATGAGCCCAAATGGCATAACGGTGTAACAGTAAGTACCCCAAGGTGTAATGAAGGTGATCTTACTCATGTCTTCTTCTGCCATTTTGATCTGATTGTATCCGGCGTACCCGTCCATGAATGATAGAAGGGCATGATCGGCCGTGTTATCCACCAGTATGTCGATGTGTGGTAACGAAAAATCGTCTTTTGGGCTGGCCTCATTAAGGTCCCGGAAGTCTACACATACCCGCACCTTGCCGTTCTTCTTGGGTACCGGCACGATATTTGCAACCCAGTCTGGATATTCAGACACTTGTATAAAGCCCGCTTTGAATTGTTTGTCGACTTCTTCTTTGACTTTGAGAGACCATTCGGGTCTCATTCAGCGAAGTTTCTGTTTTACCGGCTTACACCCGTCTTTGATGGATATACGGTGTTCAGCTATTTCCCGATCTATCCCTGGCATGTCCTTATAGGACCATGCAAAGACATCCTTGAATTCCTGGAGGACGTCCGTGAATTGTTTTCTCTCCTCGGGATCTAAAGATAAACCCAACTTAAGCATCTGGGCTCTAAAGTGGTTCCCATGTTAATGCACTCGGTTTCCTCAATTACCGGATCTCGGGACTCCCTTTGTTTGAGCTGCTCGATCAGATGTGGAGGTAGAGGTACCTGTTTGTTAGGTTTCTCAATGTCATTGCATAAAAAAATTTTGAAATTGAAAGAATTTAGGAAATAAGACAAGTCGTAAGCGGAATGGTTTTCGTTATTATTGATAGTAAATTTGGAAAAGAGCTCGAAGAGAGCGGCCATCTGATCGTTGGTCAGTGGCGGGATAGAGAGAGCTCTTGGGACAGACCCCGAGGCTCCGGTGGGTGCTACTAAAGGAAGAGGGGTTACAGACTCAATCCTAGTACTGGACCCTCTAAACTTGGACTCAGACTCCGACTCTGACTCTGACTCGGACTCAGACTCGGTATCCGGCATATCTCCTTCATCGGTGGTCAGCTTGTAAACTCGACCCTGGCTGTCGGTCCACTTGATAGTCTTCCTCCACAGCCCCGAACACTGGAGTGACAAAGTAATCAGTCAGTCTTGGGCTGTAAGGGCCCAAATAGGTACCCTTGAGGATGTTGGTGCGTGGCCTTCTGAACACCGGCCCGAACCACGTTCTCCGGGGTTATAGCATACCTCACTGTTTAGGACCTCGATGATCCTGCCAGCCGGGAGGTTTTGGCCTTGAAGTAGCTTCCGGTAAGTAACCCAAGTTTTGTAGCATCGTGTCGATGCTATTAGTGAAATAGGGTCAGAAAAGATATTCCTCCTCCATCATTCCCACGAAATAGAAACCTCGTGGGTCGGTTTGGCCTGCGGTGTTGCAGCTTGCCATGGTTATGGGGGTGGCTTCGGAAGTGATGACCCCTTCTCGTAGAGGCAGCTTGACCTTCCTGTGGAGGGTGGAGGATACGGCTTTGACCGCGTGGATCCAGGGCCTTCCGAGTAGCAGGTTGAAGGATGAGGCAATCACCTGGAATTCTAGTTCTTTTTCGATCGGGCCTGTTATGATAGTTAGATTAACAGCCCCAGCAACTGATTTTGGGCTTCCGTCAAAAGCCTGAATAGTTTGCGCGGTCGGAAGGTAGTCATCCTCGGTAATGCCGAGGGCCTTGGCAGACCTTAAGGGAAGGACATTCACAGCGGACCCGTCATCAATCAGGGTCATGGGGAGATATTTGTCCCGACAGATCACCGTGATGTACATGGCCAAGTTATGGGTGGCCCAGAACGGTGGGAGGTCGGATTCGGAGAAGGTGATGAGTGGGCCTTCTTCCTTGGATTTGCCCTTAAGATGGGGCAAAATAGTGGCTACCATTTCAGTGGGGGTAACCAACGAGTAGACCTTGATCTGATCGATAGCCTTAGTGAGTGCTGCCCGATGTTCTTGAGAACTAACCAAAAGCTACCATATAGTAAGATTAGTTCGAACCCTTTTCAGTTGTTTGACTGGGGCCGTGTCAGCGTTTGGCTCCTCGAGGGTAGCTTCCGTCCTGGCAGGTTCAGTGACGGTTTCCGGGGTAGAAGGGCCGACCGTGATGATGTGGGTGCTGGCAAAGGCTTTGGTTTTAGCCTTCCGGATTTCTTCGATGGTGATGGGGACAACTTCCCCCTTTGCTAGGTAAATGTCGTCTTCATCATCGTTCCATATCCCGTTAATTTGTGGGATGAAAGGAGAAATGAGATGAGAACAGTCGATTACTTCTCCAGTAAAAATGGCGTGAGCAATGGCAAGGAACTCTGCTTCCAAAACCAAAACAAAGGCGAAATCAAAGAAGACGAACTCGAGTTCGTCTACAAAGAAAGATGGCCAGAACAGTGATGGAAAAGGGATCAATAGATTGACAGGGCCAAAAACTCCGAATGAGAATCAACGAATGAAATCTATACACGAAGTTAATGGGATTCCTGGTCTCAACTTTGATGATGAGGATGACGCTGTGGACTGTCCATGGGTTACCCAAAGGGGGAAACGCAAAAATTCGAGTGCAGTTGAGACTAAGACAGACAAAGAGGAAAATGAAAAGGTGGAAGACGAACCATTGATACAATTTTCAAAGGATGACACCCATGAGGAGATCATGTACTGGGGACAGGCAGTGTACTGCTATGTTCTAGGTGCCAACCTGCCATGGGAGGTGCTTGAAGGTTTTATCAGACGTATTTGGAGACAGTACGATGTGGACAAAGTGTTGTTTATGCCTAATGGAATATTTCTTGTTAGGTTCAAAGAGATGAAAGGTAAAGATGTTGTTTTGAATGCGGGATATCATCTTTTTGACAATAAACCATTGATAGTGAATGCTTGGACTCCGACCACTGATTTGCTTAAAGAGGACGTGAAGGTTGTACCTACGTGGATACGGTTTCACGCCTTGCCAATTAGATTTTGGGGGACATGTTTACCACGAATAGCGAGTTTGGTTGGAAAATTTATCAAGACTGATCAGGCAACAAAGGATAAGACGAGACTGGGTTTCGCCAGGGTTTTGGTGGAACTTCAGGTGGGTAAATCATACACTAATCAAGTTAAATTTCTGGATGAAGAGGGCGTTAAACAGGTGATGAATGTCGAATATGAATGGAAGCCCACTGTCTGTACTACTAAGTGTAAAGGCATAGGGCATGAAACCGGAGCTTGTAGGAAGGGGAAGAAACCAGAACAGGTGAAGAAGGGTACAACCCCTAAGCTGACCTGGAGGGTAAAGAAACCAGACCTGAACTCCACTGTCATTCAGCCTGGGAGTCCTTCAAGGACTTTTAAGGAGCTTTTAACTAATAGAGAAATCCCTATCACAATTCCAAACGATGAAAATGGTGGGATTAAACACCCAATAGTGATCGAAGATGGCGACACTAACCCCAACATTCCCCCTAATGAATAGAATCGATTCTGGAATGTGAGAGGTACGAATAGTGTACATAAGCAAATAACAATAAAAGAATTCCTTAATAAACAGGAGGTGGCCTTATTTGGTCTCCTCGAAACAAAAATAAAGAGTACTACTGCTAATAATATTTCTTTGAATTTGTTTGATGGGTGGAGCCTCACTACCAACATGAGTAGACACAAGGGGGGTCGTGTCTAGGTTTTATGGCGACCTACTATCTTTGAGGTTGATGTGTTGGATTGGGATGTCCAATTTATACATGCTGAGGTTACGATTAAGACAACCATGAAGAAGTTTCGCTTAACTATGATATATGCCTTCAATGAAGGATGTGATAGGAAGAGTCTTTGGGCAAGTCTGAAAAGCTTCGCTGCTGGATACAGTGGTCCTTGGTGTCTCGCTGGAGATTTTAATACTGTTATAGATAAAGAGGAGCGACTAGGGGGTCAAACCAAAGAGGAAGATATGGAGGACTTTGTTGCCTGCCTCGAGGAATGTAATATGATGGATATTACGGCTACTGGCACATTTTTCACGTGGACAAATAAACAGGAGGCAGGGTCTAGAAAAGTTAGTAGATTGGATAGATTCCTAATCAACCCGGAATGGAGTGACTCATTTCCTGAAATGGTGGCTCATTTTCATAATGAAGGATTTTTTTATCATACTCCTTGTGTCGTTCGTGCTTCCTCTATTGAGTATAATCAGAAAAGAAGCTTCAAGTTCTTCAATATGCGGACCATGACTACCTCATATCATGATACAGTTCAGAAGCATTAGGAGAGTGAGGTGGAAGGTGTGTCGATGTTTCGTATTGTAAAAAAATTAAAGACCCTTAAACAATTCTCAAGCTGTTAAATAAGGAGTGTTTCGATAACATTGAAGTGCAGTTTAACTCAACTGCTGCTGACCTTGATCGAATTCAGGATAGAATTAAGGCCTGTCCTACTGATGATGACCTGATTAATAAGGAGAATTGTCTGCTTAGAGAAGTCACGCTGCTGCAACAGGCAAGGGACAGTTTTTGGCGACAAAAAGCAAAGTCCCACTGGTTGAAAGAGGGTGATTTCAACTCTGCTTACTTTCATATGTGTCTTAAGCAAAGACAACAAAAGAATAGAATCACCCAAATTGATGATGCTAGAGGCAGATTATGCACTACCAGCAAAGACATTCAGGCTGCTTTCTTGAGTTTCTATTCAGATTTGCTTGGTAAGTCAAAACCTGTCAGGCCAGTTAGAAAATCTATCGTTGACAAGGGTAAAACGTGTTCTAAGGAGCATTGTAGCATTCTGCTACAACAGGTGAACGAAAAAGAAATTAAGAGCATTGTCTTTTCCATACCGAAGGACAAGGCCCCCGGACCGGATGGCTATACCAGTGAGTTCTACCAAGCATCTTGGGATTACGTGGGTCCTGAGATATGCAAAGCAGTCCAAATTTCTTCAGGACAGGACAACTACTGAAACAGGTTAATGCAACGAATTTGTCCTTGATCCCTAAGACAGTCAATCCATCCAATGTAACTCAGTTTCGCCCTATAGCATGTTGTAATGTCATCTACAAGATCATCTCGAAGGTAATCTGCAACAGACTTGCTAAAGTGCTACCTGACATCGTTGAGAATACACAAGGTGCGTTTATTTAGGGTCGATCAATTATTGAGAATATCCTTGTATGCCAGGACTTGGTTAAGCTATATGACAGGAAGAGCTCGTCCCCGAGGTGTCTTTTCAAGATCGATCTCCAAAAGGCGTAGGATTCTGTGGAATGGGATTTCCTCGAGCAAATGTTGCATGCCCTAAATTTCCCTTATTTGGTAATTATGCAGATTATGAGTTGTGTTACAACTATGACATACTCTATCACTATGAATGGGAATTCGTTTGGGTACTTTCGAGGCCAAAGAGGACTTAGACAAGGTGATCCCATATCACCTCTCCTGTTCACACTTTGTATGGATTATCTGGCCAGGACACTCAAATATGCCACGGACAAATACAGTTTTCAGTATCACCCTCTATGTACCCAGCTCAAGATTACTCATCTTATGTTTGCGGATGATCTTCTTATGTTCTGTAAAGGTAATGCCCAGTCCATCCTACTGCTTATGAAAGCTTTTGCAACTTTTTCTGGGACCACGGGGCTGGAGAAAAATAGCAGTAAATCTGAAGTCTTCTTCAATGGCGTGGATCGAAACTTGATTGAAGACATTATTTCTGTTACCGGGTTCAAGGAAGGGGAGATGCCATTTAAATATCTGGGCGTTCCTATTAAACCTGGAAGATTAAACAAAAAAGAATGCCGAATCTTGATTGAGAAAATCGTGGCTAGGATTAGGAGCATTGGGGCGAGGAAATTATCGTACGCAGGCAAAGTCACGCTGATTAATGCGGTCCTCAATTCGATTCACTGTTACTGGGCTTTTATTTTTATTCTTCCAGTTTCGATTGTTAAGCGAGTGGAAGCTATATGTAGAAATTTCCTATGGTAGGGTACCGCAGAATATCAAAGAGTCCCTTCGATTGCTTGGGAAAAAATTACCTTGCCCAAAGACGAAGGGGGACTAAATATTAAACAGATTGATTCTTGGAATATGGCAGCCATAAGCAAGATTGTGGATTGGGTTTACACCCAACCGGAAAAGCTATGGATCAAATGGATCAATCAGGTTTATCTGAAGAGCAAAGATTGGGACGACTATACTCCTAAATCTGGCGACAATTGGAACTGGAAGAGTATATGTCGGATCAAAGATAAACTGAAGGATGGATATAGAGACAAGATTTGGGATGCTGCTCCTGCCTATACTATCAAAAGTGGGTATGATTGGCTTCGTACATCGAGTAACTTGAAAGATTGGACCTGTGTGATTTAGAACAGCTGGAATATTCCCAAACATACGATGATTTCCTGGATGATTATGAACAATGGCATGAAGACTAAGAGCAAATTGAGACAATGGGGTTGTACCGATGACGATAGATGCTGCACCTGTCAGGCCGAGGAAGAGACAATTGACCACATCTTCGTCGATTGTGAATATGCCAGGAAAATTCTCGATGCTATTCGCGCTTGGTATGGTCCGGTCATGAGGATTGATATGCTGCAAGTTCAGGCGAAGGACATTAAATGGAAAAAAATGCTATGGTGATTACTGCATATTACTATCATGTGTGGCAACAGAGAAACAAAGCAAGAGTTGAGGGTGTTCTACAAACACCTGCGACAGTGGCGCATAGTATCAAGAGGGATTTAAAGGCGAGACTCCGATTGATGATGCCGGGAGAAGAACTGAGCTAGATGATATTACTAAGCTACTGTTTCCCTGAAGCTTGTTATGTTTTTGTGCCCATGTTTAATTTGGGCTAATTGTTTTTGGTCGTTTTGGTTTTATTCTCCATTTGTCCTTGGTTGATACATGGACTAATGGACTGATTGTATATGGATCTGCTTGTTTATATATAATTACACTCTCATTTTACCAAAAAAAATGGTGTGAGCACTGAAGGGGTTCTCTTTGTTGCTCGGTTTGTCATTGGGCAATGGTATCTTCCCACTTTTGATTAGATCCTGAATGAGATGCTTCAATTTCCAGCATTTTTCAGTATCGTGCCTATTACCTCGGTGATACTGGCAATAGGCCTGAATGTTATAGCTTTTGGATCGTTTCTCGACCGGGATATCCGGAGTTGGGCCTATCGGCTGGATCAGAACCTTGGAGGAAAGCCTTTGTAAGGCGTAAGTATAGGCGGTCCCTATATCAGTGAATACCCGAGTTGGAGTATTCTTTTTGGATGAGGTGTCTAGTGAATTAACCTCGTCAAAGATGCTGCGGGTTGCAGCTGCAGTTGCGGGCTTGCTGGTGGATGAGCTGGCCCCTTGGTACCCTTTGGCAGAGGCCTTAGTAAGGCTCTCTAGCCTTAAGTCATCTTCAATTCTTGTACCCATCTCGGTTAAGGTGGCGAAATTGGGTATGACTGCGTACCGGAGATGGACCCGGTAAGAGGGGAGGAGATTCTTCATGAAGGCCTCCACCAACACCTTTTCGCTGGGCTTATCAACCAGCTTCACGCTTTCGGCCCTCCACCTTTGATGGTATTTGGTGAAACCTTCCTTGGGCTCTTGGGCCATGACCTCCAGAGTACGCATGGTAGTCTGGATCTCAGTATTGTCTGCGTGATTTCGGGCGAACTCCGTTGCTACATCGTCCCAAGTCTTGTATTTCTTGGAATCGAGCCTGTAGTACCAGGCTTTCGGATGCTTCTCGGGGGAAGAAGCAAACAGGTGCTTAAACATGGTGGACTTAACTCCTTTGACCGCCATGAATTCCTTGAAGGCTCGATATGGAGTACCGGGTCTTCAGTCCCATCTTACATCGGTAGGCCCGTGAGGTTGAGATTGGCGGGCAACTCGTCGGTCAGGGGTGAATAAGCCCGAGCATTCTCGGTATGGATGGTGTTATTGGTCGACAAATGGACCTGTTCTTGCAGCCTGCGGACCGCGCTGGCCAATTCAGCTAACGGCCGGGTAGTCTCGGTGTTACAACTAGGGGTTCCTTGCTCCACAGAACTTACACGGGTAAGGATGGCAATCTGGTCTTCCCTCATTGCCGTCAATTGGGTCTCCAACTTAGCCAATGCGGCTGTCAACTCATCTATGGCTTGTTTCGTCATGGCTCGGGTGAAGGGCGGCCTGTCTGTAAGAGTACCGCGTAATCAGTAACTAACCCAAATCCTGGAATAAAGGTACATCCCGAGAGAAAGAAAGACTGAAAAAGAATGACTCGAAAAAGACACCTAGACGGGTGACTCGTACAAGGTGGGCCTCCCTTAGGATTCGGCGTGTGGGCCGAGTCCTGTTCGAAGGAGGGTCCACATGAGATATTCCCCAAACTTTTAGACTTGAGTGTATAGACGGGCCATCCTTTGTAGGAGTAAGTCCTACGTAGGTGGGCCTTGCCTTAGTCAAATAAGGCGGACTGGGATAGGGAGGAAACTCGTGATGTAAGATCGACGGAGTTTCGACGTTAAAGACCTTCGACTATTTATGACACGACCCGACACTGCTAAATATGGGAAGTCCTAAGAAGAGGAAATTTTTGCAAAGGAATCAATTTTAGGAAGTCCGGTAAACCGGCAGACGGCCCGATTTTCAAAAATCGGAAAATGTTATCGGGCCGGGGTTTTGAAGTTTTGAAAATAAATTTTGAAATTGGTAGCATACCGGCTAAAAATAGGTTGGTTTGAGTAAAATCATAAGTCCTAAATTCGGTATATTTCCCGAGTTTTGAAATTGGATGTTTTTGGAAAAGGATGCAATTTTGAAAAGGACGATTTTGAAAATGACTCGGAAACCAAGTAGCATATAGTCACGGAAGCATTATAACGACGCCATGTATGCTTTACACTAAGTCTCGGTTGGTCTATAAGGGGTCTATACCAGTGCACATAGCCTATCCGAGAATCGGGGCGGACTTCCTAAGTCGAGTTGAGCTAAGAACATGCCGTGAAACCCATACGAATCGACTATGAACACCTTTGACATATCCAATTTGGACTACATCAATAGTATAGTGGGACGTCGGTCACCAGTACCGGCCCGGGAAAATATGGGGTTATGCATGAACCGTAAAACTAAAACGCGTATTGTACTAGTCAAACGATTTCTATTCGAGTCTCACCCTGAGGATGCCGATGGTAAGTCACACATTAGTTAATCCCCAGCGGAGTCGCCAAATTGTGGACATGACATAGGTCCACCCCGACGCGGCCACGCGCGGGTTTGGGGAGGCGAATGAATCTCCATATGAGATGGGTCGAATTGAAATTTAAATCGAAGTGGAGTCGCCACCGAAATTTGTGGGAGTTCGGGCCCATTCGAACCCACTCTATATCTTAGTGGGCCATGCACAAAGTATGGCCCATTCGGATGTCAGAGTTTATTGGGTTCGTCCCTTAGCATTTGATACCGATACCGAAATTATTGGATACCGTGTATTGAATGACTCTCGTTTGCCAATGGATTCGGACATCCGGAAACCATGGTTCTGAGTAAGGGGTGAGGGTACGTGTTGGGAAGTTCACAAAGAACACCCAACCCCGCCCGCACATTAGCAGCCTCTACTAAGATATCGTTTGATTTTAAAATACGCGCGTTAGTAATTCGATGAATGATATGCAAACATTATTTTGCCTAAACATGCGAGAATTTGAATGGGTTACTAAGTCGATTTAATGCATCTAAATTTAACGTCAAAGTTGTATTTAGCATGCGAGGTTTGTTTTAGTATAATAGAACAAACAATAAAAATAAATCGCTAACAACATGAACAAACAAGTTAGTAACGGTTTATAAATTGAATAAAAGATGTAAATATGATGCAATGCATGGTTTTGAAAAGTTTATGACACGTGATTGACTTGACACGTGTTGACCGAAGTCATAAAATTATTTTATCGGGACTGGATGATGCTGAAAACTCACGGTTTTGATAATATAGGAGCCACTCGATCGAGTCACTAAGGCACTCGACCGAGTGGACTCGAAAAAAGTATTTTGCCCGACTTTTGGGGTGCCACTCGATCGAGTGGGCTAGGCACTCGATCGAGTGCCATCTGTACAGACTGCTGTCCGGTTTGTTTTTGCTCTCGGAATTGTTTTTTTTTGAAAATTGATAGTTTTGTTAAGTCGCGTAAAAATATGATACGATTTATACTCGACTTAAATTTTTGATACTCGTTATATTCAACATTCGATAATGAAATCGATATCAAATATTCGGAGCGATTTTTTGAAAAGATGTTTTGTAAATTGTTCTGAAAATCGAACTAAAACAATATGAACTCTCTCCGCGTCGAAATCGTCGTATTTTGTTTATGTGATGATTTTTTAGCATCAACGAGATAAATTTAGTTCTTTTAGGTACGATATTCGACTATAGAGTCGGTATCGTGTTTTAAGAACGTTTGTTTTTATATAAAAAAATAGATTGTAGCGATAATATCGGTATTAGAAAGAAAGAGAAAAAAACGTGATGATGACCCATATGAAGACGGACGAACGACGACTCAAAGGGGAAAAAAAGATGAGAAGAAGAAGGAAAGAAAAGAGAAGACGAGATTTGATTTTACACCCTCAACCTACATGTTTGTGTTCTCGGAACGGGGCTCGTCGGAATGTGGCTTAGACACGGGAGCGTCGAGATAATGTGGGTGAGTTATGGTGGTTTGAGTGTGACTAGTGTATGGGTGTCGGGTTAGAGGTGGCCGGATCTTCGGAAGAGGGACGGCGTAATCTCGGGTGTGCGTGTTTGATGATTGTTGATGTGAGTATGAATGTATGTTAGATGTGATTGATGTGTAGATGTGTAGATGTGTGTATTGTATGTTGTAAGGGGGCCTATTTATAGTAGAGTTCCTCGACTGAAGCTAAGAGAGGTAGCTTAACTTGGGTGACAAGAAATACCGTTTTTGATAGGAAAAGCATGCAATTCGGGAGGAAGGAGGATTCTGTTGCTTGGTTGGAAAGAAATCCTCCTCGGGCTGGAAAAGGAGTCACTCGACCGAGTGGCACTGGTACTCGGTTGAGTGCCCGGTTTTGACACCGGTTCAGCGTGGGTTTTTGAGCTTACTCGACCGAGTGGGCTGATCTACTCGATCGAGTGGGTCTAGCTCCGGTAGAACTCCTTTTAAGGATCGAATTCTATCTCTTACGGATTTGTTTATTAGTTTTTTGTGGCTGATTTTTGTAGTGATTGATTTCCAGTCGGATTTCCAACGTGGCGCAGCAGATATTTATGTCTCGGAAATGTCTTTGACCGGGGTTTGACTCGGTCGCTAAAAGACGATTTTGCCCTTGGTGTCGGTTTTGACCCAAATTAGTCTTATTTAACTAGGAACAACCCACTGGGCCTGAATTTGAGGTCGGTTTTGTGAGATTTGTACTCCGTAAAAAAGTCCAAGCCAAATACCAATGATTTTGAGCCCATATTCGAGTATGTCAAAGCACGTTTGCGTCCGATCATCATCGGGTGTTTTTCGGAAACTGCCATAGACACCTAACGGCCAAAAGTTGGTGTCTACAGCGTGGCACCAGTTGCGGTGCGGATCGACGTCCGGTATCTTATCGGGCCAGTTTCGGTAATTATCAGCTATCTTTTTTAGTATGGTGACAATTGTTTTATTGGTTGCTTCTACCGCTCCATTTGTTTGGGAACGGTAGGGTGAGGATGTATGCCTCTGAATTTTATATTTGGTTAGCAGAACCGCAGTTTCGGCCTGAAAGTGAGTCCCGTGATCACTGATGAACTCATGCGGGATCCCGTACCGGCATATTATCTTGTTCTGGATGAACTTAGCTACATGCTTGGCGTTGAGAATACGGTAGGATTCAGGCTCGACCCATTTGGTGAAATAGTCGATAGCTACCAAGATGAAGCAGTGTTCGCCTATACCGGAGGGATGTATTTTCCCGATTATGTCGATACCCCATGTCGAAAACGGCCAAGGTGATGTCATGGTGTATAGCAAAGATGACGACATATGTTGTACATTAGCGAAGATTTGACAGTTATGAAAGTGTTTGACGTACTGCTTGCAGTCGGTTTCCATGTTGTTCCAGTAATATCTAAGCCTCACGATTTTTCAGACTAGCATATGGGAATTCATATGCGGACTGCACTCGCCGTCGTTTACTTCGGCCATAACTTTTTCAGCCTTAATTTTATCGAAGCATAGGAGAAGAGCCCCTTGTGCCATAGTTGCCCGTCGTCGCTATGAATAAACTGGGTGGCTAGTCTTCGTAGGGCTTTCCTGGCCCGACTGTCGGTCCCGGGGGAATATTCCCCCGTTGACAAGTATGTTAAAATAACCTGATACCATGGCTCGGGATCGGCTATTTCAATGTCTTCGATGGCGTGGATATATGCCGGCTCAGACCGTCTTTCGACACAAATCGACATACTGGTCAGGTGATCTGGAATATTTAGTAAAGATGCCAATTTTGAGAGTGCATCTGCAAACTGATTTTCTTCCCGAGGCAGGTATATATACTCTCCCTTTTGGAATTGTTTCTCGAGAGTCCTTACTCGCGCCTGGTAGGCCACGAGGTTGGCGTTCTGAGTTTTCCATTTCTGGAGTGCCTGATTAATGACCAAGGATGAGTCAACGTGTACCCGGAAATTTGTAACCCCTAAATTGGCGGCGACTTGTAACCCATGGATGCGTGCTTCGTACTCGGTGGCGTTATTAGTGACGTCGAAGTCCAATTTGATGGACACGAGAGTATGTTCCCCTTTTGGTGAGATTAAAAGAATCCCGACTCCGAACCCTCGGAAATTGGATGCCCCGTCGAATATAAATCCCATGTTTCTGTATCGGTATGGAATATGTCTTCGTCTAGGAAGAACCAAGTGTGGATGTGTCCTTCTTCGGTTACGGGAATATCGGCGAGAAACTCGACTCTTCCCTACCCTTAATAGCTTTTAATGGTACGAACTTCAGGTCAAACTCTGCCAACATTAGAGTCCATCTAGAAATTCTGTCGTTGAGAATGGGCTTTTCGAAGTGGTATTTTATGGGGCCCATCTTGGATAATACCTGAACATCGTACCTGAGCATATAATGTCGGAGCTTCTTGGTGGCCCAGACCAGAGCTAAGCACGTTTTCTCGAGCAAGGTGTATTTACATTCATACTCTAAGAATTTTTTGCTGATGTAATAAATAGTTCGTTCTTCTGAGTCGACTGTTTGCGCCAGCATAGCCCCCATGGCTGTCTCGATCGTTGTTAGGTATAACGACGAAGGCAAACTGGGTTAAGGTGGCATTAAGACCGGCATAACAGACAAGATTTCTTTGATTTTATCGAAGGCCGCTTGACATTTATCGTCCCACAGTGTTCGTTCCCCTACTTTCAATTTCTTTAAAATTGGTTCACATACCATGGTAAACTTGGAGATAAACCGGCTGATATATTGAACTTTCCCGAGAAATCCCCATATTTCTTTTTCTGTCTTAGGAGGATTCATCTCAATTACGACTTTTATTTTTGCTGGATCGACCTTGATACCACGTTGGCTAACTATATGACCCAGTAATTTGCCAGATGTTACTGCACTTTTGAGGGTTTAGCCTCATGTTGTATTAGCGCAGTCGAGTAAAGAATTTCCTTAGGGCAGTGATGTGCCCATCCTGGTCCTTGGATTTGACGATCATGTCGTCTACATAAACCTCTACTTCCTTATGCATCATGTTGTTTAATAAGGTCGTAGCGGTCCGTTGGTACGTGGCCCCAACATTAATGAGACCAAACGGCATGACGGTGTAGTAGTAAGTACCCCAAGGTGTAGTGAAGGTGGTCTTACTCATATCTTCTTCCGCCATTTTGATTTGATTGTACCCGGCATATTCGTCCATAAAAGACAGAAGGGCATGGACAGCGGTATTGTCCACCAATATCTCGATGTGTGGTAACGAAAAGTTATCTTTTGGGCTTGCCTTGTTAAGATCCCGAAAGTCCACGCACACGCACACCTTACATTCCTTTTTAGGAACCAACACGATGTTCGCAACACAGTCTGGATATTTGGACACCTGTATGAAGCCGACTTTAAACTGTTTATCGATTTCTTCTTTGACCTTGAGAGACCATTCGGGTCTCATTCAACGAAGTTTTTGCTTAACCGGTTTGCATCCGTCTTTAACTGGTATGTGATGCTCAGTTATTTCTCGGTCTATCCCTGACATGTTCTTGTAGGACCATGCGAAGACGTCTTTGAATTCTTGGAGGAGGCTTGCGAACTGTTGTCTCTCGTCGGGATCTAAGGATAACCCTATTTTAAGCATCTGGGGCTCTAAGGTTGTTCCCACATTAATGGACTCCGTTTCTTCGATTACCGGATTCCGGGACTCCCTTTGCTCTAACCGCTCGATCAGGTGTGGAGGTAGGGATACTGTTCATCGGGTTTCTCAATGTCAATGCATAAAATATTTTTGAAACCAGAATTGCAGTTAAAAAGAGACAAGTCCTAAGCAGTACGATTGTTATTATTGATTGAAAATTTTGAAAACAGCTTGAAAAGAGCAGCCATCTGATCATTGGTCAGTGGCGGGATAGGTAGGGCACTTGGGACAGACCCCGAGGCATTAGCTGGAGTAAATAAAGGGAGAGGGGTTATAGGAGTGACTTTAGCACCAGACCCCTTAGACTCGACCTCAGACTCTGATTCAGACTCGAACTTGGACTCAGACTCAAACTCAGAAGCAGGCATGTCCCCTTCCCTGGTGACCAGCTTGTAGATCCTCCCTCGACTGTCAGTCCACTTGACAGTCCTCCTCCAAGCCCTGTTTCCCGTCTCGGAACCAACATCCGAGATGAGCTTGGTTGGGTCAAACCTGTTGCTGCGGAGGATGAGGTTGACCAAGTCTTCCTTTGGAGCCGGGGCTATCATGACTTCCTTGAATAGTAGTCCCAACGCGGGCTCAGCATTGTCGACACCTCCAGATTGGATGAGGGTGAACACATCATCCGGAATATAATTGTAATCCCGGGCCAATTGGGTCCAGGGGTGCACAGTATTGGGTTGGAATAGACCAACCTAGACGGCCCCAAATACCGGCGTGAGGAAGTTGTCAGTTAGCCGTGGGCTATAAGTGCGCAAGTGGATACATTTAATGATATTGAAGGCCTTTTCGATGGCTGCTCGGACAATATTGCCCGGCGTTGTGGCATAACCGAGGCCGAAGTGAGAGTCTTCTTCCTTAAGGACCTCGATAATCTTCTCAGCTGGAAGATATAGCCTAGAGGTAGCCCCTGGGAAATACTCCAAGTTTTGCAGCATCGTGTCGATGATGGTGGTGAAATAGGGCCTGAAGAGGCATTCCTCCTTGATCATTCCCACGAAATCGAACCCTTAAGGTCCGCGACGAGGCGGCCCATGGCATTGCAGCTAGCCACGGTCATAGGGGTTGCGTTCAAGGTGATAACACTATCATGCAGGGGCAACTTAATTTTTTGGTGGAGGGTGGAGGATACCGCTTTGACGGCGTGGAACCATGGCCTCCCTAGGAGCAGGTTGAAGGAGTAGGTGACATCAATCACCTGGAACTGCAACTCTTTTTCTATTGGACCCGTTATGATGGTTAGTTTAACAGCCCCAGCTACTGATTTTGGGCTCCCATCAAATGCCTGGATGGTTTGAGCAGTCGGGATGTAGTCAGCCTCGGTAATACCAAGGGCTTTGGCAGTCCTTAAGGGAAGGACGTTGACCGCAGACCCATCATCAATTAGGGTAATTGGGAGATACTTCCCGTGGCAAATCACTATAATATAAAGGGCTAAATTGTGGGAAGCCCCGAATGGTGGAAGATCGGCTTCGGAGAAGGTGATTAATGGGTCTACTTATTTAGCTTTGCCCTTCAAGTGGGGCAGGACCGTGGGTACCATTTCAGCAGGGGTAACCATGGAGTCGATCTTAATCTGATCGAGAGCCTTAGTAAGTGCCTCCCGATGCACTTGCGAACTAACCAGAAGTTGCCATATAGTGAGGTCAACTTAAGTCTTCTTCAACTGTTTTACGAGAGCCGTGTCAGTGGTCGACTCTTCAGGGGTGACTTCCATTCTGACTGGCTCAGTGACGGCTGCCGGAATAAGGGTGTCCCTAGAGCTACTAGCTTGATAGAGATGACCAGAGCGGGTGAGGTGGTTACTGGCTAGGACATTGGTTTTAGCCTTTCGGACCCCTTCACTGGTAATGGGGACAGTCCCTTTGACGAAGTAGACGTCGTCCTCATCATTGAACCAGATCCCGTTCACTTGTGGGATGAAAGGAGAGATAAGCTGGGAACAGTCGATCACCTCCTCGAAAAAGATAACGTGGGAGCTAAAGGGATTGTCCTTATAACTTCGTTTGTCCCCGGACAAAGGAATCTTGCCGCTCTCGACCAGGTCTTGGAGAAGATGCTTCAACTTCCAGTTGTTTTTGGTATCGTGCCCGTTGCCTCGTTGGTCTTGGCAATAGGACTAGGCATTATAATTCTTGGACCGTCGATTGACTGGAACTCAAGTGTTGGGCCTATTGGTTAGATTAGGCCCTTGGAAGATAGCCTTTGTAAGGCATAAGTATAGGTGTGTGGACGTCCGTCCGCACCGCCTGGCGCCCTGCGCGCGCCCGCACGGGACCGACCCGGTTTTATCACGGCGGCCACCCACGCGGCCCCCTCCCGGTCGGAGGCCGGTCCGATCTCGCGTTCGGGGCGATGTTTCGGACCTCGCTTCGGATGACGATGCGGACTTGTACTTGACGGGTGCAGGCACCCGTGTTTCCATTGGAATCGATCGAGTCATGGTTGTAAATGTTTAAAGGCCGATATGTTTGGTAAAGCGAACTTTTTGGTGAACCGAATTTGTTGCCGATTTGTGGATTCGCCACCGAGTCAATTATGGGAACTCGGAAACCGTTCAAGTCAACTTTGGTCCTTCGCTGGCTCAAAGCTGAGTGGCACGGGACCTAAAGATAAAGACTTGTACCCTTAACCACTCCATGCCTTGAATGACTCTCATTGCCAATGATTTCGGAAATATGGAAACCGTCGATTCTGAGTAAGGGGTGAGGGTACGTATTGGGAGGCCAACGTCCTCTAGACATCAACACCCAATCCCGCCAGCACATAGCGGCCTCGACTAATCAATCAGTGGGCCGATAACTTTGCTCCTTTGTTGTGGTGAAAGTACTGTAACGTCCGTTGTTTTAACCCTATATCTTTGGTATGTCGGTTGTTTAAGGACAAGTAAGCTTTGTCATCGAAGTAGCTATGTTTACATTCTTTGCATGCGATTTCACGTGACAAGCAGGCCATGAAAAGATGCGCATAGGAGAGTAAAGGGTACTATTATACGTATTAGCAAATCACTTTTTACGTGATAATACGGATATTAGTCGTTCTCGTGGTATACCTTACCTGGTATTATGCTTAAGATGCGTCTGCTCGGTATTAATAGAAATGTATCGAACCACAGGTGGTGAGCACCGAGACTAATACCGAACCTGACCATCGCTTTGTTCGGTTTTAGCTTGTTTACGTTTTGATTCTCATGTTAGGTGATTTAGCATGCGATTATAAGGTCATAAAAGAAATAAATTATACGAAAGCTGTAAATGCGAATGTAAGTAAATCACGTAGTGAGGCGTTGCACCCTCGGAATATACGCTAAACGTACGGGACACGATGCTGTGGACGTCCGTCCGCACCGCCCGGCGCCCCGCGCGCGCTTGCGCGGGACCGACCCGGTTTTCAACGTGTGGCAGCGGCCACCCACGCGGCCCTCTCCCTGCCGGGGGCCGGTCCGATCTCGCATACGGGGAGAAGTGTCGGACCTCGATTTGGACGATGATCCGGACTTGTACTAGAGGGGTGCGGGCACCCGTGTTTCCGTTTGGGAATCGATCGAGACGTGGTTGTAAATGCTTAAAGGCCGATTCATTTGGTAAGGTGACCTTTTTAGTGAACTGAATTCTATTTGTCGATTTGTGGAGTCGCCACCGAGTCAATTATGGGGACTCGAAAACCGTTCAAGTCAACTTTGATCCCTTCTCGGCTCAAAGTTGAGTGGCACGGGACCTAAAGATAAAGACTCGTACCCTTAAGCACTCCATGCCTAGAATGACTCTCATTGCCAATGGGTTCGGATATCCGGAAACCGTCGATTCCGAGTAAGGGGTGAGGGTACGTATTGGGAAGCCAACATCCGATAGATGTCAACACCCAATCCCGCCCGCACTATAGCGGCCTCTACTAATCAATCAGTGGGCTGATATCCTAGTTCTTTTGTTGTGGCGGAAGTGCTGTAACATCCGTTGTTTTAACCCTATATTTAGCTACGTCGGTTATTTAAGGACAATTAAGTTTTATCGTCGAGGTAGTGGTGTTTACATTCTTTGCATGCGATTTCACATGACAAGCAGGCCATGAAAAGATGCACGTAAGAGAGTAGAGAGTACTATTATTATACGTATTAGCAAATCAGTTTTAACGCGGTAATACGGATATTAGTTGTTCTTGTGGTATACCTTACCTGGTATTCTGCTTAAGATGCGTCGGTTCGGCATTAATAGAGATGCATCGATCCTAATATGGTGAGCACCCAGACTAATACGGAACCCGACCGTCACTTTGTTCAGTTTTAGTTATTTTACGTTTTGAATTCCGTGTTAGGTGATTTAGCATGCGATTATAAGGTCATAAAAGCAATAAATCATACGAAAAACTGTAAATGCGAATGTAAGTAAACGACATTGTGAGGAATTGCACCCTCGGAGTATACACTAAACGGGACTCGATGCATAGATAGTTTTGAGAACGGATCTCGGAATTACTCGGGTATATTTAGTGTGTTTTAGTATTTGTGGTTGAAGTTGGGACGTTACGTATTTTAGTAGATGCTTGTGGGCCTAGCGCCCACATCTAGTGTTGTCGTAGTGCATAATAATAGAAAGTACAATATGGAAAGTTTTGTTTAGATGGCAACCTACTGACGACTCAATCAACAGGCGGATCCTCTTAGCTTGACCAGTGACTCCGGCAGAACTCCTTTACCTTTGGACCTTCCCGCGGCTACTCTGGCAGAGCTTCATTGCTAAGGACTAGTTCTGCGGCTAATCCGGCAGAACATCGTTACTAGTTTTGAGCTAGTCGATCACAGGCACCTCGGTATCGAGTGGGGTGCTCAAAGGTGAGGAGTAGCGTCGATGTCGCTTTTTTTATCGGAACTACGATCGAGTGGATCGTTTTCCTCGGGTGTCGGAGTGCGAGCCCTTAGCGAGAGTTTAGAGGGGGAAGATAAGAATGAATTGTGTCGAATGAATGAGGCGGAGGGGGGTATTTATAGGTGTTTTCGGCCCTCGTCGCCCATATGGACGCCTGAGCTGGGGCACACCAGGACTCAGGCACCTGGGCTAAGGCGTGGTGAGACCCAGGCGCGTAGGGTGGGGCGGTTGGGATTTTGAGGATACGGTTTTGATACTTTCCAAAACCGTGAGACGGGTGTATAATACGTTTCTTGGGTGTTAAGGCTTCCCGCGGCTGGACCTATTTAGTGGGCCTCGGGTGTTCATCCCGAGGTTCGCTTGACACGGTGTCGACTCGGTTCGAGTTTTGGGGCCGACTCGGGGTTCCGGTGTCGGAATTAACTCTAATTAGTGTCTATGTGACCGTAAAAACACGACTAAGGCTGACATCATGTTAGTTTTTAATTTTTCCGAGTAATTATTTGATCCGTTCTATAGGAAAACTACCTACAACATCGTGAACCCGTGTCGCGTTGCAATCCTATTGGCATCGGGTGTTTGTTGGGCACTTCTGCAGCCACCAGGTCCAAATCTGGGTGTCTACAGAAGCCCCCACTTTGACTGAGGCTTGGACAAGCCGAAAGTCAAAGTATAGCCGCCCAGGTCAATCGAAGATTACGACCTGGTGGCTGTACGGTCGGGTCGTTTTAAGTCCAGTGGACTACGTGTTGAGGCTTGCCAGCCATAGCTTAGAAATCATACCTGACGTCTTCGCTTGCGGTTGCTTGCTTGGGCCCGGGCCGTTGCTTGACATCTTGTTCTTGATTCTTTGTGCGCGCGCGCTTTGTCTACTTCAGTTTATTTAGAGGTTTTTTTTTCATTTTTTAAGTGTTTCTGCGCGCTAGCAACGCATTAAGTGTGAGCGCAAAGGATGCTCATTTTGTGTTGGCTTTTATTTGCACAAGTATATTTTGGGCTGCTTGTGAACCCTTGATGAAACAAAACGTTCGAGGGCGTTAGTCTCCACTTGAGCGGTCGTATTCGGGATGCTTATGACCCCTAGGACAAAACAAAGTGATATAAAACCATTCGAGGGCGTCGGTCTCCACTCGAATAGTTGTCTTTCGGGATGCTTCTGACCCCTAGGACAAAAACAAAGGGATATAAAACCATTCGAGGGCATTAGTCTCCACTCGAGCGGTCGTCTTCGGGATGCTTATGATCCCCAGGACTAAAATTGATGTGCCTCCGGGATAACTCTGCCCCTCAGGCAAAATTGCTGTGCCTCCAGGATAACTCTGACCCTCGGGAAAAATTGTTGTTGTTGTGCCTCCGGGAAAACTCCGACCCTCGGGCAAAAATGTTGTTGCTGTGCCTCCGGGATAACTCTGACCCTCGGGCAAAATGTTGTTGTTGTGCCCCCAGGATAACTCTGACCCTCGGGCGAAATGCTGTTGTTGTGCCCCCGGGATAACTCCGACCCTCGGGCAAAAATGCTGTGCTTCCGGGATAACTCTGACCCTCGGGCAAAAATGTTGTTGCTGTGCCTCTGCGATAACTCTGACCCTCGGGCAAAATTGTTGTGCTGTGCCTCCGGGATAACTCTGACCCTCGGGCAAAACTGCTGTTTGTTTATTCGTTTTAGTTAAATGCTTGCTTTGTGAGTTTGTCTTAGTTAATCTTGTTTTGCGGCTTGTCTTACTTTGTTTAGGTTTGTTATTGCTCTTGTTTTGGTTCGTTTATGCATTTGAGATTTGTTTAGAGTTTACTTAGATTAGTTTGGTTTAGATTTGCTTTGTTACTTGTTCGGGTGTAGCGTTTAGGTTAAGTGCGTTTCTTATGCTTGTTTTATTGTCGAGAGTGTATTATCTATGTAATCCCTTAGAAATGCTAACGCGATACAGTGACGGAAACACTGTAGAATCGGGATTAAAACACACTGTAACTATGGCTTAGTAAATTAAAATGGTAAAGTCAAACAATAGGCCAACCTTCAAATCAAAATGTTATCGATAATAATAAAATATTCAAAATGGCGTTATGGATAGAATTAGTGTAGACGGCTAGACTTTCACCAGGAGAATACTAGAAACTAGCTTCGAGAACTTAGTTCTAACAAATCAAACTTCGGTCTCTAATTAGGCTACTCAACCATAATAGTACGCCGACTTATAAATGCGTGGCCCTTGTTTAAGATACTATGCACACCCCTCCCGAGCACCATAAATACTCGGTTCAACCCGACGGCGTCTTACACTGCGAGGCACGAGTATAAGGTCAAAATGTACACACACTCCCGAACACCATATATGCTCAGTTCAACAACCAGTGTGCCCCATAAAGACACACCAGCCTTATAGTTGATGGCAAAAACGTAAACCCATTAATATATTACTCTAACCTCACACTTGTCCTTATTCCATAACTCCCAAACAAGCCATTATCGATATAAACAAAAGATATAATCATTGTAAATAATAAGAGAACAGAAGGGAAAAAGAATCGCCTTCCAAAAAAGGAAACTTTCTATTTTAGGAAACTTTACAAAAATACCATCATATCAAAATAGCGAAAATATTAGTTCATACTAATAAAACATTTTTAGTAAAAGATATAGATTTATAAAACTAATACTTTCGGCCTATAAGGATAAATGGGTTTATGAAATATTGAAATATCATACAAGTGTTTATAAAATAATTAAAAATGTCTTAAAACTTTAGTACTACTAATTAGGGTGTTTCCAAAATTTATAAAACTAAAATTCCCTAATTATTAATAGTTTCGACAAAACAAGCATAAATAAGATCTTACAACAAATGTCAAATTAAATCTTTTAACGTCTCTTCTTTAATTAAAATCATTACACAAATTTAGAATATGATAAGAGGTGATTTAACTCTCAAAGTTTCAGATTTAAATATTTTCAAAATTGCTGGAATAATAACTCTTTTATGTAAGACGAAGCATTTTAACGATAAATCGTAATTTTGTCCAAAAATCATTACTATTAATTAAAGACTTTAATAAATAGTAAAAAAATTATGCAAAATAGCTAAAATATATTTTTGGACATTCTGTCCAGAAAAGAGAATTTTCCAGAATCCTTAAACTCGGTTTTTAAAGGGTTTTCTCGTTAATCGTCTAATCTCGACAATAACGATCAATAAAAATAGTAATTACAAAACGATTTAAGTATTAATATCCAAAAACTATTATTAAACTTAAAAATAATGATTTTCCAGAAACTACTATTTTTTCCAGATTCCAACAAAAGACCAGATATCGAGAATTTCAACGACAAACACGGTTTTAACGATAAACAATGATTTAAAGTGATTACTTAATTCACCCACTTAACAATTCAAAAAAATTACGAAAAAATTTCAGAAAATGATTTTTCGTCAAAAAGATTATCCACGTCAAATTTCAGATTAAAATAAAATGTTTAACTGCTAGAAATAAAAATTGATTTTTAATCCGTTTTTGTTCGTAAATGGTAAAATTTCAATAATCGATATCAAAATAACAGAAAAATACCAAATTATTAAAAATCATTAAAAACTTCATTTCTACAGAATATAATCATATATTACAAGTTTAGGCCGAATATTACGATATTACAAATTAATACAACAATTTAATCGTTAATCTCGTAAAAGCGATAAAAATACCGAAACATGCAAATTTTCAACTTTTAAAAATTTTCTAGATTATATGACATACATATATTGTCAAAAATGAAATATGAAAATATACATGCAACTACACAATTAAAATCACGAAATACCGAGTAACCTCGACGTTACCTCTAGTCCAAATTAGAATTGATAAGATACTCGTCGACCTCGAGATAGTCCATAGAACCAACCATACAGGAAATTCATGGTAGAAAAATACCATGAGAAAAACTAAGAAAATCAAGGTGAATAACGATCGAAAACATCATCAATTATTACCTTAACGATAGGCTCGGAAAGAGGATCAATTGATGATAAAGATGAGACGATTATGACTCGAAAATGAAGCAAAAATTAGGCCTTGAAAAACCAGAAATGCCAAGTCCAAGGAAGGGAGAAGGAAATAGGGTGTTGAATGATTTTTATGAAAAATGAATGTAAAAGAGTTTGAAGGTTACTAAAGGTTAAATGAGAATAAATAATTTGAGGAATCCAATGTGGTATCATCAATGTGGAATCCAATGAGGAATCCAATGAGGTTAAGAGGAAGTGTGAAGAGTTTGAGCAATAATGCAACAATTAAATGAGAAGGAAAATAATCATATCTTTTCGGTTTTACGTATTTTACATAATAAAATGAATCGTATTAATAAAACGTAGTAAAATTGTGACAAGAAGCTTTGTCAGTCCAAAATATGGGGAAAAGGTCTCAAATGATTTATAAGTTGATAAAAAAAAGAATCATAAAATAGTTAGAGGCATTTCAAAGCAATTCGAGTAAACCTCGCGTAAGAAAATAATTATTCGCGAAGCTTCGTAATAAAATCATTAATGGCTAAGTTTTCGTAAATAAAAATATTTCTTAGTTGAAAATATTATATAAATGTATTTAAACATTTTTAGGAAAATGAATAACTTAAATCCAAGCTTAAAAATGTCAATTCGTAGAGAAATAAAATTCCTTGCGGAAAAAAAAATAGTTTACGAAGAAAATCAAATTAATAGATTTAAAAGAATTAAAACTTTTAAAATAAATAAATAAATATCATTAAACCCAAAAATGAAAATAAAGCTTTGAAAAAGATGAAACGCAAGGCCGAAATGTGACAGAGTTATGACGAAGTCATAACGGAAAGAATAAAAACGCTAGGAAAAATAGTGGGTGTTACAATCCTCCCCACTAAAAGAAAGTTTCGTCCTCGAAACTAAGAATAAGCAGAAAGAGAATCAAGATTATCCTACTCGAAAAGATGGGGATACGAATTTGTGTGAATTTTTTTTCTTTTTTAACAACTTTCAAAGTGATACGAAATCGAATGCAAATATTTATTCTAAGAGGAATTGGGCTAAGCTATTCGGAAATTGAATTTTTAAATTAGTGAAATCATAAAGTAAAGTTATTGATAAAATAACGACGCTAAATAGGATTTGTAAACAAACTGGAAGGAAATGTGGCAACCAAAACATTTTCAAAATAAATGTAAAACAATTTGATTTAGAAATTCGATAATATTTCGGTTTATGATGAAACAAAATTTAGTTTGGAGAAATCAAATTTTGTAGTTAGTAGAAACCGGACAAGTCGTCAAACATTTTCAATAACCGATTCAAAAGTCCACCAACATTAAAATGAAAACCAATTTGAAAACGTTAAAATTTTGAAAATGTTATCAAAGTAATCATGAAAGTTTTCAAAAATGTTATCAAATCTGAACATAAAATAATTTCGACAATGTTAAAACATTTTATGTAATAATCATATAGAAATTGAAGTTTTTTGAAATATGAAAGTCTTCATAAAATTCTGATTGCTTGAAAATAAAAATGAAATAATTTAGAATAAATTATTAAGGCTTTCTGAAATAGATCTAAATATAAATATCAAGAAAAAATAAAACAAAAGTGGAGTATAAAGTTCTTAAATTAAAATTCAAAAATGTTAAATTTCACGATATCCGAAAAGTTTTAGTTAGTCAAACTTTTTATAAAATAGGAAGTTCAAATAAAAATGGTTAACGGGTAAATAGAACAAGGATAAAATAAAATAAAACAAAAGTTTTCAAAATCGATAAATGTCAAAGGGGTTGGCAGCAGTTGGGGTAACAGAATTTAAGAGAAGTAGAAAGGAAGACGGAGTTGAGAGTCAGACAGATCTCTCAAGGATTACAGAAGAAATTAACCATCTCGAGATTCCTAGTACGACTCGCACAAAAAGGTTCCTAATTCCATCAAAACAATACTAAGTCCAATATCGGTACTAGGTGGTCCCACTCAATCTACAACCTCCAAAATTATCAACTGCCACAACCTTCAAAATTAAGTCTTACATACTTATATAATCTTTCAATTAGTATGGTAAGAATCCACAAATGAATTAAATTCTAAACTCATCAATTAAAATTCCAACGGTCATCAAAACACACCCAAACTCGCAATCGATAAGGTTTCTAAACTCGAAGCTCGTAAGGTTTGAACTCGAAGTATACTTCAAATTTCTCGAGTAAGGAACACTAACAAGGTCCACCAATTTAACAAGGCTCGGGTACGAAATCCTCAAAAATGATCATCAACATATTTATAATGCCGCAAGTACAGGAGTTAGGAACGTATAACAAATCCTCAAACACGCTCAAATGTATAGGTAATAGCGAACACTCACATCTTCAAATATGTCATTCGAATAATGTTTCTAGGATTCCATCAAATTTTAAATCACCACGGTGTAACCACAATATATTTAATAAATCAACGAAGGCACAATCTTGCTGGTCAAAGAGTTCTAACCTGAAAGTCCCAATAAGATGATCTGTATTATAGTATTCCTCAAAACAACACAATAAGCCCAAATTATGATGGTGCAAGATGTTTCTCTTCTCCATGGTTAAGAGTAATTCATCCAGGTTAGATCACTCAACTTCAAAGCTCGTAGGTTACAGCCTTAGACAACAATCAACGATCTAATCCATAAGAAACACAGGAGATCTATGTCAGCGAAATTTCTAACAAGAATAATGGAAACTTTTAATGGTACCACAACACTCAGGCTAGCACTTTAAACAATACTCTATGATCCCAAATTTCGCGATGCATCCATCAAATAAGCATTAGGTAAGAACCCCAAGGTAATATTATCGGTTACTCTTAGTTCGGTTCTAGGGTAGGTACTAAGTATCCATCAAATACGACATACTCTTACTACTCCAAAATATATTCAGCTCTAAGTACTCCAAAGTAATCAAAGTAACCTATAACCCAAGGTTCAGTGTCTAAAGTATCATCCTAATCCCATCAATCAACAATTTATCATTCAAATCGATCCCCAAAAGCTTGCTAAGATAGATAACAGAGTATACTCACAATTCTCAAACCATGTAACAAGGGTGTACTAAACCTCAAACATCTATGACTTTTCAAGGGGTCCACCGAGACGGAATTTGGTCAAACCAAGAATCTCAAGAGGAAAGATGGTAAGTAAGAAAATTAGTCAAAGATTTGCCTCAAGAATGAAGGCGAGAATTGATAAAAGAAGAGTTGAAAGAAGTGAAGGAAGAAGGAAAACATTCCATGGTCCTAGATAACTATGATCTAAAACGAGACGGGAATGTTCGGACCTCTAAAGTTCCACAAAGGAAATCGCGGGATATCTTCATCATCTCGTAGAGATATGAGCATACTAGAATTGGGTCTCTTCATCCGGATCCAAAGTGATTTCACATCTGAGTCTGTTGCACTGTCACAGAACTAGAATCTACTATTAATCATCTGGCCAGTGGCTTAAGCGAACTAAACCGGAGCTGAAGAGTCACCATTGGCATCTTTCTTGGAGCACCAAGTTATCCACTCGAGTCAGCAGACGTTGAGAGTTCTAAGTAGGTCTTGTCCCGATCTGGAGCAGCATCATGTCAACCTCTTGTCCACTTATCTTCTTCTTGGACAAATAAAACAAATATTCAATGCTAACCATTGAGTTTCAGGAACAGGAAAGCTAAACAAATAAGTTCTTACTTCTTTCTACTCATCTCTAATAATATTTTTATTTACTGTTTAAATAATTTACTGGTATTTTCCTTAATTTTAGGTGTGTAAGCGTTGGGAGCAGTGATGCTCTGATACCAACTGTTGATTGGGGTCGGCAGCCTGACACCAATCACCTGCCAGGCAGGCCCCAGAAGCACCCCCATCAAGCTTAAAAGGCCGGTCCCTGGCAAGAAACTAAAACAGAAGCATAAAAACGCTAAGAATAGCAGTCGGCCGCTGAGACCGCAAGCCAACACAGCCTGCTGGAGCCTAGCGGCCACTGCACGAAGTCCGTCTGCCTTGGGGAAGTCCCTGGTCGACAGGGTCAGGACCCCCAGGGGCCCTCCCGTCATTTCGCCTAAGGTAATTAGGAATGGGTGGATGAGAAGCCGCCACTTGTCACTTCCTTGTCCAACCATTCCTCTCCCACTTCTCTTTCTTGTGGGAAGGTATAAATACTCAACCCTTTCCCACAAGAAAGGGGTTGGATTTTCTCTCTCTAGACTCTCACTCCTAAAAAAGCCACCTAGTTCCTCACGAGCTAGGTTCGTCAAGGCATTCCACGGACTAACTTAGGCATCGGAGAGGGTTCCCTCGGACAACCTCTGAGGCCCTGTGCGTTCATTGTGCAGGGAGCAGGCCAACTCCGCCGGGAAGGTCCGATCGAGGGAGCGGGACAAAGGAGAGGTTTAAGGAAATCAGACGATCAATAGTTCACCGACAACCCAATTATTCTGCTCGGATCGAAAGACGGGTTAATTGTTTCCGTGACCGGACTAATTTGGCGCCGTCTGTGGGGAAGATAACGGTTGTGCTCACGAGTTACCCACAAAAAATCAACCATTCCTAATCACAAAAAACTAAGACAATCAAATTAATCATGCCAGAAATCATTGACACCAGTACAGGGGCGGGTCCGACGGTCCCACCGGTGACCCCCATGTATGGTATGCCACAGCCTGAGAGGATTCCTCCCGCCACGATCCTGGTGGTGGGGGGAACCAATCTCCTAGGCGTACCGAGCGCTGCTGCAGCGCCTGAGCTGGGGACACACCCAGGGCACACTCTAAATCTGACCCCAGCTCAGATGGTGCAGACAGCCGCTTTCTTCTCTGCAATGCTAAACCAGGAGTTTACTCCTGGGGATCTGGTAGGCAGGGTCGCGTCGGCCCCCAGACAGCCACCCTCAATAAGCAAGGATGGAGCTGGGGGCACGAAGCGGACCGCCGCCAGAAATGCTCAGAGGAAAGCAAGAAGGACGGCCCAAGTGTACGCGCAAGTGCAAAGGCGTATCACAACAGGCAGCCCAGAACTACCCGCTCACCAGCAGGCATTCTCCATTCATACAACAGAATCTGCGTCTGGAGAACAGAGAGGCTTATCCCGGGAATTGAAGGAGAGGATGAGGCCCAGGGAGCCCATGTCAAGGCGCCTGGGAGAAAAGCCAGGCGGGGTTTTCTCCAGGTTAACACCGGCAATCAAAGAACAGTCAGCCCCCGGTTTATCCCAAAGCCTGCAATCCAGGCTCAACCGGGGGCAACCGCTTGAATCTAAGTATCACCAGGGAGAGAACCTCTGCCACTCTCAGAGGAAGAGACCCAAGCAGATTTCCCCTGAAACAGAAGATGAAGCAGCAAGCAGGCCGCCTCCAAGGCACCGCTCCCCCAGTACAAGGAAACCGACCCATAGACAATGGGATTCTTACGGTAACCAGTCTGGGTGAAGCAGGTCACGACTAGTAGGCAGGCCCACAAAAACCCCACTTCATCCTGAGGTACAAGAATACCCCATTCCAAAAATTAAGATGCCCACCATTAAGTTTGATGGGACAACAGACCCTGAAGACCACCTGGCGGCATTCGAGAGCCACATGGGCATGTACGACGTGGATGACGCCATCTGGTGCAAAGTTTTCCCAACCACCCTGGTAGGACTCGCACAAGGATGGTTCAGAGATCTCCGCCAGGGATCAATCAAATTCTTCATAGAGTTGGCCGAGATCTTCCTCGAACAATATGCTGGGAATAAACGAAGACGCCTCACTCGCTTTGATCTTATGACCCTAAAACAGAAAGAGGGTGAAAGTGTAAGGGAGTACCTGAGGAGGTTTGACCTATCCTACCAGCAGGTCAGGGAGATCGATGATTCCACCGCTGCCTACGCCCTGACAATCTCCCTGCTTCCAGGAGAAATGAAAAATCAGATGATCAGGGCCCAGCCAGAAACCTTAGCCATGGCCAGGAAAATTGCTGAAGGATTCATTCTGCAGGAAGAGTTCCACAGCCTGCCGGATACCCCTGCAGGCCAAACAAAGCCGCAGGGAGGACCGCAGGGTGGGCATGGCAGAAGTGAGCCGGGCAAGCAGAGAGAGGAGGGAGACACTCCCAAAAAACAACGTACCGCATACCAACCAAGATTCGACAGCTACACGGCCCTCAATAGGCCGAGAGCAGAAATCTTCGAGTCAGAAAAAGAAACAGCAAAATGGTCTCGTCCAAACAAGCCTCGCAGCCCAAAGGGAGATCCCAAAAAATTCTGCACATTCCATGACTGCATAGGCCATACCACAGAGGAATGCCGTCACTTAAAAGACGAAATTGAAAAACTAATAAGAAACGGCTGGCTGAGTAACTATGCAGCAAGAAACAAACCCCAGAAAGAGGTAGCAGACAAACCTGAGGGCTCAGCCCAAAATCGCATGGTCATCCATGTAGTTTCCGGGGATGCAGAGGGGCGGACCAGCAGGCGCAGCCAGAAAAGGCAGATCCGCGAGCTGAGGAACCAAATTTGCTACGCCGAAAAGGCAGGCAGCCCAAGGGGCACTACCCTAAGCATCACCCCTGAGGATGCGGGGAGAGTCGTGTACCCACATAGTGACCCTTTGGTCTTAACCCTGGAAATCAGCAATCATATTGTTAAGAGGTGTATGGTGGACACTGGCGCCTACACAAACCTCTTATACAAAGATGCTTTTGAGAGGATGAACCTTGAGAAAAGGCACCTAAAGCCAGCCCCCGGATCTTTGTATGGATTCAATGGAGCAGGCATGCTACCCATGGGAGTCATCGATCTGCCCGTCACGTTCGGGGAGGGGACCTCAGCAAGAAATATCAGGGCTCCATTTGTTGTGGTGGATGCCAAATCCGCGTACAACGCCCTGATTGGCCGAGCCACCCTGGATGAAATAGAAGCTGCCGTATCAATTAGGGCCCTCACCATAGCCTATGTAACAGACTTTGGCATGGAGGGGAAGGTCCACGGGGATCAAGAGTTGGCCAGACAATGCTATTCCGTGGCCCTGCAGGCCCATGAAACAGAAAGAAAAGGGAAGAGAAAAGCCCAGTGCTCTCCTAGCAGGGAAGGCGAGATTCCGACTGCTCAGCAAGAGCCAGTCCGCCTGGAGCCTGAAGGAGAGAGCATGCTAGTGGATTTAGAGCCAGGAAGGCAGGTCCTTATTGGGGCCGGCCTGGAAGAATCCTACCAAAGGGAACTAATTGCGGTCCTAAAAGAAAACAGGGACGTATTCGCCTACTCTGCAGACGAAATGCCCGGGGTCGACCCAGCATTTATTGTTCACAAGCTGAACATCAGTCCGGAGGCTCGCCCAGTAAAGCAGAAGAAGAGGAACATGTCCGTAGAAAAAGATGCGGCAATAAAGGAAGAAATAGACAAACTCCTGAAGGCAGACTTCATTGAAGTCTGTGATTACCGAGAATGGCTGGCAAACGTTGTCATGGTAAAAAAATCATCAGGCGCATGGAGAATGTGCGTAGATTTTACCAATCTCAACAAGGCCTGCCCTAAGGACTGCTACCCTATGCCCAGAATAGATCAGCTAGTAGACGCCACTAGTGGATACACCACGCTGAGTTTTCTGGATGCTTTCTCAGGGTACCACCAAGTGTACCTCTGGCAGCCAGACAGAGTGAGGTGCGCCTTCATAACCAGCCATGGCACCTACATGTACAAGATGATGCCATTTGGGCTGAAGAATGCAGGCGCCACTTACCAGCGGTTGGTAGACAGGGTCTTCGAAAACCAAAAAGGAAGAAACTTAGAGGCCTATGTTGACGATGCGATCGTCAAAAGTAAGGGGGACAAGGAACATCTGATAGACCTTCAAGAGACCTTCACTTCCCTGCGGTCATATAATATGAAGATGAACCCGAAAAAATGCACATTCGGGGTCCGATCCGGGAAGTTCCTAGGTTTTTTGGTCAGCTCCCGGGGGATAGACGCCAACCTTGAGAAAATTCGAGCGGTCCTAGACCTCCCGGAGCCTAAAACCATCAGGGACATTCAGAGGCTGACAGGCAGAATGGCCGCCCTGGCTCGGTTCATCGCCAGATCAGCGGACAAGTCCACCCCTTTCTTCAAAATATTAAAAGGCAACAAACAGTTCAAATGGGAAGACGAACAGAAAAAGGCCTTCGAGCAACTGAAAGAGCACCTAAAGAAACTCCCTACCTTGGCAAGGCCGGTAGCCGGAGAAAAATTGTACCTGTACATCGCTGTCACAAACACAACCGTAAGTGCTGTCAACCTAAGGGAGGAAGCAAACTCACAGCAGCCCATCTACTTTGTGAGTCACGCCCTGGGAACAGTAGAAAGAAATTACCCCCATATAGAAAAGGCCGCATATGCAGTCATCATTGCGGCCAGAAAGCTCAGACCCTACTTTGACGCGCATCCTGTCGTGGTCCTCACCGATCAACCGCTGGAGAAAGTGTTGGAAAAGTTTGAGAAATCAGGGAGGCTGCTGAAATGGGCGATCGAATTGAGTGGCCTGGGGATATCTTATCAGCCAAGAACAGCCATCAAAGCCCAAGCCTTAGCCGATTTTCTGGCTGAATGCTCCCATGCAGGGGAAGAGGAACCCCCTGCTGAGGAGTGGATCGTACACACTGATGGGTCCTCAACAGCCAACGGTGCAGGCGCAGGCGTCGTATTAACAAGCCCCGAGGGAGTGGATTTTGAGCATGCACTCAGGTTCACCTTCCAGGCGTCCAACAACAAAGCAGAGTATGAGGCTGTAATCACAGGGATTAAACTGGCTAAAGCTGCAGGGGCAGAGCGAATTACACTAGCCACCGATTCTCAGCTCATCGCCAATCAAATTAACGGAGAATATGAGGCCAGAGATCAGACCATGGCCGCCTATCTCGAGAAAGTAAAACAGGAGTTGTCAGGTTTGAAATCCTATGAAATCCAGCAAATACCTCGGTCGCAGAACAACCGAGTCGACGCTCTGTCAAAGCTGGCCAGCTCCAGCCTGCAAGACATACGGAGGTCGGTGTGGGTTGATGTTTTGCATGAAAAATCCACCAGCACCTGTCAGGCAATTAGCACCGTTGAGGAAGGGCCGGAAAGTTGGATGACCCCCTTCATCCAGTTCAAAAAACATGGTATCCTACCATCAGACACAATGCAAAAAAGAAAGGTACAGGCTAAAGCAGCCTGGTTCATAATCATTGGTGAAGAACTCTATAAGAAATCTTTCACTTACCCTCTGCTCAAATGCCTACGGGCAGACCAGGCTGCTGAAGTATTGGACGATATCCACTCAGGCATTTGTGGACATCACATCGGAGGGAGATCGCTGGCCCATAAAGCCTTAAGGGCAGGCTACTACTGGCCTACCATGCTGGCGGATGCCAAGAGCCTGACCCAGAAGTGCAGAAAGTGCCAACTCTTTGCCCCGTCAATCCATGCCCCGGCCCAGGAACTCAGGCCGATCCTATCCCCCATCCCCTTCGCTCAATGGGGGATGGACATACTAGGGCCCTTCACGGTGGCCACTGGGGGCAGGAAATTCCTAATTGTTGCCATAGACTACTTCACCAAATGGATAGAAGCTGAAGCAGTGCCCAATATTACCGAGCCGGCAGTCAGAAAGGTGATCTGGCGAAATGTTATCACCAGATTTGGTCTACCAAAAATGATGGTATTTGATCATGGTAGGCAGTTTGACAATGATCCCCTGAGAATCTGGCTAGAAAGCCACAACATCGCAGTTGCCTACTCGGCCGTCTGTCATCCTCAAACCAACGGACAGGCCGAGACAGCCAACAAGCAAATCCTAAATGGTCTGAAGAAAATGGTAGATGACCTCAAGGGTAGGTGGGCTGACGAACTTCCCAGCATACTCTGGTCAATCAGGACCACCCGAAAAGAGTCTACAGGCCAAACCCCGTTCGGTCTAGTATATGGAGCAGAGGCTCTATTACCTATTGAGGCAAGGATCCCCTCTCTACGCTCCCTGCAATACAACTAAACTGAGAATGAAGCTGCAATGGTTAAGACCTTAGATCTGGTCAATGAAATAAGGGAGGAGGCTAGTACCAACATCGTGGCCTACCAACAACGAATGAGGAAAGCCTTCAACAGCAGAGTGCGCCAGAGAAACTTCCAGATGGGTGATCTGGTTCTTAGAAAAACGCAGGCGGTTGGAAAATCAAGGAAACATGGAAAGCTAAGTGCCAACTGGGAAGGTCCATACCAAGTGACTCAAATCCTGGGACCAGGCACATATAAAATCGCCAACCTTGAAGGGCAAGAATTGCACGCTCACTGGAATGCGGACACCCTGAAGAAATATTATGTCTGAACCAGGTCTAAAGATAGTTTTTATTTTTTGCTAAAAAACAATGGCGGAGGACGGTCAAAGAATGTCGACGGCTCCGACCACCCTAATGTCAAAAGTTTCGCAAAAGAAATGAGAAGATTCAGATTTATACTCGTTGCCTGTTCACACTCGCGTTTTTCACACACAAACGAGCAGGGGGCAATAGGGGGAGGCCCTCCTGTTGCCAAAGTCAGGAAAAATGAACCCCCCAACAAAAAATCCAAGCCTCCCTGCTTACCTCTGGGCAGGCAGGGGGCAGGCCCCCTGGACTTTGAACAAAAGCCAGGGACAGGCCAGATCAACAAGGACTGGGGGCAGGCCCTCCAACCTTGTATAAAAAACGCAAAAGCCACCCTGCTTACCTCTGGGCAGGCAGGGGGCAGGCCCCCTGGACTTTGAACAAAAGCCAGGGACAGGCCAGATCAACAAGGACTGGGGGCAGGCCCTCCAACCTTGTATAAAAAACGCAAAAGCCTCCCCGCTTACCTCTGGGCAGGCAGGGGGCAGGCCCCCTGGACTTTGAACAAAAGCCAGGGACAGGCCAGATCAACAAGGACTGGGGGCAGGCCCTCCAAACTTGTATAAAAAATGCAAAAGCCTCCCTGCTTACCTCTGGGTAGGCAGGGGGCAGGCCCCCTGGACTTTGAACAAAAGCCATGAACAGGCCAGATCAACAAGGACTGGGGGCAGGCCCTCCAACCTTGTATAAAAAACGCAAAAGCCTCCCTGCTTAACTCTGGGCCGGCAGGGGGCAGGCCCCCTGGACTTTGAACAAAAGCCAGGGACAGGCCAGATCAACAAGGACTGGGGGCAAGCCCTCCAACCTTGTATAAAAGACACAAAAAACCCTCCCTGCTTACCTCTGGGCAGGCAGGGGGCAGGCCCCCTGAACTTTGAACAAAAGCCAGGGACAGGCCAGATCAACAAGGACTGGGGGCAGGCCCTCCAGCCTTGTATAAAAAACGCAAACAGCCCCCCGAATTACCTCTAGGCAGGCAGGGGGCAGACCTCCTGGACTTTGAACAAAAGCCAAGGACAAGCTACGCCAGGCGCGATTAACAACAAGGAAAGATTCCCCGAATTCTAAATCAAAACTCATCATAAAAAGCAAAGAGAAATATTCCACAAACAGGACCCGTGAAGGGTAGAAGGTCTTTACAAAGTTAAAGAGAAGAAACCAAAGTGGCAAATATTACAAGCAAGCCGGCCATAACACTGGCTCAGCACAGAAGGATAAGAACTATTATAAAGAAAAGGCGTCACGTAGCATCCTGGCGAGCGTCGGCATCTGCCTCAGGCTGATTGGCCACCCGATCTTCATTCTTAGCGGCATAAAGACTCCGGAAGGTGTCCTCATCAAAGGTAGGGAACATCTCCCCTATCACCTCCATCACCAACTCCAGAGAGGAGTTGGCACCGCTCGCGAAGCTGGCATCCACTGCAACTTCAGCCTCCTCAGCCAGGGTCTCTTTCTCCTTCGTCCATTCCCCTTTAGCCTGTTCAAAAGTCGACTTAGCTCTTGACAGTTGCTCCTCCAAGTCAGTCACTCTCCCCTTTAAGTGCCCCATCTCAGCCAAAGAGAGATTAGCTCGGTCCAACGACAGGCGGCTCTCCTTCAGATCAGCCTCCAGCTTGGCAACTTCCTTCACAGCCATCTCTCCCTGCAGCCTCCACTGACCAGCCTGTTTCTTTGCCTCCTCTAACTCGCCGTCTTGCCTTGCCAGCTTGTCCTTCAAAGAGCTTATCAAGGAGATGTCCCTCTCTACCATGGCCAGGCGGTCAGGAGGAGGAGCCCCGGGTGTGATCGTCAGCTCCTCATCGCTCAGGCGGCTGAGAGCCGCCAGCTCGGCCGACGCTAGCAGAACCTTGGAGGTGCGCTGGATGTACTGAAGCACTTGATGAGAAGTTGAAGTCACAGTTTTGGTGAGGCGGTCAGCCAATACGGCTCCGGAATCAGAAAGCAGGCCTGACACGTCCACGCTGTCACCAGCCGTGTAGTGGAACTCTACATTTTCCTCCGGGAAGGGGGTACTTGGAGGCTCACGGGCAGGGCGCTTCGCCTCAGGAGTGGCAACATCCGCCTCCAGATCCACCACGTCAGTACTAGGAGGTTCCCTGTCTCTTTTCCTCCTCAACTCCAAGGGAACACTTTCCCCAGTTCCCTCGGAATTCCCAGGCTGCGTTACCTGCGAAGCCCGAGGTCCAGCCGGAGAAGCACCCTGCCTCTGACCAGGGGAGGGTGTAGCTCCAGAAGTAACCTCAGCCTCCCCCTCATGGATGCTGGGGGTGGGAGTCGCCGGCTTCGACGAAGGCAGCCGGGGAGGAAGAGGCAATCTTCGACCAGCAGCAAAGTCTTTTACGAGCTTCATCAAGGCTTTGCTCCCCTTCCTGAAATTTTCAGGGAGAGAAGGACGCTTGGAAAGAACGACCGATTACTCACTCAGGCCCAATCTCCTGACTTGCTTCTTTGTCCAGCGCCAAGTGTAGGAATCTGCAGGAAGGGAAAGACGGTCATCTAAAAAGCAGGGAGAAATAAAGTCTCTGGAAAATCGTGACAACAAAAACTCCCTAGAACTACCTTCAAGGCCAGGAATCAGGCCCATGGGAAGCAAGTACTCGTCTGTCGTAATGAGCTCCGCGTGGGGGAGCCAGAAGGCAGGGCCAAAGTTCCCATGCTTATCCACCACAATCTCAAACTTTTTAATCAAAATCTCCTCCTTCTCGCTCAGCTTGACCTCCAGGGCCTTCCCCCCAACACCTGGATGATACTCCTCGCGCGTCTCCATGCGGGTGTGGACATGGTTCCTAAAATGTCTCAGAATTTTCCACCCTGACGCGCTATGAATGTATATAAATTTATTTTTCCAGTCCTTTAGGCTGCTCAGAGCCGGCCAGACCAAGGCATACTTTTTCTGCCTCTGCAGAGACCAATAACCAGGGGAGCCATCCCCCCCGGACGAAGACACCATTTGAAGACCGACCATAAAACGAAGGGCGTCAATATAAGGCCTCTCGCCATGGAAAAGGCAGGTCCAGGTGTAAGCTACTAAGGATCTAATGGCAGTTGCAGTCAGCTGGGCGATAGCGACGTTCATCCTCCTGAAGGTTTCCTCCAGGAAAGGATGCAGTGGGAATCGCAGGCCAAATTCCAAGGCCTTGTGGTAGACGGCCACACACCCTTCTGGAGGACAGCATACTGTGTCCCTTTCCCTAGGGATTATAACCGTGTACCCTTCCCCGAAGTTATAAAATTGTTCAATGGCCTTAGCAGCGTCACTCTCCAAAATCAGGTCCCTATTCTTGGCCTCAGGGTAGGTCTTTAGGGGGATCACATACTTTTTCTTGTCCAAGTAATAGGTCCTCCCCCTCTCCCTGCGGATGAGGGGGCCGGCGACCCTGGAAGGGTCCACCTCCAAGGCCTCGTCATCGGAGTCGACTACATCAAAGGGAGCTGGTTCGGGTGATTCAGCACCCTCCCCCCTGTGATGGTCATCCTCCTCCCTAGGGCCGACCCCGGAGGAAGAAGCTATGTCACGCCGGCCACCGTCGCCGCCCCCAGTTCCCCCGAGCAAAGAATTAAAAGAAAGGGGACAAACTCGCGACATATTGGCTATGGAAGGGAAAAAAGAGGTGAAAGATTTAAAGAAGTTCTAACCTAAAGACGCCGATAAAGTCGCCGGAAACAGTGACAAAAGGTATTCCTTGCTCCTCGAAGAATGCTCGGCAACGAAAGAGGTTCAGGAAGTGTAAGGAGTTTGAAGTCTCAGGAAAAGTAAAAGAAGAAAATGAAGGGGGAGAAGGGTTTATATAAAGCCCAAGAAGCCCAAGAGGCGACTTCCCTGACAAGACCTCCAACAGTGATCCACGTGTCGCACACTGAACACGGACTGTTCACCCTTCCCAAGAAGGGCCTCGAAAGACTAAAATGGCAGAGGAAAGGACCGACCGACGACGTCACCCCCGCATTCAAAAAAAAAAAAAGGCGAAGCTGATTAACTTTCATTTCATTAGCCAAAAGGAGAAAGTTACATCTTGAACCGAATACGAAAAGAAAATACATAAGGCCCAAAAATTCCGGCCTGACAAAAATCAAACACCCTGCTACGCAGGCCTAATCGTCATCCAAGTCTGGGGAATGATCCCCAGGACTGCCTGGGCTCCCGAAATCCGAGCCCCAGTCCCAGTCTGGGGAATCCTTGAAAGGATCATCAGGAGCTCCGTCTCCATCCTTGTCGCTCAGGCAACCAAGACCCTCACTATCATCGGAGTCACGGCTGCTATCCTCCCAGTCCCTGCCAAAGGGAACGGCCTGGGATTCGTCGCAGGTGCGACAACCTGTCCTCCTCACCGGCGAGGAGGGGCCCGACGCCAGGGAGGAGTCGGTATCAGAAGAGTTAGGGTTAAACTGCTCAGGGTGCAGCCACGGGAAGCATTCGTGGCATCCCCTGTCAAAGCAGCCCCCTCCCTGAGGGCAACGCCTGAATCTGGGAGCAGCAAGGGGTGAGGATCTCTTGAGACGTTTGCTCAACCTAGAAGGAACCTTCCTGCCATTCCGACGGGAACGAAGCCGCGAAAGACGGCTACGGTGAACAGCTCGATAAGCAGCTCGAGCGTACCGAAGTCTCCAAAATCCTCTAAAAAGGAAAGTAACGTGGCGAGCTCCACGGCGAGTTACGAATTTTTTGATCCAAACCATGATTAAGACAAGGAAAGTGGAAGGATTAAAGATAGGCTAAGCAGAAAAGGTGGAGGAAGCTGGGGTTTTATACAAGAGAAAACACAGCATTAATGACGCTCCAACCACTCTGGAAGGAGAGCCACCAATCGGGAACTCTTCACGGTTCCCAAAAATCCACCTAGAGGAGAAGTGTAATCATTGCAAAAGCACTCTCAACTCTTTGCATACCTGACGTGAGCAGCGCTACATTCCTTGGGAAAGTGCAAAACATTAAATGCTGTAGCAGACATGGAAGTCAACCTCCCTCCAAGCAAGGGTCGCCAGCAGAAGGAAAGCCTTGCTTTCCCTCTACTGACGAGGGCCAATTGATTGGGGTCGGCAGCCTGACACCAATCGCCTGCCAGGCAGGCCCCAGAAGCACCCCCATCAAGCTTAAAAGGGCGGTCCCTGGCAAGAAACTAAAACAGAAGCATAAAAACGCTAAGAATAGCAGTCGGCCGCTGAGACCGCAAGCCAACACAGCCTGCTGGAGCCTAGCGGCCACTGCACGAAGTCCGTCTGCCCTGGGGAAGTCCCTGGTCGACAGGGTCAGGACCCCCAGGGGCCCTCCCGTCATTTCGCCTAAGGTAATTAGGAATGGGTGGATGAGAAGCCGCCACTTGTCACTTCCTTGTCCAACCATTCCTCTCCCACTTCTCTTTCTTGTGGGAAGGTATAAATACTCAACCCTTTCCCACAAGAAAGGGGTTGGATTTTCTCTCTCTAGACTCTCACTCCTAAAAAAGCCACCTAGTTCCTCACGAGCTAGGTTCGTCAAGGCATTCCACGGACTAACTTAGGCATCGGAGAGGGTTTCCTCGGACAACCTCCGAGGCCCTGTGCGTTCATTGTGCAGGGAGAAGGCCAACTCCGCCGGGAAGGTCCGATCGAGGGAGCGGGACAAAGGAGAGGTTTAAGGAAATCAGACGATCAATAGTTCACCGACAACCCAATTATTCTGCCCGGATCGAAAGCCGGGTTAATTGTTTCCGTGACCGGAACAACTGTAATCCCCTAGAATTCTAACGCGATACAGTGGCGGAAACACCGTAGAATCAGGATTAAAATACACTGTAACTATGTCTTAGTAAATTAAAATGGTAAAGTCAAACAATAGGCCAGCCTTCAAATCAAAATGTTATCGATAATAATAAAAATATTCAAAATGGCATTATGGATAGAATTAGTGTAGACGGCTAGACTTTCACCAGGTGAATACTAGAAACTAGCTTCGAGAACTTAGTTCAAACAAATCAAACTTTGGTCTCTAACTAGGCTACTCAACCATAATAGGACGACGACTTATAAATGCGTGACCCTAGTTTAAGATACTATGCACACCCCTCCCGAGCACCATAAATACTCAGTTCAACCCGACGCCGTCTTACACTGCAAGGCACGAGTTTAAGGTCAAAATGTACACACACTCCCGAACACCATATATGCTCGGTTCAACAACCAGTGTGCCCCATAAAGACACACCAGCCTTATAGTTGATGGCAAAAACGTAAACCCCATAATATATTACTCTAACCTCACACTTGTCCTTATTCTATAATCCCAAACAAGCCATTCGATATAAACAAAAGATATAATCATTGTAAATAATAAGGGAACAAAAGGGAAAAAGAATAGCCTTCCAAAAGATGAAACTTTCTATTTTAGGAAACTTCTATATCTAGAAACTTTACAAAAATACCATCATATCAAAATAACGAAAATATTAGTTCATACTAATAAAACATTTTTAGTAAAAGATATAGATTTATAAAACTAATACTTTCGGCCTTAACAATATTAATTTCCAAAATAAGGATAAATGGGTTTATGAAATTATTGAAATATCATACAAGTGTTTATAAAATGATTAAAAATGTCTTAAAACTTTAGTACTACTAATTAGGGTGTTTCCAAAATTTATAAAACTAAAATTCCCTAATTATTAATAGTTTCGACAAAACAAGCATAAATAAAATCTTACAGCAAATGTCAAATTAAATCTTTTAACGTCTTTTCTTTAATTTAAATCATTAAACAAATTTAGAATATGATAAGGGGTGATTTAAATCTCAAAGTTTCAGATTTAAATATTTTCAAAATTGCTAGAAAAATAATTCTTTTATGTAAGACGAAGCATTTTAACGTTAAATCGTAATTTTGTCCAAAAATCATTACTATTAATTAAAGACTTTAATAAATAGTACAAAAATTACGTAAAATAGCTAAAATATATTTTTGGATATTCTGTCCAGAAAAGAGAATTTTCCAGAATCCTTAAACTCGGTTTTTAAAGGGTTTTCTCGTTAATCGTCTAATCTCGACAATAATGATCAATAAAAATAGTAATTACAAAATGATTTAAGTATTAATATCCAAAAACTATTATTAAACTTTAAAATAATGATTTTCCAGAAACTACTATTTTTTCCAGATTCCAACAAAAGACCAGAAATCGAGAATTTAAACGACAAACACGGTTTTAAGGATAAACGGTGATTTAAAGAGATTAAGTAATTTACCCACTTAAAAATTCCAAAAAATTATGAAAAAAATTCAGAAAATGATTTTTTGTCAAAAGGATTATCCACGTCAAATTTCAGATTAAAATAAAATGTTTAAGTGCTAGAAATAAAAAACGGTTTTTAATCGTTTTTGTTCGTAAACGGTAAAATTTCAATAATCGATATCAAAATATCAGAAAAATACCAAATTATTAAAAATCATTAAAAACTTCATTTCTACAGAATATAATCATATATTACAAGTTTAGGCCGAATATTACGATTTTACAAATTAATACAACAATTTAATCGTTAATCAAGCGATAAAAATACCGAAACAAGCAAATTTTCAACTTTTAAAAATTTTCTAGATTATATGACATACATATATTGTCAAAAATGAAATATAAAAATATACATGCAACTACACAATTAAAATCACGAAATACCGAGTAACCTCGACGTTACCTCTAGTCCAAATTAGAATTGATAAAATACTCGTCGACCTCGAGATAGTCCACAAAACCTACCATACAGGAAATTCATGGTAGAAAAATACCATGAGAAAAACTAAGAAAACCAAGGTGAATAACGATAAAAAACATCATCGATTATTACCTTAACGATAGGCTCGGAAAGAGGATCAATTGATGATAAAGATGAGACGATTATGACTCGAAAATGAAGCAAAAATTAGGCCTTGAAAAACCAGAAATGCCAAGTCCAAGGAAGGGAGTAGGAAATAGGGTGTTGAATGATTTTTATGAAAAATGAATGTAAAAGAGTTGGAAGGTTACTAAAGGTTAAATGGGAATAAATAATTTGAGGAATCCAATGTGGTATCATCAATGTGGAATCCAATGAGGAATCCAATGAGGTTAAGAGGAAGTGTGAAGAGTTTGAGCAATAATGCAACAATTAAATGAGAAGGAAAATAATCATATCTTTTCGGTTTTACGTATTTTACATAATAAAATGAATCGTATTAATAAAACGTAGTAAAGTTGTGACAAGGAGCTTTGTCAGTCCAAAATATGGGGAAAAGATCTCAAATGATTTATAAGTTGATAAAAAGAGGAATCATAAAATAGTTAGAGGCATTTCAAAGCAATTCGAGTAAACCTCGCGTAAGAAAATAATTATTCGCGAAGCTTCGTAATAAAATCATTAATGGCTAAGTTTTCGTAAATAAAAATATTTCTTAGTTGAAAATATTATATAAATGTATTTAAACATTTTTAGGAAAATGAATAACTTAAATCCAAGCTTAAAAATGTCAATTCGTAGAGAAATAAAATATCTTGCGGAAAAATAAATAGTTTACGAAGAAAATCAAATAAATAGATTTAAAAGAATTAAAACTTTTAAAATAAATAAAGGGTTTTTCTACGTTGTACCCTCCTGTTTTTCCGTTTTCTACCATGTACCCCTCCTATTTTTAAAACCCTCACTAATACCCCTGTAGTTGACTGACTTCATAAAACGTGACCTAATCACAATTATCCGTCTAATGCTCCGTTAATTAGATGACATGACAGTGATTCTAGGCTATGACACAACCAGTTTTGACGAACTTGGCTTGTATTCCCTCCATTTTCCCCAAGTTTTTCTCCATTTCATTAATTTTTCCCAATTTTCTCATTTTATACATCAACTTCTTATTCTTTTTTACCTTCCTCCACTTTCACCCCAACTTATTCTTTAGCTTAAAATAATGATATTTTACTGATTTCTAACGAGAATTAATTTAATCACATTAACAAACGAAGCATTAATGTTGCACCTAAAATAAAGAGTGAAAGAATTATGATAAAATGAAGAAAAAAAATCATAAATTATGCATGCAAAATTAGAATTAGAGATAACATAGGAGACGTAGATGGAAATTAATTAGAGTTTTTGAGTAGAATAATTTTAATTAGGTCATATTTAATGAAATTAATCAACTACAGGGGTATAAGTGAGGGTTTAGAAAACAGGAGGGGTATATGGTAGAAAACGGAAAAACAGGAGGGTACTAAATATCATTAAACCCAAAAATGAAAATAAAGCTTGAAAAAAGATGAAACGCAAGGCCGAAATGTGACAAAGTTATGACGAAGTCATAACGGAAAGAATAAAAACGCGAGGAAAAATAGCGGGTGTTACAATCGATGTTGATTAGTAGTTGTCCCATTACTGTTGTTTTGCTTGTCTTAGTAGGTGCATGCTTTATATGTATCGACTTTGAGTTCGTTTGCTTTGCTTCATTTTAGTTTGGGCCGGGCTGTTTAGGCGCGCATCCTTCAGCGCCCCAGGACTCAGGCGCCTAGCCCCCAGCGTGCCAGGACTCAAGCGCGTCAGCTGGTGCGGTCGGGTTTTTGTGATCCGGGTCTGTTTAAGTAATCGAATGTTGGGGCGCTCGTTCATTCCACCACAAAACTTGAACGCGTCAAGCCATTCGCCCCAAATCGCCTTCTCGACTTTTCTTTGCTAAATTTCATTTCGGTTTCCACTATTTACGACGATGTCGACTCCGGGTTAGTGCTCTTTGCTCAGTTAATGTCGATTTAACTTGATTTGATTGATTATTTGTTTGTTTTGTTGAAAACCCTAGAAAATCGATTTGGGTGTTTCTTATTTACTAAGTTTCGATGCTTGTGCTTGGTTCCATTGTTAAATTAGGGTCGATTAGAGCTTGCTAGGTTAGTTATAATCTTGATAAGGATGTTCGAGGTGCGACAATGACCTTTTATGGGAATGTGTTTGGAATGCTAGGGTTTAAGGATCGTATCTCGATTATTCCCATATTTGTTTTGCATAATTTTGTTCAAAAAGTGTTTATGAGGATGTGGGTAGCTTTCTTGTTAATTTTTATGGGCTAGGACGATCTTTAGGACCCTCCGTGGGGTTTTGTGTGTCTTAAGACGGACCAAAAGGTGCCGTAATGACGCCGGATTTTCCCGAAACCACTTTTATTGTGACCGGGAACGAAAATGTGTGCTAGAGGCTTTCTTTGAATTTTGATATTCTTATCTGAAATTTTAAGCCTATTTTGACCTGTTTAAGCTTATTTAGCCTAACTAGGGTTATGTTTTTCTTTTTTGCTTTTGTTTACAGCTAGAGATGATACCGAGCGTCCCGAGGGAACTTCCTCGGTTTGTGCTAGTGCTAGGGCTAGTTCTGGTGTAGAGGTTGCCGGGGCTAGTTCGCAGACTCCCCGAGGGATTCACAGGAGACACATGAGTATCTCCTCCCAGCGTCGCGATCCCGAGGCTATTAATAAAACTGAATTTGATAGAGTGAAGACGCGTAAGCTTCCATAGACGGTTGCTAGGAGGGCTCATGCCCCGGCTCCTGCACCGGAGGGCGAAGAGGTTGTTTATGAAGATCCCGAGTGAAGGACTGGGATGGTCATCAGCTGACGTTTCACCTTGACCTTCACATTTCTAACCGCATCGTGCGGGGCCTGGTGAGTGTTCTATTCGTGCTTATCGGTTTGTGTCGCAGATTTATTGTTGCTATTATTTTTCGGGTTAGGCTAGATTTGTCTTGTTCATCCTAGCGTTGTTTTGGTTTACAGGCCCCAGGTCCAATGAGGACTTTCTCGGGCTTTACTACGTGTCTCAATATCTATTTTCCGAAGTTAACCCCCGCGGCAAAGGAGATTATCGCGAGGACTGCTCTAGGTCCCATGGTTGGACAGTGGGTTACGCTGGTGGGTTTCAAGACCAAGTGCAACCTTATGGTGATTAGGGCGATGATAGATCGCTTTCATGATACTACCTCGACCTTCCACATGGCTTTTGGGGAGGTCGGGATGACCCTAGAGGACTTTGGGATGATTACCGGCCTGCCCTGGGGTCCGGATAGGATTAGGTGGGCCACCGAGGGCCCTAGTCTAGATAGCGATGAGGTGCGGGTCCTTATCGGTGATTGTTTACCGCGTGAGGCATATAGTGCGCCTCACGCTACAGTGAGTTCTTATATCACCGACCACTTTGAGCGAGTGGCGGTGTTGGAGGGTCGGGAACACAATACGCCGGTGCAGAATTTCCAGTTGTGGTATTTCCTAGGGTCGACCCATTTCTCGGACAAGGGCGAGAGGTTCAGCAACAGGATCCTGCCTTTTCTGGTTGAGCTGACTCAGCTAGGGCGCTATGACTGGGTGACTGCGGCTTTTGCGGAGATGACTCGCTGCCTGCAAGTCATGGTGAGGCCGCTGGTGATAGAGTCGGCCTCGGCTGTGCCCATTGTGGGTCCGGGCCTTATACTGGAGGTTAGTTATTGTTCTCACTCTTGTATTTGAAGTTTTACTTAGTTTCGGCTTGGTTTTGCTAAGGTTATTTTTGGATTTTTCAGGCTTGGATCTATTCCTACTTCCCGTGTTTGGCACCTAAGACGGTGCGGGTGCACCCAAAGAGATTTCCGGCGGGGATCGAGTGGAGGCTTGCTCAACCTAAGAGCACAATCAGCCATTACCCGTCGGAGAATGCATTAATGAAAAAGCTACGGGTTGAAGATGTAAGTTTCCTTCTTTTCTTTTTATGGCTTATTTTGCTCAATACCCCCCAAGGCTCGGGATTTACTGGGATGTTGGTTTTGTTTGTATTGTTTGTGGCCCGCCCTTGGGCTGATTACGAGGGCTTTCCGGAGTATGTGGCTACGGGGCTGAGGCCTAGAAGTTATAGGAGGATGCTTCTTCCTGCGTTATTTCGCCCGGTTTGGTATCTGGGCGAGCGGCTGGTGCGTCAGTGTCTGTATGATGATTTCAGGGTACCGATTGATCCTTCATGGACCATGTTCAGACCACCGACCGTCGCGGAGGTCCTCGAGGATAGGGACGGAGAGGGAGGCGATACACTCCTGGTGCCTGGCGCCTCTTATCTGTCTCACGTCACCCGGCAGTTAGCTTGGTATTGCCTCGTGGTAAGGTTCTAATTTTGGTTCTAAGACTTGCTTTGCGGTTTATTGTTTATTTGCCCTCTGACCGACCAATCTGTTGTCTTCTCAGCTGGCCGATCCGGCTGATGAAATCCAGCCCCCAGATTTTCTCCTAACGCTACTTAGGGTGGATGCGGCTGGTATACCCTTTAATGAGCCCCTCCCCCCTTGTTCTGCTGAGGAGATGGATGCCGGGATTGAGTGGCGTGACCGGGTGTACCGGGTGAGTTTTTTAGTTCTTCGTTTGGGTTCTAAGAATTAGGGTCGGTTTTCCTAATTTCTATGGTTGCACTCTCAGGTTTCCACGGCTTGCCATCAGCGGTTATGACAGGCTGCCAACTGCTTCCGGGCCTATTGCTCGAGGGTCTTCCGTGACACTTCGGGGCCTCGAACGGTAAGTTTACGTGACTAAGGTGGCTTTCTAGGCTGTTGGTGTACTTTCCTAATGCTTAAGTGTATTTGCAGGATGTTCCGGATATGGTGGGGCAGTTGGAGACTCGGTGACCGAACTCGAGGCGAGAGAGGTTGAGGCACTACGGCTCCTGCAATCTCGAGCTGACGAGATCGCCTTCCTAAAGAAGCAGCTGGCTCGGTCCCGGGGCGAGACCTCAGCACAGGGTGAGGCTAGGCCTCAGATTGAAAGGGAGGCTGAGGTTGAGGTTGAGGTTGAGGCTGAGGCTGCGGGTGCTACGGAGGAGGCTGGAGGGATTTCCGAGACAGCTACTCTAGATATACTGTCGGGGATGGACGGTAGTGAGTCTCCTCTTATAGACCTTGAGGACCCAGGGTTAGATGACCAGCTTTGTGAGATCGTGATTGCGGTCGGCGCGGCTTCTAGAGGTCCTACCTAGCCTCGATTTATATAAGGATTTGCATATTTTGTATATTTGTTTTAGATTTTTAGTATTTGAATTGGTTGGATTAGCCTTGCGTTTTCGTTTGGCGAATTGTTTACCTAGATTGACAAGTAATCACTTTTGCGTTCATTCGTTCTGCAATGTGACTCGGTTTAGGGTGCGTTAGCGTTGCATGAGAGTACGAAAAATGGTTTCTTTCGGGGGTTTTGAAATGCGTTAGCTTGAGCCGGAAATCGGATCGGATGTCACGTCGATTAAAATGTTTTGACTCGAGACGTAAAGTGTTAACGTAACACATTAACGTGTTTGGACCACATATATTAGGAGATGAACCTTTGTATGAAATCGGAATTTAAAATCCGAGCACTTTTTGAAAAAAAGTTAGACCACTTTTTACATGACCACTTTTTACATACTCGTAATATTGCCTTGTTAGGCTACAGACGTGACTCGACGGTAATCGTTAAAAGGTTATGACACGCCTAGGTGGGGTAGCTTATCCCCCCAAAAAAAAACGTCTAAGTCTTGTTTGTCCGACGGGTAGATCCATGTTCTCGCAGCTCTTGCGTGTGTATTTTGGTTTTCCGGACGGATTTTAGTGACTTCGGGAGGTCGTTACCGATGTCCGGGGTAGTAGATGGTAGCTACGGTGATAACGAAGGTTCGAATTTCTATCCTTGGGTTGCTCGGGATGTCGCTTGCATGGCTATAGGCGCTTGGGCTAAGGCAACTGGACTCCGGACCGCCCGAGCTTGGGCGGCTGGAAATTCGGGCGCGTGGGCCGTTGCGGTCGGGGCCCCGGGTTATGGAAATTTTTCGTTGTTTCCTAATTCTTGTGGGATTAGGGCTATATATACGGGTTGTGGGTGTTCGTTTTGGACATACTAGGGTATCCATAGGGTCTAGCACGTCTATATTTAGCGTCATGTCGGGTTTTGGGAAAATCCTTGCCGAGTGGGTTAATTCTTTTAAGAAATGTGACTCCCGAGGTTAGTTCAAATGATGGTTTATCAGTGGTTGTTGCGCTTAGTCGAGTCAAGGTGCAAGATAACTTCTTGCGGGCATGTTCTAGGTTTTGGGATCCGAAGTACCATGCTTTTGTCTTTCCCGGGGGTAAAATTTGTCCTTTGCTCGAAGAGATAGATGCTATAGGCGGGTGGAGCTCGGTTCGACCTTGTATGCCTTATGGGGATGATGCTTATGTTGAGCGGTTTTACCATTTTTTGGACCTTTCTTCGCTAGAGGAGGCTAAGGGTTATTTTGTTACAGACGGTCTTTGCTTAGAGTTACTTTCTAGGACGTTCTCACAGGTTGGCTCTCGTCACCTTTCGACCTTGGCATGTATGCGTGCTTTTAACATTGCTATTGCTTGTTATTATCTTTTTAAGGATGCGAGGTCACGTGAAGGCTGGGGTAATCCTCGGGTTTTGGATGTGGTGATGGCAATGGAACATGGACGATCACCTTCTTTGCTTATTTTTGGTGAGCTCGTTCTAGGTCTTGATGCTAGTGTCCGGCTACGGGGAACACCTTCTCGGGGTTCTAAGATCATCTTACAGGTGTTTTTTTTTTGTATTGTTTCCTTTTTTTTGGTTTTATTTTTATGGTTGTGATGTTTTGTAGTGTTTGTACAGGTTTGGTTGCAGGAACGACTCGGTTTGGTGGTCCCTCCCAAGTGTTTTAAAGATTATAATTACAGGTGTTTCACGGGCCGGAAAATAGTGCAGTTGTGGAGTAAAATTCTCGAGGAAAAGGATTGACTTTCCTATTTGGCTGAAGGGGATGTGGTCATCAGGTGGTCCCTCCCGTGGTGGAACACTAGTGGGCGTATCGGGTTTCCATTTTCGTCTTCGTCATGGGTTTTGATAATACTATCCATGAGGGATCAAGTTCGTGTTTACCCGGGCATATTGTCCCATCAAATGGGTGTCCAACTTTCTATTCCAAAGGATGCTGAAATTGTCTCTACTTCTGACCCATGGACGGGGGATTTGCTTAGGGAGTACAGGATTTCTTGGGAGCAGAAATTCTTGCGTCCCGTTGGTATTGAGGGTGTTCGACCGACTGACAATGCTCTTATCCGGCGAAGGGTTCGTGAATACTCGTCAGAGCAAATTGACTCAAAAGCTAGAAAGACAGTACCACTAAGAGGCGAGGAGGTGACTCGAGAGACCGTTACCATGTGCCTACCCAGAGACAGCGGGACCGATCCTAGTTTAGTCAGTTCATCTGAACGGGCCAAGACCGACAAGACCCATATTAAGATTGTGAAAGAGCAAAGAAAGTGGGATTTGCGGGACTCACGTTTGGATAGGGCATTAGAAGCTTTCTTTCAGAAAATCGCGGAGGAAGAACGCACGCGATCACACCCGAACGGTAAGGGTGAGGAAGAGTTGGACCGATAGAGCCCAGCCATTTATATTATGTATTACTAGTTGATAATATGTGGCATATTAGTACTAGTTTTTTGTGAGGTTTTGACACATTGTTAACTTCCGGGATGTCCGGACTTCGGATTTTTGATGTAGATGCCTCGACAAAGGCTCGATTTAACCGAATTTTTTTAATAATGAGAAGCACATTTTTATTTTTTATATTTTGTTCGTGGTGGCTCGCAACTCGATTCTTCATTTTGCCCGGAGCGCCCTTTCGGGTTTTCACTCCGTCCTCGCCTCACCCTTTTTGTATATTTTTTTTTTTGCTTTTCTTTGGTTTTTTGTTTTTTGTTTTTTTGTTGACGGCTCGCAACTCGTCGTTTGCGCATCGTGATTTTAAATCACTTCGGGGTCGGGTCGTAGAAGGAGTCCCGGTTTATACACTAATTGATTAATCGATTTTTTTTTTTGTTTTTTTTTTCGGTTGTTTGGTTGTACCCGGGGAGCGGGTTGCCTACGTATCCTCTTTTAGACGGAATCAAACCATGTTCGTAGTTCTTTAGAAAAGTCTGAGTGATTTTACTTTAGGCTCGTTTATCCCATTTATCGATGCGAACTTGACTTTTTTGTGTGTTGTTGTTGTTGTTTTTTGCTTCCCCCTAAGCTGGAGGTCGAGACGTGGTTTCCAGAGTGTTTATGGATAGTATCGTTTGAGTTGATTCATATTGGTCGGGGTTGAGAGCTCTTGACCATCTAGGTCGGTAAGGATCACGGCGCCCCCCGAGAGTATTTTCTTAACGAGGTAGGGGCCTGCCCAGTTTGGTTTGAATTTCCCTCTAGGGTCGACGGGAAGGGGTGCTCTAATGGATTTGATCACTAAATTTCTCTCATGTATGTTTCAGGATTTCACTCGCTTGTTAAAGGCTCGTTGGATGCGTTGTTGGTAGGCTTGTACGTTGGATAGGGGATGTAACCTACGTTCATCTAGGAGTACTAGCTCGTCGTACCGTTTTTGGTTCCATTCTTCCTCAGGGATACCGCTTTCAGCTAATATTCCCAGTGATGGTATTTCTGGCTCTATTGGTTGAACGGCTTCGGAACCGTAGGTTAGGTAATATGGTGTGGCTCCGGTGGGTGTTCTATAGGATATTCGGTATCCCCATAAGGCGAAGGGGATTTTGTTCGGCCAATCTCGATAATTGTCTATCATTTTCTTAAGGATTGTGGTGATGGTTTTGTTGGCTGCTTCTACGGCCCCGTTGGTTTTGGTCTATAGGGTGAAGATTTGTGTCTTTGGATTTTGTATTTGTCTAGGAGTTTTTGAGTGCCGGCCCTGAAGTGAGCCCCCTGGCCGCTAATGATTTCACGAGGTATACCGTAACGGCAGATGATGTTGTTTTGTAAGAATTTGACTACTTGGTTTGTGGTTAGTACGGTCTAAGAGGCGGCTCCTACCCATTTGGTGAAGTAATCGATGGCTACTAAAATAAAGCAATGTCCGCCAGTCCTGGACAGGTGTACTTTTCCTATGATGTCTATCCCCGAAGTGGAGAAAGGCCAGGGTGTGGCTATAGTGTGTAGAGGATAAGGAGGTAGGTGTTGGATGTTGGCGAATATTTGGCAATTATGGCAGTGCCGAGCGTGACGTCGACAGTCTGCCTCTAAGGTAATCCAGTAATAACCCAGTCTCATTATTTTTCGGGCTAGTAGGTGTGCACTCATGTGGGGTCCGCACTCTCCGTCGTGTACCTCTTCCATGACTCTCTCGGATTGGTCTTTGTTTATGCATCTAAGGAGGACCCCTTGCGGGGTTCGTTTGTACAGCAGGCCTTGATTCAGGACGTAATGGGTGGCTTGTATTCGTAGGGCTCTTTTGTTTTTGCTATTAGTGTCGGGTGGATATGACCCGTGGGTTTTAAAGTCTAGGATTGCTTTGTACCAAGGTTCTTCGGTGGTGTCGTCGGTTTCGAGGTTGTGGATGTAGGCTGGTTGTTCGCTTCTTTCTACATAGATAGGCATGGAGAAGAGGTGATCGGGCATGTTTATTAGTGAGGCTAGTTTGGATAATGCATCAGCGAATTAGTTCTCTTCGCGGGGTATGTGTGTGAATTCAATTTTGGTGAATTCCTTAGACATTGATTCTACTTTAGTTTGGTATGGGGTTAGGCTTTCGCTATAAACCTTCCAATTACCTGTGGCTTGGTTGACTACTAGGGATGAATCTCCGTGGACTCTAAGGTTTTTGACTCCTAGAGATATGGCTGTTTTTTTAGACCTATTAGACAGGTTTCGTATTCGGCTGCGTTGTTGGTAAGTCTGGTTGGGTGGCGGTTTGTTTGCTTCCGAGTTCATTGTTGTTTGGTCGGTGGCTGTTTGATTCTAAGGTTGTTATTCCCGATTTCCTTCTTATGCCCGAAGAGATAGATGCTATAGGCGGGTGGAGCTCGGTTCGACCTTGTATGCTTTATGGGGATGATGCTTATGTGGAGTGGTTTTACCATTATTTGGACCTTTCTTCGCTAGAGGAGGCTAAGGGTTATTTTGGTACAGACGGTCTGTAACACCCCTGATTTTTATAAATTAAATTAAATTAAAATTCTGTTCGTATTTATATTTTTACAATTTACTTCGTAATTCTTAAAATTATTATAAGACGAATATATCGTTTAATCGTTTCAAACTCCTAAAATTTTATTTGACTCGGAAACTTTTCTTATTAAAACATACTTTTATTTATGTTTCGATCCATTTTATATATATCTAATTTAACTCTTATCGAAAATCTATTTCGACGATTTAATTTCTAAATTCTTTTATTTTTAAGCTCGATTTTCTATATTTATTTTCAAACTCCAAAAATTCTTTTATTTAGCTCGAAACTCATTTATTTTAAGTTTCGTCAAAATATTTATTTTCTTTCCTCGAGAAATCAATTTAATTCACTTTATCGAAAATTTATTATTTATCAGGACATACTATTTGATCGTCTAATTATTTATTTCTGTGAGCTTCGTTTTTGTCCCGAGTGATTTATTTACTCATTTTATTCGACGGCCCGATTATTTATTAATCTTTTTAACTCGTTTTAATTCGATTCGTGTGTCAGTCAACTTATCGTTACGGGATTCGTTTAATTCGTATTTTCCTACCTGATTCATTTCTGAATCCGGACACTTTTTCTTATTTGTTGAGTTGAATCCAACCCTTCATATTTCTGAATTCGGCCCCCTTTACTGATTAATTCATTCACTCACCCATACATTCCACCGCTTCACTTTTTTTGTGTTGATATTCATTCTTTCCTCCATCTCAGCCTCATTCATTCATTCATTCATTTTCCCTTACACTTTCTCTAATACATTCCACCGTCTCTATCATCATTCTGATCCGTCTCCCTTTCTTCTTCAATTTTTTTCTCCTTTCTGCTGCCACTTCTCCTTCTTCTTTCCTGATTCCTTTCTGCTGCTGCTGCTTACGTTTTCTGCTGCTGCTGGGGCGTATTGTTGCCTGAGTTCGACTGCTGTTACGCTGCTGCCATCGTTGTTTGTTCGTGGCTGCTGCTACATTTCCCTGATTCCTCGGTTTGGTATTGATTCCACCTCGTTCTCTGTTTTTCTTCTCCTTCCTCTACTCTTTTCGTCCGTGTTTATTGATGCTGGTACTGCTGTTGTTTCCGGCGCTGCTTGCCGCTGCTGCGTCTCCTTGCTGCTATTTATGCTGCTGCTGTGATGCTATTCTGCTGCTACGCTGCTGCCCTGATTGCTGTTGTTTTCTCGGCTCTGTGGTCGGTTATGGTGTCGCCTGGTTCGCTGATTCGGATAGGTAATCTCCTCCTCGATCCTTCTTCTTCATCACATGTTTTCGCTGTTGCGTTTTGTTGTTTGCTACTGCGTTTTTCTTTTTACTCCGTTTCGGTCCGTCGTATGTCGATTTTGATTCATGGTCGTAGTTCCTTTTCTTCCTTTTTCAATCGACGTTTATTGCTGCTACTGTTATTGGTGTGCTGTTCGTTTCTTCTTCTTCTTTCATTTGTCGATGGCTGCTCTCGTTTTGTCTTCTGCCGCTGTCACGTTTGCTGTTCTGTTGCCATTGCTGTCCGCTGTTGCTGTTCGGGGCTGCTAGTGTGGTACAATTTGGTGTCCTGCTCATGTTATTGCCGTCTTTTTCCCGCCTTTGTCCTTGTTTAGTTGGATCTCGCTTTTGTCGTGTGTTGTTGTCCCGTTGCTGTCCTCGTTCTAGTTCTTCTTTCCTTCTTCGCTGCTTCGCTGTTGTTGCTTTGATGCTACTATTTTTCTCGTTGGTCTGCTGCTACCCTATTATCCTCGGTTTAATACCGGTTCATGCCTGCTCGTTTCCTTCTTCTTTATTTTCGCTCTCCGTCCTTCTTCCACCTGTCATTTCTGTTACTACTGCCATTCTTCTATCATATTTGTCGATTAGATTAAGTTCGGTCCTCTTGCTTCTATTTTCGTCAATTCGTTTCCCTTTTCGGCTTGTGACGTTTATGTCTCATTCTTTTATTTTATTTTTCTCGATTGTCGCGGCGAATCTTGCAAACTCGACTAGTGGTCCTACAACTCGGAGCTTAAGGACGACATTCTTCTGATTTGAAACTTGGGTTGATCAAGAAGGACGGGTACGAGTTCGTTTCGGGTATCGAATAAGGTAACTTTAGGACGTTACTCGATTTTATATCGTATGTTTGAGTAGTAGTATGTAGTAAATATTTTAACTTCCATTTTCTAATTTTAGCTATTTATTATTTGCTAAAAATATTATTTTATAAATCGTATGCGTTATCAATATTTTACAAACTTTCAATATCGTTTTATAAATCGTTAATAATTTTATAAGTTATGATCGTTATAATATTTTGTTGGTTATCGTGACACTAGTAACTAAATAATATCGATTTCATATTTTTGTCATATTTCGTCTATTTATAATTTTAACTCAAAATCATATTTTTATTATAATCGAGATTTGTATACTTGTTTAATAAATTAATTTCCGTTTTACGATTTATACTAATAAATGAGAAAATAGTCGATTTAGTTTTAAATACATTTTAGTCGAGACTATTTTCACTAATAATTTCCTATTTGTTTCCGATTGACTATTTTTATTGAAAATTGTATTATTCATAAATCAAAGCTATTTCTTAAAAAATAATTTGAACCCTTTATAAAATTCATTTCATTTATATAACTCGTTGACTCAATTAATTTTGATATCGTTTTTCTTAAAATATCTCTTTTCTAAGATTTATTGTTTTAACTCGATTTCCTAAATTATTTATAAAATACTATATAATGACGTATCACATTTTATTTATATTTTGAGTAACGAACTTAGAAATATATTAAAGTTACGATAACGACGATAATAATAAAATGTTAATCTCGTTAAAAATGCTATTTTTATACATTTCACTTATTTTAACAACTTACGTATTCTCTATAAGACTTTCTATTTTTTTTGTAAGTTTCTAAATTTAGTAAGTTTCTATTTATAGAAAGTTTCCCTTTTAATATAAAATGGTTATTCCTTTTATCCATATCATATATATTGATTATAACTACTCTTGACTATCGATAATGGCTGTTTTGAGTTATGGAATAAAGAGAAGTGTGGGGTTAGAGTAATATAGTCTGGGATGTACGTTTTTGCCATCAACTATAAAGCTGGTGTTTCTATGTTGAGACACATTGGTCGTTGAACTGAGCATGGTTTGTGCTCAGGAGTGTGTATATTTTGACCTTAAACTTAGATATCGCATCGTGTAAGTCGCCGTCGGGTTGAACTGGATTACGGTTGGTGTCCAGGAGGGGTGTACATTACTTAAGCCAGGACCTCGCTGCACGCAGTCCTGTTATAGTTGAGTTGCCTAGTTAGAGACTGGATTCTGTTATGAGTTAAGTCTACAGTTCTCGAAGCTAGTTTCCAGTATTATCCTAGTGAAAGTCTAGCCTTGTGCACACTGAACGAATTTCCATAATGCCATTTTTGAATATTTATATTATCGATTGATTTTGACTTGCAGGTTGGCAAGTGCTTTAAGTTATCTTCGAAAGCTTATTTTATTATATCGTTTTAATGTTTTCTCTTTTTAAGTATTTTGATATAATAATACTATTATTTTTTCCATATGATATAATATGGCTGGGAGAACGTCCGAGTTACTCCCCACTGACGTGGCTGTTATGTTTTTAACATGACAGGTATTTGCTGCTGGGTTTTGGGTGTGAGCTAGCGAGTAGCGTGGATCCTACTCTTTCTCTATTCATGTAATTTATGGATTTGTATAAACCCATTTGAAGATTTTTACTTTTAGCTCTTTTGTAAAAAGAGGCCTTTGTATTGACTTACCATTTCTTTTATTATGATATAGTTTGTCAGTGTGTTTTAATCCCAACTCTACAGTGTTTCCGCCACTGTATTGCGTTAGATTTTCTAGGGGATTACAGTTGGTATCAGAGCATTGTTGCTCCCGACGCTTACACCTGATTTTAGGAAAAATACTAGTAAATGATTTGAACATTAAAGAAATATTAGTGAGAGATGGGTAGAAACCTAAATAAGGACTTAACTGTTAGGTTTATATGTTCTTGTAACTCAATGATTAGCATTGAATATTTGTTGCTTTTGTCTGGGAGAATATGAATGAACAATATGTTGAAGAGATGCTGCTCCTGATCGGGACAAGACCTGCTTAGAACTCTCAACGCCTGTTAATTCGAGTGGACGACTTTGTGCTACAAGGAAGATACAATGGCAACCCTTCAGCCCAGATTTGGTTTGCTCAAGCTACAGGTTAGATGATCAAGAGTAGATTCATGTTCCGTGATGTCGCAGTAGATCGAGATGGAGCGACCGAAGACTTATGTGCTCGTTCCTCTACAAGAAGATGAAGTAAGCCATTTGGATCCCGCGTGAACTCTGGAGGCCCGAAGATTCTCCTCTGGTTCAAGAACTTAGTAATATAGGATCATCGATTCTTTTCTTCCTTCCTCTACTTCTTCTAATTCTTCTCTTTTATATTCTCATCTTCATTCTCTTGGCGAATCCTTGTTCTATTCTTCTATTCTACCATCTTTCTCTTGAGATTCTTTGGTTAGACCGGTTTCTGTCTCAGTGAACCCCGTGAAAGAATATAGATGTTTGAGATTTAGTAAACCCTTGTTACATACTTGGTTCGAGGATTGTGGGTTATACCTTGTTATCTATCTTAGTAGGTTTTTGAGGATCAATTTGAATGATGAATTATCAATTAATGGAATTAGGATAATACTTTAGACCCTGAACCTTGGGTTATAAGTTACTTTGATTATTTTGGAGTACTTAGAGTTGAATATACTTGGAAGTAGTAAGAGTACATCATATTTGATGGATACCTAGTACCTAACCTAGAACTGAACTAAATACAACTGATAATATTACTTTGGAGATTCTTATCTAATGCTTATTTGATGGATGCATCGTGAATATTTGGGATCATAGAGTATTGTGTAAAGTGTTAGCCTGAGTGTTCTGGTACCATTGAAGGTTTCATTAATGTTGTTAGAAATTTTGGTTGACATAGATTACCCGTATTTCTTAAAGATTAGATCGTTGGTCGTTGTGTGAGGTTGTAACCTATGAACTTTGGTGGGATTCTCTGAAACCTTAGTCGAATGACGTGTTTGAAGATGTGTGTGTTTGTGCAAGTACCTATAGGTTTGGGCGTGTTTGAGGATTAGTTGTACTTTCCCTACCTCTGTCTACTTGTGATGTTTTAAACTTGTTAATGATCATTTTTTTGAGGATTTCGTACCCGAGCCTTGTTTAATTGGTGGATCTTGTTTGGTGATCCTTACTCGAGAGATTTGGAGTGTACCTCGAGTTCAAACCTTATGAACTTTGGATTTAGGAACCTTATCGATTACGAGTTTGGGTGTGTTTTGTTGACCATTGGATTTTTAATTGATGAGATTAGATTGTTAGGCAATTGTGGATTGGTAACGTGTCGTTTGATCGATTGGATAATCACGTAAGACATTTTTGGAGTTTGTGACTGAGCAATACCACCTAGTGCCTAATATTGGACTTAACGTATTTGATGGAAATTAGGAACCCGTGTGTGGGAGTTGTACCGGGAATCTCGAGATGGTTAACTTCTTCTATATTTCCTTGAGAGCTTTGTTTGACTCTCAATTTCGTTCCTCCCTTTAGCTTTTCCCTTAATTCTGCTTCTTCTTCTTCAGCCAATTCCTCTCGGCTTCTTAATCGGGTTTGAAAACTTTTATTTCGATTTGTCGTTGACTTTGACTCTATTTATCCATTTAATATTTTCCTCAAACTTGTGTTGTGAAAAGATTGACTAATTTAAAAACATTGAATTTTCATGAGATTTTAACATTTTGAGTTATAAATTTCAAAACTTTGTATTTCGTCTTTGTTTTATTTTTGGTTCCGTTTCAAAGGGTGTAAATAATTTATTTTAAAGTATTTCGAAATTATTTAAAATTTTGATTTTATGAAAACTTTCATAATTGCAAATATTTTGGATTTTTATAAGATTATTATGTAAAACGATTTAAAATTTCTGAAAAACTTTGTACGTCTATATTTTTGTTTTATTGTCGTTAGACTTTAAATCTGTCATTGAAAATGTTTGACGACTTGGTCGATTATTATTTACTAACTACAAAACTTGATTTCTCAAATTTTTGCTTGGTCTTAAAATAAGGTATGGTTGAATTTCTTAATTAAAACGTTTCACTGTTGTTTTGAAAATATTTGGGTACTCTTTCCCCCTCAAGTTCGTTTACAAGTATGATCTATCGTCATTACCTTACCAAATAATTTTTAACTTGCGATTTTATTAATTTAAATGATTTTAAACCTTGGGAACTGAGCCCAACTCATCTTGAAATAAAATTTTGTCTTCGATTTTGATTTCATATCACGTTTGAAGTTGTAAAATTTCTAAAAATCGAGATTGTGATGCGAGTTAAGCATTCTCATTTTGTCCAAGTGATATAACCTTGTTTTCTATTCTATTATTATGTTTTTGTTAGTTTCGAGGACGAAACTTCTTTTTAGTGGGGAAGATTGTAACACCCCTGATTTTTATAAATTAAATTAAATTAAAATTTTGTTCGTATTTATATTTTTACAATTTACTTCGTAATTCTTAAAATTATTATAAGACGAATATATCGTTTAATCGTTTCAAACTCCTAAAATTTTATTTGACTCGGAAACTTTTCTTATTAAAACATACTTTTATTTATGTTTCGATCCATTTTATATATATCTAATTTAACTCTTATCGAAAATCTATTTCGACGATTTAATTTCTAAATTCTTTTATTTTTAAGCTCGATTTTCTATATTTATTTTCAAACTCCTAAAATTCTTTTATTTAGCTTGAAACTCATTTATTTTAAGTTTCGTCAAAATATTTATTTTCTTTCCTCGAGAAATCAATTTAATTCACTTTATCGAAAATTTATTATTTATCAGGACATACTATTTGATCGTCTAATTATTTATTTCTGTGAGCTTCGTTTTTGTCCCGAGTGATTTATTTACTCATTTTATTCGACGGCCCGATTATTTATTAATCTTTTTAACTCGTTTTAATTCGATTCGTGGGTCAGTCAACTTATCGTTACGGGATTCGTTTAATTCGTATTTTCCTACCTGATTCATTTCTGAATCCGGACACTTTTTCTTATTTGTTGAGTTGAATCCAACCCTTCATATTTCTGAATTCGGCCCCCTTTACTGATTAATTCATTCACTCACCCATACATTCCACCGCTTCACTTTTTTTGTGTTGATATTCATTCTTTCCTCCATCTCAGCCTCATTCATTCATTCATTCATTTTCCCTTACACTTTCTCTAATACATTCCACCGTCTCTATCATCATTCTGATCCGTCTCCCTTTCTTCTTCAATTTTTTTCTCCTTTCTGCTGCCACTTCTCCTTCTTCTTTCCTGATTCCTTTCTGCTGCTGCTGCTTACGTTTTCTGCTGCTGCTGGGGCGTATTGTTGCCTGAGTTCGACTGCTGTTACGCTGCTGCCATCGTTGTTTGTTCGTGGCTGCTGCTACATTTCCCTGATTCCTCGGTTTGGTATTGATTCCACCTCGTTCTCTGTTTTTCTTCTCCTTCCTCTACTCTTTTCGTCCGTGTTTATTGATGCTGGTACTGCTGTTGTTTCCGGCGCTGCTTGCCGCTGCTGCGTCTCCTTGCTGCTATTTATGCTGCTGCTGTGATGCTATTCTGCTGCTACGCTGCTGCCCTGATTGCTGTTGTTTTCTCGGCTCTGTGGTCGGTTATGGTGTCGCCTGGTTCGCTGATTCGGATAGGTAATCTCCTCCTCGATCCTTCTTCTTCATCACATGTTTTCGCTGTTGCGTTTTGTTGTTTGCTACTGCGTTTTTCTTTTTACTCCGTTTCGGTCCGTCGTATGTCGATTTTGATTCATGGTCGTAGTTCCTTTTCTTCCTTTTTCAATCGACGTTTATTGCTGCTACTGTTATTGGTGTGCTGTTCGTTTCTTCTTCTTCTTTCATTTGTCGATGGCTGCTCTCGTTTTGTCTTCTGCCGCTGTCACGTTTGCTGTTCTGTTGCCATTGCTGTCCGCTGTTGCTGTTCGGGGCTGCTGGTGTGGTACAATTTGGTGTCCTGCTCATGTTATTGCCGTCTTTTTCCCGCCTTTGTCCTTGTTTAGTTGGATCTCGCTTTTGTCGTGTGTTGTTGTCCCGTTGCTGTCCTCGTTCTAGTTCTTCTTTCCTTCTTCGCTGCTTCGCTGTTGTTGCTTTGATGCTACTATTTTTCTCGTTGGTCTGCTGCTACCCTATTATCCTCGGTTTAATACCGGTTCATGCCTGCTCGTTTCCTTCTTCTTTATTTTCGCTCTCCGTCCTTCTTCCACCTGTCATTTCTGTTACTACTGCCATTCTTCTATCATATTTGTCGATTAGATTAAGTTCGGTCCTCTTGCTTCTATTTTCGTCAATTCGTTTCCCTTTTCGGCTTGTGACGTTTATGTCTCATTCTTTTATTTTATTTTTCTCGATTGTCGCGGCGAATCTTGCAAACTCGACTAGTGGTCCTACAACTCGGAGCTTAAGGACGACATTCTTCTGATTTGAAACTTGGGTTGATCAAGAAGGACGGGTACGAGTTCGTTTCGGGTATCGAATAAGGTAACTTTAGGACGTTACTCGATTTTATATCGTATGTTTGAGTAGTAGTATGTAGTAAATATTTTAACTTCCATTTTCTAATTTTAGCTATTTATTATTTGCTAAAAATATTATTTTATAAATCGTATGCGTTATCAATATTTTACAAACTTTCAATATCGTTTTATAAATCGTTAATAATTTTATAAGTTATGATCGTTATAATATTTTGTTGGTTATCGTGACACTAGTAACTAAATAATATCGATTTCATATTTTTGTCATATTTCGTCTATTTATAATTTTAACTCAAAATCATATTTTTATTATAATCGAGATTTGTATACTTGTTTAATAAATTAATTTCCGTTTTACGATTTATACTAATAAATGAGAAAATAGTCGATTTAGTTTTAAATACATTTTAGTCGAGAATATTTTCACTAATAATTTCCTATTTGTTTCCGATTGACTATTTTTATTGAAAATTGTATTATTCATAAATCAAAGCTATTTCTTAAAAAATAATTTGAACCCTTTATAAAATTCATTTCATTTATATAACTCGTTGACTCAATTAATTTTGATATCGTTTTTCTTAAAATATCTCTTTTCTAAGATTTATTGTTTTAACTCGATTTCCTAAATTATTTATAAAATACTATATAATGACGTATCACATTTTATTTATATTTTGAGTAACGAACTTAGAAATATATTAAAGTTACGATAACGACGATAATAATAAAATGTTAATCTCGTTAAAAATGCTATTTTTATACATTTCACTTATTTTAACAACTTACGTATTCTCTATAAGACTTTCTATTTTTTTTGTAAGTTTCTAAATTTAGTAAGTTTCTATTTATAGAAAGTTTCCCTTTTAATATAAAATGGTTATTCCTTTTATCCATATCATATATATTGATTATAACTACTCTTGACTATCGATAATGGCTGTTTTGAGTTATGGAATAAAGAGAAGTGTGGGGTTAGAGTAATATAGTCTGGGATGTACGTTTTTGCCATCAACTATAAAGCTGGTGTGTCTATGTTGAGACACATTGGTCGTTGAACTGAGCATGGTTTGTGCTCAGGAGTGTGTATATTTTGACCTTAAACTTAGATATCGCATCGTGTAAGTCGCCATCGGGTTGAACTGGATTACGGTTGGTGTCCAGGAGGGGTGTACATTACTTAAGCCAGGACCTCGCTGCACGCAGTCCTGTTATAGTTGAGTTGCCTAGTTAGAGACTGGATTCTGTTATGAGTTAAGTCTACAGTTCTCGAAGCTAGTTTCCAGTATTATCCTAGTGAAAGTCTAGCCTTGTGCACACTGAACGAATTTCCATAATGCCATTTTTGAATATTTATATTATCGATTGATTTTGACTTGCAGGTTGGCAAGTGCTTTAAGTTATCTTCGAAAGCTTATTTTATTATATCGTTTTAATGTTTTCTCTTTTTAAGTATTTTGATATAATAATACTATTATTTTTTCCATATGATATAATATGGCTGGGAGAACGTCCGAGTTACTCCCCACTGACGTGGCTGTTATGTTTTTAACATGACAGGTATTTGCTGCTGGGTTTTGGGTGTGAGCTAGCGAGTAGCGTGGATCCTACTCTTTCTCTATTCATGTAATTTATGGATTTGTATAAACCCATTTGAAGATTTTTACTTTTAGCTCTTTTGTAAAAAGAGGCCTTTGTATTGACTTACCATTTCTTTTATTAAGATATAGTTTGTCAGTGTGTTTTAATCCCAACTCTACAGTGTTTCCGCCACTGTATTGCGTTAGATTTTCTAGGGGATTACACGGTCTTTGCTTAGAGTTACTTTCTAGGACGTTCTCACTGGTTGGCTCTCGTCACCTTTCGACCTTGGCATGTAGGCGTGCTTTTAACTTTGCTATTGCTTGTTATTATCTTTTTAAGGATGCGAGGTCACGTGAAGGCTGGGGTAATCCTCGGGTTTTGGATGTGGTGATGGCAATGGAACATGGACGGTCACCTTCTTTGCTTATTTTTGGTGAGCTCGTTCTAGGTCTTGATGCTAGTGTCCGGCTACAGGGAACACCTTCTCGGGGTTCTAAGATCATCTTACAGGTGTTTTTTTTTGTATTGTTTCCTTTTTTTTGGTTTTATTTTTATGGTTGTGATGTTTTGTAGTGTTTGTACAGGTTTGGTTGCAGGAACGACTCGGTTTGGTGGTCCCTCCCTAGTGTTTTAAAGATTATAATTACAGGGGTTTCACGGGCCGGAAAATAGTGCAGTTGTGGAGTAAAATTCTCGAGGAAAAGGATTGGCTTTCCTATTTGGCTGAAGGGGATGTGGTCATCAGGTTGTCTATCCCGTGGTGGAACACTAGTGGGCGTATCGGGTTTCAATTTTCGTCTTCGTCATGGGTTTTGATAATACTATCCATATGGGATCAAGTTCGTGTTTACCCGGATATATTGTCCCATCAAATGGGTGTCCAACTTTCTATTCCAAAGGATGCTGAAATTGTCTCTACTTCTGACACATGGACGGGGGATTTGCTTAGGGAGTACAGGATTTCTTGGGAGCAGAAATTCTTGCGTCCCGTTGGTATTAAGGGTGTTCGACCGACTGACAATGCTCTTATCCGGCGAAGGGTTCGTGAATACTCGTCAGAGCAAATTGACTCAAAAGCTAGAAAGACAGTACCACTAAGAGGCGAGGAGGTGACTCGAGAGACCGTTACCAAGTGCCTACCCAGAGACAGCGGGACCGATCCTAGTTTAGTCAGTTCATCTGAACGGGCCAAGACCGACAAGACCCATATTAAGATTGTGAAAGAGCAAAGAAAGTGGGATTTGCTGGACTCACGTTTGGATAGGGCATTAGAAGCTTTCTTTCAGAAAATCGCGGAGGAAGAACGCACGCGATCACACCCGAACGGTAAGGGTGAGGAAGAGTTCGACCGATAGAGCCCAGCCATTTATATTATGTATTACTAGTTGATAATATGTGGCATATTAGTACTAGTTTTTTGTGAAGTTTTGACACATTGTTAACTTCCGGGATGTCCGGACTTCGGATTTTTGGATGCCTCGACATAGGCTCGATTTAACCGAATTTTGTTATTAATGAGAAGCACATTTTTATTTTTTATATTTTGTTCGTGGTGGCTCGCAACTCGATTCTTCATTTTGCCCGGAGCGCCCTTTCGGGTTTTCACTCCGTCCTCGCCTCACCCTTTTTGTATTTTTTCTTTTTTTTCTTTTTTTTGGTTTTTTGTTTTTTGTTTTTTTGTTGACGGCTCGCAACTCATCGTTTGCGCTACGTGATTTTAAATCACTCGGGGGTCGGGTCATAGAAGGAGTCCCGGTTTATACACTAATTGATTAATCGATTTTTTTTTGTTATTTTTTCGGTTGTTTGGTTGTATCCGGGGAGCGGGTTGCCTACGTATCCGCTTTTAGACGGAATCAAACCATGTTCGTAGTTCTTTAGAAAAGTGTGAGTGATTTTGCTTTAGGCTCGTTTATCCCATTTATCGATGCGAACTTGACTTTTTTTTTGTGTTGTTGTTGTTGTTTTTTGCTTCCCCCTAAGCTGGAGGTCGAGACGTGCTTTCCAGAGTGTTTATGGATAGTATCGTTTGAGTTGATCCATATTGGTCGGGGTTGAGAACTCTTGACCATCTAGGTCGGTAAGGGTCACGGCGCCCCCCGAGAGTATTTTCTTAACGAGGTAGGGGCCTGCCCAGTTTGGTTTGAATTTCCCTCTAGGGTCGACGGGAAGGGGTGCTCTAATGGATTTGATCACTAAATTTCTCTCATGTATGTTTCAGGATTTCACTCGCTTGTTAAAGGCTCGTTGGATGCGTTGTTGGTAGGCTTGTACGTTGGATAGGGGATGTAACCTACGTTCATCTAGGAGTACTAGCTCGTCGTACCGTTTTTGGTTCCATTCTTCCTCAGGGATACCGCTTTCAGCTAATATTCCCAGTGATGGTATTTCTGGCTCTATTGGTTGAACGGCTTCGGAACCGTAGGTTAGGTAATATGGTGTGGCTCCGGTGGGTGTTCTATAGGATATTCGGTATCCCCATAAGGCGAAGGGGATTTTGTTCGGCCAATCTCGATAATTGTCTATCATTTTCTTAAGGATTGTGGTGATGGTTTTGTTGGCTGCTTCTACGGCCCCGTTGGTTTATGGTCTATAGGGTGAGGATTTGTGTCTTTGGATTTTGTATTTGTCTAGGAGTTTTTGAGTGCCGGCCCTGAAGTGAGCCCCCTGGCCGCTAATGATTGTACGAGGTATACCGTAACGGCAGATGATGTTGTTTTGTAAGAATTTGACTACTTGGTTTGCGGTTTGTACGGTCTAAGAGGCGGCTCCTACCTATTTGGTGAAGTAATCGATGGCTACTAAAATAAAGCAATGTCCGCCAGTCTCGGACGGGTGTACTTTTCCTATGATGTCTATCCCTGAAGTGGAGAAAGGCCAGGGTGTGGCTATAGTGTGTAGAGGATAAGGAGGTAGGTGTTGGATGTTGGCGAATATTTGGCAATTATGGCAGTGCCGAGCGTGACGTCGACAGTCTGCCTCTAAGGTAATCCAGTAATAACCCAGTCTCATTATTTTTCGGGCTAGTAGGCGTGCACTCATGTGGGGTCCGCACTCTCCGTCGTGTACCTCTTCCATGACTCTCTCGGATTGGTCTTTGTTTATGCATCTAAGGAGGACTCCTTGCGGGGTTCGTTTGTACAGCAGGCCTTGATTCAGGACGTAATGGGTGGCTTGTATTCGTAGGGCTCTTTTGTTTTTGCTATTAGTGTCGGGTGGATATGACCCGTGGGTTTTAAAGTCTAGGATTGCTTTGTACCAAGGTTCTTCGGTGGTGTCGTCGGTTTCGAGGTTGTGGATGTAGGCTGGTTGTTCGCTTCTTTCTACATAGATAGGCATGGAGAAGAGATGATCGGGCATGTTTATTAGTGAGGCTAGTTTGGATAATGCATCAGCGAATTGGTTCTCTTTGCGGGGTATGTGTGTGAATTCAATTTTGGTGAATTCCTTAGACATTGATTCTACTTTAGTTTGGTATGGGGTTAGGCTTTCGCTATAAACCTTCCAATTACCCGTGGCTTGGTTGACTACTAGGGATGAATCTCCGTGGACTCTAAGGTTTTTGACTCCTAGAGATATGGCTGTTTTTTTTAGACCTATTAGACAGGCTTCGTATTCGGCTGCGTTATTGGTAAGTCTGGTCGGGTGGCGGTTTGTTTGCTTCCGAGTTCATTGTTGTTTGGTCGGTGGCTGTTTGATTCTAAGGTTGTTATTCCCGATTTCCTTCTTATGGCGAAGTTGAGTGGGCTGTTTGTGGTAGCCCTCGCATTTTAGTCAGTTGTTATCGATTATTGGCATAAAGTCGAGTTTTTAAGCGTTTAAAGTAAATTGTTGAGAGAAAGTTAAGCGATTGTCGAGGCATGTTAAAAAAAAAGATAATTGTTTTATTGATAGTAGTAGACGGGTTAGATGCCCGTGATTTTGTTTGGGGGAGGTGGAGGACATGTCCCCTCGCACCTCCTGACTCGATGCGAGAAACGAAAAGACATTTGTTATATTATTAGACCTAGGCCCTAAGATGAACTAGACTTTGACTCGGACATAGATTCACTTGTCTCGGTGGATGCCCATGGGCCGTCAGGATCTTCCTCGATATTCCGGACATTCTCCTCTATAGGGTCGAGGTGGGAACAATCGATGGTGTCGTCAAGGACAGTGTGAACGCTAAAGGGGTTTGCGGTATCGTTTGGTTTCTCGGGTGGAGGGAGAGGGATAATCCCATTTTCTATCATATCTTGTATGGTATGCTTGAGCCGAAAACAAGATTCGGTATCATGCCCATTGCCACGGTAGTAATGGCAATATTTATTGGAATTCCATGACTTTGCCTTTTTGTCTACGGGTGGGTCCGCAGTCGGACCTATGGGATCGGGCTTCCCTTGATCGACCAGATGCTCAAGAGCTTCGGTGTAGGAAGAATTGATTGGAGTGAATTCCTTCGATGGTCATTTTACTTTGTTGGATGTGGTTTTATAAGGTCTTGAGGTTTTTCCCGTATTGACTTTAGGAAGTTTCGATCGGGCGAAGCATTGGGATAATCTATCCTGGGTAGGCTCTTGGGCGTGGTAGTTGCCTGGATTGGCGTTCGTTTCACTTTCTGGGTCTCTACTCTCAAGGAAATTGAGGCGGTTGTCGATGTAATGAACGGAGAAAGTCAAACGGGTTACTGAAGTATGGATGTTGCGAACCAACTTGGTTAGGGTATTGATATCGTTGCGGATGCTTTCGATGGCGCTTGAATCTACCGACATGTTGGGAAGTGATTCTAGTGGGAAAGGATCAAAAGGTCAGATCGGATCCACCGGAGGACTTAGAGACTCGAGGAATGCTCCAGATCGAGCGACACGAAAATGAGACCCTTGACTCGTGTATGTGTGCGGTTATTGGCTTAGGGACTCAGGTACTTTAGACTCTTGGTGTGTTCGGAGGGACGCCTAATGGATCTTAAGTCTATGTAACGAGACAATTTGACACAAACCTCGGTGGTGAGGTTTAAAGAGGACTTCTCGAAATGAGACGACCCAAAATGTAAGACCTCGAGTATAGATGATCCTAGTAACTAACACAGACAGTTAATCACACGGTTGTACGACGTAAGAAGTTGATCGTGATCCCGGCTCAGGATCAAAGGACTTTTAGTTTTTTTTTTCGAAGACGACCAATATTTGCAGAGGAAAGTTTTTGAAAAAGGATGATTTTGTAAAATCAGGGTGACGAAGGTGTGGTGACATCGTTCGTGACGTGAAAACGTGTTGCTATACCTGTCGTCGGAAATTCGACGATAGCGAAAGTGTAAATGTTTTTTTTAAACGAGCGCATTTCTTTTAGGGGAACCGGTTTTTTTGAAAATAATTACGTGATGCTTTTATCCAAACTACTATTAATTAGCTAGTTCGATACTAGCGGGGTGCGTGATGCTCGTGATGGAGCGTGAAGTCTGATGACAGTCTCCTTAAAGGTGTAACTAAATCCTTAGTGAGGGATTTAGGTGGTGAATAGCGTTTTGTTATAAAACTTTCGCTCTTTGGAATAAACTTCTAAAATTAGTGACCCACGTTCGTCGGTTGTACTAACTGACATTGGACGGTGGGGGTGCATTGTAAAAAAAAGTGTTTTGAAAGTGTAACCTTTTTTTGAATTTCTTGACTTCATTAATTGAAGCTTCGGTTGTGCTAACGGTATGTGTGTAAAAAGTTTTTTTTGAAATACAATGTAACCGCGTGGTGACCTTAACCCCATTAATTGGGAATTTCGGTTGCATCAACGGTAATTGTTGTTGACGGGCTTTAATTTGGCCAAGGCGATGACACTAAAAATCTTTTTTTTTTTTGAAATGAGTGAGTAAATTTTAGCCATGATAACGACATCTAAAAAAATGTTTTCCCCTTTTAGAAATCACGATTTGATCGGAGTATTGACGTTTAAAAGGTCGTTTTGGAAAGATGAAGTATTTTCGAAAACGGAATTGGGTGCGGTTGAATACGTTGGCGTGGTTGAATCCAGATTTTTAGTGTTTTATTTGGGTTGTATTGTTCAAACAAGCTACACATAACTAGGAATGCGTACACTCATGCAGGATTCAAACACGGGTAGGTTAGGGTAGGCTACCGCCCACGAATGGTCTTTACTTATGTATTGACAATGATCTGGGGAGATGGGTGTCATACCGTCCGTTCGGAACTATTCGCTTATTAATCCCGCGGGTTACGTGTTAGGCGGCCGGAGCGTCAACCGAGAATCTCTCTGCGTGTCCCTAAAGATCTTACCGCGAAGAGGTCGATTGGTCCTAATATCGGTTAGGGTGGGCTTTTTAGGGCCAAAACTTGTAGTGACCACAACTAGGAACTAGGAAATGAGCTTCACCGACCTCGTTCAAGTTACACCACCGCTGGAACCTTGTTTCCAAATCCCCATCGGAGTCGCCAAACTGTGGACGTCCGTCCGCACCGCCCGGCGCCCCGCGCGGGACCGACCCGGTTTTCAACGTGTGGCGGCGGCCACCCACGCGGCCCCCTCTCTGCCGGATATTAGTTGTTCTTGTGGTAAACCTTACCTGGTATTCTGCTAAAGATGCGTCGGTTCGTCATTAATAGAGATGCGTCGAACCTAATAAGGTGAGCACCCGGACTAATACGGAACCCGACCATCACTTTGTTCAGTTTTAGTTATTTTACGTTTTGAGTTCCGTGTTAGGTGATTTAGCATGCGATTATAAGGTCATAAAAGCAATAAATCATACGAAAAACTGTAAATGCGAATGTAAGTAAATCACATTGTGAGGAATTGCACCCTCAGAGTATACACTAAACGGGACTCGATGCATAGATAGTTTTGAGAACGGATCTCGGAATTACTCGGGTATATTTAGTGTGTTTTAGTATTTGTGGTTGAAGTTGGGACATTACGTATTTTAGTAGATGCTTGTGGGCCTAGCGCCCACATCTAGTGTTGTCGTAGTGCATAATAATAGAAAGTACAAATATGGAAAGTTTTGTTTAGATGGCAACCTAGTGACGACTCGATCAACAGGCGGATCCTCCTAGCTTGACCAGTGACTCCGGCAGAACTCCGTTACCGTTTGACCTTCCCCCGGCTACTCCGGTAGAGCTTCGTTGCTAAGGACTAGTTCTGCGGCTAATCCGGCACAAGTTCGTTACTAGTTTTGAGCTAGTCCATCACAGGCACCTCGGTATCGAGTGGGGTGCTCGAAGGTGAGGAGTAGCGTCGATGTCTCTTTTTTTATCGGAACTACAATCGAGTGGATCGTTTGCCTCGGGTGTCGGAGTGCGAGCCCTTAGCGAGAGTTTAGAGGGGGAAGAGAAGAATGAATTGTGTCGAATGAATAAGGCAGAGGGGGGTATTTATAGGTGTTTTCGGCCCTCGTCGCCCATGTGGACGCCTGAGCTGGGGCGCACCAGGACTCAGGCGCCTGGGCTAAGGCGTGGAGAGACCCAGGCGCGTAGGGTGGGGCGGTTGGGATTTTGAGGATACGGTTTTGATACTTTCCAAAACCGTGAGACGGGTGTATAATACGTTTCTTGGGTGTTAAGGCTTCCCGCGGCTTGACCTAGCGCCGTGGGTTTAGTGGGCCTCGGGTGTTCATCCTGAGGTTCGCTTGACACGGTGTTGACTCGGTTCGAGTTTCGGGGCCGACTCGGGGTCCCGGTGTCGGAATTAACTCTAATTAGTATCCATGTGACCGTAACGACACGACTAAGGCTGCCATCATGTTATTTTTAAATTTTTCCGAGTAATTATTTGATCCGTTCTATAGGAAAACTACCTACAACATCGCGAACCCATGTCGCGTTGCGGTCCTATTGTCATCGGGTGTTTGTTGGGCACTTCTGCAGCCACCAGGTCCAAATCTGGGTGTCTACAGATGCATAGATAGTTGAGAACGGATCTCGGAACTACTTGGGTCTATTTAGGGTGTTTTAGTGTTTATAGTTGAAGTTGGGACGTTACGTATGTTTATAGCATGCCATGGACCTAGCGTCCACGTTTGACATTATCGTAGTGGATAATAAAACTACCGAAATGTAAAGTTTTCTTTAGATGACAACCTAGTGACGATTTGACTTCGAAGGGCGGATCCTCCTAGCATGCCTTGTGATTTCGGCAAAGTTTCGTTACCGTGGTTGGTTCTGCGGCTAATCCGGCAAAGCTTCCGCTACTAGACTCGGGGTAGCTAGTCGAACGCACGCACCTCGAGATCGTGTGGAGTGCTCGAAGGTGAGGAGTAGCATCGATTCGCTAATCGGGGCTACGATAGAGTGGATCGTTGGCTTTGGGTGTTGGAGTGCGAGCCCAAGCTAAGAGAAACTCGTAATGAGTAAGAGGGAGAAGGGAAGAATGAGAATTGTGTGTCGAATGAATGAGGTGAAGGGGGGTATTTATAGGTGCTCGCGTGGTTCACTTTGCCCATACGGACGCCTGAGTCCAGGCGCACTAGAACTCAGGCGCCTGGGGTCGTGCGCACAAGGATTGAGACGCTCAGGATAAGGCGCCTAGGATTTTTAAGATACGATTTCGAAACTTTCCAAAATTGAGAAGATGCGTATAATCTTATGTCTTCGAGGTTAAGACTTCTCCCTTACTCTAGCGCGCCGTTGCGCTGAGTGGGCTTCGGGTGCGCATCCCGAGGTTCGCTTGGTCCGATAACTCGAGTTTGACTTTGTATATTTCGGGACCGATTCAGAGTCCCGGTGTCGGAATTGACCCTAATTAGTGTCGACGCGACCGTAATGACACGACTAAGGATGCGTTGAGGTCAAATTAATCTTTCTGAGTAATTATTTGATACGTTCTATAGAAAAACTATCCAAAACATTGTATTCCCGCGTCGCGTTGCAGTACGATCGTCATCGGGTGTTTTTCGGGCACTTTTGCAGCCACCGGGTCCAAATCTGGGTGTCTACAGAAGCCCCCCCCCCCCCCCCCCACTTTGACTGAGGCTTGGACAAGGCGAAAGTCAAAGCATAGCCGCCCATGTCAACCGAGGATTACAACCTGGTGGCTGTCCGGTCGGATCATTTTGAGTCCATTGGACTACGTGTTGAGGCTCGCCAGCCAAGGCTTAGAAATTATACCTGACGTCTTTGCCTGAGGTCGCTTATCGGAGCTGGAGTCCGTGATTGCTATCTTGTCACGGGTTTGTTATGTTCATGGGTTTTGATTTCCGGATGCAAGAGAATCCGCTTAACTTTGGATTGCCCTTCTAATGCTTATGACTTGCTGGGCATGAAAATGCTTGCTTGCTTTGCCTTCAGAATGCCTGTGATTCGTTAGGCTTGAGAACATAAATGTTCTAGTGTCTCAGTATCCACACGAACAATTGCCTTCGGGATGCCTATGACCCGTCGGGCTCGAAAAATTAGGAAGGTTCGCCTTCAGTATGCCTATTACCCGTCAGGCTCGAAAATTTTAAAAAAAATATTTACCCTCAGGAAGCCTATGACCCGTTAGGTTCGAAAAATTAGGAAAAGTTTGCCTTTAGGATGCCTATGACCCATTAGGCTTGAAAATTAGGAAGGTTTGCCCTCAGAACGCCTATGACCCGTTTGGCTCGAAAAATTAGGAAAAGTTTGCCTTCAGGATGCCTATGACCCGTCAGGCTCGAAAAATTAAGGAGGTTTGCCTTCAGGATGCCGATGACCCGTCAAGCTCGAAAATTTTAAAAAGTTTGCACTCCGGATGCCTATGACCCGTTAGGTTCAAAAAAATTAGGAAATTTGCCCTCAGGGTGCATATGACCCATTAGGCTTGAAAATTTAAGAAAGTTTGCCCTCGGGATGCCTATGACCCGTTGGGCTAAAAAAAAATGTTCGAGTGTGTCAGTATCCACTAGAACTTGAATTGGCTTCAGGATGCCTATGACCCGTTAGGCTCGAAAAAATGTCCGAGTGTATCAGTATCAACTCGAACTTGAATTGCTTTCAGGATGCCTATGACCCGTTAGGTTCGAAAAAAAATGTTCGAGTGTGTCAGTATCCACTCGAACTTGAATTGCCTTCAGGATGCCTATGACCCGTTAGGCTCGAAAAAATGTTCGAGTGTGTCAGTATCCACTCGAACTTTAATTGCCTTCAGGATGCCTATGACCTGTTAAGCTCGAAAAAAAATGTTCGCAGGTATTCATTTATTATGGTTAGATTAATCTTGCTTTGCGGGTTTGTTTTGCTTTGCTCGGATTTGTTCAGACTTTGCTCAGATTCGTTTTGCTTTACCACGTGCTTGAGCGTGAGTATTCTTGTTAGTCGAGGTTTTTATGCTTGTTGTTGTTTTATTAGGTAGATTTTGTTTAAAGGGTGTTTATAAGCTTGCCTTGCCGATAGCGGTTAGTAAGTTGCTTTGTCATTGTTTATTTTGCTTGTTTTATGGGTGCGGGTTGTGCGGATATTGGATACCAGGTTTCGTTTGTTCTTTTTTTAGTCTTATGTTGTGTATTCAGATGCGCGTCCTGCTGTGCCTTAAAATTCAGGCGCCTAGCCCCCAGCGATTCGGAATTCGGACTCCCGACCCAGGGCGCCTGGATTTTTGTGGGTCTGACCCATTTAAAACCAGCGAAGGGAGGACGAACAAATCATTCGTTCTAAAACTCAGACGCGCGACTACCTCTGACTCAATCTTGCTTCCTCGATTTTTTCAACCGATTTCCGTCTCGATTTTTGCCATACACGATTATGTCGACGTCGAGTAAGCGTTCCTTACTCGCCTATTGTCGATTTTGCTTAATTTGGTTGATTACGAGTTGATTTTGTTAAAACCCTAGAAAATCGATTTGGGCGTTTTGAATTTGCTAGGTTTCGATGTTTGCGCTTGGTCCTGTTGTTAAATTAGAGTTGAATAGAGCTTGTTAGGGTAGTCATAAGCTTGATAGGAGGTTTTGAGGTGTATTAATGGCCTCCCATGGAGTAATTTCGAAATGCTAGGGTTTAGTGATCGTTTTCCCGGTTATTCCCTCTACTTTCCTTTCGTTATCTTGCTCGATTAGTGTTTGTGACATAATGGGTGACTTCCATGTCGACTTTTTTGGGTTAGAATGCCCTCTAGGGCACTCTGTGAGGTTTTGTGTGACTTACGACGGACCAAAAGGTGCCATAACGATGATTTTCCCGACCACTTTCATTGTGACCGGGATAAAAAATGGGGGCTAGTGGGCTTTTCGGAATTTTGATATCTCTATCCAAAATTTTGACCTTATTTTGACCCGTTTCTGTTGCTTTAGCCTGACCTGAAGCATGGATTTTTGTGTTTTTTGCTTGGTTTTGGCAGCTAAAGATTATACTGAGCGTCCCGAGGGAGCTCTTTCGGCTGGCACTAGTGATGAGGCTGCTGGGACGAGTTCTCTGACTCCCCGCGGGATTCAGAGGAGACGACGAAGCATTCCTTCGCAGCGTCGTGATCCAGACGCCATAAATGAGGCTGATTTTGATAGAGTAAGGAACCGTAGGCTGCCTGAGACGATTATTAGGAGGGCTCATGTCCCGGTTCCTGCACAGGAGAACGAGGAGATCGGTTATGAGGACCCTTCGTGGGCTCGGGATTGGGACGGTCATCAGTTGTTGTTTCGTCCTGATTTGCACATCTCTCACCGTATTGTGCAGGGTCTGGTGAGTATCTTGACTCATGATTGTTGGTTTAGGTTTTGAGTTTTGGCTTTGGTTGGTTTGGTTTGATTTGTTTATGCTTGTATAACCTCGGTTTGCAGCCCCCAGGCCCGATGAGGACCTTCTCGGGTTTTACAACATGCCTTGAGATGTACTCTCAGATGCTTAGTCCCGCAGCAAAGGAGATTATCGCGGGGACGGATCTGGGCTCCGTAGTCAGGCACTGAGCCCGGTTGGTAGATTGCAAGACCAAGTGCAACCTTATGGTGATCAGAGCGATGATAGATCGCTTTCACAACACTACTTCGACCATCGACATGTCTTTCGGGGAGGTCAGGATGACTTTGGAGGACTTTGGGGTTATAACGGGCCTACCCTAGGGTCCGGAGTTGATTAGATGGGCGGCCGAGGGCCCTAAGTTAGATAGCGACGAGGTCGGGGGATGGATCGCGGATTGTTTGGAGCGTGAGGCTTATAGTACGCCTCATGCTCTAGTGAGTTCGTACATTACCGACCACTTCGAGAGGGTGGCGGTATTAGAGGGTCGAGCACCCAACACGCCAGTGTAGGATGCCCGCCTGTGGTTGTGGTATTTCCTAGGATCGACCCGCTTCTCGGATAAGGACGAGAGGTTTAATACTAGGATTTTGCCTTTCCTTGCTGATTTAGATCAGCTGGGACGTTTTGATTGGGTAACCGCGGCTTTTTCTTGTAAGTCCTGGTGAGGCCACTGCAAGTGGAATCGGCCTCAGCTTTGCCTATCGTGGGCCCGGGTCTTGTACTGGAGGTTAGTTATTGCTCCTATATTCGTTTCTCGAGTTTTGCTTGGTTTGGTTTATTTTTGCTAATGATGTTTTCCCTTGGGTTTTGTAGGCTAGGATCTATCCCGACTTCCCTCGATTGGCACCCAAGACAGTGCGAGCTCGTCCGGTTAGGTTCCTGGCGGGGATCAAGTGGAGACTGGCTCAAGCCTAGAGTACTACGAGTCACTACCCGTCAGAGAATGTGCTGGTGAACCAGCTGGGCCTTGAGGATGTAAGTCTCCTTCTTACAGTCTGTTTTATTTAGTGTCCTCCTAGGTTTAGGATTATTGAGGTGTCAATTTTGTTTGTGTAGTTTGTGACCCGTCCTTGGGCCGATTACGAGGGCGTGCCTGCGTACGTGACGGCAGAGCTGAGGCCTCGAAGCTACAGGAGGATGCTCCTTCCTGCGCTGTTTCGCCCAGTTTTGTATCTGGGCGAACGGTTGGTGCGTCAGTGCTTGTATGACGATTTCAGGGTCCCGGTTGATCCTCTCCGGACCAAGTTTAGACCACCGACCGCCGTATAGGTCCTTGAGGGTAGGGATGGAGAAGGAGGTGATGCGCTACTGTTACCTGACACCTTATATCTGTCTCATGTCATCCAGCGGCTAGCTTGCCACTGCCTCGTGGTGAGTACTCGACTTTTGTTTTACGGCTCGTGTTGTTCTATGGCTTAGTGTTTATTCGGACCTTGATCGATTTGCTTTTCCTTCAGCTGGCCGGTCCAGCTGATGCTGTTCAACCACCAGACTTCCCTTTGACGCTGCTTAGGATAGATGCAGCCGGGGTATCTTTCACTGAGTCTCTCCTCCTGTGTTCAGCCAAGGAGATGGACGCTGGGATAGAGTGGCGTGACCGGGTATACCGGGTAAGTTTCATTATTTTTTGTTTTGGATTTCGGTTCTAAGTGTTAGGTTTTGTTTGGCTAACTTGTACGGTTTTTTGCCTCTTAGGTCTCGTCGGCTTGCCATCAGCGGTTGTGGCAGGCTGCCAACTACTTTCGGGCCTATGCGTCGAGGATCTCCCGTGATACTTCGGGTTCTCGATTGGTGAGTTTGCGTGCCCAGGGTTGGCTTTTTAGGCTATTTGTACGTTTTCCTGAAGTGCGGGTATATTTGCAGGATACTTCGGTCATGGTGGGGCAGCTGGAGACTCGTGTAACCGAGCTCGAGGCGGAAGGGGTTGATCTACGACAGCTCCTGCGATCTCGAAATGACGAGATTACCCAGCTTAAGGAGCGGCTAGCCCGGTCTCAGGGCGAATCCTCGACACAGAGCGAGGCTAGGCTAGGGGTTGAGATGGAGAGAGAGGTTGAGGCTGAGGCTGAAGGTCATGCTACGGGCACCACCGAGGATGCTGGAAGGATTCCCGAGACAGCTACTCTAGATATGTTGACGGGGATGGATGGTAGTGAGTCCCCTACCTTCGTCTTGGAGGATCTAGGTTTTGATGAGAACATCGATGAGCTCGTAATAGCTATAGGCGCAGCTTCTAAGGGTCTTCCCTAGTTTATGAACTCGATTTGTGTATGGATTTATATAACTTGTATATTTTTTAACTTTTAATGCTTTATTGACTGATTTAGTCTTACGTTTCTGTTTTGCGAGATGTTGACAAGTAATAACTTCAAGTTTGTTCGTTTGCGATTTCGTTATAGTCTTAGTATGTTTTAAATGCGTTAGGGTTGCGTAAGAGTACAAAAACGGTTTTTTCGGACTTTTGAAATGTGTTAGTTTGAGCCGGAAGTTGGATCAAGTAGTACGTCGATTAAAATGTTTGACTCGAGACGTGCGAAATGTAAAAAAATAAGATGTTTCAACTGAGTGCGTTGGGAGACATGCGCAGTTGTCTCGACATTCATGTTTAGAATGAGGCAAAAACCAAAGGAGTTAGACCAATTTTGAAAAACAAATGTTAGGCCACTTTTTGTATATTCATGGTAATGTCGTACTGGGCTACAGACGCGAATTGACGATGCCATTAAAGGCTACAACACGTCTAGGTGGGATAGCTTATCCCCCTAAAAGAAAGAAAAATGAAAAGACGTCTAAGTCTGGTGGATCCGACGGGTAAAATTTTGTTGTCCGAGCGACTTTGTTGCTCTCGCGTGGGTAGTTTGGCTTTCGGGAAGGGTTTTAGTGACTTCGGGAGGTCGTTCCCGACGTCCGAGGTTTTTAGGTGGTTATTGTTGTGGTAAAGTGGGGCTGATATTATGACTCTTGGATGTTAGGGAGGCTAGTGACTCAGGGTTCAAGCACCCGGGCTGGGGCAGTTTGGTTTCGGGTTGCCTGGGTTCTGGCGGCCTGGTGTTTGGGCGCCTGGGCTCGGGCGGTCCAAGTCTCGTTTATGGAAATTTTTGTAGTTTCCAAATTGTCGTGGGATTAGAGCTATATATGCGGGTTACGGGTGCTTGTTTTAGACATACTAAAATACCCATAGTGTGTCTATAGCTTCCTTATATTATTTCGAGTCATGTCGGGTTTCGGGGATCCCTTAACCGAATGGGCGAGTTGTTTTAAGAAATGTGATCTCGAGGTTTGTCCAAGTGATGGTTTGTCCATGGTTATTGCATTAAGTCGAGTTAAGGTGCAAGATGACTTCTTGTTAGCATGTTCTAATTTTTGGGATGCAAAAAGTCATATTTTTGCTTTCTCCGGAGGTAAGGTTTGCCCTCTTCCCGAGGAGCTAGACGTTATAAGCGGGTGGTGTTCGGTTCGACCTTGCGTGCCTTTGGAAGATGATGCTTTTGTGGAACGGTTTTATCACTTTTTGGACCTTCCTTCACTAGAGAAGGCTAAGGTTTTCTTCGGTAGAGACGGTATTGACCTATAGTTGCTTTTTAGGACATTCTCAGAGACGGGTTCTCGTGATATTTCATCTCTAGCTTGTACACGGGCTTTTAATATTGCAGTGGCTTGTTTCTATTTCTTTAAGAATGCGTTAGTGCATGAGGGTTGAGGCAATCCTCTGGTTTTGGATGTTGTAATGATGATGGAACATGAGTGATCACCCTCTTTACTCATTCTAGGTGAGCTCATCCTAGGTCTCGATGCTCGTGCCCGGCTGCATCGGGCTCCTTTTCGTGGTTCTAGGATCATTTTGCAGGTATGTGGGGTGTTATTTATTTTTTGTTGCTTTGCTTTTTTTTAGGCTGCCATAATTCGAAAGTGTGACATTTGGTTGTGGTTCGTGCAGGTTTAGCTACAAGAGAGGTTTGGTTTCGTCGACCCTCCTCGGTCCGTCAAGGGTTATAGCTACAAGGGCTTTACGGGTCGTAAGATGCTGCAGGCATGGAGTGATGGTCATGCCGAAGAAGGATGACATTCCTACTTGGCTAATGGGCGAGCGGTTATCAGGTGGACAGTCCCGTGGTGGCATATTAGTGGACAGACCGGGTTTCCCTTCTCATCTTCGACTCAGGCTATGCAGATATTATCCTTGAGAGATCCGGTTTATATTTATCTGAGCTAGTTGTCGAACCAAATGGGGGTGAGGCCAACCACATCGGAGGTTGCTAAAGGTGTTCCTAAGTTTGACCCGTGGACGAAAAGTTCTTTCAAGGAATTCAAGCTATCTTGGGGACAGAAGTTTTCACGGCCCATTGTTGTAGAGAGTGCTCGATCGACCGACATTGCTTCCTTCCGGCGGAGAATTTATGAATACCCGTTAGGACAGAGCAAGTTGAAAGTTAGGAAGACCGTGGTGCTAGAGGATAAGGAGGCGACTCAAGATGATGTCACTAAGTGCCTGACCAAAGACAGCGTTACCGATCCTAGTGCCGTCAGTTCATCTATACAGGCCAAGACTGACGAGACCCATATTGAAAATGCGAGTGATGAGAGGAAATATGACTAGCTGAGCTCGCCTTTGGCTAGGGTGGTGGAAGCTTGTGTTAGGAGGGGTCGATGGTGAAAAACCCGAACAAGCACACCCAGATGGCGATGGGGAGAAAGAAGTTGGACTGGTAGAGCCCAACTGTTTTGTATTATGTTCTATTAGTTGATACTATGTGGCGTATTATTACTAGTTTTTTTGGTGTTTTGACACGTTGTCATTTTCTGGGGTAGCCGGATTTCCGATGCTTGATGTAAAGGGCCTCGACAAAGGCTCGATTTAACTGATTCTTTTTGTTAATGAAAAGCACATTTTTTTTTATTTGTCATTTTTTGTGGTGGCTCACAACTCGATTCTTCATTTTACCCGGAGCGCCCTTTCGGGTTTTCACTCCGTCCTCGGCTCACCTTTTATTTTGTTTCTTTTTTTGGTTTTTTTTGTTCTTTTTTTTTGTTCTTTTTTTCTGACGGCTTGTTACTCGTTTCTTCATTTTGCCCGGAGCGCCCTTTCGGGTTTTTACTCCGTCCTCATCTCGTCATACTTTTTTTTTTCTATTTTATTTTTATTTTATTTTTATTTTGTTTTTTACGACGGCTCGCAACTCGTTTCTTCATTTTGCCCGGGGCACCCTTTCGGGTTTTCACCCCGTCCTCGGCTCGTCGTTTGTGCTTCGTCAATGAAATCCCTCATTAACCGGAGCGTGGGAAAAATTTCCGGTTTTCATATGAATCGAGTAATCGATTTTGTTATTTTGTTGGTTGTACCCGTGGATGGGTTGCCTACGTATCCGTGTTTATACGGACTCAAACCATGGTCGTAGTTCTTTTTAGATGTGAGTGATTTTGCTTTAGACTCGTTATGCCAATTATTGATGTGAGATGTTTGAATGTATTCACCCTAGTTAAAGAACTAAGGTGGAGTAATTGGGTGTGACCCCTTGAAAGTAACAATTATCAAGATACCGTGTTTTGGTCAGGGCGACTGGCTTGGTTGGTTTTGGCATGTGGAGCTAGGTAAGTGAGTGGCTTTGATGATTTAAAATCTGGAGTTTGTTTTTTGTGTAGTTAAGGCTTTGGGCTAGAGTTTCGCAATGTGGTAGGAAAAGAGAAGCTGAGTAAAAATGATCCAGGCTTCAATCGGGCGGGATATAAATTATCTGGGATCTGATTTCCATGTCTGGCCCTAACGGTTGGGATTATCCTATTGATCTTGAATTCTCAAAATTCCGGACTGTCTCCTAACAAGTGTCTCGGGAAGGTCTGAAGGGTTGTAATGTAGGGAGGCTAATATTTGGTGCTAGCTGACTAATCTGTTCATTTTGTTTTTTTCTTTTTTTTTTCGTTCGGACTTGTATTCAAATCGAAATGGATGATTGGGATTTGTTTTTGACTATTGAGTTCGGTCTTGATCATTGAATAGGGCCGGTTTAGCTTGGCCTTGGTTTCACTTTTTCTTTGGCTCCTTTTGGCCATTTCAGACCCCCCCCCCCCCCCCCCCCCCTTTTTTTTTGCCAGACTAGCTCCTATGGCGTGAATTGGTGGGTCTTTATTTGAGGGATTTTTATTTTGGAAATGGGTTTGCCTTCCGTCCTTCATCACAAGCTAAGAGACTATCTAGATTTGTCATAGGATTGGGGAACGCTCGTTCTAAGGGATAGTTTGTGGCTTTCTATACCGGACATGGAATAGGTAAAAGAACACGGGGTCTCAGCTCTTGTAATTCCTCGTTGTTTCGAGGTATGTTTGATTGTTATCGATAAATGGCATAGTACCGAGTTGTAAGCAAAAAAGTGCATTATTAAATCAAGCGATTGTCGAGGCGCATTATAAAGGAAGAAAAGTCTATTTCTTCTTATTGATACTAATAAGCGGGCTATGCGCTCGAGATATTGTTTTCGGAAAGGTGGAGGACAGATCCTTTCGCACCTCCTGACTCGATGTAAAAAAACAAAAGACATTTGTTATACTATTAGGAATGGGCCCTAAGACGAATTAGACTCTGATACGGACACATATTTTCTCGTCCTGACGGGTGTTCGCGGGTTATCGGGATGTTCCTCGATATTCGAGACATCTTCCTCTATAGGGTCGGGGGGAACAGTCGACGGTGTCGTCAAAGATGGCATGGGCACTAAAGGGATTTGTGGTATTCTTTGGTTTCTTGGGTGAAGGGAGAGGAATCGTCCCGTTTTCAATCATGTCTTGTATGACACGTTTGAGTCGGAAGCAAGACTCGATATCATGCTCATTGCCACGGTGATAATTGCAATATTTACTGGCATCCCACATCTTCCCTTTTCTACCCGCGGACGGTTCTGGGGTAGGGCCTATGGGCTCGAGCTTCCCTTTATCGACCATATGCTTGAGAGCTTTGGTGTAGGAAGAATTGATCGGGGTGAATTCCCTTAGTAACCTTTCTATTTTGTTGGATACGGTTTTATAGGGTCTTGGGGTTCACTTGTGGGATGAAAGGAGAGATAAGCTGGGAACAGTCGATCACCTCCTCGAAAAAGATAACGTGGGAGCTAAAGGGATTGTCCTTATTACTTCGTTTGTCCCCGGACAAAGGAATCTTGCCGCTCTCGATCAGGTCTGGGAGAAGATGCTTCAACTTCCAGTTTTTTTTGGTATCGTGCCCGTTGCCCCGTTGGTCTTGGCAATAGGACTAGGCATTATAATTCTTGGACCGTCGGTTGACTGGAACTCAGGTGTTGGGCCTATTGGTTGGATTAGGCCCTTGGAAGATAGCCTTTGTAAGGCATAAGTATAAGTGTGTGGACGTCCGTCCGCACCGCCTGGCGCCCTGCGCGCGCCCGCACGGGACCGACCCGGTTTCATCACGGCGTCCACCCACGCGGCCCCCTCCCGGTTGGAGGCCGGTCCGATCTCGCGTTCGGGGCGATGTTTCGGACCTCGCTTCGGATGACGATGCGGACTTGTACTAGACGGGTGCAGGCACCCGTGTTTCCATTGGAATCGATCGAGTCATGGTTGTAAATGTTTAAAGGCCGATATGTTTGGTAAGGCGAACTTTTTGGTGAACCGAATTTGTTGCCGATTTGTGGATTCGCCACCGAGTCAATTATGGGAACTCGGAAACCGTTCAAGTCAACTTTGGTCCTTCGCTGGCTCAAAGCTGAGTGGCACGGGACCTAAAGATAAAGACTTGTACCCTTAACCACTCCATGCCTGGAATGACTCTCATTGCCAATGATTTCGGAAATATGGAAACCGTCGATTCTGAGTAAGGGGTGAGGGTACGTATTGGGAAGCCAACGTCCTCTAGACATCAACACCCAATCCCGCCAGCACATAGCGGCCTCGACTAATCAATCGGTGGGCTGATAACTTTGTTCCTTTTTTGTGGTGAAAGTACTGTAACATCCGTTGTTTTAACCCTATATCTTTGGTATGTCGGTTGTTTAAGGACAAGTAAGCTTTGTCATCGAAGTAGCTATGTTTACATTCTTTGCATGCGATTTCACGTGACAAGAAGGCCATGAAAAGATGCGCATAGGAGAGTAAAGGGTACTATTATACGTATTAGCAAATCACTTTTTACGTGATAATACGGATATTAGTCGTTCTCGTGGTATACCTTACCTGGTATTATGCTTAAGATGCGTCTGCTCGGTATTAATAGAGATGTATCGAACCACAGGTGGTGAGCACCGAGACTAATACCGAACTTGACCATCACTTTGTTAGGTTTTAGCTTGTTTACGTTTTGATTCTCATGTTAGGTGATTTAGCATGCGATTATAAGGTCATAAAAGAAATAAATTATACGAAAGCTGTAAATGCGAATGTAAGTAAATCACGTAGTGAGGCGTTGCACCCTCGGAATATACGCTAAACGTACGGGACACGATGCTGTGGACGTCCGTCCGCACCGCCCGACGCCCCGCGCGCGCCTGCGCGGGACCGACCCAGTTTTCAACGTGTGGCGGCGGCCACCCACGCGGCCCTCTCCCTGCCGGGGGCCGGTCCGATCTCGCATACGGGGCGAAGTGTCGGACCTCGATTTGGACGATGATCCGGACTTGTACTAGACGGGTGCGGGCACCCGTGTTTCCGTTTGGGAATCGATCGAGACGTGGTTGTAAATGCTTAAAGGCCGATTCATTTGGTAAGGTGACCTTTTTAGTGAACTGAATTCTATTTGTCGATTTGTGGAGTCGTCACCGAGTCAATTATGGGGACTCGAAAACCGTTCAAGTCAACTTTGATCCCTTCTCGGCTCAAAGTTGAGTGGCACGGGACCTAAAGATAAAGACTCGTACCCTTAAGCACTCCATGCCTGGAATGACTCTCATTGCCAATGGGTTCGGATATCCGGAAACCGTCGATTCCGAGTAAGGGGTGAGGGTACGTATTGGGAAGCCAACATCCGATATGTCAACACCCAATCCCGCCCGCACTATAGCGGCCTCTACTAATCAATCAGTGGGCTGATATCCTAGTTCTTTTGTTGTGGCGGAAGTGCTGTAACATCCGTTGTTTTAACCCTATATTTAGCTACGTCGGTTATTTAAGGACAATTAAGTTTTATCGTCGAGGTAGTGGTGTTTACATTCTTTGCATGCGATTTCACATGACAAGCAGGCCATGAAAAGATGCACGTAGGAGAGTAGAGAGTACTATTATTATACGTATTAGCAAATCAGTTTTAACGCGGTAATACGGATATTAGTTGTTCTTGTGGTATACCTTACCTGGTATTCTGCTTAAGATGCGTCGGTTCGGCATTAATAGAGATGCATCGATCCTAATAAGGTGAGCACCCAGACTAATACGGAACCCGACCGTCACTTTGTTCAGTTTTAGTTATTTTACGTTTTGAATTCCGTGTTAGGTGATTTAGCATGCGATTATAAGGTCATAAAAACAATAAATCATACGAAAAACTGTAAATGCGAATGTAAGTAAACGACATTGTGAGGAATTGCACCCTCGGAGTATACACTAAACGGGACTCGATGCATAGATAGTTTTGAGAACGGATCTCGGAATTACTCGGGTATATTTAGTGTGTTTTAGTATTTGTGGTTGAAGTTGGGACGTTACGTATTTTAGTAGATGCTTGTGGGCCTAGCGCCCACATCTAGTGTTGTCGTAGTGCATAATAATAGAAAGTGCAATATGGAAAGTTTTGTTTAGATGGCAACCTACTGACGACTCAATCAACCTGCTTGACCAGTGACTCCGGCAGAACTCCTTTACCTTTGGACCTTCCCGCGGCTACTCTGGCAGAGCTTCATTGCTAAGGACTAGTTCTGCGGCTAATCCGGCAGAACATCGTTACTAGTTTTGAGCTAGTCGATCACAGGCACCTCGGTATCGAGTGGGGTGCTCGAAGGTGAGGAGTAGCGTCGATGTCGCTTTTTTTATCGGAACTACGATCGAGTGGATCGTTTTCCTCGGGTGTCGGAGTGCGAGGCCTTAGCGAGAGTTTAGAGGGGGAAGATAAGAATGAATTGTGTCGAATGAATGAGGCGAAGGGGGGTATTTATAGGTGTTTTCGGCCCTCGTCGCCCATATGGACGCCTGAGCTGGGGCACACCAGGACTCAGGCACCTGGGCTAAGGCGTGGTGAGACCCAGGCGCGTAGGGTGGGGCGGTTGGGATTTTGAGGATACGGTTTTGATACTTTCCAAAACCGTGAGACGGGTGTATAATACGTTTCTTGGGTGTTAAGGCTTCCCGCGGCTGGACCTAGCGCCGTGGGTTTAGTGGGCCTCGGGTGTTCATCCCGAGGTTCGCTTGACACGGTGTTGACTCGGTTTGAGTTTTGGGGCCGACTCGGGGTTCCGGTGTCGGAATTAACTCTAATTAGTGTCTATGTGACCGTAACAACACGACTAAGGCTGACATCATGTTAGTTTTTAATTTTTCCGAGTAATTATTTGATCCGTTCTATAGGAAAACTACGTACAACATCGTGAACCCGTGTCGCGTTGCAATCCTATTGTCATCGGGTGTTTGTTGGGCACTCTGCAGCCACCAGGTCCAAATCTGGGTGTCTACAGAAGCCCCCACTTTGACTGAGGCTTGGACAAGCCGAAAGTCAAAGTATAGCCGCCCAGGTCAATCGAAGATTACGACCTGGTGGCTGTACGGTCGGGTCATTTTAAGTCCAGTGGACTACGTGTTGAGGCTTGCCAGCCATAGCTTAGAAATCATACCAGACGTTTTCGCTTGCGGTTGCTTGCTTGGGCCCGGGCCGTTGCTTGACATCTTGTTCTTGATTCTTTGTGCGCGCGCGCTTTGTCTTCTTCAGTTTATTTAGAGGTTTTTTTTTTCATTTTTTAAGTGTTTCTGCGCGCTAGCAACGCATTAAGTGTGAGCGCAAAGGATGCTCATTTTGTGTTGGCTTTTATTTGCACAAGTATATTTTGGGCTGCTTGTGAACCCTTGATGAAACAAAACGTTCGAGGGCGTTAGTCTCCACTTGAGCGGTCGTCTTCGGGATGCTTATGACCCCTAGGACAAAACAAAGTGATATAAAACCATTCGAGGGCGTCGGTCTCCACTCGAATAGCTGTCTTTCGGGATGCTTCTGACCCCTAGGACAAAAACAAAGGGATATAAAACCATTCGAGGGCATTAGTCTCCACTCGAGCGGTCGTCTTAGGGATGCTTAAGACCCCTAGGACTAAAATTGATGTGCCTCCGGGATAACTCTGCCCCTCGGGCAAAATTGCTGTGCCTCCAGGATAACTCTGACCCTCGGGAAAAATTGTTGTTGTTGTGCCTCCGGGATAACTCTGGCCCTCGGGAAAAAATGTTGTTGTTGTGCCTCCGGGATAACTCTGACCCTCGGGCAAAATGTTGTTGTTGTGCCCCCGGGATAACTCTGACCCTCGGGCAAAAATGTTGTGCCTCCAGGATAACTCTGACCCTCGGGCGAAATGTTGTTGTTGTGCCCCCGGGATAACTCCGACCCTCGGGCAAAAATGCTGTGCTTCCGGGATAACTCTGACCCTCGGGCAAAAATGTTGTTGCTGTGCCTCCGGGATAACTCTGACCCTCGGGCAAAATTGTTGTGCTGTGCCTCCGGGATAACTCTGACCCTCGGGCAAAACTGCTGTTTGTTTATTCGTTTTAGTTAAATGCTTGTTTTGTGAGTTTGTCTTAGTTAATCTTGTTTTGCGGCTTGTCTTACTTTCTTTAGGTTTGTTATTGCTCTTGTTTTGGTTCGTTTATGCATTTGAGATTTGTTTAGAGTTTACTTAGATTAGTTTGGTTTAGATTTGCTTTGTTACGTGTTCGGGTGTAGCGTTTAGGTTAAGTGCGCTTGTTTTATTGTCGAGAGTGTATTATCTATGTAATCCCTTAGAAATGCTAACGCGATGCAGTGACGGAAACACTGTAGAATCGGGATTAAAACACACTGTAACTATGGCTTAGTAAATTAAAATGGTAAAGTCAAACAATAGGCCAACCTTCAAATCAAAATGTTATCGATAATAATAAAATATTCAAAATGGCGTTATGGATAGAATTAGTGTAGACGGCTAGACTTTCACCAGGAGAATACTAGAAACTAGCTTCGAGAACTTAGTTCTAACAAATCAAACTTCGGTCTCTAACTAGGCTACTCAACCATAATAGGACGGCGACTTATAAATGCGTGGCCCTTGTTTAAGATACTATGCACACCCCTCCCGAGCACCAAAAATACTCAGTTCAACCCGACGGCGTCTTACACTGCGAGGCACGAGTTTAAGGTCAAAATGTACACACACTCCCGAACACCATATATGCTCAGTTCAACAACCAGTGTGCCCCATAAAGACACACCAACCTTATAGTTGATGGCAAAAACGTAAACCCCATAATATATTACTCTAACCTCACACTTGTCCTTATTTCATAACTCCCAAACAAGCCATTATCGATATAAACAAAAGATATAATCATTGTAAATAATAAGAGAACAGAAGGGAAAAAGAATCGCCTTCCAAAAAAGGAAACTTTCTATTTTAGGAAACTTTACAAAAATACCATCATATCAAAATAGCGAAAATATTAGTTCAAACTAATAAAACATTTTTAGTAAAAGATATAGATTTATAAAACTAATACTTTCGGCCTTAACAATATTAATTTCCAAAATAAGGATAAATGGGTTTATGAAATATTGAAATATCATACAAGTGTTTATAAAATAATTAAAAATGTCTTAAAACTTTAGTACTACTAATTAGGGTGTTTTCAAAATTTATAAAACTAAAATTCCCTAATTATTAATAGTTTCGACAAAACAAGCATAAATAAGATCTTACAACAAATGTCAAATTAAATCTTTTAACGTCTCTTCTTTAATTAAAATCATTACACAAATTTAGAATATGATAAGAGGTGATTTAACTCTCAAAGTTTCAGATTTAAATATTTCAAAATTGCTGGAAAAATAACTTTTTTATGTAAGACGAAGCATTTTAACGATAAATCGTAATTTTGTCAAAAAATCATTACTATTAATTAAAGACTTTAATAAATAGTACAAAAATTATGTAAAATAGGTAAAATATATTTTTGGACATTCTGTCCAGAAAAGAGAATTTTCCAGAATCCTTAAACTCGGTTTTTAAAGGGTTTTCTCGTTAATCGTCTAATCTCGACAATAACGATCAATAAAAATAGTAATTACAAAACGATTTAAGTATTAATATCCAAAAACTATTATTAAACTTAAAAATAATGATTTTCCAGAAACTACTATTTTTTCCAGATTCCAACAAAAGACCAGAAATCGAGAATTTCAACGACAAACACGGTTTTAACGATAAACGATGATTTAAAGTGATTACTTAATTCACCCACTTAACAATTCAAAAAAATTATGAAAAAAATTCAGAAAATGATTTTTCGTCAAAAAGATTATCCACGTCAAATTTCAGATTAAAATAAAATGTTTAACTGCTAGAAATAAAAATTGATTTCAGAGGCATTTCAAAGCAATTCGAGTAAACCTCGCGTAAGAAAATAATTATTCGCGAAGCTTCGTAATAAAATCATTAATGGCTAAGTTTTCGTAAATAAAAATATTTCTTAGTTGAAAATATTTTATAAATGTATTTAAACATTTTTAGGAAAATGAATAAGTTAAATCCAAGCTTAAAAATGTCAATTCGTAGAGAAATAAAATTCCTTGCGGAAAAATAAATAGTTTACGAAGAAAATCAAATAAATAGATTTAAAAGAATTAAAACTTTTAAAATAAATAAATAAATATCATTAAACCCAAAAATGAAAATAAAGCTTTGAAAAAGATGAAACGCAAGGCCGAAATGTGACAGAGTTATGACGAAGTCATAACGGAAAGAATAAAAACGCTAGGAAAAATAGTGGGTGTTACGATCCTCCCCGCTAAAAGAAAGTTTCGTCCTCGAAACTAAGAATAAGCAGAAAGAGAATCAAGATTATCCTACTCGAAAAGATGGGATACGAATTTGTGTGAATTTTTTTTCTTTTTTAACAACTTTCAAAGTGATACGAAATCGAATGCAAATATTTATTCTAAGAGGAATTGGGCTAAGCTATTCGGAAATTGAATTTTTAAATTAGTGAAATCATAAAGTAAAGTTATTGATAAAATAACGACGCTAAATAGGATTTGTAAACAAACTGGAAGGAAATGTGGCAACCAAAACATTTTCAAAATAAATGTAAAACAATTTGATTAAGAAATTCGATAATATTTCGGTTTATGATGAAACAAAATTTAGTTTGGAGAAATCAAATTTTGTAGTTAGTAGAAACCGGACAAGTCGTCAAACATTTTCAATAACCGATTCAAAAGTCCACCAACATTAAAATGAAAACCAATTTGAAAACGTTAAAATTTTGAAAATGTTATCAAAGTAATCATGAAAGTTTTCAAAAATGTTATCAAATCTGAACATAAAATAATTTCGACAATGTTAAAACATTTTATGTAATAATCATATAGAAATTGAAGTTTTTGGAAATATGAAAGTCTTCATAAAATTCTGATTGCTTGAAAATAAAAATGAAATAATTTAGAATAAATTATTAAGGCTTTCTGAAATAGATCTAAATATAAATATCAACAAAAAATAAAACAAAAGTGGAGTATAAAGTTCTTAAATTAAAATTCAAAAATGTTAAATTTCACGATATCCGAAAAGTTTTAGTTAGTCAAACTTTTTATAAAATAGGAAGTTCAAATAAAAATGGTTAACGGGTAAATAGAACAAGGATAAAATAAAATAAAACAAAAGTTTTCAAAATCGATAAATGTCAAAGGGGTTGGCAGCAGTTGGGGTAACAGAATTTAAGAGAAGCAGAAAGGAAGACGGAGTTGAGAGTCAGACAGATCTCTCAAGGATTACAGAAGAAATTAACCATCTCGAGATTCCTAGTACGACTCGCACAAAAAGGTTCCTAATTCCATCAAAACAATACTAAGTCCAATATCGGTACTAGGTGGTCCCACTCAATCTACAACCTCCAAAATTATCAACTGCCACAACCTTCAAAATTAAGTCTTACATACTTATATAATCTTTCAATTAGTATGGTAAGAATCCACAAATGATTTAAATTCTAAACTCATCAATTAAAATTCCAACGGTCATCAAAACACACCCAAACTCGCAATCGATAAGGTTTCTAAACTCGAAGCTCGTAAGGTTTGAACTCGAAGTATACTTCAAATTTCTCGAGTAAGGAACACTAACAAGGTCCACCAATTTAACAAGGCTCGGGTACGAAATCCTCAAAAATGATCATCAACATATTTATAATGCCGCAAGTACAGGAGTTAGGAACGTATAACAAATCCTCAAACACGCTCAAATGTATAGGTAATAGCGAACACTCACATCTTCAAATATGTCATTCGAATAATGTTTCTAGGATTCCATCAAATTTTAAATCACCACGGTGTAACCACAATATATTTAATAAATCAACGAAGGCACAATCTTGCTGGTCAAAGAGTTCTAACCTGAAAGTCCCAATAAGATGATCTGTATTATAGTATTCCTCAAAACAACACAATAAGCCCAAATTATGATGGTGCAAGATGTTTCTCTTCTCCATGGTTAAGAGTAATTCATCCATGTTAGATCACTCAACTTTAAAGCTCGTAGGTTACAGCCTTAGACAACAATCAACGATCTAATCCATAAGAAACACAGGAGATCTATGTCAGCGAAATTTCTAACAACAATAATGGAAACTTTTAATGGTACCACAACACTCAGGCTAGCACTTTAAACAATACTCTATGATCCCAAATTTCGCGATGCATCCATCAAATAGGCATTAGGTAAGAACCCCAAGGTAATATTATCGGTTACACTTAGTTCGGTTCTAGGTTAGGTACTAAGTATCCATCAAATACGATATACTCTTACTACTCCAAAATATATTCAGCTCTAAGTACTCCAAAGTAATCAAAGTAACCTATAACCCAAGGTTCAGTGTCTAAAGTATCATCCTAATCCCATCAATCAACAATTCATCATTCAAATCGATCCTCAAAAGCTTGCTAAGATAGATAACAGAGTATACTCACAATCCTCAAACCATGTAACAAGGGTGTACTAAACCTCAAACATCTACGACTTTTCAAGGGGTCCACCGAGACGGAATTTGGTCAAACCAAGAATCTCAAGAGGAAAGATGGTAAGTAAGAAAATTAGTCAAAGATTTGCCTCAAGAATGAAGGCGAGAATTGATAAAAGAAGAGTTGAAAGAAGTGAAGGAAGAAGGAAAACATTCGATGGTCCTAGATAACTAAGATCTAAAACGAGACGGGAATGTTCGGACCTCTAAAGTTCCACAAAGGAAATCGCGGGATATCTTCATCATCTCGTAGAGATACGAGCATACTAGAATTGGGTCTCTTTATCCGGATCCAAAGTGATTTCACATCTGAGTCTGTTGCACTGTCACAGAACTAGAATCTACTATTGATCATCTGGCCAGTGGCTTAAGCGAACTAAACCGGAGCTGAAGAGTCACCATTGGCATCTTTCTTGGAGCACCAAGTTATCCACTCGAGTCAGCAGACGTTGAGAGTTCTAAGTAGGTCTTGTCCCGATCTGGAGCAGCATCATGTCAACCTCTTGTCCAATTATGTTCTTCTTGGACAAATAAAACAAATATTCAATGCTAACCATTGAGTTTCAGGAACAGGAAAGCTAAACAAATAAGTTCTTACTTCTTTCTACTCATCTCTAATAATATTTTTATTTACTGTTTAAATAATTTACTGGTACTTTCCTTAATTTTAGGTGTGTAAGCGTTGGGAGCAGTGATGCTCTGATACCAACTGTAATCCCCTAGAAATTCTAACGCGATACAGTGGCGGAAACACCGTAGAATCAGGATTAAAATACACTGTAACTATGTCTTAGTAAATTAAAATGGTAAAGTCAAACAATAGGCCAGCCTTCAAATCAAAATGTTATCGATAATAATTAAAATATTCAAAATGGCATTATGAATAGAATTAGTGTAGACGGCTAGACTTTCACCAGGCGAATACTAGAAACTAGCTTCGAGAACTTAGTTCAAACAAATCAAACTTTGGTCTCTAACTAGGCTACTCAACCATAATAGGACGGCAACTTATAAATGCGTGGCCCTACTTTAAGATACTACGCACACCCCTCCCGAGCACCATAAATACTCAGTTCAACCCGACGGCGTCTTACACTGCAAGGCACGAGTTTAAGGTCAAAATTTACACACTCTCCCGAACACCATATATGCTCGGTTCAACAACCAGTGTGCCTCATAAAGACACACCAGCCTTATAGTTGATGGCAAAAACGTAAATCCCATAATATATTACTCTAACCTCACACTTGTTCTTATTCCATAATCCCAAACAAGCCATTCGATATAAACAAAAGATATAATCATTGTAAATAATAAGGGAACAAAAGGGAAAAAGAATAGCCTTCCAAAAGATGAAACTTTCTATTTTAGGAAACTTCTATATCTAGAAACTTTACAAAAATACCATCATATCAAAATAACGAAAATATTAGTTCATACTAATAAAACATTTTTAGTAAAAGATATAGATTTATAAAACTAATACTTTCGGCCTTAACAATATTAATTTCCAAAATAAGGATAAATGGGTTTATGAAATTATTGAAATATCATACAAATGTTTATAAAATGATTAAAAATGTCTTAAAACTTTAGTACTACTAATTAGGGTGTTTCCAAAATTTATAAAACTAAAATTCCCTAATTATTAATAGTTTCCACAAAACAAGCATAAATAAAATCTTACAGCAAATGTCAAATTAAATCTTTTAACGTCTTTTCTTTAATTTAAATCATTAAACAAATTTAGAATATGATAAGGGGTGATTTAAATATCAAAGTTTCAGATTTAAATATTTTCAAAATTGCTAGAAAAATAATTCTTTTATGTAAGACGAAGCATTCTAACGTTAAATCGTAATTTTGTCCAAAAACCATTACTATTAATTAAAGACTTTAATAAATAGTACAAAAATTACGTAAAATAGCTAAAATATATTTTTGGACATTCTGTCCAGAAAAGAGAATTTTCCAGAATCCTTAAACTCGGTTTTTAAAGGGTTTTCTCGTTAATCGTCTAATCTCGACAATAATGATCAATAAAAATAGTAATTACAAAACGATTTAAGTATTAATATCCAAAAACTATTATTAAACTTAAAAATAATGATTTTTCAGAAACTACTATATTTTCCAGATTCCAACAAAAGACCAGAAATCGAGAATTTAAACGACAAACACGGTTTTAAGGATAAACGATGATTTAAAGAGATTAAGTAATTTACCCACTTAAAAATTCCGAAAAATTATGAAAAAAATTCATAAAATGATTTTTTGTCAAAAGGATTATCCACGTCAAATTTCAGATTAAAATAAAATGTTTAAGTGCTAGAAATAAAAATCGGTTTTTAATCGTTTTTGTTCGTAAACGGTAAAATTTCAATAATCGATATCAAAATATCAGAAAAATACCAAATTATTAAAAATCATTAAAAACTTCATTTCTACAGAACATAATCATATATTACAAGTTTAGGCCGAATATTACGATTTTACAAATTAATACAACAATTTAATCGTTAATCAAGCGATAAAAATACCGAAACAAGCAAATTTTCAACTTTTAAAAATTTTCTAGATTATATGACATACATATATTGTCAAAAATGAAATATGAAAATATACATGCAACTACACAATTAAAATCACGAAATACCGAGTAACCTCGACGTTACCTCTAGTCCAAATTAGAATTGATAAAATACTCGTCGACCTCGAGATAGTCCACAAAACCAACCATACAGGAAATTCATGGTAGAAAAATACCATGAGAAAAACTAAGAAAATCAAGGTGAATAACGATAAATAACATCATCGATTATTACCTTAACGATAGGCTCGGAAAGAGGATCAATTGATGATAAAGATGAGACGATTATGACTCGAAAATGAAGCAAAAATTAGGCCTTGAAAAACCAGAAATGCCAAGTCCAAGGAAGGGAGTAGGAAATAGGGTTTTGAATGATTTTTATGAAAAATGAATGTAAAAGAGTTGGAAGGTTACTAAAGGTTAAATGGGAATAAATAATTTGAGGAATCCAATGTGGTATCATCAATGTGGAATCCAATGAGGAATCCAATGAGGTTAAGAGGAAGTGTGAAGAGTTTGAGCAATAATGCAACAATTAAATGAGAAGGAAAATAATCATATCTTTTCGGTTTTACGTATTTTACATAATAAAATGAATCGTATTAATAAAACGTAGTAAAATTGTGACAAGAAGCTTTGTCAGTCCAAAATATGGGGATAAGGTCTCAAATGATTTATAAGTTGATAAAAAGAAGAATCATAAAATAGTTAGAGGCAATTCAAAGCAATTCGAGTAAACCTCGCGTAAGAAAATAATTATTCGCGAAGCTTCGTAATAAAATCATTAATGGCTAAGTTTTCGTAAATAAAAATATTTCTTAGTTGAAAATATTATATAAATGTATTTAAACATTTTTAGGAAAATGAATAAGTTAAATCCAAGCTTAAAAATGTCAATTCGTAGAGAAATAAAATTCCTTGCGGAAAAATAAATAGTTTACGAAGAAAATCAAATAAATAGATTTAAAAGAATTAAAACTTTTAAAATAAATAAAGGGTTTTTCTACGTTGTACCCTCCTGTTTTTCCGTTTTCTACCATGTACCCCTCCTATTTTTAAAACCCTCACTAATACCCCTGTAGTTGACTGACTTCATAAAACGTGACCTAATCACAATTATCCGTCTAATGCTCCGTTAATTAGATGACATGACAGTGATTCTAGGCTATGACACAACCAGTTTTGACGAACTTGGCTTGTATTCCCTCCATTTTCCCCAAGTTTTTCTCCATTTCATTAATTTTTCCCAATTTTCTCATTTTATACATCAACTTCTTATTCTTTTTTACCTTCCTCCACTTTCACCCCAACTTATTCTTTAGCTTAAAATAATGATATTTTACTGATTTCTAACGAGAATTAATTTAATCACATTAACAAACGAAGCATTAATGTTGCACCTAAAATAAAGAGTGAAAGAATTATGATAAAATGAAGAAAAAAAATCATAAATTATGCATGCAAAATTAGAATTAGAGATAACATAGGAGACGAAGATGGAAATTAATTAGAGTTTTTGAGTAGAATAATTGTAATTAGGTCATATTTAATGAAATTAATCAACTACAGGGGTATAAGTGAGGGTTTAGAAAACAGGAGGGGTATATGGTAGAAAACGGAAAAACAGGAGGGTACTAAATATCATTAAACCCAAAAATGAAAATAAAGCTTGAAAAAAGTTGAAACGCAAGGCCGAAATGTGACAAAGTTATGACGAAGTCATAACGGAAAGAATAAAAACGCGAGGAAAAATAGCGGGTGTTACAATCGATGTTGATTAGTAGTTGTCCCATTACTGTTGTTTTGCTTGTCTTAGTAGGTGCATGCTTTATATGTATCGACTTTGAGTTCGTTTGCTTTGCTTCATTTTAGTTTAGGCCGGGCTGTTTAGGCGCGCATCCTTCAGCGCCCCAGGACTCAGGCGCCTAGCCCCCAGCGTGCCAGGACTCAAGCGCGTCAGCTGGTGCGGTCGGGTTTTTGTGATCCGGGTCTGTTTAAGTAATCGAATGTTGGGGCGCTCGTTCATTCCACCACAAAACTTGAACGCGTCAAGCCATTCGCCCCAAATCGCCTTCTCGACTTTTCTTTGCTAAATTTCATTTTGGTTTCCACTATTTACGACGATGTCGACTCCGGGTTAGTGCTCTTTGCTCATTTAATGTCGATTTAACTTGATTTGATTGATTATTTGTTTGTTTTGTTGAAAACCCTAGAAAATCGATTTGGGTGTTTCTTATTTACTAAGTTTCGATGCTTGTGCTTGGTTCCATTGTTAAATTAGGGTCGATTAGAGCTTGCTAGGTTAGTTATAATCTTGATAAGGATGTTCGAGGTGCGACAATGACCTTTTATGGGAATGTGTTTGGAATGCTAGGGTTTAAGGATCGTATCTCGATTATTCCCATATTTGTTTTGCATAATTTTGTTCAAATAGTGTTTATGAGGATGTGGGTAGCTTTCTTGTTAATTTTTATGGGCTAGGACGATCTTTAGGACCCTCCGTGGGGTTTTGTGTGTCTTAAGACGGACCAAAAGGTGCCGTAATGACGCCGGATTTTCCCGAAACCACTTTCATTGTGACCGGGAACGAAAATGTGTGCTAGAGGCTTTCTTTGAATTTTGATATTCTTATCCGAAATTTTAAGCCTATTTTGACCTGTTTAAGCTTATTTAGCCTAACTAGGGTTATGTTTTTCTTTTTTGCTTTTGTTTACAGCTAGAGATGATACCGAGCGTCCCGAGGGAACTTCCTCGGTTGGTGCTAGTGCTAGGGCTAGTTCTGGTGTGGAGGTTGCCGGGGCTAGTTCGCAGACTCCCCGAGGGATTCGCAGGAGACACAGGAGTATCTCCTCCCAGCGTCGCGATCCCGAGGCTATTAATAAGACTGAATTTGATAGAGTGAAGAAGCGTAAGCTTCCATAGACGGTTGCTAGGAGGGCTCATGCCCCGGCTCCTGCACCGGAGGGCAAAGAGGTTGTTTATGAAGATCCCGAGTGGGCTCGGGACTGGGATGGTCATCAGCTGACGTTTCACCTTGACCTTCACATTTCTAACCGCATCGTGCGGGGCCTGGTGAGTGTTCTATTCGTGCTTATCGGTTTGTGTCTCAGATTTATTGTTGCTATTATTTTTCGGGTTAGGCTAGATTTGTCTTGTTCATCCTAGCGTTGTTTTGGTTTGCAGCCCCCAGGTCCAATGAGGACTTTCTCGGGCTTTACTACGTGTCTCGATATCTATTTTCAGAAGTTAACTCCCGCGGCAAAGGAGATTATCGCGAGGACTGCTCTAGGTCCCATGGTTGGACAGTGGGTTACGCTGGTGGGTTTCATGACCAAGTGCAACCTTATGGTGATTAGGGCGATGATAGATCGCTTTCATGATACTACCTCGACCTTCCACATGGCTTTCGGGGAGGTCGGGATGACCCTAGAGGACTTTGGGATGATTAGCGGCCTGCCCTGGGGTCCGGATAGGATTAGGTGGGCCGCCGAGTGCCCTAGTCTAGATAGCGATGAGGTGCGGGTCCTTATCGGTGATTGTTTACCGCGTGAGGCATATAGTGCGCCTCACGCTACAGTGAGTTCTTATATCACCGACCACTTTGAGCGAGTGGCGGTGTTGGAGGCTCGGGAACACAACACGTCGGTGCAGGATGCCCGGTTGTGGTTGTGGTATTTCCTAGGGTCGACCCATTTCTCGGACAAGGGCGAGAGGTTCAGCTACAGGATCCTGCCTTTTCTGGTTGAGCTGACTCAGCTAGGGCACTATGACTGGGTGACTGCGGCTTTTGCGGAGATGACTCGCTGCCTGCAAGTCATGGTGAGGCCGCTGGTGATAGAGTCGGCCTCGGCTGTGCCCATTGTGGGTCCGGGCCTTATACTGGAGGTTAGTTATTGTTCTCACTCTTATATTTGAAGTTTTCCTTAGTTTCGGCTTGGTTTTGCTAAGGTTATTTTGGGATTTTTCAGGCTTGGATCTATTCCTACTTCCCGTGTTTGGCACCTAAGACGGTGCGGGTGCAACCAAAGAGATTTCCGGCGGGGATCGAGTGGAGGCTTGCTCAACCTAAGAGCACAATCAGCCATTACCCGTCGGAGAATGCATTAATGAAAAAGATACGGGTTGAAGATGTAAGTTTCCTTCTTTTCTTTTTATGGCTTATTTTGCTCAATACCCCCCAAGGCTCGGGATTTACTGGGATGTTGGTTTTGTTTGTATTGTTTGTGGCCCGCCCTTGGGCTGATTACGAGGGCTTGCTGGAGTATGTGGCTACGGAGCTGAGGCCTAGAAGTTATAGGAGGATGCTTCTTCCTGCGTTATTTCGCCCGGTTTGGTATCTGGGCGAGCGGCTGGTGCGTCAGTGTCTGTATGATGATTTCAGGGTACCGATTGATCCTCCATGGACCATGTTCAGACCACCGACCGTCGCGGAGGTCCTCGATGATAGGGACGGAGAGGGAGGCGATACACTCCTGGTGCCTGGCGCCTCTTATCTGTCTCACGTCACCCGGCAGTTAGCTTGGTATCGCCTCGTGGTAAAGTTCTAATTTTGGTTCTAAGACTTGCTTTGCGGTTTATTGTTTATTTGCCCTCTGACCGACCAATCTGTTGTCTTCTCAGCTGGCCGATCCGGCTGATGAAATCTAGCCCCCAGATTTTCCCCTAACGCTACTTAAGGTGGATGCGGCTGGTATACCCTTTAATGAGCCCCTCCCCCCTTGTTCTGCTGAGGAGATGGAAGCCGGGATTGAGTGGCGTGACCGGGTGCACCGGGTGAGTTTTTTTTGTTCTTCGTTTGGGTTCTAAGAATTAGGGTCGGTTTTCCTAATCTCTATGGTTGCACTCTCAGGTTTCCACGGCTTGCCATCAGCGGTTATGACAGGCTGCCAACTGCTTCCGGGCCTATGGCTCGAGGGTCTTCCGTGACACTTCGGGGCCTCGAACGGTAAGTTTACGTGACTAAGGTAGCTTTCTAGGCTGTTGGTGTACTTTCCTAATGCTTAAGTGTATTTGCAGGATGTTCCGGATATGGTGGGGCAGTTGGAGACTCGGTGACCGAACTCGAGGCGAGAGAGGTTGAGGCACTACGGCTCCTGCAATCTCGAGCTGACGAGATCGCCTTCCTAAAGAAGCAGCCGGCTCGGTCCCGGGGCGAGACCTCGGCACAGGGAGAGGCTAGGCCTCAGATTGAAAGGGAGGCTGAGGTTGAGGTTAAGGTTGAGGCTGAGGCTGCGGGTGCTACGGAGGAGGCTGGAGGGATTTCCGAGACCGCTACTCTAGATATACTGTCGGGGATGGACGGTAGTGAGTCTCCTCTTATAGACCTTGAGGACCTAGGGTTAGATGACCAGCTTTGTGAGATCGTGATTGCGGTCGGCGCGGCTTCTAGAGGTCCTTCCTAGCCTCGATTTATATACGGATTTGCATATTTTGTATATTTTTTTTAGATTTTTAGTATTTGAATTGGTTGGATTAGCCTTGCGTTTTCGTTTGGCGAATTGTTTACCTAGATTGACAAGTAATCACTTTTGCGTTCATACGTTCTGCAATGTGACTCGGTTTAGGGTGTGTTAGCGTTGCATGAGAGTACGAAAAATGGTTTCTTTGGGGGGTTTTGAAATGCGTTAGCTTGAGCCGGGAATCGGATCGGATGTCACGTCGATTAAAATGTTTTGACTCGAGACGTAAAGTGTTAACGTAACACATTAACGTGTTTGGACCACATATATTAGGAGATGAACCTTAGTATGAAATCGGAATTTAAAATTCGAGCACTTTTTGAAAAAAAGTTAGACCACTTTTTACATGACCACTTTTTACATACTCGTAATATTGCCTTGTTAGGCTACAGACGTGACTCGACGGTAATCGTTAAAAGGTTATGACACGCCCAGGTGGGGTAGCTTATCCCCCCCAAAAAAAACGTCTAAGTCTTGTTTGTCCGACGGGTAGATCCATGTTCTCGCAGCTCTTGCGTGAGTATTTTGGTTTTCCGGACGGGTTTTAGTGACTTCGGGAGGTCGTTCCCGATGTCCGGGGTAGTAGATGGTAGCTACGGTGATAACGAAGGTTCGAATTTCTATCCTTGGGTTGCTCGGGATGTCACTTGCATGGCTATAGGCGCTTGGGCTAAGGCAACTGGACTCCGGACCGCCCGGGCTTGGGCGGCTAGAAATTCGGGCGCGTGGGCCGTTGCGGTCGGGGCCCTGGGTTATGGAAATTTTTCGTTGTTTCCTAATTCTTGTGGGATTAGGGCTATATATACGGGTTGTGGGTGTTCGTTTTGGACATACTAGGGTATCCATAGGGTCTAGCACGTCTATATTTAGCGTCATGTCGGGTTTTGGGAAAATCCTTGTCGAGTGGGTTAATTCTTTTAAGAAATGTGACCCCCGAGGTTAGTTCAAATGATGGTTTATTAGTGGTTGTTGTGCTTAGTCGAGTCAAGGTGCAAGATAACTTCTTGCGGGCATGTTCTAGGTTTTGGGATCCGAAGTACCATGCTTTTGTCTTTCCCGGGGGTAAAATTTGTCCTTTGCCCGAAGAGATAGATGCTATAGGCGGGTGGAGCTCGGTTCGACCTTGTATGCCTTATGGGGATGATGCTTATGGGGAGCGGTTTTACCATTTTTTGGACCTTTCTTCGCTAGAGGAGGCTAAGGGTTATTTTGGTACAGACGGTCTTTGCTTAGAGTTACTTTCTAGGACGTTCTCACAGGTTGGCTCTCGTCACCTTTCGACCTTGGCATGTAGGCGTGCTTTTAACATTGCTATTGCTTGTTATTATCTTTTTAAGGATGCGAGGTCACGTGAAGGCTGGGGTAATCCTCGGGTTTTGGATGTGGTGATGGCAATGGAACATGGACGGTCACCTTCTTTGCTTATTTTTGGTGAGCTCGTTCTGGGTCTTGATGCTAGTGTCCGGCTACAGGGAACACCTTCTCGGGGTTCTAAGATCATCTTACAGGTGTTTTTTTTGTATTGTTTCCTTTTTTTGGTTTTATTTTTATGGTTGTGATGTTTTGTAGTGTTTGTACAGGTTTGGTTGCAGGAACGACTTGGTTCGGTGGTCCCTCCCTGGTGTTTTAAAGATTATAATTACAGGGGTTTCACGGGCCGGAAAATAGTGCAGTTGTGGAGTAAAATTCTCGAGGAAAAGGATTGGCTTTCCTATTTGGCTGAAGGGGATGTGGTCATCAGGTTGTCTATCCCGTGGTGGAACACTAGTGGGCGTATCGGGTTTCCATTTTCGTCTTCGTCATGGGTTTTGATAATACTATCCATGAGGGATAAAGTTCGTGTTTACCCGGATATATTGTCCCATCAAATGGGTGTCCAACTTTCTATTCCAAAGGATGCTGAAATTGTCTCTACTTTTGACCCATGGACGGGGGATTTGCTTAGGGAGTACAGGATTTCTTGGGAGCAGAAATTCTTGCGTCCCGTTGGTATTGAGGGTGTTCGACCGACTGACAATGCTCTTATCCGGCGAAGGGTTCGTGAATACTCGTCAGAGCAAATTGACTCAAAAGCTAGAAAGACAGTACCACTAAGAGGCGAGGAGGTGACTCGAGAGACCGTTACCAAGTGCCTACCCAGAGACAGCGGGACCGATCCTAGTTTAGTCAGTTCATCTGAACGGGCCAAGACCGACAAGACCCATATTAAGATTGTGAAAGAGCAAAGAAAGTGGGATTTGCTGGACTCACGTTTGGATAGGGCATTAGAAGCTTTCTTTCAGAAAATCGCGGAGGAAGAACGCACGCGATCACACCCGAACGGTAAGGGTGAGGAAGAGTTGGACCGATAGAGCCCAGCCATTTATATTATGTATTACTAGTTGATAATATGTGGCATATTAGTACTAGTTTTTTTGTGAGGTTTTGACACATTGTTAACTTCCGGGATGTCCGGACTTCGAATTTTTGATGTAGATGCCTCGACAAAGGCTCGATTTAACCGAATTTTGTTATTAATGAGAAGCACATTTTTATTTTTTATATTTTGTTCGTGGTGGCTCGCAACTCGATTCTTTATTTTGCCCGGAGCGCCCTTTCGGGTTTTCACTCCGTCCTCGCCTCACCCTTTTTGTATTTTTTGTATTTTTTCTTTTTTATTTTTTGTTTTTTTGTTGACGGCTCGCAACTCGTCGTTTGCGCTTCGTGATTTTAAATCACTCGGGGGTCGGGTCGTAAAAGGAGTCCCGGTTTATACACTAATTGATTAATCGATTTTTTTTGTTTTTTTTTCGGTTGTTTGGTTGTACCCGGGGAGCGGGTTGCCTACGTATCCGCTTTTAGACGGAATCAAACCATGTTTGTATTTCTTTAGAAAAGTGTGAGTGATTTTGCATTAGGCTCGTTTATCCCATTTATCGATGCGAACTTGACTTTTTTTTGTGTTGTTGTTGTTGTTGTTGTTTTTTGCTTCCCCCTAAGCCGGAGGTCGAGACGTGGTTTCCAGAGTGTTTATGGATAGTATCGTTTAAGTTGATCCATATTGGTCGGGGTTGAGAACTCTTGACCATCTAGGTCGGTAAGGATCACGGTGCCCCCCGAGAGTATTTTCTTAACGAGGTAGGGGCCTGCCCAGTTTGGTTTGAATTTCCCTCTAGGGTCAACGGGAAGGGGTGCTCTAATGGATTTGATCACTAAATTTCTCTCATGTATGTTTCAGGATTTCACTCGCTTGTTAAAGGCTCGTTGGATGCGTTGTTGGTAGGCTTGTACGTTGGATAGGGCATGTAACCTACGTTCATCTAGGAGTACTAGCTCGTCGTACCGGTTTTGGTTCCATTCTTCCTCAGGGATACCGCTTTCAACTAATATTCCCAGTGATGGTATTTCTGGCTCTATTGGTTGAACGACTTCGGAACCGTAGGTTAGGTAATATGGTGTGGCTCCGGTGGGTGTTCTATAGGATATTCGGTATCCCCATAAGGCGAAGGGGATTTTGTTCGGCCAATCTCGGTAATTGTCTATCATTTTCTTAAGGATTGTGGTGATGGTTTTGTTGGCTGCTTCTACGGCCCCATTGGTTTATGGTCTATAGGGTGAGGATTTGTGTCATTGGATTTTGTATTTGTCTAGGAGTTTTTGAGTGCCGGCCCTGAAGTGAGCCCCCTGGCCGCTAATGATTTCACGAGGTATACCATAACGGCAGATGATGTTGTTTTGTAAGAATTTGACTACTTGGTTTGTAGTTAGTACGGTCTAAGAGGCGGCTCCTACCCATTTGGTGAAGTAATCGATGGCTACTTAAATAAAGCAATGTCCGCCAGTCCCGGACGGGTGTACTTTTCCTATGATGTCTATCCTCGAAGTGGAGAAAGGCCAGGGTGTGGCTATAGTGTGTAGAGGATAAGGAGGTAGGTGTTGGATGTTGGCGAATATTTGGCAATTATGGCAGTGCCGAGCGTGACGTCGACAGTCTGCCTCTAAGGTAATCCAGCAATAACCCAGTCTCATTATTTTTCGGGCTAGTAGGTGTGCACTCATGTGGGGTCCGCACTCTCCGTCGTGTACCTCTTCCATGACTCTCTCGGATTGGTCTTTGTTTATGCATCTAAGGAGGACTCCTTGCGGGGTTCGTTTGTACAGCAGGCCTTGATTCAGGACGTAATTGGTGGCTTGTATTCGTAGGGCTCTTTTGTTTTTGCTATTAGTGTCGGGTGGATATGACCCGTGGGTTTTAAAGTCTAGGATTGCTTTGTACCAAGGTTCTTCGGTGGTGTCGTCGGTTTCGAGGTTGTGGATGTAGGCTGGTTGTTCGCTTCTTTCTACATAGATAGGCATGGAGAAGAGGTGATCGGGCATGTTTATTAGTGAGGCTAGTTTGGATAATGCATCAGCGAATTAGTTCTCTTCGCGGGGTATGTGTGTGAATTCAATTTTGGTCAATTCCTTAGACATTGATTCTACTTTAGTTTGGTATGGGGTTAGGCTTTCGCTATAAACCTTCCAATTACCCGTGGCTTGGTTGACTACTAGGGATGAATCTCCGTGGACTCTAAGGTTTTTGACTCCTAGAGATATGGCTGTTTTTTTTAGACCTATTAGACAGGCTTCGTATTCGGCTGCGTTGTTGGTAAGTCTGGTCGGGTGGCGGTTTGTTTGCTTCCGAGTTCATTGTTGTTTGGTCGGTGGCTGTTTGATTCTAAGGTTGTTATTCCCGATTTCCTTCTTATGGCGAAGTTGAGTGGGCTGTTTGTGGTAGCCCTCGCATTTTAGTCAGTTGTTATCGATTATTGGCATAAAGTCGAGTTTTTAAGCGTTTAAAGTAAATTGTTGAGAGAAAGTTAAGCGATTGTCGAGGCATGTTAAAAAAAAGATAACTGTTTTATTGATAGTAGTAGACGGGTTAGATGCCCGTGATTTTGTTTGGGGGAGGTGGAGGACATGTCCCCTCGCACCTCCTGACTCGATGCGAGAAACGAAAAGACATTTGTTATATTATTAGACCTAGGCCCTAAGATGAACTAGACTTTGACTCGGACATAGATTCACTCGTCTCAGTGGATGCCCGTGGGCCGTCAGGATCTTCCTCGATATTCCGGACATTCTCCTCTATAGGGTCGAGGTGGGAACAATCGATGGTGTCGTCAAGGACAGTGTGAACGCTAAAAGGGGTTTGCGGTATCGTTTGGTTTCTCGGGTGGAGGGAGAGGGATAATCCCATTTTCTATCATATCTTGTATGGTATGCTTGAGCCGAAAACAAGATTCGGTATCATGCCCATTGCCACGGTGGTAATGGCAATATTTATTGGCATTCCATGACTTTGCCTTTTTGTCTACGGGTGGGTCCGCAGTCGGACCTATGGGATCGGGCTTCCCTTGATCAACCAGATGCTCAAGAGCTTCGGTGTAGGAAGAATTGATTGGAGTGAATTCCCTCGATGGTCATTTTAGTTTGTTGGATGTGGTTTTATAAGGTCTTGAGGTTTTTCCCGTATTGACTTTAGGAAGTTTCGATCGGGCGAAGCATTGGGATAATCTATCCTGGGTAGGCTCTTGGGCGTGGTAGTTGCCTGGATTGGCGTTCGTTTCACTTTCTGGGTCTCTACTCTCAAGGAAATTGAGGCGGTTGTCGATGTAATGAACGGAGAAAGTCAAACGGGTTACTGAAGTATGGATGTTGCGAACCAACTTGGTTATCGTTGCGGATGCTTTCGATGGCGCTTGAATCTACCGACATGTTGGGAAGTGATTCTAGTGGGAAAGGATCAAAAGGTCAGATCGGATCCACCGGACGACTTAGAGACTCGAGGAATGCTCCTGATCGAGCGACACGAAAATGAGACCCTTGAATCGTGTATGTGTGCGGTTATTGGCTTAGGGACTCAGGTACTTTAGACTCTTGGTGTGTTCGGAGGGACGCCTAATGGATCTTAAGTCTATGTAACGAGGCAATTTGACACAAACCTCGGTGGTGAGGTTTAAAGAGGACTTCTCAAAATGAGACGACCCAAAATGTAAGACCTCGAGTATAGATGATCCTAGTAACTAACATAGACAGTTAATCACACGGTTGTACGACGTAAGAAGTTGATCGTGATCCCGGCTCAGGATCAAAGGACTTTTAGTTTTTTTTTCGAAGACAACCAATATTTGCAGAGGAAAGTTTTTGAAAAAGGATGATTTTGTAAAATCAGGGTGACGAAGGTGTGGTGACATCGTTCGTGACGTGAAAACGTGTTGCTATACCTGTCGTCGGAAATCCGACGATAGCGAAAGTGTAAATGTTTTTTTTAAACGAGTGCATTTCTTTTAGGGGAACCGGTTTTTTTGAAAATAATTACGTGATGCTTCTATCCAAACTACTATTAATTAGCTAGTTCGATACTAGCGGGGTGCGTGATGCTCGTGATGGAGCGTGAAGTCTGATGACAGTCTCCTTAAAGGTGTAACTAAATCCTTAGTGAGGGATTTAGGTGGTGAATTGCGTTTTGTTATAAAACTTTCGCTCTTTGGAATAAACTTCTAAAATTAGTGACCCACGTTCATCGGTTGTACTAACTGACATTGGACGGTGGGGGTGCATTGTAAAAAAAAGTGTTTTGAAAGTGTAACCTTTTTTTGAATTTCTTGACTTCATTAATTGAAGCTTCGGTTGTGCTAACGGTATGTGTGTAAAAAGTTTTTTTTGAAATACAATGTAACCGCGTGGTGACCTTAACCCCATTAATTGGGAGTTTCGGTTGCATCAACGGTAATTGTTGTTGACGGGCTTTAATTTGGCCAAGGCGATGACACTAAAAATCTTTTTTTTTTTGAAATCAGTGAGTAAATTTTAGCCATGATAACGACATCTAAAAAAATGTTTTCCCCTTTTAGAAATCATGATTTGATCGAAGTATTGACGTTTAAAAGGTCGTTTTGGAAAGATGAAGTATTTTCGAAAACGGAATTGGGTGCGGTTGAATACGTTGGTGATCCGAATCAAGGAGCTACCAAAGAGTCCAATAAAGTCACCTTAGCTCCTCATGGACTTAGTTCAGCCACACTAGCACCCCTTACCAGCTTAGAAGTGTACCTGCTACAATTAGTGAGCTAGCTCGTGTGTGAGCTGAATAAAGGAGAAAATAATCAAGGTAATTTGAAGACATTAACTTGGGTTCACACTCATTCAAGCATGGGAAGTGTACTGAAGTTATGAAGGTGTTTGAGGCTGATTGTGTTCACATGGTGTACACGTCTAAAGGCTCCCTTGTTAGCTTTGTTTTTGGCTCCATGTTCACACAAGGTGTCGCGGCTGATTGCTCTTTGTTAGAGCTTTGTTATTAGCTCCTAGTTTACATGGCTTTGTTATTAGCTCCTAGTTTACATAGCATTGTTATTAGCTCCTAGTTCACATAAGGTGTAAGCTTTGTTTTTGTCACCCTAACCAGCCGGTTTAAGGGTCTCTTGTAGGCTATATATAGCCATCCATTTGAATGAATAGGGCATCCAATTTTCATATCAAAAACCTGAGTAAAGCTAAGCTTTCTTTTACGTCCTTGTTGTTTACAAGACAAAGTCTAGAGTAAGTCGCGTTACAAGCTCTAAACTCGCTACTTCAATCGCGTGTTTGATTTAGCACCCGCTTTGTTGGAGTATAGGTCTACTTCACTAAGCATACTATCCTTTGGTTACGATTTATTCATCCTTAAACTATCCCTACATTCTGTTTTGGTTACTTTGTTTACGTTCATTTCAGAATACTAATCCATCTTCACGTTCTTGTTTCAAAGTTCATATCAACTCACATCATTAGTGGTATCAGAGCTTTGGTCATCCATTCAACGTAAGGCATGGCAGGAGCATTGAACTTTGAAGATCCTACCTTCTTGGAACAACTAAAGAGGGCGTGGGAGAACTACCAACCCAGAAACTCTCGCTTCCAAGCAAGAAGGGAACCGGTGGACAAGCTCAAGGTAAGTGAACTTCCTGAGTTTAATGGCGGTACTGACCCTGAAGTTTACTTGGAATGGGAAAGAAACATGGAGAAGCTCTTTGACTTCAAGGATTTGGAGGATGAAGAGAGGTGCAAATACGCCATCCTAAAGCTAAGCAAAGGGGCTTCCCTTTGGTATGAAGGGCTTAAGGTACAACGCACCAGGAATGGAAAGGGTAAGATTTCTTCTTGGGAGTCCTTAAAACGTAAACTACGTAAGAGGTATGTTCCAACTATGCACAAGTTATCCTTATACAAAAAGATTGCTAACCTTGTACAAGGAAGAATGAGTGTTAGTGAGTACATGGAAGAATTTGAGAACTTGGTTCTAATGGGAGAAATAGAAGAAACGAAGAGATAAAAATGGCTAGGTTCTTACGTGGGCTAAATCGTAATATTGCTAATACGGTTGATTTATGTCCTTATTCTGATTTTGATACTTTGTGTGGGTTGTGTCTAAAAATTGAGGCACAGGGGAAGGGAAAACATGAGGGTGAGTCTAGTAAGAGTCATGCTTGGTCTCGAACAGATGATAGTAATAGAGTCAATCCTACCAATACTAATCAACCCCTTATTGTTAAGAATAACCCCGCACCCCCACCTCAATCTACTTCCAAAACACCCACTGAAACTAGTCTATCCAAAGTACGTTGTTTCAAGTGTCAAGGGTTTGGTCACTACAAAAACGCTTGTCCTAACAAAAGAGTTGTGACCCTAACGGAAGTGATCACTGTTAGAGATGAGTTATGGGAAGAGGAACAACGTATAGGAGCTGTTTTTAATGTTAATGAGGGAGGGGAAGAAGAAGAAGAAGAAGATTTTGAGGCTTATGAACCCCCGGCTTATGACACACTCTTAGTACTACGTACTCTACATGCTAACCCCATTCAACATGACACCGAACAAAGAGACCAGCTATTCCATACTAAGTGTCAAGTTAAAGACAAATGGTGTAGTTTAATCATTGATGGAGGTAGTTGTACAAACGTTGCCTCAACTGAAATGGTAGACAAACTAGGTCTAGCTACTACTAATCACCCTAACCCTTATGCATTACATTGGTTAAACAACGGGAACAAAGTAAGGGTCACTAAACAAGTGAGGGTTGGTTTAACCATGGGTTCCTACGTTGATGAGGTTTTGTGTGATGTTATTCCTATGGATGCTTGTCACATACTATTAGGCCGTCCTTGGCAGTTTGATAGGGACGTAGTTCACCATGGGAGAAGAAATGAGTATGAATTGAGTGATAAGGGAAAGAAAATTGTACTCAAGCCCATGACACCTCAAAATGTATGTAACATGTTAGCCAATCGAGTCGGAAAACCCAACCTCTCAATGTTTGCTAGTAAAAACGTGGTAGTACATGCTTTAGAAGAGGAGGAGTTAGATGACATCAAAGAGGAACCAGTTAAGGTTAATAGTGATTGTGAAGGAAAACAATCTGAAGAATGGCTAAAGAAACTAGGTGTTGTCGTTCCTACTAAGATACCAGCTTGTTTGGCGCCTAATGTAGGTCATGGACTTCTAAAGGATGAAGGTGGAAAGAACAATGTCATGGCTAATGCTTTAGCTTGTCACTACATACACTCATCCACCGAAGATGCAAGCACGTTTGGAATGGGGACCTTGAAGGAGTATTACTCCACGGAGGCTGATATACTCACCAAGTGCAAGGCTGTTACTCTCAACACTTTTGACGAGTTTGTTTTGCAGGACGATCTTCTTCCTAAAGAGAACCATTTTTGTGTCTCAAAACATCCTATTTCAGATTGTATAACTAGAGAAGCTCAAGGAGGAGGAACAGCTGTAGGTTATGACATAACCAGGACCCTAGAGACGTTGAAAGAGCACTTCCTTTTGCTAAGGACACAAGGGAGTAATCTAAGCATCCTAAGCAAATACTTAACAAGTCCTTTCCCAAAGAGTCCCCTCAAACCAGGAGAGTACTTGCCATCCTCCATAATGACTCACCTCAGTAGTTGTTACACAACGGATGAAACTATCAAGAGAAAGACCAGATTGATGTCCCAAGCAGAAGCTCCATACAAGGGAAACAACCATGGTTGCAAGATGGAGTTGCCGGATAGTTATGAAGTTCATACCATGTCCAAAGTGGGAGATTTTGCTCTTTATCTAGATGAAGATGGCTTTTCAGAATTGAGGACAATTCCTTTTCAAGGGGGAGGAGATGATCCGAATCAAGGCGCTACCAAAGAGTCCAATAAAGTCACCTTAGCTCCTCATGGACTTAGTTCAGCCACACTAGCACCCCTTACCAGCTTAGAAGTGTGCCTGCTACAATTAGTGAGCTAGCTCGTGTGTGAGCTGAATAAAGGAGCAAATAATCAAGGTAATTTGAAGACATTAACTTGGGTTCACACTCATTCAAGCATGGGAAGTGTACTGAAGTTATGAAGGTGTTTGAGGCTGATTGTGTTCACATGGTGTACACGTCTAAAGGCTCCCTTGTTAGCTTTGTTTTTGGCTCCATGTTCACACAAGGTGTCGCGGCTGATTGCTCTTTGATAGAGCTTTGTTATTAGCTCCTAGTTTACATGGCTTTGTTATTAGCTCCTAGTTTACATAGCATTGTTATTAGCTCCTAGTTCACATAAGGTGTAAGCTTTGTTTTTGTCACCCTAACCAGCCGGTTTAAGGGTCTCTTGTAGGCTATATATAGCCATCCATTTGAATGAATAAGGCATCCAATTTTCATATCAAAAACCTGAGTAAAGCTAAGCTTTCTTTTACGTCCTTGTTGTTTACAAGACAAAGTCTAGAGTAAGTCGCGTTACAAGCTCTAAACTCGCTACTTCAATCGCGTGTTTGATTTAGCACCCGCTTTGTTGGAGTATAGGTCTACTTCACTAAGCATACTATCCTTTGGTTACGGTTTATTCATCCTTAAACTATCCCTACATTCTGTTTTGGTTACTTTGTTTACGTTCATTTCAGAATACTAATCCATCTTCACGTTCTTGTTTCAAAGTTCATATCAACTCACATCAGTTGGCGTGGTTGAATCCAGATTTTTATTGTTTTATTTGGGTTGTATTGTTCAAACAAGCTACACATAACTAGGAATGCGTACACTCATGCAGGATGCAGACAAGGGTAGGTTAGGGTAGGCTACCGCCCACGAATAGTCTTTACTTATGTATTGACAATGATCTGGGGAGATGGGTGTCATACCGTCCGTTCGGAACTATCCGCTTATTAATCCCGCGGGTTACGTGTTAGGCGGCCGGAGCGTCAACCGAGGATCTCTCTACGTGTCCCTAAAGATCTTACCGCGAAGAGGTCGATTGGTCCTAATATCGGTTAGGGTGGGCTTTTTAGGGCCAAAACTTGTAGTGACCACAACTAGGAACTAGGAAATGAGCTTCACCGACCTCGTTCAAGTTACACCACCGCTGGAACCTTGTTTCCAAATCCCCATCGGAGTCGCCAAACTGTGGACGTCCGTCCGCACCGCCCGGCGCCCCGCGCGGGACCGACCCGGTTTTCAACGTGTGGCGGCGGCCACCCACGCGGCCCCCTCCCTGCCGGATATTAGTTGTTCTTGTGGTATACCTTACCTGGTATTCTGCTTAAGATGCGTTGGTTCGGCATTAATAGAGATGCGTCGAACCTAATAAGGTGAGCACCCGGACTAATACGGAACCCGACCATCACTTTGTTCAGTTTTAGTTATTTTACGTTTTGAGTTCCGTGTTAGGTGATTTAGCATGCGATTATAAGGTCATAAAAGCAATAAATCATACGAAAAACTGTAAATGCGAATGTAAGTAAATCACATTGTGAGGAATTGCACCCTCAGAGTATACACTAAACGGGACTCGATGCATAGATAGTTTTGAGAACGGATCTCGGAATTACTCGGGTATATTTAGTGTGTTTTAGTATTTGTGATTGAAGTTGGGACATTACGTATTTTAGTAGATGCTTGTGGGCCTAGCGCCCACATCTAGTGTTGTCGTAGTGCATAATAATAGAAAGTACAAATATGGAAAGTTTTGTTTACATGGCAACCTAGTGACGACTCGATCAACAGGCGGATCCTCCTAGCTTGACCAGTGACTCCGGTAGAACTCCGTTACCGTTTGACCTTCCCGCGGCTACTCCGGTAGAGCTTCGTTGCTAAGGACTAGTTCTGCGGCTAATCCGGCACAAGTTCGTTACTAGTTTTGAGCTAGTCGATCACAGGCACCTCGGTATCGAGTGGAGTTCTCGAAGGTGAGGAGTAGCGTCGATGTCTCTTTTTTTATCGGAACTACAATCGAGTGGATCGTTTGCCTCGGGTGTCGGAGTGCGAGCCCTTAGCGAGAGTTTAGAGGGGGAAGAGAAGAATGAATTGTGTCGAATGAATGAGGCGGAGGGGGGTATTTATAGGTGTTTTCGGCCCTCTTCGCCCATGTGGACGCCTGAGCTGGGGCGCACCAGGACTCAGGCGCCTGGGCTAAGGCGTGGAGAGACCAAGGCGCGTAGGGTGGGGCGGTTGGGATTTTGAGGATACGGTTTTGATACTTTCCAAAACCGTGAGACGGGTGTATAATACGTTTCTTGGGTGTTAAGGCTTCCCGCGGCTTGACCTAGCACCGTGGGTTTAGTGGGCCTCGGGTGTTCATCCCGAGGTTCGCTTGACACGGTGTTGACTCGGTTCGAGTTTCGGGGCCGACTCGGGGTCCCGGTGTCGGAATTAACTCTAATTAGTATCCATGTGACCGTAACGACACGACTAAGGCTGCCATCATGTTAGTTTTTAATTTTTCCGAGTAATTATTTGATCCGTTCTATAGGAAAACTACCTACAACATCGCGAACCCATGTCGCGTTGCGGTCCTATCGTCATCGGGTGTTTGTTGGGCACTTCTGCAGCCACCAGGTCCAAATCTGGGTGTCTACAGATGCATAGATAGTTGAGAACGGATCTCGGAACTACTTGGGTCTATTTAGGGTGTTTTAGTGTTTATATTTGAAGTTGGGACGTTACGTATGTTTATAGCATGCCATGGACCTAGCGTCCACGTTTGACATTATCGTAGTGGATAATAAAACTACCGAAATGTAAAGTTTTGTTTAGATGACAACCTAGTGACGATTTGACTTCGAAGGGCGGATCCTCCTAGCATGCCTTGTGATTTCGGCAAAGTTTCGTTACCGTGGTTGGTTCTGCGGCTAATCCGGCAAAGCTTCCGCTTCTAGACTCGGGGTAGCTAGTCGAACGCACGCACCTCGAGATCGTGTGGAGTGCTCGAAGGTGAGGAGTAGCATCGATTCGCTTATCGGGGCTACGATAGAGTGGATCGTTGGCTTTGGGTGTTGGAGTGCGAGCCCAAGCTAAGAGAAACTCGTAATGAGTAAGAGGGAGAAGGGAAGAATGAGAATTGTGTGTCGAATGAATGAGGTGAAGGGGGGTATTTATAGGTGCTCGCGTGGTTCACTTTGCCCATACGGACGCCTGAGTCTAGGCGCACTAGAACTCAGGCGCCTGGGGTCGTGCGCACAAGGATTGAGACACTCAGGATAAGGCGCCTAGGATTTTTAAGATACGATTTCGAAACTTTCCAAAATTGAGAAGATACGTATAATCTTATGTCTTTGAGGTTAAGACTTCTCCCTTACTCTAGCGCGCCGTTGCGCTGAGTGGGCTTCGGGTGCGCATCCCGAGGTTCGCTTGGTCCGACGACTCGAGTTTGACTTTGTATATTTCGGGACCGATTCGGAGTCCCGGTGTCGGAATTGACCCTAATTAGTGTCGACGCGACCGTAATGACACGACTAAGGATGCGTTGAGGTCAAATTAATCTTTCTGAGTAATTATTTGATACGTTCTATAGAAAAACTATCCAAAACATTGTATTCCCGCGTCGCGTTGCAGTACGATCGTCATCGGGTGTTTTTCGGGCACTTTTGCAGCCACCGGGTCCAAATCTGGGTGTCTACAGAAGCCCCCCCCCCTCACTTTGACTGAGGTTTGGACAAGGCGAAAGTCAAAGCATAGCCGCCCATGTCAACCGAGGATTACAACCTGGTGGCTGTCCGGTCGGATCATTTTGAGTCCATTGGACTACGTGTTGAGGCTCGCCAGCCAAGGCTTATAAATTATACCTGACGTGTTTGCCTGAGGTCGCTTATCGGAGCTCGAGTCCGTGATTGCTATCTTGTCACGGGTTTGTTATGTTCATGGGTTTTGATTTCCGGATGCAGGAGAATCCGCTTAACTTTGGATTGCCCTTCTAATGCTTATGACTTGCTGGGCATGAAAATGCTTGCTTGCTTTGCCTTCAGAATGCCTGTGATTCGTTAGGCTTGAGAACAGAAATGTTCTAGTGTCTCAGTATCCACACGAACAATTGCCTTCGGGATGCCTATGACCTGTCGGGCTCGAAAAATTAGGAAGGTTCGCCTTCAGTATGCCTATTACCCGTCAGGCTCGAAAATTTAAAAAAAAGTATTTACCCTCAGGAAGCCTATGACCCGTTAGGTTCGAAAAATTAGGAAAAGTTTGCCTTTACGATGCCTATGACCCATTAGGCTTGAAAATTAGGAAGATTTGCCCTCAGAACGCCTACGACCCGTTTGGCTCGAAAAATTAGGAAAAGTTTGCCTTCAGGATGCCTATGACCCGCCAGGCTCGAAAAATTAAGGAGGTTTGCCTTCAGGATGCCTATGACCCGTCAAGCTCGAAAATTTTAAAAAGTTTGCACTCCGGATGCCTATGACCCGTTAGGCTCAAAAAAATTAGGAAATTTGCCCGCAGGGTGCATATGACCCATTAGGCTTGAAAATTTAAGAAAGTTTGCCCTCGGGATGCCTATGACCCGTTGGGCTCAAAAAAAATGTTCGAGTGTGTCAGTATCCACTAGAACTTGAATTGGCTTCAGGATGCCTATGACTCGTAAGGCTCGAAAAAATGTCCGAGTGTATCAGTATCAACTCGAACTTGAATTGCCTTCAGGATGCCTATGACCCGTTAGGTTCGAAAAAAAATGTTCGAGTGTGTCAGTATCCACTCGAACTTGAATTGCCTTCAGGATGCCTATGACCCGTTAGGCTCGAAAAAATGTTCGAGTGTGTCAATATCCACTCGAACTTTAATTGCCTTCAGGATGCCTATGACCTGTTAAGCTCGAAAAAAAATGTTCGCAGGTATTCATTTATTATGGTTAGATTAATCTTGCTTTGCGGGTTTGTTTTGCTTTGCTCGGATTTGTTCAGACTTTGCTCAGATTCGTTTTGCTTTACCATGTGCTTGAGCGTGAGTATTCTTGTTAGTCGAGGTTTTTATGCTTGTTGTTGTTGTTTTATTAGGTAGATTTTGTTTAAAGGGTGTTTATAAGCTTGCCTTGCCGATATCGGTTATTAAGTTGCTTTGTCATTGTTTATTTTGCTTGTTTTATGGGTGCGGGTTGTGCGGATATTGGATACCAGGTTTCGTTTGTTCTTTTTTTAGTCTTATGTCGTGTATTCAGATGCGCGTCCTGTTGTGCCTTAAAATTCAGGCGCCTAGCCCCCAACAATTCGGAATTCGGACGCCCGACCCAGGGCGCCTGGATTTTTGTGGGTCTGACCCATTTAAAACAAGCGAAGGGAGGACGAACAAATCATTCGTTCTAAAACTCAGACGCGCGACTACCTCTTACTCAATCTTGCTTCCTCGATTTTTTCAACCGATTTTCGTCTCGATTTTTGCCATACACGATTATGTCGACGTCGAGTAAGCGTTCCTTACTCGCCTATTGTCGATTTTCCTTAATTTGGTTGATTACGAGTTGATTTTGTTAAAACCCTAGAAAATCGACTTGGGCGTTTTGAATTTGCTAGGTTTCGATGTTTGCGCTTGGTCCTGTTGTTAAATTAGAGTTGAATAGAGCTTGTTAGGGTAGTCATAAGCTTGATAAGAGGTTTTGAGGTGTATTAATGGCCTCCCATGGGGTAATTTCGAAATGCTAGGGTTTAGTGATCGTTTTCCCGGTTATTCCCTCTACTTTCCTTTCGTTATCTTGCTCGATTAGTGTTTGTGACATAATGGGTGACTTCCATGTCGACTTTTTTGGGTTAGAATGCCCTCTAGGGCACTCTGTGAGGTTTTGTGTGACTTACGACGAACCAAAAGGTGCCATAACGATGATTTTCCCGACCACTTTCATTGTGACCGGGATAAAAAATGGGGGCTAGTGGGCTTTTCGGAATTTTGATATCTCTATCCAAAATTTTGACCTTATTTTGACCCGTTTCTGTTGCTTTAGCCTGACCTGAAGCATGGATTTTTGTGTTTTTTGCTTGGTTTTGGCAGCTAAAGATTATACTGAGCGTCCCGAGGGAGCTCTTTCGGCTGGCACTAGTGATGAGGCTGCTGGGACGAGTTCTCTGACTCCCCGCGGGATTCAGAGGAGACGACGAAGCATTCCTTCGCAGCGTCGTGATCCAGACGCCATAAATGAGGCTGATTTTGATAGAGTAAGGAACCGTAGGCTGCCTGAGACGATTGCTAAGAGGGCTCATGTCCCGGTTCCCGCACAGGAGAACGAGGAGATTGGTTATGAGGACCCTTCGTGGGCTCGGGATTGGGACGGTCATCAGTTGTTGTTTCGTCCTGATTTGCACATCTCTCACCGTATTGTGCAGGGTCTGGTGAGTATCTTGACTCATGATTGTTGGTTTAGGTTTTGAGTTTTGGCTTTGGTTGGTTTGGGTTGATTTGTTTATGCTTGTATACCCTCGGTTTGCAGCCTCCAGGCCCGATGAGGACCTTCTCGGGTTTTACAACATGCCTTGAGATGTACTCTCAGATGCTTAGTCCCGCAGCAAAGGAGATTATCGCGAGGACGGATCTGGGCCCCGTAGTCAGGCACTGAGCCCGGTTTGTAGGTTGCAAGACCAAGTGCAACCTTATGGTGATCAGAGCGATGGTAGATCGCTTTCACAACACTACTTCGACCATCGACATGTCTTTCGGGGAGGTCGGGATGACTTTGGAGGACTTTGGGGTTATCACGGGCCTACCCTAGGGTCCGGAGTTGATTAGATGGGCGGTCGAGGGCCCTAAGTTAGATAGCGACGAGGTCCGGGGATGGATCGCGGATTGTTTGGAGCGTGAGACTTATAGTACGCCTCATGCTCTAGTGAGTTCTTACATTACCGACCACTTCGAGAGGGTGGCGGTATTAGAGGGTCGAGCACCCAACACGCCAGTGTAGGATGCCCGCCTGTGGTTGTGGTATTTCCTAGGATCGACCCACTTCTCGGATAAGGACGAGAGGTTTAATACTAGGATTTTGCCTTTCCTGGCTGATTTAGATCAGCTGGGACGTTTTGATTGGGTAACCGCGGATTTTTCTTGTAAGTCATGGTGAGGCCATTGCAAGTGGAATCGGCCTCAGCTTTGCCTATCGTGGGCCCGGGTCTTGTACTGGAGGTTAGTTATTGCCCCTATATTCGTTTCTCGAGTTTTGCTTGGTTTGGTTTATTTTTGCTAATGATGTTTTCCCTTGGGTTTTGTAGGCTAGGATCTATCCCTACTTCCCTCGATTGGCACCCAAGACAGTGCGAGCTCGTCCGGTTAGGTTCCTGGCGGGGATCAAGTGGAGACTGGCTCAAGCCAAGAGTACTACGAGTCACAACCCGTCAAAGAATGTGCTGGTGAACCAGCTGGGCCTTGAGGATGGAAGTCTCCTTCTTACAGTCTGTTTTATTTAGTGTCCTCCTAGGTTTAGGATTATTGAGGTGTCAATTTTGTTTGTGTAGTTTGTGGCCCGTCCTTGGGCCGATTACGAGGGCGTGCCTGCGTACGTGACGGCAGAGCTGAGGCCTCGAAGCTACAGGAGGATGCTCCTTCCTGCGCTGTTTCGCCCAGTTTTGTATCTGGGCGAACGGTTGGTGCGTCAGTGCTTGTATGACGATTTCAGGGTCCCGGTTGATCCTCCCCGGACCAAGTTTAGACCACCGACCGCCGTATAGGTCCTTGAGGGTAGGGATGGAGAAGGAGGTGATGCGCTACTGTTACCTGACACCTTCTATTTGTCTCATGTCATCCAGCGGCTAGCTTGCCACCGCCTCGTGGTGAGTACTCGACTTTTGTTTTATGGCTCGTGTTGTTCTATGGCTTAGTGTTTATTCGGACCTTGATCGGTTTGCTTTTCCTTCAGCTGGCCGATCCAGCTAATGCTGTTCAACCTCCAGACTTCCCTTTGACGCTGCTTAGGATAGATGCAGCCGGGGTATCTTTCACTGAGTCTCTCCTCCTGTGTTCAGCCAAGGAGATGGACGCTGGGATAGAGTGGCGTGACCGGGTATACCGGGTAAGTTTCATTTTTTTTTGTTTTGGATTTCGGTTCTAAGTGTTAGGTTTTGTTTGGCTAACTCGTACGGTTTTTTGCCTCTTAGGTCTCGTCGGCTTGCCATCAGCGGTTGTGGTAGGCTGCCAACTGCTTTCGGGCCTATGCGTCGAGGATCTCCCGTGATACTTCGGGTTCTCGATTGGTGAGTTTGCGTGCCCTGGGTTGGCTTTTTAGGCTATTTGTACGTTTTCCTGAAGTGCGGGTATATTTGCAGGATACTTCGGTCATGGTGGGGCAGCTGGAGACTCGTGTAACCGAGCTCGAGGCGGAAGGGGTTGATCTACGACAGCTCCTGCGATCTCGAAATGACGAGATTACCCAGCTTAAGGAGCGGCTAGCCCGGTCTCAGGGCGAATCCTCGACACAGAGCGAGGCTAGGCTAGGGGTTAAGATGGAGAGAGAGGTTGAGGCTGAGGCTGAAGGTCATGCTACGGGCACCACCGAGGATGCTGGAAGGATTCCCGAGACAGCTACTCTAGATATGTTGACGGGGATGGATGGTAGTGAGTCCCCTACCTTCGTCTTGGAGGATCTAGGTTTTGATGAGAACATCGATGAGCTCGTAATAGCTATAGGCGCAGCTTCTAAAGGTCTTCCCTAGTTTATGAACTCGATTTGTGTATGGATTTGTATAACTTGTATATTTTTTAACTTTTAATGCTTTATTGACTGATTTAGTCTTGCGTTTTTGTTTTGCGGGATGTTGACAAGTAATAACTTCAAGTTTGTTCGTTTGCGATTTCGTTATAGTCTTAGTATGTTTTAAATGCGTTAGGGTTGCGTAAGAGTACAAAAATGGTTTTTTCGGACTTTTGAAATGTGTTAGTTTGAGCCGAAAGTTGGATGAAGTAGTACGTCGATTAAATGTTTGACTCGAGACGTGCGAAATGTAAAAAAATAAGATGTTTCAACTGAGTGCGTTGGGAGACATGCGCAGTTGTCTCGACATTCATGTTTAGAATGAGGCAAAAACAAAAGGAGTTAGACCAATTTTGAAAAACAAATGTTAGGCCACTTTTTGTATATTCATGGTAATGTCGTACTGGGCTACAGACGCGAATTGACGATGCCATTAAAGGCTACAACACGCCTAGGTGGGATAGCTTATCCCCCTAAAAGAAAAAAAAATGAAAAGACGTCTAAGTCTGGTGGATCCGACGGGTAAAATTTTGTTGTCCAAGCGACTTTGTTGCTCTCGCGTGGGTAGTTTGGCTTTCGGGAAGGGTTTTAGTGACTTCGGGAGGTCGTTCCCGACGTCCGAGGTTTTTAGGTGGTTATTGTTGTGGTAAAGTGGGGCTGATATTATGACTCTTGGATGTTAGGGAGGCTAGTGACTCAGGGTTCAAGCACTCGGGCTGGGGCAGTTGGGTTTCGGGTTGCCTGGGTTCTGGCGGCCTGGTGTTTGGGCGCCTGGGCTCGGGCGGTCCAAGTCTCGTTTATGGAAATTTTTGTAGTTTCCAAATTGTCGTGGGATTAGAGCTATATATGCGGGTTACGGGTGCTTGTTTTAGACATACTAAAATACCCATAGTGTGTCTATAGCTTCCTTATATTATTTCGAGTCATGTCGGGTTTTGGGGATCCCTTAACCGAATGGGCGAGTTGTTTTAAGAAATGTGATCTCGAGGTTTGTCCAAATGATGGTTTGTCCATGGTTATTGCATTAAGTCGAGTTAAGGTGCAAGATGACTTCTTGTTAGCATGTTCTAATTTTTGGGATGCAAAAAGTCATATTTTTGCTTTCTCCGGAGGTAAGGTTTGCCCTCTTCCCGAGGAGCTAGACGTTATAGGCGGGTGGTGTTCGGTTCGACCTTGCGTGCCTTTGGAAGATGATGCTTTTGTGGAACGGTTTTATCACTTTTTGGACCTTCCTTCACTAGAGAAGGCTAAGGTTTTCTTCGGCAGAGACGGTATTGACCTATAGTTGCTTTTTAGGACATTCTCAGAGACGGGTTCTCGTGATATTTCATCTCTAGCTTGTACACGGGCTTTTAATATTGCAGTAGCTTGTTACTATTTCTTTAAGAATGCGTTATGAGGGTTGAGGCAATCCTCTGGTTTTGGATGTTGTAATGATGATGGAACATGAGCGATCACCCTCTTCACTCATTCTAGGTGAGCTCATCCTAGGTCTCGATGCTCGTGCCCGGCTGCATCGGGCTCCTTTTCGTGGTTCTAGGATCATTTTGCAGGTATGTGGGGTGTTATTTATTTTTTGTTGCTTTGCTTTTTTTTTAGGCTGCCATAATTCGAAAGTGTGACATTTGGTTGTGGTTCGTGCAGGTTTAGCTACAAGAGAGGTTTGGTTTCGTCGACCCTCCTCGGTCCGTCAAGGGTTATAGCTACAAGGGCTTTACGGGTCGCAAGATGCTGCAGGCATGGAGTGATGGTCATGCCGAAGAAGGATGACATTCCTACTTGGCTAATGGGCGAGCGGTTATCAGGTGGACAGTCCCGTGGTGGCATATTAGTGGACAGACCGGGTTTCCCTTCTCATCTTCGACTCAGGCTATGCAGATATTATCCTTGAGAGATCCGGTTTATATTTATCTGAGCTAGTTGTCGAACCAAATGGGGGTGAGGCCAACCACATCGGAGGTTGCTAAAGGTGTTCCTAAGTTTGACCCGTGGACGAAAAGTTCTTTCCAGGAATTCAAGATATCTTGGGGACAGAAGTTTTCACGGCCCATTGTTGTAGAGAGTGCTCGATCGACCGACATTGCTTCCTTCCGGCGGAGAATTTATGAATACCCGTTAGGACAGAGCAAGTTGAAAGTTAGGAAGACCGTGGTGCTAGAGGATAAGGAGGCGACTCAAGATGATGTCACTAAGTGCCTGACCAAAGACAGCGTTACCGATCCTAGTGCCGTCAGTTCATCTATACAAGCCAAGACTGACGAGACCCATATTGAAAATGCGAGTGATGAGAGGAAATATGACTGGCTGAGTTCACCTTTGGCTAGGGTGGTGGAAGCTTGTGTTAGGAGGGGTCGATGGTGAAAAACCCGAACAAGCACACCAAGATGGCGATGGGGAGAAAGAAGTTGGACTGGTAGAGCCCAACTGTTTTGTATTATGTTCTATTAGTTGATACTATGTGGCGTATTATTACTAGTTTTTTTTGGTGTTTTGACACGTTGTCATTTTCTGGGGTAGCCGGATTTCCGATGCTTGATGTAAAGGGCCTCGACAAAGGCTCGATTTAACTGATTCTTTTTGTTAATGAAAAGCACATTTTTTTTTATTTGTCATTTTTTGTGGTGGCTCACAACTCGATTCTTCATTTTACCCGGAGCGCCCTTTCGGGTTTTCACTCCGTCCTCGGCTCACCTTTTATTTTGTTTCTTTTTTTGGTTTTTTTTGTTCTTTTTTTTTGGTTTTTTTTTCTGACGGCTTGTTACTCGTTTCTTCATTTTGCCCGGAGCGCCCTTTCGGGTTTTTACTCCGTCCTCATCTCGTCATATTTTTTTTTATTCTATTTTTTTTTTTTTTATTTTTATTTTGTTTTTTACGACGGCTCGCAACTCGTTTCTTCATTTTGCCCGGGGCACCCTTTCGGGTTTTCACCCCGTCCTCGGCTCGTCGTTTGTGCTTCGTCATTGAAATCCCTCATTAACCGGAGCGTGGGAAAAATTTCCGATTCTCATATGAATCGAGTAATCGATTTTGTTATTTTGTTGGTTGTACCCGTGGATGGGTTGCCTACGTATCCGTGTTTATACGGAATCAAACCATGGTCGTAGTTCTTTTTAGATGTGAGTGATTTTGCTTTAGACTCGTTATGCCAATTATTGATGTGAGATGTTTGAATGTATTCACCCTAGTTAAAGAACTAAGGGTGGAGTAATTGGGTGTGACCCCTTGAAAGTAACAATTATCGAGATACCGTGTTTTGGTCAGGGCGACTGGCTTGGATGGTTTTGGCATGTGGAGCTAGGTAAGTGAGTGGCTTTGATGATTTAAAATCTGGAGTTTGTTTTTTGTGTAGTTAAGGCTTTGGGGTAGAGTTTCGCAATGTGGTAGGAAAAGAGAAGCTGAGTAAAAATGACTCAGGCTTCAATCGGGCGGGATATAAATTATGTGGGATCTAATTTCCAAGTCTGGCCCTAACGGTTGGGATTATCCTATTGATCTTGAATTCTCAAAATTCTGGACTCTCTCCTAACAAGTGTCTCGGGAATGTCTGAAGGGTTTTAATGTAGGGAGGCTAATATTTGGTGCTAGCTGACTAATCTGTTCATTTTGTTTTTTTCTTTTTTTTTCGTTCCGACTTGTATTCAAATCGAAATGGATGATTGGGATTTGTTTTTGACTATTGAGTTCGGTCTTCATCATTGAATAGGGCCGGTTTAGCTTGGCCTTGGTTTCACTTTTTCTTTGGCTCCTTTTGGCCATTTCAGACCCCCCCCCCCCCCCCTTTTTTTTGCCAGACTAGCACCTATGGCGGGAATTGGTGGGTCTTTATTTGAGGGATATTTATTGTGGAAATGGGTTTGCCTTTCGTCCTTCATCACAAGGTAAGAGACTATCTAGATTTGTCATAGGATTGGGGAACGCTCGTTCTAAGGGATAGTTTGTGGCTTTCTATACCGGACATGGAATAGGTAAAAGAACACGGGGTCTCAGCTCTTGTAATTCCTCGTCGTTTCGAGGTATGTTTGATTGTTATCGATAAATGGCATAGTACCGAGTTGTAAGCAAAAAAGTGCATTATTAAATCAAGCGATTGTCGAGGCGCATTATAAAGGAAGAAAAGTCTATTTCTTCTTATTGATACTAATAAGCGGGCTATGCGCTCGAGATATTGTTTTCGGAAAGGTGGAGGACAGATCCTTTCGCACCTCCTGACTCGATGTAAAAAAACAAAAGACATTTGTTATACTATTAGGAATGGGCCCTAAGACGAATTAGACTCTGATACGGACACATATTTGCTCGTCCTGACGGGTGTTCGCGCGTTATCGGGATCTTCCTCGATATTCGAGACATCTTCCTCTATAGGGTCGGGGGAACAGTCGACGGTGTCGTCAAAGATGGCATGGGCACTAAAGGGATTTGTGGTATTCTTTGGTTTCTTGGGTGAAGGGAGAGGAATCGTCCCGTTTTCAATCATGTCTTGTATGACACGTTTGAGTCGGAAGCAAGACTCGATATCATGCTCATTGCCACGGTGATAATGGCAATATTTACTGGCATCCCACATCTTCCCTTTTCTACCCGCGGACGGTTCTGGGGTAGGGCCTATGGGTTCGAGCTTCCCTTTATCGACCATATGCTTGAGACCTTCGGTGACGGAAGAATTGATCGGGGTGAATTCCCTTAGTAACCTTTCTATTTTGTTGGATACGGTTTTATAGGGTCTTGGGGTTTTCCCGTATCGACCTTAGGAAGTTTCGACTGGGCGGAGCATTGGGATTCTATGCCCTGGGTAGGTTCTTGGGTATGGTAATCGCTCGGATTGGCGTATGTTTCGCTTTCTGTGTCCCTACTCTCAAGGAAATTGAGGCGGCTATCGATGTGACGGACGGAGGAAGTCGAACGGGTTATCGAAGTATGGATGTTGCGCACTAATTTGATTAGGGTATTGACATCGTCGCGGATGCTTTCGATGGCACTTGAATCTAACGACATGTTGGGGAGTGTTTCTAGTGGGAAAGGATCAAAAGGTCAGATCGGATCCATCGGACGACTTAGAGACTTGAGGAATGCTCATAATTAAGCGACACGGAAATGAGACCCTTGATCGGCGCGTGTTCGTGGTCATCGGTTTAGGGACTTAGGTGCTTTAGACTCTTGGTGTATCCGGCGAAACGCCTAATGGACTTATGTCTCTGGAACGAGATGATTTGACGCAAATCTCGGGAGTGAGATTTAAAGAAGAAGGCTTCTCGAAACGAGACGACCCAAAATGTAAGATATCGAATAGAGGTGACCCTAGTAACTAACACAGACAGTTAATCACACGGTTGTACGACGTAAGGAATTGATCACGATCCCGGCTTGGAATCAAAGAGTTTTGATGCTTTTGAAAACGGATGGGTTTCAAAAATAAAATCTTTTCTCTTAAAAAGTGGGGTTTATAAAATTGGTGTTACGATGGTGTAGTGACATCATTCTTGATGTGTTGCTACATGCGCGTCGAGGACTCGACGATAGCAAAACGTGAGTAGTGGTTTCACAAAAGAAGCGCGGTTCTTAAAGGAACCGGTTTTGAAAATAGTAATATTGTGCTTTTATCGAGACTACTATTGATTAGCTAGTTCGATATTTGTGGGGTAGACGGTGTTCGTGGCGTCTGTGACGGTGCTTTGAAGGTGTGACTAAATTCTTATTACAAAATCTAGGTAGTAAAAATGTTTTTTTTTTAACTTTTAAAACGGTCGACCCACACTTGTCGACTCCATTAACTGGCGCTCCGTCGGTGGGGGTGATGTATTGTGAAAAGTATTTTGAGGGTGTAACCGTTTTGGTTTCCTTGACTTCATTAATTGAAGTTTCGGTTGTGTTAACGGTAAGAAAAAATGTTTTGAAAAAAAATAAGATGTAACCGTATAGGGTACCTTGATCCCATTAATTGGGAGTTTGGTGACATTAACGGTCCTCGTTGTTTGAAAACGATGAGTTTTACTTTGGCCAAGACGGTGGCGCTTAAAAGGGTCTTTTGAAAGTAGTGAGTGTAAAATTTGTCATGATGATGGTGTTTAAAGCGTTTTTGAAAATAACTTTAATTTGGCCGGAGCATCGGCGCTCAAATGGTAGTTTTGAAAAGAAGATGTTTCTTTTTCAAAAACGGAGTTGGGTGCGGTTGAATATGTTGTCGTGGTTGAATCCCAATTTTAGTGTTTTATTTGGGTTGTTCAAACACGCTACACATAACTAGGAATGCGTACACTCATGCAGGATGCAGACACGGGTAGGTTAGGGTAGGCTACCGCCCACGAATAGTCTTTGCTTAGGTGACGACAGGTCACCTGGGGAGGTGAGTGTTGTACCGTCTGCTCAGAACCTACTCATTTGGTATATCCGCGGGATGCGCGTTAGGCAGCCGAAGCGTCAACCGAGGATCTCTCCGCGCGTCCATAAGGATCTTACTGCGAAGAGGTCGATTGGTCCTAATATCGGTTAGGGTGAGCTTTTTAGGGCCAAAACCTGTAGTGACCACAACTAGGAACTAGGAAATGAGCTTCACTGACCTCGTTCGAGTTACACCACCACTAGAAACTTGTTTCTGAATCCTCAGCGGAGTAGCCAAACTGTGGACGTTCGTCCACACCGCCCGGCGCCCCGCGTGCGCCTGCGCGGGACCGACCCGGTTTCATCGTGGCAGCCACCCACGTGGCCCCTCCCGGTTGGGGGCCGGTCCGATCTCGTGTTCGGGGTGATGTTTCGGACCTCGATTTGGATGATGATTCAGATTTGTACTAGACAGGTCTAGGCATCCGTGTTTCCGTTGGAATTGATCGAGTTGTGGTTGTAAATGTTTAAAGGTCGATATGTTTGGTAAGGCGACCTTTTTAGTGAACCGAATTTGTTTGCCGATTTGTGGAGTCACCAACGAGTCAATTATGGGAACTGGGAAATCGTTCAAGTCAACTTTGATCCTTAGCTGGCTCAAACCTGAGTGGCATGGGACCTAAAGATAAAGACTTGTACCCTTAAGCACTCCATGCCTCGAATGACTCTCATTTCCAATGGTTTTGAACATCCGAAAACCGTCGATTCTGAGAAGGGGTGAGGGTACGTATTGGGAAGCCAACATCCGCTAGACATCGACACCCAATCCCGCGCGCACATAGCGGCCTCTACTAATCAATCAGTGGGTTGATAACTTTGTTCCTTTGCTGTGGCGGAAGTGTTGTAGCATCCGTTGTTTTAACCCTATACCTTTGCTATGTCGGTTGTTTAAGGACAAGTAAGCTTTGTCGTCGAAATAGTTAGTATTACATTCTTTGCATGAGATTTCACGTGATAGGCAAGCCATGAAAAGATGCACATAGGAGAGTAGAGGGTACTAATATTATACGTATTAGCAAATCAGTTTTAACGTGATAAACAGATATTAGTCGTTCTCGTGGTATACCTTACCTACTATTCTGTTTAAGATGCATCTTCTAGGTATTAATAGAGATGCATCGAACCAAAGGTGGTGAGCACCGAGACTAATACGGAACTCGACCATCGCTTTGTTCAGTTTTAGCTTGTTTATGTTTTGATTTCCATTTTAGGTGATTTAGCATGCGATTATAAGGTCGTAAAAGCAATAAATCGTACGAAAGCTGTAAATGCGAACGTAAGTAAATCACGTTGTGAGGAGTTGCACCCTCGGAATATACGCTAAATGGGACACGATACATAGATAGTTGAGAATGGATCTCGGAACTACTCGGGCCTATTTAGGGTGTTTTAGTGTTTATAGTTGAAGTTGGAACGTTACGTATGTTTATAACGTGCCATGGACCTAGCGTCCACGTTTGACATTATCGTAGTGTATAATAAAAGTACAGAAATGTAAAGTTTTGCTTAGATGACAACCTAGTGATGATTCGACTACGAAGGGCAGATCCTCATAGCTTACCTTCCGTTACCGTGGCTGGTTCTGCGGCTAATCCGGCAGAGCCTCTGCTACTAGACTCGGAGTAGCTAGTCGAGCGCAGGCCCCTCGGGATCGAGTGGAGTGCTCGAAAGTGAGGAGTAGCGTCGATTCGCTTATCGAGACTACGATTGAGTGGATCGTTGGCTTTGGGTGTCGAAGTGCGAGCCCAAGCTAAGAGAAACTCGTAATGAGTAAGAGGGAGAAGAGAAGAATGAGAATTGTGTGTCAAATGAATGAGGTGGGGGGTTACTTATAGGTGCTCGCGCGGATAACTTTGCCTAGATGGACGCCTGAGTCCAGGCGCACCAGAACTCAGGCGCCTGGGGTCGTGCGCACAAGGAGTGAGACGCTCGGGGTGAGGCGCCTGAGATTTTGAAGGTACGATTTCGAAACTTTCCAAAATCGAGAAGATGCGTACATTATTATGTCTTGGAGGTTAAGACTCCTCCATTACCCTAGCGCGTCGTTGCGCCGAGTGGGCTTCGGGTGTGCATCCCGAGGTTCGCTCGGTCCGACGCGTTGACTCGGGTTTAACTTTGTATATTTCGGGACCGATTTGGATTCCCGGTGTTGGAATTGACTCTAATTAGTGTCAACGCGACCGTAATGACACAACTAAGGCTGCCTTGATGTCAAATTAATCTTTCCGAGTAATTATTTGATCCGTTCTAAAGAAAAACTATCTAAAACATCGTATTCCCGCATCGCGTTGCAGTCCGATCGTCATCTGGTGTTTGTCGGGCACTTATGCAGATGCCAGGTCCAAATTTGGGTGTCTACAAGTACCTATATCGGTGAATACCCGAGGTGAGGTATTCTTCTTGGACGAGGCATCAAGTAGATTGACCTCATCGAAAAGGCTTTAGTTAGGCCTTCTAGCCTCAGGTTGTCTTCAATTCTCATACTCATTTCAGTAAGGGTGGTGAAATTGGGTATGACGGACCTGGTAGGATGGGAGGATGTTCTTGACAAAGGCCTCCACCAGAGACTTCTCGCTGGGCTTATCGTCCAGCATCAAACTTTCGGCCCTCTAGCGTTGAAGGTATTTAGTAAAACCTTCTTTGGGCTCCTGGGCCATAACCTCCAGGGAGCGCATAGTGGTTTGGATCTTGGTGTTGTCAGCATAGTTCCGAGCAAATTTCATAGCCACGTCATCCCAAGTTGGGTATTTTTTCGGGTCTAGCTTATAGTACCAGGCCCGTGAGTGCTTTTCAAGGGACGCAGCAAACAGATTCTTGAACATGGAAGAATCTACCCCCTTGATAGCCGTAAATTCCTTGAAGGCCCGCACATGTAGTAATGGGTCTTCGGTTCCCTCGAACATGGGCAAACCCGTGAGGTTCAGGTTAGCGGGCAACTTGTCCGTTCACTGGGGCGTACTCACGACAATTTTCCCGACGAATGTTGTTACTCCCGGATAGGTGAACCTGTGCCTCTAGTCGGCGCACTGCACTAACCAGTTCAGCTATGGGCCTAGTGGTTTCGGTATTAGGAGTCCCTTGCTCCACAACAGTCAGATGGGTATTGACGGCCGCTTAATCGACCCTCATTGCTGCCAGTTGGGCCTCGTTCTTGGTTTGCTTGGAGACTATTGTGTCCATCGAGGCTTTCAAGTTGTTCAAAGCTTGCTCCATTATGAGTCTGGTTGACGGTGGCCTGTCTGTAAGAATACCGTGTAATCAGAAACCTCGAACTCAGACCTCGGAATCAAAGAAATACATCTCGAGCAAGGAAAAGACTGAACGAGAAAACGACACGTGAAAGACACCTAGACTGGTGACTCTTGGGTGGTGTAACTCCCTTAGGATACGGCTAAGTGGGTCGGATCCCGTTCGAAGGAAGGACCATGTGAGATTTTCCCCAGAGTTTTGACTCGAGTGAATGGACGGACCTTCCTTTGTAAGGGTATGCCCTACACGGGTAGCTCATGCCTTTAAGACAAGGCGAACTTGGGATGGAGAGGAAACCCGCGATGTAAGATCGACGAAGTTTCGATGCTAACAGACCTTCGACGAATTATGAAGAGACCTGACACATGGATAACGGTAGGTCCTATAAGGAAGGCTTTTTTTTTTAAAGGAAGATTGAATTCTGAAAAATTAGGAGGACTGTTCTGGCTTTTGAAATTGGCAGCATGCCGACCGGACTGAGTTTTTGAAAAGGTCAAAAGTTTTTAAGTTTCGGAATGAGTAGCATGCCGGCTAAAAATAGGCTATTTTGAGTAAAATCTTAAGTCTAAATTTTGGCAGTATTCCGAGTTTTTGAAAACTTGACATTTTTTAAAAGATGCATTTTTTTGAAATGATGGTATTTGAAAAATGACACGGAAGCCAAGTAGCACATAGTCACACAAGCATTATGACGACAACATGTAAGCTTTACACAAAGTGTCGGTCGGTCTAAAGAGGGTCTATACCAACACCGATGGCTCTTTCGTAAATCAGGACGGACTTCCTAAGCCGAGTTGGTCTTAGAACATGTCGCGAAACCCATACGAGTTCGGCCATAGATGTCTTTTTTTTTGGGTAAAGTGTAAATATTATATAATCTCGGCATCAAATATACATTTTTTAGGATTTATCAAATCCCATACATCAACACACCCGGAAAAAGCAAGAATGAAAAATTAGCTCGTTAAGAGCCTGTCAAGCCAATTTCTATCCCGTCTACTAGTCTCGCCTTTAATCTGAGTCCAACATCTAATTTTAATTTCCCGTCGAATCTCCTCAAAGCATGTTTTTGGATGAAGAATGACAAAATTATGCCTGCTATTGTTTCGTTGTTTCCAAACGTGGTATATTGCTGCGTTAATACAACAGTTAATCGTGCCCGTCTTCAATCTCAACCAGCGCCTTCTCAACCACCAATGAAAAAGGTCCGTCTCAGGGATATGAATATTTAGCCACCTATTAATCTCCTCAAGAATCTTCCTGATATAATGACAAGAAAAGAATAGGTGCTACAAGCTTTCTTCTTCCCGACCGCATAGGCAGCATATTGAATCGCTGCTAATGCCCAGCTTGAGTAATTTGTCCTTCGTGTTCAGACCGTTCTGGTGTGCCATCCATGCTAGCATGGAATGCTTCGGTACTGTCCATTTGGTCCAAACCAAATGATGCCATTCCATCTCCCTCGAGGGTGGAAAGAGCCAGTTATATCCTTTCGATATAGTATATTGTCGCCTGGGTACGTTAACCCATTCCTTCTGTTCATAAGCCTGATTCAGTTCGGTTCTGAGTTTGCAAATTTTCTTCCCCATCCAATTCCCGTCTGTAGATGGCTTGTAGTCCTCCCATCGTTTCCCTTTCAGGTAAATGGAATGGACCCACTTAACCCATAATTTGTCTTTGCATTCCTCTACCCACCGAACTAGCTTACCGATTGCAGCCTTATTCCAAACAATGTCATTCATAAGACCCAATCCGCCCTGCCCTTTTTCTTGTGGTTGCACATCTTCGCCCAGGCAATAATAGGTGTGTTAGTGAAATCCGCACCCCCATTCCACAAGAAGTTTCTACAAATCGAGTCTATCTTCTTAATTAGTCCCGTCGGTAATATAAAAAAAGATGCCCAATACGAGTGGAGAGACTTGAGAACGGCTTTCACGATAACGAGTCTTCCTGCGTAAGATTTTTTTTGGCTCCAACGATGCTAATCTTCTCCAGATTTTATCAATAATTGGTTGGCAGTCCTTGATCAGAAGTTTGGATGGTTTAATCGGTATCCCCAAGTATTTAAACGGTAATCGACCTTCTGTACAACCTGAAACCTGTATAATGTCATTCCTTAGGTCAATCGACATTCCGTTAAAAAACACGTTCGATTTCCCCTTGCTAAGAGTCAGACCAGACGCTTGTGAAAAGGTAGCAAAGGTTCTAAGAAGAATCATGATAGACTTCATGTCCCCCTTGCAGAATAGAAGTCGTCCGCAAACATAAGGCTACTGAGTTTCAAAGGCTTACACAAAGGATGGAATCGAAAATCCATGGTAGTAATGGTATAAGTAAGCAGCCTTGTCAAATATTCCATGCATATAGTAAACAGAAGAGGGGAAAGGGGATCTCCTTGTCTAAGGCCCCTCTTCCCTTGGAACCAGCCAAAATGGTCTCCATTTAAACATAAGGTATAGGCAGCAGTGGTCACACATTCCCGAATAAGAACAATGAACTTGGGTGGAAAATGTAGGTTGTGTAACATCTGAAACAAGAAATCCCATTCGATGAAATTATAGGCCTTTTGAAGGTCCAATTTAAACGTACATCTCGGAAACGCGGATTTCCTTCCATACAGCTTGACTAAATCCTGACATATGAGAATGTTATCAATGATGCTCCTACCATGGAAAAACCCCCTTGAGTAGTGGATATGATGTCCAGCAGAATCTTAGTCAGCCTATTACAAAGAAGCCATAGATGTCTTTAGCACACCCATGTACAAATGCACCGTGGTATGGTGGAACATCGGTCACAAGGAACCGACCAGGGCAAAAATGAGGTTATGCATTAACCATCGAACTAATGCGCGCACGTTAATAACCAAACGATTTCTCTTCGAGTCTCACCCTGAGAATCCCGATGACAAGTTGTACATGAGGTATCCCCAGCGGAGTCGCCAAATTGTGGACATGACATAGGTCAACCCCGACGAGGCCACACGCGGGTTTTGGTAGGCGAATGAATCTCGTGGTGAGATTGTTCTCGGGTCGAAATTTAAATCGAAATAGGAGTCGCCACCGAACTTTGTGAGAGTTCGGACCCGCTCGAACTCACTCTATACTTGGGCGCATCGTGCACGAAGCACGCCCCGCTTTAGTCCTAGAGCATATGGGGTTCGTCCCTTTGCATTACGATACAGAAGCCGAGTTATCGGGTATCGTGCATCGAATGACTATGCCAATGGTTTCGGGCATCCGGAAACCATGGTTCTGAGTAAGGGGTGAGGGTACGTTTTGGGAAGCCCACGAAGGATACCCAACCCCGCCCGCTCTTAGCGGCCTCTACTAGGATATCATTCGATTTTCGTGTACGCGCGTTAGTAAGACGATTAAATGACATGCAAACAACATTTTAAGCTACGCATGTGAAGATACGTGTTTAGCTACGTCATTTAATGCATCTTTGAATTATGTCAAGGTTGAATTTAGCATGTGGGTTCGTTTAGAAAACGGTAAATGCCATGCAACGTAAATAAATAACTTAAATGTAAATTACACGGACGGAATACAACCCGGAATTCACAATACAACAAGCGAAGATATAATATAATTGGGTTAGAAATGGTAACGTAAACTATAAACGAACTCGTAAATGAATCGTAAACTGAAACCGTAAACTGGATATTGGACCAAACTCTAATCAATTACGTATTACATTACGTATTGGCCAGAGGACAGAGGCTGGAATGCGCAAAAGGTTGCGGCCTGGTACTCAGGCACCTGAAATGGGGCGGTCTAGAGTAGTTCAGGCGCTTGAGAGCGGGGGCCTGATATGCAGGCGCCCGACCCTGGGTGTCTGGTATGGCCGGATTCGGGTCCGAAGCATTATGCTAGATCGATCTCGAAGCCTCGATGTCTCGTCCCGACTCTTCATAGCTCAAACTGGCCGTCTCGAGACGTCGTATACTGAATCCGACTAGGAAGTCATCGGTGTATGACTTACGAAATGAGACATTTTCTCGGAGTCGTGAAAGGACAAAAATGAATGTGTACAATGTAGATTTGAAAAGGAAACGTGCGATTGATTAACGCGCGTCGACTAACGTCGCAAGTATTGTTCCCTAAACAAAATGTGTATCGTTATGGACTATGTCGGTAGTCTACGATATCTCATTTTGCTATAATGGGGTACTTGTCCCTAATCGGTTCAATTTCATGATAAATCGATCATATCGACTTGATACGAATATCAGAGCCCTTCGTATCGCGACGTCGTTATCGGGTCACATGGACAGTACGACTCTCGGATTGACATCATAGGGTTTCGTACCACTTCGATTATCGACGGCTCTTTTACGCACAACATTTGACTACAGAGTAAACATCGGGCGCTTAGAGCGATATTTGAAAATGATATCGAACACACTTGATAATGAACGACTGCAACCATGTCATAACCGGTAGGGTCAGGCGCTCGCTATGAGGTGCCCTGACCCTTAGGCGCCTAGGGCGGCGCGCTTCAGAATTGAGGCGCCACCTCCAGTGCGTCCTATTCGGATGTTATACGGACTTTAGGCAACGTTTTATTTTCAAATGCGTTCGATATGAAGGTTAGATTTGTTATTGCAAAACTTAGGTCCTTTGCGTTTTGGCGTCGTAATTTGGCCTTTAGGGCCTACGGCGCTCGATTTATCATCACCGGACGGTTGCTCGAATCGAGTTCGAAAAGAGTTTTGTAATTAATACGCGGTATTTATATAAACGAAACGTAAGAACGATAAATAAATGTTAGGAGTTAGTAGTTAGTAACGGAAATTAAATGATAAATGCGATAATGTAAATGTAAGTAATAGTTAGTAATGTTAGTAAAACAAGAATATAAACAAGTATAGGGGATTAGAAAACGGGATTTGGACACCCTCAACCTACATGCTAAAAGTCTCGGAACACGGGCTCATTAAGTGTCTGTGTAGGCACGAGAGCGATCGAGAATGTAGGCGAGTTAAGGTGTGTTATGGGTTAGGAATGCTCTCGGTTTTTTGAGAATAGGTTTTGAGAAATGAATTGTTACTCTTGAAACATCGGAGGTAAGGGTGCATTTATAGAGTTTTTGCGAAATGTTTCAGCTCAGTATTCAGACGAATGGAGTAGGGTGGTTCAAGACTCGGGCGCCCCAGCTGAGGCGGCTCAGTTCTGGGACGCCTGGTTGGGAGCAGTTGAACCTGCGCGTATCACAAATTGCTCAAAATACGGATTGATATCCGTGCTATTCAAGGCATGATTTGTTTCCGTTTGAACTTGATTGATTTTTTATTTGGACGCATTTTGGGTTTTTTGTTTTCGGGTTTCGACTTTGACCAGTTTCGGCTCAGTCGCAAAAGACGGTTTTGCCCCCGGTGGTGGTTTTAGCTTAAAATAGCTTTATTTTATTAGAAACGGCCCACTGAGTCTGGATTTGTGGTTGGTTTTGTGAGATTTGTACTTCCCTAAGTTCCCACGTCGGATACTATTGATTTCGAGACCGTATTCGAGCATATTAAAGCATGTTTACGTCCGATCATCATCGTGTTTTTGGTTGGAGACTGCTATAGACACAAGCAGTCAAAATGCGGGTGTCTACAACTAGCTATCCTTTTGTCGTTTTAGGGACTGTGACGCGAAGGCCGTTCGTATTGCAGTTGCATAAAACAAAGGAAGGAGAACTCGCGAGTTCCTTCACTTGCCTAATTGCTGCTTCACTGATTATTGTATGTTTTTTTTATCATGTTTGGTGTGGGTTTATGCTTTTGAGATTTTAAGTGGTTTATACTTATGTTAGGGAAGAGAAAGATACTTTCTTCTCCTACGTCAAATGCATTTTTCGATTGAATACCCGACATGCTAATTTGATCCGAGGGACAACCATGACTTATTTGACTACAATGTTCAAGAACATGTATATGAATTTGGTTATGTATCTATATGTTTAAAAATAATCGTAGGGTTGCCTTATTTCTAACTAGTGTCTTTATTCAATTGATTATAAAGTTTATTTGTAGCAACATGGAATGTGGCTGGAACATCTGCTCCAAGTAACATGAGCCTTGATGATTGGTTTCATGCTTCTTCTACTGCTGTTATATATGAGCTCGGTTAAATTTTTGCCCTTTTTTTATTGCACTTCCAACCCCTTTTTACTATGATAGCCAAATATCGGTATCATTACTTTCGTCATCGTACTCAGAATTCTTTTTAGTTCTGATCTGCTTAATGTAGTTCATAGCAATGTATGTACTTTCAGATTGCTTAGGTGTGGACTCTTTTGACACATGAGAGATTTTGTTTTTTTTACTCAGAATTCTTTATACTTTCGATTAGCTTAAACGTAGCTCCCGTAATTTACTTCTGTTCTTCTTAACTAGAATAGCATAAAAATCTTCTTTTTATTAATTATGTATAGGTACAATAACCTATGTACTTTCAATTTGCCTTTTACTAAATTAAAGTGAGGATTGATGTTGATTTCAGGTGCACTACTTTGGTTTTATGGTTGTTCAGAAAATGAAGGTATGTATTACCATGAGGTGGTTATTTGATAGATCGAATAGTGTTCTATCGTTTCGTTTTGTTTTCCTTCATTTACATTATCTCTTCCATTTTGTTTTGAGGTTCAAATCTGCAAGGGACTGATACTTTACCAGTGTTGTTCCTATGGTATGGAATTTCAAGAACATGTTTGACTAAATAATTAGTGGTCTTATCCGTTGTGGGGTGCTATGTGGAGTCATTCTTTGAGGAAGATGATGTGATTCTGTTTACTATGTTGTTTGTGTGCGATTGGGCAGAGTTTTTTGATCAAATGTCAATAATTGATGTGGGACTTTTTGTGATGTGCATAATTTACGATTTGGAGAAGCTCTTGATAATGTCCAAGGATGCAATCATCGTTTTTCATCTGATAATTGTTGATTTTGCGTGTGAGCTAAACATCATTCTTAGCCGTGATGCCTTTGTAATTTGTCATAATTATGATATTAATCAATGAACTTTAAGGGTGGTGTATGTTTTGGGGTTCGGAAAAGAAAAGAATGATTGTTTATTATTGTTTATATTTTGTCTTCTTGTTAAATCTTCACTTAGTTGTATATGACCTTCAAGTTGTTGAAAAGGCTGCCAAAATTGGAGTTGTGATTGTAGTTTGTTACCCATTATTTGATTATGTGTCATTATGTATTACTTCAGAGTAATTATTATTGGTTTATCTTCTTGTTAAATCTTCACTTAGTTGTATATGACCTTCAAGTTGTTGAAAAGGCTACCAAAATTGGAGTTGAGGTTGTAGTTTGTTACCCATTATTTGATTATGTGTGATTATGTATTACTTAAGACTAATTATTGTTGGTTTTTCTAGAGTTGATATAGTAATATATGTTTTTTTTCTTTCAGGAGTTGATATGTGTAATTTCAGGAGGTTACTTCTAGTATCTTTTTTTCTTTGATTATTGTCCTTATTTGCGTTTTTACTCATTCAATGCAATTATTCACACAAATTTTGGGTCAACTAGAAATGCCTATAATTCACAAATTCTAACAATAAGTCTCAAACCGTAGTCACATATATGAGGTTGTTTAGCTAAATATTCATGTTGTGGCTTGTGTTTTTAATATCTTATTTCAATGTATTTTGTATTAGTCTTACATCACCTAATGTTTCTGTCTCATGTCTGTGACCAGATTTGAAAATTTCTCTTTGCGGTGCATCTGATGAAGAAGAAATTTTTGCATTCACTTTTGGGTGATGATTAAGCGTACTCTCAATCTAGCTAAGATTTAATCTTTTCGAGACATTTTTGATAGTGGCACGAAAATATTTTTACCGAGATTTTTTTCCGATTTGTCTTGTTTGGATTAAATAATTACAATAATTCTTTTGATTTTTTTTGGTAAAGGGTAAGAATTATATTAATAGAATGAAGTATTTTAACTCTTACAACCAAACACTCACAATCAATCACATGGAATCAGCTAGTAATCAAAGCACAATTAACCTATTCAATTATCCTAGTTAAACACGTAGCAATAGTGGGTATTCCATCTAATCTATGTTTCAGCCGTGCCTTTGCCTCAACAATATACTGTTGCATTAATACTGCCGGTCTCATCAGCCTAGCCTCCACTCTACATCGATTTCTCTCCATCCAAATTGGATAAATCAAAGTGTTATAGGTAGCGTATAAGACATGTTTTACCAACAGAGACCTGTTCTTGATCTGTAAGCACCAGTCCAGTGTACCTGTAATCGGTAAACTCATGCCCAACCATTCCTGAATAATCGCAACACACTGCCGACTATTGCTACATTCAAAAAAGAGATGATGATGAGATTCATCCAGTAGACCACACAGGTAACAAGTAGGGTCTACCCTCATTCCCATATGGATTAACCGATCAGCAGTAAGTAACTGACCATGCGCACTCAGCCAGCTAATGAACATGTGCTTAGGGATACTCAATTTAGTCCAAACCACACGATGCCATTGAACTGTAACTTGTCGTCCCTGGAGCCAGTTATAACCTTCTGCAATACTGTATTTTCCTTGAGGAATAGCCCAATCATCACCATGATAGCCACTCTTAAAGACATCCTTTATTTGACAAATAAATCTGATGGGGGATAAAACCCCCTGACGCATAGGCCCGACCCCCTTTATGGGTAGCCATCAACTGATCCAAAAAGACCTCTCTACTGATCACTATGCTGATGTCATGGGTGACATCACCCTACTACACCATTTCCCCTATAAATACCCCACTTAGGGTGAGGGGAAAGGGGGACAAGGAATTCACATATTCCTCCCTATTCTCTCTCTACCTCTCTTATCTCCCTAAATGTTTATATTCAGTCATACATTTTGCTGACTTGGGCGTCGAAGGCTCCGCCCCGGGGGTTCCCCGGGCCCGGAGTTCACCTTGCAGGATCACCGTCGGCACGCACCCGGAGCCGAGGAGAACCGCGAAGCCCAAGGTCAGGGACCCGTTTCCATACCGGAACAATTTGGCGCCGTCAGTGAGGAGAACGGTTGTGCTCACGAAGATCCACACAAAAATCAACCACTCCCAAAGTTCAATTTTTCTGGATCTGATCTTCATCTTGGAGATAGATCCACAAAAAAAAACCAATCAACTCAAAATAAATTTTCGAGATCTACTCTTACGGAGCAGGTCACAACGTTTGAATAAGAAGAGATTCAAGGGGTATGGTAGAGAAAATTCAAAAGTCTCTAAAAAACTTTGAGTGGAGAGATCTACATTACAGCTAGGATCTACCTGACTTTGTGAAGGTTGAAGGAAAAATTGTTCCTCGACTATTTCCAGATCTTGACAAATTCAAGAAAGAAGAAGCAGGTGGGTGACAATTTTAAATGAAGTCAACAAAGAGTGTGACTTGAATACTTTGAATCAAGAGGATGAAATACTAGTACGACGCCCGGATATGGGTTTTTGACGAAGATATGTAAGGAATCACCACATCAGGCTCATTTCATGCTCAAGTAGTCAAGTGTCATAGATTGAATTTTACATCTACTATAATCTATTCAAAATTCATAGTACATGAAGGATGAAAACTTTGATTTTCAAAGAGCGATACACCACTAGTCAACGACGAAGATGCTGCATCCATTCCGAGCTTTCGATGAGTGTCAACAGAGGAGCTCACTTGCCGGATTAGTAAGCGGTCAGTATCTGCATATGTTATGCCAGTTGGTCCCAAGGACGTTTGGAATATTCATTCGATACTTACAAAACTCTTCACGAGTTGGTGCATAATGCACTCTGGAATTATCTATCCTGAGTTTGTAAAAATGGTGAGTTGGGTCCATAATTGTTGATTTTTCATGCCCAACGTACAAGGTGCAAGGATCTCCGAGCAACACCATACCATTAGAAAGGTGTTAGGGGTCGGCCACCGGATTCGTCGAAAGACAACCAGCTGAATTTGTTTATAATCTGCTTGGGGTCAGTGACCACCCAGGCCGGAAAATAATTACTAGAAAAATCCATAGCAATTAATGCACCTTCGAGTTGGTCGCCCTCAATTTTGTAGGGCTGGACTCATCCCGACCTCCAATCATGCCTCTGGCCGATGGTTGCCCGGATCGATTCGACGTCGTCATCACAGTCGCTAGCACCAATCGAGGAACACCGCCATCTTCTTTCTCCGCGGCAGAGCCAGCCGTAGGTGAAGTGTTAAAGCCTATTCAATTTCTCAAGTTGTAGATGGGTCACTAATTCTACGGGCCCAAACATGTCAAAAGCATGGCTGATCCACCTGCAATAATGGGCATACGTGCAAGGTATGCATTACTTTCAAACTTGAAAGATTTGAGCATAATTCTAGTCAGATTGAAGAGGTCGGTGAAAATTGGGTCATAAAAAACTTAGCCAATTTTTCCATCCCACCACAGATATTCACATATACTTCACAAAAATTAGCCAAAAATTGTCGGAATTGTGAGACAAAAAATAACAACCACAAAAAATGACCCAACTTTTTGTCCGTCACAAAAAACTCCTCAAAAAAAAAAAAATTACCCGAAAAATGGTGAAGATTAGTCACAAAAATGGGTATCAAACAAGCTCAATGTTTGTAGCTTGACAGAGACATGGCCCAGCCGACCTACGGCTCGGCCAAGATTTTGCCCTGCCGACTTACGGCTCGGCCTTACCGACTTACGGCTCGGCCAAAATGCTGCCCTGCCGATTTACGGTTCGCCCTGCCGATTTACGGCTCGACCAAGTTGTTGCCCTGCCGATTTACGGTTCGCCCTGCCGACTTACGGCTCGGCCCTACCGACTTACGGCTCGGCCCTACCGACTTACGGCTCGGCCAAGATGTTGCCCTGCCGATTTACTGTTCGTCCTGCCGACTTACGGCTCGGCCTTACCGACCAACGGTTCGGCCAAGATACTGCCCTACTAATTTACGGTTCGGCGCTGCCGATTTACGGCTCGGCCTTACCGACTTACGGTTCGGCCAATATGTTGCCCTGCCGATTTACGGTTCGCCCTGGCGACTTACGGCTCGGCCCTACCGACTTACGGCTCGGCCAAGATGTTGCCCTGCCGATTTACGGTTCGCCCTGGCGACTTACGGCTCGGCCCTACCGACTCACGGCTCGGCCAAGGTGCTGCCCAGCCGACTTACGGCTCAACCTCAGCGTCTGCAGAGACCGCATAGGTCCGCCAACCACCATGTGGAATTCTACGAAGACAAGACTAATATATATACCCATCACCTGTTCATTACTCTCACAGCTAATGGGCAGGGGGCAATAGGGGAGGAGCCCCTGTTGCAAAATCCAGGAAAATTAGACCCCCCAATAAAAAATAAGGATTGATACACATTCAGCCTTGTACAGAACCGATAAGTCACTCTGCCTATCTCTGGGCAGGCAGGGGGCAGGCCCCCCTGGACTTCGACCAGAAGCCAGGGTCAGGCCCGGCCTCATGCGCCGAACGATAAGTCCCTCTGCCTACCTCTGGGCAGGCAGGGAGCAGCCCCCTGGACTTCGACCAGAAGCCAGGGTCAGGCCCGGCCCCATGCGCCGAACGATAAGTCCCTCTGCCTACCTCTGGGCAGGCAGTGAGCAGGCCCCCTGGACTTCGACCAGAAGCCAGGGTCAGGCCCGGCCCCATGCGCCCAACGATAAGTCCCTCTGCCTACCTCTGGGCAGGCAGGGGGCAGGCCCCCTGGACTTCGACCAGAAGCCAGGGTCAGGCCCGACCCCATGTGCCGAACGATAAGTCCCTCTTCCTACCTCTGGGCAGGCGGGGGCAAGCCCCCTGGACTTCGACCAGAAGCTAGGGTCAGGCCCGGCCCCATGCGCCGAACGATAAGTCCCTCTGCCTACCTCTGGGCAGGCAGGGGGCAGGCCCCTTGGATTTCGACCAGAAGCCTGGGTCGGGCCCGGCCCCATGCGCCGAACGATAAGTCCCTCTGCCTACCTCTGGGCAGGCAGGGGGCAGGCCCCCTGGACTTCGACCAGAAGCCAGGGTCAGGCCCGGCCCCATGCGCCGAACGATAAGTCCCTCTGCCTACCTCTGGGCAGGCAGGGGGCAGGCCCCCTGGACTTCGATCAGAAGCCAGGGTCAGGCCCGGCCCCATGCGCCGAACGATAAGTCCCTCTGCCTACCTCTGGGCAGGCAGGGGGCAGGCCCCCTGGACTTCGATCAGAAGCCAGGGTCAGGCCCGGCCCCATGCGCCGAACGATAAGTCCCTCTGCCTACCTCTGGGCAGGCAGGGGGCAGGCCCCCTGGACTTCGACCAGAAGCCAGGGTCAGGCCCGGCCCCATGCGCCGAACGATAAGTCCCTCTGCCTACCTCTGGGCAGGCAGGGGGCAGGCCCCCTGGACTTCGACCAGAAGCCAGGGTCAGGCCCGGCCCTATGCGCCAAACGATAAGTCCCTCTGCCTACCTCTGGGCAGGCAGGGGGCAGGCCCCCTGGACTTCGACCAGAAGCCATGGTCAGGCCCGGCCCCATACGCCAAACGATAAGTCCCTCTGCCTACCTCTGAGCAGGCAGGGGACAGGCCCCTGGACTTCGGCATGAAGCCAGGGTCAGCCCGGGCCCCATGTGCCGAGCCACTAGTCCCTCTGCCTACCTCTATGGCAGGCCTCCTGGACTTCGACTAGAAGCTAGGGTCAGGCCGTGCCCCATGAGCTGAACCATAAGGCCCTCTGCCTACCTCTGGGCAGGTAGGGGACAAGCCCCCTGGACTTCGACCAGAACCAGGGACAGGCCGGGCGTCATAGGCGAGCCAGCATAGGCCTCATGCGCCGAACGAGAGGTCCCTCTGCCTACCTCTGGGCAGGCTGGGGGCAAGCCCCCTGGACTTCGGCAAGAAGCCAGGGTCAGGCCCGGTCCCATGCGCCGAATGATAAGTCCCTCTGCCTACCTCTGGGCAGGCAGGGGGCAGGCCCCTGGACTTCGGCAAGAAGCCAGGGTCAGGCCGGGCCCCATGTGCCGAGCCACTAGTCCCTCTGCCTACCTCTATGGCAGGCCCCCTGGACATTATTAATTAAACTACGTATAATAAAACTAGTAAGTCCTTATGTCTGCCTCCAAACGGGCAAGGGGCACGGCCCCCAAGACCTAGACAAGGTCCATAAACTATCCTGGCAGGCCTCTGGTACCCTGACACATCCGTATGAGATGTACCAGGGCATAAGCGTTGATCACAGGGCTTCGTGATTACCTGGTCATGTATAGAATGATAAAACCCCATGTACACCTCCGAGTACACAAAAGGCACGACGTCTGACGCCCAGACAGAATCCAGATGATGCTAGGGCAGATGCACCCACAAGGCCTAGTGAATGCTTGGCTTTGTATGAAAAACAAAGTCCGTCATTTAGTTTGTCGGTCCAATCATGCTTGGCACCGGACCCGCATACTCAGTATCCGACTCCGCTGAGGGCAAATTGATGGGGGATAAAACCCCCTGACGCATAGGCCCGACCCCCTTTAGGGGTAGCCATCAACTGACCCAAAAAGACCTCTCTACTGATCACTATGCTGATGTCATGGGTAATATCACTCTACTACACCCTTTCCCCTATAAATACCCCACTTAGGGTGAGGGGAAAGGGGGACAAGGAATTCACATATTCCTCCCTATTCTCTCTCTACCTCTCTTATCTCCCTAAATGTTTATATTCAGTCATACATTTTACTGACTTGGGCGTCGTAGGCTCCGCCCCGGGGGTTCCCCCGGGCCCGGAGTTCACCTTGTAGGATCACCGTAGGCACGCACCCGGAGCCGAGGAGAACCGCGAAGCCCAAGGTCAGGGACCCGTTTCCATACCGGAAAAAAATCTTTCGCCAAGTCCAACTGGAATAAGGAGGTTTATAGTCCTTCTAATATTGGCCTTTTAGATACACAGTATGAATCCACCGAACCCATAGATGGTCTGCCTTCTAAGTAAGCCACCACACAAATTTACCGATGCTAGCCTTATTCCATAACACCCCATCTTTGATACCTAGTCCACCATGTTTCTTAGCCCTACAACATCGTTCCCACGAGACTAGTGGGACTCACTCATATTGAGCTTGCCCTGCCCATAGATAATTACGACAAATGGCCTCTAGCCGCTTCATAACCCCATTAGGCAAGATGAAAATCCGAGCCCAATAAGTATGAACCTGGCTAAGAAGCGCTGTCACCGACACTAGCCTCCCCGCATAAGTGAGCTTCTTAGCACCCCACCCTCTGATACGAGTGGTCATTTTCTCAATCATACGATTACAATCACCAACAACAATTATTTTGTATGAGATAGGTATACCCAAGTACTTAAATGGGAATGAGCCTAATTGGAACCCAGTAACCCTTAAAATAACGTTGGATATTTCATGAGAAACACCATTCATAAGAATTTCAGACTTCATATTATTAATATTGAGACCAGAGGCTTGAGAAAAACACTTTAAAGGATCTAATGAGTACCTTCACCGAGCTAACATCACCTCTACAAAAAAGGACATCATCTGCAAAACATAAATGGGACAACTTCATAGGACGGCACTGTGGGTGGAACGTAAATCCCTCACTTCCAGTAGTTACATCCAGCAACTTAGTTAGGTACTCCAAACAGAGAGTAAATAGCAGAGGAGACATGGGGTCTCCTTGTCGGATACCTCTCTTGCCTTGAAAGAACCCAAATAGCCCACCATTAAGTGAAATAGAATACGAAGGCGATGTGACGCACTCCATAATCCAGTTAACCATGATCGGGGAGAAACCAAGTCCCTCTAGCATTTGATGGATAAAACTCCACTCAATGGAATCATACGCTTTACTTTGATCAATTTTCATGATGCATCTCGGTGTGCAACTTTTCCGGTTATATAATCTTACCAAATCTTGGCATATAAGAATATTATCAACTATGTCTCGCCCTTTAATAAATGCACTCTGAGATTGACTAACAATGGAAGGTATTTCCTCCATCATCCTGTTACATAATACCTTGGTAATACACTTGTACATCACATTGCAACAAGCTATAGGGCGGAAGTGAGTAACCATTTCAGCTCTTTCTTTCTTTGGTATAAGCGAGAGAGTAGTGGAGTTAAGTTGTTTCAACATTTTCCCCACTCCGGAAGAAGTCTTTCACCGCCCCTATAATGTCTGACCCAACAATAGAATATGCATCTCTGAAGAACTCACTAGTAAACCCATCTGGGCCAGGTGCCTTAGTTGCAGGAATCGAAAAAAAGGCGTGTTTGATTTCCACATCTGAAAGCTCTCTAGCCATATAGCTAGCCCTTTCTTCCGTTATAAATTTCCCACAAGAAATTACAGCCTTATTGACCCGCGAAGTAACCTGGGCAGACCCCAGCAGGTGCTGATAATACTCCAGAAATGCAGCTTCAATCTCAGCAGGCTTAGTCTTCCAAATCCGATTCATGTCCAGCACAGAATACACCCTGTTATGCTGTCTTCTGGCTTGATAATACTATGAAAATAATTTGTGTTATCGTCCCCTTCATTTAGCCATTGAGCTTTAGCTTTTTGCGATAGGAAACTATACTTATCTTTTTCAAATTGCCAATATACATCCGCAGCCAGCCTCTCCTCCTGTTGCAGGCTCAGATCAGTGGGTGATTGGTGCAATCGTCGCTGAGTATCTGTCAGCTCTTGAAGTGCTGCCACAGCAGCATGTTCAATATTGGCGTAATTAGTTCTATTCAGTTCTTTCAATGGACGCTTTATCAACTGCATCCTTTTCACCATCCGATACATACAAGTCCCTCTAATAGGCATGGTCCAAATGTGCTGAACAATATCCAAGAATTTCTCATGTTTACCCCACATATTGAAATATTTAAAATTACCTTAGGGAGAAAGGTAGTGACCGTGCATTCCACATATTAATAATACAAGGGCAATGATCATACAATCCCTTAGGGAGAAAGGTATTGACCGTGTTGGGAATATGAATCATCCACTCATCGTTCCCCAGCACTCTATTAATTCTACTAAAAACTCGGTCACCCGGTTCATGCTTCTTATTCCACGTATAAAAAGCTCCTTGTGCAGGTACATCCACTAATCCACATCTATCATTACAACTCTGAAAATCCGACATTTCTGCCGTCGTGACAACTAAACCATTGCGTTCATCCATTGCTAGTATATTGTTAAAATCACCCATAACTAACCAAGGACCATCCACCCTTGTGTGGAATTGTTGTAATGACTCCCAAAGCGGCATTCGTTCCCCACCCCGATTACGCCCATAGACTAGAGAACACCACCAGGTCACCTTTAGTGGTAGGTAAGTGACTCTAGTATGGATTATTTGTTCCTCCTTGGTAATAACCTAGACAAAAAATACTGCAGCATTCCATAATAACCATATCCTTCCACTATCACAGACATTATTATTAGTAATAAGCTCCCATTGAGACCCAATTCCATTATGAACTTTATTAATAGATTGACTACGAACTCTAGTTTCTAACAACCCATATAATCCAACCTTATTATTTTAAAGAAACCAACTAATATCCTTCTGCTTGGCTGGATTAATTATTCCACGAACATTCCAAAACCCAATGTTAGCCATGATCTGAGTCTCTCAAATCATGGCTAATTGACTCACTATTAGGTCCTGTGACAATTGTCATACCATTTGGCTGATGAAGAGAGGAATTGAGTGCATCATAAAATGATTTGCCAGCGATTCTTAAATCCCCTCATGGCTGCGTAATTCTTGTCACAATACGAGCTTGAATGCTGCTGCCAAGTGATCCCTGTGTAGGTCGTGGGGTAATCATATTTTCAGGCACAGCCTGCTGATCATCAGGTGGCTGGGTGACCTCAGAGGGCTACATTATTGGCTTAGGTCGGCATTCTCTGCGTCCTCCAGGTTCCTTTCCTTTCCTGCATAAACCACTTTCATGACCCAGTCCATGACACACAGTACACTATATAGGCTTCCATTCGTAATGGACATTGAGTTTATGAAAGACATCAAGCTCATCATGGAATTGCACAGAATAAGGAAGATCTTCCCCAAACTTCACCTCAACCATGACTCTAGCAAACCCCATAAAAATTTTCTCCTCAGTCGCCACATCAGTCTGCACAGGCTTGCTAACCAAACTAGCAATCTTCAAGAAAGTCGGTCCCCAAAATTTTAGGTTGAGACAATAAAATCTAATCCAGATAGGAACGATTCCTAATCCTTCCCTTTCCAGTTTGCAGGTCGGGGTCCATTGTTTGACAATAAGAGGTTTACTATCAAAGAAATGATACCCCTGCTGCAACACCTGATTCATCTTCTCTGGGTTCTTAAATTTGACAATACACACTCCATTCGGTTTAAACGCAATCTTATCAATCTCTTTCGCATTCCATAAATGTTTGTGGAAACCACCCATTATGAAACAAGGAGGATTATCTCCTAAGACATAACAGATTAGCAAATTTACCCAGAAATCGATCTCCTGCTTGACATCGTCATGAGTGAGATGCAGTCCACTCCCACCAGCGTGTCTGCTTCCATGTTGGATTTGCCACTCTAGAGAATCTTCTTTCTGATGTGCTAGCTCATCAAGCTTCCGTTCAGTAAACGAATCACGATCATCCTCATCACCATCAAGAATTGATTCCACAGTCACTTTAGGCTCAACCTGCTCTTTTCCGTTATTACGTTGTTGCCGATCATTCTGATGTTTATTATGAGACGTATTACTATTTTTGGAAGATTTAGTATTAGATTTATTTTTATTTTTATTTTTATGTGAGCTATTATTAGGTCTAAATTTCTTGGATCGTGCCATTGCAGCAAACCATGAAATTCTGAGGATTCTCTCTCTAACCATTCTCATAATTCTTTTGATTTGGTGATGTATTTAACTTAACATTGCTATTTTATGCAATAAAATTTTGTATCATTGTATATATATGCTTGCTTGTTAATTTTTTATTTATTTATATGCTTTTTAAGCTAGCATCACAGATATAAAGATAGCAAACAATTAGATGAGTGAGAAAACGTTGCAAGGCATGATGCTTAAAAATGACATAAAATTGAAAGGCCTGACGCATAAAAGCGTCGCAAAATAGAACATATTGACGCACAAAATCATCAACAATCACTACAACAAATTGACAATTGCGCCACGAATTATGCCACAAAAATTTGTTATTTGTGGCTAAATTTTACCTAGCCACGGGAACAATTTGATTCACTACTTGGGAAATAAAATATGCCACGGGAACAATTTTTCCCGTGGCAAAAATTCACTTGCGCCACGAATTTTATTAAAGTCGTGGCCAATAATCACTCTTGTCACGAAAGATGCCACACCTGTGGCAAAAATATATTTAGCCACGAATTTGTTCAGTGGCAAAAAATACTCTTCATTTCCTCCATATTGGCTGTGAGTTTCAGCCATATTTTCCAGCCAAAATTTGTCTCAAATCTAGTCTTGATCGTCTCATTTTCATCTCCAAATTAATCGTCTATCATTTCCCTTCGTTAAGGTAATAATCGATGTTATTTCCGATCGTTATTTACCTTGATTCTTTAAGTTTTCCCATGGTATTTTTGTACCATGTATGTCATGTATTGAAGGATCCTTGGACGACCCCGAAGCCGATGAATTTATCGTAGACTCGGATTTGGATTTGAGGTAACGTCGATGTTACTCGGTATTGCATGATTTTATTTGTGTAATTGCATGTATATAATTATAATTTTATTTTGACAATATATGTATGTCATATAATCTGGAAATTTTTTAAAAGTTGAAAATTTGCATGCTTCGGTATTTTTATCGCTTTTACGAGATTAACGATTAAATCGTCATATTACTTGGTAAAATCGTAATATTCGGCCTAAACATGTAATATATGTTTATGTTCTGTAAAAATGATGTTTTTGATGATTTGTAATAATTTAATATTTTTCGGATATTTTAGTTATCGATTATCGAATTATTACCGTTTACAGACAAGAACGATTAAAAGTTGATTTTTAGTTCTAGTACCTAAACATTTTATTTTAATCTGATTTTTGACGTGGTGAAACTTTCTGATGAAATAGAAGTTTCTGAATTTTTTCATTATTTTTCAGAATTGTTAAGTGGATGAATTAATTAATCACTTTAAATCATCGTTTATCGTTAAAACCGTGTTTGTCGTTTAAATTCTCGATTTCTGGTCTTTCGTTTAAATCTGGAAAAAAAATTATTCTGATGATATCATAATAAAATGTAATTTATGATTTTTAATGCTTTAATAAAATGTTGGGAACGATAAGTTTTATTAATGGAATCGTTAATTCTGAAAACGGGTTTAAAAGACGGTTTTAGCGGGATTTATTAAATCTGGAATTTTTGGAAATCTGGAAAAATAGTAGTTTCTGGAAAATCATGATTTTTAGGTTTAATAATAATTTTTGGATATTAATACTTAAATCATTTTGTAATTACTATTTTTATTAATCGTTATTGTCGAGATTAGACGATTAACGAGAAAACGCTATAAAAAACCGAGTTTTAGGATTCTGGAAAATTTTATTTTCTGGACAGAATGACCATAAATATATTTTAACTATTTTACGTAATTTTTGTAATATTTATTAAAGTATTTAATTAATAAGTACTGATTTTTGGACAAATTACGATTTATCGTTAAAATACTTCGTCTTACCTAAAATAATTATTTTTCCAGCAATTTTGAAATGTTTAAATCTGAAAAACTTTAAGAGTTAAATCATCTCTTAACATACTCTAAATATATTCATTGGTTTAATCAAATAAAAGACGTTAAAAGATTTAATTTTGACATTTGCCGTAAAAATCGTATTTATATTTGTATTGTCAAAACTATTAATAATTAGGGAATTTTATAAATTTTATTTATATTTGAGTTTATATTTGAGTTTATGTTTGAGTTTATATTTGAGTTTATTTATAGATTTTATAAATAAATATAAATTTTATATATATTTGAGTTTATATTTGTATTGTCGAAACTATTAATAATTAGGGAATTTTATTTATATTTGAGTTTTATAAATTTTGGAAACACCCTAATTAGTAGTAATAAAATATTTAAGACATTTTTAATCATTTTATAAACACTCGTATGATGTTTCAATAATTTCATAAACCTAAATGTTATCACTTTATCAATTAATATCGTTAAGGCCGAAAGTAATAGTTTTATAAATCTATATCGTTTACTAAAAATGTTGTATTAGTATAAACTAATATTTTCGCTATTTTGATACGATGCTATTTTTAGTAAAGTTTCCTAAAATAGAATTTTCCTAAAATAGAAAGTTTCCTCTTTTGGAAAGTGGTTCCTTTTCCTTTTCTTCTCTTATTATTTATATTGATTATATCTTTTGAATATCGATAATGGCTTTGTTTTGGAGTTATGGAATAAGGATAAGTGTGGGGTTAGAGTAATGCAGTCTAGGATGTATTGTTTTGCCATCAACTATAAGGCTGGTGAATCCATTTGGGATGCATTGGTTGTTGAACTGGATACATTTGGTGTCCAGGAGTATATGTGCATTGTGCCCTTAAGCTAGATATCGCATCGTGTTATCGCCGTCAGTTGAACTGGATACATTTGGTATCCGGGAGGGGTGTATATTACTAAGCTAGGACCTCGCATGATAAGTCGACGTCCTATTATGGTTGAGTTGCCTAGTTAGAGACCTTGGATCTTCGCTGCGTGTGAAGTTGGTGTCTGAGTTCTCGAAGCTAGTTTTTAGTATATCCCTAGTGAAAGTCTAGCCTTGTGCACACTAATCGAATATCCATAACGCCATTTTGAATATTTTATTATAGTCGATATAATTTGGTTGCAGGTTGGCAAATGTTTTATGTTTTCTTTGGAAAACTCGTTTTTATCATATTGTTTCGATACGTGAAGTTTTTCACTGAAAACTTATTTTCATTATAATGTTTTACGGTTTTTCGTTTTCTTACTATTTTTCTATAATAGTAATTACAGTTTTAAAATCCTGTTATACGGCTGGGAGAACGTTGGCGTTGCTCCCCACTGATTGTGGCTGTTATGTTTTAACATGGCAGGTATACTTGTTCCGGGTGTGGGCTAGCGAGCAGTGTGGATCCTGCTTGTTTATTTTGATAATTATGTCTTATGGATTGTTCAAACCCCTTTTATGGATTGTTTTAAATTTTGACCATTTTATTTAAGGCCTATTGTTTGACTTTACCATTTTAATTTTACTAAGACATACTCCCTCCGTTCCAATGAATTGTTTGCCTATTCCATATTGGGGCGTCTCAATGAATTGTTTGCCTTTCTATTTTAGGAATGTTTTTTATGTGTAATTTGACTCTTAGCTCCACATGTCACCTTCTAATTGGATCTCTTGTCCTTGGTGCCAAAAGTAAAGGCAAACAATTCATTGGAACGGAGGGAGTAGTTACAGTGTGTTTTAATCCCGACTCTATAGTGTTTCCGTCACTGTATCGCGTTAGATTTTCGAGGGGATTACAGTTGGTATCAGAGCATCACTGCTCCCAACGCTTACACCTGAAATTAAGGAAAATACCAGTAAATTATTTAAACAGAAAATAAAAATATTATTAGAGATGGGTAGAAACAAGTAAGGACTTATGTGATTAGCCTTCATATTCCTGAAACTCAATGATTAGCATTGAATATTTGTTTTATATGTCAAAGAAGATGATGAGTGGACAAGATGTTGACATGATGCTTCTCCAAATTGGGACGGGACCCACATAGCACTCTCAACGGCTGCTGACTCGAGTGGACAACTTGGTGCTCCAAGAAAGATGCCGATGGTGACTTTTAGCTCTGATTCAGTTTACTTAAGCTACAGGCTAGATGATCAAGAGTAGATCATAGTTCCATCACGGTGCAGCAGACTCAGATGTGAAATCACTTTGGATCCCTCGTGAACTCTGGAGGCCCGAAGATTTTCCTCTGGTTCAAGAACTTAGTAATATAGGATCATAGACTCTTTTCTTCCTTCCTCTACTTCTTCTAATTCTTCTCTTTTATATTCTCTTCTTCATCCGCTTGGTGAATCGTTGTTATATTCTTCTACTCTATCATCTTTCTCTTGAGATTCTTTGGTTAGACCGGATTCTGTCTTAGCGAACCCGTGTTTGTTAGAGTCGTGCTAGGAATCTTGAGATGATTAACTTCTTCTATAATCCTTGAGGGCTCTTTCTGACTCTCAACTCCATCTTCCTTTCTGCTTCTATTGAATTCTGTTACCGCATATGCAGCTAATCCATTCGACCTTTATCGATATTGAAAGCTCTTATTTTTACTATTTTTTTTTATTTTATCCTTGTTCTATTTACCCGTTATCCTTTTTTTTTGAACTCCCTATTTTATAAAAAAGTTTGACTAGTTTAAAAATAAATGGATTATCATATAATTTTAACATTTTGAGTTATAATTTCTAATTGTGAAATTGCCCGTTTTGTAAGAAGTTTGACTGACTTAAACTTTTCGGATATCGTAAAATTTAACAATTTTGAATTATATTTAAGAAGTTTATACTTCACTTTTGTTTTATCTTTGGTTGATATTTATATTTAGATCTATTTCAAAATGCTTTGATAATTTATTTTAAATTATTTCGAAATTATTTCAATTTTTGATTTTTTTTAGGCGACCGCAATTTTATGAAGACCTTCATATTTCCAAATACTTCAATTTCTATATGACTATTACATAAAACGTTTTAATATTGTCGAAATTATTTTTTGGTTTGATAACATTTTTGAAAACTTTCATAATTACCTTGATAACATTTTCAAAATTTTAATATTTTGAAATTAGTTTTCGTTTTATTGTTGGTGGACTTTTGAATCTGTTATTGAAAATGTTTGACGGTTGGTTCGATTTTTACTAACAACAAAATTTGATTTCTCCAAACTAAATTTTGTTTTGTCATAAAACAAAAATGTTACCGAATTATTCTTAATCAAATTGTTTTACTTTTATTTTGAAAATGTTTTGGTTACCCTGTTTCCTTCGAGTTTGTTTACTAATGTTATTTGACGTCGTTATTTTATCAAATAACTTTACTTTACGATTTCATTAACTAAAAGATTTTTAAACTTCGGGTAGCTTAGCTCAATTCCTCTTGGAATAAATATTTGCATTCGATTTCATATCAATTTGAAAGTTGTAAAGTTTTCTTTTAAAGTACAATTTTTATGCGAATTTTGTATCCTCATCTTTTCGAGTGAGATAATTTCTATTACTTTCTACGTATCCTTAGTTTTGAGGACGTAACTTTCTTTTAGTGGGGAGGATTGTAACACCCGCTATTTTTTTTCCTAGCATTTTTATCTTTTCCGTTATGACTCTGTCATAACTCTGTCACATTTCGGCCTTGCATTTCATCTTTTTCCAAGCTCTATTTTCATTTTTGAGTTTAATGATATTTATTTTTATTTTTTAAAGATTTTAATTCCATTAAATTCATTTATTTGGTTTTCTTCATAAATTAATTATTTTTCCGCGAGGAATTCTATTTTTCTTTGAATTAACATTTTTAAGCTCGGATTTAAGTTATTCCTTTTCCTAAAAATGTTTAAATACATTTATATAATATTTTCAACTAAGAAAAAATTTTATTTACGAAAATTTAGCCTTTAATGATTTTATTACGAAGTTTCGTAAATAATTATTTTCGAACGCGCGGTTTATTCGAATTGCTTTGAAATTCTTTTGATAATTTTGCGATTCTTATTTTTAAGCAACCTACAATTAAAAGAAACACTTTTTACTCATTTTTGGACCGTGACACCCTTGGTCACACACTTTCACATTTTTTTAACACTTGGTTTTATAACTTGATTAAGACCTTAGATATTTTATTTTCCTACAATTATTTTTGGACTTATTGCAAGACTCTTCACACTTCATCCTTATTCATTTTGGCTGGTGGTTTTGGATGGATTTAACATATTTTTTTATCATTTTTAAAAGTCCACATTTATTCTCTCATCTCATCATTTTCTTTCATTCATTTTCATTCAACCACATTAAACAAAAATACTCTTCATTTCCTCCATATTGGCTGTGAGTTTCAGCCATATTTTCCAGCCAAAATTTGTCTCAAATCTAGTCTTGATCGTCTCATTTTCATCTCCAAATTAATCGTCTATCATTTCCCTTCGTTAAGGTAATAATCGATGTTATTTCCGATCGTTATTTACCTTGATTCTTTAAGTTTTCCCATGGTATTTTTGTACCATGTATGTCATGTATTGAAGGATCCTTGGACGACCCCGAAGCCGATGAATTTATCGTAGACTCGGATTTGGATTTGAGGTAACGTCGATGTTACTCGGTATTGCATGATTTTATTTGTGTAATTGCATGTATATAATTATAATTTTATTTTGACAATATATGTATGTCATATAATCTGGAAATTTTTTAAAAGTTGAAAATTTGCATGCTTCGGTATTTTTATCGCTTTTACGAGATTAACGATTAAATCGTCATATTACTTGGTAAAATCGTAATATTCGGCCTAAACATGTAATATATGTTTATGTTCTGTAAAAATGATGTTTTTGATGATTTGTAATAATTTAATATTTTTCGGATATTTTAGTTATCGATTATCGAATTATTACCGTTTACAGACAAGAACGATTAAAAGTTGATTTTTAGTTCTAGTACCTAAACATTTTATTTTAATCTGATTTTTGACGTGGTGAAACTTTCTGATGAAATAGAAGTTTCTGAATTTTTTCATTATTTTTCAGAATTGTTAAGTGGATGAATTAATTAATCACTTTAAATCATCGTTTATCGTTAAAACCGTGTTTGTCGTTTAAATTCTCGATTTCTGGTCTTTCGTTTAAATCTGGAAAAAAAATTATTCTGATGATATCATAATAAAATGTAATTTATGATTTTTAATGCTTTAATAAAATGTTGGGAACGATAAGTTTTATTAATGGAATCGTTAATTCTGAAAACGGGTTTAAAAGACGGTTTTAGCGGGATTTATTAAATCTGGAATTTTTGAAAATCTGGAAAAATAGTAGTTTCTGGAAAATCATGATTTTTAGGTTTAATAATAATTTTTGGATATTAATACTTAAATCATTTTGTAATTACTATTTTTATTAATCGTTATTGTCGAGATTAGACGATTAACGAGAAAACGCTATAAAAAACCGAGTTTTAGGATTCTGGAAAATTTTATTTTCTGGACAGAATGACCATAAATATATTTTAACTATTTTACGTAATTTTTGTAATATTTATTAAAGTATTTAATTAATAAGTACTGATTTTTGGACAAATTACGATTTATCGTTAAAATGCTTCGTCTTACCTAAAATAATTATTTTTCCAGCAATTTTGAAATGTTTAAATCTGAAAAACTTTAAGAGTTAAATCATCTCTTAACATACTCTAAATATATTCATTGGTTTAATCAAATAAAAGACGTTAAAAGATTTAATTTTGACATTTGCCGTAAAAATCGTATTTATATTTGTATTGTCAAAACTATTAATAATTAGGGAATTTTATAAATTTTATTTATATTTGAGTTTATATTTGAGTTTATATTTGAGTTTATTTATAGATTTTATAAATAAATATAAATTTTATATATATTTGAGTTTATATTTGTATTGTCGAAACTATTAATAATTAGGGAATTTTATTTATATTTGAGTTTTATAAATTTTGGAAACACCCTAATTAGTAGTAATAAAATATTTAAGACATTTTTAATCATTTTATAAACACTCGTATGATGTTTCAATAATTTCATAAACCTAAATGTTATCACTTTATCAATTAATATCGTTAAGGCCGAAAGTAATAGTTTTATAAATCTATATCGTTTACTAAAAATGTTGTATTAGTATAAACTAATATTTTCGCTATTTTGATACGATGCTATTTTTAGTAAAGTTTCCTAAAATAGAATTTTCCTAAAATAGAAAGTTTCCTCTTTTGGAAAGTGGTTCCTTTTCCTTTTCTTCTCTTATTATTTATATTGATTATATCTTTTGAATATCGATAATGGCTTTATTTTGGAGTTATGAAATAAGGATAAGTGTGGGGTTAGAGTAATGCAGTCTAGGATGTATTGTTTTGCCATCAACTATAAGGCTGGTGAATCCATTTGGGATGCATTGGTTGTTGAACTGGATACATTTGGTGTCCAGGAGTATATGTGCATTGTGCCCTTAAGCTAGATATCGCATCGTGTTATCGCCGTCAGTTGAACTGGATACATTTGGTATCCGGGAGGGGTGTATATTACTAAGCTAGGACCTCGCATGATAAGTCGACGTCCTATTATGGTTGAGTTGCCTAGTTAGAGACCTTGGATCTTCGCTGCGTGTGAAGTTGGTGTCTGAGTTCTCGAAGCTAGTTTTTAGTATATCCCTAGTGAAAGTCTAGCCTTGTGCACACTAATCGAATATCCATAACGCCATTTTGAATATTTTATTATAGTCGATATAATTTGGTTGCAGGTTGGCAAATGTTTTATGTTTTCTTTGGAAAACTCGTTTTTATCATATTGTTTCGATACGTGAAGTTTTTCACTGAAAACTTATTTTCATTATAATGTTTTACGGTTTTTCGTTTTCTTACTATTTTTCTATAATAGTAATTACAGTTTTAAAATCCTGTTATACGGCTGGGAGAACGTTGGCGTTGCTCCCCACTGATTGTGGCTGTTATGTTTTAACATGGCAGGTATACTTGTTCCGGGTGTGGGCTAGCGAGCAGTGTGGATCCTGCTTGTTTATTTTGATAATTATGTCTTATGGATTGTTCAAACCCCTTTTATGGATTGTTTTAAATTTTGACCATTTTATTTAAGGCCTATTGTTTGACTTTACCATTTTAATTTTACTAAGACATACTCCCTCCGTTCCAATGAATTGTTTGCCTATTCCATATTGGGGCGTCTCAATGAATTGTTTGCCTTTCTATTTTAGGAATGTTTTTTATGTGTAATTTGACTCTTAGCTCCACATGTCACCTTCTAATTGGATCTCTTGTCCTTGGTGCCAAAAGTAAAGGCAAACAATTCATTGGAACGGAGGGAGTAGTTACAGTGTGTTTTAATCCCGACTCTATAGTGTTTCCGTCACTGTATCGCGTTAGATTTTCGAGGGGATTACAGTTGGTATCAGAGCATCACTGCTCCCAACGCTTACACCTGAAATTAAGGAAAATACCAGTAAATTATTTAAACAGAAAATAAAAATATTATTAGAGATGGGTAGAAACAAGTAAGGACTTATGTGATTAGCCTTCATATTCCTGAAACTCAATGATTAGCATTGAATATTTGTTTTATATGTCAAAGAAGATGATGAGTGGACAAGATGTTGACATGATGCTTCTCCAAATTGGGACGGGACCCACATAGCACTCTCAACGGCTGCTGACTCGAGTGGACAACTTGGTGCTCCAAGAAAGATGCCGATGGTGACTTTTAGCTCTGATTCAGTTTACTTAAGCTACAGGCTAGATGATCAAGAGTAGATCATAGTTCCATCACGGTGCAGCAGACTCAGATGTGAAATCACTTTGGATCCCTCGTGAACTCTGGAGGCCCGAAGATTTTCCTCTGGTTCAAGAACTTAGTAATATAGGATCATAGACTCTTTTCTTCCTTCCTCTACTTCTTCTAATTCTTCTCTTTTATATTCTCTTCTTCATCCGCTTGGTGAATCGTTGTTATATTCTTCTACTCTATCATCTTTCTCTTGAGATTCTTTGGTTAGACCGGATTCTGTCTTAGCGAACCCGTGTTTGTTAGAGTCGTGCTAGGAATCTTGAGATGATTAACTTCTTCTATAATCCTTGAGGGCTCTTTCTGACTCTCAACTCCATCTTCCTTTCTGCTTCTATTGAATTCTGTTACCGCATATGCAGCTAATCCATTCGACCTTTATCGATATTGAAAGCTCTTATTTTTACTATTTTTTTTTATTTTATCCTTGTTCTATTTACCCGTTATCCTTTTTTTTTGAACTCCCTATTTTATAAAAAAGTTTGACTAGTTTAAAAATAAATGGATTATCATATAATTTTAACATTTTGAGTTATAATTTCTAATTGTGAAATTGCCCGTTTTGTAAGAAGTTTGACTGACTTAAACTTTTCGGATATCGTAAAATTTAACAATTTTGAATTATATTTAAGAAGTTTATACTTCACTTTTGTTTTATCTTTGGTTGATATTTATATTTAGATCTATTTCAAAATGCTTTGATAATTTATTTTAAATTATTTCGAAATTATTTCAATTTTTGATTTTTTTTAGGCGACCGCAATTTTATGAAGACCTTCATATTTCCAAATACTTCAATTTCTATATGACTATTACATAAAACGTTTTAATATTGTCGAAATTATTTTTTGGTTTGATAACATTTTTGAAAACTTTCATAATTACCTTGATAACATTTTCAAAATTTTAATATTTTGAAATTAGTTTTCGTTTTATTGTTGGTGGACTTTTGAATCTGTTATTGAAAATGTTTGACGGTTGGTTCGATTTTTACTAACAACAAAATTTGATTTCTCCAAACTAAATTTTGTTTTGTCATAAAACAAAAATGTTACCGAATTATTCTTAATCAAATTGTTTTACTTTTATTTTGAAAATGTTTTGGTTACCCTGTTTCCTTCGAGTTTGTTTACTAATGTTATTTGACGTCGTTATTTTATCAAATAACTTTACTTTACGATTTCATTAACTAAAAGATTTTTAAACTTCGGGTAGCTTAGCTCAATTCCTCTTGGAATAAATATTTGCATTCGATTTCATATCAATTTGAAAGTTGTAAAGTTTTCTTTTAAAGTACAATTTTTATGCGAATTTTGTATCCTCATCTTTTCGAGTGAGATAATTTCTATTACTTTCTACGTATCCTTAGTTTTGAGGACGTAACTTTCTTTTAGTGGGGAGGATTGTAACACCCGCTATTTTTTTTCCTAGCATTTTTATCTTTTCCGTTATGACTCTGTCATAACTCTGTCACATTTCGGCCTTGCATTTCATCTTTTTCCAAGCTCTATTTTCATTTTTGAGTTTAATGATATTTATTTTTATTTTTTAAAGATTTTAATTCCATTAAATTCATTTATTTGGTTTTCTTCATAAATTAATTATTTTTCCGCGAGGAATTCTATTTTTCTTTGAATTAACATTTTTAAGCTCGGATTTAAGTTATTCCTTTTCCTAAAAATGTTTAAATACATTTATATAATATTTTCAACTAAGAAAAAATTTTATTTACGAAAATTTAGCCTTTAATGATTTTATTACGAAGTTTCGTAAATAATTATTTTCGAACGCGCGGTTTATTCGAATTGCTTTGAAATTCTTTTGATAATTTTGCGATTCTTATTTTTAAGCAACCTACAATTAAAAGAAACACTTTTTACTCATTTTTGGACCGTGACACCCTTGGTCACACACTTTCACATTTTTTTAACACTTGGTTTTATAACTTGATTAAGACCTTAGATATTTTATTTTCCTACAATTATTTTTGGACTTATTGCAAGACTCTTCACACTTCATCCTTATTCATTTTGGCTGGTGGTTTTGGATGGATTTAACATATTTTTTTTATCATTTTTAAAAGTCCACATTTATTCTCTCATCTCATCATTTTCTTTCATTCATTTTCATTCAACCACATTAAACAAAAATACTCTTCATTTCCTCCATATTGGCTGTGAGTTTCAGCCATATTTTCCAGCCAAAATTTGTCTCAAATCTAGTCTTGATCGTCTCATTTTCATCTCCAAATTAATCGTCTATCATTTCCCTTCGTTAAGGTAATAATCGATGTTATTTCCGATCGTTATTTACCTTGATTCTTTAAGTTTTCCCATGGTATTTTTGTACCATGTATGTCATGTATTGAAGGATCCTTGGACGACCCCGAAGCCGATGAATTTATCGTAGACTCGGATTTGGATTTGAGGTAACGTCGATGTTACTCGGTATTGCATGATTTTATTTGTGTAATTGCATGTATATAATTATAATTTTATTTTGACAATATATGTATGTCATATAATCTGGAAATTTTTTAAAAGTTGAAAATTTGCATGCTTCGGTATTTTTATCGCTTTTACGAGATTAACGATTAAATCGTCATATTACTTGGTAAAATCGTAATATTCGGCCTAAACATGTAATATATGTTTATGTTCTGTAAAAATGATGTTTTTGATGATTTGTAATAATTTAATATTTTTCGGATATTTTAGTTATCGATTATCGAATTATTACCGTTTACAGACAAGAACGATTAAAAGTTGATTTTTAGTTCTAGTACCTAAACATTTTATTTTAATCTGATTTTTGACGTGGTGAAACTTTCTGATGAAATAGAAGTTTCTGAATTTTTTCATTATTTTTCAGAATTGTTAAGTGGATGAATTAATTAATCACTTTAAATCATCGTTTATCGTTAAAACCGTGTTTGTCGTTTAAATTCTCGATTTCTGGTCTTTCGTTTAAATCTGGAAAAAAAATTATTCTGATGATATCATAATAAAATGTAATTTATGATTTTTAATGCTTTAATAAAATGTTGGGAACGATAAGTTTTATTAATGGAATCGTTAATTCTGAAAACGGGTTTAAAAGACGGTTTTAGCGGGATTTATTAAATCTGGAATTTTTGAAAATCTGGAAAAATAGTAGTTTCTGGAAAATCATGATTTTTAGGTTTAATAATAATTTTTGGATATTAATACTTAAATCATTTTGTAATTACTATTTTTATTAATCGTTATTGTCGAGATTAGACGATTAACGAGAAAACGCTATAAAAAACCGAGTTTTAGGATTCTGGAAAATTTTATTTTCTGGACAGAATGACCATAAATATATTTTAACTATTTTACGTAATTTTTGTAATATTTATTAAAGTATTTAATTAATAAGTACTGATTTTTGGACAAATTACGATTTATCGTTAAAATGCTTCGTCTTACCTAAAATAATTATTTTTCCAGCAATTTTGAAATGTTTAAATCTGAAAAACTTTAAGAGTTAAATCATCTCTTAACATACTCTAAATATATTCATTGGTTTAATCAAATAAAAGACGTTAAAAGATTTAATTTTGACATTTGCCGCAAAAATCGTATTTATATTTGTATTGTCAAAACTATTAATAATTAGGGAATTTTATAAATTTTATTTATATTTGAGTTTATATTTGAGTTTATGTTTGAGTTTATATTTGAGTTTATTTATAGATTTTATAAATAAATATAAATTTTATATATATTTGAGTTTATATTTGTATTGTCGAAACTATTAATAATTAGGGAATTTTATTTATATTTGAGTTTTATAAATTTTGGAAACACCCTAATTAGTAGTAATAAAATATTTAAGACATTTTTAATCATTTTATAAACACTCGTATGATGTTTCAATAATTTCATAAACCTAAATGTTATCACTTTATCAATTAATATCGTTAAGGCCGAAAGTAATAGTTTTATAAATCTATATCGTTTACTAAAAATGTTGTATTAGTATAAACTAATATTTTCGCTATTTTGATACGATGCTATTTTTAGTAAAGTTTCCTAAAATAGAATTTTCCTAAAATAGAAAGTTTCCTCTTTTGGAAAGTGGTTCCTTTTCCTTTTCTTCTCTTATTATTTATAATGATTATATCTTTTGAATATCGATAATGGCTTTGTTTTGGAGTTATGGAATAAGGATAAGTGTGGGGTTAGAGTAATGCAGTCTAGGATGTATTGTTTTGCCATCAACTATAAGGCTGGTGAATCCATTTGGGATGCATTGGTTGTTGAACTGGATACATTTGGTGTCCAGGAGTATATGTGCATTGTGCCCTTAAGCTAGATATCGCATCGTGTTATCGCCGTCAGTTGAACTGGATACATTTGGTATCCGGGAGGGGTGTATATTACTAAGCTAGGACCTCGCATGATAAGTCGACGTCCTATTATGGTTGAGTTGCCTAGTTAGAGACCTTGGATCTTCGCTGCGTGTGAAGTTGGTGTCTGAGTTCTCGAAGCTAGTTTTTAGTATATCCCTAGTGAAAGTCTAGCCTTGTGCACACTAATCGAATATCCATAACGCCATTTTGAATATTTTATTATAGTCGATATAATTTGGTTGCAGGTTGGCAAATGTTTTATGTTTTCTTTGGAAAACTCGTTTTTATCATATTGTTTCGATACGTGAAGTTTTTCACTGAAAACTTATTTTCATTATAATGTTTTACGGTTTTTCGTTTTCTTACTATTTTTCTATAATAGTAATTACAGTTTTAAAATCCTGTTATACGGCTGGGAGAACGTTGGCGTTGCTCCCCACTGATTGTGGCTGTTATGTTTTAACATGGCAGGTATACTTGTTCCGGGTGTGGGCTAGCGAGCAGTGTGGATCCTGCTTGTTTATTTTGATAATTATGTCTTATGGATTGTTCAAACCCCTTTTATGGATTGTTTTAAATTTTGACCATTTTATTTAAGGCCTATTGTTTGACTTTACCATTTTAATTTTACTAAGACATACTCCCTCCGTTCCAATGAATTGTTTGCCTATTCCATATTGGGGCGTCTCAATGAATTGTTTGCCTTTCTATTTTAGGAATGTTTTTTATGTGTAATTTGACTCTTAGCTCCACATGTCACCTTCTAATTGGATCTCTTGTCCTTGGTGCCAAAAGTAAAGGCAAACAATTCATTGGAACGGAGGGAGTAGTTACAGTGTGTTTTAATCCCGACTCTATAGTGTTTCCGTCACTGTATCGCGTTAGATTTTCGAGGGGATTACAGTTGGTATCAGAGCATCACTGCTCCCAACGCTTACACCTGAAATTAAGGAAAATACCAGTAAATTATTTAAACAGAAAATAAAAATATTATTAGAGATGGGTAGAAACAAGTAAGGACTTATGTGATTAGCCTTCATATTCCTGAAACTCAATGATTAGCATTGAATATTTGTTTTATATGTCAAAGAAGATGATGAGTGGACAAGATGTTGACATGATGCTTCTCCAAATTGGGACGGGACCCACATAGCACTCTCAACGGCTGCTGACTCGAGTGGACAACTTGGTGCTCCAAGAAAGATGCCGATGGTGACTTTTAGCTCTGATTCAGTTTACTTAAGCTACAGGCTAGATGATCAAGAGTAGATCATAGTTCCATCACGGTGCAGCAGACTCAGATGTGAAATCACTTTGGATCCCTCGTGAACTCTGGAGGCCCGAAGATTTTCCTCTGGTTCAAGAACTTAGTAATATAGGATCATAGACTCTTTTCTTCCTTCCTCTACTTCTTCTAATTCTTCTCTTTTATATTCTCTTCTTCATCCGCTTGGTGAATCGTTGTTATATTCTTCTACTCTATCATCTTTCTCTTGAGATTCTTTGGTTAGACCGGATTCTGTCTTAGCGAACCCGTGTTTGTTAGAGTCGTGCTAGGAATCTTGAGATGATTAACTTCTTCTATAATCCTTGAGGGCTCTTTCTGACTCTCAACTCCATCTTCCTTTCTGCTTCTATTGAATTCTGTTACCGCATATGCAGCTAATCCATTCGACCTTTATCGATATTGAAAGCTCTTATTTTTACTATTTTTTTTTATTTTATCCTTGTTCTATTTACCCGTTATCCTTTTTTTTTGAACTCCCTATTTTATAAAAAAGTTTGACTAGTTTAAAAATAAATGGATTATCATATAATTTTAACATTTTGAGTTATAATTTCTAATTGTGAAATTGCCCGTTTTGTAAGAAGTTTGACTGACTTAAACTTTTCGGATATCGTAAAATTTAACAATTTTGAATTATATTTAAGAAGTTTATACTTCACTTTTGTTTTATCTTTGGTTGATATTTATATTTAGATCTATTTCAAAATGCTTTGATAATTTATTTTAAATTATTTCGAAATTATTTCAATTTTTGATTTTTTTTAGGCGACCGCAATTTTATGAAGACCTTCATATTTCCAAATACTTCAATTTCTATATGACTATTACATAAAACGTTTTAATATTGTCGAAATTATTTTTTGGTTTGATAACATTTTTGAAAACTTTCATAATTACCTTGATAACATTTTCAAAATTTTAATATTTTGAAATTAGTTTTCGTTTTATTGTTGGTGGACTTTTGAATCTGTTATTGAAAATGTTTGACGGTTGGTTCGATTTTTACTAACAACAAAATTTGATTTCTCCAAACTAAATTTTGTTTTGTCATAAAACAAAAATGTTACCGAATTATTCTTAATCAAATTGTTTTACTTTTATTTTGAAAATGTTTTGGTTACCCTGTTTCCTTCGAGTTTGTTTACTAATGTTATTTGACGTCGTTATTTTATCAAATAACTTTACTTTACGATTTCATTAACTAAAAGATTTTTAAACTTCGGGTAGCTTAGCTCAATTCCTCTTGGAATAAATATTTGCATTCGATTTCATATCAATTTGAAAGTTGTAAAGTTTTCTTTTAAAGTACAATTTTTATGCGAATTTTGTATCCTCATCTTTTCGAGTGAGATAATTTCTATTACTTTCTACGTATCCTTAGTTTTGAGGACGTAACTTTCTTTTAGTGGGGAGGATTGTAACACCCGCTATTTTTTTTCCTAGCATTTTTATCTTTTCCGTTATGACTCTGTCATAACTCTGTCACATTTCGGCCTTGCATTTCATCTTTTTCCAAGCTCTATTTTCATTTTTGAGTTTAATGATATTTATTTTTATTTTTTAAAGATTTTAATTCCATTAAATTCATTTATTTGGTTTTCTTCATAAATTAATTATTTTTCCGCGAGGAATTCTATTTTTCTTTGAATTAACATTTTTAAGCTCGGATTTAAGTTATTCCTTTTCCTAAAAATGTTTAAATACATTTATATAATATTTTCAACTAAGAAAAAATTTTATTTACGAAAATTTAGCCTTTAATGATTTTATTACGAAGTTTCGTAAATAATTATTTTCGAACGCGCGGTTTATTCGAATTGCTTTGAAATTCTTTTGATAATTTTGCGATTCTTATTTTTAAGCAACCTACAATTAAAAGAAACACTTTTTACTCATTTTTGGACCGTGACACCCTTGGTCACACACTTTCACATTTTTTTAACACTTGGTTTTATAACTTGATTAAGACCTTAGATATTTTATTTTCCTACAATTATTTTTGGACTTATTGCAAGACTCTTCACACTTCATCCTTATTCATTTTGGCTGGTGGTTTTGGATGGATTTAACATATTTTTTTATCATTTTTAAAAGTCCACATTTATTCTCTCATCTCATCATTTTCTTTCATTCATTTTCATTCAACCACATTAAACAAAAATACTCTTCATTTCCTCCATATTGGCTGTGAGTTTCAGCCATATTTTCCAGCCAAAATTTGTCTCAAATCTAGTCTTGATCGTCTCATTTTCATCTCCAAATTAATCGTCTATCATTTCCCTTCGTTAAGGTAATAATCGATGTTATTTCCGATCGTTATTTACCTTGATTCTTTAAGTTTTCCCATGGTATTTTTGTACCATGTATGTCATGTATTGAAGGATCCTTGGACGACCCCGAAGCCGATGAATTTATCGTAGACTCGGATTTGGATTTGAGGTAACGTCGATGTTACTCGGTATTGCATGATTTTATTTGTGTAATTGCATGTATATAATTATAATTTTATTTTGACAATATATGTATGTCATATAATCTGGAAATTTTTTAAAAGTTGAAAATTTGCATGCTTCGGTATTTTTATCGCTTTTACGAGATTAACGATTAAATCGTCATATTACTTGGTAAAATCGTAATATTCGGCCTAAACATGTAATATATGTTTATGTTCTGTAAAAATGATGTTTTTGATGATTTGTAATAATTTAATATTTTTCGGATATTTTAGTTATCGATTATCGAATTATTACCGTTTACAGACAAGAACGATTAAAAGTTGATTTTTAGTTCTAGTACCTCAACATTTTATTTTAATCTGATTTTTGACGTGGTGAAACTTTCTGATGAAATAGAAGTTTCTGAATTTTTTCATTATTTTTCAGAATTGTTAAGTGGATGAATTAATTAATCACTTTAAATCATCGTTTATCGTTAAAACCGTGTTTGTCGTTTAAATTCTCGATTTCTGGTCTTTCGTTTAAATCTGGAAAAAAAATTATTCTGATAATATCATAATAAAATGTAATTTATGATTTTTAATGCTTTAATAAAAATGTTGGGAACGATAAGTTTTATTAATGGAATCGTTAATTCTGAAAACGGGTTTAAAAGACGGTTTTAGCGGGATTTATTAAATCTGGAATTTTTGGAAATCTGGAAAAATAGTAGTTTCTGGAAAATCATGATTTTTAGGTTTAATAATAATTTTTGGATATTAATACTTAAATCATTTTGTAATTACTATTTTTATTAATCGTTATTGTCGAGATTAGACGATTAACGAGAAAACGCTATAAAAAACCGAGTTTTAGGATTCTGGAAAATTTTATTTTCTGGACAGAATGACCATAAATATATTTTAACTATTTTACGTAATTTTTGTAATATTTATTAAAGTATTTAATTAATAAGTACTGATTTTTGGACAAATTACGATTTATCGTTAAAATGCTTCGTCTTACCTAAAATAATTATTTTTCCAGCAATTTTGAAATGTTTAAATCTGAAAAACTTTAAGAGTTAAATCATCTCTTAACATACTCTAAATATATTCATTGGTTTAATCAAATAAAAGACGTTAAAAGATTTAATTTTGACATTTGCCGTAAAAATCGTATTTATATTTGTATTGTCAAAACTATTAATAATTAGGGAATTTTATAAATTTTATTTATATTTGAGTTTATATTTGAGTTTATATTTGAGTTTATTTATAGATTTTATAAATAAATATAAATTTTATATATATTTGAGTTTATATTTGTATTGTCGAAACTATTAATAATTAGGGAATTTTATTTATATTTGAGTTTTATAAATTTTGGAAACACCCTAATTAGTAGTAATAAAATATTTAAGACATTTTTAATCATTTTATAAACACTCGTATGATGTTTCAATAATTTCATAAACCTAAATGTTATCACTTTATCAATTAATATCGTTAAGGCCGAAAGTAATAGTTTTATAAATCTATATCGTTTACTAAAAATGTTGTATTAGTATAAACTAATATTTTCGCTATTTTGATACGATGCTATTTTTAGTAAAGTTTCCTAAAATAGAATTTTCCTAAAATAGAAAGTTTCCTCTTTTGGAAAGTGGTTCCTTTTCCTTTTCTTCTCTTATTATTTATATTGATTATATCTTTTGAATATCGATAATGGCTTTGTTTTGGAGTTATGGAATAAGGATAAGTGTGGGGTTAGAGTAATGCAGTCTAGGATGTATTGTTTTGCCATCAACTATAAGGCTGGTGAATCCATTTGGGATGCATTGGTTGTTGAACTGGATACATTTGGTGTCCAGGAGTATATGTGCATTGTGCCCTTAAGCTAGATATCGCATCGTGTTATCGCCGTCAGTTGAACTGGATACATTTGGTATCCGGGAGGGGTGTATATTACTAAGCTAGGACCTCGCATGATAAGTCGACGTCCTATTATGGTTGAGTTGCCTAGTTAGAGACCTTGGATCTTCGCTGCGTGTGAAGTTGGTGTCTGAGTTCTCGAAGCTAGTTTTTAGTATATCCCTAGTGAAAGTCTAGCCTTGTGCACACTAATCGAATATCCATAACGCCATTTTGAATATTTTATTATAGTCGATATAATTTGGTTGCAGGTTGGCAAATGTTTTATGTTTTCTTTGGAAAACTCGTTTTTATCATATTGTTTCGATACGTGAAGTTTTTCACTGAAAACTTATTTTCATTATAATGTTTTACGGTTTTTCGTTTTCTTACTATTTTTCTATAATAGTAATTACAGTTTTAAAATCCTGTTATACGGCTGGGAGAACGTTGGCGTTGCTCCCCACTGATTGTGGCTGTTATGTTTTAACATGGCAGGTATACTTGTTCCGGGTGTGGGCTAGCGAGCAGTGTGGATCCTGCTTGTTTATTTTGATAATTATGTCTTATGGATTGTTCAAACCCCTTTTATGGATTGTTTTAAATTTTGACCATTTTATTTAAGGCCTATTGTTTGACTTTACCATTTTAATTTTACTAAGACATACTCCCTCCGTTCCAATGAATTGTTTGCCTATTCCATATTGGGGCGTCTCAATGAATTGTTTGCCTTTCTATTTTAGGAATGTTTTTTATGTGTAATTTGACTCTTAGCTCCACATGTCACCTTCTAATTGGATCTCTTGTCCTTGGTGCCAAAAGTAAAGGCAAACAATTCATTGGAACGGAGGGAGTAGTTACAGTGTGTTTTAATCCCGACTCTATAGTGTTTCCGTCACTGTATCGCGTTAGATTTTCGAGGGGATTACAGTTGGTATCAGAGCATCACTGCTCCCAACGCTTACACCTGAAATTAAGGAAAATACCAGTAAATTATTTAAACAGAAAATAAAAATATTATTAGAGATGGGTAGAAACAAGTAAGGACTTATGTGATTAGCCTTCATATTCCTGAAACTCAATGATTAGCATTGAATATTTGTTTTATATGTCAAAGAAGATGATGAGTGGACAAGATGTTGACATGATGCTTCTCCAAATTGGGACGGGACCCACATAGCACTCTCAACGGCTGCTGACTCGAGTGGACAACTTGGTGCTCCAAGAAAGATGCCGATGGTGACTTTTAGCTCTGATTCAGTTTACTTAAGCTACAGGCTAGATGATCAAGAGTAGATCATAGTTCCATCACGGTGCAGCAGACTCAGATGTGAAATCACTTTGGATCCCTCGTGAACTCTGGAGGCCCGAAGATTTTCCTCTGGTTCAAGAACTTAGTAATATAGGATCATAGACTCTTTTCTTCCTTCCTCTACTTCTTCTAATTCTTCTCTTTTATATTCTCTTCTTCATCCGCTTGGTGAATCGTTGTTATATTCTTCTACTCTATCATCTTTCTCTTGAGATTCTTTGGTTAGACCGGATTCTGTCTTAGCGAACCCGTGTTTGTTAGAGTCGTGCTAGGAATCTTGAGATGATTAACTTCTTCTATAATCCTTGAGGGCTCTTTCTGACTCTCAACTCCATCTTCCTTTCTGCTTCTATTGAATTCTGTTACCGCATATGCAGCTAATCCATTCGACCTTTATCGATATTGAAAGCTCTTATTTTTACTATTTTTTTTTATTTTATCCTTGTTCTATTTACCCGTTATCCTTTTTTTTTGAACTCCCTATTTTATAAAAAAGTTTGACTAGTTTAAAAATAAATGGATTATCATATAATTTTAACATTTTGAGTTATAATTTCTAATTGTGAAATTGCCCGTTTTGTAAGAAGTTTGACTGACTTAAACTTTTCGGATATCGTAAAATTTAACAATTTTGAATTATATTTAAGAAGTTTATACTTCACTTTTGTTTTATCTTTGGTTGATATTTATATTTAGATCTATTTCAAAATGCTTTGATAATTTATTTTAAATTATTTCGAAATTATTTCAATTTTTGATTTTTTTTAGGCGACCGCAATTTTATGAAAACCTTCATATTTCCAAATACTTCAATTTCTATATGACTATTACATAAAACGTTTTAACATTGTCGAAATTATTTTTTGGTTTGATAACATTTTTGAAAACTTTCATAATTACCTTGATAACATTTTCAAAATTTTAATATTTTGAAATTAGTTTTCGTTTTATTGTTGGTGGACTTTTGAATCTGTTATTGAAAATGTTTGACGGTTGGTTCGATTTTTACTAACAACAAAATTTGATTTCTCCAAACTAAATTTTGTTTTGTCATAAAACAAAAATGTTACCGAATTATTCTTAATCAAATTGTTTTACTTTTATTTTGAAAATGTTTTGGTTACCCTGTTTCCTTCGAGTTTGTTTACTAATGTTATTTGACGTCGTTATTTTATCAAATAACTTTACTTTACGATTTCATTAACTAAAAGATTTTTAAACTTCGGGTAGCTTAGCTCAATTCCTCTTGGAATAAATATTTGCATTCGATTTCATATCAATTTGAAAGTTGTAAAGTTTTCTTTTAAAGTACAATTTTTATGCGAATTTTGTATCCTCATCTTTTCGAGTGAGATAATTTCTATTACTTTCTACGTATCCTTAGTTTTGAGGACGTAACTTTCTTTTAGTGGGGAGGATTGTAACACCCGCTATTTTTTTTCCTAGCATTTTTATCTTTTCCGTTATGACTCTGTCATAATTCTGTCACATTTCGGCCTTGCATTTCATCTTTTTCCAAGCTCTATTTTCATTTTTGAGTTTAATGATATTTATTTTTATTTTTTAAAGATTTTAATTCCATTAAATTCATTTATTTGGTTTTCTTCATAAATTAATTATTTTTCCGCGAGGAATTCTATTTTTCTTTGAATTAACATTTTTAAGCTCGGATTTAAGTTATTCCTTTTCCTAAAAATGTTTAAATACATTTATATAATATTTTCAACTAAGAAAAAATTTTATTTACGAAAATTTAGCCTTTAATGATTTTATTACGAAGTTTCGTAAATAATTATTTTCGAACGCGCGGTTTATTCGAATTGCTTTGAAATTCTTTTGATAATTTTACGATTCTTATTTTTAAGCAACCTACAATTAAAAGAAACACTTTTTACTCATTTTTGGACCGTGACACCCTTGGTCACACACTTTCACATTTTTTTAACACTTGGTTTTATAACTTGATTAAGACCTTAGATATTTTATTTTCCTACAATTATTTTTGGACTTATTGCAAGACTCTTCACACTTCATCCTTATTCATTTTGGCTGGTGGTTTTGGATGGATTTAACATATTTTTTTATCATTTTTAAAAGTCCACATTTATTCTCTCATCTCATCATTTTCTTTCATTCATTTTCATTCAACCACATTAAACAAAAATACTCTTCATTTCCTCCATATTGGCTGTGAGTTTCAGCCATATTTTCCAGCCAAAATTTGTCTCAAATCTAGTCTTGATCGTCTCATTTTCATCTCCAAATTAATCGTCTATCATTTCCCTTCGTTAAGGTAATAATCGATGTTATTTCCGATCGTTATTTACCTTGATTCTTTAAGTTTTCCCATGGTATTTTTGTACCATGTATGTCATGTATTGAAGGATCCTTGGACGACCCCGAAGCCGATGAATTTATCGTAGACTCGGATTTGGATTTGAGGTAACGTTGATGTTACTCGGTATTGCATGATTTTATTTGTGTAATTGCATGTATATAATTATAATTTTATTTTGACAATATATGTATGTCATATAATCTGGAAAATTTTTAAAAGTTGAAAATTTGCATGCTTCGGTATTTTTATCGTTTTTACGAGATTAACGATTAAATCGTCATATTACTTGGTAAAATCGTAATATTCGGCCTAAACATGTAATATATGTTTATGTTCTGTAAAAATAATGTTTTTGATGATTTTTAATAATTTAGTATTTTTCTGATATTTTAGTTATCGATTATCGAATTATTACCGTTTACGGACAAGAACGATTAAAAGTCGATTTTTAGTTCTATTACCTAAACATTTTATTTTAATCTGATTTTTGACGTGGTGAAACTTTCTGATGAAATAGAAGTTTCTGAAGTTTTTCATAATTTTTCCGAATTGTTAAGTGGATGAATTAATTAATCACTTTAAATCATCGTTTATCGTTAAAACCGTGTTTGTCGTTTAAATTCTCGATTTCTTGTCTTTTGCTTAAATCTGGAAAAAAATATGATTATGATGATTTCATAAAAAAACGTAATTTTATGACTTTTAATGCTTTAATAAAATGTTGGGAACGATAAGTTTTATTAATGGAATCGTTAATTCTGAAAACGGGTTTAAAAGACGGTTTTAGCGGGATTTATTAAATCTGGAATTTTTGGAAATCTGGAAAAATAGTAGTTTCCGGAAAATCATGATTTTTAGGTTTAATAATAATTTTTTGATATTAATACTTAAATTGTTTTGTAATTACTATTTTTATTAATCGTTATTGTCGAGATTAGACGATTAACGAGAAAACGCTTTAAAAACTGAGTTTTAGGATTCTGGAAAATTTTATTTTCTGGACAGAATGACCATAAATATATTTGAGCTATTTTACGTCATTTTTTTACTATTTATTAAAGTTTTTAATTAATAAGTATTGATTTTTGGACAAATTACGATTTATCGTTAAAATGCTTCGTCTTACCTAAAAGAATTATTTCTCCAGCAATTTTGAAATGTTTAAATCTGAAAAACTGTAAGAGTTAAATCATCTCTTAACATACTCTAAATACATTCATTGGTTTAATTAAATAAAAGACGTTAAAAGATTTAATTTTGACATTTGCCGTAAAAATCCTATTTATATTTGTATTGTCGAAACTATTAATAATTAGGGAATTTGAGTTTTATAAATTTTGGAAACACCCTAATTAGTAGTAATAAAATGTTTAAGACACATTTAATCATTTTATAAACACTCGTATGATGTTTCAATAATTTCATAAACCTAAATGTTCTCACTTTATCAATTAATATCGTTAAGACCGAAAGAATTAGTTTTATAAATCTATATCGTTTACTAAAAATGTTGTATTAGTATAAACTAATATTTTTGCTATTTTGATACGATGCTATTTTTAGTAAAGTTTCCTAAAATAGAAGTTTCTTAAAATAGAAAGTTTCCTCTTTTGGAAAGTGGTCCCTTTTCCTTTTCTTCTCTTATTATTTATAATGATTATATCTTTTGAATATCGATAATGGCTTTGTTTTGGAGTTATGGAATAAGGATAAGTGTGGGGTTAGAGTAATGCAGTCTAGGATGTATTGTTTTGCCATCAACTATAAGGCTGGTGAATCCATTTGGGATGCATTGGTTGTTGAACTGGATACATTTGGTGTCCAGGAGTATATGTGCATTATGCCCTTAAGCTAGATATCGCATCGTGTTAGTCGCCGTCAGTTGCACTGGATACATTTGGTATCCAGGAGGGGTGTATATTACTTAAGCTAGGACCTCGCATGATAAGTCGACGTCCTATTATGGTTGAGTTGTCTAGTTAGAGACCTTGGATCTTCGCTGCGTGTGAAGTTGGTGTCTGAGTTCTCGAAGCTAGTTTTTAGTATATCCCTAGTGAAAGTCTAGCCTTGTGCACACTAATCGAATATCCATAACGCCATTTTGAATATTTTATTATTGTCGATATAATTTGGTTGCAGGTTGGCAAATGTTTTATGTTTTCTTTGGAAAACTCGTTTTTATCATATTGTTTCGATACGTGAAGTTTTTCACTGAAAACTTATTTTCATTATAATGTTTTACTGTTTTCCGTTTTCTTACTATTTTTCTATAATAGTAATTACAGTTTTAAAATCCTGTTATACGGCTGGGAGAACGTTGGCGTTGCTCCCCACTGATTGTGGCTGTTATGTTTTAACATGGCAGGTATACGTGTTCCGGGTGTGGGCTAGCGAGCAGTGTGGATCCTGCTTGTTTATTTTGGTAATTATGTGTTATGGATTGTTCAAACCCCCTTTGTGGATTGTTTTAAATTTTGGCCATTTTATTTAAGGCCTATTGTTTGACTTTACCATTTTAATTTTACTAAGACATAGTTACAGTGTGTTTTAATCCCGACTCTACAGTGTTTCTGCCACTGTATCGCGTTAGATTTTCTAGGGGATTACAGTAACCCTGCGCACCCATGAGACAGAACGAAAAGGTAAACATAAAGCCGACAGTTCCCCCACCAGGGAAGGGGAGATCCCACCTTGCCAGCAGACAACGGGCCACCTTGAACCTGGGGGAGAAAGCATGCTGGTGGAACTGGAGCCAGGCAGGCAGGTCTGATAGGGGCTGACCTGGAAAATCCATACCGAGAAGAATTGATCAAAGTCTTGAGAGATAACAGGGATGTCTTCGCCTACTCGGCAGACGAAATGCCGGGGGTCGATCCGGCACACATCGTTCACAGGCTAAACGTAAGTCCGGAAGCTCGCCTTGTGAAGCAGAAGAAAAGAAATATGTCTGCAGAAAAGGATCAGGCCATAAAAGAAGAAATCGAGAAACTTTTGAAGGCAGATTTCATAGAAAACTGCGATTACCTCGAATGGCTGGCTAACGTGGTGATGGGAAAGAAGTTCTCAGGTGCTTGGAGGATGTGCGTAGACTTTACCAACCTCAACAAAGCCTGGCCGAAGGACTGCTATCCTCTCCCAAGAATCGATCAGCTAGTAGACGCCACCAGCGGGTACACTACACTTAGTTTCTTCGATTCCTTTTCAGGCTATCACCAAGTGTACATCTGGCAGCCTGACAGGGTAAAGTGTGCCTTCACACCAGCTCTGGTACGTATATGTACAAGATGATGCCATTCGGTCTCAAAAATGCAGGCGCCACTTACCAGCGGTTGGTCGACAAGGTTTTTGAGAATTAGAAGGGCAGGAACCTGGAGGCCTACGTAGACGACGCAATTGTAAAAAGTAAAGGTGACGCAGAGCACCTAAAAGATCTGCAGGAGACCTTCTCCTCCCTGCGCACATACCAGATGAAACTCAACCCCAAGAAGTGCACCTTCGAAGTCCGCTCCGGAAAGTTCCTGGGTTTCGTGGTCAGTGCCAGAGGGATTGACGCTAACCCCGAGAAAGTTCAGGCCGTCTTAGACCTCCCAGAGGCAAAGACGATAAGAGACGTCCAGCGCCTAACAGGCAGGATGGCTGCCCTGGCACGGTTTATTGCTAGGTCAGCCGACAAATCAACGCCTTTCTTCAAAGTGTTGAAAGGAAACAAGCAATTCAAATGGGAAGATGAACAGAAGGAAGCCTTCGAACAGCTAAAAGGGCACTTAAAGAAGCTACCTACCCTGGCAAGACCAGTAGCAAGGGAGAAGCTTTTCCTTTACATCGCCGTAAGAAACTCAACGGTTAGCGCGGTGATTCTAAGGGAGGAATCAGGCTCCCAGCAGCCAATATATTTTGTGAGCCATGCCCTGGGGGCAGCGGAGAAGAACTACCCCTTGGTCGAAAAAGCAGCCTATGCAGTCGTTATTGCAGCCAGGAAGCTCAGGCCTTACTTCGACGCCCACCCTGTCGTGGTATTAACTGACCAACCCCTAGAGAAAGTGTTGGATAAGTTTGAAAAATCTGGAAGACTGTTAAAATGGGCCATAGAGCTAAGCGGGTTGGGAATATCTTACCAGTCCAGGTCTGCCATCAAGGCGCAAGCCTTGGCAGACTTTCTGGCAGAATGTTCTCATTCAGAAGAAGATGATCCATCCGCCGGAGAATGGGTAGTACACACCAACGGATCCTCTACAGCCAATGGTGCGGGGGCAGGGATTGTGCTGACCAGCCCTGAGGGAGCGAACTTCGAGCATGCGCTCAGATTCACCTTCCCTGCATCAAACAACGAGGCCGTATTGGCTGGTATTAATCTAGCTAAAGCTGCAGGGGCCGAGAGACGCATCCTGGCAACGGACTCTCAACTCATCGCCAACCAGATCAATGGAGAATATGAAGCCAGGGACCAAACCATGGCCACCTACCTGGAAAAAGTGAAGCAGGAATTATCAGGGTTAAAATCCTATGAGGTCAAACAAATTCCCCGGTCCCAGAACAACCGGGCGGATGCCCTGTCAAAACTGGCCAATTCCAGCCTGCAAGACATAAGAAGGTCAGTCTGGGTGGATGTGCTCCAAGAAAAATCTACCGTCCCTTGCCAGTCAGTCAGTGTCATTGAGGAGGCAGGGCCTGAAGACTGGATGACCCCAATCATCCAATTCAAGAAGTATGGAACCCTTCCATCAGACCCAGTGCAGAAAAGAAGAATGCCAGCAAAAGCCGCATGGTTCATATTGATTGACAGGGAGCTTTACAAAAAGTCATTCTCCTCCCCCCTGCTCAGGTGCCTGAGGGCAGGGCAAGCCGCAGAGGTACTAGATGACATACACTAAGGAATCTGCGGCGATCACATAGGAGGAAGGTCGTTGGCGCACAAGGCCCTGAGGGCAGGCTACTACTGGCCAACCCTGCTCGCTGACGCCAGGGACCTGACCCAGAAATTCAGAAAGTGTCAACTCTTCGCCTCCTCAATACATGCCCCTGCCCAGAGCTTGAGACCAATCTTGTCCCTCATCCCTTTCGCTCAATGGGGATGGTCATCCTAGGTCTGTTCACAACAGCGACAGGGGGCAGGAAGTTTCTGATAGTGGGAATCGATTATTTTACCAAGTGGATTGAAGCTGAAGCCGTCCCCAATATAACAGAGCCGGCAGTTTGGAAAGTAATTTGGAGAAACATCATGACAAGATATGGGCTGCCAAAAGTGTTGGTTTTCGACCATGGAAGGCAATTTGACAATGATCCCCTAAGAGCCTGGCTGGAAAGCCACGGCATATCTGTCGCCTACTCAGCTGTCTGCCACCCTCAGGTCAATGGACAGGCTGAGGCAGCAAACAAGCAAATACTGAACGGGTTAAAAAAGATGGTGGAGGAACTCAAGGGAAGATGGGCTGACGAGCTGCCAAGCGTACTATGGTCAATTCGGACCACCAGAAAAGAGTCCACAGGGCAAACCCCCTTTGGCCTGGTCTACGGGGCCGAATCTCTACTACCCATTGAAGCACGAATTCCCACTCTACGTTCCCAGCAGTATGAAAGGGCAAGCAACGAAGCCACGATGGCCGAGGCTCTTGATCTTATAGGAGAGATAAGACAAGAGGCCTGCGTCAATATTGCCGCCTACCAACAACGAATGAGAAAAGCATATAACAAGAGGGTGAAAACGAGAAATTTCCAGGTAGGGGACCTGGTCCTGCGGAAAACACAGGCCGTGGGGAAATCAAGAGAGCATGGAAAATTAAGTGCCAATTGGGAAGGCCCATATGAGGTAACCCGGATTATGGGACCAGGCACCTACAAAATTGCTAACCTTGAAGGCCGGGAGCTGTCCGCCCACTGGAATGCGGATACTCTGAAGAAATATTATGTCTAGCACTAAGAAACTAAGAGTTTTCCATTTTTCAAAAATTGGCGGAGGACGATCAGAATAGAGTGCCGACGGCTCCGACCATGGATGTTTTAAGTTTTGCAAGAAATGAAAAGAATCTTGAATTTATACTCGTTGTCTGTTCAAACATGCATTTTACACACAAACGAGCAGGGGGCAATAGGGGGAGGCCCCCCTATTGCTAAAGCCAAGGAAAACAGGCTCCCCAACAAATATGCAAAGTCCCCCAACATGCCTCTAGGCAGGCAGGGGGCAGGCCCCCTGAACTTTGTCCAAAAGCCAGGGTCAGGCCAAACGAACAAGGACTGAGTCATACTCAACCTTGTATAAAAAACACCAGAATCCCCCTGCCTGCCCAGGGGGTAGGCCCCCAGGACTTTGACAAAAAGCCAGGGTCAGGCCAAACGAACAAGGACTGAGTCATACTCAACCTTGTATAAAAAACACCAGAATCCCCTTGCTTGACCAAAGGCAGGCAGGGGGCAGGCCCCCTGGACTTTGACAAAAAGCCAGGGTCAGGCCAAACGAAAAAGACTGAATCATACTCCACCTTGTATAAAAAACACCAGAATCCCCATGCCTACCCAAAGGCAGCCAGAGGGCAGGCCCCTCGGGCTTTGACAAAAAGCCAGGGCCAGGCCAGACGAACAAGGACTGGAGATCCCACCAGCCTTGTATAAAAAAACATAAAATCCCCCTGCCCACCTCTGGACAGGCAGGGGGCAGGCCCCCTGGACTTTGACAAAAAGCCAGGGATAGGCCAGAGCTCGAAGAACGATAGTAAAGTAAGCGTATAACAGGCAAAAAGAAACATTCATAAAAATAGTAAGAGGCATTCATAGAGTTTAAAAAACAAGGGATAAAATTCAAATCCAAATACCAAGAGTTAAAGATTACATCAGCCGGTAGCCGGCCACACCAGGGCTCGGCGCGCAAAAAAGATTGAAAAGTTAACGAGGAAGAAGAGGCGCAGAAGGGTAAGGACATGACCCCTCGGAAGACGACTGCCCTGCATGTTACGCAGTGGGGGCACCCTGATCAGCATCAGGAGTCTCCTCAGGCGATCCATCAGCTTGGGCCTCATTCTTGGCAGCGTAGAGGGCCTGAAAAGCATCCTCGTTGAACTCGAAAAGCATCTCCCTGATAACCTCCATAACAAACTTCACGGAGGAAGTGGCCCAGCGTTAAAATGCTCTGCCACTTCAGAGTTGGCCTCCTTGATCAGGTCGTCCTTCTCTTTGCACCATTCCTCACCCTTCGCCTTCAAATCATCCTGCGCCCTCTGAAGGTCTGAACCAGCCTTGGTTAGACGATCCTCCAACTCAGTCGCTTTACTATTGAAATGCTCCAGCTCAGCAATCGTCTTTTTTGCCCGCTCCAGCTCAGCTGCCGCCTTTTTAGCATGCTCCAGCTCCACTGCCAGGTTAGCTGCTTCCCTCACAGCTTTCTCACCCTGGGCCTTCCAGTGGACTGCTTCGTCCTTGGTCTCTCCCAGCTCGCCCTCATACTTAGCCAACTGATCCCTCAAACTGGCAATCAGGGTGACATCCCTCTCAACCATTGCCAGGCGTTCAGGGAGAGGACACCCAGGAGTAACATTTAATTCCTCGTCGCTTAAGCGGCTTAGAGCCGCTGCTCCGAAGAAGCCTGGAACACCCTGGACCAACGCTGAATAAACGGGATCACCTGGCTAGTAGAGTAGGTCAGGGACTTGGTGAGATGATCCGCCAGCAAAGTAGTAGAGTCAGAGAGCAGGGCAGAAGCGTCGATACTCTCGCCGGCAGTGAAGTGGAACTATGCATTTTCCCCAGAAAACATAGTGCCTGGAACGTCGCGATCAGGCCGCTTGGCCTCAGGCGTGCTAGCCTAGGCCTCCAGGTCCACCACCGGGACATCACCCATCGCTTCCTTGTCTTTTCTCTTTCTACCAACCAGGGAGTGGCTTTCCCCAGTGTCCTCAGAGTTTGAAGGCTTTGACCCCACTGGAGGCTGAGTCCCAGCAGGAGAGCCTCTATGCCTGCTAGCAGGTGAGGGGGTAGCCTCTGAGGTAGCTTCCCCTTCTGCTTCCCTGGTGGCAGAGGCCGGAGCTACAGGCTTTACAGGAGTTGGCTTTGGGGGAAGAGGAGGAAACTTTACTCTGTTGATTGATAAACTCTTCACAAACTTCATCAGGCTTTGCTTATTAAAGTCAGAAGGAAGGGGGGATGTTTGACGAAGGCCGAGAAATCCTCTTCCAGGCCAAGAGCCTTCAACTCGTTCCTTGACCAAAGGCAAGTGGCAAGGTCTACGAAAAAGACAAGAGAGATAGCTGAGTAAGCACACAAACAAAAATAGGGCAAAGGAAGTTTAAACTGCTGACAAAATCCCCGAGCTACCTGCACTAAGACCAGGGTTTAGACCCACCCGAGTCAGATAATTATCAGTCGCTATAAGCTCGGCGTGGGGGAGCCAGATGTCAGGACCATATGAGCCTCTCCTGTCCTTGGAAGAGGCGAACTGTGCGACCAAATCTTTGTCTCGCTGGGTCAACTTGACCTCAAGAGCTCTCCCCCCAATCTCAGGGTGATACTCTTGGCGGGTCTCCAGCCGGGTATGGGCATGATTCCTGAAATGACGAGGAATCTTCCATCCCATAGCGCTGTGCACATAGAGAAATTTGTATTTCCAATCCTTCAGGCCGCTCAGGACCGGCCATACTAGGGAGCTTTTCTTCTGGCGAAGGATGGAAAAATACCCTGGGGAGCCACCCCCTTCATTAGATGCCACCATCTGTAGGCCAACCATAAACCTCAAAGCATTTATGGATGGCTCCAAGCCCCAAAACAAGCAGGTCCAGGTGTAAGCAATCAACGACCTCACAGCAAGGGCCGTTAACTGGGCAATGGCCACATTCATGCGCCGGAAAGCCTCCTCCAGGAATGGGTGAAGGGGAAAGCGCAGACCGAATTCGAGACATTTGTACTGTGGTACACAGCAATACAACCTGCAGGGGGATTACATACTGTGTCCTTCTCCCCAGGGACAACAACAGTGTAACCCTCCCCAAAATTATAGAACTTGGCTATAGCCTCATCAGCACTTTTTTCCAGAATTAGGTCTCGGTTTTTGGGGGCCGAATATGTTCTCAAAGGAATCCTATACTTGGTCCTGTCTAGGTAATAGGCCCTCCCCGTCTCCCTGGGAATGAGTGGGCCGACGATTGTAGAGGCGTCGATTTCTAACGCCTCGTCGTCGGAATCAATAACGTCGAGGGGAGCAGGCTCAGGGGAGTTGGCACCCCCACTGTCCTCTAAACGGTCTTCCTCGACCATCCTGACACCCAGTCCCCCGGAGGAGGAGGCAAGGTCAGCATTAACACTGTCTCTACCCCCCGTCCTTTTAGTCGAATGACTAGAGAAAGGGAGAACCCGGGCACAACGGTTGACCATGGTGGTCAAGGAAATAGGGAAAAGCGAAGAAATAGAAAGACGAGGAAGACAAGGATTAGGACTCTAACCTAATTAGCAGTCGCCGGATGAAGACGCGAGAAAGTTCCTAAGTCTAAAGAACGCTTGGCAAAAGGAGATTTGAAAGAGGGGGTTCGTGAAATTCGAATTTGTAAAAGGGGGAATGAAGAGGGAGCTGATACTTATATAGGCGCAGGAAGACGAAAAGCCGCCCAATCAGAGGGTTTGCCCAAGAAAAGCCCCCCCACGTGTCACACATCCAAAATTGAACCACCCATCACTTATCAGAGAGCCTCGGGAAGGCAACAAGAGCAGAGAAAGAAATCATTACATGACATCATCAATTCAAAAAAAAATATATATATAAAAAATGATGAAAAATGATGACAAAACAAAAGCCCACCTGATTCTCATTAGTTGAAAGGCCCAAAAGGCCAAGATTACAAAGCAAAGTGGGAACAAAAGATTACAAAAGGAGTCTGACAGTTTGGCCCAATCAGTCTGCATACGTAGGATAGGCCTAATCATCATCAAAACCCAGAGAGTAATCCCCGGAGCTGTCGTGACCACCTACGTCGGAGCCCCAATCCTTGCTGTCGGAGTCTTCGAATGGATCATAGGGCCCTCTTCTTCATCCTTGCCAGATGAGTAGCTCTGGCCTTCACTGTCTTATGAGTCGTGACTACTCACGTCCCAGTCCCTGCCATAAGGAGCCACCCTGGCACCCTCAAGAGAGCCCCGGTCCTCCCGCCTCACCAAGGGGGAGGAAGGACCTGACTTAGGAGAAGATCCCAAATCGGGGTAATCAGGATCGAACTGTTTGGGATGCAACCAAGGGAAACACACGTGGCACCCCCTGTCAAAGCAACCTCCCGCCTGGGAGCAGCGTCCGGGTGTGGGCCCAGCAGGAGATAGAGACTTTTTGGGGCGCTTGCCAGCCCTAGATGAAGATTTCCTCCCAGCAACCCGAGGAAGATGGAAACGCATTCGTCTACTGCGGCGAAGAGACAAGTAAACCTGCTTAGGGTATCTCTGCCTCCGACGACCCCTGAAGCAGAGGACGTCCACATAAACCCCGCAACGAAGAACTGTTTTTCTCACCCACGACATCTTTTTTCTTTCTTTTGAAAAAGAGTGGAGCAAAATAGAGATGGATTGTGAGGACAATGAAGTTAAACCAGAATTTATACAAGAGCAAAAGCAGGGCATTAATGGCGTCCCAACCACTTCTGCAAAAGAAAGGAACCGATCATCAACCTGACACACTGTTCAAGAGTCCACTTTGCAAGAAGAGTAATCATGAAGAAGGACGTTTAAACTCTTTGCATACCCAGAGCAGTTAAGGCTCTCTCCCTCGGGAACGTGCGATGCATTAAATGCAAAGATGGAGTTCAAGAAGTCAACCTCCCGCCATTCCAATCAAGATGTCGCCTGCCGAACTGGAGCTCCGCTCCTCCTCGGCCGGCGAGGGCCAATTGATGGGGATCGGTAGCCTGCCACGGGTCGCCCATTAATTCGAACCCTGGGGAAGCCTGACCCGAGAATAAGAAGCGGCCTGCTTGGCAGGCCATCAGAACGAAGCCTAGCTGAAGTCTCCAGAAGGCCTCAGCCGCTCCCAGCTCCAAGGCAAGCCCCCCTGCCTGCCAGACAGGGCGCTCTGGTCCCTAGCAAGGGCAGAGGGAGGAATCAGAACCCCTCCGACCAGGCCTAAGGTAAAGAGGTATGAGTGGACGAGGTGGACCCACGTGTCACCCCCCATCCACTTACACCTTCTCTCTCACTCTCTCCTCTCTTTCTCTTATGTAAAGGTATAAATACTTTACCACTTCCCACATAAAAACGATTCAACTTTCTCTCTCTAGACTCACTCTAAAACCGCCACCTTACTCCTCACGAGTAAGGTTGATTAAGGCTTTTCAAGGACTGACTTAGGCATCGAAGAGGGTTCCCTCGGACACCTTCGAGGCCCTGTGCGTTCCTTGTGCAGGGTGCAGGCTAACTCCGCCGGGAAGGTCCGATCACCGGAGTGAGAGGAAGGAGGGATCTGAGAGATTTTACTATCACCATCAAAGTAACTGTTATAACGGAAGAGAAAGACAAACAAATAAGAACGTAAAATCGAGAGACAGACAGATTTACGTGGTTCACTAAGACCCAGTTAGCTACATCCACGGGCAGAAGGAGGGGGATAGTTTTATTAATTTGAGGAGAGGTTACAGATTTCAAACTGATATCATAATTTCTAGGGTAGAGGTAGGAGAGTTTATATATTACCCAACCTAAACAGAAACCCTAAACAGATTAGAAAACCCTATACAATAGGAAATCCTAGGTCAGATACTCAGATATTGATTGGGAAACTCTAATCAATCAGATATTAATTAGGAAACCTTCCTAATTAAACAGATTCAGGTCGGAAACCAATTCAAGATCCAAAAAGACAATTGCTAGGCACTTATTTTCTAACAATCTCCCCCTTGCCTCGAATTGTCTCTCAATCAGATCAGACAGATGCATTCCAACGAATGTCAGATCAGAATATCAGATGCACTCCAAAGAATGCCAGATCAGATTACCAGATGCACTCCAAAGAATGCCAGATCAGATGTACCAGATGCACTCCAAAGAATGTCAGATGTATCAGAAATCTCCTCGATCAGACAGATGTACCAGATGCACTCCAACGAATGCCAGATGGACCAGAAATAAAAATCCTCTCCCCCTCCTGCCTCAGATATTGCCCAACAAAGGGCAATCAGATACTTCCAAACTGTAGCAAGTCCAGACTGTGTTGGACCTTGCTATTAGGAACCAGATCAGACAGACCCATCCTTGCATCTTCATGACCATACCTATTCCGAAGCTTAATTGACCGCTCACGGGCCAAACTCTGCTGTTTCTGAACTGGTAATGAAGAACCTGATGGTTCAGATTCAGATTCAGATTCAGATTCGGATTCAGACTCGGACGGTAGTGGTTGATCTTCAGATTTTGCTTCACTCTCATCAAGAGTTACTTGCTGCTCCACCTGTTTATCAGTACTACCACTGCTTCTACCTTCCTCCGATTTCAGTGATTATATCATCTGACAGGCTGTACTCTCCTCCAGAATGACCATCTCAGCGGTGACTGTGTCGTCTTTCTTCACGAATGGCGCCCACCGTCTCCGTTGCTTTAACAACGACCGCATCTTGATCTGCCACAGACTAAAACTATTCCTCCCATCAAAACTCTCAATTTTAACGCTCATCCCAGACATCTTTTTCACAGATCGAATGAACCAAAAGCTCTGATACTAGTTTGTTATAACGGAAGAGAAAGACAAACAAATAAGAACGTAAAATCGAGAGACAGACAGATTTACGTGGTTCACTAAGACCCAGTTAGCTACATCCACGGGCAGAAGGAGGGGGATAGTTTTATTAATTTGAGGAGAGGTTACAGATTTCAAACTGATATCATAATTTCTAGGGCAGAGGTAGGAGAGTTTATATACTACCCAACCTAAACAGAAACCCTAAATAGATTAGGAAACCCTATACAATAGGAAATCCTAGGTCAGATACTCAAATATTGATTAGGAAACTCTAATCAATCAGATATTAATTAGGAAACCTTCCTAATTAAACAGATTCAGGTCGGAAACCAATTCAAGATCCAAAAAGACAATTGCTAGGCACTTATTTCCTAACAATCAACCTAAACAGAAACCCTAAACTGATTAGGAAACCTATACAATAGGAAATCCTAGGTCAGATACTCTCAGATATTGATTAGGAAGCTCTAATCAATAAGATATTAATTAGGAAACTTTCCTAATTAAACAGATTCAGGTCGGAAACCAATTCGAGATCCAAAAGGACAATTGCTAGGCACTTATTTCCTAACAATCTCCACCTTGACTTGAATTGTCTCACAAATCAGACAGATGCACTCCAGCAAATGCCAGATCAGATTACCAGATGCACTCCAAAGAATGCCTGATCCGATGTACCAGATGCACTCCAAAGAATGCCAGATGTACCAGAAATCTCCTCAATCAGACAGATGTACCAGATGCATTCCAACGAATGCCAGATGTACCAGAAATAAAACTCCTCCCCCTTTCCTGCCTCAGATATTGCCCAACAAAGGGCAATCAGATACTTCCCGAATTTAGCAAGTCCAAACCATGTTGGAACTTGCTATTCGGAACCAGATCAGACAAACCCACCTCATCTTCATTACCATACCTGTTTCGAAGCTTGGTTGACCGCTCACGGGTCAAACTCTGCTGCTTCTGAACTGCTAATGAAGAGCCTGATGGTTCAGATTCAGATTCAGATTCAGATTTGGACTGTAGTGGTTGATCTTCAGACTTTGCTTCACTCTCATCAAGAGTTACTTGCTGCTCCACCTGTTTATCAGTACTACCACTACTACTTCTATCTTCCTCTGATTTCAGTGATGATATCATCAGACAAACTGTACTCTCCTCCAGAACGACCATCTCAGCGGTGACTGTGTCATCTTTCTTCACGAATGGCGCCCACCGTCTCTATTGCTTTAACAACGCCCGCATCTTGATCTGCCCCAGACTAAAACTATTTCTCCCATCAAAACTCTCAATTTTAACGTTCATCCCAGACATCTTTCTCACAGATCGGATTAACCTAAAGCTCTGATACCAGTTTATTGTAACGGAAGAGAAAGACAAACAAATAAGAACGTAAAATCGAGAGACAGACAGATTTACGTGGTTCACTAACAACCTGTTAGCCACATCCACGGGCAGAAGGAGGGGATAATTTTATAAATTTGAGGAGAGGTTACAGATTTCAGACTGATATCATAATTGTTAGGGTAAGGATACGAGAGTTTATATAATACTCTCAACCTAAACAGAAACCCTAAACAGATTAGGAAACCTATACAATAGAAAATCCTAGGTCAGATACTCTCAGATATTGATTAGGAAACTCTAATCAATCAGATATTAATTAGGAAACTTTCCTAATTAAACAGATTCAAGTCGAAAACCAATTCGAGATCCAAAAGGACAATTGCAAGGCACTTATTTCCTAACAGTAACAACATCGAATACTAAAGACCTGGATCCTATTCGGGTTAATTGTTTCCATAGCGGAACAACATTTTTAGTAAACGATATAGATTTATAAAGCTAATACTTTCGGCCTTAACGATATTAATTTCCAAAATAAGGATAACTGGGTTTATGAAATTATTGAAATATCATAAAAGTGTTTATAAAATGATTAAAAATTTCTTAAACATTTTAATACTACTAATTAGAGTGTTCCCAAAATTTATAAAACTCAAATTCCCTAATTATTAATAGTTTCGACAATACGAGCTTAAATAGGATTTTACGACAAATGTCAAAACAAATCTTTTAACGTCTTTTAGTTAACTAAACCATTAAACAAATTTAGAATATGATAGGGGGTGATTTAACTCTTAAAGTTTCAGATCTAAACATTTCCAAAATTGCAAGAAAAATGATTCATTTTGGTGAAACAAAGCATTTTAAGGATAAATTATAATTTTGTCCAAAAATCAATACTATTAATTTAAGACTTCGATAAATAGTACAAAAATTATGTAAAATAGCTCAAATATATTTTTGGAGATTCTGTCCAGAAAGATAATTTTTCCAGAATCCTTAAACTCGGTTTTTAAAAGGTTCACTCGTTAATCATCTAATCTCGACAATAACGATTAATAAAAATAGTAATTACAAAACGATTTAAGAATTAATATCCAAAAATTATTATTAAACTTAAAACTCATGATTTTATAGAAACTACTAACTTTTTCAGATTTCCAAAATTCCAGATTTAACAAATTCATTTAAAACCGTCTTTTAAAACCTGGTTCAACAATTAACGATTCTCTTATTAAAACTTGTCGTTCCTTCATTTTATTAAAGCACTAAAAATAATATAAATACTCTTTATCATGAAACCATCTGAAATACATCTTTTTTCTAGATTTAAAACAAAGACTAGAAATCGGAAGTTAAAACGACAAACACGGTTTTAACGATAAACGATGATTTCAAGTGATTAATTAATTCACCCACATAAAAATTCCAAAAAATTATGAAACAATTCATAAAATTATTTTTCATCAGAAATATCATCCACGCAAAATTTCAGATTAAAATAAAATGCTTAAGTGATAGAACATAAAATCGGCTTTTAATCGTTTTTGTCCGTAAACGGTAATAATTCAATTATCGATACGTAAAATATCAGAAAAACACAAAGTTATCAAAAATCATCAAAAAAATTATTTTTACAGAATATATTCATATATTACAAGTTTACAAATTAATATGACGATTTAATCGCTAATCTCATAAAAGCGATAAAAATATCGAAACATGCAAATTTTTAACTTTGAAATTTTTTCCAGATTATATGACATAAATATATTGTTAAAAATAAAATATAAAAATATACATGCAATTACACAAATAAAATCGTGCAATACCAAGTAAAATCGACGTTACCTCTAATCCAAATCTGAATCGATAATATATTCGTCGGTTTCGAGATCGTCCACAAATCCTATAACACACGAAAAGTATGGTAGAAAAATACCATATGAAAACTAGGAAAAACCACGGTGAATAACGATCGAAAACAACATCGATTATTACCTTAATGAAAGGATCGGAATAACGAATTATATTTGACGATGAAAACGAGATGATTATTACTCGATTAGAGGCAAGAATCAGCCTTGAAATGCTGATGAATTTCACGGCCAAGAGGGGAAGAAGGAAGGAATTTTTGTTATTTAATTTGCAAAAATGAAAGAATAGAAAATTGATGATTTTCAAGGCATAAATGTTCAGAGATTTTTGATGAAAACTTTGCTTAAAACCCCTACATAAACCAGCCAAAATGGATGAATAAGAGAGTGAAGAGTGAATGCATGAGTCATCCAATTAATGGATGAGAAGAAATATCTAAATCCTTAAATCATTTTTATACAATGAAAAGTTTATAAAAAAAGTATAATGGTGATGTGTGACAAGGGTCACGGTCCAATTGAGTGTAAAAGACTCCAAAAACAATTGCAGGTTGATGAAAATGAAGATCATAAAATCGTTAAAGGTATCTCAAAGCAGTTTGAGTAATCCTCGCGCTGGAAAATAATTATTTACGAAACTTCGTAATAAAATCATTAATGGCTAAATTTTCGTAAATAAAAATAATTCTAGTTGAAACTATTATATAAATATGTTTAGACATTTGTAGGAAAAGAAATAGCTTAAATTCGAGCTTAAAAACGTTAATTCGTAGAGAAGTAGAATTTCTTGCGGAAAAATAATTATTTTACGAAGAAAATCAAATAAATAGATTTAAAAGAATTAAAAAAAATTAAAATTAAAATAAATAGAGTTTTTCTATGGGATACCCCTCAACTATTGGCTTTTCCAAGTGGTACCCCCGTCTTTTTCGAATTATATGGTGTGTCCCTAAACTTTACTTATCAGTCCATATCATAACCAAAGTGATAAGTGTATTACAAATATTTTTTTAAAATGAATAATTAACATATTAATCAATCCAATTTGATGCTACAAACCACCTCTTTTTCTTTACCATTCACCAAGCCACCAAATGCCCATCAAAACGCACTCTGTTGTCGGCCGATATCGACCTATCTCCGTCACTCTTTTAAATCCGTCAACCTCAATCCCTCCGTCACCCCCATGTCGAAGTATGGTGAAATGAATTTTTTCGAGTAAATGATGCAAATTGAAGAAATATATCATGGTTGATGAATGTAAAATAGGGAATAATCACTATTTATATCATCATTTGAGAAATTTCCGTTGGAAAATTATAACTTTGGTTACAATATAGACTAATTTACAAAGTTTAGGGGTACATCTTGTAATTCGAAAAAGGCGGGTACCACTTGGAAAAGTCGATAGTTGAGGGGTACCCCATAGAAAAACCCAAATAAATATCATTAGACTGAAAAATGAAAACAAAGTTTGGAAAAATGAAGAAACATACGACCGAAATGTGACAGAGTTATGACGAAGTTATAGCGGAAAGGATAAAAGCGTTAAGAAAATAGCGGGTGTTACACTCAATCCATACTCTTAGTCTCGGGAAAGAGAACCTTTACACAATGGAGCACCTCAATGGCAACTGGACGACTACTACTCCACCGACAAACTCATAAAGAACTGACTGCCCATTTACTTCTTAGCATTTTCCTCGCACCGGCAGGATGCATCATGGCCTCCCATGAGCAGTGAATCTGAGTGTCGTAGTTTACTTTCGAAGTTGTCTTCTATCGCATCGCCTTCTAAACTTTACCAAGATAGCGCCGAACACGAAACGTAGGCTGAATTTGGGTGTCTTATAAAGGCAGAGCTTCTGGAGTATCGAGCTCAGCGATCATCATGGGGCACATGTCTGATGACTAGAGGGATGAAACAATATCGGGTTCCATAAGGGTGACCGTTCTATGGGCTGCATATTGACCCAAAACAAGTCAATACAACATGGAATGGTGAAGACAACTCATAGGGTACGGTATTGCCAGGGCACATGTCTATTTTCACCACGATTGTTGTCGATACATCGTTGGTGAAAACGTGTATGATCACTGGCTTAGGTAACACACCGACTGGAAGTACGGTTATTCCTATGGAATTTAAGTATATCGATTTTAAGATAAACAAATATTATCAATAGTCATAAAATTTATCTTAACTGATAGTTTTTAATATACTGATATAAGAAATTTGGAACATTTTATTTGAGGTATATTATTTGAAACGTTCATTAGTCAAGATTTGATTAAAGATTCAGTTATTTCTAAGTACATTATTTAAGATGAGTTTCAAAGTATATTATAAAAGTATATTAAACGTTCATTATTTAAGATGATTTGGTCCAGGTTGACTTTCAAAGTCAAAGTTTGACCAAAGTGGACTAGTCAACCCTTAGTCTGACCTAGTCTCTAATTAGTTCTTAAGTGCTTATTATAAAGTTTAAGTGTTATTTAACACATTTAAACATGTTTTAACTTACTACTTTTGGGTTATTCATCTTTTAGAATTCTATACATTTTGGGCATAAGTATTTAGTACATTTTTTCTTCAAGTGTATGTATTTAGTATTTTTATACGGTTTCGTATTACTGCAAGTATACTTATCTTGTAAAACCTATTTATACTTAGTAAAATATTTCAAAAATCAAATAAATTTATAATAATTATAAAAAAAATCATTTTTAACCTTATTATGTATCATATTTCTCAAAACTTAGAGTTTTACAAAAATAACTTCAAGTAATAACGAAATCGATAATATTATTAAGAGTACTAAATAAGTCATTTTTCCAATGTTATTTTTAACTCACAATTTTCTTATTCAACATTCTTTTATGAGTTAGGTTTCCAGATATAAAGACATTTTTCAAAAAGAATAAGGTTTATTAACTTTAACAAATTAAAAACAAAAATAATACGGTTTTCAATACTTTATTTTAAATATTTTAAAATACTTAAACATCATAAAAGTGGACCAAATTTTATTTTGGATACCTATATATGTACATAACTTATCCTCAGAAATATAGACTAAATTACTTTATAAATATTCTTAAATAAAATCATTCTTCCAGATCTGACCCATTTTAGTACAAATTTTATAAATGAAAATATATATAATGGATTTATATGAAATTTGACGTACACATAATAGACATCATAAGAACATAATATATTTCTTTCAAGTGCAAAGAAAACATTTAACATTTGTAAACATATTATTTGGCAGACAATACAAAAAATCATACAGTACCAGTTTACAAAATAAATCAATAGTAAATATATTTTTTCATAAAAGTTACTTTTCAATTTTTTTATATACTAGACATGTTTTATACAACTTTCATGAAGAAACCTAAGGCTAATTCGAAACATATTTGACACATAAAAATCACAAACATACATCATACATCACAGTATCCATTTTACAGCATGTATTGTTAAATGATAAATCACTACAAGAAAAGGTGCCCCAGGCGTCCAGGCGTCCACCTAGTGGGCACCAACAGTGGACGCTATAAGCGGACGGGCGTCCGCAAACAGACGCCAGAAAGTGGAAACCACGATTGGTCGCCCATTTTTAACACGGGCGTCCACTATTGGACGCCAGGAGAATTGGCGACCGACAGCGGACGCCATGTGTGGCGTCAGCCTGTGGACGCCAAGAGCCTTACTTTGGCGTCCGACAGCGGACACCATATAGGGTTATCTGGCATCCACAGTCGGACGCCAGGTCCCATGAATGTTGTCAATTTTGGTCGATTTTAGCTTCCCCTGGCGTCTGGCATGGCGTCCGTTATTGGACGCCACTTACGCTGCTGCATGGCCGTAAACATGCGTTCAATGTCTAGCCAAAACCTGCAAAATAAACCACATCCACAATTCCCAACCAACCACAACTGTCGACTATCCACAATACCTCAACCTTATTCACTCTCAATCAACCAAAACACTTCATCCCTCGACTCATTTATGCTGAAAAAACTTATATAGAAAAGATTTAACATACAGTGTGAAGGTACACAAATCTAAACTAGTTCAAAGATACATAATCCATAAATCCAGTTACAACAACAACAACAAAAAACAATCATCTAACTAAGAAGCTAGCTGAAGCACCAGAGTTACAACAATCCCCGCTAAAGGGATCTCTGTCGTCTGGAGGGGAAGGGGGACGACCTTGGTTGCATTTGTTGAACATGGCCTAAAACATGGCCATCTCTTCCTGCATCTTCTTTATGTGCTCCGCCGGCTCCTTCAGTTGCTGCTGCTGCTGCTGTGTCAGTTGCTCCTTCATTTCCTCCTTTTCCGGATCGGGTTGCTGAGATCTGGCTGGTGTGTACTCCATCTGTGTGGAGGTGCCGAGACGTGTTGGGGGAGGTGTGAAGTATATACCGTGTGCGTTTCCAATACCATACACACTTCCCTTCTTGTATCCCGAGACAATCTTGAAAAAAATCTTGTTCGGGTCGACGTCTGTAGCATCAGGAGCATTCTCGAGGTTCGCTAGCTCTTCTTGGTAGGCATCCTGCGTACACAACAACGATTTCAATACAAGTTATTTATAGATGAAATCATTGAAGATAGTTATCCACCACCTAAAGTATAGACAAAGTCGATTTATTTGAAATAGTTAGTACTCACCCAGATTGCCTGATCCTTTCTCGTCTTAAAACTAGTCCCTTTGGCATCGGTCTTCCCATGCATGTCGAAGAATACCTCCGCCGCGGTTGGCACCCTCCCGAGTTCAGCTTGCAGCTATTAAATGAGTACGAACGTTAGGCGAATATAAATTATGCGAACATAGTTTACGATTATACAAGGAAGAGTACGATATTAGTAGAAATCATACCCTCTTGGCACGACTGAAAGAAGACTGTGAACCCCGATGATGTGTCGGGTTTGCGTGGCCCTCATGTTCACAGTTCGACAATTTATTCCTTTGGGCCCTTTCAGACCTGACCTTGAAGTCCTGCTTGTCGTGGTACGCAACCCATCTCTCCAACGCGTCCCCTGAAATATTACGACACCAATATATTATTTAATACAGTGAAAGATTGAAGTTAGATTGTTTGTTAAAATTGATTACTATAAAAAAACTACACCTTTATGGTCTTTCAGCGCAGTCCCCCGCGTGTGGCGTTTGTTCATCACGCAAGCGAAACGTCGTCTGCACGTCTCGTTATACCGCTCCCAGACCCTTCCTTCTAACTCGGTTTTCCAAGTGAACTTCAACTACACAATCAAGGCGGACGATTAATTAGTAGCAGCAATATTTACAAAGTCCACATTATAAATTAAAAACTCGGTAACAAAAACAATCCACGTATCCGGAATTGGTTGAACCACCACTCCCCTACGTCCATCGGCACCTGAGTCCAGCAGGAATACCCCTGCCCTCTATCGGCCATGTAGCTGTTAGTACAGCCTCTGGTGACCTGTCTATGCAGAAACCTGCACCGAGTCGAGAAGCACATACATGTACAAAATCTGTCAAGATGTAGTCCAAAAATTCATATGTTATAAAAGAATAATCAACATTTTAGAATATATTACCATGTACGACAAGGGTCGAGAATCACCCGACCGTGATCATCCTTCTCTAGCTCCTCCTCCTGCCCCTGTTGCTGCTGCTCCTCATCCTCCTGCTCATCAGTTTGCTCCGGTCCCATTTCGAGGACCATTTTCTCCTCCTCCTGCTGCGTGGTGGACATCTGAACAGACCTACTACCCCCACCACGTTTCCTGGTCGATCTACCGCCTACCATTATCTTAACCTTGCAACAAATTAAACAATGTTAACAACAATTAGCAATTACATTCTAACTTGATTGAAATAATGTACCAAATAAGTAGCACAATCACCTAACCTTGTAATCATCAATATAACCTACTACAGCAACTCTAGTAGTCATCTTCGCTGTCGTTATTGTCTTCAGCCTCATCCTCCTCAGTCTGATCCTCCTCCTCCGTCTCCTCGCCCTCCACTTGATCGTCCTCCAAATTCTCTTCATCGTGTCCGTCTTTGAACTCCTGCTCGGTTCCGTCGACAGTGGACGGGTAATCTGAAATCAACTCCCATATTTCATCTCCGGGGAGTCGATCAGGTGCGTCATCAAGCACAACCTCACCCTTCTTGAATGCCTTCTTATTCTTTCTATATGGGTGACCTTCTGGTAGGAACTGCCGATGACAGTCAAACCAACTTATTTGACTAGAATTTGGAAGATAAAAAGCTTTGCTCTCATCCATACAACACGGACATGCTTTCTGACCCGCAGTAGACAACCCCGAGAGCATACCGTACGCGGGAAAGTCGTTTATAGTCCACAATGGAGCTGCTTTCAACTGAAAGTTTTGTCTCAGAGAGACATCATAAGTTTCCACCCCTACCTCCCACAGTTGTTTCAGTTCCTCAATAACAGGTTGCAAGTAAACATCCAAATGATTTTTCGGGTTTTTGGGTCCGGGCATAATAAGAGATAGGAAGATGAAAGGCTGCTTCAAACACAACCAAGGAGGTAGGTTATAAGGTGTGATCATCACTGGCCAGCAAGAGTACGACTTACCAAATTGGCCGAAAGGTGCAAATCCATCAGTGCACAACCCAAGCCTTACATTTCGGGGTTCTAACGCAAAGTGGGGATGTAGTCTATCGAAACGCTTCCACTCTTCACCGTCACTCGGATGACACATCTTCCCTGGTACCCTAATGTCCTCCTTGTGCCACCTCATTTGCTCCGCTATGGTATTTGTGGTATACAATTTTTGAAGCCTAGGTGCAATAGGGAAGTACGTAAGCTGACTCATTGGGATTGTTTTCTTACCCATGAAACCTATTTTCCCTTTCTTACCTCTCAAAACAATATCCCCCTCCACCGTCTTATACCTACCCTTACCACATCTCCTACATTAATCAAGCATCGCATCGTCCTTTCAAAATAACATGCATCCATCTGGACAAGCATCAATCTTTTGATGCGGGAGTTGAAGGCCCTTCACAACCTTTTTGGTTGTGTAGAATGTTCGGGTCATGATATTGTCTTTTGGGATAACTCTCTCGAGCAAGACAGCAATACCATCGACACAAGCAAAGGGTAGGTTGAACTCACATTTAAGGCTAACTACCATAGATGCGACTTCTAACAAAGTCACATTGCACCCTTCGTATAACGGTTTCTCCGAAGCGTCCAACATGTCAAAAAAAGCCTTTGCTCGTGGGTTAGGCTCTTGTGGGTTAGGTGAGTCTTGTGGGTTGGGTAAGTCTCGTGGGTTAGGTGAGTCGTCATTCCCATATGTGTTCTCGTTGTTAAACAAGTTGCACTCCACAACGTCAACTATCATACCTCTCAATCCCCCCTCATTTTGATGGTTTTAGGGTTCCTCAGACTGAGATGGGTCACCATGACTAATCCAATTATAATAATCGGGTGAAAAATCACTATAGATGACATGTTCCTTAACTACAAGGACCTCAAAAAATTTTAGGTTCTTGCATTTAGTACACGGACACCTAACCTCCCTCCTCGATGCATAATCTTCTGACTTTTTAGCAATCTCGACAAATGATTCAACACCCCTCAAAAATTCGACGGTGGGACGTCTCTTCTTATCAAGTGTTTTCTCATACATCCATCTCCGTTCAATTCTCTTCATTTTCTATGTTCAAAAAATATATATAACAAATTAAAGTTTAATTTCCCTAACTTAATTTAGAACTTACTAAACGAAAATTTAATCACCATTTAACTTAAACTTAATTTCTCTAACTTAATTTCCATAACTGAGTCTCCTCAATTTAATAACTAATACGTCAAAGTAAACCCAATTTTTAATTTGCAAATGTCTTATTAATTTTTAATTGACCTTACAAAAATTAGTCACCGAATTTAATCACAAATGTAACCACAATTTAATCCTAATTTACAAAAACCCTAGCTAATTTATCAATGTAATCCCAATTCAACCGAACAAAACACAACAATTCATGACTTAGGTCACACAGAAACAGCTTAAACAGGTCAAAAAAAGGTCAAATTTTTGGATGCAGATATCAAAATTCCGAAAGCGCTGCTAACACCTATTTACAACCCCGATCAGGATAGAAGTGGTTTCGGGAAAATCCAGCATTATTACGACACTTTTTGTTCCGTCCTAAGTCCCACAAAACCTCATGGAAGGCCCTAAAGGTCATTCTATCTCAATTCAACCAAGTTCATCAAACCCTAATCAAAATTGTGATGGGCAAAACTAATCAACCTAGTTGAATTTGGCCTAAACTAATCAACCTAATCGAAATTTAGACCTAAACAATATTTACTAGCAAACTACCAATAAATAACGATAACAATAAAAAACAAGAACTAATTATAATGAATAAGAACTAAGTAAGTAAGAAAACATACCAAAGATTAATAAAAAGTAGGAAAATTGGAGGAGAGGAAAGGAGATTGGGGTCGGCGAGGGAAGAGGGAGTGTAGAGAGTGTTTTTTTTAGAGAGTGAAGGGGGAGAGGGGGTGGGCGGGTATTTGACGCCAAACTGACCCAGACGGGCATCAACTATCGGACGCCACAGGTGGGCGCCATATACTCCTAATTGGCATCCGACAGTGGAAGCCATTAGTGGTATATGGCGTCCGCCTGTGGACGCCTGTCGGCCAGAATTTTGTCCTTCCCAATTTCAGTCGGACGCCAAGTTTGGCGTCTGACTTTGGATGCCCGTTTGTTTTTTCAGACGCCTTGTAGGCGTCCATATGCCCAGGACGTCCACCAGGTGGACGCCCGGGATTGTTTTTCTTTTTGTGAATCATCAAATAGTTAACTTTAAACTTGGTGATCTAATGATTTAGTCCTAAACATGAAGTTATATTTTAATTATATTCTAAACACTATACTACGATATTTGAGGGCGAAGAAAAGTTAGGTTATCTTAAGCATAAATAATTGATTAAACAACATATATGAAAATGAAGAACGATGCTCCTTTTCTCTTGCTTCCTCTTCATAAATTAGTTAGAAGGACACAAAATAAAACTAAGTTACTAGTTATAATATTAAATAACTTTGAAAATAATTAGTATAAGATAAGAGAAAGAAGGGATGCTCTTGAAAATGATGGTGTAACGCCTTTAGGAACTTATGAATACTTAGGATTTTCTTTGGTTTTAGAGAGGTTTTGGAAGAGGATATTAGGTGAATGAACTTGGTGAATAATGAAGCTAAATGGATGTGTTTTAAGTTAGTTTTGGCAGCGAAGAGTATGAGGGGAACAAGGATGGACAAAGAATGAAATCATGCTCAAAATAGCTAGTCTTGGAATTGATGGTACATTACTCAACTTGGTGTTTTTTATGTGAATAGCATACTTGAGCTTTGTGATGCATATGGCATGTCTAGTGCCTTTAAAATATGATATTTTGGGTTTATTTTATTCCACAATGGATAGTAAATAAGTCCGGAAATCGAAAGTCGAGAAACGATTAATCGGGTGACGATTTTCGTTGCAAAGGAGTTGTCCAGTAAAATATTTTTATGATTCACTTAGAAATTATACCTTTGATAATGACCATTGTGTAGGTATCGGAAAAATAATAAAGTTAGGCTTTTGAAATGCCTCAATCGAAGTCCGTATGAGAAAATAGGAACCGTTTTACAAAATCGCGCAGAATTGCGATAACGATAGAAATTTCATGTTTGCGAATAGTGAAGTGAAATAGAAAGGTTCCAAAGGCACAAGAATTGAATATTACTATTTTAAATAGTTTGTCGAGACTCTATTTATTAAAATTAATCGTTATTAGAAATAACTAAAATGATAAAAAAAAACATAGGGTGTTACATACATCCCCGTTTGTTTGAGGCTTATAGGGCGATGATTTGTGACGTTGGATTTTGTATTTGTCTTGAATTATTTGGGTTTTAGCCCTAAAATGAGCCCCTGATCACTAATGATCTCGTGTGGTATGCTGTAGTGGCAGATAATGTTGTTTTGTAGGAATTTGACCACATGTTTGGAGTTAAGTATTGTGTAGGATGCTGCTTCTACCCAATTGCTAAAGTAATCGACGACCACTAGTATGAAACAGTGTCCCCCAGTTCCGGATGGGTGTACTTTTACTATGATGTCTATTCCCTTGGTGGGGAAGGGCCAGAGTGTTGTTGTAGTGGGTAGTGGGTATGATGGTATATGTTGGATGTTGACAAATATTTGACGAGTTGTGACAGTGGCGGACGTGATGCCGACAGTCTGCTTCTAGGGTTATCCAGTAGTAGCCCAACCTCATTATTTTATGGGCTAGTGCGTGTGCACTCATGTGGGGTTCGCATTCCCCGTCATGTACTTCTTCCATGACTCTTTTGGACTGAGTTTTGTCTACACATCTAAGGAGTACTCCTTGTGGGGGTCGTTTGTATAATAGCCTTTAGTTTAGGACGTAGTGGGTGGCGAGCATTCTTAAGGCTAGTTTGTTTTTGGTGTTTGTATTAGGAGGGTATGATCTGTTGGTTTTTAAATCTAGGATCGTTTTGTACCAGGGTTCTTCGGGGGTGTCATTCGTTTCAATGTTGCGGATGCATGTAAGCTGGTTGTTTGATCCTCGCTCTCCACACAGATTGGCATGGAGAATAGGTTATCAGACATGTTATTAGTGAGGCAAGTTTGGATAGTGCATCGGCGAATTGGTTTTCCTCTCGCAGGATCTGTACAAAGTTGTTTTTTTTGGTAAAGTGCAAGTATATTGATAGCGCGTCACCCAAAATAAGATCAGTCCAAATACATCATACAGAAAAAGAACAGTCGAACAACATTATCTACTGTCGGACATTATGTTACTGTAGACACCCACAATTTGCCTGCTAGTGTCTATAGCAGTTTCCGATAAATACCGGATGATGATCGGACGCAAACGTCCTTTAACACCCTCGGATATGGGCTCAAAATCGTTAGTATTTGGCTTGGGCTTTTTACGGAGTACAAGTCTCACAAAACCGACCTCAAATTCAGGCCCAGCGGGTCGTTTCTAGTCAAATAAGACTAATTTGGGTCAAAACTGACACCGGAAATAAAACCATCTTTTAGCGACCGAGTCAACCCATGGTCAAAGTCGTTTCCGAGACACAAACCAGCCATATAAACTTCAAGAATCCAACACGAAGTCAAAAACCTCAAAATATCTCACCTGTGCTAACCCACTCGATCGAGTGGGCCTCCAAAAGGCCCGCTGATTGCCGTATAATGGGCCACTCGATTGAGTCCATAAGGGCACTCGATCGAGTGACTCTAGGATGGAGAAGCTGAATTTCTTATAAATACCTCCCTTTGCAACACAATTTTCACAAGAACTTTTTCTTCTCTACAACCCTTTTTCACCCATCTCATTCACAACCTTTCTTCAACACTATACACACATACCGAGATCAACTCGTAAAAAGACCGAGAGCACAACTCGTCAAATCCTTCCCCAATTATACACACCATAACTCTCCTATATACATCCTGACGCTCCCGTGCCTAAGCCACTACTATAAGAGCCGATCTCCGAGACAAAAGCATGTAGGTTGAGGGTGTAAAATTCAATCCTGTTTTCTCCTTTTTCCTCCTTCTCTTTTCTCGTCTTTTTCGTCCGTCTTCTTCTTCGTTTTGCGCCGTTTTTTTTATTTTATTTTCTTCTTTCATTTCTAATATCGTTATTATTATTACTATTATCGATTTAGCATTAAAACATCGCGCATACATCAATTTACAAAAACGATCTCGAATCAAACACGTTTAAGGATGAATCTCGCATAAGACCCTTCTAATCCCTTTACGAGTAGTAACAGTGGTGAAGCCCTCTCGAGGAGCCCCGCCCTAAATACTCAAGGGTGTGATAGGATCGCGAGTATTCCACGTTAAACATGTCCGAATCTCCTTTTTAAGGTTAGAACGAAACCTGTTGATGCAGATCGAACATCACATAATCCGCAAGGATTAATTACGATGTCGTGACGCGGAGGGAATCGACTTTCGCTCTAATCAAACAAATAAAAATGTTTATTCTTAAGATGCGATATCGACTCCGTAGTCGAATATTATGTCTAAAAGAATTAATCAATAAACCGTACTGGCACGAACCCGTTGACGCCGAAATAATTGTCACACGGTCCGAAAGGATTGATTACGACATTATAACGCGGAGTGAATTATTTCGTCCTAATTCAATTTAAAAAAATTTATAACGGCTTTTCCAAATTCCTGATAATCGATCTCGTAATAATAGCATGCATATTGCGAGTATCGAAAATTAAGTCGAGTATAAATTATTTCATGTTTTTACACGGCTTAATAGATTATCCATTTAAAACTAAAGCAAATTCGAAATCAATGCCATTATCGAAACAAACTGTTGTTCGTACAGGGGGCACTCGATCGAGTGCCTTAGCCGACTCGATCAAGTGGCACCCCAAAATTGAGGCAGTGTTTTTTTTAGAGAGGCACTCGATCGAGTCCCTCCATGACTCAATCAAGTGGCCTCTATCACGCCAAACCGTGAGCCCTCCACATACTTTAAGCCACGATAAAAAAATTTAATGACTTCGGTCAACACGTGTCAAATCCATCACGTGTCTTACTCTTTTCAAAGCCATGCATCATGTCTTCTTATATCATCCTGATAAGTGTAGTTTGTAGTGCCTATTTTGCTGTGTTTTGGTCCCGTTTTCCTTGCGGAATCGCTCCTTGGGAGCGGTTCATGGGCTACTTATGCTTCCTCTAGCTCGTTTCAGGTACTCGAGACCATTCATGACGAGTTGGAGCGATTCCGACTCAATACATACACTTTTCGGAGCCAACGAAGCGGAGGAACGATCACTCGATGCCTTGGTTTCGACCCCGAGACCTTGGGACCCAATCCCGAGCCTCCGAGACCCGATCCCGAGTCCTGAGAATCGATGAGAAGTCCATGTGAAGCAAGGAGGAACCAAAATGATCATATTGGAGGCCTACAAGACTCATCCCCGACGGGTATGGCCTCAACCCGTCCGGGATGAGGTGCACGAATTGCCATGCTCCTATTTTGGACCCCTCCCGGTCAGGACCGACCCGTCCCGGTCGGGATCAGACCGTCTCGGTTGGGACCAATCCCGTCCCGGTCGGGACCGGCGTGCTGTAGCCGGAAGTCCTATTTTCCTCCTCCTTCATTCTTGTATCCCTATAAATACTCCCCTCTTGTATTGTTTATGGATCTTATCATACCCTAGACTCTCTCAAGCCTCTCTACATCATATAAACCCTAGATTTAGTTCCTCTCATTACTTTTAATCTTCCTTTAATCATTAGTTAATCTTAGTTAATTAGTCTTGTAATTAAGAAGATTCTTGAAGACTCATCCAAGATTGACAACCTTGGGGTTTTATTTGGGTTTCTTATTAATTCAAGTTCTCATCTTTTTCATCCAATTGTAGTGGGTATAATTCCTCTTCTCTTAATCTTTGTTTTATCATCAAGTTTTAATCATTGATTATTGTTTATTGTTCTTGATTGTTCACCATGAATGTTTTGATGTTTGTGATGTTGTTTTCTCTTTTCATTGTTGTAGTTAGTATGATTATGAGTGAGTAGATTCCTTGTGGGTTAGTAGGGGGATTAAGGGTAGAATATGGGTGATTAGGGTTTGATTAGGGGTAAAGGGTGAATCTTTGTTGTTAGTCACATACTTGGCACACTATGTGTTTGTTGAAATGCTTGTTTGAGTTGTAGTGGCCATGCTTCTCATGCTAGTCTTCCTCTACTCATTCTTTGTCTTGTATGTGATCATGTTGAGGATAGTGTTGAGGATAGTCTAAGTAGCGAGAGCCCGGACATACCTCGATTAGAGTCTAAGTTGCGAGAGCCCTGACTCACCTCGACATCGGTCTAAGTAGCGAGAGCCCGGACCGACTCTAGCACTAGGAGACACCCATACCCATGATCAACCCGATCACCCTACTATTCTTATGAACCCGACCTAACCCACTTCCTTCCATATTTGATTTCAACTTCTTGTTTAGTCATCGTTTATTCTAGTTTACTTGTTATTTCGATCATTAGCATTGTTTAGCATTGTTTTAGCCTAGTTCATCATTAGTCAAGTTCTTACCTCTCCTCTACCATAGTTTTCCATTTATCGCTTCTTTGTGTTTGTTTGGTGATTTAGTCTCTTTTTAGGCCGACCTATTCTAAACCTTGCAACACCGTCTCCGTGAACACGACCCGACTTACCCTAACTACCGTTAGGTCTTAGCCGGTTATTTATTTGGCGGTGGGGACCCACGACAATTCCCACCATCACATCCGATCTATTTAGATTCCGTTATTGTTGCAATTGTTATATATTTTGTTTGTCGTATTGTATTTCCGGGTTGTATTCCGCCCACGCATTTGTAATATTTAGTTTTAAGTTTTATTTTCGTTGTTTGTTTTATTGTACTAAAACGAACCTCTCATGCTAAAACAACTTCGACATAATTGAAAGATGCATTAAACGACGTAGATCAAACATATTTCACATGTTTAGTCAAAAACGTTGTTTGCATAACATTTTAACCGAATCACTAGCGCGCGTATTAAAACATCGAACGGTATCTTAGTAGAGGCCGCTAAAGTGCTGGCGGGGTTGGGTGTCCTTTGTGGGCTTCCCAACACGTACTTTCACCCGTTACTCAGAACCTCGATTTCCGGATGTCCGAAACCGTTGGCGCACGAGAGTCATTCGATATACGGTACCCGAAAACTCGGCATCGGTATTATAATGCAGAGGGACAAACCCCACAAGCTCTATTATCAAAGTGGGCCGTACTTTGTGCACGGTCCACCAAATATTGAGTGGGTTCGAATGGGCCCGAACTCCCACAAAATTCGGTGGCGACTTCTAATTAGATTTAAATTTCGACCCGAGATCAATCTTATCACGAGATTCGTTCACTTACCCTAACCCGTACGTGGCCGCGTCGGGGTAGACATATGTCATGTCCACAATTTGGCGACTCCGTTGGGGATACCTGATGTACCGCTTGTCATCGGGGTTCCTAGGGTGAGACTTGAAAAGAAATCATTTGAATATTAACGTACGCGTTTTAGTTCGATGGTTCATGCATAACCCAATTTTTTCCCGGGCCGGTTACTTGTGACCGACGTCCCACTATACCGCGGTGCATTCTTAAATGGGTGCGCTAAAAACATCTATGGCCGAACTCGTATGGGTTTCGCGGCATGTTCTAAGACCAACTCGGCTTAGGAAGTCCGTCCTGATTTACAAGAGAGCCATCAGTGTTGGCATATACCCGATTTTGACCGACCGAGACTTAGTTTAAAGCATACATGGTGTCGTTATAATGTTTACATGACTACGTGCCACTTGGTTCTCACATCTTTTTCAAAACCCATCAATTTTTTTTCAAAAAAATGCATCTCTTCAAAATATCCCAATTTCAAAACTCAGAACGCTGCCAAAATTTAGACTTAAGATTTGACTCAAAACAAGCCTATTTTCTAGCCGGCATGCTATCCATTTCAAAATTCGAATTTCCGATCCCTATTCAATTTTTTCGAATTTTCAAAATTCAATTTCGATTTCCAAATATTCGAGATGCCATCCTCGATTTTCAAATCTGCGAGATGCCGTTTTCAATTTTTTAAATCTTCGAGATCCCGTTTTCGATTTTCAAATTTTCGGAAATTTATTCTCGATATTCAAATTTTCAAAATTCCAAATATTCAACTTTTCAAAAACCCGATCCTGTCGGCATGCCGCCAATTTCAAAAGACGGGACCGTCTCCCAATTTTTTTTTAAAAGCGAATTTATTCGCAACTATTCTAACATTTCAAAATGCCCGGTCCTATTGGCCCACTACCAATTTCAGGGCCGTCCTCTAAATTTTCAAAATTCAATCTTTTTTCAAAAACCTTTCTTATTATAGGACCTACCGTTATCCGTGTGTTCGGTCTTTTCATAATTCGTCGAAGGTCTTTAGTGTTAAAACTCCGTCGATCCTACATCACGAGTTTCTTCCCTATCCCAGTCCGCCTTTTTCTAAAAGGCATAACCAACCCACACGAGTCATACACTCGTAAATGGAAGGTTCGTCTGTACACTCGAGTTCTAACTAGAAAGTTCCACGCGATCTTTCCCTCTAGCAGGACGGTCCCCACGACCTTTCCTAAGGGAATTTCGCCCGTCTTTCAATCTGTTAGTCGAGTCATCTCAATTCGAAAACCCTTTAACTTAAGAGTCTGCCCGAATCACAAGGTCATCCTTATTCAAGTCGAGTCGAGGGTCTCTAGCGTCAAAACTCTGCCGATCTCACATCGCAAGTTTCTTCCCTTACCCCGTCTACCTTTCCTCGAGGTCGAGTCAACCTTTTACAAGGCATACCCCTATAAAAAAGGTTCGTGATCATTACATCTAAGGATCACTCGTCCGACACTCGAGTCTTGACCAAGTCTTCAATCCCACTCGGGGGCTACCCTTCAGCAGAGCGATCAATCACGGTTGCTCTAAGAGTAATGTCTTACACGTGTTGTCACACGTACCCCACTTTCAAGTCCATTAGATGCCACATCATCAGAGTCCTTAGTCTCACCCGAGTCAAACCGGAGTCAAACCGGAGTTGTCTTTCCTCCCGCGCTATTTCCTATGCCTTGGTGTATTTGAGTTTTGAAGCAACATTCCTGATTACGTGGGTATTCTCGCAGAGTATGGCGTCCACATCCGGGAATAAGGGCATGGAAAACACCATTGATGAACTGAAGGCTTTGCTAGAGACAATGGTCAGTAAGCAGGTCATGTTTGAAACCCAACTAGGATTCATAAGGAGCCAACCTAGAAGCCACGAATGCTCCCTTAACTGTCATTCCACGCCCTTCAAGGGAATAACATTCGTGTTGAAAACTATCGAGACTATACACCCATTAGTGAGAAACTACCAAAGGATCTCAACTTAGAGGGGTTACCCATATTCAAAGGGACGGAGGATCCATTATTACACCTCCGAGCTTTCAAACAATTCATGGTAGTCAAGGGGGTCAAAGTCGACATGTCAATCAATTTGTTTGGCGCATCCCTCGGGAAATACCCAAAAGATTGGTTCTATAGGCTAAATACAAAAAGATTCCCAACTTGGAAAGATGTGGCTACCGAGTTCGCTAAAAACTATTCTGATAATACTGAGCTTCAGACTACCATGCGGACTCTAGAAATCATGGTCCAAGATCCAACAGAGGGTTTCACCAAGTACCTTCAACGTTGGCGGGCTAAAAGTGTTAAGCTGGTTGACAAGCCTAGCGAGAAGACACTAGTGGAGGCGTTCATCAACAACCTCCAACTCTCCTACCGTGTCCATCTTAGGTATGCCGACATTTCAAACTTTTTTGTACTTACCGAAATGGGCACTAGGATTGAAGACGATTTTTGACATAATGAAGATCTGGGTGAAGCTTCTACTAAAGGCTATGCTGGACATCCACTTGACTCCTTAGAAGCCGAAGACTATTGACAACATCACCCAAGAGTCCGGGTTTGATTTAAGTCCAAGTCTGAGTCCGAGTCTAGGATGTACTATTTCTTTTAATTCCAATGTCAGAGTCAGAGTCAACTGTATTCTATTCTCTTTTCAAAATTCAATAAAATCAGCTTTTCTACTTCTCATATATGCTTTCCTTATATGTTTTCGAGAACATGATGAATACCATCATACACTGTGAGCACATGCACGTGACTATTATAGGCACATCTATAATGACTACAGGAAACTGAGACCCATGTTTACCTTTACCTGTTCCATGTCTGGCACAGAAAGCCACATAACTACCCCTAGCATGAGCGGTATCGAATCCTATGACAAATCTAGGTAGTCTCCTAGTTTGGGTTCAAGACGGGAGGCAAGCCCATTTCCCACAATAAACACCCATCCAATAAGATCGACCAATCCCTACCTTAGGTGTTAGTCTGACCAACAAAAATAGAGAAAAAAATCTGGACAAAAAAAATTAAAAGTCCAAAGAAAAAGCAAAAGGCCAAAACAAAAAAGCAGGCTATCATCAAAAAAACCATGACCGTAGTTAGTGGTCAACTCAAGTGAAAGTCCCTTGACCGGGGTACGGTCAATTCAAAAATTATCAACTCCCTTACCATCAAATAAAAGGGTGACAATCAGGCTGGTCAGCTAACACCACATTTAGCCTTCCTACATTACAACCCTCAAGACCTTCCCGAGACCTAGACTCAGAGATAGTCCGGAATTTTGAGGATTCAAGCTACATAGGATACACCCTAACCATTAGGGCCAGACATGAAGCCAGATCCCATATTATCAAACCTGCCCAACCGAAGTTTAAGTAAATATTACTCGACTTCCCCCTTCCTACCACATTGCAATACCTTACCCTCGAAGCCTTAGCTCCACAAAATCGAGTTCCAGATTTCAAATCATCAAAGCCACTTGCGACCTAGCTGCACATATCCAAAAATCCAAACCAGTTACCTGCCCCAAAGACGGGAACTCAACTTGCAGTCGGCATAAAACATGCTCGAATAGTTCACACCTCCTCTGGGACTACCCCGGAGAACGCTCACAGTCACTGGATCAACATCCTAACTGTTCTAGCCCTTTGATCAAGACATCATTGGGAATGCACCTAGCCTACACCATCGCTATGGCTAGTTACACACAAAGCCCTAATAAACTAGGCATCATAATATATCTTTCGACAGTGAACTACGGCTTGGTTTGATTTCACTACACGTGAATACGTAGGCAGCCTTTCAACAAAGGCACAACCATCCACATTGACACAAATTCAAAAGCGCCGTCATTCCGGTCACGACACTGTCATGTTCTCAACAGCTAGCTTTGTCGTCCTGGGGGCTTCTCTTAGGCAGAAGACCTCCATCCACTCACAAAATCCAAATGACTTTCAAAAATCTAGCCACCTTTCTACAGTGTGTCCTAGTACTCGGCTCGGTCAAAGACAAGAATCTGCCAGGGGTTCGAGGCAATACCCACTTTGGGAATGTACCCCAAAACCAAAAATTCAAAAGAGGCCTAGTCTGCAGCACTGCTACTGCTGAGCCCTGCAGAAACAGTCTCATAACAGACTATTGCAATCCCCCTGTAGCATATCCTTCCCATTTCGATGTTCGACCGTGTTGCCACTCGCCTAGGCTATGGAATAAAGCAACTTAAGAGTCTTGTTGTCTTAGGTGGCCCACCCCCTACCGAGTCACGGTCCAACCCTTAGAGAGTCCAGTTCGTGTCTGTCAACTCGTCCTGTCGCATCCAGAGTCGAGTCTGTCGGTAGGCCTCCCTCTTCAAATTCTTACTTTGAAATTTGCAAAACTTAGCCATTTGGGAAAATCCTTTTCGTCAAGGTCAATTTTCAGTCTATTTAAACTGTAAATTTCTTTTCTACCCCTTTCAATTTTGAAAACCTGTCTCCTAGCACGTGAGGTACTTTCAGAACTTCGATTTCAAAAACTAAGCAAAACTCACTTTCCCCAGCGGAGTCGCCAAATTGTGGACATGATATAGGTCCACCCCGACGCGGCCACGCGCGGATTTTCCGTGGCGACTCTGTCTTCGATTTAAATTTCAACCTGAGATCCATCTCACATGAGATTCATTCGCATCCCCAAATCCGCGCGCGGCTGCGTCGGGGTGGACCTATGTCATGTCCATAGTTATCTATCCAATTTCTATCCTTTATCCTCAAAATTCCTGCAATATTATTTTTAACCCGATTCTTGATCTCCTCTTTTATTAGCTTGCTGCAGTAGCCTGGAGTACCAATTTTCCCTTCATGCCAACATCGATTTCTCTGATTCCATATATGATAGACCGTAGCATTAAGAATACTGTTATTACTTCTCTTTTCATGATAGTGAACCTCATTTTCTTCCTCCAAATTTGGACATCATTAGTCGGGATCTTAATGTTCATCCGGTCCAGTAACAAGCGCAAAACCTGACTGCTGTACTGGCAATCGAAGAATAGATGTTGCATTGTCTCCCTATCCTGCCCGCAGATGCAACACGATATATCAGAATCCCAGCCCCATTTCAGGAACTTGTCTCTTGTAATCAAACTCCCATGATGATACATCCAAGCAATGAAAGCATGTTTAGGTAGTGTCCATTTATTCCAGACCTGGGAGACCCAATGGACCTAAATACCAGGGGGGGTTCAGCCATTTATAGCCCTTGTCTATGCTGTAGGTAATACCTTTTCTCGCATCCCACTCTCCCTGAACGAATGGCAACTTCATCACATCTTTTATCTAACATATTTTTCGCCACACCCAGCTAGTATCTTTAGGCGGCAGATACTCAGTCCAATTATTTCGTTTTAAATAGGGGTTATTTCATGGGAATAATCTCAATTATGCGTGTGCTTCTTAAATTAATCCAAACTATACGTAATCTCATTTTAATACAAACTACGCCTTCATTAACCTCACTTTGTTATGGGTGACTGGCTACCTGATAAACCTCCCTTATTCAACTCTTTCTCTAACTCTTCTTCTTTTTATTCACATTCCGTGTTCATTCTCGGCCACTGATAAAAATAAAAAAAATCCAAAAATTCATCATCGATTTCTTTTTCAATTAGTCTTATAGAAGCTAGGAAAGAAAATATTTTTATTGTAATTTTGGCTTTCATGATGACTACAACGGACCTAATAAAACTCTAGAAAGTTACAATAAGTCACTATGACCGGTAATAGCAAGTCATAATTTCATACATAGCAAAGCGAGATTAATGAATACGTAGTTCATATTAAAATGAGATTACATATAGTTTGGATTATTTTAAGAAGCACACGTATAGTTGAGATTATTCCCATGAAATAACCCTTAAAATAATTATGTTGGACGCGTTGCACCCAAAGTTTATTTGGGTGGGAGTAGATCCACCAAACTAATTTTCCCACCGTAGCTTTGTTCCAATGAGATTCATTTTTCATCCCAAGCCCTCCTTCATTTACGCTCGTGTAGATTTCACTCCAGGCGATAGTCGGAGATTTGACGTACTCAGTTCCACCCTTCCACAAAAAGTTCCTGCACACAGCCTCAATTTTACTAATGATAGCTTTAGGGATAATGAAAATCAAAGCCCAGTACGTGTGCAGTGTTTTCAGGACAGATTTGACGAGCACCAAACGTCCAGCATAGGACAGATTCTTAGTGCCTATAGCACGGATTCTGACCAGCACATTGTCAATAAGAGTATGACACTCCTTAATGCTTAGTTTGGAGGGTTTAATCGGGATTCCAAGGTAATTGAAAGGCATATGTTCTTCCACACAACTAAAAATAGCAGCAATGTCTCGTTGGACAGCATCCGGGACCCCATTGAATAACACATTCGTCTTACCCTTACTCATAATCAGGCCCGAGGCATTGGAGAAGGTAGCAAACGTTCGAATTAGCATCATCATAGAATTAATATCCCCCTTAGAGAATAACAAGAGATCGTCAGCAAATATTAGACAACTCAATTTAAGGGCTTTGAAGAGCGGGTGGAATTTGAAATTCATTGTGGATGTAGTATAAGCTAACAGCCTTGTTAAGTACTCCATACATGCCGAAAGAGGAGAGGGGAGAGAGGATCCCCCTATCTGAGACCCCTCCTACCTTTGAAGAAGCCAAAACTATCTTCATTCAAGTTAAGAGTATAAGAGGTAGTGGTCACACATTCCTTGATCAACTTAATAAAGTGACATGGAAAATCCAAAGCATGAAGCATCTGGAATAGAAATTTCCATTCGATGGAATCGTAAGCTTTCTGAAGATCCACTTTAAACATACATCTAGGAGAAACAGATTTACGTCCATACAGCTTAACCAAATCTTTGCAAATGAGGATATTTTCCTGAATATGTCTACCCTGAATGAAGCCCCCTTGGGTCAAGGAGATCACATCAGGCAGAACAATAGCCATTCGAGCACAAAGAATCTTGGATATGCATTTGTAAATGACATTACAGCACGCTAAAGGCCTAAATTGAGTTACATTCTTTGGGTTGTTTATCTTAGGGATAAGCGTGATGTGAGTAGCATTGACTTGTTTCGGAAGATGCCCTGACCTAAAGAAGTCTTGAATAGTATTGCAAACATCCTCTCCAACAACCTCCTAGCAATCTTTGAAGAATTTGCTAGTATACCCGTCCGGACCAGGAGATTTGTCATTCAGTATGCTGAACATGGTATTTTTATTCTCGTCCTTCGTCACAGGTTTTAATAGCTCCTGAATATGACATTGGTTACACCTATTACCATATTGTATAACCTTCTAGCAGATATTAGAGGTACTTTTGTTTGTGCCTAGTAAATCTTGGCAGAACTCCAGGAAGGCATCCTGGATACCCTTCGGAGTGTTCTTCATCATGCCTTTAGAGTCAGCAATTTGCAATACAATATTTTTCCTCCTTCTCATTTTCAAAACGCCATGAAAGTATTTAGTATTAGAATCTCCGTCTTTTAGCCATTGTGCCTTGGATTTCTGCTGGAGGTATTCCATGTGTGCCTTATGTAACTTCTGGTATTGCATTCTGCAGTTACACTCTTTTTGTATCAACTCTTCAGTTGGATTGCTCCCCAATTGTGCTTGAATAGTATGCAATTGTTTAAGCATAATCTCCGTGCTGGTTTCAATATTCTTAAACCTCTCCTAGTTCATTCTTTTTAAAACTGGCTTGAGTTCCTTCAAGTGATTAACTCCCTGGTACATCTCTGTACCTTCAATGCGTCTTCCCCAAACCTCCTTGACCATCTCTTGGAACCCCTTAGCTTTGCTCCACATATTAAAGTACTTGGATGGTCTATTCTTTCGTCCCCCAAGGATAGAGCTTTGAACCACGCAAGAGGTGTGATCAAAGTCCCCCTCAGGGAGGAAATTTGCTGCATAGTCTCCAAATAAATTCATCCAATCGTCGTTCACGAGCCATCTATCCAATCTACAATAAATTTTGTCCTCCGGGTTTTGCTTGTTATTCCAGGTGAAAAATGGTCCTACAGAAGGACAATCCATCATCTCACATTGAGTTAAGTAATGTAAGAACTGATCAGTAGCTCCTTGATTAAAGCTTCCCCCAACTCTCTCATCAGGGGTCAGAATGCAGTTGAAGTCCCCTGCAATAGCCCACGGACCTGAAATATTCCTTGCAATCTTCTTAAGATTTTCCCAAAGAGGGATCCTATCATGCTCATCATTGAAAGCATATACCATAGTAAGATATGATAGGCTGTAAGTCTGCCTGTGCAGTACGCTCATGTGTATAAATTGGGCATCATAAGCCAGGAACTGAACGTTAATAACATGAAAGTTCTAAAGGATCCAGATTCTCCCCCCAGGATGGCATTGAGAATTTGTTGATATACTCCAGTTATTGAAAGCCATCATTGCTTTATTATGATTGTGTGGTTTTATTTTAATTTCAAGTAGACCGTAAATATCAACATTATTATGCAGCATAAATTTATTCACTACCTACTGTTTATTCAACATATCCATTCCTCTAACATTCCAAAATCCCATTCTCATTGATCAATTGTTGGAGTTGAGTATCCCTTTGCGACATACCTTGTCCATTCTTTCTCTAAAGAAAATCTGCATAAAGTGCTGTCATCGAGCCATTCCTTTCTGTAGTTTGCTTCCCCCCTCTCTTTTGTGTCTCCTGAGAAGGTTTTGCATTAGACTGGTTCTCTGAACTGACAGGAGGAGAAGCTGGAGCAGGTATCGTGACTGGCTGGGCACCAGTCGTTGTTTTTGTTGTTTAATGTCAACCCGACAATTTTCTTTCCTATGCCCCAATCTCCTACACCCTTTGCCCAAAATAGGTTTCCATTCATACTCCACTTCAATTTCCCTTAGTTGATGTTTCTCATCAAAGAATTTCACCCTAGAAGGGAAGTTCTGATCAATCTTTACCTCTAATAGAACTCTGGCATAACCTAGGCGAGCTTTGTCATCTATAGAGGCATCATTCCTAATATAGGAACTAATGAGACCAGTAATTTTTGGAAGACTCTGCCCCAATTACTGGACTGGTAGTTTGAGGAGCCTAACCCACGTAAGGCACACATTTAATATTTTCTTTTCAAGATCGACATCCCCCTTCCATGGCTTGATAACTACTGGTTTGCTATCGAACATGTAATGTCCCGCTTCTAACACTTTCTCTAGCATCTCCTTTGTCTGGAATCGGACCAGGAAGACCCCATTAGGCAAGAATGAGATCCTGTTAATGACGTGCTGTTTCCAAATCCTTCGTATATACCCTTCCATGACTATCACCGGGGGATTAGCCCCCACGACAAAGCCATAGATAGCCTGGCTCTAGTATGCTAATTCATCCTGAACATCCTCCATGTCCAGTTGTAACAAATTTTTTGAATCATCACATAAAACTTGCTCAATTCTCTTCCCATGGTGATCAAACCATTCTCCTTCTTTCTCATGGCGTAACTATTCCACTTCCTCAGCGTTATCCACGTCCACTATGTCATCATCATCTAGGGAGAATGGCGTCACCCCAACTATGTTATTCATGCTGCCATATTTCAACGCTTGTTCGTCAGATGGTTTGTGTTGTTTATTTGGACTTGATCGGACATCCTCAGTCCCTTCCTTCGTCTTAGCTCCTTTCCTCCTAGTTATATTACGTAAATTTGCACTTTTTTATGCCGAATTCCTAGCCATTATGCAAGAATTCAACCTCACGACTATTCTCCAGTCGCCTGCTAGAGCATTCAACGTTTCATCTCCAGTCTGTAACTTAGAAAGTTGATTTCAATGAACTCTCGGGAAATGGTTTCGATTTCAGTTTGGTATGGAGCTAGGCTTTCGCTATAAACCTTTCAAATGCTTGTGGCTTGGTTGACTACTAGAGATGAATCTCCATGGACCCTAAGGTTCTTAATCTCTAGTGTTACTGCGGCTCGTAGTCCTATTAGACAGGCCTCGTATTCGGTCGCATTGTTGGTTACCGGGAAATCTAGTTTTACGGATATGGGTGTATGGTCACCTTGCGTATATTAGAAGGATCCCCACACCGTAGCCCCTCATGGTCGAGGCGCCATCGATGTATAGGTCCCACGACTCATCGTCGGTGAATAGGAGTTCCTCTTCAGGGAAGGACCATGTGTCGATTGAGTGTGTTTCATCTATTGGGTTTTCGGCGAGGAAGTTGGCTACAACTTTTCCTTTGATGACCTTAAGGGGTGTGTAGGTTAGGTCGAATTCTGCCAACATGAGGGTCCATCAACATAGTCGTTCACTGAGGACATGTTTTTCGAAGATGTATTTGATAGGATCCATTTTGAAGTACACGTGTATGGTATGACTAAGCATGTAGTGTCGTAACTTCTTGGTTGACCACATTAGGGCGAGGCATGTTCTCTCTAAATATGTGTATTTTGTTTCATACTCGATGAACTTTTTACTGATGTAGTAAATGGCTCTCTCTTCTTTGTAGATGGTTTGTGCCACCATGGCTCGCATTACAGTTTCTGTTACGGTAAGGTAAAGGGATAGTGGTATCCCTTCTTAGGAGGCACTAGTACGGGTGGTTGGGCTAGTATTTATTTCAATCTGTTGAAGGCTTTTTGGCATTGTCATCCCAGACAGTTGGTTCGGTAATTTAGAGTTTTTTGAAAATAGGTTTGCAGACCATGGTTAGTTTGGCGATAAAGTTGGATGATATATTGTATCTTACCCAGGAACCCTCGGATCTCCTTTCCATTTTTGGGCGTTGACATGTCTAGTAGGGCTTTTATTTCGATGAGTCTATTTTGATCCCTCGTTGGCTTACGACGTGGCCTGAAAGTTTTCCGGATGTAACCTTGAAGGCACAGTTTTGAGGGTCGAGTCTCAAGTTGTACTGACGTATGTATTTGAAGATTTTTTCGAGAGTGGGAACGTGTCCTTCTCGGCTTTGGGATTTGACAATCATGTCATCAACGTATACTTCGACTTCTTTGTGCATCATGTCATGTAAGAGTGTGGTGGCAGTTCATTGGTAGGCTGCCCCAAGGTTTTTAAGTCCGAAGGGCATGACTGAGTAACAATATGTTCCCTATGGTGTTGTGAAGGATGTTTTGGACATGTCTTCTTTGACCATTTTTATTTAGTTTTAGCTGGCATACCCGTCTATGAAGGAGAGTAGGGCATGTCTAATGGTGTTATCTACTAGGATATCTATATGTGGTAATGGGAAATCATCTTTTGTGCTAGCTTTGTTAAGGTCTCGAAAGTCAACACAAACCCGGATTCTCCCATCCTTTTTGGGAACGGGGACTATGTTAGCCACACAGTCAGAGTATATGGAAATGTGAATGAATTCGGCTTTGAATTGTCTGTCTACCTTCTCCTTGACCTTAAGGGCCCATTTGGGTGGCATACCACGCAGTTTTTGTTTTACTGGTTTAAAATCGGATTTGATTGGGATTCGATGTTCGGCTACGTCTCGGTCTGTCCCGGGCATGTCTTTGTAAGACCAGGCAAAGACATCCTTGTATCGTGTGAGGAGGTTTATGAATTGTTCTCTCTCAACGGGATCTAGGGAAGTTCCTATTTTGAGGTTTTGGACTTCTAGAAATGTTCCGACGTTTATGGATTTGGTATCCTCGATTACAGGTGCTCATAACTCTTGTTTTGCTATCTCCCTCAAGGTTTCAGGTGGGAGGAAAGACTTGTAATTGTCATCCGGATCACTTATGTTTTGTTCGCTATCGATAATGTCATTGCATGTTAAGTGCGACGAGTCACATGCAGAAGTGTTTTTATTATTAGTTAAATCAAGCACGTCGAGGACTTTTGACAAGGAGACTCTTTGCTCGTTTGACAGAGACAACAACAGGGGAATTCCGGGACAGGACCCGGCTTATTCTCGACAGACACAAAGGTGGATGGAAGACAGGCAATACTAGACTCTTGACCCGTTTCAGACTCAGATTCAGATTTAGATTCGAACTTTGTTTTAGATTCAGACTCAGACTCCTCGAATATCTTCCCTTCTTCTTGTAGTCAGCTTGAACTTCCTGTGGACTCTCGCCCACACCGCTCGCCCCGCGCGCACCCGCACAGAACCAGGTCACGGCGGCCACCCACGCGGCCCGTCGTTGGGAGCCGATCCGATCTCGCGTACGGGGCGATGTGTCGAACCTCGATTTGGTTGACGATTTGAATTGTACTAGATGGATATGGGGACATCCGTGTTTCTGTTGGAATTGATTGAGATGTGGGTGTAAATATTTAAAGACCAAAATGTTTGGTAATACGACCTTTTTAGTGAACTGAATTCGTTGCCGATTTGTGGAGTCGCCACCGAGTAATATAGAGAACTCAGAAACCGTTCAAGTCAACTTTAATCCTTAGTCGGCTCAAAGATGAGTGACATGGGGACCTAAAGATAAAGACTTGTACCCTTAAGCATTCCATGTCTAGAATGACTCTCATTGCCAATGTTTTCGGCCATCCAGAAATCATAGATTCTAAGTAAGGGGTGAGGGTACGTACTGGGAAGCCAACATTCGATAGACGTACGTCCACACCCAATCCTGCCCGCACGTAGCGGCCTCTACTAATCAATCGGTGGGCTGATAACTTCGTTCCTTAATTGTAGCGTAAGTACGATAACATCCGTTGTTTTAAACCCTATATTTTTGCTATGTTGGTTGATTAAGGACAAGTAAGCTTTTGTCGTCGAAGTAATTGCTTTTACATTCTTTGCATGCAATTTCACGTGACAAGCAGGCCATGAAAAAATGCACGTAGGAGAGTAGAGAGTACTACATATTATACGTATTAGCAGATCAGTTTTAACGTGATAATATGGATATTGGTCATTCTCGTGGTATACCTTACCTGGTATTCTGCTTAAGATGCGTTGGTTCGGTATTAATAAGGATGCATCGAACCACGTGTGAGGGGTGAGCATCGGGACTAATACGGAACTCAACCACCACTTGTTCAGTTTGAGTTCGTTTATGTTTTGAATTTCGTGTTAGGTTATTTAGCATGCGATTATGGTCATAAAATTGGTAAATCATACGAAAGTGGTAAATGCGATATGTAAGTAAATCACATTGTGAGGAGTTGCACCCTCAGAGTATACACTAAACGAGACACAATGTGTAGATGATTGAGAATGGATCTCATGACTACTCAGGTTTAGTTTAGGGTGTTTTAGTGCTTATGGTTGAAGTTGTGGACGTTATGTATGTTTACGACGCGTCATGGACCTAGTATCCATATGAGTCGGACTCGACGTTTGATGGTGGGATTTGTCGTGGATCCCACCGCCAAATAAATAACCAACTAGCACCTAACGGTAGTTAGGGTAAGTCGGGTCGTGTCCACAGAGACGGTGTTGCAAGGGTTTGACTAGGTTGGCCTAAAACGAGACTAAATCACCAAACAAACACAAAGAAACAATAAATGGAAAACTATAATGGAGAAGAGGTAAGAACTAGACCAATGGTGAACTAGACTATAACAATGCTAAACAATGCTAATAATCAAACTAACTAACAAACTAACGAAATAATGCTAACTAAGAAGATGAATCAAATATGAAGAAGTGGGTTAGGTCGGGTTCATAAGCGTAGTAGGGTGACTTGGGTGGTTAAGGGTGTATATGACTCCTAATTGCTAGATACGGTCCGGGCGGTCGCAACTTAAACCGATGTCGATGACTATTCTCAACATGCCCACACACAAAACAAACAATGAGTAGAAGAAGACTAGCATGAGAAGCATGGCCACTACAACTCAAACCAGCAATTCAACAAACACATGGTGTGCCAAGTATGTGACTAACAACAAAGATTCACCCTTTACCCCTAATCAAACCCTAATCACCCATATCCTACCCTTAATCCTCCTTCTAACCCACAAGTAAACTACTCACTCATAATCAAACTAACTACAACAATAAAAAGAGAAAACAACACCATAACCCTAACATTCATCATCAAGAACAATATGAACAATAACAATCAACACTAAGTAAAGATTCAAACTTGGATTGATAACAAAGAACAAGAGTAAAGAAGGATTATACCAACAATAGGATGAAGAAAAGATGCAATCTTGTATAAATAAGAAACCCCAAAATAATCCCAAGGTTGTCAAGCTTGGAGAAATCTTCAAGTATCTTCTTAATACAAGAGCTAATTAACTAAGATTAACTAGAATTAACTAAAGATTAAAGAGAGATTCTTGCTAATGTAAGGAACTAAATCTAGGGTTTATAACTTGTAGAGAGGCTTAAGAAAGTCTAAACTAAGGTAAGATCCATAAACAATACAAGAGGGAAGTATTTATAGGGTTACAAGAATGAAGGAGGGAGGAAAAAGAAAGTTCGGCTACAGCTCGCCGGTCCCGACCGGGACGGGATCATCCCGACCGGGACGGCCGGTGGTCCCGACCGGGACGGGTTGGTCCCGACCGGGACGGCCTGGCAGTGGCTCCTCTAAAAGTGCACTTCATCCCCGACGGGATGAGGTGCATACCCGTCGGGGATGAGTCTTGTAGGCCTCCAATATGATCCTTTTGGTCTCTCCTTGCTTCACATGGACTTCTCATCGATTCTCGGGACTCGGGATCGGGTCTCGGAGGCTCGGGATTGGGTCCCAAGGTCTCGGGGTCGATTCCAAAGCATCGAGTCATCGTTCCTTTATCTCGCTGGCTCCAAAATGTGTATGAATCGAGTCGGAAACGCTCCAACTCTTCCAAATGGGTCTCGGGAACCTGAAACGAACTAAAGGAAGCATAAGAAGCCCATAAGTCGCTCCCAAGGAGCGATTCCACAAGGAAAATGGGACCAAAACACTACGAAATAGGCACTACAAACTACACTTATCAACTCCCCCACACTTAACCCTTACTCGCCCTCGAGTAAGCACATACTAACTACTATACTAGCCGAATGGGTATTAGCGCACCCTACTCCCTTTCAACTCACGCGAGTTCACTTAGAGGAAAAGTGCACTCCGCAAGGCAAGTCGGGTCTTGCGACAAAACTGCGGATGCAACCGGACACAAAGCACATAAACAAACAAACACACAAACAAACACTCTAATGGTTGCACCCAAAAGAAAAGAAATACCGCTTCCCTCAACCAAGCGGTGAAAGAAGCACCGGTTTAGGACTCAAGGCAAGTGACAACGTTCCGAAGCTAGCAATACAAACCAAGATGGACTAAAACCTAATAGTATGACTACAAAGCAATAAAAACGTTGGTAACTTTCCTCGGTTCCTCCTAACCTTCTAAGAACGTACTACGGGACGATCGGCGGGATGGAAAAAGGATGAACCACGGTGTTAGTCGATACTGTAGGTAAGTGAGACCCCACCGCCTTTAGTAAAAAGCCAAGAGGGTCGTCCCATGCCCAAAACCGCCTAACTAGTCCAAGTAAAAAGGGGAAATGATTGCAAAATGAGGGAAGACCGACTAATGCCGCTATCATCCTTCCTCGGGACTCGGTCCTTTGGTAGGCACTTCACGGCAAAATTCGGAAAAAGGCTTATTTTTGTGGGGTTAAGATCTTTTTGTGAGACGATTTTCTTTTGGCATTTTCTCTTTTCTTTTGCATTTTTGCTTTGTTGGTTGCCATGCCATTTCTTTTTCTTCTTTTCTATTTTCTTTTTGGCTTTTGTGCCTTTTCTTTTTCTTCTTTCTTTTGTTTCTTTCATTTTCTTTCTTTTTCTTTTCTTTGCCCTTTTGGCATGATTTGGCTTTTTGGCGTTTCTCGACAATTAAGAAAGAGAGAATTCAACAAATTGCATTTTATTTGTGTGGGTATGTGTAGGAGGTAGGTGAATGGGTAAGTCGGGACGGGCCCTTCCCTTCAAACCCACAAAAAGTGGAGAACTTGGACTAATCAAACGATCCTAGACACGGTCACCTAAGGGACGAGACTCGGTAACCAAGGTCTTTTCACACCGTGGGTGGTCATAATGGTCAAAATGCAAATCCCGTAGTAAATCCCTAGTAAGCTAGGTGGACTCAAGGTAAAGGACCAACGAAATCATTGATTTAGGGTCATTCTACTAGATTAAAGTCCAAGACTCGATTTACACTACTAGGAAGGGAAAGTACACACTCACACACTAGCCTCTAAACCGGGTTTTCGAAAACGGTTTACACACAAGACACACAACATAGCACAACACAAAATTAAAGACATGACGAAAATGAACGAAAGAAAAAGAAGCAAAAGCAACAAAACAAAAACAAAACAAAACAAACACATGAACAACACAAACACCACCCCTAGCTTCCAAACGAATCACCAAACCACCCACAAACTTTACAAAGCTCCACCCGAGCACACAACATCACAATCTCTTCCAAACCTCGCGAGAGATAAAGAAGAAAAAGGGATAAGATGTTACCGGTAGTCTTGAGAGCCTTCCAAAGTTAACGGCGATTAAAGTAACCTATAAGGGAAAGGGAGGCAAAACACGCACACAAAACAAATATACGACACAATGACACAAGAGGAAAACACACAAAAGAAAAATCTTTTTGATTTTTTGTGAAAATTTTTCAAATTTTTATGGATTTTAAGGATGTTTTCCAAAACCTAAGAAAATAAAACTAACTACGCTAGAATATCGCTCCCCCACACTTAAACCGAGCAATGTCCTCATATGCTCAATCGTAGTGTGCGGAGAGACAAAAGAAAAAGAAAAGAAACTACGAAAATAAAGCGACAAATTAAAAATGAAGATGAATAAAAGGTAGAAGGTGTCCGGCCGGGGTGTAGTCAAGTCACCATGGGCCGAGACGAGAAATAGATATGGATGGGGGAAGAAATAAAAAGAAAGAAACAAAAGGAAATGGGAGGGGAGGACTAGGTGTAATCAAGTCACCTAGCCCGGATTCCGCCCAAATCCGACTAATTCCTACAAAAGGAGTGAAAATCTTGAGAAATTTGGATTTTGAAATGACTCTCGATGTAGTCACGTCATCGAGAGTCGGGAGCAATAACTACCAAGGCCCCGAGGGCAACCATGACATATAAGTATATAAGGGGAAGGGAATAAACAAATGAAGACAAGCTACAAAAACGGAAAAGAGAGGATAGTTGTCGTACCGACCGGTTAGCAACTCACTCGCTCCATCATCTCATAAGTGAGAATAGGCACGTAGCTTTGTCCTTGTCGTCATTATCCCTCTCCAATCGCGATCCGGTTCCATGGTTGAGGCACAAAGGTATAGTGAGGGGGTTTCTGATGCGAATGTCGGTTTAAAGTGAAGAGAAAGTGAGGTGAAAACGTGCATGTAAGGTGTAAGGGTCATACAATGAGAGTAAGGACATGTAGGGAGGTTGGGAGGGGGTATAAAGTGGTTGGATGGTCTCAAACAATGAAGAAAAGAGCCAACGGAGGACAGGGGGGTCCGTCCCGGTCGGGATGGGTGGTCCCAATCGGGATGACTGTCTCGTCCAAGTCGGGAAGACCTCGTCCCTGTCGGGATGAGCTGTCAGTGAACCCATCTTTTGTGCACCTCATCCCAGACGGGATGGCATCCTTCCCGGTCGGGATGAGCCTTCCATCCCGGACGGGATGACCTCTTCTAGGCCGGTAAGAGTCTCCAAACCCTCTATAGCTCCCAAAAGCTCGTTCCAAGCTTCAAAAACCGACTTCCCTTCACACAATCCAAGCTCCAACAATGGCCGCTCTTCCCTAGGAATCACTTCCACTTCACACCTATCACAATAAACTCAAACAACACATCAAATTCCCTCCCTCACAACGCTCATCAATCATCCATATAATCAAGAAATTCACAAAACCAATCAAACTATAAGAGAAAGAGATATATACAAATAGACGGTTCTTGTGGAACTCCATCAAACCAAGGTGGTACATTCTTCATTCTTTTTCAACAACCAAAATTAGTTCCATCTCCATCAAGGGCACGAAGGAACAAGTCGAAGGCCCTAGCAAAGTCTTCAATCAAGCTCGAGATATAACCGACCACATACCAAGGCTCTTCATGGCCTTGCCTTGACGTTCCCGGGGCATCCCTATCTTCCAAGTTCAACGATTTGAACTTGTACTTTTGGTCTTTGGGGACATACCCAAACGTCCACCGGTCCTCATGTGGCCCCAAGGGAGGCTCATCCTTCTCCTTGCTTTTCAACTTGTCATCAAGCCCATGATATGGGCACTCATCTTCCTCCAAATCGGAGTCATCATCCTCAAGTAAATAAGAGTTCTTGTTCAAGCTTTGTCCCGACTCTCCCCCTAGATCGATGTCTTTAGTGGCTTGGATCATGTTGCAAGACTCATCATTAGTAGGCGAAGTGTTACCTTGGAGGTCAAACACTAGCCTCTCTTCGCCTAACTCGAAGGTGATCCTACCATTCTTCACATCGATCATAGCACCGGCGGTGTGTAGAAATGGGCGCCCAAGAATAATGAGAGTGTTGGCATCTTCCGGCATATCGAGCAAGATGAAGTCAACCGGAATGAAGAACTTACCGATTCTCACCGACACATCCTCTAGCATTCCCAATGGTCGGTTGAATGAACTATCGGCCATTTGGAGCGTGATAGAGGTACTTTAAGCTTCTTCATCCCAAGTCGGCAACAAATAGAATAAGGGATGATGCTCACACTCGCACCCAAATCGCATAATGCCCTTTCGATCTTGTAGTGCCCTATGGTGCAGGGGATCGAAAATCTACCCGGATCCTTCAACTTTGGAAGCGTAGAACCTAGAATGAGCTCGCTCACCACTCTTGTGATCGCAATGGTCTCTTCCTTGTCGACGGATCTCTTCCTAGCCAATATTTCTCTCATAAATTTTCCATATGCCGGGATTTGGGTAAGTAGCTCGGTAAATGGGACACTCACATCCAACTTCTTCACAATACTAAGGAACTTGTCATATTGAGAGTCTACCTTAGTCTTCATTTGCCTTGATGAGAAAGGCAACTTGATTTGGTATTTATTTTGCTCAATCGGGGTGGACTCTTCAAATGACACTTTCTTTTTTCCCTTGTCTTTTGCTTGAAGTGGGGGAAGCTTGTCTTGTTGGGGTTTCTCAACCTCCCATAAGACTTGCTCCTCCATTGGATTATCAAAGCTTGAGCTTTCTTGAATTGGAGATGCCATTTTATTTGTCGGTTCTTGCATTGGCTCTTGCTCACTAGGGAATGGAGGGGAGTCATAAGATGTACCTCTCCTTGTGGTGATGGCATTTACATGCTCAAATTTCGGTGTTTCGCCTTGAGAAGGTAGTTGTCCTTTTTGTCTTGAAGAGCTCCCCGAAGCAAGTTGAGATACTTGAGTTTCAAGCATCTTCATACGGGCATCTCTTGTCGCGTTTTCCCCTTGAAAATAAGCATAGAACTCTTGTTGATTATTTGACATCTCCATTTGACCCCTTTGCATCTCCATCATACATTTTTGAATGTCGAAATCATGAGTTGGAGATTGTGGATTGCGCGGAGTATTGGTGAGGGCTAATGGAGAACCGTAATCATGAATAGGAGATCGACTCCTAGGCTTGCTTTCTTGACGGTTAGCTTGAGTTGCTTGTTGTTGATGGTTCCCTTGAAACCCATGAGAATTGCCTTGATTAAGGCCATTGTTGTGGTTTTGTTGTCTTTGGAAATTTTGGTTTCCTTGGAAACCGCCTTGATTGAAGTTCCCTTGTTGGAACCCTTGATTGTTGTTGTGGAAGGTACCTTGGTTATTTTGCTTGAAGTTGTTAAAGGGCCTTGAGTTGCCTTGATAACCTTGGTTGTTGTCCCTTAAGGGAGGTGGAACATAAGGACGATGTTGTTGTTGGTGTTGAAAAGCTTGTTGTTGAGGGACTTGATTGGAAGCTTGGTATTGATTAGAATAGGAAGCACCTTGCTTGAATGCTTGAAAGGCATTCACTTGCTCAATACTCCCTCGACAATGCATAGGGTCATGACCAACGATTCCACAAGTGTCACACATGCCATAATAAGGCAAAGGAGGTGCAAAACTCAAAGCATTCACTTCATGAATTGAGGCTTGGTTGGAGGAACCGATGCTTCGAACTTGAGTGAGGTGACCTTGGAGCTTCTTGTCAATGGTCTCCATATGTGTCTTCAATTGGGCTCCAAGGTCAATGCTTAATTGAGTTATAGCATCAACCTCGTGCCTACCTCCTCGATTTGCCTTCCTAGGCCTAGAATATTGCGAATTATGCACCGCCATTTCTTCGATTCTCGCCCAAGTTTGGTCATCATCGACCTCGGTGAACCTACCATTGGAGCCCATGTTGAGTATAGTTCTTGAGTCCTCATAAAGGCCGTTCCAAAATTGTTGGACTAAGAACCATTGTGAAAGTCCATGATGGGGGCACGATCTAACCAACGACTTAAACCGCTCCCAAGCTTCATATAAACTCTCTTCATCCCGTTGTTGGAAACCGGTGATGGAGGCCCTAAGCAAATTAGTCTTCTCCGGAGGGTAGAAAGTTTGGTAGAATTCCAATGCAAGCTTTTTCCAAGTGTCGATGCCCATGGTTGCCCTATCGAGACCTTTAATCCATTGCTTCGCTTTTCCAATAAGAGAAAACGGGAAGAGTACCCAACGAATTTGATCTTGAGTAACCCCGGGTTGAGATATAGCGTCACAATAATTGGAGAAGGTCTCCATATGTTGGTGCGGGTCTTCGGTGGGCAAACCACTAAATTGATTCCTTTCCACAAGTTGAATGAAGTGGGTCTTGGCCGTAAAATTTCCGGCATAAGTGGCCGGTAGAGCATTGGGTCCCGGCAAGACGTCTTCCGTGAATGTAGAGTGAGAGGAAAATTTCGGCATTATTGGATGTAAGGGAGAAGATGGTGTAGACGGAGTTGAAGTAGATGTAGAAGGGGAGCTAGGACTAGAATCTCCAAAGGGATTGGTGAAATTCCCTTCGGCCGTCTCTCGAGATGCTTCCTCAATATCGCTTCCTTGAGCTTGCTCTTGATGGGTATTGCTTGCACTTGGTTGAGAGATCCTAACCCGGTTAATCGTTCGTTGGCGAAAAGCTCGAAAAAGCCTTTCCGGCTCTGGATTAAAGAGAAAGGATTCGCCTCCCCGCCTAGGCATGCACTACACACTAGAACAAACGTGAGAACACCTAGTGCTTTATGGGCACTAGGTAATGACAATAAACAAGCACAACTAGAGACAAAAAGAAAAGAAGGCTAAGAAATCAAGAAAAACTAGAGAATATGCACAAGATAGGATAGAAGGGCACAAAGAAGGGTAACTAAGTCTAGAAATAAGCAAAAAAAGTCTAAAGAATGCACCGTCCCCGGTAACGGCGCCAAATTGATGGTGGGATTTGTCGTGGATCCCACCGCTAAATAAATAACCAACTAGCACCTAACGGTAGTTAGGGTAAGTCGGGTGATGTCCACGGAGACGGTGTTGCAAGGGTTAGACTAGGTTGGCCTAAAACGAGACTAAATCACCAAACAAACACAAAGAAACAATAAATGGAAAACTATAATGGAGAAGAGGTAAGAACTAGACCAATGGTGAACTAGACTATAACAATGCTAAACAATGCTAATAATCAAACTAACTAACAAACTAACGAAATGATGCTAACTAAGAAGATGAATCAAATATGAAGAAGAAGTGGGTTAGGTCGGGTTCATAAGTGTAGTAGGGTGACTTGGGTGGTTAAGGGTGTAGATGACTCCTAATTGCTAGATTCGGTCCGGGCGGTCGCAACTTAAACCAATGTCGATGACTATTCTCAACATGCCCACAGACAAAACAAACAATGAGTAGAAGAAGACTAGCATGAGAAGCATGGCCACTACAACTCAAACAAGCAATTCAACAAACACATGGTGTGCCAAGTATGTGACTAACAACAAAGATTCACCCTTTACCCCTAATCAAACCCTAATCACCCATATCCTACCCTTAATCCCCCTTCTAACCCACAAGTAAACTAATCACTCATAATCAAACTAACTACAACAATAAAAAGAGAAAACAACACCATAACCCTAACATTCATCATCAAGAACAATATGAACAATAACAATCAACACTAAGTAAAGATTCAAACTTGGATTGATAACAAAGAACAAGACTAAAGAAGGATTATACCAACAATAGGATGAAGAAAAGATGCAATCTTGTATAAATAAGAAACCCCAAAATAATCCCAAGGTTGTCAGGCTTGGAGAAATCTTCAAGTATCTTCTTAATACAAGAGCTAATTAACTAAGATTAACTAGAATTAACTAAAGATTAAAGAGAGATTCTTGCTAATGTGAGGAACTAAATCTAGGGTTTATAACTTGTAGAGAGGCTTAAGAGAGTCTAAACTAAGGTAAGATCCATAAACAATACAAGAGGGAAGTATTTATAGGGGTACAAGAATGAAGGAGGGAGGAAAAAGAAAGTTCGGCTACAGCTCGCGGGTCCCGACCGGGACGGGATCATCCCGACTGGGACGGCCGGTGGTCCCGACCGGGACGGGTTGGTCCCGACCGGGACGGCCTGGCAGTGGCTCCTCTAAAAGCGCACTTCATCCCCGACGGGATGAGGTGCATACCCGTCGGGGATGAGTCTTGTAGGCTTCCAATATGATCCTTTTGGTCTCTCCTTGCTTCACATGGACTTCTCATCGATTCTCGGGACTCGGGATCGGGTCTCGGAGGCTCGGGATTGGGTCCCAAGGTCTCGGGGTCAATTTCAAAGCATCGAGTCATCGTTCCTTTATCTCGTTGGCTCCAAAATGTGTATGAATCGAGTCGGAAACGCTCCAACTCTTCCAAATGGGTCTCGGGAACCTGAAACGAACTAAAGGAAGCATAAGAAGCCCATAAATCGCTCCCAAGGAGCGATTCCACAAGGAAAATGGGACCAAAACACTACGAAATAGGCACTACAAACTACACTTATCAACTTTATCGAAGTACATATTTAAAACTACGTAATGTAAAGTTGTGCTAGATGACAATTAGTGACGATACGAATTCTTAAGGTGGATTCTCCTAGCTTTCCTCCGGCAAATCCGGTAGAGCTTCGCTACTGTGCTTGAGTTGGCTAGTCGAACACAGGTGCCCTTTTTCGTTCGTATCGAGCCAAGGACTCGAGGAACTACAAAGAGTAGTGTTGATTCGCGTATCGGAAAGAAAGTAATTGAGTGGATTGTACTTAGTGTCGGAGTGCGACAATAAGGAAGAGCAAGGAGCTCGTAAAGAGAGGGGGAAGCGGAATTGGAATTCTGAATTGTGTGTTGAAATGAGCGGAGATAGGGGTATTTATAGCTCAACTCGAGATCTCAGGAACCGAGTGACGTGGGACCCAAGACTGGGGCGCCTGAGTTGGGGCGGTATAATCCTTAGGCGCCTGGAGGGAGGCGGTGGAAATATTGAAGATCCGATTTGAAGACTTTCCAAAGCAAAGATTATACGTGATCTTATGTTTGCTTGGGCATTAAGACTTCCTATGTGACCTAACGCGTTGTGCACCGATGGGCCTCGGGTGCACGTCTAGAGGCTCGCTCGGCTTGACACGCAGACTCGGGTTTGACTTTGCGTATTTTGGGACCGATTTGGGGTCCCGATGTCGAAATTGACTCTAATTAGTGTCGACGTGACCGTAATGACATGACTTAGACCGTCTTGATGTTGAATTAATTTTTACGAGTAATTATTTGATCCGTTCTATAGAAAAACCATTTAAAACATCATAAAATCGTGTCGTGTTGTAGTCCGATCATCATCGGGTGTTCATTGGGCACTTCTGCAGCCACCAAGTTAGAATCTGGGTGTCTACAGAAGCCCCCTTTTTTACTGATGCTTAGACAAGGCGAAAGTCAAAGTATAGCCGCCCAGGTCAATCAAGGATTACGACCTGGTGGCTGTCAGTTTGGGTCGTTTTAAGTCCGTTAGACTACGTATTAAGGCTCGTCAACCAAGGCTTAGAAATCATACATGGTCTCCTTGCCTACTATCGTTTGTTGAATCTCTGGTCTGGTGCCTGCTTGTCTTGCTTTGGGTTGTTTAATAGCTTATTGTTTTGGTCTTTGACATGGACCTTTTGCTTAAGTTTTTAACGGGTGACTTCGTTTTGATTTAATCCTTTGTGGGTGATTGCGTTAAGTTAGATTTATTCCTCTTAGGAGGTTGCGTTGGTTTTAAGTTTAAATTTTTGGGAACAGAATTCTATTTATTCCTGGTCTTTCTTTGAGATAGTTTCCGACTATCTCTGGCCTATTCTTTGGGATAGATCTTTGTCCCTGGTCTTTTGCTTTCTTTGGGTTAGTTTCCGACTATCCCTGGTCTATTGATTTCTTTAGGATAGTTTCCGACTATCCCTGGACTTTTGCTTTTTGTAGGATAGTTTCCGACAATCCCTGGACTTTTGCTTCATTTGGGATAGTTTCTGACTATCCCTGGACTATTGCTTTCTTTGGGATAGTTTCCGACTATCCCTGGACTTTTGGTTTCTTTGAGATAGTTTCTGAATATCCCTGGTCTTTTGCTTTCTTTGGGATTGTTTTCGACTATCCATAGACTATTGCTTTCTTTGGGATAGTTTCCGACTATCCCTGGACTATTGCTTTCTTCGAGATAGTTTTCGACTATCTCTGGCCTATTGCTTTCTTTAGGATAGTTTCCGACTATCCCTGGACTATTCTGTATTTGTGAGCGATTGTTTAGATTTGGTGATAATTTTGTTTCTGATTCTTGTCGTATAAACTCATGGCGAGTGCATAATGGTGTTTACATTGGTTCTTGTGTTTGCATTGGTGCCTGTGTTTGCATTTGCTTTGGGGACTTATGGCTTTCCTCTGTGGATGCGAATTGGTTTCTCTAGATTGGGGATTTTCTAGGGTAATTGGTTTGCGCATGAATTTGGTCATTCCGAGTCGATAGGTACCGTTGGGAGATTTACATGGGTTTGCGTGACGGACTGTGCCGGCTTATGAGATGCTCTTGCTAGGATAGTGTATTCGGGGTTTCCATAGGTTTTAGTACGGGCTGTCGTACTAGTTGAAGATTTCGTGTGTTTTGCTTATTCCGCTGGGGAAGGGGTAGATTGACTCGAATCATCTTGTTAAAAAGGGGAATTTAAGGCTTAGCTTGCTTAGTCTGCTGATGAGGAGCAGATCACCTCGTCATCGTTTATTTTGTTTTGTACGTGAGTGTACGGCTTGTGAGTATCGAGAATTACATCCGGATTACCTCAGTTTTCATTTTCGATTGCAAGGTCAAGCACGCGTTATAGGGCGACTTGAAATTGAGGGGCAAAGCCCCCAGCGACTAAGAACTCAGTCGCCTGTTTTGCTTTGTTCTGGAAATCGAACGCCCGCACTGAGGCCGTCCAAGTTTTGCTTCTCGATTTTGATTAAAGGTTGCGATTGAAAGGGTGGTGCTTTCATTCGACTTGGAAATTGGACGCGCGCCCTCCTTCTGCTCAAACTCGTACTTTCGACTTTGCTCAACCGATTTCCGACTCGATTTTTGCCGTATTCGATCATGTCGACTCTGGGTAAGTGTTTCTTACTCACCTATTGTCGATTTGAGCTTAATTGGTGTAGTTGTGGGTCGATTTTGCTAAAACCCTAAAATCGATTTGGGTACCTTGGTTTTGCTATGTTTCTATGCTTACTCTTGGTCCCCTTGTTGAATTAGGGTAGAATAGAGCTTCATAGTGTAGTTATTTTCTTTAGGTGAAAGCTTCGAGGTACATTAATGGCCTCTCATGGGTAAAAACCGAAACGCTAGGGTTTACGGGTACCGAGGGAGTCCCTATAGCTGGTCCTAGTGGTGAGGCTACCGGGTCGAGCTCGCTGACTCCTCGGGTGCCCCGTAAGTGGCGACAAAGCGTTCCTTTGCAGCGCCTTGAGCTTGGAGCCATAGACGAGGCTAGTTTTTATAGAGTCACGAGGCGTAAATTGCCCGTGACGGTTGCTAGGAGGACGCATGTTCCTAGGCTCGTTGATGAGGCCGAGGAGGTTGCTTATGAGGATGCCGTTTGGGCTCGGGATTGGGACGGTCGGCAGCTACTGCTGCGTCCGGATCTGCACGTGTCCAGTCGTATTGTAGACGACCAGGTGAGTACCTTGATTTCTGTTATTGGTTCATGTTTTGACTTTGATTTGTGCTAGTTTTGTTTATTCACAGTCGTACTGTCTCGGTTTGGAGCCCCCAGGTCCGACGAGGACCTTTTCGGGCTTCACTACGTGCTTAGAGATTTATGCACAAAAGCTTAGCCCCACGGCTAAGAAGGTGGTTATGGGAACGGCTCTGGTCCCCTTAGTCGGACATTGGGTCCGGTTGATCGGTTGCAAGACTAAGTGCAACCTGATGGTGGTTAGGGCGATGATAGATCACTTTCATGACACGACCTCGACATTCCACATGTCGTTGGGCAAGGTCGACATGACTTTAGAGGATTTTGGGGTCATCACGGGGCTGCCTTGGGGTCCCGAGTCAATTAGGTGGGCTCCGGAGGGTCCTAGGTTAGATAGTGCGGAGGTTAAGGGCTGGATCGGGGACTGTTTAGAGCCATCGGCTTTCAGTACGCCCCATGCTTTAGTTAGTTCATACATCACCGACCACTTCGAGAGGATGACAGTCTTAGAGGGTCGCGTTCCCAACACGGCGGCGTAGGACGCCTGTCTGTGGTTGTGGTATTTCCTGGGGTCGACCCACTTCTCGGATAAGGGCGAGAGGTTTATTACAAGGATTTTGCCTTTCCTGGCTGACTTGAGTCAGCTGGGACGTTTTGACTGGGTAACTGCAGGTTTTGCGGAGATGACTCGCTACGTGATGATTTGTAGGAACAGGAGGGGAGTAACGAGGAGGGGGTTGTATATGGCGAATGGGGAGGAAGAGGAGGACGTGGTCCTAGAATCTAAGGCTCAAAAACACGTAGAGTCGTTAGTTTTGCGCCGCACACTGCACTCGCTTGCTAGCCCTACCATAACCGAGCAAAGGGACCATATATTGCACACCCGATGTGGAGTTAATGATAAGTGGTGTAATGTAATTGTTGAGGGAGGAAGTTGTACTAACGTTGCCTTACAGGAGATGGTGAACAAACTAGCCTTACCACAACACCCCACCCTAAACCCTACACATTACATTGGTTGGATGACGGGAATAAGGTGAAGGTCACGAAGCAAGTTAGGGCTGGTTTCACGACAGGTCCTTACAAGGATGAAATCATGTGTGACGTAATCCCCATGGATACATGCCACATTCTTTTGGGCAGGCCATGGCAATTTGATCGTTATGTACTCCACAAGGGAAGAAGAACCGAGTATATCCTAACGGAAGTGTAAGCAGGTTGTCCTAAGGTTGATGGCGCCAAAGGATGTTCGTTCGATACATTCTAATCGTTCTAACAAACCTAGTTTGTCCATCTTTGCCAGTGAACGAGATGTTAAGCAGGTTTTACCTAACGGAGAGCCCGTCTATACGCTTATATCGTCAAACGTATTTGTGGTTTCAAGAAAGGAAAAATCTAACCAAGGTTACATTAACCTTGGCCAACGTTACCCTAACCTTGACTCAAACGAACTTGTACAGCCCCTATTGCTAGAGTTCGAGGATGTATTTCCAAGTGACTTACCACCCAAATTACCTCCATTTCGTGGGATCGAGCATCAAATCAATCTAATCCTTGGTGCGCCTTTACTAAAAAAAGCCCTATATAGAAGTAATCCCGAAGAAACCAATGAACTCCAACGTCAAATCGAGGAATTAATGGAAATAGGTTATGTATAAGAAAACATGAGCCCATGTGTGGTTCCGGCCTTACTCGTACCAAAGAAAGACGGATCATGGAGAATGTGTATCAACAGTAGAGCCGTGAAGAACATCACCATAAAAAATCGATTCCTGATTCCGAGACTTGATGATATGTTTGATGAACTTCATGGTTCCATGATATTCTCCAAGATTAACCTTCAAAGTGGTTATCACCAAATTCAAATGCGAGAAGGAGACGAGTGGAAGACCGCCTTCAAAACAAAAAAAGAGCTATATGAAAGGTAGTGATGTCATTCGGTCTAACCAATGCGCCAAGTATGTTCATGAGACTTATGAACAAAGTTTTAAAAGCCTTCATTGGCAAGTTCTTGGTAGTATATCTCGATGATATACTAATCTATAGCAAAGGCGTTGAAGAAATTTTAGGGCATTTGCGTCGAGTGTTCGAGGTCTTGAGAGATTGAAAACTCTACTGCAAAGCTGAAATATGTTCGTTTCTAGTGGACAACATCGTATTTCTTGGATACGTGGTCTCTAAGGATGTTGTGTCTGTCGACCAAGAAAAGGTTGAAGAGGTTCGGTCATGGCCTATTCCTAATACCGTGAATGAAGTCCATTCTTTTCATGGGTTAGCATCCTTCTATCGACGCTTCATCCGCAATTTTAGCATCGTGGTTTGTCCAATAACCAACTGTTTGAAGAAGGGTGTGTTTGATTGGGATGATAAAGCCCAAAAGACTTTCGAGGAAATTAAAGAGTTTTTGTGCAATGAGCCTATACTCGCTCTTCCTAATTTCACTCAACCCTTCGAGGTTGAATGTGACGCGAGTGGTGTAGGCATTGGATCGGTTCTAATTCAAGTTAAGAGACCTATATCATATTTCTCAGAAAAGCTAGGAGGTGCTCGATGTAAATATTCGTCATACAACAAAGAACTATAGGCGATTGTTCGTGCGCTTGATCATTGGAGTCACTACTTGTGCCCTAGTCATTTCATTTTACACTCGCTTCACAAGTCGTTAAAATATATTCACGGGTAGCAGAAACTCAATGCACAACATGCGAAGAGGGTCGAATTTCTTCAATCATTTCATTTCTCATCCAAATATAAAGAGGGCAAAAGCAACGTAGTTGCCTATGCACTTTCAAGAAGATATGCCCTACTCACTACTTTCGAAGTCAAACTACTGAGTTTCGAATTGATTAAGGAATATTATGCAAATGATGAGAAATTAAATGAGATTGTCGAAGAATGCAAAAATGGCGGGTATAAGGAATACACGATGCAAGATGGGTTCCTGTTTAAAGGCAATCGTCTTTGTATTCCTAAACATCTGATTCGAGAATTACTTATCCGAGAGGCACATGGTGGAGGATTGGCAGGCCATTTTGGGGTGAAAAAGACCCTTGATATACTCCATGATCATTTCTATTGTCCGAGAATGATTGGCGATATACAAAAAATAGTGGGTAAGTGTGTTACTTGCCACATGTCGAAAAGCTCATTCAAAACCGACGCATACATGCCATTACCTGTTCCCGAACGCCCTTGGGAAGATGTCTCCATGGACTTCATAGTAGCCTTAACTCATACTCAAAGAGGAAAGGATGCAGTAATGGTCGTGGTGGATAGGTTTTAAAAAAATGGCTCATTTCGTACCATGCCATAAAACCAATGACGCGAGCAACGTCGCAAATTTGTACTATCGTGAGATTGTTCACCTACATGAAGTACCTAAAACTATATTTTCTGATCGTGACTCGAAATTTCTAAGTTACTATTGGAACACGCTTTGGAGAAAGGTCGATACTAAGCTGCTATTTAGCACTTCACATCACCCACAAACAGATGGATAAACTAACGTGATGAATCACATCTTAGGAACTATTTTCCGAGGTTTGGTGAGTAAAACCCAAAAGGATTGGGGTCCTTAAACTTGCACGTGCCAAGTTTTCCTACAATAGATCTCCAACCTATGCCACATGGCACTCACCATTTGAGGTAGTCTACGGAGTAAACCCGTACTTACCCACGGACTTACTGCCCATGCCAAAGGAAAGAATTGTGAATAAGGATGCGGAATCTAAGCTCAAAGCCATGGCAAAGCTCCATGAGCAAGTTTGAGCAAGGATAGAAGTCGTGAATGAAAGCTACAAGAAGAAGACCAACAAGCACTGAACACCAAGGACATTTCAAGCGTGTAACTTAGTATGGTTACATCTTCGAAAAGAAAGGTTACTGGGCAAAAGAAGGAACAAATTGGTGCCGAGAGCCGAGGGTCCATACAAGGTAGTAGTCGAGTCAACGACAATGCTTACAAGATTGAACTCCCAGGAGACGATGGGGTTCACGCTACCTTTAATGTAGGGAACTTAACTCCATACTTAAGTTAGGATAACCTTAAGGAATTGAGGTCAATACCTTTCGAAGTGGGAGGAGATGAAGCAAATGGGTCAGAAGAGCTACACGAATCAGATGAGGTGTTCATCGGACCAAACAAAGCTACTGAACACATGCTTGGACTACTTTATCCTAAGCCCACGCAACTAGGCGTGTGCCTACTCAAGCATGTTCAAACGTGCGCCTCTACCTAGGCCCAAATTCTTGCCACCTACACAAGGATCAAGCAAAGGAATATTACTTATCTTATAAGATCTTGTGGAGGTAGCATATTATCCATAATAGGTGATGAGGGTCGGTAGCTTGCTCCGGGTCGCCTGCTAGGCAGGCCCTCAGAAGACCCAACCCAAGGAACCCGGGAACCAACCCGGCAGACAATCGGAGTAAAATCACTAAAAAGAGAACCCCCTGGGGACAACTTCATACAGTCGCCTGCCCGGCAGGGCGATGCGGCCTGCTCAACCCGGCCTTCGCAGAACCCCCACCTGCCTGTCCTCTGGGGAAATCCCCGCAGGCAGGGCAGGGACCACCAAGGGGCCCCCTCGTCATTTCGCCTAAGGTAAATGAGAATGGGTGAATGAGGTGAAGCCACTTGTCACCCCCTCATCCACCCATCCTCCTTCTACTTCTCTCTCTTGTGGGAAGGTATAAATACTCTTCCATTGCCCACAAGAAAGGGGTTGGATTTTCTCTCTCTAGACTTTCACTCTACAACCGCCACCTAGCTCCTCAAGAGCTAGGTTTGTCAAGGCATTTTCACGGACTGACTTAGGCATCGGAGAGGGTTCCCTCGGACACCTCTGAGGCCTTGTGTGTTCACTGTGCAGGAAGCAGGCCACTCTCGCCGGGAAGGTCCGATCGCCAGAGTGAAAAGAAGGGGAGACCGAAGGAAGTTGAGCAATCATCACATTAGAAGCATTACATCTTAGAGACCCGAATTCATTGTCGGGTTAATTTTTTCCGATACCGGAACAATAGGAGTAGGAGAATAAAAGGGGATATGATGAGTTTATCTTATGATACACTCTTGTTAAATAAAAGGCAACAAGGAGAACTCCGTATATGTGGGATATCAAACAATCTCGAAGATATAGCAACGATTACACAAGAGGATCTTTACCAAACAACAAAGATGTCAAGATCCCCAACATATCACACACCATCCTTAAAATTCGAGCAAGCATATCACATATCTAGGGAAGGATTTGATTAGTAGGATATTTCATATTATATGTTAACAATTAGCATAGTTATTTTTAGGCAACGTAATATTCCCCATGATCACGAGTTGATCTTCAAATGTAGGCTATATAAGCCGTATTACTTCATGAAATAAAGCATCAAATATTTCAGAATTAAAAAAAACACTTGCAAACTCTTGATTAAATCATTAATGTAGCGTTTAAACTTCGAGAAGGTACTTCGAAGGGTTTAGAGGGTTGGTGCTCAAAACTCTAAACGATTAATTCCGGGTTCAAGGCCAAACTACGAGTTAATTATCTTTTAGTTACTCACCTATTAATATCCGATCACAAAATATAGAAAAGCAAAGCATTTGCTTCCCAAAAATAGGCGAGCCACAAAACTCAATTTCCCACGAGACTTTAACCACGAACCAAGGTTACAATAACCTTAGTTCAAATATTACACAAAACTCACATCATCGTTCAAGATTATATTAACCTTCGTCACTTACACATTCCTTGCTTCCGCGTTCGTAACAACTTGCTTGACCTCGTTAACTCTGAATCTCTTATTGCTACCTACACTTTTCATAGCCTCTTTACACAAAATTTTATATGAGACGGTCGTACATATAAAACTGAATAATTAATCAATTTTACGATTGAAGCATGAAGATACCAATATATGGTCTCATACAAGAATCACTACCCCTTCAAGTCTTCGTTACTCTTTTGATAACACGTGCGAGTAGACTTGCAAAACTAATCCAATCGAAAAGACTCCTCCTTTAGTGTTTCAAAGTGTATATCTTTACCTAATTTTGTCAACTATTTGAAATACTTAGATTTGCAAATGTTGATGCTTGACACTTCCTCTTATTCAACTTATTCGTTAGGTTTGTTTAAAATTCCTGTTACAAAATAAAATCATAAAAAATGATAGGAAGGAACATGTGATTTACTTATTGCTATGCTTATGTTTAGTTAGTGTTTCAAAGTTTAATTTCAAGTTTCACCATTTATAAGTTTTGTGCCCTGTGAAACTCACGGACATTTTTTTTGTATATGGATCTACTGCCTTCTATTTGAATTGATCTACTGGATTTTATAAGTTCGTACAATTTGCACCAGATACACTTATCACTGTTGTATATTATTTTATGGTATTTCTTGCCATGTTTAGGTCTATAACAGCTTCCAAATGTAGATGACCAAATCAGGTTTCTCTATACTAGCAGTGTGCAGTGAGAGGTATTAGAAATAATGCAAAGTGGAATTGTTGTCCATTCTTGCATTGTAAGAGCATCTCCCATTAGTAGCATATTAAACCTAATTTATTAGTATGGTTGTGAATGTCATTATATTTAGAAGAATGACAATTCATTTTCCATCTTAAAGTGACTTTGGATACGTTTCGAGGTAGTCTCTTATGACACTTATTATATAAGTATGAGAATGATAAGACATATGGACACATACATCAAATGTCATCATCCAAATCTCTTTGATAAATTCTGAGTATACCATCGAGTTCCAACTCCTAATGGTTGAGTACACAACCTTTTAAGAGTGTTGTGTGACCTTGGGGGACGACACCCATTCCGATTTGTACCGTAGTCGGGGCAATTTCGTTTCTCATTCAGTGGCCTTCATACCACGACACAACAACGTATATTCTCTTGTTATATATCGCCCCTATAGTGACCCAATATTTCCAACAATTGAGAAACAAAATTTGTCACTATTATTGTTGTTGTGTTCATCATTCTTGTCATTGGAATGATTTCTTTTGGCAAAGATATGTGTTTTTGCGTGTAAGATTTAGCCCGTTGAGCGAGGGTGAGACAGCAGTTCGGTATTATGATAATAACTCGGTCTCTAGACCTCCGATTGGGACGTGTAATATGGCGTTGGAAAGCTAAGAAGAAGGGATACAACTCTTTAGATGAATTCTTGAGCTGATTCTGCCATTTACCCTTTGGAATGGGACACAATGTCGTGGTAGTATGCTGAAAGTTTTTGAAGGTTTATGAGTGAATGGTATTATCTTATTTTATTATCAATATTCATCCTTGAGAATGAGGTATGGTATCTAACAGCTTAGTTCTTATCTTCTTGTGATTCATGATTATAAAATAATTACGTTTGGTAGATGAGTATCATTTATCGTCATTGATTGGAAGATAAATTAGTATCTGATAAGAGTAGGATGTTATGTTGTTTTTGAACATACGTTGAATGTGCTAGTCTCAATATTTCATGTTGAAAAATGAATTTGCACATATATTTTTAATATTATTGATGGGAGGGATTTGCCGTGGATCCCCACCAACAAGTAATATAACCAACTAATCCTAACTGGGTAGAAAGGGTAAGTCGGGTCGAGTCCACGGGGACGGTAAAGAGTGTTTAGACCAAGTTCCACCTAAAGACTTGACTAGGTCTCGCGGCTAAGCTAAACTAGAATGATAAGAAGGGAAGGAACTATGACTAAAAATAAGAAAAGAAGGAGGAATCAAATAAGGAGAGAGTAGGGTTAGGTCGGGTTCATAAGTGTTGTAACACCCCGGCCCAATCCTAGGACCGGAAATGTTAACCGCGGTAGCCCGCCAGGCTTTGTACTAGTCCCGCAGACCAACACGAGTCCTTCCCAGCGCATTTTGTCCTCACTCATGTGCATCCCAGAAACCTTCCCAGGAGGTCACCCATCCTAAGATTGCTCCCAGCCAAGCACGCTTAACTGCGAAGTTCTTTTGCATGGATGACCAGAAAAGAAAGTGCACTTTGTTGATATGAGTAGTACTTCAAATCCCTTTAAGCAAAGCTCATAAATAGGACATCTTCAATCAATGTGAGGTGTTTCAATCACTCCCACTTGAAGAACGCAACGTCCTCGTTGCGCCTGGCAGCATAACCGCTGACCCAGAATCCACCCCCGCTAGGTGCCAAATGCACGGTCGCAGGGTTGCTCTGATACCATTTGTAACACCCCGGCCCAATCCTAGGACCGGAAATGTTAACCGCGGTAGCCCGCCAGGCTTTGTACTAGTCCCGCAGACCAACACGAGTCCTTCCCAGCGCATTTTGTCCTCACTCATGTGCATCCCAGAAACCTTCCCAGGAGGTCACCCATCCTAAGATTGCTCCCAGCCAAGCACGCTTAACTGCGAAGTTCTTTTGCATGGATGACCAGAAAAGAAAGTGCACTTTGTTGATATGAGTAGTACTTCAAATCCCTTTAAGCAAAGCTCATAAATAGGACATCTTCAATCAATGTGAGGTGTTTCAAGTGTAGTGTGATGGTTGGGTAATCGAGGGTGTAGGTTTCACCTAGTCACTAAGGTCGGTCCGCGCTCTCGCGTCAAAGCCAATGTCCGCACTCTCGTGTCTAAGAGGAAACCCGAATACTCATGCAAGATATTACCCAATACACAAGGATTCAACCACAAATTAATCACCCAATGAGAAGAATAAAACAAGCAAGAGGAGCATTTGCAACTACTACTCTAACAAGCATTTCATCAAACACATGGGTTGCTCAACATATGACTAGTGACAAAGATTCAACCTTTACCCACAATCAACCCTAATCACCCATAATCAACACATAATCCCCCTACTAACCCCACAAAAAGGTCTACTCACACATGTTCAAACTAATACTAACAATAATAAGAGGAAACAACACAAATATCCAAACATTCATAATGAAACTAACAAGAGCAAGAACAATAAGAAAAGATTGAGACTTGAAAGATTAAACAAAGATTAAGAGAAAAGAGAATAAGAAGATTAATTATACCTACTAACAAGAGGATGAAAAGATAAGAACTTGCATTAATGAGAAAACCCCAAAACAATATCCCAAGGTTGTCAATCTTGGATGAATCTTGAAGAATTCCCTTAATACAAGACTAATTACTAAGATTAACGGTAAACTAAAGACTAATCTACACTAATCTAAGCTAATCTAGTCTAAAATAGTCTAGGGTTTAGTGGGTAATGAAGAACATAACATAAGATTACAAGAGGGGGGTATATATAGAGTTACAAGAACAAAGGAGAAGAAAGGAAGCAAGTGCGGGCTACAGCTGCCTCATCCCGTCCGGGACGAAATGGTCCCGACCGGGACGGAGTGATCCCGACCGGGACAGCATGGTCCCGACCGGGACGGACCCAAAACAGAACCCTTCGCATTTGTGCACCTCATCTCGGACGGGATGAGGTCCTTCCCGACGGGGATGGGTCTTGTAGGCCTCCAATATGATCTTCAAGGTCCCTCCTTGCTTCTCATGGGGTTCTCATCGATTCTCGGGGCTCGGGATCGAGTCTAAGGGGCTCGGGAATGGGTCCCAAGGTCTCGGGGCACCGAGTGATCGTTCCTTCTCTTCGTTGGCTCCAAAAGTGTATGAAACGAGTCAGAATCGTTCCAATTCTCCATGAATGGCCTTGGGAACCTAAAACGAACTAGAAGAAGCATAAGTAGCCTAGAAACCGCTCCCAAGGAGCGATTCCACAAGAGAAACGGGGACCAAACGCAACGAAATAGGCACTACAAACTACACTTATCAATTATGACTAAAAAGGTGAACATTTTCCTAAACTTTTTTCGAGTCTTGATATTACATCTCGCAAAAAAGATTTAGACTCATGTTTATGGAAAATGGTATGTGTATAGTCAAATAAAATAATTAATGCGATTATTAGTGGTGTAATATAATAATGATTAATTATAAAGGATTATTGTGCAAATTTTGATGGTTGGAAGAAGACCATGTGGAGATCAAATGCTCTTATGAGTAATGAGAGCAACTTTTGGATTTATTATATAGCCGTTATAAATTTATTATATTGCCGTTATAAATTTATTATATAGCCGTTATAAATTTATTCTATGCACTTAATATATATAATATTGAATATTATTCATTAATCAATTTATGAACATTATGTATGTTTTGCTTGAGAAAATTGAATATGTATAATATATGTTGAGATTATATATTAGTGTGATTTTTCGTATCCTTATTAATGTTTTGAAAAGGCACGTGTGTACTTGTCTTGTAAATTGTTTTGGATACATTTGGAAGAAGAATTTAACTTCACACTAGAGACGCATCAATGCTCACTCGAGTAAAATAAGCTATATGTGGGGGTTAAATATTTTATTTTTAATGACACGCATAATCTTGATCAAGTATGTATTAAATAATTGGATGAATTATTTGATAAATTACTCTAAGAATAGATTATGGAATAGATAAATTGTCAGACATATTTATTTGATATCTAAAAGTTGGGATGATTAATGAATGAATAATTTGTATATTTTGTTTGAATGATTATGTTTGTCACTATTTCGTGGTGTGACAACATGTGGGGGAAGTCATTCAACTTATTTGATAAAATTATTCATGCATCATTTTAAGAGTTGATATCTTATAATTTGTGAAGAGTATGTATATCTCTAATTGTGGGGGAACGTGATGATCGATAGCATGTTTTATACATGAATAATTGAACAAAATGTAAGAGTTTTAATTTGTTGACTAAGTCAATAAATAATGGTTGCGTAAGGTTAATTTATTTATGTTGTACATCTGGCTTACACCACAATATATGAGATTATGATGATTGATTTTATGTGAGTAAAGGTTATATATTTTAATTTGTGGATTTGCAAAAAGAAAATATAAGTGAAACAATCATCGAGATAGTTGTTCTCTAACATAAGAATGATGATGTATATATGGTGCAATAATGAGAATTGCAACATGTTGGATATTTATAAAGATGTTGGATCACAAGGTGAGATGCACAATGATCGTAACTTTCATCTTTATAATAATTTTATTATAAGTCTATTGAGAAGACTTTTATAATTTAATGTATTATGTATACGTATTATTTTGCTCTTTTAACCTTACCAGGATAATGCATGGTGATTGGGAGTTTAATATTTATTGCATAATTGTGGGGACATCAATTGCTATGGAATGTTTGATGCTAATTTCGGCTTAGCTTCATATTGCTAAAAATGATGTGTAGTGAATTACACATGGATTATGCAGATTTGAGAGAGTTGAAATCATCAAATATAATTTGGTGTATTTGTAAGGTTGAGCATGTAGCTCTTAATGATCTTATAGCCCAAATTTGGGTAGTCCTTGTGAGACGGACTTGATGAGATCACCGTAATGATAAAGGTTGAGCATATAGCTCTTAATGGTCTTATTCAACCGAAGTTCAATAAGGAATTCAAATCGAAAGATATTCTCTTATTGTAAGTAAGTTGTTGACTCATTTCAATAATACGTTAATTCAAATCGAAAGATATTAACGTCTAAGTGTCAACCTTTTCATATGCTCGGGATTTTTGTTTTCGGTTTACCATTTGCATTAGTGGGGGATTGTTAGAAATAATGCAAAGTGGAATTGTTGTCCATTCTTGCATTGTAAGAGTGTAGACACCCGCATTTTGACTGCCAGGTGTCTATGGCAGTTTCCAAAAAACACCCGATCATGATCGGACGCTAACATGCTTCTATGCGCTCAGATACGAGCTCAAATCCATTAATTGCTGGCTAACACACTTACAGAGTACAGATATCACAAAATCAACCTCAAATCCAGGTCCAGCGGGCCGTTTCCAATCAAATAAGGCTAATTTGGGCCGAAACCGACACCAGAATTAAAACCGACTTTTTGCGATTAGGTCAACCCTGGTCGAAGTCGTTTCCGAGACACACAAAACAGCCCCTCACATCATCAAAAGTCCAAGTCAAACACAAAACCCATCAAGCATCCAAAGTCAAGGTCCAAGTCAATGGACCCGCGCAACCCATTTGGGCCACTCGATCGAGTGCCCGACCCACTCGATCGAGTGCCCGACCCACTCGATCGAGTGGGCCTATTTCGAGCCCGGCTGCAGGCGTAACGGGCCACTCGACCGAGTTAGCCACCTACTCGGTCGAGTAACCCTAAACCGGGTGCCCTAGCATTGCCTATATAAGCAACCCCATGCACACATCTTTGACATCTTTTTACACTTTCGAAAAACCCTACACATACACATACAACGTCTCTTGTAAACCCTAATTCAACCCTAAGCATTACACTAGCAAACCCTAAACCTAGTTTTAGGAAATCAACAACCCGAGCCACCATAACTTAACCTTCATCAACCTCGAAGACTCTTGTGTTAAAGCCACGGTTACGAGTTCGATCCGAGACAAGAACATGTAGGTTGAGGGTGTCAAAACCCCTTCTTCTTTTCCTCTCTTTATGTCGGAACATTTATTTCGATGTCGGAGAAGCCGAGCGAATCAAGTCCTCTAATTTAAGCAAAGTGTCGATTCGTTAGATCCGATACTAATTTCATAGTTGGATGTCGAATCTAACAATCTAGTCAATTTAATTCAATTAATTCGATTTCTCGTTGATGCTAACGTAGATGCCACGTTGTAATTGTGACGCTACAAACGCGGAGAGAAACTCATATCGTTTTGATTGACTTAAAACGACTCAAATCAATTTTCTTTATTTTTTCGCTCTATTATTCCGTATCGATTCAATAATCGAATACGGGATATAACGAGCATTTAAATTTAGAATCGGGTATAAATTCAATAATATTTATATTCGGTTCAGTCAAATTGATGATTTATAAAAAACCCGAATCGAGCATAAGTCATACAATATTTATGCTCAATTCGGTAAAACCGTCGAGTTATCAAAAATCAAAAGCAATTTCTAAATCAATACAAAATTGCGAACGAATTATAATTCGTACAGGGGGCACTCGACCGAGTGCCTAGCCCACTCGGTCGAGTGGCACCCCAAAATTAGATCAGAATGCTTACTACGACCCCCACTCGGTCGAGTCTCACAGTGACTCGGTCGAGTGGCCATGTACTCGACCGAGTTGGCCAATACTCGGCCGAGTATGGTCCGAAACGCAAAACAGAAACCTTTTTTAGAGGTTCAGTCGATCGAGTCCATCGACCACTCGATCAAGTGGCCTCATCATGACCAAAACCGTGAGTCAAACATTCTTCTTCTTTCTAAATTCGATAGTATTTTACGACTTAGGTCAACACGTGCCTAATTAATCACGTGTATTACTATCTTTTCAAACCATGCATCATCTTGTTTACATCATTCAATTCAATTCAATATTTGCACAAACCGTTATTATTCGTTACATCGTCACTAACAGTTTGTTTGTTTCCTTTGTCAATTCTTGTCGTTTATTTTATTTTACTAAAATGAACCCACATGCTAAAATTCAACTTCGTCATTAGAATGAATCGCATTAAATTGACTTAGAAACCCTTTTCAATTCCATTCATGTGTTTAGGGAAAATAATCTTTGCATATCATTTTCCCGTTCAACTAACGCGCGTATTGGAAAGTCATTCGAATTCTTAGTAGAGGCTGCTAATGTGCGGGAGGGGTTGGGTGTCCTTCGTGGGCTTCCCAACACGTACCCTCACCCCTTACTCAGAACCTCGGTTTCCGGATGCCCGAAACCGTTGGAGCACGAGAGTCATTCAATACACAATATCCGATAATGTCGGTATTGGTATCAAATGCAAAGGGACGAGCCCAATAAACTCTGACATCGGAAATGGGCTGTATTTTGTATGCGACCACTACGACATAGAGTGGGCTCGAATGGTTCCGAATAACCACAAAACTCGGTGGCGACTCCACATAGACCTAAATTTCAATTCGATCCATTCTCATATGGAGATTCATTCGCCTACCCAAACCCGCGCGTGGCCGCGTCGGGGTGGACCTATGTCATGTCCACAATTTGGCGACTCCGCTGGGGATTAACTGATGCGTGACTTACCATCGGCATCTTCAGGGTGAGACTCGAATAGAAATCGTTTGACAAATACAATACGCGTTTTAGTTCCACGGTTCATGCATGACCCATATTTTCCCGGGCCGGTACTGGTGACCGACGTCCCACTATACCGTTGACGTACTCCAATATTGATATGTCAAAAGGTGTCCATAGTCGATTCAAGTGGGTTTCGCGGCATGTTCTAAGCTCAATTCGACTTAGAGAGTCCGTCCCGATCAACGTCTAGACTATGTACACTGGTATAGACCCTCTCAGACCGACCGAGACTTAGTGTAGAGCATACATGGGGTCGTTATAATGCTTGTGTGACTACGTGCTACTTGGTTTCCGAGTCGTTTTAAAAAATGTCAACTTTTCAAAAATTGCATCTTTTTCAAGACATTCGATTTCAAAACCCGGGACATGCCGAATTTAGGACTTATGATTTTACTCAAAATGACCTATTTTCTAGACGGTATGCTGCCCAATTCAAAACTCAAAATTACTTTCGAAACCCGCGGCCCAATGCTTTTTCGTTTTTCTCGAAAATTGGGCCCTCAACCGAGTTCTCTCGGACTTCTTCAAAAACAATCAATTTTCAAAACTTTCCTCTTCTTAGGACTTCCCGTATTTAGCAGTGTCGGGTCATGTCATAAGTTGTCGAGGTCTCTAGCATCGAAGCTCTGTCGATCTTACATCACGGGTTTCTTCCCTATCCCAGTCCGCCTTATTAGACTAAGGCAAGGCCCGCCTAAGTAGGACATACTCTTACAAAGGAGGGCCCATCAACACAATCGAGTCAAGAGTCTGGGGATGTCTCACGTGAACCTTCCTTCGAACAGGACTAGGCCCACTCGCCGAATCCTAAGGAAGGCCCACACTTCACAAATCACCCGTCTAGGTGTCTTTTCTCGAGCCGTCTCTTCTTTTAGTCTTGTTCGGGATGTACTTGCTATTCGGGGATTTGCGCTAGCTTCTGATTACGCGGTGTTCTTACAGACAGGCCACCCGCAACCCGACATCAACGCAAAATGGAAGAGTTGAAGGATGCCCTAACCAAGATCGAGAATCAACTGACCTCCATCCAGGCTAGCCAAGCAACGTTAGACACCCGTTTGACCGCCGTAGAAAAGACGGCCCCTGTTGACGGGTCCGGGACCACCGGGCCCATAGCTGAACTCATCAGCGTTGTTCGCAGGCTCGAAGAACAAGTTCACCTGTCAACAAGCAACTCAATCTACTCCAAAATTGCTCGTACGTATTCACCTTTGAATAACGAGCTACCTGCTAACCTCAACCTTACGGGAATTCCTATGTTTGAGGGTACCGAAGACCCGGTCCATCATATCCGGGCTTTCAAAGACTTTATGGCGGTCAAGGGGGTAAAGTTCACCATGTTTACCCACCTATTCCCCTCCTCTCTGAAGAAACATCCTAAGGCCTGGTACTACAGGCTCGATTCCAAGAAATATAAAACTTGGGATGATGTGGCGACCGAATTTGCTCGGAACTACGCCGACAACACTGAAATCTAGACTACAATGCGTACTCTGGAAGTGATGGCCCAAGAGCCCAAAGAAGGGTTCACCAAATACTTACAACAATGGCGGGCCGAGAGTGTAAAACTGGTCGACAAGCCCAATGAGAAGGCCCTAGTGGAGGCTTTTGTCAAGAACCTCCTCCCATCCTACCGGGTCCACCTCCGGTATGCTGTTATTCCTAATTTTGCTACCCTAACTGAAATGGGTACCAGGATCGAGGACGACCTAAGACTGGAGAGCCTGACTAAGGCCTCTACTAAAGGTTATGAAGGGGCTAGTTCATCTACAAGCAAGCCCACACCTGGAGCTGCAACTCGCAGCATCTTCGACGAGGTAAACCTGCTTGACACCTCATCTAAAAAGAATACACCAAATCGGGTATTCACAGATATAGGGACTACCTATACTTACGCCTTACAAAGGCTATCTTCAAAAGGCCTGATCCAGCCGATAGGCCCAACTGCAGAACCTCCAGTAGAGAAGAGGCCCAAAACTTATAATGCCCAAGCCTACTGTCAGTATCACCGGGGTAACGGGCATGATACTGAAAAATGTTGGAGGTTAAAGCACCTGATCCAAGATCTTATCGAGCGGGAAAATCCCGTTGCCCGGAGACAAACCGAGCAACAAAGAAAACCCATTCAGCGCCCATGCTATATTCTCGGGAGAGGTAATAAACTGTGCTCACCTCATTTCTCCTTTTATCCCATAAATCAATGGGATATGGTTCGATGATGAGGACGATGTCTACTTAGCCAAAGGGGAAGCTATCCCCATCACTCTCGAAGAGGTCCGAAAGGCTAAATCTAAAGCCTTAGTCAGCAACCACCTCGCCGCAGCCGGGCGCTCTGCTCCTATATCCGTCACTGAACCTGCCAGGACGGAGCCTACCCTCGAAGGACCAAGCCCAGACACGGCTCTGGTCCAGCAATTGAAGAGGGTTCGAGCTGACTTAACTGTATGGCAACTCTTAGTTAGCTCGCAAGCTCATCGGGAAGCACTGACTAAGGCTCTCGATGAAATCAAGGTCGACTCACAGGCTACCCCATCTGAAATGGTAGCCACTATCATGCCTTATCTCAAAGGCAAATCCAAGGAAGAGGGCCAACTCATCACCTTCTCCGAGTCCGACCTACCGGTATTTGGGCCCAATCATAATCTGGCCCTATACATTACCGTCATTTGCCGAGGCAAATACCTCCCGATGACGCTTATCGATGACGGATCCGCCGTAAATGTCCTTCCTCTAAGGACCGCAAAAGCCCTCGGCATCACAGATGTCGATTACCTTCCGACGGCGCAGACCATCCAGGCTTTCGACGGAAGCCCGAAACCTGTTGTCGGGGCCGTTAAACTAAGGATCATAACGGGCCCGATCGAAAAAGGGTTAGAGTTCCAGGTGATTGATGTCACCTCATCCTTTAACCTACTACTAGGGAGGCCGTGGATCCATGCAGTCAAGGCCGTGTCCTCTACCTTACATAAGAAAGTCAAGATGCCACTTCAGGACGGCATCATCACACTAGAGGCTACTCCTATCACCGTGGCTAGCTGTAATGCCACAAACCGTGCCGAACCACGAGGATTCGACATCGTGGGCATGATTGATGAGGCATATCTCTTCCAGCCTTACTTCACCGTTAGCATTGACACGATGCTACAAAATCTGGGCTACCTACCCGGAGCCACCTCAAGGTCGTACCTTCCGGCAGGAAAGATCATCGAGGTCCTAGACAACGGAGAGTCTCGGCTCGGTTTGGGATATACTATGAGCTCGGAAAATGCGGGCCGGGCGTATGCAATCAAGTTCATCACTCCCGTGTTTGGGGCGATCCAGGTGAGCCTCTACCAACCCACAATCACATATCCCGAGACCAAAACGGCTCGGGAATGCAATTACATCCTTGACGATATATTCACCATCGTCCAGGCCGAATCCTAGGAGGATGAAAACAATTCTGAGCCCGTGCTTGGGCTCTTATTTGGAGAAGACAAGGCCGTCCCCGCTCCGAAAGACGACTTGGTCAACCTGATCCTTCAAAGCGATCGGTTTGACCCAACGAAGCTGATCACCGAAGTTGGTGCAGATACAGGGAAGCTGGCCTAGAGAAAGACCATCAAGTGGACCGACGGTCAAGGACGGGTCTACAAGCTGACCACCGGCGAGGGAGACGTGCCGGATACCGAGTCTGAGTCTGAGTCAGAGTCGGAGTCTGAGTCCGAGTCTAGAGGGTCTGGCGCTAGAATCGTGTCTGTAACCCCTCTTCCCTTATCCACTGAGGTCTCGGGGCCTGTCCCAAGACCTCTCCCTATCCCGCCACCGACCAACGATCGGATGGCCGCTCTTTTCGAGCTTTTCACAAAATTTAATATTAATAATAATAACGAAAACCGTTCTGCTTACGACTTATCTTATTTCCAAAATTTTCTCAATTTCAAAGATTTTATATGCAATGACATTGAGAAACCTGACGAACAGGTACCTCTACCTCCACATCTGATCGAGCAGCTCAAACAAAGGGAGTCCCGGGATCCGGTAATCAAAGAAACCGAGTCCATCAACGTGGGAACCACCTTAGAGCCCCAGATGCTTAAGTTGGGCCTATCCTTAGATCCAGAGGAGAGAAGACAATTCACAGACCTCCTCCAAGAGTTCAAGGACGTTTTTGCATGGTCCTACAAGGACATGCCGGGTATAGACCGGGAAATAGCCGAACAGTGAATACCCATCAAAGATGGGTGCAAACCGGTAAAGCAAAAACTCCGAAGAATGAAGCCCGAATGGTCCCTCAAAGTCAAAGAGGAAGTTGACAAGCAATTCAAAGCGGGCTTTATACAAGTGTCTGAATATCCAAACTGGGTCGCCAACATCGTGCCGGTACCCAAGAAGGACGGCAAGGTACGGGTATGTGTAGACTTCCGGGACCTTAACAAGGCTAGCCCAAAAGATGATTTTCCGTTACCACACATCGACATACTAGTGGATAACACGGCCGATCATGCCCTTCTATCGTTCATGGACGGGTATGCCGGATACAATCAGATTAAAATGGCAGAAGAGGATATGAGTAAGACCACCTTCATTACACCTTGGGGTACTTACAGTTACACTGTTATGCCATTTGGGCTTATCAATGCCGGGGCCACTTATCAACGGACCGCCACTACTTTACTACATGACATGATGCACAAAGAAGTGGAGGTCTACGTGGACGACATGATCGTTAAGTCCAAAGACCGGAGTGGGCACACCGCAACCCTAAGAAAAATTTTCACCCGACTGCGCAAATACAACATGAGGCTAAATCCTCAAAAATGCAGCTTCGGGGTAACATCGGGCAAATTACTGGGCCATATCGTTAGCCAACGCGGCATCGAGGTCGACCCAGCTAAAATCAAAACCATCACCGAGATGCAACCACCCAAGACCGAAAAACAAATACGGGGGTTTCTCGGGAAAGTCCAATACATCAGCCGTTTCATTTCAAAATTAACCATGGTATGTGAGCCCATTTTCAAGAAACTGAAGATAGAAGAGCGAGTACTGTGGGACGAGAAATGTCAAACGGCATTTGATAAAATCAAGGAGATACTGTCTGCTCCGCCGGTATTAATGTCACCTCAACCCCGCTTGCCTTTGTCGTTATACCTAACAAAGACCGAGACAACCATGGGGGCTATGCTGGCCCAGACAGTTGATTCAGAAGAACGGGCTATTTACTACATCAGTAAAAGTTCCTCGAATATGAATGCAAATACACAATGCTCGAAAAGACGTGCCTAGCGTTGGTTTGGGCCACTAAAAAGCTCTGACATTACATGCTTAGTCACGAAGTACATGTATTATCCAAAATGGATCCTATCAAGTACCTGTTCGAGAAGCCCATCCTCAACGGCAGGATGTCCAGGTGGACTTTAATGTTATCTGAGTTTGACCTCAAGTTCGTACCATTAAAGGCCATCAAAGGTCGGGTAGTAGCCGAGTTCCTTGCCAATAGCCCAATATCCGAAGACGGACACACCGATACTTGGTCCTTTCCGGATGAAGACATATTCCATACCGATAATGAGACATGGGATTTGTATTTTGATGGAGCGTCCAACTTTCGAGGATTCGGGGTCGGAATTCTGCTAATTTCACCACAGGGAGAACACACTCCCTTATCAATCAAATTGGACTTTGACGTGACTAATAACGCAGCCGAATACGAAGCATGCATTCACGGGCTGCAAGCCGCCGCTGATTTAGGAGTAACAAACCTCCGGGTCCACGGTGATTCATCATTGGTCATCAATCAGGCTCTCCAAAAATGGAAAACTCGGAACGCCAATCTCGTAGCTTACCAAGCACGGGTAAGGGTTCTAGAGAAACAATTCCAAAAGGTAGAATACATTTATCTGCCCCGGGAAGAAAATCAGTTTGCAGATGCGCTTTCCAAATTAGCATCTTTACAGAATATCCCGGATCACCTGACCAGCATGCCAATCCGTGTCGAAAGACGGTCCGAGCCGGCGTATGTACACGCCATCCAGGACATCGAGCTAGCTTATCCAGAACCTTGGTATCAGTCAGTCCTAACTTACTTGGCAACGGGAGAGTATCCCCAGGGAAGTGAAAACCGGGCCAAGAAAGCCCAGCGGAGATTGGCAACCCAATTTGTTCGCACGGACGACGAGCAATTATACAAAAAGACGGCACAGGGGGCTCTTCTCCTATGCATCGACAAAATACAGGCCGAAAAGGTAATGGCCGAAGTACACGACGGTGAAAACGGTCCGCATATGAACGCCCATATGCTGGCCCGCAAAATCATGAGGCTCGGGTACTATTGGAACACCATGGAAACAGACTGTCAGTTGTATATCAAACACTGCCATAACTGTCAGATCTTTGCCAATGTACAGCATATGCCATCTTCCCTCTTATATACCATGACATCACCGTGGCCATTTTCGACATGGGGTATAGACATAATTGGAAAGGTGCATCCTTCCGGGACGGGAGGTCATTGTTTCATTCTAGTTGCCATCGACTACTTCACCAAATGGGTAGAAGCCGAGTCATACCGTGTCTTCCCCTTTCCCTTGTCCTTCGGGTCGCGCGGAGCCCGATGTCGCCGAGGTGGAGGCGAGGTGGAGGCGAGCATTCCCTAATTACGAGGGGAACCTCTTAACCTCGAACCCGTTTCTTTGACGACGGGTCTTCCATAATGGTCTTCGGTCCAAGTCGAGCCCGTACGTGCTCAGGTAGTCTATCCCGTGGGCCAAGTCGGTCCTGCACGGGTATCTTTCGGCCTAGTCTCTTTCCCAAGTCAGTCTGGGGGCTCACCTTCCCCCAAGCACCTTTAGCGCTAGACCCTCCAGCTTGAGTCTTGGTCTTCTTCTGTCCTGACATGAGACGGACTAGGGTAGTAGGAGTGTCTCCTTCATCAAAAAAACCCCTGTTGTCCTTAGCTTGCTCCCTTCGCAGCAGGTCGAAAGCTTCATCAACCTTCAGAGCAGCTCGGGCTTTAGCATCCCCTGCTTTGGTCCACTTTGTATAAGAGTCTGAAACCCAGATCGAATGGCGAGATTTGACAATGGGCCAAGTATGCCGTGTGTACCATCTTTGCATCCAGGTATCACACATTACATCAGTCAGTTGGGTAGGGTCACTCACAACTGCTTCAACTTCAGGGATTCGCTGGGTCCATCCATACTGCCTTAGTATGCGATCTGGGTAGAGCTGAATCGTCTGCCCGAAAGATAGGATCACCTAATAGCGAACTCTGTCCCTCGGGTCCAAACCACTCCAAAGGTAGATGGGCCACCACGGAACTACCCATCGAATTAACGGGCCACCATGGAAAGACAAAACCTCGTCCCAATACTTTTGCGTAATCTGACGAGAAAAATCAATGGCCCGCCGCCTCGTCATCACCTGGTTATGACGATAGTTGCTCGCATCAAGAGGAGGATCTATCACTGATAGCCTCTCATATAGCCAAATCTGCAAAAAGGAAACAAAACATGAGTTCCCGAGGAGAAATAGGCGTCCACCCAAGGCCACTCGGTCGAGTGCCTAAGACACTCGATCGAGTGGTACCCCTGCAAACAGCGGACTTTTTACGAGGGCACTCGGTCGAGTGCCAGGGTGACTCGGTCGAGTGCCCGCTGCAGCAAACCATCCGCGAAAAAAATCAAAAAAAATCGAACATCAAAAAAATAAATTGCAAAGTAACATACTTGCAGCAATCGGGTGCTCCCGGTAGGACGAATTGATGAGTCCCTCTTGCGGCTGTCCAATCCTTGGATAATCTCGCCCGTGATCAGCCAAGCCGGGCTGTGTTCAGTCTCCATCAAATCTACTACGGTCAGAAGACGGGTGTTTCCCATGCAGGACAACAAATCCATGTGACCCTCGAAAGCATATACGTGGAGCATACAGAAAGAAAAAGCCCTACAGCTGTAAGTCGGTCTGACCCGAACATCAAGAGAACTCATAAATTTCTCAGCCAAGTCGATCAGAGAAATTTTATCACCTTCCATCATGCGGGATACCTCGTTGTGAGAAAGCCCTAGAAATACTCGAAGCTTCCTCCTCGGGTCATAGATCGAGTACGGGACGGCTGGACGAAGTACCGGGTTCCATCCTCCTATAGCTGCAATCTCCTCAGGTAAAGGGCAAACTTCGCCCCGGGGAAAAGCAAAGACATGATATATGTCATCCCAGTAAGCCAAGCATGCATCCAAGAAATAACGATCAACCACCATCTGGCGGAACGGGTACAGCTGAGTTATGCCCGTTTGATTCAAAACCACCCTATCCGTGTCCCTAAAGCGACGGGACCACTTCTGCAGCATAACGGTCAATCTATCGATCCCCATGGCTAATTCCTTAAGAAAATAAAGAGATTTTCTTTTTTTTGCCTTAAGGGAAATAAAGGAACTTTCTTTAAAGAAGGGATTGATTTGTGATGGGATTTATGAAGAAATCAAGGGCGAGGGAGGGCTATATATAGCATTAGCCTTGCAAACTGTTTAGGAAAATTTCCTAATTGGAATCAAACCGCGAGCCTAGTCTCGATACTAGCACGGAAATCTCCATCACGAACTTTCCTAATCTTTGTTAGGAGTCAAAAAACTCAAAATTTCCAAAATTCAAAAATCTCAAATCTTCAAGATTTCAAAATTCAAGTTTTCAAAAAAAATCAATTCTCCCCAGCGCGAGTCATTTTACTACCTACGTGTTGCATGCATTTTATGTGACTTATACAGGCACGACTCAAACGGGGACATGCAAACCACTACACCTCCCCAGCATTTTCACGGGATGGGCCTACACACAGGCACACCCAGGACTTACGCTACAAGTCCAAATGCCCCACGGAGTATCGTCATCAGCTCAGGTATGACTTCTAGCTTGTGGCTGGCGAGCCCTTCACGCGAGTCTAATGGACTATAAACGACCCGACCGGAAGTCCGCCAGGTTTCAATCCTCGATTGGCCTGGTGGCTACTCTCACTTTCGCCTTGTCCAAGCCTCAGTCAGAGTGGGGGCTCTGTAGACACTCGGATTTTAACTGTCAGGTGTCTATGGCAGTTTCCAAAAAACACCCGATGATGATCGGACGCTAACATGCTTCTATGCGCTCGGATACGGGCTCAAATCCATTAATTGTTGGCTAACACACTTACAGAGTACAGATATCACAAAATCAACCTCAAATCCAGGTCCAGCGGGCCGTTTCCAATCAAATAAGGCTAATTTGGGCCAAACCGACAGCAGAATTAAAACCAACTTTTTGTGATTGGGTCAACCCCGGTCAAAGTCGTTTCCGAGACACACAAAACAGCCCCTCACATCATCAAAAGTCCAAGTCAAACACAAAACCCATCAAGCATCCAAAGTCAAGGTCCAAGTCAATGGACCCGCGCAACCCATTTGGGCCACTCGATCGAGTGCCCGACCCACTCGATCGAGTGCCTGACCCACTCGATCGAGTGGGCCTATTTCGAACCCGGCTGCAGGCGTAACGGGCCACTCGACCGAGTTAGCCACCTACTCGGTCGAGTAACCCTAAACCGGGTGCCCTAGCATTGCCTATATAAGCAACCCCATGCACACATCTTTGACATCTTTTTACACTTTCGAAAAACCCTACACATACACATACAACGTCTCTTGTAAACCCTAATTCAACCCTAAGCATTACACTAGCAAACCCTAAACCTAGTTTTAGGAAATCAACAACCCGAGCCACCATAACTTAACCTTCATCCACCTCGAAGACTCTTGTGTTAAAGCCACGGTTACGAGTTCGATCCGAGACAAGAACATGTAGATTGAGGGTGTCAAAACCCCTTCTTCTATTCCTCTCTTCCTCTCGTCATCCTCTCTTTTGCCTCGTTTTTTGTATTTTTTTTGTATTACTTTTTATCGCACTAATATCGGTAATAACTAGTACAAAACATTAAAATACTTATCGATTCGTGTCGAGTACGAGGGATGTCGGAATAAGAAAACACGAATATACAAGTGTACTGCACACAGCGTTGACGGTCGCTTATTCCAACACCCCGACTACTTGATTATTGAGATAGGTTAACTTAAACAATAATCTTCATATCGTTTGTATCATTATTGTTATTCGCATATTGCATCGATTTCCTAAAAAACCCTTTTCAAGATACGTATTTTCAATAAGGGTCGAAACCCATTGACGTGGATTCGACATCACAATCCTTAGGGATTTATTTCGATGTTGGAGAAGCCGAGGGAATCAAGTCCTCTACATTAAGCAAAGTGTCGATTCGTTAGATCCGATACCAATTTCATAGTTGGATGTCGAATCTAACAATCTAGTCAATTTAATTCAATTAATTCAATTTCTCGTTGATGCTAACGTAGATGCCACGTTGTAATTGTGACGCTACAAACGCGGAGAGAAACTCATATCGTTTTGATTGACTTAAAACGACTCAAATCAATTTTCTTTATTTTTTCGCTCTATTATTCCGTATCGATTCAATAATCGAATACGGGATATAACGAGCATTTAAATTTAGAATCGGGTATAAATTCAATAATATTTATATTCGGTTCAGTCAAATTGATGATTTATAAAAAACCCGAATCGAGCATAAGTCATACAATATTTATGCTCAATTCGGTAAAACCGTCGAGTTATCAAAAATCAAAAGTAATTTCTAAATCAATACAAAATTGTGAACGAATTATAATTCGTACAGGGGGCACTCGACCGAGTGCCTTGCCCACTCAGTCGAGTGGCACCCCAAAATTAGATCAGAATGCTTACTACGACCCCTTCTCGGTCGAGTCTCACAGTGACTCGGTCGAGTGGCCATGTACTCGACCGAGTTGGCCAATAACTCGGCCGAGTATGGTCCGAAACGCAAAACAGAAACCTTTTTTAGAGGTTCAGTCGATCTAGTCCATCGACCACTCGATCGAGTGGCCTCATCACGACCAAAACCGTGAGTCAAACATTCTTCTTCTTTCTAAATTCGATAGTATTTTACGATTTAGGTCAACACGTGCCTAATTAATCACGTGTATTACTATCTTTTCAAACCATACATCATCTTGTTTACATCATTCAATTCAATTCAATATTTGCACAAACCGTTATTATTCGTTACATCGTCACTAACAGTTTGTTTGTTTCCTTTGTCAATTCTTGTCGTTTATTTTATTTTACTAAAATGAACCCACGTGCTAAAATTCAACTTCGTCGTTAGAATTAATCGCATTAAATTGACTTAGAACCCTTTTCAATTCCATTCACAAGTTTAGGGAAAATAATCTTTGCATATCATTTTCCCGTTCAACTAACGCGCGTATTGGAAAGTCATTCGAATTCTTAGTAGAGGCCGCCAATGTGCGGGCGGGGTTGGGTGTCCTTCGTGGGCTTCCCAACACGTACCCTCACCCCTTACTCAGAACCTCAATTTCCGGATGCCCGAAACCGTTGGCGCACGAGAGTCATTCAATACACAATATCTGATAATGTCGGTATTGGTATCAAATGCAAAGGGACGAGCCCAATAAACTCTGACATCGGAAATGGGCCGTATTTTGTATACGTACCACTACGACATAGAGTGGGCTCGAATGGTTCCGAATAACCACAAAATTCGGTGGCGACTCCACATAGACCTAAATTCAATTCGATACATTCTCATATGGAGATTCATTCGCCTACCCAAACCCGCGCGTGGCCGCGTCGGGGTGGACCTATGTCATGTCCACAAAGAGCATCTCCCATTAGTAGCATATTAAACCTAAATTTATTAGTATGGTTGTGAATGTCATTATATTTAGAAGAATGACAATTCATTTTCCATCTTAAAGTGACTTTGGATACCTTTTGAGGTTAGTCTCTTATGACACTTATTATATAAGTATGAGAATGATAAGACATATGGGCCCATACATTAAATGTCATCATTCAAATCTCTTTGATAAATTTTGAGTATACCATCGAGTTCCAACTCCTAATGGTTGAGTACACAACCTTTTCGGAGTGTTGTGTGACCTTGGGGACGACGCCAATTCCGATTTGTACCGTAGTCGGGGCAATTTCGTTTCTCATTCAGTGGCCTTCATACCACGACACAACAACATATATTCTCTTGTTATATATCGCCCCTATAGTGACCCAATATTTCCAACAAGAGGTATGATGAATTATACATCTGTCGTACTAAGACTACCATTGTATTTTAGTTTGAAACTTGGTTATAAAATTTGTGGTCACGACCTTATCTCAACGTTTGTGCCAATGCGATCCATACAGCATCAAACTTGCAATCTGTAAACTACTCAAAACCTTGATTATTTGATTATTGTGTGATTCCATTTACTTCTTTCTTTTTCCTAATATATATTTGTTCTTTTGGTTAGAAACAAGAACATAAGAGTACACCTATATTCCTACATTATTATTGGTCATTACGTGTTTACTTGAACATCAAGCTACTTTGTACTTTAAACTTTTGTGGTCATCATGACCTTTTTACGGTAAACATTCTAGCTATTCATCAACCTTATTATCTCAAACTGTTGTACTTATCATGCTCTTTTTTTTGGCGTCTGATTTTCCTACTTACTTTTTTTCTCCTATTTGCTAACCAGGGACAAAGTCAATAACTGTGACTATAATAGAGATCAAGGTAGAGGTCGAGATAAGGATAGGGACATAGACAGAGACAAAGACTAGGACTACCGAGATAGGGATCGGGATCGTCATAGTTTACGAAATGAAAACGACTATAGGCATGATAGGGACAGTAGTAGTGAGTACTCATATAGTCATTTGTTTCGGAAACAATTAGTGTAATTTTGTATGTTGGTTTAGTGTTAACTTTAGCATAGTGTTTCAAGGGCATGACTTCTGCAAAACAAAACATAAATTAAAAGTAGAAGAATCATAATAGAGTGTAATTGATTTGCTTATTATTTCCTCTGTTCCAATGAGTTTATAATTTCTATTTTAATCTGTTCAATTTAATTGTTTAGCTTTCATTATCTGAACATTCTTCAATCAATTAAATGACAATCCAACTTTTACGTTAAGACTAGCAAAATCCTCTAATTGTTAATTTACATACAAATGCGGAAATAAAAACACAAGGAAGAGTAGTTTAAAAGTGCAATGGAGAAAAGATTGTAGACGACACCTGTAGACACACAGATTTGGACCTAGTGGCTGCAGGAGCGTCCGACAAACACCCTATGATGATCGGACTACAACACGACACGATTATACGATGTTTTAGACGGTTTTTCTATAAAACGGATGAAATAATTACTCTGAAAAATTAATTCAACATCAAGACGGTCTTAGTCATGTCATTACGGTCGCGTCGACACTAATTAGAATCAATTCCGACTCTGGGGCTCCGAATCCGTCCTGAAACACGTAACGTCAAACCCAAGTCAGTGCACCAGGCCAAGCCAAGCCTCGAGACGCGCGCCCGACGCCCAACGGCGCACCCGCTAGGGCGTAGAGCGTATTCTTAACGCCCAAGCAAAGCACAAGATCACGTATAACCACCACTTTGGAAACTTTTCAAATCGGATCTTTAAGATCTCGACCGCCTCCCCTCAGGCGCTTGAATTTTCCACCACCTGGAGCCAAGCGTCCCAATTCTAAGTCGAACGACATGTGGCGCCTGAAATCTCAATTTGAACTAAAAAAAAAAATTATAAATACCTCCCTTCTCCGCTCATAATTGACACACAACTCAACATTTCTTCGCCCTTTACGAGCTCCACACAACTTGCATCTCTCCTTTTGCGTCGCACTCCGATATTAGGTACGATCCACTCGATCATTTTATCTTCGTTTCGCATCGACGAATTAACACTATTCTTCGTAGTTCCTCGAGTTCCTGACCCGACAAGAACGTAAAAGGGCACCCGTGTTAGCTCGTCGACTTGCCTCACCGTAGCAAAGATCTGTCGGAATCACCGGAGGATGCTAGAAGGATCATCCCGCCAAAGTCGTTATTTTCACTATGTTGTGTAGACACCCAGATTTGGATCTGGTGGCTGCAAGAGTGCCCAACAAACACCCGATGACGATCGGACTGCAACGCGACGCGAGATTGCGATGCTTTAGGTAGTTTTTCTATAGAACGGATCAAATAATTACTCGAAAAAATTAAATTAACATCAAGGCAGCCTTAGTCGTGTCATTACGGTCGCATAGGCACTAATTATAGTCAATTCTAACACCGGGACCCCGAGTCGGTCCCGAAACACGAACCGAGTCAGCACAGCGCGAAGCGAACCTTGGGACGCGCACCCGAGGCCCACTAGGCTTAACGGCGCTAGGTCAAGGGGAGAAAGCTTAATCCCCAAGACATGTATAATATGCACAACTCTCGCTTTTGGAAAGTATCAAAATCGTATCTTCAAAATCCTGAGCGCCTCCCCTCGCGCGCCTTAGTCTTCACATGCCTAAACCCAGGCGCCTGAGTTCTGGTGCGCCTGGACTCAGGCGTCCACCCGGGTAACGAGTGCCGAAAACAACTATAAATACCCCCTCCACCCTCTTCATTCGACACAACACACATTCTCTCTTCCCTCTTCACTCGTTAAGAGTTTCTCGCTAAGGGCTCGCACTCTGACACCCGAGGCAAACGATCCACTCGATCATAGTTCCGATAAGCGAAATCGACGCTACTCCTCACCTTCGAGCACTCCACTCGATCCCGAGGTGTGCCTGTGTTTGACTAGCTACTTCGAGTCTAGTAACGAAGTTCTGCCGGATTAGCCGCAGAACCAGCAAATAGTAACGGGGCTCTGCCGGATTAGTCGGAGGAAGGGACAACGGTAACGGAACTCTGCCGAAATCACCAGGCAAGCTAGAAGGATCCGCCTTTTGAAGTCGAACCGTCACTCGGTTGTCATCTGAACAAAACTTTACATTTTCGTTCTTTTAATATGCACTACGATAATGTCAAACGTGGACATTAGGTCCATAACACGTACTAAAGCACGTAACGTCCCAACTTCAATCATAAACACTAAAACACTCTAAATAGACCCGAGTAGTTCCGAGATCCATCCTAAACTATCTATGCATCGTGTCCCGTTTAGCGTATACTCCGAGGGCGCAACTCCTCGCTATGTGATTTACTTACATTTCGCATTTACAGTTTTCGTATGATTTATTGCTTTTATGACCTTATAATCGCACACTAAATCATCTAACACGGAATTCAAAACATAAACAACCTAAAACTTAACAAAGCGATGGTCGAGTTCCGTATTAGTCCCAGTGCTCACCTTACATGGTTCGACGCATCCCTATTAATACCAAGCCGACGCATTTTAAGCAGAATACTGGGTAAGGTATACCACGAGAATGACTAATATCTGTATTATCACGTTAAAACTGATTTGCTAATACGTATAATACTAGTACTCTCTACTCTTCTATGTGCATCTTTTCATGGCCTGCTTGTCACGTGAAATCGCATGAAAAGAATGAAAACACCACCACTTCGACGACAAAATTTACTTGGCCTTAAACTACCGACATAGCAAAAGGCATAAGGTTAAAACAATGGATGTTACCGTACTTCCGCCACAAGAAAGGAACGAAGTTATCAGCCCACCGATTAATTAGTAGAGGCCGCTACGTGCGGGTGGGATTGGGTGTCGATGTCTAGCGGACGTTGGCTTCCCAATATGTACCCTCACCCATTACTCCGAATGGACGGTTGGATGTCCAAAACCATTGGCAATGAGAGTCATTCTAGGCATGGAGTGCTTAAAGGTACAAGTCTTTATCTTTAGGTCCCGTGCCCCTCAGCTTTGAACCGGCTAAGGATCAAAGTTGGCTTGAACGGTTTCCGAGTCCCCATAATTGACTCGGTGGCGACTCCACAAATCGGCAACAAATTCGGTTCACTAAAAAGGTCGCCTTACCAAACATATCGGCCTTTAAGCATTTACAACCACGAATCGATCGATTCCAACAGAAACACGGGCGCCTGCGCCCGTCTAGTACAAGTTCGAATCGTCATCCGAATCGAGGTCCGACACATTGCCCCGAACGCAAGATCGGACCAACCCCCGACCGGGAGGGGGCCGCGTGGGTGGCCACCGCGATCAAAACCGGGTCAATCCCGCGCGGGCGCGCGTGAAGTGCCGGGTGGTGCGGACGGACGTCCACAGTTTGGCGACTCTGCTGGGGAATTGGAAACAAGTTTCCAGCGGTGGTGTAACTCAAACGAGGTCGGTGAAGCTCATTTCCTAGTTCCTAGTTGTGGTCACTACATATTTTGACCCTAAAAAGCCCACCTTAACCGATATCAGGACTAATCGACCTCTTCGCGGTAAGATCCTCGTGAACACGCGGAGAGATCCTCGATTTACGCTCCGACCGCCTGACGCGTACCCCACGGATATACTAAACAAGTAGTTCTGAACGAATCGTACGGCACTCATCTCCCCAGATGACCTGTCGACACCTATGCAAAGGCTATTCGTGGGCGGTAGCCTACCCTAACCTACCTGTGTCTGCATCTTGCATGAGTGTACGCATTCCTAGTTATGTGTAGAGTGTTTGAACAACCCGAATAAAACACTAATCTCTGGATTCAGCCACGCCAACGTACTCAACCGCACCCAACTCCATTTTTGAAAAAACAAATCTCTCATGAGACCGAGGCACCTAAAGCGGTTACATTTTATTTTTGCACATACCTTTAACACGACAAAACTTTCAATTAATGAAGTCAAGGAATCTGAAACGGTTACATTCACCAAACTCTTTTTTTACACGCCGTCACCACCATCGAAATTCTAATCAATAAGATGGACAAATATAGCCGCACATTTTAAAAAGCTTTCTATAAAACACTTTCAGTGCCTAAACTTTGCAATAAAGATTTAGTTACATTCTTTTGAAAGCACATTCAAAAAGCACCACCACGAGACATCACATTCTTTCACGAACGTCGTCTAAACCACAAGTATCGAACTAGCTGATCAATAGCAGTCTCGATAAAAGCACAATTTCACACTTGTAAAACCGGTTCCCTTAAGAACCACGTTACTTTTGAAAAAACCATCGTTTACACTTTTGCCATCGTCGGATTCCCGACACACACGTAGCAACACGTTTTCACGTCACATCGTCACACCGATTTTACAAACCCTTTTTTATCGAAAAAAAAGAGGTTTTCTTTTCAAAAACTCAAATCATTTTCAAAAAAAAAGAGAAACGCAACAAAACTCCTTGATCCTGAGCCAGGATCGCGATCAACTTCTTACATCATACAACCGTGTGGTTAACTGTCTGTGTTAGTTACTAGGGTCGCCTCTACACGAGGTCTTACATTTTGGGTTGTCTCATCTCGAGAAAGTCCTCTTTAAATATCACTTCCGAGATTTGTGTCAAATCGTCTCGTTCTAGAGACATAGGTCCGCTAGGCGCTCCGCCGAATACACGAAGAGTCTAAAGCACCTGAGTCCGTAATCTGATGACCGCAAACACGCGCAAATCAAGGGTCCCATTTCCGTGTCGCTCGATTAAGAGCATTCCTTGAACCTCTAAGTCATCCGATGGATCCTTTCTGACCTCGACGTCATCTTGCAGAAGTCATTCCCCAACATGTCCTCAGAACCAGGAGTGATCGAAAACCTCTGCATCAACGTCAATACCCTGACCGAGGTGGTTCACGATATTCGCACCTCGATAGACCGTCTGTCCTGCTTCGTTCATCACATTGACAGTCGCCTTAATTTCCTCGAAATAGGAGGAACACAGAACGGGGCAGATACCAGTTCAATCAATTACCACACCCAGGAATCTGATGCGAATGCGGAAGCGGTTTAGAATAAGAAATGAAAGTTGGGTCGAAGGTTAATGTAACCTTGAGTGATGACGTGGATTTTGGAGTGAAATTGAACTAAGGTTAATATAACCCTGGTTCGTGGTTAAGGTCTTCCTGGATTTTGTGTTTTGTGGCACGTCTATTTTAGGAAAGAAAATACTTTGAATTACGTAAGGATTTTTGTGATGAAATAAAAGACAAACGTAACCAAAGATATTTAGCCCGAATTCGACCTTGAATCCGAAAATAATAACGTAGAGATTGGCGCACCAATTCCTCGACGCGATTTCGAAGTACTTTCTCGAAATGAGTTTTCACAAGGTTTGATAAATCAAAATCTTTGCTGAATTTTTATTGCTTAATCATTGAATGCCTTATGCTAACATGGAACGTGGCTTTTATAGCCTTACACAAATTTAATCTCGAATATATTTTACGAGATACTAATCAAATTAAAACTAGTAGTTAATCTAGAGAATATAATATCTTATCCTAGGTATATCTTGAAATGATATTGAAGATACCATTATTATTCTTACTTCCTAATTAAAAGAAGATTGCCTCTTTATTTGGGTGGTAGATCTCACGCATATCTTCCATGAAATAAATATCAAATCAACCTTGATACTCATTCATTTTGTTGCCAAATATGAGAAGATTGTTCCTGATTATTTGGAGTAAGGATCACACTTGATATCATCCACATATCCTCCATAATCTTTATTTTCTCTAATGCACCTAGACCATATTTGGGACATGGGTAAGCATGCACACGCCTAGCTTTATTGGGCTTGGTTCGAATACCCCGAGTGAGTGCATCGTCTCATTGTGGGCTTTGTTCGGTCCAAGCACAACCGGGTCGGGTTCGAGCTTACTCGTATCATCCCCTCCTTCTTCGAAAGGAATTGACCTCAATTCCGCAAGGCCATCATCGCTTAAGTACGGACTTAAGTCTCCTACATTGAATGTAGCGTGGACTCCATAGTCTCCCGGAATCTCGATCTTGTAAGCATTGTCGTTTACTTTGTCAGCGACCTTGTATGGACCCTCGGCTCGCGGCATGAGCTTGTTCTTTCGTTTTCCCGGAAACCTTTCCTTGCGCAAGTGTAACCACACCAAGTCTCTGGGTTGGAATACCTTAGTCGGTCGGTTTTTGTTAGCTCGCCTTTGGTAGGTTTCGTTTACCACCTCAATTCTAGCTCGGACTTGATCATGTAGCTTTGTCATAGCCTTGACCTTGTCCTCCGCGTCCTTGTGAACAAATTCCCCTCTAGGGATAGGGAGTAACTCAATAGGCAAATACGGGTTGATCCCATAAACTACCTCGAAAGGAGAGTGCTTAGTTGCATAGGTAGGAGATCGATTATAAGCGAACTCCGTGTGTGCAACCTTAAGGTCCCAATCTTTTTGAGTTTTACTCACCAAACCACGGAGAATAGTCCCTAAGATACGGTTTGTCACTTCCGTTTGCCCATCAGTTTGAGGGTGATGCGAAGTGCTAGACAGTAGCTTAGTACCGACCTTTCTCCAGAGTGTGTTCCAAAAGTAACTCAGGAATTTTGAGTCACGATCGGACACAATAGTCTTCGGGACTCCATGTAAACGGACTATCTCGCGATAATACAAATCCGCGACATTACTAGCATCGTCCGTTTTATGGCAAGCCACGAAATGCGCCATCTTCGAAAATCTGTCAACGACCACCATAATTGCATCCCTTCCTCTTTGAGTACGAGGTAAGGCCACAATAAAGTCCATCGACACATCTTCCCATGGTCGTTCCGGAACTGGTAATGGCATGTAGGCTCCTGCTTTAAAGGAACTTTTCGCCATGTGACAAGTAACACACTTGCTTATGATGTTTTGGACATCACCAATCATTTTCGGCCAATGAAAATGCTCATGTAAGATGTCGAGCGTCTTCTGGACCCCAAAATGTCCGGCTAAACCACCACCGTGTGCTTCGCGAATTAATAATTCACGAATTGGATGCTTCGGAACACAAAGTCGATTTCCCTTAAATAGAAAACCCTCTTGTATCGTGTATTCCTTGTATCCACCCCTTTGACATTCCTCGAATATCTCCCTTAGTTCATCATCAAGTACATAGGATTCTTTGATTAACTCGAACCCTAGTAACTTCACTTCGAGCGTGGTAAGTAGCGCATATCTCCGTGATAAAGCGTCAGCTACTACATTACTCTTGCCTTCTTTGTATTTTGATGAAAAATGGAATGATTGAAGGAATTCAACCCATTTTGCATGTCTCGGGTTGAGCTTTTGTTGCCCATGTATGTACTTGAGAGACTCGTGATCCGAGTGAAGTACAAAATGACTGGGGCGAAGGTAGTGACTCCATTGGTCAAGTGCTCGAACGATCGCGTAGAACACTTTGTCGTATGTAGAGTAATTACAACGAGCGCCCCCAAATTTCTCCGAAAAGTAAGCAATGGGTCGTTGAGCTTGGATTAAAACAGCTCCAATTCCCACGCCACTTGCCTCACACTCAACTTCGAACGGTTGAGATAAGTCGGGTAGAGCGAGTATAGGTGCATTGCACAGCAACTCCTTGATCTTCTCGAATGCTTTTTGAGCTTGTTCGTTCCAATCAAACGCTCCTTTTTTCAAGCAACCCGTGATTGGGCTCATGACCGTGCTGAAATCACGAATAAACCGTCGGTAGAATGAAGCCAATCCATGGAATGATCGTACTTCAGTCACCGTACTAGGGACAGGCCAAGAACGAATAACCTCCACCTTTTCTTGATCCACGGCAACTCCATCCCGAGATACAACGTATCCAAGGAATATAACTTTGTCGACCAAGAATGAGCACTTCTCGGTCTTGCCGTATAGTTTTTGCATTCTTAGAGTTTCGAACACTTGTCTTAAGTGTCGTAGGTGCTCTTCAATGCCCTTGCTGTATACTAGGATATCGTCCAAGTACACGACCACGAACTTTCCAATGAAGGACTTTAGAACCTCGTTCATAAGCCTCATGAAAGTGCTTGGTGCATTAGTAAGGTCGAAAGGCATGACCATCCATTCATATAAACCATGTTTGGTTTTGAATGCGGTCTTCCATTCATCTCCTTCTCTCATTCGAATTTGGTGATAACCACTTCGAAGATCGATTTTGGAGAAGATGGTTGAGCCATGAAGTTCATCAAGCATATCATCGAGTCTCGGAATCGGGAATCGATATTTTATGGTGATGTTATTCACTGCTCTACTATCGATGCACATTCTCCATGTGCCATCTTTCTTAGGGACGAGTAAAGCTGGAACCGCGCACGGGCTCATGCTTTCTCTTACGTACCCTCGTTCCATTAACTCCTCAATTTGTCGTTGGAGTTCTTTGGTTTCTTCGGGGTTACTCCGATAAGCCGCCTTGTTTGGTAACGGCGCGCCGGGTACGAGATCAATTTGATGCTCGATTCCACGCAATGGAGGTAAACCCGCTGGTAAATCATCTGGAAAGACATCGTCAAACTCACGCAATAGTGGTTTAACGCGTTCAACAGAGTCAAGGTTAGAGTAAACTTGGTCAAGGTTAATGTAACCTTGGTCAAGGTTATTCTCTCTTGAAACTGTGGACAGGTTAGATGCCACAAGCGCATACACTTGCTCTCCTCTAGCCAAAACCTGCTCCACGTCTCTTTCACTAGCAAACATTGACAAACTCGGCTTATTAGTACGATTAGAATGAATCGAACGAATCTCCTTCGGCGCCATAGGCCTTAGGACGACCTTCTTACCATCCACCATGAGTTCATGCTCGTTGCTTCATCCTTTATGAAGGACATTGCGATCAAATTTTCATGGCCTGCCTAATAACATGTGACAAGCATCCATGGGAATAACGTCTCAAACCACCTCGTCCTTGTAAGGACCCATCGTAAAACCAACGCGGACTTGTTTAGTCACCTTAACTTGGTTCCCATCATCGAGCCAATGTAAGGTATAGGGTCTTGGATGTGGTGTGGTGGTTAAGGTTAATTTCTTAACCATGTCTTGTGAGGCGATGTTGGTACAACTCCCCCCATCAATAATCACATTACACCATTTGTCTTTGACCAAGCATTTAGTGTGGAAGATTTGGTCACGTTGTTCGGTCACAACCGGTTCAACAACGGTGTGCAAAGTACGACGTAAGACCAAAGACTCAACATGACTTGGTGCTACAAACTCGAGCACGTCATCCCCCTCTAACTCATCCCCATTCGTGACATATGATGGTTCATCCTTGTCACTAAAACCCTCCATCAATTCATCGCGATAGCTAATTGCCTCTCTTAATGTAATGACTCTTTTATTAGGACAATCGCTTTGAAAGTGGCCGAATCCTTGACACTTAAAACAACGGACCCTAGACATGTCTTTGGATTTAGTGTCTGTTTTAGGTGTTGTTTGGGTGGCAACTACGGATTTTGGGGTTTGACTTGAACTAGACCCTCCGAATTTATTGGGTGTTTCGGATTTTGTCCAAATGTTTGTTTTAGTGGTCGGAGTAGTTCGTCGTTTTTGTTGGCCCTCTACTTTTAAACACAAAGAGCATAATAAATCAAACGACGCATAAGGATGTAGATCTACCACATCAGCTATGTTACAATTTAAACCCCTACAAAACCTAGCCATCTTTTGTTCCTCGAGTTCTTCTAACTCACACATTAAAGATGCCTTTTCGAACTCCTCAATATACGCACTAATTGACATGGTCCCTTGTTTCAATTCGGCTACCTTACGATATAAGTCGATTTTGTAACTTTTAGGAACATACCTCTTGCGTAACTTATTTTTGAGTTCCTCCCATGACCGGATCTTAGGCTTTTCCTCCCGTGCTCGCCTAGTCTTCATACTTTCGAACCATAGGGACGCACTCTTTGTTAGCCTCAAGATAGCATACTTGCAACGCTTCTCATCGGGGACATCCTTGAATTCGAACATCCTCTCGATTTGACGCTCCCAGTCCAAGTATTCTTCCGGATCTATCCCTCCCCCGAATTCAGGCAACTCCGTGACTTTGAATTCGTCATGGGGTTTGGGCACATCCACGAATCTCCTGGCACCTCCCCCAGGTCTGTTCTCGGGCAAATTGTGCAAGGCACGGAGCAATTGTTGGATGAGATTGTCATCATTACTCCCTCCAGTATTGAAGCTGCTTGCGTCATTGTTGACATTGTTGTCGTTGATTTCGTTATCTCCCATGTCGCTAAACACGGCTCTGATACCAAATGATGCGAATGCGGAAGCGGTTTAGAATAAGAAATGAAAGTTGGGTCGAAGGTTAATGTAACCTTGAGTGATGACGTGGATTTTGGAGTGAAATTGAACTAAGGTTAATATAACCCTGGTTCGTGGTTAAGGTCTTCCTGGATTTTGTGTTTTGTGGCACGTCTATTTTAGGAAAGAAAATACTTTGAATTACGTAAGGATTTTTGTGATGAAATAAAAGACAAGCGTAACCAAAGATATTTAGCCCGAATTCGACCTTGAATCCGAAACTAATAACGTAGAGATTGGCGCACCAATTCCTTGACGCGATTTCGAAGTACTTTCTCGAAATGAGTTTTCACAAGGTTTGATAAATCAAAAGCTTTGCTGAATTTTTATTGCTTAATCATTGAATGCCTTATGCTAACATGGAACGTGGCTTTTATAGCCTTACACAAATTTAATCTCGAATATATTTTACGAGATACTAATCAAATTAAAACTAGTAATTAATCTAGAGAATATAATATCTTATCCTAGGTATATCTTGAAATGATATTGAAGATAAACCATTATTATTCTTACTTCCTAATTAAAAGAAGATTGCCTCTTTATTTGGGTGGTAGATCTCACGCATATCTTCCATGAAATAAATATCAAATCAACCTTGATACTCATTCATTTTGTTGCCAAATATGAGAAGATTGTTCCTGATTATTTGGAGTAAGGATCACACTTGATATCATCCACATATCCTCCATAATCTTTATTTTCTCTAATGCACCTAGACCATATTTGGGACATGGGTAAGCATGCACACGCCTAGCTTTATTGGGCTTGGTTCGAATACCCCGAGTGAGTGCATCGTCTCATTGTGGGCTTTGTTCGGTCCAAGCACAACCGGGTCGGGTTCGAGCTTACTCGTATCAGAATCCACTCCGAACGGGTCACCCTGGTACTCCGAAACAGAAAGATTTCCCAAGGCCAGTAGAGAAGTAACCTCGATGTCCCGCAAAACATTACCCAACAAAACAAGAACGCCCCGAAAAGAATTCACCAAGATCAACTCGTCGTATACTGAAACTCTTAAACACTTAATATATCAAGGGCTGCTCAAACCTCTAGGTCCCACTTCGGACCCACCGGTTGGCTGGCGAAGCAAAACGTGGAGTCCTAACGCCTACTGTCTCTTCATTCCTTCGAGGAAATGGGCACGACACTGAGGCATGTTTCAAATTGAAACACGTCATCCAAAACTTAATTGAAGCAGGAACATTCACCCCGGCAAAGCGCCAAAAGGCAGACTTTACCTTCTCAGTTGTCGAGGGGGAAATAGTGACATCAGTGGTCGTCACGAGTAACTTTAGACCCCTCAATGAGCCACCTCGGAGGGCCACCTCCAAACGCCCCTCGAGGGGGACGTCTTTGGAAGGTTGTGACAGGCTCTGAGGCCCGAACGACGTGTGACGACAGTGTCGCAACGTGGTCAAGTCACAATGGTCGCCTTCTAAAGGCAGTAAGCCAGTCTTAGATAGAGTCTAGTTCGTCTTAGGGCCTAGACGTAAAATAATAATAATAATAAGCATTTTCTTTTCTACGAACAGAGTCCGGGAGGTGCGAGGGGACATGTCCTCCACCTCCCCCACCAAACAAAATCACGAGCATCTAGCCCGTTTACTACTATATCAATAAAATAACTCTTTCCTTTTACAAACACGCCTCGATATAATCGCCTGACTTTTTTTAATAACATACTTTTTCGCTTGAAACTCGATACTATGCCATTTATTGATAACAATTAACTAAAGCGCAAGGGCTACAACAAACGGCCCACTACAACTTCACCCTAAAAAGAGACTAGGAACAACTACCCTAAGTTCAACCCACAGTTGACCCCCCTAACCAAACAACAATATGCCTACATACCCATATCAGTCAAACTGGACTTCTCCATTACCAACAACGCAGCCGTATACGAAGCCTGCCTAATAGGATTAAAAGTCGTCGTAACTCTATGACTTCAGAACTTTAGAGTATACGGAGATTCATCCCTACTAGTCAACCAAGCCACGGCCACCTGGAAGGTTTATAGCGAAAGCCTAGCTCCATACCAAACCAAAGTAGAAACAATATCCTGAGAATTCACCGAGATTGACTTCATACACATACCGCGCGAAGAAAATCAATTCGCTGACGCTCTATCCAACCTAGCCTCATTAATAAACATGCCTGACCATCTTTTCTCTATGCCTATCTGCGTAGAGAGAAGCGAACAACCAGCCTACATCCATAACCTCGAAACCGACGATACCCCCGAAGAACCCTTAGATGCATAAATAAAACCCAATCCGAGAGAGTCACGGAGGAAGTACATGACGGAGAGTGCGGGCCCCTCATGAGCGCACACCTATTAGCCCAAAAAATAATGAGAGTAGGCTACTACTGGATTACCCTAGAGGCAGACTGTCGACGTCACGTCCGTCACTGCCACAACTGCCAAATATTCGCCAACATCCAACACCTACCGCCATATCCTCTCCATACTATAGCCACTCCCTGGCCCTTCTCTACGTGGGTAATTGACATCATAGGAAAGGGGCACCCATCCGGAACCGGCGGGCACTGTTTTATACTAGTGGCCGTCGATTAGTTCACCAAATGGGTAGAAGTCGCCTCTTACACCGTACTAACCTCCAAACAAGTAGTCAAATTCCTACAAAATAACATCATCTGCCGCTACGGCGGCATACCTCATGAAATTGTCAGCGATCAGGGGGCTCATTTCAGAGCCGATACCCAAAAACTCCTAGACAAATAAAAAATACAAAGACACAAATCCTCACCATACAGACCTCAGACAAACGGGGCCGTGGAGGGAGCAAACAAAACCATCACCACGCACGATCCTTAAGAAAATGATAGACAACTACCGGGATTGGCCAAGCAAAATACCCTTCGCGTTATGGGGATACAGAACATCCTACCGAACACCCACTGGAGCCACACCATACTACTTAACCTATGGCTCTCACTAACCTACTTAACACCGTAGAGATAGAAATACCCTCACTAAGGATACTAGCCGAAAGCGGCATCCCCGAAGAAGAATGGAACCAAAAGCGTTACGATGAGCTAGTACTCCTACATGAGCGTAGGATACACGCACTGTCCAACGTACAAGCCTACCAACAACGTATACAACGAGCCTTTAACAAACGAGTGAAGTCCCGAAACACACATGAGGGAGACTTTGTAGTCAAATCCATTAGAGCACCCCTTCCCGTCGACCCTAGAGGGAAGTTCAAACCAAACTGGGCAGGCCCCTACCTCATCAAGAAGATACTCTCGAGGGGTGCCGTAATCCTCACCGACCTAGATGGCCAAGAGTTCGCAACCCCAACCAACATGGACCAACTGAAGCGATACTACCCATAAACATACTAACAACCTCATCCTGATCTCTGAATTAGGGCGAAAGCCCACGCAAAGCAAAATAAAAACACACAAAAATAAATAAAAAATATTGCATCGATAATTGGCATAGCGAGTCTAAAGCAAAATCACTCACATTTAAAAGAACTACGAACATGGTTTGATTCCGTCTAAACACGGATACCTGGGCAACCCTTCTTCGGGTACAACCAACCAAATAACAAAATCGATTACTCGATTCACATGCAAACCAGAACCTTTTTCTGCGCTCTAGTTAACGAGTGATTCCAATGACGAAGCACAAACGATGAGCCGAGGACGGAGTGAAAACCCGAAAGGGCACTCCGGGCAAAATGAAGAAACGAGTTGCGAGCCATCGTTAAAAAAAATTGACGAGCCGAGGACAGAGTGAAAACCCGAAAGGGCGCTCCAGGCAAAATGAAAAATCGAGTCGCGAGCCGACAAAAAAGAGAGAGCAAAAAATATGAATAAAAGGTGATCCAAGGACGGAGTGAAAACCCGAAAGGACACTCCGGGCAAAATGAAGAATCGAGTCGCGAGCCACCACAAAAAAAAAAGTAAAATAAATGTGCTTCTCATTAGTAATAAAATTTGGTTAAGTCCAGCCTTTGTCGGGGCCCTTTTACATCGAGCACACGAGAACCAACTATCTCGAAAAATGACGGCACGTCAAAACACCACAAAAAACTAGTATTAATACGCCACATAATACCAATTAATAGAACATAATACGAAACGGTTGGGCTCTACCGGTCCAACTTCCTACTTCCACCGTCATCTGGGCGAGCTTGTTCGGGTCTCTCATCATTGACCCCTCATATAACAAGCTTCCACCGCCCTAGCCAAAGGCGAGCTCAGTCAACCATGTTTCTTCTCATCGCTAGCACGTTCAATATGAGTCTCATCAGTCTTGGCCCGTACAGATGAACTGACGGTACTAGGATCGGTAACGCTGTCTTTGGTCAGACACTTAGTAACATTTCCTCGAGTCGCCTCCTTATCCTCTAGTGCCGCTGTCTTCCTAACTTCCGAATTGCTCTGTCCTGACGGGTGTTCATAAACCCCCCGCCAGATGGAAGTAATGTCGGTCAGTCGGACACTCTCTATAACAATGGGACGTGAAAATTTCCGTTCCCAAGACACCCTAAACTCCCTAAACAACTTATCCATCCACGAGTCGAACCTAAGAAGACCCTTAGCAGTTTCTGAAGCGGTTGGTCTAACCCCCATTTGATTCGAAAACTTTCTCGGATAAATATAAACCGGATCCCTCATGGATAGTATCAGCACAGCCTGAGTCAAGAACGAGAAGGGAAACCCGGTATGCCCATTGATGTTCCACTACGGGGAAGTCCACCTGATGACCAATCGCCCTTTAGCCAAGTGGGAAAGCCACCCCTCTTCGGTGTGACCCTCACTCCATGCCCGCACCATCTTCCGACCCGTGAAACCCCTATAATTATAACCATTGACGCCCCGAGGAGGGTCAACCAAACCAAGCCGCTCCTGCAGCCAAACCCGCACAAACCACAACAAAACGTCACGTCTTCAAACTAAAGCAGCAAAAAAAACAAGGCAACAAAGAAACATAACACCCTAAGCACCTGCAAAATGATCTTAGAACCGCGAAAAGGAGCCTGATGCAGCCGGGCACGAGCGTCAAGACCTAGAATGAGCTCACCCAAAATAAGCAAAGAGGGTGATCGTCCATGTTCCATCCCCATAACGACATCCAAAACCCGAGAATTACCCCAACCCTCACACGCTAACGCGTCCTCGAAAAGATGGTAACAAGCCACCGCAATGTTAAATGCCCGCTTACATGCTAGAGTTGAAATATCGTAAGAGTCAGCCTGTGAGAATGTCCTGAAAATCAACTCTAGATCAATCCCATCTTTCCCCAAGAAAACCTTAGCCTCCTCTAACGAAGAAAGGTCCAAAAAATGACAAAACCGTTCCACAAAAGCATCATCTCCCAAAGGCACACAAAGCCGAACCGAACTCCACCCACCTATGGCGTCTAGCTCATCGAGGAGAAGACAAACCTTACCCCCGGGAAAAGCAAAAACAAGATTTTTCGCATCCCAAAATTTAGAGCATGCTAGCAAGAAGTCATCCTGCACTTTAACTCGGCTCAACGCAATGACTAAAGACCCGAGTATCAGTCACGTGCTTATCGTTCCAAGTGAACCATGCACTAGCAGACTTGAAATCAGTTAACCCGCACACCTCTAAACAGTCCCTAAATGGTCTCATCTCACTCTCCGTACTCTGCCCTCCAAGTCTCTCTTGAGCATCATTGACACAATTGAAGTCACCCATAACCGCCCAAGGTCGAACAGTTATATATTTCTCCAATCTCTGCCAAAGATCCTCTCTTTCCACGATTGAATTGAAAGCATAAACAATCGTTAACAAATATTTAGTACCGTTGTTATGTTCCACTTCTACGTGAATACTCTAAGGAGAGTATTCTAAAATGGACAGTTTAACCACTCTATGGTTCCAGAGAGGCCAAACCTGACCTCCTATATGACAGTGATTATTTGTCGTAATACTCCAGTCCGCGAACACATTGTGAACAGCGCTCGCAACATTTTTATTCTTCGCCTTTGTTTCAAGTAAACCAAACACATCTACGTTTTTATTCTTAATATAGTCTATAATCGTTCGTTGCTTATTTATATTACACATTCCCCGAACGTTCCAGAACCCTATATTATGTACAACCATGGACAACCAATTCCAACCCCACCCCAACATCTTTTGACTTACCCTCATCTTTATCATCGTTACTTCCTCCTCCAGTAACGACCTAAGCAAACGACTTGTTAGTAATCAGACCAGAATTCAAACCTTGCCTCACCTGTAAGAACTTATGTGCTGCAGCAGGTTCTTTAGCAACGGGCTTAGCAGGACCAGCCTGCTGTATCCAATGCACAGGTCTCGATGCAGCCTGTTTTGCCACCTTAGCAGCCTCCCTAGCCTTTTTCAATTCCTCTTTACGACAATCCTTGGAATCATGGCCATATCCTTTACATTTGGTACACCAAATAGGCTTCCATTCGTACTCAACTCGCACATCAATAACCCGACCTTCCTCATCTAGAAATTGAATGTTATCTGTCAGTTTACGCCCTACACTAACTTCTACCAAGATCCTTGCATACCCCAGTCGAGTTCGTTCCTCCGTGGCACTATTAGACTTCAGATACAGACCCACCAAAGCAGCAATTCTCGGCAAACTCCGTCCCCAGAATTTCAACGAAGGTTATGTAGCTGAATCCAAATAGGTACCTCCTTGGCATCCTCTTTACTTAATGTTGCATCTTGTGTCCATTCCTTGACAATAAGAGGCTTGTTGTCAAACATGTAATGCCCATGGCTAAGAACAATGTTCTTCGAGTTCGATACTTTAAATCGTACCAGGAAAATTCCATTCGGAAGATGTGAAATTTTGTCTATGTAGACACCCATATTTGGACTTAGTGGCCATAGGAGTGCCCAACAAACACTCGATGACGATCAGGCTGCAATGCGACGCGAGATTGCGACGTTTTAGATAGTTTTTCTATAGAACGGATCAAATAATTACTCGGAAAGATTAATTTAACATCAAGACAGCCTTAGTCGTGTCATTACGGTCGCTTCAACACTAATTAGAGTCAATTCCAACACCAGGACTATGAATTGGTCCCGAAATACACAAAGTCAAACCTGAGTCAGCACGTCGGCCGAGCAAACCTCAAGGATGCACACCCGAAGCCCACCCGGCGTAATGACGTGCTAGGGTTAGAGGGAAGACTTAATCCCCGAGATAATGAATGATACGCATCTTCTCAGTTTTTGAAAGTTTCAAAATCGGATCTTCAAAATCCCAGGCGCCTCACTTCGGGCGTCCTACACCTTGTGCGCACGACCCCAAGCGCCTGAGTTCTGGTGCGCCTGTACTCAGGCGTCCATCTAAAGGATTTGAACCGCGCGAACAACTATAAATACCCCCCCCCCCTGTCACTTCATTCATTCGACACAATTCATTCTTCTCTTCTCCCTCTTACTCTTTACGGGTTTCTTCTAATTTGGGCTCGCACTCCGACACCGAAGCAAACAATCCACTCGATCGTAGTCCCGATAAGCGAATCGACGCTACTCCTCACCTTCGAGCACTCCACTCGATCCCAAGGTGCCTGTGTTCGACTAGCTACCCCGAGTCTAGCAACGGAAGCTCCGCCGGATTAACCGCAGAACCAGCCGTGGTAGCGGAACTCTGCCAAAATCACCACAAGGCAAGCTAGGAGGATCTGCCCTCGAAGTTGAACCGTCACTAGGTTGTCATCTAAACAAAACTTTACATTTCTGTACTTTTATTATGCACTACGATAATGTCAAACGTGGACGCTAGGTCCATGGCACGTTGTGAACATACGTAACGTCCCAACTTCAACCATAAACACTAAAACACCCTAAATAGACCCAAGTAGTTCCGAGATCCGTTCTCAACTATCTATGCATCGTGTTCCGTTTAGCGTATACTCCGAGGGTGCAACTCCTCACTACATGATTTACTTACATTCGCGTTTACAGCTTTTGTATGATTTACCGCTTTTATGACCTTATAATCGCATGTTAAATCACTTAATACGAGATTTAAAACGTAAACAAGCTAAAACCGAACGAAGCGATGGTCGGGTTCCGTATTAGTTTCGGTGCTCACCTTACACGTTTCGATGCATCCTTATTAATACCGAGCCGATGCATCTTAAGCAGAATATCAGGTAAGGTATACCACGAGAACGACTAATATCCGTATTATCACGATAAAACTAATTTTCTAATGCGTATAATATTAGTACCCTCTACTCTCCTATGTGCATCTTTTCATGGCCTGCCTGTCACGTGAAATTGCATGCAAAGAATGTAAAAATAATTACTTCGACGACAATAAGCTCATTTGTCCTTAAAGAACCGACATAGCAAAGACATAGGGTTAAAACAACGGATGTTACAGTACTTCCACCACAACAAAGGAACAAAGTTATCAGCCCACCGAATGATTCGTAAAGGCCGCTATGTGCGGGCGGGATTGGGTGTCGATGTCTAGCGGACGTTCGCTCCCCAATACGTACCCTCACCCCTTACTCGGAATCGACGGTTTCCAGATGTCTGAAACCATTGCCAATGAGAGTCATTCCAGGCATAGAGTGCTTAAGGGTACAAGTCTTTATCTTTAGGTCCCGTGTCACTCAAATTTTAGCCGGCTAAGGATCAAAGTTGACTTGAACGGTTTCCGAGTCCCCATAATTGACTCGGTGGTGACTCCACAAATCGGCAACAAATTCGGTTCACTAAATAGGTCGTCTTACCAAACATATCACCTAAATTTGGTATCGATACGAAATATCACCTATCTCTCAAATGCGGTGGAAAAAAAAACAGGTGTAAAAACATGTAACTTTTTTTATTACGCATATATTCAAAAAATTATATATATATATATATATATCCAACATCGACTAAATAAAATAAATAAATAAATAAATAAATACATATATATAGAGAGAGGTAGGTTCAAATAAGGTCAACAACTTTTTTAAGTATGTATTAAAGTTACAGATGACATACGATAAAGTTGCATTTGTTCAAAATTGATATGTAACTATAACATTCAGCACTTTTATCACTTCAAGTGATAAAGTGCAACTTTATCACTCATCTCGTGTAACTTCAAGCACTTTTTGTGTAACATATAGAGGTAGGTTCAAATAAGGTCATAAACTTTTTTAAGTTCATAAGTTCCAGTGTTAAAGTTACACAAAAAGTGCTTGAAGTTACACGAGATGAGTGATAAAGTTGCACTTTATCACTTAAAGTGATAAAAAGTGCTGAATGTTATAGTTACATATCAATTTTGAACAAATGCAACTTTATCGTATGTCATCTGTAACTTTAATACAGACTTAATTTGAAATTTTATATATATATATATATATATATATATATATATATATATATATATATATATATATATATAATTTCAAATTAAGTGCAAACTATATTTTGAGAACCTAAAAAATTTACTACATCTTCGGCTACCAAGGCAAAGCTTCTACCCAACGTGGTGATGTTTTAATAGCAGGAACTACCAGAGACTCCAAGAAATTTATCCCGGTGAACTGCACATCAACACCATGGTTGCCGGCGATTGCGTGGTTTATCTGCAGAAAAATGACAAAACATTTGATGGCGTACACAGAAGAAGATAGCAAGCCATACGAGAGACATGCAAAAGGCAGAGCTACACTCAAGACCTCAAGTCGAGAGAAAGACAGATCAAATTAACCAACGCTTTAAGAAAGACGTTCTGAGGTTAGTAATTTTTAGGTCATGCAAAATTGATGGAAATAGTTAGCTGATGTGAATTATTGACCGAATACTCGTGCACTTTGCACGAGTTTAACGCTACTGAAGGGAGAAGAAGTCTACATATACAAGCCCCGGGAGCGAGTACGAAAGGAAAAAAATAACAATTTTAGAAGAAGAATTGCAGTTCTAGAGGTTCAAAGAGAAAGATGCTGAGCAAAGTTGAAACCAATATATGGCCTGCAGACAAGGTCAGAGGTTTCTTTAAGGACAAAGACAAAGTTTATACCTGAAATAGAAATGCCTCTTTCTTAGCAGCCTGGAAATCTAACATGCACATAAGGAAATTAAGTGTAATGATAACCTGCTGGACTGATTTATGACAAGAACCAATCACTTGCTTAAAGACCACAGAAACTGCAGAACATACCAGCCTCTTTTTAATAATTGAGCAGCTACGGATGTAACCATTGATGAGCTTGCATGTGGAGGTTATATAGCCATCAGGTGAGCTTGCATGTTGCATGACGAAGCACAAACAGAAACTGAAAGATAAATAGAGTAATAGCTTCAGACATGATAACAACAATGCCGCACATTTCTATAGTACGACAAGTAAATTTCCGAATCCAAAATTTATCAAGGTCATTGTTCACTCAAGCAGTTAGTGCAATCTATAGACAACTAATTAGCGGTGTTGTACATTAACGGTTCACTGTAACTGCATTAAGCTATTTGAATCTCTTTATGAAAGACGAGTGTTAGACCATAACAAATACGAAGTCTCAAGGCATGGTCCCACCATGGCCCAGAGCATCCTTTTATTAATATTTTATCTTACTTATAAAACAATGACACCTAAAAAAGCTCCAAAAATATTATAGTCACAACATTTACAGTGACTAGTCACACCATTTAAAGGTCGCCAAATAACACACCTAATCAAGCTTCTTTTATCTTCCAATGACAGAATTTCCCATTCTCTGAGAACTGCATCCCCAATTGCAGCTGCGGCCTGAAACCTTGCATTTGGTACTTGTGAATTCTCTGAGTAAGTAGCAGCAAAGGCATTTGGCATGAGTACTAAGTAGACAAGCAGAAAATGGAACTCAGTGGCTTTGAGTTATAGGGTGAAGCCCCATTAGGCCAAACAATATTGACCCGAATTCACAAACCTACCCCCAAAATCTAAAGTAGACGTAACCATACCACGTGCATTAGACCAAAAATCAAGATTTAATCAAACCCAGGATGACCCACAAGCATATTTTGTACCACTGTGCTCTTCGCCACTAATTTGAGAAACCAAAAAACTACAACTTACCAAGTATAAACTTGCACGCCTGATACGGTTGGGGAGATTGACTGAGAGACAAGATAGTAGCCTCGGCACCAGAAGAATTTACGTGCATCTCATAGAAAGATAGATCACACTTATAGGAAAATATTGCTAATTCATATTCAACACTCAAGTGTCCTGAAAAGCTGATTAAGATGACTTTTCGGCACCTACAGACAAAGGCTGATTACTAAATTAGGGGAGTATATGGCATATGAAGGATGATTAAAGAAAGGTGAGAAAAAAAAAGGAAGAAACCAGGAGAAGATGAATGCACAATCGATCGATCGAGACGGTAAATTATGGGTTTAGTTGATAATTTTAGCAATTAGGTGAATAAAAGATGATAAGCATTATCAGTAAACAAACATTAATTGGTTTCAGTATAGACCGTGGGTTTCAATGGGAAGTAAACACTCAATTAACAAACCATCCATCCTTTTCATTATCATGTTCTTGTTACTTTTGCAAGATGAACACGTGATCCATCAATTTCTGCATACTTTTGATTTGGAATTTGTGAATTAGGGTTCATAAGCTTACCCATTTACGCAATAAATAACAAATAGGGAGTATTTCACACAATTTTATATACTACTAGTTATAAGAAAAGAAATTGAAGTTGAAAATTAGGGTTCTTACTTGATTCCTGCAACAGCTAATAAAAATAGGTTATTCGACACTGGCCACTGTATTTCGTAAAGTATAACTATTCCATGTATCTTAATTCGATACTAATACAATAGACTCAAAGCAATTAACACCACAAGCAGTAATAAAATGTACCTTGATGATTTCTGCAAAAAAAAAAATAGTACCTTGATGAGAGAATTGATAAGAAACTTGATTGATGAGTAGAAAAATCCATCGACCATGACACTAATTGGGGTTTTAGCAAGATTTATGAAATATTATTGGGGAAGATGATGAATCGTGAACCGTAAAACGTGATTTAAGTTTAGTAGCGGGATACTAAGTGTTAACTGTTAACCCATCTTTTAATACGGGTATATTAGTGTCCATTTACATTTGTCAGCTAAGGGGTCAATTATAGAAGTATTTGTTGGGTATCCGTGTCGAGTTTTCAATCATAACGAAATAATCACAACGAAAAGACGCTTTTGTTGTAGCGCACCCCTAGTAACACCCGATATGGTTGGCCTCACCCCCATTTGGCTCGACAACTAGCTCGGATAAATATAAACCGGATCCCTTAAGGATAATATCAGCATAGCCTGAGTCGAAGATGAGAAGGGAAACCCAGTCTGTCCACTAATATGCCACCACGGGACTGTCCACCTGATAACCGCTCGCCCATTAGCCAAGTAGGAATGTCATCCTTCTTTGGCATGACCATCACCCCATGCTTGCACCATATTATGACCCGTGAAACCCTTATAGCTATAACCCTTGACAGACCGAGGAGGGTCGACTAAACCAAGCCTCTTTTGTAGCCAAACCTGCACGAACCAGAACACAATGTCACACTTTCGAATTATGGCAAGCTTTAAAAAAAAGACAAAAATAACGCCGCACAGATACCTACAAAATGACCCTAGAGCCCCAAAAAAGAGTTTGATGCAGCCGGGCACGTGCATCGAGACCTAGGATAAGCTCACCCAAAATGAGTAAAGACGGTGATCGCCCATGTTCCATCCCCATGACAACGTCCAAAACCCAAGGCTTACCCCAACCCTCATGCACTAACGCGTCCTCAAAAAGATAGTAATAAGCCACTGCAATATTAAAAGCCCGCCTACAAGCTACAGGTGAAATATCACGAGAACCCGTCTGTGAGAACGTCCTAAAAAGCAACTCTAGGTCAATACCATCTCTCCCGAAGAAAACTTTAGCCTCCTCTGACGAAGAAAGGTCTATAAAGTGACGAAATCGTTCCACAAAAGCATCATCTCCCAAAGGCACACAAGGTCGAACCGAACACCACCCGCCTATTACGTCTATCTCCTCGGGAAGAGGACAAACCTTACCTCCAGGGAAAGCAAAAACATGACTTTTCACGTCCCAAATATTAGAGCATGCTAACAAGGAGTCATCTTGTACTTTAACCTGCATTAATGCGATATCCATGGACAAACCATCACTTGGACAAACCTCGAGGTTACCTTTCTTAAAACGACCCGCCCACTTGGTTAAAAGATCCCCGAAACCCGACATGACTCGAAACAATACAAGGAAGCTATAGACACACTATGGGTACTTTAGTATGTCTAAAACAATAACCCGCAAATATAGCCCTAATCCCACGACGATTAGGAAACTACAAAAATATCCATAAATGAGAGTTAGACCGCCCGAGCCCAGGTGCCCAAATACCAGGCTGCCTGAACCCAGGCGACCCGAAACCAAACCGCCCTAGCCTAAGCGTTTGAACCGTAAGTCTTTAGCCTCCCTAGCACCTGAAAGTTATGACATTAGCCCCGCTTTACCACAACGATAACCACCTAACAATCCCGGACATCGGGAACGACCTTCCGAAGTCACTAAAACCTTTCCCGAAAGCCAAAATACCCACACAAGAGCAACGAGGTCGCACGGACAACAAATTTCACTTGTCGGATCCACCAAACTTAGACGTCTTTTCATTTTTTTTTTCTTTTAGGGGGATAAGCTACCCCACCTAGGCGTGTTGTAGCCTTTGATGGCATCGTCAATTCACGTCTGTAGCCCAGTACGGCATTGTCATGAATATATATACAAAAGTGGCCTAACTTATTCGCGTCTGTAGCCCAGTACGGCATTCTCATGAATATACAAAAGTGGCCTAACTTTTTCAAAAAATGGTCTAACTTTTTTGTTTTCGCCTCATTTCAAACATGAATGTCGAGACAACTGCACTTGTCTCCCAACGCACTCAGTCGAAACATGTTAATTTCTTACATTTCGCACGTCTCGAGTCAAACATTTTTAGTCGACGTACTACTTGATTCAACTCCCGACTCAAACTAACGCATTTCAAAAATTCTGAAAAACCGTTATCATACTCTCACGCAACCCTAACGCATTTAAAACATCCCAAAACTACGATAAGATCACAAACAAACTGAACCTGAAGTGATTACTTGTCAGTCTAAGTTAACATTTCACAAAACAAAAACGCAAGACTAAACAAATCAATCCGAATACTAAAAGTCTTAAAAACATACAAAATACGCAAAATCCATACGCAAACCAAGTTCACAAACTAGGGAGGACCTCTAGAAGTTGCGTCTATAGCTATCACGAGGTCACCGATGTTGTCATCCAAACCGAGGTCCTCCAAAACAAAGGTAGAAGACTCACTACCATCCATCCCCGACAGCATATCTAGAGTAGTTGTCTCGGGAATCCCTCCAACATCCTCGATGGAGCCCGTAGCGTGACCCTCAGCCTCAGCCTCAACCTCCCTCTCCATCTCAACCCCTAGCCTAGCCTCGCCCTGCGCCGAGGATTCGTCATGAGACCAAGCTAACCGCTCCTTAAGTTGGGCAATCTCGTCATCCCGGGATCGCAGGAGTTGTCGCAGCCTAGCATCTTCCGCCTCGAGCTTGGTCACCCGAGTCTCCAGCTGTCCCACCATGTCCGAGGTATCCTGCAAATACACCTATACTTTTGGAAAACGTACAAACAACCTGGAAAGCCAACCCTAGGTACACATACTCGTCGATCGAGATCCCGAAGTGTCACGGGAGACCCCAGACGCATAGGCCCGAAAGCAGTTGGCAGCCTGCCATAACCACTGATCGCAAGCCGACGAAACCTGAGAGGCAAAAAAACCATACGAGTTAGCCAAACAAAACCCAGCCCTTAGAACCCAAATCCAAGACAAAAACTGAAACTTACCCGGTATACCCGGTCACGCCACTTTATCCCAACGTCCATCTCCTCGGCGGAACACGGGGGGAAAAGCTCCGTGAAGGCTACCTCGGCGGCGTCGACCTTAAGCAGCGTCAAGGGGAAGTCTGGGGGCTGAACAGCATCAGTCGGATCGGCCAGCTAAAGGAAAGCAAACCGATCAAGGAGCAAATAAACACTAAGCCAAAGAACAAAACAAGCCCGAAAAACAAAAGTTGAGTACTCACCATGAGGCGGTGGCAAGCTAGCTACTCGCTGACGTGAGACAGATAGGAGGCGCAAGGCCCCAGTAGCGCATAACCTCCTTCTCCATCCCTACCCTCGAGGACCTCTGCGGCGGTCGGTGGTCTAAACATAGTCCGGGGAGGATCAACCGGCACCCTGAAATCGTCATACAGACACTGACGCACCAACCGTTCGCCCAAATACCACACCGAGCGAAACAACACAGGAAGGAGCATCCTCCTGTAGCTCCGGGGCTTCAACTCCGCTATCACGTACGCAGGCACACCCTCATAATCGGCCCAAGGACGGGCCACAAACTACTCAAAAAAATTGACGCCTCAATAATCCTAAACCTAGGGGGCTACTAAATAAAACAAGCCGTAATAAGGATACTTACATCCTCGAGGCACAGCTGGTTCACAAGCACATTCTTTGACTGGTAGTGACTCGTCGTACTCTTGGCCTTAGGTAGTCTCAACTCGATCGCCGCTAGGAACATAACTGGACGAGCTCGCATCGTCTTAGGTGCCAATCGAGGGAAGTAGGAATAGATCCAAGCCTGCAAAACCCAAAGGTAAACATCATTAGCAAAACCATAGCAGACTGAGCACAACCTGAGAAGCGAATACAGAAGCAGTAACTAACCTCTAGCACGAGACCTGGACCCACGATAGGCAAAGCCGAGCCTGAATCCACCTTCTGTGGCCTCACCATGACTTGCAAGCAACGGGTCATCTCCGCGAAGGCCGCGGTCACCCAATCAAAACGTCCCAGTTGGTCTAAATCAGCTAGGAAAGGCAAAATCCTAGTACTAAACCTCTCACCCTTGTCCAAGAAGTGAGTCGATCCTAGGAAGTACCACAACCACATACGGGGATCCTGCAACGGTGTGTTGGGTGCTCAACCCTCTAGTACCTCCACCCTCTCAAAGTGCTCGGTAATGTGCGAACTCACTAGAGCATGAGGCATACTATAAGCCTCACGCTCCAAACAATCCCCGATCCATCCACGGACCTCATCGCTATCTAGCTTAGGGCCTTCGGCAGCCCATCTAATCACCTCTAGACCCTAGGGTAAACCTGTAATAACCCCAAAGTCGTCCAAGGTCATCCCGACCTCCCCAAAAGGCATATGAAAGGTTGAGGTAGTGTCGTGAAAGCGATCTATCATCGCTCTAATTACCATAAGGTTGCACTTGGTTTTGCAACCTACCAACCGGGCCCAGTGCCTGACCACAGGATCCAAAGCCGTCCTCGCGATAATCTCCTTTGCCGCGGGACTAAGCTTCTGAGAGTAGATCTCTAAGCATGTCGTAAAACCCGAGAAGGTCCTCATCGGACCTGGGGGCTGCACATCGAGGTAATACAAGCATAAACAAACCAGACCAAACCAACCAAAACCAAAATTCAAAGCCTAAACCAATAAGCACGAATCGAGATACTCACCATGCCGTGCACGATACGGTGAGAGATGTGCAAATCAGGACGAAACAACAACTGATGACCATCCCAGTCCTTAGCCCAAAGTGGATCCTCATAACCGACCTCCTCGTCCCCGTGCACGAGAATCGAGGCATGAACCCTTCTAGAAACCATCTCAGGTAGCCTACGCCTTGTAACTCTGTCAAAATCGGCCTCATTTATGGCCCCTGGATCACGACACTGCAATGGAACGCTTCGTCGTCTCCTACGAATCTCGCCGGGAGTCAGCGAACTCATCCCGGCGACCTCACCACTAGTGCCAGCCAAAAGAGCTCCCTCGAGACGCTCGCTATCATCTCTAGCTGCAAAACCAAGCAAAAACGCAAAAATGCATGCCTCAAGTCAAGCTAAAGAAGCTCAAACAGGTCAAAATAAGGTCAAATTTCGGATAGAGATATCAAAATTCTGAAAAGCCCACTAGCACCCATTTTCGATCCCGGTCACAATAGAAGTGGTTTCGGGAAAATCCGACATCGTTACGGTACTTTTTGGTTTGTCGTAAGTCACACAAAACCGTAGAGAGTGTCGTTGAGGGCATCCTAACTCACAAAAGTCGACATGGAAGTTGCCCATAATGTCACAAACACTAATCGAGCAAGATTACAAAGAGCAAGTACAGGAATAACTGGGAAAGCGATCCCTAAACCTAGTATCTCGAGTTTACTCCCATGGGAGGCCATTAATGCACCTCAAAACCTCCTATCAAGCTTATAACTACCCTAACAAGCTCCATTCAACCCTAATTTAACAATGGGACCAAGAATAAACATCAAAACCTAGTAAATTCAAAATGCCCAAATCAATTTTCTAGGGTTTTAACAAAATCGACTAACAATCAACCAAATTAAGCAAAATCGACAATAGGCGAGTAAGGAATGTTTACCCGACGTCGACATAATCGTGTATGGCAAAAATTGAGATGGAAATCGGTTGAACAAATCGAGAGAGCGAGATTGAGTCGAAGGGGAGCGCGCGTTTGATTTTTGGAACTAATGGTTCGTTCCATTCCCCCTTCGCTGACTTTAAATGGGTCTGACCCACAAAAGCCCAGGCTCCCCGGGTTAGGCATCCGTATTCCAAATCGTTGAGGGCTAGGTGCCTGAGTATTAAGGCGCAGCATGACGCACGTCCGACTATTCGGCTCGAGACTAAAACGAGAGCAAACGAAACATGGTATCCAATATCCGCAAAACACGCACTCATAAACCAAGCAAAATAAACAACGACAAGAAAATTTACTAACCGATACCGGCAAAGCAAGCTTATAAACACCCTCTAACCGAAATCTGCCCGACAAAAAATAAAACAACAACAACAAGCATAAAAACCTCGACTAACAAATATACTCACACTCGAGCACATGATAAATCAAGCAAAGCGAACAAATCCGAACAAAGCAAAACAAATCCGCTAAGCAAAATTAATTTAACCAAAATAAATGAACATCTGCGAATCTTTAAGCCTAACGAATCGCTAAGCGCTCTGAAGGTAATTCGAGCCTAACGAGTTGCTAAGCGCTCTGAAGGCAATTTAAGCCTAACGAATCGTTAAGCGCTCTAAAGGTAATTCGAGCCTAACGAGTCACTAGGTGCTCTGAAGGCAATTTTAATCCTAACAGGTCATAGGCATCCTGAAGGTAATTCGAGCCTAACGAGTCGCTAGGCGCTCTGAAGGCAATTTTAAGCCTAACAGGTCATAGGCATCCTGAAGGTAATTCGAGCCTAACGAGTCGCTAAGCGCTCTGAAGGCAATTTAAGCCTAACGAGTCGCTAAGCGCTCTGAAGGTAATTCGAGCCTAACGAGTCGCTAAGGGCACTGAAGGCAATTTTAAGCCTAACGGGTCATAGGTATCCAGAAGGTAATTCGAACCTAACGAGACGCTAAGCGCTCTGAAGGCAATTTTAAGCCTAATGGGTCATAGGCATCCTGAAGGTAATTCGAGCCTAACGAGTCGCTAGGCGCTCTGAAGGCAATTTTAAGCCTAACGGGTCATAGGCATCTTGAAGGTAATTCGAGCCTAACGAGTCGCTAAGCGCTCTGAAGGAAATTTTAAGCCTAACGGGTCATAGGCATCCTGAAGGTAATTCGAGCCTAACGGGTCATAGGCATCCTGAAGGAAATTTAAGTTCGAGTGGATACTTACACACTCGAACATTTTTTTCCTCGAGCCTAACGGGTCATAGGCATCCTGAAGGCAAATAATTTTTTTAATTTTCGAGCCTGACAGGTCATAGGCTTCCTGAAGGCAAACTTCTTTTATTCTCGAGCCCGACGGGTCATAGGCATCCCGAAGGCAATTGTTCGAGTGGATACTTACATACTCGAATATTTTCTTTTATTCTCGAGCCCGACGGGTCATAGGCATCCTGAAGGCAATTTAAGTTCAAGTGGATACTTACACACTCGAACATTTTCTTTTCTTTTCGAACCCGACGGGTAATAGGCATCCTGAAGGCAATTGTTCGAGTGGATACTTACACACTCGAATATTTTCTTTTATTCTCGAGCCCGATGGGTCATAGGCATCCCGAAGGCTTAATTTTGAGTGGATACTTACACACTCGAACATTTTCTTTTATCCTTGAGCCCGACAGGTCATAGGCATCCCGAAGGCAATTGTTCGAGTGGAACTTACACACTCGAACATTTTCTTTCATCCTCGAGCCCAACGGGTCATAGACATCCTGACGGCAATCGAAGCCTAACGAATCATAGGCATTCTGAAGGCAAAATAAGTAAGTATTCTCGAGCCTAACGAATCATAGGCATTCTGAAGGCAAAGTAAGTAAGCATTTTCATGCCCAACGAGTCATAGGCATTCGAAGGGTAGTCCAAATTTGAACGGATTCTTACAGATCCGAAGAATAAAACCCATGAACGTAACAAAAGGACGCCTGGTATGATTTCTAAGCCTTGGCTGGTGAGCCTCAATATGTAGTCCAATGGACTTAAAACGACCCGATCGGACAGCCACCAGGTCGTAATCCCCGATTGACCTGGGTGGCTATACTTTGACTTTCGCATTGTCCAAGCCTCAGTCAAAGTAGGGGCTTCTATAGACACCCAAATTTGGACCTGGTGGCTGCAGGAGTACCCAACAAACACCCAATGACGATCGGAGTGCAATGCAACGCGACATTGCGATGTTTTAGATAGTTTTTTTTATAGAACGGATCAAATAATTACTCGGAAAGATTAATTTAACATCAAGACAGCCTTAGTCATGTCATTACAGTCGCGTCAACACTAATTAGAGTCGATTCCAACACCGGGACTCCGAATCGCTCCCGAAATACACAAAGTCAAACCCGAGTCAACACGTTGGGCCGAGCAAACCTCGGGATGCACACCGACACCCACCCGGTGCAATGATGCGCTAGGGTTAGAGGGAATACTTAATCCCCAAGCTAATGAATGATACGCATCTTCTCGGTTTTGAAAAGTTTCAAAATCGGATCTTCAAAATCCCAGGCGCCTCACTCCGGGTGTCCTACACCTTGTGCGCACGACCCCAGGTGCCTGAGTTCTAGTGCGCCTCGGCTCAGGCGTCCATCTAGGCGATTTGAACCGCGCGAATAACTATAAATACCCCCCCTACTTCATTCATTCGACACAATTCATTCTTCTCTTCTCCCTCTTACTCTTTACGAGTTTCTTCTAATTTGGGCTCGCACTCCGACACCCAAGCAAACGATCCACTCGATCGTAGTCCCGATAAGCAAATCGACGATACTCCTCACCTTCAAGCACTCCACTCGATCTTGAGGTGCCTGTGTTCGACTAGCTACCCCGAGTCTATCAGCGGAAGCTCTGCCGGATTAACTGTAGAACCAGCCGTGGTAACGGAACTCTACCAAAATCACCACAAGGCAAGCTAGGAGGATCCGACCTCGAAGTCAAACCGTCAATAGGTTGTCATCTAAACAAAACTTTACATTTATGTACTGTTATTATGCACTACGATAATGTCAAATATGGACGCTTGGTCCATGGCACGTTATGAACATACGTAACGTCCCAACTTCAACCATAAACACTAAAACACCCTAAATAGACCCAAGTAGTTCCGAGATTCGTTCTCAACTATCTATGCATCGTGTTCCGTTTAGCGTATACTCCGAGGGTGCAACTCCTCACTACGTGATTTACTTACGTTCGCATTTACAGCTTTCGTATAATTTACCGCTTTTTTGACCTTATAATCGCATGCTAGATCACCTAACACGAGATTCAAAACGTAAACAAGCTAAAATTGAACGAAGCGATGGTCAATTCCGTATTAGTCTCGATGCTTACCTTACATGGTTCGATGCATCCTTATTAATACCGAGCCGATGCATCTTAAGCAGAATACCAGGTAAGGTATACCACGAGAACGACTAATATCTGTATTATCACGTTAAAAATGATTTGCTATTATGTATAATATTAGTACCCTCTACTCTCCTATGTGCATCTTTTCATGGCCTGCCTGTCACGTGAAATCACATGCAAAGAATGTAAAAACAATTACTTCGACGACAATAAGCTTATTTGTCCTTAAACAACCAACATAGCAAAGATATAGGGTTAAAACAACGGATGTTACAGTACTTCCGCCACAACAAAGGAACAAAGTTATCGGCCACTCAACTTTTAGCCGACTAAGGATCTCATGCCACTCAACTTTGAGCCGGCTAAGGATCAAAGTTGACTTGAATGATCTCCGAGTCCCCATAATTGACTTGGTGGCAAATCCACAAATCGGCAACAAATTCGGTTCATTAAAAAGGTCGCCTTACCAAACATATCGGCCTTTAAACATTTACAACCACGACTCGAACGATTCCAACGGAAACACGGGTGCCCGCATCCATCTTGTACAAGTCTGAATCGTCATTCGAATCGAGGTCCGAAACATCGCACCGAACCCGAGATTGGACCGGCCCCCAACCGTGAGGGGGCTGCGTGGGTGGCCGCCGCGATGAAACCGGGTCGGTCCCGGGCGGGGCACCGGGCGGTGCGAATGGACATCCACAGTCTATTACATGTGCCTTCCAAATTCTCCGTATATACCCGTCCACTACCTCCCATGGGGGGTTTGCTCCCATGATGAAACATATGACAGCGTTACTCCAGTATTCCACTTCATCCCTTGTAATTTGCATAAGTTCCTGATCCTCCTCGACATCAACCACCTTCGTGCCTTCCCTCTGTTTCCACCCCTGATTCACGTCATCCTCGAGGTTGGTTTCAGGGATAAATTCGTCGACATCGTCAACACTAGCATCATCTTCCATACTCAAAATTGAAATGCCCGATAGTCCATTGGAAGACTCTGAATCGATAGTCTCCTACCTCCCAGCCTCTGCATTTTTGTTCTCTTTCATGCCAGTATTGAGTCTGGTGTTCGGCCTCTTACTCGTTGGTATAACCTTACGTGTTGTCTTCCTCGTCATTGATCAAAAGCAACCTCCGTCGATGTCAAAGTGCAGTTCGCCAGAAAATCGCCTAGAGAGAGCGTATAAGCATTAGGATTTTAGGCATAAGTATTTATACATTTATACTTCAAGTGTACGTATTTGGTATTTTTATACGGTTTTGTACTCCCTCCGTTTCATTGAAAGATTCCACCTAAAAAGGGACACATTTTTTAAGGATAATAATAAAATATTCAAAAGTAGAGAGGGTGTAAAGTAGGTGGGCCACCTAGGTAAGAGGGAAAGAGTTATACCAAAAAAGAAAGTGGAAGCTATCAAAGAAATTTACAAAAAAGGAAAAGTGGAAGCTTTCAATGAAACGGAGGGAGTATTTGTATAAGTATAATTATGTTTTAAAACCTTTTATACTTAGTAAAATATTCCAAAAATAAAATAAATTTATAAAATTCATTTTTAACCTTATCAAGTATTTTATTTCTCAAAACTTAGAGTATTACAAAAATAAATTTAAGTAATAACGAAATCGGTAACATTATTAAGGATACAAAATAAATCTTTTTCAAATGTCATTTTAAATCATGCTTTTCATATTAAATCTAATTTTATGAGTTAGGTTTCCATATATAAACTCATTTTTCAGAAATAAGAAGTTTTATTATTTTTAAGAAATTAAAAACAAAAAGGATACAATTTACAATACTTTCTTTTAAATCTTTTAAAATACTTACAAATCATGAAACTTAACCAAATATTTATTTTAGATACCTATATTTGTATATAAATTAACCCCAAAAATTTAGATTAAAATACTTTATATATGATCTTAAATAAAATCACCATTTTAGTACAAATTTTATAAACGAAAATATATATGATGGATTTACATGAAATTTGGCGCGCATATACTAGACATCATCAGGAACATAATATGTATTTTTTTCAAGTCCAAAACAAACGTTTAACATCAAAAAGAAATATTATTTACCCAGCTAGTATATAAATACATACCGTACAAGTTTACGAAAAAATATCATTATCAAAAATATATATATAATCATAAAAACTTACTTTTCACATTTTTCATATATTCTAGACATTCAGATCTACAATTTTTATGAAGAAACCTAAGGCTAATTCAAAACATATTTTACAAAGAAAATTCGTAAACATACATCACACATCACAGAATCCATTTTACAGCATGTATTGTTAAGTAATAAATCAACTAATAGTTAACTTTAAACTTGGTGATCTAATGATTTGGTCCTAAACATGATGTTATATGTTAGTTAGAGTCTAAACATTATACTAAGAGATTTGGGGGCAAAGAAAAGCTATGTTATCTTAAGCTAAAATAATCGATTCTACAACGTATAAGAAAACGAAGATCAATGCTCCTTTTCTCTTGTTCCTCTTCATAAATTAGTTAGAAGGACACAAAAACAAACTAAGTTAGTAGTTATACTATTAAATAAATTTGAAAATAAGTAGTATAAGATAAGAGAAAGAAGGGATTAGAGCTCTTCAAAATGGTGATGTAAAGGCTTAAGAACTTAGGATTATTTTGATGGTTTTTCTTTGGTTTTTAGAAAGGATTTAAAGGAGTATGTGAGGTGGATAAACATATGAGTTTAAGGATCATATGAGGGTGATTATAAGGGCACTTGGTCATGCCTTTGGTGAGGGAGCAAACAATGGATAAGGAAATGACAATTGATTCAAATGGCTAGTCATACTTTTGAAGGTACATTACCCTAATTAGTGCTTTTGATTAGAAAAGAATTTTTTTACTCTTGGAATTCAAGGTAAAGGTATGGAGTGTTTAAGGATGATATTTTGGAGTTATTTTGGTTCCACGGAGGTTAGGAAAAAAATTACGGAAATCGAAAGTCGAGAAACAATTCGGCGGTGACGATTTTCGTTGCAAAGGGGTTGCCCCGTACAATAATTTTATGATTAACTTATAAATTGTAATTTTTAATTTGACCATTGTTTAGGTCTTGGAAAAATAATAAATTTATGCTTTTGAAAATCCTCAATCGGAGTCCGTATGAGAAAATAGGAACCGTTTTACGAAATCGCGCAGAATTGCGATAACGATAGAAATTTCAATTTTGCAAACAGTGAAGTGAAATAGAAAGGTTCCAAAGGCACAATAATTTAATATTACTATTTAAAATAGTTTGCCGAGACTCGATTTGTAAATATTAATCGTTATTAGAAATAACTAAAATGGTCAAAAACACGGGGTGTTACACCGGGTCCCGTATTCGAGCGCATTGAAGCATGTTTACATCCTATCATCATCGGGTGTTTTGTTGGAGACTGCTACAGACACGAGCATGCAAAATGCGGGTGTCTACACTTGGGTCTACCCCCGACATTTCGTCGGCCGAGTATGCAAAGACGTCTTTGTTATCTTGTAACACCTTAATCAATTTTTTCCTGTAGGGCTCCTCTAGGTCCGTGCCCACGAGGACTGGTCGCCCTGGTTCTAGCTCCACCAGCATGCTCTCGCCCCCAGGTTCTGTGCGGTCAGCTGGCTGCTCGATGGTCAGTTGGTCGGCCAAAATCTCGCTCTCCCTGGTGGGGAAGCTACACATCTTCCACTTTCCTTTCCACTCAGCCTCGTGACCTTGCAGGGCTACCATATAGCACTGGCGAGCTGACTCCTGATCGCCATGTATCTTGCCTTCCATTCCAAAGTTTGTGACGTAGGCTACTGTAAGTGCTCGAATGGAAATGGCGGCTTCAACTTCATCAAGTGTGGCTCTGCCTATCAGGGCATCGTAGGCTAACTTCGCATCAACTACGACAAAGGATGCCCTGATATTGCGAGCCGAGAGACCCTCTCCAAATGTAACAGGTAGCTCGATGGTACCCATGGGGACGATGCCTGCTCCACTGAACCCCTACAAGGATCCTGGGGCGGGCTTTAGGTGTCGGGCCTCTAGGTTTTCAAACACATCCTTGTAAAGCAAGTTGGTGTATGCGCCTGTATCCACCATACATCTCTTGACAATATGATTGTTGATAACCAGGGACAGGACAAACGGGTCGTTGTGCGGATATACAACTAGCCCACCATCCTCTGGGGTAATACTGAGTGTCAGAGTGGTAGGGGTTCCGGCTGCCTCGGCGTAACAGATCTGGTTATGAAGTTCGTGCAGGTGCCGCTTCCAACCCCTTCGACTCATCTGACATCCAGCATCCCCTGACACCACGTAGATGACAAGTCGATCTGGCCTTGACCCTTCCGACCTTTCGGTCGGTGCTTTCTGATTCTTTGTCCTGGCCGTAGGGCGGCCAGCCAGCCATTCATGATAAGGTTTTCGATTTCATCCTTTAAGTGCCGGCATTCTTTGGTAGTATTCCCTATGCTATCGTTGAACATGCAGAATTTCATCGAGTCACCTTTAGGGTGGTGAGGTTTATTCGGGAGGTTCCAATTCGCTGCCTTTTTTTCTAGTTCGAAGATTTCGGCCCTTGACTTGTTGAGAGTAGTATAACTATCGAATTTGGGCTGATAGGTTATACGCTCCTTTCTGGGGGCGTTACTCTCTTCTATCTTCTGCTTGGCGGTCGATTCGCTTTTGCCACGAGCATTCTGTGACATCCCTTGGGGCCGGTTTGACACTGGTAGGGCGTTATGCATGCAGGCTATGGAACTCCTCTTCAAGCATGAAACCCTCGGCTATTTTCTGGGCCCTGGCCAGGGATTCAGGCTGGGCGCGGATGAGTTGGTTCTTCATTTCTCCGGGCACAAGGGAGTTCGTCAGTGCGTAGGCCGTGGTGGGATCGTCAATTTCCCTTACCTGCTGAAAGGTGAGCACTACAAGAAAGTATCTAATTAGCTACCAAACACGTCAATTTAATGTTTTCATTAAAATTATTAATGTGAAATCCAAATGTACTGTTAACAGGCGAAGAAGAAAACGGGAGAACTTCCCGACGCTGTGCAGCTGTTTCTTGACACAAAGAGCAAGGTGGACTGCAAGGGTCAAAGGGGCTTCATTTCGAACAGGGAAAGACAAATTTGGGTGAGTTTCTAACGTAAGGCTTCTTTACATTGTTCTTTAGATTGTGACTTTGTCAATGAAATCTCACCTAATCATCAAATCAATTTCTTTTAGGAAGCATATATTGAGGCCACTACCACGGACGACGCTGAAGGTAGAGATCCGAACGAGGTATGGTTCAGTGTCGTGCGAGGGTACCACAAGGGAGCGGTGTACAGTACGGGGAACGCTCACACCCTGTACTGGACACCACCCAACGCTCAGGGGGGCATTCGACCTCGACGGAGTAAGTACCGTCTGTCGTTGCTGAGATGAGGTCGGAACTATAAGAAGAGATGGCGAAATGGGCTGCTTTGGTTGAGAGGATGAAGGCGCAGGATGAGCGTATCCAGCGACAAATGAGGTTAGTATGTAAATACTGGAAGAGCTACCCCGAGTGAGGAGTATGCAGCAGCAGAACTGCAACTCCGGCCCCACTCCACAACGCCGAGACCCTAGACCCCTTCAACGGGGGTGCTAGTGGCGCTTCGGCTAGTTTTCCCGTTAGTTGAACATGTAGATTAAGAAACATAGCTTGTAGTTTATGGATGTTGATTGAAAACAGTTTGTAACATTACTCTTAATTTAGTTTATTCAAGTACTTTAGTTACCTTGGTTGGCAATTACGGAAATGTGAAGCCGGCATTATGTGGCCGATACGGCATGGTGTTTGGAACGTATTTGTCATTGCTGGGTTGTTTTCCTGTTTGCAGATTTTGGTTAGAAATGAAACAAATTGAATCGACCAAATACAGGTCCCATAGCGACTGATATCTGTCGCTATAAGGGATAAATAGCGACAGATAACGGTCGCTAATTTAGACACCCAAGGTCCCCAACACCATCAGGTGATCGCACTTAGCGACAGGTATTTGTCGCTAAACCTTCTACAGTAGCGACAGATATCTGTCGCTAAGTGCCCCATTTAGCGACAGATTTCAGTCGCTAAGCTTAGCGACATATATCTGTCGCCCGAGTTTTTTAACGACGGATATCTGTCCCCCGTATCCTTTTCAAGCGACTACCAGGTGCGACTGTTTCTCAGCGACTGTCATCTGTCGTGCGTCTTTTTTTGCGACAGACGGTAGCTGCTATCAGTCGCTCGTCACGTTTTTTCTAGTAGTGGAGGTCGAACCTCTTCAGATAATCTCTGATAGATTCGCCCTTCCTTTTCTTGAGCATCATTAAGTCGAAGCGGGTGAGCCTACGCCTTTTGTTTCCCGCGTATTGGTCTAGGAAGACTGTTGTGAGTTCTTCAAACGTATAGATAGATCCTTGAGGCAGGTCCTGGAACCAACCCTGAGCGAGCCCTACAAGGGTTGTTGGGAAGATCTTACACCAGGCGGCGTCTTCTGTATCATACATTCCCATGTGACTTTCATACGCAGCCAAGTGGTCCTCTAGATCGGTGGTTCCATCGAACCTGACCGTCGGCATTTTTATCTTGGGAATCGGACAGCACTGGACGTCCGGATGAAGTGGTCTCTTGGTGGGTCTACCCAAGATCCTTGTTCGGCCTCCTTCTGATTGGTAATTATAATCCCCCAGGTCGTCTCACCTGCTCAGGTTTGGGATCCTACCACTCGGAAAGCGGTGTCCAAGACTGTGCCTGCTTATGGCGTCATTCCACCTTTCAGGGGACTGGTGTTGGGATCTCGAGCGTTTGCCTTGAGGCGGCTGCGAGAGTTCTATTTCCAGACCTTCCTTCGCCCCTCCAGCCTGGTGATGCCTCGGCTCAATCGGCTGACTCTGATTGAGCCTGGCATGTATGCCTTTTAATAGACCTTTTGTCTTTGGTCGCTTTTTGGCTAAGGTTATCCTGTCAAACACTCTGGCTCGCTTCGGGCCCAGACGTGTCGTGACAGGCTCTTGTGATTTGAGGCGATCACGAATGCCTTGCGATAAGGATCCTTTCTCAGCGAATGCGGTTGACTCTTTGGTATGAACTGAACCGTCTTTTCCCTGAGGCTCTGGCTCCTGTGTATCAGTCAGTAATCACTTTTCCCAGACGTGTCGTTACACGATGTTGGTCACTCGAGCTCCACAACTTTGAGAAAAGTTCATTTGGGCAAGAAGATCGGTTGACTCCACAAGGCAATCAAACCGATTATGAAGCCATGAATGAAGAAGAGAGGGTCAACCAAGGGATCATTGTTGAGAGTTGCTTGGATGGTGAAGCTATGGGAATAATGGAGGAAGTTGAAGCTTCAAGGTTTGACAATGAGGAGGAAATTGAACATGGTTCTCAAAGTAACTCTTGGGAAGCCAATGTATTGGATATTAAATTGGATTTGTATGACTTTCTTCGTGATGAACCGGATCTTGACAATCCAAAGCCAATTGAAGAGAAGACTCCTCTAGGCCAACTTGACAAGATGAGTGAAAAGGAAGGTAATACTTGAGAGAAAGAGATAGAGGCCTTAGAACTTGCCTTGAATGGGAAATTGGAGGAGCCGATTAGGGGATTTGGAGATGCTATGCTAGACCAAACCGTCGAAGAAATTGAGGCCGCCATCAAAGGCCTTGAGTTTCTTCGTGGTGAGAACTCTAGTAAGGACAATGATGAGGTCTCCCCTAAAGCCTCCGAAGAAGAAAAATTGATGCCTTCACCTTCTTTATCGCACTTGATTTTAAGTCCCTTGTCTTGTGAAATGATTGATGAAGTAGATCCTTGTCGGGCGGCGGGAAAGAATTTCACTCTTGACCCCGTAGAAGAAGCAACACCCTTAGGGTGTGATCTCCCGAATCATAACGCCGAGCATGACTTTAGACCACTATACCCACCGGATGGTCATAAGAGTCGTCGCCATGTTGGTTGGAAAGACCCGAAAGATCACGAGAAATCCGAGCTTAATGGATTAGGTGATTGCTCCTTACCTCCGACTTGGAAGCTTGTGATGATAGCTTGACTCGGCCACATGAGCCTTAACAAAGATGTTGCTAGAGCATTTGACTTACTCTTCCTGTAATCCCCTAAAAATTCTAGCGCGATACAGTGGCGGAAACACTGTAGAGTCGGGATTAAAACACACAGAACTATGTCTTAAAAAAAAATTAAATTGGTAAAGTCAATCATGCGCCATATATAAAAATGGCTAAAATTTAAAACAATCCATAAAAAGGGTAAACAATCCTTGAAACATGATTATTAAAGATCAGCAGGATCCAAGACTGCTCACTAGCCCACACCCACCGGAAAATAAACACGTATACCTGCCATGTTAAAACATAACAGCCACAATCAGTGGGGAGCAACGTCAACGTTCTCCCAGCCGTATAACAGGATTTTAAAACAGTAATTACTAATATAAGAAAATAATAAAAGTGGAAAACAGTAAAACATCATATTAAAATAAGGTTTAGCGTCAAACAAATTATTCAAAAGGGTTTCCGAAGAAACATAAAGATATTTGCCAACCTGCGCCAATTTATATCGATAATAAATAAAATAATCAAAATGGTGTTATGGATAGGATTAATGTAGAATCTAGACTTTCACTAGGATAATACTAAAAACTAGTTTCGAGAACTTAGTCAAAACAAATTAGACTTTGGTCTCTAACTAGGCAACTCAACCATAACAGGACTGCGTGCAGCGAGGTCCTGGCTTAAGTAATGTACACCCCTCCTGGATACAAACCATACCCAGTTCAACCCGACGCGACTTATACGATGCGATATCTAAGTTTAAGGTAAATATACACTCTCCTGAACACAAACCATGCTCAGTTCAACAACCAATGCGCCCCATAAAGACACACCAGCCTTACAGTTGATGGCAAAACGTACATCCCAGACTATATTACTCTAAACCCACACTTGTCCTTATTCCATAACTCCAAAACAAACCATTATCGATATTTAAAAGATGTATTCATCATAAACAATATGAGGATAAAAGAAGTAAACATTTATATTCTAAAAGAGGAAACTTTCTATTTTAGGAAACTTCTATTTTTAGGAATCTTCTATTTTTAGAAACTTTACTAAAAATAGCATCATATCAAAGTAGTGAAAATATTAGTTCATACTAATACCACATTTTAGTAAACGATATAGATTTATAAAACTAGTACTTTCGGCCTTAACGATATTAATTATTAAAGTAAGAACATTTGATTTTATGAAATTATTAAAATATCGTAAAAGTGTCATAAGATGATTAAAAATGTCTTAAACATTTTAATATTACTAATTAGGGTGTTTTCAAAAGTTATAAAGCTAAAATTCCCTAATTATTATTAGCTTCGACAATAAAATTATAAATAGGATTTTACGACAAATGTCAAATTAAATCTTTTAACGTCTTTTATTTAATTAAACCATTGAATATATTTAGAAAATGTTAAGGGATGATTTAACTCTTAAAGTTTCAGATTTAAATACTTTCAAAAGTGCTGGAAAAATAATTCTTTTAGGTAAGACGAAGCATTTTAACGATAAATCACAATTTGTCCGAAAATCAATATTTATTAATTAAAGACTATAATAAATAGTACAAAAATTACGTAAAATAGTTAAATTATATTTATGGACATTCTGTCCAGAAAAGAAAATTTCCAGAATTCTAAAAACTCGGTTTTTAAAGCGTTTTCTCGTTAATCGTCCAATCTCGACAATAACGATTAATAAAAATAGTAATTACAAAACGATTTAAGTATTAATATCCAAAAATTATTATTACACTTTAAAATCCTGATTTTACAGAATATAATTTTTTTCCAGATTTTTCCAAAATCCAGATTCAACAAATTTCAACAAAACCGTCATTTAAACTCGTTTTCGCAATTAACGATTTTATTAATAAACCTATCGTTCCTAACATTTTATTAAGGCACTAAAAATCATAATAATACATTTTAATATGAAATCATCAGAATCATAAATTTTTCCAGATTTAAACCAAAGACCAGAAATCGAGAATTTAAACAACAAACACGGTTTTAACGATAAACGATGATTTAAAGTGATTAATTAATTCATCCACTTAACAATTCCGAAAAATTGTGAAAACAATCAGAAAATTCTATTTCACCAGAAAGTTTCACCACGTCAAAAATCAGATTAAAATAAAATGTTTAAGTACTAGAACTAAAAATCGGTTTTTAATCGTTTTTGTTCGAAAACGATAATAATTCAATAATCGATATCAAAAATATCAGAAAAATACTAAATTACTAAAAATCATCAAAAACAACATTTTTCCAGAATATAAACATATATTACGTGTTTAGGCCGATTATTACGATTTTACAAATTAATATAACAATTTAATCGTTAATCTCGTAAAAGCGATAAAAATATCGAAACATGCAAAATTTCAACTTTAAAAATTTTTTCCAGAATTCGTGACATACATATATTGCCAAAATAAAATATAAAAATATATACATGCAAATACTCAATTAAAACCTTGAAATACCGAGTAACATCGACGTTACCTCCACTCCAAGTCTAAATCAACGATATATTCGTCGGCTTCGGGATCGTCCAAAAATCCTACCAAACACGTAAATCATGGCAGAAAAATACCATGAGAAAACTAATAAAAAACAAGGTAAAAATTGATCGAAAATGATGTCGATTAATACCTTAACGAAGGAATCGGAAAGAGGATTATTATGACGATAAAAATGATGCGATTGGGACTTGAAATGGAGCAAAAATCAGCCTAAGGAGGGTATGAGGTACACGGCCAAAATAGAGAGAAGGAAGAAGTGATGAATATTTTTGGTTAATGCAAAAATGAATGTAGTAAAGGAGGAGATGGATGTTACTACACTTAAAGAGGGTAAGGATGAAATTAAGGCTTCAAAATGAGGAACCAAAATGCACCTAGACCATAAGTTGGCCGGCCAAAATGGATAAGAGAGTGAGTAAGAAAAGTTTTCACATAAATGCTACAATGAATGAAAATGATTTATCTTATGATTACGTTTTAATGTGATAAAATGAAACATTTAAATAAAATGTAATAAAACTTGTGACCAAGAGCTTAGTCGGTCCAAAATATGAGAAAACAGTCTCAAATAATTTATAAGTTGATAAAAAGTATAATCGTAAAATAGTTAAAGGTATTTCAAAGTAATTCGAGTAAACCTCGCGTAAGAAAATAATTATTCGCGAAGCTTCGTAATAAAATCATAAATGGCTTGTTTTTAGTAACTAAAATATATCTTAGTAGAAAATATTCCATAAACGTATTCAAACATTTTTAGGAAAAAGGAATAACTTAAATCCAAGCTTAAAAATGTCAATTCGGAGAGAAATAGAATTCCTCGCGGAAAAATTACTTAGTTTACGAAGAAACCAAATAAATGGGTTTAAAAGAATTTTAAATCCTTAAAATTAAAAATAGAAATTATTAAACTCAAAAATTAAAATAAAGCTTAGTAAAATGATAAAATATGAGGCCAAAAGTGACAGAGTTAAGACGAAGTCCTAACAGAAAGAATAAAATGCTTAGGAAAAATAGCGGGTGTTACACTTCCGAGCTCTTGATGGCTATCGAGGCATAGATGGTGAGAGTACCAAGTTGTAAATATCTTTTTCCTTTTCTTTTGAGTTTTCGTAATTGTATTTGTATGATTGGATAGTTTGGTTTTTAGGATTTGTAAGTTTTTGTCGAATTCTTGTAATTTGGAATTTTCTTGAGTGATGTGAGGGAGGGATCTTTGATGGAAGTTTTGAGCTTACTTGCTAGGTTTCAAGTGAAGATGAAGAGTCTTGAAAAGATATGGATGATAGAAGCTTTAAAGCTTGGTGGAGCTAGGAAGTCGGTTTTTGAGCTTGGCTCAAGCTTTTGGGGACGGGATTATGGATCCCGAAGTATTATTTATCATGTGGGTGGAAGACTTGGTAAAATCAAGGGGAATGAAGGACTAGAAAGGGCATCCCGCCCGGGATGGGCATCATCCCGACCGGGACGAGTTGTGCTGCAAAAGACTGACTTCTGACAGGCCATCCCGGTCGGGACCGACATCATCCCGACCGGGAAGAGCATAACACCGCCCGGTGTTATGCACCATCCCGACCGGGATCATAGTCTTCCCGACCAGGAAGGGCTCTTCCCGACCGGGATCAACTTCTTCTCGACCGGGATGGGCTACAGCGCCCCCCTTTGCCTTCATTTAAGCCCCACCCCACCACTTTATACCCCCACCCAACCTCCCTACTCACCTTTGCCTCTATCATTTCATCCCTACACTTCAATTATACACCTTCATCTCATCTTCTCATCTCTATACACCGAGTTTCCCCCTAAATCCCAACCCCCATTACACCAATGCAAACCCGATACTTGTTACTACATTGAGGAAGAGGAGGGATATTGATGAGGACAAGCAAGGTACCAAGAAAGATCATTGAGACGATGGAGTTAGTTGAGTTGCTAACCGTTTGGTAAGGCGACTCTCCTTTCTTTTCCGTCTTTTGTTGCTTACTCTTTGTATGTTCCCCTTCTTTTTATGCATTTGGTGTCTTGGTGGCCCTCAGGGCCTTTATAGTCATTGCTCCCGATTCTCGATGACGTGACTACATCGAGAATCATTTGAAAAATCCAAATTAACAAGTTCTTTTCACTTTTTCTTTATTTTGGTAGAATTTGGTCGGAATCGGGCGGAATCAGGGCTAGGTGACTTGATTACACCTAGCCCTCCCCTTCCATTTCCTTTTATTTTCTTCTTTTTATTTCTTCCCCCATCCATATCTTTTCTCGTCTCGGCCCTTGGTGACTTGATTACACCCCGGCCGACACATTCTACCCCTTCTTCACTTTCATTCTTCATTTTTTTTAGTTTTACCTTTTCCTTTTTCTTTTTAGTGTCTTCTAGACACTACCGATCGAGCATGAGGACATTGCTCGATTTAAGTGTGGGGGAGTGATATCTTAGCCTAGATTAGTTTCATTTTTGTAGTGTTTTCGAAAAATCTTAAAAATCCCTAAAAATTTGAAAAAATTTCATTAAAAACCAAAAAGATTTTCTTTTGTGTCTTTTTCTTTTGTGTCCCTGTGTCGTATATTTGTTGTGTTGTGTGTTTTGCCACCTCCGATTTCCATGTAGGTTGCATGATCGTCGATAAATTTCGAAAAGCTCATGACACCCGGTAATATCCCCTAATTTCTTTCTCCTTTTTCCTTTTTGTGGAGTTTGGAGGATGTGTTGTGATGGTGTGTGCTCGGGTGGAGCTTTTTGGAGTTCGTGGTTGATTGGTTGCTTGTTTGAAAGTTTAGGGGTGGTGTTTGTTTGTTTTCTTTGTGTGTTTGTTTTCTTTTCTTTTGTTTTTCTTTCATTTTGTTTTGTTTTGTCTTGTATAGTTTGTGAGTGTAGTGTAGAAAATGTTTTCAAAAACCCGGTTTTGAGGCTAGTGCGCAAGTGTTTACTTTCCCTTTCTAGTGATATGAATCGATTCTTGAACTTTGGTCTAGTAGAACTTTAAATCAATAGTTTCATTGGTTCTTTACCTTGAGTCCACCTAGTCTACTAGGGATTTACTGCGGGATTTGCATTTTGACCACCCACGGAGTGAAAAGGCCTTGGTTCCCGAGTCCCGTCTCTTAGGTGACCGTGTTCGGAATTGTTTGATTAGTCCCAGTTTCCCCCTTTTTGGGTTTGAGGGGAAAGCGCGCTCCCGACATACCCATTTCCCTACCTTCTACACTTTTTCCACAAATAAGTTGCAATTTGTTGAAGTTTCTTACTTGGTTTCAAGAAATGCCTACAAAACAAAATTTGGCGAAAAGGGCAAACCAAGAAAAAAAAAGAAAAAAAAAGAAAAAAAAAAAGAAAAAAAAAAGAAAGAAAAGAAAGAAGAAAAAGAAAAGGCATAACAAATCAAAAACAAAATAGAAAAGGAGAAAAAGAAATGGCATAGCAAATCAAAAGCAGAATACAAAAGAAAAATGCCAAAAAAATCGTTTCACAAAAAAATCTTACCCCCTCAAAAATAAGCCTTTTACCGATTGTTATCGTGAAGAGCCTACCAAAGGACCGAGTCCCTAGGAAGGATGATAGCGGTAATAGTCGGTCTTTCCTCACTTTGCAACCATATCCACCTTTTTACTTGGACTAGTTAGGCTATTTTTTTTAGCATGGGACGACCCTCTTGGCTCATCGCTAAAGGAGGCGGGGTTTCACTTTACCTACAGTGTCGACTAACCCCATGGTTCATCCTTTTTTCATCCTGCCTATCGTCCCGCAGTACGTTCTTAGAAGGTTAGGAGGACCTAGGTAAGTTACCAACGTTTTTGTTGCTTTGTTGTCATACTCTTAGGATTTTGTCCATTTCAGTTTGTATTACTAGCTTGGGAACGTTGTTACTTGCCTTGAGTCCTTAACCGGTGTTTCTTTCACCGCTTTGTTGAGGGAAGCGGTATTTGTTTCTTTTTGGACGCAACCGTTTATTTGTTTGTTTGTGTGTGTGTGTGTGTTTATGTGTTTTCGTGTTCAGTTGTATCCACAGTTTTGTCGCAAGACCTCACTTGCCTTGCGGAGAGCACTTTTCTTCTAAGTGTTCTCGCGTGAGTTGAAAGGGCGTAAGGTGCGCTAATACCCGCTCGGTTAGTAGTCTAGTTTCTTTTAGTTTTTAGTTAGTTTATGCTTACTCGAGGGCGAGTAAGGGTTAAGTGTGAGGGAGTTGATAAGTGTGGTTTGTAGTGCTTATTTCTTGTGTTTGGTCCCAGTTTCTCTTGTGGAATCGCTCTTCGGAGCGGTTTTCGAGGCTACTTACGCTTCTTCTAGCTTGTTTTAGGTTCCTGGGGCCTATCTTGGAGAAACGGAACGACTCCGACTCGTTTCCGATGCATATGGACCCAACGAAGAGAAGCGACGATGACTCGGTGACTTAGACTCGATCCTGAGTCCCTTGGAGCCCATTCCCGAGCCCCGAGAGTCGATAAGAAGCCTAAGAAGAGCAAGTAGGGACCTATGTGACCATATTTGAAGCCTACATGACCCATCCCGGTCGGGACCATCATCCATCACGACCGGAATGAGTTGCAAGCAAACAACACCCTCTGACAGCTCATCCCGGTCAGGACCGACATCATCCCGACCGGGAAGATCATAATACCGCCCGGTATTATTCATGCACCATCCCGACCGAGATCACTTCCTTCCCGGCCGGGAAGGGCCCAGTTCAGCTCGATTTTCATTATTTCGCCTCCCTTGCTTATGTAACCCTATATATACCCCCCCCCCCTCTTGTATTGTTTTAAGCACCATTCATTACCCACTAAACCCTAGACTACTTTAGGTTAGATTAGCCTAGATTAGTGTAGATTAGTTTAATCTCTCTTTAATTACTCCTTAATCTTAGTTTAATCCTAGTTAGTTCTTGTGTAATTGAAGATCTATTGAAGAATTCTTCTCTACTGGCAACATAGAAGATACTTCTTGGGTTGATTTTATACAAGATTCAATCTTTTGCCTTTCATTTGTGTTTGGTATAAGTTCTCTTCTCTTTAATCTTCTTTACTTTAGTTTTCTCTTGTTTATGTTCTTGTTTGATAATACTCAATCTCATATTATGAACCTCCATTATTATGCTCGTTTTGTGATGTGTGTTGTGGTTGTCATCTTGAATATGAATGAGTATATTCCCTTGCACTCTACATGTTTGATGAAATGCTTGTGAGACTTGAGATGATCATTCCTTGTTTTTCTTGCCTCTTCTCTTGCATGTTGTTTGTTTGGTTGATAGGTTTGGTTTCTCCACTAGTAGCGAGAGCGTGGTGAGGAGGCCCCTAGGCCGTTTAAGTAGCGAGAGCCCGAATGTAACCTAGGCTACGAAAGCATGCTAGCACCCTCGTTTCCTTCTTTTGATCTCCTTAACATCCATGAACCCGACCTAGCCCTAGTTTCTTCTTATTGATTTACTTAGCTTCCCTTTGTCCTTAGTTGCTTGTTTTGCCTTTTACTTCGTGTTTTAGACCTTAGCTTAGTCATTAGTTCGCCTTAGCCGTCACCCTAGTTTAGTTCCCTTGGACCAAGTCTTAGACCATAGCACCCTCTTGTTTTGAACTCCCGTCTCTGTGGATCGACTCGTTTTACCCTAGCTACCTAGCTTAGGTTCGTTGGTTATTATTTGATCGGTAGGATAGACGAAAAATCCATCCCATCACGACACCCGGCAGGTAGCTGACCTCATCCTAAATTCCATAGGAACAACCGTACTTCCAGTCGGTGAGTTACTTAAGCCAATGATCATACACGTTTTATTGAATGATGTTATCGACACCAATCATGGTGAAAATGGACATGTGCCCAGGCAGTACCCTTAGAGTTTTTTCACCATTTCATGTTGTAATGACTTGTTCCGAGTCAATACACAGCCTAAAGACCGATCACCTTTAATAAACCCGGTATTCTTTCATCCTTCTGGGTATCAGACATGTGCCCTACGATGACCGTTGAGCTCGATATTCCAGGGACTTTCTTTATAAGATTGTTGTGTGCCAAATTTGACCCACTTTTTCACCCATTTAGACCCGTTTTCCTGTCGCTTTTACGAGATTTGTGTGCGATTATTGCCTTATTTTAGTCTTTCTCACTCTAGCGACCTCTCTTGTGCATTTTACGTATTTTTGGGTAGTTTTCCTACTATTTTGATAGGAATCCATTGTTCGAGAGCATGTTGGAGCTTACATGGGCACAAGAGAGTGGAATATCGTCCCAAAGCATGATTAAAGTCCAAATCCAAGAGGTAAAACATTGAGCAAAAGGATAACAATCAGTGACATGGCAAAACTCAAGTCCATTGGACAACTTCGCATGGCAAAGTTGAACTTCAAATAGATATATCAAGAGTTCTAAACCTCGGATTTATGCGATTCTAGTTGGAGGTAAATTCTTATCTTCTTAGATTTCCAACGACATATCACATCCCTCAATCGGAGATCAAACGAGAGAATTATGGCCCTCTAAAGTCATAGAGCGAAATTTCACCCGATGAGATCTGACCGGGCGAAATTTCACTCTATGAGATTTTTGAGTTTTTGGTCAGATTTTTCATCGGGCGAAACTTTGTCCGATGAGATTTTGACCGGGCGAAACTTCACCCTACGGCATTTCGGCCATATTGGAGAGAATCTGCAGGGCAAAACTTCACCCTATGAAGATCCAAAAGGCAAAGTTTCATTTCAAGGACAAAGATTAGAATTGGGCTTGTTTTAGTGACACATGAAGCAACTTAATATATATATATATATATATATATATATATATATATATCTTTAACCTAATTTACTACTAGTATGCCTCATTATTGTAGATCTCATTTGTCAGCTTATTTTACAGTACTCCCTTAGAAATTAGTGATACATTATGAAATTTTAGATCTTATTAGGAAGATTAAGGGGTTTTGCAAGGATTTGGTGACAAAAGTTCTTGTATTTCTTCTTCAAGCTTCATCTTTTTATGTTAATTTTCATCTTCTTCATTAAGTTTCTCTCCACTGCTGGTACTTTCTTCTTCTTCTTCTCCCTCATCCCTATTTAGTTTCTCCTCTAATTTCTTCTCTAGTTTATTGTTTTTCTTGGTTTTTCTTGCTTTGTTCCTGTTTTACTTAGTATATCTTGTTCTTGGTTTTTTTTTCTCTTACTTGTGTTAGATTAATTTCCCCTCTTTTTGTTAGTATGGATTATTTTTGTCATATTCCCTTATTATTTGTTCTTGCTAGTTTTACTAGGACTTGTGAGTAGATTTCAGTTAGGGGATTAGGGGAGGCGAAATTTGGGTAGCATGAATTGAGGTAGTTTATGGAGATTGTTGCATTTGTGTTGATTTCAAGCTTGATATTATTGTGTTTTTGTTGACTTTGTTGGGTCCGACTTAGTTGACATTGACTCACCTTGTCAATATGGGTAAACTCGGGGCATGGGTAATTTCACCTTGAGACCGTAGCCATTTCGTCGCGAAAGCGGGTTTTAGCACAACTCTTCCCTTTATCAGCTTTGCAATAGATCCCTCAACCCCTCGATTTATGTATCCCGAATTTTGACTCCTCGACTCTCCCTAACGTTTTTTCCTAGAGATTATCCTTTGATCACCATAGTTATTATTTCCTCTAGTTTAGACTTAAACCCAAAACCCCCCTAAAAGACCTCATTCAATAGTAGACTTTGACTCATTAGCTTAAACTTCCGTCCCATGGATCGATCCCGACCTACCACTACTACATTAATTTGTTTTGTTTTAGTCGATGTTATAAATATTGTTTGCATGTGGGTTCGCAATGATCCCAATCAAAATGGCGTCGTTGGCGGGGACGGCAATTAGTTGATTGAGTTTTTTTATTTGTGCTTGGTTTTTGGTTTTTGCTTACAATTTTTTTTATTTCTCTCTACCCTAGTACCACTTGATGCTAGGAGACTCACCTTCTACTTGAGTCTTCACTCAGGAACAGGTTTATCACCTTTTTGTTCGATCCCGAGCCAGAGATGACATTTAAAGCTATAAAATTCCAGGGAAAGAACTCAACAAGGGGTGATTCCATATCGATCCCTCACACCACCAACCATACATCTTATCTTTGCACTCTTTTCAAAACCATTCACATCACTTATCATCATAAATTCCACGCTTAATAATCCACTTACACCTTTAACTCCATAAAATTCACCTCCTACAATACCTCTCATCCCTCCAAACATAAAGCCCCTTTTAAATTCACAAGAAAATTCTCCACCTTATACTCCCCCCACATCATCACCAATATCAAATTCTTTCCAAGAATCCACCGTGGCAACCCTTGGCTCTCAATTGCAACTCACTCACGAGAACGTTCCCTCTCCAGTTTTCTATGGGTTCCCTCATTTGCAACTCACTCATGAGTTTGAGCTTAAATTCACCTTGATCAAAGAGGTACAACTAGATACCTTCCATGGGTTCCCTCAAGAAGATGCTTACGAACATGTTTATCTTTTCAAAGAAAAATGAGTTGGAGCAAAGCTTAGTGGTCTTACTTCATGTCAACTACATCGTCTTCTCTTCCCTAAAACTTCGAAGGACGGTGCTAGGAGATGGCTACAAAGACATCTGGACGATACTTTCCGAACATGGGCCGAGCTTGCAAATGCTTTCTTAGAAAAGTACTTCCCTCTATCCAAGCCGAACCAATACCGATTAGAAATCCAAACCTTTTGTCAAGATGAACATGAAAGCTTGAGTGAAGCGTGGGATAGGTTTCGTGATCTTTTTAGTAAGTGCCCCCATCATGGCATTCCTAAGTGGTTAACTACTCAAACCTTTTTCAACGCCTTATCCTCAAGGTTGAGAGAAAATATAAATTCGGCGGCCGGGTGATATTTCTTTACTCTTGGAGATGATGCATCTAAAGCTCTCTTGGAAAATATGGTAAGGTGTGATTCTCAATGGGGCAAAGATCAAGATTATAAGAAAAAGGGAGATGAAAACACTTCCAAGAAAAATGAATCGAAGCTCGAATCGAAAGTGGAAGAGCTAACCAATAGGCTTGAGGCTATGACTTCTAGTTCTAGCTCAAAGGATATGCACCAAGCTCAAGCAAGGCCAACAAGACGACCTTCACCACCTAATAAATATCCTTGTCGGATTAAAATCCTTTGTGAGTATTGTGGGAACTATGGTCATGAGGCCAATTTTTGTCCTTCTTATGAAGGAATGTGCTATGAAGAATGCAACGAAGTACAAGTGTTTCAAAATGTCAATCCAATACCTCAAACTGACCCTTTTTAAACACATAATCCCGAAACAAGGAACCATGTGCACCAATATAACTCTTATGCAAATCATGTTGTACAAAATCCGGGACCCATGTATCAAGGGGGACAACAAGAAATGCCCTTCATTTCAAACAATCAACAAAGGTCTTCATTCAAGGGCCTCCCAAAGCAACTTCATTCTTGCCACCTCATCAAGAAGTAAACCTCAACAATCAAAAGGAAGTGATTCTTGCCACCTCACCTCAGAAATCTATGCTGGCATGAGGGGAAAATTGCGACCCCGAGGTACTGTGTCCAAGTCATTCAAAAGGAAGTGAGAGATAGAATTCTAAATCAACTCAAGAGGGAACCAAATGCTAAGGATACGAAATGGATAGATAAAATTTTGCTAAGATAGATTTTCTCAGTCGTCTTGACTTTTTGAATTGAATTGATGTAATTGTTGAGAGATGATATCAATATACTTACACGCACTTTACCAAAAAAAAACTCAACAATCAAGGAGGCAATTATTTACAAGGCTAAGGCGACTTTCATAATCAAAAGATAAACTAAGGAAATTATTACCAAAATCATGAAGGTAATTTTTATATTCAAGGGAATAGCCACGATTTTCAAAGTTATAATAAGGTGATAAAAACTTCAATCAAGGGCAACATATCCAGGGGTATAATCTAACTTCAATCAAAGTTCCCAAGGATACAATCCCAAATATAGCCAACTTCCTCCTTTTCATAGCGATTACCAACAAGGCCAATGGAGTGGCCAATAGGAGAACTCTATACAAGACATGCAAAAGATGATAAGGTTATTGTTGAGCGAGTATGCAGACACTAGAGAACGGCTCAAAGCAAGGGAATCACGAGAAGCCACCAAAGCTCCTACCTTTCCGGTACATCCACCACGTCATCAAGCACATGTCAATGTCGTCACATTGAGGGGAGAAAAAGCACTAATAGGCCATCACAAAAACTTGGTTTCAGAGCAAGTGGGAAAACCTGAACTGAGTGTGACTAGAACCTCATCTAGGTGCATTTAGATATCTTGATAAAATGTGGAGAATCTTGTAATCTTCACAAATGTAATACTCTCTCCGATTTCGAAAGATCTTCCCGTTTGTTTTTTGGGAAGAAAATAAGGAGGAAATATTATATTATTAAAAGTATTATAGTGTATTGAAAAAAGTAGGAGAGAGTAGAAATATTATATTAATTAAATGAGAAAAAGTGGATTGAAAAAGTATGAGAGATGATTATTATATTAATTAAATGAGAAAAAGTGGTGTAATATAAGAAAAGTAGTGAGGGTAAAAGAGTAAAGTTGCAAAAAGTAAATAAACAAAAATATAAATAGGGAAGAAGAAGTGTTTCAGCCCGATTAGAAAACAGGGAAGATCATTCGAAATCGGAGGGAGTACTAGAATAAAAGGGAGATGCGGTTGATATATTTAGGAGATTATGAATCTCGAATAAGTGGCAAAGATGAAGCAAAATGATTGTTCGCCAAATTAGTGGAAATGCCGAGATCTTCCCTAATACATAAAGAATAAAATCAAGTGGATATTGTCTTAATCATGAACATGTTGTGATCTCAAGAAATGGAAGGAAATCAAGCATCTCACAATTTCGGCAAGGATTTGTTAAGTTGATACTTATATCTTAGGATTTGTTTCTATTTACCATAAGTATTATTGACTAGAATATCACCCGGGATATCGTTAGGGTACTCGAGTATTGTAGGCTATTTAAAGCCACAACAATAATGTATTGGAGACAAGAATATGAATTATGATTTGATAGAAAAACTGAGTTGCATTTTGATCTTTGTGATCATGGTGTTGACAAACTTTGAGAACGTACTTCGAAGCGTTTAGAGGGATGATGCTCCAAACTCTAGGCTATTAGTTCCGGGTTCAAGTTCGAACTACGGGTTAAATATCCCTTTATCTTTTTATCATTTATTTCGTTCATCAATAAACACACAACACGAAGAGCGTTACTTCATAATAGAAACGTGTCACAAACGCCAAAAACTCAAGGTTACATTAACCTTAGCCAAGGTTACATTAACCTCGATCTTATCCTTCACCAAACGACACGTTACTTGCTCGTTCGTGCTTCCGCGTTCGCATCAAAACCAAAGGTGAAAAATGTTGAAAAGCAAAGTGTCCCTCATTCTAGTAAGGTAATAAGACACCCTCCAACCACAACTTGTTGTGAGGAAGATCATTATGTAACCGATGAAACCAAACTTGAAAGAAGGGACCCTTCTAAGTATATCACGGGAGATAAGAGGTATGTGTTAGAGGAAATTTCAAGAAAGAAAAGCATGTCACCTCCTAAGCCATATGTGTCACCTTTGCCATTTCCATCTCGAGCTACGATCAATAGGAAGGACATCAAGTTTATCACATTCTCTGACTTGCTAAAGAAGGATAAGGTAATAACTCCCCCTCTCATCAAGGTAGTTGGCCAACATGAATATAAGAATATGGTGAACATTGTCTTCGGAAATGAAATCCTGAATACCTTCTTGATGTCGAGCCACTTGAAATAGCAAAGGTGAATGAAGTTAATTCGGATAAATTACTCAATAATGTGAAGACAAAGTCAAAGCTCAATGATTCGACCACCGTGCAACCGCCTAAGAGTTCCTCTTCTAACACTTTTCCAACCCCCCTCAAAGGAAAAATGAAAACATCCAAAAAGAAGAAATCGAAAAGAGTGGTGAACATGGAACTCAAGGATGGAGAACTAATGACGCGCAACAAGGGTGTAATCTTCGTTGATAAAGCAAAGGTCGAAGTTGAAAATGCAAAGTTGAATTGGGAAGAAGTATCCCGACTAGTACAAGAAGTTAAAACCACCCTCCAAAATTACCAAGGATTATGTGTGTGTCCGAGCCACGGACAAGTTTTGATGGAGGTGAGCTATGGATCGGTACTATGATGGCGACCCGGGTTGAGTTTGCGTAACATTTGATGAGGTTTGGTGGTATCCTTAATAACCATATTGTATATATTGTATCATAACTTTTAGTTTGTTTGTTTGTTAGTCTTTGGATGAATGAGTGTGTTTGGATTACAAAGAGCTTGGAAGCTTGGGTGTTTTGGTCAAGATTTGAGGTCGATTTGGATAGTTTTTGTGGTGTTGTAGGTGTTTGTTGAAAAAGTTTTTGCTCACATCTTGAAGTTTGTGAGTTGAGATTTTTGTTTGAGGAAATTTGGGACTTATGAAGGCATTTGGAAGGGCAAAAAGCAAGAAGAAGAGGCACAAATGGCGACGGGCAAAACTTTGCCCAGTGGATTTATTATTCATTACCGTCGGGCGAAATTTCGACCAGTGGAGTTATTGTCGTCATTTGCAGATTTTACCGTCAGGCAAAACTTTGTTTGATGGAGTTCGATCGGGCGAAACTTCACCGTACGGAAAAGTTGCCAAAAATTGATCAGTTATCGTCGGGCGAAACTTCGCCCGATGAGAGTTCACCGGGTGAAACTTCACCCGGTGGAATTAGCCGGCCTTTCACTTTTTCCCTACCCTTTTTTCTCCTTCACTTTCCTATATCTCTCCACTACACCTATCATTTTCCCTCCAAATAAAACACATTAACACCGCTCCCCACTTTACTTCTTTCTCCTCAAAACCCAAATTATTCATCACCAACCTATCTCCCTTTTCTTTTTCCATCATCCTTCTCTGATCTTCTAAAAATCCACAATAATTTCTTGTTTGTACCACCAATCACCATTATCTTCCCCCCTTCCACCCAAACCCATCACATTCTCCGCTTCCTATCTTCACTTCCCTCTTCTCATTCTTTCTCCATTTGGTGATTATAATTTTGGGTTTGTGGTGTTTGAAGTATTTTTCGATGAGAAAGTTGGTGTGGCCTTGAATGTTCGAGTACTCTTAGCTCCCGGTCTTAGGTGATGTGAATACACCATCGACCCTTTTTGAAAATCCAAATAAATTCATTTTTTATCCTCTTTAATTTTTCGAAATCGTGCGAAATTCGGGCTAGGTGACGTGATTACATCTACGCCCTTTTCTCACCTTTCATTTCTCTTTTATTTTTACTTATTTTTATTTTACCATCTTTTGGCTAGGGTCTAGGTGACGTAATTATATCTAGGCCAAACCCTTCCGTTTTATTTTCATTTCTTTCACAAAATTTTTGAAAAATCTCAAAAATCATTCGAAAAATCATCAAAATCCAAAAAAATATTCTTTATTTTTCTCTTTCTATCTTTTTTGATCTTTTCCCTACTTGTGCATTTAGGACAATTTTAGTGTGGGGGAGGGTGTAATCCTTTGATTTTTCCTTTTTATTTTTCAAAAAATCATAAAAACTTGAAAAATTCACAAAAATACAAACAGATTTTTCCTTCTTTTTCTCTTCTTATTTTATTTTTTTCGTGTCTTAGTGTCTCTTGTATAATCTTGTTCTCCACTCTTGCAGGATCACCGCCAACCTTATAGCACGAGATGAAAGGTTATGGAAGCAAAAGACCGCTTGGTAACCCCTTTCCTCTTCGTTTTTTCCCTATCCTTATCCCGTGTAGAAGTTTGGGTTTGATGCTATTTGGAGGCTCTCAAGGAGATGAGCGTTTTGGAATTGGTGGCCGTGATTGTGTTGACTAATTGACTGAGCCCGAAGTGCTTGACTTTACTTGTGTTTTCCTTTTCTTCCGTTTGTTATTTTTCTCTTTTTGTGTGTTTCTTTTTTTGATTTTGTATAGTGTGTTTAGAGTAAAAAGTTTTCGAAAACTCGATTACTAGCTTGTTACAAGAATTTGCATTCCATTGTGAATAACTCATTTCTATTTTGTACCTTAATCTAGTAGAATGACTCTAAATCAATAAATGTATTGATCTTTTAGCTTGAGTCCACCTTTTCTACTAGAGGTTTGCTTCGGGGTTTGCACTTGACCACCTTGACCATCCATGGAGTGACAAGGCCTTGGTTACCACGTCTCGTTCTCTAGGTGACCTTGCTCGAAAACCCTTGCACCTTTATTCCAAATTCTCCATTTTTTGTAGGTTATCCGGGGATGGGCCCATTTTTGGATATCTATTCATCCTTTCACCCATACACCACACAATAAGTTTACAAAAAAAAATGAAACCCAAATGCTTGGCTACACTTACTTCAATGTGATGCTTATTAAGCTTGGGGACTCTGGTCACGTACTAGGCATACTCCAAGAGGAGGTTGTACCCTGCGCCGTGCAATGCGGGGGTCGTGGTGATTGTAGATCCCGAGTTGCATCATTTAGCCAAATCAAAAGGCAAACCAAGACAAGAGAAAAGGGCACAAACAAATAAAAACCAAAGAGAAAAGAAGAAAAACAAGAAAATACAAACCACAAAAATATCAAAAATAAGCCTTTTGCCAACTTATCACCATGAAGTGCCTACCAAAGGACCGAGTCCCTAGGAAGGAAGATAGCGGTGACTAGTCGGCTATTTTCATTTTGTAAACACTTCTCCGGTTTTTGTTTGGACTATTTCGGTTAATTTGAGTTTGGAACGACCCTCTTAGCCTTGGCTAAAGAGAGCGAGATTGCACTTACCTCTAGTGCCGAATAACTCCATGCCTCACTCATTTTCATTTCGTTTAACACCCCGTGGTACACCTTTAGAAGATTAGGAGGACCTAGATAAATTTTCAACACGTTAGTACTTTAATGTCATAGTATTAGACTTTGGTCCATTTCTATTTGGGTGATCGATTTTGGAATGTTTATGATTGTTTTTAATGAGCAATCGTTGTGTTTTCCGCCGTCTCGATGAGGGATTTGGTGTTTTCTTCTTTGGATGCAACTATTCTGATTTGTTTGTTTTTTGTGTTTTTTGTGTGTTTAGTTGTGTCCGCAATTTTGGACAAGACCCAACTTGACATAGCAAAACTAAAGTCCATTAGGCAACTTCACATGGCAAAGTCGAACTTAAAATGGATATATCTAGAATTCTAGACCTCGGATAGATGCAATTCCAGTTGGAGGTGAAATCTTATCTTCTTAGCTTTCTAACGCCATATCACACACCCTAATCGGATATCAAACGAGAGATTTATGGCCCTCTGAAGTCACAGGGCAAAATTTCACCCGATGAGATCTGACCGGGCGAAATTTCACTCTACGAGATTTTTGAGTTTTTGGTCAGATTTTTCATCGAGCGAAACTTTGCTCGATGAGAGTTTGACCGAGCGAAACTTTGACCGACGGTATTTCAGCCATATTGGAGAATTCGCAAGGCAAAACTTTATCTTATGAAGATACAAAGGGCAAAGTTTCATTATTTCAACGACAAAGATTAGAACTGGGCTTGTTTTAGTGACCCAATAAGCAACTTAGTATATATATCTTTAACTTAATTTATTATTAGTATGCCTCATTGTTGTATATCTCATTTGTAAGCTTATTTTACACTACCCTCTGAGGAATAAGTGATACATTAAGGAATTTTAAATCTTATTAGGAAGACTAAGGGGTTTTGCAAGGATTTGGTGACAAAAGTTCTTGTATTTCTTCTTCAAGCATCATCTTTTTATTTTAATCTTCATCTTCTTCTTCTTCATTGAGTTTCCCTCCATTGTTGGTACTTTCTTCTTCTTCTTCTTCTTCTTCTTCTTCTCCCTCATCCCTATTTAGTTTCTTCTCTAACTTCTTCTCTAGTTTATTGTTTTTATTGGTTTTTCTTGCTTTGTTCTTGTTTTTCTTAGTAGATCTTGTTCTTGGTTTTATTTTTCTCTCACTTGTGTTGGATTAATTTTCCCTCTTTTTGTTAGTATGGATTGTTTTTGTCTCATTCCCTTATTATTTGTTCTTGCTAGTTTTACCATGACTTGTGAATAGATTTTAGTTAGGGGATTAGGGGAGGCGAAATTTGGGTAGCATGAATTGAAGAATTTTATGGAGATTGTTGCATTTGTGTTGATTTATCAAGCTTGAGATTTTATTGTGTTTTTGTTGACTTTGTTGGGTCCAACTTAGTTGACATTGAGTCACCCTTGTCAATATGGGGAAACTCGGAGCATGGGTAATTTCACCTTGAGACCGTAGCCATTTCGCCGCGAAAGTGAGTTTTAGCGAGGTTGGGTAGAGAAACCGAAAGACGACTCTTCCCTTTATCAACTTGGCAATAGATTCCTCGACCCCTCGATTTATGTATCCCGAATTTTGACTCACCGACTCTCCCTAACGCTTTTTCCTATAGATTATCCTTTGATAACCATAGTTATTTCTTCTACTTTAGACTTAAACCCAAAACCCCCCTAAAAGACCTCATTCACTAGTAGACTTTGACTCATTAACTTAAACTTTCGTCCCTTGGATCAATCCCGACCTAACACTACTACATTAATTCGTTTTGTGTTAGTCAGTGTTATAAATATTGTTTGCATGTGAGTTCGCGATGACCCCCCATCAAAGACACCTAAATTCAGTTGACGTTTCGTGTTGGACGCTATCTTGGTAATTTTAGGAGACACTGCGATAGGAGACAACTTCAAAAGTAGACTATGACACTCAGAGTCACTGCTCATGGGATGTCATGATGCATCCTGCCGGTGCAAGATAAATGCTAAGAAGTAAATGGGTAGCCAACTCTTTATGAGATTGTCGGTAGAGTAGTAGTAGTCCAGTTGCCATTGAGGTGCTCGGTTGTATAAAGGTTCTCTTTCCCGAGACCAAGAGGTATGGATTGAGTGTGTGCGCATACATAAACAAGGGCACTGATCAGCTCTCACTCTCTATATCAGATATCTTTGGGCGGAATACCTTTCGACCTTGCCTTAGAAGTGTATGGGACATGTTCTATTTAGTAGGGCCTTTGAGTCCATGCACTTGAAGTCCTTCTTCGTATGTCTGTTAAATGAACCGAGTCAATTTAGGTATTCGATCATATTGAGCACTAGGGAAGAGATGTAAACTTCCTAGTATCGATAAGATTGGTGGGATTGATGTTCTCATCCGCACTTATGGTGAGATCACTACTACAATTTTGATTTTACAGGACGCTCTTAATAAGACGCTTATACACGGAACCGTCCTTAATATGTTGTTAAATTTTCGCGCCCCCTAATCTTGATTAAATAGCATGGTTCAGTAAAGGAATCGTTCTCTTTATTTTACAATTAGGACGATTGGTCAATGAAACCGACCTCATTAATACATTAGCACGGTTGTAAGTTAAACCCATCCTATTAAAATATTTCAAACTCATCCTATTAAATTGTACTACCCATCCTACCAAAGACTTATTGTAATACAACTATACAAGGTTATACGATTTCTATTTCTCTAACACTTTCCAAAACTTTCGTTCTACCCAAACCTCACTCACACACCTACCGTCTCATTCACGCATCAAAATCCAACTTCACGCATCACATACCCAAACATTTTATTCTATTTACGATTTAACTCGTAATTCTTAAAATTATTACGAGTTTCGACTTTATCGAACTAATATTTTAATTTATTAGGGTCGGACTTTATCGAACTAATCCAATTAATAATAATAATAACAACAACAACAACAACAATATTCTACTCCGTATATATTATATTTGAAGATTATGTCCAATGAGATACCGTCTTTCTTCACGTTAGTGGGTAAAAAAATATAATGGTAATAAAAAATAATTTTTGAAAGTAATCCGATGTACATTTTAACCGAACTCGACCTTGAAACCCGACTCATTTGATAGATCCTAAACAGTAAACGCAACAGAAAAAGTTAAGATCTCGCAAAACATTGTGAACTCCCCTCCCCTCTCTCTTCATCAACCAAAACCCTAGAAATTTTACGAAATCAATTGAAGAATCGATTTCCCTAATTCCCTCCCCAATCTTCGTAGTTCTCCAACTTGAAATTCAGGTACGATTTTTTTCTCTATATTCACAGTAATCGAACTTCATCAACTTGAAATTGAAGTCGTACCTAACATTGACCTTCATCAAGGAATCAATTGCCAAAGGAATCGATAACTACCATGCAAAGTACATTGTCATTAACTCACCTGATCCTATCTTCCATGTCTGCTATGGCGGAATGATCTTCTCATACCTCGCTGCGCTTCCCGAGGAGCGTCGCCATCTCGGGAGTACTCTAAGGAACACGGTCATTGATTTCAGGTGATTGATTTGATTTGTCGATTTGTTTTGATTGTTTTGAATATGTTTAGTTATTTGAGCGAATTGTGTGGTGCGTTTTGTGATTGTTTGGATTTTGATTTGCAAATTGACCGAATAAAAGGAAATGATGTAATCATGAGATTGATCGTTTTGTATTTCGATACTAGCTGATTTATGGTGATGTATAGTGATTATCACTCTGGTTTCTCCGATTCTAGTTCAATTTCAGCTTGTCTATTAGCTTTGTAATCATGTGACTGATCATTTTTTATTTGGATACTAGCTGATTTACGGCGATGCGTAGTGTTAATCACTTCAGTTTCTCTGATTCTAGTTTAATTTCAGCTTGTATGTTAGCTTTGAAATCATGTGATTCATCGTTTGATTTTGTTACCAGCTGATTTACGGTGATGTGTAGTGATTATCACTTTAATTTCTCTGATTCTAGTTCAATTTCAGCTTGTATATTATAACTTATATGTAGTGTAAGCATTACATCATTGATTTTATGTTATTTATTTTAGCTGCTGAGAAAACATCAACTTCTGAGAAACCCGAAGCAAAGAAGGAGAACGATGGTGGTAAGAAGTATGCTCCCGAAATCGAGGACCTATTCGGTGATTCATCATCGTCTACAATTCCAGTTACTCAGCAGCCTCCGAAAGATGTGAAATCCGATATTATGAGTCTATTTGAGAAGGTCGTTCCCATAGTGATTTTTCCCCCTACATTATTAGAAATGTAGAATTGAAGTTGTTTTCTTCAATATATCTGAATCTTGTTTTATTAGATCTGAGATTAACGTTTTTTTTGGGGAATGATGTGCAATCCAATATGGTATCGCCTTTTGCTGTTCATCAACAACAGCTTGCTATGCTGGCACAACAACAAAGTCTTCTTATGGCCGCTGTCGCTTAATCAGCTAACGGTAACTCAAAATCGCATGTCAATCTACAACAGGCGGGGTTGATCGGAAACAATATCTCCATCCAAAACTGGCCTAATATGGGCTATCAGATACCTGGCATGGTCATGCTACCTGCAGGACAGAATGACCTTCAAAAGCTTCAGTTTCTCTAATTCTAGTTCAATTTTAGCTTGTATGTTAGCTTTGAAATCATGTGATTCATCATTTGATTTTGTTTCCAGCTGATTTACGGTGATGCGTAGTGTTTATCATTGTAATTTCTTTGATTCTACATATAAGTTATGCTAAGTTTTGTTTTTTTATTTTGTTTGATTTGATAGTGAAGGAAAATGGATAAACACATGTCAAAAAAGGCCAAATATGTGTTGGATTATGCTCCTAATTATTGTGACATATGGTTTGTATCCAAGGATGAATTCATTTACAAGAGGCACTCCCTCTGATTCTTACGAACCGTTAAATTTACTTTTTGCACACTGAATACGATTGTATTCTGATTATAAAATAACGTTACAAAAATAGCGAAGACCAAAAGTTTCTGGTCCAATCCACCGGTGTTCGAGTTTTTTTTTTCAATGAAACGCGCACTTAGTCACATCTTATTGGTCTAACTAGTCTCTTGAATATAAGGAAGGTATTAAGAAGCCGAATTCAGATACGAAAGACCCGAAACTCACTACATCCTACACAAAATAATCCAAGCACCATGGAGACGATTTTTTTGAGAAACAGTTCTATACAAAATACAGTCTGAGAAAAGCATGGGAGGAAAATCTAGCCAACGGAAAGGAAGAACTCGAGAAAATGAAAGACTGTGGGAAGTCCTGTCACGTGAACTCCATACAACAGTCGATAACCAAATTGAAAAATCCAGTGTCAAGGTTAAAATCCTCAAAAATCGTTTTTGCAGTGGATTTACTGCAGAAAGTTAAGCGTAAATGCAATGTATATTAGACGGAGAATGCAGAGTTAAAGAAATTAGCGAAATTCTCTTGCTTGGAGCTACAAAAGGCTACTATAATATATATATATATATATATAGAAGTGGGATCAGGTGAGTCCCTTAATATGTTTTGAGTCCTTGAGTCCCAATATCAGCCATTGATTCATTGTAAGATTAATGGTGTAGATTTAATCACATAATTTAGGTAATAACAATAACATCTTTCAAAATATATTTGTTTTTCTCTCTCCTCCCTTAATATCTCCCGCCTATCTCTCTATCTCTGTCAACCCTTTCAACTCCCGCCTATCTCTCTATCTCTGTCAACCCTTTCAACTCCCCACTTTCACCGCCTATCCCTATCAAGCTCCTTCATTTCACCTCTTACCTCATTTTCTTACTCAATTTTCACCGCTTCCTCACAACAAGCGAGCCTATTTTGATTTCTGGAACACTCCCGCCTTCTTTACTGTCTTCATCATTTCCTCATCCTCGCTCATCTTCGCTCATACCGTCTACATTCATCAACGACGCTGCTACACAATTTTTGAACTCTAAACCTAAAGTAAATTAGGGTTTTTTCTGTGGTTTTTAATTACTTTTAGAGTAAATTTTGGTTTTGTTCGTTATGCTGATTACCTTTAGTTGTTTTTTCTTTATTTCTCTCATTTTGTATCTTGAATGCACGGTTGATTAGTTCTTTATTTCCGATTTTGATTATATGCGTCTTCTGTTTTTCATGGCTCCCCTGCATGTTATTTTTGTTACTTTAATGAACATTGTATGTTACTTTAATTGGTATCATTTGTTATTTTAAAGAATAATCTATATAACTAACCTTACCCTTCTATTATTTGAATTCTAAACCTAAGGTAAATTAGGGTTTTTTCTGTGGTTTGTAATTACTTTTAGAGTAAATTTTGGTTTTGTTCGTTATGCTGATTACCTTTAGTTGTTTTTGTTTTATTTCTCTCATTTTGTACATAGAATGCACGGTTGATTAGTTCTTTATGTCCGATTTTGATTATATACGTCTTCTGTTTTCCATGGCTCCCCTACATGTTATTTTTGTTACTTTAGTGAACATTGTTTGTTACTTTAGTTGGTATCATTCGTTATTTTAAAGAATAACCTATATAACTAACCTTACCCTTCTATTGATACCATATTACCTGCAGCGTTTTGTAATGTATGTGTTTCTTGTTACTTTAATTCATGTATGTTGTTACTTTAATGCATAATTTTTGTTACTGTATTGCGTAGATCCATGAACAAGGTTCCTTTTTTTCCAACTTTTAATGGGTTGCTTTAATTCACATTATATGTTATTATGGTGATAGTACAATGCGGATGAGGGGGTATGTTATGCGGAAGAGGGGTATGTAATCCTCTATTTAGTTTGTATCATTGGCATTATTCTCATAATAAATCATTTTCATATGGCAAAAGGAGGTAAGATTGTCGCTGATGGTGTGAAGGAGGGTCAGGTCAAGAATCGAGCTCGACGGGCGATGAAAACGGCTGTCAAGCCTTCGAAGTTGAAGAAAATAGCAACCGAAGAGTCTGGTGAATCCAACGTCGACCGTTCGGCGTCGGTCAGATGCAGCCCGAAGCTCCTCGTTGATCTGATATCTAATTTAAACCAGAGGCAGCGTGAGGCGCTTAAAACAATCGGGTTTGGTGGTGTACTTGAAATGCACCTTAGTAGTTTCCTTGTAAAGTTTGCCACTGACTTCATGTCTTTATTTAGTGACGACACGCTGATTTTTCGGTGCGGGAGAAATCAGTTCCTGGTAACCAAGCACGATGTACATGACTGCTTCCTCCTTCCAGTTGGACCGAACCCTGTTGAGCTGCTGCCGATGGGTCGATCGAAGGCAGCCGAATCTGAGTCCGTCGTGGAGCTGAAGAGAAAGTGGAGGGCTGATTTTCATGTCGCAAATGACGGTGATGCGATCCCTCTGTCAAAGGTCTTTAGGAAACTACAGGAGGATGTAGAGGGTGGCGAGACGTTCTGTAGGATGTTCGTTCTCTACAGCATGTCGATATTTTTCAACCCGACGTCCAACCATGGTGTTGATCTGAGACTACTGAAGGCGGTGCAAGATGTACAGCGGATTAAAAACTTTGACTGGTGCACGTTCATCTTGGAAGGACTGGCGCAGGCGTGTGAGGATTTTGTGTTCCATAGCCGATCATATCTACTTGGCTGTGTGCTGTTTTTAATGATAACCTACTTCCAGCGGTTTGACTACCGTAATCTCCCGTGCCCGTGCGATCTCCCTTTGATCAAGCACTAGGATGGTCAACGCATGATTGAACGGTTGGCCGGCGAGTTTATTGGTGGTGGGCTGGGATTGCTTACCCTATCTGGTGTGAAGTACCCCCGTTGTGTACGTGTGGTGACGGGGGGAGACGCGCCGTCGTCGCTGAGGATTACACAGAACCGTCACGCTGATGATGGTACATTTCCTGGTCAAGAGGGCGATAAGTTCACCACCATCAAACTTCCTCGTGGCCTTGAAGATGATAGTGAGCTGAGGACCAAGGCTGTCGACGTAAGTAATCATGTCATTAATTCGTTAATGAATCTATATGTGTCTGACTTGGAGAATCAGTAAGGATTTAAATCTGGGATGTTTGTATATCTGCATGGTACTCTAACATATCTTCTGTTACTTTAGCAGATTATTGACGTTACTTTAGTGAACAATATGTGTTACTTTAATTCTTACAATCCGTTACTTTAACCTGCATCATCTACATTACTGATCCAGCATATATGTGTTACTTTGATCTATACCATCTGTTACTTTAATTAGTGTTATCTGTTACTTTAGTGTCCACCAGTAAGGATGTAAATCTTGGATGTCTGTAAATCTGCATGTTACCCTAACATATCTTCTGTTACTTTAGCATATAACCGACGTTACTCTAGTGAACAATATGCGTTACTTTAATGTTTACAGTCCGTTACTTTAACCTGTATCATCTACGTTATTGCTCCAACATATATGATGACACTTTTATTGAAAGATTTTTGTTAATTTAGTTTATACTATCTGTTACTTTAGCGTCCACTCTCTTTTCACGACACAGTTATTGTTTCTTGCAGGATGTCCATCACATTCATCTGATGATGGGAAGGAATGCTATCGTATTCCATGATTGGTGGGTCTCACATGCTGCGAAGATCAGGAGGATAACATCGGGCAATCCATTACCCGAAGACCCGGTGCCATCACAAGCATCCCAATCATTCTGGGGAGGAGCAGAGCTACACCGGGTGGTGGATGAAGTCTATGAGGCGTTGCGTCGTGCTAGGGATTTGTCGTTGCAGGGGCCGGTATTTGAGGCCAAAAATACAAATCAAGGTGAGGAGGATTATCTTAACATTCAGCCGTACTCGACGGCTGAGATTAACGAGGTTATTCAGGAGGAACTAAATTTGGACAATGACCGCCAGTTAGTTCTTTCTCTGTGGGATATTGACAGAATTGGAGATGTGTAGGTCGGTGAGTGTTTGTCGGTGGTGGTAGACGGAAGGCAGGTCTTCCATCCATTCTTTTTTCATTCTGAAACGCAACTGGTATGCATGCAAGTCGTCGATGAGAGGCTTGGGTGCTCTTGTGACCGTGATGTCCCAGATCCTGACCAGCTTACGCTGTCGGACTTCCTGTGTCGGGATAGCAGGCTTTTCAGGTCTGTTTTGTCTGTCAGGAAAGACGTAATCGACTACGTCTTCTACAAAAATGAAAAATACATTACATCGTGAGTGGTCTACATCTTCTAATTTTTTTTAATGCGTTTTATCGTCGTTTTTGTTAAATGTTTCATAGTCCGTTCGAATATTTGCAGAGAAATGATTGTGAGGTTCAGTGACTTTTTCAACATTCCCCGTGGTGAGTTGGCCACGCTGGCACCTGGAGAGCAGCTTTCGAATGCTGTAATTGACTGCTGGTGCATACTTATGAATCGCTTGGCAGCTGCTCAGTCTGCACCGCGGCGGACATCAGCCACAGTGTAAGCTCTCTCATTCCCTTTCTCATCCAATACGATAAGTGCAACATCATCAACAAACTCTAGTAATATTAATATAATGTCATCATATCAGTTGATATAAAATATTTATACAAAAAAGTGTTTTACTGTGGTTCTATGGTTGTGTTACTGTAAGGCACTTTGTGCATTACTCTAATGATAGCGACCTGTTACTTCAACAAATGTCATGCAGGATACAGCTCTCCAGATTTGGAGGAACAGAAAGGGTGGTGTCTTTATGGACATGAGCGAAGCACTGTTCAACTTCTGGAACATATGGATCGAAGAAAATGAAGGGAATCTCGATCTAGATTCTGATCTGGTATTTTTTATTTTAGATCCTATGTTTTGTAAGCTCCCACCTCTATTATAATTACGAACGCGATACCCATCTCCCACCTACAGGTATTCATTCCGGTGCTGTCGGAAAACAATGACCATTACAGCTGCGCGTGTATCAATTTTTTGTCACAGCGCATTGAATACCTTGATAATAGGTCCTATGACGAGGGGGAGTTTGAAAGTCTTCCTTACGTTGGGATCGCACGCCTCTCAGTAAGTCTGCTCATTTTGGTGTATATATTTACCGTTTGTTATATATAAATCGTCGTATATAAAGATGGCATAAAAATGAATGGTGTTTCGTCATTTTCTCATTCTCATATGTTTTTATTTTATCTTATTGAATATCATCAAGGCCGAAGAAATGGGTAAGTATATGGTTCAGAGAGGCATCACCACGGGGGCCAGTGTCTCTTCATTCCCTCTCGTCAACGTACCGTTCAGATGGCAGGGCAGCGGGTTCTCGGCTAATGATTGCGGCGTATACCTCATGATACACATGATGTTGTACGCCGGTGAGGAGTTCGGTTGTCCTTTGGGGACCTGCGAGGCGAACAATCTGTATAGGGCATAAATTGCCGCGACGCTGTGTCTCTGTGACATTAATAAGGAGAGGGACGTGTTGATATCGCGGGTGTCCTCCTTTGTAACTGATAAAGCCAACCATGCCATCAGTAAGACTATGTCAGATGTTGCCACGTCCGTCAGTGAGCCTGAAAAGAGGTCAGGAGAGGCGATCCCTGACGATAGACCCTCTCAAAAGAGCCGTGGGCCACCATCCACTCCAGAAACACCCGCTGCAGAACCCGCCCATCAATCACCGGACACCACCGGGTCATTATCTGTCCTTGGTAGTCGAGCTAGGGGTGACGGGGACGGCTTAGGATGCTCCATTGACTGTGGTGATGCGGATCCCAGTGTACTGATGGCATGCCCGTTCCTCTCAAACAACAGGACCCTGCTTGGAAATCTCCCCGTCATGCGGAAAAATGTCGTGGACTACTGCTTAATTCAGCAGAACAATTACAACGGCAGGTAATAGCACGAACGCTACACATATTGAAACACCTCACATTGATTGAAGATGTCCTATTTATGAGCTTTGCTTAAAGGGATTTGAAGTACTACTCATGTCAACAAAGTGCACTTTCTTTTCTGGTTTGCCCATGATAAGAACTCTGCAGTTAAGCGTGCTTGACTGGGAGCAATCTTAGGATGGGTGACCTCCTGGGAAGGTTTCCAGGATGCACATGAGTGAGGACAAAATGCGCTGGAAAGGACTCGTGTTGGTCTGTGGGACCAGTACAAAGCCTGGCGGGCTACCGCGGTTAACATTTCCGGTCCTAGGATTGGGCCGGGGTGTTACAAATGGTATCAGAGCAACCCTGCGACCGTGCATTTGGCACCTAGCGGGGGTGGATTCTGGGTCAGCGGTTATGCTGCCAGGCGCAACGAGGACGTTGCGTTCTGCAAGTGGGAGTGATTGAAACACCTCACATTGATTGAAGATGTCCTATTTATGAGCTTCCCTTAAAGGGATTTGAAGTACTACTCATATCAACAAAGTGCACTTTCTTTTCTGGTTTGCCCATGATAAGAACTCTGCAGTTAAGCGTGCTTGACTGGGAGCAATCTTAGGATGGGTGACCTCCTGGGAAGGTTTCCAGGATGCACATGAGTGAGGACAAAATGCGCTGGAAAGGACTCGTGTTGGTCTGTGGGACCAGTACAAAGCCTGGCGGGCTACCGCGGTTAACATTTCCGGTCCTAGGATTGGGCCGGGGTGTTACACATATCGTCAACATATTGTTGTCTAAATTTCTGTCACCTATCTGTTGTTTCGCGATGCCTAACGATCCGTTCTGAAAACAGCAAAATGGTTGCGGAGTATTCACCGTTGGCTGTGATGACTCGGGGTGATGTGATGTCCATGCTTCCGGGTGAGGACATGTCGTCATCTGTTGTCGAGTGCTGGTCAATGCTTATGAACAGCCTCGCTGCAAACGGCAGTGGGTCGGGTAATTCTCCGAAGATGGTGTATTTTGGTCTGCGACAAACGGTATGTACTAAATTAACCGCGCATGGAATGTATAATCAATCGGCAGAATGTGTAGTGAAAAGAGTGTGGACACTAAAGTAACAGATAATATCGACTAAAGTAACAAATTCTTTCAATTAAAGTAACATCATATATGTCACAAGAGCAATAATGTAGATGATACAGGTTAAAGTAACGGATCTCATGAATTGAAGTAACACACTTTGTGAGTTAAAGTAACGTCAGTTGCAAAAGTAACAGAAGTATCACTGAACCACAATGACACCAACCACTGCATTGAGTTAATTTTCACCACAATTACTTTTGTATTTGATTGTAAATTTTCACCCAAACCGAACATTTTTTTACAGGATGCGGTAATGAGGATTATTGCCAAAGATCCGGACAGTCCGTCCACTCAGAATGCAGATGCCTTGATGGAGCAATGGCATATATTCAGGAGTAATTGTGGTGGTACGTTGGAACTGGACGCTGAATTGTTCTTTGTGCCCATCAACGTCGACGGGTACTTCTCCTGCGTAGTAATCAACCGAATGAAAAAGACAGTCGATCTCCTCGACCACTGTCGCTATACGGCAATCAGAGATACAGACCTCTTTGCATCCATCAAGACAATTGTGAGCCTCTCTTTTATTCATTTAATCAGTTTTTAATCACAATCTTTGCGCGCCAACGAGCGATTTCCTTGACTTTTATCATCAATGACATTCAGGTGGGGAATATGAGTGACTTCCTTGACTTCTATAAAGTACCTGGTGCGGAGGAAATTGTGGCGTACAGGTTCCGCACGATTAAGCTTGGTTGGCAGGACAAAGTCAAGAACAAGGATGAGTCAGGGACATTTCTTCTGATGCACATGCTATTGTACGAGGGACGTGAATTCGTACATGAAGACCTCGGCAGGAAGGTAAACAGAAGATACCTGGTGGTTCAGCTTGCAGCCACTCTTCTCCTAGCTGACTTGAATAGCGCCCGGAAGCGGCTGATTGCTGATGTGAAAAAGTTTGTGGCAGCCAGGCCAAAATTAATTGAAGAATTGAAGGCTAAGGGGCTCAACACCTATAAGCGAGGAAAGGGCCAGAAACAGTAGCCCGTAAATGGTTGGATTAACTAGTACTTTTGTTTAACAAAAAACATAATCGTCGTTTAGTACAAGGTTTTGACAAATTGTGTTATCAGAAAAACAGTTGCTTTCATTCTGTCACACTTCTATGTTATTATATCCTTTAAACTTTGTTACTCTAACTCGTATTGTTTGTTACTTCATGTGTTACTTCAACTCTAATATCTTTCACCGTGCATCATGGTCTCTTAATTCAACGCAGGATCAACACAGCATCATACTTAAACAAAATTGTAATGCCTTCTTCATTGAGTACTCCACAAACAAATAGAAAAAGAATAACTTCTGTAATATCTGTAATTCGACTAACATTATTCCGCGTTACTCTAACTGATTTAGCATGTTACTCTAATGAATAATGTATGTTATTTTAACTGAATCTTACTCTAGTAAAATATTATATTATCCAAGGAATGAATATCTGTAATACAGTCAACACTTTAAAAATGAATTAGGTTTTCCGTGTTACTCTAATTCATCTAGCACGTTACTTTAATGAATTATGTGTGTTACTTTAACCGAAACTTACTCTAGTCATAATATTCACCAAATAATTAATATCTGTATTTAAATAAAATCTTTAAAAAGTGTTACTGTAATTCATTCAATTAGTTACTGTAAATTTTAGGCTACGTCAGTCTAAGAACCACAGTTCCCTAATCAGAATACTGGTTCATCTTCTGCATCCTCCTCGTCCTCATCTTCTGATTCTGATTCATCGTCAGATGGTTCGACTGTCGCTGGCGGTCGTTTTGCAAAGGGATTGGGGCAATTCCTCTTGTCGTGATGTGCCATCTGCTTACAATTGTTGCACATGCGCTTGGGCTTCTTTGCAAGTGCAACGGATTTCGCTTTGCTTGATAACAACCTTTTGCCGCTTCCTTTTGTCTTGGAAATCTTCGGCGGGAGTATCGTTATCTCCGCTGTTGACGTACATCCCAGCATCTCTTCCAATTCCTGGGTTTTATTCAGTGTCTTGCTACCCCCAATCGGCTTAAGCTTTATCCTGAATTCGCTGATCAAAGCGCACATGCTCTCCACATCTTCTTTACTAGCAGACCGTAGAATACCCATCGTCTCATGAACCTCCGACCACAGTTTAGACATCTCTATCTGCTTTCCGTCTATGATGTCAATATCATCGCCTTCCAGACCGTCGTCACCAACACGAGAATTGCGCAGTGCATCCCTCGACCACCTTCTCGCAACGTAGTTATCGGGTATACTTGTCAGTCCCTTAGATGAATATATCCAAATTATGTGTCGACACAGTATTCCCCTTGTCTCAAACAATTTACATGTGCACTTGATGTCCGACGTCTCTGCAGGATGTTATTAAAACATTAAGACTATCAGAACTAACACCCTCAAACCGCGTTACTTTAACTCATATCTTGTGTTACTGTAATTCACACCTTATGTTACTTTAATACACAAAATCACGCACAACAAAAGCATTCTGTGCTGGATCCACAAAATACAAATCGCATTACTTTAATTCATGTTGTGTGTTACTCTGATTTATTCATTCTGTTACTTTAACTCATAAATCCCGTATAAATGATGACAACAAGCAGGCCATTACGTACCTTGTTTGTAGTTGACCAGGAATTCTTTACCCCTGGTGGCATCCCTCACTGTAGTTAGTTTAACCCCATCCCGTTCAGCAAATCCTCGCACACTGCACGTCCCCACTGAACCCGCCACCTCCTCTTGAAATTCATCAAAAATCACGTGGGTGTACACCCTTGTTGCGTGTTGTTCTATCAGGAGGTGGGTCATTGTCTTCGGCAGAGATTGTAGATTCTCGATGTCAAGCTTCTTCTGGTTATACCTCTGCTGATCCATTGCGCTCTCGAACCGCATCCAGAATTCAACCAACGTTCCATGTTGGTTCTCAAACCGTTTGAAAAAACTGTTTTTGCTCTCCGATCTCTGTGTTGTTCGCATTAAGCCACCCATCTTCAGATCCCTGCAGTGTGCCATGACCCACTGCTTCCTGATCGAGAACGTAGTTGTGAACAACTGAACATCGCCCACGTCGTGCTCCTCCATTATTTCCATCCACCGCTCGTCGAATGTTGATGCATCGATGTCCTCATCCCACACTATTGCATTCAGCTTCTTCAGGAATTCCTGGTAGTCAGCCCTCGAGGCACCATATTTAGTGGGTACCTTATTCATTATATGCCACATACAAAACCGTTGTCATGCTGATTTGAACATCTTCGCGAACGATGCTATGATCCCGGGATCCTGGTCAGTGATGATGTATGCAGGTTCCTTGCCACCCATGGCCTTCAAGAACCGTTCAAACACCCAGTTGAACGATTCAAAGTCCTCGTGCGCAATGAGAGCGCCACCAAAAGTCACGGATCGTTTGTGGTGATCGACACCAGTGAACGGGGTGAATATCATCTTATATTTGTTCGTCCCATATGTTGGGTCGAATGAAACTGCGTCACCAAACAACCTGTAGTTCCTCCTAGCAATGCCGTCAGCCCAAAATACCCTGCTCAAACTACCGTCGTCATCCAGGTCGTAATAAAAAAAAATCCCTCCCGATTGTCCGCCATACCTCTGAAACGATCAATGAATAACTGACCATCTCTCTCATGGACGAAGCACTTTATATCTCTGCCAAAGTTTTTGAAGTCGACCAAGCTAGCACCTACGTTTGCGAACCCTTCAACCTGTTCCTTACACATCTTGTACGTCTGCGTGACACCGATCTTCAGCTGAAACAATTCTTTTATTAAAGTAACGTATGACAGCAGTTGAAGTAACAGTAAGACGGCATTAAAGTAACGCGTTGATTAACTGTACCAGACATTTTTTTAATTTACAGACGGCATTCATTAAAGTAACGGATGCTATGAACCACGGTAAGACAGCATGTGCATTACAGTAACAAAATATTACCCATGGCGCGGTGTACTAAACACATAGTGACCTGAACTTATATAATTGAACCTGCAAGAAGCTACTCAGTACATACCCGTGAATTGTTCAGGATCATTTGCTTGTGGTACTTCGTGAGGTTTCTTGATAACTTATGAAATTCTCTGTCTTTTGGTGAAATTAGCTCGTGGTTGTTCCCACTGTGAAAAACAACAATTTTCATGGGTCCGCCATTGCTGAACAACTTAATTCTTGCCATACAGCCAATACGACGGACCTTAGTTTTCCTTTTTGGTTCCTTCACAGTGACTCCCTCTGCCGTCTCCTTGACCTCTTCCCCCTTCGACGTCGCCTCCTTGGACGCCGCATCTCCGCTGACTTTCTTTTTCTTGTTAAAACCCTGCCTGTTACATACCAGCAGCTTTGATTTAATCTCACCACCCCGCCATCTTTTCGTTGTGTACCTCCTCACATCGAACCCGCAGACCAATGCGTAGATTTTATAAAAGTTTACCGCCTCTTCCTGGTCTTTGAATATCTGCCCTACGTATGGCGTGAAACTCTCACCTACATCCCTGCACCATTCGTGTGCCGCTGCGTCATTTGAAAAGCAAACCACTGCATTGAGTTAATCAAATTACCAGAAGATGCGTATAAAATAGACACAAAGTAACTGATGAAGGTCCCTAAAGTAACGGGTGGTGTGCATTAAAGTAACGGCTATTGTGCACTAAAATAATGCTATTCAGATTTCATTCACATTTTTTAAAAATTATGTGGTAATACAGTGTTCATACAATGAGCGTAGAATCTGATAATAAGGAGTATTGCCTCCATGGTGTCTACAGTATAAATCAAAGACAAAAAAATTACGGTTTATTTGTTTGACCGGTTGAATATCAGCCATAGAGGGAGATTTCTGCAGCGGCACAAGGTGGAAGATGAATGACTTAACGTCAATTATAATTCGTTTACTGAACTTGTGTATTGTGATTGTAGGTTATTCTTATTGGATGTTTTTGACTATAGTAACGCAGTATGTTTCTCTGAATGGGCAGTTAATCTTTTTATTTGTTTCCTATTTTGTTGGGAATCACGTCCCACCATTATAGGAAACAATATCTTTTTAAATCATTATTTTAATACGGCGGTTTCATTTATCCCAATTACTCTCTAATGCGCTACAATAACAAATGGTAAGAACTAAAGTAACAACCAGTATAAATTAAAGTAACAGACCATAAAAGTAATACAATTTTGGCATTAAAATAACAGACTCTCTAAACCAAAGTAACACAGTATGTGAACTAAAATAACCCAACATATTTATAACGTAGAAAAGTAGAAACTAAAAATTCAGTATCATCTTAATGACTCCCTCCATTTTAGGAAACATTATCTTTTTTGTTTATTATTTTAATACGGCAATTTCATATATCGCAATGACTCTCTAATGTATTACAATAATAGGCGTGAAAAATTAAAGTAACAACTTAGATGAATTAAAGTAACAGACACTCTACACCAAAGTAACACTGCATGTGAACTAAAATAACAAAAAAAAATGTGTGCGCAGATATCGTTTCATGAATACGCAGTTCATTTTAAACAGAAACTGGTAATTTACTATCATTTTAAACAGAAACTGGAAATTTAGAAACTACAATGTATATACTAACCGCTTGTTTTTCTTATGATTTGCATATCAGCCATTGAATGAAAAGTAGAAGGCGACTATTGATTGAATGTCTTCGCGATTGTATTTTTGAACGTCTTCGCGATTGTGGTTTTGAAATAAACTGTACCTTTGCTATATGGGGACGGTGACTGAATGAATGAGGTCTTGATTGTGTGATTTTGAAGAAAGAACGACGAACAACAGAATGAATTATTTGAGTGAGCGAGAGAGAGATGAAGAAGAAGCGATGGAAACGAGAGAATGAATGATTGAATGTGTGTGAATGATACGTTACTATAATATTCTCCTTCCTATTTTGTTGGAGCAGTATCTTCTTATTTTTTATTTTTTTTATTAATCTAGTAATTTATCTCGTCCCTTGATCCATCTCCCATCCGACGGATGGGAAGAGGACTTAGGGACTCAATATATATAATGGACTCATAGGAACCCACCTCTATATATATATATATAATTTTTTTTAATCTATGAAGTGTATTAAATGTACGTTTCAGTAGAATAACCGTCCTATTTGTGATTCTATTAAACAGCACAGTTCTCCTCTAAGCGTGCTATTTGTAAACAATTTAATAGGACAGTTCCGCCTTCAACAACCGTCCTATTTGTTATCAATTAAATAGGACGGTTGATCTTCTTGGAACCGCACTATTTGATTTAATAGGACGTCGACCTAAAGAACGGGTTCCTTATCCAATATAGGATGGTTAATAACCATCCTCTTTAATCTTAATTGTAGTAGTGGATGCAAGCCTTAAGTACGCTTGAGACATTAGTAGTCACTTCCCGTGCATTGTATGTGAGGGGAAACCAATATTTTTTTTAAACTAAATGACTACAATCTTATAAATCACATGTTTCGGTATGCCTTGTTATTATTCCATTTTCACATGATAAATTAGTTTGAATGAACACATATGTTCGAAAGTGATATACTTGTCGTGTTTCACATGCTACATACATGTTGAATGAGTTGATACACATGACGTATGCTCGATGATGATAGATGTATGCTTTACTGTTTTACTTCTCACATGCTACTCACATGATGTACGTTTTACTGTTTTGCTTTCCACATGCTATTCACATAATGTATGTTTTACCGTAATTCATATCACATGCTTGTTTCACATGTTGTTATGTCTACATTCTAAACTGAACTCACTTCATGTGTATCTCACATTGTATACATGTCGACTTATAATGTGACATGCTTGCTTATCTATTAACTAGATAACCAAAATGTTATACTACATTGATTATTCGAGGTCGTGATAGAAGGACGGTTAATTTTGTAGTGGGATAGTTTTATATTTTTGTAAATTTTGCAGGATGTCAAATTAATAGGCTTACAGGGGAAACGTGTGCAAGTGAGGAGTAGTCTTGCTTAATTTTGAGTTTTTAATTAACGCGTCTACATGTAACCCTATGCAATATTAAACTCTTACTTAAAATTGTAATTCATTATGATGTTGTAAGTGATAATCGGTTCTTGTATTAATGAAAGACCCACTTGAGTCGACGGTTTTAATTTTTACCACTTTTTACACTTAATTATTTTCCGCCTTGTTAATTAATATCATTGGAAGAACCAAGTTGTTACAAATACGACTTAGCTCTATCATCGACCAACTGATCCAACTGTCGGTCGACAACTCTTTGTTATTTGGATTTTCGGCTAGTTTCACTCCTGTCGCCCGGCTGCTCCTAGCTGTCGCTCGACTGCCATTTCCTGTCGGCCGACTACTTTTCATAGTCGGTCGACTACTGTGAGACTATGGCTTTTTTTTCTTTAGCTCGCCTAAGCTTCGTTGTGGCTCAGATTTGATTCGTTTTGGCTCCTATGGCTTCTTCTCCTGCAGAGGAACAAAACACAAGAAAAGTAGCCAATTCGGGGCAAATAGTAGCCTACGCTACTCGATAAGTACGAAAATGCGCGCATAAAAGGCATAGTAAATGTATATAACATGCACGCATAAGTTTGTCTCATATTTGTGGGTTTGTTGTGTGTTTTACGAACTTGTTGTTGATTAATCCTTACTAGTAATCTCCTTTGATTTCAATTTTTGTATGATTTACTTGTCTTGGCCATGATAGGTGAATTGTATTTTGGGGATCTTTCTTTGAGGTGGGTCGACCTAGTAAGTTGCGATAGCCTGTTAGGACCGTCTCGGAGTAGAGAGAGTCTTTCTTATGCCAATTATCGACTAGTATGTGAATTTTGGCAATTCCCTTGAGATTACCTCGTCGACCTTGACCCTAGCCCCTTTAATTGTATTTTTCACCAATCGATTGCTTGATTCATGTTCACTAGTTTAGTTAATTAGTTTAGAAGTCTTAATTTTATACCAAAATCCTTCTTTTTGACTAAAAAACTTAGCTAGACCGAGACCTTTAGTTTGGTGTTACACCGTGAGTTTGCTCAGTATGAGTTTGTTAGGTTAAATACCGAATGCGATGTTCGATAATGGCGAGGTGGGTTAGGAATGATATGGAGGAACGAGGTGATGGGTCACATAATCATGGTGAGAGTTAGGGATGACAACGAATCCGGGATCCGATCCGGATCCGCAAGATCCGGTCCGCACGGATCGGATATGGATCCTAAATTTTGAGATCCGATGGATATGGATCCGGATCCGAATCCGCTATTTTTAAACGGATCTGGATCTTAATAAGTAATTCCGGATCCGGATCCGCAAATCCGTTTTATTAAAAAATTAACAATAATAAAAAACTTAGAACTCTAATTTGTGTTTTTTTGGTTATTTCTAAGACTTTTTTCTTTTAGTTTATTAATCTTTAATTACGAATCTTTGTATTCGAATTTATTTGTAAGATTATGAAAATTAATATAGTCGCGAATACGTATTAATTAAAAAATTTGTAGAATTTAAGTAAGAAATTAGATCCGTGGATCCGATCCGGATCCGGTCCAGATCCGGCGGATCTGGATCTGGATCTGCATTTTTGGGATCCGTCGAATCCGGACCGGATCCGAATCCGCTACTAGGGGTGTGAATTTGGATCTGGATCCATGTGGATCCGATCCGGATCCAGTCCGTTGCCATCCCTAGTGAGAGTGTAAGCATTTGGCGGCAATATGGAGTCCAGAAGTGGCAGAGGCAAAGACCATAACTTTTGGTATGTAACTCGGTGCTAACAGGGGTTTGGCAAAAGTGGTCTAAGTAAGGGACACAAAGATGGTGGTAGATGAAGTAAAAGATTGCAAGGTAGCACGTTACCCTTTGAACTTATGTATCGTTAATATTCATTCTTTTATTTTATTTTTATTTTTTTGAGTTGTGTGGTCTCATTTAGGGGTGAGCAAACCGGGGATCAGGATCGATTTTTAAAAGTATGGTTCTCTTAAACTGAAACCGACCCGGTTTAAATTAGGTACCCGATTATTTTTTTGAAATCGTAAATCGAAATCAGAATTCGATTTTAAACCGAGGATCTAATTTTGAATTACTCCGTACTCAATTTGGTTTGCCTTTAGTTCTTTATTTTACGAAGCATTAACTAAAAACAAAAACAAAACATGTTACTTGGTTAAGGCAACAACAACCAATACTCAATAGACTTATATATGGTGATTTAAAAGTATAAATCGGTTTAAAAATGGGTTCTCCAATTTTGAAAATTGTGAACCTAACTCGAATTCCTTTTACACTTAAAAGAACGATTTGGGAACCCAGGTAGGTTTTTCAATCAAAATGACCGGTTTAACCAATTTTCTAAACTGATTTTCGATTCGGATTCAGTTTAAAAAATTGGTTGCACATTTTGCAGCAAAGTTGTGTTTGTGTGTCTGGTTAATTTCTCGGATGCCAAATTAACCTTGCTTGATCTTGATTTATAAGGCCACTCTTTCTTCGGAAAAAATAAATTAAAGTAATCTACTCCCTCCGTTCCAATGAATTGTTTGACTTTCCTTTTGGCACCAAGGTTAAGGGAACCAATAGGGGAGTGACATGTAGAGCAAAACTCAAGAGAATGATCAAATTGCATATAAAAAGCATTCCTAAAATAGAAAGGCAAACAATTCATTGAGACACCCAATATGGAATAGGCAAACAATTCATTGAGACGAAGGGAGTACTAATCTTTAGAGAAGGGCAGATGAATAATCTTAATCCTTAGTACTTCAAAAACACCCTAATTTCGACTGAAACGAAACAATCAAGTTTCCAAAAAAAATAACAATAAAAATACCCCAATCATCATCATCATCATCATCAAATCAAACCAATTCAATTCAATCCAGTTCATCTCATATTCCCCCAATCTCATTCCCTTTCCTCCTGCACTACCGTCACAAGATCAGCGATGGACGGCCGTCGTAACGATTCCACCACGGCGGCGGCGAGGAAAAAGAAAGACTCGGACGCGGAGGAAATAGTACTAGAAGAAGAAGAAGAAGAAGAAGAAGAAGACGAAGAAGAAGTGAGCGAAAGCGGAAGCTACTCGTCGGAAGACGAAGGAACCGAGGATTATCGAAGAGGTGGTTATCATGCCGTTAGAATCGGCGATTCCTTCAAAAATGGCGCATATGTTGTTCAATCCAAACTCAGTTGGGGCCATTTCTCTACTGTTTGGCTCGCTTGGGACACTAATTACTCTGTAAAATCTTCTCTTCATTTTCATCCTTATTAATTTTTTTAATTATTATTATTATTATTATTATTATTATTATAGAAAGTGGTAGCCGAGATACAATCTAGTCACCACTCGTCGTCATTATTATTATTATTATTATTATTATTATTATTATTTCACGTTCATCGATTTTCTTGCACTTATTATTGGGAGCTGTGAATGCAATTATTAAGAGTAAAAATCCTATTATTGGGATTTTTACTCTTAATAGCAACGATGTTGCGCTTCTATGGATAGGTGGATGGAGTTGTAGTTAGCGGGAGTAAAGGAGTGAGTAATGGAGGTTTTACAGGCGGTGTTAGGTTGTTAGGCAGGTGCTATTCTATCAGTGGCTTAATTAGATGATCACTTTCGGCTATTTGTTCAAATATTTGTGAACATGCTTGTTTTTAGAATGGATGGCTACCAGTAGAACTTCAGTTGTGGTAGCGAGGGTTGGAAAATTGTGCTGTTCATAGTTGTGCTATGCTATCGGTGTTGAGCCTTGTTTACATGGAGGGGTTCTGATTTTCTTTGGGGTTGGGAGCTGCGCCATTGTTCAGTTAACAGATATCCTATACGATAAAATGTAGGGGGAAAGAAAATAAGCACCCCTTTTCACTTCTGGAAGACGTCTAAATCTTCCCGATGTAGAAAGATTTGGTTGAGAAATCTCTTGCTTCCTTCCCTCACCCGTTCCATCCCTTTCTTCATCAAAGGCTGGTGAATTTATCATATCCAGGAGGAAAGTAGGTGCCACAACGGAATTAAGTGATGTAAATTGGATTAAAATGGGAATACTGAAACCTGGGTTTAATAAATGAAGACATGTGAAACTTGGGATTATGATGGGAATTTTTTCTATATTTTATCCATTGGCTGAAAAGGATTTTTGGTGAAATACTTGCAGTGGCAAGGTCTAGGTCTGAAAGTTCATTAGTTATATACTCTCTCCTAGTTTCTGTTTTCTTCCCACTTTCTTTATTGGGTTTAGTTTGCTTTTTTCTTCTCTCACACAAACCCACTACCTTTCCACTATATACCCCACTTATTTTCACCTTTAATAAATCATTTACTCTTTTCTTAATTCTCATGCCCAAAAGAAAGTGGAATAAAAAGAGGAATATGAGGGGTGAGGGAGTACTATGTTACCGGTACTTTGAGACAAGTATTGGATACGGGTATATATAACTCCATCCATCCATATTTAAACTTCATGGAGAAGGTGAACCAAATATTAAGGGAAGAGTAGAGTATGTGGTGGAAAATGAAAGTTGAGAGAAAGTGTGGGGTCAGAAATGATATTAATCACAAAAATCAACTAAAAAGAGAAAAAATGTAGGTATGAAGTTTAAAGATGGACAATACATTAAGGAAAGTAACAAGAATAAAAATGGATGGAGGGAGTATATAAGTGGATTGCTATGGCTCAGCTTTTGAGACACTGTTAGATGTCAAAATGTTGGACTTGTTGACTCAACTTTTGAAACACGGGGATTCTTTTAAATTAAGGACACGTGCTTTGAGACACATCAAAGACAGACTGTTTGAAGTGGAAGGACATTAGGTCAGTGGAAGACAAATCTAACATGTGACATTAGGTCAGTGGAAGGACTACAATTTTGACAACCAAACTCTTATTGAATCGGACAATTTTCTAGGGTAAAAGTGTTGTAATATTGATAAATATATACTCCCTCCGTTCGTATCCGGAGGGTACGTTTCACTTTTGCACAAGGATTAAGAAAAACTTAAAATACCATTAAAGGTACAATAATTTGGGACAAATTAATATTTAATTATCCAAAGTATAGTATTACAATGGCATATGATGTAAATATGTTACTCCCTCCATCCATATTTAAACTTCAAGGTGGAGTGAATCAAATATACTAGTGTACTAACCCGTGAAAAATCACGGGGTTGAGGCGTTTTCTTTGGCATTAGAACATATAGAAAAAAATTAATAAGTAGTACAACAGAAAGATGTTATTGCGTGGTACATTTGTGAAATTATTGAATTTAGAGGAATAATATTTTTACGGTATGGTCATTATCTAAGTTTAACGAAGAGTAGGAAAGTTGATCATGCTCCATTGTATAATTAAGGTGTCTTTCGTATCTTGTGCAAATCAAGTATTTGGATACCCAGTTCCGCCGCTTACCTTGAACTCCCTCTTAGCCGTCCCGGTTGCATGATAAGGGCGGAATCCTTATACTACTCCTCACCCAACGTGCCTAATTCTTCAATCGAAAGAAATTAGAACAATAAAAATAAAATTTTCTTTAGTGAGAATAAAATGTGCATTTGAGTTGAAATTCTTAGAACTCAAGATTTAAAACACATTTAATTAATCTCAAAACTCGAGACTTAATTTGAGTACAACTTCTCAGGTTTTCTTCCACTTAACTGACCCATCTAATTTCTTCCTTATTATACCACTTCAAAACGACACAGAGATTTAACCAACACAATATTATCAAAAGATACTCCGATCAATTAATAAATAAATAATAATATTATCAATTAATCAATAATAAGTAACTGAAATATTCAATTAAGATACAAATCTATCGATGATTTAAGCTAAAAAATATTTATTTAAGAGTATAGCATTATTTTTATACTCTTGAACTATATGTTCATATTAAAAAAAAATATTAATTTCATTTTTTAAAATTATTTTATTAGTAAATGGTAAAAAGTCGGAGTATGTATTAAATTGAAAATTTGTTTATATTTTAATTTAAAATATTAACTGCTTAATATAAATCCAAAGATAACTATACTATATAAATATAAATATTTTATCAATTTTAATTTTCGTTGACCCAACGGGTCGGATTGTGATCCTAAAATATTATCATTACTTAATTTAGTGTTTTTATTTCTACACCCATTTTTTTTGCACCCCTTTTATTTTTTTTAAACAAAGTGTGAAAGGTAAATGTATCTTGTCCCGATACATATTCTCAGGCAATCTCCCATAACCTTTTTTGTTGAGTATATTTTATAGGAGCAGTATTCAGCTATTCATGTACAAAATGAATTAGAAATAGAGTATGTAATACCCGTGAATAATCATGGGGTTATGTACAACTTTTTGTTGGACGATTTCGTTTAAGACATTTTAGATTTAGTAAGTGTCATAATCAAGAATGTCGGCCAAAGATTTACTTGTAATGACACGTAAATGAATGAACGATGTATGACTTATTCGACAAATAACTTGTGAATGTAGATTTTCAATTAATTAGATATAGGGAAGCAGGATAGGTCTCAAGTGTGAATTATAGGGAAGCGTGAGTTAATTACTCTGTAATTCTCTCAAGCCTAAAAAGTATATGTATTGTTTTTATACAATTTTAACAATGAATATTGGAATGGTGCAGTGGTTAAGGTGTCAGAATTTGGTTCGAAGGTTGTGGGTTCGAAACCTATTGATGCAATTCTTTGAAGTGATTTTTTTGTTGTGCTTCCTATAGGAAGTAAATTGAATGAGAGAGCTTGATTTCCAAAGGGAAAAATTGTAGGTAGGAAGTTTAAAGATGGACAACCCATTAAAGAAAGTAGGAAGAATAAAAATGGATAGAGGTTGTAGTTAGAGATAGTTTGGTCCAAAAAATGGACTAAAAAGGAAAGAGGTCAATTGGATTTTAACGGCCCAAAAATGAATACATACCCTTTGAATACGAACGAAGGGAGTATATCTTTTTTCTTATGCTTTGCTTGCTTTATCATGAAACCATGAGACTGATCGAATTTAAATTATTAAAAAAAAGAATCACAAAGGCGGAATATTTTTTTGGCTAGGTAATATTTTTTTGGTAATAAACATATGCATTAATATATGTTAGAACAGTCTTTTTGAAAATTAAAAAGTAAATTTATAAATAAACTAACTTAATCCCCTGACATCAAAAAATAAACTCTAATATGTTATTAGTGGGACAACTAAAGCACAATCTTATCGCTTTTGGTCAAAGGATATACTCCCTCCGGTTTATATGTTCGCCCCGTATTCCCTTTTTGGTAAATTTTATTTGTTTGCCCCATTTCTCCACTTTCGTTTTTGGTCTAATTATTCTTACCACTCCGTCCCTACCAAGTTCACATATTTACACGTTTTGCCATTCAATGATACACATTAACATAATACACATTAACTAAATGGTGACTCATCCATACATAGTGTATCATCATTGCATTTTCTTACACTACCTTAATTAGTGTGCAAAAGTCTATGGGGCAAACATATAAATCCGGAGGGAGTATGTAATTAGGCCGATTTTCTAGGAGACCTATGCATAAAAGTAGAAAAAATATTTGCTTGATTCAAGTCTCAAACCCAAGATCTCTCCTACACAAACAACTTGTTTAACCGCTAAACCATGTATGCCTCAATGATTCTTTATTAGTCTGAACTACTTTTATTTCTTCGTACGAGTGCATACCGTGCACCTCCCCTAAAACTGCCCATGATCACCAGGTAGGAGCCTGGCTGTGTTTTCAACAAAGGGTAGAAGTTGTATACAGTATAACTCACCCTCCCACCTGTCTTGCTGTAGCTATGTTGTTTAGCTTTTCGGACATGATCACATGATTAATCGGTCTGTTGTTTTTGTTTGGTTTCAAAATGATTCAGCGTTATGTAGCATTGAAAATACAAAAGAGTGCGCAACATTATACAGAGGCTGCGATGGATGAGATAACTATATTGAAACAGATTGCAGATGGAGATCCTGCGGATAGAAAGTGTGTTGTGAAGCTTTTGGACCACTTTAAACATTCTGGTCCTAATGGGCAGCATGTCTGCATGGTCTTTGAGTATTTGGGTGATAATCTTTTGACATTAATAAAGTACTCAGACTATCATGGGATGCCTCTGGTAAAAGTGAAGGAGATATGTTATCATATTCTAGTTGGCTTGGATTATTTGCATAAGCAGTTGTCTATTATACACACCGATCTAAAGCCTGAGAACATTTTGCTATTGTCAATGATAGACCCGGTTAAAGACCCAAGAAAGTCTGACTCTCGCCTTATCCTTCCCAATACTATAGACAAAGTCATTTGTGAGTCTGGGAGTAAAGATGCTAAAGTGTTGAATGGTGGTCTGACAAAGAACCAGAAGAAGAAGATTCGAAGGAAGGCTAAACGTGCTGCTCAAGAGTGTGCTGGAAAGGAGGGTTTTGCTGAATCTGAGCAAGATAAGGAAGCATCAGGTGGAGTATAATTTTCATCATAGTAAAAAGTTAAACTTGTGTGAAACCTCCAAGTGAATGTTTCTAACATTGTGAATAGATCATCAGATGTTGATGGTGTGAAAGGGACCAGCGGGGGAAGCTCAGTTCATAAGAGAGGCAACCGTTCTGCAAGGCGGAAATTGTTGGAGTCCGTGGAACTCAAGTGCAAATTGGTTGACTTTGGCAATGCTTGTTGGACTTACAAGCAGTTCACAAACGATATTCAAACTAGGCAATATAGGTGCCCTGAGGTGATCCTTGGATCAAAATATTCTACCTCTGCTGACATGTGGTCTTTTGCTTGCATTTGTTTCGAGCTTGCCACCGGTGATGTTCTGTTTGATCCTCATAATGGTGACAACTACGATAGGGATGAGGTATGTTCTTTTGTGCTTCATGGTTTGCTAGATTAGACTTGTGGTGAATGTTCTTGTGTAGTATATTAGATCGACGACATAGAAAACTTATTGTTAAGCTAACAGTTTTTTATTGGGGAAAATCAAATGCAGAGGGACATTCTGATTAGTTCTTGAAGAACTTTAGCCTGCAGGTTGTCATTTGTCACCAAAACATTTCTCCTACCCTCTTAAAAAAGAGGATTAGTAAATAAAATGCGGAATGGGAAACCAAATCATTAATGGAGAATTTTATCGTTCTTTAGCTTCATAGCCATCTATGTGCGTGGATGTATCAGTATGTGTTTGAACACTTCCAATTATTCTCGTGTTTCTCACTTCTTAATATTATTCATTGTTTTTTACCGTCATGCAGTCAAGTTAGTAAATTTTGTTATTCTGTGTTGGTTATTAATTTCTAGTTTTGCCATACATGTTGCTCTGCTTATTGCACACCTCTTTCTTTTCTTTTACTTCATTTTACCATCCTGATTTTCCCTTTCCTGGCTGAATCAATAAACATAGTCCTGCTTACTTGTTTTCTGTCTGAGGCTTTGGTCATGTGAATCTTCAAGACGTCCCTAGCATTCCAGTGTGGTACTGCATGCTTTCTGTTTGTGATAAGTGCTCTCTTTTGTTGAATAGCTTCCATGAGAGTGTTACTGGTTTTGCACAACCAAAAAAAAGCTTACCTCAATTCTAATTGAGGGGCCGCCGAGGATCAACGTTGTTATAGTATCTAAAGCTAGTTTTCCTTATCCATCTCTGGTTTTATCACTATCTCAAGATTTTTTTCTTACTGTCTCTTCCTCTTAAACTGAAAATGATATTAAGCTAAATTAGGCATATGGTTGGCAACTTGCAAATGAGTGAATCTTTTGTGCATGATATTTAGCTTGCTGTACTGGTCAACTATTGCAGTAAGGATAGGGATTTGTGATAGCATTGTATGGCACAATTGCACTAACAAGCATTGTATTTAGACTTTTAATTTTATTGGCCATATAGAATATCGACTGTAAAGGCCAAACTTCAGATAGATCTGAAATGCCCTAGCATATTGGAAATTATTGTACCAACGAATTGGAAAAGCCCTCAAGCCAATACATTATGTACCCACAGATTTGGAATGCCTTGGCTGTTGGCTATGCGGACGTGCAAATTTCTGTTTCATTGTAACTTTGTATAATATTTGCCTATTGGCTTTATTTCCGTGCCCTTACCGCCTACCACCTGCACTGTGCACTGTGCCTAGTAGCAGATCTTGAGAAAAATATTACGAGGGCCGAATTTTTTTTTTTGGTGAATTACTACTCCGTAAATTTTTATCACTCTTTTAATATTAATCACTCTTTTTTAAACTCTCAAAAACGAATAACATTGTAATTTTATATGAAAGACAAAACGAATAAACGATGACTACTTAAAGTGCCTAATAAAAATAGTGCACATAGGTAATAAAAAATGCTCATAATAGGAATTGAACCTAGGTCATTAAGTTAGTACAAGAGTACCCCACCAAGTGTGACACTCTAAACAAGTGGTATTAAGATCTAAGTAAATTATTTTTATTTTAAATGACAACTTGAGCCGAATCTAATAAAAGCTTCGTGATGGGTGGGTTTTTATTTTAAATGACAACTTGAGCCGAATCTAATAGAAGCTTCGTGATTGGGGGGGGGGGGGGGGGCAATTTATATGCTTGATGGAGTAGGAGGCCAATTTATTGATGCTCTATTCTCGTTGTTGCATATCCTTTTGATTCGTCTAAATTTTAAATGGAATGGGTGTGGCTGAGTCACACTCACATCCATAAAGCCATTAGGAGAGTAGTCCACTATAAATCAAAGGTGCTTCCATCCTAAAATTATTTGGCTATAAGTCAAGTGATAATCTCTCCCTCTTTGAATGTGTGTGAGCAAACATATTACAATTGGAATATCCCTCAAAGAATGGTAGCTAATAACCTTTAGTTGGAGCTATACTCCTGCTACGTAAGTGGCCTAATTTTTATCTATCAAATTTAGGTCAAAGACATAACCTTGATACAATATCAAATTGAGCTACGCCCATAAGTAGGGGAGGTAATCTACTTTGTAAGTCTAAAGAAGGTTCCATCCTAAATCCTATTGATGGTAGGAGTAAATCCTTGGTTTTTAAAGGAATTAACTCTTTTTCTAATTTAAATTATGGACACTCGCATATTAGCATACAATATTAGGCTCACAAGTAGATTAACCTTTGTGTTAAATTTTTGCTCTCTTGGCAGGGTCTCTTTCAAGAAAGCATTAACACCTTGTTTGGACACCAAAAATGGAGGATGAGGGAGTGAAGGGGGAGGAGAATTGAGGGGGACTTTTCCCTCCATATGTTTACTTTGTTGGAAGGAAAATGATTCGCCTTGAAGGAGGGAAATTAAAGATCCGATTCCCTTCCTTTCAAATCCCTCCACCTCCAATTTGTTAACTAAATAAGGGATATTGTTTTCCTCCTAATCCCTCCACTCTCATTCCTCCAAGTCCCTCTATATTCCCTGGTTGTCAAAGTCAAGATGCCTGAATGTTTTTTTCCTTGATGTCTTTGGTACTTCAGCACTTCAGTATTTCTCACATACATGTGTTGTGTATTTTTTGTTTCTGAAACTAATAGTTTTTGTAATTTATGTAGGCAATCACTTCCACCTTTTTAGTGATTATGGCTAGTTACTTAATTAATTTTATTTCTAAGTAGTGAGGTAGGCTGCAGCCATATACATGAGAATCATTGTGGTGTAGTGTTCCCAATTTAACGTGCCTGACAATTCAATTTGGAATACTGTATGAGAATGAAGTGATACTGAATATTAAATAAAGGAGGGGTGATGACATCAATCATCAGCTAATTGTTGTATATCGACTTTTTATATTCAAATGCAAAAGAAAGGAAAATGTTAGGATCATAATTTTTTTTTTATTTTTCTTATAGTAATGGATAGAACTTAGTATCTTTCTTACATTTGTATTCTGAATCTATACCTTTCGTTCCATGATAACTATGGATTATTATTTGAACAAACCAGTTGTAGTCGAAAAACCCAAGCTTCAGAGAAGGGGGGTAAGCTGTGGTAAGAGCTCCCTTACTCCATCTGAAAGGTTGGACGTAGTGCGCTCTTATCTAGACTCTAGACCAAAATATAAATCCAAGTTGTCAAGCTAGAGCAAGGATCCTCTCTATTTCCTCCAAAGGAGTAGAGAGATCTTCATCAATGTTTCACTTTAAATGTTTGTATCAATGGGTCCAACCTAATTTACAAAATGTGAACCATTGATCAAAATACAAATGTATAGGGTCCTTTTAATTAATAGTACTCCCACCATCCCATTTTTATCACCCTCATCTATTTTGGGAGGATTTAAGAAATGGTTATGGAAAATGAGGCAATATGAAAAATATACTACCTCCGAGTTCCTATTATTGTCCCACTTTCCTTTTTGGGCTGAGTTTGATTTTTGTCTCACTTTCTCTTTTAGGCCATCAATGTGTGGTTCACAATTACTCTCCCATTTCTCTCTCTTCCTCCTTTTTTTCAACTACTCATTTCTCCTTCATTATTTTTCACCCCCAAACCTTTTGGGACAATAATAGGAACTCGGAGGGAGTATATTTCTTATCCAAAATAGAAAGTGGACAATTGATTTGGGATAGAAAAAGGGAGAAAGGGGGACAACAAAACTGGGATGGAAGAGTAATTGTTGTGTCCTTCATCTAATAACATCTATCAATTTCTTATTGTGGGTCAAGTTGGACCTTTAGATTACTCCAACTATAATGTTTAGCATGTTAATCCTTATATACGAAATGGACCATTCATTTTCTCCAAGGAAATGAAGATTTCCTTCCCTCCAGCTATTCATCTAATGTTGCTTTGTTGGCACAATTTTTTTCCATGTTTCTGTTTGACCTGTTTGACTTCCTTGGCACCTGCTATAATTGACAGTTCTAATGGCATTGCTGTTTCCATTCGACCTCTTTTATTATTTATTATTCACTGTGGAGCTTTGAGTGACAAACCTTTGACCTGCAGAGATACATGTTGATAGCATCATGACAATATTAGTTCTAGGTCTCAAATGTACATTTCTTACTTGTGTCTTACAGGATCACTTGGCTTTAATGATGGAGCTTTTGGGGATGATGCCACGAAAGGTAGGAAGATATATAAACTCGTTTGAAAGAAAATTTCATGTCTAGTTATGCAAGGGCATTTACATGTGTGAATGTCATAAATCACTTACAGATTGCATTAGGTGGACGTTATTCAAGGGACTTCTTCAACCGCTATGGAGACTTGAGGCATATCCGCCGTTTGCGTTTCTGGCCATTGAACAAGGTTCTTGTGGAGAAATATGAATTCAATGAACAAGATGCAAATGAATTGACTGAATTTCTAGTGCCAATACTCGATTTTGTCCCTGAAAAGAGGCCCACTGCAGGTCAATGCCTTTCACATCCATGGATTGCGATGGGCCCACACCGTCTTGTTCCTGCTGCAACTGCTGTGTCTCAACCGGCAGACGTTGCTGCTAGGGAGAAAAAGAGGAGAGAGATTGATGAGAGAGAAGAAATGGAGAAAGGAATGGGTAGCATTGCTATCAATGCCGACTCGAGGACTAGCAAGCTTGGTGTATCATCTCCCAAACCCTTGAAAACAGCTTTAACCAGCTCATCCAACTCCAAGTAGGTGGTTGCTACTCTCCTGCACTCAAGTCCTCTGATAATCAACCTTGAGCTTTCTCCATTCCTTCCCAAATACACCGTAATTGATTTTGAGTGGTATGGGGCGGATGCATTCTTATATCATGAATGGAGAAACATTGATTTGAGCTCCAAGCTGCAAAAATCCTGAAAGAAATTCTGAACTCTGGAAATCTAAGACACTCGATTGAGTCTCAATTGTACACAATCATGTCTAGTGTGTGCAGAAATGCACTATTGTTATGACCTTGTCGATTGTGAAAATGATCCGTGTACATTGTTGCAATTTGTGATCTTTCATTTAATTATTTTTTGGTGTCGAGGAAGTTGTACAACCTTTTGATGATGATAATGATAACGATATCCAGAGATTGAGAAAATAGAGAGAAGAGAGAAATAGAACAAAGAAGAATTTGTTATTGAATGAATGAATGATGAATGATTACAGCTGTCGGGTTTATATAACCACCTTGAGTTGTATGTAACAACTTTGTAACTAACTAGCAATAGTATAACAACCTTGCCACGTCATATGTAGTTTGTTATTTACAATCATCAATACTAAGTGACTGTAACATACCTCCCTTGACCTTAAGTCTGATCAATAAAATCTGGGTATTGAACCTTAAATTGTTCTGCTGGTTCCCACATAGCTTCAGAAATGGGGTTTGCTGGTTCCCACGTAGCTTCAGAAATGGGATAACCGTGCTACTTCACCAAGTATTGTGTTTGAGCTCTATTCTGGAATCTCACTTGTCTTCGTTCCACAATAGCTTCAGGGATGATGATCTTGGTGTTTTCATGGTTTTGAAACCACAGAGGAATGTGAATAGTTGCTGGCAAGGTCCCATGGAAAGCTTTAAGTTAGACACATGGAAAACATTGTGAATGAGGGCAGCACTAGGAAGCTTCAACTTGTATGATACCTTCCCAATCATCTCCTCTACTTGAAAGGACCAAAGTACTTGTGACTCAGTTTTTGATTTACCCTGGCTTGGACTGTTGTCTGCTTGTATGGTTGTAACTTGAGCCATACCCACTCTCCTACTAAGAAAGACCTATCAGATCTCTTCTTGTCTACTTGTACCTTCATCCTATTTTGAGCGCTCACTTAATGGTGTTTAAGGGTATTAATCATGTCTTCTCGTTTCTGCATAGACCTGTCCACAACCTCCACATTTGATTCTCCAGGTAAGTAAGGCAAATAGAGTGTGGGTGGCTGATTATAAACAATCTCATAGGGAGTAGCTTGAATGGACACATGAAAGTGAGTATTGTACCAAAACTTAGTCAAGGCAAGCATAAGTACCACTCCTTAAGTTTATCTCCACAAACATAACGCAAACAAGTTTCCAGACATCGATTAACCACCTCTGTTTTGCCATTAGTTTGAGGATGGTAAGAAGAACTTAACAGAAATTCAGTACCATGGAGAGTGAATAAAGCCTTCCAAAACTGACTTAGGAATATAGCATCCCTATCACTCACAATGCTCCTAGGCCATCCATGTAGTTTGAACACATTGTCCAAGTACACTTGGGCCACTTCCACAGAAAAGAAAGGATGAGACAAAGCTATAAAGTGGGCATATGTACTTAGCCTATCTACCACCACAACGATCACCTCTTTCCCTTGGGATTTGGGCAGACCAGTTATGAAATCCATTGAGAGGTCAGTCCATACTATGTCTGGAATGGGGAGTGGTTGCAATAGGGCAGGGTAAGCAGACCTGCCATATTTGGATGCCTGACAAACCTTTTTTTTGGTGAAATGTGAGATTATATTCAAGCAAAAGTATCGTCCAAAAGAACTATACATCGACTACTTGGAACACCTAGATAAGGTGATCCAACCATAAACAAGAAACAGGAATTAAAACAAAATCAGTTCCAAACTGGTCACCAGAAGAAACCCATGGCAGCCTGATTCATTGTCCCTCTCTCTTTCAGTTCAGCTTTCATCCTCATTGCCACTTTATCTGGTCTTCAAAGAATGGCATTCATCCTCGCTTCGCTCCTCTGTATCCACGTTTGATAGTAGTAAGTTGCTAGGACCATAGCATCCAGTCTCCATTTAACTGTTTAGTTGTTCGTGGATGCTAAGTTGAGAATATTTGGCAACTTTCCATACCAGTTTTCCACACATCCAATGATTCTCTTACTGTAGTCACATTCAAAAAACAAATGGGCAACTGTTTCAGGTAGAGCTCCACAAGTAGCCCCAGCGCGGGCTCAACATTGTCGGCAACCTCTCTTGGTTCTGACTAGATGAGATGAACACATCATCCGGAATGTAGTTGCAGTCTCGGGCCATTTTGGTCCCGGAGTGCATAGCGGTTGGTTGAAATAGACCAACCTGAATGGCCCCAAATACCGGCGCGACGAAGTAGTCGGTCAGCCGTGGGCTATAAGGGCTCAAGTGGATACCCTTTATGAGATTATAGGCCTTCTCAGTGCCTACTCGGACGACGTTGCCCGGTGTCATGGAGTACCCTAGGCCGAAGTGGGAATCTTCATCTTTCAGAACCTCGATGATCTTCCCAGGCGGAAGATATGACCTAGATGTGGCCCTTGGGAAGTACCCCAAATTCTGTAGTATTATCAATGCTGGTAGTGAATAGAGCCTGAAGAGGAAGTCCTCCTCGATCATTCCCACAAAGTTGAACCTCTAAAGGTTCGTACCGAGATGACTCGTGGCGTTGCAGCAGGCCACGGTCATGGATGTTGCCTCTAGGGTGATAATGTCATAACGCAGAGGCAATTTGATTTTTTGGTGCAGGGTAGAGGACACCGCTTTGACAGCATAGATCCACGGGCGTCCTGATGTGGGTTAAATCGTCTCACCCAATCAAGGTAAACCTAATGCTACTAACAAGAAGATAGCGGCAAGCAAGGTATCGAATCCACAGGGAAACAGTTAAACTAGTCAAATAGCTATGGCGATTCTAAAATGCTCTAAACGGTTGATTGATTGGAAAATTGTAAGAGACTACTAAAAGACAATAATAAAAATCGAATCTAACAATGGGATGAAAACTAAGGTCACGGGTTCACGATAGATGTTCGACAATTATGCGACAATAAAAACAAACACATAAACATGCTAGCCGGCTATAACACGTCCTCTCAAATCGTGTCAACCTAGGAAGGATCTAACGGGCTCTCGCAACTTATTAGACTCCCTACCCGATCGCGCGTGATCTAATCCTAATTCGGCTTTCGCACAGGAACTAGAATTTCCCAAACAGATTAAAATGTTGTGGCCTTTAACAAATTAATCGACAAACAAAACGCGCGAAAGTGGTACTAGCATAATTATAAATTTAGTATCAAAGCGACATAATCGTATAATAATCCATCGATCCCCCTCGACCCTAGCGAGAAAATTAGCTACGCATGATGATTACGAAACAACTAATCGCATACATGGAATTCATGATAAAAAGGTGAAGCAAATAAATCTAATGATAAACGAACGGAAATCTAACGAACTAAACGGAACAACGAATTGCAAATAGAGAAAATTACGACGAGCTAAGTAATTTACGATGAAGATTGAAACGAAGAACTGAAAATTGCATAAAATGAAATTACCGAAATCGAATCCGAGTGAAAACCGAGTGCTAGAATCCTAAGGGTCATGAGTTTTCTAAAGTAAATTTTTCTAAGTATGAAAAAGTGATAGTAGGGAAATGATACAACCCATAGTTATACAAAATGAGGCGGAAATAAAGAGGATGTGCATGCCGGCCGGCTGGCAGGCCGCCTGCCACATGCAGGGGCCGAGGCACACTTGAAAATGAAGCTAAAATTGGCCTTGTGTCATGCCGGCCGACCAGCAGGCCGCCGGTCACATGCAGGCTGGCGTGCACGCACTAATAAATGAAGCTATGGGCCGCTTCTCATGGCCCAATGAATCGTCACTTCCCACTTCTTCGTCGCCTAAACGTCTTGAGGCACGGGTTTTGTCTCGGGATCGTTCTTCTAACCGGATATGAGTGTAAATGCACATAAAGACCTGAAATCGTGTAGAATCTACAAAAACACTCACTCAAAGCAAAATGTTAGAAGAAACGGCTCTAAAGAGCGCGTTCCGACCATAAAAGACAACGGAATCGAGGGAATAAAGCTATATAAATACGACACATCAAACTCCCCCGAACCGAACCCTTGCTTGTCCTCAAGCAAGACCCGTAAGAAAACAACTAATATAATACCGAAACAGCTCAAAGCAAATAATAGGCAACCAAATACTCAAGTCCGTCATAGCAAACATCTAACCAAGTCTAAGAAACGAATTCCAAGACGGGAAATAGGAAAAATAATCCATCAACAAATGCACAATTTTACCAAGCATAATATGTAGAAACCACATTTTCAACCAAAGCCCTTGCATAGGCTACTCACGGAGCCACTCATCGCTCAATTAGGAAGGGTGTGTATATGTGAAATATAAATGAAAACGCTCAACTACTCCAACTCATGGAAATATGCCCGCAATCTAGTATGGTATCGACCTCTAAATTTTTACAAAACATGCTAAGATCACAAAGGGAGGCAAGGATGGTGATAACAAGGTAGAAGGTGGAAATCGATATGGTCATGTGAGGTTAAAGCCAAGCTAGTGAACTAACTAGTGCGATAATGCTCAACTCAAAAATTCTTCCACTTCCATAAACAAAACATACAAATCACCAACCAACGAGAACGAGTCCGGGATCAAAAGAGGGCGCTCAAATTTCATCAAGTAAACGGAAAATAAAAGTAACAAGAATAACATATTTTTTTTGTTGTTTTGATTTTTCCGTTTTTTTCTTTTTTTTCTTCTTTTTTCCTCTTTTTTTTCATTTTTTTTCCTTTTCTTTTTTTTGAACTATTTTTTTCAGCTTGATGAAATTAGAAGCAAATATATACAATAACCCAAATTGACCCGGACAAGATCTACAAACTCCCTTGAGACAGAGTCAACCACATCCAATCATCCATCAAAAATCTCCATAATCACACAATAATGAGCATAGAACGCACTAGGTGACCTACTTCATCAAGCTTGGCTTGGTAGGCAAATTTGATTTTGTAGTTCATTTTGTGAATTCTTTAACATTTTAGCCAAGGAGAAAATGGATAGAAATAGATGAAAATGAAAATGACCCAAAAATGATCACTAGGCAAGTTAGTCAAAATGAAGGGGTAAACACCATACTTATGCGTATTGACATAGCATATTCCACGAGGAGTCCTACACACAATCCTAAGTGGTAGCCAGGTATGAATGTACTGGCTACAGGAGGCTCTAAATCTCACCAATTTTGTAGCTAAAGCCTAAATGCAGGGTCGGTCTAAATGGGAACCACAAATCATAGCTCGGTTGGTTGCAAACTTGCCGATTAATTATTATTCCACATAACAAAGGTCAAATGAATGCCAATTAAGAATGAGTAGGTAGCCTAAAGAGTGCAAATTATCATCATTGCTGCATAATCGGTATCATAGACAACCACTAAGACTCAAGGAAATAAAACTAGAAATACTAAAACCTCCCCCACGCTAGACTCGACATTGTCCTCAATGTCCATATAATACAGACCCAAAATTGGTGGGGGGACACAAATAAAATCCGAGGAAAGAGAAAAGACATACCAAATATACACATGGAGAGGTAGCGGAGTCAGCAATCCGCTACTGATCATCATCATCATCACCGAAATCATCATCCTCCATATCATCATCTGCAGCGGTCCCAGAACCTGACGCACCACCTGTATACCAACCACCTCCCTGATAATCACTAGCGGCTCCAAAAGCAGGGCCCGTCGGGGCACTGAAATAGTCAGTGTGAAGATGGAAGCCGCCATGAATCGAAGGGTCAGTATAACCACCCACGGGTCACGAAAAGTACGAGGGGTAAGGGCCCTGTGGTGGCACAGCTGCACGCCTAGCATAGTCATCATAAACGGGATAAATCCCGAGACACTGATCAGCATGTCTAGACGAGCGTGAGTAGCAGCGGTGCCGGCACGAGTCTCCGTGCGAAAAGTATCAAAGTCAGAACGTGACGAACTGACACTCAACTCCATGCGCTCCATCCATGAAATCAGATCGGGATGGAGGGGAGCATACTGGGGTGGTGGAGGAGGCTGCTCAAAAGTAGTAGTGGTGGTGGTCTCGGGAGCAGGCTGAGATGGACCGGGCTCAGAAGCGGGCTGGGAGGTACTAGGCTCGCTCGTCGGGCGACGAGTATAGGTAACAGCATGCGACAAAGGAAGAGAGCTAGGGGCAGCGACGGGTAATAAATAATTAGGCTGATCAGCCTCAAGTGACAAAATCGACCCGGCTTGCAAAATAATAGTCGCCTGCTCATGAATAAGCAAAGCCCAACGATTCTGATGCCTAGAAGAAATCCAGTTAAGAGAAGCCAAATATCGGAGGCTAAGAGTAATCTCACCCTGGACCGGATCATGATCCGCTTCGCGAAAAGCGGTCAACCGGAGAGCCAAATGCGTGACTAACCCGCCAATATAAATAGGAACATCGGCAACGACCGTAGCTATTCTCCTAAACTGGAGGACGAGGTGATAGGTAATATTAATATGCCACACCTTCGGCTTACGCCGCAAATACGAGCCCAAAATAGACACCTCCTCGGTGCGCACATTATGTGGCTCCTTCCTAGCAAAAATCGTCCATCCCATAAACCTCTGCCAAACCTTAATAACAGGATTATGAATATTGTTTGAACTCATATGCCCCGCGGTAGTGTACGGGGCATCAGCGATACATTCCCAAAAATCACCCACCCTAAAATTAGCATGCTCGGGTGGTGTACGGTCATCATAATCCTTAAGGTCAAAACAATCCCCAAACTGATTCAGGCTCAGCGCAAAACTAGTATTCAATAAACGGAACTCAACAGAAATATCACCAGTACGTCTATTCTTATGTACCTCAAACGAACTCAGAAATTCCAACGTAAGCTGGGTAAACGTGTTACGCATCGTAAAAAATGTACCCATACCAACACCCTTAAACAATAGTTCCAAAGCAGAATCTAAGCCTAAAGTTCGTATAGCATCACGATCGATAAAACGAGTTGGAACAATAGACCGCTTTCTCAAATTTTGAAACCGTACCTTTTGGTCAATAGTGGTAAAAATTACACTTGAAAAAACTGGATCGGGCTCAATGTCGGGTTGAGCATGGTCATTTTCGGTGCGCTTGTTTCGAGGAGGCATTGCAAATCAGTTGAAAGTAGCAAACTTGAGGGAAAAATGGGGAAATTTTGAGGGGAGAGAGTGAAGAAGGGGAGGATGAATGCTGGGGAATGGGGAAAATTGGGGTTTTGGGGGATGAGAGAGAGAAGAGAGAGGCGAGAGAGGTGGAGGAATGAATGAAATGACACGAAAAATTGGGTTTGGGGTCTGATGTGCGCCCCAGCCGGTCTGGACCGGCGGCCGGCTGGCCGGCCGGACTGCCCTCTCATTATTTTTTGATTTTTTTAATCGAAATTTTTCTCTCACAGCCAGCCGGTATGGACCGGGGGCCGGTTGGCCGGCCGGACTGCCCTTTTTGGGATTTTTACTCCAATTTTCCTTATTTTTTCTTTGTGCCTCGGCCCCTGAAGTCTATAGGCGGCCTGGGCACAGGCTGAGGTGCACAAATCCTTCTTTTCGACTTCAAATCCAACTCGTACCTCGGCCCCTAGAGGCGATAGGCCCCCTAGGCCTAGGCTGAGGTGACCTGCTGTTTTATCACAAGTACGATGGATTTTTTCCTTCTCTTTTTTTTATACCTTCAATTCAAATCATTTCCGATGATTCTGCGCGTCTCCAAAAAAACATTAGTCCCTCCTCTCGTTCTCACTAAAACAACTAAAGGAAAAATAAAAAAAAAACAAGAATGAGGGAAATTATTTACATACTCGGGCTGCCTCCCGGTAGCGCTGGTTTAGAGTCCCGCACGACTTGATGAGTTTTAAGATTTAGTGGGATGAGGAAACGGGATGAAGTCGTATAACTTCAATCGCTCCAACTTGAGCACCTTCATGATATAACTTCAATCGTTGACCATTCACCTTGAATCGTTCACCCGCATCACTCTCGACTTCAATCGAGCCAAATTTACCCACGTGGGTGACAGAAAAAGGTCCGGACCAACGAGATTTTAACTTTCCGGGAAACAACCGGAGCCTAGAATTGAATAATAATACCTTATCTCCCACATTGAACTCACGGTGAAGGATATGCTTGTCATGCCAGCGCTTGGTGTGCTCCTTATAAACTCGAGCACTATCATAGGCACCAAGTCGGAATTCCTCCAACTCATTCAGCTGCATAAGTCTCCTCTCCCCACTCAAATGTGGATCCAAGTTAAGCTCCTTAATCGCCCACCAAGCCTTATACTCAAGCTCGACCGGTAAATGACATGACTTGCCATAGACCAATCGGTAAGGTGAAGTACCAATAGGCGTTTTAAAGGCGGTACGATAAGCCCATAGTGTATCATCTAGCTTAGACCTCCAATCCTTCCGAGCTTTTGACACGACCTTTTGGAGAATAGACTTGATTTCCCTATTGGACACCTCAACTTGCCCACTCATTTGAGGGTGGTAGGCAAGACCGGTACGGTGCGAGACACCGTACTTAGCAAGCAAAGCATCAAGTCGCTTCTCATGAAAATGGCTTCCACCATCACTAATAATCGCTCTTGGAACACCAAAGCGGGGAAAAATAGTCTTTTTAAACGGAGATATTACCGTTCTAGCATCATTAGCAGGAGATGCTACCGCCTCCACCCACTTGGAGACATAATCAACCGCAACCAAAGTATATCGGTTGCCCTTGGATGACGGGAACGGGCCTTGATAGTCTACACCCCAAACATCAAAAATTTCTACTTCGAGAATCCCATTTTGAGGCATCTCATGCCTCCTAGAAATATTACCGGTCCTTTGACATGCATCGCAGGACATAATAAAAGCTTGGGCATCCCGGAATAAGGTTGGCCAATAAAAACCCGACTGGAGGACCTTGACCGTGGTTCGGCTCGGTCCATGATGGCCACCATATGGCGATGAATGACAACTCTCTAGAACTCCTCGAACTTCCCATTGAGGGACACATCGACGGAAAATACCATCGGCACACTCCTTAAATAAATAAGGGTCATCCCAGAAAAATTGTCGGACATCATGTAGAAATTTTTTCTTTTGTTGATAAGAAAGATCGGAAGGTAATACCTTGCCAACTAAATAATTAGCATAATCCGCATACCAAGGTCCTTCGGTTTCACCGATAGCTAAGGCCATGAGAGAATCATCGGGAAAAGAATCATCTATGGGGATGACAACTCCTTCCTCCTCAACTCTAAGCCTTGATAAATGATCCGCAACGGCATTTTCTGCTCCCTTCTTATCCCGGATCGATAAATCAAACTCTTGGAGGAGGAGGATCCATCGAAGTAATCGGGGCTTTGCTTCTTTCTTAGCAAGGAGGTACTTGAGAGCCGCATGATCGGTGAAAACAATGACTTCCGATCCAACCAAGTAGGTTCTGAACTTTTCCAAAGCATACACTATAGCTAGCAACTCCTTCTCGGTGGTGGCATAATTCACCTGAGCATTATCAAGTGTTTTGCTAGCGTAGTATATAGCATGCAAGACCTTGTCCTTCCTTTGGCCCAAAACCGCTCCCACAGCATAATCACTCGCGTCACACATTATCTCGAATGGCAAATTCCAATCCGGTGACTGAATGATCGGAGCAGAATGAGGGCCTGCTTAATCCTGTTAAAAGCTTCCACACACTCATCAGTAAAATCGAAAGGGGCATCCTTTAGGAGCAATTGTGTAAGTGGCTTAGCAATTTTGGAAAAGTCCTTGATAAAGCGGCGATAAAATCCCGCATGACCAAGGAAACTTCTCACTCCTTTTACATTAACCGGCAAGGGCAATTGCTCAATCACTTGCACCTTTGCTTTATCCACCTGAATGCCTTTTTCGGAGACCACATGACCCAAAACAACACCCTCAGTGACCATAAAATGGCATTTTTCCCAATTCAAGACCAAACTAACCTCGACACATCGGTTTAAAATGGTATCCAAATTAGCTAAACAAGTTGAAAAACTCATACCATACACACTAAAGTCGTCCATAAATACTTCCATAATGGACTCGATGTAGTCGGAAAAGATGCTCATCATGCACCTTTGAAAGGTGGCGGGTGCGTTACATAGCCCGAATGGCATCCTGCGATATGCGAAAGTGCCATACGGACAAGTGAACGTGGTCTTTTCTTGGTCGGCGGGGTGTAACGGGATTTGGAAAAATCCCGAATATCCATCTAAATAGCAAAAATACTAGTGAGAAGCTAGTCTCTCAAGCATTTGGTCGATAAAGGGCAATGGGAAGTGGTCTTTAAGTGTAGCGGTGTTCAACTTCCTATAATCTATACACATTCTCCATCCCGTCACAATTCGTGTAGGGATTAACTCATTCTTCTCATTCGGGACCACAGTAGTCCCTCCCTTCTTAGGTACAACTTGTACCGGACTCACCCATTTTGAATCGGGAACCGCATAAATAATTTCCGCATCCAACAATTTCATAACTTCCTTTTTAACAACCTCTTGCATATTCGGGTTCTACTTACGTTGACCCTGGACACAAGGACGATGACCTTCCTCAAGATTAATTCTATGCATACAGAAATTGGGACTGATTCCCTTCAAGTCATCAAGACTATACCCCAAAGCTTTCCTATTTTTCTTTAAAACAACTAACAAATCAGAAAGTTGTTGCTCAGTTAAATCAGCACTTACAATCATGGGGAAGCTCTCGGTATCGTCTAAAAAGGCATATTTTAGGTGAGACGGAAGTGGCTTACGCTCCGGAACGGATATGTCAATAGCAAATGCGGTGTGTACGATGTTGGTTACATCGACACCTTGCTCCTCCGTGAGCATCCTTCCTTCCAAAGCAGCTTCTAAGGCATCAACAACAACAGAGTCAACGGAAGCATCACCTGCACACGCTTCCAAACATATCAAAGCTTCTAAGGGATCCCGTATAAGGGACGCCTCCATAGAATCATGAACTAAAACATCCACAACATCAATCATGCAGCAAGAATCCGTTATCATCGGATTCTTAAGTGTACTATCTAAGCAGAAAACAATGGTGTCTCCACCCACTTCCAAGGTCAATTTACCGTTCTTGACATCGATCACCGCGCCGGCGGTGTGCAAAAATGGCCTTCCCAAAATTATGGGAATTTGGGTGTCCTCGGCCATGTCAAGGACGATAAAATCAACCGGGATAAAATATTTTCCAACTCTAACGGGCACGTCTTCTAAAACTCCCAAAGGGCGTTATGGAACGGTCCGCCATCTGCAAAGTGACACTAGTACACTTAAGAGGACCCATATTAAGTTTTTCACAAACGGAGTAAGGCATGACACTTACACTAGCACCTAAATCACATAAAGCCTTATCAATCGATAAGGTGCCAATAGTGCAAGGAATCGAAAAACTACCGGAGTCCTTTAGCTTTGGTGGGGCCTTGTTCTGTAAAAAAGCACTACACTCTGCAGTAAGAGCGACGGTTTCTACCTCACCAATGCTTCTCTTTCGAGTGAAGATGTCCTTCATAAACTTGGTGTAAGACGGGACCTGCATAATGAGCTCGGTAAATGGGACTGTAACCTGCAAATTCTTCACAACCTCCATGAACTTGCCAAACTGGGTAGTTTCCTTTCGATTCTTCAATCAACCCGGAAATGGTACTTGAATTGTTGGACTAGTCGGAGTGGGAACGGGAGTAGTGGGTGGTGGAACTCGCTCATCACTTGGAGTTTCCACAATTGCATCCTCATTGACATCTTCCACTAAAACCTCATTCTTCTCGGCCGGTGAATCATCCTTAGGCATCGACGGACCTTCATAGTGTGTGCCACTACGAAGAGTGATCGCATTAGCCGTATCATGTTGTTGATCACCTTGAGAAGGGAGTTTACCTTGTTGACGCGTTGCTTGTGACGCGGCAAGGTGTCCCACTTGGTTCTCCAAATTCTTGATGGCATTATCCTTAGCTTGATCATTCTTTTGCATTTGAGCCATCATAGAGTCCTGGGTCTTGGCCATCATCTGCATCATATTACGGAGCTCAGCCATTTCATTAGAACTCGAAGAAGAAGAAGAATTACCTTGAGCTTGTGATGAGGATTGGCCAAAATTCTGCTGACTAGTATCGAAATTCTGATGAGAATTCCCGAAGTTCTGATTAGTATTGCCAAAATTTTGTTGATGTTGACCCAAGTGAGGTCGCTGCTGGAAATTTCCCTGATTTTGGAAATTCCTTTGATTTCCGAAATTCTGTTGATTCTGAAAATTCCCTTGATTATGGAATTGCTGCTGGTTCTGAAAATTTCCTTGATTCTGGAAATTCTGCCGATGCTGATTCTGGAGATACTGCTTGTGCGGGGGCACATAGGGTGGTGTAATAGGCGGGTTCAAGACATTAGTACTCCTGTAAGACAAGGGAGATGCATCATAGCCCGGTTGATTCATATATGGATAACGTGGGCGCATAGAATGGAACGCATTCACCTGTTCTATGGAGCCTAGGCAATCTTGAGCTTGGTGGTCCGCGGCACCACAACGAACACATGCATATTCTTGCATGGCATGTACTTGATGCATGCCTCCTCCCCCTTGAGAATTTGACACTTCAAATGCATCAAACCTCTTAGCCAAAGCGGCTAATTGAATAGCCACGGCATTCGAGGACCCACTTTCACCGGAATTTGATCGAGTATTACCACGTGGATTACCCCATCGGGAGTGGTGAGATGCCATCTCTTCTATTGTTTGCCAAGCCTTATCATCATCCACATTACATTGGAAACGCCCATTGCATGCCGAATCCAGTGTACTCCTGCAATCATCATACAACCCGTTATAAAATTGGTTACAAAGAAACCAAACCTGAAAACCGTGGTGCGGGCATTCCTTCACAAGCTTCTTGAACCGCTCCCACGCTTCATGAATATTCTCGTTCGGAGTTTGACGAAAATTCGTGATTTGACTCCGGAGCATGTTCGTCTTCTGTGGAGGGTAATAGTGCTTGTAGAAGACAAGAGCAAGAGAATTCCAATCGGTAATCCCCTCGGTGACTTTATCAAGATCGTTTATCCACTCCCTAGCGGAATCCCGTTGTGAGAACATGAAGAGCATCTCCATGACTTCTTCTTGTGTTACCCCGGCCGGAAGTGGAATCGTGGAGAAATAATCAGTAAATATCCTCATATGCTTTTGAGGATCCTCCTTAGGGTCACCACCAAATTGATTCTTTTCCACCAAAGTAATGAAGGCGGGTCGAATCTCAAATGTACCTTGAGTGGCAGTTGGTCGTTTAACCAACTTAGGAAGAGCAGTTTGCTCGGGCTCCGAATGACTAGAAAGCTTCGGCATTTTTATGATCGGTGGGGGTGGTAAAATGATCTCGGGCTGAGATTGATGTTCCTCTTCAAAGGACTGATTCTCAGCTACAAATTCAGTATGAATAGCTTCCAAAGTCGCAAGATCGGGAGCTGCGGAAATCTCTCTCCAAAACTGTCGTCGCCTACGAAAGGTTTTCTCGAGCTCAGGGTCGAACGGAGTAAGCTCTGATGACCGAAAAGACCTGGGCATAAGCAAAACTACAGTAGAAAAGTGAGATCAATCTCAAGGAGTTTTAATTCCTTGAGACGAAAGAGAGCAAAAAAGAAACAAGCTAAAAAACAAGAAAAACCGTGTCCCCGGCAACGACAACAAATTTGATGTGGGTTAAATCGTCTCACCCAATCAAGGTAAACCTAATGCTACTAACAAGAAGATAATAGCAAGCAAGGTATCGAATCCACAGGGAAACAGTTAAACTAGTCAAATAGCTACGACAATTCTAAAATGCTCTAAACGGTTGATTGATTGGAAAATTGTAAGAGACTACTAAAAGACAATAATAAAAATCGAATCTAACAATGGGATGAAAACTAAGGTCACGGGTTCACGATAGATGTTCGACAATTATGCGACAAGAAAAACAAACACATAAACATGCTAGTCGGCTATAACACGTCCTCTCGAATCGTGTCAACCTAGGAAGGATCTAACGGGCTCTCACAACTTATTAGACTCCCTACCAGATCGCGCGTGATCTAATCCTAATTCGGCTTTCGCACAGGAACTAGAATTTCCCAAACAGATTAAAATGTTGTGGCCTTTAACAAATTAATCGACAAACAAAACGCGCGAAAATGGTACTAGCATAATCATAAATTTAGTATCAAAGCGACATAATCGTATAATAATCCATCGATCCCCCTCGACCCTAGCGAGAAAATTAGCTACGCATGATGATTACGAAACAACTAATCGCATACATGGAATTCATGATAAAAAGGTGAAGCAAATAAATCTAATGATAAACGAACGGAAATCTAACGAACTAAACGGAACAACGAATTGCAAATAGAGAAAATTACGACGAACTAAGTAATTTACGATGAAGATTGAAATGAAGAACTGAAAATTGCATAAAATGAAATTACCGAAATCGAATCCGAGTGAAAACCGAGTGCTAGAATCCTAAGGGTCACGAGTTTTCTAAAGTAAATTTTTCTAAGTATGAAAAAGTGATAGTAGGGAAATGATACAACCCATAGTTATACAAAATGAGGCGGAAATAAAGAGGATGTGCATGCCGGCCGGCTGGCAGGCCGCCTGCCACATGCAGGGGCCGAGGCACACTTGAAAATTAAGCTAAAATTGGCCTTGTGTCATGCCGGCCGGCCAGCAGGCCGCCGGTCACATGCAGGCTGGCGTGCACGCACTAATAAAAGAAGCTATGGGCCGCTTCTCATGGCCCAATGAATCGTCACTTCCCACTTCTTCGTCGCCTAAACGTCTTGAGGCACGGGTTTTGTCTCGGGATCGTTTTTCTAACCGGATATGAGTGTAAATGCACATAAAGACCTGAAATCGTGTAGAATCTACAAAAACACTCACTCAAAGCAAAATGTTAGAAGAAACGGCTCTAAAGAGCGCGTTCCGACCATAAAAGACAACAGAATCGAGGGAATAAAGCTATATAAATACGACACATCACGTCCCAAGAACAAGTTAAAGGAGGAGGTGACGTTGATCACCTGAAATTCTAATTCTTTCTCTACCGGGGCCGTTATGATAGTCAATTTGAAGGCCTCAGCTACTGACTTCGGACTTCCACCGAAAGCCTGAATGGTTTGAGCAGTCGGGATGTATTCGATCTCAGTAATACCGAGAACTTTAGCAGCCCTTAAGGGTAGGATGTTTACAGCAGACCCATTGTCGATTAGGGTCATAGGGAGATATTTTCTTCGGCATACCACCGTAATATATAGGGCTAGTTCTGGGAAGCCCCAAATGGTGGTAGATCGGACTCGGAGAAGGTAACCAATTGGTCTTCTTCCTTGGTTTTGTCTTTTAGGTGGGGCATGACGGTAGCTAACATTTTAGCGAGGATAACTGTTGAGTCGATCTTGATTTGATCGAGAACCTTAGTAAGTGCCTCTCGATGTTCTTGTGAGCTGACAAGGAGTTGCCATATAGTGAGGTCAACTCGGGTTTTCTTAATCTGTTTCACGAGAGCCGTGACAGTAGTTGGCTCCTCGGGGACCACTTCCGTTCTGACTGGATTAGTGACGGTTGCCGGAATAAGGATGTCCTTAGAACAAGTAGCTTGATAGGGGCAACCAGAGCGGGTGAGGTGGTTACTGGCTAGGACCTTAGACTTAGCCTTTCGGACTTCCTCACTAGTAATGGGGAAAATTGCCCCTTTGACATGGTACACATCGTCTTGATCATCGAACCGGATCCCGTACACTTGTGGGATGAAGGAACAAATAAGGTGGGAATAGTCGATCACCTCCCCGGTAAAGATGGCGTGGGAGCTGAAAGGATTGTCTTTATTGTTCGGTTTGTCCCCGAGAAATGAAATCTTGCCACTCTCGATTAAATCCTGGACCAGGTGTTTCAATTTCCAACATTTCTCGGTGTAGACACCCACATTTGACTCCTAGGTGTCTATACCAGTTTCCGAAAAACACCCGATGATGATCGGATGCAAACGTGTTTCTACACGCTCGACGGAGTACAAATCTCATAAAACTGACCCCAAATTTAGGCCTAGCGGGTCGTTTCCAATCAAATAAGACTAATTTGGGTCAAAGCCGACACCGGAGATAAAATCGTCTTTTAGCGACCGGGTCAAACCCCGGTCAAAGTCGTTTCGAGACACAAAAAATAGCCATGCCATTATCAAAAGTCCAACCCAAATACAGGACCCACAAAATATCCAACCCAAAGTCCAAAAAACCCGGACACATCGCTCCAGCTGACCCACTCGATCGAGTGTCAGCCCACTCGATCGAGTGGGCCCTCAAATAGGCCTGACTGCGTTGCTTTGGGCCACTCGACCAAGTCAGTAGGGTACTCGGTCGAGTAGCCCTAGGTCAGGTGGGGGAAATTTCTTATAAATACCTCCCCTTTGCAATCCTTTTTTCACCCTTTTTCCAACCCTAATCATCCATCTTCAACCTACAACATTAAACCCTAGCAACTTACAAACCCTAAACCATCATAACTTAACCTACGTAAATCTCGATACTCCCGTGCTCAAGCCACAACTAACAAGTTCTATCCGAGACTAAGAAACATGTAGGTTGAGGGTGCAAAATCCCGTTCTTCTCTCTTCTCATTTTCCTCTTCGCGTCGTCCGTCCCCTTCGTCCGTCTTTTTTTCGTTTTTTATTCTATCGTCGCGTCTATAATATCGATAATAATTACTAGTATAAAAGCATTAAAATACTCGCTAATTTGTGTCGAGCGGGAGTGATGATGGGATAAGGAAATCCGAATATACAAGGGTGCTTCACCCGACGTTGCCGGTCGCTTATCCCGACACCCCGAACGCTTGATTGTTGAAGCGAGTCAACATCAACAAAAATCGTCTCTTTTTATTCACGTCGCATCGTAATCATCATTTATCGCATAGTCATCATTTTTCAAAAAAACTCTTTTTTTATGGGTCGAAACCCGTTGATGCGGATCCGACATCACATAATACGCAAGGATTCATTACGATGTCGGGATGCGGAGGGAATCAAATCAAGTCCTTTTTAATTCAAGTAATCGTAAAACGTCATTCTTTAGATTCGATGCCAATTCAATAATTGGACGTCGTATATAAACGATTTAGTCAACTAATTTAACTAATACGATTTTCGTTGATGCTAAAATATTCGTCACCTAATTCGATGGAATTAATTATGACACTATAAACGCGGAGATAATCTATATCGTTTTAGTTTAATTTAAACGACTTACAAACGTATTTTCTAGATCTCGCTCTAAACATTCGATATCGATTCAACAATCGAATATCGGCTACGATGAGTATCAAAGTCTGAGTCGGACATAAATCATACAATATTTATGTCCGATTCAATGAAGTCATCAATTTTTCAAAATCAAAAAGCAATTTCGAAATCGACAATAAATTGCGAAGCGAACCCTAATTCGTACAGGGGTCACTCGACCGAGTGCCATAGGCCACTCGATCGAGTGACATCCAAAAATCAAGGCAGAATGCATTTTGAGGACCACTCGGTCGAGTCTCGCCATGACTCGATCGAGTGGCGACCTACTCGGTCGAGTCTCTTCGTGACTCGGTCGAGTAACACCTCAAATTCTGGGCAGACCCCTTTTCCGAGGCACACTCGGTCGAGTCCTTCAATGACTCGATCGAGTGTCCTCTCATCACGTCAAAGTGTGAGCCCTAAACACATTCCGAGCCTCGTAAAATATTCTTTATGACCTCGGTCAACACGTGTCAAGTCAATCACGTGATTTATTACTTTCTAAAATCATGCATCATGTTATTTACACCATTCTATAGCATTTTTACATTACTCGCAAGCCGTTATTATCGTTATCATCGTTACTAACATGTTTGTTTCTATTTGTATCGATTTATTCTCATTATTTCTTTTATGTACTAAAAGAATCTCGTATGCTAAATACAACTTTGACGTTAAATTTAGATGCATTAAATCGACTTAGCAACCCATTCAAATTCTCGCATGTTTAGTCAAAACGTTGTTTGCATATCATTCCATCGTATTACTAACGCGCATATTCGAAAGTCAAACGATATCTTAGTAGAGGCCGCTAAGTGCGAGCGGGGTTGGGTGTTCTTTGTGAACTTTCCAACACGTACTTTCACCCCTTACTCAGAACCTCGGTTTCCGGATATCCGAATCCATTGGCGCACGAGAGTCATTCAATACACGGTATCCGATAATGTCGGTATCGGTATTAAATGCAAAGGGACGAGCCCAATAAACTCTGACATCCGAATGGGCCATACTTTGTGCATGGCCCACTAAGATATAGAGTGGGTTCTAACGGGCCCGAACTCCCACAAAGTTCGGTGGCGACTCCACTTCGATTAAAATTTCAATTCGACCCATCTCATATGGAGATTCATTCGCCTACCCAAACCCGCGCGTGGCCGCGTTGGGGTGGACCTATGACATGTCCACAATTTTCAAATCTTCGAGATGCCGTTTTCGATTTTCAAATCTTCGGAATTCCGTTTCCATTTTTTCAAATTATCGGAATTTCCTTTTTTTGATATTCAATTTTCAAAGTTCCAATTATTCAACTTTTCAAAAACACGGAAAGCTACCGAATTTAGGACATATGATTTTATTCAAAATAGCCTATTTCTAGCCGGTATGCTGCCCATTTCAAAATTCAAAAATATTTTCAAACCTTCAAAATTGCGGCCCGATGACACTTTTCCGATTTTTAAAAAATCGGGCCATCCACCGATTTTCTCGGAATTCCAACTTTCTTTTCAAAAACTTTCCTCTTCTTACGACTTCCCGTATTTAGCAGTGTCGGGTCTTGTCGTAAGTCGTCGAAGGTCTTTAGCGTCGAAACTCCGTCGATCTTACATCACGGGTTTCCTCCCTATCCCAGTCCACCTTATTTGACTAAGGAATGGCCCACCTACGTAGGACATACTCCTATAAAGGAGGCCCGTTTACACACTCGAGTCTAAAGTCTGGTGAATGTCTCACATGGACCCTCCATCGAACAGGACTCGGCCCACATGCCGAGTTCTAAGGGAGGCCCACCTTTCACAAGTCACCCGTCAAGGTGTCTTTTCCGAGTCAACCTTTTACAAGGCATAGCCCTATAACAAAAGGTTCGCGGTCCTTACGTCTAAGGGTCACTCGTCCGACACTTGAATCTTAACAACCTTCGATCCCACTCCGGGGCTACCCTCTAGCAGGGCGATCAATTACGGTTGCTCTAAGGGTCATGTCTTACACGTGTCTCACGTACCCCACCATTGAGTCACTTAGATGTCACACCATCTGAGCCCTATCTGAGTCCTTAGTCTCACTTGGGGGCTATTCTCCGACGAAGCGATTAATCACAGTCACTCCGAGAATCGCACCCTACACATTTGTCTTAGGAGAGTCTAACCCGATTCAAACTGGAGTCATCTCTCCTCCCGCGCTATTTCCAATGCCTTGGTGTATTTAAGTTCCGAAGTAACTTTCCTGATTACGCGGTATTCTTACAGATAGGCCACGGGTAACCAGACATAAGCACAAGATGCAAGAAGTTTTGGACAATTTGACAGCCTCATTGGCTAAGATTGAGGCCCAACTGACAGCTATCAAGTCCGACCAGATAGCTTTTGCTACCCGGTTGAGCGCCATAGAACAAGGGACTTCTAATGGTGGGGCTGAAACTACTAGGCCTTTAGCTGAACTGGTGATATGGGTTAAGTCGTCTCACCCAATCAAGGTAAACCTAATGCTACTAACAAGAAGATAGCGGCAAGCAAGGTATCGAATCCACAGGGAAACAGTTAAACTAGTTTAATAGCTATGTTGATTCTAAAATGCTCTAACCGGTTTGATTGATGGAAAAATATAAAAAACCACTAAAATACGATACTAAATAATCGAATCTAACATTGAGATGAAAACTACGGTCACAGGTTCACGATAGATGTTCGACAATTATTCGACAATAATAATAAACACATAAACATGCTACTCGGCTATAACACGTCCTCTCGAATTGTGTCAACCTAGGAAGGATCTAACGGGCTCTCGCAACTTATTAGACTCCCTACCAAATCGCGCGTGATCTAATCCTAATACGGCTTTCGCACAGAAACTAGAATTTCCCAAAAAGATTAAAATGTTGTGGCCTTTAACAAATTAATCGACAAACAAAACGCGCGAAAGTGGTACTAGCATAACTATAAATTTAGTATCAAAGCGACATAATCGTATAATAATCCATCGATCCCCTCGACCCTAGCGAGAAAATTAGCTACGCATGATGATTACGAAACAACTAATCGCATACATGGAATTCATGATAAAAAGTTGAAGCAAATAAATCTAATGATAAACGAACGGAAATCTAACGAATTAAACGGAACAACGAATTGCAAATAAAGATAATTACGACGAACCAAGTAATTTACGATGAAGATTGAAACGTAAAACTGAAAATTGCATAAAACAGAATTACCGAAATCGAGTACGAGTTGAGAACCGAGTGTCAGAATCCTAAGAGTCACGAGTTTTCTAATGTAAATTTTTCTAAGTCTCAAAAGTGATGATTGGAAAAATGATACAACCCTTAGTTATACAAAAAATAGGCGGAAATGAGCTGCGTGTCACGCCGGCCGGCTGGCAGGCCACCTGCTACATGCAGGGGCCGAAGCACACTAAAAATTCAAGCTTAAAATGCCTTTGTGTTATGCCGGCCGGCCAGCAGGCCGCCTGTCAGGGCAGGCTGGCGCGCACAACACCAATAGAAGAAACAATGGGCCGCTTTCCAAGGCCCAACGAATCGACATTTCTCATTTCTTCTTCGCCTAGACGTCCTAAAGCACGGGTTTTGTCTCGAGATCGTTCTTCTAACCAGATACGAGTGTAAATGCACATAAAGACCTGAAATCGTGTAGAATCTACAAAAACACTCACTCAAAGCAAAATGTTAGAAGAAACGGCTCTAAGGAGTGCGTTCCGACCGGAAAAGACAACGAAATCGAGGGAATAAACCTATATAAACACGACACACATCAAACTCCCCCGAATCGAACCCTTGCTTGTCCTCAAGCAAGACCCATAAGAAAACAACTAATATAATACCGAAACAGCTCAAAGCAAATAATAGGCAACCAAATACTCAAGTCCGTCATAGCAAACATCTAACCAAGTCTAAGAAACGAATTCCAAGACGGGAAATAGGAAAAATAATTCACCAACAAATATTCAACTTCACCAAGCATAATATGTAGAAACCACATTTTCAACCAAAACCCTTGCATAGGCTACTCACGGAGCCACTCATCGCTCAATTAGGATGGGTAAGTATATGTGAAATATATATATATATATATATATATATATATATATATATATATATATATATATATATATATAAATGAAAACGCTCAACTACTCCAACTCATGGAAATATGCCCGCAATCTAGTATGGTATCGGCCTCTAAATTTTTACAAAACACGCTAAGATCACATAGGGAGGCAAGGATGGTGATAACAAGGTAGAAGGTGGAAACCGATATGGTCATGTGAGGTTAAAGCCAAGCTAGTGAACTAACTAGTGCAATAAAGCTCAACTCAAACATTCTTCCACTTCCATAAACAAAACAAAACAAGTCACCAACCAACGAGAACGAGTCCGGGGTCAAAAAAGAGGGCGCTCAAATTTCATCAAGTAAACGGAAAATATAAGTAACGAGAATAACATATTTTTGTTGTTTTGATTTTTTCCTTTTTTTTTCCTTTTCGATTCTTTTTCGATTTTTTTTGATTTGATTTGATTTCTTTTTTTTTTGAACTTTTTTTTAGCTTGATGAAATTAGAAGCAAATATATACAATAACCCAAATTGACCCGGACAAGATCTAAAAACTCTCTTGAAACAAACTCAACCACATCCAAACTTCCATCAAAATTCTCCATATTCACACAATAACGAGCATAGAACGCACTAGGTGACCTACTTCATCAAGCTTGGTTGGGTAGGCAAATTTGATTTTGTAGTTCATTTTGTGAATTCTTTAACATTTTAGCCAAGGAGAAAACGGATAGAAATAGATGAAAATGAAAATGTCCCAAAAATGATCACTAGGCAAGTTAGTCAAAATAAAGGGGCAAACACCATACTTATGCGTATTGACATAGCATATTCCACGAGGAGACCTACACACACAACCTAAGTGGTAGCCATGTATGAATGTACTGGCTACAGAAGGCTCTAAATCTCACCAATTTTGTAGCTAAAACCTAAATACAAGGTCGGTCTAAATGGGAACCACAAAATATAGCTCAGTTGGTTGCATGCTTATCGATTAATTATTATTCCACATAACAAAGGTCAAATGAATACCAATTAGGAATGAGTAGGTAGCCTAAAGAGTGCAAATTATCATCATTGCTGCATAATCGGTATCATAGACAAACACTGAGACTCAAGGAAATAAAACTAGAAATACTAAAAACTCCCCCACGCTAGACTCGACATTGTCCTCAATGTCCATATCATACAGACTCAAAATTGGTGGGGGACACAAATAAAATCCGAGGATAGAGAAAAGACATACCAAATGTACACGGAGAGGTAGCGGAGTCAGCAATCCGCTACTGATCATCATCATCATCACCAAAATCATCATCCTCCATATCATCATCTGCAGCAGTCCCAGAGCCTGACGCACCACCTGTATACCAACCACCTCCCCGATAATCACTAGCGGCTCCAAAAGCAGAGCCCATCGGGGCACTGAAATAGTTAGTGTGAAGATGGAAGCCGCGAATCGAAGGGTTAGTATAACCACCCACGGGCCAAGAAAAGTACGAGGGATAAGGGCCCTGTGGTGGCAGAGCCGCACGCCTAGCATAGTCATCATATACGGGATACATCTCGAGACACTGATCAGCATATAACCTGTCTAGGCGAGCGTGAGTAGCAGCAGTGTCGGCACGAGTCTCCGTGCGAAAAGTATCAAAATCAGAACGGGACGAACCGGCACTCAACTCCATGCTCTCCATCCATGCAATCAAATCGGGATGGAGGGGAGCATACTGGGATGGTGGAGGGGGCTGCTCAAAAGTAGTGGTGGTGGTGGGCTCAGAAGCAGGCTGAGATGGACCGGGCTCAGAAGCGGGCTGGGAGGTACTAGGCTGGGAGATCCTAGGCTCGCTCGTTGGACGAGGAGTATAGGTAACAGCATGCGACGAAGGAAGAGAGCTAGGGGCAGCGACGGGTAAGAAATAATTAGGCTGATCAGCCTCAAGTGACAAAACCGACCCGGCTTGCAAAATAATAGTCGCCTGCTCATGAATAAGCCAAGCCCAACGATTCTGATGCCTAGAAGAAATCCAGTTAAGAGAAGCCAAATATCTGAGGCTAAGGATATTTTCGCCCTGGATCGGATCATGATCCGCTTCGCGAAAAGCGGTCAACCGGAGAGCTAAATGCGTGACTAACCCGCCTATATAAATTGGAACATCGGCCACGGCCGTAGCTATTCTCCTAAACTGGAGGGCAAGGTGATAGGCAATATTAATATGCCACACCTTCGGCTTACGCCGCAAATACGAGCCCAAAATAGACACCTCCTCGGTGCGCACATTATGTGGCTCCTTTCTAGCAAAAATCGTCCATCCCATAAACCTCTGTCAAACCTTTATGACCGGGTTATGAATATTATTTGAACTCATATGCCCCGTGGTAGTGTACGGGGCATCCGCAATACACTCCCAAAAATCAACCACCCTAAAGTTAGAGAACTCGGGTGGTGAACGGTCCTCATAATCCTTAAGATCAAAACAATTCCCAAACTGCTTCAGATTTAGCGCAAAACTAGTACTCAGTAAACGGAACTCAACAGAAATCGCACCCGACCGTCTATTCTTAGTCACCACAAATGAACTCAGAAATTCCAACGTAAGCTGAGTAAATGTATTATGACGCATAGTAAAGAATGTACCCATACCAACACCTTTACACAAAAGTTCCAAAGCAGAATCTAAGCCTAAAGTTCTCATAGCATCATGATCGATAAAACGAGTAGGAACAATAGACCGCTTTCTCAAGTTTTGAAATTTTACCTTTTGGTCAAGTGTGGTAAAAATTACACTTGGAAAACTGGATCAGGATCAATGTCGGGTTGAGCATGGTCGTTTCTGGTGCGCTTGTTCCGAGGAGGCATTGCAAATCAGCTGAAAGTAGCAAACTTGGGGGAAAAATGGGGAAATTTTGAGGAGAGAGAGTGAAGAAGGGGAGGATGAATGCTGGGAAATTGGGGTTTGGGGGATGAGAGAGAGAAGAGAGAGGCGAGAGAAGTGAAGGAATGGAGGAAATGACGAGAATTTGGGGTTTGGGGGTCTGATGTGTGCCCCAGCCGGTATGGACCGGCGGCCGGCTAGCCGGCCGGACTGACCTCCTCATTATTTTTGATTTTTTAAATCGAAAATTTCCTCTCACAGCTAGCCGGTATGGACCGGGGGCCGGTTGGCCGGCCGGACTGCCTTTTTGAGATTTTTGCTCCAATTTTCATTATTTTTTCTTCGTGCCTCGACCCCTGAAGTCTATAGGCGGCCTGGGCACAGGCTGAGGTGCACAAATCCTTCTTTTCGAGTTCAAATGCAACTCGTACCTTGGCCCCTAAAGTCGATAGGCCCCCTAGGCCTAGGCTGAGGTGGCCTGCTATATTATCAAGAGCATGGTGAATTTTTTTGTTCTTTTTGTCTAATATCTTCAATTCAAGGCATTTCCGATGATTCTACGCATCTCCAAATACATTAGTCCCTTCTCTCACCCTCACTAGAACAACTAAAACAAAAATAAAAATAAAACGAGAATGAGGGAAATTATTTACATACTCGGGCTGCCTCCCGGTAGCGTTGGTTTAGAGTCCCGTACGACTTGATGAGTTTTAAGATTTAGTGGGATGAGGGAACGGGATGAAGTTGTATAACTTCAATCGCTCCAACTTGAGCACCTTCATGATATAACTTCAATCGTTGACCATTCACCTTAAACCGTTCACCCGAATCATTCTCGACTTCAATCGAGCCAAATTTACCCACATGGGTGACAGAAAAAGGTCCGGACCAACGAGATTTTAACTTTCCGGGAAACAACCGGAGCCTAGAATTGAATAATAATACCTTATCCCCGACATTCAACTCACGCTGAAGGATATGCTTGTCATGCCACCGCTTGGTGCGCTCCTTATAAACTCGAGCACTATCATAGGCACTAAGACGGAATTCCTCCAACTCATTCAGCTGCATGAGTCTCCTCTCCCCACTCAAATGTGGATCCAAGTTAAGCTCCTTAATCGCCCACCAAGCCTTATACTCAAGCTCGACCGGTAAATGACATGACTTGCCATAGACCAATCGGTAAGGCGAAGTACCAATAGGCGTTTTAAAGGCAGTACGATAGGCCCATAATGTATCATCTAGCTTAGAGCTCCAATCCTTTCGAGCTTTGGACACGACCTTCTGGAGAATAGACTTGATTTCCCTATTGGACACCTCAACTTGCCCACTCGTTTGAGGGTGGTAGGCAAGACCGGTACGGTGCGAGACACCGTACTTAGCAAGTAAAGCATCGAGTCGCTTCTCATGAAAATGGCTTCCACCATCACTAATAATCGACCTTGGAACACCAAAGCGGGGGAAAATAGTCTTTTTAAACAAAGTAATCACCGTTCTAGCATCATTAGCAGGAGATGCTACCGCCTCCACCCACTTGGAGACATAATCAATCGCAACCAAAATATATCGGTTGCCTTTGGATGACGGGAACGGACCTTGATAGTCTACACCCCAGACATCAAAAATTTCTACCTCGAGAATCCTATTTTGAGGCATCTCATGCCTCCTAGAGATATTACCGGTCCTTTGACATGCGTCGCAGGACATAATAAAAGCTTGGGCATCCTGGAATAAGGTTGGCCAATAAAAACCAGACTGGAGGACCTTAGCCGTGGCTCGGCTCGGTCCATGATGGCCACCATATGGTGATGAATGACAACTTTCTAAAATTCCTCGAACTTCCCATTGAGGGACACATCGACGAAAAATACCATCAGCACACTCCTTAAATAAATAAGGATCATCCCAGAAAAATTGCCGAACATCATGTAGAATTTTTTTCTTTTGTTGATAAGAAAGATCGGAAGGTAATACCTTGCCAACTAAATAATTAGCATAATCCGCATACCAAGGTTCTTCGCTTTCACCGATAGCTAAGGCCATGAGAGAATCATCGGGAAAAGAGTCATCTATGGGGATGACAACTCCTTCCTCCTCAACTCTAAGCCTCGATAAATGATCCGCAACGGTATTTTCCGCTCCCTTCTTATCCCGGATCGATAAATCAAACTCCTGGAGTAGTAGGATCCATCGAAGTAGTCGGGGCTTCGCTTCTTTCTTGGCAAGGAGGTACTTAAGAGCCACGTGATCGGTGAAAACAATGACTTCCGATTCAACCAAATAAGTTCTGAATTTTTCCAAAGCATATACTATAGCTAGCAATTCCTTCTCGGTGGTTGCATAGTTAACTTGAGCATTATCAAGTGTTTTGCTAGCGTAGTATATAGCATGCAAGACTTTGTCCTTTCTTTGGCCCAAAACCGCTCCCACAACATAATCACTCGCGTCACACATTATGTCAAATGGCAAATTCCAATCCGGCGACTGAATAATCGGAGCAGAAATGAGGGCCTGCTTAATCCTGTCAAAAGCTTCCACACACACATTAGTAAAGTCGAAAGGGGCATCCTTTAGGAGCAATTGTGTAAGTGGCTTAGCAATTTTGGGAAAGTCCTTGATAAAGCGGCGATAAAATCCCGCATGACCAAGGAAACTTCTCACTCCCTTTACATTAACCGGCAAGGGCAATTGCTCAATCACTTGCACCTTTGCTTTATCTACCTGAATGCCCTTTTCGGAGACCACATGACCCAAAACAACACCCTCAGTGACCATAAAATGGCACTTTTCCCAATTCAAGACCAAACTGACCTCGACACATCGGTTTAAAATGGTATCCAAATTAGCTAAACAAGCTGAAAAACTCATACCATACACACTAAAGTCGTCCATAAACACTTCCATAATGGACTCAATGTAGTCGGAAAAGATGCTCATCATGCACCTTTGAAAGGTTGCGGGTGCGTTACATAGCCCGAATGGCATTCTGCGATATGCGAAAGTGCCATATGGACAAGTGAACGTGGTCTTTTCTTGGTCGGCGGGGTGTATCGGGATTTGGAAAAATCCCGAATATCCATCAAGCATTTGGGAAGTGGTCTTTAAGTGTAGCGGTGTTCAACTTCCTATAATCTATACACATTCTTCATCCCGTCACAATTCGTGTAGGGATTAACTCATTCTTCTCATTCGGGACCACAGTAGTCCCTCCCTTCTTAGGTACAACACTACAAGAAAAACATGATTTTGGGACCGACTTTTTGGGACCGACAATGAAAACATTCCCAAAATTTATTTTGGGACTGTCCACGGTCCCAAACTGTCTAATGTAGTTGCAAATTTGGGACCGCATTATAAATGGTCCCAAATATAACTGATCGGTTGCAAATTTGAGACCGCTTTTAATTTTTGGGACCAAAGTCAGTCTCAATTTGTTTTTTAATTTGGTACTAACCAATATTTATTAAATTTTATGTCAAAAAACAATAAATTTTAACAAAAGTCAGTTTGCAAAAACAAAAACAATAAGCAAAGCTCATTTCTCCTCCTTCGTTCTTCTTTAATTTTATGACCGCTTTTAATTTTAACAAAAGTCAGTAAGCAACTTCAAAGTCATTTCTCCTCCTTCGTTCTTCTTTCCAAAAACAATAAGCAAAGCTCCCATGGAGGAACCCTAATTTTCGTCCTTCGTTCATTTCTTCGTCCTTCGTTCGTCCTTCATCTTCTTCAGCTCCGTTTCTGATCTTCTTCGTTTTCCTTTATCTTCTTCGTTCTTCTTCAGTAATCAGTAATCAGGTAATCCTTTGTCATCGACCTGCGTTTTTGTGCTTTGATTTTGTTTTTAATTGCTCGAATCTGTGATTTAATGGCGTAGATTCATGTTTGAGTTATTATTTGCTAATCTTCGAGTGTTTTGATCTGATTTCACCCATTTTGATCTGTTGATGCTCTACTTTTTTCAACCTCGTAAATCTCGATTTAAGGAGGTTTTGAGCTCATTTCAGTGAAGCTTTTTATGATTAGCGTTCATTTGCTATGATTTCGTTGTCATTTGATGCCGATTTCAGTGTTTTGCTTCTTGATTATGATTAGTGTTTGTTAGGTGTTCGTGATTTTGTTGTCAGGGATCTGCAGTAATTCGAGGAAGTTTTTCACGATTAACGTTCATTTGCGATGATTTTGTTGTAATTTGACGATGATTTCAGTGTTTTGCTGCTCGATTATGATGAGCATTTGCCAGGTGTTCGTGATTTTGTTGTTATCATAATTAGGTAATATGATGCTAATTTCAGCGATTTGCTGCAAATTGAAGAGGGTTATATGATCAATTATGATTATGATTGTGATTTTCTCGTGTTATTGTTAGTTTAAGTGCAATTGTTCATGTTTAATGGCTGCTGCATATGCATTCAGTGTACATTCAGTTTAGTTCTTACGAGCTGAGCTGAGCTGAGAACGAACGATTTGTTTCCTTAGCATGTTTACTGAAGTACAGTTTTATTCGATGATGATGTTCATTTGTGTAAATTGCATCCTCGTTTTCATTCTGTGCTCGGATATATATTTAAGGAAGAACGAACCTAACCTGATTAAAGATACTTAGCAATAAATGCTCGTGTAATCAATTTTTTATCTTCCTAAAACAAGGATCAAAGTGAGAAATGTTTGGTGCAATTAAGAAAACTTTAGCTGGATTTCAAGATGCCTTTATACCTAGCATCAGCAATTACATTTAACATTACACGTCTATTGTCTAAGTATATGGGATATTTGCATTTGTACTCATATGGGGAGATTACTAGATTAAGTGTAGCTTTGTGCAGCAAAAGTCAAAGACTCAAAGGCATTTACTAGTCCCTCCGTTAAAAGGTAAAGAGTAAGTTTTACTTATACTTATCGAGACACATTTTATACCGTTAATATCTTTCGTTTTACATTAACAAAAATTATAAAAATTCGATATTCTTAATCTACTCATAAAACGAATCAAACAAAATCCGACTATAATTTTTTTTTATAAATTGTCGTGATTATTAACGATTTTTTTTAGTCGTGAATAATATCTAAAATGAAGTGTATCCTTTTAACGATTTTAATCAACATTTTTGTTAGTTGTTGTTAGTTAATTAGACTGAAAGTTGTGCATTGCAAGGTTTTTCAGTATTTGTTAGTTTTTGTTAGTTGCTGTTAGTTGCTGTTGTTATTTATGATGATGATTGCAGTATTTGTTTGCAGCATTTTTCGTCACTTTCTGAGCCTAATTGCAGCAGTAGTAGTATTAATTTTTCTTTGTCTGCATTTTTTGATGACAGGAGAGCATCATAAAGATGAGTTTATCTTCGATGACCAGCAGTAGTAGTATTAATTTCTGAGTCTATTATAATTGCAGCTGTTAGTTGCTGTTGAGTTTATCTTGTATTTCCGATTTGTAGACAATAATGACAGGAACTAGTACATCACGAGGCGGAAGGGGTCGTAGTGATGCCTCGAGCGGCGGGAGGGGTCGTAGTGATGCCTCGAGCGGCGGGAGAGGTTGTAGTGATGCCTCGAGCGGCGGGAGAGGTCGTAGTGATGCCTCGAGCGGTGGGAGAGGTCGTAGTGATGCCTCGAGCGGCGGGAGAGGTCGTAGTGATGCCTCGAACTGTGGGAGGGGTCGTGGTGAGGCCTCAAGCAATAGGTTGGGACGTAGTGATGCCTCTTCTTATCACCTACCTCATTCTGATGATGATCAACTACCTCATTCCGATGATGACCAACTGCCTCATTCCGATGATGACCAACTGCCTCATTCTGATGATGACCAACTGCCTCATTCCGATGATGATGATAATGTGACTACTGTGCAAGAGACTCCGGCTCCCCCCAACACAAACTCAAATCCCTCTCTTTCACCCAATGGCTTGTGGTGAGTCCTGAATTTTTTACTAATACTCTTTAAAGTTTATTTATGTAATAACTGTTTGTTTTAACTTAAAGTTTGCTTCTTCATCGTGAGTTTTTGTGAGTATGTAGGTAATTTTTGTGAGTTTTTGTTAGTTTTTGTGGTTTATGGTGGGATGTATTCTAGTGTATTGTATAAAGGGGAGGGAGTACAAATCACCGGCTTGACATGATTGAACCATTTGCCATTGGCCTCTAAGCGGGGGTGTATAAGACCGTCCTATAAATATGGGTAATCTCACTACTGTTGTCAATGTTCCTGTTACTTGCTCCTGTGGTAGTAGTAAGATTAGTAAGAATATGGTCTGTGTGTCAAGGTAGGAGCTTACCTGGAGTTGGCCTAAAGCAAATTGGGCTTGAGGATTTGTTAACAGCAAACCCCCTTCTTAAAATAAAAATATAAGATAAAAACTAAAAAAACCATCAACAAATTAATATTCATGATCTTAATAACACAGTAACAGGTATCCTCTCATCTATAGCAAATTTAACAGTTAAAGCTAATCGACAATAACCTCCTATGGGTCATCCTTTTTCTTGGAGTATTTGGATAGGTATCGTTACGTTTGTTATTCCGTGTTAGATAACTCCAATTTACCCTCATATTAGTTGCTTAAAAAGACTGTTTTCAATTGAATGACTGCTACTTCACAGTAAAACAGAGGGGTATAACATGTACACTTACTTGGCAGTCCCCTTATTTAAGTCATCCACAATCCGAAGTGGACGATTCTTTTGTGGTCTGCTCTCAATCTGGACAAGCATCCAACAGACACTGGATAAATACTTTTACAAGTTAAATAACCAGAAAGCTTTACTTGACGAAAATTATAAAGTTTAACCACAGGTTGAACTCACTTTAATAACTGCTTGTTTTGTTGTATTTGTGCTTAGGTTTGGGAGACGGTGTGTGTCAAATTCAATTGGTGAGTCCATTAGAAGCTATTACTGTTATCCTTATATGAATTGGACTGAGACTCCAGCGTCGGTAAAAACGAAGTTGTATAAGAACTTTAAGGTATGTCAAAAGCGCATACCATTGTTCTTTGATAATAAATATTAGAGTATATTAAAGTATATTAGTATTATTTGATAATTGTTTTCCTAATTCCAGACCTATTTCAAGTGGGATGAAGAACTTGATAATCGTGTACGACAAGGTTTCAATGAGCATGCCCAAAAGCGCCTCAAAGGTCTTATTAGCCACTGTGGAAAGGAACTTGAAACGAGAGGAAAGAAGCCACATTGGATGTTACAGAGTGTATCTGAAAGGCTTAAAAAAAGAAGAGAAGATTTGAAGTTCAAATCAAGATCGGTTAGGGCTACCAATAATAAGAAAGCTTCGGCCGAGGATGGCGTTATTCCTTCAACTCACCATATGGGTTCTATATCAGCTATAGAGACCGCATTCAAAATGGTAAAGCTCTAAACTTATACTGGTTTTGTTTGCTTGATCCAAAACTTTGTTCAAAATGATATGGTTTTGATGCTTTCTTACTTTAATTTTGTCTATGCTTCTGTCTGTTTTGAATCTGGCCCATCTATCGTTCACAGAAAATGCTTCTAAGCTATGTTTCGAGATTGTAGTTCTACTTATACACTACTATTTCCTGTCTCGAAACTTAGACTGGTGAATGTTATCAGATGGTTTGCCTTTGTCAGGTCTGGTTTTCTGCACAATCGCGAGAGAAGTTAGAACAGGCAGCAATTGATAAATGACAGTATGAAAAATATGAAATTCCTATGAGTTAAAATGAAGAGAGTTTTCTCCTCGTCCAAATGTTTTCCAATTCTGTCAACTGTCCCTAAAACTTAGGGCACCCCAATAAAAGTGGTAGAGAAATCCACCCTTTAATTAAGCCTGATTACATCAGAAACTCTCTAAATATAGGCAAAAACATGTTAACTAACATCTGATTACCCTCAATGGACTTTATACATGAGTCTACATACTTTATGAGGGCTCCCAAACATGCATTGTAACTTGTAAAGCTTAAACATGGATTGTAATGTAGTTGGGCTATGCAATGTACCTTGTACGTCCATAAGTGGTGGTGATACAAGTAAAAGGCTTCTGGATTTCATTTGGTGATAATGAGGGTACAAGATGTATGTACGGAGTATATAGCATATCTTAAGATTTTCTTCTGTTTCTTCTCAAGAAACATTTTTTCATTGTAATGTATGTTTATTTTATGACATGAAAATCAAGGCAAGTTACATTTGTGGCCTGAATTATTCTTACTATACATATTTCAGACTAAGGAAAACCAAGGCAAGTTACCTTCTGCTTCAGAAGTTTTCTACCGGGTTAATAGTTTTGAAGTCGAGGGTAGAAGAGAACTCAATTCTAAGAAAGCCAAGGATGTTTTTGTGAGTACATGTTTGGTTTAATCAATTTTGTTTATCTCTTTAGCTCCGTTTTCATTTCTAAATTTTTTATACATTTGTTAATATTTCCTTTATAGGAGAAATACAATACAAAATTGAAGGACTCCGGGGAGAATGTGGGAGAAAATGAAGTCTTTTTCGATGTTGTTGGTGGGCGAAAAAAAGGAAAGGTGTATGGAATTGGTAATGCCGACGAGTTGTTTTTCGAGAAGAAGTTCAAAAGTAAATCTTCAAATTCTACGGCTACTTCTTATTGTCCCGGGGTTGTGATTCAACTTGAAGAAAGACTTCAAAAATCGGAGAAGGCACGTGAAGAGGAGAAGAAGGCACGTGAAGATGAACGATTACTCATGGAACAACAAATGGAACAACAAATAGAACAACAAATAGAAGCAAGATTGGCCGCACAAAAGGAGCAAATGATGAAGGAAATGGAACAACAAATAGAGGCTCGATTCCTTAAGATACAACAAAAATTTAATTGTCACAACAACTTCTCTTCTAATTCTCGACCCGATGAAGATCCATTTGGTGGTACCGGTGGTGGTTTAAGTGGTTTAAATGTGATGAGACTTTAGTCATGTGTTGAAGTTTATTCTTAGTGTGTGGATTGTAGTGACATTTTCTATGTGTGTGGGTTGTATGAATATTGGTTTTATTAATTATAAATTGAGACTTTTCGATTAGCATTTGGAGATTGTGATTGGTGTCATGTTATTTGGTTTATATGCAGGTTAAAATTTAATTGGTGGGTAGCCCGATAATATAATTATTATATAATTAATTCTGGAATTTTTGGGACCGCCTAGGAAATTTTGGTACCGACTTCGGTCCCAAATTTGGGACCGCCAAGGCAGTTTTGGGTCCGACTTCAGTCTCAAATTTGGGACCGCCGAGGCATTTTTGGGACCGACAGCGGTCCCAAATTTGGGACTGCCGGGACACTTTTGGGACCGCTTAACACAATAGTCGGTCCCAAATTTGAGACCGAAAATAAGATTTGAGACCGCTTGCGACGGTCACAAAGTTAGGACCGATTTGCTTTTCGGTCCCAAATTTTGTGTTTTCTTACCAGATTCTGCAACCGCTCAAAAGCGGTCCCAAAGTCCCAAAGTCGGTCCCAACACTGAGATTTGGGACCGCTTTTTCAGTTTTGGGACCGATTTTGGCGGACCCAAAATGACTTTTCTCTTGTAGTGCAACTTGTACCAGACTCACCCATTTTGAATCGGGAACCGCATAAATAATTCCCGCATCCAACAATTTCATAACTTCCTTTTTAACAACCTCTTGCATATTCGGGTTCAACTTACGTTGACCCTGGACACAAGGACGATGACCTTCCTCAAGATTAATTCTACGCATACAGAAATCGGGACTGATTCCCCTCAAGTCATCAAGACTATACCCCAAAGCTTTCTTATTTTTCTTTAAAACAACTAACAAATCAGAAAGTTGTTGCTCAGTTAAATCAGCACTTACAATCACGGGGAAGCTCTCGGTATCGTCTAAAAAGGCATATTTTAGGTGAGACGGAAGTGGCTTACGCTCCGGGACGGTTATGTCTATGGCAAATGAGGTGTGGACGATGTTGGTTACATCGACACCTTGCTCCTCCGTTAGCATCCTTCCATCCAAAGCAGCTTCTAAGGCATCAACAACAGCAGAGTCAACGGAAGCATCACCTGCACACGCTTCCAAACATATCAAAGCTTCTAAGGGATCCCGTATAAGAGACGCCTCCATAGAATCATGAACTAAAACATCCATAACATCAATCATGCAACAAGAATCCGTTATCATCGGATTCTTAAGTGTACTATCTAAGCAGAAAACAATGGTGTCTCCACCCACTTCCAAGGTCAATTTACCGTTCTTGACATCAATCACCGCGCCGGCGGTGTGCAAAAATGGCCGTCCCAAAATTATGGGAATTTGGGTGTCCTCGGCCATGTCAAGGACGATAAAATCAACCGGGATAAAATTTTTTCCAACTCTAACGGGCACGTCTTCTAGAACTCCCAAAATGCGTTTTATAGAACGATCCGCCATCTGCAAAGTGACACTAGTACACTTAAGAGGACCCATATTAAGTTTTTCACAAACGGAGTAAGGCATGACACTTACACTAGCACCTAAATCACATAAAGCCTTATCAACCGATAAGGTGCCAATAGTGCAAGGAATCGAAAAACTATCGGGGTCCTTTAGCTTTGGTGGGGCCTTGTTCTGTAAAAAAGCACTACACTCTGCAGTAAGAGCGACGGTTTCTACCTCACCAATGCTTCACTTCCGAGTCAAGATGTCCTTCATAAACTTTGCATAAGATGGGACCTGCATAATGAGCTCGGTAAATGGGACCGTAACCTGCAAATTCTTCACAACCTCCATGAACTTGCTAAACTGGGTAGTCTCCTTCCGATTCTTCAATCGACCCGGGAATGGTACTTGAATTGTTGGACTAATCGGAGTGGGAATGAGAGTAGTGGGTGGTGGAACTTGATCTTCACTTGGAGTTTCCACAATTACATCCTCATTGACATCTTCCACTAAAACCTCCTCTTTCTCGGCTGGTGTATCATCCTTAGGCATCGACGGACCTTCATAGTGTGTGCCACAACGAAGAGTGATCGCATTAGCCGTATCGTGTTGTTGATCACCTTGAGAAGGGAGTTTACCTTGTTGACGCGTTGCTTGTGACGCGGCAAGGTGTCCCACTTGGTTCTCCAAATTCTTGATGGCATTATCCTTAGCTTGATTATTCTTTTGCATTTGAGACATCATAGATTCCCGGGTCTTGGCCATCATTTGCATCATATTACGAAGCTCAGCCATTTCATTAGAACTTGAAGAAGAAGAAGAATTACCTTGAGCTTGTGATGAGGATTGGCCAAAATTCTGCTGACTAGTATCGAAATTCTGATGAGAATTCCCGAAGTTCTGATTAGTATTGCCAAAATTTTGTTGATGTTGACCCGAGTGAGGTCGCTGCTGAAAATTTCCCTGATTTTGGAAATTCCTTTGATTTCCGAAATTCGTTGGTTCTGAAAATTCCCTTGATTATGGAATTGCTGCTGATTCTGAAAATTCTACTGATTTTGGAGATTCTGCTTGTGCGGGGGCACATAGGGTGGTGTAATAGGCGGGTTCAAGACATTAGTACTCCTGTAAGACAAGGGAGATGCATCATAGCCCGGTTGATTCATATATGGATAACGTGGGCGCATAGAATGGAACGCATTCACCTGTTCTATGGAGCCTAGGCAATCTTGAGCTTGGTGGTCCGCGGCACCACAACGAACACATGCATATTCTTGCATGGCATGTACTTGATGCATGCCCCCTCCCCCTTGAGAATTTGACACTTCAAATGCATCAAACCTCTTAGCAAAGCGGCTAATTGAATAGCCACGGCATTCGAGGACCCACTTTCACCGGAATTTGATCGAGTATTACCACGTGGATTACCCCATCGGGAGTGATGAGATGCCATCTCCTCTATTGTTTGCCAAGCCTTATCATCATCCACGTTACATTGGAATCGCCCATTACATGCCGAGTCAAGTGTACTCATGCAATCATCATACAACCCGTTATTAAATTGGTTACAAAGAAACCAAACCTGAAAACCATGGTGCGGGCATTCCTTCACAAGCTTCTTAAACCGCTCCCACGCTTCATGAATATTCTCGTTCGGAATTTGACGAAAATTGGTGATTTGACTCCGGAGCATGTTCGTTTTTTGTGGAGGGTAATAGTGCTTGTAGAAGGCAAGGGCAAGAGAATTACAATCGGTGATCCCCTTGGTGACTTTATCGACGTCCGTTATCCACTCCCTAGCGGAATCCCGTAGTGAGAACATGAAGAGCATCTCCATGACTTCTTCTTGAGTTACCCCGGCCGGAAGCGGAATCGTGGAGCAATAATCAGTAAATATCCTCATATGCTTGTGAGGATCCTCCTTAGGGTCGCCACCGAATTGATTCTTTTCCACCAAAGTAATGAAGGCGGGTCGAATCTCAAATGTACCTTGAGTGGCAGTTGGTCGTTTAACCAACTTAGGAAGAACAGTTTGCTCGGGTTCCGAATGACTAGAAAGCTTCGGCATTTTTAAAATAGGAGGAGGTGGTAAAACGATCTCGGACTGAGATTGATGTTCCTCTTCAAAGGACTGATTCTCAGCTACAAATTCAGTATGAATAGCTTCCAAAGTCGCAAGATCGGGAGCTGCGGAAATCTCTCTCCAAAATTGTCGTCGCCTACGAAAGGTTTTCTCGGGTTCAGGGTCGAACGGAGTAAGCTCTGATGACCGAAAAGACCTGAGCATAAGCAAAACTACAATAGAAAAGTGAGATCAATCTCAAGGAGTTTTAATTCCTTGAGACGAAAGAGAGCAAAAAAAAAGAAAAAAGCAAAAAAAAGAAAAACCGTCTCCCCGGCAACGGCACCAAATTTGATATGGGTTAAGTCGTCTCACCCAATCAAGGTAAACCTAATGCTACTAACAAGAAGATAGCGGCAAGCAAGGTATCGAATCCACAGGGAAACAGTTAAACTACTCTAATAGCTATGTTGATTCTAAAATGCTCTAACCGGTTTGATTGATGGAAAAATATAAAAAACCACTAAAATACGATACTAAATAATCGAATCTAACAATGAGATGAAAACTAAGGTCACAGGTTCACGATAGATGTTCGACAATTATGCGCCAATAATAATAAACACATAAACATGCTAGTCGGCTATAACACGTCCTCTCGAATCGTGTCAACCTAGGAAGGATCTAACGGGCTCTCGCAACTTATTAGACTCCCTACCAAATCGCGCGTGATCTAATCCTAATTCAGCTTTCGCACAGAAACTTGAATTTCCCAAACAGATTAAAATGTTGTGGCCTTTAACAAATTAATCGACAAACAAAACGCGCGAAAGTGGTACTAGCATAACTATAAATTTAGTATCAAAGCGACATAATCGTATAATAATCCATCGATCCCCCTCGACCCTAGCGAGAAAATTAGCTACGCATGATGATTACAAAACAACTAATCGCATACATGGAATTCATGATAAAAAGGTGAAGCAAATAAATCTAATGATAAACGAACGGAAATCTAACGAATTAAACGGAACAACGAATTGCAAATAAAGATAATTACGATGAACCAAGTAATTTACGATGAAGATTGAAACGTAAAACTGAAAATTGCATAAAACGGAATTACCGAAATCGAGTACGAGTTGAGAACCGAGTGTCAGAATCCTAAGAGTCACGAGTTTTCTAATGTAAATTTTTCTAAGTCTCAAAAGTGATGATTGGGAAAATGATACAACCCTTAGTTATACAAAAAATAGGCGGAAATGGGCTGCGTGTCACACCGGCCGGCTGGCAGGCCGCCTGCCACATGCAGGGGCCGAAGCACACTAAAAATTCAAGCTTAAAATGCCTTTGTGTCATGCCGGCCGGCCAGCAGGCCGCCTGTCAGGGCAGGCTGGCGCGCACAACACCAATAGAAGAAGCAATGGGCCGCTTTCCAAGGCCCAACGAATCGACATTTCTCATTTCTTCTTCGCCTAGACGTCCTAAAGCACGGGTTTTGTCTGGAGATCGTTTTTCTAACCAGATATGAGTGTAAATGCACATAAAGACCTGAAATCGTGTAGAATCTACAAAAACACTCACTCAAAGCAAAATGTTAGAAGACACGGCTCTAAGGAGCGCGTTCCGACCGAAAAAGACAACGGAATCGAGGGAATAAACCTATATAAACACGACACATCAACTGGTCAGCGTCGTTCGCAAGCTTGAAGAACAAGTCCACATGTCAACAAGCAACTCAATCCATACGGAGAATGCTCGCTCCTACTCGCCTCTGAATGACGAGTTACCCGCCAACCTCAACCTTACGGGAATACCGATGTTTGAGGGTACTGAAGACCCGGTCCATCATATCCGGGCTTTCAAAGAATTTATGGCTGTCAAGGGGGTGAAATCTACCATGTTCAAGCACTTGTTTGCTTCTTCCCTCGAGAAGCACCCGAAAGTCTGGTACTACAGGCTCGATTCCAAGAAAGTACAAGACTTGGGATGATGTGGCAACAGAGTTCGCTCGGAATTAAGCCGATAATACCGACATCTAGACTACGATGCTTACTCTAGAGGTTATGGCCCAAGAGCCCGAAGAAGGTTTCACCAAGTACCTTCAAAGGTGGAGGGCCAAAAGTGTGAAGTTGGTAGACAAGCCCAACGAGAAGACACTAGTGGAGGCGTTCATCAACAACCTCCTACCTTCCTACCGCGTCCATCTTAGGTATGCCGACATTTCAAACTTTGCGGTGCTTACCGAAATGGGCATTAGGATTGAAGACGATCTTCGACATAATGAAGATCTGGGTGAAGCTTCTACTGAAGGTTATATTGGACATCAACTCGAGTCCTTAGAATCCGACGACTAATGACAACATCATCCGAGAGTCCGAATTTAATTTAAGTCCGAGTCTGAGTCCGAGTCTAGGATGTGCTATTTCTTTCAATTTCAAAGTCAGAGTTAGAGTCAGCTGTATTCTGTCTTCTTTTCAAAATTCAATAAAGTCAGCTTTCAATATTCTATTTCTCATATATACTTTCCTTATGTGTTTCCGAGAACATGATGAACGCCGTCATACACTGTGAGCACACGCACGTGACTATCATAGGCACATCTATAATGACTGCAGGAAATGAGACCCGTATTTTCCTTTACCTGTTCCATGTCTGGTATAGATAGCCACATAACTACCCTTAGCAGGAGCGGTATCGAATCTTACTACAAACCTAGGTAGTCTCCCAGTTTGGGTTCAAGACGGGAGGCAAGCCCATTTCCCACAATAAACACCCATCCAATAAGACTGACCAATCCCTACCTTAGGTGTTAGTCTGACCAACAAAAAAAAGAAAAAAGCTGGAAAAAAAAAATCAAAAGTCCAAGGGAAAAAGCAAAAGGCCAAAACAAAAAAACAGGCCATCATCAAAGAAAATTTCAAATACCCATGACCGTGGTCAATGGTCAACTCAAGTAAAAGTCCTTTGACCAGGGTACGGTCAATTCAAAAATTATCAATGCGCATACTACCCGATAGGGGAGAGATAATCAGGTTGGTCAGCTAAACCACATTTAGCCTTCCCACATTACAACCCTCAAGACCTTCTCGAGACCTAGGCTAAGAGACAACCCGGAATTTTGAGGATTCAAGCTCCATAGAATACCCCTAACCATTAGGGCCAGACATGGAAATCAGATCCCGCATTATCAAACCTACCCCGATCGAAGTTCGAGTCATTTTTACTAGACTTCCCTCTTTCCTTCCATATTACAATACCTTACCCTCGAAGCCTTAGCTCCACAAAATCAAGCTCCAGATGACAAAACATCAAAGCCGCTTACAACCTAGCACCACATTTCCAAAAACATCCAAACCAGTTACCAGCCCCGCACACGGGAACTCAACTTGCAGTCGGCATAGAACATGCCCAAATAGTTCACACCACCTCTGGAGGCTAACCCAGAGAACACTCACAGTCACAGGATCAACATCTTAACCATTCTAGCCCTTTAAATCAAGACATCACTGGGAATGCACCTAGCCTACACCATCGTTATGGCTAGTTACACACAAAGTCCTATTAGACTAGGCGCCATAATATATCTTACAATCCATTGAACTACGGCATGGTTTGATTCAACCACACGTGAATACGTAGGCAACCTTTCAACAGAGGCACAACCACCCACATTGACACACATTCAAAAAGCACCATCATTCCGGTCACGACACTGTCATGTTCTCAACAGTTCGCTTTGTCATCCTGGGGCTTCTCTTAAGCAGAAGTTCTCCATCTACTCACAAAATCCAGATAAATTCAAAAAAAAAATTCAGCCTCCCTTCTATAGTGTGTCCTAATACTCGGCTCAGTCGAAGACGAGAATCTGTCAGGACTCGAAGCAATACCCACTTTGGGAATGTACCCTAAAATCAAAAATCCAGAAGAGCACAAGACTACAGACTACTGCAAGTCCCCTATAGCATATCTATCCCATTTCGATGTTCGACCGTGTTGCCACTCGCCTAGGCTACGGAATAGCGCAACTTAAGAGTCTTGTCATCTTAGGTGGCCCACCCCCCTACCGAGTCACGGTCCAACCCCTCGAGAGTCCAAGTCGTGTCTGTCAACTCGTCTTGTCACGTCTAGAGTCGAGTCTGTCGGTATGTCTCTCTTCAAATTCTCATTTTAAAATTTGGCAAAACTTAGCCATTTGAGAAAATCCTTTTCGACAAGGTCAAATTTCAGTTTATTTGAACTACCGATTTCTCTTCTACCCCTTTTAATTTTGAAAACCTATCTCCTAGCACGTGAGTTGCACTCAGGACTTCGATTTCAAAATTAAGCAAAAATCATTTTCCCCAGCGCAAGTCAGTCTATAGATGCTAATTGCATTTCCTGCATACTATCTTTCTACCTGCTATATTTGCTATTTCTGCCTATATGTCTAACATTTAAGGTACCATGTTGGCCTCCCAACGGAACATCAAGTTTTTATTCCCCAGCGTGAGTCGCAGGCCTGCGCAAACTCACTAAGCTCCCCAGCGGAAAGCCCAAGGTGGCATTCCTCCTAAAAGAAACACGGGATGTGCCCACATATAGGTACACCCAGGGCTTCTTAGGCAAGCTCCCGCGTAATTCTAGATCGGGATGTGTCTGCGAACGGACACACCCAGGGCTTTTTAGGCAAGCTCACGCGTAATTTTGAATCGGGATGTGTCTGCGAACGTACACACCCAGGGCTTCTTAGGCAAGCTCACGCGTAATTTTGAATCGGGATGTGTCTGCAAACGGGCACACCCAGGGCTTCTTAGGCAAGCTCACGCGTAAATTCGGATCGGGATGTGTCTGCGAACGGACACACCCAGAGCTTCTTAGGCGAGCTCCCGCGCAGCTTCAAGATGGGATGTATCCACATACAGATACACCCAAGGCTTTAGAAACAAGTCCCCACGGAGCTATTAGCATCCACTCAGGTATGATTTCTATCTTATGGCTGGCGAGCCCTTTTACGCAAGTCCAATGGACTATAAACGACCCGACCGGAAGTCTGCCAGGTCTTAATCCTCGATTGGCCTGGTAGATACTCTGACTTTCGCCTTGTCCAAGCCTTAGTCAGAGTGGGGGCTCTGTAGACACCCACATTTGACTGCTAGGTGTCTACAGCAGTTTCCGAAAAACACCCAACGATGAACGGACGCAAACGTGTTTCTACGCGCTCGGATATGGGCTCAAAACCATTAGTTTCTGGCTTTGGCTTTTTACGGAGTACATATCTCATAAAACTGACCCCAAATTCAGGCATAGCGCGTCGTTTCCAATCAAATAAGACTACTTTGGGTCAAAACCGGCACCGGAAATATAACCGTCTTTTAGCGACCGGGTCAAACCCCGGTCAAAGTCCTTTCCGAGACACAAAAAATAGCCATGCCAACATCAAAAGTCCAACCCAAATACAAGACCCACAAAATATCCAACCCGAGGTCCAAAAAACCCGGACCCATCGCTCCAGCAGACCCACTCGATCGAGTGTCAGCCCACTCGATCGAGTGTCAGCCCACTCGATCGAGTGGGCCCTCAAATAGGCCCGACTGCATTGGTTTGGGCCACTCGACCGAGTCAGTAGGGTACTCGGTCGAGTAGCCCTAGGTCGGGTGGGGGAAATTTCTTATAAATACCTCCCCTTTGCAATCCTTTTTTCACCCTTTTTACAACCCTAATCATCCGTCTTCAACCTACAACATTAAACCTTAGCAACTTACAAACCCTAAACCATCATAACTTAACCTACGTAGACCTCAATACTCCCGTGCTCAAGCCACAACTAACGAGTTCTATCCGAGACTAAGAAACATGTAGGTTGAGGGTGCAAAATCCCGTTCTTCTCTCTTCTCCTTTTCCTCTTCGCGTCGTCCGTCCCCTTCGTCCGTCTTTTTTTCGTTTTTTTATTCTATCGTCGCGTCAATAATATCGATAATAATTACTAGTATAAAAGAATTAAAATACTCGCTAATTCGTGTCGAGCGGGAGTGATGACGGGATAAGGAAATCCGAATATACAAGAGTGCTTCACCCGACGTTGCCGGTCGCTTGTCCCGACACCCCGAACGCTTGATTGTTGAAGCGAGTCAACATCAACTAAAATCGTCTCTTTTTATTCACGTCGCATCGTAATCATCATTTATCGCATAGTCATCATTTTTCAAAAAAACTCTTTTTTTATGGGTCGAAACCCGTTGATGTGGATCCGACATCACATAATACGCAAGGATTCATTACGATGTCGGGATGCGGAGGGAATCAAATCAAGTCCTTTTTGATTCAAGTAATCGTAAAACGTCATTCTTTAGATTCGATACCAATTCAATAATTGGACGTCGTATCTAAACGATTTAGTCAACTAATTTAACTAATACGATTTTCATTGATGCTAAAATAGTCGTCACCTAATTCGATGGAATTAATTATGAAACTATAAACGCGGAGATAATCTATATCGTTTTAGTTTAATTTAAACGACTTACAAACGTATTTTCTAGATCTCGCTCTAAATATTCGATATCGATTCAATAATCGAATATCGGATACAATGAGTATCAAAGTCCGAGTCGGGTATAAATCATACAATATTTATGTCCGATTCAATGAAGTCATCAATTTTTCAAAATCAAAAAGCAATTTCGAAATCGACAATAAATTGCGAAGCGAACCCTAGTTCGTACAGGGGTCACTCGACCGAGTGCCATAGGCCACTCGATCGAGTGACATCCAAAAATCAAGGCAGAATGCATTTTGAGGACCACTCGGTCGAGTCTCGCCATGACTCGATCGAGTGGCGACCTACTCGGTCGAGTCTCTTCGTGACTCGGTCGAGTAACACCTCAAATTCTGGGCTGACCCCTTTTTCGAGGCACACTCGGTCGAGTCCTTCAATGACTCGATCGAGTGTCCTCTCATCACGTCAAAGCGTGAGCTCTAAACACATTCCGAGCCTCGTAAAATATTCTTTATGACCTCGGTCAACACGTGTCAAGTCAATCACGTGATTTATTACTTTCTAAAATCATGCATCATGTTATTTAAACCATTCTATAGCATTTTTACATTACTTGCAAACCGTTATTATCGTTATCATCGTTACTAACATGTTTGTTTCTATTTGTATCGATTTATTCTCATTATTTCTTTTATTGTACTAAAAAAATCTCGCATGCTAAATACAACTTTGACGTTAAATTTAGATGCATTAAATCGACTTAGCAACCCATTCAAATTGTCGCATGTTTAGTCAAAACGTTGTTTGCATATCATTCTACCGTATTACTAACGCGCATATTCGAAAGTCAAACGATATCTTAGTAGAGGCCGCTAAGTGCGGGCGGGGTTGGGTGTTCTTTGTGAACTTCCCAACACGTACCCTCACTCCTTACTCAGAACCTCGGTTTCCGGATATCCGAATCCATTGGCGCAAGAGAGTCATTCAATACACGGTATCCGATAATGTCGGTATCGGTATCAAATGCAAAGGGACGAGCCTAATAAATTCTGACATCTGAATGGGCCATACTTTGTGCATGGCCTACTAAGATATAGAGTGGGTTCGAACGGGCCCGAACTCCCACAAAGTTCGGTGGCGACTCCACTTCGATTTAAATTTCAATTCGACCCATCTCATATGGAGATTCATTCGCCTACCCAAACCCGCGCGTGGCCGCGTTGGGGTGGACCTATGACATGTCCACACTCGGTATCATGCCCGTTGCCCCTATGATATTGACAGTAGGCCTGTGCGTCATAGTTTTTGGAGCGTCTGTTGGCCGGATTTTCAGAAGTAGGGTCTATCGGTTGGATTCGACCTTTGGAGGAGAGCCATTGTAAGGAGTATGTATAGGTAGTACCTATGTCAGTGAATACCTGTGGTGGGGTGTTCTTCTTGGATGAGGCATGTAGTAGATTAACCTCATCGAATATGCTGCGGGCTGCAGTTGGGGCCTTGGCTAAGGAGGTGGCCCCTTGATAACCTTTGCTAGAGGTTTTGGTCAGGCCCTTTACCCTCGGGTCGTCTTTGATGCTCATACCCATAGTGTGGGTAGTGAAGTTGGGTATAACAGCATACCGGAGATGGACACGGTAGGAAGGGAGTAGGTTCTTCGTAAAGGCTTCTACCAAAGTCTTTTCGTTGGGCTTGTCGACCATCTTAACACTCTCGGCCCTCCAACGCTGAAGATACTTTGTGAACCCTTCTTTGGGCTCTTGGGCCATGACCTCCAAAGAGCGCATGGTGGTCTGGATCTCGGTATTTTCAACATAATTCCAAGCAAATTCAGTGGCCACATCATCCCAGGTTGGGTATTTCTTAGGGTCTAGCCTGTAGTACCAGGCCCTTAGGTGTTTCTCGAGGGATGCATCGAACAGATTTTTAAACATGCTAGTATCCACCCCTTTTAAAGCCATAAATTCCTTGGAGGCTCGTATATGGAGTAACGGTTCTTCAGTCCCCTCGAACATCGGCAAACCCATGAGATTCAGATTCGCAGGCAGTTTGTCATTCACTGGAGAATAAACACAGGAGTTTTCCACGTGGCTGGATGTTGTTACCCCCGGACAAATGGACCTGTTCCTCTAATCGACGCACCGCACTGATCAGTTCAGCCACGGATCCAGTGTTTGCAAACCCAAAGTTCGGATTCCCTTGCTCTACAGCGGCCAGACGAGCATTTGTAGCCGCTTGATCGGCTCTTATGGCTACCAGTCGACCTTCGACCTCAGTTTGCTTGTTGACTATGGTTTCCTTCATGGTCTTCAATTCACCCATAGCTTATTCCATTCTGAGCCTAGTTGAAGGTGGCCTGTCTGGAATAATACCACGTAGTTAGAAAACTTGGGCCCAGATCTTGGAATCAAAACATCCCGAGCAAAGAACGACGGAACGAGGAAAAATAGACTCGAAAGAGACGACTAGATGGGTGACAAAAGGGTGGTATGACTCCCTTAGGATTTGGCTATGTGGGCCGAGTCCTGTTCGAAGGGAGGACCACGTGAGATTTCCCCAGACTTTGGACTCGAGTGTCTAGACGGACCTTTCCTTTGCAGGGGTATGCCCTACGCAGGTTGGTCATGGCTTTAGGACAAGACAGACTTGGGATGGGGAAGAAACCCCTGATGTAGGATCGACAGAGTTTCAACCCTATAAACCTTCAACGCACTATGAAAAGACCTGACACATGGATTACGGTAGGTCCTATAATTAGGAAGGTTTTAAAAGGGGTTGAATTTTGGAAAATTTGGAAGACGATCCTGACTTTTGAAATTGACAGCATGCCGACAAGACCGTTTTTTTTTAAAAGTCGAGACTTTGCAGTTTCGAAATGGGCAGCATGTGGGCTAAAAATAGGATATTTTGAGTCAAATCTCAAGTTTAAAATATTGGCAACATTTCGAGTTTTTGAAAATTGTATAATTTGAAAAGATGCATTTCAAAATGACGGTTTTTTGAAAATGATACGGAAACTAAGTGGCAGGCCAAGTAGTCAAACAAGCATTATGGCGACAGCATGTATGCTTTATACTAAGTCTTGGCCGGTCAAATAGGGTCTATACCAACACCAATGGCTTTCTCGTAAATCAGGACAGACTTCCTAAGCCGAATTGGACTTAGAACATGCCGCGAAACCCATACGAGTTGGGCCATAGATGTCTTTAGCGCACCCATGTAGGAATGCACCGCAGTATAGTGGGACATCGGTCACAAGTAACCGGCCTGGGGAAAATTGGGTTATGCATGAACCATTGAACTAAAATGCGCACTTTAATAACCGATCAATTTCTCATTGAGTCTCACCCTGAGAATCCCGATGACAAGCAATACATCAGGTATACCCAGTAGAGTCACCAAATTGTGGACATGACATAGGTCCACCCTGACGGGGCCACGCGCGGGTTTGGGTAGGGGAATGAATCTCGTGGTAAGATTGTTCTTGGGTTGAAATTTAAATCAAAGTTGGAGTCGCCACCGAACTTTGTGGGAGTTTGGACCCGTTTGAACCCACTCTGTATTTATTGCGTATCGCACACAAAACATGGATCGCCTTAGTACTAGAGCTTGTGGGGGTTCGTCCCTTTGCATAACGATACCGATGTCGAATTACCGAATATTGTATATCGAAAGACTCTCGTTGCCAATCGTTTCGGGCATCCGAAAACCGAAGGTTCTATGTAAGGGGTGAAGGTACGTGTTGGAAAGCCCACGAAGGACACCCAACCCCGCCCGCACATAGCCGCCTCTACTAAGATACCGATCGGTGTTTATTTGCGCGCGTTAGTAAGTCGATGAAAATGTATGACAACCAGCGTTTTGGGTTATACATTTGAAATATGTTTTCACTACGTCGTTTAATGCATCTTTAGAATTTGTCGGAGTTGAATTTATCGTGTGGGTTCATTTAAAAAGCGATTTAATACCACACAACCGAAAAAGATAACTTGAAAGTAAATCACAAATGACACGGGCGGAATACAACTCAGAATTCACAATACGACAAACAAAGATATAATATTATCGGGTTAGAAATGGTAATGTAAACTATAAACGAACTCGTAAAAAGAATCATAAATTGAAACCATAAACCAAATAACTGGATAGACTCTAATCAACTATGTATTGCGCTACGTATTGACTAAAGGACAGAGGCTCGGACGCACGAAAAGGTGCGGCCTGGAACTCAGGTGCCTGAGGTGAGGCGCCTAAGGAGATGGAGGCTGGGATGGAGTGGCGCGACTGGGTGTATCGGGTAAGTTTCGGGATTTGCCTTGAACTCGGCTCTTGAGGGTTAGGTTTTGTTTGACTAATTTGTTTGATTTTGTCTTTTAGGTTTCATCGGTTTCCCATAAGCGGTTGTGGCAGGCTGCCAACTGCTTCCGTGCCTATGCGTCAAGGGAGGTTGCTGCCTCTTCCCGTGATGCTTTGGAACCTCGATCGGTAAGTATGTTTTTCCTAGGGCTGGTTTTCTAGGCTGGTAGCGTTTTTTCCTAAAGCATAGGTGCATTTGAAGGATGTTCCGGATATGGTGTGGCAGCTGGCAACTCGGGTGACCGAGCTCGAGACGAATGAGGCCAAGCTGCTGCAACTCCTACAATATCGGGATAATGAGATTGCCAAGCTTAAGTAGCAGTTGGCTCGGACTCAGCGCGAGACCTCGACGCAGAGTGAGGCTAGGTTCGGGTCTGAGGCGGAGAGGGGAGTTGAGGCTGAGGCTGAGGGTCATGCTACGGGAGCTACCGAGGATGTTGGAGGAATTCCCGAGATTGCTACCTTAGATATGCTGTCGGGCATGGACGGTACTGAGTCTCCTATTCTTGATCGGGGCGATCTGGATCTAGATGATAATATCGGTGAGTATGTGCTGGCCAAAGGTGCAGCCTCTAGGGGTCCTCCCTAGTTTGTAAACTCGTTTTTTGTTCGGATTTTGTATAATTTGTATATTTACGACTTTTAGTATTTTTGACTGATTTGTTAGTCTTGCGTTTTGTTTCTCTTTTTGAAATGTTGACTTAGATGACAAGTAATCACTTCAAGTTTGGTTTGTTTGCGGTTTCATCGTAGTTTAGGACGTTATGAATGCGTTAGGATTGAATGAGAGTGCGAAAATATTTTTCAAGATTTTTTTAAATGCGTTAGTTTGAGCCGGGAGTTGGATCAAGTAGTACGTCGATTAAAATGTTTGACTCGAGACATGTAAAAATGTAAGAAGCGCTTTGTAGCTAAAGTGTAGCTAAAGTAGTACTTAAAGTGTAATACTTTTGTTTTATATTTCTTGTTAATTAATTACTTTATGTATTATGGTTCTGTTAATATTTTTTTTAGCATTATTTTTACTTAGTTATATTTTTGAACAATGGTGTAACTGGGTAACATACAAAACATTTTGTTTTGATCACATGTTATTTAGTTTTAAGAAGATGGAAACTTTAAAAATTACCTCGGATATATTAAATGAATTTATTTTATTTTGAAAGTTTTACACAAAATTCACAAGTATGAAAAGTAATACCACGTCGAATTTCGTAATTTTTAGATAAGTAGAAATTTAATTATGAAATTTGCATTATTTACTTTTTAAGAAATTACGTGACACAAATTATCACTTTAAAAATTTGAAAACAAATCTACGGTAATTCTAATTACAATTTAAATATATGTCCAGCAATGTTTCATAATTTTTCCTCGAGTTTTAGATTTCCAAACGCAATTTACAAATATATTAATTAAAACCTAGCTTTGATAAAAATCTTGTTTGCTAGTTTAAAACTGTGAAAAATATAAAATTATTAACATATGAGTTGTTAAATAAATTTTCAGAAAGTACAAAATTTTTACAAAAATATTTTATTTTACTTTAATTTTTAAATAAATTAAAGAAGTACAAAATCATTAACGAAGAATTCAATTTAATGTATAGAAACGTCAAGATCTCAAAAATCAATTACGTATGACTTAATATATATTTTCAAAAACTTTGAGTCTCAAAATAGTATTTTATTATACCTTAGTCTATTTTAATAAACCTTATTTAAAGAAATTTTGATTTAGAAATAAGTTTGAAATAAATAAAACTTGTTTAAAGGTTATTTTTTGAAATGGACAAATGGTAGGACGACACATGTTATGTGACCCTATTAAATTTTAGTGATACCAACAATAGTGTAAGCTTAATTTTTTTTTTGAGATATTACTTACCTCTTTACAATAGGAAGCAGGCATAAGTTAACCGTCAACCAAACCAGGGAACCCAAGAGCAGAGATTCTGTCCATGATAAAACATAATCGCAACTTGATTAAGCTTATTGCTAGGTATATTTCATTTTGTTCTTCTTCTGTTTTGAATCGGATCCCCTTCATATAATAAACTTGATTTGTATTGAATATCTACATTATGCTACTCTATAGTGTATATATAGTGTGTTTGGATTAGTAGATTATCAATCCAATTTATAAATGTGAATATGAGCCTACACAAAATGTCACCAATTCAGATTGTTTCGGGTGATGAACTGATACAAGCGCTTATACATATCATCAGATGTCATGTCAAGCGCCTAGCGGTTGCCTTTCTTGTTTCTGGGGCTACTCACATGTTCTCATTATTTCCCCCATCTCATCTGCCAGCTACAAGTTGCGTGGAATGTACAACTGATGCATTGGTTATGCTGGTGTACTTTCTTAGTCATTCTCGTTCAATCTTTTTGATGTGTTCATTACTATAGCAAACTTTGACATTCACAACTTGCATACCGCATTGCTTTAAGAAACTGAACTTGGGTCTTTGTTTTGTATATTCAAGGATCCTCGCCTTCGTCGCGGTTTCTCTGGGATGATTCCAGATTCTACTGGATCACTGACGCGGCATGTATCCTTGTAAGTATCTTGTTGTAGTTTTAGCTCTTTCAATGCCATTGCTCATTGCTAAAATTAGATCACTATATTAGAGCAATTTTATTGGAAAAGTGCCATCATTCATTGGTAACTTTAAAAAAATTATTTAGCAAGGCTTGTCTGATAATAAGCTAAGGGGAAGCATTCCTGTGTCTAGTGGAACCACACCTGGGCCTGATTTGCTTGTTAACACAGAACACTTGTATGTAATTCTTTTCTTCTGTTAGTCATCGAGAACTTCCTATACTTCATTGTTTGGATACAGTGATGTGAAGGAAAAGGGCAGGATGCAATCACGCACCTTCCCTCCTAAATACGGAGTAGTAACTAGCGAGTATGGTTGAAGCCTAAGGGAAATGAACGAATCCTTTTGATTCCCTCCTTTTTTTTGTATCTAAAGAAATGATGAGGTTTTTACTATTCTTTTTAATTCAATCAACGTCTGATTTCTGTCAACAATCTCAGTCACTTTGGAATGAATCAGCTCTCCGGATCAATCCCACCTATCCAGTTAGTGTTTTACTTTAGGCGGATTTTTTTTCTTTCAGAGCGAGAGAGAGATAGACAGTCCAGTTCCCTCTCAGTGATTCTCATTTATCATATAGATTCAATACATATATATAAAAGAATTTGTAAATTATACTTTGTATATACATGCATAAATATTTTTTTTACTTGCATGTCAGAAAAGAATTAAAATTCGGATTAACATAGTATATACATTATTTTTGTATATTGCAATTTTTTGAGACGCGGCTACTTTACATAATACGGAATACATGGGTCGAAGCTTTGCTTTGGTGGCAGAAGACGTAATTTTTTTAAGTTGTCAAAAGATCGTTTGCACTTATAATTTTGTACTTATTTATATTAATTTAATTTAGTCGATGTTGGATACATATAATTTTTGGGATTTTATGAGTAATATAAAAGTTCCGTGTTTTTTCAGCGGTTCCTTCTCTTTATTTTGGCACCGCATTTGAGTGATAATGGTGATATTAAGTATCCAATAAAATCGATACCAAATTACTGGATAGATGCAATAGGCGATACATTTCGTTTTACTTATTGTGTCAATACAATTGATACAATTGTAAAATGGATAACATTTAATAATACTTATCGCATCGAATAGAATTACAAGAATCGTCACTACTAGACATTTTATTGTACTTATCGTGTCGAATATAATCGCTACAATTCTTATTAGTGGGAAAATCAAATTATTTACCACATCAATATTAATCGACACTAAATTCGCCACTAAATCTCATCTTCTTCCGCGTTGATTCTAAGAAGCTAACCTAGCGAATAGATTATTCGCTACAAAAGGCTACGGCAACGCCGCCTACCTCAACGAATACACAATCGATGGGGAAGCCTTTCGCATCGAATAGAATCGCCACGAAATACCAAAATAATCGCTGCGAAAATGTGATTTTGTTGTAGTGGGCCTTATGAAATCCTCCGGGGATGCGACCCGTTGGTAGTGCTCTGGGCTTGTTTCGATTGATGGATTGTCGAAGGGTTTGAAATAACTCGTGACAAACACTGATGTCACTATCTCTCCCTCGGTGTTCCTGAAGGTAAAGTCTGTTTTTTTGTCGTATCGAGGGAATGAATGTTCCTTCCTCGATCATGTTTTGGATCACATGCTTTAGTGCAAAGCATGTTTCTGTATCGTGTCCATTACTTTGAAGGCAATAGGCATTAGGAAGTTGAGGCGTGTGCTAATATCTCGGACGGAAGAACTCAGATGGGTTATCGAGGCGTGGACATTGCGAACCAATTCAGTTAGGGTGTTGACTTCATTGCGGATACTTTCGATGGCGTCTGAATCCGTGGACATGTTGGAGAGTGATTCTGCGGAAAAGGACCGAAGATGAGGAAGGACCCACCGGACGACGTAAGAGACTCGTGGAATGATTGTAGGTGAGATACAAGGAAATGAGACCCTCTATTCACGGGTGTTTGCGGTCATTGAGCTTTAGGAATCATGTGTTTTTAGACACTTGGTGTATTTGGCGAGATGCCTAATGAACTTGGATCTCTAGAGCGAGATGATTTGACACAAATCTCAGGGTGAGATTTAGAGAGGACTCTCGAGATGAGATGACCCAAAATGTAAAATCGGACAGAGGTGACTTTAGGAATTAGCACAGATACTTAATCACACGGTTGTATGGCGTAAGAAGTTGATCTCAATCCCGGCTCTTAATTAACGGATTTGATATTCTTGAAAATGGATAGATTTGAAAAGCGAGTTTTCGAAAGTGCAAGTTTTGAAATAGACATTACGATGGTTAAGTGACATCATTGTTGATATGTCGGATTGTAACACCCCTGCTTTTATAAATGAAATTAATTTAAAATTACGTTCGTATTTTTATTTTTTCGATTCAACTCGTAATTCTTAAAATTATTATAAAACGAATTTATCGTTTAATCGTTTCAAACTCCTAAAATTCTATTTGTCTTGGAAACTCTTCTTAATTTAAAACATATTTTTATTTCTGTTTCGTTTTATTTTATACGGAGTACATTTTAATTCGTATCGAAAGTCTATTTTGGCGATTTAAATTTTAAATTCTTTTTATTTAATTATATTTAAGCTCGAATTTCTATTTTCGGCTCGAAGTTCATTTATTTTAAGTTTCGTCAAAACATTTATATTTTTTTTCCTCGAGAAATTAATTTAATTCACTTTAACGATGATTTATTATTTATCGGGAAATACTATTTGATCGTCTAACTATTTATTTCTATAAGCTTCGTTTTCGTCTCGAGTAATTTATTTACTCATTTTATTTGATGCCCGGTTATTTATTAATTTTATTAACTCGTTTTAATTCGATTCGTGGGTCAGTCAACTTATTGTTACGGAATTCGTTTAATTCGTATTTCCGAATCGAATTAATCCATATACTATGCATATCCTACTTGTCCGACATTCACTCCTCCTTACATTCCACCGCTTCATCAATCTTGCTTCTTCATTCTTTCCCGATTCACGTTCATTCCCCTCTTCATTCATCCTCTATCTGACGCTCACACGCACCACTTAATTCATTTTCTTTCCCCACATCAATTTGTTTCCTCCGCTATCTTCTTCTCCCTGGCATCCTCCTCGTCATACTGCCTCTGTTTTCCTCTGCTGTTGTTCACTTGTTCTTGATCGTCGTCTACTGCCAGGAGTGACGCCTAGTTCGTTAGGTAGCCCTTTTTCTCCTCTTCTTCTTCTTCTTCTTCCTTGTTTGGTCTGTTGATGGTCTGTTTTACCAGTTTTGTTTTGCTGCTGGTATTAACGTTAATTCTGCTGCTATATTCGTAGTTGCTGTTCTGTGGTCTGATGTTGTTGTTTATGTTACTATTTCACGCTGATGTCTGCTGTTTCACGCTGCTGCTATTACTGTCCTGTTGTGCGTACTACTGCTGTGTTAATCGTTTTTCCTGTTGCTCTTCTTCTCTTCTTCGCATCTTTTCAATCCGTCATCGTTGTTGTTTCTCTTGGCTGCTGTTCGTTGGTTGTTCGTATTCTTCTTCTTCAATTGCTGCTGTTTATTACGCCTGTCCTTCTTCTTCTTCTTCTTTCATTTTGTGATTACTGCTATTGTTTCATGATGATGCTGTCACGATTTATCCTTATTCTTCGTGCCCTGTTTTCACTAGTTTCCTGTTCCTTTCTTATCTATGTCGTTCTCTATTCGTAGTTCGTCCTACTTCTCCCCTTCTTCTTCTGTTTTTGTTACCATTAATTTCAGGACCGTTTCGTCATGTTCTCGTTTTGTGCTGATGCTTGCTATTATTCTATTATACTCGTTCTCTGTTGTCGTTTTGTTATCTCGTCGCTGCTGTCGTTTTTACTATTACTAGTGTTCGTCGTTTTGTTGCTATCCTCGTTAGTGTTGTTCTATTCGTGTCCCTTTTCCCTCCCTCGTTTTTCTTCTCCTTAGTCTTCTTCTTCTTCTTTGTCGTCCTTCTTAGCTCTTCGTATTCTGAGTTCTAACATTGTTTATGTCATTGCTCTTCTTGACCCGTTTTGGGATTTCTCTAACGTTTTTGTGTGACTCTAGTCTTTTCCAACTTTCATTAATTTTCATCTCCTTGTTTCCGGGTCTACGTGTTCGGATCTCCTTGAGAGCCTCGAAATTGGCTTGAGGTCACCAGTTGGATAAGAGCTTGGACAAATGGGTTGAAGCGGCTAGTACCTTGACGTTTCCGACTCAAGGTAACTTCAGGACGTTACTCGATTTTACATCGTATGTTTGAGAAATAGTTTGTAGTAAATATTTTAACTTTGGTTTTCTAATTTTAAATATTTATTATTTGCTAAAAATATTATTTTAAATTGTGTACCTTATAAATATTTTACAAGTTTTCGATATCGTTTTATAAATCATAGTAATTTAATTATTTACGATCGTTATAATATTTTGTTGGTTATCGTGACAGTAGCAACTAAATAATATCAATTTCATATTTTCTTTTTATTTTGTTAATATATTTTTTTAACTCAAAATCATATTTTATATTATAATCGAGATTTGTATACTTGTTCAATAAATTAATTTCGTTTTATGACTTATATTAATAAATGAGAAAGTAGTCGATTTTGTTCAAGACATTTTTAGTCGAGACTATTTTCCTTAATAATTTCTCATTTGTCTACGATTGAATATTTTTAGTAAAATCAGTATTATTTGTTGATAAAATCTATTTGATAAAACTAATTTGAAAGCTTTATAAAATCTCGTTTAATTTATAAAACTCATTGGCTCAATTAATTTTGATATCGTTTATTTTAAAACATCTCTCTTTTAAAATTTATAGTTTAACTCGATTTCCTAATTATTTATAAAATACTATATATTGACTTATTACATTTTATTTATATTTTGAGTAAGGAATTTAGAAATATATTAAAGTTACGATAACGACGATAATAATAAAATGTTAATTTCGTTAGAAATGCTATTTCTATATGTTTCACTTATTTTAAAAAACTTACGTATTTTCTATAAGACTATTTTAAGTAACTTTCTATTTATATAAAGTTTCCCCTTTCAATATAAAATGTTTATTCCTTTTACCCTCACAATGATTATATCTTTAGTATATCGATAATGGCTGTTTTGGAGTTATGAAATAAGGATAAGTGTGGGTTAGAGTAATATATTTTGAGGTTTACGTTTTTGCCATCAACTATAAGGCTGGTGTGTCTTTATGAGGCACACTGGTTGTTGAACCGAGCATATATGGTGTTTGGGAGTGTGTGTATATTTTCTTAGACTCGTGCCTCGCAGTGTAGGATGCCATCGGGTTTAACTGAGTATTTATGGTGCTCGGGAGGGGTGTACATATCATCTTAAACTAGGGCCACGCATTTATAAGTCGTCGTCCTATTATGGTTGAGTAGCCTAGTTAGAGATCGAAGTTTGATTTGTTTGAACTAAGTTCTCGAAGCTAGTTTTAGTATTCTCTTAGTGAAAGTCTAGCATTCATCGCTAATTCTATCCATAATGCCATTTTGAATATTTTTATTATTATCGATACATTTTGGTTTGCAGGTTGGCAAATATTTGAAGTTTTCTTCTGAAAACTTGTTCTGATTTTATTGTTCCAATATTTTAAGTTTTCTTCGAAAGCTTAATTTTATTATATCATTTAATGTTTTCCATTTTAATTATTTTGATATAATAATACTATTATTTTCCATATGATATAATATGGCTGGGAGAACATCCGTGTTACTCCCCACTAACGTGGCTGTTATGTTTTAACATGGAATTTTGGCGATGGTAACGGTATGTTAATGTTTGAAAATGGAGAGTTTTGATTCGGCCAGCATAACGGCGCTAAAATGGGTTTAGAGAATAATGGGTGTGAATTTGGCCAGAGTAACGGCGCGAAAATGGTTTCCGAAAGATGTCTTTTCGAAAACGGAGTTTGGGTGGAGTTGAATAATTTGTCGTGGTTTAAATCCGGAATTTAAAGTCTTATTCGGGTTGTCACAACAAGCTACACATAACTAGACAAGCACACACTCATGGAGAATGGTAGGCTTGGGTAGGCTACCGTCCACGAAAAGTCATCGCTTCGGCTAGGACGTGTCACCCCGAGTGGGGGATGAGTGTTGTCCTATTCCACTCGGAGCTTATCGCTTCGCATATTCACGGAATGCGTGACTACCTTGGACGGCCGGAAGGTCAACCTAGTGTCTCCTCACGGGTCCGGTACAAAAACCTTACCGTAAGAAGGTCGATTGGTCCTAAAATCGGTTAGGGTGGGCTTTTTAGGACAAAAATTTGTACTGACTGATGGTGGGGATTTGTCGTGAATCCCAACCGTCAAATAATTAACCGGCAAAACCTAACTAGAGTAGCTAGGGTAAGGCGGGTCGAATCCACGGGGACGGTAGAGGCGTATAGACCAAGGTCGCCCAAATACTAGACTAAGTCAACGAGCTAAGCTAGAGAATGATAAGAGGGAGAGAAGGCTAGACTAAGACTAAAGTACCGGAGAAACAAACAAGGAAAACGGGCTAGGATTAGGTCGGGGTCAAAGGGGTAACGGAATGGTCAAGGAGGAGTTTGAGTGAAGGAGGTAGTAGGGTAATCTAGGTAATCTAACTTAGACTCACCTAGAGGTTCCTCATGGAACCCACTTCGGCGACACACATGACAAAGGAAGGCAAGAAAAACAAGCATTCTAACCTACTTAGTCATTCAAGCATTCCAACAAACATGTGATGTGCATCAACCAAGAGGAAACCCAAATCTTCCACCAATTCCTCCAACAAACCCTTAATCATCCAATTAACACCCTAATCACCTTACTAACCCTAGCAAGAATACTACTCTAACATCATCAAACTAATTCTAACAAGAACAAGAGGAAACAACACGAGAATCAAAACATCCATAATGAAACTAGTGAAAAAGATGAACTAAGAACAATAAGATGAACAAAGATTAAAACTTGGATGAATTAAACAAGATAAAGAGTAAAAAGAGAAGAAGATTGTACCAAACTAGTGAGGAGGAAAGATTGAAACTTGCATTAATGAAGAAAACCCAAAACAAACCACCAAGGTTGTCAAGCTTGGATGGATCTTGAAGAATTCCCTTAATACAAGTACTAAACTAAGATTAACTACTAATTACCGCCTAATCTACACTAATCTAAACTAATCTAACCTAAAAATAGTCTAGGGTTTAGTGGGAAGTGAAGAACACCAGCTTTACAAAACAAGGGAAGAGTATATATAGGGTTACAAATGGAAGTGAGAAGAAAGAAAGGAAGTCCGGCTACAGCTCGTCGGTCCCGACCGAGACGGGGTCATCCCGACCGGGACGGCCGGTGGTCCCAACCGGGACGGGTTGGTCTCGACCGGGACGGCCTGGCAGTGGCTCCTCTAAAAGCGCACTTCATCCCCGACGGGATGAGGTGCATACCCGTCGGGGATGAGTCTTGTAGGCCTCCAATATGACCCTTTTGGTTCCTTCTTGCCTCACATGGACTTCTCATCGATTCTCGGGACTCGGGATCGGGTCTCGGAGGCTCGGGATTGGGTCCCAAGGTCTCGGGGTCGATTTCAAAGGATCGAGTCATCGTTCCTTTACTCCGTTGGCTCCAAAATGTGTATGTATAGAGTCGGAATCGCTCCAACTCTTCCAAATTGGTCTCGGGAACCTGAAACGAACTAAAGAAAGCATAAGAAGCCCATAAATCGCTCCCAAGGAGCGATTCCACAAGGAAAATGGGACCATAACACTACGAAATAGGCACTACAAACCATACTTATCCACTCCCCCACACTTAACCCTTATTCGCCCTCGAGTAAGCACATACTAACTACTATACTAGCCGAATGGGTATTAGCGCACCCTACGCCCTTTCAACTCACGCGAGTGCACTTAGAGGAAAAGTGCACTCCGCAAGGCAAGTCGGGTCTTGCGACAAAACTGCGGATGCAACCGGACACAAGACACAAAAACAAACAAACACACAAACGAACACATAATCGGTTGCACCCAAAGAAAAACAAATACCGCTTCCCTCTAAAAGCGGTGAAAGAAACACCGGTTTAGGACTCAAGGCAAGTGTCAACGTTCCCAAGCTAGCAATACAAACCAAGATGGACTAAACCCTAATAGTATGACGACAAAGCAACAAAAACGTTGGTAACTTACTTCGGTTCCTCCTAACCTTCTAAGAACGTACTACGGGACGATCGGCGGAGTGGGAAGTGATGATCCACGGTGTTAGTCGACACTGTAGGTAAGTGAGACCCCGCCCCCTTTAGCGTGAGCCAAGAGGGTCGTCCCATGCCCAAAACCGCCTAACTAGTCCAAGTAAAAAGGTGGAAACATGCAAAATGAGGGAAGACCGACCTTTGCCGCTATCATCCTTCCTAGGGACTCGGTCTTTTGGTAGGCTCTTCACGGCAAAAGTCGGAAAAAGGCTTATTTTTGTGGGGTAGGGGTTATTTTTGTGAATCGGATTTTCTTTTGGCATTTTCTTCTTCTTTTGCATTTTTGCTTTGTTTTGCCATGCCATTTCTTTTTCTTCTTTTCTATTTTCTTTTTGGCTTTTGTGCCTTTTCTTTTTCTTCATTCTTTTCTTTCTTTCATTTTCTTTTCTTTGCCCTTTTGGCTTGATTTGGCTTTTTTTTTGGCATTTCTTATTGCAAAGAAAGACGAATTCAACAATTTGCAATTTTATTGTGTGGAAATGTGTGGGAGGTAGGTAAATGGGTAAGTCGGGGGTCGCGATTTCCCTTCAAACCCACAAAAAGTGGAGAACTTGGACTAATTAAACAATCCTAAACATGGTCACCTAAGGGACGGGACTCGGCAACCAAGGCCTTTTCACACTGTGGGTGGTCATAATGGTCAAAATGCAAATCCCGTAGTAAATCCCTAGTAAGCTAGGTGGACTCAAGGTAAAGGACCAACGAAATCATTGATTTAGGGTCATTCTACTAGATTAAAGTCCAAGACTCGATTTACACTACTAGGAAGGGAAAGTACACACTCACACACTAGCCTCTAAACCGGGTTTTCGAAAACGGTTTACACACAAGACACACAACATAGCACAATACAAAATTAAAGACATGACGAAAATGAACGAAAGAAAAAGAAGCAAAAGCAACAAAACAAAAACAAAACAAAACGAACACATGGACAACACAAACACCACCCCTAGCTTCCAAACAAATCACCAAACCACCCACAAACTTTACAAAGCTCCACCCGAGCACACAACATCACAATCTCCTCCAAACCCCGCGAGAGATAAAGAAGAAAAAGGGATAAGATGTTACCGGTAGTCTTGAAAGCTCTCCAAAGCTAGCGGTGATTTAAGCAACCTATAAGGAAAGAGGAGGCAAAACACACACAACAAGACAAAAAATACGACATAACGACACAAAAAGGAAAAGACACAAAAGAAAATCTTTTTGATTTTTGTGAAATTTTTTCAAATTTTTAGGATTTTAAAGATTTTTTCCAAAAACTAAGAAAATAAAACTAACTACGCTAGAATATCGCTCCCCCACACTTAAACCGAGCAATGTCCTCATATGCTCAATCGTAGTGTGCGGAGAGACAAAAGAAAAAGAAAGGAAACTACGAAAATAAAGCTACAAATCAAAAATAAGGGTGAAGAAAATGGTAGAAGGTGTCCGGCCGGGGTGTAGTCAAGTCACCATGGGCCGAGACAAGAAAAAGATATGAATGGGGGAAGAAAAATAAAAAGAAGGAAATAAAAGGGAATGGGAGGGGAGGGCTAGGTGTAATCAAGTCACCTAGCCCAGATTCCGCCTAAATCCGACTAAATCCTCAAAAAGAAAGAGTGAAAAACTTGTAAAATTTGGATTTTGAAAATGACTCTCGATGTAGTCACATCATCGAGAATCGGGAGCAACCAAAACCAAGGCCTCGAAGGCCACCATGACAAAGGGGGAGGGGATAAACAAGGGGAAAACAAGCAATAAAAACGGAAAAGAGAGGATAGTTGTCGTACCGTACGGTTAGCAACTCACTCGCTCCATCGTCTCAAAAATCAATATAGGCACTTGCTTGTTGTCGTCATTGTCATCCTTCTTCAAGCTTGAGAAAACCACATGGTTAAGGTAGTGGGTTTATAATTGTGTGAGGGGGTAGAAATTGGTGTGTATACCGGTCTAAAGTGGATACAAGATGATGTGAGGATATGAAAATGAAGTATGTGGGTGGTATGATATGAGCAAGGAAGGTAGGGAGGTTGGGTGGGGGTATATAATGGTTGGGTGGGCTTAAATGCCGAAGAAGAGGCACCAAAAGGGAGTAGGGGGTCATCCCGGTCGGGATGGGTAGTCCCGGTCGGGATGGGTAGTCCCGGTCGGGATGACATACCCGTCCCGGTCGGGAAGCCTCCTTCCCGATCGGGATGACATACCCGTCCCTGTCGGGAAGCCTCCTTCCCGATCGGGATGACACTCCAGTGAACTCGATTTTTGGCACCTTCATCCCGATTGGGACGGCCCCATCTCGGTCGGGACGACACACCCTTCCCGATTGGGAAGGGTCTTCATGACTCCCATGACCCCAAAAACCGACTCCCTTACTCACGATCGAAGCTCTATCACTAACCACTCCTTTCTAGGAGTCACCTTCACTTCACCTATCACAATAAACTCAAAGTACACATCAAATTCACTCCCTCACATCGCTCATCAAAATACCAAATCAATTACAAGAGCTTCACAAAACAACAAAAATCAAGAGAAAAATCACACAAATACAAACACAAGTACTCTAAAGTTGAGGAAGGGGGAATATACAACATGACGGTTCTTTAGGAACTCCGTCAAACCTAGGATGGTGGACTCTTCTTCAACCGTAGCCCTCAAGGGCATGGAGGAGCAAGTCGAACGCGCTACCGACATCATAATGAAGGCCCAAGAAGCGCTCGAGCCTAGCTAACCTCCACGGCCTCCAAGGAGGAGGCAAGAAGTAGGAATCCCAAGACCCATCGTCATCATTCATGTCATCTCCGGGGTCTATCCGTCCTACGAGCTTAACCGATCTCTTCTTTCCTAGGCATCGCCTCCAATCACAAGCAAGCTTCATCTCCAAGAAACGAGGCACAAAAAGCGGTTTTGGCCTCATCTCCTCAATGCACACCCCCACACCTTCCTCAAGTTGTGGTTCCCCATCCTCATCGCTTGTCCCCACGTCATCTTGGAGAGGAGAATTGAAACTTCTACCGGCGGCTTCAATCTCTTCCAAGCCGTTGCTCGGTTTACATACAAGGGGCTCTTGATGCTTATCCACATTATCGGACATGGGCAACTTGGGCTTTTCAATTTCACCCAACAACTTCACAAACTCCACCAAATCATCTAACTCACTATCCTCCTCCAATTCTTCACCAACGATGCCTTCACTAAGGGTCATATCCTCATTCGTCTCTTTTTGGGCAGACGATTGAGGTTCTTCGAAGCAAAGGTCGCTCCTCAAGGGGACTTCATCGGCGGCTTCACGATTGGGTTGCTCCCCTTGCTCAAGTGATCACCCTTCGTCAAGTTGTGACGTTCGAGTTAAAAACATAACGGTTTTAGCCGATATAAGATTTAATCGCGCATCAATCGCCTCGGTTTCCTTTCGATATTGGGCCAAGAATTCATCTTGATCCTTTTGCATTTGAATGGCCATTTCTTGGGTGCTTCTTTGAAATTGAAGAATCGATTGATACAACTCCAAGTTTGACGATTGGTGGTCATTGGGGTCTTGTAGGGCTCCTTGAAAATCTTGATGATACCCAAGGGGTGGGGCATCATATTGTTGGTAGTGAGGTTGAGGTGATTGGTAGTATTGTGGGTCATGGGGTTCATATTGTGGTTGGGGTGGAGGGTAATATGGTGGGTCTTGGGGGTATTGGCTTCCATAAGGTGAATCTTGATTGAACATGGTGGGTTCACAATCATAGCTTGAGTAATAGCCACCTTGATCGTAGGATTGATAGTCATTCACTTGTTGGTAGCCATTTCCATATTCTTGAAAATCATACCCTTCTTGATTACCCCAAGAAGCTTGATAGTGGTCGGGGGACGTCATGTCATACCCTTGGTTCATGGAAGGAGAGGAGTAGCTCATATCAGCTCCCGAGTATGTGGAGTTTAGATCAAACCCCATGCTTGCTCGAAAATCGTAGTCCATACCCGGTTGGAAACCTCTCACCCTAGCAACCGTCCGTTTAAGCGGCTCTAAGTTGCGAGAAGAAGATAGTCACCACCTCTAAGCACAAACTGTAGACTAAGAACAAACGTGAGAAGTCTAGTGCTTTTTGGGCACTAGACAAGAGAGAAATAAACCACACACACACAAGAAGCAAGGTAACAAAAAGAAAAAAGAAAAACACAAACACAAAGACAAAGCCAAGTAATTAGGTAAACAAAGTCTAAACTAGCACCGTCCCCGGCAACGGCGCCAATTTGATGGTGGGGATTTGTCGTGAATCCCAACCGTCAAATAATTAACCGGCAAAACCTAACTAGAGTAGCTAGGGTAAGTCGGGTCGAATCCACGGGGACGGTAGAGGCGTATAGACCAAGGTCGCCTAAATACTAGACTAAGTCAACGAGCTAAGCTAGAGAATGATAAGAGGGAGAGAAGGCTAGACTAAGACTAAAGTACCGGAGAAACAAACAAGGAAAACGGGCTAGGATTAGGTCGGGGTCAAAGGGGTAACGGAATGGTCAAGGAGGAGTTAGAGTGAAGGAGGTAGTAGGGTAATCTAGGTAATCTAACTTAGACTCACCTAGAGGTTCCTCATGGAACCCACTTCGGCGACACACATGACAAAGGAAGGCAAGAAAAACAAGCATTCTAACCTACTTAGTCATTCAAGCATTCCAACAAACATGTGATGTGCATCAACCAAGAGGAAACCCAAATCTTCCACCAATTCCTCCAACAAACCCTTAATCATCCAATTAACACCCTAATCACCTTACTAACCCTAGCAAGAATACTACTCTAACATCATCAAACTAATTCTAACAAGAACAAGAGGAAACAACACAAGAATCAAAACATCCATAATGAAACTAGTGAAAAAGATGAACTAAGAACAATAAGATGAACAAAGATTAAAACTTGGATGAATTAAACAAGATAAAGAGTAAAAAGAGAAGAAGATTGTACCAAACTAGTGAGGAGGAAAGATTGAAACTTGCATTAATGAAGAAAACCCAAAACAAACCACCAAGGTTGTCAAGCTTGGATGGATCTTGAAGAATTCCCTTAATACAAGTACTAAACTAAGATTAACTACTAATTACCGTCTAATCTACACTAATCTAAACTAATCTAACCTAAAAATAGTCTAGGGTTTAGTGGGAAGTGAAGAACACCAGCTTTACAAAACAAGGGAAGAGTATATATAGGGTTACAAATGGAAGTGAGAAGAAAGAAGGGAAGTCCGGCTACAGCTCGCCGGTCCCGACCGGGACGGGGTCATCCCGACCGGGACGGCCGGTGGTCCCGACCGGGACGGGTTGGTCCCGACCGGGACGGCCTGGCAGTGGCTTCTCTAAAAGCGCACTTCATCCCCGACGGGATGAGGTGCATACCCGTCGGGGATGAGTCTTGTAGGCCTCCAATATGACCCTTTTGGTTTCTTCTTGCCTCACATGGACTTCTCATCGATTCTCGGGACTTGGGATCGGGTCTCGGAGGCTTTGGATTGGGTCCCAAGGTCTCGGGGTCGATTCCAAAGCATCGAGTCATCGTTCCTTTACTCCGTTGGCTCCAAAATGTGTATGTATAGAGTCGGAATCGCTCCAACTCTTCTAAATCGGTCTCGGGAACCTGAAACGAACTAAAGGAAGCATAAGAAGCCCATAAATCGCTCCCAAGGAGCAATTCCACAAGAAAAATGGGACCAAAACACTACGAAATAGGCACTACAAACCACACTTATCACTGACCACGAAAAAGGAACTAGGAACTGGGCTTCACCGACCTTGTTCGAGTTACACCACCACTGGAAATCTATTTTCATTTCCCCAGCGGAGTCGCAAAACTATGGACGCTGCCACCCGCTCGCCACGCGCACCCGCGAGGAACCATTACGGCGTCCACACACACGGACCATCGTCTGGAGCGCCTAGCGCCTGGGGGCCGGTCAGATCTCGCGTTCGGGGTGAAGTTTTGGACCTCGATTTTGTTGACGATTTGAATTGTACTAGATAGATGTGGGGACATCTATGTGTCCGATCCATTGAATCGATAAAGATGTGGTCACAAATGTTTAAAGGCCGATATGTTTGGTCTGACGACCTTTTTAGTGAACCGAATTCGTTGCCGATTCACGAGTAATTTTGTGGGATACTCGGAAACCGTTCAAGTAAACTTTAATCCTTAGCCAGCTCAAAGCTGAGTGACTGGGGACCTAATACAGAGACTTGTACCCTTAAGCATTCCATGTCTAGAATGACTCTCATTGCCAATGGTTCTGGTCGTACGGAAACTGTAGATTCTGAGTAAGGGGTGAGGGTACGTATTAGGAAGCCAACGTCCAATAGACGTCAACACCCAATCTTGCCCGCATGTAGCGGCCTCTACAAATTAATCGATGGGCTGATAACTTTGTTCCTAATTGTGGTGGAAATGCGATAAGATCCGTTGTTTTAACCCTATGCCTTTGCTACGTCAGTTTTTTAAGGACGAGTAAGTCTGTTGTCAAAGTAAGTGCTTTCACATTCTTTGCATTCAATTTCACGTGACAAGCAGACCTTGAAAGGATGCACATATGAGAGAAGAGAGTACCAGATAGTATTCGTATTACTAAAATCAGTTTTAATGTGATAATACAGATATTATTCATTCTAATGGTATACCTTACATGGTATTCTGCTTAAAGTGCGTCGATTCGGTATTAATAAGGATGCGTCAAACCACATGTGAGGGGTGGGCATCGAGATTAATACGGGACTGGACCACCGGTTGTTCAGTTTTAGCCCGTTTATGTTTCGGATTTCGTGTTAGGTGGTTTAGCTTGCGATTATGGTAATAAAAGGGGTAAATCATGCGAAAATGGTAAAATGCGAAATGTAAGTAAATCACATTGTATGAGGAATTGCACCCTCAGAGTGTACACTAAACAAGATACTATGTGTAGACGATCGAGAATGGATCTTACGACTACTCGGATTCGATTTAGGTGTTTTAGTAATTGAGGTTGAATTTGTGGATGTTACGTATGTTATACGACGCGTCGTAGAAGTAGTATCCACATGGGCCGGAATCGACGTTATCGAAATGCATAATTAAAGTGCGCTAAGTAAAGTTGTGGTTAGATGATTCCCTAGTGACGATAACGACTTCGATGGGCTGATCCTCCTAGTGTCCTGCGACGATTCCAACAGAGCTTCGCTACAATGAGGCAAGTCAACGAGCCAACACAAGTGCCCTTTTTCGTTCTTGTCGAGTCAGGAAATCGGGGAACTAAGAAGAGTAGTGTTGATTCGTGGGATGTGAATCGAAGAGAAAACGATCGAGTGGATCATGCCTAATGTCGTAGTGCGACGCTAAAGAGGAGTTGCAAGTTGTGTGGAACTCGTAGAGAGGGGAAGTAGAATGAATTGTGTTGTCGATTATGACCGAAGGAGGGGGGATATTTATAGTTTTTCTCGTAGTCAAATCAAGATTTCAGGCGCCACACATCGTGCGACCCAGAATTGGGACACCTGGTTCCAGGTGGTGCAGAACCCGTTTGCCTGAGGGGAGGCGATCGAGATTTTGAAGATCTGATTTGAAAGGTTTCCAAAGAGGAGATTATACGTAATCTTGTGCGTTGCTTGGTCGTTAAAAATCCATTTTACGCCCTAGCACGTGCGCCGTTGGGCCTCGGGCGTGCGTCTAAAGGCTCGACTCGACCTGACGTGCTGACTCGGGTTTGACTTTGCGTATTTCGGGACCGATTCGGAGTCTCGGAGTCGGAATTGACTCTAATTAGTGTCGACGCCACCGTAATGAAAAAATTAAGACCGTCTTGATATTGAATTAATTTTTCCGAGTAATTATTTATATTTAGTCCCCCTTCCTTTTACGGAAGACAGACCTTATGCCATGACACTAAATGGGTTCTAGTGTAGTTCACTCCCCCTTCCCGTAAGTAAGTTCTACATAGACCCTCAATTTGTTTGATGATGCCAGTAGGAAGGACAAAAATCGAGGCCCCGTAGTTATGCAGAGTGTTTAAGACTGATTTCATCAATACAAGTCGCCCAGCATACGAAAGCTTCCTTGCGCCCAATTTCTTTATTCGATCAGTGATCTTATAGACCAAAGGTTGGCAGTCAAGAATTGTGAGTCTAGAGGCTATTATGGGTACTCCAAGATATTTGAAAGGTAAGTTACCTTCTTTACATCCGGATACATTAACGATATCCTGCCTCACAGTTGCCGTTACTCTGCTAAAGTATACATACTCGAATATGGGCTCAAAATATACTTACTCGAATATACATACTCCAACATATACTTACTCGAATATGGGCTCAAAATCATGGGCATTTGGCTTGGGATTTTTACGGAGTACAAATCTCAAAAAATTAACCTCAAAATCAGGGCCAGTGGGTCATTTCGAGTCAAATAAGACTAATTCGGGTCGAATTTGACACCAGGGGCAAAACCGTCTTTTAGCGACTGAGTCAAAACCCGGTCAAAGATATTTTCGAGACATACAAACCAGCCGTGTCACCCCATGAGTCTGTTTTGAGCTCAAACACTACAAAAATCAGCTACAAAAAAGTATTAAACAATTCCGTTAAGGGTAGAATTCGATCTCCAATAGGAATCCTATCCGAACACCCGATCAAACACTCGACCGAGCATGAAATACTCGGCCGAGCATCCCTATTCCAGTCGGCTTCCATGCCTTCTTCGCCAAGCAAACGGAATTATCGTTCCTCTCGACTTCTTACATTTCCTATCCAAAGAGGTAATTCTCATCTAACTACCTCTCCTAGCCAAGGTCGGGAACTCCCCTATAAATAGGCCCCTTGCACAACACAATTGAGACACCTAAGACATCAATTATAACCACAAAAATACACCGACATTCAATAGCAATAATAGCATTAAGTAACCGATATTTCAAACCCGAGATCACGCTGCCTCACACCCGAAGTAACCGGCCACCTCGACCCGACATCCTACACGTCCCATACCACCATAACTCACCTACATTACCTCGACGCTCCCGTGCCTAAGCCACATTCCGACGAGCCCCGTTCCGAGTAAACAAAGCATGTAGGTTGAGGGTGAAAAATCAAACCCGATTTCTCCTTTCTCTCTTCCCTTCTCCCGTCTTTTCCTTCGTCTTTGCGTCGTTGGTCGTCCGTTTTTTTATTAAGGGTCATCTCACATTATTTTCTATAATATCGATACTACAAACTATTTTTATACAAAACAATGTTCTTAAAATACGATATCGATTCTCTAGTCAAATATCGTATCAAAAAAAGAACTAAATCGATCTCGTTGATGCTAAAAAATCGTCCTTTGGTTTTAAATATAATATGACGATTTTGATGCGGAGAGAATCAACATCTTTTCATTCGATTTGTTTTTTTTCTTTTCAAAGCGATTTTCTAAAAAACATTTTTTTCTAAAAACTATTCCGAATATTTGATATCGATTTCATAATCGAATATCGAATATAACGAATATCGAAAATTTAGGTCGAGTATAAGTTAATCTATATTTGTACGCGATTTAATAAAATTATCAATTTTCGGAAAAACAAACTCGAAAACAGGCCGCTATGCGACTCGCACAAGTCCCGTGCGAGCCGCATGGCAGCGTGAGTCGCGCCATCTTCGCGCGGCCTCCTGAAATCCGCAGCCTCGAAACGCAAATCCGTCTTATTTCTTCTAACATCTTTGCTTTATTAAAACGACGATTTTCCTTGGCATATTTCAGGTTTCGATAAATATTTTCTTGACCTCGGTCAACACGTGTTTAATCCATCACGTGTCAAAAAAAATTTTCAAAATCATTCATTCATTGCATCCATATCTTTTATTCAATTTATCAATCGTTACTAATCGTTTGTTCATCCTTTTTTAGCAATCTCTTTTCATCTTTTCATTTGTTTTATTATACTAAAACAAACCTCACATGCTAAAAACAACTTTGACGTTAAACTTTAGATGCATTAAACCGACTTAGCAACCCATTCAATTCTCGCATGTTTAGGGAAAACAATGTTTGTATATCATTTCATCGTTTAACTAACACGCGTATTCGAGAGTCAAACGATATCTTAGTAGAGGCCGCTATGTGCGGGCGGGGTTGGGTGTTCTTTGTGAACTTCCCAACACGTACCCTCACCCCTTACTCAGAACCATGGTTTCCGGATGTCCGAATACATTGGAAACGAGAGTCATTCAATACACGGTATCCATTAATGTCGGTATCGGTATCAAATGCTAAGGGACGAACCCAATAAACTCTGACATCGGAAATGGGCCATACTTTATGCATGGCCCACTACGACATAGAGTGGGTTCGAACGGGCCCAAACTCCCACAAAGTTCGGTGGCGACTCCAACTTCGATTTAAATTTCAATTCGACCCATCTCATATGGAGATTCATTCACCTCCCCAAACCCGCGCGTGGCCGCGTCGGGGTGGACCTATGTCATGTCCACAAAAGTGCCACATATATTTATTATCAGCATTGACGGAAAACCAAGCAACCTGTAGGAACATCACTCGTAGTATACACAATTTCTGTTGAAATAGGCACCCGGTTCATCTCATCAAAGGTACCTCGTAGTAAAGTCCGGGCAAGATGAGTTACTAATCTTCCACCATTAATTGATTTCAAGCGACCTACTTTAGTAACAATCAAACCAAAATGCTTCATAATTAGAGCAGAAATATCTAGATCAAATAAGGGTTGGGATTGGACATTAAGACCCATCCCAATCAACTCAATTTCAGTTTTGGTCACGGCGCCATGTTCGGGACAACCAAAAATCGACCCAGAAACAAATCGTGGCCAAATACGGATTATAGGATGTCGAATGGCCTGACAAGGGACACGCTTAAATTGAGCTGGCAAAGCTTGACCCGTAATAGAATACCAAAGCTGCTGATGACTAAAACAATCGGGGGCACTCAAAACATCACCGGAATCTAGGCCAAAAGTGTCCCGAAATAGTCGGAGGGGGATGGTATGAGTCTTGTTCAATAACCTAAATGTCAGCATAGCAGTAGAGTTGTCATACAGAAAACTGCTAAAGAATTCAAGGGTTAAGTCTTTGTAGGTGGGTAAATTCATATTAAACAGACCACCTATACCAGTACCATCAAAAAATTGCTCTATCAACTCATTGATACCACAGCGACGTAGTAAAACATGGCTAAGAAATCGAGTATGTGTTACTGGTTTGGAAGCCATAATATGGAAGAGTTCTCTCTGCCTTGCCGACCCAAAAATAATGTGCTCATACTCGGTACCGGCGGGAATTCTGGTGGTGGTGATGACGGAGACCCTGATGATTCCATTGCATGCGATGACTCTGATGGAGAATCTGACCGGCGGTTGATGTTTCGCCTTTTTCTTCCAAACACCATGCTGATGAGAGGTAGGGGATGATTGGTTAAGATGATGGGAAAGGCAAGGTGGAGGGCGGATGATGGTTAATATGGTGCAGGTGGGGGAATTTTTTGGGTTTTATGGTAGAGAGAGGTGGGGGGGTTAAGTGAGAGAGAGAGAGAGAGAGAGAGTGAAATGAGGGAATGAGTAGAGAAGGGAGGGGTGGGGTTGTATAAAAAAGGTTCGAAACTCTCATCTGCCTGGTGAACCGACCGGTTTACTTGCGAACCGCTCAGTTTGCATTCGTACCGACCGGTTCGATTTTATACCGATCGGTTCGCCATCGTACCGCTCGGTTTTCCTGCGTACTGAGCGGTTCACCTGTCGCACCTGTATATATTTTTTTTCTTTCAACGAATGTCAGTACCCTCCCTTACGTTCACTCAAAAATAAAATAGAAACTAACACACGACAAAAAGGAAATTACAGAAGTTATAAACACGGGTTGCCTCCCGAGAAGCGCTGATTTTTACGGTCCCGTTCGACCGGTATTACCTCAAGAGGAGAAGGGATGCCGTAGGTAAATCACATCGACATTACCTACGACGGCGTCTTCATGATATAGCTTTAATCGGTGTCCATTGGCCATAAAAACCTCTCCCGAGTCACGCAGTACTTCGATTGCCCCAGATTTCTTGACATTGGTGACGGTGTAACGACTGGACCATTTAGATTGTAACTTACCCGGTAATATGTGAAGATGAGAATTGTGTAGCAAAACTTTGTCACCCTTCTTAAGTTGCTTCGGTAAAATACGTTTATCATGCCACTTCTTCGTGCGCTCTTTATAGACCCGGGAACTCTCATAAGCACTTAGACGAAATTAATCCAATTCTTTCAATTGGAGTAACCGCTTTCTCCCCACTCAGAGTCGGGTCAAAATTAAGCTCTTTGACTGCCCAAAATGCTTTATATTCTAACTCGACGGGAAGATGACATGCCTTACCATATACCAATCGATAGAGAGATGTACCGATGGGTGTCTTGAATGCGGTGCGATAGGCCCATAATGCATAGTCTAGCTTGGTACTATAATCCTTTCTAGATTTAGAAACGACCTTCTCGAGAATTCATTTAATTTCTCGATTAGATACCTCCACTTGTCCGCTCGTTTGAGGATGATAAGCCAATCCGGTACGTTGCATAACACCATATTTGCGCAGTAAAGTCTCCAATCTTTTTTCATGGAAGTGTGACCCTCCATCACTAATAATGGCTCGAGGAACCCCGAACCTAGGAAAAATTATTCTCTTAAAGAGATTTATGACCACCTTAGCATCGTTTGTAGGACAAGCTACCGCCTCGACCCATTTGGACACATAATCCACTGGAACTAGAATATACCGATTACCGAAAAAAGAAGGAAACAGACCTTGATAATCGATTCCCCATACATCAAAAATCTCGACCTCTAGTATACCGGTTTGTGGCATCTCATGTCGTCTAGAAATATTACTGCATCGTGGGCAAGCATCACAAGCAAGGATAAATCCTTGAGCGTCTTTAAATAAAGTCGGCCAATAAAATCCGGATTGTAATACCTTAGCAACGGTGCGAGACGGACCATGATGACCACCAAAAGGAGAAGAATGACAACCCTCCAAGACACCTCTTACTTCCCAATCGGGTACGCACTTCCGAAATATTCCATCCCCGCATTCTCGAAATAGGTAGGGATCATCCCAATAATACTTCCTCACATCAGATAATAATTTCTTCTTTTGTTGATAAGTACAATTAGGAGGAAAATAACCACCAACCAAAAAGTTAGCAAAATCGGCATACCATGCCTCGTTGGTAGTTTACTCGGCAAGGGTGATCGCTAGTAAGGAATCGTCGGGAAAAGAATCATCAATCGGTAGGATTATTCCTTCGTCATCGAATCGGAGCCGTGATAGATGGTCAGCTACAACGTTCTCGGCTCCTTTCTTCCCGAATCTCTAGATCAAATTCTTGAAGTAGTAAGATCCAACGAATTAATCTAGGTTTTGTTTCCTTCTTTGCTAAGAGATACTTCAATGCGGCATGATCTGTATAAACAATCACCTTAGAACCAATGAGATAGGTTCGAAATTTATCGAGGGCATATATGATGGCTAACAACTCCTTGTCCATCGTCGCGTAATTGATCTGAGCTTCGTCTAAAGTCTTACTAGCATAGTAGATAGCGTGTAAAACTTTATCTATTCTCTGACCTAAAACTGCTCCTACGGCGTAGTCGCTTGCATCACACATAATCTTGAAAGGCAGATTCCAATCTGGCGATCGAATGATAGGTGCCGAGATTAATGCCTCCTTAATCCTGTCAAAAGATTCACGACATGCATCAGTAAAGCAAAATGGAGCATCTTTTAGAAGGAGCTGGGTAAGTGGTTTAGCCATTTTAGAGAAGTCATTGATAAAGCGACAATAAAATCCCGCATGACCAAGGAAGCTCCTAACCCCCTTACCATTAGTGGGAGGGGGCAATTAGGGGTGTAAACGAGCCGAGTTGAGCGCGAGCCTGGGGTTGCCCGGCTCGAGCTCGAAAAGCAAAATGGGAGTCTCGGCTCGAGCTCGAGCTCGTCGAGCTTCAAAAACAATGGCTCGAGATCGAGCTCGACAAACGAAACCATGGCTCGAGCTCAACTCGTGGCTCGAGAAAAGGCTCGAATCCGGGCTCGAGTTGAGCTCGACTCGCGGGCTTGAGTTTAACTTGACTCGAGGGCTCGAGTTGAGCTCGACTAGCATGGTGGGTTGGGCTCGAGCTTAATTGCTTAACTTATTTGAATTTTTTACTAATGAAACAAAAATTAAATGAATACATTATTGATTTATGGGTGTCTTAAGCTATTATGAGGAAAGTAGAAATAAAAATACAAATTGAAAAGATGAAAGTTAAGAATCGGTGTCTTGAACATTGTAATTTGCAACGTTATAGTAACAAAATGAAATTCGCCTTAATAAGAGCCGTATATGATACCAAACATTCCGAAACAAAATTAACTACTAAAGACAAAATAATATATTGAAACTAAATAAACTAAATCGATTTAGTTTATAGTTACTCCTTATTTCCCTCCAAAACCGTACATGTGGTATTATATTGGAATTTAGATATTAATTTGGTTTATCTAAGGTAATAAGACTAAACAATATATCGACTAAATTTCTTCACCAAAAAATTTAAGGTAATATGACTAAATCATGATTAACTTTCTTTTTTATGACTAATAAGTATATTTTATTTAGGTAGCAGAACGGAAAATGTAGCTTTAAAATAATATTGAGCCGCTTGCGAGCTATTCGAGCCGAGCTAAGTCTTGCTCGGCTCGACTCATAAATGATCCGAGCCGAGCTCACACGAGTCGAGCTTTGACCGAGCCGATCTTGAGCTGCTCGCGAGCTGTCTCGGCTCATTTACACCCCTAGGCAATTGCTCGATCTACTTGAATGCCCTTAACGGAAACTAAATGACCAAGCACTACTCCCGCGTTGACCATAAAGTGACACTTTTCCCTATTAAGCACCAAGTCAACTTCCTCATGGCGACCTAAAACCTTAGACAAATTCATCAAACAAGAATCAAACTCAGAACCATATACACTGAAATCATCCATAAATACTTCCATAATCGATTCAATGAATTTGGAAAAAATACTAATCATGCATCTCTGAAAAGTGGCTGGAGCGTTACATAATCCGAAGGGCATCTTACGGTAAGCGAAGGTACCATAAGAACAAGTAAAGGTGGTTTTTTTCTTGGTCCTCGGGATGAATGGGGATCTGAAAAAAACCAAAATAGTCATCTAGATAACAAAAATACTTATGACGAGCTAATCATTTCAACATCTGATCAATAAATGGAAGTGGGCAATGGTCTTTTTTAGTGGCGACATTTAATTTTCTATAATCAATACACATGCGCCACCCAGTAACAATTCTTGTAGGAATTAGTTCATTCCTATCATTCTTCACTACCGTGGTGCCTCCTTTCTTTGGCACCACTTGGACCAGACTGACCAATTTAGAGTTAGATATAGCATATATAATACCGGCATCTAGAAGTTTCATAACTTCTTTCTTAACAACTTCTTACATATTCGGGTTCAGTCGACGCTGACCCTGGATAGACACTTTGTGACCGTCTTCGAGATGAATGCGATGCATATAAAAGTCAGGGGAAATACCTTTTAGGTCACTTAAACTATACCCCAAAGCCTTCTTATGTTTCCTCAATATAGTCAATAAATTAGTCAATTGAGACTCAGTCGAAGAATTACTTACTATAACCGGGTTTAGCTCACCCTCATTGTGAAAAGCATACCTGAGATTCGTGGGTAATGGTTTAAGTTCAGGTTTCTGTACCTCGACTGAATAAGAGATATCAAGGTTGACGGTTTCGACCGTCTCAGCTTCTTTCGGTTCTCCTGCATATAAAAGTGCTTTCAGCTCATCTACTTCAGCTTTCCAAATTCCTCCATCACATGTATAACTCGATTCACACATTATTAACTCCAAGGGATCCTTGGTTAAGGATCCGAGTAAAAAAGAATCAATAGTGTCATCAATAGAATCAAAAGTGTCCAAATAATAGCATGACTCATCAGTTATAGGGGCTTTTAAAGCTTTATTAAGATTAACTGTGGCTTTATCTTCCCCTACCTCAAGTGTCAAACTACCGTTTTTGACATCAATAATTGCGTTTGCGGTGTGAAGGAATGGACGACCAAGAATAATAGGGATATGCGTATCCTCAGCAATGTCTAAGACAACAAAGTCAACAGGAAAAAAGAACTTCCCTACCTTAACTGGGACGTCTTCTAAGACACCTAAAGGTCTACGGACTGATCGATCAGCCATTCAAAGCGTGATACTAGTACACTTCAAACCTACCATATCTAACTTCTCACAGATGGAGTAGGGCATAACACTAACACTTGCCCCAAGATCACACAATGCATTATTTACAACATGAGTACCTATAGTGCATGGAATAGAAAAACTATCAGGATCCTTAAGTTTTGGAGGCGATTTGTTTTGAAGGAGTGCACTGCACTCCCTCGTAAAAGCAATCGTCTCGACTTCATTAAAAGAACGCTTCCTAGTAAGTATGTCTTTCATAAATTTAGCATATGCAGGTACTTGAGTGATTAACTCAGTAAATGGAACAGTTACCTGAAGATTCTTCACAACGTCCATGAACTTACTGAATTGACTGTCGATCTTACTGTTCCGTTGACGACCTGGGAATGGGAGCTTCACGTGTTGGGTTGTAGTGGATTTTGGCTGCTCTGATGACTGAACTGATTGGTTTGTCTCTGAACCAGTCGGTTCGCTTTTGTCCCGAGCGGGTTGATTTTGAACCGGCCGGTTCGTATCTGTACCGGTCGGTTCGATTTTGTCCCGACCGGTTTGCGGGTCGTCTTTTGCTTCCTTTACACCCTCGTCTTCTGCCTCCGGCATCTTTGGACCATCGTAGACCGTCCCACTCCTTAAGGTAATAGCATTGATGTGTTCATTCCCTTGTGGTGGATTACCTTGAGGTGGATTTCCCTGAGACGGTAAGGTTCCCGGCTGACGAGTAGCTTGAGAATTAGTTAACTGGGTAACCTATCTTTCGAGTACCTTGTGACTTGTCTGGAATTGAGTCATCATGTTCATCATCATGTTCCTCAGTTCAGCTATTTCAATGGATTGTTGATGCGCCTGGGCTTCCAAGGAAGGAAGTGGGGGAAACTGCTGATGATTATTCTAAATTATGTTTTGCCCTTGAGGTCTTTGAGAATTTTGCTGATTTCCTTGCATTCGACCGTGAGGAGGAACATATGATGAATTGCGAGGTGGGGGTGTTGTAGGATTCAACACATTCTGACTTGCATAAGATAATAGAGCACGGTTATAGCCAGGCTGATTCATATATGGCAAGTTCTGATTTCGTTGGAATGACTGATAAGCATTAACTTGTTCTTGCGTTCCCATTCATTCGTTAGCATGATGTCCCGATACGCCACAGTCATCGCATACTACTTCTTGGGTCATAGCATGCACTCGATGCATTCCTTTATCTGAGTTAGATACTTCGTAGGAATCGAATCGCTTGGTCAAAACAACTAATTGACTAGCGATTGCAGAATCAGTCTCGTTACTACTACCTCGGGTATTGCAGCGTGGATTTCCCCATCGTGCATGATGAGATGCCATATCCTCAATAGTTTGCCATGCTTTATCATCATCAATATTGGATTGGAACCTCCCGTTACAAGCTGAATCAAGAGTGTTACGACAATCATCGTATAAGCCATTATAGAACTGATTGTTGAGGAACCATTCTTCAAACTCATGATGAGGACATTCTTTGACCAGCTTCTTGAATCTTTCCCATGCGTCATGAATATTCTCATGAGGTGTTTGACGAAAATTAGTAATTTGACTTCGTAGCATATTCGTCTTCTGGGGCGGACAATAATGTTTGTTGAAGGCCAATGCAAGAGAATTCTAGTCATTGATTCCAGCTGTGACCTTGTCAAGATCGGTGATCCATTATCTAGCCGCATCACGTAAAGAGAACATGAAAAGCATCTCCGTGACTTGCTCCTGAGTGACTCCTGCAGGAAGCGGAATAGTAGAGCAATAGTCAGTAAAAATTCTCATGTGTTTACCGAGGTCTTCCTTTTCGTCACCACCAAATTGGTTTTTCTCGACTAGGGTAATGAAAGCGGGACGGATCTCGAAAACGCCATTAGTAGTAGTTGAACGTTTAACCAACTTAGGAAGGACAGTCTGTTCCGGCTCGGAGTGGCTAGCAAGTTTAGGCATCTTGAGTAGCGAGGGTGGTAGTAGACGAAGAGGTGGTGAAGTATTGGAAGCGGGAGTGTCCTCTTCTAAGGACTGAGATTCCGCAATGAATTCCTGGTATAGATCTTCCAAAACTGAAAGATCTGTGGTTTCTGCGATCTCCTTGAAGAAGTTTCTTCGCCTACGGAGGGTCTTCTTTGGTTCTGGATCAAATGGATATAATTCTGAACGGGAGCACCTGGGCATAAGCAAGAAACTACAATAAAGGAGTGAGAAACTGTCTCAAGGAATCTGAAAATTCCCTGAGACGAGGAGACATAATCTAGAATCTAAGACAAATAAAAAACAATAAAACAAAACCGTACCCCCGGCAACGGCTCCAAAATTGATAAGGCTAAAGTCGTATCACCTATATCAAAATAACCTAACGAACGACTAACAAATAGCTAGTAGCAAGTAAGGGTCGAACCACAGAGAGATGGATGAATATTGCAAATTATCTATAATTGATTCTAAATTATTCTAATTCCGGTTTGTTTGATTTATAATTAAACTAATGCAATAATGTAAATTAATCGATGTTCTAATAATATTAAAAGATTTAGGATTTTTCGGTTCACTATGTAATTAAATTGGGTAAAGTTAATTAATCATTCAATCAATCAATCACAGTTATTTATTTAGGGCAAAGACACGACCTCTCAGATCTTATGTCAACCTTATGATAGATTCTTACGGGCTCTCGCAACTTACTAGATTATCCTACCCACTTACTTGTAAGTCTAACCTTATCAGGCTTTCGATCTTGGGTTTGGGTTCCTAAACATTCAAGTAGTTCAATGTCTCAAACTAATCGAACAACGATACAAAACAAGTAGTAAGGCAATAACATATGAATGATAAATCAAACAATTAACTAAACCAACATCCCCAATTCAATTAACATAGATCCCCTTTAACTCTAGAAGAATTATTTAGCTACTCATATTAAAGGTTAAAGCAATAAGAGAATTAAACATAATAGACATCAACATAAAAATAAGGGGAAGAGAAATAATACCAATTACGAAGAACTGAAAGATTGAATATTAATTAAAAAGTACCGCTACAAGCTTGCAAAATTCTGATACTGAGAAAGTGTAATTCAAACCTAACCCCAAAGGAGGGTATTTATACTTATTACAAGAGTCTAAATAGGAAATAAGACATAGTTTAATGAAATAATTCCGTAGAGCTTTAATTAAGATAGAATACGGACTCTGTAGACACCCACATTTTGACCGCCAGGTGTCTATAGTAGTTTCCGACAAACACCCGATGATGATCGGACGCTAACATGCTTTAACGTACTCGGAAATGGGCTCGAAATGATGGACATTTGGCCTAGGCATTTAAGGAGTACAAATCTCACAAAACCAACCTCAAAATCAGGCCCAGTGGGTCTTTTCGAGTCAAATAACACTAATTTGGGTCGAATCCGACACCGAGGGTAAAACCGTCTTTTAGCGACCGAGTCAAAACCCGGTCAAAGATATTTTCCGAGACCTCCGGACTGACCGTGACATCTCACGTGTCCGATTCATACTCCAACTCTGCGAAATCATCCATACAAAAAAATAATAAACAATTCCGTTTAAGGTAGAATTCGATCCAGAGTAGGAATCCTATCCGAGAACCGACTCAGACACCTAACCGAGTGCAACCACTCGGCCAAGTACCCACAACCAGCCGGTTTTTCCTCTTTTCTTCTCTTACAAGAAAACGGAATTCTCGTTCTCCTCAGCTTCTTACTCAAGCGGTAATTCTAGCTCAAACAGGAGTCCTATTCAAAAACCGATTCGAGCATCCGACCGAGTGTAAAACACTCGGCCGAAACAACCCAAAACAGTAGCAAACCAGCCGGTTTGCCTTTCTTCCTCCACAAGAAAGCGGAATCCTTATTTCCCTCAAGTTCCCTCGTTTCCTATCCTAAGTGGTAGTCAAACTCTCCTAAGCCAAGGTCGGGAACTCCCTATAAATAGCCCCTTGCATCCACCAATTATCAAACACCAATTACAATTAATTCATACTATCCCCAACATACATAATTCCTGAAAAAACATAATTCTTTAGCATCGAGAAACCGATATTACAAACCCGAAGGAAACCGGTCCCGATATCCGACACCCTTCACACGTCCCACCTAACCGTACCACCCTAACCCAACCGACGTTGCCTCGACACTCCCGTGCCTAGCCACATTCCGACGAGTCCCGATCCGAGTCAACAAGAGCATGTAGGTTGAGGGTGTAATCAAACCCGATTTCTTCCTTTCTCTCCCTTTCTCCTCTTCGTCCGTTTCTTATGGGTCAAGAGTCGTTTTCTTATTATTTTTCTAATATCGTTATTAACGAAAAACTATTTTCATAACGAATATTCTTAAACATACGATATCGATTTTTCTATAATCGAATATCGTATCAAAAAGAATTATATTAAGATTTCGACGATTTCAGAAATCGTTACATCCTTTTTTCGTCAAAATTCTTTTCTTTTACTTTTCGTTCAAAATAACAATTTTCGAACAAAAATATAAAGACGGACAGACCCGCACGCGAGTCGCGCCATGCCCAGGCGACTCGCGCGCAGGCCTGGAATCCGGGATTTCTTTTTTCTACGTTTTCGTTCGTTTTATTATTTATTCTTCGATCGATTTCTAAAATTACATCTTTTCTAAAAACTATTCCAAGTATTTGATATTGACTCCGTAGTCAACTATCGGATATGACGAATATCGATAATATTAAGTCAAGTACGAATCATACAATATTCATACGCGATTTAATAAAAAATCGAGTTTTCCAAAAACCGTTTCCGAAGCAGTCCGCCACGCGACTCGTCGGCGACCCGGGCGAGCCGCGCGGCCGGCTGTCCCAACGCATCTTTTCTCGTTCTTTTTTATTAATTTCGAACTTCGTTTTTTTATACAAAACAACGTTCTTTTCAAACAATATTTTTCAGATTTCGATTAATATTTATTTTTTCTTTTTTCGATTTCGCATATTTTATCTTGCTATTATTATTCACAAATCGACACTAACTCGTTTGTCTGTTTTGTAGCAAATTCATCCTTTTATTTCGTTTGTTTTATTATACTAAAACAAATCTCACATGCTAAATTCAACTTTGACGTTAATCAATTTTCATGCATTAAATTGACTTAGCAACCCATTCAATTTTTCACATGCTTAGAAAACAATGTTTGCATAATCATTCATCGTATTACTAACGCGCGCATTAAAACGTCATTCGATATCCTAGTAGAGGCCGCTAATGTGCGGGCGGGGTTGGGTGTTCTTAGTGAACTTCCCAACACGTACCCTCACCCCTTACTCAGAACCGTGGTTTCCGGATGTCCGAAACCATTGGCAACGAGAGTCATTCAATATACGATTAACCGCTCAAGTCGGCATCTATATCGATATGCAAAAGGGACGAGCCCAATAAACTCTGACATCGGAAATGGGCCGTATTTTGTACACGGCCCACTACGACATAGAGTGGGCTTGAACGGTTCCGAATAACCATAAAATTCGGTGGCGACTCCGACTTCGATTTAAATTTCCATTTGACCATCTCATGGAGATTCATTCGCCTCCCCAAACCCGCGCGTGGCCGCGTCGGGGTGGACCTATGTCATGTCCACAATTTGGCGACTCCGCTGGGGATTTTCTGATGAGTTAATAACCTTCAGTGTCCTCAGGGTGAGACTCGAATAGAAATCGTTTGACTAGTACAATGCGCGTTTTAGTTTTACGGTTCATGCATAAACCCCATTTTCCCGGGCCGGTACTCGTGACCGACGTCCCACTATACCGTTGATATAGTCCAAACTGGTTATGTCAAAGGTGTCCATTAGCCGATTCATATGGGTTTTACGGCATGTCCTAATCTCAACTCGAGTTAGGGAGTCCGCCCCGATTCTTGATAGGCTGTGTACACTGGTATAGACCCTTATAGACTGACCGAGACTTAGCTTAAGAGCATACATGGCGTCATTATACTGTTTCCATGACTACATGCTACTTGATCCACATCTTTTTCAAAACCGTCATTTTTCAAAAATTTGCATCCTTCTCAAAATATCCAATTTCAAAAACCCGGGTCATATACCGAACTTAGGACTTATGATTTTACTTAAAATAGCCCTTTTTCTAGCCGGTATTATGCCCAATTTAAAACTCGAAACTATTTTCGAACTTGCAAAACCGTCGCCCGGTTCGATTTCCGTTTTTTTTCTTTCAAAAAAAAAAAAAAACCGGGCCATCCCCCGAATTTCTCTTCGGGCTTTCAAAAATTCAAAAATTCTAACTTTTCAAAAAAAAAATCAAGCCTGATGACATTTTTAAAAGTCGGGATCCTGTTTTCGATTTTCAAATTTTCGGAAATTCATCTTCGATATACAAAATTCCAAAATTCCAAAAATGCATTTTTTCGAAAATATTCAAATTTTAAAAAAAATCGGAAAGCTGCCGAAATTTAGACTTAAGATTTGACTCAAAACAAGCTTATTTTCTAGCTGGCATGCTGCCCATTTCAAAATTCGAATTTTCAAAATTCAATTTCGATTTAAAATTTTTCGAGATACCAGTTTCGATTTTCAAAATTTTCGAGATACCAGTTCCGATTTTCAAAATCTTCAAGATGCCATTTTCAATTTTCAAATCTTCGAGATGCCGTTTTCGATTTTCAAATCTTCGGGATCTCATCTTCAATTTTCAAATTGTCGGAAATTCCTTTTCTCGATACTCAAGTTTCAAAATTCAAAATATTCAACTTTTCAAAACCCCGGAATGCTACCGAAATTAGGATTTACGATTTGACTCAAAGTAGCCTATTTTCCAGCCGGTATTCTGCCCATTTCAAAACTCGATTTTTTTTTCGAACTTTCAAAATTATGGCCCGATGCACTTTTCCGTTTTTTCGAAAAAATTGGGCCATCCACCGAGACTTCTCGGATTTTCCAAAAAAAAAATCCCTTTTTCAAAACCTTCCTCTTCTTAAGACTTCCCGTATTTAGCAGTGTCGGGTCGTGTCATAAGTCGTTGAAGTCTCTAGCGTCGAAACTCCGTCGATCTTACATCACGGATTTCCCCCCTATCCTAGTCCGCCTTATTTTACCAAGGCAAGGCCCAACTATGTAGGACATACTCCTACAAAAGTTGGCCCAGTTACACAATCGAGTCTAAAGTCTGGGAATGTCTCACGTAACAGGGCCCAGCCCACACAGCTGGATCCTAAGGGAGACCCACCTTTCACGAGTCACCCGTTTAGGTGTCATTTCCGAGTCATTTCCTTTTCAGGCTTTTCCCGTTTGGGGGCTACCCTTCAGCTGAGGGATCAATCACAATTGCTCTAAGGGTCATCTCTTGCACGTGTTGTCTCACATATCCCACTTTTGAGTCACTTAGATGTCACACCATCTGAGTCTCTAGCCTTACTCAGGGGGTTGTCCTCCACCCAAGCAGTCAACCACGGTTACCCTAGAGAGTACCCTACGTTCATCCTACACCGGCGTCCTTATGATGCCTTCTTCGAGTCGTACCCACGCTACGAATACTCGGGTCATCTAGGGTTAGGTCACCACGGTTGGTCCAACCACGCGACACGGTCAAATACGGTCGCCCCATTTTCGGACTCATCCTTGTACAGCTCGAGTCTCGTGGTCGAGTCTAGGTCACAGTCATAGCCCGGTCATAGAATCTTAGTCATTCCCGCCCCCGGGCCGTACCTAGTTTGACTCTCTCTCTTGCATTTGCGCAAAACCGAGCTTAGGCGAGTTCTAACACCTGTCGTTTCTTCCGATCAGGGACCCTATGAACGAGACGCTACTAGACCATAACAAATCTCGCACCGTCGAGAAAGGGGATATCCAAGGAAGCATGCTTATGCTATCTTGCTCCATTAACAATATCTTTTCGAAAATCAATACCGCCCTAGATAACCTAAATGCCAGGGTGACCACCATCGAAGAAGACCTTGTAAGAACCCGAGCCCGTCTAACACAACTAGAGCGGGTAAGACAGCCTATCACCCAACTGAGCCATTTAAAGGGTGAACACTCTTACGAAACTGTCCGGTATCCTCAAGATGGCAAGGCCGAGAGAGGTAACCCTCAAGTCACCTCTCCAAAAATCAAGAACCAGTCAAAGGAAAGGACATTTACCCACTTGGATATGTCCTACACCGCCGCTTTCCGGAGGTTGGTTCCGAAGGGCCTAATACTACCTATAGGCCCAACAGTCGACCCACCTTTGGAAAAACGCTCCAAAGCATGGAACGACGAGCATTACTGCAAATTCCACAGAGGGAGGGGACACGATACAGAACGGTGCTGGAAACTGAAACACCTCATTCAGGACTTCCTCGATGCCGGGAAAACTCCCGTTTTGGAAACATTGTCACTTGCAAAGCCCCTCATGGACTATACAGGGCCCGATGACCAAAGCATCCAATCTACCTCTTATGCATCCAAGAGTCCGGATTTGATTTAAGTCCAGTCTGAGTTCGAGTCTAGGATATACTATTTATTTCTATTTCAAAGTCAGAGTCAGAGTCAATTGTATTCTGTCCTCTTTTTCAAAATTCAATAAAATCAGCTTTTCTATTTCTCATATATACTTTCCTTATGTGTTTCCGAGAACATGATGAACACCATCATACACTGTGAGCACACGCACGTGACTATTATAGGCACATCTATAATGACTGCAGGGAATCGAGACCCGTGTTTTCCTTTACCTATTCCATGTCTGACATAGGAAGCCACATAACTACCCTTAGCAGGAGCGGTATCGAATCCAATGACAAATCTAGGTAGTCTCCTAGTTTGGGTTCAAGACGGGAGGCAAGCCCATTTCCCACAATAAAACACCCATCCAATAAGACTAACCGATCCCTACCTTAGGTGTTAGTCTGACCAGCCAAAAAAAAAAAAGCAAAAGGCCAAAATAAAAGAGCTGGCCATGATAAAAAAAAACTGGACAAAAAAAAGTCCAATACAAGAAAAAGCAAAAGGCCAAAACAAAAAAGCAGGCCATTATCAAAAAAAAAGAGGCACCCATGACCGAGGTTAAGCGGTCAATCCAAATGAAGAATCCCGAGACCGGGGCTAAGAGGTCAACCAAAAAAATATTCAAACAAACCATGACCGTAGTGAAAACGATCAATTCAAAATTATCAATACTCATACCATCCAATAAAGGAGAGACAATCAAACTGGTCAGCTAACACCACATTTAGCCTTCCCACATTACAACCCTCAAGACCTTCCCGAGACCCAGGCCAGAGACAGCCCGGAATTTTGAGGATTCAAGCTCCATAGGATACCCCTAACCATTAGGGCCAGACATGGAAATCTGATTTCGCATTATCAAAACTTATCCCGATCAAAGTTCGAGCCATTTTACTCGACTTCCCCTTTTACATAACAAAATTTACAATCACCATATGCAAACCCGAGAGCAAAACTCGTCAAATCTCCCCGAGAGCAAAACTCGTCAAATCCCCCGAGAGCAAAACTCGTCAAATCCCTCCGAGAGCAAAACTCGTCAAATCCCCCGAGAGCAAAACTCGTCAAATCCCTCTGAGAGCAAAACTCGTCAAATCCCCCGAGAGCAAAACTCGTCAAATCCCCGAGAGCAAAACTCGTTAAAATCCCCGAGAGCAAAACTCGTTAAAATCCCCGAGAGCAGAACTCGTTAAAATCCCATCCCAATTCTTCTCATTCAAACCAGTTACCAACCCCAAACACGGGAACTCAACTTGCGGTCGGCACAGAACATGCCCAAATAGTGCACACCACCTCTGGGGGCTATCCCGGAGAACGCTCACAGTCACAGGATCAACATCCTAACTATTCTAGCCCTTTGATCAAGACATCACTGGGAATGCACCTAGCCTACACCATTGCTATGGCTAGTTACACACAAAGCCCTAATAAACTAGGCACCATAATCCACTGAACTACGGCTTGGTTTGATTTCACCACACGTGAATACGTAGGCAGCCTTTCAACAGAGGCACAACCACCCACATTGACACACATTCAAAAAGCACCATCATTCCGGTCACGACACTGTCATGTTCTCGACAGTTAGCTTTGTCATTCTGGGGGCTTCTCCTAGGCAGAAGTTCTCCATCCACTCACATAATCCAAATACATTCAAAATCTAGCCTCCTTTCTATAGTGTGTCCTAGTACTCGGCTCAGTCGAGGACAAGAATCTGTCAGGACTCGAGGCAATACCCACCTTGGAAATGTACCCAAAAATCAAAAATCCAGAAGAGCACTAGTCTACAACATTGCCACTGCCAAGGCCCTCAAAAAACAGTCTCATTACAGACTATTGCAATCCCCCCATAGCACAACCTTCCTATTCTGAGGATTCGACCGTGTTGTCACTCGCCTAGGCTACGGAATAGCGCAACTTAAGAGTCTTGTCATCTTAGGTGGCCCACCTCCTTACCAAGTCACGGTCCAACCCTTAGAGAGTCCAAGTCGTGTCTGTCAACTCGTCCTGTTGCGTCCAGAGTCGAGTCTGTCGGTAGGCCTCTCTTTTCAAAGTCTCATTTTAAAATTTGCAAAAACTTAGCCATTTGAAAAAATCCTTTTCGACAAGGTCAAATTTCAGTCTATTTAAACGGCAATCTTCTTTTTTCACCTCTTCTAATTTTGGAAACCTATCTCCTAGCACGTGAGTTGCTTTCAGGACTTCGATTTCAAAATGTAGCAAAAAAATTTTTATTCCCCAGCACGAGTCATTTTTCCTACAAATGTTACATGCAAAATTTTGCAGCTTTGCATAAATATGTACAGGACGACTCAAGCAGGAACATGCGATTTGCATAACTCCCCAACGGCATTTAACAGGATGAGCCCACATACAGGCCCATTTTAAAGTCTCATATGACGAGTTCAATTCCCCACGGAGTTATCATCATCAATTCAGGTACATTTCTAGCCCATGGCCGGCGGGCCCTCCACGCAGGTCTAATGGACCTTAAACGACCCGACCGGAAGCTGCCAGGTTTTAATCCTTGATTGACCTGGTAGCTACTCTGACTTTCGCCCTGTCCAAGCCTCAGTCAGAGTGGGGGCTCTGTAGACACCCACATTTTGACCGCCAGGTGTCTATAGTAGTTTCCGACAAACACCCGATGATGATCGGACGCTAACATGCTTTAACGTACTCGGAAATGGGCTCGAAATGATGGACATTTGGCCTAGGCATTTAAGGAGTACCAATCTCACAAAACCAACCTCAAAATCAGGCCCAGTGGGTCTTTTCGAGTCAAATAACACTAATTTGGGTCGAATCCGACACCGAGGGTAAAACCGTCTTTTAGCGACCGAGTCAAAACCCGGTCAAAGATATTTTCCGAGACCTCCGGACTGACCGTGACATCTCACGTGTCCGATTCATACTCCAACTCTGCGAAATCATCCATACAAAAAAATAATAAACAATTCCGTTTAAGGTAGAATTCGATCCCGAGTAGGAATCCTATCCGAGAACCGACTCAGACACCTAACCGAGTGCAACCACTCGGCCAAGTACCCACAACCAGCCGGTTTTTCCTCTTTTCTTCTCTTACAAGAAAACGGAATTCTCGTTCTCCTCAGCTTCTTACTCAAGCGGTAATTCTAGCTCAAACAGGAGTCCTATTCAAAAACCGATTCGAGCATCCGACCGAGTGTAAAACACTCGGCCGAAACAGCCCAAAACAGTAGCAAACCAGCCGGTTTGCCTTTCTTCCTCCACAAGAAAGCGGAATCCTTATTTCCCTCAAGTTCCCTCGTTTCCTATCCTAAGTGGTAGTCAAACTCTCCTAAGCCAAGGTCGGGAACTCCCTATAAATAGCCCCTTGCATCCACCAATTATCAAACACCAATTACAATTAATTCATACTATCCCCAACATACATAATTCCTGAAAAAACATAATTCTTTAGCATCGAGAAACCGATATTACAAACCCGAAGGAAACCGGTCCCGATATCCGACACCCTTCACACGTCCCACCTAACCGTACCACCCTAACCCAACCGACGTTGCCTCGACACTCCCGTGCCTAGCCACATTCCGACGAGTCCCGATCCGAGTCAACAAGAGCATGTAGGTTGAGGGTGTAATCAAACCCGATTTCTTCCTTTCTCTCCCTTTCTCCTCTTCGTCCGTTTCTTATGGGTCAAGAGTCGTTTTCTTATTATTTTTCTAATATCGTTATTAACGAAAAACTATTTTCATAACGAATATTCTTAAACATACGATATCGATTTTTCTATAATCGAATATCGTATCAAAAAGAATTATATTAAGATTTCGACGATTTCCGAAATCGTTACATCCTTTTTTCGTCAAAATTCTTTTCTTTTACTTTTCGTTCAAAATAACAATTTTCGAACAAAAATATAAAGACGGACAGACCCGCACGCGAGTCGCGCCATGCCCAGGCGACTCGCGCGCAGGCCTGGAATCCGGGATTTCTTTTTTCTACGTTTTCGTTCGTTTTATTATTTATTCTTCGATCGATTTCTAAAATTACATCTTTTCTAAAAACTATTCCAAGTATTTGATATTGACTCCGTAGTCAACTATCGGATATGACGAATATCGATAATATTAAGTCAAGTACGAATCATACAATATTCATACGCGATTTAATAAAAAATCGAGTTTTCCAAAAACCGTTTCCGAAGCAGTCCGCCACGCGACTCGTCGGCGACCCGGGCGAGCCGCGCGGCCGGCTGTCCCAACGCATCTTTTCTCGTTCTTTTTTATTAATTTCGAACTTCGTTTTTTTATAAAAAACAACGTTCTTTTCAAACAATATTTTTCAGATTTCGATTAATATTTATTTTTTCTTTTTTCGATTTCGCATATTTTATCTTGCTATTATTATTCACAAATCGACACTAACTCGTTTGTCTGTTTTGTAGCAAATTCATCCTTTTATTTCGTTTGTTTTATTATACTAAAACAAATCTCACATGCTAAATTCAACTTTGACGTTAATCAATTTTCATGCATTAAATTGACTTAGCAACCCATTCAGTTTTTCACATGCTTAGAAAACAATGTTTGCATAATCATTCATCGTATTACTAACGCGCGCATTAAAACGTCATTCGATATCCTAGTAGAGGCCGCTAATGTGCGGGCGGGGTTGGGTGTTCTTAGTGAACTTCCCAACACGTACCCTCACCCCTTAGTCAGAACCGTGGTTTTCGGATGTCCGAAACCATTGGCAACGAGAGTCATTCAATATACGATTAACCGCTCAAGTCGGCATCTATATCGATATGCAAAAGGGACGAGCCCAATAAACTCTGACATCGGAAATGGGCCGTATTTTGTACACGGCCCACTACGACATAGAGTGGGCTCGAACGGTTCCGAATAACCATAAAATTCGGTGGCGACTCCGACTTCGATTTAAATTTCCATTTGACCATCTCATGGAGATTCATTCGCCTCCCCAAACCCGCGCGTGGCCGCGTCGGGGTGGACCTATGTCATGTCCACAGACTCTTCAGCAGTATTAGGAAAGTCCAATTAATATGCAGCGACCCGCCCGGTTTAGAATCAACCCGACCGGTTTACAAACGAACCGATCGGTTCAACTTCAAACCGATCAGTTCGGTATCAAACCGACCGGTTCGGCCGTAACCCGCCTTATCGCCTTGTTTCTCTTGTTTTCTTCATTTGTAGCTCTTAACTCCGTCTTTTACTATGTTTCCTGCCAAAACATAAACGAAATACTCGGCATAACAAACTACGGATAAATGCTACCAAAACTATTCTTAAGGCATGTGAAATCGGTAAAAACGGAGGATAAAATGAGACTAAATATGTATATGAACTGAGTTCATCAACTAACTGGGTAGCTAGGGTAAGTCGGGTATCGAATCCACAACGACGGTGAGCTAAATAAAAAGTCTCGGTCTAGTTAAAGTTTTAGTCGTAGAATTTCGGTTTGGGTTGAATATGTCTAAACTAATGAACTGAACTAACAAAAAAGGAAAACAATAACAAATATAATAAAGGGAACTAGAGTCAAGGTCAACAAGGTAGTCTCAAGGGAGTTGTCGGACTCATAAAGTAGTTGATTAAGGTCAGTAATAGGCATAAGATAGGCTCTCTCGAGTCTCTATCTACCATAGGACGGTCCTAGCGGACTCTTGCTACTTACTAGGTCGACCTACTCCTATGAACGTAAGTCTAACCTAAACTCCGCTCTCGATCTTAAGTTCAGGTCAAATAAATTGATTAACTAATCTGGCCAGGACAAGTGAATCATAAAGATATAACATTCAACGGAGATTAATAACGATTAATCAACAACTAAATCAACTCAAGACAAAACACCAATTAAGACGAACCATGCTAACCCTAGCCCTAGAAGTTTCTACTCTATCATGATTGAAACTAAAGTAATTAAATTACCCAATCATAATAATAAATCAAATTAAACGATAAAGACACAGGCCGCTTTAATAAAATTAATAACTGAAATAAACTAACATGAACTAGAAATAAATAATTAAAAAAATATACTAATTGAAACAGAAATCTTGAACAATTGAAAAATAAACATAACGAAAAGATTGAATCCACTTACGACTATTACCGTATGTCTAATGCTACATCGCTAATGCACTATAGAAAATAAGGCTCCAAAAGATACCCCATATGTAAATCCACGGGAGTACTACTATATATTCCATCGTAATGCCCCTCAGAGAAACTCCAATTCAAGAAAACTACACTTTTATAATCTAATCTCCCCCAAGCAAGAGATACGCTTAAAAGCATATGTGTGGCCTTTTATCTGCTGTGCCTTGGGCATGATATTCCTCCCTCAATGTGATCGTGGCCACGTGTGTAATAATTTGGTACGTGGGCTTGGGAATCCAATTGAGTTGGCCCTATTTGACCTATATCTCATCGTGTTTGGCTTCATTTTCGTTGTTTCTTGACTCATCTTGACTCATCTTTACTTGGTTACTCCCGAATGTTACCCATAAAATATAAACGAGACAAAACAGTACCAAATCCTCGAAAAATAACACTTATTACTACAATTATAACTAAAACAACTAACGGACCCTAATTAACACTTAATAACATATAATGAGCTATATAATAGTCATAGAACACAAAATCGCACTAAATAATGGGTGAAAGTAAGAGTAAAATCACTAGTAAATTAACACTTATCAAACTCCCCCACACTTAACTCTTATTCGTCCTCGAGTAAGCTCACTAAACCAAACTAACGACCTTTAACGAAAAACACTAGAAAAGCTAACAGAGACAAACTAATTACACAAAAAATTTACATCACAAACTTTCTAATCAAAAGTCAAAAATTTAATATTCAACTCAAGTATAAACAATGATATTCAAACACTCAGACGGCTCCAATCGACACTATACATCCATCGGTTTCGGTCCATGCTATGTCAAGGGTATGAGATGGAGGCAGAGTGAGTACTCCCATGAAATTACTAACACTAAAAAAACTCATCTCGTCTCAAAGAGTCGAGGATCGTTCTAATGATCCAAGCGAAAGAGTAAACGATCCAAAATGAGATAATAAATTAAAAATAACTACTTTTTTTTTTCTTTCATTTTTCTTTTCATTTTTTTCTTTTCATCTCCCCCTTATTTCTTTCTTTTTGATATTTTAATGATTTTTTTTCGGTGCTTACAAACAAGCACTTATTTTGTGGAAGGATCGTTCAAAATTTGTAACTTCGCCCTTTCTCTAATAAAATATGATAAATAGAATGGATTGCAAAAAAGGAAGTCACTTGTATCACCGTCACCTAGACAACTCAACTAGTGTCACATCAAATCATGGGAGGTGGAAAATGGAACAAGTGAAGTACACACCCTCGAGCGACTTAAAGTAGGAGACCAATTGATATATAATGAACAATTGCAACGATCGTGTGTCTAAAAATCATTATTTACACAAAAAGTTACAAGTTAGAAAAACGACTCAATCAAAGAAAACGAGTGAAAAAACGAAAAAAAAAATGTTTTTGGATTTTCGACAAAAAAAATTTTAGCGAAAAATAAAACAAAAATAATAATAACTACGACACAAAAAAAGACAACAAATACTCCAATCAACCAACAATAACTCCTCCCCCACACTTAAATCGGACATTGTCCTCAATGTTCAAGAACTAGGAAGGGAAAGGAGAAATGGTGAGTAAAGATGTAACACCCGCTATTTTTCCTAAGCATTTTATTCTTTCTATTAGGACTTCGTCTTAACTCTGTCACTTTTGGCCTCATATTTTATCATTTTACTAAGCTTTATTTTAATTTTTGAGTTTAATAATTTCTATTTTTAATTTTAAAGATTTAAAATTCTTTTAAATCCATTTATTTGGTTTCTTCGTAAACTAAGTAATTTTTCCGCGAGGAATTCTATTTCTCTCCGAATTGACATTTTTAAGCTTGGATTTAAGTTATTCCTTTTTCCTAAAAATGTTTGAATACGTTTATGGAATATTTTCTACTAGGATATATTTTAGTTACTAAAAACAAGCCATTTATGATTTTATTACGAAGCTTCGCGAATAATTATTTTCTTACGCGAGGTTTACTCGAATTACTTTGAAATGCCTTTAACTATTTTACGATTATACTTTTTATCAACTTATAAATTATTTGAGACTGTTTTCTCACATTTTGGACCGGCTAAGCTCTTGGTCACAAGTTTTATTACATTTTATTTAAACGATTCATTTTATCACATTAAAACGTAATCATATGATAAATCATTTTCATTCATTGTAGCATTTATGTCAAAGCTTTTCTTACTCCCTCTCTTATCCCAATTGGCCGGCCAACTTATGGACTAGGTACATTTTTGTATTCCTTTTTTTTGAAGCCTTAATTCATGCTTACTCTTTTAAGTATTGTATCACTCATCTCCACCTTTACTCTCTACATTCATTTCTTTTACATTCACCAAAAATATTCATCACTCTCTTCTCCTCTCTTTTGGCCGTGTGACCCTTAGCCATTCTAGGCAAATTTTTGCTCCATTTCTAGTCTCAATCGCATCATTCTTATCGTCATAATCATCCTCTTTCCGATTCCTTCGTTAAGGTATTAATCGACATCATTTTCGATCAATTTTTACCTTGTTTTTTTTAGTTTTCTCATGGTATTTTTCTGCCATGATTTACGTGTTTGGTAGGATTTCTGGACGATCCCGAAGCCGACGAATACATCGTTGATTCAGACTTGGAGTAGGGGTAACGTCGATGTTACTCGGTATTACAAGATTTTAATTGAGTATTTGCATGTATATATTTTTATATTTTATTTTGGCAATATACGTATGTCACGAATTCTGGAAAATTTTTAAAGTTGAAATTTTGCATGTTTCGATATTTTTATCGCTTTTACGAGATTAACGATTAAATTGTTATATTAATTTGTAAAATCGTAATAATCGGCCTAAACATGTAATATATATTTATATTCTGGAAAAATGTTGTTTTTGATGATTTTTAGTAATTTAGTATTTTTCTGATATTTTTATATCGATTATTGAATTATTATCGTTTTCGGACAAAAACGATTAAAAACCGATTTTTAGTTCTAGTACTTAAACATTTTATTTTAATCTGATTTTTGACGTGGTAAAACTTTCTGGTGAAATAGAATTTTATGAATTTTCTCATAATTTTTCGGAATTGTTAAGTGGATGAATTAATTAATCACTTTAAATCATCGTTTATCGTTAAAAACCGTGTTTGTTGTTTAAATTCTCGATTTCTGGTCTTTAGTTTAAATCTGGAAAAATTTATGATTCTGATGATTTCATATTAAAATGTGTTATTATGATTTTTAGTGCCTTAATAAAATGTTAGGAACGATAGGTTTATTAATAAAATCTTTAATTGCGAAAACGGGTTTAAATGACGGTTTTATTGAAATTTGTCGAATCTGGGTTTTGGAAAAATCTGGAAAAATTTATATTCTGTAAAATTAGGATTTTAAAGTGTAATAATAATTTTTGGATATTAATACTTAAATCGTTTTGTAATTACTATTTTTATTAATCGTTATTGTCGAGATTGGACGATTAACGAGAAAACGCTCTAAAAACCGAGTTTTTAGAATTCTGGAAATTTTCTTTTCTGGACAGAATGTCCATAAATATGATTTAACTATTTTACGTAATTTTTGTACTATTTATTATAGTCTTTAATTAATAAATATTGATTTCGGACAAATTGTGATTTATCGTTAAATGCTTCGTATTAACTAAAAGGATTATTTTTCCAGCAATTTTGAAAGTATTAAATCTGAAACTTTAAGATCTAAATCATCTCTTAACATATTCTAAATATATTCAATGGTTTAATTAAATAAAAGACGTTAAAAGATTTAATTTGACATTTGTCGTAAAATCCTATTTATAACTTTATTGTCGAAGCTAATAATAATTAGGGAATTTTAGCTTTATAACTTTTGAAAACACCCTAATTAGTAATATTAAAATGTTTAAGACATTTTTAATCATCTTATAACACTTGTACGATATTTTAATAGTTTCATAAAATCAAATGTTCTTACTTTAATAATTAATATCGTTAAGGCCGAAAGTATTAGTTTTATAAATCTATATCGTTTACTAAAATGTGGTATTAGTATGAACTAATATTTTCACTACTTTGATATGATGCTATTTTTAAATAGAAGTTTCCTAAAATAGAAGTTTCCTAAAATAGAAGTTTCCTAAAATAGAAAGTTTCCTCTTTTAGAATATAAATGTTTACTTCTTTTATCCTCATATTGTTTATGATGAATACATGTTTTAAATATCGATAATGGTTTGTTTTGGAGTTATGGAATAAGAACAAGTGTGGGTTTAGAGTAATATAGTCTGGGGTGTACGTTTTGCCATCAACTATAAAGCTGGTGTGTCTATGTTGAGACACATTGGTCGTTGAACTGAGCATGGTTTGTGCTCAGGAGTGTGTATATTTTGACCTTAAACTTAGATATCGCATCGTGTAAGTCGCCGTCGGGTTGAACTGGATTACGGTTGGTGTCCAGGAGGGGTGTACATTACTTAAGCCAGGACCTCGCTGCACGCAGTCCTGTTATAGTTGAGTTGCCTAGTTAGAGACCAAAGTCTAATTTGTTTTGACTAAGTTCTCGAAACTAGTTTTTAGTATTATCCTAGTGAAAGTCTAGATTCTACATTAATCCTATCCATAACGCCATTTTGATTATTTTATTATTATCGATATAAATTGGTTTGCAGGTTGGCAAATATGTTTATGTTTCTTCGGCAACCCTTTTAATTAATTTGTTTTACGCTAAAGCTTATTTTATTACGCTGTTTTAATGTTTTCCAATTTTATTATTTTCCTATATTAGTAATTACTGTTTTAAAATCCTGTTATACGGCTGGGAGAACGTTGACGTTGCTCCCCACTGATTGTGGCTGTTATGTTTTAACATGGCAGGTATACGTGTTTATTTTCCGGTGGGTGTGGGCTAGCGAGCAGTCTTGGATCCTGCTGAATTTTTTTTAAAATCATGTCTTGAGGATTGTTAACCTTTTTATGGATTGTTTTTATATTTTAGCCATTTTTATGTATGGCGCATGTTTGACTTTACCAATTTAATTTATTAAGACATAGTCCTGTGTGTTTTAATCCCGACTCTACAGTGTTTCCGCCACTGTATCGCGCTAGAATTTTTAAGGGATTACAGTTGGTATCAGAGCATCACTGCTCCCAACGCTTACACCTGAAATTAGGGAAAATACCAGTAAATTATTTAAACAGTAAATAAAAATATTGTTAGATATGGGTAGAAACAAATAAGGACTTATTTGTTTAGCTTTCTTGTTCCTGAAACTCAATGGTTAGCATTGAATATTTGTTTCATATGTCCAAGAAGAAGACGATGAGTGGACAAGATGTTGACTTGATGCTGCTCCAGATCGAGACAAGGCTTGCTTAGAACTCTCAACGCCTGCTGACTCGAGTGGACAACTTGGTGCTCCAAGAAAGATGTCGATGGTAATTTTTAGCTCCGGTTCAGTTTACTTAAGCTACAGGCCAGATGATCAAGAGTCGATTCCTGTTCCGTGATGTCGCAGTAGATCCAGATGGAGCGACCCAATACTTATGTGCTCGTTCCTCTACAAGAAGATGAAGTAAGCCTTTTGGATCCCACGTGAACTCTGGAGGCCCGAAGATTCTCCTCTGGTTCAAGAACTTAGTAATATAGGATCATTGATTCTTTTCTTCTTTCCTCTACTTCTTCTAATTCTTCTCTTTTATATTCTCTTCTTCATCCGCTTGGTGAATCTTTGTTATATTCTTCTACTCTACCATCTCTCTCTTGAGATTCTTTGGCTAGACCGATTTCCGTCTCAGTGAACCCCGTGAAAGGATATAGATGTTTTAGGTTTAGTAAACCCTTGTTACCTATGGCTTGAGGGTTCTGAGTTATACCCTGTTATCTATCTTAGTAAGCTTTTGAGGATCGATTTGAATGATAAATTGTCAATTAATGGAATTAGGTTGGTACTTTACACACTGAACTTTGGGTTATAGGTTACTTGATTATTTGGAGGACTTAGAGTTGAATATATTTTGGGGTAGTAAGAGTATATTGTATTTGATGGATACCTAGTACCTAATTTAACCTAGAACCGAACCAAGTGTAGATAATAATAGTATTTTGGGATTCCTACCTAATGCTTATTTGATGGATGCATCGTGAATATTCGGGATCATAGAGTGTTGGTTAAAGTGTTAACCTGAATGTTGTGGTACCATAAAAGGTTTTCATTAATACCGTTAGAAATTTTGGTTAACATAGATTACCCTTGTTTCTTAAGGATTAGATCGTTGATCGTTGTTTAAGGTTGTAAGCTATGAACTTTGGAGTTGAGTGATCTAAAATTGGATAAATTGTTGTTAACCTTGAAAAGGAGAAACATATTGCCATTAGAGGTTGGAGTTATCGCATTGTTTTGAGAAATACTTAATGCGAATCATCTTAATGGATTTATAGTTCAGAACCTTAGACCAACGAGATTGTGGCTTCGTTGAGTTATTAAATACTTTGTGGTTACACCATTACGATTAGAAATTTGATGGACTTCTCAGAAACATTAATCGAATGACGTGTTTGGAGATGTGAGTGTTTGCGCCATTACCTATAGGTTTGAGCGTGTGTGAAGATTTATTGTACTTCCCCAACTTCTGTACTTGTGGTATTATAAAGATGTTGGTGATCATTTTTGAGGATTTCGTGTCCGAACATTGTTAATTGGTGGATTTTATTTAGTCTTCCTTACTCGAGAAATGTGAGGTATACCTCGAGTTCAGACCTTATGAGCTTTAAATTTATGAACATTAATGATTACGAGTTTGGGTATGTTTTGATAACCGTTGGAATCTTAATTAAAGGATTAGTCTAAATCATTTGTGGTTTCTTACTATACCAATTGAAAGATTATTTAAGTATGTAAGACTTAATTTTGGAGGTTGTAGATTGAGTAGGACCACCCTGTACTGATATTGGACTTAGCATTATTTGATGGGCCAATTAGGAACCCGTGTGGGAGTCGTGCTAGGAATCTCGAGATGGTTAATTTCTTCTATAATCCTCGAGAGGTATGTTTGACTCTCAACTTCGTCCTTCTTTCTGCTTCTCTCGAACTCCGTTACCGTAACTGCTGCCAATCCCTTTAACCTTTACCGATTTTGAAAACTCTTATTTTAATTTATTGTTTATCCTTGACTCTATTTATCCGTTCATTATTTCCCCGAACTCATGAAAAGTTTGACTAATTTAAAATTTTTGATTTTCGTTAAATTTTAACATTTTGAAGCATAATTTCAAATTTTAAAACTCCCCATTTTGTAAAAACTTTGAGCAATTTAACATTTTGGGTTATCGTGAAATTTTAACATTTTGAGTTATGATTTCTATTTATGAAACTCCCCGTGATGTAAAAAAAAAATTTTTTTTTTTTTTTGACTAAATTAAACTTTTCAGATATCGTGAAATTTAACATTTTTGAATTTAAGAACTTTATACTTCACTTTTGTTTTATCGTTGGTTGATAACTATATCTAGATCAGTTTCAAAATGCCTTAATAATTTATTTTAAATTATTTCAAAATTATTTCATTTTTATTTTCAGGCAATCGGACTTTTATGAAGACTTTCATATTTCCATATTCAATTTCTATATGATTATTACATAAAACGTTTTAACATTGTCGAAATTATTTTATGTTCAAGTTTGGTAACATTTTTGAAAACTTTCATAATTACCTTGATAACATTTTCATAACTTTAATATTTTGAAATTAGTTTCGTTTTATTGTTGGTGGACCTTTGAATCTGTTATTGAAAATGTTTGACGGCTGGTGCGATTTTTATTAACTACAAAATTTGATTTCTCCAAACTAAATTTTGTTTCATCAAAAAAAAAAGGAATAATATCGAATTTCTTAATCAAAATATTTAACTTTTGTTTTCAAAATATTTTGGTTATCCTATTTCCTTCGAGTTTGTATACAAATGTTATTTAACGTTGTTATTTTATCAAATAACTTTACTTTACGATTTCATTAATCAAAAGATTTTAAACTTCGGGTTGGTTAGCCCAATTCTTCTTGGAATAGATATTTGTCTTCGATGCGAGCTAAGCATCCTCAACTCTTCGAGTAAGGTAAACCTCGATTTCCTATCTGCTTATTCTTAGTTTCGAGGACGAAACTTTCTTTTAGTGGGGAGGATTGTAACACCCGCTATTTTTCCTAAGCATTTTATTCTTTCTATTAGGACTTCGTCTTTAACTCTGTCACTTTTGGCCTCATATTTTATCATTTTACTAAGCTTTATTTTAATTTTTGAGTTTAATAATTTCTATTTTTAATTTTAAAGATTTAAAATTCTTTTAAATCCATTTATTTGGTTTCTTCGTAAACTAAGTAATTTTTCCGCGAGGAATTCTATTTCTCTCCGAATTGACATTTTTAAGCTTGGATTTAAGTTATTCCTTTTTCCTAAAAATGTTTGAATACGTTTATGGAATATTTTCTACTAGGATATATTTTAGTTACTAAAAACAAGCCATTTATGATTTTATTACGAAGCTTCGCGAATAATTATTTTCTTACGCGAGGTTTACTCGAATTACTTTGAAATGCCTTTAACTATTTTACGATTATACTTTTTATCAACTTATAAATTATTTGAGACTGTTTTCTCACATTTTGGACCGGCTAAGCTCTTGGTCACAAGTTTTATTACATTTTATTTAAACGATTCATTTTATCACATTAAAACGTAATCATATGATAAATCATTTTCATTCATTGTAGCATTTATGTCAAAGCTTTTCTTACTCCCTCTCTTATCCCAATTGGCCAGCCAACTTATGGACTAGGTACATTTTTGTATTCCTTTTTTTTGAAGCCTTAATTCATGCTTACTCTTTTAAGTATTGTATCACCCATCTCCACCTTTACTCTCTACATTCATTTCTTTTACATTCACCAAAAATATTCATCACTCTCTTCTCCTCTCTTTTGGCCGTGTGACCCTTAGCCATTCTAGGCAAATTTTTGCTCCATTTCTAGTCTCAATCGCATCATTCTTATCGTCATAATCATCCTCTTTCCGATTCCTTCGTTAAGGTATTAATCGACATCATTTTCGATCAATTTTTACCTTGTTTTTTTTAGTTTTCTCATGGTATTTTTCTGCCATGATTTACGTGTTTGGTAGGATTTCTGGACGATCCCGAAGCCGACGAATACATCGTTGATTCAGACTTGGAGTAGGGGTAACGTCGATGTTACTCGGTATTACAAGATTTTAATTGAGTATTTGCATGTATATATTTTTATATTTTATTTTGGCAATATACGTATGTCACGAATTCTGGAAAATTTTTAAAGTTGAAATTTTGCATGTTTCGATATTTTTATCGCTTTTACGAGATTAACGATTAAATTGTTATATTAATTTGTAAAATCGTAATAATCGGCCTAAACATGTAATATATATTTATATTCTTGAAAAATGTTGTTTTTGATGATTTTTAGTAATTTAGTATTTTTCTGATATTTTTATATCGATTATTGAATTATTATCGTTTTCGGACAAAAACGATTAAAAACCGATTTTTAGTTCTAGTACTTAAACATTTTATTTTAATCTGATTTTTGACGTGGTAAAACTTTCTGGTGAAATAGAATTTTATGAATTTTCTCATAATTTTTCGGAATTGTTAAGTGGATGAATTAATTAATCACTTTAAATCATCGTTTATCGTTAAAAACCGTGTTTGTTGTTTAAATTCTCGATTTCTGGTCTTTAGTTTAAATCTGGAAAAATTTATGATTCTGATGATTTCATATTAAAATGTGTTATTATGATTTTTAGTGCCTTAATAAAATGTTAGGAACGATAGGTTTATTAATAAAATCTTTAATTGCGAAAACGGGTTTAAATGACGGTTTTATTGAAATTTGTCGAATCTGGGTTTTGGAAAAATCTGGAAAAATTTATATTCTGTAAAATTAGGATTTTAAAGTGTAATAATAATTTTTGGATATTAATACTTAAATCGTTTTGTAATTACTATTTTTATTAATCGTTATTGTCGAGATTGGACGATTAACGAGAAAACGCTCTAAAAACCGAGTTTTTAGAATTCTGGAAATTTTCTTTTCTGGACAGAATGTCCATAAATATGATTTAAATATTTTACGTAATTTTTGTACTATTTATTATAGTCTTTAATTAATAAATATTGATTTCGGACAAATTGTGATTTATCGTTAAATGCTTCGTATTAACTAAAAGGATTATTTTTCCAGCAATTTTGAAAGTATTAAATCTGAAACTTTAAGATCTAAATCATCTCTTAACATATTCTAAATATATTCAATGGTTTAATTAAATAAAAGACGTTAAAAGATTTAATTTGACATTTGTCGTAAAATCCTATTTATAATTTTATTGTCGAAGCTAATAATAATTAGGGAATTTTAGCTTTATAACTTTTGAAAACACCCTAATTAGTAATATTAAAATGTTTAAGACATTTTTAATCATCTTATAACACTTGTACGATATTTTAATAGTTTCATAAAATCAAATGTTCTTACTTTAATAATTAATATCGTTAAGGCCGAAAGTATTAGTTTTATAAATCTATATCGTTTACTAAAATGTGGTATTAGTATGAACTAATATTTTCACTACTTTGATATGATGCTATTTTTAAATAGAAGTTTCCTAAAATAGAAGTTTCCTAAAATAGAAGTTTCCTAAAATAGAAAGTTTCCTCTTTTAGAATATAAATGTTTACTTCTTTTATCCTCATATTGTTTATGATGAATACATCTTTTAAATATCGATAATGGTTTGTTTTGGAGTTATGGAATAAGAACAAGTGTGGGTTTAGAGTAATATAGTCTGGGGTGTACGTTTTGCCATCAACTATAAAGCTGGTGTGTCTATGTTGAGACACATTGGTCGTTGAACTGAGCATGGTTTGTGCTCAGGAGTGTGTATATTTTGACCTTAAACTTAGATATCGCATCGTGTAAGTCGCCGTCGGGTTGAACTGGATTACGGTTGGTGTCCAGGAGGGGTGTACATTACTTAAGCCAGGACCTCGCTGCACGCAGTCCTGTTATAGTTGAGTTGCCTAGTTAGAGACCAAAGTCTAATTTGTTTTGACTAAGTTCTCGAAACTAGTTTTTAGTATTATCCTAGTGAAAGTCTAGATTCTACATTAATCCTATCCATAACGCCATTTTGATTATTTTATTATTATCGATATAAATTGGTTTGCAGGTTGGCAAATATGTTTATGTTTCTTCGGCAACCCTTTTAATTAATTTGTTTTACGCTAAAGCTTATTTTATTACGCTGTTTTAATGTTTTCCAATTTTATTATTTTCCTATATTAGTAATTACTGTTTTAAAATCCTGTTATACGGCTGGGAGAACGTTGACGTTGCTCCCCACTGATTGTGGCTGTTATGTTTTAACATGGCAGGTATACGTGTTTATTTTCCGGTGGGTGTGGGCTAGCGAGCAGTCTTGGATCCTGCTGAATTTTTTTTAAAATCATGTCTTGAGGATTGTTAACCTTTTTATGGATTGTTTTTATATTTTAGCCATTTTTATGTATGGCGCATGTTTGACTTTACCAATTTAATTTATTAAGACATAGTCCTGTGTATTTTAATCCCGACTCTACAGTGTTTCCGCCACTGTATCGCGCTAGAATTTTTAGGGGATTACAAAAGAGCTTACTAAAGTGAAGTGATGCTTGATACTTCATACTTATTCTCATACCCATCGTATATCTTGTCGATTTCTTGGAGCTCACAAATTACCTACACACAAAGCAACAAAAACACAAAACACACGACACAAGCAAACAGATACATACACATTGTACTCACTTCTTAGCAAACAAATGAGCTGTTTAAAAAACTAGTCAAGGACCTCATTAGCTTGTCAAACAAGCTAGACCAGTCATCACCCAAATGGTCATAATGAATCAACATTAATAATAATCATGACTAATAGTGGATAATAGAGGTAAGAAGACTAATAAGCGGTTTGTGAGGCAAGATGTGCATACTGAATATCTCAATTCTACCAAAAGGCTCATCATAAAATTCAAGTTGCACAATAATGGGGTCTGACACCCCAAAACCACTCAAAATACCCATCTTACCACTTTCACTCCTCCTATGAGAGGTGCTAATGTCTCCTCCGTCTTCAGTGCTCTCCGTAATAGTTTCCATAAGAGATGAGTCTAAAAGCAAACTGATCTCCTGGATAGAACTATCACAGTCCTCCTCACTTATCATGAGCTCAAACGAAGGGCTAAGAGAAATAAGGTCAAGACAATCAGTAGGTGAAAGAGATTCATCCTCAACAAATTTCTCTAATACAGGTTTCTCAAAGAAACCATCGTACTTCCAAGTATCGTCAAACACAGATTCATATGGAGATGAGTCAAAGTATAAAGAATCAAGGAGAGCATCGTTATCATCACTAACCCCCTCTACTACCATGAAGTCAAAGAGAGGATTCAACATCATTTCAACATCAACTACATCCTCAAACATAGGATTCTGAAAACAATTACCCAATGAGAAATCCTGCACTTCATTTTCAGCGTCAACATGGTGAGATTGAACATTATACACATAATCATCATCTTCATCATCAATTATGTTCACAAGGGGTGGGAAAGATGGAATATCATGCATTCAAGGAGGAGAAACATTACATACACTAGCATCATACACTTCACCAAGAGAGTAAGAATCGACCCCATCACTTAACAAAGAAGGAACATGTGGGTCATCTTTAGGTTGTGGTTCTCTCCCGAATTCCCGATGGTCATGGCCACTGGCTATTTTCGCAATCAAAGCATGTGCATCTTCCACTTCCAAATCATAGAATTTCCAGTTAGATGCAACACGTATCAAATCTTTATTAGAAGAAAGTAGGTTATCAAAGAATGTCAATGTAGTAAGCCAAAGTGGGATGCCATGATGGGGACAAGCTCTCAATAAGCTCCTAAACCTACTCCAAGAATCACTCAAACTCGTCCTGTCTAAAGTTAAGAATGTCTTGTCTAAACTTGGCTGTTTTAGCAGGAGGAAAGTAATTCTTAAGAAAGGCTAGAGCTAATGGTTTCCAAGAGAAAAAGGTGTTAGGAGGGTATAAGTATAACCATTCCCAAGCTTTGCCTTTAAGGAAAAACGGAAAAAGGATGAGAAATATTATCTCAATGGGCAAATAACCCCTCCTCACAAATCTCTTAAGAAGTTTATACACATCCTCACTCTCAAACCCGTGAAAGGCATTCTGCTCCACCAATTCAATAAATCCCGGGTTAACACAGAAGTCAAGACCCTCCAAATTTCCAAGGTTAATAGGTGAAGCAAACATCTCGGATTTTGGTGTATTATGGTCTGCTAGAGTAGGCATGGTGAGATAAAGAAGACAAGAGAAAAGAACAGCACTCAATAAGGGAAGGAGGAGAGGAAAACGATGAAGAAGAAAGAAAGAAATTAAGAAAAAAACAAAAGAAAAGACCACCACTACTACTATTCAATAACTCTTGTAAACTCACAAGAATGCAAAACTACCCAAAGTATTGCTACAGTAGAGCAGTGTTTTGTCTGCCTCTCACGTGATGCACAGTGAATACACTGTTCCTGCTTCCCCTGCTTCTTCCTCCCCTGCTTTTCGCTCCTGTATTTCGGCTTCTTTCTTTCTCTCTTGCGTTCCTCTTCTGTGTTAAGAATATTCCTTAATATTCTCCGAGATTCTCATTATCACAAAGATACAGTACATAATTTTATTTGTTTATACTTTTCCATATTAACTTTATTGTGTAATTATTTTCATTGATTTATAGCCTTAGTTAGATGATATAATATTCCTTGTATAGCTGCTATCATATCAGCGTATATTCCTTCCCTTTGTAGCTTTCTTCATGTATTTATAGTCTTACACGTATAGTTTGTAATATACACATTAATAATAATATCAATCATTCCAATACTTAACATTGTATCAGAGCCTTAACTGATCCGTCTTCACACACTCAACTCCGACCTCTCAAAACTCACGCCCAACCCGACAATGGCATCTAATCAACTCTCTAACCCCCATGAACCCAATGTCCCTATTTACATTGTCAATCTCTTCATAATCAATAAACTTCAACCAATTGAGTTTATGCAATGGCAAGAGAAGGTGGTGGTGGGAATTGTCGTGGATCCCCACCACCAAATAAATAACCGGCTAAGACCTAACGGTAGTTAGGGTAAGTCGGGATCGTATCCACGGAGACGGTTTGGTAAAGTCTAGACTACGTCCACTCACAAACAAGACTAGGTCACACAAACAAATACAAAGAAGCGCTAATTGGTAAACTATGGTGGTGGAAGTGGTAAAACTAGGCTAACAATGAACTAGACTAATACAATGCTAAAACGGAATAACTAAAGATCAAACTAACTAGCAAACTAAGGAAATGGTGGCTAACTAATAAGATGAACTCAAATATGGAAAGAAGTGGGTTAGGTCGGGTTCATAAGTGTAGTAGGGTGACTTGGGTAATCAAGGGTGTAGGTGTCTCCTAGTTGCTAGAGTCGGTCCGGGCTCTCGCTACTTAGACCGATGTCAAGGTGGGATAGCATTTGATGGCGTCTAAACCCTAGTCCACATTATATGTATAATGACTATTCTCAACATGATCACAAAATAGACACACAATGAGAAGATGAACACAAGTATGGGAAACATGGCCACTACTACTCACACAAGCATATCAACAAACACATAGAGTGCCCATTATGTGACTAACAACAAAGATTCACTCTTTACCCCTAATCACCCATAATCTACCTTTAATCCCCCTACCAACCCACAAGAGAACTACTCACTCATAATCAAGAACAAACTAACAACAACAAGAGAAAACAACATCACAATCCAAACATCCATAATGAAAGAAACAAGAACAATAACAATAATCAATGATTAAAACTTGATGATAAAACAAAGATTAAGAGAAGAGAAATTATACCCACTACAATAGGAAGCAAAAGATGATAACTTGAATTAATAAGAAACGCAAATAAAACCCCAAGGTTGTCAATCTTGGATGAGTCTTCAAGAATCTTCTTAATTACAAGACTAATTAACTAAGATTAACTAAAGATTAAAGGAAGATTAAACTAATGAGAGGAGAGCTAAATCTAGGGTTTATATCTTGTAGAGAGGCTAAAAAGAGTCTAGGGTATGATAAGATCCATCAACAATACAAGAGGGAAGTATTTATATGGGTACAAGAATGAAGGAGGAAGAAAAAATGATGCGCGGCTACAGCACGTTGGTCCAAACCGGGACGGGATCATCCCGACCGGGACGGCCTGTCATCCCGATCGGGACGGGTTGGTCCCGACCGGGACGGGCTCACAGTGGCCTCTTCAAATGTGCACTTCATCCCGGACGGGATGAGGTCATACCCGTCGGGGATGAGTCTTGTAGGCCTCCAATATGATCCTCTTGGTCCCTCCATGCTTCACATGGACTTCTCATCGATTCTCGGGACTCGGGATCGGGTCTCGGAGGCTCGGGACTGGGTCCCAAGGTTTCGGGGTTGAATCCAAGGCATCGAGTGATCGTTCCTCCGCTTCGTTGGCTCCGAAAAGTGTATGTATTGAGTCGGAATCACTCCAACTCTTCACGAATGGTCTCGGGAACCTGAAACGAGCTAGAGGAAGCATAAGTAGCCCATGAACCGCTCCCAAGGAGCGATTCCGCAAGGAAATGGGACCAAAACACAGCAAATTAGGCACTACAAACTACACTTATCAACTCCCCCACACTTAACCCTTACTCGCCCTCGAGTAAGCACATACTAACTACTAAACTAGCCGAGCGGGTATTAGCGCACCCTACGCCCTTTCAACTCACGCGAGAACACCTAGAGGATAAGTGCTCTCCGCAAGGCAAGTGAGGTCTTGCGACAAAACCGTGGATGCAACCGGACACAAAAACACATAAACAAACAAACATACAAACGAACACACAAAAGGTTGCACCCAAAGAAAAGCGATACCGCTTCCCTCAAACAAGCGGTGAAAGAAGCACCGGTTTAGGACTCAAGGCAAGTGACAACATTCCCAAGCGAGCAATACAAACCAAAACGGACAAACCCTAATAGTATGACGACAAAGCAATAAAAACGTTGGTAACTTACCTTGGTTCCTCCTAACCTTCTAAGAACGTACCACGGGACGATCGGCGGGATGGGAAAAAGGATGAACTACGGTGTTAGTCGACACTGTAGGTAAGTGAGACCCCGCCCCCTTTCGCAATGAGCCAAGAGGGTCGTCCCATGTCCGAAACCGCCTAACTTGTCCAAGTAAAAAGGTGGAAATATGCAAAATGAGGGAAGATCGACCACTACCGCTATCATCCTTCCTAGGGACTCGGTCCTTTGGTAGGCTCTTCACGGTAATGATCGGAAAAAGGCTTATTTTGAGATGTGGGGATTATTTTTGTGAGACGGTTTTCTTTTGGCATTTTCTTCTTCTTTTGCATTTTTGCTTTGTTTTGCCATGCCATTTCTTTTTCTTCTTTTCTATTTTCTTTTTGGCTTTTGTGCCTTTTCTTTTTCTTCTTTCTTTTCTTTCTTTCATTTTCTTTTCTTTCCCTTTTTGGCTTGATTTGGCTTTTTGGCATTTCTTTGTATAACAAGAAAGAGAGAATTCACAAATTGCAATTTATTGTGTGGATATGTGTAGGAGGTAGGTGAATGGGTAAGTCGGGATGGGCCCTTCCCTTCAAACCCACAAAAAGGGGAAAACTTGGACTAGTCGAGCAAATTTCAAACATGATCACCTAGGGGACGGGACTCGGCAACCAAGGCTTTTTCACACCGTGGGTGGTCAAAATGGTCAAATGCAAATCCCGTAGTAAATCCCTAGTAAGCTAGGTGGACTCAAGGTAAAGGACCAACGAATTCATTGATTTAGGGTCATTCTACTAGACTAAAGTCCAAGACTCGATTTATACTACTAGAAAGGGAAAGCAAACACTTGCACACTAGCCTCTAAACCGGGTTTTCGAAAACCTTTTTAAACACACAAGACACACTAACACAACACAAAACGAAGACACGACGAAAACGAAAGAAAAAGAGATAAAAGGCCACAAAACAAAATAAAACAAAACAAACAAACAAACAACACAAACACCACCCCAAGCTTCCAAACAAGCCACCAAATCAACACCAATCTTTATAAAGCTTCTCCCGAGCACACAACATCACAAATCCCCTCCGAACATCACAAGAGGTAAAGAGGAAAAAGGGATAAGGTGTTACCGGATGTCTTGAAAGCCTTCCAAAGTTAGCGGCGATTGGGCGACCTAAGAGGAAAAAGGGAGGCAAAACACGGAAAACAAAACACAAATACGATACACGACATAAAAAGGAAAACATACAAAAGGAAAATCTTTTAAATTTTTATGAAAATTTTTCTAATTTTTAGGGTTTTTAAAGATTTTTCGAAAAACTACGAAAATAAAATTAACTACGATAGAATATCGCTCCCCCACACTTAAGCCAAGCAATGTCCTCATGCTCGACCGTAGTGCATGGGAGCACAAAAGAAAAGAAAGTACGAAAATAAAGCTAAAAATCAAAAAGTGGAGAAAATGGTAGAAAGTGTCCGGCCGGGGTGTAGTCAAGTCACCATGGGCCGAGACAAGAAAAGATATGGATGGGGGAAAAAATAAAAAAAAAAATACAAGAAAATGGGAGGGGAGGACTAGGTGTAATCAAGTCACCTAGCCCAGATTCCGCCCATATCCGACTAATTCTTACAAAAAGGTCGAAAATCTTGAAAATTTGGATTTTGAAATGACTCTCGATGTAGTCACGTCATCAAGAGTCGGGAGCAACAAATACCAAGGCCCCGAGGGCCACCAAGACACCATGACTCAAGGGAAAGGGGGGGCAAAACATAGAAAACAAGCAATAATAGACGGAAAAGAAAGGATAGTTGCCGTACCCATCGGTTAGCAACTCACTCGCTCCATCGTCTCAATGGTCAATGCAGGCACAAAACTTGTCTTCGTCATTGCTATTCCTCTTCATTCTCGATCAAACCGCATGGTGAGGTAGTAATGGTGTGAGGGGGTGGAAATTGATGTGAAGGTCGGTGCCAAGTGGATAGAAGATGAAGTGAGGGTATGAAATGAAGTATATGGGTGGTATGATATGAGAAAGGAAGGTGGGGAGGTTGGGTGGGGGTATATAATGGTTGGGTGGGCTCAAACAACGAAGAAAAGGCTAAAGGAGGACAGGGGGTCCATTCCGGTCGGGATGGGTGGTCCCGGTCGGGATGACCGGCTCGTCCCGGTCGGGAAGGCTTGGTCCCGGTCGGGATGAGCTGTCAGTAGACCCATCTTTTGTGCACCTCATCCCGGACGGGATGACATCCTTCCTGGTCGGGATGGGCCTTCCATCCCGGACGGGATGACCTCTTCTAGGCTGGGAAGAGTCTCCTACCCCTCTATAGCTCCCAAAAGCTCGTTCCAAGCTTCAAAAACCGACTTCCCTTCACAAGATCCAAGCTCCAACATTAACCCTTCCTTCTTAGGAGACACTTTCACTTCACACCTATCACGATAAACTCAAATACACATCAAATTCCTTCCCTCACATCACTCATCAATAATCCCAATAATCAAGAAATTCACAAAACCAAACAAACTACAAGGGAAAGAGATATATACAAAGAGACGGTTCTTGTGGAACTCCGTCAAACCAAGGATGGTGCATTCTTCAATCTTTTTCAACAACAAAAACTAGTTCCATCTCCATCAAGGGCACGAAGAAACAAGTCGAAGGCCCTAGCAAAGTCTTCAATCAAGCTAGTAGTATAAGCATCCAAATACCAAGGTTCTTCATGACCTTGTCTTGACGTTCCCGGGGCATCCCGTTCTTGTAAGTTCAAAGGCTTGAACTTATACTTTTGATCCTTCGGGATATACCCAAATGTCCACCGGTCCTCATGTGGCCCCAAGGGAGGCTCATCTTCCTTCTTGCTTTTCAACTTGTCATCAAGCCCATGATGTGGGCACTCATCCTCTCCACTCTCGGAGTCATCATCCTCAAGTTCACAAGAGTTCTTGTTCAAGCTTTGTCCCGACTCTCCCCCTAGATCGATGTCTTTTGCGGCTTGGATCATATTGCATGACTCATCATTGGCGGGCGAAGTGTTACCTTGGAGGTCAAACACTAGCTTCTCTTCGCCTAGTTCGAAGGTGATCCTACCATTCTTCACATCGATCATAGCACCGGCGGTGTGTAGAAATGGGCGCCCAAGGATAATGGGAGTGATAGCATCTTCCCGCATATCGAGCACGATGAAGTCAACCGGAATGAAGAACTTACCGATTCTTACCGGCACATCCTCTAGCATTCCCAATGGTCGGTTGAATGAACTATCGGCCATTTGGAGTGTAATGGAAGTACTTTTAAGCTCCTTCATCCCAAGTCGGCAACAAATAGAGTAAGGAATGATGCTCACACTCGCACCCAAATCACATAACAATAATCAATGATTAAAACTTGATGATAAAACAAAGATTAAGAGAAGAGAAATTATACCCACTACAATAGGAAGCAAAAGATGATAACTTGAATTAATAAGAAACCCAAATAAAACCCCAAGGTTGTCAATCTTGGATGAGTCTTCAAGAATCTTCTTAATTACAAGACTAATTAACTAAAGATTAAAGGAAGATTAAACTAATGAGAGGGGAGCTAAATCTAGGGTTTATATCTTGTAGAGAGGCTTAAAAGAGTCTAGGGTATGATAAGATCCATCAACAATACAAGAGGGAAGTATTTATATGGGTACAAGAATGGAGGAAGAAAAAATGATGCGCGACTACAGCACGTTGGTCCCGACCGGGACGGGATCATCCCGACCGGGACGGCCTGTCATCCCGACCGGGACGGGTTGGTCCCGACCGGGACGGGCTCACAGTGGCCTCTTCAAATGTGCACTTCATCCCGGACGGGATGAGGTCATACCCGTCGGGGATGAGTCTTGTAGGCCTCCAATATGATCCTCTTGGTCCCTCCTTGCTTCACATGGACTTCTCATCGATTCTCGGGACTCGGACTCGAGATCGGGTCTCGGAGGCTCGGGATTGGGTCTCAAGGTTTCGGGGTCGAATCCAAGGCATCGAGTGATCGTTCCTCCGCTTCGTTGGCTCCGAAAAGTGTGTATTGAGTCGGAATCACTCCAACTCTTCACGAATGGTCTCGGGAACCTGAAACGAGCTAGAGGAAGCATAAGTAGCCCTTGAACCGCTCCCAAGGAGCGATTCCGCAAGGAAATGGGACCAAAATACAGCAAATTAGGCACTACAAACTACACTTATCAGAAGGTAAATCGACGCTCTTTGGGTACGATCTACTCAAATACATTGATGGCTCACATCCGTGCCCAACGGATACAATAACCGATCCCATGCATATCGACAAGGACAAACCCGCGGCTAACATACCAAATCCCGCTAACTACACATGGAAACGACAAGACCACCTCATCAAGGCGGCCCTCCTTAGCACCCTAACCGCTGACTCCCATGCTATGGTCACCCGTCTTCCCACATCCCGTGAGGTTTGGACCACACTGTCCAAAACTTACGCTAACCCTTCCCGGGGTCACATACTCCATGTAAAAGACCGACTCGACTCCATCACCAAAACCGACACTATAACCATAACCGACTATATGCATTCCATAAAAACATGCACCGATAAGCTAGCCGTCCTCGGAAAACCCATGGACTCCGAGGACATCACGACCAAAATACTCAAAGGTCTTGACTACAAGACCTACAAACCTGTCATAGACATGGTAAACGCTCGAGACGAACCCTTTTTATTCGACAATCTCCACGAAAAACTAATTAATTTTGACCGCACTATCACCAAACAACCTAAACAAACTGAGCCCAACCCTTTCCCTGCCTCAGCTCATGCGGCCCAATACATGCCCAAAGACAACAAGCCTTATCACAACAACAATCAGCTTTACCACAACAACAATCAATTTCGGCCCAATACCTTCACTGACCAGCCCAACACTCAAGCCCCATTCAAAGGGAGGTGTCAATATTGCAATTATATTGGTCATGTTGTACCTAAGTGTCGCAAGTTTGCTAGAGACTTTCCTAGAGTGGTCTTCACCACCCTACCCCGTCCCGGACCCACAACCAACCCGCCCCAGAACCCACCCCACGCCCACCTTGCTACCACCAATCAACCCTCGTCCTCCTCACCTTGGTTAATTGACACCGGTGCTACACACCATGTCACCAATGATCTATCTAATCTCGCTCTCCATGCACCATATGATGGAAGTAATGAACTCGTTATCGGAGATGGCTCGGCCTTACCCATCACTCACATCGGTTCGTTCACTTTTCAACACTCCTCCCTTACCTTTCATTTTTCTAATGTATTATATGTACCAACGATTTCGCGCAATATTCTTTTCGTTCCTCAATTTTGTTGTGATAACAACGTTATTTTTGAATTTTCTGACACTTTCTTTCTTATTAAGGATTCCAAAACGAGTCGAACTCTTCTTCGCGGAAGGCTTAATGGGGGCGCCTATGAATGGCTACCTACCATACCGACCGCACATACTTCCGTCTCCACCACTCCAGATTGGCATCACCATCTTGGTCACCCATCCACCGAGATTTATAATTATTTAAGTACTAATTTTAATTTATCGTCGAATAATTTATCGAATCAAACTTGTAACTCTTGACATACACACAAGAGTCATAAACTTGAATTTGCTACATCCACAATTTCTACTTCCGCTCCATTAGAATTATTATTTACGGACGTTTGGTCCTCTCCTATTTTATCATATGACTCATTTAAGTACTAAATTATTTTTGTTGATCACTTTACGAAGTATATTTGGCTTTATCCTATAAAACGCAAATCCGACTCTACTATGATTTTCACACGATTCAAACTCCTCGTGGAGAAATATTTTCAAAAACCAATTTTACAAATCTATTCTGACAATGGTGGAGAATATATTAAAATGTCTCACACCCTAGCAAATTACGGAATTGGACATCTCACTACACCACCTCACACACCGGAATTAAATGGGTATGCCGAACGCCGTCACCGACACATTGTTGAAACCGGCCTTGCTCTTCTCACACATTCCTGTCTCCCAACAAATTTTTGGCCCCATGCCTTTTCCACCGCGATTTATTTAATAAACCGACTCCCGACACCCACATTAGGGAATCGGTCACCCTACCTTACACTTTTTGGTTACACCCCTAACTATACCAAATTACGTTGCTTTGGATGTCTTTGTTTTCCATGGCTTCGACTCTACACGTCTCATAAATTGCAACCCCGATCCACCCCATGTATTTTTCTTGGATATTCCCCAACACAAAGTGCCTTTTATTGCTTTGATCCCACCACATATAAGACCTTTGTCTCTGGGCATGTTAAATTCATTGAGACTTGTTTCCCCTTCCCTGATCTTAATACAAGGCCCACACCCACAAATGAAACAAGGACCACAAATGCATGGATCCATGACACCCTCCCCCCTTCAGCCTAATCCGGCCCAATCACACCACCCATAGACCAGCCCACACACTTACACAATCAATCCACCTCCTCTCATCCTATTAACACCCCCCAACCCAGTGGACAACCCAGTATCCCAAAACACCCAACATAGTGACTCCCCCCTGACCAGCCCAGAACCCGACACAACTCACAACCCGGCCAACCCAGAAGCACTTCCCCTACCCCTCCACTGCCACCATCACAACCCGACACCAGCACCACCTCACCCCCTCCGCCTCACCAAGTCAACCGCACCGTTACTCGTCTCACTAACAACATCCACAAACCTAATCCTAAATATGTCAACCTTGTCACGGTCACTCCACCCTCTCAACTTCCTAACACTACCAAACAAGCTCTTGTCGTTCCATAATGGGGGGGACGCCATGTTAACCGAGTATGATGCCTTGTGTAAAAATGAAACATGGACCCTTGTACCTCGCCAACCCCATTTCAATGTTATCAGTTGCAAATGGATTTATAGAATAAAATACAAACCCGACAACACCATTGAACGGTACAAAGCCCGTCTCGTCGCAAAAGGATTTCTACAAAGACCCGGAGTAGACTACTCCGAAATCTTCAGCCCAGTTGTTAAACCAACCACAGTTCGACTCCTTTTAATTCTCGCCCTTACAAATGGTTGGAAACTCCGCCAACTCGACATTAATAATGCTTTTTTACAAGGAAAATTATTTGAAACGGTTTATATGACATAAGCACCCAGGTTTGTGGACTCCCACAATCCTTCCCACGTTTGTAAACTCACCAAGGCCATTTATGGCTTCAAACAAGCCCCTCGAACTTGGTAAACCACCCTCAAGCAATACCTTCTCGAAAATGGCTTTAAAGGGTCAATAGCCGACCCGTCCCTATTTATCACCACGACACAACACGACAAAATCTATCTACTTGTCTACGTCGATGATATTATCATCACAGGTCCAAACCTGGTTCTTGTTGCGTCTTTTGTCTCTAAACTTGCGTCCCGATTCGCACTCAAGGATCTTGGTGCATTATCATATTTTTTAGGGGTCGAAGTCACACCCACAAAATTGGGACTCCTACTCACACAGTCTAAATATATTCATGATTTATTGCACCGTCACCACATGCTTGAGGCAAAACCCACAAATACACCCATGGCATTATTTCCCTCGTTAGTCAAAGATGAATTTTCACCGATTCAAAAGGAAACTGAATACCGGACTGTCATTGGTAGCCTCCAATATCTATCTTTCACCCGACCAGACTTAGCCTTTTCAGTCAATCGTTTGGCCCAATTTATGCAACATCCACCGACATGCACGGGACTGCCCTAAAACGCCTTCTTAGGTATTTACAAGGGATGGCCCACGTTGGCCTACTACTTAATAAAATCTCTCCCCCCAAACTTCATGCTTATAGCGATGCGGACTTGGTCGGAGATCGCAATACCTACCTATCCACAACCGGCTTTATAACATATTTGGGTCGCAATCCTATATCTTGGTCTTCCAAGAAACAATCCGCCGTAGCCCAATCTACCACCGAGGCCGAATTTCGAGCTGTAGCTACCACGGTTTCCGAACTATTATGGATACAAAATATTTTAACTGAACTTCACTTTCCCATAACATCACCACCAGTCATATTCTGTGACAACCTCAGTGCCACCAACTACTCTGCAAACCCCGTCTTCCACTCTAGGATGAAACACCTTGCACTAGCTTTCCACTTCGTCCGTGAACTAGTCAGTAATAGTGCTCTTCGAGTCCATCATATATCCGACGACGATCAAATCGCTGACACCCTCACGAAACCTCTACCCCGTGCGCGCTTCACAGACCTGGTTCTTAAGATCGGACTGTGCGGAGGATCGTCCGTCTTGCGGGAGCATGTTAAGAATATTCCTCAATATTCTCCGAGATTCTCAGTATCACAAAGATACAGTACACAATTTTATTTATTTATACATTTCCATATTAACTTTATTGTGTAATTATTTTCATTGATTTGTAGCCTTAGTTAGATGATACAATATTCCTTGTATAGCTGCTATCATATCAGCATATATTCCTTCCCTTTATAGCTTTCTTCAAGTATTTATAATCTTGCACGTATAGTTTGTAATATACACATTAATAATAATATCAATCATTCCAATACTTAACATTCTGCATCCTTTTCGATTTCTGGTGAGTCCAATTTCTTTGTAGTCTTCAACACTATTTGAATCCTGGTTAGTTCAGGGAGATTTTTTTAGGTTTGGTTGTTTTTTATTTCTGAATTTTCGATTTCTGCTGGGTTTGGGGGGATTTCTGTGGGTTTGGTTTTTGTACTCTTCGATGGGTTTCGATTTCTAGTGAGTATGGTGGTATTTTTGCGGGGTTGGGATCTGAATTTGCGGTTAGTTTGTGGGATTTCTTGTGAGTTTGGGCATGTTTTGCCCCGTGTTCTTTGGTTTTACGTCTGTGGGTTTCGATGTTCATCAATTGTTTCCATTTGCTTGTAGCTTCCAATTTTTTGGTTTCCAAGTCTCAGTTTTGAATTGTTTGCTTCGATTGTAGCCCGATTGTTTCCATTTGTTTGGTGTCGGAGCGTCGCGTTTATGAACTAACTTTATCAGTGGTTTTGAGTGGCCAGCTGTTTAGTGAGTCCGATTCTTGTATGGGTTTCGGTGTTCATCGATTGTTTCCATTTGCTTGTAACTTCCGATTTTTTGGTTTTCAAGTCTCAGTTTTGAATTGTTTGCTTCGATTGTAGCTCGATTGTTTCCATTTGTTTGGTGTCGTAGCGTCGCGTTTATGAACGGACATTATCAGTGGTTTTGAATGGCCAGCTGTTTAGCCCGATTGTTTCCATTTGTTTGGTGGCGTAGCGTCGCATTTGTGAACGGACTTTATTAGAGGTTTTGAATGGCCAGCTGTTTGGTGAGTTCGATTCTTGTGTGGGTTTTGGTGTTCATCGATTGTTTCCATTTGCTTGTAGCTTCCAATTTTTTGGTTTCTAAGTCTCAGTTTTGAATTGTTTGCTTCAATTGTAGCTTGATTGTTTATTTGCTTCGATTGTAGCCCGATTGTTTTCATTTGTTTGGTTTCGTAGCGTCGCATTTATTAACGGAATTTATCAGTGGTTTTGAGTAGCTAGTTGTTTGGTGAGTCCGATTCTTGTGTGGGTTTTGGTGTTTCATCGATTGTTTCCATTTGCTTGTAGCTTTCGACTTTTTGGTTTCCAAGTCTCAATTTTGAATTGTTTGCTTCGATTGTAGCCCGATTGTTTCCATTTATTTGGTTTCGTAGCGTCGCGTTTACAAACAGATTTTTTCAGTGGTTTTGAATGGCCAGCTGTTTGGTGCGACCGATCTCTATGTAATCTTCGAGAGTTTCTGATTCCTAGTTAGTTAAGGGGGTTTTAGGGGTTTGGTTGTTTGTAATCTTCAACGGTTTACCATTTCTGGTGAGTTTAGGGGTAAAATTGAAAACCCCTTTTAATATTTTTAATTTTTTTTGTCGGTGGGGAATGACAAGTGAATTAATTATGCTTCAAATTAGGAAAGTTGTATCCTTTAGTGTGAGTTTGTGGTAAAGGGGTTTCCTTGTTAGATGATGATTGTTATGTAAATTTAGTATGTAGGACGTGATCACATTTTGTGGGTGTTGGCAGATTTGATAAATGTATAGGTTGAATCTCTTAACCAAAGCTTTTAATCAAGCTTTTGAATTGATCCCGTCATGTCGGTTCTTCATGTATCAGCAATAATATAGTTTGAGATGTTGAGGAAATGTGATAGGGGTATGTCACGTTGGTTCTTTATGTATCGGTTTGAGACTTTGAGGAAATGTAATCGGGGTGTATGTCGATTTTGCTTCAAGGATTGAGAACCTTTCAATGATGGGATGAGTTAACGGGATTTCGTTTATCTTTTGTTTCGTTCAAGCATATACTTACAAGTGCATTGACATCAAATCTAAAAGAAGGTAATTCTCCTTGTCTTATTCCTTCCTAAGATGCATCTATATATACAATGAAAGGCAAACTATTCTACTTCCTATGAGTCTAGGAACAAGGAGATAATAAATGCTAAGAACTAGGCTAGACTATACAATGAATCCTGGGCTATTGATATACAATGAATCTAATATCAATCGAATACGCCCCGCAGTCGAAACTGGAGGGGACTGGACATTGAGACTGGAACGGAAGTCATCGAATAGAGCTTTAGGAAGGCCTTTGGTGAAAATGTCAGCAAACTGATAGCGGGATGGAACGTGAAGGACACGGAGTTGACCAAGAGCAACTTTTTCACGAACAAAGTGGATATCCATTTCTATGTGTTTGGTTCGTTGACAGGGCCGTCTCAAAATGAATGGAGGTCCGGTGCAAAAAAAATTTGAGGCCTCTTATTTCATAAAATTAATGCAATATTTCATGATATTACTATTTTTTTAATAAAAAAAGTAGGGAGCATAAAACTATTACAAGTCCAACGATTTCCTTAACTATGATGCTGAAGTTTCTTGAAGCGCTTCTTCCTGCTAACTTTTGCCGAAGCAAACTCGTCAATCAGATTTTCAAAATCTACCTTCTCCAACAAATCAGCCTCGATGGCTATTAGCGCGACTCAGGTGGTTATCGCCTACAGTGCCGGTAGTTCCCCAAGGTTAACACTGCAGTTCAAAATCTCGACCACTCGAGGTTCAGAACTTTGGAACGATATACAACAATACCCAGGAAGAGAGAACAAGTGTGGAAGGAAGAGTCTGTATGTATGTGTGTAAGGTTCTGTGTGCAAAGAAGAGGAGAAAGGCCTCATATATATAGGCAGAGGAGCCCAGCCAGAATAAAAAAGATCAGCCTAATAAAGAGCCTTAATTACGAAACATTAAGGCTCATAAAGACTCCATAACAGTCATATTTGACTGAGTCCAGTAAACACCACACATGAACCTGGACAGCCCAATGAATATAGACAGACAAAAAATACACGGAGCCCAAAAGAGTAAAAGTCGGGCACAACCCGCACCGCAGGTGCTCCACCCAAACCCAAACCCGAGCCCAAGACCGGGCCGGGCCACACGCGCGCGTGTTGTCTTAAGCAGCCCAACAATACCCTTCACCATAAAAGGCCCACTCCACTTCACACTTGGTAGCCCAATAGAGGAGTAGCCTTATAAGGACCTCCTAAGATAAGTATTCTTCCTATGTGGGATGGAATAAGAGAAGTAAAGCCAACTACTCCTCTTTGACATCAACCAACAATCCCCCACAGATGGCAAAAGGAAAGAGAAAAAGAAAAGAAAACAGAAGTTCCTGGGTAAGGAAGGGTTGGATACTTAGACGTTCAATGTCTTTCGACTTGAATTGACGTTTTAGTGAGGTGAGGCAACAACTTACTTACAACCAGTGAATATCTTTCGATTTGAATTCCTAATTGAGCTTCGGTTGAGACCCCCATAACACATATCATACCTTCAAAAGTTTGTCGTTCCACAATTTCAAAGTGCAACGCTTTCATGACCATGCGTTTACCTTGGTTCTAGTGAGTGCTCTAGTGAAATTCACACTTTCCACTAGATGGTGGCGAAACCATCACACGCACATAGGTGGCTTAGTGCTTCTCAACAGCACATCTCATGTAAGCTATTAAGGACATAGGTCCAACCTTTATTTACTCACACAATCCATCAAGTGCGTCTCAAAGCACCACCAAAATGGCTATGGATTATGTATCGCCATAGGAAAGCAGGCTTTTGAGTCCATCAAGATTCATACTCTAATCTTGACTTAAGGATCTCAGCCCCATTCCCCTCGACGAGTCGAGAACTACTCTTCTCGGTAATCCTTTTGTGAAAGGATCTGCAAGATTGCGTTCAGACCTCACATAGTCTATTACAATCACTCCATTTTTCAGGAATTGTTTCACTACAGCATGCCTGATCCGGATATGTCTTTTCTTACCATTGTTGACATCATTCTTAGCAATGCCGATGGCTGCTTGACAATCACAGTGTAAGGAGACTGGTGTAACATGTCCCCCCCACACTGGTATGTCAGCTAGTAAGTTTCTCAACCAATCTGCTTCTTGACTTGCCAGCTCAAGAGCAATGAACTCGGACTCCATGGTGGAGGTTGCTATACAAGTCTGTTTCGCAGACTTCCACGATATAGCTCCTCCTCCCAAGGTGAACACATAACCACTTGTAGAACTTGTTTCATCATTACCTTTAATCCAGTTCGCATCAGTAAATCCTTCTAACACAGCAGGATATTTACCAAAACGTAAGCATGAATTAACTGTCCCTTTCAAGTATCTTAGTAAACGATGAAGAGCATTCCAATGTTCACTATCAGGGTTATGTGTATACCGACTTAACCTACTAACAGCATAAGCAATGTCAGGTCGAGTACAGTTCATGAGAAACATCACACTTCCTATAACTTTAGCATACTCTTTTTGGGATACACTCTCACCCAAGTTCTTACACAGAGATATACTAGCATCATAAGGAGTTCTAGCGGGTGTAACATCAAAACTATCAAATTTCTTCAACACTTTCTCAACATAATGAGATTGACTTAAGGATATTCCAGATGAGTTTCTGATCAATTTGACTCCAAGAATAACATCAGCTTCTCCTAGGTCTTTCATCTCAAAACGTGACGACAGGAATTGTTTGGTTTTATTTACAACAAATAAATTACTACCAAGAATTAACATGTCATCAACATATAGGCAGATAATCACACAGTCTGATCCAAACATCTTAGAGTACACACATGAATCAGAATTGTTAGTTATGTAGCCATCTTCAATCAAAGTGTTGTGAAATTTCTCATACCACTGTTTAGGTGCTTGTTTTAGACCATATAGTGACTTTCTCAATTTACACACCTTACTCTCTTGACCCTTTACCACAAACTCCTCGGGTTGAGTCATATAGATCTCTTCTTTTAGGTCACCATTCAAGAAAGCAGTTTTAACATCCATTTGATGAACAACAAGATCATGAATAGCAGCCAGAGCAATAAGAGTTCTAATGGTGAAAATCTTAGTCACAGGTGAGTAGGTATCGAAATAATCAATATCTTTCTTTCGTGTAAACCCTCTCACTACAAGTCTAGCTTTGAATCTTTCTATTGTACCGTCAGGCCTCAGTTTCCTTTTGAAAATCCATTTACTACTAATGGGTTTACTACCCTTAGGCAAATCTGTCAATTCCCAGGTCTGATTAAATAAAATAGAATCTAACTCATTTTTAATAGTTTCTTCCCAAAAAATAGCATCTATGGATCTCATAGCTTCATCATACGCTTTTGGGTCATCTTCTATTAAAAAAGCAGAAACAAATTCAAAGCAAGCACAATCATCACTAGCATTTTCAGTTAAGAACGTTGTGATAAAATCATCTCCGAAATTCTTTTCAATTCTAGGCCTCTTACTACTTCTAGGTTCACTAGCATGATCATCAACAGTAGTACTACTAGCATGCATAGAATTATCAACAGGATTAATAGGCACATTAGACAAATCAGGAGGTGAATCAACAACTTTCTGTAAAGGGAAAACATGCTCAAGAAACTCGACATCTCTTGCCTCAGAAATAGAACGGTCATTCAATGACATGAATCTATAAGCAGCACTGTTTTGAGCATAGCCAATGAAAATGCAATCATATATTTTAGATCCTATAGTAGGCCTCTTAAAACTCGGTAAACCAACTTTAGCCAAACACCCCTGTACTTTAAGAAAGCTTAAGTTAGGGGCATAACCCTTCCAAAATTCATAGGGTGTCTTGTCTAATTTCTTATGAGGTACCCTGTTAAGAATGTGACAAGCTGAAAGCACTGCTTCCCCCCACATATCGTCAGAAAGGCCAGAACTTAAGAGCATAACATTCATCATTTCTTTTAAAGTTCTGTTTTTACGTTCAGCTACTCCATTGGACTGAGGTTGGTAAGGTGGGCTTGACTCATGAATTAATTCATTTTTCTCACAAAAATCCACTAAATAATTAGAACCGTATTCACCACCTCTATCAGACCTGACTCTTTTAATCTTTCTGTCAAGTTGATTTTCTACCTCAGCTTTGTATTTAATGAACATCTCTTCAGCTTCACTTTTATTCTTAAGCAAATACACTTTAGTGTATCTAGAGTAATCATCAATAAAAGTGAGATAATAAAATTTACCTTCTCTACTCATAGTACTCTTGAAGTCAGCTAGGTCGGTGTGAATTAACTCGAGAAGACTCGTATGTCTAGTTTTAACCGGTTTACTAGGCTTCTTAGTAAACTTAGCTTCTACACAACTAGGACATTTAGTGAAGACTTCGGTGGTTAAAGATGGAAAAAGCGACATTGCTTTCAATTTTTTAACCGATTCATAATTCACATGACCTAATCTAGCATGCCAAACATCAATAGACTCAGCGATATAAGCAGAAGCAGAAGAATTATTATTAATAGCAGAAGAGTCAATGTTCAAAATAAATAGCCCCCCACTGAGATAATCCTTGCCCACAAATCCCCGTTGCGAGACATTACTACCTTGTCAGCCTCAAAAACAAGTTTCACACCAACTTTGTTTAGCAAGGCACCAGACACTAGGTTTCTACGCAAAGTAGGGACATACAAAACATTATGAAGAGCAAGAGTTTTTCCAGAGGTAAGTTTAAGAAAGACCTTGCCTTTTCCTGTGATCAGTGCAGAGGAAGAGTTACCCATGTAAACTTTTTCACCATCAGCCACATCTTCAAACTCAGCGAACAGGTCATTATTAGCACAGAGAAGTCTTGACGCTCCTGTGTCCAAAACCCAGTCACTCGCGTTTGCCACTAGATTGGCCTCAACCACCATCGCAACAAAGTTGGTTGAAACAACAGCCATATTATCTCGTTTCTATTTTGCGACACAAAAAAAAATTTATAGTTTTCAAATTGTTAGTCGCGAAACAATAAAAATGAGAGACAGCAAACCGAAGAAGGCAACGAAGGACTGAAAAAACAATCCAACAGGCAACACGGACAGCAACTGCAACACAAACCGAGAGGCTGCACAAAAACCGAGGCAACACAGAGCAAGGAAGAACGAGGCAGCATAAATCGGACAGCAAGAAACTCGGGACAGAAACCGAAAGGCAACCGAGTTAGTGTCGTGGTATGTCAGCCACTGACTTGAAAACTATATCGGCGCGACTCAGGTGGTTATCGCCTACAGTGCCGGTAGTTCCCCAAGGTTAACACTGCAGTTCAGAATCTCGACCACTCGAGGTTCAGAACTTTGGAACGATATACAACAATACCCAGGAAGAGAGAACATATGAGGAAGGAAGAGTCTGTATGTATGTGTGTAAGGTTCTGTGTGCAAAGAAGAGGAGAAAGGCCTCATATATATAGGCAGAGGAGCCCAGCCAAGATAAAAAAGATCAGCCCAATAAAGAGCCTTAATTACGAAACATTAACGCTCGTAAAGACTCCATAATAGTCATATTTGATTGAGTTCAGTTCACACCACACATGAACCTGGACAGCCCAACGAATATAAACACACGAAAAATACACGGAGCCCAAAAGAGTAAAAGTCGGGCACAGCCCGCACCGCAGGTGCTCAACCCAAACCCAAACCCAAGCCCGAGACCGGGCCGGGCCACACGCGCGCGTGTTTTCTTAAGCAGCCCAACAATACCCTTCACCATAAAAGGCCCACTCCACTTCACACTTGGTAGCCCAATAGAGGAGTAGCCTTATAAGGACTTCCTAAGATAAGTATTTTTCCTATGTGGGATGGAATAAGAGAAGTAAAACCAACTACTCCTCTTTGCCATCAACCAACAGCTTTTGTGGGAGTGAAAGGAATATGGAATAATTGAAGAATAGAGACATCCTGTATAATTTTTTTTCCAAGTTTTATAATAATCAATTGATAAATATAAATGGAAAAAATCAAATTAATTGAAGAATATTTCTGAAATTATGGAGTTTTTGTGTTTTGGAAAGAGCAGTAAATAAAGAAGGGGATGAAAAATTGGAAGAGAGAAAAAGTAAAAATCAATCTCCATTTCACATTGTAATGTCACATTTGATTTGATTTTTTTTTTAAATTTGCCAACTTCATTGCTTAACTTTGGGCCCCAAAATTATGAGGCCTTGTTTCTTTGCCTACCCAGCACAGCCCAACCAACGGCCCTGTTCGTTGATGATTAACAGGATTGCCAGCAAGGTAGATGGCACTTACGTTGTCACAGTAGAGGATAGTTGCCTTGGACTGATGGCAGTGGAGTTCGAGGAGCAAGTTTCGGAGCCAACAGGTCTCGGCGACGGTGTTAGCTACGCCACGGTATTCGGCCTTGGTGCTAGACAGGGACATTGTGGGTTGTCGTTTAAAGGACCATGAGACAATATTATCACCAAGATAGACGCAGTAGCCAGAGGTGGAGCGTCGGGTGTCAGGGCAGCCTCCCCAATCAGCATCAGAATAAGCAATAAGAAGGTAATTATCCTTGTTGGCTGAATTTAACAAATGTTGTGTTCAAGACTGAATAAGAAGGTTCAAGACTGAATTTAGCAAATATTGTGTTCGGGATTGATCCTTTATCTAGACGCTCCAAAATACCGTTAGCTGAACTGAGTTTCATTCAGCCAAATTTTGGACTTTTCGTTTCACGAGAGAATAAGTTACTCCTGACTAAATCCTTATTTGGTGAGCCATCATTCTTCGATGAGCTAAAGTTTCCTGGTGGAATCACGATTTAACCTCCCCAACGTATATATCCTTTGCAAAAAATTCAGATTTATTTTAACTTCACGTTAAACAACTCGACTCTTCAAATACAAGACAACTTTTATGCATTGCTTCATCAACTCAATTCCAGCCTTCGTTTGGCTCCTCAAGAGGTAATTTTTTTCAACTGTTCTATGCTTTTTGATAAGTTTTTGTAGCTAGACTTGTCAAACCTTATAAGTTTGACCCGTAACCAAAATATGAACATGGCCCGAGCCAAAATAACCTGATTCTCACCCACCAGAATATGATCCGACCGGTTACCAAAATACGAAATAAAGATAATAGATGTGATGTTACCAATTTCATAAGGCCTGGTTTAGTTAACTGATAGTTGTTAAATTAGTTCGTCATTTCTTTGTTGTATATTTCTTTTATAGTCGATGTTTGGAATTGTTGGAGCTTGTTTTATTTGGTGTTGTATTCTGTGTTGTATTATTATTCATTTGTAATTTGATGGTTTCCGGGTTGATTAAGTTGGAATTTGATGGCATTTCTGTTAACTAAGTTGGAACTTGATGGCATTTCTGTTAATTAGATTGGAGTTTCATGTAGCTAGACGATCTTCTTATCGACATCACAAAGTTGGTATGAGCGAGTTTCCTTCCATAGGATTTTAGACATCTTCAGAGACAATCGATACAAATATAATATTGTACTCCATTACAAAAAAAACTTGAGTACAGGTTACGAAGTACATGAGTTTCCTTTTTATTGTGGTACGGGAAACCGATGTCACATTCTGCTTTTATTTTTATAGGTCATGGATCCTGATGCGAGAGGCATGATGGTTTATGAAGAATGGACTACTCGGAATAAAGGTGTCAATGTATGGCGCTATTAGTCGACTTCTGTTCTGTCTTCTTTTGACGTGGTCTGCATATATACTTGGCCTTGTGTCTAAGCCTCGCTGTTCTGTAGATAGTGCGTTTGGTCGATACTGCCCTCAATTTTTTTTCATATCTAGAGTTCAATGTCGAGTGACCTGACTCTGTACTCTGTAGGGAGCGTTTGTCTGATGAATGATCTCTTTGCCAGATCAGGGAGAAGTTTCGCTATAATGTTACACTTCTCAAAGCATGGAAAACGCTTGATATCCAGCCTACGCATGCGTCATGACTCAACTCTTTTGAAACGGGACTGTAAAAAATGTGGATACAAGTATATAAAAGGAACATGTTTCAGAAATGAAAAAAAATGTTTTGAACCATATATAAAAGTAAGGAGTCGAAATAACATAGTTAGCATACGTTCAATTATTTGTTTGTCGATGTTTCATTTTTGAGCACACCAGTTTAGCTAAGTGCATTGTGGTACTCTGTATTTAAGATTCAGAGCCTTATTGGAGTGGACTCCGATTTTGCTCTGTTCCTGCAGCACGCAGGAATTCCTTCTCTTGATATATACTTCGGAAAAGGTACTTCACCAGTGCATGATTAGCTGATTACATCTACTGGAAAACGAAGTTTGATAGTTTGACATGACTTCGCAAAATTCTCTTTATTTTTCCATATAAAATCCACATTCCTTTAACTGAAAATAATTTACCCTATCAAACTGATGTTATACTCTCCATTCCGTTTGCATTGTCTCAGTACACAAGTTTTTTCCGTTGAAAATCGACATACATTAACTGACGTTTTCTCACAGTATACAGTAATGACAACATTCCGAAGATAAAAACATGTATAAATTTATCGTCGTTTCATATCATTCTCAACGTCTGAAGATTATAGATGAGCTTCTTAAACGTATCTCATGTTATTATGTGCTGATTTCATAAGGCCTAGTTTAGTGAATTGCTACTTGTTAAATTAGTTTGTTATTTCTTTGCTGTATGTTTCTTTTATAGTCAATGTTTGGAATTGTTGGAGCTTGTTTTATTTGGTATTGTATTCTGTGATGTTTTATTAATCATTTGGAATTTGATGGTTTCCGGGTTAATTAAGTTGGAATTTGATGGCATTTCTGTTAACTAAGTTGGAACTTGATGGCATTTCTGTTAATTAGGTTGGAGTTTCATGTTTTTTGGTTGATTATGTTGGAGATTGATTGGATTTGTGTTAATTAAGCTGGGGTTTGATGAATTTGGGGTTGATTATGTTTGAATTTGATGGAAATTAAGTTTGAGTTTGATTAGTTCATCAATTAATCATTGTAAACATCATTTACTGCTAGCATTCTCTTTACATGTCCATATATTTTGTGATTTCCTTTTATTTTTTTTTGATTTTTTATGTTCAATTGATTTGATCTTCCGATTAAACATCAATTTCTGTTTTTTTTCAATCAATCGAATCATGCGTTTATCAATGATTTTTACCTAGGAGAGGGATAAGATAGTCTACGAAGCGGTGAAGATGAACGGCGGCGGCGGCGGTGGCGATTGGTGGAGGCAAAGTTTCCGGCGTCGTGGCGCCGTCTGCTCCGCTCGACTGGAAATTCTCTCATGTTTTCGGCAAACGCGCTGCGGGTGAACAAGTCCAAGGTCAATTTTTTTTTTTTAATTATCGTTTTTGGTTAATTTATTAGAGATCCGATTGTGTGGATTGAATTGATTTGATTTTAGATCATTTGATGTTTAATTTAGGGTTTTGGATTGTTCGATCTGATACTTTGATGCTGCGATTTGTCTGTGAAATGTTGGGTTTTGATTTTTTGGTTGATTAACATGCAGCTAGATGTAATTTGATTGTTTGATGAGTTGGTATAAGTATTGTACAACTCTTATTTGTAGTGAATGTGAATGCTGGTGGAAAATGTCCTGATGGTGGATAAACTTTATGGTGCTGTTCTATCTCCACAACAATTGGTGGCTGCAGTTCAGAGTTCTGGATTAGAAATGCATTCAAATTTGAGTACTGGTGATTTGCCTTGCATAACTGCAACTCCTGTCATAGAACTCTCAAATTCCTTGGCCATGTGCCCTGTAGTCACACCTGATTTCCTTTTTCAGTAGGGACCACAAACTCCGTCCCATGAATCATTTTATACGGATATTAAAATATTCTATCGCGAATAGAATGGACGAAATTTGTGCGACACTCACTTTACTATCAGTTGCTTTGATTTTTAATCCCAATGCAAGCAAGGGAAACACCGGAGTTTATAGATACGGTCATGAGATTACTAAGCTTGAGTTAAGAGTACTTAAGGTAACGGTCTAGGAGCTAACTCAAGCTTCGTTACTTTTATTTCAGTTGTAGTACAAGTACTATTATTTGGTCATTCTGCAGTTTAACAGTGAATGTGTCATGTTCTCATAATTAATTTCTAGGTAGCGAATGTTCACACTACTACAAATAAGATTAAAGAGGATGGTTGGATAAGGAACCGTCCTTTAGGTCGACGTCCTATTAAATCAAATAGCGCGGTTCCAAGAAGGTCAAACCGTCCTATTTAATTGCAGAACCGTCCTATTTAATTGCAGAACCGTCCTATTAAATTGTTTACAAATAGGACGATCCTATTTGTAAACAATTTAATAGGACGGTTCTGCAATTAAATAGGACAGTTCTGCAATTAAATAGGACGGTTTGACCTTCTTGGAACCGCGCTATTTGATTTAATAGGACGTCGACCTAAAGGACGGTTCCTTATCCAACCATCCTCTTTAATCTTATTTGTAGTAGTGTCAGTGTCCCCGTGAAACCCATTTTTGGGTGTATGATGATGGCCGCTATGAGGAGGAAGGTCAAAATAACATCAGAGGAAATATCTAGGAGAAGGTATACTTGATCATTTTGCAAGATTGATGAATTCAAATTCTAAATCCTTATGAAATTCTCTTAAAACTAAAGCGACTGTCAATAGGCGTCAACTCGTTTTGTTTCTGCGTTGTTTTCTCCGCCCTTTCCCCGAGGTCAATCATGTGAAGCTATAGACGAGGCAATCAATTATCCCTTACTTCAAACTATTTTCATCCAAAAAGAATCCAGAAGCTTCTTCTCCTTGGTCTTGAGGGTTCCGGAACCAACACCATCTTTAAACAGGTGGTTAATGTTTATCCTGTTGCTTGTTCTTCCTTAGACCATGTACAATAGAGATGAGATTTGCATCCTCTTATTTATTTTGTCACCCTATATTTTTTTGACACCTCATGTTCCATTTCTTCTACTACATTTTCCACCATCTACCTCCTCTTCCTCTTCTATTGTTCAATTTTTCTCCCACAATAGAGAGGATCCTTTTATGTATTATTTTTATTATTATTTTAATTATCATTAAATTTTTATAAAAGTTAAAAAAATAAAATAATCCACATGTAATATATTATTGGTTAATTGGGCACAAGGGCCAATAATTGTTTTCCTCTAAAATTAGAGGAATAAGTCATCTTCCTCTTATTAGGAGGATGTACAATGAAGACCTTACAATAGAGAGAACCTCCTCTTAGAGGAAAGAGAGTCCTAAGAGGAGGGTAAATCCTCTCTATTGTACATGCCCTTAGATCTGCTTTCGAGCGCATTCTCTTTTACTTTCGAGTTTCTGTCCCTACTCCCTACGCATGTACTTCCTCTAGTTCGTACTTCTATAGTTTTATGCATTCAGTTATAATGGGCCCGGGTTTATATACACCTGTATATATTCGACCATTCAACTGCCAACAACAAATGACAATTTTTTTCTCGTGATTGTGTGAAATTCTTGTTTGTGACGGAAATATCCGTCGTAAGCTTTTACTTATACATGTGATATGCTATTCGAGTCGTTTTAATCTTACTACGGATATGATTCTATTGATGCTTGGGCTCAACCATTTTTGTACTTAATTTTGACCGGCCCGACCCATTGAAAACAAAAGCCAAATAGCGATGTTTATGCGATATTATTAACTAGGTTGATTAGAAATGTCAATACTTGTGATTTTTTTTGGAAGTTTTTCACTCTTTTAGGACAAATATGTTGGAGTAAAGGCTTGTAAGCCTAAAGGTGTATAAGTTGCCATCCCACATCGGTGGTGGATAGTAACTAACACTTTGTTATATACTCCATTATTCTTCTTGTATCCAATTGTGTGTGGAGTGGGACTTTTGTGGAGAATGGTGGACTTGGGCTTGAACACATGTGCGCAACGACCTGACTTGGCTCGGGCTCGGGTTTATCTTTTTGGGTTTTTGTTAGATGGGCTGTCCAGGTTCATTTGGTATGTGATTTGTCCAAGTTCATTTTTGGGTCATTCCAGGACGTTACATATCTCCACTTAATGCCTTTTTTATTTGCTTTTACTGCATTCATTTGCATTGATGGAGGAGCGTGCATGACTTGGTTTTGAATGCCATTTGCACTATAAAGAGGCTGCTGATTGTCACACAACACAACACAATCCTCACGTCTTCTTACTCTCTCTTCTTCTAATTTTCTGGGTTAAGTTTCATTGATGTTCCAAAGTATATAGCCTTGAGTGGACGAGTCTAAATACTGCTGTGTTCACCTTGGGAAGCTGTCGGTGTTAGACGATTACCACCCCGGTCGTACCGAAACAGTTTTCAAGTCAGTGGCATATACCACGACACAGCTTCACGTCCGATCTTGTCGCCTTTTTCTCGGGTTTCGGTCCGTGTCGGTCTCGGTCACGTTGCCTTCGGTTGTTCGTCGCATCGGTTTCAATTCTGTCCTTTCTCTTCTTCATTGTTACACTTTTCATACTAACAAAATATTCTCAGCTGCGTTGCGAAAAAAGAGCAAAAGTATGTTGTACCAATATTTTATGTATGTCTTCTAAGCTCTTATAAGGTATGAAATGTGGAGGAACAGAGGGAGAGCATGCTGACTTTGACTTAAATGGGATGAGTAAAGAGACGTTTAAGATTTGAATTTTCATCGAATTTAGAGATAGGCAAATTCCTAAGAATAGAGGAGAGTATGTGTTATTGGATGAGTGGCTGGTGTGAAAGTTTCCGTTTGAGTTGATTTGGTTGTTTAGCTATGGGACAGATATGGATTATTGCCTTATTGGTAATGTTATCGGATATGGATTATATGTGAGACGTGGAGTTAAGTAAGTGGGGACAAGTGAAAATTGGGTTTAGCTGTGGGACGTGAAAGTAGTTTAATGTGGCTAATTGTTTTGGGATCGAGGTCGCTATTGTGTATGAGAAATTGTCATTTATGATAGGGGAAAGTGAAGGGGAATGGGTGATCACCTGTTTGAGATCTGCAGATTGTGAGGAGACTTGGTAACTGATAACTCTAATAGTTTAGGGGTAATCTCATTATTTACTTTGGATATCTGTGGAATTTTGAGGGATGTTTAATGTGGCTAATTGTTTTGGGATCGAGGTCGCTATCGTATAATATGAGAAACTGTCATTTATGGTAGAGGGAAGCGAAGGGGAAGGGGTGATTAGAGCTGGCAAAACCCGATCCGACTCGACAAAACCGATCCGATTCACCCGAGATTGGACCCGCTCGACATTCGACATTATTGAAATATCTTAGTGTCCGAAACCGACCCGGTTTGAGTTGACCCTATCCGATAGCTAATTATATCCGACAACTGGTATATTCCGAATTCAATATCAGCCGACGTACTTAAACCCGACTGAAAAATACCCGACCCAAATCCGACTCGAATAACCGAAATTTATCCGAAATGTAGGTAATCGAAAATACCCGACCCAAATCCGACTCGAATAACCGAAATTTATCCGAATGTTGGTAATCGAAAATACCCGACCCAAATCCGACTCGAATAACTGAAATTTATCCGAAATGTTGGTAATAAAAAATACCCGACCCAAATCTGACTCGAATAACCGAAATTTATCCGAAATGTAGGTAATTGACCCGGCCCATTTCCGACACATAATCGAAAATTATCCGAAAGATCCATTGCCGATATAACTAAAGTGGCGCATAAGGATTAAAGAATAAGGTGTTGCATAAGAACTAAAGAATACTCGTATAAAGATTAACTAGAATTTTAAGAAATGGAGTTTTGGCGTATCTATATTTAAGAGACACAAACTGAATCTATTACGGAGTAGTATATTCTTTACGACCTCAAACGCAACTTGATCCAATCTATTATTGTTTTCTTTTAGACTTTTGAGTTGTAACCTGTATGCTCATAAAAAAAAGTCATAGTCCGATTAGTCTTTTTTAACAAATTTTTTAATTGCGTTTAGATTTGAATTACATAAATGATGCTCGGCGTAGAATAGTTTTTAGTTTTGTATCAAGTTTAGTTTTATCATGTTAAACCCAATCTTTATTATATTTGTTATCCATATTCTATAGTGTCATGTAAGTGTCTTTTACGGGAAAAAAAATTATCGAGTTAGGATATGCAAAAATAATTAAATTCATGATGGAGAATAAAAGTTTCGCAAAATGAATTGCTACAATAAATAAATGGTAGTTTAACCAAGAGAGGTTAACGAAAAAGCTACAAGACTGTAATAAATAAAATAAATGCTCTGAATAAGAGTTCAATTAAAAAATAAAAAAGCTAAATCACTATTCTAGTTGTAACTCCGTCCCGCATTTTGAAGTTAACAAATAGTTCTTGAGACTTCGTACCTGCAAAAAAATGAAGAAAAAAAACGTCAAGAGATGTAAACATAAATTTGCGGCCCATAAACATCAATCTAAAACATAAAACCGTTAATATAAGGTGATAATATAAAGGTGAAGGCAGTAACGAACTTACTCATACTAATCTGATTCGTCATCTGAACCAACCGAAACATTGTTGCCGCGGATGCTAAAATCTACCAATAAATGTTAAATACATAAAATATATAGTAAGTTATACAGAGTATTATCTATCAAACATATATAATCATTTTTTAATTAACAATTTAGAATTTTACCATCATAACCCGTCAACCAATGTTTACAAGTCACTATTGCTTCCACATTTGCTGACTTAAGAGAGCTCCTCCATTTGCTTATGATTCTCCCACCCATACTAAAAGTTGATTCAGAAGCAACGGTGGTAATGGGAATGGCGAGTATATCCCGAGCCATAGAAGAAAGAATTGGAAAACGGCCGGAGTTCTCTTTCCAATAGACAAGTACGTCTAGTTTAGTTTCTAATGCAATCTTTTTCTCCTGCAAATAGACATCAATCTCTGTATTCGCTGAATTCACTTGATCGTATGCTGCGAACTCCTGCGTTAACCAAAAAATTGATCACGCGAGAAAGTTGTTGATCGTATGCTGCGAGATTTTTTAGCTTGCTGATCAACTACCAGTGCATAAAGCAACCTCACATAATACACATAACAAAAGACATGCAAGTGCCTCGACTAGAGAGCAACAAACATCGACTTTGGGGGCAAATAGGATGAAAACAAATGTTTCATCGAAAGTCTTCAATAACAGATTAAAAAAAATTATTTGTCCTGTCAACAAACCTGCAACTACACACTTTGATATATGAGGAAATATAGCTTCCCTCATTCCGTGGAAATCCTACAGGTTAAATGATGATGCTGGCTGATTGATACAATAAATAAATAAATGATGTTTAAATGGTGTGGATGTTCCGAAGATATATGAGGAAATATGTCTTAATTCTAAGACTTGATGATATGAGATGTTTACACACTTTGAGGGCATGTTATTGATGCAACTACAAAAAAACTGCAGCTGTGAGTAATGTAACTGTGAGTAATGTTGTATTCTGTCAGAGGGAATCAAGCAGTTCCGTCTTCTATCAGTATTCTATTAGTATTCAATTAATCATCCGTTACTCACCATCTATCCAAAAATGCGCTTATCACTCTATCACTAATCCTATTACTCGTCTTCTATCCAAAATTATATAGCAACCACTCAATGAAGGTAAGAGTAGGAGGACAAATAAGTCGGGATCATACGAGTAATACAATAAGGCAATAACTATAATAAGCGTAATGCAATAATTAAAAGGCAAAGGATAATGTTTAGCGTACCGCAAAATCATCGGCGGGATTTATACTTCTTGTGATATCATGTGAATCTGAAGGTCTGAAAATACCGGCCTGAGATTCATAAGTTTCATAGAGTTCCTCAAATTGTATTTTCAACTCATGCACCTTCCTTAAACCTTCGACCTCACCATGCAACTTCTTTAAAGCAAATCCAACAAACTCCAACTTATATCTTGGATAAAAAATAACCCCAAATGCAATCACCTTAGCATATTCATGCCAATACTTGTTGAACTTTACAAGCATTTCATTTGAAGCAGCGCTAATATCGAAGTCATCACACCTAGATGCCCTATTTAGACGAGTTTGTATTTGCCATACAAATGGAAAATACAAACTCGCGGTAGGGTAATCACGTCCAGAGAATAAATTGGTAACTTCGTAAAATGGCTTTAGAAGATGACAAAGTTTCTTAACTTTATCCCATTCACCAATATCAAGCACAAATCCACTTGTACCATCAATACAACTGAAATAATTATCAAGAGCATCCTTGTATTTAAGTGCTCGATCAAGCATAAGAAAAGTTGAATTCCATCGGGTAGGCACGTCCATCCATAATTTGAAAGAAACGGACATATTAAGCTTTTCAGCACAATCATAGAATTTTTCAATACGAGCATCCGACCCATCAATATACCTAACACCCTCTCTAACCTTATGAATAGAATCTTTAATGACTTCTAAACCATTTTTCACCACTAAATTCAATATATGAGCACAACAACGGATATGAAAGTGCTCACCAAGGGAAATAAGATCTTTAAATGTCCCTTGCTTCAAGTAATCAACCATTTTATCCATATTACTTGCATTGTCAACTGTTAGAGAGAACACTTTATCCTTAATTTCCCAATCTAAAATGACATCAGTAAGTTGTTGAGATAATTCAAAACCACCATGTGGGGGAGGGGAACGTCGAAAACACAACAACTTACTTTGCAATTTCCAATCTTTATCGATATAATGAGCAGTTATGCACAAAAAACCTCTCTTATTAGGTGCTGACCACAGATCGGATGTCAAGCATATTCTAGCAGGCAACTCTTTGAAAACACGTTTTATCTTTTGTTTCAAGCTATCGTGCCTATTCAAACACACTTCTTTGGCAGTATTTCTTGATATATGTTGAACATTGTGTAGACACCCACATTTTGCCTGCTAGTGTCTATAGCGATTCCCGACAAAACACCCGATGATGATCGGACGCTAACGTGACTTAATACGCTCGAATACGGACTCGGAATCAATAGTATCCGACGTGGGCATTTAGCGGAGTGCAAATCTCTCAAAACCGACCTCAAATCCAGGCCCAGTGGGCCGTTTCCAATAAAATGAGACTAATTTGGGCCAAAACCGACACCAAAAATAAATCCCGTCTTTTGGCGACCGGGTCAAAACCTGGTCAAAGACGAAACCGTCTCACATAATCAGCCAAGTTCATTCTCGAAAACTGGCGCACAAAATCAGAATTCAAAAAGCAAATCAAATCCACAAGAATCAACTTCTTCCTAAAATGACTCGATTCACTTGATTCACTTGATCAAGTCTATAAATACTTCCCCTAACCCCTTTGCATTTTCAGTTTTGGAAGGGCCTTGGCAACCCTCATTTACCCTACATTTTCTACCCTAATCTACCTAAACACTCTACACTACAACCCCAAGCAAAACCATACAAAAAAACCGAGCCATTTGCCCTCGAAAGACCGGCGGCATACATACACACACATACATGTTCAAAATCCTGAGATCAAAACTCGTCAAAGACACACACCATAACTCACCCTACATATCTCGACACTCCCGCGCTCCCGTGGCTATTACGAGTTCGTTTCCAAGGCCATTAAGCATGTAGGTCGAGGGTGTAATTCAAATCCCGACATCTCTTTCTCCTTTCTCTTTTCTTTTTGATTATGTATATATATGTATTATTATTATTATTATTATTATTATTATTATTATTACTAAGCGCTAACACTAACATTTTAATTTCGTGTATACTAACTCTCTAATCTAACACTTTTATTTATCGCAATCTATCATTTTTTATTTATTGTATCTAACCTCTAACATTAACATATTAATACCGTGTAAATATATATATTAATATAATATTAAAATTCGGATCTTAACACGTTTGATTACAACGATCATCCAAAGTCCGTTTAATCCCTTTACGAGTCACGACGGAGGTGGCACCTTTTCGAGGAGCGCCGCCCCAATGTACTCAAGGGCATAACGCGATCGTGATTGCTCATAGTTGAACGCGTAAGACTCCATTTCTAAGATTAGTACGAGATCCGTTGAGGCGAAAACCGACATCACATAATCCTTTAGGATTAGTATCGATGTCGTGACGCGGAGGACTATAATTTCGTTATTAATCAAACTTTTCAATCACATAATAGCATATTTCATAAAATCCCGATAACGGTCTCATAATCGTATAATACACGTTTATGACATCGAGAACCGAGTTGAATTTAAATAATGCAATATTTTTATTTAACTCGGTCAATTATCGAATTCAAACAAATAAAAAAGCGGCCAGACCCCCATGCGAGTCGCACGCCGGTCAGGCGACTCGCGGGGAGGCCTGATTGGCCGAGCTCCTCTTTCTTGTTTTCTCGCCTTTTTATCCTCTTCGATTCTTACATTAATAGGCGACTTTCGTGACGTATTTCCATATTTTGAGGCTCGTCTTTTTTACGACTTTTAGTCAACGCGTGTAAAGTCAATCACGTGATCCTATTTTTCAAAACTCATGCATATCACTATCACTTAAAACGACTTTGATCGACGGTCTCGCACTATTAATCTTGTGTCGACGACTCTTTAGTCGTATCCGACACATGATTAATTTAGACTCTATTCCTCGATGTGATAAGTCGGGACAAGGCATCGAGATTCGGGATCGGGCTAGCACCACGTCTAGGTTCCATATCTCCGTCCTCCGTTTAATACACAATATAATGTGTATTTAATCGAAGTTCGTCCGTTTGCACAACTTACGGTCTAGTTTATATATATTATATACGGGTCCGTTTCTAGTTAACGTTTACCATTTTCTATTCGATTATTCTATTTTATTGCTCGTTGTATTGTGAATTTCGGGTTATATTCCGCCCGTGTAATTTGTAATTTATTTACGAGTTTTCTATTATTTGATGTTTGCCATTTATTTATTTAAATGAACATCGCATGCTAAATCACTTTGACGTGAATCAAGATGCATTAAATGACGTAGTTAATCAACAACTCGCATGCTTAGTCCGAAAACGCTGTTTGCATATCATTTAATCGTTTTACTAGCGCGCGCACACGAACACGAACGATGTCTTAGTAGAGGCCGCCATGTGCGGGCGGGGTTGGGTGTCCTTAGTGGGCTTCCCAACACGTACCCTCACCCCTTACTCAGAACCTTGGTTTCCAGATGTCCGAAACCATTGGCGCACGAGAGTCATTCTATATACGAAAGCCGGTTTAAACGGTATCGATATTGCAATGCAAAGGGACGAGCCCAATAAACACTGAAATCGAAGTGGGTCGTACTTTGTGTACAGCCCATGACGACATAGAGTGGGCTCGTATGGTTCCGAATAACCACAAAATTCGGTGGCGACTCCATTTTGACTTAAATTTCGAACCCGAGAACAATCTCACGACGAGATTCATTCGCCTACCCAAACCCGCGCGTGGCCGCGTCGGGGTGGACCTACGTCATGTCCACAATTCGACGACTCCGCTGGGGATACCTGATGTACCACATGTCATCAGGGTTCCCAGGGTGAGACTCAAAAAGAAATCGTTCGTATATTAGTGTGCGCGCATTAGTTTAGATTCATGCATAACCCAATTTTGCCCGGGCCGGTTACTTGTGACCGACGTCCCACTATACCGCGGTGCATTCCTACATGGGTGCGCTAAAGACTTCGATGGTGGAACTCGTAAGGGTTTTGCGGCATGTCCTAAGACCAACTCGGCTTAGGGAGTCCGTCCTGACTACGAGAATACTATCGTCGTTGGTATAGACCCTATTTTGACCGACCGAGACTTAGCGTAATGCATACATAAGCGTCGTTATAATGCTTGCTTGACTACGTGCTACTTGGTTTCCGTGTCATTTTTCAAAAACCGTCATTTCAAAAAATGTATCTTTCCAAAAATACCCAATTTTGAAAAACCTGAAATACTGTCCGTTTCGGGACCCGTCTTTTCAAAATATCCAATTTTCAAAATTCGGAATGCAGCCGAAATTTAGACTTACGATTTGACTCAAAATAGCCTATTTTCTAGCCGGCATGCTGTCCATTTCAAAATTCGAATTTCCGATCCACCATTCGATTTTCGAATTTTCAAATTCTATTTCGATTTTCAAATTTCAAAATTCCGTTTCGATTTTTTTTCAGATCCTCGAGATGTGATTCTCGATTTTCAAATCTCCGAGATGCCGTTTTCGATTTTCAAATCTTCCGGATCTTATTTTCAATTTTCAAATTTTCGGAAATTTATTTTCGATATTCAAAATTTCAAAATTCCAAATATTCAACTTATCAAAAAAAACTCGGCCTTGTCGGCATGCTGCCAATTTCAAAAGACGGGATCGCCTCCTCAATTTTCAAAACGCGAAATTACTCGTAACCATTCTAATATTTCAAAATGTCCGGTCCTATTGGCCCACTGCTAATTTCAGCCTCTCAATTTTCAAAATTCAATCATTTTTCAAAAACCTTCCTTATTATAGGATCTACCGTAATTCGTGTGTCGGGTCTTTTCGTAACACGTCGAAGGTCTTTAGCGTCAAAACTCCGTCGATCCTACATCAAGGGTTTCTTCCTCATCCTAGCCCGCCTTTTCCTAAAGGCATAACCGACGAACACGAGTCATACACTCGTAAATGGAAGGTTCATCTGAACACTCGAGTCCTAACTAGAAAGTCACACGCGATCTTTCCCTCCGACAGGACGGTCCCCACGACCTTTCCTAGAGGAATTTTGCCCGTCTTTCAATCCGTTAGTCGAGTCATCCCAATTCAAGTCCTTTAACTTAAGGGTCTACCCTAATCACAGAGCCACCCTTATTCGAGTCAAGTCAAGGGTCTCTAGCGTCGAAACTCTGCCGATCCTACATCACAAGTTTCCTCCCCTACCCGTCTGCCTTCCTCGAGGCCGAGTCAACCTTTTACAAGGCATAGCCCTGTAGCTAAAGGTTTGTGGCCCTTACATCTAAGGGTCACTGGTCCGACACTCGAGTCTTAGCAAAACCTACAATCTCATTCGGGGGCTACCCTTCAGCAGAGCGATCAATCACGGTTGCTCTAAGGGTCATGTCCTACACGTGGTGTCTCACGTGTGTCACTTTCGAGTCACTCAGATGCCGCACCATCAAAGTCCTATTAGAGTCTTCAGTCTCACTTGGGGGCTGTCCTCCACCCGAGCATTCGACCACAGTCACCTTAAGGGGTACCTTACGTTCATCATACACCGGCGTCCTTATGATGTCTTCTTCGAGTCGTACCTATGCTACGAACACCCGAGTCTCCTAAAGGTTTAGGTCGCCACGGTTGGTCCAAACACGTGACGCGGTCAAACACGGTCGCCCCATTTTCGGACTTACCCTCGTGCAGCTTGAGTCTCATCGTCGAGTCCAAGCCAGAGTTGTTACCTCGTCTAGGTCAACGTTCGAGTATCCCGATCCAAGAGTCTTTGTCGACCCGTCATCCCGGGTCATGTCTAGTTTGACTCCCTCTCTTCCATTCGCGCAAAGTCGAGTTTAGGCGAGTCGTGGCACCTGTCGTTTCCTCCAATCAAGGACCTTACCAAAAAGAAACGACCAACCAAGCATTCGAAAGTCCGGATCCGATTCGAGTCCAAGTCTGAGTCCGAGTCTAGGATATCCTACATCCTCATTTCAAAGTCAGAGTCAGAGTCAACTGTATTCTGTCCTCTTCTCAAAATTCAATGAAATAAGCTTTTCTATTTCTCATATAAGCTTTCCTTATGTGTTTCCGAGAACATGATGAACACCATCATACACTGTGAGCACATGCACGTGACTATTATAGGCACATCTATGATGACTGCAGGAACTAAGGCCCGTGTTTTCCTTTACCTGTTCCATGTCTGGAATAGAAAGCCACATAACTACCCTTAGCAGGAGCGATATCGAATCCTATGATAAATCTAGGTAGTCTCCTAATTTGGTCCAAGACGGGAGGCAAGCCCATCTCCCCACAATAAACACCCCTCCAATAAGACTGATCAATCCCTACCTTAGGCGTTAGTCTGACCAGAAGCAAAAAAAGAAGCATCGTGACTCTATAGGCTTGATGCCAAAAATACCCAACTCGGGACGATGCTCCCACTAAGCCTGCTCGGAATTATGATGACAATACCAAGATTCAAATCACCATGCTTACCGTAGAGTACTCCACCGCCAGTTCCACTCACCAACTAGGCTTGCACCTTACAAAGGTTTAGCTCCACAAGCCTAATCCAACCGATGGGCCCACCCCCATATCCACCCACAACATCAAAGGGAGGGATAGCCGTGAAAAAAAAAACTGGACAAAAAACAGAAGTCCAAAGAAAAAAAGCAAAAGGCCGAAACAAAAGAGCTGGCCATGACCAAAAAAGAACTCTTAACATCCCTCGACCAGATACGATCAATCCCTTGACCGGGACACAGTCAACTCAAGTGAAGGACCCCACGACCGGGGCTAAGAGGTCAACCCAAAAAAAAAAACAAAAAAAATCAAATACCCATGACCGTGGACAACGTTCAACTCAAGTGAAAATCCTTTGACCGGGGTACGGTCAATTCAAAAATTATCAATGCCTATACCGTCCAATAGAAAAGAGACAATCAAGCTGGTCAGCTAACACCACACTTAGCCTTCCCACATTTCAACCCTCAAGACCTTCCTGAGACCTAGGCTAAGAGACAGCCCGGAATTTTGAGGATTCAAGCTCCATAGGATACCCCTAACCATTAGGGCCAGACATGGAAATCAGATCCCGCATTATCAAACCTACCCTGATCGAAGTCCGAGTCATTTTTACTCGACTTCCCCCTTTCCTACCACATTGCAATACCTTACCCTCGAAGCCTTAGCTCCACAAAATCGAGCTCCAGATTTCGAATCATCAAAGTCACTTGCGACCTAGCTCCACATATCCAAAAACATCCAAACCAGTTACCAACCCCAAACACGGGAACTCAACCTGCGGTCGGCATAGAACATGCCCAAATAGTTCACACCACCTCTGGGGGCTACCCCGGAGAACGCTCACAGTCACGGGATCAACATCCTAACTGTTCTAGCCCTTTGATCAAGACATCATTGGGAATTCACCTAGCCTACACCATCGCTATGGCTAGTTACACACAAAGCCCTAATAAACTAGCCACCATAATATATCTTCCAATCCACTGAACTACGGTTTGGTTTGATTTCATTACACGTGGATACGTAGGCAGCCTTTCAACAAAGGCACAACCACCCACATTGACACAAGTTCAAAAAAGCACCATCATTCCTGTCACGACACTGTCATGTTCTCAACAGTTAGCTTTGTCATCCTGGGGGCTTCTATTAGACAGAAAACCTCCATCCACTCACATAATCCAAAGACTTTCAAAAACTAGCCACCTTTCTACAGTGTGTCCTAGTACTTGGCTCAGTCGAAGACGAGAATCTGTCAAGGACTCGAAGCAACACCCACTTTGGGAATGCATCCCAAAACCAACAAAATTCAAAGGGCACTAGACTACAACATTGCCACTGCTGAGTCCTGCAGAAGCAGTCTCATTACAGACTATAGGACATCCTTCCCATTTTGATGTTCGACTGTGTTGCCACTCGCCTAGGCTACGGAATAGCGCAGCTTAAGAGTCTTGTCATCTTAGGTGGTCCACCCCCCTACCGAGTCACAGTCCAACCCCCTCGACAGTCCAAGTCGTGTCTGTCAACTCGTCGTCCTGTCGCGTCCAGAGTTGAGTCTGTCGGTACCTCCCTCCTCAAATTTTCACTTCAAAGTTTGCAAAACTTAGCCATTCGATAAAATCCTTTTCGACAAGGTCAAATTTCAGTCTATTTAAACTGCAAATTTCTTTTCTACCCCTTTCAATTTTGAAAACCTATCTCCTAGCACGTGAGTTGCTTTCAGGACTCGATTTCAAAATGAACCAAAAACCATTTTCCCCAGCGCAAGTCAGTCTATAGATGCTAATTGCATTTCCTATGTGCTATCTTGCTATCTGCTGTGCCTGCTACTTCTGCCTATGTATCTAACATTTCAGGTACCAGCTAGTGCTTCCCAACGGAACATCAAAGGCGGTGTTTCTCCTGGAATGCTACATGCAAGTTGTCATGTGTCGGCATATGGGTACACCCAAGATTTCAGAAGCAAGTCTCGTGCAACTACTCTACTCCCCAGCGTGAGTCGGTGTTTCTCCTTGAATGCTACATCCAAAATGTGATGTGTCAGCATGCGGGTACACCTGTGACTTCAAAGGCAAGTTCGACTCCCCACGGAGCTATCATCATCAGGACAGGTATGACCCTCTGCTTATGGCTGGCGAGCCCTTCACGCAAGTCTACTGGACTATAAACGACCCGACCGGAAGGCTGCCAGGTCGTAATCCTCGATTGGCCTTGTAGCTACTCTGACTTTCGCCTTGTCCAAGCCTCAGTCAGAGTGGGGGCTTTGTAGACACCCACATTTTGCCTGCTAGTGTCTATAGCAGTTCCTGACAAAACATCCGATGATGATCGGACGCTAACGTGACTTAATACGCTCGAATACGGACTCGGAATCAATAGTATCCGACGTGGGTATTTAGCGGAGTGCAAATCTCTCAAAATCGACCTCAAATCCAGGCCCAGTGGGCCGTTTCCAATAAAATGAGACTAATTTGGGCCAAAACCGACACCAAAAATAAATCCCGTCTTTTGGCGACCGGGTCAAAACCCGGTCAAAGACGAAACCGTCTCACAAAATCAGCCAAGTTCATTCTCGAAAACTGGCGCACAAAATCAGAATTCAAAAAGCAAATCAAATCCACAAGAATCAACTTCTTCCTAAAATGACTCGATTCACTTGATTCACTTGATCAAGTCTATAAATACTTCCCCTAACCCCTTTGCATTTTCAGTTTTGGAAGGGCCTTGGCAACCCTCATTTACCCTACATTTTCTACCCTAATCTACCTAAACACTCTACACTACAACCCCAAGCAAAACTATACAAAAAAAACCGAGCCATTTGCCCTCGAAAGACCGGCGGCATACACACACACACATACATATTCAAAATCTCGAGATCAAAACTCGTCGAAGACACACACCATAACTCACCCTACATATCTCGACACTCCCGCGCTCCCGTCGCTATTACGAGTTCGTTTCCGAGGCCATTAAGCATGTTGGTCGAGGTGTAATTCAAATCCCGACATCTCTTTCTCCTTTCTCTTTTCTTTTTGATTATGTATATATATATGTATTATTATTATTATTATTATTATTATTATTATTATTATTATTATTACTAACCGCTAACACTAACATTTTAATTTCGTGTATACTAACTCTCTAATCTAACACTTTTATTTATCGCAATCTAACATTTTTTATTTATTGTATCTAACCTCTAACATTTAATTATCGTCATTAACATATTAATACCGTGTAAATATATATATTTATATAATATTAAAATTCGTATCTTAACACGTTTGACTACGACGATCATCCAAAGTCCGTTTAATCCCTTTACGAGTCACGACGGAGGTGGCACCCTTTCGAGGAGCGCCGCCCCAATGTACTCAAAGGCATAACGCGATCGTGATTGCTCATAGTTGAACGCGTAAGACTCCATTTCTAAGATTAGTACGAGATCCGTTGAGGCGAAAACCGACATCTCATAATCCTTTAGGATTAGTATCGATGTCGTGACGCGGAGGACTATAATTTCGTTATTAATCAAACTTTTCAATCACATAATAGCATATTTCATAAAATCCCGATAACGGTCTCATAATCGTATAATACACGTTTATGACATCGAGAACCGAGTTGAATTTAAATAATGCAATATTTTTATTTAACTCGGTCAATTATCGAATTCAAACAAATAAAAAAAGCAGCCAGACCCCCATGTGAGTCGCGCGCCGGTCAGGCGATTCGCGGGGAGGCCTGATTGGCCGAGCTCCTCTTTCTTGTTTTCTCGCCTTTTTATCCTCTTCGATTCTTACATTAATAGGCGACTTTCGCGACGTATTTCCATATTTTGAGGCTCGTCTTTTTTACGACTTTTAATCAACGCGTGTAAAGTCAATCACGTGATCCTATTTTTCAAAACTCATGCATATCACTATCACTTAAAACGACTTTGATCGACGGTCTCGCACTATTAATCTTGTGTCGACGACTCTTTAGTCGTATCCGACACATGATTAATTTAGACTCTATTCCTCGATGTGATAATTCGGGACAAGGCATCGAGATTCGGGATCGGGCTAGCACTACGTCTAGGTTCCATATCTCCGTCCTCCGTTTAATACACAATATAATGTGTATTTAATCGAAGTTCGTCCGTTTGCACAACTTACGGTCTAGTTTATATTTATTATATACGGGTCCATTTCTAGTTAACGTTTACCATTTTCTATTCGATTATCTATTTTATTGCTCGTTGTATTGTGAATTTCGGGTTATATTCCGCCCGTGTAATTTGTAATTTATTTACGAGTTTTCTATTATTTGATGTTTGCCATTTATTTATTTAAATGAACATCGCATGCTAAATCACTTTGACGTGAATCAAGATGCATTAAATGACGTAGTTAATCAACAACTCGCATGCTTAGTCCGAAAACACTGTTCGTATATCATTTAATCGTTTTCCTAGCGCGCGCACACGAACACGAACGATGTCTTAGTAGAGGCCGCCATGTGTGGGCGGGGTTGGGTGTCCTTAGTGGGCTTCCCAACACGTACCCTCACCCCTTACTCAGAACCTTGGTTTCCGGATGCCCGAAACCATTGGCGCACGAGAGTCATTCTATATACGAAAGTCGGTTTAAACGGTATCGATATTGCAATGCAAAGGGACGAGCCCAATAAACTCTGAAATCGAAGTGGGTCGTACTTTGTGTACAGCCCATGACGACATAGAGTGGGCTCGTATGGTTCCGAATATCCACAAAATTCGGTGGCGACTCCATTTTGACTTAAATTTCGATCCCGAGAACAATCTCACCACGAGATTCATTCACCTACCCAAACCCGCGCGTGGCCGCGTCGGGGTGGACCTACGTCATGTCCACACATTGTCATTAAGATACTCGTGAATTTTTCTATTTCTATCATGTTCAACCCAAGAAAAACTATAACCATGTTTCATAATTGCCTCCGCTAACAATTCTCGATATAGCTTTTGGTCAATTGTTTTCCCAAATTTTTCAGTGGAGTGGGTTTTCTTATATTCGTCACAAGACTCCAACCAGTGTCGACTAAAATTGGAAGTTCCAGCACAAGATTCGGCCTTATAAGTAACCTTTTTACAATAGTTACACGTACCAGTGATCTTGGTAACCCCATTTGATGTCTTCTTTTGTGTAAGTGTAAAATGTTTCCATACCCAAGATGTTCTTCGCTTCCTTAACTCGTTCTCCGATGGATCAACGTCCTCGTCATTTTGGTTGGGTTCCTGGTTATTTTGGATTTCTTCCCCAAACTCTACATTTCAAATAAAAATTGGTCAATATGAGATTAGATAACAATTTTCTTGAAAAAAACTGACAAAATAAAAGAAAAAAATCAATTGGATTATAAACCTAAAAAAATAAACAATAAGAAATTTGTTAAACAATATACGATCATCCAGCATCACGACAACAATAAAAAATTAAACAATAGCAAATTAACGATAGAGGCACAAGTCTGGCTTATCTTCCTGACGATGTTTATAATGAAATTATTCACAATATATGTAATGTAACAGATCAGCCAGCATCATCGTATATTCATATTCACAAGGTGTGTGGTGGCAAGAGATTTTGTACGAGGAATAATTGAAATAATTAGACATATATGATGATTGATGAGTATGTAGTACGAGTAGTATTAAATTATTAATTCATGTTCACCATAATTATTTAAGATTGTACTCCATTGATTGTACTTGAATAATTGAGATAATTAGACAAAGATTTGTTTAGTCCAATATTTCACCATATTTGACTATTTGGATAGATTAATTTTATTTTTATTTTTTGAAGGAAACTAATACAGTATTAAATTTCTAAAATATTTGTTTAATTTTATTATATTAGTCCAGAAAAATTCTTCCTCCAAATTTTATTTTACGTACCATGTGTTTTTCCCGACATATTTTCTACAAAACATATTTTTAGAATAATACTCATAATATAAATTGACCAAATTATGTGAAATACCCTTTGCTTTCGGTTCACATAACTTTGTTCCCACATTATTATGATTACTTTCCTTTCATTCAATTCAATTCAATCAATTCATTTATTCATTAATCATCAATCATCAATCATCCAGCATCATCAATCAGCGTAACAAAAAAAACAATAAGAAATTTGTTCTTCTACTCACAACTTAGTACTTAGTACTTACCAGTTGCATACGTATTGCTTTGATCTTCCATCAACATAATTAAACTGTTCAAATCAAAACAATGACTATTAGATTAATCAATTAGATTATAACCCTTTTGTTTTGTTTTTGGAAGCCAATTAGGCTGTAATTTGAAAGAAAAATCGGAGGGAGTATTATTGTTGACCGAGACGGAGGGGTACTAATTAGCACCTTGTTTATGGTAAAACTTGAAAGATATTAATACTAGTTATGATTAATGACATCGAGGTAGGCGTAATTATTTGTAAAGATATTGATAGTAATTACGATCGTTATTCATGATAAAACTTGAAAGTAGAGACTTTATTTGTTTCAGAGGTCTAAACTAAGATCGTTTTTTAATAAAATTCTAAATAGAGGGAAATAAAGTTCTAAAACAGTAGGAAAGACAAGGAGAAAAGGATGAGAGGATATGCATGAGAAGATGATGAGCCCGAGAGGGATAGAAATGGTTGAATAAAAACAAACTCGTTAAAATAAATAACAAGAAAAAATCGTATTTAATTCTAAATTGAAGATCGTGAGGAGGGGGAGGCACATGGGGGAAGGAAGAAGATAAGGGCATGTAGACGAGGGATACGAGTAGAAGACATGGTGGAAAAGAGAAGGGAAAATGGGATGTATATGAGGAAAACTGATAGACGAGAAGAGGAACGTAGAGAGGAACAACATTAGGGGGAGAGACAAGTGTAAGAAGTTGGGGCTAAGGGACGACACCCTCACTGAACTAATGACCAAAACAAGTTATTTTAATCATGTGTCTTAGATTACAAAGAGGGAAGGAAGAAGGAGAAGTTATTCTAAGTTTCTCCCAATTTTGATGACTACACATCGAGGTAGGCATAATAATTTTAAAGGTATTGATAATAGTTATAATTGTTATTCATGATAAAACTTTAAGGTTAAGGACTTTAGTTGACTCAAACAACAAAGTAAATTGTCAACGTGCACAAATTTCCTGGCCGAATGAAAACCATCAAATTATGCCTAAGACGATTATTTTATGTCATTCTAAGTAAGAAAACCATTTCACTAAAAAGAGTAAACGTACTTTATCTGTTTCAAAGGTCTAAACTAATATCGTTTTTGAATAAAGTTCTAAATATGAGGGAAATAAAATTCTACAACATTAGGAAAAACAAGAAAAGAATGATATGAGGGAGTGAATGAGAAGAATGATGAAACATAAAAGAGATAGAAAATGTTGAATGAAAGAAACTATATAAAATAGATGACAAAAGAAAAATCATATTTAATTCTAAATTTAAGAAGGATTGTAGAAGGATGAGAAAGGTAAAAAGGGAGGTGGAGGAAAAGGAAAAATGATCATAGTAGATGAAGAAGGGGGGACAATAAGAGGGAGAGCTTTAGGGGGAGGTGAGAAGGAGGAGAAAGGTGGGAAGATGAGGGGTAGGGGAAGGACAAACGAATGAAGAGAAGGAATAAATTTATCTTAGTAACAGGGAAATTAAATAAGAATATTATTGGAAGAGGAGAAACATTAAGGAGAGATATAAATGAGTGTCGGAGATATGGTGACTAATGTGAGGAATGGAAAGTATTGAAGGCATACACTTTCACTAAAGTACATGAAAAAAAAAATTATATATCGAAACGAATCTTAGCTGATGAGGAGGATAAGGGAAAGAATAATGAGGTTTGAAGGATGATGAAAAATGATCTTAGTGGACGAGGAAGAAGGAATAAGAAAATGAATGTTAAAAGGGAGAGGGGTGAGGTGATAAGGAGAGAGGAGCGTGTGGGAGGAGAGGGTATGGAATCTGATAGGTTGAAATAGTTGAAATGATGACGTAATCGCTAAAATAAATGACAAAAATACTTCATTTGGAAAAATGAATCTTAGACGATGACGAGCAGAAATAGGAAAGTAAGGAGCGAGAAGGGGAATTAGAAGACGAAAAGCTGGACAAGAAGGATGAATGATCTTGGTAGTTGGACATAAGCAACCAGAAAAAAGTATCGTTAGGGGAAGAATAATACAAAGGAGTGAAACAAAAAAACGTGAAGGGCGTGAAGGGTAAGATGAGTGAAAGGGACGAACCGTTGCTGAACTAGATAACAAAAGATAGTCATATATAAGGATGAATCTTTAATGATGAGGAAGAGTGGAGGCAGGAGAGGAGGGACGGATAAGAGAAAGGGAAGGAGATCGGGATATAAAGGTGGTAGATGAGGAGGACAACCGATCTTAGTAGAAGTTAATTGTGAACAAGAAGAAGAGGAACAATAATGAAAAGTGAGCGGAAAAAAGAGAAGGGTCGGGGGGACACTAAGGGTAAACTAAACTAAATGACAAAAGCAGGGCCTATTTATTGATGAATCTTAGATCGTGATAAGGGGGGGCACATGGGGGAAGGCAGAAGATAAGGGCATGTAGATGAGGGGTACGAGGAGAAGGCATGGTGGAAAAGGGAAGGGAAAATGGGATGTATATGAGGAAAACTGATAGACAAGAAGGATAACTATGAGGGAAACATTTGGAAAAACAAGAAAAAAGAAGGATATGAGGGAGTGCATTAGAAGAATGATGAAACATAAGAGGGATAGAAAATGTTGAATGAAAGAGACTATCTAAAATAATTGACAAAAGGAAATCATATTTAATTCTGAATTTAAGAAGGATTGTAGGAGGATGAGAAAGGTAAGAGGAAAAGGAAAAATGATCATAGTAGATTAAAAAGAAGGGGGGACAATAAGAGGTAGAGCTTTAGGGGGAGGTGAGAACGGGGAGAGATAAAATTTAATCGAAAGCCACAATCGAAGCAAACAAATTGAAAAATTCGAGATTAACAATCGAAAGAACCGAAATACTTACATGATTAGCAAATTTGATAGGATCCTGGACAGAAGAACGCAAAAGGAGGGAAGGAGAAAAGCCGAAAGCAGAAAAAAGGAGGAACGCAGGAGGAGGAACGCAAGAGGAAAGTGTGGTCCAATAAGAGGGAGAGCTTTAGGAGGAGGAGAGAAGGGGGAGAGAGGTAGGAAGAGGAGGGAAAAGAAGGACAAAAGGATGAAGAGGAGGAATAGATTAATCTTGGTAATGGAGAAATAAGAATATGATCGAAGAGGAGAAACATTAAGGAGAGATATAAATGAGCGTCGGAGATATGGTGAATAATGTGAGGAATGTAAGGTATTGAAGGCACATACTTTCACTGAAGTACATGAAAAAGAAGTTTTATATGTAGAAACGAATCTTAACTGATGAGGAGGATAAGGGAAATGATAATGAAGTGTGAAGGATGATGAAAAACGAGGAAGGAGGAATAAGAAAAAGAATGTTAGGGGGGGGGGGGGGGTGAGGTGATAAGGAGGGAAGAGCGTGTGGAAGGATGGGGTATGAAATCTGATAGGTTGAAACAGTTGAAATGATGACATAATCACTAAATTAAATGATAGAAACACTTTATTTGGAAAAATGAATCTTAGACGATGATAAGAAGAAGGAGGAAAGCAAGGAGCGAGAAGAGTGTAGACACCCACATTTGGCTGCTAGGTGTCTATAGCAATTTCCAAAGAACACCCGATGATGATCAGACGCAAACGTGCTTTAACATACTTGGACATGGGCTCAAAATCGTTAGTTTCTGGCTTTGGCTTTTTACGGAGTACAAATCTCACAAAACTGACCTCAAATTCAGGCCCAGTGGGTCATTTCCAATCAAATAAGACTAATTTGGGTCAAAACCGACACCGGAAATAAAGCCGTCTTTTAGCGACCGGGTCAACCCCCTGTCAAAGTCGTTTCCGAGACACAAAACAGCCATGCAAATATCGAGAATCCAACCCGAAGTCAAAAACTCCGGATATTTCGTTCCAGCTGACCCACTCGATCGAGTGTCAGCTCACTCGGTCGAGTGGGCCTCCAAAAGGCCCGTTGTTGCCTCTTCATTGGGCCACTCGATCGAGTCAACAGGGGCACTCGATCGAGTAACCCTAAGTCGGGGTTTTGGGTTTTTCCTATAAATACACCCCTTTGCAACACAATTCAACAACTTTTTTGGAACACTAACAACTTTCACATACAACTTTTCAGCCATACAACTTTGCTATACAACCTCCCTTCTCTACCTAAAACCACCATAACTCCATCTACATAATCTCGACGCTCCCGTGCCTAGGACACAACTAGACGAGCCCCGTTCCGAGTATACAAAGCATGTAGGTTGAGGGTGCCAATTCAATCCCGATCTCTTCTCTTCTTCTCTTCCCTCTTCTCATCCTCCTCGTCCTTTTTATTTTTTCTTTCGTTTCTAATATCGTTAATATTACTACTATCAAATCATTATAAAATATTCGCCTATTCGTGTCGAATGCAAGGGATGACGGAATAAGGAAACACGAATACGAGGGTATCGCACCCGATGTTGCCGGTCGCTTATCCTGACACCCCAAGTATTTGATTGTTGAAGCAAATCAACATCAACAAGATCGTTTTTTTATCGCGTCATTAGTCTCGTTTTAGTATTTACATAAACGTCATCATTAGCATCACGCATACATCGAATTTACAAAATAATCTCGAATCGAATACGTTTAATGTCGAAGTTCGCATAAGATCCTTATAATCCTTTTACGAGTCGTAACAGTGGTGGAGCCCTTTCGAGGAGCCCCGCCCTAAACACTCAAAGGCATGATGGGATCGCGAATATTCCACGTTAAACATATCTGATTCCTCGTTTTTAAAAAAAAAGGTTAGGACGAAACCCTTTGATGCAAATCGAACATCAGATAATCCGCAAGGGTTGATTACAATGTCGTGACGCGGAGGGAATCAACTTTCGTTCTAATCAAACCAACGAAACGTTATTCTTAAGATTCGATATCGACTCCGTAGTCGAATATTATGTCTACAAGAACGAATCAACAAATTAAACTAGCACGAACTCGTTGATGCTAAGTAATTGTCACATAGTCCGAAAGGACTAAATACGACGTTACAACGCAGAGAGAATTATTTCGTCTTAGTTCAATTTAAAAACGACTTATAACGTCTTTTCTAAATTTCACTCTAAATACTATATATTGATTCCCTAATCAAGTATCGAGAATCAAGTCGGGCATAAATTATACTATGTTATCGCGTGACTTGGAAAATCATTGATTCACAATTAAAAGCAAATTCGGAATCTGAATCCCGAAACGGACAACTGTAAGTACAGGGGGCACTCGACAGAGTGGCTAGCCCACTCGATCGAGTGGCACCCCAAAAAACCGGCAGAAGGTTTTTAAACAGGGCACTCGACCGAGTGTCCCCATGACTCGGCCGAGTGGCCTCATTCACGCATCAAACGTGGGCCCTTCAACACATATCGAGCCTTTTCAAATAATTTTGTGACTTCGGTCAACACGTGTCAAGTCCATCACGTGTCATACTAATTTCAAAACCATGCATCGTGTCTTTTAAATCATTCTAGACTATTTACAAACCGTTATTATCGTTAATAACTCGATTGTTTATGTCTTTGCATTTTATTTTTGTTGTTTGTTTTATTGTACTAAAACGAACCTCGCATGCTAAAATAACTTTGATGTTAGTTTAGTTGCATTAAATCTACGTAGAAACTTATTCAAATCTTCACATGTTTAGCCAATATACTGTTTGGATAACATTTCAACCGAATTACTAACGCGCGTATTCTAAAATTGAACGATATCTTAGTAGAGGCCGCTAAGTGCGGGCGGGGTTGGGTGTTCTTTGTGAACTTCCCAACACGTACCCTCACCCCTTACTCAGAACCGTGGTTTCTGGATGTCCGAAACCATTGGCGCACGAGAGTCATTCAATACACGGTAACCGATAATGTCGCTATCGGTATCGCAATGCAAAGGGACGAACCCCATAAACTCTGAGATCCAAATGAGCCATACTTTGTGCACGGCCCACCAAGATATAGAGTGGGTTCGAATGGGCCCGAACTCCCACAAAGTTCGGTGGCGACTCCATTTCGATTTAAATTTCTACCCGAGATCCATCTCACATGAGATTCATTCGCCTCCCCAAACCCGCGCGTGGCCGCGTTGGGGTGGACCTATGTCATGTCCGCAATTTGGCGACTCCGCTGGGGATAACTGATGTGTGACTTACCGTCGGCATCCTCAGGGTGAGACTCGAGTAGAAATTGTTCAATTAGTACAATACGCGTTTTAGTTTTGTGGTTCATGCATAACCCCATCTTTTCCTGGGCCGGTATTGGTGACCGACGTCCCACTATACCATGATATATTCCAAATTGGTTATGTCAAGATGTTCATAGCTAATTATTATGGGTTTCACGGCATGTTCTAAGATCAACTCGACTTAGAAAGTCCGTCCCGATTCTCAGAAAGGCTATGCGTACTGGTATAGACCCTATCTAGATCGACCGAGACTTAGTGTAAAGCATACATGGCGTCGTTATAATGCTTGCGTGATTACGTGCTACTTGGTTTCTATGTCGTTTTCAAAAAAAAAAAAACCATCATTTTCAAAATTCATCTTTTCAAAAAAAATATCCAATTTCAAACCCGGGACGCTACCGAATTTAGGACTTACGATTTTACTCAAAATAGCCTATTTCTAGCCGGTATGCTGCCCATTTCAAAATTCAAAAAATATTTTCAAACCTTCAAAAATGCGGCACGATGGCGTTTTGTCGGTTTCAAAAAAATCGGGCGGCCCACCAATTTTCTCGGTATTCCAACTCCTTTTTTTTTAAAAAAAACCTTCCTCTTCTTAGGACCTCCCGTATTTAGTGGTGTCGGGTTTTGTCATAAGTCGAAGGTCTTTAGCGTCGAAACTTCGTCAATCTTACATCACGGGTTTCCTCCCTATCCCCGTCCGCCTTATTTGTCAAGGCATAGCCCATCTACGTAGGACATACCCCTACGAAGGAGGGCCCGTTTACACATTCGAGTCCAAAGTCTGGGGAATATCTCACGTGGACCTTCCTTCGAACAGGACTCGGCCCACATAGCCGAATCCTAAGGGAGGCCCACCTTTCATAAGTCATTCGTCTAGATGTCTTTTCCGAGTCATTTCCTTTTCAGGCTTTTTCCTGCTCGGGATGTACTATTCCAGGATCTGGGTTAGTTTCTGATTACGCGGTATTCTTACAGACGGGCCACCGGTAACCAGACATCAACACAAGATGTAAGAAGCTTTGGACAAGTTGACAGCCTCGCTGGCTCAGATTGAAACCCAACTGACAGCTATTAAGTCCGACCAGATAGCAATTGTTACCCGTGTGAGCGCCATGGAACAAGGGACTCCTAATGGTGGGACTGAGACTACTGGGCCCCTAGCTGAACTGGTCAGCGCGGTCCGCAAGCTGGAAGAACAGGTCCACTTGTCAACTAACAACACTATCCACACGGAAAATGCCCGTGCCTATTCACCCCTGAATGATGAACTGCCCGCCAACCTCAACCTTACGGGCCTATCAATGTTTGATAGGACCGAAGACCCGGTGATTCACATCCGAGCCTTCAAAGAGTTCATGGCCGTTAAGGGAGTGAAATCGACTATGTTCAAGCACCTGTTTGCTTCTTCCCTCGAGAAGCATCCGAAAGCCTGGTACTACAGGCTTGACTCGAAGAAGTACAAGACTTGGGATGACGTGGCAACGGAGTTCGCTCGGAATTACGCCGATAATACCGAGATCCAAACCACGATGCGTACTTTGGAGGTCATGCCCCAGGAGCCCAAAGAATGTTTCACCAAATACCTTCAACATTGGCGGGCTGAGAGTGTTAAGCTTGTGGACAAACCCAGCAAGAAGACACTAGTGGAGGCGTTCATCAACAATCTCCTACCTTTCTATTGCGTCCATCTTAGGTATGCCGGCATTTCAAACTTTGCGGTGCTTACCGAAATGGGCACTAGGATTGAAGACGATCTTCGACATAATGAAGATCTGGGTGAAGCTTCTACCGAAGGCTATACTGGACATCAATTCGAGTCCTTAAAAGCCGAAGACTATTGACGACATCTGGAATCACAAACAGACATCCAAGAGTCTATATTTGATTTGAGTCCGAGTCTGAGTCCGAGTCTAGGATGTTCTATTTCTTTCAAATTCAAAGTCAGAGTCAGAGTCAACTGTATTCTGTTCTCTTTTTAAAATTCAATAAAATCAGCTTTTCTACTTCTCATATATACTTTTCTTATGTGTCTCCGAGAACAAGATGAACACCATCATACATTGTGAGCACATGCACGTGACTATTATAGGCCCATCTATAATGACTGCAAGAAATCGAGACCCGTGTTTTCCTTTACTTGTTCCATGTCTGACATAGAAAGCCACATAACTACCCTTAGCAGGAGCGGTATTGAATCCTATCACAAATCTAGGTAGTCTCCTAGTTTGGGTTCAAGACGGGAGGCAAACCCATTTCCCACAATAAACACCCCTCCAATAAGACTCACCAATCCTTACCTTAGGTGTTAGTCTGACCAAAAAAAAAAAGAAAAAAGTTGGACAGAAAAAATCAAAAGTCCAAAGAAAAAGCATAAGGCCAAAACAGAAAGCAGGCCATCATAAAAAAAAGGAAGGCATCCGAGACCGAGGTTAAACGATCAACACAAATAAAGAATCTCATGACCGGGGTTAAGAGGTCAACAAAAAAAAAATTCAAAAAAATCCGTGACCATGGTCAGCGGTCAACTCAAGTGAAAGTCTCATGGCCAGGGTATGGTCAATTCAAAAATTATCAATACCTATATCGTCAAATAGGGTAACAATCAGGCTGGTCAGCTAACACCACATCTAGCCTTCCCACATTACAACCCTCAAGACCTTCTCGAGACCTAGGCTAAGAGACAGCCCGGAATTTTGAGGATTCAAGCTCCATAGGATACACCCTAACCATTAGGGCCAGACATGGAAATCAGATCCCGCATTATCAAACCTGCCCAATCGAAATCCGAGTCATTTTTACTCGACTTCCCCTTTCCTACCGCATTGCAATACCTTACCCTCAAAGCCTTAGCTCCACAAAATCGAGCTCCAGATTTCGAATCATCAAAGCCACTTACGACCTAGCTCCACATTTCCAAAAACATCCAAACCAGTTACCAGCCCCAAATACGGGAACTCAGCTTGTAGTCAGCATAGAACATGCCCAAATAGTTCACACCACCTCTGGGGGCTACCCCGGAAAACGCTCACAGTCGCAGGATCAACGTCCTAACTATTCTAGCCCTTTGATTAAGACATCATTGGGAATGCACCTAGCCTACTCCATCATTATGGCTAGTTACACACAAAGCCCTAATAAACTGGGCACCATAACATATCTTCCAATCCACTGAACTACGGCTTCGTTTGATTTCACTACACGTGAATACGTAGGCAGCCTTTCAACAAGGGCACAACCACCCACATTGACACAAATTCAAAAAGCACCATCATTCCGGTCACGACATTGTCATGTTCTCAATAGCAATCTTTGTCGTCCTGGGGCTTCTATTAGACAGAAGTTCTCCATCCACTCACAAAATCCAAAATACTTTCGAAAATCTAGCCACTTTTCTATAGTGTGTCCTAGTACTCGGCTTAGTCGAAGACGAGAATCTGTCAGGGACTCGAAGCGACACCCAACTTGGGAATGTACCCCAAAACCAAAAATTCGAAGAGCACTAGTCTACAGCACCGCTACTGCTGAGTTCTGCAGAAACAGTCTCATTACATATTACTGCAATTCCCCTACAACAGATCTTTCCCATTCCGAGGATTCGACCGTGTTGTCACTCGCCAAGGCTACGGAATAAGCGCAACTTAAGAGTCTTGTCATCTTAGGTGGCCCATTCCCCAACCAAGTCACGGTCCAACCCCTCGAGAGTCAAGTCGTGTCTGTCAACTCGTCCGGTCACGTCCAAAGTCGAGTATGTCAGTATGCCTCGTTTTTTTTTTCAAATTCTTGCTTTGAAATTTAGAAAACTTAGCCATTTGAGAAAATCCTTTCGACAAGGTCAAATTTCAGTCTATTTTAACTGCAAATTTCTTTTCTACCCCTTTCAATTTTGAAAATCCATCTCCTAGCATGTGAGTTGCTTTCAGAACTTCGATTTCAAAAACTAAGCAAAAAAATCATTTCTCCCAGCGCAAGTCAGTCTATAGATGCTAACTGCATTTTCTGTATGCTATCTTGCTATCTGCTATATTTGTTATTTCTGCCTATATATCTAACATTTCAGGTACCAGCTTGTGCTTCCCAATGGAACATCAAGTTTTTATTTCCCAACGTGAGTCGTCTTTTACCTAAATGTTGCATGCAAAACTTTATATAACGGTATACAGGTACGACTCAAGGCTTCAGAAGCAGGCCCGCGCAACTCACTAAACTCCCCAGCGAAAAGCCAAAGGCGCCATTTCTCCTAAAAAACACGGGATGTGCCTACATACAGGTACACCCAGGGCTTCAGAAACAAGCTCCCGCGTAATTCCGAATCAGGGATGTGTCTGCAAACGGGCACACCCAGGGCTTCTTAGGCAAGCTCCCGTGTAGTTCTGAGATGGGATGTTTCTGCAAACAGATACACCCAGGGCTTCAGAAACAAGGTCCCGTGCAGCTCCGAGATGGGATGTATCCACATACATATACACCCAGGGCTTCGGAAACAAGTCCGACGCCCCACGGAGCTATCGGCATCAACTCAGGTATGATTCTATCTCATGGCTGGTGAGCCCTTTCACGCAAGTCTAATGGACTATAAATGACCCGACCAGAAGTCTACCAGGTCTTAATCCTTGATTGACCTGGTAGCTACTCTGAGTTTCGCCTTGTCCAAGCCTCAATCAGAGTGGGAGCTCTGTAGACACCCACATTTGGCTGCTAGGTGTCTATAGCAGTTTCTAAAGAACACCCGAGGATGATCGGACGCAAACGTGCTTCAACATACTCGAATATGGGCTCAAAATCGTTATTTTCTGGCTTGGGCTTTTTACGGAGTAAAAATCTCACAAAACTGACCTCAAATTCAGTCCCAGTGGGTCATTTCCAATCAAATAAGACTAATTTGGGTCAAAACCGACACCGGAAATAAAACCGTCTGTTAGCGACCGGGTCAAACCCCGGTCAAAGTTGTTTCCGAGACACAAAACAGCCATGCAAATATCGAGAATCCAACCCGAAGTCCAAAACTCCAGATATTTTGTTCCAGCTGACCCACTCGATCGAGTGGGCCTCCAAAAGGCCCGTTGTTGCCTATTCATTGAGCCACTCGATCGAGTCAACAGGGGCACTCGATCGAGTAACCCTAGGTCGGGGTTTTGGGTTTTTCCTATAAATACACCCCTTTGCAACACAATTCAACAACCTTTTTTGAACCCTAACAACTTTCACATACAACTTTTCAGCCATACAACTTTGCTATACAACCTCCCTTCTCTACCTAAAACCACCATAACTCCATCCACATAATCTCGACGCTTTCGTGCCCAGGCCACAACTAGACGAGCCCCATTCCGAGTATACAAAGCATGTAGGTTGAGGCTGCCAATTCAATCCCGATCTCTTCCCTTCTTCTCTTCCCTCTTCTCGTCTTCCTCGTCCTTTTTTTTCGTTTATTTTTTTTCTTTCGTTTCTAATATCGTTAATATTACTACTATCAAATCACTATAAAATATTCGCTTATTCGTGTCGAATGAAAGGGATGACGGGATAAGGAAACACGAATACGAGGGTATCGCACCCGATGTTGCCAGTCGCTTCTCCCGACACCCCAAGTATTTGATTGTTGAAGCGAATCAACATCAACAAGATGTTTTTTTTATCGCGTCGTTAGTCTCGTTTTAGTATTTACATAAACGTCATCATTAGCATCACGCATACATCGAATTTACAACATAATCTCGAATCGAATACGTTTAATGTCGAAATTCGCATAAGACCCATCTAATCCTTCCTTCTACGTTTCGTAACAGTGGTGGAGCCCTTTCAAGGAGCCCCGCCCTAAACACTCAAAGGCATGATGGGATCGCGAATATTCCACGTTAAACATATCCGATTCCATGTTTTCAAAAAAGGTTAGGACGAAACCGTTTGATTCAAATCGAACATCACATAATCCGCAAGGGTTGATTACGATGTCGTGACGCGGAGGGAATCAAATTTCGTTCTAATCAAACCAATGAAACGTTATTCTTAAGACACGATATCGACTCCGTAGTCGAATATTATGTCTACAAGAACGAGTCAACAAATTAAACTAGCACGAACTCGTTGATGCTAAAGTAATTGTCACATAGTCTGAAAGAACTAAATACGACATTACAACGCAGATAGAATTATTTCGTCTTAGTTCATTTTAAAAACGACTTATAACGTCTTTTCTAAATTTCACTCTAAATACTAGATATTGATTCCGTAATCAAGTATCGAGTATGACAAGTATCAAGAATCAAGTCGGGCATAAATTATACTATGTTATCGAGAATCTGAATCCCGAAACGGACCACTGTTTGTAGAGGGGGCACTCGACCGAGTGGCTAGCCCACTCGATCGAGTGACACCCCAAAAAACCGGCAGAAGGTTTTTAGACAGGGTACTCGACCGAGTCTCCCCATGACTCGGCTGAGTGGCCTCATTCACGCATCAAACATGAGCCCTTCAACATATTTTGAGCCTTATTAAATATTTTTGTGACTTTGGTCAACACGTGTCAAGTCCATCACGTGTCATACTATTTTCAAAACCATGCATCGTGTCTCTTATATCATTCTAGACTATTTACAAACCGTTATTATTGTTACTAACTCGATTGTTTCTGTCTTTGCATTTTATTTTTGTTGTTTGTTTTATTGTACTAAAACGAACCTCGCATGCTAAAATAACTTTGACGTTAGTTTAGTTGCATTAAATCGACGTAGCAACTTATTCAAATCTTCAAATGTTTAGCCAAAATACTGTTTGCATAACATTTCAACCGAATTACTAACGCGCGTATTCTAAAATTGAATGATATCTTAGTAGAGGCCGTTAAGTGCAGGCGGGGTTGGGTGTTCTTTGTGAACTTCCCAACACGTACCCTCACCCCTTACTCAGAACCGTGGTTTCTGGATGTCTGAAACCATTGGCGCAAGAGAATCAATCAATACATGATAACCGATAATGTCGGTATCGGTATCGCAATGCAAAGGGACGAGCCCCATAAAATCTGAGATCCCAATGGGCCGTACTTTGTGCACGGCCCACCACGATATAGAGTGGGTTCGAATGGGCCCGAACTCCCACAAAGTTCGGTGACGACTCCATTTCGATTTAAATTTCAACCCGAGATCCATCTCACATGAGATTCATTTGTCTCTCCATACCCGCGCGTGACCGTGTCGAGGTGGACCTATGTCATGTCCACAAAGAGGAATAAGAAGACGAAAAGTTGGACAAGAAGGATGAATGATCTTGGTAGCTGGGCATAAGCAACCCGAAAGAAAGTAGCGTTAGGGGAAGAAGAATACAAAGGAGTGAAACAAAAGGACGTGAAGGGTAAGATGAGTAAAAGGGACGAACCGTTGCTGAACTAGATAACCAAAGATAGTCATATATACAAGAATGAATCTCGAATGATGAGGAGGAGCGGAGGCGGGAGAGGAGGGACGGATAAGAGAATGAGGAGGAGATGAGGATATGAAGGTGGTAGATGAGGAGGACAACCGATCTTAGTAGGAGGTAATGATGAACAGTAAGAGGAACATTAAATAAAAGTGAGGGGAAAAAGGAGAAGGGGCGGGGGGATAGTAAGGTTAAACTAAACTAAACGACAATATCAGGGCCTATTTAATGATGAATCTTAGATCGTGAGGAGGGGGAGGCACATGGGGGAAGGAAGAAGATAAGGGCATGTGGATGAGGGGTACGAGGAGAAGAAATGGTGGAAAAGGGAAGGGAAAATGGGATGTACATGAGCAAAACTGATAAACGAGAAGGAGGAACGTATATAGGAACAACATTATGGGGAGAGACAAGTGTCTAGTAGAAAAAACCCCTATCGTGTCGATGCTATCGTGGCGGTTCTAACGAAAACGACATATTAAGTATAAATTATAGATGGGAAAGGCCTTTAGTGACGGTTTTTTGAAAAAATGACACCATAGACTGATAGATGTGGTAACGGTTTTATTTTAGAACCGACACTATATGTTGTCGTGGCGGTTCTATTCACAACCGACGTAAACAGTGACACAAAAAAGTGATACTTTTCGTGGCGGTTTTATCTTAGAACCGACACTATATGTTTTGTGGCGGTTCTATTTACAACCGACGTAAAAAGTGACACAATAACGTTTTTCTTTTGGTGGCAGTTTCATTTAGAACTGACACTATATATTTTTCTGGCGGTTATATTTACAACCGACGTAAAGTAAAGTGACACAATTAATTAAAGTGATTCTTTTGGTGGCGGTTTATTTTAGAACCGACACTATATATTTTTGTGGCGTTTCTATTTACAACCGACGTAAAATAAAAGTGACACAATAAATTAAAGTGCTTCTTTTGGTGGCGGTTTTATTTTAGAACCGACACTAAACTTTTTTGTGGCGGTTATACTTTCAACCGACGGGTAGAAAGTGAATAAAGTGCTTCTTTTGGTCGCGGGTTTTTTATAACCGACACTATAAGTTTTTGTGGCGGTTCTATTTCAACCGAGATAAAAAGTGACACAATAGCGACGGTTTTATTTTTGTATCGACACAAGGGATTTTTTTGAGGATTTTAAAAATAATCGTCCTTATAAGAAAATAAGAAATTATATACGTGCGGATCCTAAAAAAAATAGTTACTGTTAAAACTAGACACGGGTACGCCAAAACGGGTCATGGCCAAAACCAGGGGCGGATTTAGGTCTCCGGTATTTGGGCTATAGCCTGAAATGTTATTACAAGTTTGACAGATGTGCAATTAGTGGCAGGGAAATGTTGTAGTTCGGTTGGTTGTGAGTTTGTCATTTGTTGGGCAGGACTAGGGTTCGAGCCTTGTTGCAGTCAGTTTTATTGGTTTCTTTGTTGTCAGCTATCTCGCCACTTGCTAGTAATGTATAGTACGAAGTACTATTTTTATTTCCATTTTCATAGACCAATAAATAAATCTTTCCTATATTTTAATGTCCATCCTATAAAATCACTTTTATGCAACAAATAATTATAATATTTTATTTTAAAAAATATACATCTAAGTCGAGTTATTTGGTATTATATTAGTCATTAATCGGAAATAGTTAATTGAAAAAATATAATCGCACTAAGTTACACATACTCTACTATACCCTTAATTTTTGTTCCGCTTCCTCCCCCCATGAAGTTTAACGTTGGATGGAGGGAGTAATAACAATACATGATATATTTTAAATATGTGTAATACTTGTTTTTTCTCTTTATAATATGTATAGTCAAACTAAGATGTTCAACATTAGCTAACCTGATCGTTATCTATTTGACACTATTCCTTCTTATTTAAAGGTCAAGTCTAATGATGGACAGATCAAGAAAAAAGACAAGTCCAAAGACACAAGGGGGTCCGCTACTAAAGCTCGTAATTATGTAAGTTCTATTAGTTGTAGGATTACTGTAAACCAATATGAAGAATATAATAAACGATTTTATGTAAATAATGTAATATTGATTTTATTTTGAAGGATGAATCCGTTGAAAGGGTCAAGGAAAAAATTACGATTCAAGGTGAAGAACATGACAGAAGACCTCTAGATGTGGAAGATGTCGATAGATTGGGTCATTTTTGTCGAGATTTAGAAAAGAAGTTATGTTCCTTGTCAGAATATAACGTCATTAAGATTGTGATCGATGAGTCAGTTTATCATTACAAAGGAGGTAGTTGTATCTGTCATTTGACCATTGTTGAAATAAGACAGATGTTCAGAAATCAATGGTTAAATGTTGGCATGCTTCAAATATAGGGAAGGTAGGTAAAAGTCTCTACATTATTTAACGGTTAGGGCACAAATACAAGTCACTACTTAATAAATCTATAATTTGTTCAAATTTACTGCTTTTTACACCAATATGCGGTTGAAATTAAAGCTACAAAAATGGTTGGATTCATGTGTCCCGCAAAGCTTTTGGAATACATGAATAAACCATGAGAATGCGAAGATTATATAGCACATGTTTTAAAGATTGAAGAGAAAAAGAAATTTATCATGGATGCATTTTATGAAAGGTAATTATCCAAAAAAATGATTTATTGTTTTATGTATTATTTTCTAAAATTATCTTTAATTATGATTTCAATGAATAGCAACCATTGAATGTTGTTTGTCGCTTGCTTGGGGTTGAACACTATGTATATTTTGGACTCGCAACAAAGGACATCAAAGAAGTTGATCATCAAGGGAAGGTTAAAGGCTGCTTGGTTATTACACGGTGCGGCGGAAGGCGTAATTATAGTCTAAAGAATCAACTTCAAATCAAAGTGATCGAGGTAATCATGAGAAACTAACTATCTACTTTTATTTTCCCGCTATTTCTAAATGATCACAGACTAAATATCGTTTAATTAATTACAATTTTTTTTTTCAGATTTAGTGTTCGCAACAACTAGGAGATTATGAGTGTGGTTATTATGTTATGGATGTATAACATAACATATTACTACTCTAAAGCTAAGGAAGAAAAATTTGAGAAGGTATTTCCTATTTTAAATTATAGGTTTATAGTGATCTTTTATATACTTTTCAATGTCAATTTTGTTAACATTGTGTTAAATGTAGATTATGGCAGATTCAACCATGACACTTGAGGACTTAGACGAAGTTAAAGAGGCGTGGGCGACAAAATGTTTAGAGAACATCTAGTGTATATTAGATTATTTTTATTGCTCTCTTTTGTGGTCTTTGTATAAGGATGGATATACTTTTGGATGTGTTGTTGGTAAACATTGACACGGTGTGTTGGATGATGAAGATGTTTCTATGACATTATTGATGATTTATCGCAGACATTGAATTGTCATATTTTATATTTAGGTTGGCATATAATTTATAGCGAGGTGCTGCCGAAATTTACCTAGCTAGATTATTTTTATAGTGGCGGTTAGTTGAGAAACAACACCATAGATGACTTACAGTGGCGGTTTTCAGTTGAGAAACGACACCATAGATGACCTACAGTGGCGGTTTTAAGTTGAGATATGACACTATAGATGACCTACAGTGGTGGTTTTAAGTTTAGATATGACACCATAAATGACCTATAGTGGCGGCTTTTTAACTGAGATACGACACCATATATGACCTACGGTGACAGTTTTTAGTTGAGATACGACACCATAAATGATCTATAGTGGCGGTTTTTAGTTGAGATACGACACTATAGATGACCTACAGTGGCGATTTTTTGTTGAGATACAACACCATAAAAGTTCTACAGTGGCGGTTTTTAGTTGAAATACGACACCATAGACGACCTATGGTGGCGGTTTTTAGTTGAGATATGACAACATAGATGACCTACAGTGGCGGTTTTAAGGTGAGAAACGACACCATAAATGACCTACAATGGCGGTTTTTAGTTAAGAAATGACACTATAAATGACATATAGTGGCGGTTTTAGTTGAGAAAGGACACTATAGATGACTTACAGTGGCGGTTTTAGTTGAGAAATGACACTATCGATGACCTATAGTGGCGGTTTTATGTTGATAAACGACACCATAGCTGACCTATGGTGGCGGATTGTAAGTTGAGAACCGCCACTATAGGTAAGTTATGGTGGCGGTTGTACAACCGCCACTTACCTATAGTGTCCCCACCAAACATGTCGCTTTAAAACCGTCACCGTAGGGTTATTTCAACCGTCACCGTAGGGGGTTTTTCTACTAAGTTGTGGCTAAGGTATGACACCCTCACTGAACTAATGACCAAAACAAGTTATTTTAAATATGTATCTTAGATTACAAAGAGGGAAAAAAGAAGAAGAAGTCATTCTAAGTTTTTCCCAATTTTGATGAATACACATCGAGGTAGGCATAATAATTTTGAAAGGTATTGATATTAATTATTATTGTTATTCATGATAAAACTTTAATATTAGGGACTTTAGTTGACTCAGACAACAAAGTAAATTGTCAACGTGCACAACGTTTCATGGCCAAATGAAAACCATCAAATTATGCCTAAGACGATTATTTTAGGCCATTCTAAGTAAGAAAACCATTTAAGTAAAAAGAGTAAATGGATTTTATCTGTTTCAAAGGTCTAAACTAAGATCGTGTTTGAATAAATTCTAAATATGAGGGAAATAAAGTTCTAAAATATTAGGAAAAACAAGAACAGAAAAGAAGAATACGAGGGAGTGCATGAGAAGAATGATGAAATATAAGAGGGATAGAAAATGTTGAATGAAAGAAACTATCTAAAATAGATGACAAAAGAAAATCATATTTAATTCTTAATTTAAGAAGGATTGTAGGTGTATGAGAAAGAGATGAGAAGGGGGTGGGAGGTGGGAAGAGGAGGGGATCGAAAGGGAAGGACAAAAGGATGAAGAGGAGGAATAGATTAATCTTAGTAATGGAATAAAAAAGATTAATCTACGAAAATGATCGAAAGAGGAGAAACATTAAGGAGAGATATAAATAAGTGTCAGAAATATGGTGAATAATGTGAGGAATGGAAGGTATTGAAAGAACACATTTTCACTAAAGTACATGAAAAAGAAATTTTATATATAGAAACGAATCTTAGGTGATGAGGAGGATAAGGGAATGAAAGAATAATGAGGCATAAAGGATGATGAAAAATGATCTTAGTGGACGAGGAAGGAGGAATAAGAAAATGAATGTTAAAAGGGAAGGGGGTGAGGTGATAAGTAGAGAGGAGCGTGTGGGAGGAGAGGGTATGGAATCTGATAGGTTGAAACAGTTGAAATAATGATATAATCGCTAAAATAAATAACAAAGACACTTTATTTGGAAAAATGAATCTACGACAATGACAAGCGGAAGGAGAAAAGTAAGGAGCGAGAAGAGGAATAAGAAGACGAAAAGCTGGACAAGAAGGATGAATGATCTTGGTAGTTGGACATAAGCAACCAGAAAGAAAGTACCGTTAGGGAAATAATAATACAAAGGAGTGAAACAAAAGAACGTGAAGGGTGTGAAGGGTAAGATGAGTGAAAGAGACGAACCGTTGCTGAACTAGATAACAAAAGATAATCATATATAAGGATGAATCTTTAATGATGAGTAGTAGAAAACCCCCCCGATGGTGGCGGTTGAAATAACCCTACGGTGACGGTTTTGTAGCGACATGATTGGTGGGGACACTATAGGTAAGTGGCGGTTGTAAAACCGCCACCATAGGTTATCTACAGCGTCGGTTCTTAACTTAAAACCGCCACGATAGGTAAGATATGATGACGGTTCTTTATTTTGAACCGCCACTATAGCTAAGATGTAGTGGCGCTTAGCAAGTTAGAACCGCCACCATAGGGTAGCTATGGTGTCGACTTTCATAAAGAACCGCCACCATAGAGTACCCTATAATGTCGCTTGTAAGCCAAGAACCGCCACCATAGAGTTACCTATGTTGTCATTTGTAAATAGAACCGCCACCAAAGACTAACACATGGTTTCTTTTCTAATACAAGAACCGTCACCGTAGAGTAGTCTATGGTGTTGACTATGTTACTATAAGTGTCACCAACTCACCATAGAATAACGTTTTACATCGCTTTAATAAAAAGCACCATAATGGATTTATTTAAAATAAAAAAAAATATTATCGACGATAATTTTGGCAACACTTTTCCATAAATTTCATAACAATCCAAATATAAAAAATGACACCACAATGCCTGCAATAGATTCCAATCAACTATCCAACATATTGTTTCAAATCATGTCATAAAAACACCTTCCATTTCATCCAATGATATAACAACTCTGCCAAGGTATCAACAATCAAGTGTATATACAACAACCTCAAGCAAGCAACACAAAAAGTTTAATTATCTAATCTATACCACATGCTCCAAGCATTAGGTAGACCACAACACGTTAACTTCATCCAAATCCTCAAGTGACATGATTGAATCCGCCTGCATAAAATAGAACCAATAGTAAGAATATTATCCTTGAAAGGTACATTTGTGATAAATTATAATGAAAATATAATTAGAATAAGAAATACATCACGAATTATTACTCTTTATTAAAAACAATCAAAACCAAGTTACTAATTGTGATATCAATTGGCATGCCCAAATCAAAGAAATCTTTCGAAACAATCAACACATATTTTATGTGTCTAAAAGTGTTTTTTTGTGGAATAGCCCCTAATGAAAATCGAAAATATGCTCATCCATGTATTTAAGACTTAACTCTTGTACTTAGTTTATAGTCGACTATCTTATTTGCATTGAACATGTCAAATTAACAATCACATGACATCACTAATTATATCACTCAGGTGATAGAATCATATTTGGTCTGATTCATGGGAATAACATAACCAAATATTTTGTAGTATAACTTTGTGTTTCCATTGTACGTGATAAAAATCAACGTGTAGCTAAATTTCCTCACATGAAACCCTGACTTATTAGCCTCTAACTTCTAACCTAAGGTCACATACTAAGAATTACGACAATAACAAAGACACATCTTACCTCTTTAATATCCCCTTTTTTCAGCTTCTTCTCCCTCTTTCTTTTCCTCTACATCTAGGTTGTCCACTTCAAGAAATTTTTCTGGAATTCTAATTCCGACAATTCTAATTGATATTACATTACGATTCTAATTGATGTACATTCGAGAAAATAAGTCATTTATCATGATTACAATATGTTTATCAACATCATACCTTCTTGTTTTGATATTATCCGCATCTGGAGCAAGATTCAAGAAAAACATAATATTGTACTTCTGTATGACTTATGGTATGAGGCTTATATTCAAACTCATACGTTTCAAAATCATTAATGATTGTTGTAGGATATGACTTAAGGTATGAGTTTTAAATTCCAACTTATATATTACTTTTTTTTGGGGGGAAATATTACTACTTCTATTAGTAACAGTTTGAAATCAAACGATTAAAAGAAAAACATCTTTCTTTCCTACTTCTATTTTTTTTAATCTTAGAGACATAGCTAGGCAAACAAAAAAGGATAAAAAATCAAGAAGTATCAAAATTGATCTAAAAACACATACTTATGTTTCCCCAACCGAGGAGGACGAGATTTTTTTTCTTCTTTTAATGTAAGTAGCCGACGTGTATGTTCTGCTTTTCCTTCTCTTTTGCTATCTCCATAAGTATATCTGGTATGCTGAAAGACACCAACATAAATCGATTAAGTTGAATTGATCAATGTGAGGGGATACAGCTTAATACATTACATGATTCTGTATATTTGTTTAACATAGTCTACCATTACATCAGAGGTAGTTAAGTGAGTTTCACTATAAAAAGGGACTACCCAAGCATAAACTCCGATATTACTTAAGAGCAAGTGACACACACTAGTAATGTCACTATATTTCAACATTATTACTTAACAAAAGGCAATACATTACAACCTTAGTCAGATTCTCGAGTTAAACATAGCCCGATTTAATATTATAGCGCAAACATAGACTACAAAACCCGACTAAAGGTCATAAAGTCGATACATGGCCCACACAACCTGTCCAAAATTTGAGTAGCCTCCAGGCCAGTACTGAAACAAGACCCACACAACCTGACCAAGTAACAAGTTAATCAAATCATATAAATGAGGATATTAAGCCAATAGTAAGTAACTATGTAACTTTTCACTTATAACAAGGATATATAACTATGACTATGATATGTGTGTGTTTGTGGTGTGTGCGTGCGCGCGCGCGCAAAACCAAGAGATAAGTCTGGACTAACAACAAAGAATTAATATCGTCTTAAAGTACCTTGGATCCTATGCCATATTAGATAAAACAAGCAAGGTAAAAATCATCGGAAAACATACTAACATTTTCACAAAACACCCATAAATGGTCGATTAGCACAAAGGTGTGTCGACTTACAGGACAAGTACTCCAGAAAATGATACTCCAGAAAATAGGGTAAAGAAGAACGATGAAGATGGAAAAAAGAAACTAACCAATTACCGGAAACACCTTCAACAAGGCCATTAATACGATCACCACTATACAAGAGTTGGATGAATTGAATCATCATTTTGCTACATGTTTCTCAAGAGCCAAAAATTATGATGAGAATCAACTATGTACTCCGTAGTAGTCTAAAGCTTGACGAAAAGAAATGAAATCATTTTATAGATTAATCAGAGGTTCTGCAAGCAAAAGACTTTATTCAATCTCAACCTGTAATTGAGTGTATTTATGTGACTATGGGTTAGTGGCACATCCCATATTCATTTAGACTCATGATACTAAACACTAAGAATAATTAACTTATACCCCGTAAAAGAAATTTCTACACTAGAATTTGTCTAAGGCTGATAGTCAGATACTATGAACTGGACACTAAAATCATAATCCATGAGAAAATAATCCAACACAAATAACAAACTATCAAACAATCAATAACACACACAAGATAATTTTTTAAATAAACATAAAAATATTGAATCATAATGATAAGTGTGGTTTGTAGTGCTATTTCCTTGTGTTTGGTCCCGGTTTCTCTTGTGGAATCGCTCCTTGGAGCGGTTTTTGAGGCTACTTACGCTTCTTCTAGGTTGTGTTAGGTTTCTAAGGCCAATATTGGAGAAATGGAACGATTCTGACTCGTTTCAGACACATTTGGAGCCAACGAGGAGAAGCGACGATCACCTGGTAGCTTAAACTCGATCTCGAGCCCTTGGGACCCATTCTCGAGCCCTTTGGACCCATTCCCGATCACCGAGAATCGATGAGAAGCCTAGGGAGAGCAAGTGGGGATCTATGAGACCTTATTTGAAGCCTACAAGACCCATCCCGGTCGGGAAAACATCCATCACGACCGGGATGAAGTGACGAGCAAAACCGAGCCACTGGAGCCTCTTCCCGACCGAGAAGAAGGCCTTCCCGACCGGGATGGGTCCCTTCCCTACCGGGATCACCTCTTCCCGGCCGGGATGGGTCCAGTTCAGAGCTGTTTCGCTTTTCCGCCTCCCTTATTCATTGTAACCCTATATATGCTTTACTTTTCATTACCCACTAAACCCTAGATTACTTTAGGTTAGATTAGCTTAGATCAATTTAGATTAATCCTTAATTACTCCTTAATCTAGTTAGATTAATCTTGTATTAAGAGATCTCTTGAAGAATCCAATCAATCTTGACAACATTGGTGGAGGTTTTGGGTGTTCTTTCTATACAAGTTTTCATCTTTTCATCTCATTATTAGTTTGGTATAATCTTTCTCTACTCTTTTCCTTTAATCTTTGTTTATCATTCAAGTTTTAATCTTTATCATTTGTTTGTTGTTCTTGCTAGTTTCTTCTTCATATTGAATGTTGTAGTTCTCATATTGATGTTTTCTCTTGTTTGTGTTAGTTTAAGTTTAGATATGTTTGAGTAGTTATACCCTAGGGTTATTAGGGGGATTGGGTGTGATTAGGGATGATTAGGGTGAGATGGGTGGTACTAGTTGTTGTTTTTGTTGATTCCTATTTGCCTTGCACTCCACATGTTCGATGAAATGCTTGTGAGACTCGAGATGATCAATCCTTGTTTTTCTTGCCTCTTCTCTTGTATGTGTGTGTTTTTTGGATGATTTGGTTCTCCCATTAGTAGCGAGAGCGTGGTGAGGAGACCTCTAGGCCGTTTAAGTAGCGAGAACCTGATTGGAACCTAGGCTACGAAAGCTTGCTAGTAACCCCGTTTTTCTTCTTTTGATCTCCTTGACATCTATGAACCCGACCTAGCCCTAGTTTCTTTTTATTGATTTATTTGCTTCCATTAGTCATTAGTTGCTTGTTTAGCTTAGTCCTTAGCCATCCTTAGCCATCACCCTAGTTTAGTTTGTCTTGAACCTAGTCTAGAATCATAACTCACCATAGTCTAAACCCATTTTCCGTCCCTGAGGATTTCGACCCGACTTACCCTTGCTACCAAGCCTAGGTTAGTTGGTTTACTTTGATCGGTGGGATCCACGGAAAATCCCACCGTCAAATTGGCGCCGTTGCCGGGGATGGCGTAGTTTAGACTTTTGTGTGCTTAGTTTTAGACTTTGTTCTTGATTTTTGTGTTTTCTTCTCCTTGTGTATCTCCGTTCTACTTCTTATGTGCTATTCTCTCATCCTAGTGCCTCAAAAGCACTAGGCTACTAACGTTTGCTCAAGTGCTTCTAGTGCATTCAATGTATCAGGGCAACATTACGACAATGTGGCATCCAAGCTACCATCAATCGTCATGGGACAATCATGGGGCAAATTGCCAAGACCCACAACTTTACCAACCTTACCAATCTCATCAACAATCTTATGAACCCTCTTCATATGACTACCATGAAAGTTGTCAAGGATCATTCCAACATCCTAACAACTACCACATACCCTCACATAACCCACAACCAAAAATCCCCAACTTTGAGACTTGTCAAGTGATGATTCAAATGCAAAAGAGTCAACAAGAGATGATATGATGATTCAATTGCACAAGAATCAACAAGAGATGATGATTCAAATGCAAAGGGATAAATAGGAGTTCAAGGCTCAATTAGAGGTGCAAGATGCTCGAATCAATGTACTCATGGCTCGTTTCACGATGTTGGCCACTCGAGCTCCACAATTTGTTGAGGAAGGTTCATTTGGGCAAGAAGATCGGTTGTCTCCACAAGGAAATCAACCCTATCATGAAGCCACGAATGAACAAGAGAGGGTCAATCAAGAGATCATTGTTGAGTGTTGCTTGGATGGTGAAGATATGGGAAGAATGGAGGAAGTTGAAGCTTCAAGAGTCGACAATGAGGAGGGAATTGAACATGACTCTCAAGGTAACTCTTGGGGAGCCAATGTATTGGCTATCAAATTGGATTTGTATGATTTTCTTCGTGATGAACCGGATCTCGACAATCCAAAGGCAAGTGAAGACAAGACTCCTCTAGGCCAAATTGACAAGGTGAGTGAAAAGGAAGGTAACACTTGGGAGAAAGAGATAGACGCCTTAGAACTTGCCTTGAATGGGAAATTAGAGGAGCCGATTAGGGGATTTGGAGATGCTTTGCAAGACCAAACCGTCGAGGAAATTGAGGCCGCCATCAAAGGCCTTGAGTTTCTTCATGGTGAGAATTCTAGTAAGAATGACGATGAGGTCTCCCCTAAAGCCTCCAATAAAGAAAACTTGATGCCTTCACCTCCTTTATCGCACTCGATTTCAAGTCCCTTGTCTTGTGAGACGGTTGATGAAGAGGATCCTTGTCGGACGGTGGAAAAGAGTGCTACTCTTGACCCCGTAGAAGAAGGAAGACCCTTAGGGTGTGATCTCCCAAATCACAACGCCAAGCATGACTTTAGACCACAATACCTACCGTATGGTCATAAGAGTCATTGCTATGATGGTTCGGAAGACCCGGAAGATCACAAGAAACCCGAGCATAATGGATTAGATGATTGCTTCTCGACCCCGACTTGGAAACTCTTGTTGATGGCTAGGATCGGCCACATGAGCTTTAACGAAGATGTTGCTAGAGCATTTGACTTACTCCTCCGAGCTCTTGATGGCTATGGAGGCATAGATGGTGAGAGTATCTTATTGTAAATATCTTTCCCTTTTCTTTTTAGCTTTTATCTTTGTATATGATTGATTGGATAGTTTGGTTTCTAGGATTTGTTAGTTTCTTGTGGAATTCTTGTAATTTGGAATTTTCTTGAGCGATGTGAGGGAGGGATCTTTAATGTGTTCATTGAGCTTACTTGATAGGTTTGAAGTGAAGATGAAGAACTAGAGAGGGGTATTGACGATAGAAGCTTAAAGGCTTGGTGGAGGAAGTCGGTTTTTGAGCTGGGTACAAGCTTTTGGGGACGGGATTTTGGATCCCGAGGTATTACTTGTCTTTTGGGTGGAACTAGTATTGAATGAAGACATTAGGGCTCAAGATGGAGACCATCTCGGCCGAGAAGCATGCCGTCTCGTTCGGGATGAGTTGCGCTGAAAAATGGGCTCCCTGACGTGCCATCCCGACCGGGATCAAGGTCCTCCCGCCCGGGATGGTGGCTTCCCGCCCCGGATGAGCTCCTTCTCGCCCGAGATGGGCTACAACATCCCCTTTCGACTTCTTTCCCTCATTTAAGCACCACCCAACCACTTTATACCCCCACCCAACCTCCCTACTAACCTTTGCCGCTATCATTTCACCCTTACACTTCAATTATACACCTTCATCTCATCTTCTAAACCCTTTGCACCGAATTTTCCTAAAATCCCAACCTCATTACACTTATGCAAGCCCGATACTTGAGACTACATTGAGGAAGATGAATAATTGTAATACCCGCTATTTTTCCTAGCGTTTCATCCTTTCTGTTATGACTTCGTCTCTGTCACATTTGGCCTTATGTTTCATCATTTTTCCAAGCTTATTTTAAATTTTGAGTTTAATGATATTTATTTTTATTTTAAAAGATTTTAATTATTTTAAATCTATTTATTTTATTTTCTTCGTAAACTATTAATTTTCCGCGAGGAATTCTATTTTTGTACGAGTTAACGTTTTTAAGCTTGGATTTAAATTATTTCTTTTCCTACAAGTGTCTGAATATATTTATATAATATTTTCAACCTAGAAATATTTTTATTCACTAAAAATTAGCCTTTTATGATTTTAATACGAAGTTTCGTAAATAATTATTTTCCAACGCGAGGTTTACTCGAATTGCTCTGAAATGTCGTTAACTATTTTACGATTCTTCTTTTTATCAACTTAAAAATTATTTGAGACATTTTCCCCATATTTTGGACCGACAAAGCTTCTTGTCACAATTTTACTACATTTTATTAATACGTTTCATTCTATCACGTTAAACCGTAAACGTAAGATTATTTTCTTTTCATTAAATTGATGCATTATTACTCAAACTCTTCATACACCTTCCTTAATTTTGGCTGGAACTTTTGACTCACTTTCACCTTGTTTTTATCAAAAAATTCATTGTCATTAAGCTTGCACAAACCATCCATTTCCTACCATTAATTTTACATTTAAACAAAAAAAATCCTTTCTTTCTTCTTCATTTTGGCCATGACACCAGCAGCCTCTCAAGGCTTACTCTTGCTTCAATTCAAGTCTTGATCGTCCCATTTTCATCTCCAAATTAATCGTCTATCTTTTCCCTTCGTTAAGGTAATAATCGATGTTATTTCCGATCGTTATTTACCTTGATTCTTTTAAATTTTCTCATGGTAATTTTGTACCATGTATGTCGTGTATTGAAGGATCCTTGGACGACCCCGAAGCTGATGAATTTATCGTAGACTCGGATTTGGATTTGAGGTAACGTCGATGTTACTCGGTATTTCATGATTTTAATTGTGTATTTGCATGTATATATTTTTATGTTTTATTTTGGCAATATATGTATTTCATATAATCTGGAAAAATTTTAAAAGTTGAAAATTTGCATGTTTCGGTATTTTTATCGCTTTTACGAGATTAACGATTAAATCGTCATATTACTTGGTAAAATCATAATATTCGGCCTAAACATGTAATATATGTTTATATTCTGTAAAAATGTTGTTTTTGATGATTTTTAATAATTTAGTATTTTTCTGATATTTTAGTTATCGATTATTGAATTATTACCGTTTACGGACACAAACGATTAAAAGCCAATTTTTAGTTCTAGTACCTAAACATTTTATTTTAATCTGATTTTTGACGTGGTAAAACTTTCTAATGAAATAGAATTTTCTGAATTGTTTCATAATTTTTCAGAATTATTAAGTGGATTAATTAATTAATCACTTTAAATCATCATTTATCGTTAAAACCGTGTTTGTCGTTTAAATTCTTGATTTCTGGTCCTATGATTAAATCTGGAAAAAATGTGATCCTGATAAATTCATATTAAAATGTAATTTTATGATTTTTAGTGCCTTAATAAATGTTAGGAACGATAAGTTTTATTAATGGAATCGTTAATTGTGAAAACGGGTTTTAAAGACGGTTTTGACTGGGTTTATTAAATCTGGAATTTTTGGAAATCTGGGAAATTAGTAGTTTCTGGAAAATCATGATTTTTATGTTTAATAATATTTTTTGGAAATTGATACTTAAATCGTTTTGTAATTACTATTTTATTAATCGTTATTGACGAGATTAGACGATTAACGAGAAAACGCTTTAAAAAATGAGTTTTAGGATTCTGGAAAATTTTCTTTTCTGGACAGAATGTCCATAAATATATTTTAACTTTTTTACGTAATTTTTGTACTATTTATTAAAGTCTTTAATTAATAAGTATTGACTTTTGGACAAATTGTGATTTATTGTTAAAATGCTTTGTCTTACCAAAAAAAATATATTTTTCCAGCCATTTTGAAAGTATTTAAATCTGAAACTTAATGAGTTAAATCATCCCTTAACATACTCTTAATGTATTCAATGGTTTAATTAAATAAAAGACGTTAAAGTATTTAATTTGGCATTTGCCGTAAAATCCTATTTATGTTCGTTTTGTCGAAACTAATAATAATTAGGGGAATTTTAGTTTTGTAAATTTTGGAAACACCCTAATTAGTAGTAATAAAATGTTGAAGACATTTTTAATCATTTTATAAACACTCGTGTGATGTTTCAATAATTTCATAAACCTAAATGTTCTCACTTTATCAATTAATATCGTTAAGGCCGAAAGTATTAGTTTTATAAATCTATATCGTTTACAAAAATGTTGTATTAGTATATACTAATATTTTCGTTACTTTGATATGATGCTATTTTTAGTAAATTTTCCTAAAATAGAATTTTCCTAAAATAGAAAGTTTCCTTTTTGGAAAGTGATCCTTTTCTTTTGTTCTCTTATTATTTATAATGATTATATCTTTTGAATATTGATAATGGCTTTGTTTTTGAGTTATGGAATAAGGATAAGTGTGGGGTTAGAGTAATACAGTCTAGGACGCACTGTTTTGCCATCAACTATAAGGCTGGTGTATCCATTTTGAATGCATTGGTTGTTGAAATGGATACATTTGGTGTCCAGGAGTATATGTGCATTGTGCCCTTAAGCTAGATATCGCATCATGTTAGTCGCCGTCAGTTGAACTGGATACATTTGGTATCCAGGAGGGGTTTATATTACTTAAGCTAGGACCTCGCATGATAAGTCGACGTCCTATTATGGTTGAGTTGCCTAGTTAGAGATCTTGGATCTTCGCTGCGTGTGAAGTTGGTGTCTGAGTTCTCGAAGCTAGTTTTTAGTATATCCCTAGTGAAAGTCTAGCCTTGTGCACACTAACCGAATATCCATAACACCATTTTGAATATTTTATTATTATCGATATAATTTGGTTGCAGGTTGGCAAATGTTTTATGTTTTCTTTGGAAAACTCGTTTTTATCATATTGTTTCGATACGTGAAGTTTTTCACTGAAAACTTATTTTCATTATAATGTTTTACTGTTTTCCGTTTTCTTACTATTTTTCTATAATAGTAATTACAGTTTTAAAATCCTGTTATACGGCTGGGAGAACGTTGGCGTTGCTCCCCACTGATTGTGGCTGTTATGTTTTAACATGGCAGGTATACGTGTTCCGGGTGTGGGCTAGCGAGCAGTGTCGATCCTGCTTGTTTATTTTGATAATTATGTCTTATGGATTGTTCAAACCCCTTTTGTGGATTGTTTTAAATTTTGGCCATTTTATTTAAGACCTATTGTTTGACTTTACCATTTTAATTTTACTAAGACATAGTTACAGTGTGTTTTAATCCCGACTCTACAGTGTTTCCGCCACTGTATCGCGTTAGATTTTCTAGGGGATTACAATAATGATGATGAAGACTAGCATGGTGCCGATAACGATCATTGAGACGATGGAGTTGATTGAGTTGTTAACCGTTTGGTAAGGCGACTCTCCTTCTTTTCCGTCTTTTGTTGCTTAAATTAGTCTTTCTTCGTTTGTTCCCCTTCCCTTTATCATTTTGGTGTCATGGTGGCCCTCGGGGCCTTGGTGGTCAATGCTCCCGATTCTCGATGACGTGATTACATCGAGATTCATTTGAAAAATCAAAATTAACAAGTTCTTTCATTTTTTTACTTGTTTTTATTTTCTTTTGGTCGAATTTAATCGAATTTAGGCGGAATCCGGGCCAGGTGACTTGATTACAGCTAGCCCTCCCTTCCTTTTTCCTTTTATTTTCTTCTTTTTATTTCTTCCCCCATCCATATCTTTTCATGTCTCGGTCCTTGGTGACTTGATTACACCCCTGCCGGACACATTCGACCCTTTCTTCACTTTCATTTTTGATTTTTTAGTTTTATTTCCCCTTTTTATTTTTCTTTTTTTAGTGTCTTCCACACACTACCGATCGAGCATGAGGACATCGCTCGGTTTAAGTGTGAGGGAGCGATATATTAGTCTAGTTTAGCTTTATTTTCGTAGTTTTTTCGAAAAAATCTTTAAAATCCTTAAAAATTTGAAAATTTTCATAAAAACCAAAAAGATTTTCTTTTGTCTTTTTCTTTTGTGTCTTTTTCTTTTGTGTCCTTGTGTCGTATATTTGTTGTGTGGTGTGTTTTGCTTCCCCTTTTCCTTGTAGGTCGCTTTATCACCGTTAACTTTGGAAGAGCTTTCAAGACACCCGGTAACATCATTTTATCCCTTTTCCTCTTTGTCTCTCGTGGAGTTTGGAGGATTTTTTGGTGATGATGTCTGCTCGGGTGGAGCTTTTTGAAGTTTGTGGTTGATATGGTGGTTTGTTTGGATATTTCGGGGTGGTGATTGTTAATTTTGTGTGTTTGCTTGTTGTTTGTTTTGTTTTGTTGCGTTTGTCTCTTTTCCTTTCGTTTTTGTTGTGTCTTTGTTTTGTCTTGTTTAGTTGTGTCTAGTGTGTAATAAAAGGTTTTCGAAAACCCGGTTTTGAGGCTAGTGCGCGAGTGTTTACTTTCCCTTTCTATTGATGTGAATCGAGTCTTGGACTTTAGTCTAGTAGAATGACTTTAAATCAATGATTTCGTTGTTTTCTTACCTTGAGTCCACCTAGTCTACTAGGGATTTACTATGGGATTTGCATTTTCACCATTTTGACCACCCACGGAGTGAAAAGGCCTTGGTTGCCGAGTCCCGTTCCTTAGGTGACCGTGTTCGAGATCGTTTGATTAGTCCAAGTTTCCCCCTTTTTGTGGGTTTGAAGGGAAGGATGCTCCCCGACTCACCCATTTCCCTACCTCTTACACATTTCCACAAATAAGTTGCAAATTGTCTAAGTTCTTACTTGGTTGCAAGAAATGCCTACAATACAAGATTTATCCAAAAGGCAAGCCAAGAAAAGAAAGAAAAAGAAAAGAAAAGATAGAAAGAAAAAGAAAAGATAGAACGAAGAAAAAAGAAAAGGCACAACAAATGAAAAACAAAATACAAAAGAATAAAAAGAAGTGGCATAGCAACTCAAAGCAAAATACAAAAAAAATGCCAAAGAAAATCGTTTCACAAAAAAATATTACCCCCTCAAAAATAAGCCTTTTACCGACTATTACCGTGAAGAGCCTACCAAAGGACCGAGTCCCTAGGAAGGATGATAGCGGTAAATAGCCGTCTTCCCTAATTTTGCAACCATTACCCACCTTTTTACTTAGACTAGTTGGGCGATTTTGAGCATGGGACGACCCTCCTGGCTCATCGCTAAAGGAGGCGGGGCTTCACTTTACCTACAGTGTCGACTAACTCCTTGGTTCATCCTTTTTCCATCCCGCCTATCGTCCCGTGGTACGTTCTTAGAAGGTTAGGAGGAACCTATGTAAGTTACCAACGTTTTTATTGCTTGGTCGTCATACTATTAGGATTTTGTTCATTTCGATTTGTGTTATTAGCTTGGGAACGTTGTCACTTGACTTGAGTCCTTAACCGGTGTCTCTTTCACCGCTTTGTTGAGGGAAGCGGTATTTGTTTCTTTTTGGAAGCAACCGATTCTTTGTTTGTTTGTACGTTTGTTTATTTATGTGTTTTCTTGTTCGGTTGTATCCACAGTTTTGTCGCAAGACCCCACTTACCTTGCGGAGAGCACTTGTCCTCTAAGTGTTCTCGCGTGAGTTGAAAGGGCGTAGGGTGCGCTAATACTCGCTCCGCTAGTATTTTTGTTTTTATTTGTTTAGTAGTTAGTTCGTGCTTACTCGAGGGCGAGTAAGGGTTAAGTGTGGGGGAGTTGATGAGTGTGGTTTGTCGTGCTATTTCCTTGTGTTTGGTCCCGGTTTCTCTTGTGGAATCGCTCCTTGGAGCGGATTTTGAGGCTACTTACGCTTCTTCTAGCTTGTGTTAGGTTCCTAAGGCCAATATTGGAGAAATGGAACGATTCCGACTCGTTTCAGACACATTTGGAGCCAACGAGGAGAAGCGACGATAACCCGGTAGCTTAGACTTGATCCCGAGCCCTTGGGACCCATTCCCGAGCCCTTGGGACCCATTACCGAGCACCGAGAATTTATGAGAAGCCTAGGGAGAGCAAGTGGGGACCTATGAGACCTTATTTGAAGCCTACAAGACCCATCCCGGTCGGGAACACATCCATCACGACCGGGATGAAGTGACGAGAAAAACCGAGCCACTGGAGCCTCTTCCCGACCGATAAGAAGGCCTTTCCGACCAGGATGGGTCCCTTCCCGACCGGGATCACCTTTTCCCGGCCGGGATGGGCCCAGTTCAGAGCTGTTTCGCTTTTCCGCCTCCATTATTCATTGTAACCCTATATATACCCCCCCTCTTGTATTGTTTAAGGACTTATGCTTTACTTTTCATTACCCACTAAACCCTAGACTACTTCAGGTTAGATTAGCTTAGATTAGTGTATATTAGTCCTTAATTACTCCTTAATCTAGTTAGATTACTCTTATATTAAAAGATCTCTTGAAGAATCCATTCAATCTTGACAACATTGGTGGAGGTTTTGGGTGTTCTTTCTATACAAGTTTTCATCTTTTCATCTCATTATTAGTTTGGTATAATCTTTCTCTACTCTTTTCCTTTAATCTTTGTTTATCATTCAAGTTTTAATCTTTGTCATTTGTTTGTTGTTCTTGCTAGTTTTTTCTTCATATTGAATGTTGTAGTTCTCATATTGATGTTTTCTCTTGTTTGTGTTAGTTTAAGTTTAGATATGTTTGAGTAGTTATCCCCTAGGGTTAGTAGGGGGATTGGGTGTGATTAGGGATGATTAGGGTGAGATGGGTGGTACTAGTTGTTGTTTTTGTTGATTCCTATTTGCCTTGCACTCCACATGTTCGATGAAATGCTTGTGAGACTCGAGATGATCAATCCTTGTTTTTCTTGCCTCTTCTCTTGTATGTGTGTGTTTGTTTGGTTGGCTTGGTTCTCCCATTAGTTGCGAGAGCGTGGTGAGGAGACCTCTAGGCCGTTTAAGTAGCGAGAGCCCGATCGAAACCTAGGCTACGAAATCTTGCTAGTAACCCCGTTTTTCCTCTTTTGATCTCCTTGACATCCATGAACCCGACCTAGCTCTAGTTTCTTCTTATTGATTTCTTTGCTTCCATTAGTCATTAGTTGCTTGTTTAGCTTAGTCCTTAGCCATTCTTAGCCATCGCTCTAGTTTAGTTTGTCTTGAACCTCGTCTAGAATCATAACTCACCTTAGTCTAAACCCATTTTCCGTCCCTGAGGATTTCGACCCGACTTACCCTTTCTACCAAGCCTAGGTTAGTTGGTTTACTTTGATCGGTGGGATCTACGACAAATCCCACCGTCAAATTGGCGCCGTTGCCGGGGACGGCGTAGATAAGAGCATGTATATGAGGGGTACAAGGAGATGACATGGTGGAAAAGGGAAGGGAAAATGGAATGTATATGAGGAAAACACATTAGGGGGAGAGACAAGTGTAAGAAGTTGGGGTTAAGGGACGACTCCCTCACTTAATTAAAGACCAAAACAAGTTATTTTAAGTATGTGTTTTGGATTACAAAGAGGGAAGGAAGAAGGAGAAGTCATTCTATGTTTCTCCCAATTTGGATGACTACACATCGAGGTAGACATAATGATGGTGGGATTTGTCGTGGATCCCACCGCCAAATAATAACCGGCTAAGACCTAACGGTAGTTAGGGTAAGTCGGTTATTATTTGGCGGTGGGATCCACGACAAATCCCACCATCAATTTGGCGCCGTTGTCGGGGACGGTGCATTGTTTAGACTTAGTTTGCTTATAGCTAGACTTAGTTACCCTTCTTTGTGCTCTTCTATCATCTCTTGTGCATATTCTCTAGATTTCTCTTTTTTCCTTAGTTTTATTTCCTTCTTTTCTATTTGTCTTTCGATTGTGCTTGTTTATTGCTGTTACCTAGTGCCCATAAAGCACTAGGTGTTCTCACGTTTGTTCTAGTGTGTAGTGTATGCCTAGGCGGGGAGGCGAATTCTTTCTTTTTAATCCAGAGTCGGAAAGACTTTTTCGAGCCTTTCGCCAACGGACGATTAATCGGGTTAGAATCTCTCAACCAAGTGCAAGAAATACTCATCAAGACCAAGCTCAAGGAAGCGATTTTGAGGAAGCATCTCGAGAGACGGCCGAAGGGAATTTCACCAATCCCTTTGGATATTCTAGTCCTAGTTCCCCCTCTACATCTACTTCAACTCCGTCTTCACCACCATCTCCCTTACATCCAATACTGCCGAAGTTTTCATCCCACTCTACATTTACGGAAGACGTCTTGCCGGGACCGAATGCTCTACCGGCCGCTTATGCCGGAAATTTTATGGCCATGACTCACTTCATCTAACTTGTGGAGAGGAACCAATTTAGTGGTTTGCCCACTGAAGACCCGCACCAACACATGGAAACTTTCTTCGATTATTGCGACGCTATCTCTCAACCCGGGGTTACACAAGATCAAATCCGATGGTTATTATTTCCATTCTCCTTAATTGGAAAAGCGAAGCAATGGATCAAGAGTCTCGATAGGGCAACCATGGGCATCGACACTTGGAAGAAGCTTGCATTGGCGTTCTACCAGACATTCTACCCTCCGGAAAAGACTAATTTTCTTAGGGCTTCCATCACCGGTTTCCAACAATGGGATGAAGAGAGCCTTTATGAAGCTTGGGAGAGGTTTAAATCTTTGGTGAGATCGTGCCCCCACCATGGACTTTCACAATGGTTCTTAGTCCAACAATTTTGGAATGGTCTTTATGAGGACTCTAGAACTATACTCAACATGGGCTCCAATGGTAGGTTCACCGAGGTCGATGATGACCAAACATGGGCAAGAATCGAGGAGATGGCGGTTCATAATTCTCAATACTCAAGGCCTAGGAAGGCAAATCGAGGAGGTAGGCACGAGGTTGATGCTATTACTCAACTAAGCATTGACCTTGGAGCTCAATTGAAGACACACATGGAGACCATTGATAAGAAGCTCCAAGGCCACCTCACTCCAGTTCAAAGCATTAGTTTCTCCAACCAACATTCAATTCAAGAAGTGAATGCTTTGGGACTTGCACCTCCTTTGCCTTATCTTGGGATGTGTGATACTTGTGGAATCGTTGGTCATGATCCTATGAATTGTAGAGGAAGTATTGAACAAGTGAACGCCTTTCAAGCGTTCAAGCAAGGTGCCTCCTACTCTAATCAATACCAAGCTTCCAATCAAGTCCCTCAACAACAAGCCTTTCAACACCAACAACAACATCGTCCCTATGTTCCACCTCCCTTAAGGGACAACAATCAAGGCAACCAAGGTTACCAAGGCAACTCAAGGCCTTTCAATAACTTCAAGCAAAATAACCAAGGTACCTTCCACAACAACAATCAAGGGTTCCAACAAGGGAACTTCAATCAAGGCGGTTTCCAAGGAAACCAAAACTTTCAAAAGCAACAAAACCACAACCATGGCAATAACCAAGGCCTTAATCAAGGCAATCAACAACAAAGCAAGCCTAGGAGCCGGTCTCCTATTCATGACTATGGTACTCCATTAGCCCTCACCGATACTCCGCATAATCCACCATCCCCACCACGGGATTTCGACATACAAAAGCAAATGATGGATATGCAAAGGAATACTCAAGAAATGCAAAAGAGTCAATTGGAGGCACAAATGTCACAACAAGGAATCATTGCTCAAATTCTAATGGATAACAAGGAAATGAAAACTCACATGAAGATGATTGAGAATCAAGTATCACAACTTGCATCGGGAAGTTCTTCAAGACAAAGAGGGCAATTACCTCCTCAAGGGGTAACTCCGAACTTTGAGCATGTCAATGCCATCACCTTAAGGAGTGGTGCCACCTATAACCCTCCCGTGTTTCCTAGTGAGCAAGAAGCAATGAAGGAAGTCGTGTCTCCAAATCAAGAAGAATCAAGCTTTGATAATCCAATGGAGGAGCAAGTCTTATGGGAGATCGAGAGACCCCAAGAAGACAAGCTTCTCCCACTTCAAGGCAAAGACAAGGGAAAAAGAAAAGTGTCATTTGAGGAGTCTACCCCGATTGAGCCAAATAAGTGCCATATCAAGTTGCCTTTCCCAACAAGGCTAATGAAGACCAAGGTAGATTCTCAATATGAAAAGTTCCTTAACATTGTGAAGAAATTGGATGTTAGTGTCCCATTCACCGAGCTACTTACCCAAATCCCGGCATATGGAAGATTCATGAAAGATATCTTGGCTAGGAAGAGATCCATCGACAAGGAAGAGACCATTGCGTTCACAAGGGTGGTGAGCGAGCTCATTCAAGGTTCTACGCTTCCAAAGTTGAAAGATCCGGGTAGATTCTCGATCCCTTGCACCATAGGCCACTACAATATCGAAAGAGCATTATGTGATTTGGGTGCGAGTGTGAGCATCATCCCTTATTCTATTTGTTGTCGACTTGGGATGAAGGAGCTTAAAAGTACTTCTATCACACTCCAAATGGCCGATAGTTCATTCAACCGACCATTGGGAATGCTAGAGGATGTGCCGGTGAGAATCGGTAAGTTCTTCATTCCGGTTGACTTCATCGTGCTCGATATGCGGGAAGATGCTATCACTCCCATTATTCTTGGGCGCCCATTTCTACACACCGCCGGTGCTATGATCGATGTGAAGAATGGTAGGATCACCTTCGAACTAGGCGAAGAGAAGCTAGTGTTTGACCTCCAAGGTAACACTTCGCCCGCCAATGATGAATCATGCAATATGATCCAAGCCGCAAAAGACATCGATCTAGGGGGAGAGTCGGGACAAAGCTTGAACAAGAACTCTTGGGAACTTGAGGATGATGACTCCGAGAGTGGAGAGGATGAGTGCACACATCATGGGCTTGATGACAAGTTAAAAAGCAAGAAGGAAGATGAGCCTCCCTTGGGGCCACATGAGGACCGGTGGACGTTTGGGTATATCCCGAAGGATCAAAAGTATAAGTTCAAGCCTTTGAACTTGTAGGATCGGGATGCCCCGGGAGCGTCAAGACAAGGTCATGAAGAGCCTTGGTATTTGGATTCTTATATCTCAAGCTTGATAGAAGACTTTTCTAGGGCCTTCGACTTGTTTCTTCGTGCCCTTGATGGAGATGGAACTAGTTCTTGTTGTTGAAAAAGATTGAAGAATGCACCACCTTGGTTTGACGGAGTTCCACAAGAATCGTCTCTTTGTATATATCTCTTTCCCTTGTAGTTTGTTTTGTTTTGTGAACTTCTTGATTACTTGGATTGATTGATGAGCGATGTGAGGGAGGGAATTTGATGTATTATTTGAGTTTATTGTGATAGGTGTGAAGTGGAAGTGATTCATAGGGAGGAGTGGTCATTGTTTGAGATTGGATCGTGTGAAGGGAAGTCGGTTTTTGAAGCTTGAAACGAGCTTTTGGGAGCTATAGAGGGCTAGGAGACTCTTCCTGGCCTAGGATAGGTCATCCCGGGCCCATCCCGACCGGGAAGGATGTCATCCCGTCCGGGATGAGGTGCACAAAAGATGGGTCTACTGACAGGTCATCCCGACCGGGACGAAGCCTTCCCGACCGGGACGAGCCGGTCATTCCGACCGGGACCACCCATCCCGACCGGGATGGACCCCCTGTCCTCCTTTGGCTTTTTCTTCGTCGTTTGAGCCCACCCAACCACTTTATACCCCCTCCCAACCTCCCTACATGTTCTTACTCTCATTATATGACCCCTACACCTCACATACACATTTTCACCTCACTTTCTCTTCACTTTAAACCAACTTTCACATCAAAACCCACCCCATTTTACCTTTGTGCCCCAACCATGGAACCATATCGCGATTGGGAAGGAATAACACGACGACTAGCTACATGCCGATGTTGATTTATGAGACGATGGAGTGAGTGAGTTGCCAACCGTATGGTACGGCAACTATCCTCTCTTTTCCGTATTTTTAGCTTGTCTTCATTTGTTTATTCCCTTCCACTTATACACTTATGTGTCATGGTGGCCCTTGGGGCCTTGGTATTTCTTGCTCCCGACTCTCGATGACGTGACTACATCGAGAGTCGTTTCAAAATCCAAATTTTTCAAGATTTTCACACTTTTTTGTAGGATTTAGTCGGATTTGGGCGGAATCCGGGCTAGGTGAGTTGATTACACCTAGTCCTCCCCTCCCATTTCCTTTTATTCTTTCTTTTTATTTCTTCCCCAATCCATATCTTTTCTTGTCTCGGCCCATGGTGACTTGACTACACCCCAGCCGGACACATTCTATCCTTTTCTCCGCTTTATTTTTGATTTTTAGCTTTATTTTCGTAGTTTCTTTTCTTATCTTTTGTGCTCCCATGCACTACGGTCGAGCATGAGGACATTGCTCGGCTTAAGTGTGGGGGAGCAATATTCTATCGTAGTTAGTTTTATTTTCGTAGTTTTTCGAAAAATCTTTAAAAACCCTAAAAATTTGAAAAAATTTCATAAAAATCAAAAAGATTTTCCTTTTGTATGTTTTCCTTTTTATGTCCTGTATCGTATTTGTGTTTTGTTGTCCGTGTTTTGCCTCCCTTTTTCCTCTTAGGTCGCCCAATCGCCGCTAACTTTGGAAGGCTTTCAAGACATCCGGTAACACCTTATCCCTTTTTCCTCTTTACCTCTTGTGATGTTCGGAGGGGATTTGTGATGTTGTGTGCTCGGGAGGAGCTTTGTAAAGATTGGTGTTGATTTGGTGGCTTGTTTGGAAGCTTGGGGTGGTGTTTGTGTTGTTTGTTTGTTTGTTTTGTTTTATTTTGTTTTGTGGCCTTTTGTCACTTTTTCTTTCGTTTTCGTCGTGTCTTCGTTTTGTGTTGTGTTAGTGTGTCTCGTGTGTTTAAAAAGGTTTTCGAAAACCCGGTTTAGAGGCTAGTGTGCGAGTGTTTACTTTCCCTTCCTAGTGGTATAAATCGAGTCTTGGACTTTAGTCTAGTAGAATGACCCTAAATCAATGATTTCGTTGGTCCTTTACCTTGAGTCCACCTAGCTTACTAGGGATTTACTACGGGATTTGCATTTTGACCATTTTGACCACCCACGGTGTGAAAAGGCCTTGGTTGCCGAGTCCCTTCCCCTAGGTGACCATGTTCGGATTTGTTTGATTAGTCCAAGTTCTCCACCTTTTTGTGGGTTTGAAGGGAAGGGCCCGTCCCGACTTACCTATTCACCTACCTCCTACACTTCCACACAATAAAGTTGCAAGTTGTTGAAATCGTCTTTCTTGTTGCAAAAAAGAAATGCCTACAACAAAAAGGGCAAAGAAAAGAAAATGAAAGAAAGAAAAGATTGAAGAAAAAGAAAAGGCACAAAAGCCAAAAAGAAAATAGAAAAGAAGAAAAAGAAATGGCATGGCAACAAACAAAGCAAAAATGCAAAAGAAAAGAGAAAATGCCAAAAGAAAATCGTCTCACAAAAAGATTCTAACCCCACAAAAATAAGCCTTTTTCCGACTTTTGCCGTGAAGAGCCTACCAAAGGACCGAGTCCCTAGGAAGGAGGATAGCGGCAAGGGTCGGTCTTCCCTCACTTTGCAAATATTTCCACCTTTTTACTTGGACTAGTTAGGCGGTTTTGGGCATGGGACGACCCTCTTGGCTCTTTGCAAAAGGGGGCGGGGTCTCACTTACCTACAGTGTCGACTAACACCGTGGTTCATCACTTTCCATCCCGCCGATCGTCCCGTAGTACGTTCTTAGAAGGTTAGGAGGAACCGAGGTAAGTTACCAACGTTTTTATTGCTTTGTCGTCATACTATTAGGGTTTTGTCCATCTTGGTTTGTATTGCTAGCTCGGGAACGTTGTCACTTGCCTTGAGTCCTAAACCGGTGCTTCTTTCACAGCTTTTTAGAGGGAAGCGGTATTTGTTTCTATTTGGGTGCAACCTTTTATGTGTTTGATTATGTGTTTGTTTGTTTGTGTGTTTTGTGTCCGGTTGCATCCACAGTTTTGTCGCAAGACCCCACTTGCCTTGCGGAGTGCACTTTTCCCTCTAAGTGTACTCGCGTGAGTTGAAAGGGCGTAGGGTGCGCTAATACCCGCTCGGCTAGTTTAGTAGTTAGTTTCTGCTTACTCGAGGGCGACTAAGGGTTAAGTGTGGGGGAGTTGATAAGTGTAGTTTGTAGTGCCTATTTCGTAGTGTTTTGGTCCCATTTTCCTTGTGGAATCGCTCCTTGGGAGCGATTTATGGGCTACTTATGTTTCCTCTAGCTCGTTTCAGGTTCCCGAGACCATTCGTGAAGAGTTGGAGCGATTCCGACTCAATACATACACTTTTCGGAGCCAACGAAGCGAGGGAACGATCACTCAATGCCTTGGATTCGACCCCGAGAACTTGGGACCCAATCCCGAGCCTCCGAGACCCGATCCCGAGTCCCGAGAATCGATGAGAAGTCCATGTGAAGCAAGGAGGAACCTTAAAGATCATATTGGAGGCCTACAAGACTCATCCCCGACGGGAAGGAACTCATCCCGTCCGGGATGAAGTGCACATTTAGCATGGCTCCTGTTTTGGACCCCTCCCGGTCGGGACCGACCCGTCCCGGTCGGGACCAATCCCGTCCAGGTCGGGACCAACGTGCTGTAGCCGGAACTCCTTTTTTCATCCTCCCTCATTCTTGTAACCTTATAAATACTTCCCTCTTGTATTGTTTATGTATCTCATCATACCCTAGACTCTTTTAAGCCTCTCTACAAGATAAAAACCCTAGATTTAGTTCTCCTCTCATTAGTTTAATCTTCCTTTAATCTTTAGTTAATCTTAGTTAATTAGTCTTGTAATTAAGAAGATTCTTGAAGACTCATCCAAGATTGACAACCTTGGGGTTTTATTTGGGTTTCTTATTAATTCAAGTTATCATCTTTTGCTTCCTATTGTAGTGGGTATAATTTCTCTTCTCTTAATCTTTGTTTTATCATCAAGTTTTAATCATTGATTATTGTTTATTGCTCTTGATTGTTTATGATGAATGTTTTGATGTTTATGATGTTGTTTTATCTTTTCATTGTTGTAGTTAGTTTGAATATGTGTGAGTAGTCTCCTTGTGGGTTAGTACGGGGATTAAGGGTAGAATGTGGGTGATTAGGGTTTGATTAGGGGTAAAGGGTGAATCTTTGTTGTTAGTCACATACTTGGCACACCATGTGTTTGTTGAAATGATTATTTGAGTTGTAGTGGCCATGCTTCTCATGCTAGTCTTCCTCTACTCATTGTTTGTCTTGTATGTGGTCATGTTGAGGATAGTGTTGAGGATAGTCGTAGTCACGAGAGTGCGGACTAGGGTCTAAGTTGCGAGAGCCCGGACCTACCTCGACATCGGTCTAAGTAGCGAGAGCCCGGACCTATCTCGACATCGGTTAAGACCGGCTAATAATAACCGGCTAAGACCTAACGGTAGTTAGGGTAAGTCGGGTCGTGTCCACGGAGACGGTGTCGCAAGGTTTAGACTAGGTTGGCCTAAAACGAGACTATGCTACCAAACAAACACAAAGAAATACTAATTGACGAATTATGATGAGAGGAGAAGAAGGAATTGGCCTAGCAATGAACTAGACTATAACAAGGCCAAATGAAATAACTAAACACAAACTAAACAATGAACTAAAGAAATGATGACTAGCTAATAAGATGAAATCAAATATGGAAAGAAGTGGGTTAGGTCGGGTTCACAAGTGTAGTAGGGTGACTTGGGTGGTCAAGGGTGTAGGTGTCTCCTAATTGCTAGAGTCGGTCTGGGCTCTCGATACTTAAACCGATGTCGAGGTAGGTCCGGGCTCTCGCTACTTAGACCGATGTCGTGGTAGGTCCGGGCTCTCGCAACTTAGACCCTAGTCCGCACTCTCGTGACTACGACTATCCTCAACACTATCCTCAACATGACCACATACAAGACAAACAATGAGTAGAGGAAGACAAGCATGAGAAGCATGGCCACTACAACTCAAACAAGCATTTCAACAAACACATGGTGTGCCAAGTATGTGACTAACAACAAAGATTCACCCTTTACCCCTAATCAAACCCTAATCACCCACATTCTACCCTTAATCCCCCTACTAACCCACATGGAGACTACTCACACATATTCAAACTAACTACAACAATGAAAAGATAAAACAACATCATAAACATCAAAACATTCATCATAAACAATCAAGAGCAATAAACAATAATCAATGATTAAAACTTGATGATAAAACAAAGATTAAGAGAAGAGAAATTATACCCACTACAATAGGAAGCAAAAGATGATAACTTGAATTAATAAGAAACCCAAATAAAACCCCAAGGTTGTCAATCTTGGATGAGTCTTCAAGAATCTTCTTAATTACAAGACTAATTAACAAAGATTAACTAAAGATTAAAGGAAGGTTAAACTAATGAGAGGAGAACTAAATCTAGGGTTTTTATCTTGTAGAGAGGCTTAAAAGAGTCTAGGGTATGATGAGATACATAAACAATACAAGAGGGAAGTATTTATAAGGTTACAAGAATGAGGGAGGATGAAAAAAGGAGTTCCGGCTACAGCACGTTGGTCCCGACCGGGACGGGATTGGTCCCGACCGGGACGGTCTGATCCCGACCGGGACGGGTCGGTCCCGACCGGGAGGGGTCCAAAACAGGAGCCATGCTAAATGTGCACTTCATCCCGGACGGGATGAGTTCCTTCCCGTCGGGGATGAGTCTTGTAGGCCTCCAATATGATCTTTAAGGTTCCTCCTTGCTTCACATGGACTTCTCATCGATTCTCGGGACTCGGGATCGGGTCTCGGAGGCTCGGGATTGGGTCCCAAGGTCTCGGGGTCGAATCCAAGGCATCGAGTGATCGTTCCCCCGCTTCGTTGGCTCCGAAAAGTGTATGTATTGAGTCAGAATCGCTCCAACTCTTCACGAATGGTCTCGGGAACCTGAAACGAGCTAGAGGAAACATAAGTAGCCCATAAATCGCTCCCAATGAGCGATTCCACAAGGAAAATGGGACCAAAACACTACGAAATAGGCACTACAAACTACACTAATCACATAATAATTTTGAAAGGTATTGATACTAATTATGATTGTTATTCATGATAAAACTTTAATATTAGGGACTTTAGTTGACTCAAACAACAAATAATTTGTCAACGTGTACAATGTTTCCTGGCCGAATGAAAACTATCAAATTATGCTTAAGAAGGTTATTTTAAGTCATTCTTAGTAAGAAAACTATTTCACTAAAAAAGAGTAAACAAACTTGATCTGTTTCAAAGGTCTAAACTAAGATCGTGTTTGAATAAAGTTCTAAATATGAGGGAAATAAAGTTCTAAAATATTGGAAAAAACAAGAAAAGAAGGATATGAGGGAGTGCATGAAGAAGAATGATGAAACATAAGAGAGATAGAAAAGGTTGAATGAAAGAAACTATCTAAAATAGATGACAAAAGAAAATCATATTTAATTCTATAAAAAGGATTGGAGGAGGATGAGAAAGGTATTAAGAGAGGTGTAGGAAAAGGAAAAAATGATCATAGTAGATGAATAAGGGGGGATAATAAGAGAGAGAACTTTTGAGGGAAGTGAGAAGGGGGAGAGAGGTGAGAAGAGGAGGGGAAGGGAAGGACAAAAGGATGAATAAATTAATCTTAGTAACAAAGAAATATGAATATGATCAGAAGAGGATAAACATTAAGGAGAGATATAAATGAGTGTCGGAGATATGATGAATAATGTGAAGAATGGAAGGTATTGGAGGCACATACTTTCACTGAAGCACATGAAAAAGAAATTTTATATATAGAAACGAATCTTAGTTGATGAGGAGGATAAGGGAAAAAATAATGAGGTGTAAAGGATGATGAAAAATGATCTTAGTGGACGAGGAGGGATAAATAAGAAAATGAATGTTAAAGAGGGGGGGGGGGGGTGGTGAGGGGATAAGGAGAAAGGAGAGTGTGGGAGGAGGGGGTATGGAATCTGATTGGTTGAAACAGTTGAAATGATGACATAATCACTAAAATAAATGACAAAAACACTTCATTTGGAAAAATGAATCTTAAATGATGACGAACAGTGATCATAGTTGTGCATAATCAACCAGAAAGAAAGTAGTGTTAGAAGAAGAAGAATACAGAGGAGTCAGACAAAAGGACGTGAAGGGCGTGAAGGGTAAGATGAGTGAAAGGGACGAAACGTTGCTGAACTAGATAACAAAAGATAGTCATATGTAAGGATGAATCTTGAGTGAGGATGAAGAGCATAAAAAGACACAAATTAAGGAGAATGGAGGAGACGAAATGGGAAGAAGAAAGTGAGTGATTAAAAAAATTGATCTTTGTAAACGGTAAATGAGGAACAGGAAAAGGCGGAGCAAGAAGAGGGCTCAAGGACGAGATAGTGAAGAATGGGAGGGGTTGAAGGAGTTAAAGATATGACACTCCTAGATGACAAGAGAAGTCATATTACTTATTGGAGGGGCGGAGGTGAGAGAGTTGGGACAAATAAGGGATGTGGTAAGGATAAGAGTATTGAAGATGGTAGACAAGGAAGACAACTGATCTTATTAGAAGGCAATAATGAACAACAAATTTAGAGGCTATTTGGAAGGACCGCACCCTTCTTTTAAAAGAGCGGGAGATGAAAAATCGAAGAGACGGACCCAACATGTGGGTCTGACCAGTGAAGACATTAGATACCTAACAAAATATCCTAAATATGCCCTGGTACCATTATCTATGAAAATTACAGGAGCTGGTCAAGCAGATAACTTTCAAGAGTGCCACCACAGACCCATTAGTTCTTAGACGATGATGAGCAAAAGGAGGAAAGTAAGAAGAGAGAAGGGGAACAAGAAGGATGAATGATCTTGGTAGCTGGAATACAAAAGAATGAAACAAAAGGATGTGAAGGGTGTGAAGGGTAAGATGAGTGAAAGTGATGAACCGTTGCTAAACTAGATAACAAAAGATAGTCATATATAAGGATGAATCTTGAATGATGAGGAGGAGCGGAGGCGGGAGAGGAGGGGCGGATAAGGGAAAGGGAAGGAAATGGGGATATGAAGGTGGTAGATGAGGAGGACAACCAATCTTACTAGGAAGTAATGGTGAACAGGAAGAAGAGGAGCATTAAACAAAAGTCTGGGGAAAAAGGAGAAGGGTCGGGGGGAGGCTATGGGTAAACTAAACTAAATGACAAAAGTAAGGCCTATTTAAGGATGAATCTTAGATCGTGAGGAGGAGGAGGCACATGGGGGAAGGAAGAAGATAAGGGCATGTAGATGAGGGGTACGAGGAGAAGGCATGATGGAAAAGGGAAGGGAAAATGGGATGTATATGAGGAAAATTGATAGACGAGAAGGAGGAACGTATAGAGGAACAACATTAGGGGGAGAGACAAGTGTAAGAAGTTAGAGCTAAGGGACGACACCCTCACTGAACTAATGACCAAAACAAGTTATTTTAAGTATGTGTCTTAGATTACAAAGAGGAAAGAAGCAGTAACAATATTGTCTTCTTCCTTCCTTCCTCATGCGTTTATCTTTCTTCTTTCTTCTTCCTTCGTCTTTCTTCTTTTTGCTACTCATTTCCCAAAGATCCTACTCTCTTTTCATCCATAACTTTCCCAATGTTTTCTTGTTCTGGGTATACTCTCCTTCACCTTGTACCTTATTTAGTGTTGTGCAGGTATTATTTTCTGTGATTAATCGTTAATTTTGTGTTTTGTTTTGTTAATTTTGTGATTTAGAGTAGCTGATTGATCGATTCACTGTTGTGTCATGGGGTTTTCTTGGATTTTTAGGTCTTATCTTCTGTGATTATCATCACCCATCAACAATACGTATCAGACATCTAAAAAACCGTGTCCATTTTTTTATATTTGGAGACGTGTTGGACACGGTTTAGATATTTTTAGACGTTTCGGACACAGTTCATATTATTTGGAATTTGGAGACTCGTAGGACACACTTAACATTCCGGACTTTAATAAAAGAACAATATTATATGTTTATAGCGGCAACGTAAGATTAAATAATTACTTAATTATATTATTACAGTTCCCAATTTTTATGACTATACATCGAGGTAGACATATAATTTTGAAAGGTATTGATACTAATTATGATTGCTATTCATGATAAAATTCTAAGATTTGGGACTTGAATTGACCCAAACAGCAAAGTAAATTGTCAACGTGCACAATGTTCCTGGCCGAATGAAAACCATCCAATTATGCCTAGGACGGTTATTTTAAGTCATTCTAAGTAAGAAAATCATTTCACTAAAAAAAGAGTAAGCGGACTTCATCTGTTTCAAAGGTCTAAACTAAGATCGTGTTTGAATAAAGTTCTAATTATGAAGGAAATAAAGTTATAAAACATTGAGAAAAACAAGAAAAGAAGGATATGAGGGAGTGCATGAGAAGAATTATGAAACATAAGAGGGATAGAAAAGGTTGAATGAAAGAAACTATCTAAAATAGATGACAAAAGAAAATCATATTTAATTATGAATTTAAGAAGGATTATGTGAGGATGAGAAAAAGGAAAAATGATCATAGTAGATGAAGAAATGGGGGCAATAAGAGGGAGAGCTTTAGGGGGAGGTGAGAAAGGGGAGAGAGGTGGGAAGAGGAGGGGAAGGGAAGGACAAAAGGATGAATAGATTAATCTTAGAAATGGAGAAATAAGAATATGATCGGAAGAGGGGAAACATTCAGGAGAGATATAAATGAATGCCAGAGATATGGTGAATAATGTACGCGAACTTTCATGCAGCAACGAACTTTCTATGTTGTCCTGTTTTGAACTCAACTTCTTTTGACGTTTTCAACGTTGATGATGTTGAGAATATGACATTGATCGATTACCCACAAATCGTGTATGTCGAACACCGAATTGCACAGATATATGGTAACATTTCTCTTTTTTCCACACTTATTAACGATTTCGTTACTTACTGATCAGGCTTAATGTTTTAACTCTTGGAACATCGCGCGCATCAAGTACTGCACACAAATCGAAACAACAACTGCTGACCACACTGAATTACCACTGTCAAGTACTGCACCTGCAACTTTTAAAGACGAAGATGCAAAACACTCCTGCACCATAATTCCAGACTCGCGCTAGCAGTAAGATTATTAAGGAGAAGACCACTGCTACATCCACATCTGTACCGTAGATGGTGAAAAGACAGTATAAGAAAGAGCACACTCATACACTGAGTGCGTAATATTAGTGATTTACATGCTCATATTTTGTGCCCTAATGCTTAGGCTTAACCATATGCTACCGAAACTCCTAATTTTATTTTGTAATAGCTAGCAGACAATTATCTATGTATGACTCCCAAGCTGCTCTAGAAGCAAAACACGCCGACTACGAATTGTACGCTTAATGTCTGCACGAAACATATTGCATCCGCCTTGGAGCTCCGCGCGCAACGCGCGCGGAGAAACAACTAGTTCACTAAAAATAATAATAGCAAAAAAAATAACTATAATAATAATAGGAATAATAATACGTATAGGTGATGAGTATGATTGTTTTTAAAAACCAAAGCAAGACTAATACTAAAACGACTTACACTAAAACGAAAACAACACTAGTATCTAACTAAGCACCATCACCGGCAATGGCACCATTTTTGACGTACAGATTTGTCGCGGATCCCCACAATCAAACAAAAACCGAACTCTACTAACTGGGTAGCTAGGGTAAGTCGGGTATTGAATCCACAGGGACGGTGAGCTAAATGAAAAGTCAAGGTCTAGTTAAAGATTTAGTCATAGAAATTCGATTTGGGTTGAATAAGTCTAAACTAATGAACTCAACTAATAAAAAAGGAAAACGGTAACAAATATAATAAAAGAGACTAGGGTCAAGGTCAACAAGCACTACTACAAATGAGCACTTGGGCCACGGTTGAATTCGTGGCCAAAGTGCTAAATTTTCGTGGCTAAAGTACTTTGCTACGGAAAGACCATCCGTGGCGCAAGTGGCCGTGGCAAACAAATAGCCACAGGAAAAAAAAACGTGGCAAGTATTGATTTTATTGCCACGGAGTCTCCCATGGCTAGAATTAATTTTTTGCCACGGATTATCCCGTGGCTAATTATGTTTGTAGCAAAACATTTATTCCGGTGAAAAAATATATAATAAATTAAATAAATTAATAACCGTAATAATTCTCTACCCCTATAGTAGTCACATCTGGAACGATTACTAGCTTTATAGCCGAGTCATTCGAATATTATTTAATTCACCATACGCATCGAAGGGCCTTCCCAGAAGGTCACCCATCTTAACACTACTCTCACTCAAGCACGCTTAACTGTGGAGTTCTTGTGGCCAGCTACCAGAAACAAAATTGAACTTTATTGACATAATCCTTGGTTTGAATTCTTTTAAAGTGATGTTTTTTCACAAACTACATTTACTTTTGAGTAATTATTTTTTTTCCTCAATGATTTACATATTATGACTAAAAAATAATTATTCCGAAAAAAAAAGAGTTTCGAAGTTGATTTACGGACTCATGATTTCATTAATTTATCGATATTTCTATTTTAGTTTCTATTTTCCACGTTCTTTTATTGCTAGTTCTTTCGATATGTTTTTTTCTTTTCGTTATCGGTCATTATTTCATTTCATCAGTTTTTTATCCTCATTGAGTTTTCTCTTGCCTACTTCATGTTTTACCCAAATTTTATTTTTCATAAAGTAAATTTTATTTTAAATTCATTTTTTAAAATATCTTCCAAATAATATTACAGAACAGTTATTGAATTAAAAAGTTGCCGATAAATTAATTTTGGATTTTCTCACTATTAGTCCTTAATTATTATATTTTCTTACTTGTATTTTTAATTATTTGATTTTCTTATTTATACCTCTCTTTTTTTTGAAAAATTATTTTGACTTGTTTTTGAACTTAGACACAACTTTCTAATACATTAATCTTTCTTCCAAACCAAACAACTTGAAAGACAATTAAATTACAAAAATAATTATTGTTTTCACAGTCAAAACTAATTCCATAAAAATATATAGACTGATTAGAATTCTTAAATACGAATTTAATAAAGCAATTTTTTTCACAATGAAAATATTGTAAGAGAATCAATAATTTGGAAAAAAAAAATCATTCTCAGTCACTTTCTTTTTTAAGTTTTTTTTGTCTTAAAAAGAAGTGTATGTATTACATGTTAAAAAAGTAATTAATTAAGCGGTAAAAATGAAAGAATCTTAAATAATATTAGACGTCTCAATGATGGATGATCAATCGCATGCTTCTTTTACTTGATATGCTATGTACGCCACATTTTAGCTAGCATATATAACACTATGTAAATGTTAGTTGTTTTTCAAAAGTCATACTTAAGATTATAGTATTTTAATAAAACATGTTGTCAAATTAAAAGAAATCAATTACTTCAAAAATGATGATTAGTATAAAAATCAACAAATTAGACAACCAAAGTTTTCTTGTATTTAATTTTACAAAAAATCAATTTTTTTTCTTAAAATAAACTAAATATAATAATACCAATTTTTTATTAATAAAATATTTTCAAAGTTAATAATTTTTTTTTTCATATTATCTTTAACTTTGAATTTTAATGAATTTTTTAAGATCAATATTTGACACTCGGCTTAACTTGAAAGTAATATGATTAAAGTTTGGAGAACCATTAGCCACATGCATTTATTAAATCTGTGGCTAAAAATTAATTTTGCCACGGAAGTATATTATGTCGTGGCTAAATAATATTTGCCACTCTGAACAAATTTGTGGCTAAACATATTTTTGCCATGGGTGTGGCATCTTTCGTGGCAAGAGTGATTATTGGCCACGATTTTAATAAAATTCATGGCGCAAGTGAATTTTTGCCACGGGAAAAAATGTTCCCGTGGCATATTTTTTTTCCCAGGTAGCGATTCAAATTTTTCCCGTGGCTAGGTAAAATTTAGCCACAAATAACAAATTCCCGTGGCATAATTCGTGGCGCAAGTGCCAATTTGTTGTAGTGAAGGTAGACTCGGGGGAGTTGTCGGACTCATAAAGTAGTTGATTTAGGTCAGTAATAGGCATAAGATAGGCTCTCTCGAGTCTCTATCTACCATAGGACGGTCCTAGCGGGCTCTCGCTACTTTCTAGGTCGACCTACTCCAATGAACGCAAGTCTAACCTAAACTCGGCTATATTCAGGTCAACTAAATTGATTAACTAATCTGGCCAGGACAAGTGAATCATACAGATATATAGTTCAACGGAGATTAATAACGATTAATCAACAACTAAATTAACTCGAGACAAAACCTCAATTAAGACGAACCGTGCTAACCCTAACCCTAGAAATTTTTACTCTATCATGATTGAAACTAAAGTAATTAAATTACCAATACTAATAACATAATAATAAATCTAATTAAACGATAAAGACACAGGCTTTAATAAAATTAGGAGCTGAAATAAACTTACATGAACTAGAAATACATAAAGAAAAATATACCAATTGAAACAGAAATCTTAAACAATTGAATAATAAACATAACGAAAACATTGAATCCACTTACGACTTTTACCGTACGTCTAATGCTAGATTGCTAATGCACTATAGTAATAAGACTCCAAATGATACCCCATATGTCAATCCACTGGGGTACTACAATATATGCCATCGTAATGCACCTCAAGAGAAACTCCAATTCAAGAAACTACACCTTTACAATCTAATCTCCCCCAAGAGAGACTCCATAAAAGCCTATGTGTGGCCTTTTATCTGCTGTGCCTTGGGCCTGATATTCCTCCCTCAATGTGATCATGGCCTCGTGTGTAATGATCTGGTACGTGGGCTTGAGAATCCAATTGAGTTGGTCCTATTTGACCTATACTCATCGTGTTTGGTTTCATTTTCATTATTTCTTAGCTCATCCTGACTCATCTTTACTCGGTTACTCCCGAACGATACCTATAAAATATAAACGAGACAAAGCAGTACCAAATCCTCGAAAAATAACAATTATTACTACAATTATAACTACAACAACAAACGGACCCTAATTAACAAGTAATAACATATAATGAGCGATATAATAGTTATAGAACACAAAACCGGACTAAATAACGGGTGAAAGTAAGGGTAAATCACTACTAAAATATCACTTATCATCGGTGAAGCTCATTTCCTAGTTCCGTTTTGTGGTCACTACATGTTTTGGCCTTAAAAAGCCCACCCTAGCCAATTTTAGGACCAATAGACCTTTTCGCGGTAAGATACTTGAATCGGACTAGCTCAGAGACCCTTGATTGACGTTCCGGCTGTCCAAGGTAGTCACACATTCCGTGAATATGCCAAGCGAACTGCACTGAGCGAAGGGGCCGACGCTCACCTCCCCCGGTGACCCGTCGTCACCTAAGCAAAAACCATTCATGGGCGGTAGCCTAACCTATCCTACCCGTGTCGGCATCCTGCATGAGTGTATGCATTCCTAGTTATGTGTAGCGTGTTGTGACAACCCGAATAAAGCAGTAAAAATCCGGATTCAACCACGACAACATATTCAACTACACCCAAACTCCATTTTCAAGGACATCTTTTTCAAAACCATCTTTTGGTGTCGTTACTCTGGCCAAAATCAAACTCACTATTTTCAAAGACACCTTAGCGCCATCACCTTGTTTAAGTTCACACTTATCGTTTTCGAAAATCATTTTTAGCGCCATTACTTTAGCCAAAATAAAACTCGTCATTTTCAAAAACAATGATATACCGTTACTATCACCAAACTCCCAACCGATGGGATCAAGGTACCTAATGCGATTACATTTCGTTTTCAAAACATTTTTGCACATACCGTTAGCATAGCCAGAATTTCGATTAATGAAGTTAAGGAGTCTAACACGGTTACATTCCCCACAAAACACTTTTTCACACATATCATCACTATCGTCGAAATCCTAATCAGTGGGATGAAATCGATAAATACGGTCACACGTTCACTCGATTTCAAGATTTTCTAAAACAACTATCACCGCCTTAATTCCTTAACAAGAATTTGGCCATCCTTTCAAAACACCATCACAGACACCATATTTTCTCACAAACACCCTTTACACCGTAAACGTCGAGCTCCTAACTAATAGAAGTCTTGATAATAACGCGACATCATGATTTTTACATATCTTCAAAACTGGTACTTCTACAACCAAATTTTCGCAAAATCACAATCCACGTTTTTGCTATCGTCAAACCCTTGACACCCGCATAGCGACACTTTCCAACATGCCACAGACGATGTCACTAAACCATCGTAATGTCGATGTCAAACCTTCTACTTTCAAAAACTCATTTTCCGAAAACATCTATCTTCGAAAACATCAAATCTCTTTGATTCTGAGTCAGGATCGAGATCAACTCCTTAAGTAGTACAACCGTCTGATTAACTGTCTGTGTTAGTCACCTCTGTTCCAGGATTTACATTTTGGGTCATCTCATCTCGAGAGTCCTCTTTAAATCTCATCCCGAGATTTGTGTCAAATCATCTCGTCCTAGAGATCCAAGTTTATTAGGCGTTTCGCCGAATACACCGTGTGTCTAACGTACCCGACTCCCAAATCCAATAACCGCAAACACGCGCGAATCAAGGGTCTCCTTCCTGTGTCGCTCGCCTATGAGCATTCCTCGACTCTTTATGTCCGATGGATCCATTCTCACCTTCGGTTTGGTTCCGCAGACCCAAGGATGTCTTCAAACAGCAACGAAAACAACACCGACCAACCCAATGCCTTAATGAACGTGGTCCATGGTGTCCTGGGGCTAATATCATCGATCTCCTACTCCATCGACGATGTTCGGCACCGGCTCGAAACCTTGGAAGGAATCGAAAGGAAACATCACGTAAGGCCAATAGGGCGAGAATTGGTTCTCAGCGGTGACCCATACGTTGAATACGCGAAGTTCGCCCCTCCCACTGAGACCATGACCCTTCGAAGACCCTCTAGGCAATTCACAGAGTTAAGGGAATCCTACGCTGAGGCCCTCTAAAAGTTGCAGGAGGCATGGTTGTTTTGGCCTCTAGGCCCCATTCCTGACCCGCTAATAGATAAGAAGGGTGCGGCCTGTAATCCAAACGCCTACTATCTGTACCGCCAAGGCCGAGGTCGTGAAACCCAAACATGTACCGATCTCAAGCATGAGGTGCAGGACCTGATCGATAATGGAGTCTACATCCCCGTAAGTTGCCTTCCGAGACGAACCAATCTCCGATATCGAGCCAACAAAGAGGGTGATCCAACGAACCTCGAGAGCCCTACCAACGAATGTTCTTCTGAAGGAAGTGAGTCCGATCTTAGTCAGAGTCTAGTTCATCTTAGGAACTAGACTTAATATAATAATAAGTTTTGTTTTTTTTACATTGAGTGGGAGGTGCAAAGGGGGTCTGTTCCCGCCTCCCAAAAAAGAGTCATGTCTCGGACACGTCGTCCTCATATTACTATTAATAAAAAGAAATAAACTTTTCTACTTTACTATGCGCCTCGACAATCGCTTGATTTAAAATAATACACTATTTCACTTACAACTTGATACTATGCCATTTATCGATAACAATCAATCAAAACATAAGGGCTTCAACCGACGGCCCACCTTATCTCACCCCAACTGAGATCAAAACAACTATCCGAACACTCAACCCAACCCACAGTCGATCTATTTCCTAGCCAAAAACCTGATCCGAATGAAGAGCCTAAGGAGTTCAATGAAGTAACACTAGCTCCTATTAGCTCGAGTCAAGCCACACTAGCTCCTCCTACTAGCCTAGTAGTATGCCTTCTCCAAGTACTAAGTTAGCTCACAAGGGAACTGAATAAAGGAGTAGAGAAGTCAAGGTTGATTATGGGCTGAATGGTTACTTCGTATTTAGCTCCATGTTCACATGGTGTGTACACTCAAGCTTTGTTGTTGGCTCCATGTTCACACAAGACTACACGGCTGGTTACTCTTGGTGAAGCTTTGGTTTTAACTCCCTAGCTTTGGTTTTAACTCCATGTTTACATTAGCCTTGTTATTAGCTCCAACTTTTTAATTAGCTCCTAGTTCACAATAGTCTTAGCTTTGTTTTTGTCACCCTAAACCAACCGGTTTAAGGGCTCTTGTAGGCTATATATAGCCGGCCATTTGAAGGAATAAAGATGATCCAATTTGCAAATTAAAACTTGAGTAAAGCTAAGCTTTCTGTTTCGTCCTTGTAGTTTACAAGACAAAGTCTAGAGTAAGTCGCGTTACAAGCTCTAAACTCGCTATTTCAATCGAGTGTTTGATCTAGCAACCGCTTTGTTGAAGTATAGGTCTACTTCACCTAGCATACTATCCTTGGTTACGGTTTATCCTTCCTCAAAACTATCCTTTCATTCTGTTTTGGTTACTTGTTTACGTTCCATTTCAGAATACTAATCCATCTTTACATTCTTGTTTCAAAGTTCATATCAACTCACATCATTAGTGGTATCAGAGCTTTGGTCATCCATTTAAACGTAAGCATGGCAGGAGTTGTGAGCTTTGAAGAATCAAGCATCATTAGTCTTTCTAAGTCCCATGGCGCATCTGGTCCGGAAGTCTACTTGGGAGAAAAGAAGGAAGAAAGAAAAGACTATGAGCTTCCAACTTATGGTAATGTTTTAGTACTACGTACACTACATGCTAACCCCATCCCACACAACACCGAACAAAGAGACCAACTTTTTCACACAAAATGTCTAGTTAATACCAAATGGTGTAGTCTGATTATTGATGGAGGTAGTTGTACGAATGTGGCCTCTACTGAAATGGTATCTAAGTTAGGTCTAACCACTACTAATCACCCTAAACCGTATGCATTACATTGGTTAGATAATGAAAACAAAATCAAGGTCACAAAACAAGTAAGAGTAGGCTTAACTATGGGGTCTTATGTCGATGAAGTTCTTTGTGATGTTATCCCTATGGATGCTTGTCATATACTTTTGGGGCGTCCTTGGCAGTTTGATAGGGATGTGGTACACCATGGTAGAAAGAATGAATACGAATTAAGGGATAAGGGAAAGAAAATCATTCTAAAACCTATTACTCCCCAAGCTGTTAGAGCTATGACCTCCAACAAAGCTAAGAAACCTAACCTCACCATCTTTGCAAGTGAGAGTGAAGTAGAACAGGCTTTACAAGGGGGGGAACGTGTATTTGTCATGATGGCTAAAGAAAAAACCGTAGAAGTTGAGAATGGACTTGGAGGAAAACCATTAGAGGAGTTGTTACACGAGTTTAAGGATGTCTTCCCTGAGGAATTACCCGTTGGTTTACCACCTATTAGAGGTATAGAACACCAAATCGACCTCATTCCAGGATCAACCTTACCCAACAAGGCTGCATATAGGTGTAACCCGGAGGAAACTAAGGAGTTACAAAGACAAATAGATGAGTTAATGAGTAGAGGGTACGTGCGGGAGAGCCTTAGTCCTTGTGCTGTTCCAGTCCTTTTAGTACCTAAGAAGGATGGGACTTGGAGAATGTGTGTGGATAGTAGAGCCGTTAACAACATCACCATCAAGTATAGGTTTCCTATTCCAAGGTTGGATGATATGTTAGATGAGCTTCATGGGGCGGTGGTCTTCTCCAAAATTGATCTAAGGAGTGGTTACCATCAAATCAGAATGAGGGAGGGGGATGAATGGAAGACCGCTTTCAAAACCAAACATGGACTCTATGAGTGGACGGTCATGCCATTTGGTCTTACCAACGCTCCAAGCACGTTCATGAGGTTAATGAACGAGGTACTTAAGGCCTACTTAGGTCACTTTATTGTGGTTTACTTGGATGATATCCTTGTGTATAGCAGGTCTTTGGAAGAACATATGGAGCACTTGAGACTACTATTCACAACACTCCGCAAGCAACAACTTTTTGGGAAGAAGGAGAAGTGTGCCTTCTTTGTGGAAAGCGTAGTATTCCTTGGCTACGTAGTATCCAAAGGAGGGGTGTCAGTTGATCAAACCAAAGTGGAATCCATACGTACTTGGCCAATCCCTTCCACCATTACAGAAGTAAGGTCTTTTCATGGTTTGGCTTCTTTTTACAGGAGATTCATCAAGGATTTCAGCACTATCACAAGCCCCATCACCGAGTGCTTGAAGAAAGGCGCATTTGTTTGGACCAAGGCTGCCCAAGAAGCCTTTGAAGCCATTAAAGAGAAGCTATGCTCCGCTCCTATCTTAGCCCTTCCTGATTTCTCTCAACCATTTGAGGTGGAATGTGACGCTAGTGGAGTTGGAATTGGTGCTGTTCTTGTGCAAAATAAGCGCCCCATTGCCTATTTCTCAGAGAAACTCAATGGAGCAAGGCTGAACTATTGCACCTACGACAAGGAGTTCTATGCCATAGTAAGAGCTCTTGATCATTGGAATCATTACCTTCGTACTAACCATTTTATTCATCATTCAGATCATGAGTCCTTAAAATACATCAATGGCCAACAAAAGTTAAGTCCAAGGCATGCCAAGTGGGTAGAATTCTTGCAATCCTTTCATTTCTCTTCAAAGTACAAAGATGGAAAGAGTAACGTAGTAGCTGATGCACTATCCCGCCGCTACACTTTACTATCTACTTTGGACGTGAGGTTGCTTGGATTTGAGACTCTAAAGGACTACTACGACAATGATGCTGACTTTGGTGAAACCTTCACCAAATGCAAGGAGGGAGCCTTTGATGAGTTTGTTTTGCAGGAAGGATTTCTTTTCAAAGGAAACCGCCTGTGTGTGCCCAAGCATCCCATTAGAGAGCTACTGGTTAGAGAAGCCCATGGAGGAGGGTTAGCGGGTCATTTTGGCATTACAAGAACTTTGGAGGTCTTAAAGGAACACTTCTTTTGGCCAAAAATGCAAGGAAGTGTCCAACATGTAGTGAGCAAGTGTGTGACTTGCCAATTTGCTAAAAGTTCTTTCAAACCCGGAGTTTACACGCCCTTGCCCACTCCTAACAGGCCATGGGAAGATGTATCCATGGATTTCATTGTAGCCCTACCAAGAACCGCTAGAGGAAAAGATGCCATCATGGTGGTGGTAGATCGGTTTTCAAAGATGGCTCACTTCATTGCTTGCCACAAAACGGATGATGCTAGCAATGTTGCAGACTTATACATCAAGGAGGTGGTACGTCTCCATGGAGTACCCAAGTCCATTGTTTCTGATCGTGATTCAAAGTTCCTTAGTTACTTTTGGAACACATTATGGAGGAAGGTGGGAACCAAGCTCTTATTTAGCACTTCTCATCATCCACAAACAGATGGACAAACTGAGGTTACCAATCGCACTTTGGGGACGTTATTAAGGGGCCTTGTAAGTAAGACTCAAAAGGATTGGGATATCAAGCTTGCCCATGCTGAGTTTGCCTACAATCGCTCCCCCACTTATGCTACTTCTCATTCCCCTTTTGAGGCTGTGTATGGGATCAATCCTTACATGCCTTTGGACCTGATTCCTCTACCAAAAGATGAGTTAGTTCACAAGGATGCGGAGTCCAAACTAAAGGCTATGATCAAACTCCACGAGCAAATCCAAGAAAGAATCAAGGAGGTTAATGAAGCATACAAAAGGAAGTCCAACAAGAACAGGAAGCCAAGACTTTTTCAAGAGGGTGACTTAGTTTGGGTTCACTTGAGAAAGGAGAGGTTTCCAAGCAAAAGAAAGAATAAGTTGATGCCACGAGCTGAAGGACCTTATAAGATCATATCAAAGGTAAATGACAATGCTTACAAGGTGGAATTACCGGATGATTATGGAGTCCATGCCACGTTCAACGTAGGGGACCTTTCTCCCTATCTTGATGATGATGGCATTTCAGAATTGAGGGCAATTCCTTTTCAAGGGGGAGGAGATGATCCGAATGAAGAGACTAAGGAGTTCAATGAAGTAACACTAGCTCCTATTAGCTCGAGTCAAGCCACACTAGCTCCTCCTACTAGCCTAGTAGTATGCCTTCTCCAAGTACTAAGTTAGCTCACAAGGGAACTGAATAAAGGAGTAGAGAAGTCAAGGTTGATTATGGGCTGAATGGTTACTTCGTATTTAGCTCCATGTTCACATGGTGTGTACACTCAAGCTTTGTTGTTGGCTCCATGTTCACACAAGACTACACGGCTGGTTACTCTTGGTGAAGCTTTGGTTTTAACTCCCTAGCTTTGGTTTTAACTCCATGTTTACATTAGCCTTGTTATTAGCTCCAACTTTTTAATTAGCTCCTAGTTCACAATAGTCTTAGCTTTGTTTTTGTCACCCTAAACCAACCGGTTTAAGGGCTCTTGTAGGCTATATATAGCCGGCCATTTGAAGGAATAAAGATGATCCAATTTGCAAATTAAAACTTGAGTAAAGCTAAGCTTTCTGTTTCGTCCTTGTAGTTTACAAGACAAAGTCTAGAGTAAGTCGCGTTACAAGCTCTAAACTCGCTATTTCAATCGAGTGTTTGATCTAGCAACCGCTTTGTTGAAGTATAGGTCTACTTCACCTAGCATACTATCCTTGGTTACGGTTTATCCTTCCTCAAAACTATCCTTTCATTCTGTTTTGGTTACTTGTTTACGTTCCATTTCAGAATACTAATCCATCTTTACATTCTTGTTTCAAAGTTCATATCAACTCACATCATTAGTGGTATCAGAGCTTTGGTCATCCATTTAAACGTAAGCATGGCAGGAGTTGTGAGCTTTGAAGAATCAAGCATCATTAGTCTTTCTAAGTCCCATGGCGCATCTGGTCCGGAAGTCTACTTGGGAGAAAAGAAGGAAGAAAGAAAAGACTATGAGCTTCCAACTTATGGTAATGTTTTAGTACTACGTACACTACATGCTAACCCCATCCCACACAACACCGAACAAAGAGACCAACTTTTTCACACAAAATGTCTAGTTAATACCAAATGGTGTAGTCTGATTATTGATGGAGGTAGTTGTACGAATGTGGCCTCTACTGAAATGGTATCTAAGTTAGGTCTAACCACTACTAATCACCCTAAACCGTATGCATTACATTGGTTAGATAATGAAAACAAAATCAAGGTCACAAAACAAGTAAGAGTAGGCTTAACTATGGGGTCTTATGTCGATGAAGTTCTTTGTGATGTTATCCCTATGGATGCTTGTCATATACTTTTGGGGCGTCCTTGGCAGTTTGATAGGGATGTGGTACACCATGGTAGAAAGAATGAATACGAATTAAGGGATAAGGGAAAGAAAATCATTCTAAAACCTATTACTCCCCAAGCTGTTAGAGCTATGACCTCCAACAAAGCTAAGAAACCTAACCTCACCATCTTTGCAAGTGAGAGTGAAGTAGAACAGGCTTTACAAGGGGGGGAACGTGTATTTGTCATGATGGCTAAAGAAAAAACCGTAGAAGTTGAGAATGGACTTGGAGGAAAACCATTAGAGGAGTTGTTACACGAGTTTAAGGATGTCTTCCCTGAGGAATTACCCGTTGGTTTACCACCTATTAGAGGTATAGAACACCAAATCGACCTCATTCCAGGATCAACCTTACCCAACAAGGCTGCATATAGGTGTAACCCGGAGGAAACTAAGGAGTTACAAAGACAAATAGATGAGTTAATGAGTAGAGGGTACGTGCGGGAGAGCCTTAGTCCTTGTGCTGTTCCAGTCCTTTTAGTACCTAAGAAGGATGGGACTTGGAGAATGTGTGTGGATAGTAGAGCCGTTAACAACATCACCATCAAGTATAGGTTTCCTATTCCAAGGTTGGATGATATGTTAGATGAGCTTCATGGGGCGGTGGTCTTCTCCAAAATTGATCTAAGGAGTGGTTACCATCAAATCAGAATGAGGGAGGGGGATGAATGGAAGACCGCTTTCAAAACCAAACATGGACTCTATGAGTGGACGGTCATGCCATTTGGTCTTACCAACGCTCCAAGCACGTTCATGAGGTTAATGAACGAGGTACTTAAGGCCTACTTAGGTCACTTTATTGTGGTTTACTTGGATGATATCCTTGTGTATAGCAGGTCTTTGGAAGAACATATGGAGCACTTGAGACTACTATTCACAACACTCCGCAAGCAACAACTTTTTGGGAAGAAGGAGAAGTGTGCCTTCTTTGTGGAAAGCGTAGTATTCCTTGGCTACGTAGTATCCAAAGGAGGGGTGTCAGTTGATCAAACCAAAGTGGAATCCATACGTACTTGGCCAATCCCTTCCACCATTACAGAAGTAAGGTCTTTTCATGGTTTGGCTTCTTTTTACAGGAGATTCATCAAGGATTTCAGCACTATCACAAGCCCCATCACCGAGTGCTTGAAGAAAGGCGCATTTGTTTGGACCAAGGCTGCCCAAGAAGCCTTTGAAGCCATTAAAGAGAAGCTATGCTCCGCTCCTATCTTAGCCCTTCCTGATTTCTCTCAACCATTTGAGGTGGAATGTGACGCTAGTGGAGTTGGAATTGGTGCTGTTCTTGTGCAAAATAAGCGCCCCATTGCCTATTTCTCAGAGAAACTCAATGGAGCAAGGCTGAACTATTGCACCTACGACAAGGAGTTCTATGCCATAGTAAGAGCTCTTGATCATTGGAATCATTACCTTCGTACTAACCATTTTATTCATCATTCAGATCATGAGTCCTTAAAATACATCAATGGCCAACAAAAGTTAAGTCCAAGGCATGCCAAGTGGGTAGAATTCTTGCAATCCTTTCATTTCTCTTCAAAGTACAAAGATGGAAAGAGTAACGTAGTAGCTGATGCACTATCCCGCCGCTACACTTTACTATCTACTTTGGACGTGAGGTTGCTTGGATTTGAGACTCTAAAGGACTACTACGACAATGATGCTGACTTTGGTGAAACCTTCACCAAATGCAAGGAGGGAGCCTTTGATGAGTTTGTTTTGCAGGAAGGATTTCTTTTCAAAGGAAACCGCCTGTGTGTGCCCAAGCATCCCATTAGAGAGCTACTGGTTAGAGAAGCCCATGGAGGAGGGTTAGCGGGTCATTTTGGCATTACAAGAACTTTGGAGGTCTTAAAGGAACACTTCTTTTGGCCAAAAATGCAAGGAAGTGTCCAACATGTAGTGAGCAAGTGTGTGACTTGCCAATTTGCTAAAAGTTCTTTCAAACCCGGAGTTTACACGCCCTTGCCCACTCCTAACAGGCCATGGGAAGATGTATCCATGGATTTCATTGTAGCCCTACCAAGAACCGCTAGAGGAAAAGATGCCATCATGGTGGTGGTAGATCGGTTTTCAAAGATGGCTCACTTCATTGCTTGCCACAAAACGGATGATGCTAGCAATGTTGCAGACTTATACATCAAGGAGGTGGTACGTCTCCATGGAGTACCCAAGTCCATTGTTTCTGATCGTGATTCAAAGTTCCTTAGTTACTTTTGGAACACATTATGGAGGAAGGTGGGAACCAAGCTCTTATTTAGCACTTCTCATCATCCACAAACAGATGGACAAACCGAGGTTACCAATCGCACTTTGGGGACGTTATTAAGGGGCCTTGTAAGTAAGACTCAAAAGGATTGGGATATCAAGCTTGCCCATGCTGAGTTTGCCTACAATCGCTCCCCCACTTATGCTACTTCTCATTCCCCTTTTGAGGCTGTGTATGGGATCAATCCTTACATGCCTTTGGACCTGATTCCTCTACCAAAAGATGAGTTAGTTCACAAGGATGCGGAGTCCAAACTAAAGGCTATGATCAAACTCCACGAGCAAATCCAAGAAAGAATCAAGGAGGTTAATGAAGCATACAAAAGGAAGTCCAACAAGAACAGGAAGCCAAGACTTTTTCAAGAGGGTGACTTAGTTTGGGTTCACTTGAGAAAGGAGAGGTTTCCAAGCAAAAGAAAGAATAAGTTGATGCCACGAGCTGAAGGACCTTATAAGATCATATCAAAGGTAAATGACAATGCTTACAAGGTGGAATTACCGGATGATTATGGAGTCCATGCCACGTTCAACGTAGGGGACCTTTCTCCCTATCTTGATGATGATGGCATTTCAGAATTGAGGGCAATTCCTTTTCAAGGGGGAGGAGATGATCCGAATGAAGAGACTAAGGAGTTCAATGAAGTAACACTAGCTCCTATTAGCTCGAGTCAAGCCACACTAGCTCCTCCTACTAGCCTAGTAGTATGCCTTCTCCAAGTACTAAGTTAGCTCACAAGGGAACTGAATAAAGGAGTAGAGAAGTCAAGGTTGATTATGGGCTGAATGGTTACTTCGTATTTAGCTCCATGTTCACATGGTGTGTACACTCAAGCTTTGTTGTTGGCTCCATGTTCACACAAGACTACACGGCTGGTTACTCTTGGTGAAGCTTTGGTTTTAACTCCCTAGCTTTGGTTTTAACTCCATGTTTACATTAGCCTTGTTATTAGCTCCAACTTTGTAATTAGCTCCTAGTTCACAATAGTCTTAGCTTTGTTTTTGTCACCCTAAACCAACCGGTTTAAGGGCTCTTGTTGGCTATATATAGCCGGCCATTTGAAGGAATAAAGATGATCCAATTTGCAAATTAAAACTTGAGTAAAGCTAAGCTTTCTGTTTCGTCCTTGTAGTTTACAAGACAAAGTCTAGAGTAAGTCGCGTTACAAGCTCTAAACTCGCTATTTCAATCGAGTGTTTGATCTAGCAACCGCTTTGTTGAAGTATAGGTCTACTTCACCTAGCATACTATCCTTGGTTACGGTTTATCCTTCCTCAAAACTATCCTTTCATTCTGTTTTGGTTACTTGTTTACGTTCCATTTCAGAATACTAATCCATCTTTACATTCTTGTTTCAAAGTTCATATCAACTCACATCAAAACCCAATAAAGGGGACCCACACAAACCGATACCTGTTCCAAAACGGAAACACCCATATCAGTCAAACTAGACTTCCCAGTAACCAATAATGCGGCCGAATACGAGGCCTGCCAGATAGGGCTAAAAGCCCCAGTAACACTAGGGGTTAAAAACCTTAGAGTTCATGGGGATTCAACCCTAGTAATCAACCAAGCGACAGGCATCTGGATGGTTTATAGTGAAAGCCTAGCTCCCTACAAAACCGAAATTAAGATAATTTCCCGAGAATTCACCGAAATCAACTTTATACACATATCCCGTGAGGAAAATCAATTCGCGGATGCCCTATCCAAACTAGCCTCACTAATAAACGTGCTCGACAACCTCTTCTCTATGCCCATCTGTGTAGAAAGAAGTGAACAACCCGCCTATATCCACAACATCAAAACCGATGACACCTCCAAAGAGCCTTGGTACAAAACAATTCTATACTTCAAAACCGACAGATCATACCCACCTAATACAAATGCCAAAAACAAACGAGCCTTAAGAATGCACGCCACTCACTACGTCATGAGCCAAGGATTACAATACAAACGAACACCGCAAGAAATACTCCTTATGTGGATAGACAAAGCCCAATCCAAAAAAGTCATGGAAGAAGTACATGACGGGGAATGTGGACCCCACATGAGCGCACACGCTTTAGCCCGTAAATAATGAGATTAGGCTATTACTGGATCACCCTAGAGGCAGACTGCCAGCATCACGTCCGTCATTGTCACAACTGCCAGGTATTCGCCAATATCCAATACCTACTAGCGTATCCTCTCCATACCACAACAACACCCGACCCTTCACTACTTGGGGAATAGACATTATAGGAAAAGTACACCCATCCGGAACCGGCGGACACTGTTTCATACTAGTGGCTGTTGATTACTTTACCAAGTGGGTAGAAGCAGCCTCATACATAATACTGATTTCCAAATAAGTAGTCAAATTCCTACAAAACAACATCATATGCCGCTAAGGCATACCACACGAAATCATCAATGACCAGGGGACTCACTTAAGGGCCGACACCCAAAAACTCCTAGAAAAATATATAATCCAACGACACAAATCATCACTCTACAGACCTCAGACAAACGGGGCTGTAGAAGCAGCAAATAAAACCATCGTCACCATCCTTAAGAAGATGAAAGACAATTACCAAGATTGGCCCAACAAAATACCCTTTGCATTATGGGAATCCAAAACTTCCTACCGAACTCCCACCGGAGCTACACACTACTACCTAACCGACGGTTCCGAAGCCGTACAACCTATAGAATTAGAAATACCCTCATTAAGAAACTAGTCGAAAGTGGCATTCCCGAAGAAGAGTGGAACCAAAAGCGTTATGACGAGTTAGTACTCCTAGACGAGCGTAGAATATATGCATTATCCAACGTGCAAGCCTACCAACAAAGAGAAAAACAAGCCTTTAACAAACGAGTTAAGTCTCAAAACATACACGAGGAGGATCTAGTAGTTAAATCCATTAGAGCACCCCTTCCCGTCGACCTTAGGGGAAAGTTCAAACCAAACTGGGCAGGTCCTTACCTTGTCAAGAAAATACTCACGGGAGGCGCCGTGATCATCACCGACCTAGACGTTTAAGAATTCTCAACGCCAACCAACATGGACAAGCTTAAACACTACTGTCCTTTGCCTCCTAACAACCTCATCCTGATCTCCAAGTTAGGGTGAAAACCCGTGCAATAACGCTGTAAAACAATTCGCATCGATAATTGGCATAACGAGTCTAATGTAAAATCACGCTTACGAACTATGAACATGGTTTGATTTCGTCTAAACACGGATACGTAGACAACTCTCCCAAGGGTGCAACCAAAACATACAAAATTGATTACTCATTCCATATACAAATTGGAACCATCCAACGTTCCGATGAACGAGTGATTTCAATGACGAAGCACAAACGACGAGCCGAGGACGAAGTGAAAACCTGAAAGGGTGCTCCGGGCAAAATGAAAAATTGAGTTGCGAGCCGTCGTAAAAAAATGACGAGCCGAGGACGGAGTGAAAACCCGAAAGGGCGCTCTGGGCCAAATGAAGAATCGATTTGCGAGCCGTAAAAAAAGAGCAAAAAAAAGAGGGCAAAATAAAAGGTGAGCCGAAGACGGGGTGAAAACCCGAAAGGGCACTCAGGGCAAAATGAAGAATCGAGTTGCGAGCCACCACAAAAAAAATTAAATAAAAAAACATGCTTCTCATTAATGCAAAATTAATTGAATCAAGCCTTTGTCGAGGCTCTTTACGTCGAGCATCTACTACCCGGCTACTCCAGAAACAAGACAACGTGTCAAGCAAAACCTTACAAAAAACTAGTACTAATACGCCACGTAATATCAATTAATACAACATAGTAATAACGGCAGGGCCCTACCGGTGTAACTTTTCTTTCCTCTTACCATTCGAGTGTGCTTCTTCGGGTCTATCACCATAGACCCTCCGAACACAGGTTTCCATCCTACCAGCCCTTCATGAGCCCAGCCAGTCCCATTTCCCCTCTTCATCCACATTTTCAATATGGGTCTTATATGTCAATCTTGGTCCGTTTAGATGAATTGACGGTACTAGGATCGGTAACACTGTCTTTGGTCGAGCGCTTAGTGGCATTAACTCGTGTAGCTTCCTTATTCTGAAGCGCTGTGGTCTTCCTAACCTTTGACTTGTCCCGCCCTGTCAGATATCCACGAACCTCCGGCCAGGTGTGAGTAGGAATTATCAATCGAACATTTTCTATAGGAACAGGATGCATAATCCTCCGTCTCCAAGACATTTCGAACTTCCTAAAAGAATCCTCCTTCCACGGATGTGGGTCAATAATGTCAGTAATGACATTGAGATTAGTTTGCCCCACGCCCATTTGGCGCATTAGCCTGTCCGGGTAAATATAAACACACTCGCTTAAGGACAGTATTTGCATAGTACGGGCCTGTGACGAGGATGGGAACCCGATATACCCTGTGATAAGCCACCACGGGATTGTCCACCCAATATCGTCCCCTCCATTGACCTGCAAATGAGAGAACCATTCCTCTTCGGTATAACCGGCATTCCATGGCTATACCACATTCCGGGCAGTAAAACCTTTGCAACTACAACCCTTGATAAGCTGAGGAGGCTCAATTGAACCTCGCCTCTCTTGTAGCCAAACCTGCACAAAGCCACATAAAGTCAAACTTTCGAACTAAGGCAAGTTTCGAATAAGGAAAGTAGCACCTTAACCTACCTGCAAAATGATTCTAGAATCCGGAAAAGAAGCACGGTGAATCCATGCACATGTATCAAGACCCATGATAAGCTCACCCAAAATAAGCCAAGAGGGCAATCGCCCATGCTCCATTTCCATCACATTATCCAAAACCCGAGGAATACCCCACCCTTGATAGTAGCATGTTATCGCAATACTAAGAGCCCGCTTATGGGCTAAAGGAGAAATGCCACGAGAGTCCTTCTGTGAGAACACCTTGACAAGTAACATTAAGTCAAGACCACCTTCTCCAAAGAAAAAATTAGCTTCGTCCAACAAAGGGATGTCCAAAAACTGACGAAATCGTTTCACGGGAACGTTACCCTCAATGGGTATACAAGGACGAACCAAATGCCATCCCCCCAATGGCGTCTAGCTCCTCGGAAAGAGGACAAATATCACCCCTCGGGAATGCAAAAACATGTTTCTTAGCATCCCAAAAATGAGAACATGCCAACAAAAAGTCGTCCTGCACTTTAACTTGCTTTAGCGCAATGATAATGGACAAACCATCACCTAGCAAAACTTGAAGATCACCCTTCTTGAGACGAGCCATCCACCCCGTCAAGAGACTACCAAGACCCGACATAACTCAAAAAGAAAACCAAGAAGCTAAAGATACTGTGGGTATTTAATTATGTCTAAGACGAGCACCCATAACCCTCATATATAGCCTCAATCGCACCATAATTAGGAAATCGCGGGAAAATTCCATAACTGAGAACCAAACTGCCCCAGGACCGGACCGCCCAAGCCCAGGCGTCCCAGAACCGGGTCGCCCAAACCCAAGCGCTCAAATACTAGACCGCGAGCCTCCTGGCGCCTGAACCCCAAGCTGTTAGTCGTGCATTACCTCATCGGCTATTATTCGTCAATCCCGGACGATAAAAACGACCTCCTAATGTCAGTCAACCTCTTTCCAAAAATCGAAACGCCCGTCACAAGCACCATGCAAGAATGAGAAGTCCCCACGGACAAGCGGACGACCCATTTTCATCCACCAGATCCACCGGACTTAAAACGTTTTTTTTTCATTTTTTTCTTTACGGGGTTAGCTACCCCACCTAGGTGTGTTGTAGCCCTATGTGGCATGGTTGGTACATATTTGTAGCCCTACGAGGCATTATCAATAAAGCATAAAGTGGTCCATCTTTTTTCTTTCGCTTTAAACATAAGCGTCATAGTCCCGGGACAATTACATTCGTCTCCAGCATCGCACGCGCACTCGGTCAAAATGTTTTAGCTACAAAACACATTTTGCATATTTCGCATGTCTCGAGTGAAACGTTTTAATCGACGTACTACTGGATCTGATTCCCGGCTCAAACTAACACATTTTAAGCATCCCGAAAAACACTTTCGCGCTCCTACGCAATCCTAACGCATTTGAAACATCGTGAAACACGATTTAATCATGAGCAAGCCAAACTTGAAGTGATTACTTGTTATCTAAGTTACCATTTTGAAAAGACAAGACTAATAAACCGATGAAAGCACTAAAGTTTAAAATATACGAAATATACAAAATCCAAACAAAAATCGGGTTTACAAACTAGTGAGGATCCCTAGAGGCTGTAGCTACAGCCAGTAAAAGCTCACCGAGGTTATCATCCAAACCTAGATCCTCCAGATCAAAAGTAGGAGATTCGGTACCACCTATACCCGTCAGCATATGCACGGTAGCCGTCTCCGTATTGGGAACCCCTCCGTAAGGATCAACATCCTCGGTAACACCCGTAGCTTGACCCTCAGTCTCAGCCTCTCTCCCCACCAAAACCTCAAACATAGCTTCACCCTGTGCCGAGGTCTCCCCTCGAGATCGAGCCAGCTGCTCTTTAAGTTCAGCAATCTCGTCGTCCCCAGATCACAATGTTTGCCGCATGCTGACCTCATTCGCCTCGAGCTCGGTCACCCGCGTCTCCAACTGAGCAACCATATCCGGGACATCTTGTAAACGTAGCTACTCCTTAGGAAAAGACACAACCAGCCTAAGAAACACCCATAAGAAGACACTACTTACCGATCGAGGTCACGACATGTTGCGAGACGAGGCAGCAGCCCTCCTCGATGCATAGGCCCGAAAGTAGTTGGCTGCCTGCCATAACCGTTGATGGGAAGATGACGAAACCTGAGAAACAAAAACCAAACAAGTTGAACAACAAGGCCTAACCTTCAAAGCCGATTTCGAGGAAAACTCTCGAAACTTACCTGGTACACCCGATCACCCCACTCCATCCCGGCCTCCATCTCCTCCGTAGATCAAAGTGGAAGAGGCCAGTAAAGGCCACCCCAGCCGCGTCCACGCACCCTGAGCAGTGTCAAAGGGAAGTTTGGGGGCTGAACGACATTGGTTGGGTCGACCAGCTAAAGGAAAAGCAAACCATTCAAACAGATACAAAACCATGAGACAAGAGCGAACATAAACCAAATACTTACCACAAGGAGGTGGCAAGCTAGCCGCTGGCAGACGTGAGACACGTAGGAGGCGCCAGGCACAAGTAACGCCTCAGCCCTCCTCTCCATCCTTGTCCTCGTGAGCCTCTACAGCGGTCAGAGGCGTAAACATGGTCTGGGGAGGATCAACCGGCACCCTAAACTCATCATATAGGCAATGGCGCACCAACCTCTCGCCCAAATACCACACTGAGCGGAACAACGCAGGGAGAAGCCTCCTCCTGTAGCTCCTAAGTCTCAACTCCGCCCCCACATGCCCGGGCTGACCCTCGTCGTTGGCCCAAGGACGGGCCACAAACTGCATAACCAAAACTACATCTCAAACTCCTAATCCTGGGGGCTACCTAAGAAAGCAAAATAGTAAGAAGAAAAACTTACATCCTCGAGGTGCAGTTAGTTCACCAGCACGTTCTCCGTCGAGTAGTGGCTCGTCGTAGTCTTGGTCTAAGCCAACCTCCACTCGATCCCAGCCAGAAACCTTGTCGGGCGGACACGCACCGTCTTGGGTGCCAAGCACGGAAAATAGGAATAGATCCAAGCTTGCAAAATCCGAAATACCATCAATAAAACCGAACCACACCAAACAAAACCCTAAAACCAAATGCATATTTAAATAACTAACCTTCAGCATGAGACCTGGACACATGATGGGTATGGCAGAACCAGAGTCCACCTTTTGCGGCCTCACCATGACCTGTAAATAGCGGGTCATCTCCGCAAAAGTTGCAGTTACCCAGTCAAAACTTCCCAGCTGACCTAAATCAGCTAAGAAAGGCAAAATCCTAGTACTAAACCTCTCCCCCTTATTCGATAAATGGGTCGACCCTAGAAAGTACCACAACCACAGACGGGCGTTCTGCGCCGTCGTGTTGGGTAGTCGACCCTCTAAGACCTCCACCCTCTCGAAGTGGTCGGTGAAGTATGAACTAACTACAACATAGGGCATACTGAAAGCCGAGGGCTCTAAACAGTCCTCGATCCAGCCCCTAACCTCCGCACTATCTAACCTAGGACGCTCCGGAGCCCACCCAATCGACTCGGGACCCCAAGGCAGCCTCGTAATAACCCCAAAGTCCTCTAAGTTCATGCTGACCTCACCAAACGACATATTGAATGTCGAGGTCGTATCATGAAAGCGATATATCATCTCTCTAACTACCATCAGGTTGCACTTGCTCTTGCAACCTACTAACCGAACCCAATGTCCGACTATGGGAACCAGAGCCGTCCCCATAACTATCTACTTAGCCGCGGGGCTAAGCTTCTGTGCGTAAATCTCTAAGCACGTAGTGACGTCTAAGAAGGTCCTCATCGGACCTGGGGGCTGCAAACCAAGACAGTACGAGTGTAAATAAACAAAACTAGCACAAATCAGAGTCAAAACAGGAGCCAATAGCAGAAATCAAGGCACTCACCTGACCGTTTACAATACGGATGGATATGTGCAAGTCCGGACGAAGCAGTAGCTACCGACCGTCCGAATCCCGAGCCTAAACGGATCCTCATAAGCAACCTTCTCGACCTCATCAACGGGCCCAGGAACATGCGTCCTCCTAGCAACCATCACGGGCAATTTATGTCTCGTGACTCTATCAAAACTAGACTCGTCTACGGCCCCAAGCTCAAGGCGCTGCGAAGGAACTCTCCGTCGCCTCTTACGGGCCACCTGGGGAGTCAGCAAGCTCGACCCGGTAGCCTCACTACTAGGACCAGCTGTAGGGACTCCCTCGGGACGTCTTGTACCATCTCCAGCTGCAAAACAAAACAAAAGGTGCACCTCGGGTCGGGTCAAGACAGCCCAAACAAGTCGAAATAAGCTCAAAATTTTTGAAAGCAATATCTGAAAAGCTTACTAGCACCCATTTTCGACCCCGGTCAAAATACAAGTGGTTTTGGGAAAATCTGGCATCGTAACAGTATCATTTGGTCCATCGTAAGTGTCACAAACTCGCACAGAACGACCTAGAGTGCGTTCCAAATCACGAAGATCGACAGGTGAGCTATCCATAACACCACAAGCAATACTCGAGTAAGATTACAATAGTCAAGTACGGGTATAATCGGGAAATCCCCTAAATCCCTTAACCCCTAGCATTTTGGTTTTCATCCATGAGAGGCCATTAAAGTACCTCCAAGCGTTCATCTCATGCAAATAACTACACTATCAAGCTGTATTCTACCCTAACTCAACAAGGGAACCAAGAGTAAGCATCAAAACATAGCAAAACCAGGATACCCTTATCGATTTTAAGGTTTTAGCAAAATAGACCCACAACTACACCAACTAAGCACAAATCGACAATAGGTGAGTGAGGAACACTTACCCAGAGTAGACATGATCGAATACGACAAAAATCTACCCGAAAATCGGCTGAGCAAAGTCAAAAGTACGAGTTTGAGGCGAAAGAGGGTGTGCGTCCAATTTCTAAGTCGAATGAAACCACCCCCCTTTCAATCGCAACCTTTAAACAAAAATCTGGAAGCAAAACCCGGACCGCCACAGTGTGGGCGTTCGATTTCCAGAACGCAGCATGACAGACGACTAAGTTCTAAGTTGCTGGGGGCTAGGCGCCTCAATTTCAAGTCGCTCTATAACGCGCGCCTGACCTTGCAGTCCTAAATGAAAACCGTGATAATCCGAATGTAATTCTCAGTACTCACAAGACATACACTCACATACTAAACAAAATAAACGATGACGAGTTGATCTACTCCTCATAAGCAGACTGAGCAAGCCTTAAATTCCCCTTTTTAACAGGATGATTCAATTCAATCTACCTCTTCCCCAGCGGAATAAGCAAACATACGTACACTACAAGAGATAAGTAATTAGGTGACATTTATCTAATAGCATAAATACAAATGCCTCTAAGTAATCTTACCACAACATTTAACCATGCAAATGAAGTAAATGATGTATAAGCTAATTTTTTGGTTTGGCGCTCATATTTGCAATCTGCCGGTCATTTGAGAAATCAGACCCTCCCCAAAACAAAGGCTCTTGAAATACTTTTTTTTGAAGGAAAATACTTTAGTTCTTCTAAAACTCAAACCTAAACATAAAACCTAATTTCTTCAATTACAAAACATTTACGGCTTTGGTTCAATCGCGATTTCCAATTGAATTATTGGTGCTTTACTTCTCCTTTATTCTCCTTCAGGTTTGCTATTTTTGTCGTTCATTTCCTTCTCCTTGATTTTAATATAGGGTTTAGGTTCAATCGCCACTCTAAACAGTTCACCATTAGTACGTCAGTTATTAGTTTCAAAATTTTACTAAAATTTGGCTTTAATCCACGGAATTTTCGTATTGCTCTTGCTTTTTCCTAGATTTTTAGGGCACTGCTCGCCCTCAGAAACCCAAGATCACTGTTAAGGTTAGTTCCTTTTATTCTTCAATTTAATTTGGTTAGAATTCGCTAGGGTTTGAATCGAATCAACTATATATTCTATTCAAATTGGTACCATATTCTGATTGTCCAACTGACAATTCAGATCCATGGGCATGATCCCTTGGTTCGATTAGGGACCCCATTGAGTCACGTAAGGATTCTGACTAGAACTAGAGTTTGCGAGAGGATATCCCTTATTTAAATGAACCACAGCTTCAGTTCCTCGATTACAATGAATAAAATGCCAGTACATGACAGGAAGACTTGCAAAACAACCCACTGTATAAGCCACCACCCAAGAAAACAAGGGAGCCTGAGGATGCTCGTGCCTGGACAAACACAAGACCGTCATGGAAGCTATGATCTGTGTTAATGTGAATGCCAACTCGATTGATAACCAAAAGCCTGAATTAAATGGGCTCCAATTTCAAGACATTACACGTGTCTGAATGGTCTCAGTTTCTGTCTGAACTATGAACATTAGTTGATATCTTAATGCTAATGTATGAGACAGGTTTCACTGTAGGCTACTATCCTGAAAAACAACACTTTGCTGCTGTGGATACTATCTATATCTTGGTTTCGAATGTTTTACTTTTTCAACATTTCTTCTGTTTTAAAGTGGCAAATGTGCCACTATTATGGGTTTTTGGGCTGATCAAGTAATAATCTTCTCGAGATGAATCTATTTGAGTAAATTGCTGTAGTGTCCACCTTCTACCGTTCTTTTGCATTTTTTGTCAGTGTTAAATTGTTTTGATACAAGCCTTTTGGAACTACTCTTTTTTAATCTAACATCGGATTGTTATGGTACATTGGTACGCCTATTTTCTTTCTAAATAACTTTAGATAGTCATGGACTCATGGTTATAACTACTTATTATAGAGTTTTTTTGGTTTTACTTTGTTCATTGTTTGTAGGCCCAAGGACGAGAAGGAAGGTGATAATCAACTTACAAGCAGCAACTCTCCGACTCCTAAAGCATCAGAACTTGATGATTTTGGGGATGATATATATGTGACCACTTTTGAATTCACTGCAAGATCATCAAGCATTCCACTTCCAGCGCACGATTCATCACTCGATAAGGACAACAAGATTAAGGCATTGACTGGAAATTCTAGTTTACACGGGAATATAAGCACACAGGGTTTTTCTTTAGGCAGAGGCTGTGGTTTGCAGCAGAAAACACCTCCGCAGGGCTATATATGCCACAAATGTAACGTTCCTGGTAAGCTCTCAAGTTTTATCCAGAGTGTATGTTTTGGGTAGTTTGGTTAAGCCTAATATCTATTTACTTGAAATCGCGACTCGAAATCGATCACTACTTGCTTTGTCGCAACATGGTGTTGTCCCAATCTTTTTTTTTTCTGTTATCTTCTACTTTATATTTCTTCTTATTCTTCTTCTGGTGGTCTGGTGTTTAGTGTTTAATTCTTTTGTAAATTGTTTACTTTGATGAAACCTTTGTAGTTGTCTATTTTCTTGGTGTAGTAAACTATACGGGAGGTTGTTTAGTATGAAAAATTTTGGAGCTTCTTGAGAAATATTGTATATGACTCTTCAACATCTAACTTTGAATGGCTATATGTAAATGATAACCGAATAGGAGGTGCATTCAATTTAGTTGTGATGATTTTGAACTGTACTAATGCATCTTATCATATGTTTCAATCTGGAACTTAAGGTATATGAGTAGGTCATGGATCATTTAAGTGATTATGTATCTCTTAGAGCTTATTTCTCTAAATTACAGTAAAGGTAAGGTTCTACGGAGTACTTGTCAATCAGTCCATCAGTCAATACTTCGTTAGTTATTGTTTTATTGCTTTTAATCTTGTCTGGTGGTTTTCATCCTTTTGTTTCCATATGCATGTACATCAAAGTTCCGAGCATATCAGACACGCCTCTCTAAGTTGAAAATGTTGAGGGTAAGATGTCCCTTTCTTCATTACCAGTTTAGTTGTTATGGTGGTTATAATTATAATGTTAGTAATTGTGATGGGTTTAATAATAATTCTTTAATCTCATGTAAATTTTACACGGTGATATACAAAATAATGAGTATTTGGTTACCTTTGTCAGGTCGGATCATAGCAAAAAGATATTGGACAAAACCTTATGCCAGTCCAATTAAGAAGTAATGGCTCCAGTGCGAGATCCTGACCCAAAATTGAAGCTTTGTGAATGTTTAATAGCAATTTTGACATTTGGATGACACAAATTTAAGATTAGGTTATCTTTTGACTACGTGTAAGTAAATTAAGTTGTAATCCGAAATAAGAGTTTTGTAATGACACATTTTATTTTCAATATTATACAAAATATTACTTGTACTATTATATATATGTTGTCCTTTTTTTTAAAGTAGTTACGGAGTACTTTTTAGTTTATAAAAAATAAACAATACCAAAAACCCAAAAGAGGAACAATCACGTGTATTAATGAAAAAAAATTGAAGAAAGAAAAAGAAAAAGAAAAAGAAAAATGGTGAATCTAAAAATTCATGATAAAGGCTTACATGGCATTTATATAAACATTACCAGCACATAAAACAAATGCCACCAGAGCTTCTAGCGACATTGAATTGGGTGGCATTTAATCAAATGCAGCTATTGTTTTTCGCGACATACCGCCTAAGTCTAAATTAAATGCCGCTAAAAGTAAACTATGTTGTAGTGGAAATCCCCAGCTAATGCGACAGCCCGTACTAAAACCTATGGCAACCCCGAATACACTATTCTAGCAAGAGCATCTCACAAGCCAGCACAGCCCGTCACGAAAGCCCATGAAAATTCCCCAACCGTACCTATCGACTCGGAATGACCAGATTCAAGCGCCAAACCAATTACCCTATCAAATCCTCGATCTAGAACAACTAATTCACATCCCTAGAGGAAAGCCATAAGTCCCCAAACCAAATGCAAAAACAGGAACCAATGCAAACACCATTATGCACTCGCCAAGAGTTTATACGACAAGAATCAGAAATAAAATTATCATCAAATTTAAACTATCGCTCACCAATACAGAATAGTTCAAGGATAGTCGGAAACTATCCCAAAGAAAGCAATAGGTCAGAGATACTCGGAAACTATCTCAAAGAGAACAATAGTCCAGGGATAGTCGGAAACTATCCCAACGAAAGTAATAGACAAGAGATAGTCGGAAACTATCTCGAAGAAAGCAAAGGTCCAGGGATAGGCGGAAGCTATCCCAAAGAAAGCAATAGTCCAGGGAAGTCGAAAACTATCCCAAAGAAAGTAATAGACCAGGGATAGTTGGAAACTATCCCAAACAAAGCAAAAGTGCAGGGATAGTCGGAAACTATCCCAAAGAAAGCAATAGAACAGAGATAGTTGGAGACTATCTGACACACAGGATAAGATCCCCCTGCGCCGTCTTTTTGTACGATTGCCCGTCGTCCGTATGGATAAATTCGGTAATTAACCTCCGTAGGGCTTTCTTGGCCCTGTGTTCGGCTCTAGGAGGATATTCTCCAGTCGATATGTAGGTTAGAATAGCTTGATACCAGGGTTCAGGGTCAGCTATTTCAATGTCTTTAATGACGTGGACGTATGCCGGCTGGGATCGTCTTTTGATGCAGATCGGCATGCTGGTTAGGTGATCGGGTATATTCAGTAGAGATGCCAGTTTGGCGAGGGCATCTGCGAACTGGCTTTCTTCCCGGGGTAGGTATATGTATTCTACCTTTTGGAATTGCTTTTCGAGAACCCTTACTCGCGCATGGTATGCCACGAGGTTGGCGTTCCAAGTTTTCCATTTTTTGGAGTGCTTGATTGATTACTAGAGACAAGTCGTCGTGTACCCGGAGATTTGTGACTCCTAAATCGGCGGTGGCTTGTAAACCATGGATGCATGCTTCATACTCGGCTGCATTATTAGTCACGTCAAAATCCAACTTAATGGATATGGAAGTATGTTCCCTTTTCGGCGAGATTAAAAGAATCCCGACTCCGAATCCTTGGAAATTGGATGCCCCGTCGAAATATAAATCCCATGTCTCTACGTGGGTATGGAACATGTTTTTGTCTGGGAAGGACCAAGTACCGGTGTGTCCTTCTTCGGTTATTGGACTATCAGCGAGGAACTAAGCTACTATTTGGCCTTTGATGGCTTTTAATGGCACAAACTTTAGGTCGAACTCTGCCAACATTAGAGTCCACCTGGATATCCTACCGTTAAGGATGGGCTTTTCGAATAGGTATTTGATGGGATCCATTTTGGATAATACCAGTATTTCGTAGATGAGCATATAATGCCGAAGCTTTTTTGTAACCCAGACTAGCGTCAGGCATGTTTTCTCGAGCATGGTATATTTGCATTCATACTCTAAGAATTTTTTGTTGATGTAGTAGATAGCTCTTTCTTTCGAATCAATGGTCTGTGCTACCATAGTCCCCATGGTCGTCTCAGTAGTTGTTAGATATAACGATAGAGGCAAGCCTGGTTGAGGTGGCATTAGGACCGGCGAGGAGGATAGAATCTCCTTGATTTTGTCAAAAGCTGCTTGGCACTTATCATCCCATAGCTTCTGTTCACCCACTTTCAGTTTCTCGAAAATTGGTTCGCATACCATGGTTTGTTTGGATATGAACGACTGATGTATTGAACATTCCCGAGGAAACCCCTTATTTCTTTTTCGGTCTTAGGAGCCTTCATCTCAGTGATGGCTTTGATTTTTGCTGGATCGACTTCGATACCACGTTGGCTAACGATGTAACCTAGTAATTTTCCTGACGTTACCCCGAAGCTGCATTTTTTAGGATTCAGCCTCATGATGTACTTGTGCAATCGGGCAAAGAACTTTCGTAGGGAAATGATGTGCCCGTCTCGGCTCGTGGATTTGACGATCATATCGTCGACATAGACCTCTACTTCCTTGTGCGTCATATCGTGTAACAAGGTCATATCGGTTCGTTGATAAGTTGCTCCGGCATTAATAAGGCGGAATGGCATGACGGTGTAACAGTAAGTATCCCAAGGTGTAGTGAAGGTTTCCTAAACTATTACAAGTCCCTCTTGGGTGACAGGAAGGATACGGTTCAGGTACACTCTAGCATCATTGCGCTGGGTCCGAGATGTACACCTGAACATATTGATATCCTGCAGGAGCCAATTACGAATGAGGAGATTAAAGAGGTTTTCTTTAGCATCCCGAATGATAAAGCTCTGGGACCGAATGGGTACTCGAGTAAGTTCTTTAAGGATACTTAGTCGATTATAGGGGAGGATGTATGCGAGGCAATGAAAGACTATTTCAGAACAAGAAAGATGTTGAAGCAATTAAATACAACCTCGATCACCCTTATTCCCAAGGTGAATAGCCCTAAATCCGTGTTGTAATTCTGACCTATTGCATGTTGCAATACAATCTACAAATGCATTTCAAATCTTATGTGCAATAGTTTGCCATAGGTGTTACCTGACATAATTTCACCGGTCCAAGGAGGATTTATTCGAGGACGGAGCATTGTCGATAATATTCTAATCTGTCAAGACTTGGTCAGATTATACTCTACAAGTGCTGTGTCCGCTAGATGCTTGATCAAGATGGATATGCAAAAGGCATATGATATTAATGAGTGGAAATTGCTTCATTAAATGCTAGAGCATCTTCATTTCCCAGCTTTGTTTCGAAATCTGGTAATGCAATGCGTTACGACGGCGTCTTTCTCCTTGAGCTTAAATGGGGAGAATTTCGGTTTTTTCCTGGGGAAAAGGGGTCTGAGACAAGGAGACCCGCTCTGTTCTTTGTTATTCACTATCTGTATATGGAGTATTTGACGAGGTTATTGATGCATACTTGATGGGAGGGATTTGCCGTGGATCCCCACCAACAAATAATAACCAACTAATCCTAACACGTAGATAGGGCAAGTCGGGTCGAGTCCACGGGGACGGTAAAGAGGGTTTCGACTAAGTTTTACCTAAGAACTTGACTAGGTCTCGAGGCTAAGCTAAACTAGAACGATAAGAAAGGGGGGATAAACTACGACTAAGAATAAACGAAAAGAAATCTAGTAGGGAAAGAATAGGGTTAGGTCGGGTTCATAAGTGTAGTAGGATAGTTGGGGTAACGATGGTCCAAGGTTCACCTAGTCACTAAGGTCGGTCCGCGCTCTCGCGTCAAAACCCAAGTCCGCACTCTCGTGTCAAAGACTAAACCCGAATACACAAGAATTCAATCACAAGTCAACCACACAATGAGTAGAGGAAGACTAGCATGAGAAGCATGGCCACTACAAATCAAACAAGCAATTCAACAAACACATAGTGTGCCCAACATATGACTAGCAACAAAGGAATCACCTTTACCCACAATCAAGCCCTAATCACCCATAATCCACACTTAATCCACCTACTAACCCCACAAGGAATCTAATCACTCATAATCAACCTAAGATTAACATAAACAATAGGAAACATCACAAACATCAAAACATCCATAAAGAACAAACAAGAACAATAAACACTAATCAAAGATTGAAACTTGAAGGATTAAACAAAGATTAAGAGTAAAGAGAAAGGAAGATTATACCTACTAACAAGAGGATGAAAGATTGAAACTTGCATTAATAAGAAAAACCCAAAACAATCTCCCAAGGTTGTCAATCTTGGTTGAATCTTGAAGAATTCCCTTAATACAAGGATTAGACTAAGATTAACGATAAACTAAGGACTAATCTACACTAATCTAGGCTAATCTAGTCTAAAGTAGTCTAGGGTTTAGTGGGTAATGAAGAACATAAGCTAAGATTACAAGAGGGGGGGGGGGGGGTATTTATAGGGTTACAAGAGTGAAGGAGAGGAAAGGAAAGTCACGCGCGCGGCTACAGCACAGCCCATCCCGTCCGGGATGAAATGGTTGATGGTAGGGATTTGTCGTGGATCCCACCGCCAAATAAATAACCAACTAGCACCTAACGGTAGTTAGGGTAAGTCGGGTCGTGTCCACGGAGACGGTGTTGCAAGGGTTAGACTAGGTTGGCCTAAAACGAGACTATGCTACCAAACAAACACAAAGAGTTTCTAATTGGTGAATTATGATGAAAGGAGAAGAGGAAAGTAGACTAACAATGAACTAGACTATAACAAGGCTAAATGAAATAACTAAACAAAACTAAACAATGAACTAAGGAAATGACTAACTAAGAAGATGAATCAAATATAAGAAGAAGTGGGTTAGGTCGGGTTTATAAGTGTAGTAGGGTGACTTGGGTAATCAAGGGTGTAGATGCCTCCTAATTGCTAGATTCGGTCCGGGCAGTCGCAACTTAGACCGATGTCAAGGTGGGTTTAGCGTTGATAGCGTCTAAACCCTAGTCCACATGGAATGTGTAATGACTATTCTCAACATGTCCACACACAAAACAAACAATGAGTAGAAGAAGACTAGCATGAGAAGCATGGCCACTACAACTCATACAAGCATATCAACAAACACATGGTGTGCCAAATATGTGACTAACAACAAAGATTCACCCTTTACCCCCCAATCAAACCCTAATCACCCATATTCTACCCTTAATCCCCCTACTAACCCACAAGTAAACTACTCACTCATAATTAAACTAACTACAACAATAAAAAGAGAAAACAACACCATAACCCTAATATTCATCATCAAGAACAATATGAACAATAACAATCAACACTAAGTAAAGATTCAAACTTGAATTAATAACAAAGAACAAGAGTAAAGAAAGTTATACCAACACAAGATGAAGAAAAAGATGCAATCTTGTATAAATAAGAAACCCCAAAATAATCCCAAGGTTGTCAAGCTTGGAGAAATCTTCAAGTATCTTCTTAATACAAGAACTAACTAACTAAGATTAACTAGAATTAACTAAAGATTAAAGAGAGATTTAAGCTAATGTGAGGAACTAAATCTAGGGTTTATAACTTGTAGAGAGGCTTAAGAGAGTCTAAACTCAGGTAGGATCCATAAACAATACAAGAGGGAAGTATTTATAGGGGTACAAGAATGAAAGAGGGAGGAAAAAGAAAGTTCGGCTACAGCTCGCCGGTCCCGACCGGGACGGCCGGTGGTCCCGACCGGGACGGGTTGGTCCCGACCGGGACGGCCTGGCAGTGGCTCCTCTAAAAGCGCACTTCATCCCTGACGGGATGAGGTGCATACCCGTCGGGGATGAGTCTTGTAGGCCTCCAATATGATCCTTTTGGTTCCTCCTTGCTTCACATGAACTTCTCATCGATTCTCGGGATTCGGGATCGGGTCTCGGAGGCTCGGGATTGGGTCCCAAGGTCTCGGGGTCGAATCCAAGGCATCGAGTGATCGTTCCTCCGCTTCGTTGGCTCCGAAAAGTGTATGTATGGAGTCGGAATCACTCCAACTCCTCATGAATGGTCTCGGGAACCTGAAACGAGCTAGAGGAAGCATAAGTAGCCCATGAATCGCTCCCAAGGAGCGATTCCACAAGGAAAATGGGACCAAAATACTACGAAATAGACACTACAAACTACACTTATCAACTCCCCCACACTTAACCCTTACTCGCCCTCGAGTAAGCACATACTAACTACTATACTAGCCTAATGGGTATTAGCGCACCCTACGCCCTTTCAACTCACGCGAATTCACTTAGAGGAAAAGTGCACTCCGCAAGGCAAGTGGGGTCTTGCGACAAAACTGTGGATGCAACCGGACGCAAAACACAAAAACAAACAAGCATACAAACAAACAAAAAAAATCGGTTGCACCCAAAAGAAAACAAATACCGCTTCCCTCAACCAAGCGGTGAAAGAAGCACCGGTTTAGGACTCAAGGCAAGTGACAACGTTCCCAAGCTAGCAATACAAACCAAGATGGACTAAAACCTAATAGTATGACGACAAAGCAATAAAAACGTTGGTAACTTACCTCGGTTCCTCCTAACCTTCTAAGAACGTACTACGGCACGATCGGCGGGATGGAAAAAGGATGAATCACGGTGTTAGTCGACACTGTAGGTAAGTGAGACCCCGCCCCCTTTAGCAAAAAGCCAAGAGGGTCGTCCCATGCCTAAAACCGCTTAACTAGTCCAAGTAAAAAGGGGAAATGATTGCAAATTGAGGGAAGACCGACTAATGCCGCTATCATCCTTCCTCGGGACTCGGTCCTTTGGTAGGCTCTTCATGGCAAAAGTCGGAAAAAGGCTTATTTTTGTGGGGTTATGATCTTTTTGTGAGACGATTTTCTTTTGGCATTTTCTTTCTTTTCGACGTTTTGATTTGTTTATTACCATGCCATTTCTTTTTCTTCTTTTCTATTTTCCTTTTGGCTTTTGTGCCATTTCTTTTTTTCCTCATTCTTTTTTTTCTTTCATTTTTCTTTCATTTTTCTTTCTTTTCTTTTTTTTTTCTTTGCCCTTTCTTGGCAAGATTTGGCTTTTTGGCATTCCTTAGTGTAATAAGAAAGAGAGAGTTCAACAAATGCAAATTATTGTGTGGATATGTGTAGGAGGTAGGGTAATGGGTGAGTCGGGACGGGCCCTTCCCTTCAAACCCACAAAAAGTGGAGAACTTGGACTAATCAAACAATCCTAAACATGGTCACCTAAGGGACGGGACTCGGCAACCAAGGCCTTTTCACACCGTGGGTGGTCAAAATGGTCAAAATGCAAATCCCGTAGTAAATCCCTAGTAAGCTAGGTGGACTCAAGGTAAGAAACCAACGAAATCATTGATTTAGGGTCATTCTACTAGACTAAAGTCCAAGACTCGATTTATACCACTAGGAAGGGAAAGTAAACACTCACACACTAGCCTCTAATCCGGGTTTTCGAAAACCTTTTTAAACACAAGACACACAACAAAACACAAAACAAAGACTCAGCGAAAACGGAAGAAAAAGCAGTAAAAGCAACAAAACAAAAATAACACAAAATGAACACATACACAACATAAACACCACCCCGATCATCCAAACAAGCCACCAAATCATCCACACTTTACAAAGCTCCACCCGAGCACACAACATCACAATCTCCTCCAAACTCCGCAAGAGGTAAAGAAAAAAAAGAGATAAGATGTTACCGGGAGTCTTGAAAGCCTTCCAAAGTTAACGGCGATTAAAGCAACCTATAAGGGAAAGGGAGGCAAAACACGCACACAAAACAAATATACGACACAATGACACAAAAGGAAAACACACAAAAGAAAAATCTTTTTGATTTTTGTGAAAATTTTTCAAATTTTTATGGATTTTAAAGATTTTTTCCAAAAACTAAGAAAATAAAACTAACTACGCTAGAATACCGCTCCCCCACACTTAAACCGAGCAATGTCCTCATATGCTCAATCGTAGTGTGCGGAGAGACAAAAGAAAAAGAAAAGAAACTACGAAAATAAAGCTACAAATCAAAAATAAGGGTGAAGAAAATGGTAGAAGGTGTCCGGCCGGGGTGTAGTCAAGTCACCATGGGCCGAGACAAGAAAAAGATATGGATGGGGGAAGAAAATAAAAGGAAGGAAATAAAAGGAAATGGGAGGGGAGGACTAGGTGTAATCAAGTCACCTAGCCCGGATTCCGCCCAAATCCGACTAATTCCTACAAAAGGGGTGAAAATCTTGAGAAATTTGGATTTTGAAATGACTCTCGATGTAGTCACGTCATCGAGAGTCGGGAGCAATAACTACCAAGGCCCCGAGGGCCACCATGACACATAAGTATATAAGGGGAAGGGAATAAACAAATGAAGACAAGCTACAAAAACGGAAAAGAGAGGATAGTTGCCGTACCGACCGGTTAGCAACTCACTCGCTCAATCGTCTCATAAGTGAGAATAGGCACGTAGCTTTGTCCTTGTCGTCATTATCCCTCTCCAATCGCGATCCGGTTCCATGGTTGAGGCACAAAGGTATAGTGAGGGGGTTTTTTATGCGAAAGTCGGTTTAAAGTGAAGAGAAAGTGAGGTGAAAACGTGTATGTGAGGTGTAAGGGTCATACAATGAGAGTAAGGACATGTAGGGAGGTTGGGAGGGGATATAAAGTGGTTGGGTGGCCTCAAACAACGAAGAAAAGAGCCAAAGGAGGACAGGGGGTCCATCCCGGTCGGGATGGGTGGTCCCGATCGGGATGAGCTGTCAGTGAACCCATCTTTTGTGCACCTCATCCCGGACGGGATGACATCCTTCCCGGTCGGGATGGGCCTTCCATCCCGGACGGGATGACCTCTTCTAGGCCGGGAAGAGTCTCCTAACCCTCTATAGCTCCCAAAAGCTCGTTCCAAGCTTCAAAAACTGACTTCCCTTCACACAATCCAAGCTCCAACAATGACCGCTCTTCCCTAGGAATCACTTCCACTTCACACCTATCACAATAAACTCAAATAACACATCAAAATCCCTCCCTCACAACGCTCATCAATCATCCATAAAATCAAGAAATTCACAAAACCAAACAAACTATAAGAGAATGAGATATATACAAAGAGACGGTTCTTGTGGAACTCCGTCAAACCAAGGTGGTACATTCTTCAATCTTTTTCAACAACCAAAACTAGTTCCATCTCCATCAAGGGCACGAAGAAAGAAGTCAAAGGCCCTAGCAAAGTCTTCAATCAGGCTCGAGATATAACCGACCACATACCAAGGCTCTTCATGGCCTTGCCTTGACGTTCCCGGGGCATTCCGATCTTCCAAGTTCAATGATTTGAACTTTTACTTTTGGTCTTTGGGGACATACCCAAACGTCCACCGGTCCTCATGTGGCCCCAAGGGAGGCTCATCCTTCTCCTTGCTTTTCAACTTGTCCTCATCTTCCTCCAAATCGGAGTCATCATCCTCAAGTACATAAGAGCTCTTGTTCAAGCTTTGTCCCGACTCTCCCCCTAGATCGATGTCTTTAGTGGCTTGGATCATGTTGCAAGACTCATCATTAGTAGGCGAAGTGTTACCTTGAAGGTCAAACACTAACTTCTCTTCGCCTAACTCGAAGGTGATCCTACCATTCTTCACATCGATCATAGCACCGGCGGTGTGTAGAAATGGGCGCCCAAGAATAATGGGAGTGTTGGCATCTTTCGGCATATCGAGCACGATGAAGTCGACCGGAATGAAGAACTTACCGATTCTCACCGGCACATCCTCTAGCATTCCCAATGGTCGGTTGAATGAACTATCGGCCATTTGGAGCGTGATAGAGGTACTTTTAAGCTCCTTCATCCCAAGTCGGCAACAAATAGAATAAGGGATGATGCTCACACTCGCACCCAAATCGCATAATGCTCTTTCGATCTTGTAGTGCCCTATGGTGCGAGGGATCGAAAATCTACCCGGATCCTTCAACTTTGGAAGCGTAGAACCTTGAATGAGCTCGCTCTCCACTCTTGTGAACGCAATGGTCTCTTCCTTGTCGACGGATCTCTTCCTAGCCAATATTTCTCTCATAAATTTTCCATATGCCGGGATTTGGGTAAGTAGCTCAGTAAACGGGACACTCACATCCAAATTCTTCACAATGTTAAGGAACTTGTCGTATTGAGTGTCCACCTTAGTCTTCATTTGCCTTGATGGGAAAGGCAACTTGATTTGGTATTTATTTTGCTCAATCGGGGTGGACTCTTCAAATGACACTTTCCTTTTTCCCTTGTCTTTTGCTTGAAGTGAGGGAAGCTTGTCTTGTTGGGGTTTCTCAACCTCCCATAAGACTTGCTCCTCCATTGGATTATCAAAGCTTGAGCTTTCTTGAATTGGAGATGCCATTTTCTTTGTCGGTTCTTGCATTGGCTCTTGCTCACTAGGGAATGGAGGGGAGTCATAAGATGTACCTCTCCTTGTGGTGATGGCATTTACATGCTCAAATTTCGGTGTTTCGCCTTGAGAAGGTAGTTGTCCTTTTTGTCTTGAGGAGCTCCCCGAAGCAAGTTGAGATACTTGAGTTTCAAGCATCTTCATACGGGCATCTCTTGTCGCGTTTTCCTCTTGAAAATAAGCATAGAACTCTTGTTGATTCTTTGACATCTCCATTTGACCCCTTTGCATCTCCAACATAGATTTTTGAATGTCGAAATCATGAGTTGGAGATTGTGGATTGTGCGGAGTATTGGTGAGGGCTAATGGAGAACCGTAATCATGAATAGGAGATCGACTCCTAGGCTTGCTTTCTTGACGGTTAGCTTGAGTTGCTTGTTGTTGATGGTTCCCTTGGAACCCATGAGAATTGCCTTGATTAAGGCCATTGTTGTGGTTTTGTTGTCTTTGGAAATTTTGGTTTCCTTGGAAACCGCCTTGATTGAAGTTCCCTTGTTGGAACCCTTGATTGTTGTTGTGGAAGGTACCTTGGTTATTTTGCTTGAAGTTGTTAAAGGGCCTTGAGTTGCCTTGATAACCTTGGTTGTTGTCCCTTAAGGGAGGTGGAACATAAGGACGATGTTGTTGTTGGTGTTGAAAAGCTTGTTGTTGAGGGACTTGATTGGAAGCTTGGTATTGATTAGAATAGGAAGCACCTTGCTTGAATGCTTGAAAGGCATTCACTTGCTCAATACTCCCTCGACAATGCATAGGGTCATGACCAACGATTCCACAAGTGTCACACATTCCATAATAAGGCAAAGGAGGTGCAAAACTCAAAGCATTCACTTCATGAATTGAGGCTTGGTTGGAGGAACTGATGCTTTGAACTTGAGTGAGGTGACCTTGGAGCTTCTTGTCAATGGTTTCCATGTGTGTCTTTAATTGAGCCCCAAGGTCAATGCTTAATTGAGTTATAGCATCAACCTCGTGCCTACCTCCTCGATTTGCCTTTCTAGGCCTAGAATATTGCGAATTATGCACCGCCATCTCTTCGATTCTCGCCCATGTTTGGTCATCATCGACCTCGGTGAACCTACCATTGGAGCCCATGTTAAGTATAGTTCTTGAGTCCTCATAAAGACCATTCCAAAATTGTTGGACTAAGAACCATTGTGAAAGTCCATGATGGGGGCACGATCTCACCAAAGACTTAAACCGCTCCCAAGCTTCATATAGGCTCTCTTCATCCCGTTGTTGGAAACCGGTGATGGAGGCCCTAAGCAAATTAGTCTTCTCCGAAGGGTAGAAAGTTTGGTAGAATGCCAATGCAAGCTTTTTCCAAGTGTCGATGCCCATGGTTGCCCTATCGAGACCTTTAATCCATTGCTTCGCTTTTCCAATAAGAGAAAACGGGAAGAGTACCCAACGAATTTGATCTTGAGTAACCCCGGGTTGAGATATAGCGTCACAATAATCGGAGAAGGTCTCCATATGTTGGTGCGGGTCTTCGGTGGGCAAACCACTAAATTGATTCCTTTCCACAAGTTGAATAAAGTGGGTCTTGGCCGTAAAATTTCCGGCATAAGCGGCCGGTAGAGCATTGGGTCCCGGCAAGACGTCTTCCGTGAATGTAGAGTGAGAGGAAAATTTCGAAATTATTGGATGTAAGGGAGAAGATGGTGTAGACGGAGTTGAAGTAGATGTAGAAGGGGAACTAGGACTAGAATCTCCAAAGGGATTGGTGAAATTCCCTTCCGCCGTCTCTCGAAATGCTTCCTCAATATCGCTTCCTTGAGCTTGCTCTTGATGGGTATTGCTTGCACTTGGTTGAGAGATCCTAACCCGGTTAATCGTCCGTTGGCGAAAAGCTCGAAAAAGCCTTTCCAGCTCTGGATTAAAGAGAAAGGATTCGCCTCTCCGCCTAGGCATACACTACACACTAGAACAAACGTGAGAACACCTAGTGCTTTATGGGCACTAGGTAACCACAATAAACAAGCACAACTAGAGACAAAAAGAAAAGAAGGCTAAGAAATCAAGAAAAACTAGAGAATATGCACAAGAGAGGGTAGAAGGGCACAAAGAAGGGTAACTAAGTCTAGAAATAAGCAAACACAGTCTAAACAATGCACCGTCCCCGGCAAAAAAATAACCAACTAGCACCTAACGGTAGTTAGGGTAAGTCGGGTCGTGTCCACGGAGACGGTGTTGCAAGGGTTAGACTAGGTTGGCCTAAAACGAGACTATGCTACCAAACAAACACAAAGAGTTTCTAATTGGTGAATTATGATGAAAGGAGAAGAAGAAAGTAGACTAACAATGAACTAGACTATAACAAGGCTAAATGAAATAACTAAACACAAACTAAACAATGAACTAAGGAAATGATGACTAACTAAGAAGATGAATCAAATATAAGAAGAAGTGGGTTAGGTCGGGTTCATAAGTGTAGTAGGGTGACTTGGGTAATCAAGGGTGTAGATGCCTCCTAATTGCTAGATTCGGTCCGGGCGGTCGCAACTTAGACCGATGTCAAGGTGGGTTTAGCGTTGATAGCGTCTAAACCCTAGTCCACATGGTATGTGTAATGACTATTCTCAACATGTCCACACACAAAACAAACAATGAGTTGAAGAAGACTAGCATGAGAAGCATGGCCACTACAACTCATACAAGCATATCAACAAGCACATGGTGTGCCAAATATGTGACTAACAACAAAGATTCACCCTTTACCCCCAATCAAACCCTAATCACCCATATTCTACCCTTAATCCCCCTACTAACCCACAAGTAAACTACTCACTCATAATTAAACTAACTACAACAATAAAAAGAGAAAACAACACCATAACCCTAACATTCATCATCAAGAACAATATGAACAATAACAATCAACACTAAGTAAAGATTCAAACTTGAATTAATAACAAAGAACAAGAGTAAAGAAAGTTATACCAACACAAGATGAAGAAAAAGATGCAATCTTGTATAAATAAGAAACCCCAAAATAATCCCAAGGTTGTCAAGCTTGAAGAAATCTTCAAGTATCTTCTTAATACAAGAACTAATTAACTAAGATTAACTAGAATTAACTAAAGATTAAAGAGAGATTTAAGCTAATGTGAGGAACTAAATCTAGGTTTTATAACTTGTAGAGAGGCTTAAGAGAGTCTAAACTCAGGTAGGATCCATAAACAATACAAGAGGGAAGTATTTATAGGGGTACAAGAATGAAGGAGGGAGGAAAAAGAAAGTTCGGCTACAGCTCGCTGGTCCCGACCGGGACGGCCGGTGCTCCCGACCGGGACGGGTTGGTCCCAACCGGGACGGCCTGGCAGTGGCTCCTCTAAAAGCGCACTTCATTCCCGACGGGATGAGGTGCATACCCGTCGGGGATGAGTCTTGTAGGCGTCCAATATGATCCTTTTGGTTCCTCCTTGCTTCACATGAACTTCTCATCGACTCTTGGGACTCGGGATCGGATCTCGGAGGCTCGGGATTAGGTCCCTAGGTCTCGGGGTCGAATCCAAGGCATCGAGTGATCGTTCCTTCGCTTCGTTGGCTCCGAAAAGTGTATGTATGGAGTCGGAATCACTCCAACTCCTCATGAATGGTCTCGGGAACCTGAAACGAGCTAGAGGAAGCATAAGTAGCCCATGAATCGCTCCCAAGGAGCGATTCCACAAGGAAAATGGGACCAAAATACTACGAAATAGGCACTACAAACTACACTTATCAATGGTCCCGTCCGGGACGAAATGGTCCCGTCGGGGACGACCCCAAAACAGGCACTGTTCAACTTGTGCACCCCTTCCCGGACGGGGATGGGTCTTGTAGGCCTCCAATATGATCTTTAAGGTCCCTCCTTGCTTCTCATGGGTTTCTCATTGATTCTTGGGGCTCGGGATCGAGTCCTAGGGGCTCGGGATTGGGTCCCAAGGTCTCGGAGACGAATCCAAGGCATCGAGTGATCGTTCCTTCACTTCGTTGGCTCCAAAAAGTGTATGAAACGAGTCGGAATCGTTCCAATTCTTCATGAATGGTCTCGGGAACCTGAAACGAACTAGAGCAAGCATAAATAGCCCATAAACCGCTCCCAAGGAGCGATTCCACAAGGAAAATGGGACCAATACACAACAAATTAGGCACTACAAACTCCACTTATCAACTCCCCCACACTTAACCCTTACTCGCTCTCGAGTAAGCACAAACTAACTACTAAACTAGCCGAGCAGGTATTAGCGCACCCTACGCCCTTTCAACTCATGCGAGAACACCTAGAGGACAAGTTCTCTCCGCAAGGCAAGTGAGGTCTTGCGACAAAACCGTGGATGCAACCGGACACAAAAACACACAAACAAACAAACAAAAGGTTGCACCCAAAAAAGAAACGAATACCGCTTCCCTCAACTTTGCGGTGAAATAGACACCGGTTAAGGACTCAAGGCAAGTGACAACGTTCCCAAGCTAGCAATACAACCCGAAATGGACCAAACCCTAATAGTATGACGACAAAGCAATAAAAACGTTGGTAACTTACCTAGGTTCCTCCTAACCTTCTAAGAACGTACTACGGGACAATCGGCGGGATGGAAAAGGGATGAACCACGGTGTTAGTTGACACTGTAGGTAAGTGAGACCCCGCCCCCTTTAGCGATGAGCTAAGAGGGTCGTCCCATGCCTAAAACCGCCCAACTAGTCCACGTAAAAAGGTGGATATGGTTGCAAAATTAGGGAAGCCGATCATTACCGCTATCATCCTTCCTAGGGACTCGGTCCTTTAGTTGGCTCTTCACGGTAACGATCGGAAAAGGCTTATTTTGAGAGGGTGGGACTCTTTTTGTGAGACGAGTTTTCTTTTAGCATTTTTCTTTCTTTTGCATTTTTGCTTTGTGTGTTGCTATGCCATTTCTTTTTCATCTTTTGTACTTTCTTTTTGGCTTTTTGTGCCTTTTCTTTTTCTTCAATCTTTTCTTTCTTTCATTTTCTTTCTTTTTCTTCTCTTTGCCCTTTTGGCTTGATTTGAGTTGTAGGCGATTCTTTTTGCAACTAAGAAAGAGAGATTTCAACAAGTTGCAAATTTATTTTGTGGAAAATGTGTAGATGGTAGTGGAAATGGGTAAGTCGGGACGGGCCCTTCCCTTCAAACCCACAAAAAGGGGAGAAACTTGGACTAATCAAACAATTTCAAACAAGGTCACCTAAGGGACGGGACTCGGCAACCAAGGCTTTTTCACACCATGGGTGGTCATAATGGTCAAAATGCAAATCCCGTAGTAAATCCCTAGTAAGCTAGGTGGACTCGAGGTAAGAAACCAACGAAAACATTGATTTAGGGTCATTCTACTAGACTAAAGTCCAAGACTCGACTCATATTACTAGAAGGGGAAAGTAAACACTTGCACACTAGCCTCAAAACCGGGTTTTCGAAAACCGTTTACACACTAGACACAAGTACACATCACAAAACAAAGACACGACAAAAACGAAAGAAAAAGAGACCAAAGGCAACAAAACAAAACAAAACAACACACAAAGAGAACAAACACCACCCCGAATTTCTAAATAAGCGACCAATCACCCACTAATATGCACAAAGCTCCACCCGAGCACACATCATCACAAATCTCTTCCAAACTCCACAAGAGACAAAGAGGGAAAAGAGATGAAAGATGTTACCGGATGTCTTGAAAGCTCTCCAAAGCTATCGGTGATTAAGCAACCTATAAGGAAAAAGGGAGGCAAAACACGCACAACACAACAAATATACGACATAACGACACAAAAGGAAAACACACAAAAAGAAAATCTTTTTGATTTTTGTGAAAAAATTTCAAATTTTTATGGCTTTTTTTAGATTTTTCGGAAAAACTACGAAAACAAAACTAACTATGATAGAATATCGCTCCCCCACACTTAAGCCGAGCAATGTCCTCATGCTCGACCGTAGTGTATGGAGACACAAAAGAAAAGAAACTACGAAAATAAAGCTAAAAATTGAAAGGAAAAGTGGAGAAAAGGGTAGAATGTGTCCGGCCGGGGTGTAGTCAAGTCACCATGGACCGAGACAAGAAAAGATATGGATGGGGGAAGAAATAAAAAGAAAGAAATAAAAGGAAATAGGAGGGGAGGACTAGGTGTAATCAAGTCACCTAGCCCGGATTCCGCCCAAATCCGACTAAGTCCTACAAAAAGGGTGAAAATCTTGTAAAATTTGGATTCTGAAATGACTCTCGATGTAGTCACGTCATCGAGAGTCGGGAGCAACAATTACCAAGGCCCCGAGGGCCACCATGACACAAATGGTAAGGATAAGGGGAACTAACAAAAGAAGACAAGCAACAAAAGACGGAAAAAAAAGGATAGTTGCCGTACCATGCGGGTAGCAACTCACTCGCTCCATCGTCTCGTAGGTTGATATCGGCACGTAGCTAGTCGTCGTCTTTGCTATTCCCCTCCAATCACGATATTGTTCCATGGTTGGAGCACAAAGGTATAAGGAGGTGGGATTTGATGTGAAAGTCAGTGTAAAGTGAAGAGAAAAGGAGGTGAATATGTGTATATGAAGTGTAGGGGTCATATGATAAGGGCAAGGATAGGTATGGAGGTTGGGAGGGGGTATAAAGTGGTAGGGTGGGCTCAAATGACAAAGAAGAGGCCAAAGGAGGAACAAGGCATCATCCCGGTCGGGATGGATGGTCCCGGTCGGGATGACATACCCGTCCCGATCGGGAAGCCCTCGTCCCGGTCGGGATGACACTCCAGAGAACCCCATTTTTGGCACACTCATCCCGATCGGGATGGCATCCTTCCCGGTCGGGATGCACTCTTCTCGGCCGGGAAGAGTCCTCTAACTCTTCATTTCCTTGATAGCTTCACCCACAAGGCCACCAATACAAACCCGACTTCCTTGCTCAAAATCCACGCTCTATCAATAACCACTCCTTTCTAAGATTCATTCACTTTGCACCTAACAAATGAGCTCAAAAAATCATCAAATTCTCTCCCTCACATCGCTCATCAAATTTCCAAATTATAAGAATTTCACAAACACACAAAAATCCTAGAGACAAAATCATAAATAACACAATTACAAACACAAAACTAGAAAGAAGAAAGATAGGGGAATATACAACATGACGGTTCTTAAGGAACTCCGTCAAACCTAGGATGGTGGACTCTTCATTCCTAGCCATAGCCATCAAGGGCTCGGAGGAGCAAGTCAAACGCAAGAGCCACATCAAAATGAGGGCTCACGCTACCGAGCCAAGCTATCCTCTAAAGCCTCCTGGTCGGAAGCAAGAAGTAGTCACCTAAAGACCCAACGTCATCTTTCATGTTGTCTCCGGGGTCTATCCATCCTACGAGCTTCACCGACCTCTTCCTCCCTAAGCACCGTCTCCAATCACTAGCAAGCTTCAAGTCTTCATCATGAGGCACAAAAACCGGCTTTGGCCTCATTTCCTCGTTGTACACCCCCATAACTTCCTCAAGTTGTGGTTCCCCATCTTCAAGTCCCGGAACAACACTTGTCCCCACATCATCTTGGAGGAGAGAATTGAAACTTCTACCGGCAGTTTCAATCTCTTCCAAGTCATTGCTTTGCTTACTTGCAAGGGGCTCTTGATGCTTTTCCATATTATCGCACAAGGGCAACTTGAGGCTGTCATTTTCACCCAAAAACTTCACAAATTCCACCAACTCATCCAACTCACTAACCTCCTCAAATTCTTCACCAACATTGCCTTCAACAAGGGTTATTTCCTCATTCGTCTCCTCTTGGGTGGACAATTGAGGTTCTTCAAAGCAAGCCTCGCTTCTCAAAGGGGATTCATTAGCGGCTTCGTCATTGGGTTGTTCCCCTTCCCCAAATGAACATCCCTCATCAACTTGTGAAGATCGAGTTAAAAACTAAAGGGTTTGAGCCGTTAAAGCATTCAATCTAGCATTACGTTCCTCACTTCCCCTTCGGAGTTCGGCCAAGATTTCATTGTCTTTTTGCAATTGTAAGGTCATTTCTCGTTGGATTTGAAGAATCAATTGATTTAACTCCAATTTTGGCATTTGGTGGCCATTGGGGTTTTGGAGTGTTACTTGTAAACCTTGATGATGCCCAAGGGGTGGGGCATCATAAGGTTGGTAGTGAGATGATTATGATTGGTAGTATTGTGGGTTTTGGGGCTCATATTGAAGTTGAGGTGAAGGGTAATGTGATGGGGTTTGGGGAAATTGGCTTCCATAAGGTGAATCATGATGAAACATGGTGGGTTCACATTGATAGCTTGAGTAATAGTCACCATGATTATAGAATTGATAAGCATTCACTTTTTGGTAGCCAATTCCATTTCCTTGAAATTCATACCCACGAGTGTCTTGATTGTCCCAAGGAGCTTGATAGTGGGAAGGAGATGTCATGTCATACCCTTGATTCATAGAGGGAGAGGAGTAGCTCATGGTAGCTCAAGGGCTCAAATGTCGAAGAAGAGGCAAAAGGAGGAGCTGGGCACCATCCCGGTCAGGATGGACTTCTTCCCGGTCGGGACGGTTCCTTCCCGATCGGGATGGACTTGATCCCAGTCGGGACGACACATCAGGGAACCCACTTTTCAGCACTCTCGTCCCGATCGGGATGACATCCTTCCCGGTCGGGATGAGTCTTCTAGCCCTTCATTTTCTTGATAGCATCACCCACAAGGCCACCAATACATCGAGATCTAAATCTCGTCCCCAAAAGCTTGTCAAAGCTCAAAAAAACGACTTCCTCCACCAAACTCCAAGCTTCTATCATCAACTACTTCTCTCAAAGCTTCATCCTCACTATGACCTATCAAATAAACTCAATAAACACCATCAAATCCCTCCCCCACATCGCTCATCAAAATACCGAATTACAAGATTTCACAAAAACTAACAAATCCTAGAAACTAAATTATCCGAACAAACATATACAAAAACAAAAGCTCCAAAGAAAAGGAAAAAGATAATTACAATAAGATACTCTCACCATCTACCCCTCCATAGCCATCAAGAGCTCGAAGGAGTAAGTCAAATGCCCTAGCAACATCTTCATTAACGCTCATGTGCCCGATCCTAGCCGTCAACAAGAGTTTCCAAGTCGGAGTCGAGAAGCAATCATCTAATCCATTACGCTCGGGTTTCTTGTGATCTTCCGGGTCTTCCGAACCATCATAGCAACGATTCTTATGACCATTCGGTAGGTATTGTGGTCTAAAGTCATGCTTGGCGTTGTGATTTGGGAGATCACACCCTAAGGGCGTTGCTTCTTCTACGGGGTCAAGAGTAGTACTCTTGTCCACCGTCCGGCAAGGATCCTCTTCATCAACCGTCTCACAAGACAAGGGACTTGAAATCGAGCGGGATAAAGGAGGTGAAGGCATCAAGTTTTCTTCATTGGAGGCTTTAGGGGGGACCTCATCGTCATTCTTACTAGAATTTTCACCATGAAAAGACTCAAGGCCTTCGATGGTTTGGTCTAGCATAGCATCTCCATATCCCCTAATTGGCTCCTCCAATTTCCCATTCAAGGCAAGTTCTAAGTCATCTACCTCTTTTTCCCAAGTATTACGTTCCTTTTCACTCACATTGTCAATTTGGTCTTGAGGTGTAATCTCTTCACTTGGGTTTGGATTGTCAACATCCGGTTCATCACGAAGAAAATCATACAAATCCAATTTAATAGCCAATACATTGGCTACCCAAGAGTTACCTTGATAATCATGTTCAAATCCCTCCTCATTGTCGACCCTTGAAGCTTCAACTTCCTCCATTCATCCCATATCTTCACCATCCAAGCAACACTCAACAATGATCTCTTGATTGACCCTCTCTTCTTCATTCGTGGCTTCAAAATCGGGTTGATTTCCTTGTGGAGACAACCGATCTTCTTGCCCAAATGAACCTTCCTCAACAAATTGTGGAGCTCGAGTGGCCAACATCGTGAAACGAGCTATGAGTGCATTGATTCGAGCATCTTGCCCCTCTAATTGGGCCTTGAACTCCTCTTCATCCCTTTGCATTTGAATCATCATCTCTTGTTGATTCTTATGCAATTGAATCATCATCTCTTGTGGACTCTTTTGCATTTGAATCATCATTTGACAAGTCTCAAAGTCGGGGATTCTTGGTTGTGGATTGTGTGAGGGTATTTGGTAGTTGTTAGGATGTTGGAATGATCCTTGACAACTTTCATGGTAACCATATGGAGGGGGTTCATAAGATTGTTGATGAGATTGGTATGGTTGGTAAAGTTGTGGGTCTTGGTAATTAGCCCCATGATTGTCCCATGATGATTGATGGTAGCTCGGATGCCATATTGTCGTACGGCGCCAAATTGATGGGAGGGATTTGCCGTGGATCCCCACCAACAAATAATAACCAACTAATCCTAACACGTAGATAGGGCAAGTCGGGTCGAGTCCACGGGGACGGTAAAGAGGGTTTCGACTAAGTTTTACCTAAGAACTTGACTTGGTCTCGAGGCTAAGCTAAACTAGAACGATAAGAAAGGGGGGATAAACTACGACTAAGAATAAACGAAAAGAAATCTAGTAGGGAAAGAATAGGGTTAGGTCGGGTTCATAAGTGTAGTAGGATAGTTGGGGTAACGATGGTCCAAGGTTCACCTAGTCACTAAGGTCGGTCCGCGCTCTCGCGTCAAAACCCAAGTCCGCACTCTCGTGTCAAAGACTAAACCCGAATACACAAGAATTCAATCACAAGTCAACCACACAATGAGTAGAGGAAGACTAGCATGAGAAGCATGACCACTACAACTCAAACAAGCAATTCAACAAACACATAGTGTGCCCAACATATGACTAGCAACAAAGGAATCACCTTTACCCACAATCAAGCCCTAATCACCCATAATCCACACTTAATCCACCAACTAACCTCACAAGGAATCTAATCACTCATAATCAACCTAAGATTAACATAAACAATAGGAAACATCACATACATCAAAACATCCATAAAGAACAAACAAGAACAATAAACACTAATCAAAGATTGAAACTTGAAGGATTAAACAAATATTAAGAGTAAAGAGAAAGGAAGATTATACCTACTAACAAGAGGATGAAAGATTGAAACTTGCATTAATAAGAAAAACCCAAAACAATCTCCCAAGGTTGTCAATCTTGGTTGAATCTTGAAGAATTCCGTTAATACAAGGATTAAACTAAGATTAACGATAAAATAAGGACTAATCTACACTAATCTAGGCTAATCTAGTTTAAAGTAGTCTAGGGTTTAGTGGGTAATGAAGAACATAAGCTAAGATTACAAGGGGGGGGGGGGTATTTATAGGGTTACAAGAGTGAAGGAGAAGAAAGGAATGTCACGCGGCTACAGCACAACCCATCTCGTCCAGGATGAAATGGTCCCGTCCGGGACGAAATGGTCCCGTCGGGGACGACCCCAAAACAGGCGCTGTTCAACTTGTGCACCCCTTCCCGGACGGGATGAGGTCCTTCCCGACGGGGATGGGTCTTGTAGGCCTCTAATATGATCTTTAAGGTCCCTCCTTGCTTCTCACGGGTTTCTCATCGATTCTCGGGGCTCGGGATTGGGTCCCAAGGTCTCGGGGTCGAATCCAAGGCATCGAGCGATCGTTCCTTTACTTCGTTGGCTCCAAAAAGTGTATGAAACGAGTCAGAATCGTTCCAATTCTTCATGAATGGTCTCAGGAACCTGAAACGAACTAGAGGAAGCATAAGTAGCCCATAATCCGCTCCCAAGGAGCGATTCCACAAGGAAATTTGGACCAATACACAACAAATTAGGCACTACAAACTCCACTTATCAATACTACGGCTAGCTAGGACTTCTCATTTCATCCTATGTGCAAGCAATTAAAGTTATTGAGCCTCATGTTCGTTGATGATCTTTTGTTGTTCAGTAAAGGAGACGTGAAATCTATGATGGTGTTACTCCGTACGTTCTCTACCTTCTCTGCTAATTTAGGTTTAACGCTGAGTAGAGGGAAATCGAACATGTACTTTAATGGGGTTAAAGCTGAGATTAAGAGGGTATACTAGCAGTCTCGGGGTGTGCTGAAGGTCATCTTCCTTTCAAATACCTTGGAGTCCCCATCAAAAGCTCGAGATTGACAGTGTTGGCCTGTCAACCCTTGATTAATGCTACAACGAAAATAATTAGGAAGGTAGGGGCCAGGAAATTGTCTTATGGGGGGAGGCTAGTGTTGGGTAAATTTGTACTAAGTACCCTTCATAATTTTTGGGCTAGCATTTTCCTAATTCCGACGGGTGTTATAAAGCAGATTGACTTGATTTATTGGAATTACTTATGGGAAGGTGGGGCTGCGTACACTAGAGCTCCGTTGGTGGCCTGGGATAAGGTGTGTGTTCCATAAGACGAAGGAGGACTAAATCTACGACAGAGCAGTATTTGGAACAAAGCAGCAATTGGAAAATTGGCGTGGTGGGTTATTGCTCATCCATCCATGACTAAAATGGATAAATTCAGTTTATCTGAAGGAATGGATTGGTTGAACTATAATCCAACACTAAATACCAGTTGGGGATGGCGTAAGATTTACAAAGTTAAAGATGTTGTTAAAGTAGCATTTGAGCATGGCGAATGGAGTGCAGCAGTCCAGTACAGTACAGCGAGAGGATACGAATGGTGCAGGTGCAAAAATGAGAAAATTGAATGGCATCGTCTGATATGGAATAAATGGACACTACCAAAACATCGAATTATAGCGTGGATTCATCAACATGATGCTATGAACAATAAGGAACACCTGTACAGACTGAAAATTACAAGCAATGATCACTTTTGTATATGCGATCAACATGTGGAGAACTCGCAGCACCTATTCTGCTGCTGTCCATATAGTTGCAGACTGCTAATGTCCATGAAGGGATGGATAGGCTGTGATATGAAGGAATCCATTCCAAATCAATGGAGACTGACGATACGAGGCTCGAAACTCAAGAGAGCATTAGCAAATGGAGTTATTAACGCAGTGATTTACCATATATGGCAGCAATAAAATAGGAGCAGAATTGATGGAGTAATTATTAGACCAAATTCCTTAAGCACGGGGTTAATTAAAAAGATGCAATTATATTTTCGTAATTTGAAAATGGGAAAGATGAGTAAGAGGGACACAGATTATGTAACTAGAATCATTGAACATTGTGCATGATTTTTTGAGTTATTAATATACTTACCATTTAGCAAAAAAAAAGGTGTAGTGAAGGTGGTCTTACTCATATCTTCCTCTGCCATTTTAATCTGATTGTGCCCGGGGTATCCATCCATAAAGAATAGAAGGGCGTGATTGGCGGCGTTGTCCAGTAGTATGTCGATATGTGGTAATGGAAAATCATCTTTCGGGCTGGCCTTGTTGAGATCCCGAAAATCTACGCATACGCGCACCTTACCATTCTTTTTAGGTACCGGCACGATGTTCGCAACCCAGTCCGGATATTCGGACACCTGTATGAAGCAGACTTTGAACTGTTTGTCGACTTCTTCTTTAACCTTAAGAGACCATTCGGGTCTCATTCTGCGGAGCTTCCGTTTTACCGACTTACACTCGTCTTTGATCGGTATATGGTGTTCGGCTATTTCCCGGTCTATCCCTGGCATGTCCTTGTAGGACCATGCGAAGACGTCTTTGAACTCTTAGAGGAGGATTGTGAACTGTTGTCTCTCCTCGGGATTAACTGATAACCCTAACTTAAGCATCTGGAGCTCTAAGGTTGTTCCCACATTAATAGACTCAGTTTCTTTGATTACCGGATCTCGGGATTCCCTTTGTTCTAGTTGCTCGATCAGATGAGGAGGCAAGGTTACCTGATCGTCAAGTTTCTCAATGTCATTGCATAAAATATTTTTGAAACCGAAAGCATTTTTGAAAAAAAGAGAATTCGTAAGAAGAATGGTCATCATTATTATTAATAGAAAATTTCAAAAACAGCTCGAAAAGAGCAGCCATCTGATCATTGGTCAAAGGTGGAATTGAGAGTGTCCTCGGGACAGACCTCGAGGCTCCAATGGAAGTGATTACAGGGAGAGGGGTTGTAGGTTGGACTATAGCACCGGACCCCCTAGACTCGACCTCAGACTCTAACACTGACTCTGACTCTGACTCGGACTCAGAATCAGTATCAGGCATGTCCCCTTCACCGGTGATCAGCTTGTAGACCCGGCCTTGGTTGTAGGTCCGTTTGACGGTCTTCCTCCATGCTTTATTCCCGATCTCGGATCCAACTTCCGAGATCAGCTTCGTAGGGTCGAACCTGTTGCTTCGGAGGATGAGATTCACTTGAACCTTCTTAGGAGTCGGGGCGGTCTTGTCTTCCCCAAATAGCAGCCCCAGCGCAGGCTCAGTATTGTCGACATCCCCCTTGGATTCCGACTGGATGAGGGTAAATACATCATCCAGAATGTAGTTGCAATATCGGGCCAATTTGGTCTCGGGGTGCATAATGGTTGGTTGATACAGACCAACCTGGATAGCCTCATATCGACACCACGAAGTAGTTAGCCAGTCTCGAGCTATAAGGGCTCAATTTGATACCCTAATAATATTGCAGGCTTTCTCGATGCCTGCCCGAACAACATTGCCCGGTGTCATAGCGTACCCGAGGCCAAAGTGGGAATCTTCGTCCTTTAGGACCTCGATAATCTTCCCAGTTGGAAGATATGGCCTGGAGGTGGCCCCCGGGAAGTATCCCAAATTTTGTAGCATCGTGTCGATGATGGTGGTAAAGTAAGGCCGGAAGAGGAAGTCTTCCCCAATCATCCCTACAAATTCAAACCCCAAAGGTCCGTACGGAGGCGGCCCGTGACGTTGCAGCTAGCCACAGTCATTGGTGTAGCCTCTATGGTAATAATCCCGTCACCTTGGGGCAGCTTGATTTTGTGCTGCAAAGTAGAGGATACGGCCTTAATGGCGTGGATTATCCATGGGCGCCCCAAAAGTAGGTTAATGGAAGGGGTGACATCAACCACCTGAAATTCAAGTTCCTTTTCGACCTGGCTTGTGATGACAGTCAGTTTAATGACCCCGGCTACTGACTTCAGGCCCCCTTCGAAGGCTTGGATGGTCTGAGCCGTTGGCACATATCAGCCTCAGTAATGTCGAGAGCTTTAGCAGTCCTTAAGGGAAGGACATTGACTGCGGACCCTTTATCTATAAGGGTCATACGGAGATATTTTCCCAGCAAACCACCGTGATATACAGGGCTAAGTTGTGGGAGGCCCCGAATGGTGGTAGATTGGACTAAGAGAAGGTAATGAGCGGACCTTCTTTCATGGATTTGCCCTTGAGGTAGGACATGACATTAGCTACCATTTCAGTGGGGGTAGCGTTGGAGTCGATCTTGATTTGATTGAGAGCCTTAGTAAGTGCCTCCCAATGTTCTTGTGAGCTGACTAAAAGTTGCCATATAGTGAGATCAACTTGGGTTTTCTTCAGCTGTTTGACCAGAGCCATATCAGTAGTCGGCTCTTCAGGGGCGGTTTCTGTTCTGACTGGATCAGTGACAGTCACTAGAGTAGGGGTGTCCCTAGAGCTTGTAGCTTGGTAGCGACGACCGGAGCGAGTGAGGTGCTTGCTAGCTAATGTCTTAGTCCTAGCTTTTCGAACCTCCTCACTGGTGATGTGGACAACTTCCCCTTTGGAGAGGCATACATCATCCTGGTCATCGAACCAGATCCCATTTACTTGAGGGGCAAAAGGGGAAATAAGATGAGAGCAGTCGATCACTTCCCCGGTAAAGATGGCATGGGAACTGAAAGGGTTTTCTTTGTTGCTCGGCTTATCCCCGGGCAGCGGAATCTTACCACTCTCAATCAGATCATGGATAATGTGCTTCAGTTTCCAACACTTCTCGGTATCGTGCCCATTGCCTCTATGGTATTGGCAGTGGGCTTGGGCGTCATAATTCTTGGAAAGCCTATGGATCGGGACTTCCGGAGATGGGCCTATTGGTTGAATTAGACCCTTGGACGATAACCTTTGTAGGGCATAAGCGTACATAGTGCCTATGTCGGTGAATACCCAAGGTGGGGTATTCTTCTGGGATGATGCATCTAGTAGATTAACCTCATCGAATATACCGCAGACTGCAGTCGGGGTCTTATTAGTCGAGAAAGAGGCCCCTTGGTAACCTTTGCCAGAAGCCTAAGTTAGGCCTTCCATTCGTAGGTCATCTTCAATTCTCATACCCATTTCAGTTAGGGTACTGAAATTGGGTATGACGGCATACCGGAGATGAACACGGTAGGACGGAAGCAGGTTTTTCACGAAAGCTTCCACCAGTCTTCGACCAGCTTAACACTCTCGGCTCTCCATCGTTGGAGGTATTTTGTGAAACCTTCTTTGGGCTCTTGGGCCATGACCTTCAGAGTGTGCATGGTTGTTTGGATCTTGGTATTGTCAACATAGTCCCGAGCAAACTCCGTGAACACATCGTCCCAAGTTGGGTATTTCTTGGGGTCTAGCCTGTACTACTAGGACCTTGGGTGATTTTCAAGGGAAGCAGCGAACAGATTCTTGAACATGCTCAAATCTACTCTCTTGATGTCCATAAACTCCTTGAAGGCCCGAATGTGGAGCAGTGGGTCCTCGGCCCCTTCGAACATTGGCAGGCCCGTGAGGTTGAGATTAGTGGGCTGCTTGTCTCTCACAGGAGAGTAGACATGGGAGTTCTCCATGTGGATGTTGTTGCTCCTGGAGGAATGGATCTGTGTCCTCTAGCCTATGTAACGTGCTGATTAACTAAACCATCGGACCCCCATTTGTACCGGAGTCTGGATTCACTTGCTCTAAGGCGGTCACACGAGCATTCGTAGCCACCTGATCGACCTTTGTGGCTACCAACTGAGTCTGGAAATCGGTCACCTTATTGACCAAAGTCTCCATCATAGCCTTCATGTCGTCTTTGCTTATTCCATCCTCAGCTTGGTTGAAGGTGGCCTGTCTGGAAGAATGCCACGTAGTCAGAAACCTCGGACCCAGACCTCAGAATCAAGATATCCCGACCAAGGAAAGCAGAAAGATGACTCTAGGAAGACTCGACTAGATGGGTGACGACCGGGTGATGTTATTCCCTTAGGATACGGTTATGTGGGACCGATTCCCGTTTGAAGGGAAAGCCACGTCAGACTTCCCTAGACTTTGGACTCGAGTGTCGAGACGACCTTCTTTCGTAGGGGTATGCCCTACGTAGGTTGTTCAAGCCTTTGATAAATAAGGCGGACTGGATAGGGGGTAACCCGTGATGTAGGATCGACAGAGTTTCGACGCTATAGACCTTCGACAACTTATGGAAAAACCCGACACACTGATTACGGTAGATCCTAGAATAAGGAAGGTTTTGAATGGGTTGGCTTCCTAAAATAAGGAAGGTTTTAGAAAGGCTGACTTTGTAAATTCGAGGACGGTCCTGACTTTTGAAATTGGCAACATGCCGACAAGACCAATTTTTTCGGAAAGTCGTAAGTTTTGAATTTTGAAATGGGCAGCATACCGGCTAAAAATAGGCTACTTTTGAGTCAAATCATAAGTCTAAATTTCGGCAACATTCCAAGTTTTTGAAAATTGGACATTTTGAAAAGATGCATTTTTGGAATAACGGTGTTTGAAAATGACACGGAAACCAAGTAACACATAGTCAAGCAAGCATTATGACGATAGCATGTATGCTCTACACTAAGTCTCGGTCGGTCTATATAGGGTCTATACTAGTGCGCACGGCCTTTTCGATAATCGGGACGGACTCCCTTACCAATTTGTATGAGGACATGCCGCGAAACCCATTCGAATTAGCCATGAATACCTTGACATAACCAATTTGGAATACATTGCGGTATACTGGGACGTCGGTCTTTAGTACCGGCCCGGGTAAAGTTGGGGTTATGCATGAACCGTAAAACTAACGCGCGTATTGTACTAGCCAATCGCTTTCTCCTCGAGTCTCACCCTGAAGATCTTGATGACAAGTTGTACATTAGGTATCCCCAGCGGAGTCGCCAAATTGTGGACATGACATAGGTCCACTCCGACGCAGCCACGCACAGGTTTGGGCCGCGGTATGATCTCGTGATGAAGTGATTCTCGGGTCGAAATTTGAATCGAAGTTTAAAGTCGCCATCGAACTTTATGGGAGTGCGGACCCGTTCAAACCCATTGTATACTTAGGCGTATCAAGCACGAAGCACGGCCCGCTTTAGTACTAGAGCTTGTGGGGGTCGTCCCTTTGCATAACGATACCAATGCCGAGTTATCGGGTATCGTGTATCGAATGACTCTCGTTCGCCAACTGTTTCGGGCATCCGTAAACAAAAGGTTCTGAGTAAGGGGTGAGGGTAAGAGTTGGGAAGCCCACGAAGGACACCCAACCCCGCCCGCACATAGCGGCCTCTACTAAGATATCAATTGATTTTTTTATTTGCGCGCTAGTAATACGATGAAATGATATGCAAACAACGTTTTAAACTACACATGTGAAATACGTGTTTAACTACATCGTTTAATGTATTTTGATATTTGTCAAAGTGGAATTTTGATAAACGTCATTTTAGTCATTATTTTACCCACATTTATTTACTTATTCGGGTCGATTTTGTGTGCTTAATTGATATTATAGCTCAATCTAGGTTATTATACGATATTAAGTGTTAATTAGTCGTTTTAGTTATAATTATCGTAATAATTATTATTTTCCTAGAATTTATTACTGCCTTGTCTCGTGTGTATTTTTTTAGGTACCGTCTGAAGAATGACCGAGTAAAGACGAGAAAAAAGCCAAGTTAATGAGCAAAGTGGGTTAAGACGGGTCAAGCAAAAGTCAAAGGCCAACTCGATCAGGCTGTCTTGAAATGACAATATCTCGCTCATACTACATCGAAATTAGGTAATTCAAGATGCGTTGTAAAGCTACGTTCGAGACCTAAAAGTTTTTAGAAGGGAGGAAGACTCAATTCCCTTAGATCGTGGGTCATAATCGAGCTACAAGGCGGCAACTATTGAATCGAAGTGAAGATCGGGTCCAAAACACCAATAGCTGGCCCATTATGAAGAGAAAAAGAATTAGAGGGCTGTTTGGTTTTGGGCTGGGGAGCCCAAAGGCAGCATGAGGGACATGAAAAAAAGGGGAATGGAGGAGTGGACAAGGGGAGATTAGTAGAAGAGCAGCAGCACGCCCCAGGGCATGAAGGAGGAGTGTAGGACGCAAAACAAGAAGTAGGCAGAGGAGTAGCATTAGGAGTTTAGCACTAGAATTCTTTCTACTTTCTTGTTCTCCTGATTCTTTACCTAGATTATTTAAGTCTAGAATTGTTTAGGTTGTATTAGTCTAATTAGTGGGTTTAATCTAGTTTAATTAGTTTGTTTAATCCTTTTAGATTATATTCTCCTTCATTTATGCAATTCTCCATTTTCTATTTGGTACTTTCTTCTCCCTTTTTCATTATTGCTCATCTTTATTACTTATTAATTTAAGTTAATTTTATTGCTTAATTAGTTCAAAGTCTGCATCTTTACTCTTTTTTCAGGTTTAATAGTTTGATTAGATTAATGGGTAGTTTAATTAATTTGGTTTTAATCATGTTTGAGTAGTTAATTTCTAGGGTCGGGGAAGACTCGGTTTGTCTCCATTGTGGGTTTTGTTGTGGGTTTACTATCTTGTCTATTATTGTTGGTGTTCTCCTTTGATTGCGATTTTTGTATGATTTACTTGTCTTGGCCGCGATGGGTGAATAGTATTTCGTCGAGCTTTCTTTGGGGTGGGTCGACCTTGTAATAAGTGCGAGAGCCCGTTATTAGGACCGTCCCGGGTAGATAGAGACTCGAGAGAGACCCTTTATCTTCCCAATTACTGACTGTAATCGACTCGTTTGTGAACTCCGACAACTCCCTTGAGACTACCTTGTTGACCTTGACCCTAGTCCTTTTTATCGTATTCATTTTATTTGTTTGTTTGATTCTCTTTGCTCATTAGTTATACCTCTCTTTAAACCAAAATTTCTCTTCTTTTGACTAATACCTTAGCTAGACCGAGACTCTTATTTTACTAGACCGTCCCTGTGGAATTCGACCCGACTTACCCTCCACTACCCAAGTTTAGGATTAGTTGGTTTTCAATTTGATCGACCGGGATTCGCGACAAATCCTGTCCGTCAAATTTAGCATGCGATGTTCATTTAAAAGCGATAAATGGCAAACATCGAAAATAGAAAACTTGTAAATAAATTACAAATTACACGGGCGGAAATACAACCCGGAATTCACAATACAACAAGCAATAAAGTCAGGGATTAGCAACGGTAATCATAGACTATAAACGGACTCGTAAATAGAAAATGTAATCGAAACCGTAAATCAAATAAACGGATGAACTGATCAGTTACACATTGCATTGTATATTGATCGGAGGAGGAAGGCATTCGCGTATGGGTCCGGAATGTGATGCTAGCTCGATCCCGGGCCTTGAAGTCTTGTCCCGACTAATCATAGTGAAATGAGGATGTCTCAACTAATCACATATCGGACACGACTAAAGACTCATCGATACTAGACTAGTTATACAAGACGTCACTCAAAGTCGCAAATCAAATGCTATAGCATGTATAGGTTTTAGAAGACGGATACGTGATTGATTAGATACGCATCGCGTTAGAGTAGTAAATATGACTCGACCGAACCTTATGTCGTCTTAAGGGACCTCGTTGGAGATTCACAGAGGTCACATGATCGAGTTATTTGAGGGACTCGATCGAGTGCCACATGACGGAACTCCTTGCCTGTTTTTGAGGATGCCCCCTGTAACGGGTAAAGGGCTTGCTCGAAATGACCCATTTCATGATTTTGATCGAATGTAGTCAAATTAATTATGAATATTGATCCCTTCGTACTATGATATTGTGTCCGGGTCATACGATCCATACGATGATCGTGTTTACGTCATTGGATTTCACACTAACTCGATCTTCGTTGACTCGTTATGAACGATATTTGACTATACAGTCGACATCAGATATTTTAGAGTGATATTGACGATATATATAAAAATGTATATGCGAAGGAGCATTCCTTGATTGCGCCATGTCGTTACGAATATCAATCCCTCCGTTTCGCGATGTCACTTATCAGATCTCGAGGATCGTATGACAATCGGATTGACATCGTTAGGTTCCGTATTGACTTTGAATTTGATAACTCGTGATGAACGATGTTCGACTATAGAGTCGACATCAAACATTAGGAGTAATATTTTGAAAATGGGATCGAATGCGCTCGATAACGAATAATCTGGCGGTTATGCGTACGCCATAAGGTGCCCTAACCTTTAAGTGCCTAGGGCGGCGCGCCATGAAGCGTGCCACCTCCAGTATGACTTGCTCGGAGGATTATACGGACTTTAGGCGGCTTTTTATTGTCGATCATATTCGATCGGGGACTCGATCACAAAATTGGGTCCTTTGCATTTCGATATCGTAGTTTGGCTTTTGAAGCCTACGATAATCGAGTTAGTGTCTTCGGACATTTGCTCGAGTCGGTTTTGAAAATAGTTTTGTTATATCATAGTATACACAGTATTGTATATGAACGATATGTAAAATATGATAAATAAAAGTTAGATAGTTAGTAAACGATAATAAAATGTTAGATCGCAAAAAGTAAAAGTTAGTAACGAGAATTAAAGAGTTAGTGATGTTAGTATAGTTAGTATACAATAATGTAAATGTTAGTATACCAAAATCGAAAAGGTTAGAGATTATAAAACGGGGTTTTGACACCCTCAACCTACATGTTAATAGTCTCGTGAATAGGCTCGTGTAGTAGCATCGAAATCACGGGAGCGATATAAGATATGTAGGGTTTGATTAGGGAGAGTATGCTCTCAGTTTTTGATGAGTTTTGATCTTAGTAATGGGTTGTATGTGTGTGAGTATGAGGGACTCTAAGATGGTGTAAAATGAGGGTTCCAAGAGTGAGAAAAAAAGAGATCCCCAAATGTGGAGTGAAGGGATGTATTTATAGATTTTACCCCCCGGCTAGGGGTAGCTCGATCGAGTGTCCCTATGTGCACTCGATCGAGTGGCCTTGAAAATGGTGCCTGGTCATTTTTTGGGGGTGCACTCGATCGAGTGGCCCTATGGCACTCGATCGAGTGCCCTCAGACGGGTGAGAGGAATCCAGGTTCGTTTATGGTAAGATTTGATTTCATTGATTGATTTCATTGGTTTGTTTTGATTTGATTCGCTTTGTACCTGGACGCAGTGCAAGGTTTGTTTTGTTCTCGGGTTTTCGACTTTGACCGATTTTGGCTTGGTCGCAAAAGATGTTTTTGCCCCTAGTGACGGTTTTGGCTAAAATTAGCTTTATTTTATTGGAAACGACCCACTGAGTCTGAATTTGAGGTTGATTTTGGGAGATTCACACTCCGCTAACTGCCCACGATGGATACTATGGATTCTGAGACCGTATTTGAGAGTATTATTGCATGTTAGCGTCCGATCATCATCGGGTGTTTTGTTGGAGACCGCTATAGACACAAGCATGCAAAATGTGGGTGTCTACAGCGTGTTTGAGGATTTATTGCACTCGCCCAACCTCTGTCTACTTGTGATATTTTAAACATGTTTGTGTGATCATTTTGAGGTTTCTGTATCCGAAATTTTTCCTTTGGTGGATTTTGTTTAGAGTTCCTCACTTGAGCACCATGGAATATACTTCTTGTTTAAACCGAGTGATGACTTGTGATATTGGAGCCTTATTGATTACGGGTTTAGTTGTGTTTTGATAACCCTTAAAATCTTAATTAGTGAGATTGGATTCTAAACTTTTTTATGGATTCTTACCGCGTTGATTGAATATGTAAGATTTTGTACTAGAGATTGTGGTAGTTGATAATCTTGGAAGTTGTAGATAGACTCGATATTGTTTGACGGAATTAGGAACCTGAGTTTCGTGGGAATCATACTAGGAATCCCGATATAGTTAATTTCTTCTATAATCCTTGAGAGCTCTGTCCCACTCTCAATTTCGTTCTCCCCTCTAGTTCTCTTGAATTATTTACTGCAGCATCTCCAATTCCTTCGACCCTTATCGAGTTTGAAAACTTTTATTTTGATTTGTCGTTTACCCTTGTTTTATTTATCCGTTAACCTGAAACTCACTAATTTATGAAAAGTCTGACTAATTTAAAATTTTGGGTTATCGTGAAATTTTAACATTTTGAGGTATAATTTAAAATTTTGAAACTCCCCGTTTTATAAAAAACATTGTCTAACTTAAACTTTTTGGATATCGTGGAATTTAACATTTTTGAGTCATAAATGTCGAAACTTTACATTTTATTTTGTTTTGTTCTTGGTTGTCATTTATAATTAGTCCTGTTTCAAAACACATTATTAATACATTTCGAATTGTTTCAAATTTTGATTTTCAAGCGATCGAAATTTTAAGAAAACTTTCATAATTGCAAATAACTTGATTTCTATATGGTTATTATGTAAAATGGTTTGACATTTTCGAAATATTTTCGTATGTTCAAGTTTTCATTTTATTGTTGTTGGACTTTTGGATCTGTTACTGGAAACATCTGATGACTAGTTCGAGATTTCTCAATGCTAAGCTTGATTTCTCAGAATTTGATTTTGCTTTGTTTTTAAAACGAAATATCATCGAATTTATTAATCAAAAAGTTTTACCGTTGCTTTGAAAATGTTCAGGTACTCTCTCACTCTTGAGTACGTTTACAAATATTATTTTTCGCCGTTATTTGATCAAATAACTTTAACTCACGATTTTGGTAATTTAAAAGATTTTAAACCTTGGGTAGCTTAGCCTTACTCATCTTGAAATAATTTTTTGCATTCGATTTCATGTCACGTTCGAAGTTGTAAAATTTCCTTTTAAACTGAGATTTTGATACGCTTTAAGCATTCTCGTTTTGTTGCAGTCAAATAACTTTGTTTTCCCTTCTATCATTTTTGAGTTCATGTAAGTTTCGGGGACGAATATTCTTTTTAATGGGGAAGGTTCTAATATACCCTTGATTTTTGTAAATTAAAATTATATTCATATTTTATATTGTTTACTATTTAACTCGTAATTCTTAAAATTTATCATAAAACAAATCTATTTTTCAATTGTTTCAAACTCCTAAAATTTTATTTGTCTCGAAAAGTCTACTTATATATTTCAAATATAATTTTTACTTTTATTTTGTTCTACCTAATCATTTCATTCTTATCGAACTTCTGTTTCGACAATTTGATTCTAAATTCTTTTATTTAAACTCGGTTTTTTTTTTTTGTTATAACTCAAAGCTTATAATAATTAAATTTCATAGAAACATTTATTAGTTTTCTTCGAGAGATCATTCAGTTCATTTCGTCTCAAACGTTTATTTTGTCCTTGGGATTAACTTCATCTTTCCTTTAAACTAATTAATTATGCTTTGTCTCGAGTATTTATTTTGGGTAGTGCCTTTTTCTAACAAGGTTTTACTCAATCCTAACGTGGCGAGACGATATTATGCCTCTCATTTCGATCTTAGTTTACCGTTTTCTCTACAAAAACATAAATCCAAATTTAATTGAAATTCAATCTGATCGAATCTGATCACCCAACCCGTCGGCGACCACCACCACCACGCAACCACCCTCCAATTTGTTCCCTAAACCCTAATTTACTCAACCAATTGCAATTAATTAAAGAAAAGTTAGAAAAAAAATGTATAATTTAATTAGAAGACTATCGATACTTAACATGGAGCATAAAGAGGTTATAATTGAAGTTCTGGAGCTTGGACGCTACAAGTAGGACAAGCTGATTAGTGTAGTTTGTAGTGCCCATTTCGTAGTATTTTGGTCCCATTTTCCTTGTGGAATCGCTCCTTGGGAGCGGTTTAGGGGCTTCTTATGCTTTCTTTAGTTCGTTTCAGGTTCCCGAGACCGATTTGGAAGAGTTGGAGCGATTCCGACTCTATACATACACATTTTGGAGCCAACGAAGTAAAGGAACGATGACTCGATGCTTCAGAATCGACCACGAGACCTCGGGACCCAATCCCGAGCCTCCGAGACCCGATCCCAAGTCCCGAGAATCGATGAGAAGCTCATGTGAAGCAAGGAGGAACCAAAAGGGTCATATTGGAGGCCTACAAGACTCATCCCCGACGGGTATGCACCTCATCCCGTCGGGGATGAAGTGCACTTTGGAGGGTGCCACTGCCAGGCCGTCCCGACCGGGACCAACCCGTCCCGGTCGGGATGGTGGGTCCGTCCCGGTCGGGACCAAAGGGCTGTAGTCCGCATTTCTTTCTTTCTTCTCCCTTCCATTTGTAACCCTATAAATACTTCCCTCTTGATTTGTTTATGGATCCTACATTAGTTTAGCCTCTCTTAAGCCTCTCTACAACATAAAAAACCCTAGATTTAGTTCTTCATATTAGTTTGAATCTCTCATTAATCCTTAGTTAATCTTAGTTAATCCTAGTTAATTAGTGCTTGTATTAAGAAGATACTTGAAGACTTCTCCAAGATTGACAACCTTGGGATTATTTGGGTTTCTCTTTTATGCAAGATTTCATCTTTTCCTTCATCTAGTGTTGGTATAATCTTTCTTTTCTCTTGTTTATTGTTATTGAATCAAGTTTGAATCTTTACTTAGTGTTTGTTGTTATTGTTTATATTGTTCTTGATGATGAATGTTTGGATTGTGAAGTTGTTTTATCCTTTCATTGTTGTAGTTAGTTTGACCATGAGTGAGTAGTTTATTTGTGGGTTAATAGGGGGATTAAGGGTAGATTATGGGTGATTAGGGTTTGATTGGGGGTAAAGGGTGATTCTTTATTGTTAGTCACACATTTGGCACACCATGTGTTTGTTGATATGCTTGTATGGGTTGTAGTGGCCATGCTTCTCATGCTAGTCTTCTTCTACTCATTGTTTGCTTTGTGTGTGGTTATGTTGAGCATAGTCATCGACATCGGTTTAAGTTGCGATTGCCCGGACCGAACCTAGCAATTAGGAGGCACCTACATCCTTAATCAACCCAAGTCACCCTACTACACTTATGAACCCGACCTAACCCACTCCCTCTTTTCCATATTTGATTCTTCTTGTTAGTTAATCATCATTTATTTAGGTTGTTAGTAGTTGGATCATTAGCATTGTTTAGCATTTCTCTTAGTTTGCTAGTTGGCTTGTGTTTAGTTAGTATTTGATAGTCTTGTTCATCATAGCTCATCATTAGTCTACTTTCTCCTCCACTCATCTTAATTCATCAATTATTAGCTCTTTGTGTTTGTTTGGTAGCATAGTCTTGTTTTAGGCCGATTTAGTCTAAACCTTGCAATACCGTCTCCGTGGACACGACCCGACTTACCCTAACTACCGTTAGGTGCTAGTTGGTTGAATAATTGGTGGCGGGATCCACGACAAATCCTACCATCACAAGCTTATCGAGGAATTTTAATAAGGTAGTTTTAGGATGTTACTCGGTATTATATCGTGTGTTGAGTAGTAGCATCTAGTATATATTTTACCTTCGATTTTCTAATTTTAACTACATATTATTTGCTAAACGTATAATTTTAAATAGTGTACCTTATCAATGTTTTACAACTATTCGATATTGTTTTAAAAATCGTTAGTAATTTTTTTTTGTAAAGGGTAAGAATTATATTGATATAAGAACGTTTTCAACTTACAAACCTCAACTCACAATTGCTCTTCTAAATGCAACATAATAACCAAACTTAATTACATATTCGATAAAAACTTCTCTTGTCTACACTCGGGATCCTTGCGCCAAAGCCCCTGAATCTTTCGCGGACTTCCATCTTTACTCATTGCAGCACCACAGCTGGTCGATGTACACAATGCTCAAACCTGCAAATATTTCGCTCCATCCAGATTATATAAATCAAGGCTAATAAACCAGCAATCACTATTTGCTTCCATAACAAAGACCTGGGTTTCCAATTTTTGCACCAATCCAACAGGTCCCCTGTTACTCCTTGCACTCCCAACCATTCGAGTGTCATCTCCAAGCTTGTGTTACTGAGTTTGAATCGAAAGAAAAGGTGGTCATGAGATTCGGGTTGCTCCATACTTAGCACGCACATAGGGTCAATACTTAGGCCAAAACGAACCAGCCTGTCAGCTGTAAGCAGCTGCAGCTAGGCAAAGAGCCAAGTGATGAACGAGTGCTTATGTTTATTCATTCGATTCCAAACCACTACATGCCACTCTACATCATGCTGTTCTCCTCGAAGCCATTTATACCCCGTAGCTACAGTGTATTGTCCATCCGGCACTAGCCAATCATCCCCCATATAACCTGCTTTAAATACCTCCTTTACTTGTCATATCTTTCTCCAAGTCCAACTACAAGAGTAAGAAGGTTTATAATTTTGCCAATGCTGTCCTTTCAAATAAAGTGCATTAACCCATCGAACCCAAAGGTGGTCAACCTTGTTAACAATCCACCAAGTATACTTTCCAATGTTGGCCTTATTCCAAGTGACCCCATCAAGAATTCCAAGCCCCCCATGTCTCTTGGCTTTACAACATGTATTCCAATCAACAAGGGGTACTTTCTCATAGTTAGCTTGCCCATTCCATAGATAATTCCTACATATTGCGGTTATCCTCCTCATCACACCACTAGGTAGGAGAAAAATCCGAGCCCAATATGCCTGAATGTGTGACAGTACCGCTTTAACCAGTACAAGTCGCCCGACATAGCTTAACTTCCTCGAGCCCCATCCTCTTATTCGGTCCACCATCTTCTCAATCAGTCTATTGGAGTCCCCAGGTGACACTCTCTTGTATGATATGGGGATGCCAAGGTACCTAAATGGAAAGGCACCTCGTCGTAACTCAGTCATACGTAAAAGTTGTGCAGCAGTAGCATCAGGAATACCATTCATAAGAATCTCAGATTCTCCCTGATTGATGATCAGTCCAGACGCATCTGAGAAAGTTCGAAAAGATTTTAGCAGAATCCTTACTGAGCTGGTGTCCCCTCGACAGAAGAGTAAGATGTCATCCGCGAAACCAAGGTGGTTGAGTTTCACTTGTCTGCACAACGGATGAAACTTAAAACCATCACACACAGCTGTAGCATCCAGCAATCGAGTCAGATATTCAAAGCAAAGCGTAAAGATAATCGGCGACATTGGGTCACCTTGTCGAATCCCACGCTTCCCTTGAAAAAATCCAAACTGAGCCCCATTCAAAGATAATGTGTATGACGGAGTCGAGATGCATTCCATTATCCAATGACTCCTTATAGTTGAGAAGTTCAAACCTTCAAGCATCTGTTTGATAAAACTCCATTCCACCGAGTCATATGCCTTGCTAAGGTAAATTTTCATAATATATCTTGGGGAACAACTTCTCCTATTATATAACCTCACTATATCTTGACAAATGAGGATATTATCTACAATGTCCCGCCCTTTTATAAAAGCGCTTTGATTATGACTCACAAGAGAAGGAACTTCCTCCATCAGCCGGCGGCAAATAATCTTGGTGATACATTTATATAGCACATTACAACAAGCAATGGGTCTATAGTCACAAACATTCTCCGCTCTTTCTTTCTTAGGTATTAACGTAATAATCGTGGAGTTCACTTGTTTCAAGAGCTTTTCACTCCTAAAGAAGTCCCTGACTGCCTCTATAAATAACCCACTACCGGGAAGGCATCCCTAAAGAAGTCACTCGAGAAGCCATCTGGGCCCGGGGCCTTGTTAGAAGGAATAGAGAATAGAGCATGTTTAATTTCCTCATCTGTTACATCTCTACTCATTCTTGTAGCTCTTTCCATTTCCAAAGTCCTTCCTCGACGAACTATGTTCAAATTGACACCAACAGTTTCACGAGTTGTCCGAAGCACCCTTTCAAAATGTTTTGAGAAAGCTTGCTCAATATCCTTTGGATTCGACCATATTTCACCATCAGCATCTTTAATTTGGAACACCATATTGTGTGCCCTTCTCCCTTTAATAACACTATGAAAGTATGAAGTGTTATCGTCACCCTCATCCACCCAGTTACTTTTAGCCTTTTGAGCAAGGAAACTTCTTCTAGCTTCATCAAGTGTGCGGTATGCTTCTGCTGCAGTTTTCTCAATCGTTTGGAGGTTGATATCAGATGGGTCTCTATGTAATTGTTGCTGAACTGCAGCAAGATGCTGCAGGGCGACATCTGCTGTATGTTCAATGTTATGGAAATTATCCCTATTAAGCTGCTTCAACGGCCTCTTGAGACTCGTTAATTTTTTCACAACTTGATACATTAGGTTACCATTTATCTCCTTAGTCCACCAACGATTTATGATTGATAAAAAGGATTCATCCTTCCCCCACATATTGAAATACTTGAAGGACCCCTTCCTCCTTTGATCTTCCTTCCAAAGGTCAATTAGACATGGGCAATGATCATAAAGACCTTCAGGTAGGAACTGTATATGTCCATTAGGCATTCTCGTTACCCACTCATCATTCCCAAGAACTCGATCAATCCTACTAAACACCCAATCTCCAGGTTCATGTTTATTGTTCCACGTGAAAAAAACACCACTAGCTGGCAAGTCCCTCACTTCACATTCATCAAAGCAACACTGAAACTTAAGTGTTTCAGCCAAAGAGACCACAGATCCAATCCTCTCATCAGTAGCTAGAATATTATTAAAGTCCCCCGCCACAAACCACGGCCCACTGACCCGCCTTCTCATTACACATAGTGATTCCCATAAGGGACTTTTGTCAACCATCCTATTCTTGCCATACACAATTGAAAACCACCGTCTTATATTTTTAGGTAAGTAACTCACATAAGTATGTATAACTTGCTCCTTCTTCTGAATAACATCCACTTTATAAACTTTATGCAGCCACATAATCCATATTCGCCCTCCATCTATTACATCATTATTAGTAACCAGCTCCCATTGATCACCTAGTCCCTTATGAACTTTATTAATAGAAGGACTTATAACTCTAGTTTCTAACAATTCATACAACCCTATCTTATTGTTATGCAAGAACCCTATCTCTCGCTGTTTATTTGGGTTGTTTATTCCTCTCACATTTCAAAATCCCAAGTTAGCCATGATTATGAGTCTCCAAATCATGGCCACCTATCTGATTTTGTTCAACATTCACTATTAGTCCATTACTTTCGTGAAGTGTAGAGTTGAGAGCATCATAAAACGAATTTCCCACTAAACATGATCCACCTCTTGGCTGTTGAGTAATCCTTGTCACAATTCTAGCTGGAGTAACACTGTTAATTGGTCCTTGTACTGGTAGTGGAGTAATCATCTCTTCTTGTATCATAGACAATAAAGGCTGACTGGGCTGTATTGTTACTGGGCGCCATACCTTGGTAGTCTTTTTCACTTCTTTCTTGCAATTCTTGGCCTCATGTCCAACCCATGGCACTTGGTACATTGACAAGGATTCCATTCATAATGAACATTCAATGTATGCAAAGAATCAAGTTCATCATGGAAAGTAATAGTGTCAGGCAGTTCCGCACCAAAATTTACCTCACCATGACCCTAACATACCCAATGAAGTTCTTCTCCTTGGTTGCAACATCAGTCTGCACAGGTTTGCCAACTAGCGCAGCAATTTTCAACAAGGCATTGCCCCAGAATTTTAGGTTTAGACCATAGAAACGAATCCAGATTGGTACAATGTCTAACCCTTCCTTCGCAAGTTTACTCGATGGGGTCCATTTCTTGACAACAAGAGGTTTGCTATCAAAGAACAGATGCCCCATCGATATAACTTGCTCCAGCTTCTCCTGAGTTTTGAATTTGACAATGGCAACCCCATAAACGAAATTTTCTCAATTTCATTCTCAGTCCATACTCTCTTCAAGAAACTCTTCATGACATGCCAAGGTGGGTTCGCTCCTAACACATAATAAATTACAGAATTAGTCCAATATTCAATCTCACCTTTAACATCCTCATGTGTAAGGCGCAGTCCCCCTGAACTCTCTCCAATGCAATGCCTCCCTGTGATCTCCTTCCAACCCAACTGGGAACCCACCAGATTATCCAAATCCTGCTGATTGAAAGCAGTAGTATCATCGTCAGAGAGCAAGACCTCCTCAATCAGCTCCTCTTCATCAATCTGGGTTTGTTTTTTACCATTATCATGTATATATGAATTCCTCTCCTCACTATATCCTTTATTATTTTATTTATTACTATTAGTTTTTGTAGAATTATTATTGTAATGTCTAGTATTTTGTTTTTTGTGCGATATACTAGTCCTAGATTTGCCTTTCTTGGATCTTGCCATTGCTGAAAACAAGGAAGGTTTTTCTAGGGTTTTCTCTCTCTATTATTAATGATCGTTATAATATTTTGTTGTTTATCGTCACATTAGTAGCTAAATAATATCGATTTCATAATTTCGTAATATTTCATCAATTTATTATTTTTAACTCAAAATCGTATTTTAGTTTTATAATAGAGGTTTGAGGACTTATTCATTAAATTAATTTTTTTTACGACTTATATTAATATATGAGAAAAATAGTCGTTTAGTTTAAAATACATTTTTAGTCGAGACTATTTTCACTAATAATTTCTCATTTCTTTACGATTGATTATTTTACTAAAATCCGTATTATGTATTAATAAAATCTATTTGCTAAAAATAATTTGAAAGCTTTGTAAAATCTCATTTCATTTATAAAATTCGGCGACTCATTGGATTTTGATACGAAGTGTCATTTTCATAGAACATTTCTTTTCTAAAATTTATCGTTTCAACTCGATTTTCCTAAATATTTATAAAGGACTACAAATATTTATAATAACTTGTTATATTTGATTTATATTTTTAGTAACGAATTTTAAATATATTAAGTTACGATAAAAACGATATTAATAAAATGTTCGTTTTGCTAGAAATGCTTTTTGGTACATTTAATTTATTTTAAAAATTTACGTATTTTCTATTAGAATATTTATGTTTCTAAAATTGGTATGTTTCTATTTACAGAATGTTTCCATTTAATATAAATTGTTTACTTCCTTTATCTTCATATTATTTACAATGATTATCTCATTTGAATATCGATAATGGCTTTTTTGGAGTTATCGAATAAGAACAAGTGTGGGGTTTAGAGTAATATATTCTGGGTATACATTTTTGCCATCAATTGAAAGCCTGGTGTGTCTATATGCGGCACATTGGTTGTTGAACTGAGCATGGTTTGTGCTCAAGAGTGTGTGTACATTTTAACCTTAAGCTCGTACCTCGCATGTAAGACGCCGACGGGTTGAACTCGACATGGTCTGTGTTCAGGAGGCGTGTGCATATTTACTTAAGCCAGGACCTCGCATTCATAATTCGGCGTCCTATTATAGTTGAGTTGTCTGGTTAGAAACTGAAGTCTAATTTGTTTGGACTAGGTTCTTCAAACTAGTTTTAGTATTATCCTGATGAAAGTCTGTCCTTCTACAATTAACATCTCCTAAACGTCATTTTTGAATATTATTATTTTAATTTGTTTTGGTTTGCAGGTTGACAATTATTTTAAGTTTTCTCCGAGAACTTATTTTTAATATATCATTTTTATGGTTTTCAGTTTAACTATTTTGATATAGTAATACTATTATTTTCCATATGATATATAATATGGCTGGGAGAACATCTGAGTTACTCCCTATTGACGTGGCTGTTATGTTTATAACATGACAGGTATTTGCTGCTGGGTTTTGGGTGTGAGCTAGCGAGTAGCGTAGATACTACTCTATCTTTATATGGTACTTCAGGATTTGCATAAACCTTTTTAGGGAATTTTTATTTTAGCCCTTTTGTAAAAAGTGACCTTTGTATCAACTGATCATTTCTTTTAAATAGAATATAGTTTGTCAGTGTGTTTTAATTCCAACGCTACAGTGTTTCCGCCACTGTACTGCGTTAGAATTTATAGGGGATAATAGTATTACTATATCCAAATAGTTAAAATAGTTTGAATCATGGCTATAGTTGCCACAATGGTCACATTGAGGCTCCCATGGTTGCTCTTGTTTAGGTAGGGACAATTGTCTTGTTGGAGGATTGTCTTGAACTTGATACAAACCCCTAGGCATTGGTTTAGAATGCATGACATCCATTCTTTTGGTCAACTCTTCTAATTTTGCCTCAAGCTTTGCTTCATTACCTCTTGAGGAATTTCCATCAATTTTCTTCCTTGCATCCCTTGATTGGCCAGTTCTAGAGTCACTTCTCGCCATGTTTTCAATAAGGGCCTTGGAAGCTTCATCGGTCAAACAGGAAAAGTCTCCCCTGACGGCTGAATTAAGATTTTCCTTAGTCCTTGAAGAGAGAGTGTTGTAAAAAGTTTGAGTTGTGAGCCAATTGGGGATACCGTGAGAGGACACTTTCGAAGAAGGTTCCGAAATCGTTCCCATGGTTCGCTTAAGCTCTTAAATCCATCTTGCTTAAATGTTTGAATTTCCAAGGTATTAATTTCTCTTTGACGGAGGATAACTTTCTCCAAAAATGCATTAGAAAGTTGGGCCAATGATGTAAAAGTGTTATCCGGATGGTTATGAAGCCATCTTCTAGCTCCATCTCTTAAAGTCTTAGGAAATAAAAGTTAGTGAAGTTGACATGATGATAACCCACTTAATTGGGCTCCGACTAATTTCTCCTTAAACGAGGTTATATGTTCTTGGGCATCCTCTTGAGAAAAACCATGGAATATATCTTGTTGAACCGCATTTTTAAGAGAAGTTTTATGCTCGTATTCATTGGAATCACCCCAAAGTCGATCGGTGAAGTGGTCTCTCAGTGGGTTAGTTGAGAATGGGATCCTAGAGTTGCCATAGGTTGTGGTGGTGGTATTTGAATTAGAGGACTTTATTGATGTGGTGGTGTTTGATTGAATGAGGTTTCAATTTGAATATTTCTTGGAGGTGGTGTATTTGGTGAAGCTGTAGAAGGTGTGAAAGGTGAATATGTGAAGGATGGTGAGGGTGGTGAAATAGGATTTTGATGTGAAGGAGATAGAGAAGGGTGTGGTATGATGGTTGTAGAACCATTTTCCTCGGAACCTTAACGCTCTTCTTTCCGGCCCCGAATCGAACAAAAAAGGTAATAACATGTCTCTGGGCATAAAATTCAAAAAACGGTAAGACTCCTAGCGTACTAGGAAAGGGAAAAATAAAATGGAAGCTAAAATCAAACACAAATATTCTAAAACTCGATTAACTAGTCACTGTCCCCTGCATGCCAAATCGTCGCACATTTAACATAATCAAACTATGAACTCAAACAAACAACTACGTAATGTAATAGTAAGTCGAGGTTAATCCACAGGGATGAAAATGTAAGCTAACGAGTTTAGCACTAGATATGTTTGGGGTCTTTTAGGGGGTGTCTTGGGAGAAGACTAGACTAATGATAGCTAAATTAAAGAAGATAAAATCTATGGAAGAAAAACATTAGGGGGGGCCGGGGAATCAAAATCTGGGATACACGAATCAAGGAGTCTAGAAAATAATGCACAATTGATAAGGAATGAGACACCGTTAAGATTCTTAATTCTACCTCGCTTTAGCCCACTTTCGTGATGAGAAAGCTAAATTTCTAACTGGAATTACCCAAATCCCGAGTTTCCCCATATTGATTCGGGTGAGCAAGTAACTAGATCGGCCTAACATAGTCAACGTAAACACAACAATTCCAAGCTAGACAAATCAATTTAATGACAATGATTTTCACCACACCTCAATTCAAACACCCAAATTCGTCCTCCCCTAACTCCTTAACAAGAAATTCACTCACTAATCATGGTGAAATTGACAAAAACAATAACCAAGGGGATTAGGTTAAGGCAAAGCATAATGACAAAAATAAATGAGAATAATTTCTAACACAAGATGGAGAGAATAAAACTAAGAACTAATTCTACTAAGCAAGACAAGAACAAAGTAAGAAAAATCAAAGAAAATGATAAACTAAGAATGAAACTAAAGAAAAAACTAATTAGATAGGAGAGAGAAGAAGAGAAAAGTATCAATAATGGAGAAATTCAACGTGAAGAAGATGAAATTGGATCAAAGAAATGAACTTTGAAGAAGAAACCCAAGGATTTTGTCACTAAATCCTTTAAAAACCCTCTAAATCTTCTAATTAGATTTAGAATTCCTTAATATGAGATTAATTTCTAAGAGAATAGAGTGAAATAAGCATACAGTTGGAGATCTACTATAATGAGGCACTCTTTGGGAAAATTATGTTTAGACTATATATACTAAATTGCTTAATTGATTATTAAAACAAAGTCCAATTCTAATTATTGCTCTTCAGATGGAACTTTGCCTTATGGATCTTCAGAGGTTGAAACTTCGCTCCGCGGATTTCTGCATTCCACTTAATTTAGCGTCGAGCGAAACTTCGCCCGTTGGTTTCGCCCGATGAACTTTTTTTCTCAATTTCAAAATCTGGGACGACAATACCGTTGGGCAAAATTTCGACCGACGGGTAAAAGTTCGCCCGGTCATTTCGTCTGGTAAAGATCTTCTGGGTGGCAGAAATATCGTCGGACAAAATTTCGCCCGACGGGTTAAAGTTTCGTCCTTTTTCTCATAGTTCCACTCTTTGTTGCTTGAACTTTTGCTTTATGACATGCTTTAGACGATATTCCGCTCCCTCGTGTCCATGTAAGATCGAACATGTTCTCGGAAAATTGATTCCTATAAAAATAATAGGAAAACTACTCAAAAATACGTAAAATGCACAAGAAAGGTCACTAGAGTGAAAAGACTCCAATAAAGCGGTAATCGCACATAATTCTCACAAAAGCGATAGTAAAACGGGACTAAATGGGTGGAAAAGTGGGCCTAATTTGGCGCACATCATATGTACATGACATACTTCTCTAAATAAATGATATTTGGTTGTTTTAGTCTATAAGACTTTATTTATCAGTTACTCGTGTGATGAGTAGGTACTAATCTGGTGAGTGTCACTAGACTGTTGTCTAAAGATTATTCCTATGTGCTTAAGAAGAAAAAAGCGGATTTTTTTTTGGTAAAATGTGAGATTTATTAATTATAGTAACAACATATACAAAGTATTCATACCTTGATCATAAAACTGATAAAGCAAACAACACAGCTGATACAAAGTAAAATGTGAGATTTATTAATTATAGCAAACCACAGAGAGATTGATGAATATTGCAAATTATCTATAGTCGTTTCTAAACTATTCTAATTCTGTTTTGTTTGATTTGTTAGCTAAACTAATACGAGAATGTAAATTAACGATGTTCTAATAATATTAAAGAGATCTAGGGCTTTCTGGTTCACTATGGAATTGAATTGGGTTAAGTTAATTAATCATTCAATCAATCAATCACAGTTATTTAAGTCAGTCTTTTGGATCTTATGTCAACCTTATGATAGATTCTGACGGGCTCTCGCAATTATCAAATTATCTTACCCACTTACTTGTAAGTCTACCCTTACCGTACTTTCGATCTTAGGTTTGGGTTCCTAAACATTCAACTAGTTCAACATTTCAAACTAATCATACAATGATACAAGACAAGTAGTAAGGCAATAACATATGAATGATGAATCAAATAACTATTCAAGCTAATATCCTCAATTTAATTAACATAGACATCCTTCAACCGTAGATGAATTATTTAGCTACTCATAACGAAAAATAAAACAATAAAGCTTACGGTTTACACTCGTCACTCCATAGGGCAATATTGTGAGTTTATGTAAAATCGGAAAGACAAAACACTCACCTAACTGCGACTTATAAGAACATGCATGCAATCTAACATGATGCCAATTTCTACCAACCGTACATACACATTCAACTGGACCAAGACATACATATATTGAGGATTTACATATGGTATAAAGTGAGGTTAATTGAGTAAGAAGGGGCAAAACAATTTTGGATATGTGGAGGTAAAAGCCAAGCTAGTACAACCATAACCAACACTATACTCATTCCATTCTTTCCCAACTTCAATCAAAGGAATCGGAAGTAGTACCAAGCACCTCATTAACACAACTTATCATAACCGGCTTCGTACCATCAACTACGAAAATATAGAAATCAATTCTTTTCTCATAGCAAAAATACATTCCTCTTCTTGTTTCACTTCAAAAAAAAATCAACTATCTCCTCCTCTCTTTTTCTCACTTTCTCATTGATTTTTCTTTTCTTTTGAATTCATCATTTTTTTTCAATTCCCTTCTCCAAACAATAAGATATGGTACCAAATTTCACCCGAAAAAATAATTCCATCTAGTTAACCGAACTAGCTTGACTAGGCTTGGCAAATATGACATGTGGTTAACAAACGGGTCAAGTTATGGCTATGTGAAGTTCATGGGAATTAGATAAAAGAAAGGGAATTGCTTCTACATGTGTCAAAATCACAAACCGAATGCATACAGGTATTAAGAGACGAATGTCATGCATATGCAATTTGATGTTACATGTCTCATAAGGAGTGCTACTCTCAACCTATACGAAACAAATCATGGATGTTATCAGTTTAAGGCTCTAAGTCCCACAATATAAGTAGTTTACTCGATAACGGGTCAATTGACTCATTTGACATTCAAAACATAGTCGGCTACAAAGAAATACTAAACTCATATAACAAAAAAATAAGTATCATTCGCAAGAGAGAGCAAAGAACTAGGGAAAAGCATGAGACAAATGCAATGTCATCATCGCTGACATAACTCTATATTTAAAGCCCACAAAAAATTCATAAAATTATATAAAAAAATGTTTCTTTCCTTTTTTTTACTAAATAAAAAACACACAACACACAAAATATCCCCTCGAACCAAATCATACAATGTCCTCATTGTGAATCAAATTAAATAAGATAGGATAAAAATATAACGGGAAACGGAGAAAAAACAAAAGAAACTAAAAAAATAAGAGAAGAAGGATGAGGGAAGGTACCGACAATATAATGTATTGCAAATAAGTTCCCCCCAAACCAGCAACCAACCGGGGGACTAAGAATCAGACTCATACTCATCAATGTCATAATCATCTACAGCTGCCTCAGGGCTTGACACAAGATCCACGAACTCACGACCACCATGTCGGGTCTCATCAGCAAAACTAGTACCTCCATGTAGAGAAGCATCGTGGAAGGCGTATGCTTTATCATGTCCATAATAGCTGACACCATGATCAAAGTCATACTAAACTCCAAAGTTAAACTGACCTAGAGGAGGTGGACCTGTAGGTCCTCAAAATGAACTGTCAAGGCCGAACCAAGAGGGTAAGTGATCAGTCGGCTGTAACTGACCCTTCTGCTGAAGTTGTCGGAGATGCAGATAATAGGCTCGTTGTTGGTCAACGTACATCGACCGCATCAAATGGAGCATCTCCATATAACCTCAATCCATGTACTTGACAGGGGGCCGGTCGGCCGGCCTGCTCTACTTGTACTGAGGATTACGCTGATTTCTTTAAGTTGAGTAGGAGGAACATTTTTACAATCACTTATCATTTAGAAATACACTACGTGACTTTTTGCATTCCCGTGTTCTCTTCGGTTGTGTACTCAGATTCGGTAATTTTGTTTATGCAATTTCTAGGTTTTCCATTTTAATCTTCATCATTTTTCATACTAAGTTTGTTCTCAATTTCGTTGTTCTTGCTATCTTGTTAGATCCTCGTAGTCGGGATTAGTAACGTTTCGTTATTAGATTTACTACCATTTTTTTATTATGAGTTCTCTCTATTTGTTATTCGTTGTCTTATAGTTACTATGACTAACTAATCCTTTTGCTAGGGTCGAGGGAAATCGATGAGTATTTCTTAGGTTTTGTCATTTCGATACTAAACTCGTAATTATGCTAGTGCCAATTCCGCATGTTATAAAGTTTGATTAATTCGTTTAAGGCCACAACTTATTAATCTGATTTGGGAAACTCTAATTTATGTGCGAGAGCCGAGTTGGATTTAGACCACGTGCGATTTGGTAGGGAGTCTAATAAGTAGCGAAAGTCCGTTAGGTCCTTCCTAGGCTGATACAGTTTCGAGAGAATGTATTATAGCCAACTAACATGTTTACATGTTTATTGTTGTTATCACATAATCGTCGAATACTCATTGTGAACCCTTAACCCTGGATTTTCCGTTAAGTGATTTATCCGTATTTGTGTTTTCGCATGATCTAGTTTTAATCAGTAAACTACTAAACCGTTAAAAGCAATTTAGACTCGCCATATCTATTAGACTATTTGACCGTCTCCCTGTGGATTCGATACCCTACTTACCGCTAGCATCTTGTTAGTAATATTAGGATAACCTTGATTGGTGATACGTCTTTAGCCACATCAGAAGCAAAGAGAGAAACATTTGTTTACGAATCAAGCACGCACTCAATTTTAAAGTTTATGAAGCAATTTGTTGCTTATAAAACTAACAGTTTACCTTAATTGAGAGAAAGTAAATTGATCATATGCTTGTAATAACCGATACAATTGTTGTTTATCCCGAGACCTCCTTTACAACAAGATCATATTGTTATTATTTATATAAGACGCATGAGCGAGTGGTCTTAGTACTTTTTGAGGTGTTTGGTTTAATGTGAGTTATTTTGATAATTGATATATGTATGACGTATTGTCATCTGGTTAATGTAACCGAGCTTTGTCTCTAAATAATTTACATTAATGAAATAGATCACTAAGTACGTGACTTAGTCTTGGAACTCTATTTGGATGATGTAATTATTTTGTCTCTAGTCAGGGTATTATGTTAGGACATTTGAATACTCTTAAATATCAAATGTGTGAGTTGCTTGATGACTACGTTCCTTGAGTCATAGGTATTTGGATACTAAGCCAGGCACATGGGTGTATGTTTGGGAACATGCAATAGACAGATCCGTTGTAACACCCCTAATTTATATGAATTTAAATTAAGTTAAAGTTATGTTCGTAATTCTATTTTTTATGATTTAATTTGTAATTCTTAAAATTATTATAAAACGAATTTATCGTTTAATCGTTTCAGACTCCTAAAATTCTATTTGTCCCGGAAACCATTCTTATATTTAAACATTTTTATTGCTGTCTCGATTTAATTTATACATTATCGAAAGTCTATTTCGGTGATTTAAATTCTAAATTCTTCTTATTAATTTATTTATATTTAAGCTCGAACTTCTATTTTCGGCTCGAAGTTCATTTAATTTAAATTTCGTCAAAATATTTATTACCTTTCTTTGAGAAATCAATTTAATTCACTTTAGCGAAGATTATTATTTATTGAAAAATACTATTTCATCGCCTAGTTATTTATTTCTATAAACTTTGTTTTCGTCTCGAACAATTTATCTACTCATTTTATTAGATGGTCCAATTATTAATTTTATTGATTCGATTTTGTTTCAATTTCGGGTTCGGTTAACTTGTCTCGAAACCGTGTCCGACTTGTACCTATTCGATTAATTTGTTTCTCTTTCACCCTTCTTAATTTGTGGGACCACTTGATTTCATGTTCCCACCTTATTTACGTTCAACCCCCCATCATCATTCATCTCACATTCATTTCCCCTTGCATTGACTTTCATCCACCGCTTCCCCTTATCTTTTTTCTTCTGTTTTGTTTCCACTGCCCATACAACATTTCCGCTTTCCTTTTCTTTATTCTTCACCCTTCTACCAGCCTCCGTCCTCAATTATCAGCCATCACCACCTGCGCAACCTCCCCCTCTGTTTTTCCTCTGTTCTTTTATTGTCGCTGCTGCTGCTGTTCCGTGCACGGCTGATCAGTCATCTTCGATCGGCTTTCGTCGTAAGGTACTCGCTTTCTTTTCAGTTCTTATCTGTCCGTTCTTCTTCCTCTTCTTCCTGATGCATCGGCTGCTGTCTTGTTGTTCTCGTTGTTGCGATGATGCTTGTTGTTGCTGATTCATTGCTGTTGCGTGCTGCTGTTACGTTACCATTTGATCATGCTGTAGCTGATGTTGCCCATATGCTTGATCCTCTTCTCATTCTTCTCCTTCTTTCCCTGTTTCGTTGCTACTACTACTGTCATCTACTGTTGTTTTATGCGGTTCGGTTGTCATTTTTTTCCATCTCTCGGTCCGTCTTCTTCTTTTTCATTGTTCTTCTTCTCTTCTTTTTCCTTGTCTTTTCAATCTACTCCGTTTCGGTGTTGTCGATCTATGTAATATGTTCTCGTTCTTCTTTCTCTCCTGTTCTTCTTGTCATTTCTGCTGCCGCCTTTTCGTGCTGCTATTGTTGTACTGTCGTTGAATGTTGTTGTCGATGTCCTGTTGTTCTTTATTATTGCTGCCCGTGTGCTGTTCCTGCTATTCATTTCCATCCTTTTGTTTTCCCTTCTGCTGCTGATTTTGCTCTCTTCTTCTGTTGTTGTCATTCGAGTTCAGCTGCTATTGTTCTGCCTGTTTACTTCCGTTTTGCTGCTCCTGCTCTTCTCCGTTCTCTCTTTCTTCTGCTTTTTTTCTTTTTCTTCTGTTGATGCGTCTCTCAGCTGCTGTTGCGTTTGTGCTGTTGCGTTCGTGCTTTTTCGTGTTTGTTGCTGTTCCGATTTCCCTCCTTCTTCTCCGTCTCGTTTCGTAGTCCATCCCCGCTCCTTACTTTTCTTTTCTTGTCACGTTCCGGGTCATCTCTAGTTATTTCCGACTTCTTTAATCCTGATTCCTTCGTTTATGTTTCTGTGTGCATCGGATTCCGTGGAGCCTAGAAGTAGTTTGAAGACGAATATCTGAAGGATCGAAGCTTTGGGAAATAGATGGAACGACAAGTGCTTTGTCAATTTTTGCGCCAAGGTAACTTTAGGACGTTACTCGATTTTCTATCATATGTTTGAGTAGTTGTATGTAGTAAATATTTTAACTTCGGTTTTCTAATTTTAGCTATAAATTATTGCTAATTATATTAATTTTAAATCGTATGTGTTATCAACATTTTTACACCTTTCGATATCGTTTTATAAATCGTTAGTAATTTAATAATTTACGATCGTTATAATAATTTGTTGGTTATCGTGACACTAGTAACTAAATAATGTCGATTTCATATTTCGTCATATTTCGTTAATTTATAATTTTCACTTGAAAATCGTATTTTTATATTTTAATCGAAATTTGTATATTTGTTAATAAATTAATCTTCGTTTTACGATTTATACTAATAAATGAGAAAATAGTCGATTTTGTTTTAAATATTTTTAGTCGAGACTATTTTCACTAATAATTTCCTATATGTTTCCGATTGACTATTTTTATTAAAATCCGTATTATTTATTAATAAAAGCTATTTGTCAAAATAATATAGTAATTTGAAATCTTTGTAAATTTCATTTCATTAATAATATTCGTCGACTCAATTAATTTTGATATCGTTTTTCTTAAAACATCTTTTTCTAAATTTTATTGTTTTAACTCGATTTCCCAATTATTTATAAAATACTATATATTGACTTATTATATTTTAATTATATTTTGAGTAACGAATTTAGAAATATATTAAAGTTACGATAACGACGATAATATAAAATGCCAATTTCATTAGAAATGCTATTTTAATACATTTTCACTTATTTTAATAATTTACGAATTTTCTATAACCATATTTCTATTTTAAGTAAGTTTCTAAAACTAGTAAGTTTCTATTTTTAGAAAGTTTTCCCTTTTCATCTAAAATGTTTGTTCCTTTTATCCTCATATTATTTATATGATTATATCTCTTGTATATATTGATAATGGCTGTTTTGGAGTTATGGAATAAGGACAAGTGTGAGGTTTAGAGTAATATATTCTTGGGTTTATGTTTTTGCCATCAACTATAAGACTGGTCTGTCTTTATGGGACACACTGGTTGTTGAACCGAGCATATATGGTGTTCGTGAGTGTGTGTACATTTTGACCTTAAACTCGTGCCTCGCAGTGTAAGACGCCGTCGGGTTGAACTGAGTATTTTTATGGTGCTCGGGAGGGGTGTGCATATTATCTTAAACTAGGGCCACGCATTTATAAGTCGCCGTCCTATTATGGTTGAGTAGCCTAGTTAGAGACCGAAGTTTGATTTGTTTGAACTAAGTTCTCGAAGCTAGTTTTAGTATTCTCCTAGTGAAAGTCTAGCCGTCTACACTAATCATATCCATAACGCCATTTTGAATATTTTTTTCTATTGTCGATACATTTTGGTTTGCAAGTTGACAAATGTTTCAAGTTTTCTTCTGAAAACTTGTTCTGATTTTACCGTTCCAATATTTAAGTTTTTTACGAAAGCTTATTTTTATTATATCATTTAATATTTTCCATTTTAATTATTTTGATATAGTAATACTATTATTTTTCCTTATGGTATAATATGGCTGGGAGAACGTCCGAGTTACTCCCCACTGACGTGGCTGTTATGTTTATAACATGACGGGTATTTTCTGCTGGGTTTTGGGTGTGATCTAGCGAGTAGCGTGGATCCTACTCTTTCTTCATTAATGTTGATTTATGGATTTGTACAGCCCTGTTTGTAGAATTTCCTTTTAGCCCTTTTGTAAAAAGAGGCCTTTGTATTGACTTACCATTTCTTTTAATAAGATATAGTTCGTCAGTGTGTTTTTAATCTCGACTCTACAGTGTTTCCACCAATGTATTGCGTTAGATTTTCTAGGGGATTACAGTTGGTATTAGAGCATTGTTGCTCCCGACGCTTACACCTGATTCTAGGAAAAATACCAGTAAATGATTTGAACATTAAAGAAATATTAGTAAGAGATGGGTAGAAACAAATTAAGGACTTAGCTGCTAGGTTTATATGTTCTTGTAACTCAATGATTGACATTGAATATTTGTTTTATATGTCCAAGAAGAAGATGAATGAACAAGATGCTGATATAATGCTGCTCCAGATCGGGACAAGACTTGCTTAGAACTCTCAACGCCTGCTGACTCGAGTGGACAACTTGGTGCTAAGGAAGATACAATGGTGACTCTGCGGGCCAAATTCGGTTTGCTCAAGCTACAGGTTAGATGATCAAGAGTAGATTCCTGTTCCGTGACGTTGCAGTGGATCCAGATCGAGCGACCCAAGACTTGCGTGCTAGTTCCTCTACTAGAACATGAAATAATCCTTTTAGTTCCGTCGTGAACCTTAGAGGTCCGAACTTTCCCTTCTCGCTTTAGGTCTTTACTATCTTGAATCTTTTATTCTTTTCTTCCTGCTTCTGCCTTTTCCAATTATTCTCTTATATATTCCCGTCTTCATTCTTGTGATAAATCATTGATTAATTCTCTTGTTTCACCATCTTCCCACTTGCGATTCTTGGTGTGACCGGTTCTGTCTTAGTAAACCCTGTGAGAGTTACTTTATTGATGTTTGAGGTTTAGTAAACCCTTATTACCTGGTTTGAGGATTGTGAGACTACCCTATCTTCTAAGCAAGTTAGAAATCATCGAGGATTGATTTGAGTGACAAATTGTTGATTGATGGAATTAGGATGATACTTTAGACAGTGAACCTTGGGTTATAGGTTACATGATTATAGAGAGTACTTAAAATTGAATGATATTTTGGAGTAGTAAGAGTATATCATATTTGATGGATAGCTAGTACCTAACCTAGAACCGAACTAAGTGTAACTGATAATATCACGTTTGGATTCTTACCTAATGCTTTTGGATGGATGCATCGTGAATATTTGGGATCATTGGTTGTGGTAGCATAAAAGGTTTCCATTAACGTCGTAGAAATTTTGGTTGACACAGATTACCCTTATTTCTTGTGGATTAGATCGTTGATCGTTGTTTAAGGTTGTAATCTATGAACTTTGGAGTTGAGTGGTCTAACTTGGATAAATTGTAGTTAACCTTGAAGAAGAGAAACATATTGCACAACTAGGTTGGCTTTATCGCGTTGTTTTGAGGAATACTTAATGCGAATCATTTTGATGGTTTATAGTTCAAAACCCTTAGACCAACGAGATAGTGGCTTCGTTGAGTTAATAAATATTTTGGTGGTTTCACTGATCCAATATGAAATTTGGTGGATTTTTTAGAAATCTTAGCCCAATGACGTGTTTGAAGATGTGAGTGTTTTGAGCCATTACCTGGAGGTCTGACCGTGTTTGAGGATTTGTCGTACTTTCCCAACTTATGTACTTGTGGCATTATAATGTGTTGGTGATTGTTTTTGAGGATTACGTACCCGCACATTGTTAAATTGGTGGATCTTGTTTAGTGTTCCTTACTCGAGAAATTTGGAGTATCCCTCGAGTTCAACCTTATGAGCTTTGTATTTGGCAGCTTGTTCGATTCCGCGTTTGGTGTTTTGATAATCGTTGGAATTTAATTGATGAGATTAGATTCGAATACATTTGTGGATTGTATCATGTTGTTTGAACGATTGGATAATCACTTAAGACATTTTTGGAGTTTGTGACTGAGTAGTAGCACCTAGCGCCTAATTTTGGACTTATCGTATGTAATGGAAATTAGGAACCCGTGTTGTGGGAGTCGTATCGGAAACCTTGAGATGGTTAACTTCTTCCGTAATTCCTTGAGAGCTCTATTTGACTCTCAATTTCGTTCCTCCCCTTAGCTTTTCTGAAATCCTGCTACTTCTTCTTCGGCCAATCCCTTTCGACTTCTTTATCGGGTTTGAAATTTTCTCTTCGAGTTGTCGTTGACTCTAACTCTATTTATCCGTTTACCATTTTCTCGAACCTATGTTATGAAAAGTTTGACTAATTTAAAATTTTGGGTTTTCATGAAATTTTAAATTTTGAGTTATGAATTTCAAAACATTGTGCTTTGTTTTTGTTTTATTTTTGGTTGATAACCTATGTTTAGCTCTGTTTCAAAATACCTTAATAATTTATTTTAAAGTATTTCCAAATTGTTTAAAATTTTAATTTTGATTTTCAAGTGATCGAGATTTTATGAAAACTTTCTTAGTTACAAATATTTTGATTTCTATGAGATTATTATGTAAAACGGTTTAACACTTTCGAAAAAACATCGTATCTCCTAAATTTTTATTTTTTTGTCGAATTTATTAATTAAATTTTTTTACGGTTGCTTTAAAAATAATTGGGTACTTCCCCCTTCGAGTTCGTTTACTAATAAAAGTTATCGTCATTATTTTTTCCAATAAATTAATTTAAATGATTTAAATTTTGGAATTTGAGCCCAACTCTTCTTGAAATAAATTTTTTCTTCGATTTTGATTTCATATCACGTTCGAAGTTGTAAAATTTTTAAAAACCAAGATTGTAATGCGAGTTAAGCATTCTCATTTTGTTCCAGTGATATAACCTTGTTTTCCATTCTATTACTATGTTTTTGTTAGTTTCGAGGACAAAACTTCTTTTTAGTGGTGAAGATTGTAACACCCCTGATTCATATGAATTTAAATTAAGTTAAAGTTATGTTCGTTATTCTATTTTTTATGATTTAATTCGTATTTCTTAAAATTATTATAAAACGAATTTATCATTTAATCGTTTCAAACTCCTAAAATTCTATTTGTCTCGGAAACCATTCTTATATTTTAACATTTTTATTTCTGCCTCTATTTATTTTATACATTTAATTTAATTATTATCGAAAGTCTATTTCGGTGATTTAAATTCTAAATTCTTCTTATTTATTTATATTTAAGCTCGAATTTCTATTTTCGGCTCGAAGTTCATTTAATTTAAATTTCGTCAAAACATTTATTACCTTTCTTCGAGAAATCAATTTAATTCACTTTAGCAATGATTTATTATTTATCGGAAAATACTATTTCATCGCCTAATTATTTATTTCTATAAACTTTGTTTTCATCTCGAATAATTTATTTACTCATTTTATTAGACGGTCCAATTATTAATTTTAATGATTCGATTTTGTTTCAATTTCGGGTTCGGTTAACTTGTCTCGGAACCGTGTCCGACTTGTACCTATTCGATTAATCTGTTTCTCTTTCACCCTTCTTAATTTGTGGGACCACTAGATTTCATGTTCCCACCTTATTTACGTTCAACCCCCATCATCATTCATCTCACATTCATTTCCCCTTGCTTTGACTTTCATCCACCGCTTCCCCTTATCTTTTTTCTTCTGTTTTGTTTCCACTGCCCATACAACATTTCCCCTTTCCTTTTCTTTATTCTTCACCCTTCCACCAGCCTCCGTCCTCAATTATCAGCCATAACCACCTGCGCAACCTTCCCATCTGTTTTTCCTCTGTTCTTTTATTGCCGCTGCTGCTGCTGTTCCGTGCACCTGCTGCTCTTCCGTGCGCGGCTGAACAGTCATCTTCGATCGAATTTCGTCGTAAGGTACTCGCTTTCTTTTCAGTTCTTATCTGTCCTTTCTTCTTCCTCTTCTTCCTGATGCATCTGTTTCTGTCTTGTTGTTCTCGTTATTGCGATGATGCTTGTTGTTGCTGATTCATTGTTGTTGCGTGCTACTGTTACGTTACCATTTGAACATGCTGTAGCTGATGTTGCCCATATGCTCGATCCTCTTCTCATTCTTCTCCTTCTTTTCCTGTTTCGTTGCTACTACTACTGTCATCTACTGTTGTTTTATGCGGTTCGGTTGTCATTTTTTCCGTCTCTCGGTCCGTCTTCGTCTTTTTTATTGTTCTTCTTCTCTTCTTTTCCTTTGTCTTTTCGATCTACTCCGTTTCGGTGTTGTCGATCTATGTAATATGTTCTCGTTCTTCTTTCTCTCCTTTTTGTCTTGTCATTTCTGCTGCCTCCTTTTCGTGCTGCTATTGTTGTACTGTCGATGTCCTGTTGTTCGTTATTATTGTTGCCTGTGTGCCGTTCTTGCTATTCATTTCCGTCCTTTTCTTTTCCCTTCTGCTGCTGATTTCGCTCTCTTCTTCTGTTGTTGTCATTCGAGTTCAGCTGCTATTGTTCTGCCTGTTTAGTTCTGTTTTGCTGCTGCTGCTCTTCTCCGTTCTCTCTTTCTTCTTCTTTTTTTCTTTTTCTCCTGCTGATGCGTCTTTCAGCTGCTGTTGCGTTTGTGCTGTTGCGTTCGTGCTTTTTCGTGTTTGCTGGTGTTGTCTGCTGTTCCGATTTCCCTCCTTCTTCTCCGTCTCGCTTCGTAGTCCATCCTCGCTCCTTCCTTTTTTTTTCTTGTCACGTTCCGGGTCATCTCTAGTCATTTCCGACCTTCTTTAATCCTGATTCCTTCGTTTCTGTTTCTGTGTGTATCGGATTCCGTGGAGCCTCGAAGTAGTTTGAAGACGAATATCTGAAGGATCGAAGCTTTAGGAAATAGATGGAACGACAAGTGCTTTATCAATTTTTGCGCCAAGGTAACTTTAGGACGTTACTCGATTTTATATCATATGTTTGAGTGGTAGTATGTAGTAAATATTTTAACTTCGATTTTCTAATTTTAGCTATAAATTATTGCTAATTATATTGATTTTAAATCGTATGCGTTATCAACATTTTTACAACTTTCGATATCGTTTTATAAATCGTTAGTAATTTAATCATTATGATCCATATAATAATTTGTTGGTTATCGTGACACTAGTAACTAAATAATGTCGATTTCATATTTCGTCATATTTCGTTAATTTATAATTTTCACTTGAAAATCATATTTTTATATTTTAATCGAAATTTGTATATTTGTTAATAAATTAATCTTCGTTTTACGATTTATACTAATAAATGAGAAAATAGTCGATTTTGTTTTAAATATTTTTAGTCGAGACTATTTTCACTAATAATTTCCTATATGTTTCCGATTTACTATTTTTATTAAAATCTGTATTACTTATTAATAAAAGCTATTTGTCAAAATAATATAGTAATTTGAAATCTTTGTAAATTTCATTTCATTAATAATATTCGTCGACTCGATTAATTTTGATATCGTTTTTCTTAAAACATCTTTTTCTAAATTTTATTGTTTTAACTCGATTTCCCAATTATTTATAAAATACTATATATTGACTTATTATATTTTAATTATATTTTGAATAACGAATTTAGAAATATATTAAAGTTACGATAACGACGATAATATAAAATGTTAATTTCATTAGAAATGCTATTTTAATACATTTTCACTTATTTTAATAATTTACGAATTTTCTATAACCATATTTCTATTTTCAGTAAGTTTCTAAAATTAGTAAGTTTCTATTTTTAGAAAGTTTTCCCTTTTCATCTAAAATGTTTATTCCTTTTATCCTCATATTATTTTTATGATTATATCTCTCGTATATATCGATAATGGCTGTTTTGGAGTTATGGAATAAGGACAAGTGTGAGGTTTAGAGTAATATATTCTGGGGTTTACGTTTTTGCCATCAACTATAAGACTGGTGTGTCTTTATGGGACACACTGGTTGTTGAACCGAGCATATATGGTGTTCGGGAGTGTGTGTACATTTTGACCTTAAACTCGTGCCTCGCAGTGTAAGACGCCGTCGGGTTGAACTGAGTATTTTTATGGTGCTCGGGAGGGGTGTGCATATTATCCTAAACTAGGGCCACGCATTTATAAGTCGCCGTCCTATTATGGTTGAGTAGCCTAGTTAGAGACCGAAGTTTGATTTGTTTGAACTAAGTTCTCGAAGCTAGTTTTAGTATTCTCCTAGTGAAAGTCTAGCCGTCTACACTAATCCTATTGTAGACACCCGCATTTTGACTGCCAGGTGTCTATGGCAGTTTCCAAAAAACACCCGATGATGATCGGACGCTAACGTGCTTCTATGCGCTCGGATACGGGCTCAAATCCATTAATTGCTGGCTAACACACTTACAGAGTACAAACCTCACAAAATCAACCTCGAATCCAGGTCCAGTGGGCCGTTTCCAATCAAATAAGACTATTTTGGGTCAAAACCGACACCGGAAATAAAACCGACTTTTAGCGATTGGGTCAACCCCGGTCAAAGTCGTTCCAAGACACATAGGAAACAGCCACCCAGGTATCAAGGGTCCAACTCAAAAATCAAAACCCACAAAACATCCAATGTACAATCCAAAAAGACAGACCTTCACACTACAACTGACCCACCCGATCGAATGGGCCCGACGGGACGGACCATGCTACTCAACCAAGCTCGGGGGCTACCCGGAGCACCTAACCCTAGCTAGGGGATGTATAGCCTTGCCTATATAAGCAACCCCCATGCAATACATTAAACAACTTTTTCACAACCTCAAGAACCCTAATCTTACACATGAAACCCTAATCAAACCCTAGCAATTCTACACTAGCAAAAACCCTAAACCTAGTTTTAGGAATCAATTCCGATCCACCATAACTTAACCTCCATAAAACCTCGAAGACTCTTGTGTAAAGCCACGGTTACGAGTCCGTTCCGAGACAAGAACATGTAGGTTGAGGGTGTCAAAACCCCTTTCTCTCCTTCCTCTCTTCCTCTCGTCATCTTCATCTTTTTCGCGTTTTTTTTTGTTTTATTTCGTTCCTTGCATTATAATATCGATAATAACTAATACAAAACACTAAAATACTTATCGATTGTGTCGAATAAGAGGGGTATCAGAATATGGAAACACGAATATACAAGTGTACTGCACAAAGCGTTGACGGTCGCTTGTTCCAATACCCCGATTATTTGATTATTGAGATAAGTTAACTTAAACAATATTTTTTTTTATTTCGTTTTCATCATTGTTCGAGTCATATATTTACATTAATTTTCAAAAACAAGCATTATATTTAATAAGGGTCGAAACCCGTTGACGCGGATCTGACATCCTAATCCTTAGGGATTTATTTCGATGTCGGAAAAGCCGTGGGAATCAAGTTTTCATTCAAGCAAAGTGTCGATACGTTAGATCCGATGCCAATTCCATAATTGGATGTCGAGTCTAATAATCTAATCAAACAATTTAGCCAATTCAATTTTTCGTTGATGCTAACGTAGATGTTATTTAATTCGTTCGAATCATGACACTACAAACACTACTACAAAATCCTTGGTTTCTTGACGCTTTAAAGGTGGGTTCTCGACGTTTTAAAGTGTCGCAAATTTAATTCTCGACGCTTCCAGAAAGCGTGGAGATTTTGGGCGTCGGGAATTCTCGACACTTTTTTATGTCGCCATTCTCGACGCATTAAAACGTTGAATATTTTATTCAAGATGCTTTTTTGCGTCAGTACATGATACACTAAAATATGCAATCTCGACGCTTTTCTATGTCAAATTTTTTTTTTCCCGGCCATTTTTTTTTCAAAGCGCGAGACTTTCTACTCCTTAAAGTGTCGAGAAATAATAATATAAAATTCAATTATCGACACTTAGATATCGTAAAAGCGTCGAGAATCTTATCATAAAGAATATAATAATAATAATTATATATTTCCAACAATAGACGACTGTTTGCGATTACATATTTATGTTGACTAAAAAGTGCGACTCCACATTTACTGAATTGGTATCAATATACACAAAGATCGAATTGGTCGTTCAAAATACAAACACTTAATTAGAATAATCACCAATCATATATATATATTTCGCAATCAATAAATAGAGTTTCATATGACGAATACCTAGAATAATCTCCATCCAATCATATATTTCGCAATCCAAAGTGAAATAAAAAAATACTACAAAACTACAGCATTATTTAAAAAGGTACTTGTTCTCCTCCAAAAATCCATGTTCAAAAACAGTGAGTCGATTTTGTCATGTATCAATTCCGTCATCTTCTCCCTTTTTGTGTTGTACGTTCTGTAGTGGTAAAAAAATATATTAAGAAAAACTGAATAGACCTTTTAATGAACAGTAGAAAATATAAATGCATATTAGAGAAATAAATTACCTCGGGATCAGCAATGCTGTGCAAGATTATCTTTGCCATATTTGCACTCTCATCTGATGTTCCCCCACTACTCATTACATTCAAAATTTTTTTCAGTAACGAATTAGTCTCAGCATACTTCAATTATAGCTCTTCATTTTTCTTCTTTATTCCCTTATTCTCCTCAGTTAACTTATCCACAACCTTTTGCACATCCCGAAAAGCTGAAGTATCTTTTTCACTGCACTTAAATCTCTCCTTTCTTAAGATACTACGCACCCCATATATATCAGTTTGATTCACACCAAATCCGTAACCCAGGGGACGTTCAGGGACCTCCTCCCCAAACATTAGCTTGTTAAAAACATCATTCTCAATTTCTACTTTGGACTTTTTAGGATATAACACAGTTTGAGTGTCAACATTAATATCTGCATCAATCTGAACAAAAAATTATTTAACTGATATACCTCTAACCTTTAAAAAAAGAAATAGAAAAATGAAAATCAATTGGGTGGTAGATGTTTATAAGTATAAGCTTACCAGAAATTCCTCTGTTAGTGTGTCTTTCACAAATGTTTCATCTTTCCTCATATGAGTTTGCTTAAATATCTCCAATTCACTCGGGTCTCTCTTATTCTTCTCTTCCTGTTTATTGTCAAAACTTAAATTAGTTATAGCACATTAGGTATTATACACACCCAACTAATTAGTATATAAAGATCGACAAATGATAGAATAAGTACAAAATCGGCTCGTATATTAGCATAGCTTGTTGACCTAGTTGTATGGACATGGTTATGTGCTGCTCGTGCCTCTTTTCCACATTGAGCGAATTTCTGCATAAGTACACATACTTTTAATCACCCTTATTTAATCACAACCCTTATTTAATCACCATTATAGGTGGTAGATTATTATTACCTCTCCCTTTTCAGAATACCAATAATCAACCAACTGGATCCAACTATCAAGAGTATGTCCATCAGGCCTTGTTTGTTTGATAAATCTCCTCTTTTTTCTTTTTGGGTTGAAAAAAGGTCTTCTTCAAGTAATGCCTATATTGTCTCACACTTTTACCCGTGCGCTTGAGAATCCCTTGGTCGTAAGGATCACCATCAGGAATTATAAAACGGTCCTTAAATGGGAAAATAACAAATAAGTAACTTTATAATCTAAATAGATTTACAACTCCGCCCGAAGGCTTTTTTTTTTAAAACGTACCCGAATCAGCTTGATGATATCAGCTTTATATTTCGCATTGACACGACGCCAATTTGTTTCTCTAATGGGACAAAACCTTTCCTTCTTTGCAACATCTCTAATAAACCGTACAAGAATATGCCCTCCTTTTTTAAGTGGTTGATAAAACTCATTGAAGGTAACAAAATATTTAACTCCATTATCAATCCATACATCATGTGGTTGAATTAAATCATGAACCATGTTGTAATTTCCTTCTGCATCTGCCAAAGCACACATGTAAAACAAAATTAAGACAACTAATACATCACCCAAACGCAAGGGTTATAAATAGTCATTCTATTCATTTTATTTTATCCATTCATCCTATCCAGGGACTATAAACAAGCATGAATAATACATCACCGGTTTTATCCCTACTAAATAACTTAACAGTACAAGTGACCTTGACCAGATTACTACGAACCATAATTACTTATCATTTATATAAAACTGGAAACGTTACCTATGGACAATACATTCTCCTTTTCATTGAAGGCAACATCATCAGGCCAATCAGGTGCTGCCGTACGTCGCCTCAATATGAAAGCTTTTGGTTCATTTTGCCCAATTATTGGAGTGTCTTCACTGCAAACACTTTTTTCTTGAGGATTTATGAATCGTGTATTAACCTTTGCAGACATTGGCTTATGAACATTGATTTTCGGGAAATCATTAACCATGTTGTACTTTCCTTCTGCATCTGTCAAGGCATACATGTAAAACAAAATAAAAATAACTAATACATCACCAGCTTTATATCTACTAAATAGCTTAATAGTACAATTGACCTTATTAAATTACTGCAGGTCACAATTACTTAACATTTACATAAAACTGGACACATTACCTACGGACAAAAAACGTTCTCCTTTTCATTAAATGCAGCTTTACATAGTTTGTTAATTTCCACATATGCACTGTTTTTGTTCTATTCATAGTTTATACCATTTAAAACAATAATATTGTATACCAACTTTGTTGTGCTACTTACTGCAAGGCTACTAGCTTTAGCCTTAGAAGGAAGGCTCACCTTCCCACTCTCTCTTTAGGTCTTTGTATTAAACTTCTATTTACTGCAAAGGAATCCAAAGTCCTCTTTGTTTCAAGATTCTCTCTTAAATTATCCAATAATTTATTGCCCTCTCTTTTACACGTTCCTGCTTACGGAAAGAAAGTAGGCCTATATGTGCTTACCCCCATCATTTGCTTTTTTTGCCCTCTCTTTCTCTTTTCTCTTTCTATTACACACTAGTCTACCTGATTCACAGTGTTGCCTCATAGAGTAATAGATTATACGGAGTACTATATATTATTAGAGATTTATTACTGGTTTTAGTTATGGATTTGATGACAAAACAGAAATGGCTGAGAAGCATACAACGTTGTCCTTGTTCTGCAACACTTTTATATGAGTATCATTATTGATCTTATTTTCATTATTTGTATTCTGTTAATAAGTATTATTTGCTAAACGATCTCTTAGGCCACTTATAATCGATCTCGTCTACATATTTTGTAGTGGTGGCAGAACAGTGACGCGAACAATATTAGACATGAATTTATATTCGAGCCTAATAATCAATGAGAAACTTCTTAATGAAAGTGAAAGGTTCCGATAATCGACCCACATGTATCATGAACAAGGCGATTAATTAAAAAAAACAATCAACTAAAATTCACAGAAAAATAAACAATATAAACAACTATTATCGTAATCACGATGAAGTTAAATCGATTCACATCGACAAAATTTATAAATTGAACAACAAATTTAAGAAAATAATTGATGAATGTTACCTTATGTTAATCGGCCATGTACCTAAAATAACTGTGATGAAATCAGAAGAACAGTGCTGCCAAATCAATAGTAGAACAGTGACGCCAAATCAATAGCAGAAATAACGTGCCTGAAATGAAATTTCATATCAACATCAGGTAATCGTTTAATACGAAATAACGATTATTATTCATCGTTATTATTTGAAATAATGAAATAACGAAATAACGTCATACTTGCAGCAAACATCAATATTATTCGATTATTATCAGAAACGGTAATCAATTAAGACGAAATAACGAAATCAATTGAAATCAAGAATCGATTAATACGAAATAACGAGTATTATTAATCATTATTATATGAAATAACAAAATACGAAATAACATCTTATTTGTTCTGCAGACAACAGTATTGTCCGATTATTATTCACTTCAGTAATCGATTAATACAAAATACTCCAATAAATTGAAATCAATAATCGATACGAAATAACGAATTCACGCTACTGTAGTACCGACGCAAAATCGTGAAAGCGATTGGTAGCCGGGTAATCGTGAAATCAATAGCAGTTAATTTAACCCGACAAGTTAATTCAACCCGAGAAATTAAAGATGATAAATTGAACTTTAAGAAATTTAAGAAATCAGTAATCGACAAATTTGGTTAATTCAATAAGCTGATTAATTCAATAATCAATAATCGACAAAATTACTGATTTAAATTGAATTAATCGTGAACTAATTCAGTAATTTGATTACAAATTACTGATTCATTACAAATTATTTAGTAAACGAATTTACTAAGTAATCGTGAATTAATTCAGTAATTCAAATTACTGATTCATTACAAATTGAATTCAATAAGAAATCATGAACTAATTCAATAATTCAATAATTCAGTAATTCAAATTACTGCTTTGTGCTGCTGCTGCCTAATTGACGAGTGCTGCTGCGACCCATCTATCATTTTCATCAGCTGAATCTCATCCATTCATCCGTTTCAATCACGACAATGTGTTCATACATACATACAGTGTTCTTTGTTTTCTGCCTTTACTTTCTTTTTGCTAAATTCAAGATTGTCTGTCTCTTGATTCAGGTTGGTAACCATTAAAAGTTAAAAACTTGAAATCCATGTCACCAAATTACTCAATAAGTTGATTAATTCAATTGAAATCAATAATCGACAAAATTAAGAAATTACTTGATGAATTTGTTACCTGAATAATGAACGATGATAATCGGTATGTGATAACGATGATGATGATACGAAGTGAAGTCAAATCAACGATGATAATCGTGATTTTTAAATAAGGAACGAAGGAGCGTGATTCATTAAGGAGGAAAAGCAGCGTTATTTGGGGATTTAGTTTGATTGATTATGACGGTAATTTGGTTTCAATTACTACGTTTTTAGGTTTCAGACCCTTTGAGCGCGGTTCTGAAATTTGGGGATGAAATTTGGGGATATTTCATTATAAGCTGTATGATACTCGGTTCTGAAGTATTATAAGCTGTATGATACTCATATAATAATATTATATTGTTTATTATTTTAGGAAATTAGGTGTATGAGCGCGCTCAAATAGTATGAAATTAGGAACAGTATAATATTATAACAGTATAATAATAGTATGAGCGCGGAGTATTTTATTGTTTTAGGAAATTAGGTGATTCATGAAGGAGTATCTTTTAATTTGTTTCTCAATAATATGTTCTCATATATTTCATTCACCGCTCACATACATAATATGTTTCGTTTTAATATGTTTTAATTTGTTTATGAATTATTATATTAATTATATAATTCTCGACACATTAAAGGGTAGACAAAGAAAATTTGATAAAGGTAAGGGTAGACACTTATAAAAGTGTCCCGCTTAAAGCGTCGAGAATTTAGTGATTTTGTAGTAGTGAAACGCGGAGGAATATCTATATCGTCTTGGTTATTTTAAACGATTCAAATCAATATTCTTTATTTTTTTTCACTCGAGAATTCCATATCGATTTCATAATCGAATATGGGATATGACGAGCATCACAATTAGAATCGAGTATAAATCATTCTAAGTATTCAATATCGATTTCATAATCGAATATTGAATATAACGTATGTCGAAAACATTAAGTCGGGTTTAAATCAGTCCATATTTGTACGCGATTGATAAAAATTAACAGTTTTCGAAAAACCGAGTCCGGGGCAGCCTGTGGCGCGAGTCGCGCCCTTCTCGGGCGAGTCGCGCGTCTCGGGCGAGTCGCGCCCCTCTTGGGCGAGTCGCACGGTTCTCTGAAAACCACGACGCATATCTTTGTCTTCTTTTTTTAACATCGACTTTTCCGGCATATTTCAAGTTTTCGATATATTTTTTCCTTGACCTCGGTCAACACGTGTTAATCAATCACGTGTCATAACCTTTTTCAAACCATGCACCGTCCAATTTTACATCATTCTGTTTCATCCATTAATTTGCAAACCATTATTATTCGTTATGACGTTACTAACCGTTTGTTATTCTTGCTGATTTATCGTTTGTTTTATTTTACTAAAATGAACCCACATGCTAAAATTCCACTTTGACGTAGAATTAATTGCATTAAATTGACAGAGAAACCCTCTTTTCAATTTCATTCACATGTTTAGCGAAAATAATCTTTGCATATCATTTTCCCGTTTAACTAACGCGCGTATTGGAAAGTCATTCGAATTCTTAGTAGAGGCTGCTAATGTGCGGGCGGGGTTGGGTGTCCTTTGTGGGCTTCCCAACACGTACCCTCACCCCTTACTCAGAACCTCGGTTTCCGGATGCCCGAAACCGTTGGCGCACGAGAGTCATTCAATACATAATATCCAATAATGTCGGTATTGGTATCAAATGCAAAGGGACGAGCCCAATAAACTCTGACATCGGAAATGGGCCGTATTTTGTATACGGACCACTACGACATAGAGTGGGCTCAAATGGTTACGAATAACCACTAAATTCGGTGGCGACTCCACTTCGACCTAAATTTCAATTCGATCCGTTTCATATGGAGATTCATTCACCTACCCAAACCCGCGCGTAGCCGCGTCGGGGTGGACCTATGTCATGTCCACAATTTGGCGACTCCGCTGGGGATTAACAGATGCGCGACTTACCATCGGCATCCTCAGGGTGAGACTCGAATAGAAATCGTTTGACAAATACAATACGCGTGTTAGTTCTACGGTTCATGCATAACCCATATTTTCCCGGGCCGGTACTGGTGACCGACGTCCCACTATACCATTGATGTACTCCAATATGGATATGTCAAAAGGTGTCCATAGTCGATTCGAGTGGGTTTCGCGGCATGTTCTAAGCTCAATTCGACTTAGAGAGTCCGTCCCGATCAACGTCTAGACTATGTACACTGGTATAGACCCTCTTAGACCGACCGAGACTTAGTGTAGAGCATACATGACGTCGTTATAATGCTTGTGTGACTACGTGCTACTTGGTTTCCGAGTTCTTTTCAAAAATGTCAACTTTTCAAAAATTGCATCTTTTTCAAGACATTCGATTTCAAAACCCGGGACATGCTGAATTTAGGACTTATGATTTTACTCAAAACGGCCTATTTTCTAGACGGTATGCTGCCCAATTCAAAACTCAAAATTACTTTCAAAACCCGCGGCCCAATGCTCCTTCGTTTTTTCTCGAAAATTGGGCCCTCAACCGAGTTTTCTCGGACTTTTTCAAAAAAACAATCAATTTTCAAAACTTCCCTCCCCTTAGGAATTCCCTTATTTAGCAGTGTCGAGTCATGTCTTAAGTTGTCAAGTTTCTTTAGCGTCGAAGCTCTGTCGATCTTACATCACGAGCTTCTTCCCTATCCCAGTCCGCCTTATTAGACTAAGGCAGGGCCCACCTAAGTAGGACATACTCTTACGAAAGAAGGCCCGTCAACACAATCGAGTCAAAAGTCTGGGGATGTCTCAAGTGAACCTTCTTTCGAACAGGACTAGGCCCACCCTCCGAATCCTAAGGAAGGCCCACACTCAACAAGTCACCCATCTAGGTGTCTTTCTTCGAGTCATTTCCTCTTTTAGTCTTGTTCGGGATGTGCTTGCTATTCCGGGATTCGGGCCAGTTTCTGATTATGCGGTGTTCTTACAGACAGGCCACCCGCAACCCGACATCAACGCAAAATGGAACAGTTGAAAGATGCCCTAACCAAGATCGAGACTCAACTGACCTCCATCCTTGCTAACCAAGCAATTTTGGACACTCGCCTGAGCACTGTGGATAAGACGGTCCCTGTTCCAGGAGCTGAGCCCATAGCCGAATTGGTCAGTGTTGTTCGCAGGCTCGAGGAGCAAGTTCACTTATCGACAAGCAACTCAATCCACTCCGAAAATGCTCGCATTTATTCACCTTTGAATAACGAGCTACCTGCCAACCTCAACTTGACGGGAATTCCTATGTTTGAGGGTACCGAAGACCCGGTCCATCATATCCGGGCCTTCAAAGACTTCATGGCGGTCAAAGGGGTAAAGTCTGCCATGTTCAGGCACCTATTCCCTTCCTCTTTAGAGAAGCATCCCAGGGCCTGGTTCTACAAGCTCGATCCCAAGAAATACAAGACTTGGGATGATGTGGCGACCGAATTTCCTCGGAACTACGCCGATAACACTGAAATCCAGACTAGAATGCGTACTCTGGAGGTCATGGCTCAAGAGCCCAAAGAAGGGTTCACAAAATACTTGCAAAGATGGAGAGCCAAGAGTGTGAAGCTGGTCGACAAGCCCGGCGAGAAGGCTCTAGTGGAAGCCTTCGTCAAAAATCTACTCCCATCCTACCGGGTCCATGTCCGGTATGCTATCATCCCAAACTTCGCTGTCCTTACTGAAATGGGCACGAGAATCGAGGATGACTTGAGACTAGAGAGCCTGACTAAGGCCTCTACCAAAGGCTATCAAGGGGCAAGTTCATCTACGATCAAGCCCACACCTGCAGTTGCAACTCGCAGCATCTTCGACGAGGTAAACCTGCTCGACACCTCATCTAAGAAGAATACACCAAATTGGGTATTCACAGATATAGGGACTACCTATACTTACGCCTTACAAAGGCTATCATCAAAGGGCCTGATCCAGCTGATAGGCCCAACTACAGAACCTCCAGTAGAAAAGAGGCCCAAAACTTACAATGCCCAGGCCTATTGTCAGTATCACCGGGGTAACGGGCATGATACTGAAAAGTGTTGGAGGTTAAAACACCTGATCCAAGATCTTATCGAGAGCGGGAAAATCCCGTTGCCCGGAGACAAGCCGAGCAACAAAGAAAACCCGTTCAGCGCCCATGCTATATTCACAGGGGAAGTAGTCGACTGTTCTCACCTCATTTCTCCTCTTATCCCACAAATCAATGGGATATGGTTCGATGACGAGGACGACGTGTATTTAACCAAAGGGGAAGCTGTCCCCATCACCCTTGAAGAGGTCCGAAAGGCTAAATCCAAAACCTTAGCCACCAACCACCTCGCCGCAGCCGGGCACTCTACTCCTATATCCGGGGCGTTGGTCGTGGAAGACCACTTCTAAAGAGTTAGGCTAGTAGCCCTCGCCACGCGGCTTAATTGCGGCCACTCCCTCCGGAATAGGAGGCAGACCACAAGACCGGGGCTGGCGCGAGGCAGGAAGCTACGATGCCGCGTCACTGAACCTGCCAGGACGGAACCTACCATTGAAGAACCGAGCGCTGACACGGCTCTGGTCCAACAAATGAAGAGGGTCCGAGCTGATCTAACCATATGGCAACTATTGGTTAGCTCGCAAGCTCATCGGGAAGCACTGACTAAGGCTCTCGATGAAATCAAGGTCGATTCACAAGCTACCCCTTCTGAAATGGTAGCCACTATTATGCCTTTTCTGAAGGGCAAGTCAAAGGAAGAAGGCCCACTCATAACCTTCTCTGAAGCTGATCTGCCACCATTTGAGCCCAATCACAATCTGGCCCTATACATCACGGTCATCTGCAAAGGTAAATACCTCCCGATGACCCTTATCGACGATGGATCAGCCGTGAATGTCCTTCCTCTAAGGACCGCAAAAGCACTCGGCATCACCGACGCCGATTACCTTTCGGCGGCGCAGACTATCCAGGCTTTCGACGGAAGCCCAAAACCTGTCGTCGGGGCCGTGAAATTGAAGATCATAACAGGCCCAATCGAAAAGGAGTTGGAATTTCAGGTGATAGATGTCACCTCATCATTCAATCTCTTACTAGGAAGGCCTTGGATCCACGCAGTCAAGGCCGTGTCATCTACCCTCCATCGAAAAGTCAAGATGCCTCTTAAAGACGGTATCATCACGCTGGAGGCGACCCCAATTACCGTAGCAAGCTGCAACGCTACGGGCCGGGACGACCCACGAGGATTTGATTTCGTGGGCATGATCGAAGAAGAATATCTCTTTAGGCCCTACTTCACAACTAGCATCGACACGATGCTACAAAATCTGGGTTACTTACCCGGAATAACCTCAAGGCCATATCTTCCAGCTGGGAAGATTATCGAGGTACTAAATGATGGCGAATCACATTTCAGATTGGGGTATGCTATAACCCCGGAAAACGTGGTTCAGGTCGGTATTCACAAGGCCATCGACATTTTCAAGGGTACTTACATAAGCCCTTATAGCCCGAAGTTAACGGATTACTTCGTCACTCCAGTCTTCGGAGCTATCCAAGTGGGCCTCTACCGACCCACCGTCACATATCCCGAGACCAAAAAGGCTCGGGAATACAATTTCATCCCTGATGATAAATTCACCATCGTCCAAGCCGAATCGAAGGAAGGCGAAAACAACTCCGAGCCCGTGTTGGGGCTCTTATTCGGAGAAGACAAGGCCGTCCCCGCTCCGAAGGACGACTTGGTCAACCTGATCCTTCGCAGCGATCGGTTTGACCCAACCATGCTAATCACCGAGGTCGGTACCAACACCAAGACGAGGGCTTGGAGGAAGACCATAAAATGGACCGACGGTCAAGGACGGGTCTACAAGCTGACCACCGGCGAGGGAGACATGCCGGATACCGAGTCTGAGTCAGAGTAAGAGTCGGAGTCTAAGTCCGAGTCTAGAGGGTCTGGTGCTAAAGTCGAGTCTGTAACCTCTCTTCCCGTATCCACTGAGGTCTCAGGGCCTGTCCCAAGACCTCTCTCTATCCCGCCACTGACCAATGATCAGATGGCAGCTCTATTCGAGCTATTTTCAAAATTTACCATCAATAATAATAACGAACACCATTCTGCTTACGACTTGTCTTATTTCCAAAATTTTCTCAATTTCAAAAATTTTATATGCAATGACGTTGAGAAACCCGACGAACAGGTACCCCTACCTCAACATCTGGTCGAGCAGCTCGAGCAAAGGGAATCCCGAGATTCGGTAATCGAAGAAACCGAGTCCATCAATGTGGGAACCACTTTAGAGCCCCGGATGCTTAAGTTGGGCCTATCTTTAGATCCAGGGGAGAGTAACCCCTCTCTCTCTCTCTCTATATATATATATATAGAGAGGGGGAGAGAGAGAGAGAGGGGGGGATTCACATAAGGCCAAGATACCCTATAAGTCCATAAGTATTGTTGTTAGCCCTTGGATCAACTTGAGATGGATGGTTGAGATAGTACTATGTTTATTTATTTTTCCAAAAAGAAAAACTCAATTCTATCTCCTGCCTTATCACCCAACACCATCTACCACCACCACTGAACACTATCGTTGCCACCACCAACCAAGCGCCAACCACCACTCTGACGTAGTGGCACCAGAATGGTGGCCGGCGCATGAATGGTGGTGACAGCGGTAGTGGTGGCCGGCGCATGGGTGGTGGCGGCAGCGTTAGTGTTGAGTGGTGGTCGTTGATGGTGTTTGGTAATAAGGTAGGATAGAGAATTGAGTTTTTCTTTGTTGAAAAATAAATAAACATAGTAGCATCTGAACCATATATTTCAAGTTGATCCAAGGGCGAGCTAACAACAATACTTATGGACTTATAAAGATTACTAAACCTTGTTTGATCCCCCCCTCCCCCCCCCCCCCGCTCTCTCTCTCTCTCTCTCTCTCTATCTCTCTCTTTATATATATATATATAGAGAGAGAGAGAGAGAGGTAGGTTCAAATAAGGTCAACAACTTTTTTAAGTTCCTAAGTTCCAGTGTTAAAGTTACACAAAAAGTGCTTAAAGTTACACGAGATGAGTGATAAAGTTGCACTTTATCACTTGAAGTGATAAAAGTGCTGAACGTTATAGTTACATATCAATTTTAAACAAATGTAACTTTAACGTATGTCATCTGTAACTTTAATATAGACTTAAAAAAATTGTTGACCTTATTTGAACCTACCTCTCTCTCTCTCTCTCTCTATATATATATATATATATATATATATAAAAATCTATGATCCTTTGAGGCAGCTCAACTTGCCGCACCCATTGAGGCACAATCTCAACCATTAGATTAAAATCAAATTAACGGCTAAGATTAAAACAAAAACTCATACATAAAAAATTTACCCCAATTTTTTTCCCCAGGAAAAAAATCAATATTTTTTTAAAAAAAAATTTCGGAAATTTTTTTCCAAAAAATAAAACTCGAAAAAAATAATCCGAAAATAAAAACAAAAAAAAATTGAAATTTGTTTTTTCAAACAATTTATTTATTTTTTCCCGAAAAAAAAACAATTTATTTTTCCGAAAAAAAAAACATTATTTCCCAAAAAAACACACTTTTTTTTTTCCCGAAAAAATAAACACATTTTTTCCCGAAAAAATAAACACATTTTTTCCCCTAAAAAAACTTTTTTTGCCGGACATTTTTTTTCCCAAAAGAAAAAAAATCCGAAAAAACAAATCCCGAAAAAAAATCATTTTTTTTATATTAAAATAATTTTGGTGTATATAAAAACAATTTCAGTGTACATAATAACTGTTTTAGGGTATATAAAATTCTACTATATCAAATAATTAAGTACATATGACAATTATTTCAGTGTATATATGTTGATTAATTGGTGTACATAGTAACCATTTGAGTGTATATAACAATAACTATTTTACTGTATATATTGAGTTCTTAAGTGTATATATGTGTGGACGTCCGTCCGCACCGCCCGGCGCGTGCCCGCGCAGGACCGACCCGCTTTTCATCGTGTGGCGGCGGCCACCCACGCGGCCCCCTCCCTACCGGGGGCCGGTCCGATCTCGCATACGGGGCGAAGTGTCGGACCTCGATTAGGATGACGATCCAGACTTGTACTAGACGGGTGCGGGCACCCGTGTTTCTGTTTGGGAATTGATCGAGACATGGTTCTAAATGTTTAAAGGCCGATTCATTTGTGGAGTCGCCACCGAGTCAATTATGGGGACTCGGAAACCGTTCAAATCAACTTTGATCCCTTACCGGCTCAAAGGTGAGTGGCACGGGACCTAAAGATAAAGACTTGTACCCTTATGCACTCCATGCCTGGAATGACTCTCATTGCCGATGGTTTCGGACATCCGGAAACCGTCGATTCTGAGTAAGGGGTGAGGGTACGTATTGGGATGCCAACATCCGATAGATGTCAACACCCAATCCCGCCCGCACTATAGCGGCCTCTACTAATCAATCGGTGGGCTGCTTTCCTTGTTCCTTTGTTGTGGTGGAAGTACTGTAACATCCGTTGTTTTAACCCTATGTCTTTTACTATGTCGGTTGTTTTAAGGACAGATAACTTTTATCGTCAAAATAGTAGTCTTTACATTCTTTGCATGCGATTTCACGTGAGAAGCAGGCCATGAAAAGATGCACGTTGGAGAGTAGAGAGTACTATGTATTATACGTATTAGCAAATCGGATTTAACGCGATAATACAGATATTAGTCATTCTTGTGGTACACCTTACCTGGTATTCTGCTTAAGATGCGTTGGTTCGGCATTAATAGAGGTGCGTCGAACCTAATACGGTGAGCACCCGGACTAATACGAAACCCGACCATCACTTTGTTCAGTTTTAAGATATTTTACGTTTCGAATTCCGTGTTAGGTGATTTAGCATGCTATTATAAGGTCATAAAAACGATAAATCATACGAAAAATTGTAGATGCGAATGTAAGTAAATCACATTGTGAGGAGTTGCACCCTCTGAGTATATACTAAACGAGACACGATACATAGATAGTTTTGAGAACAGATCTCGGAATTACTCGGGTCTATTTTAGTGTGTTTTAGTATTTGTGGTTGAAGTTGGGACGTTACGTATTTTAGTAGATGCTTGTGGGCCTAGCACCCACATATAATGTTGTCGTAGTGCATAATAATAAAAAGTACAAATATGGAAAGTTTTGTTTATATGGCAACCTAGTGACGACTCGATCAACAGGCGGATCCTCCTAGCTTGACCAGTGACTCTGGCAGAACTCCGTTACCGTTTGACCTTCCCGCGGCTACTCCAACAGAGCTTCGTTTGCTAAAGGCTAGTTCTGCGGCTAATCCGGCAGAACTTCGTTACTAGTTTTGAGCTAGTCGATCACAGGCACCTCGGTATCGAGTGGAGTGCTCGAAGGTGAGAAGTAGCATCAATGTCGCTTTTTTATCGGAACTACGATCGAGTGGATCGTTTGCCTCGGGTTTCGGAGTGCGATCCTTTAGCGAGAGTTTAGAGGGAGAAGAGAAGAGTGAATTGTGTGTCGAATGAATGAGGCGGAGGGGGGTATTTATAGATGTTTTCGGCCCTCGTCGTCCATATGGACGCGTGAGCTGGGGCGCACCAAGACTCAGGCGCCTAGGCTAAGGCGTGGTGAGACCCAGGCGCGTTAGGTGGGGCGGTTGGGATTTTGAGGATACGGTTTTGATACTTTCCAAAACCGTGAAGCGGGTGTATGATATGTTTCTTGGACGTTAAGGCTTCCCACGGCTTGACCTAGCGCCGCGGGTTTAGTGGGCCTCGAGTGTTCATCCCGAGGCTCGCCTGTCACGGTGTTGACTCGGTTCAAGTTTCGGGGCCGACTCGGGGTCCCGGTGTCGGAATTAACTCTAGTTAGTGTCTATGTGACGGTAACGACACGACTAAGGCTGCCATCATGTTAGTTTTTAATTTTTCCGAGTAATTATTTTATCCGTTCTATAGGAAAACTACCTATAACATCGTGAACCCGTGTCGTGTTGCACTCCTATCGTCATCGGGTGTTTGCTGGGCACTTCTGCAGCCACCAGGTCAAAATTTGGGTGTCTACAGAAGCCCCCACTTTGACTGAGACTTGGACAAGGCGAAAGTCAAAGTATAGCCACCCAGGTCAATCGAGGATTACGACCTGGTGGCTGTCCGGTCGGGCCGTTTTAAGTCTGTTGGACTACGTGGTAAGGCTCGCCAGCGAAGGCTGAGAAGTCATACCTGACGTCTTCGCTTGTGGTTGATCGCTTGGGGCCCAGGCCGTTGCCTGACATCGTGTTCTTGATTCTTTGTGCGCGCGCTTTGTTTTCTTCAGTTTATTTAGAGGTTTTGTTTAATTTTTGGGTTTTTTGCGCGCTAGCAACGCATTAAGTTGGCTTTTACTTGTACAAGTATATTTTGGGCTACTTGTGAACCCTTGATGAAACAAAACGTTCGAGGGCGTTAGTCTCCACTCGAGCGGTCGTCTTTGGGATGCTTATGACCCCTAGGAGTAAACAAAGAGATATAAAACTATTCGAGGGCGTTGGTCTCCACTCGAATAGTTGTCTTTCGGGATGCTTTTGACCCCTAGGACCAAAATAAAGTGATGTAGACACCCACATTTTGACCGTCAGGTGTCTATAGCAGTTTCCGACAAACACCCGATAATGATCGGACGCAAACGTGCTTTAAATACTCGAATATGGGCTCAAAATCATTGGCATTTTGCTTGGACTTTTTACGGAGTACAAATCTCATAAAACAAACCTCAAATTCAGGCCCAGTGGGTCATTTCGAGTCAAATAAGGCTAATTTGGGTCAAATCCGACACCAGGGGCAAAACCGTCTTTTTACGACTGAGCCGAAACCCGGTCGGAGATATTTTTCGAGACACACGGACCAGCCTTGATACCTCACGAGTCCGGCCTGGACTCGAATACTACAAAAATCAGCTACACAAATATTAAACAAATCCGTTTAAGGATGGAATTCGATCTTAAGTAGGAATTCTATCCGAATACCGAATCAAACACTCGACCGAGCATCAAATACTCGGCCGAGCAGCCTATTTTCAGCCAAGTTCCTTGCTTTCACCAAGTAAACGGAATTCTCATTCTTCTCAGCCTCTTACATTTCCTATCCTAAGCGGTAGTTCTCACCCAAACACTTCTCCTAGCCAAGGTTGGGAATTTTCCTATAAATAGGCCCCTTGCACAACACAATTAACATACATCAATCATATATCATACTATAACTTCACATCAACTTTCTTATTCATACACCTCGAGATTCTTACACTTAGCATCGAGAAACCGATAGTGCATCCGAGACCCGAAGGAACCGGCCCTTAAACCCGATACCCTTTTACACGTCCCAACCAAAAAAACCACCATAACTCACCGACATTAACTCGACGTTCCCGTGCCTTAGCCACATTCCGACGAGCCCCGATCCGAGTAAACAAAGCATGTAGGTTGAGGGTGTAAAATCAACCCCGACTTCTCCTTTCTCTCTTCTTCTCCTTCTCGTCTTTTTCTCATCTTTTCTTCTTTTTTTCTTCGTCGGTTGATTCTTGTTTTAGGGGTCGTTCGTCCCATTTTTTTTATTTATTTCTAATATCGATACTACAAAATTATTTTCATATATAACGTTCTTAAAATACGATACCGGTTCATTAATCGAATATCGTATCCAACAAGAACTAAATTAAATCTCGTTGATGCTAAAAATCATTACATACTTTTTTAAAACAAAATACGACGATTTTAACACGGAGAGAATTAACATTCTTTTCTTTTCGTTCAATTTCTTTTCAAAACGATTTGATAAAAACTTTTTCTAAAAATCATTCCGAATATTTAATATCGATTTCATAATCGAATATCGGATACGACGAATATCGAAAATATAAATCGAGTATAAATTAATCCGTATTTGTACGCGATTTATAAAAATTAACGATTTTCGAAAAACCCGAGCCGAGACAGCAGCCCACGCGAGTCGCGTCCCTCCCTGGCGATTCGCGCGGGGGCCTGTAAACCGCTACCCGTTTTTTTCTCGTTTCTCTTTTTTTTTACATCGTTTCTTACATAAAACAGCGGCTTTCTCGGCATATTTTCAGATTTCGACAAATATTTTTCGACCTCGGTCTACACGTGTTTAATCCATCACGTATCATAAAATCCTTTTTCATAATCATGCATATTATCATATTTACGTCTTTTATTCACAAATTGATACTAACTCGTTTGTTCATCCTTTGTAGCAAAGTCATTTTTTTCATCTTTTCTTTTATTAGACTAAAACAAACCTCGCATGCTAAAATACAACTTTGACGTTAAAATTTTAGTTGCATTAATTCGACTTAGCAACCCATTCAATTCTCGCATGTTTTGGGAAAACAATGTTTTTATATCATTTCATCGTTCAACTAACACGCGTATTAAAACATCAAACGATATCCTAGTAGAGGCCGCTAATGTGCGGGCGGGGTTGGGTGTCCTTCGTGGGCTTCCCAACACGTACCCTCACCCCTTACTCAGAACCTCGGTTTCCGGATGTCCGAAACCATTGGCAACGAGAGTCATTCAATACACGATATCCGATAACGTCGGTATCGGTATCAAAATGCAAAGGGACGAACCCGATAAACTCTGACATCGGAAATGGGCCGTATTTTGTACACGGCCCACTACGACATAGAGTGGGTTCGAATGGGCCCGAACTCCCACAAAGTTCGGTGGCGACTCCAACTTCGATTTAAATTTCAATTCGATCCATTCCCATATGGAGATTCATTCGCCTCCCCAAACCCGCGCGTGGCCGCGTCGGGGTGGACCTATGTCATGTCCACAATTTGGCGACTCTGCTGGGGATTAACTGATGCGTGACTTACCATCGGCATCCTCAGGGTGAGACTCGAATAGAAATCATTTGACTAGTACAATACGCGTTTTAGTTTTACGGTTCATGCCTTACCCCACATTTTCCCGGGCCGGTACTTGTGACCGACGTCCCACTATACCATTGATGTAGTCCAAATTGGATATGTCAAAAAGTGTTCATAGCAGATCCGTATGGATTTTACGGCATGTTCTAAGCTCAACTCGACTTAGGAAGTCTGCCCCGATTCTCAGATAGGCTATGTACACTAGTATAGACCCTTTATAGACTGACCGAGACTTAGTTTAAGAGCATACATGGTGTCATTATACTGTTTCCAAGACTACGTGCTACTTGATCTACATTCTTTTCAAAAACCATCATTTTCGAAAATTGCATCCTTTTCAAAATATCCAATTTCAAAACCCCGGGCATATACCGAATTTAGGACCTACGATTTTACTCAAAATAGCCTTTTTTCTAGCCGGTATTATGGCCGATTTAAAACTCGAAACTATTTTCGAACTTACAAAACCATCGCCCGTTCGATTTCCTTTTTTTTTTCTTTCGAAAAAAAAACCGGGCCATCCCCCGAATTTCTCTTCGGGCTTTCAAAAATCCATTTCAAAAATTCAAAATTTCTGGCTTTTCAAAAAAATTCAAGCCCGATGACATTTTCGCCAATTTTAAAAGTTAGGATCATGTTTTCGATTTTCAAATTTTCGGAGATTCATCTTCGATATTCAAAATTCCGAAATTCCAAAACTACATCTTTAAAAAAAAAAATTCGGAAAGCTGCCGAAATTTAGACTTAAGATTTGACTCAAAACAAGCTTATTTTCTAGCCGACATGCTGCCGATTTCAAAATTCGAATTTCCGATCCACCATTCGATTTTCGAATTTTCAAAATTCAATTTCGATTTTAAAATTTTCGAGATGCCAGTTTCGATTTTAAAAATTTTCGAGATACCAGTTTCGATTTTCAAAATCTTCGAGATGCTATTTTCTATTTTCAAATCTTCGAGATGTCGTTTTCGATTTTCAAATCTTCGGGATCTCATCTTCAATTTTCAAATTGTCGGAAATTCTATTCGATACTCAAATGTCAAAATTCCAAATATTCAACTTTTCAAAAACCCCGGAATGCTACCGAAATTAAGATTTACGATTTGACTCAAAGTAGCCTATTTTCTATCTGGTATTTTGCCCATTTCAAAACTCGAATTTTTTTTCCTTTCAAAATTGTGGCCCGATGCACTTTTCCGTTTTTTCGAAAAAATTGGGCCATCCGCCGAGACTTCTCGGATTTTCCAAAAAAAATCCTTTTTTCAAAACTTCCTCTTCTTAGGACTTCCCGTATTTAGCAGTGTCGGGTCGGGTCGTAAGTCGTCGAGGTCTCTAGCGTCGAAATTCCGTCGATTTTACATCGCGGGTTTTCCCCCCTGTCCCAGTCCGCCTTACTCGACTAAGGCAAGGCCCACCTACGTAGGACATACTCCTACAAAGGATGGCCCGCTTACACAATCGAGTCCAAAGTCTGGGGAATGTCTCACGTGAACCTACTTTCAAACGGGACCCGACCCATATAACCGGATCCTAAAAGTGGCCCACCTTTCACAACTCACCCGTCTAGGAGTCTTTTCCGAGTCAACCTTTTACAAGGCATAGCCCTATAACAAAAGGTTTGTGGTCCTTACGTCTAAGGGTCACTCGTCCAACACTTGAGTCTTAACCAAATTTCCGATTCCATTTGAGGGCTACCCTTCAGCAGAGCGATCAATCACGGTTGCTCTAAGGATCAGGTCTTACACGTGTTGTCTCACATACCCCAATCTGGAGTCACTTGAGTCCTATCAGAGTCTTTAGTCTCACTCGGCTGTTTTCCACCCAAGCAGCCAACCACGGTAACCCTAGAGAGTACCTTGCGATGCCTTTTTCAAGTCGAATCTATGCTACGAACACTCGAGTCACCTAGGTTTAGGTCACCACGGTTGGTCCAAGCACGTGACGCGGTCAAATACGGTCGCCCTATTTCCGGACTCACCCTTCTGCAGCTCGAGTCTAATCCACGGTCGTTACTTTGTCAAGGTCAACGTTCTGGTATCCCGATCCAAGAGTTATAGTCATTCCCACCCCCGGGCCGTACCTAGTTTGACTCTCTCTCTTGCATTTGCGCAAAACCGAGCTTAGGCGAGTTCTAACACCTGTCGTTTCTTCCGATCGGGGACCCTATGAACAAGACACTACCAAACCACAACAAATCCCACGCAGTCGAGAAAGGGGATATGCAGGGGAGTATGCTTATGCTGTCTTGCTCCATTAACAATATCTTCTCAAAAATCAATACCGCCCTAGATAACCTAAATGCCAGGGTGACCACCATCGAAGAAGACCTTGTAAGAACTCGATCCCGTCTAACACAACTAGAGCGGGTAAGGCAACCAATCACCCAACCGAGCCATTTGAAGGGTGAACACTCTTACGAAACCGTCCGACACCCTCAAGATGGCAAGACCGAGAGAGGTAACCCTCAAGTCACCTCTCCAAAAATCATGAACCAGTCAAAGGAAAGGACATTTACCCACTTGGATATGTCCTACGCCCTCGCCTTCCAAAGGTTGGTTTCGAAGGGCCTAATACTACCTATAGGCCCAACAGCTGACCCATCTTTGGAAAAACGCTCCAAAGCATGGAACGCCGAGCATTACTGCAAATTCCACAGAGGGAAGGGACACGATACAGAACAGTGCTGGAAGCTGAAACACCTCATTCAAGACTTCCTCGATGCCGGGAAAACTCCCGTTTTGGAAACATTATCACTTGCAAAGCCCCTCATGGACTATACAGGGCCTAATGACCAAAGCATCCAATCTACCTCCCATGCATCCAAGAGTCCGGATTTGATTTAAGTCCAAGTCTGAGTCCGAGTCTAGGATATACTATTTATTTCAATTTCAAAGTCAAATCAGAGTCAATTGTATTCTGTCCTCTTTCCAAAATTCAATAAAATCAGCTTTCAATATTCTTTCTCATATATACTTTCCTTATGTGTTACCGAGAACATGATTAACACCATCGTACACTGTGAGCACATTCACGTGACTATGGGCACATCTATAATGACTGCAGGAAATTGAGACCCGTGCTTTCCTTTACCTGTTCCATGTCTAACATAGAAAGCCACAAAACTACCCATAGCAGGAGTGATATCGAATCCTATGACAAATCTAGGCAATCTCCTAGTTTGGGTTAAAGACGGGAGGCAAGCCCATTTCCCACAATAAACACCCATCCAATAAGATCAACCAATCTCTACCTTAGGTGTTAGTCTGACCAACAAAAAAAAAGTTGGACAAAAAAAAGTCCAAGAAAAAGCAAAAGCCAAAATAAAAAGCAGGCAAAAGAAGCACCCATGACCGAGATTAAAAGGCCAAAAAAAGAAAAAAAAAAGTCCCAGAAAAAGCAAAAGGCCCAAAACAAAAGAGCTGGCCATGATAAAAAAAGAACCCCCAAAAACCCATGACCATGATCAACGGTCAATTCAAGTGAATGCCCCATGACCAGGGTACGGTCAAAATTCATACCCATCAAATAAGGGAGAGATAATCGAGCTGGTCAACTAACACCACATTTAGCCTTCCCACATTACAACCCTCAAGACCTTCCCGAGACCCAGGCTAGAGACAGCCCGAAATTTTGAGGATTCAAGCGCCATAGGATACCCCTAACCATTAGGGCCAGACATGGAAATCAGATCTCGCATTATCAAAACCTATCCCGATCAAAGTTCAAGCCATTCTACTCGACTTCCCCTTTACATAATAGAATTCACAATCACCATACGCAAATCCGAGAGCAAAACTCGTTAAAATCCCCGAGAGCAAAACTCGTTAAAATCCCCGAGAGCAAAACTCGTTAAAATCCTCGAGAGCAAAACTCATCAAATCCCCGAGAACAGAACTCGTTAAAATCCCCTAGAGCAGAACTCGTTAAAATCCCATCCCAATTCTTCTCATTCAAACCAGTTACCAACCCCGAACACGGGAACTCAACTTGCGGTCGGCATAGAGCATGCCCAAATAGTTCACACCACCTCCAGGGGCTATCCCGAAGAATGCTCACAGTCACAAGATCAACATCCTAACTAGTCTATCCCCTTGATCAAGACATCATTGGGAATGCACCTAGCCTACACTAGGGATGGCAATTGGTCGGATTCGGATCGGGTGAAGCCTCACCCGCATCCATCACCCGTCTTTATCCGCTCACCCGATCCATCCATCATCCACTAGGAGTGTCATCCATATCCGATCCACCCATCATCCACGGGTGAAACGGGTGGTTCGGGTGATTTAACGGGTGATTCATTTGTACTACAAAGTATTATTTTGTGAAATAAATACCAAATCGAAAACAACTTCTTGTGAGACATAACTTGCGACTTGACATCTTTCGTCGTTATGGTAGAATTATTTGAGTTATGTCTAGTCTAGGAAATAAAAATAAATAAGATTTTAGGGAAACGGGGGCATTCTCTTATTCTCGGGTAATTTTTATAATATATTTATTTTTTAAATGGATGGATGTCTGGTGGTTAACGAATTATGGGTGAGATGGTGCTTCACCCGCATCCGACCCAATCCATCACCCGTCTCATCCATCACCCGCTATTCATCCATTTAATCGGGTTTTCAGCCATTTATTTTTCTTGGGTGGATTGGGTGCGGGGTGGATGCGGGTGAAATTGCCATCCCTAGCCTACACCATCGCTATGGCTAGTTACACACAAAGCCCTAATAAACTAGGCACTATAATCCACTGAACTACGGCTTTGTTTGATTTGACCACACGTGAATACGTAGGAAGCCTTTCAACAGAGGCACAACCACCCACATCGACACACATTAAAAAAGCACCATCATTTCGGTCACGACACTGTCATGTTCTCAATAGCTAGCTTTGTCGTCCTGGGGGCTTCTCCTAGGCAGAAGTTCTCCATCCATTCACATAATCCAAAATACTTTCAAAAACTATCCTCCTTTTTGTAGTGTGTCCTAGTACTCGGCTCAGGCGAAGACGAGAATCTGTCAGGACTCAAGGCAATGCCCACTTTGGAAATGTACCCTAAAATCAAAAAGGATTCAAAAGAGCACTAGTCTACAACATTCCACTGCTAAGTCCTGCAAAAACAGTCCCATTACGGACTACCGCAACTCCCCTATAACGCATCCTTCCCATTTCGATGTATGACCGTGTTGCTACTCGCCTAGGCTACGGAATAACGCAACCTAAGAGTCTTGTCTTTTTTAGGCGGCCCACCTCCCTATCGAGTCACGGTCCAACCCTTAGAGAGTCCAGTTCGTGTCTGTCAACTCGTCCTGTCGCGTCCAGAGTCGAGTTTGTCAGTAGGCATCTTTCTTCAAATTCTCATTTTTTTTTAAATTTTTTTTGCAAAACTTAGCCATTTGAGAAAATCCTTTGCGACAAGGTCAAATTTCGGTCTATTTTAAACTGCAAATTTCTTTTCTACCCCTCTCAATTTTGAAAACCTATCTCCTAGCAAGTGAGTTGCTTTCAGGACTTCGATTTCAAAATGAAGCAAAAATCATTTTCCCCAGCGCAAGTCAGTCTATAGATGCTAAATGCATTTCCTGTATGCTATCTTGCTATCTGCTATATTTGCTATTTCTGCCTACATATCTAATGTTTCAGGTACCAGCTTGTACTTCCCAAAGGAACATCAAGTTCTACTTCCCCAGTGTGAGTCGGTGTTTCGCCTAAATGTTACATACGAATTGCTATGTTTCGGCATCATACAGGTACACCCAGACTCGAGAAGGAAGACTCCTTGCTAAAACTCCCCAGCGGCATTTAACGGGATGAGCTCATATATAGCAGCACCCAAGACATATACGACAAGTTGAAATTCCCCATGGAGTTATCATCATCAGCACAGGTATGGTTTTTATCTTATGGCTGGCGAGCCCTTTCACTCAAGTTTACTGGACTATAAACGACCCGGCTGGAAGTCTGCCAGGTCTTAATCTTTGATTGGCCTGGTAGCTACTCTAACTTTCGCCATGTCCAAGCCTCAGTCAGAGTGGGGGCTCTGTAGACACCCACATTTTGACCGCCAGGTGTCTATAGCAGTTTTCGACAAACACCCGATGATGATCGGACGCAAACGTGCTTTAAATACTCAGATATGGGCTCCAAATCATTGGCATTTGGCTTGGGCTTTTTACGGAGTACAAATCTCATAAAGCAGACCTCAATTCAGGCCCAGTGGGTCATTTCGAGTCAAATAAGGCTAATTTGGGTCAAATCCGACACCAGGGGCAAAACCATCTTTTTACGACCGAGTCGAAACCCGGTCGGAGATATTTTTCGAGACACACGGACCAGCCGTGATACCTCACGAGTCCGGCCTGGACTCGAATACTACAAAAATCAGCTACACAAATATTAAACAAATCCGTTTAAGGATGGAGTTCGATCTTAAGTAGGAATTCTATCCGAATACCGAATCAAACACTCGACCGAGCATCAAATACTCGACCGAGCAGCCTATTTTCAGCCGAATTCCTTGCTTTCACCAAGTAAACGGAATTCTCGTTCTTCTCAGCCTCTTACGTTTCCTATCCTAAGCGGTAGTTCTTACCCAAACACTTCTCCTAGCCAAGGTCGGGAATTTTCCTATAAATAGGCCCCTTGCACAACACAATTAACACACATCAATCATATATCATACAACAACTTCACATCAACTTTCTTATTCATACACCTCGAGATTCTTACACTTAGCATCGAGAAACCGATAGTGCATCCGAGACCCGAAGGAACCGGCCCTTAAACCCGATACCCTTTTACACGTCCCAACCAAAAAAACCCCCATAACTCACCGACATTAACTCGACGCTCCCGTGCCTTAGCCACATTCTGACGAGCTCCGATACGAGTAAACAAAGCACGTAGGTTGAGGGTGTAAAATCAAACCCGACTTCTCCTTTATCTCTTCTTCTCCTTCTCGTATTTTTCTCATCTTTTCTTCTTTTTTTCTTCGTCGGTCGATTCTTGTTTTACGGGTCGTTCGTCGCATTTTTTTTTTATTTCTAATATCGATACTACAAAATTATTTTCATATATAGCGTTCTTAAAATACGATACCGGTTCATTAATCGAATATCGTATCCAACAAGATATAAATTAAATCTCGTTGATGCTAAAAATCATTACATACTTTTTTAAAACAAAATACGACGATTTTAACACGAAGAAAATTAACATTCTTTTCTTTTCGTTCAATTTCTTTTCAAAATGATTTTATAAAAACTTTTTCTAAAAATCATTCCGAATATTTGATATCGATTTCATAATCGAATATCGAATACGACGAATATCGAAAATATAAATCGAGTATAAATTAATCCATATTTGTACGCGATTTATTAAAATTAACGATTTTCGAAAAACCCGAGCCGAGACAGCAGCCAACGCGAGTCGCGCCCCTCCCAAGCGATTCGCGCGGGGGCCTGTAAAAATCCACTGGGATAACTCTGACCCTCGGGCAAAAATGCTGTGCCTCCAGGATAACTCTGACCCTCGGGCAAAAATGCTGTGCCTCCGGGATAACTCTGACCCTCAGGCAAAAATGTTGTGCCTCCGGGATAACTCTGACCCTCGAGCAAAAATGCTGTGCCTCCGGGATAACTCTGACCCTCGGGCAAAAATGCTGTGCCTCCGGGATAACTCTGACCCTCGGGCAAAAATGTTGTGCCTCCGGGATAACTCTGACCCTCGGGCAAAAAATGTTGTGCCTCCGGGATAACTCTGACCCTTGGGCAAAAATGCTGTGCCTCCGGGATAACTCTGACCCTCAGGCAAAAATGCTGTTTGTTTATTCGTTTTAGTTAAATGCTTGTTTTGTGAGTTTGTCTTATTTTGTTTGGGTTTGTTATTGCTCTTGTTTTGGTTTGTTTATGCATTTGAGATTTGGTTAAAGTTTACTCAGATTAGTTTGGTTTAGATTTTCTTTGTTACACGTCCGGGTGTAGCGTTTAGGTTAAGTGCGTTTCTTATGCTTCTTTTATTGTTGAGAGTGTATTATCGATGTTGATTAGTAGTTGTCCCATTATTGTTGTTTTGCTTTGTCTTAGTAGGTGCATGTTTTATATGTGTCGACCTTGAGTTCGTTTGCTTTTCTTCATTTTAATCTGTGCCAGGCTATTTAGGTGCGCATCTGTCTGCGGCTCAATCTTCGGGCGCCTAGCCCCCAGCGGGTCAGGACTCGGGCGTGTCACTCGGGGCGGTCGGGTTTTTTGAGATCCGGGTCTGTTTAAGTAATGCGAAAGTTGGGGCGCTCGTTTATTCAACCACAAAACTTGAACGCGTCACATTCTTCGCCCCAAACATCGACTTCTCGACTTTTTCCGCCAAATTTCGTTTCGACTCCCGCTATTTCGACGATGTCGACTCCGGGTTAGTGTTCTTTACTTGTTTAAAGTTGGTTTTGCTTGAATCGATTGATTATGAGTTGGTTTTGTAGAAAACCCTAGAAAATCGATTTGGGCGTTTTTTATTTACTAAGTTTCGATGCTTGTGCTTGGTTCCGTTGTTGAATTAGGGTCGATTAGAGCTTGTTAGGTTAGTTATAATCTTGATAAGGATGCTCGAGGTGCGACAATGGCCTTTTACGGGAATGTGTTTGGAATGCTAGGGTTTAAGGATCGTTTCTCGATTATTCCCGCATTTGTTTTGCATAATTTTATTCAAATAGTGTTTCTGAATATGTGGGTAGCTTTCTTGTCGGTTCTTATAGGCTAGAATGACTTTTAGGACCTTCTCTAGGGTTTTGTGTGTGTCTTAAGACGGACCAAAAGGTGCCGTAACGATGCCGAATTTTCCCGAAACCACTCCCATTGTGACCGGGATCGAAAATGTGTGCTAGAGGCTTTCTTGGAATTTTGATATTCTTATCCGAAATTTTGAGCTTATTTTGACCTGTTTAAGCTGATTTAGCCTGACTAGGGTTATGTTTTTTTTTTTTTGTTTACAGCTAGAGATGATACCGACCGTCCCGAGAGAACCTCCTCGGTTGGTGCTAGTGCTAGGGCTAGTGTTAGTGTGGAGGCCGCCGGGGCTAGCTCGCAGACTCCCCGATGGATTCGTAGGAGACAAAGGAGCATCTCGTCCCAGCGTCGCGATCCTGAGACTATTAGCGAGGCTAAATTTGACAGAGTGAAGAAGCGTAAGCTTCCAGAGACGGTCGCTAGGAGGGTTCACGTTCCGGTTCCTGTACCGGAGGATGAGGAGACTGTCTATGAGGAACCTGAATGGGCCCGGGATTGGGACGGTCATCAGCTGACGTTTTACCTTGACCTTCACATTTCTAACCGCATCGTGCGGGGCCTGGTGAGTGTTCTTGTGGACATGACATAGGTCCACCCCGACGCGGCCACGCGCGGGTTTGGGTAGGCGAATGAATATCCATATGAGAATGGATCGAATTGAAATTTAGGTCTATGTGGAGTCGCCACCGAATTTTGTGGTTATTCGGAACCATTCGAGCCCACTCCATGTCGTAGTGGTCCGTATACAAAATACGGCCCATTTCCGATGTCAGAGTTTATTGGGCTCGTCCCTTTGCATTTGATACCAATACCGACGTTATCGGATATTGTGTATTGAATGACTCTCGTGCGCCAACGGTTTCGGGCATCCGGAAACCGAGGTTCTGAGTAAGGGGTGAGGGTACGTGTTGGGAAGCCCACAAAGGACACCCAACCCCGCCCGCACATTAGCGGCCTCTACTAAGAATTCGAATGACTTACAATACGCGCGCTAGTTAAACGGGAAAATGATATGCAAAGAGTATTTTCCCTAAACATGTGAATTGAATTTGAAAAGGGTTTCTAAGTCAATTTAATGCAATTAATTCTACGTCAAAGTGGAATTTAGCATGCGGGTTCATTTAGTACAATAAACGAACGAGAATTAAAATGACAAGAGAAACAAGCAAATGCGTTAGTAACGATGCAATGATATAGCGAATAATAACGGTTTGCGCAAATAATGAATTGAATTGAATGGTGTACAAGATGATGCATGGTTTGAAAAGTTAGTATACATGTGATCAATTATGCACGCGTTGACCTAAGTCGTAAAATACTATCGAGTTTTGAAAAGAAGGATGTACGACTCATGTTTTGGTCGTTACGAGGTCACTCGATCGAGTAAACCCCGAAAATAGGTTTCTGTTTCGCGTTATGGACCATACTCGGCCGAGTTATTGACTAACTCGGTCGAGTACAAGGCCACTCGACCGAGTCACTGTGAGACTCGATCGAGTGGAGGTCATGAAAAAACATTCTGGTTCGATTTTGGGGCGCCACTCGACCGAGTGGGCTAGGCACTCGGTCGAGTGCCCCTTGTACGAATTGTAATTCGTTTGCAAACTTAATGGTTGATTTTGAAATTGCTTTTGATTTTTGAGAGTTTGACGATTTCACCGAATCGGACGTAAATATTGCACAATTTATGTTCGACTTGGTTTTTTATAAATCGCGAATTTTGTCGGACCGAATATAAATATTGTTGAATTTATACCCGATTCTAATTTTGAATACTCGTTGTATCCCATATTCGATTATTTGAATCGATATGGAATATTAGAGTGAAATAGAAAAAAATAAATAAATTGATTTTAGTCGTTGTAAATTAATTATCGTGATATGAACAAATTACGTTAATTAATTCATACGTCTTGATTGTTAAATTCGATACCCAATTATGGAATTGGTATCAAATCTAAAATCTACGCTTTACTTGAATAAATAAAAAAACTTGATTCCCTCGACTTTTCCGACATCGAAATAAATCCCTAGGGATTGTTATGTCGGATCCGTGTCAACGGGTTTCGACCCGTATTAAAGTACGATGTTTGTTTTTGAGAAATCGATGAGGTATGCGAACAATAACAAAGGTGCGAAAAATTATGGCTGAAGTTAATCTATCTCAATAATCAAGTAATTGGGATATCGGAACAAGCGACCGTCAACGCTGTGTGCAGTACACTTGTATGTTCGTGTTTCCTCGTTCCGATATCACTTCATACTCGACACAATTTGATAGATATTTTAATGTCTTGATACTAGTATTATTGATATTAATGATGCGATAATAACGATAAAACGGAATAAAAAAAAAAACGACCCGTATAAAGACGACACGATGCGAGAAGGAGAAAGAAAAGAGAAGAAACGGGGTTTTGACACCCTCAACCTACATGTTCTTGTCTCGGATTAGAACTCGTAACCGTGGCTTTAACACTAGAGTCTTCGAGGTTTATGGAGGTTAAGTTATGGTGGCTCGGGTTGTTGATTCCTAAACTAGGTTTAGGGTTTTTGCTAGTGTATTGCTTAGGATTTGCTTAGGGTGTATTAGGGCTGTAAAAGTGTGAATTAGGGTTGAATTTGAGGTGGTAAAAGTTGTGAAAAAGGTGTTGAAGAGGGGTGCATGAGGGTTGCTTATATAGGAAAAGCTAGGGCTTCGGTTTAGGGTTACTCGACCGAGTAGGTGGCTAACTCGGTCGAGTGGCCCGTTACGCCAGTCGTCGGGCTTGAATAAGGACCCACTCGATCGAGTGGGTGAGGCACTCGATCGAGTGGCCCAGCTGGGCCGCGCGGGTCACTCACTTTGGACCGTGACCATGGATACTTGATGAGTTTGAGTTTGAATTCGGCTTTTGATATTTGAGGGGTTGTTTGTTATGTCTCGGAAACGACTTTGACCGGGATTGACCCAATCGTGACGAGTCGGTTTTAATTCCGGTGTCGGTTTCGGCCCAAATTAGCCTTGCTTGATTGGAAACGACCCGCTGGGCCTGGATTTGAGGTTGATTTTGTGAGATTTGTACTCTGTAAGTGTGTTAGCCAGCGATTAATGGATTTGGGCCCGTATCCGGGCGCATAGAAGCATGTTAGCGTCCGATCATCATCGGGTGTTTTTTGGGAAATTACCATAGACACCTGACAGTCAAAATGCGGGTGTCTACAGAGCCCCCACTCTGACTGAGACTTGGACAGGGCGAAAGTCAGAGTATCCACCAGGCCAATCGAGGATTGAAACCTGGCGGACTTCCGGCCGGGTCGTTTATAGTCCATTAGACTCGCGTGAAGGGCTCGCCAGCCGCAAGCTAGAAGTCATACCTGAGCCGATAACTCCGTGGGGAATTGGACTTGTCTCGTAGACTCATCCCTTGAAATGCCGTCGTTGGCTTCCGCTGGGGAATTATCGTGGGTTGCACATCCCTATTTGAGTCCTACCTGTATGGGTCACATAAAATGCATGCAACACGTAGGCAGTAAGATGACTCGCGCTGGGGAGAAATGATTTTTTTGAAAATTTGAATTTTTGAATTTTTGAAAATTTGAGAATTTTGAGTTTTGGAAACGTTGAGATTTTGACTCCTAACAACGATTAGGAAAGTTCGGGATTGAGATTTCCATGCTAGTATTGAGACTAGGATTGTGGTTCGATTCCTATTGAGATTAGGAAATTTTCCTAAATAGTTTGCAAGGCTAATGTTATATATAGCCCCTCCTTGCTCTTGATTTTCTTCACAAGTCACAAAACAACCCTTTCTTAAGAGAAAGTCTCTCTAATTCTCTTGAGAAAGTCGCTTCATCTTCTTTAAGAAGTTTTAGCCATGGGGATCGATAGGTTGAGTGTGATGTTGCAGGAGTGGTCCCGTCGCTTTAGGGATGCAGATAGGGTGGCTTTGAATCAGACGGGGATAACCCAATTGTACCCGTTCCGTCAGATGGTGGTTGACCGCTATTTTCTGGATGCTTGCTTGGCTTACTGGGATGACATATATCATGTCTTTGCTTTCCCTCGGGGCGAAGTCTGCCCTTTACCTGTGGAGATTGCAGCTATAGGATGATGGAATCCGATACTCCGTCCCGCCGTCCCGTATTCGATCTATGACCCGAGGAGGAAGTTGAGAGAATTTCTAGGGCTTTCTCACAACGAGGTATCCCGTATGATGGATGGTGATAAAATTTCTCTGATCGACTTGGCTGAGAAATTTATGAATTCATTCGATGTTCGGGTTAGACCGGCTTTCAGCCGCAGGGCCTTCTCTTTTTGCATGCTTCATGTATATGCTTTCGAGGGTCATATGGACCTGTTATCTTGCATGGGAAGCACCCGTCTTCTGACCATAGTGGATCTGATGGAGACTGAGCACAGCCCGGCTTGGTTGATCACGGGCGAGATTATCCAAGGATTGGACGATCGCAAAAGGGACTCATCCATTCGTCTTACCGGGAGCACCCGTTTGTTGCAAGTATGTCACTTGACTTCTTAATTCAATTTCTTTGATTTTTTTTTTGCAAAATTTTTTTTACTGCAGGGGGTACTCGATCGAGTCACCCAGGCACTCGGTCGAGTACCCTCGATGGAACTCTCCTGATCTGTCTTCGGAGGTGCCACTCGATCGAGTCACCCAGGCACTCGATCGAGTGCCCTCGTAAAGAGTCTCCTGTTTGCGTTCAGGGGTACCACTCGATCGAGTGTCCCTAGCACTCGATCGAGTGGCCTTTAGGCGAACGCCTATTTTGCCCTGGAATCTCATGCTTTTGTTTCTTTTTGCAGATTTGGCTGTATGAGAGACTATCAGTGATAGATCCTCCACTTGATGCGGGCAACTACCATCATAACCAGGTGATGACGAGGAGGCGGGCCATTGACTTTTCTCGTCAGATTACGCAAGAGTACTGGGACGAGGTTTTGTCTTTTCACGGCGGCCCGTTAATTCGATGGGTAGTTCCATGGTGGCCCATCTACCTTTGGAGTGGCTTGGACCCAAGGGACAGAGCCCGCTATCAGGTGATCCTTTCTTTCAGGCAGACGGTTCATCTCTATCCAGATCGCATACTAAGGCAGTATGGATGGACCCAGCGAATCCCTGAAGTTGAAGCAGTTGTGAGTGATCCTACCCAACTGACTGATGTAATGTGTGATACCTGGATGCAAAGGTGGTACACACGGCATACTTGGCCCGTTGTCAAATCTCGCCATTCAATCTGGGTTTCAGATTCTTATACGAAGTGGACCAAAGCAGGAGATGCTAAAGCCCGAGCTGCTTTGAAAGTCGATGAAGCCTTCGATCTGCTGAGAAGGGAGCAAGCCAAAGACAACAGGGGGTTCTTTGATGAAGGAGACACTCCAGCTACCCTGGTTCGTCTAATGTCCGGTCACAAGAAGAAGACTAAGACTCAAGCTGAAGGGTCTGTGCTTGGGGGAAAGTAAGCCCCCAGATGGACTTGGAAAGGAGACTGGGCCCAAGACTACCCGTGCAGGACCGACTTGGCCCACGGGACAGACTGCCTGAGCATGTGCGGGCCCGACTCGGGCCGAAGACCGTGATTGAAGACCCGTCGTCAAAGAAACGGGCCCAGGCTAAGGAGGTTCCACTCGTGATTCGGGAACGCTCGCCACCACCCCGAAGACCTCAGGCTCCACGCGACCCGAAGGACAAGGGGAAGGGGAAGATGCCCGGATACTAGTCTCCTTATTTTATTATTTGAATAGTATTATTATTTTTGTGGTATGATTTTTTTGTGTATGCCGTTTTGGCGTTTTTTTTTTGTAATCCCGAGTTTATCGAGATATTAATAAAAGACATATTATTGAACGACCGTTCCCGTCTTTTCGTCTATTGCAGTGGTTGTACCCTTCTGAGGGGTTGCTTACGTATCCACAAATAGCGGAATCAAACCAAACGTAGTTCAAAATTGATTTGATTGATTTTTTTTTTGCAATTTTCGAAATACACCAGGATTATTAATTCAAGATGTGTGACAGTAAAATAGTTAATTCTAGCTTATTGACTTGTCTAAAATTTGAAAATTTATAAAAAGGACAATTTTTTATAAATTTTGCAAATGACATTGAGATGGGGGTTTATGGGCAGTAGCGCTTCAGCTGGTCCAAGTTGGTTGGGTTGACAAATTCATTCCCGTCCAAGTCTGTTAGCATCACCGCTCCTCCTAACAGGACCTTCTTGACTAAGTATGGCCCAGCCCAGTTGGGTTTGAATTTACCCCTTGGGTCAACCGGTAGTAAGGCACGAACCGATTTTAGGACCAGATCCCCTTCCTTGATGTTCCTGGGCCTAACCCGTTTGTTGAAAGCTCGTTGGATCCTTTTTTGATATATTTGAATGTTGTTGAGAGCCCGGGATCGCCGTTCGTCTAAAAGGACTAGCGAATCGTATCGGGCTTGGACCCAATCTGCCTCAGGTACTTGGCTTTCAAGTAGGATCCTAAGGGATGGCACCTCTAGCTCGACTGGTTGGACCGCTTCCATTCCGTATGTCAAGTAATACGGGGTTGCCCCGGTCGCGGTGCGGATTGAGGTTCGATACCCCCATAGGGCAAAAGGTATTTTGTCGGGCCAGTCCCGGTAATTTTCAGCCATCTTTTTAAGTATGGTGACAATTGTTTTATTGGCCGCTTCTACCGCACCATTTGTTTGAGGTCGGTAAGGCGAAGATGTATGCCTTTGAATTTTTTATTTTGTTAGCAATGCGGCAGTTTCAGCTTGAAAGTGGGTCCCGTGATCGCTGATGAACTCGTGCGGGATCCCATACCGGCATATTATTTTATTTTGGATAAATTTGGCCACGTGCTTGGCGTTCAAGACACGGTATGACTCGGCTTCGACTCATTTGGTGAAGTAGTCGATGGCCACCAAGATGAAGCAATGACCTCCCATCCCGGAAGGATGCACCTTTCCAATTATGTCAATACCCCATGTCGAAAATGGCCATGGTGATGTCATGGTATATAATAGGGAAGATGGCATATGCTGTACATTGGCGAAGATCTGACAGTTATGGCAGTGTTTGACATACAACTGACAGTCTGTTTCCATGGTGTTCCAATAGTACCCGAGCCTCATGATTTTTCGGGCTAGCATATGGGCGTTCATATGCGGGCCGTTTTCACCATCATGGACCTCGGCCATGACCTTTTCGACCTGTATTTTGTCGATGCATAGGAGTAGAACCCCCTGTGCCGTCTTTTTGTACAATTGCCCGTCATCAGTTCGAACAAATTGGGTTGCTAATCTTCGTAGGGCCTTTTTGGCCCGATTTTCAGCTTCCGGGGGGTACTCTCCCGTTGTCAGGTAGGTTAGGACAGCTTGATACCAAGGCTCCGGGTCAGTTATCTCGATATCCTGAATGGTGTGGATGTAGGCTGGCTCGGACCGTCTTTCGACACAGATTGGCATGCTGGTCAGGTGATCCGGGATGTTCAGTAAAGATGCTAATTTGGAAAGTGCATCTGCGAACTGATTCTCTTCCCGGGGCAGATAAATGTATTCTACCTTTTGAAATTGTTTCTCTAGAACCCTTACCCGTGCTTGGTAAGCCACGAGATTGGCGTTCCGAGTTTTCCATTTTTGGAGTGCTTGATTGATGACTAATGATGAATCACCGTGGACCCGGAGGTTTGTTACCCCTAAATCAGCGGCGGCTTGCAACCCGTGAATGCATGCTTCGTATTCGGCTGCGTTGTTGGTCACGTCGAAGTCCAACTTGATGGATAAGGGAGTGTGTTCCCCTCGGGGTGAAATTAACAGGATTCCGACCCCAAATCCTCGGAAGTTGGATGCCCCATCGAAATATAAATCCCACACTTTCGTATCGGTATGGAATATGTCTTCATCAGGAAAGGCCCATGTATCAGTGTGGCCTTCTTCGGATATTGGGCCGTCAGCGAGGAACTCGGCAACTACCCGGCCTTTGATGGCTTTTAATGGTACAAATTTGAGGTCGAACTCGGATAACATTAAAGTCCATCTTGACATCCTGCCGTTGAGGATGGGCTTCTCAAATAAGTACTTGATAGGATACATTTTGGATAACACATGTACCTCGTGACTGAGCATGTAATGTCGGAGCTTTTTAGTGGCCCAAACCAATGCTAGGCACGTCTTTTCGAGCATTGTATATTTGCACTCATATTCGAGGAACTTTTTACTGATGTAGTAAATAGCCCGTTCTTCTGAATCGACTGTCTGGGCCAGCATAGCCCCCATGGCCGTCTCCGTCGTCGTTAGGTATAACGACAAAGGCAGACCGTGTTGAGGTGGCATTAGTACCGGCGGAGCAGACAGCATCTCCTTGATTTTGTCAAAAGCCGCTTGACATTTGCCGTCCCATAGCACCCGTTCTCCGATTTTTAGCTTTTTGAAGATGGGTTCGCATACCATGGTTAGTTTCGAAATGAACCGGCTGATGTATTGGACTTTTCCGAGAAACCCCCTTATTTCCTTTTCAGTCTTGGGTGGTTGAATCTCGGTGATGGCTTTGATTTTAGCTGGGTCGACCTCGATGCCGCGTTGGCTAACGATATGGCCCAGTAATTTGCCCGACGTTACCCCAAAACTGCATTTTTGTGGGTTCAGTCTCATGTTGTATTTACGTAGCCGGGTGAAGAACTTTCTTAGGGCTGAAATGTGCCCGCTTCGGTCCTTGGATTTGACGATCATGTCGTCCACATAGACCTCCACTTCCTTATGCATCATGTCGTGGAGCAAGGTAGTGGCGGTCCGTTGATAAGTGGCCCCGGCGTTGATAAGCCCAAATGGCATGACGGTGTAACAGTAAGTACCCCAAGGTGTAATGAAGGTGGTCTTACCCATGTCCTCTTCTGCCATTTTAATCTGATTGTACCCGGCATACCCGTCCATGAACGATAGAAGGGCATGATCGGCCGTATTATCCACCAGTATGTCGATGTGTGGTAACGAAAAATCGTCTTTTGGGCTTGCCTTGTTAAGATCCCGGAAGTCCACGCAAACCCGCACCTTGCCGTCCTTCTTGGGTACCGGTACGATGTTTGCAACCCAGTCTGGATATTCAGACACTTGTATAAAGCCTGCTTTAAATTGTTTATCGACCTCTTCCTTGACTTTAAGAGACCACTCGGGCTTCATTCTTCTGAGTTTCTGCTTTACCGGCTTGCACCCATCTTTGATGGGTATTCGGTGTTCGGCTATCTCCCGGTCTATACCCGGCATGTCCTTGTAGGACCATGGAAAGACATCTTTGAATTCATGGAGGAGGTCTGTGAATTGTTTTCTCTCCTCTGGATCTAAAGATAGGCCCAACTTAAGCATCTGGGGCTCTAAAGTGGTTCCCACATTGATGGACTCGGTTTCTTCGATTACCGGATCTCGGGATTCCCTTTGCTCGAGCTGCTCGACCAAATGTTGAGGTAGGGGTACCTGTTCGTCGGGTTTCTCAATGTCATTGCATATAAAATTTTTGAAATTGAGAAAATTTTGGAAATAAGACAAGTCGTAAGCAGAACGGTGTTCGTTATTATTATTGATGGTAAATTTTGAAAATAGCTCGAATAGAGCTGCCATCTGATCATTGGTCAGTGGCGGTATAGGGAGAGGTCTTGGGACAGGCCCCGAGACCTCAGTGGATAAGGGAAGAGGGGTTACAGACTCGACTTTAGCACCAGACCCTCTAGACTCGGACTCAGACTCCGACTCTGACTCTGACTCAGACACGGTATCTGGCATGTCTCCCTCGCCAGTGGTCAGCTTGTAGACCCGTCCTTGACCGTCGGTCCACTTTATGGTCTTCCTCCAAGCCCTCGTTTCGGTGTTGGCGCCGACCTCGGTGATTAGCTTGGTTGGGTCGAACCGATCGCTGCGAAGGATCAGGTTGACCAAGTCGTTCTTTGGAGCGGGGACGGCTTTGTCTTCTCCGAATAAGAGCCCCAGCACGGGCTCGGAGTTGTTTTCGCCCTCCTTTGATTCGGCTTGGACGATGGTGAATATATCATCAGGGATGAAATTGCATTCCCGAGCCTTTTTGGTCTCGGGATATGTGATGGTGGGTTGGTAGAGGCCCACTTGGACGGCTCCGAAGACTGGAGTGACAAAGTAATCCGTTAGCTTCAGGCTATAAGGGCTTATGTAAGTACCCTTGATAATGTCGATGGCCTTGTGAATACTGGCCCGAACCACATTTTCCGGAGTTATAGCATACCCCAATCCGAAATGTGACTCGCCATCATTTAGGACCTCGATAATCTTCCCAGCTGGAAGATATGGCCTTGAGGTTATCCCGGGTAGGTAACCCAGATTTTGTAGCATCGTGTCGATGCTAGTTGTGAAGTAGGGCCTAAAGAGAAATTCTTCTTCGATCATGCCCACGAAATCAAATCCTCGCGGGTCGGCCCGGCCCGTGGCGTTGCAGCTTGCTATGGTAATTGGGGTCGCCTCCAGCGTGATGATACCATCTTTGAGGGGCATCTTGACTTTTCGATGGAGGGTAGATGACACGGCCTTGACTGCGTGGATCCAAGGCCTTCCCAGCAAAAGATTGAATGACGATGTGACATCTATCACCTGAAATTCCAATTCCTTTTCGATTGGGCCTGTTATGATCTTCAATTTCACGGCCCCGGCGACAGGTTTTGGGCTTCCGTCGAAAGCCTGGATAGTCTGTGCCGTTGGAAGGTAATCGGCATCGGTGATGCCGAGTGCTTTTGCGGTCCTTAGAGGAAGGACATTCACGGCTGATCCATCGTCGATAAGGGTCATCGGGAGATATTTACCTTTGCAGATGACCGTGATGTATAGGGCCAGATTGTGATTGGGCCCAAATGGTGGCAGATCAGCTTCAGAGAAGGTTATGAGTGGGCCTCCTTCTTTGGTCTTGCCCTTAAGGTAGGGCATGATGGTGGCTACCATTTCAGCAGGGGTAGCCTTTGAATCAACCTTGATTTCATCGAGAGCCTTAGTCAGTGCCTCCCGATGAGCTTGCGAGCTAACCAATAGTTGCCATATAGTTAGATCGGCTCGGACACTCGATTGTGTTGACGGGCCCTCCTTCGTAAGAGTGTGTCCTACTTAGGTGGGCCCTGCCTTAGTCTAATAAGGCGGACTGGGATAGGGAAGAAACTCGTGATTTAAGATCGACGGAGTTTCGACGCTAGAAGACCTTGACAACTTAAGACTCGACCCGACACTGCTAAATACGGGAAGTTCCAGAAGTGGAAGGTTTTGAAAATTGATGATTTTTGAAAAAGGATCGAGTGGACTCGGTGAATGGCCCAAATTTCCGAAAAAAAAGGACGAAAAGTTATTGGGCCACGGGTTTTGAAAGTTCGAGTTTTGATTTGGGCAGCATACCGGCTAGAAAATAGGCTATTTTTGAGTAAAATCATAAGTCCTAAATTCGGTATGTCCCGGGTTTTGAAAATTGAATATCTTGAAAAGCAGGATGTAATTTTTGAAAAGTTAATATTTTTGAAAATGACTCGGAAACCAAGTAGCACGTAGTCACGCAAGCATTATAACGACGCCATGTATGCTCTACACTAAGTCTCGGTCGGTCTGAAAGGGTCTATACCAGTGTACATAGTCTAGACGTTGATCGGGACGGACTCTCTAAGTCGAATTGAGCTTAGAACATGCCGCGAAACCCACTCGAATCGACTATGGACACCTTTTGACATATCCATGTTGGAGTACATCAATGGTATAGTGGGACGTCGGTCACCAGTACCGGCCCGGGAAAATATGGGTTATGCATGAACCGTAGAACTAACACGCGTATAGTATTTGTCAAACGATTTCTATTCGAGTCTCACCCTGAAGATGCCGATGGTAAGTCACGCATCAGTTAATCCCCAGCGGAGTCGCCAAATTGTGGACATGACATAGGTCCACCCCGACGCGGCCACGCGCGGGTTTGGGTAGGCGAATGAATCTCCATATGAGAATGGATCGAATTGAAATTTAGGTCTATGTGGAGTCGCCACCGAATTTTGTGGTTATTCGGAACCATTCGAGCCCACTCTATGTCGTAGTGGTCCGTATACAAAATACGGCCCATTTCCGATGTCAGAGTTTATTGGGCTCGTCCCTTTGCATTTGATACCAATACCGACGTTATCGAATATTGTGTATTGAATGACTCTCGTGCGCCAACGGTTACGGGCATCTGGAAACCGAGGTTCTGAGTAAGGGGTGAGGGTACGTGTTGGGAAGCCCACAAAGGACACCCAACCCCGCCCGCACATTAGCGGCCTCAACTAAGAATTCGAATGACTTACAATACGCGCGCTAGTTAAATGGGAAAATGATATGCAAAGAGTATTTTCCCTAAACATGTGAATTGAATTTGAAAAGGGTTTCTAAGTCAATTTAATGCAATTAATTCTACGTCAAAGTGGAATTTAGCATGCGGGTTCATTTAGTAAAATAAACGAACGAGAATTAAATTGACAAGAGAAACAAGCAAATGCGTTAGTAACGATGCAATGATATAGCGAATAATAACGGTTTGCGCAAATAATGAATTGAATTGAATGGTGTACAAGATGATGCATGGTTTGAAAAGATAGTATACACGTGATCAATTATGCACGCGTTGACCTAAGTCGTAAAATACTATCGAGTTTTGAAAAGAAGGATGTACGACTCATGTTTTGGTCGTTACGAGGTCACTCGATCGAGTAGTCTATAGACTCGATCGAGTAAACCCCGAAAATAGGTTTCTGTTTCGCGTTATAGACCATACTCGGCCGAGTTATTGACTAACTCGGTCGAGTACAAGGCCACTCGACCGAGTCACTGTGAGACTCGATCGAGTGGAGGTCATGAAAAAACATTCTGGTTCGATTTTGGGGCGCCACTCGACCGAGTGGGCTAGGCACTCGGTCGAGTGCCCCCTGTACGAATTGTAATTCGTTTGCAAACTTAATGGTTGATTTTGAAATTGCTTTTGATTTTTGAGAGTTTGACGATTTCACCGAATCGGACGTAAATATTGCACAATTTATGTTCGACTTGGTTTTTTATAAATCGCGAATTTTGTCGGACCGAATATAAATATTGTTGAATTTATACCCGATTCTAATTTTGAATACTCGTTGTATCCCATATTCGATTATTTGAATCGATATGGAATATTAGAGTGAAATAGAAAAAAATAAATAAATTGATTTTAGTCGTTGTAAATTAATTATCGTGATATGAACAAATTACGTTAATTAATTCATACGTCTTGATTGTTAAATTCGATACCCAATTATGGAATTGGTATCAAATCTAAAATCTACGCTTTACTTGAATAAATAAAAAAACTTGATTCCCTCGACTTTTCCGACATCGAAATAAATCCCTAGGGATTGTGATGTCGGATCCGTGTCAACGGGTTTCGACCCGTATTAAAGTACGACGTTTGTTTTTGAGAAATCGATGAGGTATGCGAACAATAACAAAGGTGCGAAAAATTATGGTTGAAGTTAATCTATCTCAATAATCAAGTAATTGGGATATCGGAACAAGCGACCGTCAACGCTGTGTGCAGTACACTTGTATGTTCGTGTTTCCTCGTTCCGATATCACTTCATACTCGACACAAATTGATAGATATTTTAATGTCTTGATACTAGTATTATTGATATTAATGATGCGATAATAACGATAAAACGGAATAAATAAATAAAAACGACCCGTATAAAGACGACACGATGCGAGAAGGAGAAAGAAAAGAGAAGAAACGGGGTTTTGACACCCTCAACCTACATGTTCTTGTCTCGGATTAGAACTCGTAACCGTGGCTTTAACACTAGAGTCTTCGAGGTTTATGGAGGTTAAGTTATGGTGGCTCGGGTTGTTGATTCCTAAACTAGGTTTAGGGTTTTTGCTAGTGTATTGCTTAGGATTTGCTTAGGGTGTATTAGGGCTGTAAAAGTGTGAATTAGGGTTGAATTTGAGGTGGTAAAAGTTGTGAAAAAGGTGTTGAAGAGGGGTGCATGAGGGTTGCTTATATAGGAAAAGCTAGGGCTTCGGTTTAGGGTTACTCGACCGAGTAGGTGGCTAACTCGGTCGAGTGGCCCGTTACGCCAGTCGTCGGGCTTGAATAAGGGCCCACTTGATCGAGTGGGTGAGGCACTCGATCGAGTGGCCCAGCTGGGCCGCGCGGGTCACTCACTTTGGACCGTGACCATGGATACTTGATGAGTTTGAGTTTGAATTGGGCTTTTGATATTTGAGGGGTTGTTTGGTATGTCTCGGAAACGAATTTGACCGGGATTGACCCAATCGTGACGAGTCGGTTTTAATTCCGGTGTCGGTTTCGGCCCAAATTAGCCTTGCTTGATTGGAAACGGCCCGCTGGGCCTGGATTTGAGGTTGATTTTGTGAGATTTGTACTCTGTAAGTGTGTTAGCCAGCGATTAATGGATTTGAGCCCGTATCCGGGCGCATAGAAGCATGTTAGCGTCCGATCATCATCGGGTGTTTTTTGGGAAACTACCATAGACACCTGACAGTCAAAATGCGGGTGTCTATAGTTCTATTCGTGCTTATTGGTTTGTGTCTCAGGTTTGTTATTGCTATTATATTTTTGGCTCGGGTTAGGTTGGGTTTGTTTTGTTTATCTTTGCATTGTTTCGGTTTGCAGCCCCCAGGTCCGATGAGGACTTTTTCGAGCTTTACTACGTGTCTCGATATCTATTTTCAGAAGTTGACCTCCACGGTAAAGGGGATTATCGAGGGGACTGCTCTGGGTCCCATGGTTGGACAGTGGGTTAGGTTGGTGGGTTGCAAGATCAAGTGCAACCTTATGGTGATTAGGGCGATGATAGATCGCTTTCACGATACTACTTCGACCTTCCACATGGCTTTTGGGGAGGTCGGAATGACCCTAGAGGATTTCGGGATGATTAGCGGTCTGCCTTGGGGCCCGGATAGGATTAGGTGGGCCGCCGAGGGCCCTAGTCTAGATAGCGACGAGGTGCGGGGCCTTATCGGGGACTGTTACCGCGTGAGGCATATTGTGCGCCTCACGCTATAGTGAGTTCTTATATCACCGACCATTTTGAGCGAGTGGCGGTGTTGGAGGGTCGGGAGCCCAACACGCCGGAGCAGGATGCCCGGTTGTGGTTGTGGTACTTCCTAGGGTCGGCCCACTTCTCAGACAAGGGTGAGAGGTTCAGCACTAGGATTTTGCCCTTCCTGGCTGAGCTGACCCAGCTAGGGCGCTACGACTGGGTGACTGCGGCTTTTGCGGAGATGACTCGCTGCCTGCAAGTCATGGTGAGGCCGTTGGCGATAGAGTCGGCCTCGGCTGTGCCTATTGTGGGTCCGGGCCTTATACTGGAGGTTAGTTATTGTTCTCACCCTTGTATTTGAGGTTCTACTTAGTTTCGGCTTGATTTTGCTAAGGTTATTTTGGGATAAATTCAGGCTTGGATCTACTCCTACTTTTCGTGTTTGACACCTAAGACGGTGCAGGTGCACCCAAAGAGATTTCCGGCGCGGATCGAGTGGAGGCTTGCTCAGCCTAAGAGCACAATCAGCCATTACCCGTCGGAGAATGCGTTAGTGAACAAGCTACGCATTGAAGATGTAAGTTTCCTTTTTTTCTATTCATGGCTTACAATTCTCAATAGCACCCAAGGTTCGGGTTTTACTAGGATGTTGATTTTGTTTGTGCAGTTTGTGGCCCGCCCATGGGCCGATTATGAAGGTGTGTCGGAGTACGTGGCCGCGGAGCTGAGGCCTCGGAGTTATAGGAGGATGCTCCTTCCTGCGTTGTTTCGCCTTGTCTAGTATCTGGGCGAGCGGTTGGTGTGTCAGTGCATGTATGACGACTTTAGGGTACCGGTTGATCCTCCCCGGACCATGTTCAGACCACCGACCGCCACAGAGGTCCTCGAGGATGGGGATGGAGAGGGAGGCGACACACTCTTGGTGCCAAGTGCCTCCTACATATCTCACCTCACCCGGCGGTTAGCTTGGTACCGCCTCGTGGTAATTTTCTAATTTTGGTTTCTTGATTTGCTTTACGGCTTATTGTTTATCTGCCCTTTGACCGGCCAGTCTGTTGTCTTCTCAGCTAGCCGATCCGGCTGATGAAATCCAGCCCCCAGATTTTCCCCTGACATTACTTATGGTGGATGCGGCTGGGGTACCTTTCACTGAGCCACTCCCCCCGTGTTCTGCTGAGGAGATGGATGCCGGAATTGAGTAGCTTGACCGGGTGTACCGGGTGAGTTTTTTTGTTCTTCGTTTGGGTTCTAAGAATTGGGGTCGGTTTGCCTAACTTTTATGGTTGCACTTTCAGGTTTCCTCGGCTTGTCATCAACGGTTGTGGCAGGCTGCCAACCGCTTCCGGGCCTATGCCTCGAGGCTTTCCCGTGACACTTCGGGGCCTCGATCAGTGAGCTTACGTGACTAAGGTGGCTTTCTAGGCTGTTGGTGTACTTTCCTAATGCTTAAGTGTATGTGCAGGATGTTCCGGATATGGTGGGGCAGTTGGAGACTCGGGTGACCGAGCTCGAGGCGAGAGAGGTTGAGGCACAATGGCTCCTGCAATCTCGAGTTGACGAGATCGCCTTCCTAAAGGAGCAGCTGGTTCGGTCCCGGGGAAAGACCTCAGCACAGGGTGAGGCTTGGCATCAGATCGAAAGGGAGGCTGAGGTTGAGGTTGAGGCTGTGGGTGCTATAGAGGAGGTTGGAGGGATTCCCGATACAGCTACTCTAGATATGTTGTCGGGGATAGACGGTAGTGAGTCTCCTCTTTTAGACCTGGAGGACCTAGGGCTAGATGACCATCTTTGTGAGATCGTGATTGCCGTCGGCGCGGCTTCTAGGGGTCCTTCCTTGCCTCGATTTGTATAAGGATTTGTATATTTTGTATATTTGTTTTAGATTTTTAGAATTTGAATTGGTTGGATTAGTCTTGCTTTTTCGTTTGGCGAATTGTTTACCTTGATTGACAAGTAATCACTTTTGCGTTCATTTGTTTTGCGATGTGACTCGGTTTAGGGTACGTTAGCGTTGTATGAAAGTACGAAAATGGTTTCTTTCGGGGGTTTTGAAATTCGTTAGCTTGAGCCGGAAATCGGATCGGATACTACGTCGATTAAAATGTTTTGACTTGAGATGGGCGAGACGTAAAATGTTAACGTAGGATATTAGCATGTTTTGACCGCATATACTAGGAGATGAGCTTTAGTACAAAATCGGAATTTAAAATCCGAAAAAAAAAGTTAGACCATTACACTCATAATATTGCCTTGTTAGGCTACAGACGTGACTTGACGGTAATCGCTAGAAGGCTACGACACGCCTTGGTGGGGTAGCTTATCCCCCTAAAAAAAATTAAAAAAAATGTCTAAGTCTTGTTCGTCCGACGGGTAGATCCGTGTTCTCGCAGCTCTTGCACGGGTATTTCGGTTTTCTGGACGGGTATTAGCGACTTTGAGAGGTCGTTCCCGATGTCCGGTGATAATGGATGTTTGAATTTCTATCCTTGGGTTGCTCGGGATGTCTTCTGCATGACTACAGGCGCTTGGGCTGAGGCAACTAGACTCCGGGCCGCCTGGGCTTGGGCGATCGAAAATTCGGGCGCGTGGGCTGGTGTGGTCGGGGCCCCGGGTTATGGAAATTTTTGTTGTTTCCTAATTCTTGTGGGTTTAGGGCCATATATACGGGTTGTGGGTGTTTGTTTTACATAGTGGGGTATCCATAGGGTCTAGCACGTCTATACTTAGCGTTATGTCGGGTTTTGAGAAAATCCTTGCCGAGTGGGTTCGTACTTTTAAGAAATGTGACCCCGAGGTTACTTCAAATGATGGTTTATCAGTGGTTGTCGCGCTTAGTCGAGTCAAGGTACAAGATAACTTCTTGCGGGCATGTTCTAGGTTTTGGGATCCGAAATATCATGCTTTTGTCTTTCCCGGGGGTAAAATTTGTCCTTTGCCTGAATAGATAGATGCTATAGGCGGGTGGAGCTCGGTTCGACCTTGTGTGCATTATGGGGATGATGCTTATGTGGAGCGGTTTTACCATTTTTTGGACCTTTCTTCGCTAGAAGAGGCTAAGGGCTATTTTGGTACGGACGGTCTTAACTTAGAGTTACTTTCTAGGACGTTCTCACAGGTTGGCTCTCGTCACCTTTCGACCTTGGCGTTTAGGCGTGCTTTTAACATTGTCATTGCTTGGTATTATCTTTTTGAGGATGCGAGGTCACGTGAAGGCTGGGGTAATCCTCGGGTTTTGGATGTGGTGGTGGCAATGGAACATGGACAGTCACCTTCATTGCTTATTTTGGGTGAGCTTGTTCTGGGTCTAGATGCTACTATCCGGTTACAAGGGACACCTTCTCGGGGTTCTAGCATCATCTTACAGGTGTGTGTGTTTTTTTTTGTGTTGTTTTTCCCCCCGTTTTTTTTGGTTTTATTTTATGGTTGTGATGTTTTGTAGCGTTTGTATAGGTTTGGCTGCAGGAACGACTTGGTTTGGTGGTCCCTCCCTGGTGTTTCAAAGATTATAATTACAGGGGTTTCACGGGCCGGAAAATGGTGCAGTTGTGGGGTAAAATTCTCGGGGAAAAGGATTGGCTTTCCTATTTGGCTGAAGGGGATGTGGTCATTAGGTTGTCTATTCCGTGGTGGAATACTAGCGGGCGTATCGGGTTTCCATTTTCGTCTTTGTCATGGGTTTTGCTAATACTATCAATGAGGGATCAAGTTCGTGTTTACCCGGGCCTATTGTCACGTCAAATGGGTGTCCAGCTTTCTATTCCGAAGGATGCTGAAATTGTCTCTATTTCTGACTCATGGACGGGGAATTCGCTTAGGGAGTTCAGGATTTCTTGGGAGCAGAAATTCTTGCGTCCCGTTGTTATCGAGGGTGTCCGACCGACTGACAATGCTCCTATCCGGCGAAGGGTTTGTGAACGCTTGTCGGAGCAGATTGACTCAAAAGCTAGGAAGATAGTACCACTAAAAGGCGAGGAGGTGACTCGAGAGACCGTTACCAAGTGCCTACCCAGAAACAGCAGGACCGATCCTAGTTTAGTCAGTTCATCTGAACGAGCCAAGACCGACAAGACCCATATTAAGGTTGTGAAAGAGCAAAGAAAGTGGGATTTGCTGGACTCACGTTTGGATAGAGCGTTAGAAGCTTTCTTTCAGAAAATCGCGGAGGAAGAACGCAAGTGATCACACCCGAACGGTGAGGATGAGGAAGAGTTGGACCGGTAGAGCCCAGCCATTCATATTATGTATTACTAGTTGATAATATGTGGCGTATTAGTACTAGTTTTTTTTTGTGGGGTTTTGACGCATTGTTAACTTCCGGGATGTCCGGACTCGGATTTTTGATGTAGATGCCTCGACAAAGGCTCGATTTAACCGAATTTTATTATTAATGAGAAGCACATTTTTATTTATTTTTTATTTTTTTTGTGGTGGCTCGCAATTCGGTTCTTCATTTTACCCGGAGCGCCCTTTCGGATTTTCACTCCGTCCTCGGCTCACCTTTTTTCGTATATTTTTTTCTTGTTTTTTTTCTTTGTTTACTTTTGCCCCTTTTTTTTCTTTTTTTTTACGGCTCGCAACTCGTTTCTACATTTTGCCCGGGGCGCTCTTTCGGATTTCCACCCCGTCCCTGGCTCGTCATTTTTTTTTACAACTCATTTCTTCATTTTGCCCGGGGCGCCCTTTCAGATTTTCACCCCGCCCTCGGCTCGTCGTTTGTGCTTCGTCATTTTAAATCACTCGGGGGTCGGGTCGCAGAAGGAGTCCCGGTTTGTATATGGATCGATTAATTGATTTTCGGTTGTTTGGTTGTACCCGGGGAACGGGTTGCCTACGTATCCGCTTTTAGACAGAATCAAACCATGTTCGTAGTTCTTTAGAAAAGTGTGAGTGATTTTGCTTTAGACTCGTTTATGCCATTTATCGATGCGAACTTTATTTTTTTTTGTTTTTTTGTCGTCGTCGTTGTTGTTTTTTTTCCCCCTAAGTCGGAGGTCGGGACGTGGTTTCTAGGGTGTTTATGGGTAGTATCGTTTGAGCTGATCCATATTGGTCGGGGTTGAGAACTCTTCACCTTCTAGGTCGGTAAGGATCACGGCGCCCCCCGAGAGTATTTTCTTAACGAGGTAGGGGCCCCCCCCAGTTTGGTTTGAATTTCCCTCTAGGGTCGACGGGAAGGAGTGCTCTAATGGATTTGATTACTAAATTTCCCTCGTGTATGTTTCGGGATTTCACTCACTTGTTAAAGGCTCGTTGGATGCATTGTTGGTAGGCTTGTACGTTGGACAGGGCATGTATCCTACGTTCACCTAGGAGTACTAGCTCGTCGTACCATTTTTGGTTCGATTCTTCCTCAGGGATACCACTTTCGGCTAATATTCTTAGTGATGGTATTTTCTAACTCTATTGGTTGGACGGCTTCGGAACCGTAGGTTAGGTAATCTGGTGTGGCTCCGGTGGGTGTTCTATAGGATGTTCGGTATCCCCATAAGGCGAAGGGGATTTTGTTTGGCCAATCCCGGTAGTTGTCTATCATTTTCTTAAGGATTGTGGCGATGGTTTTGTTGGCTGTTTCTACGGCCCCGATGGTTTGTGATCTATAGGGTGAGGATTTATGTCTTTGGATTTTGTATTTGTCTAGGAGTTTTTTGGGTGTCGGCCCTGAAGTGAGCCCCCTGGTTGCTAATGATTTCATGAGGTATACCGTAACGACAGAGTATGTTGTTTTGTAAGAATTTGACTACTTGTTTTGAAGTAAGTACGATGTAAGAGGCGGCTTCTACCCATTTTGTGAAGTAATCTACGGCTACTAAAATAAAGCAATGTCCGCCGGTCCCGGATGGATGTACTTTCCCTATGATGTTTATTCCCCAAGTAGAGAAGGGCCAGGGTGTGGCTATAGTGTGTAGAGGATAAGGAGGTAGGTGTTGGATGTTGGCGAATATTTGGCAGCTATGGTAGTGCCGAACGCGACGTGGACAGTCTGCCTCTAAGGTAATCCAGTAATAACCCAGTCTTATTATTTTTTGGGCTAGTTGGTGTGCGCTCATGTGGGGTCCGCACTCTCCGTCGTGTAGTTCTTCCATGACCCTCTCGGATTGGTCTTTGTTTATGCATCTAAGGACGACTCCTTGAGGGGTTCGTTTGTACAGTGGGCCTTGATTCAGGACGTAACGGGTGGCTTGTATTCGTATGGCTCTTTCATTTTTTGGCGTTAGTGTCGGGTGGGTATGGCCCGTGGGTTTTAAAGTTTAGGTTGCTTTGTACGAAGGTTCTTCGGTGGTGTCGTCGGTTTCGGGTTTGTGGATGTAAGCTGGTTGTTCGCTTCTTTCTACAAAGATAGGCATGGAGAAAAGGTGATCGGGCATGTTCATTAGTGAGGCTAGTTTGGATAACGCATCAGCGGATTGGTTTTCTTCGCGGGGTATGTGTATGAAGTCAATTTCGGTGAATTCCTTAGGCATTACTTCTACTTTAGTTTGGTATGGGGTTAGGCTTTCGCTATAAACCTTCCAATTACCCGTGGCTTGGTTGACTACTGAGGATGAGTCTCCGTGGACTCTAAGGTTTTTGACTCCTAGAGTTATGGCCGCTTTTAGACTTATTAGACAGGCTTTGTATTCGGCTTGTGTTGTTGGTAAGTTTGGTCGGGTGGCGTTTTGTTTGCTTCCGAGTTTATTGTTGTTTGGTCGGTGGCTGTTTGAGTCTAAGGTTGTTATTCCGATTTCCTTCTTAGGGTGAAGTTGAGTGGGCTGTTTGCGGTAGCCCTTGCATTTTAGTCAGTTGTTATCGATAATTGGCATAAAGTCGGGTTTTTAAGCGTTTAAAGTAAATCGTTGAAAGAAAGTTAAGCGGTTGCCGAGGCATGTTGTAGAAAAAGATAAAGATGACTGTTTTATTGATAATAGTAGGCGGTCTAGATGCCCGTAATTTTGTTTGGGGGAGGTGGAGGACATGTTCCCCCGCAACTTCCCTGACTTGATAACGAAAACAAAGGCCAAACATTTATTACTATTCTAGTCTAGGCCCAAAGATGAACTAGACTTTGTCTAGGGCCGGTCGTGCCTCTAAGCATCGAGGCTTCCCCCAGGGAATAACACTCTGACGGTGCCGCTGGTTTTCACTACCACTGACGTGGTTGTTTCGCCGTCAGCCCTAGCGGGCTGTGGTGCATGTTTCTTTGTTTGGGGGAAGGTTCCGGCATCCACCAGGTCCTGGATGTCGTGTTTGAGGCGATCACAGTCCTCCGTATCATGACCCCTACCTTGATGATACAGACAATAGGCACTGGGGTCCCAATCTGCCTCTCGGGACTCACGGGGTGGATCCGGTGTAGGGACGAGCTGGGATAATTGCCAGTCCTCATTGGTAATCCTAAGGGCTTCGGCATAGGTCATGCCCAGGTCAGTGAGGCTTCTAAAGGGACGCCCTTCGAGGGCTGGGACAAGCTTAGCTAGCCCTAGCCTCATCTTTTCTTTAGGGATGATAGCTCTTTCTTCCGGTGCCGCCCGGGGGATGTTTCGTGTCCCGTTGACAGTGTCCTCCAGCCTGCCGAGCTGGAGTAGGATGTTATTATGGGCGTCGTTTATTTGGGCTAGGTTATTCTGTAGTTCCTTAACGAGCCCTAGCATTGTCCTGAGCAGTTCGGTATTGTCGCTGGAATACATTTCTAAAACTGCAAAGCAGGGGTCAAAAGTGAGACTGGATCGACCGGACGTTTTAGGGACTCGAGGGATGCTCACAATTGAGCGACACGGAACTGAGATCCTTGACCCATGTGTGTGTGGTCATTAGTTTAGGGACTCAGGTGCTTTGGACTCTCGGTGTATTTGGCGAAACGCCTATGGAGTTTTCTGTCTCTGCAACGAGACGATTTGACACAAACCTCGGTGGTGAAGTTTAAAGACGACTTCTCGAGGTGAGACGACCTAAAACATAAAATCTCGAGTTGAGGTGATCCTAGTAGCTAACATAGATAGTTAAACACACGGTTGTACGATGTAAGAGGTTGATCACGATCCCGGCTCAGGATCAAAGAATTTGGATGTATGTTTCTTTCGAAAACGGCCAGTTTAGGTAATTTTGGAAAGGATGGTTTATGAAAATGGCAATGGCGTGACGATATCGTCCGCGGCGTGTAGGTGTGTTGCTATGTGTGTGCATCGGAAATGATGACGAAATGTAAATGCATTTTTTTGAAAATAATTACGTGATGCTTCTACCGAGACCACTATTAATTAGCTAGTTCGATACTCGCAGGGTGGGTGATGCTTGTGATGGAGCGTGAAGTATGACGACAGCTTCCTTACAGGTGCGACTAAATCCTTAGTGAGGGACTTAGGTGGTGAATAGAGTTTCTTATAAATTTTTTGCTTTTTGAAAAAGAACTTTTTAAAATTAGTGACCCACGTTCGTCGGTTATACTAACTAACATTAGACGGTGGGGGTGCGCATTGTAAAAAGTGTTTTGAAAATATAACCGCTTTTTGAGTTTCTTGACTACATTAATTGAAGCTTCAGTTGTGCTAACGGTATGTGTGTAAAAAGTTTTTTTTTGAAATAAAATGTGACCGCGTGGTGGCCTTAACCCCATTAATTGGGAGTTTCGGTTGCATTGATGGTAATCATTGTTGTTAATAGGTTTTAATTTGGCCAAGGTGATGACACTAAAAGCTCTTTTTTTTTTGAAATTAGTGAGCGTGAATTTCGCCATGGTAACGGCATTAAAAAAACGTTTTCCTTTTTTTTAGAAACCATGATTTGGTCGGAGTATTGACGTTTGAACGGTCGTTTTGGAAAGATGGAGTATTTTCGAAAAACGAAATTGGGTGCGGTTGAATATGTTGGCGTGGTTGAATCTAGATTTTTATTGTTTTATTTGGTTTTGTATTGTTCAAACACGCTACACATAGCTAGGAATGCGTACACTCATGCAGGATGCAGACACGTGTAGGTTTGGGTAGGCTACCGCCCACAAATAGTCTTTACTTAGGTATTGACAAAGATCTGGGGAGATGAGTGTCATACCGTCCGTTTGGACTATCCGCTTATTAATCCCGCGGGTTACGCGTTAGACGATCGGAGCGTCAATCCAGGATCTCTCCACGTGTCCCTAGAGATCTTACCGCGAAGAGGTCGATTGGTCCTGAAATCGGTTAGGGTGGGCTTTTTAGGGCCAAAACCTGTAGTGACCACAACTAGGAACTAAGAAATGAGCTTCACCGACCTCGTTCAAGTTACACCACCGCTTGAAACTGTGGACGTCCGTCCGCAACACCCGGCGCCCCGCGCGTGCCCGCGCAGGACCGTCCATCGTGTGGCGGCGGCCACCACGCGCCCCCCCCCCCTACCGGGGGCCGGTCCAATCTCGCATACAGGGCGAAGTGTCGGACCTCGATTTGTATGACGATCCGGAATTGTACTAGACGGGTGCGGGCACCCGTGTTTCCATTTGGGAATCGATCGAGACGTGGTTGTAAATGTTTAAAGGGCGATTCATTTGTGGAGTCGCCACCGAGTCAATTATGGGGACTCGGAAATCATTCAAGTCAACTTTGATCCCTTACCGGCTCAAAGTTGAGTGACACGGGATCTAAAGATAAAGACTTGTACCCTTAAGCACTCCATGCCTGGAATGACTATCACTGCCAATGGTTTCGGACATCCGGAAACCGTCGATTCTGAGGAGGGGGTGAGGGTACATAATGGGAATCCTTCATCCGATAGATGTCAACACTTAATCCCGCCCGCATTATAGCGGCCTCTACTATTCAATCGGTGGGCTGATTTCCTAGTTCTTTTGTTGTGGTGGAAGTACTGTAACATCCGTTGTTTTAACCCTATGTCTTTTACTATGTCGGTTGTTTTAACGAAAGATATGTTTTATCGTCAAAATAGTAGTGTTTACATTCTTTGCATACGATTTCAGGTGACAAGCTGACCATGAAAAGATGCACGTTGGAGAGTAGAGAGTAATATGTATTATACGTATTAGCAAACCAGATTTAACGCAATAATATGGATATTAGTCATTCTTGTGATATACTTTACCCGGTATTCTGCTTAAGATGCGTTGGTTCGGCATTAATAGAGGTGCGTCGAACCTAATAAGGTGAGCACCCGGACTAATACGGAACCCGGCCATCACTTTGTTCAGTTTTAAGATATTTTACGTTTTGAATTCCTTGTTAGGTGATTTAGCATGCGATTATAAGGTCATAAAAGCGATAAATCATACGAAAAACAGTAAATGCGAATGTAAGTAAATCACATTGTGAGGAGTTGCACCCTCGGAGTATACACTAAACGGGACACGATACATAGATAGTTTTGAGAACGGATCTCGGAATTACTCAAATCTATTTTAGTGTGTTTTAGTATTTGTGGTTGAAGTTGGGACGTTACGTATTTTAGTAGATGCTTGTGGGCTTAGCGCCCACATCTAATGTTGTCGTAGTGCATAATAATAGAAAGTACAAATATGGAAAGTTTTGTTTAGATGGCAACCAAGTGATGACTCGATCAACAGGCGGATCCTCCTAGCATGACCAGTGACTCCGGCAGAACTCCGTTACCGTTTGACCTTCCCGCGGCTACTTCGGCAGAGCTTCGTTGCTAAAGGCTAGTTCTGCGGCTAATCCGGCAGAACTTCGTTACTAGTTTTGAGCTAGTCTTTCACTGGCACCTCGGTATCGAGTGGAGTGCTCGAAGGTGAGGAGTAGCGTCGATGTCGCTTTTTTATCGGAACTACGATCGAGTGGATCGTTTGCCTCAGGTGTCGGAGTGCGAGCCCTTAGCGAGACTTTAGAGGGAGAAGAGAAGAGTGAATTGTGTGTCGAATGAATGAGGCGGAGGGGGGTATTTATAGGTGTTTTCGGCCCTCGTCGCCCATATGGACGCGTGAGCTGGGGCGCACCAAGACTCAGGCGCCTGGGCTAAGGTTGGCGAGACCCAGGCGCGTTGGGTGGGGCGGTTGGAATTTTGAGGATACGGTTTTGATACTTTCCAAAACCGTGAAGCGGGTGTATGATATGTTTCTTGGACGTTAAGGCTTCCCACGGCTTGACCTAGCGCCTTGGGTTTAGTGGGCCTCGGGTGTTCATCCCGAGGCTCGCCTGTCACGGTGTTGACTTGGTTCAAGTTTCGAGGCCGACTCGGGGTCCCGGTGTCGGAATTAACTCTAATTAGTGTCTATGTGACCGTAAAGACACGACTAAGGCTGCCATCATGTTAGTTTTTAATTTTTTCGAGTAATTATTTGATCCGTTCTATAGGAAAACTACCTATAACATCGTGAACCCGTGTCGCATTGCAGTCCTATCGTCATCGGGTGTTTGCTGGGCACTTCTGCAGCCATCATGTCCAAATTTGGGTGTCTACAATATGTAGTGAGTTTAATAACGTATTTAATGAGTTTTTTAGTGTATATAACAGTTATTTTGATGTATGTTTCGTTGTTGATTAACTGATGTACATATTAATTATTTGGGTGTATATATAACAATTATTTTACTGTATGTATTGAGTTCTTATGTGTATATATGCAGTGAGTTTAATAGCGTATATAATAAGTTTTTTAGTGTATATAACAGTTATTTTGATGTATGTTCCATTGTTGATTAATTGTTGTACATATAAATATAAACTATTTGAGTGTATATATAACAATTATTTTACAGTATATATTGAGTTCTTATGTGTATATATATAGTGAGTTTAATAACGTATATAATGAGTTTTATAGTGTATATAACACTTATTTGGATATATGTTCCATCTTAATCTATTGGTCTAGATTGTGCCTCAATGGGTGTAAGGCGTTACCCTGCCTCACCGGAACCCGCCTATATATCTCTCTCTCTCTCTCTCTCTCTCTATATATATATATATATATATATGTATGTATGTATATGTGATGGTGGGATTTGTCGTGGATACCACCGCCAAATAAATAACCGGCTAGCACCTAACGGTAGTTAGGGTAATTCGGGTCGTGTCCACGGAGACGGTGTCGCAATGCTTAGACTAGGTTGGCCTAAAACCAGACTAGGTCACACAAACAAACACAAATAGCGATAAATGGAAAACTATGATGGAGGAGAGGTAAGAACTAGAAGAATGATGACCTAGACTATAACAATGCTAAACAATGCTAATAATCAAACTAACTAGCAAACTAAAGAAATGATGCTAACTAAGAAGATGAATCAAATATGAAGAAGAAGTTGGTTAGCTCGGGTTCATAAGTGTAGTAGGGTAACTTGGGTGGTCAAGGGTGTAGATGCCTCCTAATTGCTAGATTCGGTCCGGGCGGTCGCAACTTAAACCGATGTCAAGGTGGGTTTAGCGTTGATAGCTTCTAAACCCTAGTCCACATGATATGTATAATGACTATTCTCAACATGCCCACACACAAAACAAACGATGAGTAGAAGAAGACTAGCATGAGAAGCATGGCCATTACAACTCAAGCAAGCAATTCAACAAACACATGGTATGCCATGTATGTGACTAACAACAAAGATTCACCCTTTACCCCTAATCAAACCCTAATCACCCATATTCTACTCTTAATCCCCGTACTAACCCACAAGTAAACTACTCACTCATAATTAAACTAACTACAACAATAAAAAGAGAAAACAACACCATAACCCTAACATTCATCATCAAGAACAATATGAACAATAACAATCAACACTAAGTAAAGATTCAAACTTGAATTAATAACAAAGAACAAGAGTAAAGAAAGTTATACCAACACAAGATGAAGAAAAAGATGCAATCTTGTATAAATAAGAAACCCCAAAATAATCCCAAGGTTGTCAAGCTTGGAGAAATCTTCAAGTATCTTCTTAATACAAGAACTAATTAACTAAGATTAACTAGATTTAACTAAGGATTAAAGAGAGATTAAAACTAATGTGAGGAACTAAATCTAGGGTTTATAACTTGTAGAGAGGCTTAAGATAGTCTAGGGTAATGTCCGATGCATAAACAATACAAGAGGGAAGTATTTATAGGGTTCCGTAAGTGAGAGGAATAAAATAAGGAGGGGGAACAGAGACTGGGTCATTCCCGATCGGGAAAAGTAAATCTCGATCGGGAAGAAATGATGGTCCCGATCGGGAATTTGTGATCCCGATCAGGACGGCTTCACAGTGAGCGCTTCCCTTGCTCCACCTTTTCTGATCGAGAAGGCCTTATTCCCGATCGGGATACTTCCTCTTTCCCGATCGGGAATATGCGATCCCGGTCGGGAATGCTTGACAGTGAGCAGCTATTCTTGCACTTCATTCCCGATCGGGTTCACGAATTCCCGATCGGGATTAGCCTTGTTTAGCTCTTCCTCGACTCCTTGTCGATGCTCGGTGCTCGGGGAGTCGCCGAATCATCGTTGCTTCTCCTCTTGGGTTCCATACGTGTCGGAAACGAGTTGAATCGTTCTGTTTCTTCGAGATGACCCCTAGGAACCTGAAATAATCTAGAAGAAGCATAAGTCGTCCCTAAAACCGCCCTAAGGAGCGATTTCAGCAGAGAAAACGAGACCAAATACAAGAAATAAACACTACAAAACGCACTTATCAACTCCCCCACACTTAACCCTTACTCGCCCTCGAGTAAGCACATACTAACTACTAAACTAGCCGAGTGGGTATTAGCGCACCCTACGCCCTTTCAACTAACACGAGTGCACTTAGAGGAAAAGTGCACTCCGCAAGGCAAGTGGGGTCTTGCGACAAAACTGCGGATGCAACCGGACACAAGACACAAAAACAAACAAACACACAAACGAACACATAATCGGTTGCACCCAAAGAAAAACAAATACCGCTTCCCTCTAAAAGTGGTGAAAGAAGCACCGGTTTAGGACTCGAGGTAAGTGACAACGTTCCCAAGCTAGCAATACAAACCGAGGTGGACTAAACCCTAATAGTATGACGATAAAGCAACAAAAACGTTGGTACCTTACCTAGGTCCTGTTAACTTTCTAAAAACGTACTACGGGACGATCGGCGGGGTGGGAAGTGATGATCCACGGTGTTAGTCGACACTGTAGGTAAGTGAGACCCCGCCCCCTTTAGCGTGAGCCAAGAGGGTCGTCCCGTGTCCAAAACCGCCTAACTAGTCCAAGTAAAAAGGTGGAAAACATGCAAAGTGAGGGAAGACCGACTAATGCCGCTATCATCCTTCCTCGGGACTCGGTCCTTTGGTAGGCTCTTCACGGCAAAAGTCGGAAAAAGACTTATTTTTGTGGGGTTAAGATCTTTTTGTGAGACGATTTTCTTTTGACATTTTCTCTTTTCTTTTGCATTTTTGTTTTGTTTTGCCATGCCATTTCTTTTTCTTCTTTTCTATTTTCTGTTTTGGCTTTTGTGCCTTTTCTTTCTCTTCATTCTTTTCTTTCTTTCATTTTTCTTTCTTTTCTTTTCTTTGCCCTTTTTTTGGCAAGATTTGGCTTTTTGGCATTTTTTGACAATTAAGAAAGAGATAAATCAACACTTTGCAATTTATTGTGTGGATATGTGTAGGAGGTAGGTAATGGGTATGTCGGGGTTGCGCATCCCCTTTCAAACCCACAAAAAGGTGGAGAACTTGGACTAATCAAACGATTCTAGACACGGTCACCTAAGGGACGGGACTCGGCAACCAAGGCCTTTTCACACCGTGGGTGGTCAAAATGGTCAAAATGCAAATCCCGTAGTAAATCCCTAGTAAGCTAGGTGGACTCAAGGTAAGAAACCAACGAAATCATTGATTTAGGGTCATTCTACTAGACTAAAGTCCAAGACTCGATTTATACTACTAGGAAGGGAAAGTAAACACTCGCACACTAGCCTCTAAACCGGGTTTTCGAAAACCATTTACACACAAGACACACAACAAAACACAAAACAAAGACTCAACGAAAACGAAAGAAAAAGCAGTAAAAGCAACGAAACAAAAATAACACAAAATGAACACATACACAACATAAACACCACCCCGATCATCCAAACAAGCCACCAAATCATCCACACTTTACAAAGCTCCACCCGAGCACACAACATCACAATCTCCTCCAACTCCGCAAGAGGTAAAGAAGAAAAAGAGATAAGATGTTACCGGGAGTCTTGAAAGCCTTCCAAAGTTAACGGCGATTAAAGCAACCTATAAGGGAAAGGGAGGCAAAACACGCACACAAAGCAAATATACGACACAATGACACAAGAGGAAAACACACAAAAGAAAAATCTTTTTGATTTTTGTGAAATTTTTTCAAATTTTTATGGATTTTAAAGATTTTTTCCAAAAACTAAGAAAATAAAACTAACTACGCTAGAATATCGCTCCCCCACACTTAAACCGAGCAATGTCCTCATATGCTCAATCGTAGTGTGCGGAGAGACAAAAGAAAAAGAAAAGAAACTACGAAAATAAAGCTACAAATCAAAAATGAAGATGAATAAAAGGTAGAAGGTGTCCGGCCAGGGTGTAGTCAGGTCACCATGGGCCGATACGAGAAATAGATATGGATGGGGGAAGAAATAAAAAGAAGGAAATAAAAGGAAATGGGAGGGGAGGGCTAGGTGTAATCAAGTCACCTAGCCCGGATTCCGCCCGATTTCCACTAATTTCTAACGATTAACCCTAAAAGAAAAAGAAAATAACTTAAATAAATAAATAGAAATAAAAACTAAGGAAAAGAATTACCAATTGTCATTTTGGATTTTGAAGTAACTCTTGACGTAATCACGCCGTCAAGAGCCACCGGGAGCAATCATCAAGGCCCCTAAGGCCACCCTATCGCCTCTTCATCATCGAGGCTAGTAATCACCGTCATCATCATCATCTCCACCATCATCATCGTCATCAACGTCATCATCATCATCTCCACCATCATCATTATCATCACCGTCATCATCATCATCCTCATCACCCTCGCCCATGTTCACACCCCAAGCGTCCTCCTCCTCGAACTCCTCATCGTTAATCACACCGCCACTAGTGCTAGGGTTACCGTGGCCTTGGAAGTATTCCGGTCTATACCACGATGGGAGGTTCCCTTGCGGGTTTATATACCCTTGCTGAGCTAGGAGGTGGTACCCGGGGTATTGGGCATAGTAGTCATCCCTCCTATGCTCATATTGCCCAAGATGTAGAGCATTAAGCATAGCGGCCATAGAAAGGTCGGCCGGGGGCGAAGGGTAGACAAAGGGAGTGTAAGGTGCATACGGAGGGACGTTAATGAATGACGGGGGGGTGGGATAGTAGTGTTGGGGTAGTGTAGCTTGTTGTTGTTGTTGTTGTTGTTGTTGTTGTTGTTGTGGTCGAGCCGGGAGTTGGGGACGAGCTCGTGGTCGGGGTCCATGGGAGGAGGAGGCACCTTGATCACTTCCGATAAAAGGCAATAAAAGATTTGGTTCTTGAACCGGCACGGCGGGCCATTGCAAAGGCGCAAGGGCCGGAAGTGTATCGCACGGTAGGAGAAAGTGCGTCCGACCCCCCGTGCTCCAAAGGTACTTTCTAAGCCTATTATCATAATTAATCCATCGATGATACCTAGATAAACGGTCCTCAACTAATCTTGTGCCCCCCCGGTACGGGGATTAAACCGTCCTCCCTAAATGTCGGACTCGCCCTCTTGGCTAGATGAGTAACAAGCCCCCCAATAGCAATTTCTCTCAAATGCTTCCCCCCCTTGGCTATCTTCTCGAAATGCTTGGCTAGTGCAAGTGCGACGTCGGGGGTGAATCGTTGTTGCCTCTTTAAATTCAAGTACCCCCCCGACTAAGGTTAGCTCTTGCCTAGTGTAGGTACCCGTCTCACACCTCCCGAAAATAGTACCCGCTACAAAACGCTGCCATATACGTATGACCGGGTGGTGGACAAGGCGACTAGACAAGTGTCTAAGATCCACAAGTGTGAGACCCGTGATACTACGCCATACGTCGGCCACATTAAAGTCATTGGGTACCCGACCATCGGTAACCATCGGAATGCCCAAGAGCTCACCGAAGTCGTTGAGGGTGTACAGAAGGGATGTGTTATTGATTCAGAAATAAACTCGGTGCGGTCGGGATCTAATTTCGAGATGAAAGCTACTTAGGAACTCTAAAGTGAGTTGCCTATAGGTGAGCTCATGCATGTCGAATAGAACTTCCATACCCATCCCGACAAAGAATTCCCTACATTGGTCCAAAATTCCAAGCTTTCGAAGAATAATTTTGCATATGAATCTAGTTGGTTCGAGGGGCTTACCAAGGAGCTTGATAAATTTTTCCTTTTGCTCGTCCGACCCAAAAATCAGACTGGGAAACTCCGGGAGACGAGCAATTTCATGCTCCTCGACCTCGACCATGGGCTCGGGCTCGGGCTGGGCTCTCGAACTCGAAGCATCCTTTCTTTTTCTGCTAATCACTGATCCCTCTCTCTTCTTTGGTGCCATATTGGATGATGAAGACTTAGAGTGATAGTATACCAAAAACAAAAATATTTCCTTCCCACAAATAAGAGCTAAAACCCACCAAAAATACCTCAAAGAAGCTTAATATCGAAGAAATAAGCTACCCAAGTGAAGCTTAGCAAGACAAATCGAGTATTAGAAGAAATACCAATTTTTGGATTTTGAGAAAAATGGGCACAAAAAATCGATTTTTTTCAATTTTTGGGAGTTTTGAAGGTAGAAAATGGGTTTAGGATACTTATGGATGAGATAGAAATCGATTTTGTGAAGTTTTGGAAGAGATTTGGTGAAGTTTGGTGGAGAAATGGAGGATGAATGGTGATTTTGGGGTTAGGTTTTGAAAATGGGGGTTTTGAAGAGAGGTTGAAGATGAAGATTGGTAGAGTTGTGTTTAGTGATATGGGAATGGGTTGGGTTGGGTTGGGTTAATAGGAAGGTTGTAAGAGGGAAGGGATTGGGGCGGGTCGGGCTGGGTCTCAATCGGGCGAACTGGGCTCGAGGCAACGCCGTCCCGATCGGGAAGGAAAATCCCGATCGGGTTTCCCCACAATCCCGAATGGGAAAGAAAAATCCCGATCGGGATGGGCTCACAGTAGCCAATCAAACTTGCACCTCCAACCCGAACGGGAATGAAAATCCCGATCGGGTTTTCCTACCATCCTGAACGGGAAGGAAAAATCTCGATCGGGATGGGCTCACAGTGGCCGCTCCAAATTGCACCTGCAACCCGAACGGGATGGGAAAATCCCGATCGGGATTTTTCACCATCCCGAACGGGAAGACCTTTTCCCGAACGGGATGGGCTCTTCTAGGCCGGGAAGAGTCTCCTAACCCTCTATGGCTCCCAAAAGCTTGTTCCAAGCTTCAAAAACCGACTTCCCAACACACGATCTAAGCTCCAACAATGACCACTCCTACCTAGGAGGCATTTTCACTTCACACCTATCACGATAAACTCAAATAACACATCAAATTCCCTCCCTCACAACGCTCATCAATCATCCAAATAATCAAGAAATTCACCAAACAAAACAAACTACAAGGGAAAGAGATATATACAAAGAGACGGTTCTTGTGGAACTCCGTCAAACCAAGGTGGTACATTCTTCAATCTTTTTCAACAACCAAAACTAGTTCCATCTCCATCAAGGGCACGAAGGAACAAGTCGAAGGCCCTAGCAAAGTCTTCAATCAAGCTCGAGATATAACCAACCACATACCAAGGCTCTTCATGGCCTTGCCTTGACGTTCCCGGGGCATCCCGATCTTCCAAGTTCAACGACTTGAACTTGTACTTTTAGTCTTTGGGGACATACCCAAACGTCCACCGGTCCTCATGTGGCCCCAAGGGAGGCTCATCCTTCTCCTTGCTTTTCAACTTGTCATCAAGCCCATGATATGAGCTCTCATCTTCCTCCAAATCGGAGTCATCATCCTCAAGTACATAAGAGTTCTTGTTCAAGCTTTGTCCCGACTCTCCCCCTAGATCGATGTCTTTAGTGGCTTGGATCATGTTGCAAGACTCATCATTAGTAGGCGAAGTGTTACCTTGAAGGTCAAACACTAACTTCTCTTCGCCTAACTCGAAGGTGATCCTACCATTCTTCACATCGATCATAGCACCGGCAGTGTGTAGAAATGGGCGTCCAAGAATAATGGGAGTGATAGCATCTTCCCGCATATCGAGCACGATGAAGTCAACCGGAATGAAGAACTTACCGATCCTCACCGGCACATCCTCTGGCATCCCCAATGGTTGGTTGAATGAACTATCGGCCATTTGGAGCGTGATAGAAGTACTTTTAAGCTCCTTCATCCCAAGTCGGCAACAAATGGAATAAGGGATGATGCTCACACTCGCACCCAAATTACATAATGCTCTTTCGATCTTGTAGTGGCCTATGGTGCAAGAGATCGAGAATCTACCCGGATCCTTCAACTTTGGAAGCGTAGAACCTTGAATGAGCTCGCTCACCACTCTTGTGAACGCAATGGTCTCTTCCTTGTCGACGGATCTCTTCCTAGCCAATATTTCTCTCATAAATTTTCCATATGCCGGGATTTGGGTAAGTAGCTCGGTGAATGGGACACTCACATCCAACTTCTTCACAATGTTAAGGAACTTGTCATATTGAGTGTCCATCTTAGTCTTCATTTGCCTTGATGGGAAAGGCAACTTGATTTGGTATTTATTTTTCTCAATCGGGGTGGGCTCTTCAAATGACACTTTCCTTTTTCCCTTGTCTTTTGCTTGAAGTGGGGGAAGCTTGTCTTGTTGGGGTTTCTCAACCTCCCATAAGACTTGCTCCTCTATTGGATTATCAAGGCTTGAGCTTTCTTGCATTGGAGATGTCATTTTCTTTGTCGGTTCTTGCATTGGCTCTTGCTCACTAGCGAATGGAGGGGAGTCATAAGATGTACCTCTCCATGTGGTGATGGCATTGACATGCTCAAAAGTCAGAGTTACACCTTGAGGAGGTAATTGCCCTCTTTGTCTTGAAGAACTTCCCGATGCAAGTTGTGCTACTTGATTCTCAATCATCTTCATGTGAGTTTTCATTTCCTTGTTATCCATTAAAATTTGAGCAATGGCTCCTTGTTGTGACATTTGTGTATCCAATTGCCTCTTTTGCATTTCTTGAGTATTCCTTTGGATATCCACCATTTTCTTTTGTATGTCGAAATCCCGTGGTGGGGACGATGGATTATGCGAAGTATCGGTGAGGGCTAATGGAGTACCATAGTCATGAATAGGAGACCGGCTCCTAGGCTTGCTTTGTTGTTGATTGCCTTGAGTTGCTTGATGTTGACGGTTCCCTTGTTGGAACCCTTGATTGTTGTTGAATGAACCTTGGTTACTTTGCTTGAAGTTGTTGAAAGGCCTTGAGTTGCCTTGGTAACCTTGGTTGTTGTCCCTTAAGGGAGGTGGAACATAGGGACGATGTTGATGTTGGTGTTGGTGTTGAAAGGCTTGTTGTTGAGGGACTTGATTGGAAGCTTGGTATTGATTGGAGTAAGAGGCACCTTGCTTGAACGCTTGAAAAGCATTCACTTGTTCAATACTTCCTCTACAATTCCTAGGGTCATGACCAACGATTCCACAAGTATCACACATCCCATAATAAGGCAAAGGAGGTGCAAATCCCAAAGCATTAACTTCATGAATTGAGGCTTGGTTGGAGGAACCGGTGCTTTGAACTTGAGTGAGGTGACCTTGGAGCTTCTTGTCAATGGTTTCCATGTGTGTCTTCAATTGAGCCCCAAGGTCAATGCTTAATAGAGTTATAGCATCAACCTCGTGCCTACCTCCTCGATTTGCCTTCCTAGGCCTTGAGTATTGCGAATTATGCACCGCCATCTCTTCGATTCTCGCCCATGTTTGGTCATCATCGACCTCGGTTAACCTACCATTGGAGCCCATGTTTAGTATAGTTCTTGAGTCCTCATAAAGACCGTTCCAAAATTGTTAGACTAAGAACCATTGTGAAAGTCCATGATGGGGGCACGATCTAACCAAAGACTTAAACCGCTCCCAAGCTTCATATAGGCTCTCTTCATCCCGTTGTTGGAAACCGGTGATGGAGGCCCTAAGCAAATTAGTCTTCTCCGGAGGGTAGAAAGTTTGGTAGAACGCCAATGCAAGCTTTTTCCAAGTGTCGATGCCCATGGTTGCCCTATCGAGACCTTTAATCCATTGCTTCACTATTCCAATAAGAGAAAACGGGAAGAGTACCCAACGAATTTGATCTTGAGTAACCCCGGGTTGAGAGATAGCGTCGCAATAATCGGAGAAGGTCTCCATGTGTTGGTGCGGGTCTTCGGTGGGCAAACCACTAAATTGATTCCTTTCCACAAGTTGAATGAAGTGGGTCTTGGCCGTAAAATTTCCGGCATAAGCGGCCGGTAGAGCATTGGGTCCCGGCGAGACGTCTTCCGTGAATGTAGAGTGAGAGGAAAATTTCGGCATTATTGGATGTAAGGGAGAAAATGGTGTAGACGGAGTTGAAGTAGATGTAGAAGGGGAACTAGGACCAGAATCTCCAAAGGGATTGGTGAAATTCCCTTCGGCCGTCTCTCGAGATGCTTCCTCAATATCGCTTCCTTGAGCTTGCTCTTGATGGGTATGGCTTGCACTTGGTTGAGAGATCCTAACCCGGTTAATCGTCCATTGGCGAAAAGCTCGAAAAAGCCTTTGTGGCTCTGGATTAAAGAGAAAGGATTCGCCTCCCCGCCTAGGCATACACTACACACTAGAACAAACGTGAGAACACCTAGTGCTTTATGGGCACTAGGTAACGACAATAAACAAGCACAACTAGAGACAAAAAGAAAAGAAGGCTAAGAAATCAAGAAAAACTAGAGAATATGCACAAGAGAGGGTAGAAGGGCACAAAGAAGGGTAGCTAAGTCTAGAAATAAGCAAACAAAGTCTAAACAATGCACCGTCCCCGGCAACGGCGCCAAATTGATGGTGGGATTTGTCGTGGATCCCACCGCCAAATAAATAACCGGCTAGCACCTAACGGTAGTTAGGGTAAGTCGGGTCGTGTCCACGGAGACGGTGTCGCAATGCTTAGACTAGGTTGGCCTAAAACGAGACTAGGTCACACAAACAAACACAAATAGCGATAAATGGAAAACTATGATGGAGGAGAGGTAAGAACTAGACGAATGATGAACTAGACTATAACAATGCTAAACAATGCTAATAATCAAACTAACTAGCAAACTAAAGAAATGATGCTAACTAAGAAGATGAATCAAATATGAAGAAGAAGTGGGTTAGGTCGGGTTCATAAGTGTAGTAGGGTAACTTGGGTGGTCAAGGGTGTAGATGCCTCCTAATTGCTAGATTCGGTCCGGGCGGTCGCAACTTAAACCGATGTCAAGGTGGGTTTAGCGTTGATAGCGTCTAAACCCTAGTCCACATGATATGTATAATGACTATTCTCAACATGGCCACACACAAAACAAACGATGAGTAGAAGAAGACTAGCATGAGAAGCATGGCCACTACAACTCAAGCAATCAATTCAACAAACACATGGTATGCCATGTATGTGACTAACAATAAAGATTCACCCTTTACCCCTAATCAAACCCTAATCACCCATATTCTACCCTTAATCCCCCTACTAACCCACAAGTAAAGTACTCACTCATAATTAAACTAACTACAACAATAAAAAGAGAAAACAACACCATAACCCTAACATTCATCATCAAGAACAATATGAACAATAACAATCAACACTAAGTAAAGATTCAAACTTGAATTAATAATAAAGAACAAGAGTAAAGAAAGTTATACCAACACAAGATGAAGAAAAAGATGCAATCTTGTATAAATAAGAAACCCCAAAATAATCCCAAGGTTGTCAAGCTTGGAGAAATCTTCAAGTATCTTTTTAATACAAGAACTAATTAACTAAGATTAACTAGATTTAACTAAGGATTAAAGAGAGATTAAAACTAATGTGAGGAACTAAATCTAGGGTTTATAACTTGTAGAGAGGCTTAAGATAGTCTAGGGTAATGTCCGATGCATAAACAATACAAGAGGGAAGTATTTATAGGGTTCCGTAAGTGAGAGGAATAAAAGAAGGAGGCGGAACAGAGACTGGGTCATTCCCGATCGTGAAGAAATGATGGTCCCGGTCGGGAATTTGCGATCCCGATCGGGACGGCTTCACAGTGAGCGCCTCCCTTGCTCCACCTTTCCCGATCGGGAAGGCCTTATTCCCGATCGGGATACTTCCTCTTTTCCGATCGGGAATATGCGATCCTGGTCGGGAATGCTTGACAGTGAGCAGCTATTCTTGCACTTCATTCCCGATCGGGTTCACGAATTCCCGATCGGGATTAGCCTTGTGTAGCTCTTCCTCGACTCCTTGTCGATGCTCGGTGCTCGGGGAGTCGCCGAATCATCGTTGCTTCTCCTCTTGAGTTCCATACGTGTCGGAAACGATTTGAATCGTTCCGTTTCTTCGAGATGACCCCTAGGAACCTGAAATAATCTAGAAGAAGCATAAGTCGTCCCTAAAACCGCCCTAAGGAGCGATTTCAGCAGAGAAAACGAGACCAAATACAAGAAATTAACACTACAAAACGCACTTATCAATATGTATATATATATATATGTGTGTATATATATATGTATATATATTTATATATGTATATGCATGTTTGTATGTATGAAATAATATCAGTAATAGTAGTAGTACTTCCTCCTTTTTTTATATCTCTTCAATTTCCGTTTTGGTCCAATTTTTTTTTATCTTCCCATTTCATTTCTTTACATTTTGGTCCATAATTTTACCATACTACCCTTACTATTTACAACACTTTACACTTTTATTCTTTCCTATTTACACACACTTACCATTGTACCCCCAATATGTCTTAAATTTATCATTTTATATTCAATGGAACTTGTATTAAGATCTGAACAAATTACAAGAACTTTTATTGTTATTATTATTATTATTATTGAAGTATTATTTTAGGAGCTGAAAATATTGGAGCTAAGTTGAAAATATTGGAGTTCAGCTGAGCTAATAAGAGTTGGGGTGAGATGATTGAAGCTGAGTTGGTCTGAAACGGGCTGAAATTAAGCTGAAAAGAACAGCGCCTAACCTAATTCTACCTTCTCCTCTCCTAGAGAGAGAGATCAGAGAGAGAGAGAGAGAGGGAGGAGGGGGGTTCTTATGAGTCTTATTCTAATATTGAGTCTCTAAGTCCCCTTCTCATCCATTGGATGAAATGAAATGGATGGATGAGATCATTTCATTAATTGATTCATTTAAAAAAGACAGATATTGTTTTCTATTTTGAAGGAACATAACAGACAACTTATTAGGAAAAAGTATCACGTTTATTAGGAAAGACATATTTTACTTGTTAGAGTTACACATTGATAATGATAAAGTAACACAGTGACGTGGTTAAGTAACACAATGACAAGGTTAGAGTAACACAATGACATAAATCATCAATCTTTTTAGAGTTACATTAACTTGTTAGAGTAACATAATAACAATGTTAGAGTTTCACTGAACAAACTCTGAAGTAACTGTTACATAAACGTAATAGTTTTGGGTTTATACAATTCACCATAATGTTAGATTTAAGATACAATAAATATTTCCATCAAAAATAGTTTATATAACAATTGAAAAAATTGAAGCATATAATTCTGAAATCAATGTAAGCATATTTGAATGGTGATCGTTAGAGTTTCACCAAACTTTAGGTAGAGTAACAGTTTATATAATAAGAGTAATACAAAACAAATTAAGGAGATGAGAAGAGAGGCGGTATATTTTTTAGTTCTATATAATAATAGTTCAATTTTTTTAAATGAAAAAACTTAATTGCAAAGTAACTTGTGTGTGAGAAGAGAGATGATAATTATTTTTAATAGGAGAGACAGATTAAATGATGTGTAGATTGAGAGAGTGGGTGAATGAGATATTTACCAAATAAATCAATTACTTGATTTAATTACCAAACAAATCACAACCATCTATTGCTTTAACCATCAATTATATATATATATATATATAAATAAATAAATTATGTCTTGACTTGATTAAACTATCTATTGGACCATGGTTAGGTTTTCAACTAACTGGTTTTTATTATATATCAACATAAATGAAGAGGGTTTAGTGAGCGTACATATTGTGTTAAGTTTGAATTGGCGTTAGGGACCTTTAAGGGAGGCACCATTGCCATATGCCTAGTAGGCGCCGACTTTTGTTGTCCTCGGTTGGTTTAATTTGTCTATTCACAGTTCAAACTTAACATATTTTGTGGTACAATCCCAATCACTTGTAATACTACCTTTCTTATTATGTTTTTTAAGTCAGTAAAGATCATTTAGATGGTATATATATATATAGAAGGGTTCAAAGAAGTTACTAACTTCCCAAGAATCTCTTAGTGTTAATCCTATCCCTCCATTCATCTCAAGATGGATGGATGGGCTTCAATTATTAATAAAAAAAAGGAGGACTAACATCAACTGCCATCGTGCCTCACACCCTTCCCCTTAGCCAAACATCAATCACTTGTCATTACTTCCCTCTACTTTCTCCCGCCTATTACCCTTCCCAATCCCTTCCTTTTGAATTCATTTCTTCACCCTCATCTATCACCTGTCATTACAACTAAACTCCATCATCTACCCAAAATCTCTCTCTAACAACTAAACTCCATCAAATAATCTCCACCTTAGAGCCGTTGTTAACCCAACATACTCCAACACTAACACCGATCATCATATCAAGGTATGTTTAACCATAAACTTCGATCATCATTTTAGTGGTTAAACCCTAAATTTATCTGAATCTCTCTCTAACCTTTTCAAAAGGATATAATCATGTATAAACTTTTTATTTCTTTGATTAATGATATAATCATATGATATTTCTTTGTTCAAGTTCATATAATCATATTTTTATATGTCCGATCAGTGGGTATAGTCATCTGATTTTTTCATGTTCAAGTTCATCATGCTCTGATTAGTGGGACGATGGTAGAAACACTGCATGTGTGATCTCAGTGAACTGTGACTTTCCTGAACAACGAATGTGACTTTGCTAATATAACTTCGTGACCATCCAAAAAATATATGTGACTTATGCTTTGCTCAAGTGTGACTTTCCTGAACAACGAATGTGACTTTGCTAATATAACTTCGTGACCATCAAAAAAACATATGTCACTTATTCTCTGATCAAGTGTGACTTTCTTCATTAACGACTGTGACTTTGATAACATAACTGTGTGACTAATTGTCTGACCTCAATAACGACTCTGACTTAGATTATGTGACTGCGTGACTACCCTCAGTAACGAATGTGACTATCCTTAGTAACGAATGTGACTAACCTCAATACTATGAAAATAATGTATGTAACTTATGCTCTGGTCAGGTGTGACTATTGGTCTGATCGGCGTGATCTCGTTAACTTTATTGCAGAAAAATGGCTGAGGGAAAGAGAATTATTGTTAAAAGGGGTCGTCGGAAGAAAAAGGCCATGGAAGATACAGCGGCCGACCACGTCGTTGAACAACATATTATTGCGCGCCTACCGGATACCACCACATCAAAGACTGTGGGTAAGAGGAAAAGAGAAGAACCACAAGGTCTGCCGGTAGTAAAAAGGAGGACTGAAATCACTCTTGAACCAAGAGGTCCGCCGGAGGTGAAGTGTAAGCCTAAGCGTTTGTACACGGTTATTTCGAATATGATAGCTGAACAGAAAGAAAGAGTTCATGATGTCGGGTTCGGTGGGTTGTTGGAACTGAGATTCGATTCATTCCCCCAAGAGCATGCGCTTATGTTCCTGTGTGCTTTCTCTAACGGGTGCCATATTTTTCGTGCCTCGCGCCGCAAAGAGTTCATGGTGTCGAAGTATGACGTGGACGATTGCTTCCAAATACCTTTTGGACCACAGCCGGTATGCGTATTCCCAATGAAAAATCAGAAGGGCGCTAATTCACCTCAAGTAATCAAGTTGAAAGATAACTGGAGGACGCAGTTTGCCTGGTCAAAGCTGGTGGACCGATAGGGTTAGGGTGCGTGTACGAGAAGTTACTGGCCACCAAAATTGCGGACGACGAGTTTGTACGGATGTTCGTTCTGTTCGCATTGTCGGCGTTCCTTACGCAGCCTGTTTGCCGCCGTGGAGGATTTGGGATTCATTGGACAACAAGACTAGTGCAGTTACGTGCTGCAAAAGCTGGTACGCGCGGGGAAGGAGACGCGAGACTTAAGTGATCTCCCTAAGTACCTCCTGGGATGCATCCCAATTCTCATGATTATCTACTTTCAACGGTACTATTTCCGTAGCAAGACTTGCTGATACGACCTGACGTTGATCAGACATTGGGATGTGCGGAGGATAAGTGAGCGTTTGGATGGGGAGCTGGCGACGGGGTCACTAAGGAATCACTTGCGCTCAAAGGTGTCGTACCCAAGTACATGTGAGGTGACAAGTGACGAGGGTACGCCTGCTATAACTCTACCCTTTGACAGACAACGTTCTAGTCCAGACAAAAGAGCGTATACGGGTAGCATTATAGGCAAAATGGTTCCTCTACCACCGGGGATCGAGAGCGGCAACCAACTGGAGGCTAGAGCCGTAGATGTAAGTTATCTCACATACACTATTTATACCAACAACTGAGTGTGAATGTTTTTTATTTTTTGCGTGACTATGACTACATCAACTGCAACATTACATAATTTACTGCATGACTGTGTTTATACTCCATTTAGTGTGACTGTATACCTGTATCTGCATGACTATGTGTAGACACCCACATTTTGACCGCCAGGTGTCTATAGCAGTTTCCAAAAAATACCCGATGATGATCGGACGTAAACATGGCTTAATACACTCGATTTTGGACTCGGGATCAATAATAGTTGGCACGAGCTTTTACCGGAGTAAAAATATCACAAAACCGACCTCAAATTCAGGTCCAGTGGGTCGTTTCCAGTCAAAAAAGACTAATTTGGGTCAAAACCGTCACCATGGGCAAAACCGTCTTTTAGCGACCGGGTCAAAGCCCGGTCAAAGGCATTTCCGAGCCATAAAAATCTGGCACAATCCGACTTGAGGTCAAAGACTACACAACAATCAGCAATTAAAGAAGAATTATGCAACTAGACTTCTTCGTTAGAGATAAAACTCGATCTCTAAGGAGTTTTCCACCCGGCTAGACCCACTCGATCGAGTGGACCAGCTCACTCGATTGAGTGGGCTCATAAAATCACCAAAACCGGCGTCTGACCGGGCACTCGATCGATTGCCATGCACCACTCGATCGAGTGACCCCTTTTTCAGCTCAAACCGGATTCCTTTTTTCCATCCACCGGAAGCCTACTTCACCTCAACCGGTGTTTCTTCCCCTACAAGCAACCTTTTCCTATCCAAAGACGGAATCCTACTGCATACAAGACTACTAACTTTCCTAGCCAAAGCCGGGAACCTCACCTATAAATAGACCCTCCTACACATTCATTCAAAACATCAATTCATACATAGAATTCCCGAGATTCAACACACATTCATAACATCGACACATCCACGACAATTACAATTCCTGACACAATTCATCCCAGAAATTCTAGGAAATTTTAGGCAAACTATACACAAATAGCATCCCGATCTTTGCTTTAGAAATCCTTCAGGAAACCCGAGAGCAAAACTCGCCAAATCCCCTCCCTAACCATACACACCATAACTCTCCTATATATATCTTAACGCTCCCGCGCCTAGGCCGCTACTACGAGTCCGTTTTCAAAATAATTAAGCATGTAGGTTGAGGGCGTTACAAAATCCCGACTTGTCCCTTTTCTTCTCTTTCACTCGTCCATCCGTTTCTATTTACTGGTCGTCGTCGCGTTTTTTTATTTCTTTTCTCGTTCCTAATATCGATATTATCGTACTATTTTCAATAAAGCGTCGTCCCTAGGATTCGATATCGACTCTATAGTCGAATATCGGGTCTAAAGGAATCAATCATTAAATCATGTTAAGCATAATCCCGGTGATGACGAAATAATCATCACATAGATCTATTTCGATTCAAGCAATTTCTAAAAGGTCGTCTTTTTCTAAAAATCGCTCTAAATATTGGATATTGATTTCGTAGTCAAATATCAAATATTGATGAGTTTTGAAAATTTTAAGTCGGTTATAAATTGTGCCATATTTTTACACGACTTAACCAAAATTATCGGTTTTCAAAAATCAAAAGCAACTTCGAAAATTGCAAATCGAGTCACCACTCGAACAAGGGGCACTCGATCGAGTGCCATAGCGACTCGGTCGAGTGACACCCTAAAACAGAACCAGAATACTTTTCTCGAGGACCACTCGATCGAGTGTTATACCTGACTTGATCGAGTAGCACCTCAGAATCAAAGCATGAGGGTTTTTTACGAGGCACTCGACCGAGTCCTTCCATGACTCGATCGAGTAACCTTTATCACGACAAATCTGTGAGCCTTCAACATATTTCGAGCTTTGATAAACCTTTTTAACGACTTCGGTCAACACGTGTCAAGTCTATCAAGTGTCCTAATCTTTTCAAAACCATGCATCATATCATTTATGCCATTCTAATCTCTTTTACAAACCGTTATATCGTTACTAACTCGTTTGTTCCAATTTTGGCATTTCTTTTGTTTTATTGTACTAAAACAAATCTTACATCTGATAAGCTAGTCGTGTACCTATCAAAAATAACCAACTACGGTCCAACTAAAAATATAGCTAGGGAAGTCGGGATCGATTTCACAGGGAGACAAATAAATTCTACTCGTATTAAAGTTTATCTAAGTAAATCGGGGTTTTTTTTGGTTTTGTGTTTATCTAAACTAAAGTAGTGAAGGAAAGAGATTTAAAAGAGAAGAAATAATTAAAATAAAATAAGACGAATAAAGATGAATAAATATACGGAGAGAAAACTAGGATTGTCGGTTCACTACGAATTTCTTATGGTCACGGTCTAAGTCACAGGTCTGTCGCAGATATTGGTCTAAGGGGTAGTGAAAAGGTCCTTCCGGTCCGCTATTCACCCTAGCATGCGTCTACAGGCTTCCGATCTTATTAGGGCAAACTAATGTGTTGTAGCAGGTCTAACTTTTACCAGGCTTCCGATCTTAGGCTCAAGTTTACCGAATTCAATTAATCAATCATGCGCATTAACTGACTAATCGCGATTATATGCTACAATTGACAACTCAGACACAATATCATTGACATATCTATAAATTATTTAGCAACCACATTCAATTCAAGGATTCCCTAAATTCTAGCAAAGGAAATTAGCTACTCACAGAAAAATTTACGACAACAATAATAAAGATGATTAATAAATTAACACTACAAGAGTTAAAGTCATTGGCGACTGATTTTAGCTACTGACATCTGTCGCAAAAAACAGACGCGCGACCGTTAGCGGTCGCTAAGCGTCAGTGGCTACAGTTAGTCGCTTCTAGCGACTGATTTCAGTCGCTAAAAAAGCGCGCGACTGAAATCAGTCGCTAAATTTAGCGACTGAAATCGGTCGCTAGATGCTCATTTTAGCGACTGATTTCAGTCGCTAATGGGGCCATTAGCGACTGATTTAGCGACTGATATCAGTCGCTAAAACTTCAGTTAGCGACTGATTTGAGTCGCTAAATAGTGCGACGTGGCATTATTTAGCGACTGATATCAGTCGCTAAATATAAATTTTAGCTACTGATATCAGTCGCTACCGTGCCAGAAATAGGCCGGTTCAATTTATTATTTTTCTAGCCAAAATCTGCACAATAAAACAAAGCAACAACTACAATACATCCCAAACATCATTCCAAACGTTATTCCAAACGTTATGCAAGCTTCATACTCCAAAATTGTCAACCAAGTACGCAAAAGTCGTGAATACATACACTACATTAAAAGTGTTGTTACAAACAGTTTTTTCAACAAGCATTTCTCCCACTACAAATTGTTTTCAATAAATCAACTCAACCAACAGGAAAACTGGCGGACGCACCACTATTACCGCCGAAGGGGTCTCTAGGATCCGGGAATCGGGGAGTGGGGCCGGAGTTGCAGTTATATTGCTGCGTGTTCCTAAGACGCCGTAGCTCTTCCAGAATTTGCAGGTTAATGGACTCCTGCGTCTTCAACCTCACATTCTGCTCCTTCAGCTGCTCGGCCATAGCTGCCCGTTCCGTCCTCTCCTCTTGAATTTGAGACCTCATCTCAGCCATCTCGGATGGCACACACTCGGTCGTCGTAGAATGAGCCCCCCGAACATTGGGTGGTGTCCAGTACAGGGAATGAGCGTTCCCCGTACCGTACACCGCTCCCTTGCGGTATCCCTCGGTGACTCTAAACCAAATTGTGCTCGGGTCCACACCTTCATTTTCGGGCGCTCTAGTGGCCGCCAAATACGATCTCTGAGAGAAATAGAAGTCATGATTAGGTTGATTGTTTGAAGAAAAAAAGTAACAAAGTATTGTGTTTGAAACTTACCCAAGTCTCCAAATCCTTCTTCGTGGCGAATGATCGACCGGTCTCATCGTCCCCCTTACTCTTCGATTCGAGAAATAGCTGAACAGGAGGAGGGAATTCTCCGGTTTTCTTCTTCGCCTGTTGACAGTACATGTAGATTATTCATTTATTTTTATAATGAAAACATTAAATAAGAATCCAATATAATAATCAAAGGAGACGAAAATACTAACGTTCATGGCCCGCTGGTGCATCGACTGCGACCCACCGTAGTGGGTGCGCTCCGCCTCTGCCTCGGGATCCCCTCCCCGCCTCTTGTTCTTCTTAGCCTGGACGGATCTCTTCAGGAACTTCGGGTAGGCTCGCGCTGTTTGGAACTGTTGGATCGCGTCACCTACAATTTATACACTTTGATATCAATAAATGTTTTGAATATATATACGACTTTCTGTTCCCTACTAACCCTAGCAAGAACACTACTCTAACATTATCCAACTAAGACTAACAAGAACAAGAAGCATCAAAACAAGAATAAAAACAAACATAAACAAACTAGTGATAACTATGAACTAAGAACAATAAGATGAACAAAGATGCAAACTTGGATGGAGGAACAAAGATTAAGATAAAGGAAAAGAGATTATACCATACTAGAAGATGAAAGGAGGAAGAAAACTTGCATAGATGAGAAAAACCCAATACAAACATCCAAGTTTGTCAAGCTTGGTGAAGATCTTGAAGAATTCCCAAATTACAAGCATCAAACTAGGATTAACGATAATCTAAAGACTAATCTACACTAATCTAATCTAATCTATGCTAAAACTAGGCTAGGGTTCATGGGTAATGTCTAACATAAGCTTAACATAACAAGGGAAGAGTATATATAGGGTTACAAATGGAAGGGAGAAGAGAAGAAACAAAGCGCGGCTGCCAGGTGCCCTTCCCGGCCGGGAGGAGGTGGTCCCGGTCGGGAGGGTGTCGGTCCCGGCCGGAAGGAGATGGTCCCGGTCGGGACGGCCCAAAACAGGAGCCCTCTCTATTGTACACCTCATCCCGGTCGGGATGGCATCCTTCCCGGTCGGGATGGGTCTTGTAGGCCTCCAATATGATCTTTAGGGTTCCTCCTTGCTTCACATGGACTTCTCATCGATTCTCGGGACTCGGGATCGGGTCTCGGAGGCTCGGGATTGGGTCCCAAGGTCTCGGGGTCGATTCCAAAGCATCGAATCATCGTTCCTTTATCTCGTTGGCTCCAAAATGTGTATGTATCGAGTCGGAATCGCTCCAACTCTTCCAAATCGGTCTCGGGAACCTGAAACGAACTAAAGGAAGCATAAGAAGCCCCTAAACCGCTCCCAAGGAGCGATTCTACAAGGAAAATGGGACCAAAACACTACAAAATAGGCACTACAAACCACACTTATCAATAGGTTTTTCAAAGAAATCAGATTCACAATCCCAAGTGTCCTCAATAATGAAACTCTCTTGACTCAAAGTATCATTCAAAAGTGCACTCTCTTTCCGACTCTCGTCCGTTTGATATTTCGTCTCATGCTCACGGGCTTCTATATTGTTCAACCCTCTTTCCAAAATCTCAAAATTTACATCAAATGACACACTCTCAAATTCACATGAATCAAAATACTCAATGTTATCCTCACGAAGAACATCAGTCAAAGCATCCAGACACGCATTTTCCTCAAATATAAAATTTTCCATCTCACAATCATTGTTTGCAACAACAACATTCACAAAATGAGAAGAATATTTGACTAAAGGGTGTGTGAAAGTTGCTCCGAAGAAGAATAAGATGGTTCACAAGTATCTAAGGAATGCAAGTCATCATCCTGCATCAAGTTAGAAATCATAGGGGTTTGGGGAACGATGTGAGATTGAACACTATACACATCATCATCATCTTCCTCAAATGGGCATATGTCCTGTCTAATAGATGCAACAGATTCAGTCATAACATAGTCAGTGGAATGTGAGAAAATTAACTCTAGTATCAAACTTACATGGAGTATCATGCTCGTTTTCCTTTAAAGTTAGCATATTTATAAGTTGTTGCATCATCTCCTTAAGCTCCGATATGTCAGCCTTCCTCTTCATCTCTGACTCCAAACTGTTAAGGATTAAATATTGGAGTAGCCCCAATCTTTTCACATAAGACATGTATTTAAACATGCTTTCACGGTTTCCCTCAATATAAGCCCGTGTCGCATCATCGACACCATCGTAAATCATATGACTCACCTCCCACACAGTCACATAATAGCCATTTTGAGTAATAAAAGAGTCAAGTCTATCAAAATAAGTATGCAGTGGTTCATGTTCAAATTGAGGGAAGTGGAAAATAGTCATAATAATGGTAGAGAAAAAAAAAAAATAATAATAAGAAAGAAAGAAAAAAAAAATAATAATAATAAAAAAAAAAAAAAAAAAAAAAAAAAAAAAAAAAAAATAACTAAGAAAAACAAATTATAAGAATCATCTCAGTAAACAAGAATTCCCTGAAATAAAAGACAAACTAAAATTAACAAGCAGAAAAACACCGTCTCCCCGGCAACGGCGCCAAAATTTGATGAGCTAGTCGTGTACCTATAAAAAATAACCAACTACGGTCCAACTAAATATATAGCTAGGGAATTCGGGATCGATTTCACAAGGAGACAAATAACTTCTACTCGTATTAAAGTTTATCTAAGTAAATCGGGGGTTTTTTTTTGGTTTTGTGTTTATCTAAACTAAAGTAGTGAAGGAAAGAGAAAAAAAAAGAAGAAGAAATAATTAAAACAAAATAAGACGAAAAAAGATGAATAAATATACGGAGAGAAAACTAGGATTGTCGGTTCACTACGAAATTCTTATGGTCACGGTCTAAGTCACAGGTCTGTCGCAGATATTGGTCTAAGGGGTAGTGAAAAGGTCCTTCCGGTCCGCTATTCACCCTAGCATGCGTCTAAAGGCTTCCGATCTTATTAGGGCAAACTAATGTGTTGTAGCAGGTCTAACTTTTACCAGGCCTCCAAGCTTAGGTTCAAGTTTACCGAATTCAATTAATCAATCATGCGCATTAACTGACTAATCGCGATTATATGCTACAATTGACAACTCAGACACAATATCATTGACAGATCTATAAATTATTTAGCGACCACATTCAATTCATGGATTCCCTAAATCCTAGCAAAGGAAATTAGCTACTCATAGAAAAATTTACGACAACAATAATAAAGATGATTAATAAATTAAGCATAACTAATATATCTAAAGAGAAATAAGCATAAACGAATTAATAAGATTAAGAAAGAAAGAATTAAAAACAAAGAGAATTAAAGAAGAACAAAGAAAGAATTAGATTACCGAGTTTAAAGGAAGAGTAGAAAAGAATTCATAAATCTAGATCTAAAAGTTTGAGTGTAGAGAGAAATCTAAAGAAAAGTCTAAAGAGAAGTAAAAGTATACAAGAAGAGGTTGTAGAATTCTAGAATAATAGTTTCTTAAATACTAAGCTAAAAAAAAAGCCCAAAAGTCTTATTAACCCTAAACATCAAATTAGAAAAGTCTCGGTCTTCGTCCAGTCTCGAGAATAGTCGGTCGACTATTTTGGATAGACGGCCGACTGTTTTGGATAATCGGTCGACTATTATTGACCTGTTTTCGTTCTCAGCAGTGCGCGCTCAACTTCAAACGCTTGTCATTTCTTTGTTACTTCTTTAAATCGGGCGTGTAATATACCTTAACGTAACTAGAATCAGCCCAATTGGAGTTGTAGAACTCAAGATATTCACGTTTTAATTTGACCTATTTGGGAACGATCATTCTCTTTTCTTATTTCGCATAATACTTCATCTTTATGAACGATTTTTGCCTTGTTTATGCGTCTACGAGTCCATTCCCTACATAAGATGCAACAAGACCACAAAGTATCAAATTCGGGGGGAAATAGTAGACAATGCTACTCAATATGCATGGAAATGTGTGCGTAAAAGACGTAATAATCATATATAAATAGCACGCATCAACATGCTAAAACAACTCCGACGTAGTTCAAAGTGCATTAAACGACGTAGATCAAACACAATTCACATGTTTAGTTCAAAACATTGTTTGTATATCATTAAACCGTCAAACTAACACGCGTACACCTAAAACGAACGATATCTTAGTAAAGGCCGCTAAGTGCGGGCGGGGTTTGGTGTTCTTTGTGAACTTCCCAACACGTACCCTCATCCCTTACTCAGAACCATGGTTTCCGGATGTCCGAAACCATTGGCATACGAGAGTCATTCAATACCCGATTACCGATAATGTCGGTACCGGTATCGCAATCCAAAGGGACGAACCCCATAAACTCTGAAATTGGAATGGGCCGTACTTTGTGCACGGCCCACTACGACATAGAGTGGATTCGAATAGGCCCGAACTCCCACAAAGTTCACTGGCGACTCCAACTTCGATTTAAATTTCAACTCGAGATCCATCTCACATGAGATTCATTCGCCTCCCCAAACTCTCATGTCCACAATTTGGCGACTCCGCTGGGGATACCTGATGTACCACTTGTCATCGTGATTCTCAAGGTGAGACTCGAGAAGAAATCATTCGATTAATAATGTACGCGTTTTAGTTCGATGGTTCATGCATAACCCAAATCTTTCCCGGGCCGGTTACTTGTGACCGACGTCCCACTATACTGCGGTGCATTCCTAAATGGGTGCGCTAAAGACTTCTATGGCCGAACTCGCATGGGTCTCACGGCATGTTCTAAGTTCAATTCGGCTTAGGAAGTCCGTTCTGATTTGTGAGAAAGCCGTCGTTGTTGGTATAGACCCTACTTCGACCGACCGAGACTTAGTTTAAGAGCATACATGGTGTCGTGATACTGCTTCCATGACTACGTGCTACTTGATTTACATGTCATCTTTTTCCACAAAACCGTCGTTTAAAAAAAACATCTTTTCTAAATTATTCGAATTTTCAAAACCCGAGAAGCTACCGAATTTAGGACTTATGATTTAACTTGAAATAGCCTATTTTCTAGCCGGCATGCTGCCCATTTCAAAATTCGAACTTCCGATCCACCATTCAATTTTCGAATTTTCAAAATTCAATTTCGATTTTCAAATTTTCGAGATGCCATTTTTTATTTTCAAAATTTCCGAAATGCCATTTTCAATTTTTAAATCTTCGAGATGCCATTTTCGATTTTTAAATCTTCGGGATCTCACATCAATTTTCAAATTGTCGAAAATTCATTTTCGATATTCAAAATTTTCAAAATTCCAAACATTCGACCTTTCAAAAAGCTCGGTCCTGTCAGCATGCTGCCATTTCAAAAGACGGGACCGTGTCCCAATTTTTTTCAAAATGCGAACCCTTTTACGCAAACCCTTTTCAAACGAATCTTTTTTCGCACCCTTTACGCAAACCGTTATATCGTTACTAACTCGTTTGTTCCAATTTTGGCATTTCTTTTGTTTTATTGTACTAAAACGAATCTCACATGCTAAAACAACTCCGACTTAGTTCAAAGTGCATTAAACGACGTAAATCAAACACAATTCACATGTTTAGTTCAAAAGATTGTTTGCATATCATTCAACCGTCAAACTAACACGCGTACACCAAAAACGAACGATATCTTAGTAAAGGCCGCTAAGTGCGGGCGGGGTTGGGTGTTCTTTGTGAACTTCCCAACACGTACCCTCACCCCTTACTCAGAACCGTGGTTTCCGGATGCATGTCCGAAACCATTGGCATACGAGAGTCATTCAATACCCGATTACCGATAATGTCAGTATCGGTATCGCAATGCAAAGGAACGAACCTTATAAACTCTGAAATCGGAATGGGCCGTACTTTGTGCATGGCCCAGTACGACATATAGAGTGGGTTCGAATGAGCAAGAACTCCCACAAAGTTCGGTGGGGACTCCAACTTCGATTTAAATTTCAATTCGAGATTCATCTCACATGAGATTCATTCGCCTCCCCAAACCCTCATGTCCACACTATGTCTCTATCAGGTGTGACCGTATATAATTAACTATATGGCATGCTTGACATTTTATGGTTTTAGTTGTGTAGTCACACACTTTAGGTTGTATATCCACACAGTTGAAGTTGTATAGACACACTCATTATGTTGTAGAAACAAACTCATTTTGTGCGTAATGTTCTTGCAGAGTTGCTGAAGTCACACACTTTCAGTTGTATGGTCACACTCATTATGTTGTATAGTCACACTCATTATGTTTTAGAATCACGCAGCTGTACAGTCATTGTAGTCACATATTCAGCTTTATAGTCATACTCATTATGTTGAATAGTGACACTCATTCTATTGTAGAATCACGCAACTGTAGAATACCGTTACCTGTGTGATTGTGATTGTATCATGCGTAACCTTGGGATCAAATTGAACTAATGATTTAACTTTGACTGTGTAATAGGATGGCCATGAGGTTTTCTTGAAGTTTCAGAGGATCGCGCTTGCCTTTTGCGAGTGGTGTGAGAAAGCTGCCTCAGCTATAAGGGCCATATCGACAAGGAACCTAGCAGTTCCAAGTCTTAGACCCGTCGTCTCAACAATTCTGGGAGGATCCATCTGTCCTTAAGTATGTTGACGAAGTAGTTTCGTTAGTCGGCCGATTGAGGCAATGTACCCAGACCCCCCCCCCCAATTCTTGAGGTCGCTACGCAATTTGAAAAGGGCAAGGAACAGCGCAGTACTAGTGACTTTGATCAGGTACGCAGGGTGGTGTAGACACCCAGATTTGGACCTGGTTGCTGCAGAAGTGCCCAACAAACACCTGATGACGATAGGACTGCAACGCGACACGGGTTTGCGATATTTTAGATAGTTTTCTTATAGAACGGACCAAATAATTACTCGGAAAAATTAAAACTAACATGATGGCAGCCTTAGTCGTGTCGTTATGGTCGCATAGACACTAATTAGAGTCAATTCCGACACCGGGACCCCGAGACGGCCCCGAAACTCGAACCGAGTCAACACCGAGTTAAGCGAGCCTCGGGATGAACACCCGAGGCCCACGAAAAACACGGCGCTAGGTCAAGCCGTGGGGACGCCTTCGCGACCAAGCAAGATATCACACACCCACCTCTCGGTTTTGGAAAGTATCAAAATCGTATCCCCAAAACTCCAACCGCCCCACCTGACGCGCCTGGGCCTCCCCACGCTCGGACCCAGGCGCCTGAGTCTTGGTGCGCCCCAAGTCACGCGTCCATACGGGCGACAAGGGCTGAAAACACCTATAACTACCCCTCTCCGCCTCATTCATTCGACACAACTCAACTCTCTCTTCTCCCTCAAAAAACCTCTCGCTAAGGGCTCGCACTCCGACACCCGAGGCAAACGATCCACTCGATCGTAGTTCCGATAAAAAAGCGACATCGACGCTACTCCTCACCTTCGAGCACTCCACTCGATGCCGAGGTGCCTGTGATCGACTAGCTCAAAACTAGTACCCAGGTTCCGCCGGATTAGCCGCAGAACTAGTCCTTAGTAATGAAGCTCTGCCGGAGTAGCCGCGGGAAGGTCAAACGGTAACGGGGTTTTGCCGGAGTCACTAGTCAAACTAGGAGGATCCGCCTGTTGATCAAGTCGTCACTAGGTTGTCATCTAAACAAAACTTTCCATATTTGCACTTTCTATTATTATGCACTACGACAACACTAGACGTGGGCACTAGGCCCACAAACTTCCACTAAAATACGTAACATCCCAACTTCAACAACAAATACTAAAACACTCTAAAATAGACCCGAGTAATTCCGAGATCCGTTCTCAGGACTATCTATGCATCGAGTCCCGTTTAGCGTATACTTCGAGGGTGCAATTCCTCACAATGTGATTTACTTACATTCGCATTTACAGTTTTTCGTATGATTTATTGCTTTTATGACCTTATAATCGCATGCTAAATCACCTAACACGGAATTCAAAACGTAAAATAACTAAAATTGAACAAAGTGATGGTCGGGTTCCGTATTAGTCCGGATGCTCACCTTATTGGGTTCAACGCATCTCTATTATTACCGAATTGACGCATCTTAAGCATAATACCAGGTAAGGTATACCACGAGAATGACTAATATCTGTATTATCATGTTAAAACTAATTTGCTAATACCTATAATATTAGTACTCTCTACTCTTCTACGTGCATCTTTTCATGGCCTGCTTGTCACGTGAAATCGCATGCAAAGAATGTAAACACTACAATTCTGACAATAAAACTTACATGTCCTTAAAACAACTGACATAGCAAAGACATAGGGTTTAAAACAACGGACGTTACAGTACTTCCACCACAACAAAAGAACTAGGAAATCAGCCCACCGATTGATTAGTAGAGGCCGCTATAGTGCGGGCGGGATTGGGTGTTGATATCTATCAGATGTTGGCTTCCCAATACGTACCCTCACCTCTTACTCAGAATCGATGGTTTCCGGATGTCCGAAACAATTGGCAATGAGAGTCATTCCAGGCATGGAGTGCTTAAGGGTACAAGTCTTTATCTTTAGGTCCCGTGCCACTCAACTTTGAGCCGGCAAGGGATCAAAGTTGACTTGAACGGTTTCTGATTCCCTATAATTGACTCGGTGACGACTCCACAAATCGGCAACGAATTCAGTTCACTAAAAAGGTCGCCTTACCAAATGAATCGGCCTTTGAACATTTACAACCACGTCTCGATCGATTCCCAAACGGAAACACGGGTGCCCGCACCCGTCTAATAAAAGTCCGGATCGTCATCCAAATCGAGGTCCGACACTTCACCTCGTATGCGAGATTGGACCGGCCCCCGGTAGGGAGGAGGCCGCGTGGGTGGCCGCCGCCACATGTTGAAAACCGGGTCGGTCCTGCGCGTGCACGCGCGGGGCGCCGGGCGGTGCGGACGGACGTCCACAGTTTGGAGACTCCGCTGGGGATTTGTAGACAAGTCTCCAGTGGTGGTGTAACTTGAACGAGGTCGGTGAAGCTCATGTCTTAGTTCCTAGTTGTGGTCACTACAAGTTTTGGCCCTAAAAAGCCCACCCTAACCGATATCAGGACCAATCGACCTCTTCGCGGTAAGATCTCCAGGGACACGCGGAGAGATCCTCGATTGACGCTCTGGCCGCCTAACGAGTAACCCGCGGGATTAATAAGCGGATAGTCCAAACGGACGGTATGACACCCATCTCCCCAGATCATTGTCAATGCCTAAGTAAAGACTATTCGCGGGCGGTAGCCTACCCTAACCTACCAGAGTCTGCATCCTGCATGAGTGTATGCTTTCCTAGTTATGTGTAGCATGTTTGAACAATACAACCCAAATAAAACACTGAAATCTGGATTCAACCACACGAACATATTCAACCGCACCCAATTCTGTTTTTTTTAAAACACAATATCTTTTCAAAACGACCATTTAAACATCAATACTTTGACCAAATCATGGTTTCTAAAAAAGGAAAACGTTTTTTTACGCCGTTACCATGGCAAAATTCACATTCACTAATTTCAAGAAAAAAGAGTTTTCTTAGTACAACCACCTTGGCCCTACTAGCAACAACAATTACCGTTAACACAACCGAAACTCCCAATTGGTGAGGTTAAGGCCGCTACGCGGTCACATTCTATTAAAAAAAAAACTTTTCACACACGTACCGTTAGCACAACCAAAGCTTCAATTAATGAAGTCAAGGAACCCAAAACGGTTACACCCTCAAAACACTTTTTACAATGCACACCCCCACCGTCTAGTGCTAGTACAAGAGACGAACGTGGGTCACTAATTTTAAAAGTCCTTTTTCAAAAAGCAAAAGTTTATAAGAAACGCTATTCACCTCCTAAATCCCTCACTAAGGATTTAGTCACACCTTTAGGGAGTCTGGCATCAGACTTTGCGCTCCATCACGAGCATCACGCACCCCGCGAGTATCGAACTAACTAATTCATAGTAGTTTTGATAGAAGCATCACGTAACTATTTAAAAAAAACGTTCCTTTCGAAAATACTTACATTTCGTCATCATTTCCGATGCACCTACATAACAATGCACTTACACTCCACGAACGATGTCGTCACACCATCGTTACACTATTTCTACAAACCATCCTTTTCAACATTTTGCAAAACTGGTCGTTTTCAAAGGAAACATACATCCGAATCTTTTGATCCGGAGCCGGGATCGTGATCAACCTCTTACGTCGTACAACCGTGTGTTTAACTGTCTATGCTAGCTCTTAGGATCATCTCTCCTCGAGGTCTTACATTTTTGGGTCATCTCGTTTCGAGAAGTCCTCCTTAAAACCTCACCTCCGAGGTTTGCGTCAAATCGTCTCGTTACAGAAACAGAAAATTCGTCGGGCATCTCGCCAAGTAGACCAAGAGTCTAAAAAGCACCTGAGTCCCTAAACCAATGACCGCGCACACATGGGTCAGGAGTCTCAGTTCCGCGTCGCACATCTACGAGCATTTCTCGGGTCATTAAGACGTCTGGTCGACTCGGTCTCACCTTTGGCCCTGCCTTGCAGATTTAGAAATGTCTTCCAACGACAATACTGAACCACTCAACGCAATGCTAGGACTCGTTAAGGAACTTCAGAATAACCTAGCTCAAATAAACGACGCCCATAATAACATCCTACTCCAGCTCGGCAGGCTGGAGGACACGGTCAACGGGACGCGAGGTGGTCCCCGGGAGGTAATGGAAGAGATGCCTGTCATCCCTAAAGAAAAAAAGGCTAGGGTCGGCTAGGTTCGTCCCGGCCCTCGGAGGGCGTCCCTTTAGAAGCCTTACCGACTTAGGCATGACCTATGTCGAGGCCCTCAGAATTGCCAACGAGGACTGGCAGCTGTCCTAACTCATCCCTACCCCAGATCCACCTCGTGAAGCCCGAGGGGCGGATTGGGATCCTAGCGCCTATTGCCCTATCATCAGGGTAGGGGACACGATACTGAGGACGACGACCGCCTCAAACATGACATCCAAGACCTGGTGGATGCCGGAACCTTCCCTCTGGCAAGGAAGTAGACACTGTGGCCTGTCGGCGATGGGGCCGATGGCGAAACAACCTCGTCACTAACAATAAAGACCAGCAGCACCATCAAAGTATTATTCCCTGGAGGGAGCATCGATGCTTAGAGGCACGGCCGGTCTTATCTAGAGTCTAGTTCATCCTAGGGCCTAGGCTAATAATATTAATAAACATCTTGTTTTTTCCTATGTCGAGGTGTGAGGGACATGCCCTCCACTTCCCCCAAAACAAATCACGGGCACCTAGCCCGTCTACTATTATTATCAATAAAACGATCTCCTTTTATCTTACAAACATGCCTCGACAATCGCTTAACTTTCTTTCAACAATCCACTTTAGAATGCTTAAAAACTCGACTTTATGCCAATTATTGATAACAACTGACTAAAATGCAAGGGCTACCGCAAACAGCCCACTCGACTTCACCCTAAGAAGGAAACCGGGAATAACAATCTTAGACTCAAACCGCCACTGACCAAATAACAATAAACTCGGAAGCAAACAAAATGCCACCCGATCAAACTTACCAACAACGCAAGCCGAGCACGAAGCCTGACTAATAAGTCTAAAAAACAGCCATATCTCTAGGAGCCAAAAACCATAGAGTCCACAGAGATTCATTCCTAGTAGTCAACCAAGTCGCAGGAACCTGGAAAGCTTATAATGAAAACTTAACCCATACCAAACCAAAATAGAAACAATGTCTAAGGAATTCACCGAGATCGACTTCGTAAACATACCCCGCGAAGAGAACCAATTCGTTGATGCATTATCCAAACTAGCCTCACTAATAAACATGCCCGATCACCTCTTTTCCATAGAGAGAAGCGAACAACCAGCCCGCTTCCATAACCCCGAAACCGACAGCGCCACCGAAGAACCTTGGTACAAAGCCATCCTAAACTTTAAAACCCACGGGTCATATCCACCCGACACTAGCGCCAAAAACAAAAGAGCCCTACGAATACAAGCCACCTATTACGTCCCGAATCAAGGCCTGTTGTACGAACGAACCCCACATGGAGTCCTCCTTAGATGCATAAACAAAGACCAGTCAAAGAGAGTCATGGAAGAGGCACACGACGGAGAGTGCGGACCCCACATGAGTGCACACCTACCAGCCCGAAAAATAATGAGACTAGGTTATTACTGGATTACCTTAGAGACAGACTGTCAACGTCACGTTTGGCACTGCCATAATTGCCAAATATCCGCCAATATCCAACACCTAGGTCCTTATCCTCTACACACTATAGCCACATACTGGCCCTTCTCTACCTGGGGGATAGACATCCTAGAGAAAGTACACCTATCCGGGACCGGCAAACATTGCCTTGCTTTAGTAGTCGTAGATTACTTCACCAAATGGTTAGAAACTGCCTCTTTCACCGTACTTACCTCAAAACAAGTAGCCAAACCCTTACAAAACAACATCGTTTGCTATTACGGAATGCCTCACGAAACGATTAGTAATCAGGGGGCTCACTTCCGGGCCAACACCCACAATAAAAAAAACTCCTGAACAAATACAAAATCCAAAAACACAAATAGACCGCAAACCATCAGGGCCGTTGAAGCAACCAACAAAAACCATAACCACAATCCTTAGGAAGATGATAGGCAATCATTGAGATTGGCCGAACAAGATCCTCTTCGCCTTATGAGGATACCGAACATCCTATAGAACACCCACTAGAGCCACAACATATTACCTAACCTACTGTTTCGAAGCCCTACAACCCATAAAGCTAGAAATACCGTCACTAAGAAGATTAGCCGAGAATGGTATTCCCGAAGAGGAATAGAACAAAACGATATGACAGGCTAGTACTCCTAAACGAACGCGGGATACATGCCTTACCCAACGTACGAGCCTACCAACAACGCATCCAACGAGCCTTTAATAAACAACTGAAAATCTTGAAACATACACGAGGGAGATTTAGTAACCAAATCCATTAGAGCATCCCTTCCCATCAACCCTATCGAGAAATTCAAGACAAATTGGACGGGCCCTTACCTCGCCAAAGAAAATACTCTTCAAATGGCGCCGTAATCCTCACCGACCTGGACGGTCGAAAGTTCTCAACCCCAACCAACATGGATCAACTCAAACGACACTACCCCTAGACACCCTACCAACCACATCCCAATCTCCGACTTAGGGGAAAAGCAAAAAAAAAATCATTAACCAAGTTCGCATCGATAATTGGCATAGGTGAGTCTAAAGCAAACTCACTCACATTTTTTTTTAAAAAAAAGAACTACGAACATGGTTTGATTCCGCCCAAAAGCGGATACGTAGGCAACCCTCTCCCGAGTACAACCAAACAACTAAATAAGGCAGTCGATTAATCGATTCGTGAGCAAACCGGGATTCATCCCACGACCCGGTCAATAAGTGGGTTAAATGACGAAGCACAAATGACGAGCCGAGGACGGGGTGAAAACCCGAAGGGGCACCCCGGGCAAAATGAAGAAACGAGTTGCGAGCCGTCGTCAAAAAAAAATGACGAGCCGAGAACGGGGTGAAAACCCGAAAGGGCACCCCGGGCAAAATGAAGAATCGAGTTGTGAACCGTAAAAAAAAACAAAAAACAAAAACAAAAACAGAAAAAAAAAACAAAAACAAAAACAAAACAAAAAGAAAACAAAGCAAAAGGGTGAGCCGAGGACGGAGTGAAAGCCCGAAAGGGCGCTCCGAGTAACATAAAGAATCGAGTTGCGAGCCACCAAAAAAAAAGAAAAAGAAAAATAAATGTGCTTCTCATTAAAAACAAAACTGGTTAAATCGAGCCTTTGTAGAGGCATCAACATCAAGCATCCGAAATCTGAACGTCCCGTAAAATAAGTAACGTGTCTAAACTCCACAAAAACTAATACTAATATGCCACATAATATCAACTAATACAACATAATACTAAGCGGTTGGACTCTATCGGTCCAACTTATCCCTACCCTCACCATTCGGGCATGATTGCTTGCGTTCTTCCTCTTCAATTTTCCGAAAGCACCCTTCTGACGCCCTATCCAAACGTGAGTCCAGCAAATCCCACTTCCTCTGCTCTTTCGCAGCCTTAATATGGGTCTTGTCGATCTTGGCCCGTTCGGATGAACTGACTAAACTAGGATCGGTCCCACTGTCTCTGGTTAGGCACCAAGTCTCTCGAGTCTCCTCTTCTCCTCTTAGCGGAGCTGTCTTTCTAACTTTTGAAACGGTCTGTCCTGATAGGCGTTCACAAACCCTCTGCCGGACGGAAGTATTGTCGGTTGGTCGATCAAAGGAATGCAAAAACTTCCGTTCCCAAGACACCCTAAACCCCCTAAGTAAATCCTCGGTCCATGGATCAAGATTAGAAATGACCTTAACATCATCTTGAATAGGAGGTCGGACACCCATTTGATTTGACAATATGCTAGGGTAAATATACACTTGATCCCTCATGGATAATAGTAACAAGCCCCAGGTCGAAGACGAAAATGGAAACCCAACGCACCCACTGATATTCCACCACGGGATGGACAACCTAATGACAACTTCTCCCCTAACTAAGTGGGAAAACCAATCCTCCTCTTCAGGACTTTTACTCCACATCAGCACCATCTTCCGGCCCGTGAAACCCCGATAGTTGTAATCTTTGAAACACCGGGGAGGGTCGATTTAGCCGAGCCGCTCTTGCAACCAAACCTGCACAAAATACGACGAAGCATCGCACCCCCGAAGTCAAAATAACCACAAAACAAATAAAACCAAGCTACAAAAATACAACCCAAAAAAAAATGCACACCTGTAGGATTACCCTAGAGCCCCGAGGAAGTCTCCCCTGTGCCGGAACACTAGCGTCAAGACCCAAAACGAGTTCACCTAAATTGAGCAATGAGGGTGATCGTCCATGCTCCATAGCCGCTACCACATCCAACACGATTTCGTCAACCGGGACGGCCAGCTGAAAAGACAACAGAATTGGTCGGCCAGACGGCAATAAAACAATACACAACAACACGAATCTTAGAACCAAAGTTAGAACCTTACCACGAGGCGATACCAAGCCAGCCGCCGGGTGACATGGGACAAGTAGGAGGCACCAGGCACCAAGAGTGTATCGCCTCCCTCTCCGTCCCTATCCTTGAGAATCTCTGCGGCGGTCGGCGGTCTGAACATGGTCCGGTGAGGGTCAACCGCTACCCTGAAGTTGTCAAAAAGGCACTGACGCATCAACCGCTCTCCCAGGTATAAAATAAAAACATCTGCTAGCTATAGAAGGAAAACTTACCTCTTCGATGCGCAACTTTGATAAGTGTGTTTTGTAGTGCTTATTTGTTGTGTTTGGTCTGGTTTCTCTTGTGAAATCACTCTTTGGAGCGGTTTCTAGGCTACTTATGCTTCTTTTAGTTTATTTTAGGTTCCTAAGGCCATTCTTGGAGAGGTGGAACGATTCCGAGTCGTTTCCGACACATTTGGAGCCAATGAAGAGAAGCGACGATCACTCGGTGGCTTAGACTCGATCCCGAGACCTTGGGACCCATTTCCGAGCCCCTTAGACTCGATCCCGAGTACCGAGAATCGATGAGAAGCCCATGAGAAGCAAGTAGAGACCCTTGAGATCATATTTGAGGCCTACAAGATCCATCTCGGTCGAGATAAGGGCCATCTAGCCCGAGATGAAGAGTACAAGCAAAGACGAGTCACTGATGCTCAATCTCGCCCGAGATCACCCCTTCTCGGCCGAGAAGAGTCTCATCTCGCCCGAGACCATCTCATCTCGACCGGGAATAGCATAACACCGCCTGGTGTTATGCATAACACCGGGCGGTGTTATGCTCCATCTCGACCGAGATCATCTCATCTCGACCGAGATGGATCCCATCTCGACCGAGATCATCTCTTCTCACCCGAGATTGGCCACCTGTAGCCCCGCGTCACTTCTTTTCTTCTCCTTTGCATTGTAACCCTATAAATACCCCCCCTCTTGTATTGTTAGACTATCTTATGTTACCATACACTATCTTATGAAACCCAAGATATTCTTTAGCCTAAATTAGCTTAGATTAGTGTAGATTAGTTTAATCTCTCCTTAATTAGTCCTTAATCTTAGTTTCATCTTTGTAATATTGAAGACTTTTTGGGTTGATCTACTCTATTGACAACATTGGAGATCTTCCTTTGGGTTTATTTATGCAAAGATTCTACCTTTTGTTCATCTTCTAGTGTTTGTATACTTTCTCTTCTCCCTAATCTCTTTTATTTAAGTTTTCATTTGTCTTTATGTTTAGTAATCTTCAATAATCCATTATGAATGTTCATGTTTATGTTTGTTTCATTATGGGTGTTGGGTTTACTATCTTGGACATGAGTGAGTAGTCATCTTGCTAGGATTAGTAGGGGAATTGGGTGTTCAAATGGGTGATTAAGGGTTTGTTTGGATTGTTGGTGGAAGTTTTGGTTGCCTCCTTGTTTTGTGCATAGAACATGTTTGATGAAATGCTTGAATGACTTGTAGTTGCAAATGCATGTTTTCTTGCCTTCTTCTTGTGGTCTTGTATGTTGCTAGGTTGGGTTCATGCGCGAGAGCGAGGAACCTCTAGGTCGGTTTAAGTAGAGAGAGCCCGGACTATACCTAGATAACTCGACTACCCCTTCACCTTTGCTCTTCCTCGATCACTCCATCACCCTTGAACCCGACCTAATCCTAGTTCTTTTCCTATTTGTTTTCCTCTTCGTCTTAGCGATTGTTTCCCTAGTTAGTTTTAATCCCTAGCTTTAGTTGTTATACCTAGTTCGCTCCTAGTCATAGTTTACCCCTTCTTATCGTTCTAGCTTAGTTTAGCCTTGGGAACTAGTCAAGTCCTTAGGAGAAACCTGGTCTAAACCCTCTTTATCGTCCCCGTGGACTCGACCCGACTTGCCCTATCTACCCAGGTAGGATTAGTTGGTTTTAACTTGTTGGTAGGGATCCACGGCAATTCCCTTCCATCAAATTTGTTAACCAGCCCATTTTCTACTGGATAATGGCTAATTGTGCTCTTAGCTTGAGCCAGCCTCCACTCAATCCCCGCCGGGAACCTCTTCGGGTGCACCCGTACCGTCTTGGGCGCCAAACACGAGAAATAAGAATAAATCCAAGCCTGTAGAATTCCAAAGCAAACTTTAGCATAATCAACCCCAAAACTAAATGAAACTTCAAAATAACAAAAGTGAGAGATGGCAACTGACCTCTAGTTTAAGGCACAGCTGAACCCGATCCTATCACCAGCGGCCTCACCATGACTTGCAAGTAGCGAGTCATCTCCGCGAAAGCCACAGTCACCCAATCAAAGCGTCCTAGCTGAGTCAGCTCAGCTAGGAAAGGCAAAATCCTAGTACTGAACCTCTCGCCCTTGTCCGAGAAGTGGGTCGACCCTAGGTAATACCACAACCACAACCGGGCATCCTGCTCCTGCGTGTTGGGTTCCCGGCCCTCTAGTACCGCCACTCGCTCAAAGTGGTCGGTGATATAAGAACTTACTATCCCGTGAGGCGTGTTATATGCCTCACGCGGCAAACAATCTCCGATAAGGCCCCGCACCTCATCACTATCTAGACTAGGGCCTTCGGCCGCCCACCTAATCCCATCCGGACCCCAGGGCAAACCACTGATCATCCCAAAATCCTCCAGGGTCATCCCAACCTCCCCAAAAGACATGTGGAAGGTCGAGGTAGTGTCATGAAAGCGATCTATCATCGCCCTAATCACCATAAGGTTGCATTTAGTTTGGCAACCCACCAACCTACTCCATTGCCCGACCACGGGACCTAGGGCGGTCCTCTCAATAATCCCCTTCACCGTGGGGGTCAGCTTCTGATGGTAGACATCAAGACACGTGGTAAAGCCCCAGAAAGTCCTCATCGGACCTGGGGACTACAAACCGAAACAATGCAAGGATAAACAAAACAAACCTAGCCTGGCCCAAACGATAAATAGCAAAAAACTGAGTCATAACCAACGAGCATGAATAGGACACTCACCAAACCCCGCACAATGCGGCTAGAAATGTGGCGGTTAAGATGAAATATCAGCTGATGGCCGTCCCAATCCCGAGCCCACTCGGGATCCTCTTAAACAATCTCCTCGTTCTGCGGTACCAGAACCGGAACATAAGCCCTCCTAGCCACCGTCTCCGGAAGCCTGCGCCTATTCACTCTATTAAACTCGGCTTCATTAATGGTCTCAAGGTCGCGTCGCTGAGACGAGACACTCCTATGTCTTCTGCGAATCCCTCGAGGAGTCTGTGAGCTTGCCCCGACAACCTCCTCACTAGCGCCAACCAAAGAAGTCCCCTTGGGACGTACGGTGTTACCTCTAGCTGCGAAACCCAAAACCAAAAAAAAGAAGTGGCACAACAAAACACAACCCAAGTCAGCCTAAGTCAGCTTAGACAGGTCAAAATAAGGTCAAAATTTTGGATAAGTATATCAAAATTCCGAAAGAGCCGCTAGCACACATTTTTGACCCCGGTCACAATGGAAGTGGTTTCGGGAAAATCCGGCATCGTTTCGACGCCTTTTGGTCCGTCTTAAAACACACAAAATCCCACGAAGGGTCCTAAAAGGTCATCCTAGCCCTAGCAATCGACAATAGAATTACCCATATCCTCATAAGCGTTATTCAAACAAAAGCACGTAAAATAAATACGGGAATAATCGGAAAAAGGTCCTCAACCCTAGCTTTCCAAACACATTTTCATAAAAGAGTCATTATCGCACCTCGAACATCCTTATCAAGCTTACAACTACTTCAACAAGCTCTAATCGACCTCAATTTAACAATGAATTCAAGCACAAGCATCGAAACTTAACAAGTAAAAACCACCCAAATCAATTTTCTAGGGTTTCCAACAAACTAACTCCTAATCAATTCGATCAAGCAAAATTGACATTAAAGAAGTAAAGAACAATAACCCGGAGTCGACATTGTCGTAAAAAGCGGAATCGAAACGAAATTCAGCAAGAAAAATCGAAGAAGTCGAGTTTGAGGCGAAAAGGATGACGCGTTTGATTTTCGATAAGTAAAACGAGAGCTCCAATCTTCGCATTACTTAAACAGACCCGATACATGAGAGTCGGACCGCCCCAGCTCACGCGCCCGGGTCCTGGTGCGCTGGGGGTCATCCCGGAGGCACAACAACAACATTTTTGCCCGAGGGTCAGAGTTATCCCGGAGGCACAGCAACAACAATTTTGCCCGAGGGTCAGAAATATCACGGAGGCACAGCAACAACAATTTTGCCCGAGGGTCAGAGATATCCCGGAGGCACAGCAATATGTATTCGAGAGGAGACCAACGCCCTCGAAGGAGTCTTATACCTCCACAGCAATTTTTATTCGAGAGGAGACCAACACCGTCGAAGGAGTCTTATACCTCCACTACAATTTTTTATTCGAGAGGAGACCAACGCCCTCGAAGGAATCTTATACCTCCACAGCAATTTTTATTCGAGAGGAGACTAACGCCCTCGAAGGAGTCTTATACCTCCACAGCAATTTTGTTTGAGAGGAGACCAGCGCCCTCGAAGGAGTCTTATACCTCCACAACAGATTTAATTCGAGAGGAGACTAACGCCCTCGAATAGTTTTATATCATTTTATCTTGTCCTAGGAGTCATAAGCATCCCAAAGACGATTACTCGAGCGGAGACTAACGCCCTCGAACGTTTTATATCATCAAGGGTTCACAAGCAGCCCAAAATATACTCGTACAAGTAAAGGCCGACTTAATGCGTTGCTAGCGCGCAAAAAATACTTAAAATTAAACGAAACCTCTAAATAAACTGAAGAAGACAAAGCGCGCTCACACAAAGAATCAAGAACAAGATGTCAAGCAACGGCCCGGGCCCCAAGCAAGCAACCGCAAGCGAAGACGTCAGGTATGATTTCTAAACCTTGGCTGGCGAGCCTTAACGCGCAGTCTAACGGACTTAAAACGACCCGACCGGACAGCCACCAGGTCGTAAACTTCGATTGGCCTAGGTGGCTATACTTTGACTTTCGCCTTGTCCAAGCCTCAGTCAAAGTGGGGGCTTCTGTAGACACCCAGATTTGTACCTGGTGGCTGCAGAAGTGCCCAACAAACACCCGATGACGATAAGACTGCAACGCGACACGAGTTTGCGATGTTTTAGATAGTTTTCTTATAGAACGGACCAAATAATTACTCGGAAAAATTAAAACTAATATGATGGCAGCCTTAGTCGTGTTGTTACGGTCGCATAGACACTAATTAGAGTCAATTCCGACACCGGGACCCCGAGTCCGCTCCGAAACTCGAACCGAGTCAACACCGAGTCAAGCGAGCCTCGGGATGAACACCTGAGGCCCACGAAACCCACGACGCTAGGTCAAGCCGTGGGGAAGCCTTCGTGACCAAGCAAGATATCACACACCCACCTCTCGATTTTGGAAAGTATCAAAATCGTATCCTCAAAACTCCAACCGCCCCACCTAAAGCGCCTGGGTCTCCCCACGCTCGAACCGAGGCACCTGAGTCCTGGTGCGCCCCAAGTCACGCGTCCATACGGGCGACGAGGGCGGAAAACACCTACAAATACCTCCCTCCGCGTCATTCATTCGACACAACTCAACTCTCTCTTCTCCCTAAAAAAAACTCTCGCTAAGGGCTCGCACTCCGACACCCGAGGCAAACGATCCACTCGATTGTAGTTCCGATAAAAAAGCGACATCGACGCTACTCCTCACCTTCGAGCACTCCACTCGATACCGAGGTGCCTGTGATCGACTAGATCAAAACTAGAACCCAGGTTCTGCCGGATAAGCCGCAGAACTAGTCCTTAGTAACAAAGCTCTGCCGGAGTAGCCGCGGGAAGGTCAAACGTTAACGGGATTCTGCCGGAGTCACTAGTCAAGCTAGGAGGATCCGCCTGTTGATCAATTCGTCACTAGGTTGTCATCTAAACAAAAATTTCCATATTATTATGCACTACGACAACACTAGACGTGGGCACTAGGCCCAAAAACGTCCACTAAAATACGTAACGTCCCAACCTCAACAACAAATACTAAAACACCCTAAAATAGACCCGAGTAATTCCGAGATCCGTTCTCAAGACTATCTATGCATCGAGTCCTGTTTAGCGTATACTCCGAGGGTGCAGTTCCTCACAATGTGATTTACTTACATTCGCATTTCCAGTTTTTCGTATGATTTATTGATTTTATGACCTTATAATATCGCATGCTAAATCACCTAACACGGAATTCAAAACGTAAAATAACTAAAACTAAACAAAGTGATGGTCGGGTTCCGTATTAGTATGGATGCTCACCTTATTGGGTTCAACGCATCTCTATTAATACCGAATCGACGCATCTTAAGCAGAATACCAGGTAAGGTATACCACGAGAATGACTAATATCCGTATTATCACGTTAAAACTAATTTGCTAATACCTACTACCTCCCCCCCACTAAGATCTTCCCACTTTTCTTAAAAGGAAACTCCACTAAGATTTTCCCACTTCAAAACTTTCCTTATTCATCCATCATACTCTCTTCTTATTGGTTACTTTTTGTGATTTGACATCTTGAACCCCACCAAACAATTTACCACCATTCATTATCCATTTCTTAATCAATGTGCCACATTGAAGTGGGAACATCAATGTGGGGGGGGGGGGGGAGGGAGTATAATATTAGTACTCTCTACTCTTCTACGTGCATCTTTTCATGGCATGCTTGTCACGTGAAATCGCATGCAAAGAATGTAAACACTACTATTCTGATGATAAAACTTACCTGTCCTTAAAACAACCGACATAGCAAAGACATAGAGTTTAAAACAACAGATGTTATAGTACTTCCACCACAACAAAAGAATTAGGAAATCAGCCCACCGATTGATTAGTAGAGGCCGCTATAGTGCGGGCGGGATTGGGTGTTGATATCTATCAGATGTTGGTTTCCCAATACGTATCCTCACCCCTTACTCAGAATCGAACGGTTTCCGAATGTCCGAAACCATTGGCAATAAGAGTCATTCCAGGCATGGAGTGCTTAAGGGTACAAGTCTTTATCTTTAGGTCCTGTGCCACTCAACTTTGAGCCGGCAAGGGACCAAAGTTGACTTGAACGGTTTCCTAGTCCCCATAATTGACTCGGTGGCTACTCCACAAATCGGCAACGAATTCGGTTCACTAAAAAGGTCGCCTTACCAAATGAATCGGCCTTTAAACATTTACAACCACGTCTCGATCGATTCCCAAACGGAAACATGGGTGCCCGCACCCGTCTAGTACAAGTTCGGATCATCATCCAAATCGAGGTCCGACACTTCGCCCCGTATGTGAGATCGGACCGGCCCCCGGTAGGGAGGGGGCCATGTCGGTCACCGCCGCCACATGTAAAAAACCAGGTCGGTCCCGTGCGGGCACGCGCGGGGCGCCGGGCGGTGCGGACGGACGTCCATAGGTGGTGGATGACTTACATGATTATGTTTATCTGGACGAGGTGTGGAACAATGTTGAAGTCGATCTAGGGGGCGAGGGGTCTTAGTGGGAGACCTCGTTTTGAGAATAAATGATGGTACTAGGATGAAGGTGAATTTGAAGGTGGCTTCGTGTCACCGGGTTTTTGTGAGGTAAGGAGGGCGAGGAGGATTACTGGCAGACGGGTAGGGTTACGCCCGACCCTGATGTGGACGAGCCGCACAGCACAGATGTTGTGGCCCAAACTAATGAGCTGGACGCAGATTGTGAGGTGCAGTCATCGGTTGGTATAAGTGAGACCGTAGTGATAGCTCTGCGGCAAGTAGGATGGGACACCACGGACGCACGCACTACTATGGATGAGCTGGCTTCAGAATCTGTCTCGCCAACAACCAAAGAAGGTGTGACCGTTGACAAAGGTGGGACGTCGCCCTAGGAGAGCCAGACACTAGTACTGGCTCTGCAGAGAGCGAGTTGGGAGACGGTAGAGGCACGCACGGCTGTGCTCAAGCAGACCACAACTGTAGACCCGACAACGACCGATGTAGCGGAGGAAGTAAGTGCGAGCCTTGAGGTGGCGCTGCAGAAGGCGGGATGGGATTTGGCCAACACTGTGAACGTTACTGCCACAACAGCGGACGTGGTCACGAAGGGATGCTCAGCAAACAGGCGAGTTTGGAACAGCCAATGCGCGCGCTGCTATGAGTGAGAAAAGACCAGTTACGTTCCCAAGAGTGACGGTGTACATCATTCTTTCCTTTTCCACTCTGAGTTGGCCTTTGAGTGCATGGCCTTCGTGCCCGAAAATTTGGGCTGTTCAATGGACTGTGGGTCTCCGCAAAGGGGGCAGCCTATCGTATCTCGATTCATGTGCTCTAATATAGTTATCTTTTCAAATGTCTTCAGCATGCGGAAGGATGTGGTGGACTACATCTTCGACCGATCACCTGACCATTCAGAATGGTACGTACTAATTGTGTTGTTCATGTATTTTGGAATACATGTCGTTTTATATACATGTGCTGATCAAGACTTTGTTTGATATACAACAAAGCATTTATCGAGTACACACCGTAGGACTGTATAACGAGGGATGACATGCAGTTGCTTGAGTCCGGGCTGCAAGTAATAGTTAACGTCATTGACTACTGGCGTAGGCTACTGAACCAGCTGATGTTCAAGAAATCCGCAGCACGAATAACCCGTAGATGTTTCTTCTCTCTAGGTCATACGGTACGTTGTCCATCCCATCTACTTATTGCACCCTCTAAAATTCTGCAAGTCCAAATGGTCGTATGAGCATCGCCTTTCAAAAAGTCACACACTTAAAGTTGTATAGTCACACACTTTAAGTGTGTATAGTCACACACTTTACGTTGTATAGTCACACTCTTTAGGTTGCATAGTCACACACTTTAAGATGCATAGTCACACACTTTAAGGTGTATAGTCTCACACTTTAGGTTGTGTAGTCACACACTTTATGTTATATAGTCACACACTTTAAGTTGTATAGTCACACACTTTAAGGTGTATAGTCACGGACTTTAGGTTGTATAGTCACACACTTTAAGATGTATAGTCAGACACTTTATGGTGTAAAGTCACACACTTTAAGTTGTATAGTCACCCACTTTATGTTGTATATTCACACACTTTAGGTTGTATAGTCACACACTTTAGGTTGTATACTGGGTGACCTTGGGTGGTTCATTTCACTAACACCCGTAATTTTTATAAATTTAATTAAATTAAAATTTTGTTCGTATTTTTATTTTTACGATTTAACTCGTCATTCTTAAAATTATTATACAACAAATTTATCGTTTAAACGTTTCAAACTCCTAATATTCTATTTGTCTCGGAAACCCTTATATTAAAACATATTTTATTCTATTTCGATTTATTTTATATATTTAATTTAATTTCTTATCGAAAGTCTATTTCGACGATTTAGATTCTAAATTCTTTTCATTTATTTATATTTAAGCTCGAAATTCTATTTTCGGCTCGAAACTCATTTATTTTATACTTCGTCAAAACATTTATTACCTTTCCTCGAGAAATCAATTTAATTTACTTTATCGAAAATGTATTATTTATCGGGAAATAATGTTTCAATCGTCTAATTATTTATTCCTTTAAGATTCTTTTCCGTCTCAAATACTTTTTTTTACTCGATTTATTGGTCGGCGCAATTATTTATTATTTTTTTTATCAACTCGTCTAAATTTGATTTGTGGGTCAATCAACTATCGTTCGGAATTCGTTTCCTATCTGATTCAATTAATCAATCCGTACCTTTTTTTTTTTGTGAATTGGATTCAACCCCTATTTACGTGTACATTCCCTCTGCCTTTTGTTTGATTTGCATCCACCGCTTCGTTCCTCCCCCTTTTTACTCTCATACTCCTTATCATTATTAACGTATTGCTCCCCTGTCTATACCTCTTCGTTCCTCCTCTTCTTTTCCTCTCTCTTTCTCTTCGTTCTTCCTCTCCGTTGTTACCCAATCGTCAATTTATTCCTTCACCCTCTTCGTTTGCTTTTTTTTCTTCTTATACTTGCTTTCTGCTGCTGCGTACTGCTATGAACTGATGCTCCTGCGTTCTGCTGCCACTACAGTACTGCTTCTGTTGTTTTCGTTTCTTCTCCTCCGTTTTCTTCTGCTTATTTTCGTCTGTGTCATGATTATGGTTGTCGTTTTTCTGCTGCTGCGTTTTGTGTTGCTGTTGTTGTTTCGTTTCTCCATCTCCTTCTTCTTCCCTTGCATTTTGTTCCTGATGTTTCCAATTCCTGTTGCTGCTGTGCGTGTACTCTACCAGTTTTTTCTCTTCCTTTTATGTTCCTTCTCATTCGTTTGTTCTGTTTCGCTGCTGCTACTTTTCGATCCCATCCTTTTCTTCTTCTTTTCTTTGCGTTATACTGCTGTCACGCTTATCGCTGCTTTGCGTTCTGCTACTTGTTGATGCTATTGTGTGTTGATGCTGTCACGTTGGCTGTTGTCATCGTTTGTACACTGCTGTTTGCGTGGTGCCGCTGCTGTCCGTCTTATTTCCTTCTTCTGCTTTTCTAATCTTCTTCTTCAACCTATTTCCGGTGCTACTCGTTGCTGGTGTCGTTTGTTCTATTGTTCTTTTTCGTTTAGTTTTGTCCGTTCAATTGACTTGTTGTTGATCTGCTAATCTTTTCCTTCCCGTTCCCTATTCTTTTCGTCCTGATGCTTCTTTTGTTGTTCTCGTATGGCGGCTGTTGTTGATTGTGGTCATCCAATGACGAATGTTGTTCGCTTCTGTGTTCCTTGTTGTCCGATTTCCTTCATTTCCCCATTGTTTTCTTCCCCTCATTTCTGCTGATGTTGTTTCAGCTACTTTAGCTATCACGCTGTTACTATTGTTCGACCCGTATCGATTCGGTTTGCTGCTCGTTTGTGTTGCGGATGTCTGTCTTACTTTCTCCTCCTTCTTCATAGTCTTTCTGTCTTTTCTTCTTCTTCCTAAACTGATCCGTTGCTGATTCTCGCTGCTGCTGTTGTTTATGCGTAATTGCTGCTGTTTGTTCGGTTCCGATGTCAATTTGCGGTGTCGTCACGTGTTTCCTTGCTGTTGTTCGTTTTGTTGTTGCTGCTGCCACGCTGTTTCTGCTGCTGCTTCAGTGCTGTTACGTTGCTGCTATAAACAGCCGTGCCTCCTTCTTTTCGTTCTTCGAATCAATCCTAATTCGACCTTTGCTCGTCCCAACCTCGGGGGCTTTCGTGCTAGTTCCGATGAGGACGATTGTTATAATTAACTCGGATCTCGACGAAGGTAACTTTAGGACGTTACTCGATTTTATATCGTATGTTTGAGTAGTAGTATGTAGTAAATATTTTAACTTCGATTTTTCTAATTTTAGCTATTTATTATTGCTAATAATATTAATTTTAAATCGTATGCCTTATAAATATTTACGAGTTTTCGATATCGTTTTATAAATCATTAGTAATTTAATTATTTACGATCGTTATAATATTTTGTTGGTTATCGTGACACTAGTAACTAAATAATATCGATTTCATATTTTCTTCATATTTCGTTAATTTATAATTTTAACTCGAAATCGTATTTTTATATTATAATTGAGATTTGTATACTTGTTTGATAAATTGATTTCCGTTTTACGATTTATACTAATAAATGAGAAAATAGTCGATTTCGTTTTAAATATACTTTTAGTCGAGACTATTTTCACTAATAATTTCTTATTTGTTTACAATTGACTATTTTTGTTAAAATTCGTATTATTTATTAATAAAAGTTGTTTGCTAAAAATAATTTGAAACCTTTTTAAAATTCATTTCATTTTTAAAACTCGTTGACTCAATTAATTTTGATATCGTTTTTCTTAGAACATCTCTTTTCTAAAATTTATAGTTTTAACTCGATTTCCTAATTATTTATAAAGTACTATATATTGACTTAGTATATTTTTGTTTATATTTTGAGTAACGAATTTAGATATATATTAAAGTTGCGATAACGACGATAATAATAAAATGTTAATTTCATTAGAAATGCTATTTTTTTAACTAATTTTAATGATTTACGTATTTCTATAAGAATATTTCTATTTTAAGTAAGTTTCTATTTTTAGAAAGTTACCCTTTTAATATAAAATGTTTATTCCTTTTATCCTCATATTATTTATATTGATTATATCTTTATTTATATCGATAATGGCTTGTTTTAGAGTTATGGAATAAAGAGAAGTGGGGTTAGAGTAATATAGTCTGGGATGTACGTTTTTGCCATCAACTATAAAGTTGGTGTGTCTATGTTGAGACACATTGGTCGTTGAACTGAGCATGGTTTGTGTTCAGGAGTGTGTATATTTTGACCTTAAACTTAGATATCGCATCGTGTAAGTCGCCATCGGGTTGAACTGGATTACGGTTGGTGTCCAGAAGGGGTGTACATTACTTAAGCCAGGACCTCGCTGCACGCAGTCCTGTTATAGTTGAGTTGCGTAGTTAGAGACCGAAGTCTGATTTGTTTTGACTAAGTTCTCGAAGCTAGTTTAGTATTATTCCTAGTGAAAGGCTAGCCTTGTGCACACCGATCGAATTTCCATAACGTCATTTTTGAATATTATTATTATCGATTGATTTTGACTTGCAGGTTGGCAAGTGTTTTAAGTTTTCTCCGAAAACTTATTTTTATTATATCGTTTTAATGTTTTCTCTTTTTAAGTATTTTGATATAATAATACTATTATTTTTCCATATGATATAATATGGCTGGGAGAACGTCCGAGTTACTCCCCACTGACGTGGCTGTTATGTTTATAACATGACAGGTATTTGCTGCTGGGTTTTGGGTGTGAGCTAGCGAGTAGCGTGGATCCTGCTCTTCCTTCATTCATGTTTATTTATGGATTTGTATAAACCCGTTTGGAGATTTTTACTTTTAGCCCTTTTGTAAAAAGAGGCCTTTGTATTGACTTACCATTTCTTTTAATAAGATATAGTTTGTCAGTGTGTTTTAATCCCAACTCTACAGTGTTTCCGCCACTGTACTGCGTTAGAATTTCTAGGGGATTACTGTTGGTATCAGAGCATTGTTGCTCCCGACGCTTACACCTGATTTTAGGAAAAATACTTGTAAATGATTTGAATGATAATAAAATATTAGTGAGAGATGGGTAGAAACCTAAATAAGGACTTGACTGTTAGGTTTATATGTTCTTGTAACTCAATGGTTAGCATTGAATATTTGTTTCTTTTGTCTGGAAGAAGATATTAGTGATGCTGCTCCAGATCGGGACAAGACCTGCTTAGAACTCTCAATGACTGTTGGCTCGAGTGGACCACTTGGTGCTCCAAGAAAGATGCCGATGGTGATTTTTCAGCTCCGGTTCAGTTTGCTTAAGCTACAGGTTAGATGATCAAGAGTAGATTCCTGTTCCATGATGTTGCAGTAGATCTAGATAGAGCGACCCAAGACTTGAGTGCTCGTTCCTCTACAAGAAGATGAAGTAATCCTTTTATTTCCCCCGTGAACCTTGGAGGTCCGAACTTTCCCTTATCGTTTAGGTCTTATCATCTAGGTCATTGTTTCTTTTCTTCCTTCCTCTACTTCTCTTATTTCATCTCTTATATTCTCATCTTCATTTTGCTTGATGAATCCTTGTTCTATTCCTCTATTGTACCATCTTTCTCTTGAGATTCTTTGGTTAGATCGAATCCTGTCTTAGTGAACCCGTGTTATAGATATTTGAGGTTTAGTAAACCCTTGTTACCTTATTTGAGGATTGTGATTCTACCCTATTTTCTAAGAAGGTAAGAAATTTTGGATTGGGTTGAATGGTATTTATTGATTAATGGAATTAAGATGATACTTTAGACACTGAATCTTTGGTTATAGGTATTTTGATTATTTTTGGAGTATTTAGAGTTGAATATATTTTGGAGTAGTAAGAATATATTATATTTGATGGATACCTAGTACCTAGCCAAGAACCGAACTAAGTGTAACTGATAATATTACTTTGGGATTCTTACCGAATGCTTATTTGATGGTTACGTCGCGAATAATTGGGATCATAGAGTTTGGTTTAAGGTTGTAACCTATGAACTTTGGAGTTGAGTGATCTAACATGGATAAAATTGTTGTTAACCTTGAAGAAGAGAGACATATTGTACAGTTAAAGGTTTGATTTATCGCGTTGTTTTTGAGGAATACTTAATGCGAATCATCTTGATGGATTTATAATTCTGAACCCTTAGACCAACGAGATTGTGGCTTAGTTGAGTTAATAAATATTTTGGTGGTTTCGCTGATACAATATGAAATTTGATGAATTTCTCAGAACCTTAGTCGAATGACGTGTTTGAAGATGTGAGTGTTTGCGCCATTACCTATAGGTTTGAGCGTGTTCGAGGATTATTTGTACTTTCCTAACTTCTGTACTTGTGGTATTATAAACATGTTGGTGATCATTTTGAGGATTTCGTACCCGAGCCTTGTTGAATTAGCGGACCTTGTCTAGTGTTCATTACTCGAGAAATTTGGAGTATACTTCGAGTTCAAACCTTATGAACTTTGGATTTAGGAACCTTATCGATTGCGAGTCTGGGTGTGTTGTGATGGCCATTGAGATTTTAATTGATGAGATTACATTGTAAAACAATTGTGGATTGGTATCGTGTCGTTTGAATGATTGGATAGTCACGTAAGACATTTTTGGGATTGTGACCAGTAGTACCACCTAGTGCCTAATGTTGGACTTAACGTATTTGATGGAATTAGGAACCCGTGTTGTGAGAGTCGTACCTAGAATCTCGAGATGGTTAATTAATTCTTCAATCCTTGAGAGCTCTATTTGACTCTCAATTTCGTTCTTCCCCTTTGGTTTTCTTAAATCCTGCTACTTCTTCTTCGGCCAATCCCTTTGACTTCCTTATCGGGTTTGAAAATTTCTGTTTCGATTTGTCGTTGGCTCTGACTCTATTTATCCGTTTATCTTTTTCCCGAACCTATGTTATGAAAAGTTTGACTATTTTAAAATTTTGGGCTATCGTGAAATTTTAACATTTGAGATATAAATTTCAAAACTTCGTTTCGTATTCGTTTTTGGTTGATAACATATATTTAGTTTTGTTTCAAAATGCCTTCATAATTTATTTTAAAGTATTCCGAAATTATTTAAAATGTTGATATTGATTTTCAAGTGATTGAGATTTTATGAAAACTTTCATAATTGCTAATATTTTGATCTCTATAAGATTATTATGTAAAACGGTTTAACATTTTCAAAAAAAAAACATTGTATGTCTTAAGTTTTATTTTATTGTCGAATTTCTCAATTAAAATATTTTACTATTATTTAAAAAAAAAAAATTGAGTACTCTTCCCCCTCGAGTTCGTTTACAAATATTATTTATCGTTATTATTTTATAAAATAATTTTTAACTTGCGATTTTATTAATTTAAGTGATTTTAAACTTTGGGTAACCGAGCCCGAACTATCTTGAGATGATTTTTGTCTTCGATTTCATATCACGTTTGAAAAAAAATAAAAAATCGAGATTGTAATGCGAGTTAAGCATTCTCATTTCGTTCAGGTGATATAACTTTGTTTTCCATTCTATTATTATATTTTTGTTAGTTTTGAGGACGAACCTTCTTTTTAGTGGGGAAGATTGTAACACCCATAATTTTTATAAATTTAATTAAATTAAAATTTTGTTCATATATTTATTTTTACGATTTAACTCGTCATTCTTAAAATTATTATAAAATAAATTTATCGTTTAAACGTTTCAAACTCCTAAAATTCTATTTGTCTCGGAAACCCTTATATTAAAACATATTTTATTCTATTTCGATTTATTTTATATATTTAATTTAATTTCTTATCGAAAGTCTATTTCGACGATTTAGATTCTAAATTTTTTTCATTTATTTATATTTAAGCTCGAAATTCTATTTTCGGCTCGAAACTCATTTATTTTATACTTCATCAAAACATTTATTACCTTTCCTCGAGAAATCAATTTAATTCACTTTATCGAAAATTTATTATTTATCGGGAAATAATGTTTCAATCGTCTAATTATTTATTCCTTTAAGATTCTTTTCCGTCTCAAATACTTTTTTTACTCGATTTATTGGTCGGCGCAATTATTTATTATTTTTTTTTATTAACTCGTCTAAATTTGATTTGTGGGTCAATCAACTATCGGTTCGGAATTCGTTTCCTATCCAATTCAATTAATCAATCTGTACCTTTTTTTTGTGTGTGTGAATTGGATTTAACCCCTATTTACGTGTACATTCCCTCTGCCTTTTGTTTCATTTGCCTCCACCGCTTCGTTCCTCCCCCTTTTTACTCTCATACTTCTTATCATTATTAACGTATTGCTCCCCTGTCTATACCTCTTCGTTCCTCCTCTTCTTTTCCTCTCTCTTTCTCTTTGTTCTTCCTCTCCTTTGTTACCCCATCGTCAATTTATTCCTTCACCCTCTTCGTTTCCTTTTTTTTCTTCTTATACTCGCTTTATGCTGCTGCGTACTGCTATGAACTGATGCTGCTGCGTTCTGCTGCCACTACGGTATTGCTTCTGTTGTTTTCGTTTCTTCTCCCTCCGTTTTCTTCTGCTTATTTTCTTCCGTGTCATGATTATGGTTGTCGTTTTTCTGCTGCTGCGTTTTGTGTTGCTGCTGTTGTTTCGTTTCTCCATCTCCTTCTTCTTCCCTTGCATTTTGTTCCTGATGTTTCCAATTCCCGTTGCTGCTGTGCGTGTACTCTATCAGTTTTTTCTCTTCCTTTTATGTTCCTTCTCATTCGTTTGTTCTGTTTCGCTAGTGCTACTTTTCGATCCCATCCTTTTCTTCTTCTTTTTTTTTGCGTTATACTGCTGTCACGCTTATCGCTGCTTTGCGTTCTGCTACTTGTTGATGCTATTGTGTGTTGATGCTGTCACGTTGGTTGTTGTCATCGTTTGTACACTGCTGTTTCCGTGGTGCCGCTGCTGTCCGTCTTATTTCCTTCTTCCGCTTTTCTAATCTTCTTCTTCAACCTATTTCCGGTGCTACTCGTTGCTGGTGTCGTTTGTTCTATTGTTCTTTTTCGTTTAGTTTTGTCCGTTCAATTGACTTGTTGTTGATCTGCTAATCTTTTCCTTCCCGTTCCATATTCTTTTCGTCCTGATGCTTCTTTTGTTGTTCTCGTATGGCGTCTGTTGTTGATTGTGGTCATCCAATGACGAATGTTGTTCGCTGCTGTGTTCCTTGTTGTCCGATTTCCTTCATTTCCCTATTGTTTTCTTCCCCTCATTTCTGCTGATGTTGTTTCAGCTACTTTAGCTATCACGCTGTTACTGTTGTTCGACCAGTATCGATTCGGTTTGCTGCTCGTTTGTGCTGCGGCTGTCTGTCTTACTTTCTCCTTCTCCTTCTTCATAGTCTTTCTGTCTTTTCTTCTTCTTCCTAAACCGATCCGTTGCTGATTCTCGGGGCTGCTGTTGTTTATGCGTAATTGCTGCAGTTTGCTCGGTTCCGATGTCAATTTGCGGTGTCGTCACGTGTTTAGTTGTTGTTGTTCGTTTTGTTGTTGCTGTTGCCACGTTGTTTCTGCTGCTGCTTCTGTGCTGTTACGTTGCTGCTGTAAACAGCCGTGCCTCCTTCTTTTCGTTCTTCGAATCAATCCTAATTCGACCTTTGCTCGCCCCAACCTCGGGGGCTTTCGTGCTAGTTTCGATGAGGGCGATTGTTATAATTGACTCGGATCTCGACGAAGGTAACTTTAGGACGTTACTCGATTTTATATCGTATGTTTGAGTAGTAGTATGTAGTAAATATTTTAACTTCGATTTTCTAATTTTAGCTATTTATTATTGCTAATAATATTAATTTTAAATCGTATGCCTTATAAATATTTACGAGTTTTCGATATCGTTTTATAAATCGTTAGTAATTTAATTATTTACGATCATTATAATATTTTGTTGGTTTCGTGACACTAGTAACTAAATAATATCGATTTCATATTTTCTTCATATTTCGTTAATTTATAATTTTAACTAGAAATCGTATTTTTATATTATAATTGAGATTTGTATACTTGTTTGATAAATTGATTTCCGTTTTACGATTTATACTTATAAATGAGAAAATAGTCGATTTCGTTTTAAATATACTTTTAGTCGAGACTATTTTCACTAATAATTTCTTATTTGTTTACAATTGACTATTTTTGTTAAAATTCGTATTATTTATTAATAAAAGCTGTTTGCTAAAAATAATTTGAAACCTTTCTAAAATTCATTTCATTTTTAAAACTCGTTGACTCAATTAATTTTGATATCGTTTTTCTTAGAAGATCTCTTTTCTAAAATTTATAGTTTTAACTCGATTTCCTAATTATTTATAAAGTACAATATATTGACTTAGTATATTTTTGTTTATATTTTAATAACGAATTTAGATATATATTAAAGTTGCGATAACGACGATAATAATAAAATGTTAATTTCCTTAGAAATGCTATTTTTTTAACTAATTTTAATGATTTACGTATTTCTATAAGAATATTTCTATTTTAAGTAAGTTTCTATTTGTAGAAAGTTACCCTTTTAATATAAAATGTTTATTCCTTTTATCCTCATATTATTTATATTGATTATATCTTTATTTATATCGATAATTGCTTGTTTTAGAGTTATGGAATAAAGAGAAGTGTGGGGTTAGAGTAATATAGTCTGGGATGTACGTTTTTGCCATCAACTATAAAGCTGGTGTGTCTATGTTGAGACACATTGGTCGTTGAACTGAGCATGGTTTGTGTTCAGGAGTGTGTATATTTTGACCTTAAACTTAGATATCGAATCGTGTAAGTCGCCGTCGGGTTGAACTGGATTACGGTTGGTGTCCAGGAGGGGTGTACATTACTTAAGCCAGGACCTCGCTGCACGCAGTCCTGTTATAGTTGAGTTGCCTAGTTAGAGACGGAAGTCTGATTTGTTTTGACTAAGTTCTCGAAGCTAGTTTAGTATTATTCCTAGTGAAAGGCTAGCCTTGTGCACACCGATCGAATTTCCATAACGTCATTTTTGAATATTTTTATTATCGATTGATTTTGACTTGCAGGTTGGCAAGTGTTTTAAGTTTTTTTCGAAAACTTATTTTTATTATATCGTTTTAATGTTTTCTCTTTTTAAGTATTTTGATATAATAATACTATTATTTTTCCATATGATATAATATGGCTGGGAGAACGTCCGAGTTACTCCCCACTGACGTGGCTGTTATGTTTATAACATGACAGGTATTTGCTGCTGGGTTTTGGGTGTGAGCTAGCGAGTAGCGTGGATCCTACTCTTCCTTCATTCATGTTTATTTATGGATTTGTATAAACCCGTTTGGAGATTTTTACTTTTAGCCCTTCTGTAAAAAGAGCTCTTTGTATTGACTTACCATTTCTTTTAATAAGATATAGTTTGTCAGTGTGTTTTAATCCCAACTCTACAGCGTTTCCGCCACTGTATTGCGTTAGAATTTCTAGGGGATTACAATCGGTGCATGTGAGAAGATGCCCATGCTGCAATTGTGGAACCAAAAAGACGAGGGCCTGAATCTGGACGACGAGATATTCTACTTGTGGGACGAGTGGAAGCAGTTTCTCAACATTTCCTTTGGACTCGGACATGGAATTACACTGCATAACGTTACACTAGTCAGCTGCTCTTTAGTAGCGATTCTCAGCATAATGTTCTGACATTTTGGTTGCAGGTGTTTGTCCCAGTTTTATCCAGGGACAAAGATCACTATAGTTGCGCCCGCATAAACTACCATGAAGACAACCGCCAAGAAGCGGAAGCGTATGAGTACAACCCTAGTGACACCTGCCTCCAAACCTTGATCAGCCCCCCAAGAATGTCAGCTGGCAATGAAGGCTCGATCACGGGGCGCTGGGGATGGATTGGATTGCTCTTTATACCAAGGGGAACCGGACCCCGGTGCCCTTGTCGTGTCCCTCTTGTTTCGCACGAACCAGTCGTTGACGAGTAAAATGATCCACCTGTGATAATACGTCGTCGACTACTGCTTCCTTGATGATCATAGCTATGACAGCAGGTATGTAACAACCCGGATTTTTAAAACCTTTAAATAATATAAATAGTATAAATAATAAGGTCAAAGGTGGCGGAAACACCCGACCAAATCCGAATCGTCACTATCTCGACATTCAACTAATACATTATTCAAAAGTGTTCAAAATGAAAATCAAAAGAAACTTAAATAAAGGTCTCTCTCCACAGGTCTTCCCCAACATCATCACATTCAACAGCATCTCGAAAGACCTGAAAGGGGGGTCCACAGTCAGTGGGGAGCAACTAGATGTTCTCCTAGTCATGGTTATAACAGGTTGAACATGAATAGCAATAATAATGAAAGATAACATAATTAAACGACATCTGAAGATATCAATACACATGACCAACAAGTTATAAGACATGATCATATAATTTATTGAAATCCATAGTTAATCATAACGATCGAGATAGATACTATGTATCCATCCAAACAACTCGGAGTAAGTAACAACAGACTTCATACAAAGATGTATAGGACATAGAATGAACACCGGCTAGAGTATGTAACTGATACTCTAACTAGTCAGAGCGTGTAACTGACCCTCTGACACGGAGCGTGTAACTGACCCTCCGTTTTGTGAAGTATGTAACTGATACTCCACGGTACTATGTATAGCGTGTAACTGACGACTATACGTCTAAGACCTGGCCAGAACTCTCGACGCACTAACCGTACGTCGAACAACACACGGGAACCCAGAACGTGTAACTGACGAATCTGGACCCACCGAACATAGACCAATTAAACCTCTTGCGAGCAGTATTGGTTCATTCCGATAGTATGTAACTGATACTACCGTCATCTATATCACTAACCATCATGTACGTTGTACAGTGTAACTGACTGCCAACTGCGTGAGCAACGTCACGACTTCTACGTAGTACAGTGTAACTGACTGCACTATGTAGTAATCAGACCTAGTATAGTGTCACTGACTATACCAGGGAAAATCAGGCCCTAGATAGTGTTACAGACTATACCAAGTACTAACCAGACCTAGTATAGTGTCACTAACTATACCAGGGAAAATCAGGCCCTAGATAGTGTAACTGACTATACCAAGTGTTAACCATTCGTGATAAATATCACGACTCAAACGTTGAACAATGTAACGGATTGTTCCAAAAGAAAGAGTATAGAAGTAAACAACAACGATAACAAAATGAAGTTATAGTACAACCGACTATAACCTTCAAATAGTGATAGAGTTAAGGTCTAACGGACTATAACCCTGAACATCTAACGTGTATTAGTATTCAAGGTCAAGGTAAAGCCACATTAACCTTGTCTACTAAAGTGAAGTCATGTATATAACGTCAACCCAAAGGTGGTGTCATAGTATAACCACTATAACGTCAACTTCAAGTTAAGATTACATTAACCTCGACTATAATCTTGTGAGGTTACACTAACCTCAGGGAGATTATAGCTTCGCACGGTGTTACGTAATCCTCAAGTGAAGGGTATCGTAACTTCCCATTGAAGTTACTTGACTTCAAGTAAGGTTACATTTACCTTGTCATAACCTTGTGAGGTTACACTAACCTCCGTGAGATTATAACACATGATAAGGTTACATTATCCTCATGTGAAGTTGTACAGTAACTTTCCAATAAAGTCACGTAAACCTCAACTAAGGTTATATTAACCTTGATCATAACCTCGTGGAGTCACTTAAATTGAGCCCCAACGAGACTATAACCCCACATTGAAGTTACCTTAACCTTAAGTGAAGTTGTATAGTAACTTTCCAATAAAGTTACATGACCTTCAATCAAGGTTAGATTAACCTCAACCCTAACCTCAACCACCGGGTGATGGTAGGTTGAGTCATCATTGAATCAAGGGTTTGAAACCCTAAAAGCATCGATGAAACAACCCTAGCATATCCAAACGAAGAGGCCAAGCGGCTCACGTACAAATTTTAGATGTCACAATGGATTAGATCTAACAATTCTAATATAACAAAAACGATAATTATAGATCTAATGAAATAATAAATCGTTCAATTAACATACTAATTAATTAGACTCTTTAAATCATGAATAAAGACACAACACAAATCAATTAAATCATGTTACAAATCATTAAAATCACACAACACATTCAAGATGCATAAACACGAAAAGAATCACATCTAGTTACCAATTTGCGATTTAATCAACGATCTTTTCTTCAACGATATAAACGTCTTCCCCCGGGAACATCTCCTTGTCTATACCATCATCAATCACGTGCCAACACCAAACAAAACCCTAATTAAACACTACTAAAAACAATTAGGAAAAACTAGCGCAAAAGGAAACGAAACTTACGAAACGATGTGAACAATTGCGCTAGGATCGAAGAGACTTGAAGAGGATGATTAATAATGCATAATAGTGATGATGGAGGCACAAAAATATAGGTATGGAGGGAGTATAGGCGTGGCTAAGAGGAGAGGAAGAGAGGAGAGAAAGAAAACCTAATTCTAGGGTTTGCAAATGAGAAGTAAGGGTGAAATTCTCACCTAATCACATGTATATATAGACAAGGATCATGGGTAAACCTTACTTGGGCCCAAATCTCAATGCTCCATCATCAATCCACATGTGGAAAACAAGGATGGATTAGCCTTGGCCCAAATTGCAAGCTAAACCGACAAAAGGTTACAAGGATGCAATTTCCGGAAAAATTAAATAGGAAAAAGGGAATATCCGAATAGAAAATTATAGGAATTGAATTAAATAAATAATTTTGGATATTATAATATATGAAATGGAATAAATAATTATGTTCGAAAAGTCGGGGTGTTACAAGGTATATAACTGTTTAAACCCTGGTTCCTGTTGCATTGTAAACCATCTAACTAATACGTAACGCAAGGAGCAATTAGGGTACTACAGCGCTTGTGCAAACTTGGAAAGGCATGACATTCAAACGCTCTTGGCTGACGGTAACATGAGCCAGACGGTGTTAGAGTGTTGGTTGCTTCTGATAAACTGGTTGGAAACGGACGATGCACGGCGTGGGGTACCCTTCCCATCTAGAGTGATGATGGCGTGGTTCGGTATTCGTCACATGGTATGGCCTCCTCCCCCATCTATTATTAGATTGATTGGTAAAATGAGTTCAGTCACCTTAACTGAGAGTTGGATAATCATGACTCTGCATGATTGTGGGTGTGACTCTGACAAAGAAGTGGTGTGATTGTACCACGTTATGGTTGTGACTTTGCCTGTTTGTCTTCACTTATACTCCCTATTATGAGATTGAATAGTCACCTTATCTGAGAGTTGGATGATCATGACTCTATATAGTCGTGGGTGTGACTCTGACGAAGATGTTGTGTGATTGTACCATGTAAAGCGTGTGACTTAGGCAGTCTGTCTTAACCTATACTCTCTTATGAAATTCTTAACCTATACCCTCCATTATTTAGAACTAATATTTATCCCCCCCCCCCTTTTGGACTCACTTGCCTGTATACTGGACCAGCCCGACGAAAGTACCCCCGCGGACGAAGACTTTGACGGCGTGTATGCAGCATGGGACAGATTCGTCAGAAACAGCAACGGAGTGTTCGACATGGACGCTGATAAATTGTTTGTCCCGGTGCATGTTAAGGGGCACTACGCGTGCATCTTTTAGAGACTATACCGTGGATATCCTTGATCACCAGACACCCACTCCAGACTCGTATATGTTCAAGGTGTCACGCAGAGTAGTAAGTTGCATCAATAAGATTTAATTCGACACGTAACTTATTCGCTGCTTCTATTAGTCTTGACGTTTTGTTTTATCTAAAATTGTAACAGTCGTCCGCAGTGGCCGACTACATGGATGATAAGAGACTGATGAAGGGGCTTGACATGCCGACATTTACAAATCACCAGGTACAAATTGAATGGCAGAGCATCAGAAGGAAAAACATGGAATCCGACATTTTCTGTTTGATGAACATGTGCCTGCACGATGGTGCGTAACGACGATATCGGGAGTTAGGTCAAGAGGCGTTATTTGTCATTCGAAATTGCAGCAGCCCTTGTCCTTGCTGAGATGAATGAGGCGCGTGGGGACGCGTTGGGGAAAATTAACGCTTTTATAGAGAACAAGCAGGCAATATGGAAACAAATCGATTCTAGGCGTAAGTTACTAAAAAAGTTAACCATGTAAATATCCTAACGCGTGAATTTGTAGCAAATAGTTTACGAATGAATTTTGACTAATATTTTAAGGAATCAATTGTTGATGTATCGAAAAATCTCATGTTGTCACTGCATTGAATGCTTGCATTAGCAAAGTCACGAATATAATAAAGTAAAGTCACTGACCAATTGAATAAAGTCACAGATGAACGACAACTCTATTTTTATGGATTTATGATTTGGGCAGTGACTTTACCTCGGCAGAGTCACATGATTGACGAGGTACAATCACACCACTTCTTTGTCAGGGTCACAACCACAATCATGTAGAGTCATAGACTGACATTAAACAATTCACTGACTAATTCAATAAAGTCACAGATGAATAATAATTCATTTTGTGCAATTTATATGATTCCTAAAATTATACAAATCGAGTATGTTAATCTACATATCAAAAAATATGATGACAAAATATAGAATTAAACGCTAAAAAAATACGATGACGTAATATATGATTAAATGCTAAAAATAATCGATTTATATGATTCCTGTACTCTCGCTAAAAATATTAAACGCTAAAAACGCTAAACAAATTGATGACGTAATTGTAACACACGTATTAGAATTTGTACTCGGTGACTTTAAAATAGTAACTATGTGATTATCCAAGCTATCAATAAATTTATGGTATACATAAATTGATTTAATATCAAAATGCATAAATACAGATTACTTCACGAAAATATTAATCGTTGCAAAAATGTCGACGGTGAAATTCGATATAAATAGAATATGTTAACTTCCCGTCGAATACACAAAACGAGAAAGAAGTGATGTTTGTGTGTCTCAATCCACATAGAGAACACAAACAATCACATCTATCTTCTCCCCTAATTAATTTTGCTAGATAGACCCACCACTCAACCATCCGTCCTCCCTTCCCTTCCCCTTTAAATACCACCCTCCATTTCACCTAATTCATCTTTAACCTGACAAAAAAATATCCAGTAACAAAGAAAAAGTAAAGAGTTTAATCATGGAGTACGATGGTTTGGTGGCGTCGACTAGATCAAATGAGTTGACAGCCATTCAACTAGTCGTCCGTGTCATACACGCAAGGAACTTTGTGGCATCCAAGGGCGATACAATAACGGATGCCCAACTTGACGACTACATCCAAGGCTTGATGGCAAAAGCTCTTGAATGTTTTCGCTCTAGGAAATGTTTCCAGCGTGATTTGGCCAATTTGAAGGGGTTACTTCAAAATTACGGAGGTTAAGTAGATAGGTTAAAATGTAGCAAAAATATGATATGTAATGGATGTTTTTGGTGTAAGAATCGTCTTTTCAGCCTGTTTGGTGTAAGAATGTTTGTATGAGTTAAAATGTTTGCTTTAGTAACCCAATGTGGGTTAGAATGTTTTTATGTTTGACGTACTATATGATATGTAAAAGATGGATTTTTTTCTAATGTATAAATATTTCCATCGCTATTTTATGGTTTCATAATCACGTGAGGTCTATAGCAAAATCACTCGTCCTTTCACCTTGAAAGTCATATATTATTCGATTAAAACCACACGGCTGTGCAACAATTGGGTTGTAGCCAAAAGTGGGCGTATGAGCATCGCTTTTCAAATGTTGTATAGTCACACTCACCATGTTATACAGTCACACTTATTATGTTGTATAACCAGTATAGATTTTGGTTTTTTAAATGTCACACACTTCAATTTCTATAGTCACAATCACCATGTTGTAGAACCACACTCATTATGTTGTAAAATTACACTCATTTTGTGCGTAATGTCAAACGATTGTGACAGCCGCAGACCTTGACCATTTGAAACGTCGACATTCTTTATAGAGATTAACTGCATAATGTTCTTGCAGAGCTATATTTGTAGTCAAAAGTGGAGGTATGAGCATCGCATTTCAAAGTCACACACTTTAAGTTGTATAGTCACACTCATTATGTCGTATAGTCACACTCATTATATTGTAGAATCACACTCATTACGTGCGTAATGTCAAACGATTGTGATTAAAAATAATTGTTTACCTTCAAAGTCACATATTATATGATTAAAAACACGCAACTGTACAACAATTGGGAATTGATAGTCTACTTATCAAACGATTGAATTTCATGGCGTTGATTTGTATTTTTACAGCCAATCGATCAAAAACAATTTAGTTCATACCTTACGACTATGCCGTATAAGAAATGATTGAGGTCCGCGATAGGCGAAGACAATATCACGAACCCTGACCATTTCAAACGTTGACATACTTTATGTTCCTAAAATTCTTTATGCACATCACAAAGAGGAGATTAAAAAACAATCCTCCGCATCCCCTACCACGTCCTCCTCCTCCTCCTCCATATCATCAACACACGTCGACAATAGGTGGGCTCTCGGCGAACGAGTTGGGGCAGTTCCTTTTGTCATGGTGGCCCATCCTCTTGCAGCTGTTACACATCCGTTTATGCTTCACAGCAATTGCAACTGCCTTCGCCTTGGAAGACCGCATCCGCTTTCCACTACCCTTGTTCTTGGCTTTCTTCGGGGACAACCGTTACTTCAATTGCGCTTGTACAGCCAAGGATCTCCTCCAGTTCTTATGTATTACTACGAGGATTAGCGTGGGGCGCCACATCGGACTTGAAATCGTGAATAATGTCGTTTAAGCTACTTACGTCATCCTTGGCCATTCTACTAACATGACTAACGGTCTCATAGAACTCCGACCACAGTCTCGTGACTGTAACAACCTTTTCATCGATTAGGCAAATCTTTGTCGGGGGTCGTGCGTTTGCATTACGTAGATCATCCTTTGTCCATCTATCAACAACGTACCGTCCCGGGATCATCTTCTGCCCTTTGGAAGAATATATCCATATAGCATGCCTGCAGAGAATTCTGTATCGATCGAACTTTTTGCAAATGCAGCTGACCTCACAAGTACCCGCAAGGACATTACGCACAGAAAAAGTGTGACTCATTGTATAGAGAGTGTAACTTTCTAAAAGTGTATAGTTACATACTTTAAGTCATATAGTCACACTCATTATGTCGTATAGTCACAATCATTATGTTGTAGAATCACACTCATTACGTTGTATAGTCACACTCATCGCATTTCAAAGTCACACACTTTAAGTTGTATAGTCACATTCAGACTATGAGAGAGTGACTATACAACATAGAGAGTGTGACTTTCTAAAAGCTATGCCAGATTCAGACTACATGGATCGTATTCAACGATATAGTTGCGGTCCTGGATGGAATCCCTAACTGTTGTCGCTTCAATCCCGTCCCATGAACGTTGCACGTGTCCAGCGAACACTTGACCTCTTCCTGAAAGTGTGGAAACGCTGCATGCGTGTACACCCTTGTCGCGTTGGTCTCTATTGGATTCGTCGTTTCAGTATTAGGATATGTCTACCGGTTATCGCTGTCTAGCCTCTTCTGCGTGTGTATCTGTTGGTCCATCACACTCTCGAACCATATCCAAAACTGCAATAACGTACCCTTGTTGTCTTCAAACTTTTTGAAGAAGTTGTTCTCACTCTCGGATCTTTGCATCATTTTCATAATTGCAGACATCCTCAACTTCCTGCAATACGCCATGACCCATTTGCTCCTGATGCCATACACGTAGTCGAACCACTCGATCCCCACCGCGTCATGATCGATCATAAGCTACCTCCACCTATCGTCGAACTCCGATGCCTCGATGTCATCATCCCAAATAATAGCATTAAAGCCTTTCACGAATTCCGAGGTCTCCTCTCTTGATCGGTCGTGCTTTGATGGTACCTTGTTCATGATGTGCCAAGTGCAGCGCCGTTGGTGTGCTATCTTGAATATTTTCGGGACAACTTTTAGGATCCCGTGGTCTTGGTCTATCATGATGTAGCATGGTTCCTTGCCACCCATGTCTTCCAGGAAGCGAGTGAGGACCCAGATAAATGACTCGTAGTCCTCCTTCAACAGCTAGCGCTTTGCATAACGTGACAGAGCGTTTGTGATTGTCCAGGCCTGTGAACGGTATGAACACCATTGAATACATGTTGGTTTCGTAGGTTGGGTCGAACGACACGACATCTCCAAATGCGGCATAATTCCTTCGCGCTGTACTGTCCGCCCAAATGGCCCTACATAGGCTTCCGTCTCCATCGACATCGTATTCAAAGAAAAAGTCTTCCTGACTTTCCCTCGAACTCTTGAACCGATCTATGAACAACTGACCATCAAGCTCGTGAACGAAGCACTTAACGTCTCTACCCCAATTCTTGAAATCAACCAACGATGCTCCAATGTTCTAAAATCCACCCGCCAGCTCCTTGCACATCTTGTACCTCCGGGTTACCCCAATCTTTAGCTGTACACACAAATTGCAGTTGTATTAATTACGCGCAGTGAACTGTCGTATTACCACAGCCCTTACAGACACAAACGAACACTAACAACATTATTCATAAATGTTACACACCCATGAGTTACAAACGATCATCTCCTGTTGATATCTTGAGAGATTTCGAGATGACTTTTGAAACTGTCTGTCGTTGACCATCACAATGTCGTGGTTGTGTTCGTCAATGAATTCGTCAATAGAAAAACCTGTCGATCATCATATAGAGCCTAATCCTTGCGTGAAAACACGTCCTCGTCATCTTCGTCTTCCTTTTAGGTTCATACGATCCCACAAACTCTTGACCTTTCTTTTCTTGCGTGCTCGACACCTTGACCATGCTCTGCAGTGCTGTTTGGCCTTGCTTATTACCTGCCAACAATTTCTTCTTAATCGAACATTCATAGCATCTTGTTGTCGTGTACATTTTCACATCAAAGCCATGGGAGAATGCGTACAATTTATAAAACTCAAACACTCCGTCGATGTCCACGAACGTCTGCCCTACGTAAGGAACATCAACTGCTTGTGATCCAGTACAATAGACATGTTCATCAATAACTGGGTCTTCACCTGACGCATACGAGAACAAAAATGCAAAAATCAGAGGTTTGAATGAACTTTATAACAACAAAGTTGTGGTCTGAAGTTTATAAAGGAAAACGACTGGAAAAAAATACCCTAGACTAAACCCTAGAAACTATGAATCTTGCAACACACGTGTTAAACTCTGAACTAAATGAAATGTGACTTTCCTCAATAACGACTGTGACTTCCTCATATAACTGCGTGATTCTTGCAGCTAACAGATTGACACAAAAAAATACAAGGAACAAGTACAACTAAAAGAAACCAAAATGTAATACTCATCTTACAAATGATTTGAATGAAAATAACCATCCCAAGAAAACATCAACGAAAAAAATGGATCCAAAATTTATAACAAAACAAAGACAAGTGATTTAACTGGTAATGATGACGTAATATGTAATTAAACCCTATAAATATACGATGGAGTAATATATGATTACGTAATTGTAACCCACGTATTAAAATCTGTACTCAACGAAGCGTGAGTTTCCTTCGTATAGGGTGTGACTCTCACGTTGTAACTATGTGATTGTTCAAGTTAGAAAATTAATAAAAGATGAAATACATAAATTTTCGAGCATATGAAATTAATTCAAGTTAGCAAATGCAGAAGTAAATATACTCATCTTACCTCCTACATGTTCAACAACCTCGAGCATATGATTATCGGAGGAATATGTCGACTGTAAATTTTTGAAGAAAAGTACCATTGAAGCATATAGAGATGAAGCTTGAGAAAATTATTGAGAAAGTATTTCAAAGAAGAGTATTGATTGAATTGTAGAGAGGGAGTAGTTTGATTAAATTGTATCGAAAAAATTTGGGTGTTGGGATGAATTAGTTTGAATTGTAGTGAGAGAGGTTATTAGTTTGATTGATAGTATGAGAGGAAGCAAATGTCATCACACATATTGCTGCTGCTACTATCAGTCAATCACCTGATTGGCCCTTTCCCTTTTTTTTAAAAATCACACAATCAATCTAAGTCATCCATTTAACAAACATTCAATGGACACAAAACACAACTCTCCAACTTCTCAATCCTTATATAACTTCCTTGATCTCATCTCTCTCTCTCTAGTTTTATTATACTTCTTATTAATATGTTGTTCCGCTGCAAATAAGGTATACATGTTATCCTTTTACTTTTATTTTTTCGTTTAATACTTATAATAGGTCATTGGGTTTAAAAGTTATAACCTACAATAAAGTGATCACAAAACTAAGAAACAACCTGAAATAACGAAGTTCTAGAATTGTCAAACGGTTCGGATGGGTTGACTCTCGAATCGGGTCAGAATACCGGTTGGGTTATACGGGTCATAGGTCCAGTTAGACTCATAATACAAGTCAGAAATAGTTTTGAATGCCTAGCTTTTAAGTGTAAAAACATTTAATATTAAATTTTTATTTATTTTATCAGTTTAATTATTATACTCTTTAATTATTATGTTCGTATGTAAAAAATTGTATATTATTATACTCTTTTATTATTTTAATAAATGTGCTAATGCAGTATTTAGTAAAGTGCATTATGTTTTTGGTATATAATATAGTAAGAGTTAAGATGGTTTACTCGATAATTGCAAGATCTCATGAATTGTGTTTTTCCAGGAAGTTTGACTACCGCAAAAGTTGAAAAAATGGTAGAACTCAAACTTACCCCATGAGTTGCAATTCCTGTATGATGTGGAAACTTGTTCACCAACCCCCGGTGAGTTGCACTTACCACATCCGACTTCCTCCAAATGACTTTTTTACCTTTATATTCTCATGATATTTCTCACTTTATAACCCTAATTTTTCACTCAACTCTCCATTTACGGTCTTCATCTAAAAAAAACATTGTTACTCGGAAAGAAAAACTTCCTCTCAACTTTCCATTTACTAGTAAGAATTTTTTCATGAACAATATTTTTTTCCGGAACAATGATGGTAATATAACTTAAAAATATTCATTTTTTAATTTATGATGATGATGTAATTTGGTTACGACTGCATATCATGGAAAGACAATTTCAGCTATTTCATAAGTTACTGTAAAAATAAATTATTTCATAAGTTTTATACCCTTTATTAATAAACAGCATAATAATCTTTAAACAAGATGTAAGAATTCAATTTATGAGAAGTGTGAATTTCTCAACCAAACAATTTTTTGTAAATTCATGGGAAGTTGATGTGGGAAGCAACTTCAAGGAAAATACAACTTCATGCGTATTTACATAGGGCTCGTTTGCTTCACCATGGGAAGATGAAGTTGCCGGGAACTTTAAATTCACGTGAATTTGTATTTCATGGGAATTGAAAAATATTGTTTGGTTGCCATGTGGGAAATGACTTCATGCGGGGAGTTCTACACACCAAGGGGGGGGCTTGGTGAGTAACTTTTCCATTATGGAGGAAGTGGCAATTCCCGGGAAGTGGGCAACCAAACAACTCTCTGAAAACGCACTTCCTGGGAACTTGCACTTTTCGGTAATTGGATGAGTAACCAAACGACCCCATAGTGAATTGAAAAAATAACCTACAAAAACAAAAATAGACCTTAATTGTAGATGAGAAAATTTTCAGTTTCGATTAATCTTTTACGTCGTATATGGGGAATTATTACCCCAAATCTGAGATATTAAGCCTAAATATTTTGAGTTGTTACAAATTACTAAAACATACGTAGTATTTTATATAATACCCCTATTTTATGTATTCCTGTTATATGGAGTATCATGATTTTTTTAGATTCGACAATTTTAGGAATATATTGTGATTCTAATACTTTATCTTTCTTGAACAAACAGTTTAAGAAAATGTGAAAAAGTGGGAGGATATTGTTGATATGAAGCATGTGATGAAAGAGAAATAGAGATGAAAATATTTCCTTAACAGGAAATGAGGCTAACTCAAAAAAATTCATAAAAGGAATATGAAGCTAATTCAAGAAGAAAGATGAAGCACATATTTCTATTAATTGATTATAGCTCTTATTAGAAATATATATTTTGACACAACATCACTTTGCTAGAATTTCTTATTCTCTTAGTATCTTATAATAATTATATAAAAGATAACACCGGCCAAACGCAGTGACGTGGCAGCACGATTTCGCACAAAACACTCATTCGAGCTCCCTCATTAAATGGACATAATCGTCCAATCACTTAAAGTTTTTCATGTTCTATGTAAAATGTATGGGCAAAACTGACATTATATATTTACATATATATTACGAGATCTTCCTATTCACATATATAATTATATTCACATTACATATTCACACATATATACACACACACGCATAACATATATATATATATATATATTATACACGCATAATATATATTATACATTATATATACATTGTATATACATTATATAAACATATATTATTATATAATACTCCCTCCGATTCGGAATAATCTTCCCCTTTGATTAGTATATACTTCACATATATTAAACAAAGGGGAAGATTATTCTGAATCGGAGGGAGTATATATTATCATATATATTTATTGATTATTATTATATTGCTTAATACCATATAATATTATATGTTATTTCTAAACGAATTACCGTCTCAAACGTATGATTGCGAGTAACTAACATTTTACGTGTGTGTGTGTGTGTGTGTGTGTGTGTATAGAGAGATAGAGAAAGAAGAGATCAAATAAGTTCACCATATTAAATTAAGTCTATATTAAAGTTACAGATGACATACGATAAAGTTGCATTTGTTCAAAATTGATATGTATCTATAACATTCAGCACTGTTATCACTTCAAGTGATAAAGTGTAACTTTATGACTCATCTCGTGTAACTTTAAGCACTTTTTGTGTAACTTTAACACTGTAACTTATAAGAGTTGTTGACCTTATGCGAACCTATCTATCTATCTATCTATCTATATATATATAATATATACTCCCTCCGTCCCACTAAGATTGTCTCATATTCCTTTTTGGGTAGGTTCTTAAAGATTGTCCGATTTCTCAAATTTCCTTTTTAGTCTATCATTTTTTACAACTTTGACCTTACTAAGACAAAATATTTACCATTTTGTCATTCCATTAACCCACACTACCTCACACATCACCCTATAAAGTAGTCATAATTGTCTATATACCCCATCATTACACAATTTTCTTAATTATTGTGCAAAAGTAAATGGGACAATCATTTTGGGACAGAGGGAGTATATAGAAGAGGGATCAGGTGAGTCCACTTATCAAATTTGAGTCCGTGAGTCCTCACCTCAACCCTTAGATTATAGATAGATTAATGGGTATGATTTGTTTTGTTAATTAAGGAAATAACTAACAAATTTTGGTAAATATATCAATTCTCTCCCCCCTCCTTAATTATCTCAATACAAATTTTCTCTCTCACCTATCAAATTTTTAACTGCCTCTTTCTCTCGCACAACAAGTTTATTTAAAATTAAGTTTTTTTTCACCTTCAGCAAAAAATCATTTGTTCCCTACTGCCATTGTACGTATGTTACTATGTTACTGCCATAACCCATAAACTATGTTACTGTAACTCATACGATGTGTTACTCTAATTCATGAACTGTGTTACTTTTAACTCATAAAATATGTTACGTTGCATAGTCTCTTACAAAAACTTTTACTCCAACTGATGTGAGTTGATATGAACTTTGAAACAAGAATATGAAGTAGGATTAGTATTCTGAAATGGAACGTGAATGAGTAACCAAAACAGAAAGTAAGGATAGTTTTAAGGAAGGATAAACCGTAACCAAGGATAGTATGCTAGGTGAAGTAGACCTATACTTCAACAAAGCGGTTGCTAGATCAAACACTCGATTGAAATAGCGAGTTTAGAGCTTGTAACGCGACTTACTCTAGACTTTGTCTTGTAAACTACAAGGACGAAACAGAAAGCTTAGCTTTACTCAAGTTTTAATTTGCAAATTGGATGATGTTTATTCCTTCAAATGACCGGCTATATATAGCCTACAAGAGCCCTTAAACCGGTTGGTTTAGGGTGACAAAAACAAAGACTAAAGCTATGTGAACATGGAGCTAATTACAAAGTAGGGAGCTAATAACAAAGCTAGTGTAAACATGGAGTTAAAACCAAAGCTAGGGAGTTAAAACCAAAGCTTCACCAAGAGTAACCAGCCGTGGAGTCTTGTGTGAACATGGAGCCAACAACAAAGCTTGAGTGTACACACCATGTGAACATGGAGCTAAATACGAAGTTATCAATCAGCCCATAATTAACCTTGACTTCTTTGCTCCTTTATTCAGCTCCCTTGTGAGCTAACTTAGTACTTGGAGAAGGCATACTACTAGGCTAGTGGGAGGTGCTAGTATGGCTTGACTCGAGCTAATAGGAGCTAGTGTTACTTCATTGAACTCCTTAGTCTCTTCATTCGGATCACTAACTCATACAATGTGTTACTTTAATTCATGAACTGTGTTACTTTAACTCATAAAATCTATTACGTTGCATACTCTCTTGCAAAAACGGTTACTCGAACTCATACAATGTGTTACTTTAATTCATGAACTGTGTTACTTTAACTCATAAAATCTGTTACGTTGCATAATAGTCTTCTGCAAAAACAGGAATTCCAATTAACAAAAAGAATAATTTTTGTTTTTATTAAGATATTCCAAAACAAAAAGTGGTACAGGATTGCAACAAAATCAACTCCATTACAATTCCCATGTTTCACACTTATTACTCATAATCTGTGTTACTGTAACTCATTAAGTATGTTACTCTAACGAATAATGTAGGCTCCTCTAACAATATAATGTCCTACTTAGAATTCTGCTTCTGCTTCATCCTTCTCGTCCTCTTTGTCTTCTTCTTTTTCTTCTTCTTCATCATCATCTCAGAAGCTTTGATTTAATCTCACCACCGCATAATGGAGAAAACTCTCACCCACATCCCTACATCATTCATGTGCTTTTGCGTCTACTGAAAAACACTAACAGTGCCAATAAACGTGGCGATAAAAAAACAATCAAAAGTTGAAATATGGATTAAAGTAACAGATGAAGTGCATTGATGTAACATTGGATTTAATTAACAGAGGATGCTTATACACCAGGTATAAAGTAACAGAGGTCAGACATTAAAGTAACCAATAGTGAATTTCAGGAATATAAAGAAGCAGATTCGAGTGAAGGAACACGAGCTCGGAATGTGGCAAAAACGTGATCCTTCGGCTGAGGTGCTTGAGGCGTGCTGCTCTATTGTACGGGAGCTTGACTTGTTACGGAGACAGGAGGAAACGTATTGGTATGTTAGGGCCCGGAAAAACGAGCTACGAGACGGCGATAAGTATACAAAATATTTTCACCACAAGGACAATCAACGAAGAAAGGGAAATGAAATTAAGGGGCTAGAGAATGAGCATGGAGTGTGGCATACGGGGGGCGAGGCGATCGAGTCTGCTGCGGTGTCCTACTTTGGAGAGTTATTTCAATCGCAAGGGGTACAGGGAGTTGAGGACGTGCTGGGATCAGTGGAGAGGAAGGTTTCGGATGCGATGAATGCTTCGCTAGGGAGGCCAATCGAGGATGAAGAAGTCAGGAAAGCTGTTTTCGACATGCATCCAAATAAGGCTCCGGGCCCGAATGGGATGCATGCCCTCTTCTATCAAAAGCACTGGGACATTGTTGGACCGGATATCTGTACTTATGTTCGGAATTGGTGGATCGAGAGGGGGGGGGAATTTAGGGGGCATGAACGCAACCTCGGTGGTTTTAATCCCGAAGACAGCCCAGCCTCGTAAATTGACGGAATTTCGTCCGATTAGCCTATGTAATGTGAGTTATAAAATTAAAACTAAAACACTGGCGAACATGCTGAAACCGTTTATGAACGAGATTATTACGGAGGAGCAGAGTGCCTTTACCCCAGGTCGTCTTATCACGGATAATGCTCTTATTGCTTTTGAAATCTTTTATGCTATGAAGCGAGGCGGTGAAGGGCGGAAGGGGAATTTTTCTCTCAAACTGGATATGAGTAAAGCATATGATCGGGTCGAGTGGGAGTTTTTGGGAGCAATGATGAAGGCCCTGGGGTTTACGGAGATATGGGTGAGGCGGGTAGTGGTGTGTATTAGTTCGTTCCAACACTCATTTGTGATAAATGGAGAGCTGCGAGGTGGGGTCACACCGAGTAGGGGGCAGAGACAAGGGGACCCGATCTCTCCATACCTATTTCTTATATGTGCGGATGCTTTTTCTAGTATCATTAGAAGAGCGGTTCGCAATGGAGAGATACATGGGGCGAGATTATGTAGAGGCGCACCGGTAATATCTCATCTCTTTTTTGCTGACGATAGTATACTTTTCGCTAGATTGACTGACGGACGGGGATTTGTCGCGAATCCCGGTCGATCAAAGAAAAAAAAACAACTAATCCTAAACTTGAGTAGTCGAGGGTAAGTCGAGTCGAATCCACGGGGACGGTCTAGCTAAATAAAGGTCTCGGTCTAGTAAAGGTATTAGTCACAGGAGAAGAGATTGTTTTTGGTCGGAAGAAGGTTCTAAACTGGCGAGCTAAACTAATCAAACAAACAAATGAAATAAATACGAAAAAAAGGACTAGGGTCAAGGTCAACGAGATATTCTCAAGGGAGTTATCGGAGTTCACAAACGAGTCGATTATGGTCGGTAATTGGGGAGATAAAGGGTCTCTCTCGAGTCTCTATCTACCCGGAACGGTCCAAATAACGGGCTCTCGCACTTATTACTAGGTCGACCCATCGCAAAGAAGGCTCGACGAAATATAATTCACCCATCGCGGCAAAGACAAGCAAATCATACAAAAATCGCAGTCAATGGAGAACACCAACAATAAGTCGACAAGATAATAAACCCACAACAAAACCCACAAATATGAGACAAACCGAGTGTTCCTCGACCCTAGAAATTAACTACTCAAACATGATTAAAAGTAAACTAATTAAGTTACTCACTACTCTAAACATAATATAAAACAATAATAACTAATAAAGATGCAAACATTAATAAAAATAAAATAAGAGAGAAAGAGTCAAGAAATTATACCAAACTTGAAGAATTGGAGAATTGCATAAATGGAGAAAGATAGAATGTAGATTAACCCAAATAATTAAAATAATATCAACCAAATAAACTAGATTCACATTAATAATGATGTAACAAAAATAAAGAGAGAAAAAAATAAGTTAATGCTACCGTTACTCTACTCCTACTACGGCTCCGCGGTGTGCTGCTGCTATCTACCTACTCTCAAATGCTCCTCTACGCCTCTTTTTTTTCTTTTAGTCCATACTCCTGCTCCCTCCAGCTGTCCTATCTCTCTCCACCTTTTCCTCCCTTTCAATAATGGGCTGGATCCCTTTATTTAGTACTTTTGCCCGATGTTCACCTTCATTCAATAGCTGCTGCCTCGTTCCTTGATTTTGAGTCCTGATATGACGAAATTTAGTCTCGCTTCCTTCTATAAACTTCTAGGTCTCGAACTTAGCTTTCCAACGCATCCTGAATCACTTGATACCAATGTCGTATGAGTGAGATATCGTCATTTCAAGACAGCTCGATCGAGTTGGCCTTTGACTTTAATTTATTTGCTTGATCCGCTTTGTTCTTTGACCCAATTTTACTCGGTTTTTTTTCTCGTCTTCACTCGGTCATTTCTTCAGACGGTACCTACAAAAATACACACGAGACAAGGCAGTACCAAATTCTCGGAAAATAACAATTATTACGATAATTATAACTAAAACGACTAATTAACACTTAATATCGTATAAAAACCTATATTGAGCTATAATATCAATTAAGCACACAAAATCGACCCGAATAAGAAAATAAATGTGGGTAAAATACTCACTAAGATGCCGTTTATCAACTCCCCCACTCTTAAACCATACTCGTCCTCGAGTAAGCTCAAATAGTCTACGACAAAAGCAATTTATTCACTCAAATAAATAAATAAAACATGATAGCCGATACGAGACAATAAACGGGCTTGCTCTGTCCCTTCAACTCACAACGAGATACTATGAGGAGAGTATCCCCTTGCAAGGCAAGTGGGGTCTTGCCAAAATTGCGAGACGACCAAACAATTAAGCACAATACTCGACAATAATATGGTCATCTCTAACCAAAACGAGTCACCTCCCTCAATAAGGCAACTACGAAATCCCAAATCGATGATCAAAATTCTAAAAACCAACTAAAATATAAAGATTGACTAAGAAATACTTCACAAGTTGCATATTCTTATTGTACATCTACTAATCTATAACTTTGGTAAGCAAAATAGGGTGTATGGCGGAGATGGAGCGAACTAACATGGCGTTATTATCGAAAATGAAACACAAAGTACCTCTTCTCACATAGTAAGAAGTTCGGATCGTCCCGGTACCAACTTGGTGACTAGAAAGGAGAATAAAATTATTTATGAGATGAATAAGGATATAATAATTATGCATAAGCTCACTTATTTGAACAAACTTTATTTTCTTTTGATTTTCTTCTTTTTTATTTCTTCTTTCTTTTCTTCTTTCTTTCATTTTTTTTTTCAATTCGTTTCTTTTCCAAACACTTCGAATTATTTGAGAAGTGACTCTTTTTTTTCTTTTGATTTTTGATTTTTGATTTTGTCACTTTGAATTGAAATGTGAGCAATTATTAAACACTTTGTTTTTGTGTTTTTCATGATTTTCTCATTTTTGTGGGATTTTTGTGATTTTATAATGTAATAATGTCACCAAGTCGGAATCCGGTTACCATAGGACAAAATGAACAAATGGAAAAATCACACCATGAGATGAATATGTGAACAATAATGATAGGATACACCCTAAATCACTAAATAAAGCAAAGATTAGTCAATTCACAATACTAATATGCAACACTAAATATTTCCAAATCATTCTTTTCATCAAAGTTGAAATCTAGAAAATCGACAAAACTCTTAGGAAAATGCAAAACTTCTTTTTGGATTTTTCATTTTTTTTCAAATTTTTTTAGGTGTTTTTGAAACTTTTTTGATAAAACAAGAAACAAACACACACACAAAAGAGAAATAAAGGAAATCCACAACACATATATTCACAAGTGCTAACATAAACAAGCTACTACCAACATCCCAACACATCACAAATCTATATTTACAACAAAATCACATCACCAAATCCACAATCTCCACCAAAATCAATCCAAGTATGATCAAACAAGCAACAAACTCTCCCCCACACTCAAACCAAACATTGTCCTCAATGTTTAACACAAGGGAGGGAGAAAAGAGAGGGTGGGTGAAGAATTACCATTTCAAGCTCGATCTTTCATCACTTGGTGAGTGATGTTTTCTCTTCAATCCCCCATCTTGTTGTTCCTTCTTCAAAATCATAAGTGGACACCTACACACAAGAAGAAAACAACACAAAAACACACAAAAAAAAGGAAATATATACACTTAAACACAAATAAAACAAGTGAGTCCTCTAAACACCCTACCAATGATCTCTTTAACTTGTCAAATGCTTTAGAACAATCCTCACCAAAATGGTCATAGTGAGGCAAGCAAGAGAATCCACAAAACCAATGTATAAGAGTGGTAGTGAAGGGTTTGTGGAAAGGATGGGTACTTGGGATCTCAAAATTCCAACATTTATCACTTAATTTCAAGCTCACAAGAGGAGAGGCACTCACACAATCATTCTCCCCATTTTCACTCATATTGGGGGTCTTAATCAACTCTCCATCCTCAAGTGTTCCAATCAAATAATCATCAAGTGACAAATCAAAAGCTAACACAAACTCTTCTAAAGGAGCTCCAAAATCCTCATCTATAGGCATGAACTCAAACAAAGGAGTAAGAGAAACAAGATCCAAATCATCAATGGGTGAAAAAGACTCAAAATCCATACAAGGAAAAAGCTCAAATTTCTCAAAAATTGGTTCCTCAAAGAAATCAACCTCACAATCCCAAGTATCCTCGATCTCTATATTCTCATCACTCAAAGCATCATCAAATATCTCATCATCTTCTCTTTGCTCCTTCCTCTCAACCTCAAGAGTCTCTCTTTCGCTAAACTCCCTTTCCAAGCTCTCATAATCAACCTCAAAAGATATGCCCTCCAACTCACACAAGCTAAGATCTTCGTGGGTTTCCTCTCTACAAAGATCATAAAACTTATCTAAGCACACATTTTCCTCAAAAAGCATACATTCCAACTCACATTCATTAACACTCACAACAAGAGGTGTAAGTTGGACAAGGGAATATGGAAATTGTGTTGAAGGAGGGCAAGTAGGTTCACAAGAGTCAATAGCATGCAAATCATCATTCACCATGTTAGCATTCAAAGGGGTTTGGGGAACATATGGAACAACATGCAAATCATCATCATCCTCCTCATCATCAATAAGAGGTGGGAAAGAACAAGAAGGAAGAGCATGAAAAGTAGATCCCAAAATACCACAAGCGCAAAAGTAGATGAAATATCATGCATAGCATTCACATTCACATTCACATTCACATTCACATTCACAAAGGGATGAGAAACTTGACTAATATGAGAATTATGCACACTATCAAGAGAATAAGAGTCTACCCTATCACTCAAATCATGTTGCAAATAAAGCATAAGTGGGTTAACTCTAGGTTCTCTCACTTGAGGTCTCACTCTCACAAACCCCCATTGATCATTGACACTAGCCACTCTTTCAATTAAACCCAAAACTTCATCATCCTCCAAATCATTGAATTTTCTTTCGAAAGAAAACATGATCAAGTCTGTACTGTGAGGAAGAAAACCTCGAAGAAAGGTCAAAGTGGTTAGCCAAAGTGGGAATCCATGAATTGGACAAGCTCTCAATAAACCCTTAAACCTATGCCAAGCCTCACTCAAACTGTCAAACTCGCCTTGTTCAAAGCTAAGAATCTCATCTCTAAACTTGGCGACCTTCGAGGGAGGGAAAAATTTCCTAAGAAATGCAAGGGCTTGTGGGTTCCAAGAGGTGAAGGTGTTCGGAGGGTGTGAGCGAAACCATCTCTTAGCTCCATCCTTAAGAAAAAATGGAAACAATATAAGCTTAAATGCTATCAAGGGGCACTCCATCCCTTTTAAACACACAACACAAGTCCACAAAATTCTCAAGAAGACCATATACATCCTCACTCTCAAGACCATGAAAGGCATCCCGCTCCACCAAATCAATGAAATATGGCTCAATATCGACGCAAGGACCCTCAAAACCCCCAATGTTAATGGGTGAGGCAAATAAGTCGGGATCCGGTCTACAATGGTCGGCAAGAGAAGGCATTATAGATACGAAGAGAAGAAGAGATTAAAGAAGAATGACAAAATAAGACACAAGTGAAAAGAGAACAAGAAACACACAAATATATACAAAACGAGAAAAAGAAAAGACTAACTCCGAAACTAAACTAAGAAAAATATATAACTAAGCACCGTCCCCGGCAACGGCGCCAATTTGACGGACGGGGATTTGTCGCTAATCCCGGTCGATCAAAGTAAAACAAACAACCTAATCCTAAACTTGAGTAGTCGAGGGAAAGTCGGGTCGAATCCACGGGGACGGTCTAGCTAAATAAAGGTCTCGGTCTAGTAAAGGTATTAGTCACAGGAGAAGAGATTGTTTTAGGTCGGAAGAAGGTTCTAAACTAGTGAGCTAAACTAATCGAACAAACAAATGAAATAAATACGAAAAAAAGGACTAGGGTCAACGTCAACGAGATAGTCTCAAGGGAGTTATCGGAGTTCACAAACGATTCGATTATGATCGGTAATTGGGGAGATAAAGGGTCTCTCTCGAGTCTCTATCTACCCGGGACGGTCCTAATAACGGGCTCTCGCACTTATTACTAGGTCGACCCACCCCAAAGAAAGCTCGACGAAATATAATTCACCCATCGCGGCCAAGAGTAGCAAATCATACAAAAATCGCAGCCAATGGAGAACGCCAACAATAAGTCCACAAGATAATAAACCCACAACATAACCCACAAATATGAGACAAACCGAGTCTTCCTCGACCCTAGAAATTAACTACTCAAACATGATTAAAAGTAAGCTAATTAAGTTACCCACTACTCTAAACATAATATAAAACAATAATAACTAATCAAGATACAGACTTTAATAAAAATAAAATAAGAGAGAAACAGTCAAGAAATTATACCAAACTTGAAGAATTGGAGAATTGCATAAATGGAGAAGGATAGAATGTAGATTAACCCAAATAATTAAACTAATATCAACCAAATAAACTAGATTCACATTAATAACGATGTAACAAAAATAAAGAGAGAAAAAAATAAGCTAATGCTACTGTTACTTAATTCCTACTACGGCTCCGCGGTGTGCTGCTGCTATCTACCTACTCTCCAATGCTCTTCTACGCCTCTTTTTTTTCTTTTAGTCCATACTCCCGCTCCCTCTAGCTGTCTTATCTCTCTCCACCTTTTCCTCCCTTTCAATAATGGGCTGGATCCCTTTATTTAGTACTTTGGCCCGATGTTCACCTTCATTCAATAGCTGCTTCCTGGTACCTTGATTTCGAGTCCTGATATGATGGAATTAAGTCTTGCTTCCTTCTAAAAACTTCTAGGTCTCAAACTTAGCTTTCCAACGCATCCTGAATCACTTGATTCTTATGTCGTATGAGTGAGATATCATCATTTCAAGACAGCTCGATCGAGTTGGCCTTTGACTTTAATTTGCTTGACCCGCTTTGTTCTTTGACCCGATTTTACTCGGGTTTTTTTTCTCGTCTTCACTCGGTCATTTCTTTAGACGGTACCTACAAAAGTACACATGAGACAAGGCAGTACCAAATTCTCGGAAAACAACAATTATTACGATAATTATAACTAAACTGACTAATTAACACTTAATATCGTATAAAAACCTATATTTAGCTATAATATCAATTAAGCACACAAAATTGACCCGAATAAGTAAATAAATGTGGGTAAAATAATCACTAAGATGCCGTTTATCAGCGACCATGGAAGAATGCTCGAAAATAGCTATTTTTTTTTTGGGAAAATGTAAGTAGTATATGAAGGAGCTTCGGGACAGAAGATTAATTATTCCAAGACAGAGATCGTTTTTAGCGAAAAAGTGACGAATCAAATGCGGACTGAGATCGGAACTATTTTGGGTGTGAGAGAAGTGGAACGCCACGAGAAGTACCTGGGGCTCCCTACTATGATTGGACGGTCAAAGAAGGTCATTTTTGCGGGAATAAAGGATCGGGTTTGGAAGAAAATCAATGGGTGGAAGGAGAAATTTTTATCTAAGCCCGGGATGGAGATACTTATTAAGGCGGTTGCACAAGCTATTCCAACGTATATGATGAGTATTTTTCATGTTCCCGATGGTGTTGTTGACGATTTGCATAAAACGATGGCGCGTTTTTGGTGGGGCTCGTCGGAGGGACGTAGAAAGTTACATTGGATGTCATGGGAATGCGAACCAGACGGGTCCGCTATGGAGACTGATTTGGAGGATGCGGGTTCCACCAAAACTTGCTCATTTCTTATGGCGTGTGTGCTCGGGCTCGTTAGCTGTAAGACAAAGACTCCATTACAGACATTGTGTGGAGACTCCTCTATGTGGTGTGTGCTCTAAAGAAGATGAATCTATCGCCCATGTGTTCCTGAGATGTGATGCTGCCAGGTGGATTTGGGGAGAATCGGGTTTCGAAAATATTCTAGCGGAGGGAGAAGAGGGTGACCACTTTTCTACGATGCTGTTACAGGTGTTGGAGAGTTTTGACGGGGAGGAGAAGATGCGTTTTTCCACCTTCTTATGGGCGATCTGGTCAGTCCGAAACTCTAAGATTTTCAAGGAGGAACCAAAACCATCGGGGGTTATACTCCAAGGCCTACAAACCTATGTCCGGGATTTTGCCAGTTATCGAGTGGAGGTTTGGTGGCGAATAATCGGGGTGTTGGTGGGGTCTTGGCTTTGTAATCTGGGATAAGACGGGTGCACTGGTGAAGTTGGGGTGCAAGAGAGTGGGAGCGAGATGGAGCCCGGAAATCGCGGAAGCTAGAGCAGTTTGCTTGGGTCTCATAAAAGCTTACGAGGAGGGACATCAAAGGATTATTCTTGAGAGTGACTCGAATAACATTATTCACAACGTGAAAAATTGCAGAAGGTGGAGAAGCCCACTCGCGAATTGCTTCGATGATATAACGACTTTATTGGGCCGTTTTAATTTTTTTACTTGTAGTCATGTAAAGCGCGATGGGAACACAGTTGCTCATTGGACGACTCGATTTTGTGCTACAATGGGTGAAGAGGTTGTATTTGTCTCAGACTTCCCGATAACTGTCATTGAGTTGTCGGAGGTTGATTTGATTTAATAAAATATCCGCGCTTTGTTTCAAAAAAAAAAGTAACACGACATATAAAGTAACAGATGGTAGACATTAAAGTAACATATGCTCTACACTAAAGTAACGCAGTATATGAACTACAATAACTCAATATATTGTGTGCGCGCAATTTTCATATGATGAATCAGACATCTAACAGTATGCAGTTTCCCATATTGTAAACGTAAAAACTAATAACTAAGTAGCATCTTAATGACTTCCATGACGATTCCAACATAAATTACAAAGCATATACTCACCGTTTGTGTGTTCTACGATTTGTATATGCGCCATTGAATGAAAATTTTAAGCCGGATTGATCGAACGTAAGTTATATCAGCGCGAAGAAGACGATGAATGCTTGAATCTGTTCTTGATTGTGTTGATTGGAAGTAAATGGCAGCGGCACGAAGAAGAATTTCAATGGTTGAACAAGAGAATGATGAATGTGATTTTTGTTACGAATAATTGAATAAGAGAATGATGAATGTGGTTGAATGAAAGAATGATGAATGTGGTTGAATGAGATAATGATGAACTAGAGAATGAATGAATGAATGAATGAATGAATGAATGAATGAATGAATGGCAGAGAATGAATGAATGGCAGTATGAATGATAAATTACTCAAATATATTCCTTCCTATTTTGATGGAAGCAGTATCTTTTTTTTTAAATATAATGATGGATCTGGTCCCTCCATCCATCTCTCATCCAACGGATGGGATGAGGACTTAGGGACTCAATATAGATGAGGGGCTCATTAGAACCCTTATATATATATATATATGATCCCGTCCGAACCACAACTTCGGTGCTAACTATTGCTCACGGTCCGAACCCCACTTAGACTTCTTTAATGCTCCACTTACACTTTCAGAGGCTCCACTTACACTTTAAAAATAGCACAAAAAAAAGGAAGTCCGGCCGGTGGGGGCAGGGGGCCGTCCGGCAGGCCGCCGGTGCACAGGGGGTCGGTTAGCCGGCCTGGCCACCCTTTTTGTGTTTTTGAAAGTGTACGTAGAGCCCCTAAAAGTGTAAGTGGAAGTTCAAAGAAGTGTAAGTGGGGTTCGCACCGTAAGGAAAAGTTAGCACCGAACATTGGTTCGCACCGGATCCCACCCCTCTATATATATATATATATATATATATATAGAAGAGGGATCAGGTGAGTCCACTTATCAAATTTGAGTCCGTGAGTCCTCATCTTAACCCTTGATTTAATGATAGATTAATGGTTTAAGATTTGTTTTCATAATTAAGTAAATAACTAACAAATCGGGGTAAATATATCATTTCTCTCTCCTCCTTAATTATCTCAATGCAAATCTTCTTTCTCTCTCTTATTAATCTTTTAACTGCCTATTTCTCTCACCCAACAAGTTTTTTCAAAATTAAGTTTTTTTCATCTTCACAAAAAAAATCATTTTCCTACGACCATTGTACGTATGTTACTATGTTATTGTCATAATCCGTAAACTATGTTATTTTAACTCATATAACGTGTTACTTTAATTCATGAACTGTGTTACTTTAACTCATAAAATCTGTTACGTTGTATAATATTCTCTTGCAAAAATTATTACTCTAACTCATACAATGTGTTACTCTAATTCATGACTCCGTTACTTTAACTCATAAAATTTATTACGTTGCTTAATAATCTTTTGCAAAAACAGGACTTTCAATCAACCAAAAGAATAATGTATGTTTCTATTAAGAATACTCCAAAACAAAAATTATAAAACTCCATTATAATTTCATTGTTTCACACCTGTAACTATTAGAACTGGATATTTGAAATCGAATTATAATCATAAATTATAATCATAAATTATAATCATAAATTGTGTTACTGTAACTCATTAAGTATGTTACTCTAACGCATAATGTGTGTTATTCTAACTCATTTTACTCCAATAAAGGATGTTACTCTAAGGACTAGATATTGGAAAATCAATCAAACTCATAAAATGTGTTACTGTAACTTATTCAGTATGTTACTCTAACGAATGATGTATGTTACTCTAACAATATGTCCTACTCAGAATTGTGCTTCTTCTTCATCATACTCTTCTTCTTCTTCTCCTGATTCTTCTTCATCGTCAGGCGATGATTTACATGACGTTTTCTTCTTCTTCTTCTTCTTCTTCTCATCTACATCTTTGAAGATCTACCCTATGTATGGAGAAAACTCTCACACACTTCATGTGCTTTTGCGTCTACTGAAAAACAATAACAATGCCAATAAACGTGGCGAAAAAAAAAAGCAAAACTTGAAATATGGATTAAAGTAACAGATAACAATAATTAAAGTAACAGATGAAGTGCATTGAAGTAACATTGGATTAAATTAACAGAGGATGCTTATACACCAGGTATAAAGTGACAGAGATCAGATATTAAAGTAACATATAGTGTGAATTAAAGTAACAGATAATGTTCATTAAAATAACACCAGATATATAGGTTAGTGCAAAAAATTCATATAATGATCAACAATGAGAGTATGACGTAGTATTTTACTCTTTGATATTGTTTCCTATTTTGAAGTCATCACCTCCCATAATTATACGAAGCAGTGTCATTTTTTTTTCTTTTTTTATATGACGTTGCTCTTTGATATTGTTTCCTACTTTGGTGGCAATCATGTCCCATTATTATAGGAAACAATATTTTTTTTTTAATATGGCAGTTTCCTAAATTCTTAGGACACTCCAATGCACTACAATAGCAGATGGAAAACACTAAAGTAACGACTTGAGTGTATTAAAGTAACACGACATATAAAGTAACAGATAGTAGACATTAAAGTAACAGATGTTCTACAATAAAGTAACGCAGTATATGAACTACAATAACTCAATATATTGTTACTCAGTATATGAACTACAATAACTCAATATATTGTAATGTTTCACAATATATGTGTTTGTGCAAAAATTTCATATGATGAATCAGACATTTAACGGTATGCAGTTTCTCATATTGTAAACATAAAAACTAATAACTGAGTAGCATCTTAATGACTTCCATGGCGATTCCAGTATAAATTACAAAGCATATACTCACCGTTTGTGTGTTCTACGATTTGCATATGCGCCATTGAATGAAAATTTTAAGCCGGATTGATCGAACGTAAGTTATAGTAGCGCGAAGAAGACGATGAATGATTGAATGTGTTCTTAATTGTGTTGATTGGAAGTAAACAGTAGCGGCGCGAAGAAGAATTTCAATGGTTGAATGAGAGAATGATGAATGTGGTTGAATGAGAGAATGATGAACGAGAGAATGAATTAATGGCAGTGAATGAATGAATTAATGGCAGTATAAATGATACTTTACTCAAATATATTCCTTCCTATTTTGATGGAAGCAATATCTTCTCCTTTTTTTAATATAGTGATGGATCTCGTCCGTCCATCCATCTCTCAATCAATGAATGGGATGATGACTTAGGAACTCAATTCTTATGAGGAACTCATAAGAACTCCACTCTATATTTATAAGTATATTATATATTTCTTTATAATTATTCTTATATATAGAGGTGGGTTCCGGTGAGACCGCTAAGACACAATCTGAACCATTAGATTAAAAATAATCTACGGACAATATTAGATCACAACCAACCCTCCACCCTTTTAATCAAATTGATTCTTTCATCTTATCTAAAACAATGGAACATGCATTAAAATAACTGTTATATATACACTAAAAAAAACTCATTATATAAGCTATTAAACTCACTCATTATATATACACTTAAAAACTCAATATATATATACAGTAAAATAATTGTTATATATATATACACTCAAATAGTTACTATGTACACCAATTAATCAACAATGGAACATACATCGAAATAACTTTTATATACACCAAATACCTCATTATATACGCTATTAAACTGACTATATATATACACACACTTAAGAACTCAATATATACTGTAAAATATTTGTAATATACACTAAAATGGTTACTATATACACCAATTAATAACCATATATATATACTGAAATAATTGGCATATGTACTTAATTATATGATTATTTTATACAATAGAATTGTTATATACGCTAAAACAGTTACTATGTACACTGAAATTGTTTTTATATACACCAATTTGATTTTAATATTAAAAAAATTGAACTTTTTTACGGGATTTTTTTTTTGTTTTTTGGGATTTTTTTTTTCTTTTGGAAAAAAATGTACGGAAACAGAAATTGTTTTTTTTGGGAAAAAAAAGTTATTTTCCGGGAAAGAAAAATTTGATTTTTTTTTCAGAGGAAAAAAATTTTGATTTTCTTTTTCGAAAAAAATTGATTTTTTTTCCCGGGGTTTTTTTTTTATGTATGCTTTTATGTTTTAATATTAGCCTTTAATTTGATTTTAATATAATGGTTTAGATTTTGTCTCAATGGGTGCGGCGAGTTGTGTTTTCTCAAAGGATCCTATATATAGAGGTGGGTTCCGGTGAGATAAGGTAACTCAGTGAGACCGTTAAGACACAATCTAAACCATTAGATTAAAAATAACCTACGGACATTATTAGATCACAACCAACCCTCCACCCTTTTAATCAAATTGATGTTTTAATCTTACCTTGAACAATAGAACATACATTAAAATAACTGTTATATGAACTAAAAGACTCATTATATACACTATTAAACTCATTATATATATATATATATATATACGCTTAAGAACTCAATATTTATAGAAAAATAATTAATATATATACACACAAATGGTTACTACGTACACCAATTAATCAACATATATATATATATATATATACACACTGAAATAACATAAAACAATTAAACATACATCAAAATAACTGTTATATACACACAAAAACTCATTATATATATTCTATTAAACTCACTATATATCTACACACTTAAGAACTTAATATATATATATATATACACACACACACAGTAAAATAATTGTTATATACACTCAAATAGTTACTATGTACACCAATTAATCAACAATGGAACGTACATCAAAATAACTGTTATATACACTAAAAACTCATTATATACGTTATTAAACTCACTACATATATACACTTAAGAACCCAATATATACAGTAAAATAATTGTTATATACACTCAAATAGTTATTATGTACACCAATTAATCAATAATGAAACATACATCCAAATAACTGTTATATACACTAAAGAACTCATTATATGCGCTACTAAACTCACTATTTATATATACACTTAAGAACTCAATATATACAGTAAAATAATAGTTATACACAGTCAAATGGTTACTATGTACACCAATTAATCAACATATATACGCTGAAATAATTGTCATATGTACTTAATTATTTGATATAGTAGAATTGTTGTATACGCTAAAACAGTTACTGTATACACTGAAATTGTTTTTATACACCAATTTGATTTTAATATAAATAAATTGAATTTTTTTTTGTTTTGGAAAAAAAATGTACGGAAACAAAAAAATGTATTTTTTTCGGGAAAAAAAAATTCCCGAAAAAAATTGATTAATTTTTCCCGAAAAAAAATCTTATGTATGATTGTTTGTTTTAATATTAGCCTTTAATTTGATTTTAATCTAATGGTTGAGAGTTGATCTCAATGGGTGCGACGAGTTGAGCTGTCTCAAATTAAAGACTAAGATTAAAACAAAAACTCATACATACAATTTTTTCCCCAATCTTTTTCTCGGGGAAAAAAATCAATATTTTTCAGAAAAAAAAAAAATCAGAATTTTTTTCCAAACAAAAAAAAATTCCGAAAAAAAAACAAAATAAAAATTCGGATTTTTTTTTTCAAAAAATGTATTTTTTTTCCCGAAAAAAAATAACATTTTTTTCCAAAAAAAATACACTTTTTTTTTTCCGAAAAAATGAACACATTTTTCCCCAAAAAAACATTTTTTGCCGGATATTTTTTTTCCCAAAAAAAAATCCAAAAAACAAATCCCGTAAAAAAATCATTTTTTTAATATTAAAATAAAATTGTTGTATATAAAAACAATTTCAGTGTACATAATAACTGTTTTAGGGTATATAAAATTCCACTATATCAAATAATTAAGTACATATGACAATTATTTCAGTGTATATATATTGATTATTTGGTGTACATAGTAACCATTTGAGTGTATATATAACAATAACTATTTAATTGTATATATTTAATTGTATATAACAATTATTTAGATGTATGTTACATTGTTGATTAACTGATGTACATATTAATTATTTGGGTGTATATAACAATTATTTTACTGTATGTATTGAGTTCTTATGTGTATATATGCAGTGAGTTTAATAGCGCATATAATGAGTTTTTCTAGTGTATATAACAGTTATTTTGATATATGTTTCGTTGTTTATTAATTGGTGTACATAAAAACTATTTGAGTGTATATAACAATTATTTTACTGTATATATTGAGTTCTTAAGTGTGTGTGTGTGTATATATATATATATATAGTGAGTTTAATAACGTATATGAGTTTTTTAGTGTATATAACACTTATTTGGATGTATGTTCCATCTTAATCTAATGGTCTACATTGTGTCTCAATGGGTGTAAGGAGTTACCCTGCCTCACCGGAACCTATATATATATATATATATATATATATATATATATATATATATATATAAAGAGAGAGAGAGAGAGAGAGGTAGGTTCAAATAAGGTCAACAACTTTTTTAAGTTCCTAAGTTCCAGTGTTAAAGTTAGACAAAAAGTACTTAAAATAACACGAGATGAGTGATAAAGTTGCACTTTATCACTTGAAGTGATAAAAGTGCTGAATGTTATAGTCACATATCAATTTTGAACAAATGCAATTTTATCGTATGTCATCTGTAACTTTAATATAGACTTAAAAATATTGTTGACCTTATTTGAACCTATCTCTATATATATGAGGTAGGTTTCCTATAAGGTCAACAACTTTTTTAAGTTCCTAAGTTCTAGTGTTAAAGTTACACAAAAAGTGCTTAAAGTTACACGAGATGAGTGATAAAGTTGCACTTTATCACTTAAAGTGATAAAAGTGCTGAATGTTATAGTTACATATCAATTTTGAACAAATGCAACTTTATCGTATGTCATCTGTAACTTTAATATAGACTTAGTGACATAAGGTGAACTTATTTGATTTTCTATATATATATATATATATATATATATATATATAAATAAAATGGGATCAAGCGAGTTGGTGGTGGATTGGGAAGTTGAGAAGTTGTGTTGTTGGCCATTGATCTTCGTTCGATGGATGGTTTAGGTGGATTATGTGTTAAAAAAAAGGGAGAAAAGAGATGTGTCAGTAAACTGACACAACAGTAGTGGAGAGAGAAGCAACCCTCCCCTCAATCAAACTCTCACTTCTTACAACTACTCTCACTCCTTACCACTTGATGTTCTCTCATCTTCATTTTCATCTATCAAACAAAAAAAAGCATCATCATCTTAGATCCGTTCATTCATTCAACAAAGAAAACATCCTCATCTTCAAAATTCATTCATTCAACAAAAAAAAGCTTCTTCATCTTCAAGCTCCATTCATCCAACAAAAATTAAGAACATCTTCATCTTCAAACTTGATGAATGATGGAAGTTTGATGGACATCTTCATCTTCATCCTATATATCATCATCTTCACCATGCGTAATGTTCTTGCAGAATTGCAAGATCACACACTTTCAGTTGTATAGTTACACTCATTATGTTGTAGAATCACGCAGCTGTACACTCATTGTAGTCACATATTCAGTTGTATAGTCACACTCTTTATAGTCACGCAGCTGTACAAGTCATTTAGTGCGTAATGTTCTTGCAGAATTGCAAGGTCACACACTTTCAGCTGTATAGTCACACTCATTATGTTGACGTTTGACATTACGCACAAAATGAGTGTGATTCTACAACTTAATGAGTGTGATTCTACTGCATGACGAGTGTGACTATAAAAAATTAAAGACCAAAATTTTTCCCGGTTATACAATATTAGGAGTGTGACTATACAACATAGCGAGTGTGACTATACAACAAGGCTAATGTGACTATACAAATACGACCACTTTTGGCTACAAACCAATTGGTGCACAGCTGCGTGGTTTTAAAGGTGAAAGGATAAGTGATTTTGCTATAGACCCCTCGTGATTAATTATGAAACCAGAAAATAGCGATGGAAATATATTTACATTAGAAAAAGTTCATCCTTTACCTATAGTACGTCAAACATAAAAACATTCTAACCCACCAAACATCCTTATATAGCACATTCATCCTAAAGCAAACATTTTATCCCATATAAACACTCAAGAGCTTAACGATGGTCTCCGGTACGTGCACAACAATACATTGTCCAATTGCGTGGTCGACCGCTATATCTTCCACGACCTTCTTCTTCCCACCGCCCCTTTTACCAACATTCCTCTTTCCACCAGCTATTTCGCTGTGACAAAACACACAATCAATCTAAATCACACAATGAATATGACTACACAACTGAATATGTGACTACAATGACTGTACCGCTGCATGATTGTACAGCATAATGAGTGTGACTATACAACTTTAACTGTGTGACTATACAACATAAACGGGTTTGATTCTACAACATAATTATTGTGATCCTACAACATAACATGTATGACTATACAACTTCAACTGTGTGACTATACAACCTAATCTCTGTGACTATACAACTAAATTATACTTATTTATACTTCAATCATTATTAGCAAAGATGATTACACACACTAATCACTGCAAAAATTTGTGTGATTCTACAATATAATGAGTGTGACTATACAACATCAAATGTTTGACTATAAAACCTAAAGTGTGTGACTACAAAACTGAAATCGTAAAATGGAAAATAAAAGCCATACGGTTAATTATACTTCAATCATCATTAGCAAAGTCACATTCATAATTAGAAAGTTGATTATACCTACGAATCAGAACAAATTATTTAAACATTCATTAAATATTCAACCTCCATTCATCCATATTCAAACTTCATTTTTTGTTGGATAATGAAGATGAATAATTTTATAAATACCAAAAAAAAGGGATGAAAAATAAAACAAGCATGAAGATGAAGATGAAGATGATTAAACGCATGATACCTTAATCCCAAGGTATTCTACAACTGCGTGATTCTACAATATAACGAGTGTGACTATACAGGATAATGAGTGTTACTATACTACTGAGTATGTGACTACAATGAGTGTACAGCTGCGTGATTTTACAACATAATGAGTGTGACTATACAACTGAAAGTGTGTGACCTTGCAATTCTGCAAGAACATTACGCACTAAATGACTTGTTCATCTTCATCTTCAAGTTTCATTCATCCTACAAAAAAAGAACAACTTCATCTTCAAACTTCATCTTGAAGATGAAGTTGTTCTTTTTTTTGTGGATAATAAAAGAAGCATGAAGATGAAGATGAAGATGAAGATGATCGAAGTTATGAAAAAATAAAGGTATGAAAAATAAAAGAAGCATGAAGATGAAGATGATCGAATATGCATAAACATACCTTGGAATGATGATCGGAGTTATTGACGAAGTATGTTCTGTTAAAATAGGAGTTGTTGACGGAGTATGGTCGGAGTTGTTGACAGAGTATGGTCGGAGTTATTAATTGAGCTTATTTAGAGAGGGATTTTTGTTAGAGAGGGATTTTTGTTGTAAGGAGTAAGAGTTTGACAGAGTATGGTCGGGTTTTGTTAGAGAGAGATTTTTGTTGTTAGATGGAAAGTGAGTGTGGTTGACGAAATGAATTCAAATGAGGGATTGGAAAGGGTAATAGTGGGAGAATAGAGGAGAGAAGTAATGAGAGTGGTTGATTTGGGTGAGGGGAAGGTTGGCAGACTTTATGTCAGCCTTCCTTTTTTTCAAAATTGAAACTCATCCATCCATCCATCTTAAGATGGATGGAAGGTCAAGATCAACACTAAGAGACTTTCAAGAAGTTAGTAACTCCCTTAATCCCCCCTGCTCTCTCTCTCTCTCTCTCTCTCTCTCTCTCTCTATATATATATATATATATATATATATATATATATATATATATATATAGGATCAAGTGAGTTTGTGGTGGATTAGAAAGTTGAGAAGTTGTGTTGTTGGCTCTTGATTTTGGGCTGGATGGATGGCTTAGATGAATGATATGTTAAAAAAAATGGAGAAAAGGAGATGTCAGTAAACTGACACAGCAAATGTAGAGGGAGAGAAACAACCCTCCCCTCAATCAAACTCTCACTCCTTACAACTTAATGCTCTCTCATTTTCATCTTTATCTTCATCTATCAAACAAAAAAAAGCATCATCATCTTCAAGATCCATTCATTCATTCAACAAAAAAAACGTCCTCATCTTCAAAATTCATTCATTCAACAAAAAAAAAGTTTCTTCATCTTCAAACTTCATTCATCTAACAAAAAATAAGAACATCTTCATCTTCAAGCTTGATGAATGACGGAAGTTTGATGAACATCTTCATCTTCATCCTATCATCATCTTCAAGATCTATTCATTCATTAATAAAAAACATCCTCATCTTCAATATTCATTCATTCAACAAAAAAAAAGTTTCTTCATCTTCAAACTCCATTCGTCCAACAAAATTTAAGAACATCTTCATCTTCAAGCTTGATGAATGTCGGAAGTTTGTATGTTTAAAATGTAATAACTAATAATTAAAATGAAGTTATATTTTGACATTACGATAAAAATGAGTGTGATTCTACAATATAATGAGTGTGACTATACAACATGGTGAGTGTGACTATACAACTTTGTTGTTATAAAGTTCATTCAAACCTCTTCTTTTTGCATTGTCGTATAAAGTCGAAATTTGTTTTTTTCTATTTTTTTGTTGATGTTCTCTTGTGATGGTTATTTTCATTCAAACCATTTGTGTAAGATGAGTATTGCATTTTTATTTCTTGTAGTTCTAGTTGTTCCTTGAATTATTTGGTGTCAATCTGTTAGCTATAATAATCACAGTCGTTGTTGAGTAAACACTACTACAAATATTGGAAAAGAAACCATTAATAAGAAACCATGTAAATACAAAAATGGTTTCTTCAAACAAAGAAACCTTTATTAAAAATTAGATGGTTTCTTAAGTAGAACAAAGAAATCATTCTAATAAACAAAGGTTTGTTAGATAGAACAAAGAAATCATTTTAATAAAAAAAAAGGTTTCTTAGATAAAAGTATAGACAAAAGAAACCATTCTAATAAGAAAGGTTCCTTAGATAGAACATGAAACAAAGCTTTCTTTATAAAATTTACTCTACATTTATTACTTGTTTACTTATCCCGCCAAATCGAACCACCCCTAACCCTATCTCTTTTACCCATCTCTGCCGACGACCCACTATACCGGCGCCTTCCCCTACCGGCATTCCATCCTCCACGAGCGGCGCCTCCCACTTCACCGGAGCTTCCTCGCTTCACCGACGCCTCATCACTCTCCCTTTTCTTTCTTTTTCTGTGTTGATGTTGCGGGGTTTGTTGTTGCACGCAGGAAATGGTGCTGTCGACGGAGCCGGTTCCGTCATTGTTGTTGCTGGAGTTGGTGATGTCTTGTATTCTCTCATTCCACCATCCATTAGGTACACTTCCTTCATCTTATTTCAATCTTTGATTTGCCCTAACCAAAGCAATTCACGTTGCCTCGTATATTATGTATTATTATTGAATTAAATTGTGCATATATGTTACGATTAAGATGAATTTGATGTGGTTGTTTCGATTTTGTGATTACTGTGTTTACTGTATTACCAACAGTGGGGAGATTTTGCGTTTAAGATGAATTCGGATGATTTGTACGGAGTTTGAATCTTCTCATTTTGTTTGGCAGATTTCGGATAGTAGATTGATTTTATTCCACCGATTTTGGATAATTTATTGGCGGAGTTGAAATTGTTTCATTTCGTAACTTAAGATTGTATTGTCTTTGACTCTTTGGTACTCGATAATAAATATTCCACCGATACTATTGACATACAATAATTATTGATTTCATGTTAATTAGATGATGTCAAATCGTTTTTGTGCATTGTTCGTTCTCGAAGATTATCGTAGAGAGGAGCACGTGGAGGATGAGCAAGGAAACAGAGAAGATGCTTTATTCTGTACATTATGCAACGCTGAGGTATATTATTTTGTTGTTCCGACTCGCTAGAAAAGTAGAAAGTGTCATACACCTATACAAAGCTCAAAATGGTGTGTCCTGTTAGAATGTTGCATCTCGGAGACATCACACAGACAAAGTTAAAGTAACATAGGCAGTTAGTTCTGATGTTCCTTCGTTTTTGTCTGACTATTAAAAAAAAGCAACCATGGAGTATTACCCATTTACCCAGCGTCAAGGGCTCCCATAATTTGCAGTTAGTAAGTGGTGGTACGCAACCTTATCCCTATGTTATCAAACACATTTCTAGATGACCCAAGATAAAAATTGTGCCAAGAATTGTATAAGATGACAGCTACTTCACAATAAGAATAAGTGCAACTATATTAGTCAGTCATTTTTCTTGATTTCATCGTAATACATAATCAATGTATGATGAGTCTTTATTTCCTTTACAATGGCCTCTAATGTCCAGCTGCGGAAGTTCAGCAAGCATTGCAGAAGCTGTGATAAATTTGTGGACGAGTTTGATCATCACTGCCGGGTATATTGCTTTTGGCCACTCACTATCCATCTCATTACAATAGTTTTTTACCGAGAAGTTACTCCGTATTATAGTAAAAAGATAGTACTCCGTATTTAAAATTGTTTATTTTTTTATTTGATACTTTCGTAACCACTAGACTAAGACCTCTTTCCGAGTAAGTTATGGAAGTTTAAAAAGTGAATCTTGTGTAAGAAATGTATGCTTTCAAGTTTCAGCCAAGAAATTAAGAATACAAATGCACTGTTAGTTAATCTTCTTGATATATGCATACAACAAGCTTTTGTACTAAGGTTAATAATAACATAAATCTCAAAATACACGTTACTGGTAATGTGTTTGAGGATTATTCAATAGTATTTGGAGTACTTTTATCTTGGATTCTCATGTCTCTGTCTATTTTAGAATATTAAGTCCCACTAATTACGTTGTTTCACAGGCATGCTTGTGTTATCGTGTTCTCTAACTACTTGTTAATCTCGTCCATTACCTTAAACTACTGTCCATCTCTGTTGGTCTGCATCTTCCTCTGATCAGGTCAGACCCAACTCATGTTTGTCATTGATAAAGCGTGTTTCGTTGCTGCGTTGCTATGTAGTTCGTTGCTTTTCCCTGTTTGCCATTTCCCTGATCTACTGCCGGTTCTTCAATTCTATGTCGGTGTTGTTGTCTCGAATTGTTGCTCCTACTGTCTGGGTAACTACTATTCTACCTATCGATTTTTCCCCTTCTCCTTTTTCTCTTTCTTCTTTTCTTCCCTTTCTTGTCCTTCCTTTTTTTGATGTCGTTACATCGCTCCTGTCGGCATCTGTCTCGTCTCTGTCCAACATCGATCCTTTGCTCTTGGTGTAATAACCCAGTTCTTCTAATGACATTAAGTAACAAGGCGGAAAATAATTAAGTCATAAAAAGTGGTAAAAATTAAAACCGTTAACTCCGAGTGAGTCTTTCATTAATACAAGAACCGATTGTCACTTACAACATCATAAAACGAATTATAATTTAAGTACGAGGTTGATATTGTTTAGGGTTACATGTGGACAGGTTAACATAAAACTCAAAATTAAGCAAGACTACTCCTCGCTTGCACACGTTTCCCCTGTAAGCCCAGTAATTTGACATCCTACAAAGTTTACAAAAATACAAAACTATCCCACTTAGTGGGAGTAACCTAACCGTCCTTCTACACGGCCCCGAATAATCAATGTAGTACAATCTTTAGGTTATCTAATTAACAGATAAGCAGCCATGTCACATTACAAGTCGACATGTATACAGAGTGAGATACACATGAAGTGAGTTCAGTTTAACATGTGAACATAACGACATGTGAAACAAGCATGCGATATGAATTACGATAAAGCATACATTTTGCGAATAACATGTGAAAAGCAAAACAGTAAAATATACCTCACGTGAGCAGCATGTGAGAAGTAAAACAGTAATTCCTACATCATGAGAATGACGTGGGAGAAGTATACAGTAAAGCATACATCTTGTGAATAACATATGAAACATAATGGATATATCATCATCAAGCATACGTCATGTGAATCAACTCATTCAGCATGTAACTTGTGAAACACGACAAGTATATCACTTTTGAACATATGTGTTCATTCAAACTAATTTATCAAGTGGATTTGGAACAATAAGGAGCCATACCGAAACACGTAATTTAGAAAATTGTAGTCATTTAGTTTAAAAACCAAGGTTTCCTTCACACACAACGCACGGGATCGAACACCTAAATTGACGACTCGGTTTAGTCGACTGACATACGGAAAAAAAGGACTGCAAGTGCATGGACTCAGAGGCCCCGCTAAACCGAACATATCCCATACACTGCTAAGGCAAAGGTCGGAAGGTATTCCGTCCCAAAGATATCCGATATAGAGAGTGAGAGCTGATCAGTGGCCTTTGTCTATGTATGCGCACACCCCCATTCCATACTCTTGGTCTCGGGAAAAGAACCTTTACACAACCGAGCACCTCAATGGCAACTGGACGACTACTGCTCTACCGACAAACTCATAAAGAGCTAGCAGCCCATTTACTTCTTAGCATTTTCTGGCACCGGCAGGATGCATCATGGCCTTCCATGAGCAGTGACTCCGAGTGTCGTAGTCTACTTTCGAAGCTGTCTTCTATCGCATCGCCTTCTAAACTTTACCAAGATAGCGCCCAATACGAAATGTAGACTGAATTTGGGTGTCTAATAAAGACAGAGTCTTTGGAATATCGAGCTCAGCGGTCATCGTGGGACACTTGTCTGATGACCAGAGGGATGAAACAATACCGGGTTCCATAAGGATGACCGGTCTGTGGGCTGTGTGTTGACTCGGAACAAGTCATTACAATCTGGAATGGTGAAGACAACTCAGAGGGTACTGCCAGGGCACATGTTCATTTTCACCATGATTGGTGTCGATAACATCGTTCGTGAAAAACGTGACTGATCACCGGCTTAGGTAACCCACCGACTAGATGTACGGTTGTTCCTATGGAATTTAAGTATATCGATTGTAAGATTAACAAACATTATCAATCGTCGTAAAATTTATCTTAACTGATAGTTTTTAGTATACTAATATAAGAGTTTTGGAACATTTTATTTGAGACATATTATTTGAAGCGTTCATTAGTTGAGATTTGATTAAAGATTTGATTATTTCTAAGTATATTATTTAAGATGGGTTCCTTTATCTTGACTTGGTCTGTGCTGACTTAAAAGGCCAAAGTTTGATCAAGATGGACTAGTCAACCCTTAGTTTTGACTTAATCACTAATTAGTCCTTAAGTGCTTATTATAAAGTTAAGTGTTGTTTTGCACATTTAAGCATTGTTTAACTTAGTACTTTTGGGTTATTCGTCTTTTAGTACTCTATACTTTTTGGGCACAAGTATTTAGTACATTTATTGTTCAAGTGTACGTATTTAGTATTTTTATACTGTTTCGTATTTGTACAAGTATATTTATCTCTTAAAGGCTATTTATACTTAGTAAAATATTTCAACCATCAAATAAATCTATAATAATTATATAAATCGTTTTTAACCTTATTATGTATAATATTTCTCAAAACTTAGAGTTTTACAAAAATAACTTTAAGTAATAACGAAATCGATAATATTATTAAGGATACTAAATGAGTCATTTTTCAAATGTTATTTTTAACTTTCGATTTTCTTACTCAACATACTTTTATGAGTTAGGTTTCTAGATATAAAGTCATTTTTTAAAAATAATAAGGTTTATTATTTTTAACAAATTAAAAACGAAAATAGTACGGTTTTCAATACTTTTTTTTAAAATTGTTTAAAATACTTAAACACCATAAACATGAACCAAATTTTTATTTTGGATACCTATACTTGTAAATAACTTAATACCATAAATTTAGATTAAAATACTTTATAAATGTTCTTGAATAAAATCTTCTTTCCGGATCTGACCCATTTTAGTACAAATTTTATAAATGAAAATATATATGATGGATTTGTATGAAATTTGACGTACACCTAATAGACATCATCAGGAACATAACATAAGTTTTCCAAGTCCAAAAGAGATGTTTAACATCATGAAACATATTATTTTCTCAGACGGTACATAAAATCATACAGTACCAGTTCACGAAATAAATCATTATTAAATATATATTTTCATAAAAACTTACTTTTAATATTTTGATCATATGTTAGACAATAAGATATACAACTTTCATGAAGGAACCTAAAGCTAATTTGAAACATATTTTACACAGAAAAATCGTAAATATACATCATTCATCACAGAATCCATTTTACGGCATGTATTGTTAAGTGATAATCAACAAATAGTTAACTTTAAACTTGGTGATCAAATGATTTAGTCCTAAATATGATGTTATATGTTATTTAGAGTCTAAACACTATACTACGATATTTGAGGGCGAAGAAATGTTAGGTTACCTCAATCAATAATAATCGATTCTACAACATATAAGAAAACAAAGATCGATGCTCCTTTTCTCTTGCTCCTCTTCATAAATTAGTTCGAATGACAAAAAAAAAAACTAAGTTAGTAGTTATACTATTAAATAACTTTGAAAAAAATTAGTATAAGATAAGAGAAAGAAGGGATTGATGCTCTTCAAAATGGTGGTGTAAAGGCTTAAGAACTTAGTATTATTTTGATGGTTTTTCTTTCGTTTTTAGAAAGGATTTTAAGGAGGATGTTAGGTTGATGAAAATATGAGTTTAAGGGCCATATGAGGGTGATTACAAGGGTACTTGGTCGTGCCTTTGGTGAGGGAGCAAGCAATGGACAAGGAAATGACAATTGCTTCAAATGGCTAGTCATACTTTTGAAGGTACATTACCCTATTCGGTGTTTTTTGATTAGAAAAGCATTTTTTGACTCTTGGACTTCAAGGTGACGGTATGGAGTGTATAAGGATGATATTTTGGAGTTATTTTGGTTCCACAAAGGTTAGGAAAGAAGTACGGAAATCGAATGTTGAGAAACGATTCGTCGGGTGACAATTTTCGTAGTAAAGAAGCTGTCCAGTACAATATTTTTATGATGCACTTATAAATTGTAAATTTGAATATCACCATTGTGTATATCTTGGACCATTAATAAAGTTAGGCTTTTGAAACGCCTCAATAGGAGTCCGTATGAGAAAATAGGAACCGTTTTACGAAATCGCGCAGAATTGCGATAACGATAGAAATTTCAATTTTGCAAACAATGGAGTGAAATAGAAAGGTTCCAAAGGCACAGGAAATGAATATTACTATTTAAAATAGTTTGTCGAGACTCGATTTATTAATATTAATCGTTATTAGAAATAACTAAAATGGTCAAAAACACGGGGTGTTACACTTGGTCGTGTTGTTACGTTTGGGATTGCGGATAACTGATGTCGGATTGTCTCTGCTGATGCTGCACAGTACGGTTTCTGCTATCGTGCGTGCTCGAGAGGTAGCATTTATATCCTCTCTTTTGTTTTAAGTTTGATCTTGCTGTTTCAAATTCTATCTGATTTCTGTCCTGAATTGTGCACGGCTGCTGCTGCTCGTTTTGTCGAACTATTTTTGGATGCTGTATGTCGACTTATGTGAACAATTTCAACTTTTTTCAGGAGCATTTCTCAACTGATTCTGCGTTTCGTATGCTTCAATCATCATCATTCCTCGAATCAATCATCATCTACCCACCTCAACAAGGTATCTACCTTGTTTCATTTTTAAGATTGATTGTATTTTCTTGACGTAAACTGTAAAGTGATTATATATGCTCAAGGAAAAGGTCTGTTGTATGGTAGTGAACTAATGCTATTTTTTTTTGTCCGCAGCGATGCAAATCACAATTTGGTGTCCGACGCAGTTGATAGCATCGCAGATATGTGGAGTAACATTGATTAGAACGTCGTTTCATCGATGAAGTTGGATATTTAGATTCTTTTATATTTATTTTTTTGGAAAATATTTACTTTTTTGGGATATTGATGATATACAATATTATTGTGTGTTTTCAATGTAATTTCCCTCCCAATGTAAATTTTTATACACTTTGGCATCAATATATATATATATAGAGTCGAGATCGGGTGAGAACTCATACTATGGTGAGAACTGTGAGAACCCTTTATTTCAGCCTTTATTTTTTTACGTGAAATCTAAATTTAAGTCGCTAGGCTCTCTCTCTTCTTTCCCTCTATTCATTCCTTCGCCCCCTTCTTTTTTACTCCGTTATTTTTTTTGTTCATCAATTCACCAAAACTTGAAGAACAATTTCAACAAAATTCACCAAAAATCAAGAAAACGCAGATTAAGCTTCATTCATAAATTTAAATCAATTAAACGAGGTTTGTTATCTAATCTGAATAAATTAGGGTTAGGGTTTTGATTTCAGTTTTGATTTGATGATTGATTTTAGTTTTTTCTTTATTTAATTCTACTTATTCCAGCTTAAAATCGTTAATTAGAGTGCTAGAATTGTTCTTAATTCTCAGTTTGTCTGATTCGATTAGCTTGTTGTTCTTAAATGTTCGATTAATTCTACTGATTTGATTTCAGTTTTTTTTTTTTGTTGTTGTTGTTGTTTGATTGCCTGTTAGAATGTTCGATTTTAGTAATTAACTAACTGATTCGATTTCATTAGCTTCACTTAGCCTGTAAGCTAATCTAATTTAATTTGAAGCTCAGATTAGGAATGAATGTTTAATAAACCAACATTTCATCACTTAACCTGTAAGCTAACTGTTCGATCCTTTTATTATTGTTTTCTTTTTAATTATTAGAGTACAGTTTATTAATCTGCGACATTCTTCCTAGCTGTAGAATCCCATGAATAATATCTCAAAAATAAAAACCACCCATGCACATTTTTTTTTCTAAAATTGTCAAAGAGTACACTAAAATTGAAAAAGGGTACGCTGAAATAGAAAAAGGGTACGCTGAAATAGAAAATGAAAAAGGGTAATTCTTCACGATTCGTCACATTAATTTGTAGTAATTCTTCATGATTCTGTGTTTTGTTGTTGTTATTGTTTAATGTTGACGAATTACTTAGGTAAGAGAGGGTTATATCATACCATAGCAAAACTTACCGAGGCTTGGCAAATTAATTTTTCTGCTTCTTATCATCGCAACACTATAATGGATTCAGAAATTGTTGCAACTGATACAAGTGTTCCTCAAGTTAATTCAGTAGTATCCTATGCTTCTTCAAATGTGGTTGTGACGGAACAATTCACAGAAGAAAATACTATTATATCAGACACAAGCATTGAACCGATAGAGGTTGAACCATTATTAACAATGATAATAGGTATATTTTGTATGGTAATTTAATATTTGATTACATTCAATCTTCAATAAATTACGTATACTAAAAATATATGTTTTGCATACACAGATGATGATGATGTAGCAGATGATGATGTAGTGGGAGAAGGTTCTTCAACAAACATCGATAGGATCTTTGAGTGTCCCGATCATCTTAAGCCAACTATTGGTTTTTATGAACAATATGCGAAAACGAGTGGGTTTGTGTCGCGATTAGGTGGAGATAAAAGGATCATGGGTGTTATTACACATAAAAGATGTGTGTGTAATAAGTAGGGAGAATCTAATGCGACAGGGACAAAACAAAAGAGGAACCAGACTAGGACAGACTGTAAAGCAATGATTAGTTTTAAACGTCGTCCTAAGGGTGAATATGAAATTCATCGCTTTGTTGAGGGTCATAATCACATGCCTCTCACACCTGTGACAATGGAACATATGAAGCAATCAAGAGAGTTGAGTATTGTCCATAAAAAAATGATAATTGACAATTCAAAGGTTAATAAAGGGCCGACTAAAACCTTTAGAATGTTTAAGGAATATGTGAGAGGCTATAATAATATTGGTGCTTCATTAGAAGATTTTAAAAAATTTGGAAGAGATGTGAAAGAGTTTTTGTCACAAGCTGATGCTCAAATGCTTATTGAGCACTTTATGAGAAAAAAGTCAATGTGTCCTTCATTTTACTTTGATTTTGATATAGATGATATGGGTAGATTATCTCGAATTTTTTGGGCAGACCCTATTAGTATTAAGAATTATTTGCTATTTGGGGATATGCTTTCATTTGACACTACATTCAAGAAAAATACCTATAAGATGATTTTTGCGCCTTTTACGGGGGTAGACCATCATAAGAGGTGTGTGACTTTCGGGGCAGGGCTCTTAGTTGATGAAAGTGTGGAATCAATTTCTTGGTTGTTTGAGCGATTTTTAGATGCTATGGGTGGTCGTTATCCAGCTTGTATCATAACTGATCAAGATTTGGGAATAAAAGGAGGAATAAAAAAAGTGTTTGGTAAGAAGACAAAATGTAGGTATTGCATGTGGCATATATTGAAAAAACTGTCTGATAAGGTACCATCTGCAATACTGAAAGATACTAATTTCTTGAAGGATTTAAGCGCTATTGTTTGGGGTGAGGATGTTGAACCGACTGAGTTTGAGGAAAAATGGTCCAAAATCATGGAATCTTAAGGATTGTTAGATAATGAATGGTTGAAAGATAAGTTCGACATTAGGAAAAAATGGGTGTCGGCTTACTTTCGTGACTTGTTTTTAGGGGGTTTAATGAGAACCACATCAAGGTCTGAGTCAGAGAACAATTTCTTTAGTAAGTTCACTAATCCTAACTTCACACTCGTTGAATTTTGGATGAGATATGAGATTGCCATGGATGCTCAGAGATGGACACAAGCAAGATTGATTGCCACATCAAAGTACTCATTCCCTAAGTTATCAACTCCTCTAGCCTTAGAGAAACATGCATCGGAAACGTATACCCAAAAGATATTTTATGAGTTTCAAGAAGAGTTAAAGGAGGCTTGTTACATATGTGATGTTGAGGGCATAAGAGATGATCCAAATTCTGGAATTGAATGTATTTCTATCGTAGATCATTTGAGGAATCATAAAGTGTATGGGGTTACTTTTATGTCCGATGAAGAAAAATTGGAATGCACGTGCAAGAAGTTTGAAAGACATGGAATTCTTTGTAGGCACGCTCTCTTGGTTCTTAAAGGTCGACGATATGAAAAAATTCCTAGTCAATATGTAGCCGCTAGGTGGACAAAACTAGCTACTTGCCATCCAATTTTTGACAATAATGACCAGTTGCTTAAGGATTGTAAAACTGTGGATGTGCAGAAAAATAAAATTGGGAAATTATGGTCTGAATTGTTTACTTGTGTCTCACTTGTTGAACATAATGAACCATACACTGATGAGTTGTTGGACATGCTTCGTGGGTTCTAAGAAAAGATACTTGAAGCAGACATCAATGTAGATGGGAAGAAAAAGGACAAGAACGCGGAAATTGGAATGCTTTTAGGAACAACCATCCCTGATGAAATTGTAGTTTTGCCTCCAAAACAATGTAAGAACAAAGGCTCGGGGAAAAGATTGATATCACGAAGGGATAAAGCTGTGAAGGAGAGCAATAAACCGAAAAGAAGATGCAAGGCTTGTGGGGAAATGGCGAATCATGACAGCAGGAATTGTGACAAAAAGTAGCTGATACCAAATTTGGTGTACGTATTTTTTGATTTAATACATACCCTTTCTTTTATTTCAATGTACCCTTGAGAAACTGTTTAGCTGTTCTTCATCCACAGGTTATTTGCAAGGTCTAAATTACCTCATCTCCTCCACTAGGTATCAATCTTACCCACGTCCTACATTTTTATTATAATTTGTCTTATACTTTGAAATTCCTAATTTTATTAATTTATTTTTGTGGTTCTCATCTATGGTAATGGTGATATGATAAGGAAAACATTCAACATCAACAATGACTTCACCCCTGAGGAGGACTGAGCCACCCACCCTTTTGCTGCAATGTTCATAATCGGATGATTCGAGTCTGTTGATATCAAGAGTTGCTGTTTTGCCACGGCACAATTAAATAAGAATAAAAAGAATATCAAATTATAATTAGTTTTTAAAAATATCAAATAATACTAAAATATACCACAAAATCAACAACAGAAAAAGATGGAACTGAATCTGGTTCATTAATATGTATAACTTCTACTTTGGACTCCCTTGGAAGTACACATATCATTGCTCAGAAAGATGGTGAGACAATGGGATAGAAAATCATGGTTACTTTATCAAATTCAACCCCATCACAATTGACCTGTTAATAACATAGAAAAGGTAAAAATGATAGACAAATATAATCGGTAAAGAAATAAAGAAAATGGAAAATTAAACAAAGAAAGAAGACTTACACGAGTATTGGTAGACAAATATAATCGGTAAGGAGATTTACTTGATCTTAAAGTCGAATGCAAATTACGCAATATTTGTACGCGATTTAATAAAATCATCAATTTTCCGAAGAAAACAATTTCGCTCTTTTTTATTATTATTCTTCGAACATCATTTTTTTTAGACAAAGCATTTTTTTTAGATCTCGATATATTTTATTCCTTGACCTCGGTAAACACGTGTTAATCCATCATGTGACCTACTATTCTTTTCAAAACCATGCATCATACTACATTATTCGCAAACTGTTATTATCGTTATACCGTTACTAACAAGTTTGTTATTTTCTTGTCAATTTATTTTTGTTTATTTTATTTTACTAAAATGAACTCACATGCTAAAATTTCACTTTGACGTAGAATTAATTGCATTAAATTGACTTAGAAACCCTTTTCAATTCCATTCACATGTTTAGGGAAAATAATCTTTGCATATCATTTTCCCGTTCAACTAACGCGCGTATTGGAAAGTCATTCGAATTCTTAGTAGAGGCCGCTAATGTGCGGGCAGGGTTGGGTGTCCTTCGTGGGCTTCCCAACACGTACCCTCACCCCTTACTCAGAACCTCGGTTTCCGGATGCCCGAAACCGTTGGCGCACGAGAGTCATTCAATACACAATATCCGATAACGTCGGTATTGGTATCAAATGCAAAGGGACGAGCCTAATAAACTCTGACATCGGAAATGGGCCGTATTTTGTATACGGACCACTACGACATAGAGTGGGCTCGAATGGTTCCGAATAACCACAAAATTCGGTGGCGACTCCACTTCGACCTAAATTTCAATTCGATCCGTTTCATATGGAGATTCATTCGCCTACCCAAACCCGCGCGTGGCCGCGTCGGGGTGGACCTATGTCATGTCCACAAAAACCCTTGATCGATTTGGTCGCCGTGAAGTGCCTACTAGAGGACCGAGTCCCGATGTAGGAAGATAGCGGTGATTAGTTGATCCACCAAAAAAAATTGTACACACTCCACCTTTTTGTTTGGGCTAATGTATACAATTCGAGTTTGGAACGACCCTCTTGGCTTAGCCAAAGAGAGCGGGATTGCACCTACCTACAGTGTCGAACAAATCCATGGTTAACTTTTTCCACTCCGTTTTACTCCTCGTCGTACCCCTTTAGAAGATTAGGAGGACCTAGTTAAGTTATCAACATCTTTACTGCTTTAATGTCATAGTATTAGGCTTTGGTCCTTGTCTACGTGGGTGATTTATCTTAGAAGTTTATGATTGTTTTAGGTAAGTAATCGGTGTCTTCCCCGCCGTCTCGATGAGGGATTCGGTGTTTTATTTTTGCTTTGTATGTGTCAATTCTTTCGTGTTATGTGTTTTTGTGTGTTTAGTCGCATCCACCATTTTGAGCAAGCCCCAACTTGCCTTGCATGGGAGTACTCTACCTCATGGGTACTTCGATGTGAGTTGAAGGGACGGAGCGGGCGCATTAATTGCCCCGTATCGGCTTAGCATAGTCTAGTTAGTAGTAGTAGTTTGTAATTTCTTTTTGGGTCTTTGCTCGAGGACGAGCAACGGTTTAGTGTGGGGGATTTGTTGTGTGCTAAATTTAGACCGTTTTTCCTGCCATTTAGACTCATTTTTCCCTCGTTTTGCGAGATTAGAGTGCGATTATCGCCTTATTTTGAGTATTTCTCGCATTAGCGTCCCTCTTGTGCGTTTTACACGTTTTTCGTAGTTTTTCTATCAATTTCGATAGAATTTGGCACCGAAAGCATGATCGAGCTTCTACGAGCACAAGAGAGGGGAATACTGTAATCCCCTAGAAATTCTAACGCGATACAGTGACGGAAACACTGTAGAGTCGGGATTAAAACACACCATAACTATGTCTTAATGAATTAAAATGGTAAAGTCAAACAATAGACCATGAATAAAAATGGCCAAAAATTAAAAACAATCCATAAAAGAGGTTTGAACAATCCTTATGACAAAATTATTAAATCAAACAAGCAGGATCCACAACTGCTCGTTAGCCCACACCCGAAAACACGTATACCTGCCATGTTAAAACATAACAGCCACAATCAGTGGGGAGCAACGTCAACATTCTCCCAGCCGTATAACAGGATTTTAAAACTGTAATTACTACCATAGAAAATAGTAAAAATGAAAATACAGTAAAACCTTATAATGAAAATAATCTTTCAGTGAAAAATTTCACGTATCGAAACAATACAATAAAAATGAGTTTTCCGAAGAAAACATAAAACATTTCCCAACCTGCAAATCAAAATTATATTCGATAATAATAAAATATTCAAAATGGCGTTATGGATAGAATTAGTGTGCACAAGGCTAGACTTTCACTAGGGATATACTAAAAACTAGCTTCGAGAACTCATACACCAACTTCACACGCAGCGAAGATCCAAAGTCTCTAACTAGGCAACTCAACCATAATAGGACGACGACTTATCAATGTGAGGTCTTAGCTTAAGTAATATACACCCCTCCTGGATACCAAATGTATCCAGTTCAGCTGACGGCGACTAACACGATGCGATATCTGGCTTAAGGGCACAATGCACATAAACTCCTGGACACCAAATGTATCCAGTTCAACAACCAATGCATCCCAAATGGATACACCAGTCTTATAGTTGATGGCAAAACAGTACATCTTAATCTGTATTACTCTAACCCCACACTTATCCTTATTCCATAACTCCAAAACAAAGCCATTACCGATATATTTAGGAGATATAATCAATATAATAATAAGAGAACAAAAGGGAAAAAGGATCGCCTCCCAAAAGAGGAAACTTTCTATTTTAGGAAACTTCTGTATTTAGAAACTTCTATTTTTAGAAACTTTACAAAAATAGCATTACATTAAATTATCGAAAATATTATTTCATATTACTAAAACATTTTTAGTAAACTATATAGATTTATAAAACTAATACTTTCGGCCTTAACGATATTAATTTCCAAAATAAGGATAAATGGGTTTATGAAATTATTGAAAAATCATACAAGTGTTTATAAAATAATTAAAAATGTCTTAAACATTTTAATACTAATAATTAGGGTGTTTCCCAAATTTATAAGACTCAAATTCCCTAATTATTAATAGTTTCGACAAACCGAGCATAAATAAGATTTTACGGCAGATGTCAAAATAAACCATTTAACGTCTTTTATTTAATTAAATCATTAAATAAATTTAGAATATGATAAGGGGTGACTTAACTCTTAAAGTTTCAAATTCAAGTGTTTTCAAAATTGCTGGAAAACAATTCATCATTTAGGTGGAACGGGGCATTTTAACAATAAACCGTAATTTTGTCCAAAAATCAATACTATTAACCAAAGACTTCAACAAATAGTACAAAAATTACATAAAATAGTTAAAAATATATTTTTGGACATTCTGTCCAGAAGAACAATTTTTCCAGAATCCCAAATCTCCGTTTTTAAAGGGTTTTCTCGTTAATCGTCTAATCTCGACAATAACGATTAATAAAAATAGTAATTAGGAAACGATTTAAGTATTAATATCCAAAAATTATTATTAAACTTAAAAATTATCATTTTCCAGAAACTAAATTTTTTTCCAGATTTCACCATTTCCATTAAAACCGTCTTTTAAAGCCCGTTTTCACAATTAACGATTTCATTAATAAAACTTATCGTTCCTAACATTTTATTAAAGTATTAAAACTCATAAAAATACATTTTATTATGAAATCATCAGAAACACAATTTCTCCAAATTTAAAACACCAACCAGAAATCAGAAATTAAAACGACAAACACGGTTTTTAACGGTAAACGATGATTTAAAGTGATTAATTAATTCACCCACTTAACAATTCTGAAATATTATGAAAAAGATCAGAAAATTCTATTTCACCAGGAATTTTACCCACGTTAAAATTCAGATTAAAATAAAATGTTTAAGTACTAAAACTAAAAATCGACTTTTAATCGTTTTTGTCCGTAAACGGTAATAATTCAATAATCGATATCTAAAATATCAGAAAAATACCAAATTATCAAAAAATCATCAAAAACCTCATTTTTATAGAATATATTCATATATTACAAGTTTAGGCCAAATATTACGATTTTACAAACTAATATAACAATTTAATCGTTAATCTCGTAAAAGCGATAAAAATACCGAAACATGCAAATTTTCAACTTTTAAAAATTTTCCAGATTATATGACATACATATATTGTCAAAAATAAAATTATAAAAATATACATGCAATTACACAAATAAAATCAAATAATACCGAGTAACACCGACATTACCTTTAATCTAAATCCGAATCGATAATATACTCGCCGGCCTCAAGATCATCCGTCCACAAATCCTTAAAACAAAAAAAATATGGTAGAAAGATACCATAAGAAAAACTAAGAAAATTAAGGTGAATAACAATCGAAAACAACCTCGATTATTACCTTAACGGAAGGATCGGAATAACGATTAATTGACGATGAAACAGAGACGATTATGACTCGATTAGAAGCAAAAATTAGCCTTAAAGGGCTGCTGAATATCATGGTTAAAAGGGAGAAGGAGGAGGAATTTTTGTTGTTTAATTAACAAAAATGAATGTAGGAAATGAATGGTTTTCAAGGCATAAATGTTAAGAGATTTTTATGAAAACTATGCTTAAAACCCCTACATAAACCAGCCAAAATGTAAGAATGAGAGAGTCAAGAGTCTAAGCATGAGTCATAAATTTAAATGGATGAGAAGAAATATCTAAATCCTAAAATCAATTTTATAAAAAGAAAAATTTATAAAAGAAAGTGTAATGGTGATGTGTGACAAGGGTCACGGTCCAATTGAGTATAAAAGAGTCCAAAAATAATTGTAGGTTGATAAAAAGAAGAATCGTAAAATCGTTAAAGGTATTTCAAAGCATTTCAAGTAAACCTCGCGTTGGAAAACAATTATTTACGACACTTCGTAATAAAATCATAAATGGCTAAATTTTTGTAAATAAAAAATATTTCTTAGCTGGAAATATGATATAAATGGGTTTAGACATTTTTAGGAAAAGAAATAACTTGAATCCAAGCTTAAAACGTTAGTTCGTAGAGAAGTAAAACTCCTTGCGGAAAAATAATTAGTTTACGAAGAAAATCAAATAAATAGATTTAAAAGAATTAAAATCTTTTAAAATAAAAAACAATATTATTTGACTCAAAAATATAAATAAAGCTTGGAAAAAAGATGAAACAGAAGACAGAAACATGATAGAGTTACGACGAAGTCATAACGGAAAATATAAAAGAGTTCAGAAAATAGTGGATGTTACAAATACCGTTCGAAAAGCAAAGCACAAAACTTGAAGTTCAAAGTCATCCAATCATACGACAAAGAATGGGACAAGAAAGGAGTCCAGAAAATCATCGGGTGAAATTTCACCCGATGGGAAATGACCGGGCGAAGTTTCGCCTGACGGTAAAATTGCCTCCCCGAAGATTTTCAGGAAAGCTTCTCCACCGGGTGAAATGACAGGCCGAAACTTTCACCCACCAGGTGAAGTTTTGCCCGACGGTAAACTGGAAGAAGTTCATCGGGTGAAGTTTCACTCGGCGGTATTCGTCCATATATGAAAGGGTAAAGTTCCACCTCATGAAGATTTAACGGGTGATTGTCTCACTAATGGAGCAAAAAGTTGGATTAGGGCTTTGGGTTAAGGATCCATTAAGACTTTACTAAATATATGTATACCATAGTTAGTTTGCTAAGACATCTTCATTAGACCATCCATTATCTAACCATTAGTAAGCTAGTAAGCTAGTAGTAGATCTTCATTGTTTTCTTCATCAATTCTCTAGATTTACATTCAAGCTTTATAGAATTCAAGTTTTTGTTGAAGATTTTTCGAGATTATTAAAGGATTAGTGACAAATCATTTGTCCTCTTCATCAAGCTTCATTTATTTATTTATGCAATCTTCTTCTTTATTGTTGATCTTCATAGTTGGTATATTTCTCTTCCACTCCCTAATCTCTAGCCTAGATTTAATATTGTTCTTTCATTATTGTTTTGTTTTGATCATCTTTATTTATGTTGTTTTAGATCGTTTTATGTTTCATTTTGTTGATTGCAATTTTATCTATTTTTGTGTTGGTATTTTCTCTAGATTTCGTTTTTGTTGCACATAGATCATTTTTATTATTTTGTGTTATTTTCATTAATCCTACTTTTTTTATTCTTAGATCAATTTATAGTTTATTTGGTAGATCGTAATTTCCTTATCGTTTTGTTGTCAATATCTCTAGATTTAATTACTATGCATGTTTTAGTTGTTTTCTCCTTTGTTATTGTTTTATTAGTTTTTATTATGCATTGTGAGTAGATTTCTTCTTGGAGAGTTTAGGGAGGAGGATCTTGGATTATTTGAATTGAGGAGTTTTTGGTTGATTGTTTGCTTGTTGGTTTATCTTGCTTGAGGTTGTTGTATCATTGTTGTTTTAGTTCGGCCAACTAGACCGACCTTGTCTCATTTCTATCAATATGGGGAAACTCGAGGTAAAAATTACCTTAACTTGAAACTTACCCTTCTTCGCCACGAAAGCGGGTTTTTAGGTGGGTTGGGTGAAGAAACCGAAAGGTGGCATTCTCCCTCTATCAATGTTGTGATCGACCCGATTCCAATTTTCTTAGATCCCAATTTCCGAATCCCGAATTCCCCCTAACACCCTTTCCTTGATTGATCTTCTCTTGTTATTTCTCTTGTTATATCTCTTGTTATTTAATTTTCGTCTTTTTCCGCATCTCTAGCATAGAATCGATCCTTAAAACCCCCTCTAGATCCCAAACACATTGCTTTTTACTCAATATCGTTCCGTTCCCTGTGGACCGACCTCGACTTCCCATGAATATACTAGTTGTTTTTGTGTTTTTGCGAGTTTATAATTATTGTTTGATCCCCCATCCTTCGCTAAACGACCGATCCGATTTGGCGGGCATCATGTACGACCTTTGGCAATATCACGATACTCCCTCCCAAGATTTCTTAGACAAAGGGCAGTGGAAAGCGGATGTTATCGAGCAAGGAAAAGACGGTCGCACTTTCTAGAAAGCCAAAACGCATGTGCAACAACTGCAAACAGATGGCGGACCATGACAAGAGGAACTGTCCAAATCTATACGCAGCACGGCCTCCACCGCATACTAAACCATCCAATGATGAGTATGAGGAGGGTGAAGTAGATGAAGACGACGAAGAAGAGGAAACTGAAGAAGACTCTGAAGAAGAGGAGGAGGAGGAACAAGTGTTCTGAGCATACTTATGTTTTTGGTCGTTCTGAGAGGTTGTTTTTTTTGTTTACAAGAATAACTGATTTTTTACACATTTTTTACACATAATGATGTGCAACGTTGCAATTAACTCTGTATTTAATACATGTGTTGTTGGTTAGAGTAATATTTTAGATGTATTGGAGTAACACCATTTGTTCCTTAGAGTAACATATATAATGCATCAAGGTAACTGAGGATAACAGTGTTGTTTACCATTCATTCTTAGATTAACCCCAACCATTCCTTATAGTAACATCATTTGTTCGTTAAAGTAACAACTACAATGCGTTAGGGTAACACAATTTTTTTGGCTAGGGTAAGAACCACAATCCCTGATGATGAAACCAACTTTATGATGCGGGTTAACAGCCTTCTTTCTTAGATTAGCACCATTCATTACCAAAGTAACAACATTCGTTCCTTAAAGTAACATATATAATGCATCAGATTAACTAGTGATAACAGCGTTGTCTAACCATAATTATGAAAATAACACCGTCCATCACTTAGAGTACCATCATTTATCCGTTAAGGTAACAGCTACAATGCGTCGGTGTAACACCTTGATTATGAGACCAAATTTGTATCGTGGGTTAACATCATTCACTCTCATAGTAACACCAGTCGTTCCTTAGAGTGACAGAAACACTACGTCAGGGTAACAGAGTTAAACAAAGTTATTCCATCATCAAAATACCAATGGAGATAAACAGTATCAAAAGGATGCAAAGCAATATTCGTAATTAGAAAAAAGACGACATAATTCATTAGAAACATTATTTTTTTCGACCCTTGGTTGGCATGCTCTTGGGACCGTCGATGATCTTTTGTCTCGCTTCCACATACTTGTCTACGTTATCCATCAACCGCGATCGCACCTTGTTCCTGTCTGCCAATAGAAATGTGGCTGCAAGTTGGACCACCAGATATCGTTTGTTAACCTTCCTCTCGAGGTCTATGTGGTGGAATGTACCGCCCTTGTACATTAACATGTGCATCATCAAGAAAATTCCCGACTCGTTCTTGCTTGTGACTGATTTCTGCCACTTCAGCTTAACCTGGTTGAACTTGTAATTCACGATCTCACCTACACCAGGGATTTCGTGCTTGTTGAGGTAATCGCTCATTTTTGACACCTGCGTGTATCACAGTGATCTTAGTAAGTGAGAAACAGATAGTCGTATGCAATAATAACTACTGGCATATATATACTGATCGGAAGGAGCGCGCTCACAATTAGATTTGCAGCCTTGTATACGTCTGTAGTTTGCATGTCCGTGTAGCGTTGGTGATCAAGGAGATCTACTGTCTTCTCCTTACGGTTAATGCATCCGCATGAGTAGTACCCCTCGAGATTGATGGGAACAAAGATCAGTTCAGAATTCATGTCAAGAGAACGACCACACTTCCTTCTAAAAAAGTCCTAATGCGCCATCAAGATGTCCGCTTGTTGCGTGGATGGACCGTCTTCATACTGTTCAACCATCCCATAGAGGTAGTCCTACAACATATTCAACATGTCTCAAATTGGGATCAACTGTAAAGTATTTTCCAATCAGAATATGTTGAAGTAACACACTCAGTACGTTGGAGTAACACAAATCATGACCGATTTGATTACTATACATACTTTTGGTCTGAATTTGTCTCTTGAATTACAGTATGAATTTGTCTCACACACAAATATTTATATGAGGGACTTGTATTCTCCTGGACCCATGGTGATAATTATACACACACACACACATGCAACAGTAACGTGTATCGACTGTCGGAGACCAAAGAAAGTGATCGTAGGTGTCTCGTCCGAACTAGTAACGCCTGAGGCAAGCCTGTTCATCAGCATCGACCAGCACTCGATGACGCACGACGCCATATTCTGACCCGGTAGCATTGAATGTATATCATTTCGCTCAATTCTAGCCAAGCTTGAATACACTGCCACCTCCTCGCTACAAAAAAAATCAGCGGTTAAAAAATCTGAAAAAAAATATTCAATCATCATTGTTACAGTAAATGCTTACCAATTTTCTATATCATCGAGCTCCACAAAGCAATAGTCCACGGCGTTTTTGGGACAGATGTGCTTAACAACGTCTTGTTGTTCGCTAGAAATGGTGATGTAGACACCTAGATTTGGACCTGGTGGCTGCAGAAGTGCTCGACAAACACCCGCCGACGATAGGACCGCAACGCGACACGGGTTCCCGATGTTTTAGATGGTTTCTTTATAGATCGGATGATAAGTGTGGTTTGTGGTGCCTATTGTGTAGGGTTTTGGTCCCGTTTTCCTTGTAGAATCGCTCCTTGGGAGCGGTTTAGGGACTTCTTATGCTTCCTTTAGTTCGTTTCAGGTTCCCGAGACCGATTTGGAAGAGTTGGAGCGGTTCCGACTCGATACATACACATTTTGGAGCCAACGAGATAAAGGAACGATGACTCGATGCTTTGGAATCGACCCCGAGACCTTGGGACCCAATCCCGAGCCTCCGAGACCCGATCCCGAATCCCGAGAATCGATAGGAAGTCCATGTGAATCAAGGAGAGACCAAAAGGATCATATTGGAGGCCTACAAGACCCATCCCGACCGGGAAGGATGCCATCCCGACCGGGATGAGGTGCACAAAAGAGGATGCTCCTGTTTTGGGGCCGTCCCGACCGGGACCATCTCCTCCCGGCCGGGACCGACATCGTCCCGACCGGGACCACCTCCTCCCGGCCGGGAAGGGCACCTGGCAGCCGCGCTTCATTCTTCTCTTCTCCCTTCCATTTGTAACCTTATAAATACCCCCCCTCTTGTATTAAGGCACCATCCTATGTTATGTTCTTAAAACCCTAGACTACTTTAGGTTAGATTAGATTAGATTAGTGTAGATTAGTCGGTAATTAGTAGTTAATCTTAGTTTAATCTTGTATTATTGGATCTCTTGAAGAATCCATCCAAGATTGACAACCTTGGAGGAATTATTTGGGTTTTCTTCTATACAAGTGTTCATCTTTGCATCCTTCACTAGTTTGGTATAATCTTCTTCTCCTTTTACTCTTAATCCTTGTTTGTTCATCCAAGTTTTAATCTTTGTTCATTTTATTGTTCATATTTCATTGTTTTCACTAGTTTCATTATGGATGTTTTGTTGTTTGTGTTGGTTCATCTTGTTAGTGTTAGAATTAGTTTGATGATGTTAGAGTAGTGTTCTTGCTAGGGTTAGTAAGGTGATTACGGTGTTAATTGGGTGATTAAGGGTTTGTTGGAGATGTGGATGGAAGATTTGGGTTTCCTCTTGGTTAATGCATATGACATGTTTGATGAATTGCTTGAATGACTAAGTAAGTTAGATTGCTTGTTTTTCTTGCCTTTCCCTTGTGGGTGTTAGTTGTTATGGGTTCGGTTCCCTCATTAAGTTGCGAGAGCCCGGTGAGGACGACCCCTAGGTCGGTCTAAGTTGCGACCGCCCGGATTTGATCTAGGCCATAGCGCGCTAGAACCCCGTTTGTCATGTGTGTCGCCAAAATGGGTTCCATGAGGAACCTCTAGGTCGGTCTAAGTTGCGACCGCCCGGACCGACCTAGATCACCCTACTACCTCCTTCGCTCTAGCTTCCTCCTTGACCATTCCGTTACCCCTTTGACCCCGACCTAATCCTAGCCCGTTTTCCTTAGTGTTCTCCTTAGTCTTAGTCTAGCTTTCTCCCCTTCTATCATTCTCTAGTTTAGCTTAGCTCGTTGACCTAGTCAAGTACTTGGGCGAACTTGGTCTAGACGCCTCTTACCGTCCCCGTGGATTCGACCCGACTTACCCTAGCTACCCACTAGGTTAGTTGGTTATTTATTGTTGGTTGGGATTCCACGACAAATCCCACACCATCAAATTGGCGCCATTGCCGGGGACGGTGCTAGTTTAGACTTCGTTTTCCTAGTTACTTGACTTTGTCTTTGTGTTTGTGTTTTTCTTTTTCTCTTTGGTTACCTTGCTTCTTGTGTGTGTGGTTTATTTCTCTCTTGTCTAGTGCCCAAAAAGCACTAGACTTCTCACGTTTGTTCCTAGTCTACAGTTTATGCTTAGAGGTGGTGACTATCTTCTCCTTGCGATTAAGAGCCGCTTTAACGGACGGTTGCTAGGATGAGTGGTTTCCAACCGGGTATGGACTACGATTTTCGAGCAAGCATGGGGTTTGATCTAAACTCCACACACTCGGGAGCCGATATGAGCTACCCCTCTTCTTCCATGAACCAAGGGTATGACATGACGACCCCCTACCATAATCAAGCTTCTTGGGGTGATCAAGACTCTAGTGGGTATGAACCTCAAGGTTATGAAAATGGCTACCAACAAGTGAACGATTACCAATCCTACGATCATGGTGACTATTACTCGAGTTATCAATGTGAACCCACCATGTTCAATCAAGATTCACCTTATGGAAGCCAATACCATCAAGACCCACCATATTACCCTCCACCCCAACCACAATATGAACCCCATGACCCACAATACTACCAACCACACCAACCTTGCTACCAACAATATGATGCCCCACCCCTTGGGCATCATCAAGACACCATGTTTAATCAAGATTATCAAGATTATCATCAAGGTTATCATCAAGATTATCAAGATTATCATGGAGATTATCAAGACCCCAATGATCACCAATTGCCCGACATGGAGGAGATTCAATCGATGCTTCAAATGCAACAAGAAATGGCCATCCAAACGCAAAAGAATAATGAACTCTTGGCCGAATTCCTTAGGGATAGGGAGGAAACTAAAGCTAGATTGCATGCTTTAACGGCTCAAACCCTAATGCTCTTAACTCAATCCTCACAACTTGATGAGGGATGTTCATTTGGGGAAGGGGAACAACCCAATGACGAGGCCGTTAATGAATTCCCTATAAGGAGCAAGTTTTGCTTTGAAGAGCCTCAATCGTCTACCCAAAAAGAGACGAATGAGGAGATGACCCTCAGTGAAGACAACATTGGTGAGGAATTGGAGGAGGATAGTGAGTTGGATGGTTTGGTGGAGTTTGTGGAGTTGTTGGGTGAGATTGTTAGCCTCGAGTTGCCCTTGTGCGATAATGTGGATAAGCATCAAGAGCCCCTTACTAGTACACCAAGCGATGACTTGGAGGAGATTGAAACCGCCGGTAGAAGTTTCGATCCTATTCTCCAAGATGATATGAGGCCGAATGATGAAGATGGGGAACCACAACTTGAGGAAAGTGTGGGGGTGTGCAATGAGGAAGCAAGGCCAAAACCGTTTTTTGTGCCTCGTTTCTTGGAGATGAAGCTTGCTTGTGATTGGAGGCGATGCCTAGGGAGGGAGAGGCCGGTGAAGCTCATAGGATGGATAGACCCCGGATATGACACGAATGATGATTTTGGGTCTTGGAAATCCTACTTCTTGCCTCCACCTTGGAGGCCGTGGAGGTTGGCTAAGCTCGAGCACTTCTTGGGCCTCCACTATGATGTCGGTAGCGCGTTCGACTTGCTCCTCCATGCCCTTGAGGGCTATGGTTGAAGAAGAGTCCACCATCCTAGGTTTGACGGAGTTCCTAAAGAACCGTCATGTTGTATATTCCCCTCCTCTCTTCTTTAGAGTACTTGTGCTTGTATTTGTGTGTTCTATCTCTTGATTTTGTTAGTTTTGTGAGATTCTTGTAATTAATTTGGTATTTTGATGAGCGATTTGAGGGAGTGAATTTGATGTGTACTTTGAGTTTATTGTGATAGGTGAAGTGAAGGTGACTCCTAGAAAGGAGTGGTTATCGATAGAGCTTGGAATGTGAGTAAGAGAATCGGGTTTTGGGGTCATGGGAGTCATGATGACCCTTCCCGACCGGGAAGGGTGTGTCGTCCCGACCGGGATGGGGCCGTCCCGATCGGGATGAGGGTGCCAAAAACCGAGTCCACTGGAGTGTCATCCCGATCGGGAAGGAGGCTTCCCGACCGGGACGGGTATGTCATCCCGACCGGGACCACCCATCCCGACCGGGATGACCCCCTACTCCTTTTTGGTGCCTCTTCTTTGACATTTAAGCCCACCCAACCATTGTATACCCCCACACAACCTCCCTACCTTCCTTGCTAACATCATACCACCCACATACTCCATTTTCATATCCTCACTTCATCCTCTATCCACTTTAAACCGAGTTTCACATCAAATCCCACCCCCTCACACCATTGCTACCTCTACCTTGCGGTTCTATCAAGCTTGAAGCGGGATAGCAACGGCGACAACAAGCGAGTGCCTTTATTGATAATTGAGACGATGGAGAGAGTGAGTTGCTAACCGGTCGGTATGGCAACTATCCTTTCTTTTCCGTTTTTTATTGCTTGTTATCCCCTTGTTTCTCCCCTTCCCCTTTGTCATGGTGGCCTTCGAGGCCTTGGTTTTGGTTGCTCCCGACTCTCGATGATGTGACTACATCGAGAGTCATTTTCAAAATCCAAATTTTACAAGTTTTTCACCCCTTTTTGTCGGATTTAGTCGGATTTAGGCGGAATCCGGGCTAGGTGACTTGATTACACCTAGCCCTCCCCTCCCATTTCCTTTTATTTCCTTCTTTTTATTTTCTTCCCCCATCCATATCTTTTTCTTGTCTCGGCCCATGGTGACTTGATTACACCCCGGCCGGACGCCTTCTACCCTTTTCCCCACTTTTTGATTTTTAGCTTTATTTTCGTAGTTTCTTTTCTTTTGTGCTCCATGCACTACGGTCGAGCATGAGGACATGGCTCGACATAAGTGTGGGGGAGCGATATTCTAGCATAGTTAGTTTTATTTTCGTAGTTTTTCCAAAAAATCTTTAAAAACCCTAAAAATTTGAAATTTTTTCACAAAAATCAAAAAGATTTTCCTTTTGTGTCATTGTGTCGTATATTTGTTTTGTTGTGTGTTTTGCCCCCCTCTTTTCTTTATAGGTTGCCTAATCGCCATTAGCTTTGGAGAGCTTTCAAGACTTCCGGTATCATCTTTATCCCTTTTTCTTCTTTACCTCTTGCGGAGTTTGGAGGAGTTTTGTGATGAAGTGTGCTCGGGAGGAGCTTTGTAAAGATTGTGGTGGATTTGGAGACTTGTTTGATGATAGGGGTGGTGTTTGTGTTCTTTATGTGTTTGTTTTGTGTTGTTCTTGTTTTGTTGCTTTTGCTTCTTGTTTTCTTTTGTTTTTGTCGAGTCTTTGTTTTGTGTTTTGTTGTGTGTCTTGTGTGTAAATGGTTTTCGAAAACCCGGTTTAGAGGTTAGTGTGTGAGTGTATTTTTTCCCTTCCTAGTAGTGTAAATCGAGTCTTGGACTTTAATCTAGTAGAATGACCCTAAATCAATGATTTCGTTGTTCCTTTACCTTGAGTCCACCTAGCTTACTAGGGATTTACTTCGGGATTTGCATTTTGACCATTTTGACCACCCACGGTGTGAAAAGGCCTTGGTTACCGAGTCTCGTCCCCTAGGTGACCGTGTTTGGGATTGTTTAATTAGTCCAAGTTCTCCACTTTTTGTGGGTTTGAAGGGAAGGGCCCGTCCCGACTCACCCATTCCCCTACCTCCTACGCATAACCACAAATAAATTTGCAATTTGTTGAGTTCTCTCTTTCTTGTCATACAAAGAAATGCCAATAAGCCAAATCTTGCCAAAAAGGGCAAAGAAAAGAAAAAGAAAAGAAAATGAAAGAAAGAAAAGAATGAAGAAAAAGAAAAGGCACAAAAGCCAAAAAGAAAATAGAAAAGAAGAAAAAGAAATGGCATGGCAAAGCAAAACAAAAATGCAAAAGAAAAGAGAAAATGCCAAAAGAAAATCGTCTCACAAAAAGATTATATCCCCACAAAAATAAGCCTTTTTCCGACTTTTGCCGTGAAGAGCCTACCAAAGGACCGAGTCCCGAGGAAGGATGATAGCGGCATTAGTCGGTCTTCCCTCATTTTGCATATTTCCACCTTTTTACTTGGACTAGTTAGGCGGTTTCGGACACGGGACGACCCTCTTGGCTCACGCTAAAGGGGGCGGGGTCTCACCTTACAACAGTGTCGACTAACACCGTGGATCATCACTTCCCACTCCGCCGATCGTCCCGTAGTACGTTCTTAGAAGGTTAGGAGGAACCTGGGTAAGTTACCAACGTTTTTGTTGCTTTATCGTCATACTATTAGGGTTTAGTCCACCTCGGTTTGTATTGCTAGCTTGGGAACGTTGTCACTTACCTCGAGTCCTAAACCGGTGCTTCTTTCACCGCTTGTTCAAGGGAAGCGGTATTTGTTTTCTTTTGGGTGCAACCTTTTGTGTGTTTGTTTGTGTGTTTGTTGTTTATATGTTTTGTGTCCGGTTGCATCCACAGTTTTGTCGCAAGACCCGACTTGCCTTGCGGAGTGCATTTTTCCTCTAAGTGCACTCGCGTGAGTTGAAAGGGCGTAGGGTGCGCTAATACCCATTCGGCTAGTATAGTAGTTAGTATGTGCTTACTCGAGGGCGAGTAAGGGTTAAGTGTGGGGGAGTTGATAAGTGTGGTTTGTAGTGCCTATTGTGTAGGGTTTTGGTCCCGTTTTCCTTGTAGAATCGCTCCTTGGGAGCGGTTTAGGGACTTCTTATGCTTCCTTTAGTTCGTTTCAGGTTCCCGAGACCGATTTGGAAGAGTTGGAGCGGTTCCGACTCGATACACACACATTTTGGAGCCAACGAGATAAAGGAATGATGACTCGATGCTTTGGAATCGACCCCGAGACCTTGGGACCCAATCCCGAGCCTCCGAGACCCGATCCCGAATCCCGAGAATCGATAGGAAGTCCATGTGAAGCAAGGAGAGACCAAAAGGATCATATTGGAGGCCTACAAGACCCATCCCGACCGGGAAGGATGCCATCCCGACCGGGATGAGGTGCACAAAAGAGGATGCTCCTGTTTTGGGGCCGTCCCGACCGGGACCATCTCCTCCCGGCCGGGACCGACACCGTCCCGACCGGGACCACCTCCTCCCGGCCGGGAAGGGCACCTGGCAGCCGCGCTTCATTCTTCTCTTCTCCCTTCCATTTGTAACCCTATAAATACCCCCCCTCTTGTATTAAGGCACCATCCTATGTTATGTTCTTAAAACCCTAGACTACTTTAGGTTAGATTAGATTAGATTAGTGTAGATTAGTTGGTAATTAGTAGTTAATCTTAGTTTAATCTTGTATTATTGGATCTCTTGAAGAATCCATCCAAGATTGACAACCTTGGAGGAATTATTTGGGTTTTCTTCTATACAAGTGTTCATCTTTGCATCCTTCACTAGTTTGGTATAATCTTCTTCTCCTTTTACTCTTAATCCTTGTTTGTTCATCCAAGTTTTAATCTTTGTTCATTTTATTGTTCATATTTCATTGTTTTCACTAGTTTCATTATGGATGTTTTGTTGTTTGTGTTGGTTCATCTTGTTAGTGTTAGAATTAGTTTGATGATGTTAGAGTAGTGTTCTTGCTAGGGTTAGTAAGGTGATTAGGGTGTTAATTGGGTGATTAAGGGTTTGTTGGAGATGTGGATGGAAGATTTGGGTTTCCTCTTGGTTAATGCATATGACATGTTTGATGAATTGCTTGAATGACTAAGTAAGTTAGATTGCTTGTTTTTCTTGCCTTTCCCTTGTGGGTGTTAGTTGTTATGGGTTCGGTTCCCTCATTAAGTTGCGAGAGCCCGGTGAGGACGACCCCTAGGTCGGTCTAAGTTGCGACCGCCCGGATTTGATCTAGGCCATAGCGCGCTAGAACCCCGTTTGTCATGTGTGTCGCCAAAATGGGTTCCATGAGGAACCTCTAGGTCGGTCTAAGTTGCGACCGCCCGGACCGACCTAGATCACCCTACTACCTCCTTCGCTCTAGCTTCCTCCTTGACCATTCCGTTACCCCTTTGACCCCGACCTAATCCTAGCCCGTTTTCCTTAGTGTTCTCCTTAGTCTTAGTCTAGCTTTCTCCCCTTCTATCATTCTCTAGTTTAGCTTAGCTCGTTGACCTAGTCAAGTACTTGGGCGAACTTGGTCTAGACGCCTCTTACCGTCCCCGTGGATTCGACCCGACTTACCCTAGCTACCCACTAGGTTAGTTGGTTATTTATTGTTGGTTGGGATTCCACGACAAATCCCACACCATCAGATCGGATTAAATAATTACTCGGAAAAATTAAAACTAACATGATGGCAGCCTTAGTCGTGTCGTTACGGTCGCATAGACACTAATTAGAGTCAATTCTGACATCGGGACCCCAAGTTGGTCCCGAAACTCAAACTGAGTCAACACCGCGCCAAGCGAACCTCGGGATGAACACCCAAGGCCCACTAAACCCACGGCGCTAGGTCAAACCCGGGGTAAACTTCATCCCCAAGTAACATATCACGCTCCTCCCTCTCAGTTTTGGAAAGTATCAAAACCGAATCCTCAGAACTCCAACCGCCCCACCTGACGCGCCTGGGTCTCCCCACGCTCGGACCCAGGCGCCTGAGTCTTAGCACGCCCCAGCTCGGGCGCCCATATGGGCGACGAGGGCCGAAAACACCTATAAATACCCCCCTTCACGCCCTCATTTCGACACAACATTCAATCTTCTCTTCCCCCTCAAAAACTCTCGCTAAGGGCTCGCACTCTGACACCCGAGGCAAACGATTCACCCGATCGTAGTTCCGATAAAAAAAAGCGACATCGACGCTACTCATCACCTTCGAGCACTCCACTCGATACCGAGGTGCTTGTGATCGACTAGCTCAAAATTAGTACACAGATTCTGTCGGATTAGCCACAAAACCAGCAAATAGTAACGGAGCTCTGCCGGAATAGCCGCGGGAAGGTCAAACGGTAACAGAACTCTGCCGGGGTAACTAGTCAAGCTAGGAGGATCCGCCTGTCGAAGTCGTATCGTCACTAGGTTATCATCTAAACAAAACTTTCCATATTTGCACTTTCTATTATTATGCACTACGATAACACTAGGTGTGGGCGCTAGGCCCACAAGCATCTACTAAAATACGTAACGTCCCAACTTCAACCGCAAACACAAAAACACACTAAATAGACCCGAGTAATTCCGAGATCCGTTCTGAAAACTATCTACGCATCGAGTCCCGTTTAGTGTATACTCCGAGGGTGCAACTCCTCATTATGTGATTTACTTACATTCGCATTTACAGTTTTTCGTATGATTTATTGTTTTTATGACCTTATAATCGCATGCTAAATCACCTAATACGGAATTCAAAACATAAAATAACTAAAACTGAACAAAGTGATGGTCGGGTTGCGTATTAGTCCCAGTGCTCACCTTATTAGGTTCGACGCATCTCTACTAATGCCGAGCCGACGCATCTAAAGCAGAATACCGGGTAAGGTATACCACGAGAATGACTAATATCCGTATTATCGCGTTAAAACTGATTTGCTAATACATATAATACTAGTACTCTCTACGCTCCTACGTGCATCTTTTCATGGCCTGCCTGTCATGTGAAATTGCATGCAAAGAATGTAAACTCAACTACATTGACAAAACTTACTCGTCCTTAAACAACCGACGTAGCAAAAGGTATAAGGTTAAAACAACGGATGTTACAGTACTTCCACCGCAATAAAAGAACTAGGATATCAGCCCACCGATTGGTTAGTAGTGGCCGCTATAGTGGAGGCGAAATTGGGTGTTAGCATCAATCGGATGTTGGCTTCCCAATACGTACCCTCACCCCTTACTCAGAATCGACGGTTTTCGGATGTCCGAAACCATTGGCAATGAGAGTCATTCCAGGCATTGAGTGCTTAAGGGTACAAGTCTTTATCTTTAGGTCTGTGCCACTCAACTTTGAGCCGGTAAGGGATCAAAGTTGACTTGAACGGTTTCCGAGTCCCCATAATCGACTCGGTGGCGACTCCACAAATCGGCGACAACTTCGGTTCACTAAAATGGTCGCCTTACCAAACAAAACGGCCTTTAAATATTTACAAACACGTCTCGATCGATTCCCAAGCAAAAACACAGGTGTCCGCACCCGTCTAGTACAAGTACGGATCGTCGTCCAAATCGAGGTCCGACACTTCTCCCCGTATGCGAGATCGGACCGCCCCCCGGCAGGGAGGGGGCCGCGTGGGTGGCCGCCACCACACGATGAAAACCGGGTCGGTCCCGCACGATCACGCGCGGGGCGCCGAGCGGTGCGGACGGACGTCCACAGTTTGGCGACTTCGCTGGGGAATTGGAAACAAGTTTCCAGCGGTAGTGTAACTTGAACGAGGTCAGTGAAGCTCATTTCTTAGTTCCTAGTTGTGGTCACTACAGGTTTTGGCCCTAAAAAGCCCACCCTAACCGATATCAGGACCAATCGACCTTTTCGCGGTAAGATCTCTAGGGACACGCGGAGAGATCCTCGGTTGACGCTCCGGCCGCCTAACGCGTAACCCGCGGGATTAATAAGCGGATAGTCCAAATGGACGGTGTGACACTCATCTCCTTAGATCACTGTCAATACCTAAGTAAAGGCTATTCGTGGGCGGTAGCCTACCCTAACCCACCCGAGTCTGCATCCTGCATGAGTGTACGCATTCCTAGTTATGTGTAGCGTGTTTGAACAATACAACCCAAATAAAACATTAAAATCCAGATTCAACCACGCCAACATATTCAAACGCACCCAATTCCGTTTTCGAAAATACCTCGTCTTTTCAAAACGACTGTTTAAACATCAATACTCTGATCAAATCGTGATTTCTAAAAAAGAAAACACTTTTTTAGATGTCGTTACCATGGCAAAATTCACGCTCACTGCTTTCAAAAAAAAAAGTTTTTAGTGCCATCACCTTGGCCAAATTAAAATCTATTAACAACAATGATTACCGTTAATGCAACTGAAACTCCCAATTAATGGGGTTAAGGCTACCACGCGGTCACATTTTATTTCATTAAAAAAAAGACAACTTTTTACGCACATGTCGTTATCACAACCGAAGCTTCAATTAATGAAGTCAAGAAACTCAAAAAACGGTTACACTTTCAAAACATTTTTTTTTACAATGCACACCCCCACCGTCTAATGCTAGTTAGTACAGCCGACGAACGTGGGTCACTAATTTTTAGAAGTTCTTTTTCGAAAAGCGAGGAGCTTATAAGAAACATTATTCACCGCCTAAATCCCTCACTACGGATTTAGTCACACCTTTAAGGAGACCATTATCAGTCATCACACTCTGTCACGAGCGTCACGCACCCCGCGTGTATCGAACTAGCTAATTAATAGTAGTGTCGATAGAAGCATCACGTAATTATTTTCAAAAAAACGGTTCCCCGAAAGAACCACGCTCCTTTCAAACAAAAAACATATTTACATTTCGTCATCATTTCCGATGCGCACACATAGCAACGCACCTACACTCCACAAGCGATGTCGTCGCGCCATCGTTGCACTATTTCTATAAGCCGTCCTTTTCAAAACTTTTGCGAAACTGGTCGTTTTTGAAAGAAATATACATCCAAATTCTTTGATCCTGAGCCGGGATCACAATCAACTTCTTACGTCGTACAACTGTGTGCTTAACTGTCTAAGTTAGTTACTAAGATCATCTCTACTCAAGGTCTTAAATTTTTTGGGTCGTCTCACCTCGAGAAGTCCTCCTTAAACCTCACCACCGAGGTTTGTCTCAAATCTTCTCGTTACAGCGACAGAAAACTTCGTAGGCAATTCGCCGAATACACTAAGAGCCTAAAACACCTAAATCCCTAAGCCAATGACCACGCATGTGTACAAGTCAAGGGTCTCGTTTCAGCCACGAGCATTTCCCGAGTCCGTAAAGCGTTCAGGAACTCTTTCCTCATTAGCATTGCCTTTTCACAATCATGACGGGAAATTCAAGCGTAGACGCAAGCAACCACGGTGGGGATAACGCCGGGCAATCCGCAGACAACACCATAGGAGCTCTAGCCGACCTGATCCGGGACTTACAGGCCACTGTCATTACGGTAAACGTGTCCGTAAAAAGCATAGATTCCCGCTTAGGTCACCTAGACGACAAAGCCTCAGATGAACACCACACCCGAATCCTCAACGAAGCCCTTTTAAATTCCACCCCGCTAGGTGGGGCACTGATAAGTGTGGTTTGTAGTGCTTATTGCTTGTGTTTGGTCCCGGTTTCTCTTGTGGAATCGCTCTTTGGAGCGGTTTTCGAGGCTACTTATGCTTCTTCTAGTTTGTTTTAGGTTCCTAAGACCATTATTGGACAGATGAAACGATTCTAACTCGTTTCCGACACATTTGGAGCCAACGATGAGAAGCGACGATCACCCGGTGGCTTAGACTCGATCCCGAGCCCTTGGGACCCATTCCCGAGCACCAAGAATTGATGAGAAGCATAGGGAGAGCAAGTGGGGACCTATGAGACCATATTTGAAGCCTACAAGACCTATCCCGGTCGGGAACACATCCATCACGACCGGGATGAAGAGACAAGAACAACCGAGCTACTGGAGCTAGATCCCGGCCGGGATCACCACCTTCCCGGTCGGGATGACCCTCTTCCCGGCTGGGATGGGCCCAGAATGGGCTGTTTTCGCTTTCCTCGCTTCCCTTACCCGTGAAACCCTATATATACCCCCCTCTTGTATTGTTTAAGGACATATGCTTTACTTTTCATTACCCACTAAACCCTAGAATACTTTAGGTTAGATTAGATTAGATTAGTGTTGATTAGTCCTTAATTACTCCTTAATCTAGTTAGTTACTCTTGTATTAAGAGATCTCTTGAAGAATCCATTCAATCTTGACAACATTGGTGGAGGTTTTGGGTGTTCTTTCTATACAAGTTTTCATCTTTTCATCTCATTATTAGTTTGGTATAATCTTTCTCTACTCTTTTCCTTTAATCTTTGTTTATCATTCAAGTTTCAATCTTTATCATTTGTTTGTTGTTCTTGCTAGTTTCATCTTCATATTGAATGTTGTAGTTCTCATATTGATGTTTGCTCTTGTTTGTGTTAGTTTAAGTTTAGATATGTTTGAGTAGTTATCCCCTAGGGTTAGTAGGGGGATTGGGTGTGATTAGGGATGATTAGGGTGAGATGGGTGGTACTAGTTGTTGTTTTTGTTGTTTCCTTTTTGCCTTGCACTCCACATGTTCGATGAAATGCTTGTGAGACTCGAGATGATCAATCCCTGTTTTTCTTGCCTCTTCTCTTGTATGTGTTTGTTTGGTTGGTTGGTTTGGTTCCCTCATTAGTAGCGAGAGCGTGGTGAGGATGACCCCTAGGCCGTTTAAGTAGCGAGAGCCCGATCGTAATCTAGGCTACGAAAGCATGCTAGTAACCCCCGTTTCCTCCTTTTGATCTCCTTGACATCCATGAACCCGAATTAGCCCTAGTTTCTTCATATTGATTTATTTGCTTTCATTTATCATTAGTTACTTGTTTAGCTTAGTCATTAGTCAATCTTAGCCATCATCCTAGTTAGTTTCTCTCGAACCTAGTCTTAGACCGTAGCACACCTTAGTCCGACACCCCGTCCCTGTGGATCGACTCGACTTACCCTAGCTACCCAGTTAGGTTAGTTGGTTATTATTTGATCGGTGGGACCCACGGCAAACCCCTCCAGTCAAATTGGCGCCGTTGACGGGGACGGCGTAGTTTAGACTTTTGTGTGCGTAGTTTTAGACTTTGTTCTTGATTTTTGTGTTTTCTTCTCCTTGTGTATCTCCGTTCTACTTCTTGTGTGCTATTCTCTCATCCTAGTGCCTCTAAAGCACTAGGCTACTAACATTTGCTCAAGTGCTTCTAGTTCATCCAATGTATCAAAGCAACGTTATGACAATGTGTCATCCAAGCTACCATCAATCATCATGGGACAATCATTGGGCTAATTGCCAAGACCCACAAATTTACCAACCATACCAATCTCATCAACAATCTTATGAACCCCCTCCGTATGGTTACCATGAAAGTTGTCAAGGATCATTCCAAAATCCTAACAACTACCAAATACCCTCACATAACCCACAACCAAAAATCCCCAACTTTGAGACTTGTCAAATGATGATTCAAATGCAAAAGAGTCAACAAGAGATGATGATTCAATTGCATAAGAACCAACAAGAGATGATGATTCAAATGAAAAGGGATAAAGAGGACTTCAAGGCCCAGCCCAATTAGAGGTGCAAGATTCTCGAATCAATGCATTCATGGCTCGTTTCACGATGTTGGCCACTCGAGCTCCACAATTTGTTGAGGAAGGTTCATTTGGGCAAGAAGATTGGTTGTCTCCACAAAGAAATCAACCCGATCATGAAGCCACGAATGAAGAAGAGAGGGTCAATCAAGAGATCATTGTTGAGTGTTGCTTGTATGGTGAAGATATGGGAAGAATGGAGGAAGTTGAAGCATCAAGGGTCGACAATGAGGAGGGAATTGAACATGATTCTCAAGGTAACTCTTGGGGAGCCAATATTGGCTATCAAATTGGATTTGTATGATTTTCTTCGTGATGAACCAGATTTTGACAATCCAAAGCCAAGTGAAGACAAGACTCTTCTAGGCCAACTTGACAAGGTGAGTGAGAAGGAAGGAAACACTTGGGAGGAAGAGATAGATGCCTTAGAACTTGCCTTGAATGGGAAATTGGAGGAGCCGATTAGGGGATTCGGAGATGCTATGCTAGACCAAACCGTCAAAGAAATTGAGGCCGCCATCAAAGGCCTTGAGTTTCTTCATGGTGGGAATTCTAGTAAGAATGACAATGAGGTCTCCCCTAAAGCCTCCAATGAAAAAAACTTGATGTCTTCACCTCCTTTACCGCACTTGATTTCGAGTCCCTTATCTTGTGAGACGGTTGATGAAGAGGATCCTTGTCGGACGGTGGAAAAGAGTGCTACTCTTGACCCCTTAGAAGAAGCAACACCCTTAGGGTGTGATCTCCCAAATCACAACGCCAAGCATGACTTTAGGCCACAATACCTACCGGATGGGCATAAGAGTCGTTGCTATGATGGTTCGGAAGACCCGAAAGATCACAAGAAACCCGAGCGTAATGGATTAGATGATTGCTTCTCGACTCCGACTTGGAAACTCTTGTTGATGGCTAGGATCGGCCACATGAGCTTTAACGAAGATGTTGCTAGAGCATTTGACTTACTACTCCGAGCTCTTGATGGCTATGGAGGCGTAGATGGTGAGAGTATCTTATTGTAAATATCTTGTCCTTTTCTTTTTAGCTTTTGTCTTTGTATATGATTGATTGGATAGTTTGGTTTCTAGGATTTGTTAGTTTTTTGTGGAATTCTTGTAATTTGGAATTTTCTTGAGCGATGTGAGGGAGGGATCTTTAATGTGTTCATTGAGCTTACTTGATAGGTTTGAAGTGAAGATGATGAACTAGAGAGGGGTATTGATGATAGAAGCTTAAAGGCTTGGTGGAGGAAGTCGGTTTTTGAGCTAGGTACAAGCTTTTGGGAATGGGATTTTGGATCCCGAGGTATTACTTGTCTTTTGGGTGGAACTAGTATTGAATGAAGGCATTAGGGCTCAAGATGGAGGCCATCTCGGCCGAGAAGCATGCCATCTCGGTCGGGATGAGTTGTGCTGAAAAATGGGGTCCCTAACGTACCATCCCAACCGGGATCAAGGTCCTCCCGCCCGGGATGGTGCCTTCCCGCCCGGGATGAGCTCATTCTCGCCCGGGATAGGCTACAGCATCCCCCTTCGACTTCTTTCCTTCATTTAAGCACCACCCAACCACTTTATACCCCCACCAACCTCCCTACTAACCTTTGTCGCTATCATTTCACCCTTACACTTCAATTATATACCTTCATCTCATCTTCTAAACCCTTTACACCGAGTTTTCCCAAAATCCCAACCTCATTACACCTATGCAAGCCCGATACTTGAGACTACATTGAGGAAGAGGAATAATGATAATGAAGACTAGCAAGGTGCCGATAACGATCATTGAGACGATGGAGTTGATTGAGTTGCTAACCGTTTGGTAAGGCGACTCTCCTTCTTTTCCGTCTTTTGTTGCTTAGTCTTCCTTTGTTTGTTCCCCTTCCCTTTATCATTTTCGTGTCGTGGTGGCCCTCGAGGCCCATGTGGTAATTGCTCCCGATTCTCGATGACGTGTGTAACATCCCTGATTTTATAAATTACGTTAAACTAAAATTTTGTTCGTATATCTATTTTTGTTTACGTTTTAACTCATAATCCTTAAAATTATTATAAAATGAACTTGTCGTTTAATCGTTTCAAACTCATAAAATTCTGTTTGACTTGGAAATTCTTCTTATATTTAAAACATATTTTTATTTCTGTTTCGATTCATTTTATACATTTAATTTAATTCTTATCGAAAGTCTATTTCGACAATTTGAATTCAAAATTCTTTTTATTTATATATTTTAAGGTCGAAACTCATTTATTTCAAGTTTCGTCAAAATATTTATTTTCTTTACTCGAGAAATCAATTTAATTCACTTTATCAAAAATTTATTATTTATCGGGAAATACTATTTGATCGTTTAATTATTTATTTCTATAAGCTTTGTTTTCGTCTCGAATAGTCTATTTACTCATTTTATTTGGCGGTCCGATTATTTATTAATTTTGTTAACTCGTTTTACCCCGATTCGTAGGTCAGTCAATTTATCGTTACTGAATTCGTTTAATTCATTTTTTTCCCGTACCGATTTATTTATTTAATCCCTTCAACATTCAGCCCTCTTGTCTGTCTATCTTTCACGTGTGCAGCCCCCATTCCCATATTGATTCCACCGTCCACTCTCATCCAACCCAATTACACTAACAACCTCTTCATTTATCCCCACCGCTTCACCCTATTTGTTCATCCCTTTGTCCATTTCATCTCCCCTTCCTTTTTATTTATTTATTCCCGCTTTACCAGCCTCCATCAGGGATATGATCGGCTTATCTCCGTCTTCTTCTTTGTTTTACTCCGGAAAACATCCTGTTTTGTCTCTGTTTCGATCCGCGGCCTCCGTTTCCTCTGTTCCTTCTTCTTTCAGTCGTTGTCTGCTGCTGCTGCGTACTATTACGAACTGCTGCTGTTTGTGTTGATTTTTGCTGCTGTTAGTGTATCCCGATTGCTGTCCATTGTTTTTCTACATTTTCTTCTCCTTCTTCTTCTTCTTCCCTGATCTGTTGTTGTCGCTGTTGCTGCTGTCTGCCGTTTCTGCGTCCGTCTGCTGCTGCGTTCGTCTGCTGACGTTGCCGCTGCTCGTTCCGTTGTAGGTAACGACACTTAATTCTTTTCTCTTGCTCTGATTTCGTTTCCTCCTCCTCTTCTACGCTGCTGCTATTGCTGTTCTGTTGTGCGTTATTGTGCTCCGTCCGCTGATGTTTCTGTTCTGCTGTTATTGTTGCTATTGCTATCGATTTTGGTTGTCGCTGCTGCTTGATGCCCCACCGATGTTCATTCGTCACTGCTGCTGCTCGTTACTGTTACTGTTGCTATTCTTATCGTGTCATCATCGTTGTTTGTTTTCGATGTTCGATATCGTTCGTTCCTCTATCCCTCTTCTTATTATTTTCTTCTTTTCTTCTTCTTACACTATTTTGTTGCTGCGGTTGCTGATCGGTGCTGTTGTTACTGTCGTGGTTGCTGCTGTTTTGCTCGGTTCCGATATCCATTGCGATGTGGTCATGTGTTTCGTGGCTTTTGTTTGCATTTGTGTTGATGGTGCCTGTTTTACGTTCTTCTTCTCCTTCCATTATCATTTTTTTTGCCACCCTATCATCGGTCTCAATATCGTTCTCTGTTTCGGATCCTTTTATGCCTAGTTTTGATATAGATCTCTTCTTCCTCTCTTTTTTCCCTTGTCACGTTTCCGTGTCATCTCTAGTTTTTCCAACTTTCTCTTATCCCGACTCCTTTTTTTTCCGTGTCTACGTGTTTCGGAGCCGTTAGAGCCTCAAGCTTCTGGTGGAACAAGGGTCAGAAGGATCAAGCTTGGTCGGGTAGATGGAAGGACAAGTACGTGATCGATTCGCCGGTGACCTAAGGTAACTTTAGGATGTTACTCGATTCTATATCGTATGTTTGAGTAGTAGTATGTAGTAAATATTTTAACTTCGGTTTTCTAATTTTAGCTATTTATTATTGCTAATATTATTAATTTTTTTCAAATCGTATGCTTTATAAATATTTTACAGTTTTCGATATCGTTCTATAAATTGTTAGTAATTTAACTATTTACGATCGTTATAATATTTTGTTGGTTATCGTGACACTAGTAACTAAATAATGTTGATTTCACATTTCGTCATATTTCCTTAATTTATAATTTTCACTTAAAAATCGTATTTTTATATTTTAATTGAAATTTGTATACTTGTTAATAAATTAATTTTCGTTTTACGATTTATTCTAATAAACGAGAAAATAGTCGATTTTGTTTTAAATATATTTTTAGTCTAGACTATTTTCACTAATAATTTCCTATTTGTTTCCGATTGATTATTTTTATTAAAATTTGTATTATTTATAAATCAAAGCTATTTCTTAAAAATAATTTGAAACCTTTGTAAAATTCATTTCATTTATAAAACTCGTGGACTCAATTAAATTTTGATATCGTTTTTCTTAAAACGTCACTTTTCTAAAATTTATAGTTTTAACTCGCTTTTCTAATCTTTTATAAAGTACTATACTTTGACTTATTATATTTTATTTATATTTGAGTAACGAATTTAGTAATATATTAAAGTTACGATAACGACGATAATAATAAAGTGTTATTTTTGTTAGAAATGCTATTTTTAATACATTTCACTTATTTTAATAAATTACGTATTTTCTATAAAACTTTCTATTTTAAGTAAGTTTCTAAAATTAGTAAGTTTCCATTTATAGAAAGTTTCCCTTTTTATATAAATGTATATTCCTTTATCCTCATATAATTTATAATGATTATATCTTTTGTATGTATCGATAATGGCTTGTTTTGGAGTAATGGAATAAGGAAAAGTGTGGGTTTAGAGTAAATAATATACTCTGGGATGTATGTTTTGCCATCAACTATAAAGTTGGTGTGTCTATGTTGAGACACATTGGTCGTTGAACTGAGCATGGTTTGTGTTCAGGAGTGTGTATGTTTACCTTAAACTTAGATATCGCATCGTGTAAGTCGCGTCGGGTTGAACTGGATATGGTTTGTATCCAGGAGGGGTGTGCACTACTTAAACCAGGACCTCGCTGCACGCAGTCCTGTTATGGTTGAGTTGCCTAGTTAGAGACCGAAGTCTGATTTGTTTTGACTAAGTTCTCAAAGCTAGTTTAGTATTGTCTTAGTGAAAGTCTAGATTCTGCATTAATCCTATCCATAACGGCATTTTTGAATATTATTATTATCGATTGGTTTGATTTGCAGGTTGACAAATGTTTTAAGTTTCCTCCGACAACTTATTTTATTATATAGTTTTTAATTTTTTCTCATTTTAAGTATTTTGATATAATATTACTATTATTTTTCCATATGATATAATTTGGCTGGGAGAACGTCTGAGTTACTCCCCACTGACGTGGTTGTTATGTTTATAAAATGACAGGTATTTGTTGATGGGTTTTGGGTTTGAGCTAGCGAGTAGCGTGGATCCTACTCTTTCTTTATTCATGTAATTTATGGATTTGTATAACCTGTTTGGTGAATTTTCTTTTAGCTCTTTTGTAAAAAGAGGTCTTTGTATTGACTTACCATTTCTTTTAATAAGATATAGTTTGTCAGTGTGTTTTAATCCCAACTCTACAGTGTTTCCGCCACTGTATTGCGTTAGATTTTCTAGGGGATTACAACGTGACTACATCGAGAGTCCTTTGAAAAATTCAAACTTACAAGTCTTTCCACCTTTTCTTTATTTTCATTTTCTTTTGGTAGGATTTAGTCGGATTCGGGCGGAATCCGAGCTAGGTGACTTGATTAAACCTAGCCCTCCCCTCCCATTTTCTTTTATTTTCTTCTATTTATTTCTTCCCCCATCCATATCTTTTCTTGTCTCGGCCCTTCGTGACTTGACTACACCCTGGCCGGACACACGCTACCCTTTCTTCACTTTTATTTTTGTTTTTTTAGATTTATTTTCCCTTTTTCCCTTCTTTTTAGTGTCTCCACACACTACCGATCGAGCATAAGAACATTGCTCGGTTTAAGTGTGGGGGAGCGATATATTAGTCTAGTTTAGCTTCATTTTCGTAGTTTTTTTCGAAAAAATCTTAAAAATCCTTAAAAAATTTGAAAAAATTTCATAAAAACCAAAAAGATTTTCCTTTGTGTCTTTTTCTTTTGAGTCGTTGTGTCGTGTTTTTGTGCTTTGCGTGTGTGTTTTCCCCCCTATTTCCTTGTAGGTCGCTTGATCACCGTTAACTTTGGAGGGCTTTCAAGACATCCGGTAACATCATTTTGTCCCTTTCCTTCTTTGTCTCTCGTGAAGTTTGGAGGAGATTTGTGATGGTGTATGCTCGGGTGGAGCTTTTTGAAGTTTTTGGTTGATGTGGTGGCTCGTTTGGATATTTCGGGGTGGTGATTGTTTATTTTGTGTGTTTGTTTGTTTTGTTGTGTTTTGTTTTGTTTGTCTCTTTTCCTTTCATTTTTGTTGTGTCTTTGTTTTGTCTTGTTTAGTTGTGTCTTGTGTAATAAAAGGTTTTCGAAAACCCAGTTTTGAGGCTAGTGCGCGAGTGTTTACTTTCCCTTTCTATTGATGTGAATCGAGTCTTGGACTTTAGTCTAGTAGAATGACTTTAAATCAATGATTTTGTTGTTTTCTTACCTTGAGTCCACCTAGTCTACTAGGGATTTACTACGGGATTTGCATTTTTGACCATTTTGACCACCCACGGAGTGAAAAGGCCTTGGTTGCCGAGTCCCGTCCCTTAGGTGACCGTGTTCGAGATCGTTTGATTAGTCCGTGTTTCCCCCTTTTTGTGGGTTTGAAGGGAAGGACGCTCCCCGACTCACCCATTTCCCTACCTCCAACACATTTTCCACAAATAAGTTGCAAATTGTCGAACTTCTTACTTGATTGCGATGAATGCCTACAAAACAAAAATCTAGCCAAAAGGGCAAACCAAGAAAAAAGAAAGAAAAAGAAGGAAAAAAAAAAGAAAGAAAAGAAAAAAAGAAAAAGAAAAGGCACAACAAATTAAAAACAAAATACAAAAGAAGAAAAAGAAATGGCATAGCAACTCAAAAGCAAAATACAAAAGAAAAATGCCAAAGAAAATCGTTTCACAAAAAAATCTTACCCCCTCATAAATAAGCCTTTTACTGACTATTACCGTGAAGAGCCTATCAAAGGACCGAGTCCCTAGGAAGGATGATAGCGGTAAATAGTCGGTCTTCCCTCATTTTGCAACCATTATCCACTTTTTTTTACTTGGACTAGTTGGGCGATTTTGAGCATGGGACGACCCTCTTGGCTCATCGCTAAAGGAGACGGGGCTTCACTTTACCTACTGATGTGAGTTGATATGAACTTTGAAACAAGAATATGAAGTAGTATTAGTATTCTGAAATGGAACGTGAATGAGTAACCAAAACAGAAAGAAAGGATAGTTTTAAAGAAGGATAAACCGTAACCAAGGATAGTATGCTAGGTGAAGTAGACCTATACTTCAACAAAGCGGTTTGCTAGATCAAACACTCGATTGAAATAGCGAGTTTAGAGCTTGTAACGCGACTCACTCTAGACTTTGTCTTGTAAACTACAAGGACGAAACAGAAAGCTCAGCTTTACTCAAGTTTTAATATGCAGATGTCTTATTCATTCAAAATGGCCGACTATATATAGCCTACACAAGACCCTTAAACCGGCTGGTTTAGGGTGACAAAAACAAAGTTACCCTTATGTGAACAAGGAGCTAATTACAAAGTTGGGAGCTAATAACAAAGTAATGTAAAACCGGAGCTAAAAACAAAGCTAAGTGAAGAGTAATCAGCCGGTGCACACCATGTGAACATGGAGCTAAAACCAAAGCTTGTTGATGTGCACACTATATGAACATGGTCATGGTGTGAACCCAAGTTAATGTCTTCAATTTTCCTTGACTTCTTTGCTCCTTTATTCAGCTCCTATACGAGCTAACTTAACACTTGGAGGAGGCACACTACTAGGCTGGTAGGAGGTGCTAATGTGGCTTGACTAGAGCTAATAGGAGCTAGTGCTACTTCATTGAACTCTTTAGCCTCTTCATTCGGATCATCTCCTCCCCCTTGAAAGGGAATTGCCCTCAATTCTGAAATGCCATCATCATCAAGATAAGGAGAAAGGTCTCCCACATTGAACGTGGCATGAACTCCATAATCATCCGGTAATTCCACTTTGTAAGCATTGTCGTTTACCTTTGATATGATCTTATAAGGACCTTCAGCTCGTGGCATTAACTTATTCTTTCTTTTGCTTGGAAACCTCTCCTTTCTCAAGTGAACCCAAACTAAGTCACCCTCTTGAAAAAGTCTTGGCTTCCTGTTCTTGTTGGACCTTCTTTTGTATGATTCATTAACCTCCTTGATCCTTTCTTGAATTTGCTCGTGGAGTTTGATCATAGCTTTTAGTTTGGACTCTGCATCCTTGTGAACTAACTCATCTTTAGGTAGAGGAATCAGGTCCAAAGGCATGTAAGGATTGATCCCATATACGGCCTCAAAAGGGGAATGAGAAGTAGCATAAGTAGGAGAGCGATTGTAGGCAAATTCAGCATGGGCAAGCTTGATATCCCAATCCTTTTGAGTCTTACTTACAAGGCCTCTTAATAACGTCCCCAAAGTGCGATTAGTCACCTCGTTTTGTCCATCTGTTTGTGGATGATGAGAAGTGCTAAACAAGAGCTTGGTTCCCACCTTCCTCCATAATGTGTTCCAAAAGTAACTAAGGAACTTTGAATCACGATCAGAGACAATGGACTTGGGTATTCCATGGAGACGCACCACCTCCTTGAAGTATAAGTCAGCAACATTGCTAGCATCATCTGTTTTGTGGCAAGCAATGAAGTGAGCCATCTTTGAAAACCAATCTACCACCACCTTGATAGCATCTTTTCCTCTAGCGGTTCTTGGTAAGGCTACAATGAAATCCATGGATACATCTTCCCATGGTCTATTAGGAGTGGGCAAGGGTGTGTAAACTCCGGGTTTGAAAGAACTTTTGGCAAATTGGCAAGTCACACACTTGCTCACCACATGCTGGACACTCCCTTGCATCTTTGGCCAAAAGAAGTGCTCCTTTAAGACCTCCAAAGTTCTTGTAATGCCAAAATGACCCGCTAATCCTCCTCCATGAGCTTCTCTAACCAGCAGCTCTCTAATGGGATGCTTGGGCACACACATGCGGTTTCCTTTGAAAAGAAATCCTTCCTGCAAAACAAACTCATCAAAGGCTCCCTCCTTGCATTTGGTGAAAGTTTCACCAAAGTCAGCATAATTGTTGTAGTAGTCTTTTAGAGTTTCAAATCCGAGCAACCTCACATCCAAAGTAGATAGTAAAGTGTAGCGGCGGGATAGTGCATCAGCTACTACGTTACTTTTTCCATCCTTGTACTTTGAAGAGAAATGAAAGGATTGCAAGAACTCCACCCATTTGGCATGCCTTGGACTTAACTTTTGTTGGCCATTGATGTACTTTAGGGACTCATGATCTGAATGGAGAATAAAATGGTTAGTACGAAGGTAATGACTCCAATGATCAAGAGCTCTTACTATGGCATAGAACTCCTTGTCGTAGGTGCAATAGTTCAGCCTTGCTCCATTGAGTTTCTCTGAGAAATAGGCAATGGGGCGCTTATTTTGTACAAGAACAACACCAATTCCTACTCCACTAGCGTCACATTCCACCTCAAATTCCACCTCAAATGGCTGAGAGAAATCAGGAAGGGCTAAGATAGGAGCGGAGCACAACTTCTATTTGATGGCTTCAAAGGCTTCTTGGGCAGCTTTGGACCAAACAAATGCGCCTTTCTTCAAGCATTCGGTGATAGGGCTTGTGATAGTGCTAAAGTCCTTGATGAATCTCCTGTAAAAAGAAGCCAAACCATGAAATGACCTTACTTCTGTAATGGTGGAAGGGATTGGCCAAGTACGTATGGATTCCACTTTGGTTTGATCAACTGACACTCCTTCTTTGGACACTACGTAGCCAAGGAACACTACGCTTTCCACAAAGAAGGCACACTTCTCCTTCTTCCCAAAGAGCTGTTGTTTGCGAAGTGTTGTGAATAGTAGTCTTAAATGCTCCATATGTTCTTCCAAAGACCTGCTATACACAAGGATATCATCCAAGTAAACCACAATAAAGCGACCTAAGTAGGCCTTAAGTACCTCGTTCATTAAGCTCATGAACGTGCTTGGAGCGTTGGTAAGACCAAATGGCATGACCGTCCACTCATAGAGTCCATGCTTGGTTTTGAAAGCGGTCTTCCATTCATCCCCTTCCCTCATTCTGATTTGATGGTACCCACTTCTTAGATCAATTTTGGAAAAGACCACTGCCCCATGAAGCTCATCTAACATATCATCCAACCTTGGAATAGGAAACCTATACTTGATGGTGATGTTGTTAACGGCTCTACTATCTACACACATTCTCCAAGTTCCATCCTTCTTAGGTACTAAAAGGACTGGAACAGCACAAGGACTAAGGCTCTCCCGTACATACCCTCGACTCATCAACTCATCTATTTGTCTTTGTAATTCCTTAGTTTCCTCCGGATTACACCTATATGCTGCCTTATTGGGTAAGGTTGATCCTGGAATGAGGTCGATTTGGTGTTCTATACCTCTAATAGGTGGTAAACCAACGGGTAATTCCTCGGGGAAGACATCCTTAAACTCGTGTAACAACTCCTCAAATGGCTCTCCTCCAAGCCCATTCTCAACTTCTACGGGTTTTTCTTTAGCCATCATGACAAAGACACGCTCCCCCCCTTGTAAAGCTTGTTCTACTTCGCTTTCACTCGCAAAGATGGTGAGGTTAGGTTTCTTGGTTTTGTTGGAGGTCATAGCTCTAACAGCTTGGGGAGTCATAGGTTTTAGATTGATTTTCTTTCCCTTATCCCTCAATTCGTATTCATTCTTTCTACCATGGTGTACCACATCCCTATCAAACTGCCAAGGACGCCCCAAAAGTATATGACAAGCATCCATAGGGATAACATCACAAAGAACCTCATCGACATAAGACCCCATAGTTAAGCCTACTCTTACTTGTTTTGTGACCTTTATTTTGTTTTCATTATCTAACCAATGTAATGCATACGGTCTAGGGTGATTAGTAGTGGTTAGACCTAACTTAGCTACCATTTCAGTAGAGGCAACATTCGTACAACTACCTCCATCAATAATCAGACTACACCATTTGGTATTAACTAGACATTTTGTGTGAAAGAGTTGGTCTCTTTGTTCGGTGTTGTGTGGGATGGGGTTAGCATGAAGTGTACGTAGTACTAAAACATTACCATACGTTGGGAGCTCATAGTCTTTTCCTTCTTCCTTCTTTTCTCCCAAGTAGACTTCCGGACCAGATGCGTCATAGGAATTAGAAATGATGCTTGAGTCTTCAAAGCTCACAACTCCTGCCATGCTTACGTCTAAATGGATGACCAAAGCTCTGATACCACTAATGATGTGAGTTGATATGAACTTTGAAACAAGAATATGAAGTAGTATTAGTATTCTGAAATGGAACGTGAATGAGTAACCAAAACAGAAAGAAAGGATAGTTTTAAGGAAGGATAAACCGTAACCAAGGATAGTATGCTAGGTGAAGTAGACCTATACTTCAACAAAGCGGTTTGCTAGATCAAACACTCGATTGAAATAGCGAGTTTAGAGCTTGTAACGCGACTCACTCTAGACTTTGTCTTGTAAACTACAAGGACGAAACAGAAAGCTCAGCTTTACTCAAGTTTTAATATGCAAATTGGATGTCTTATTCATTCAAAATGGCCGGCTATATATAGCCTACACAAGACCCTTAAACCGGCTGGTTTAGGGTGACAAAAACAAAGTTACCCTTATGTGAACAAGGAGCTAATTACAAAGTTGGGAGCTAATAACAAAGTAATGTAAAACCGGAGCTAAAAACAAAGCTAAGTGAAGAGTAATCAGCCGGTGCACACCATGTGAACATGGAGCCAAAACCAAAGCTTGCTGATGTGCACACTATATGAACATGGTCATGGTGTGAACCCAAGTTAATGTCTTCAATTTTCCTTGACTTCTTTGCTCCTTTATTCAGCTCCTATACGAGCTAACTTAACACTTGGAGGAGGCACACTACTAGGCTGGTAGGAGGTGCTAATGTGGCTTGACTAGAGCTAATAGGAGCTAGTGCTACTTCATTGAACTCTTTAGCCTCTTCATTCGGATCACCTACAGTGTCGACTAACTCCGTGGTTCATCCTTTTTCCATCCCGCCTATCATCCCGTGGTACGTTCTTAGAAGGTTAGGAGGAACCTAGGTAAGTTACCAACGTTTTTATTGCTTTGTCGTCATACTATTAGGGTTTTGTCCATGTCGATTTGTGTTATTAGCATGGGAACGTTGTCACTTGCCTTGAGTCCTTAACCGATGTCTTTTTCACCGCTTTGTGGAGGGAAGTGGTATTTTTTTCTTTTTGGATGCAACCAATTGTTTGTTTGTTTATGTGTTTGTTTGTTTGTGTGTTTTCGTGTTCGGTTGTATCCACAGTTTGGTCGCAAGACCTCACTTGCCTTGCGGAGAGCAGTTTTCCTCTAAGTGTTCTCGCGTGAGTTGAAAGAACGTAGTGTACGCTAATACCCGCTCGGCTAGTATTTTTGTTTTTATTAGTTTAGTAGTTAGTTCGTGCTTACTCGAGGGCGAGTAAGGGTTAAGTGTGGGGGAGTTGATAAGTGTGTTTTGTAGTGCTTATTCCTTGTGTTTGGTCCCGGTTTTTCTTGTGGACTCGCTCTTTGGAGCGGTTTTCGAGGCTACTTACGCTTCTTCTAGTTTGTTTTAGGTTCCTAAGACCATTATTGGAGAGGTGAAACAATTCCAACTCGTTTCCGACACATTTGGAGCCAACGATGAGAAGCGACGATCACCCGGTGGCTTAGACTCGATCCCGAGCCCTTAGGACCCATTCCCGATCCCTCAGGACCCATTCCCGAGCATTGAGAATCGATGAGAAGCCTAGGGAGAGCAAGTGGGGACCTATGAGACCATATTTGAAGCCTACAAGACCCATCCCGGTCGGGAATACATCCACCACGACCGGGATGAAGAGACAAGAACAACCGAGCTACTGGAGCTAGATCCCGTCCGGGATCACCACCTTCCCGGTCGGGACCACCCCTTCTCGGTCGGGATGACCCTCTTCCCGGCCGGGATAGGCCTAGAACGGGCTGTTTTTGCTTTCCTCGCTTTCCTTACCCGTGAAACCCTATATATACCCCCCCTCTTGTATTGTTTAAGGACATATGCTTTACTTTTCATTACCCACTAAACCCTAGAATACTTTAGGTTAGATTAGATTAGATTAGTGTAGATTAGTCCTTAATTACTCCTTAATCTAGTTAGTTACTCTTGTATTAAGAGATCTCTTGAAGAATCCATTCAATCTTGACAACATTGGTGGAGGTTTTGGGTGTTCTTTCTATACAAGTTTTCATCTTTTCATCTCATTATTAGTTTGGTATAATCTTTCTGTACTCTTTTCCTTTAATCTTTGTTTATCATTCAAGTTGAGGGGTTTATCTTTCTATTAGTTTGTTTATCTTTCTTTCTCTACTCCGACACCCCGTCCCTGTGAATCGACTCGACTTATCCAAGCTGAGGGGTTTGCCGTGGGTCCCACCGATCAAATAATAACCAACTAACATAACTGGGTAGCTAGGGTAAGTCGAGTCGATCCACAGGGACGGGGTGTCGGACTAAGGTGTGCTACGGTCTAAGACTAGGTTCGAGAGAAACTAACTAGGATGATGGCTAAGATTGACTAATGACTAAGCTAAACAAGTAACTAATGATAAATGAAAGCAAATAAATCAATAAGAAGAAACTAGGGCTAATTCGGGTTCATGGATGTCAAGGAGATCAAAAGGAGGAAACGGGGGTTACTAGCATGCTTTCGTAGCCTAGGTTACAATCGGGCTCTCGCTACTTAAACGGCCTAGGGGTCGTCCTCACCACGCTCTCGCTACTAATGAGGGAACCAAACCAACCAACCAAACACACACATACAAGAGAAGAGGCAATAAAAACAAGGATTGATCATCTCGAGTCTCACAAGCATTTCATCGAACATGTGGAGTGCAAGGCAAAAAGGAAACAGCAAAAACAACAACTAGTACCACCCATCTCACCCTAATCATCCCTAATCACACCCAATCCCCCTACTAACCCTAGGGGATAACTACTCAAACATATCTAAACTTAAACTAACACAAACAAGAGCAAACATCAATATGAGAATTACAACATTCAATATGAAGATGAAACTAGCAAGAACAACAAGCAAATGATAAAGATTGAAACTTGAATGATAAACAAAGATTAAAGGAAAAGAATAGAGAAAGATTATACCAAACTAATAATGAGATGAAAAGATGAAAACTTGTATAGAAAGAACACCCAAAACCTCCACCAATGTTGTCAAGATTGAATGGATTCTTCAAGAGATCTCTTAATACAAGAGTAACTAACTAGATTAAGGAGTAATTAAGGACTAATCTACACTAATCTAATCTAATCTAACCTAAAGTAGTCTAGGGTTTAGTGGGTAATGAAAAGTAAAGCATATGTTCTTAAACAATACAAGAGGGGGGGTATATATAGGATTTCACGGGTAAGGGAAGCGAGGAAAGCAAAAACAGCCTGTTCTGGGCCCATTCTGGCCGGGAAGGGACCCATCCCAGTCGGGAAGCTCATCATCCCGGCCGGGAAGGCCCTCCAGAAGCGCAGCTTTCTTTGTCTCTTCATCCCAGTCGTGATGGATGTGTTCCCGACCGGGATGGGTCTTGTAGGCTTCAAATATGGTCTCATAGGTCCTCACTTGCTCTCCCTAGGCTTCTCAGCGATCCTCGGTGCTCGGGAATGGGTCTCGAGAGCTCGGGAATGGGTCCCAAGGGCTCGGGATCGAGTCTAAGCCACCGGGTGATCGTCGCTTCTCCTCGTTGGCTCCAAATGTGTTGGAAACGAGTTGGAATCGTTTCATCTCTCCAATAATGGTTCTAGGAAACTAAAACAAGCTAGAATAAGCGTAAGTAGCCTCCAAAACCGCTCCAAAGAGCGATTCCACAAGAGAAACAGGGACCAAACACAACAAATAAGCACTACAAACCACTCTTATCAAGCACCCGCTGGTCTCATCCAAAGCGATCCTGTTACCCCACCTCAGGACGACACCCTCCTATCCGCTATGAACCGCATGGACTTCCTCGAAAACCAAATGCGCCTAAACCAGGAAAACAACGTCCACCTCGAAATCATAGGAGGTTCAAAATGGTGAACGACCAGTTACCTGAGAACTTCTCCCTAGCCGACATACCCAAGTTCAAAGGAACTGAGGACCCCCTCAACCACATTCGGGCCTTTAAGGATTACATGGCCATTAAAGGGGTCAAGCTTAGCCTCTTCACTAGGATATTCCCCTCGTCCCTAGGAGACACACCACGGTCGTGGTTTTATTCCCTTGACCCCAAGAAGGTGTCCACCTGGGATAATATCTCCGTAGAGTTCGCAAAACAATACGCGGATAACGCCGAAACACAAGTCACCATTAGAAGCCTCGAGGTCCTTTCCCAGAATGAGAAGGAAGGCTTCTCAGAGTTCCTGACCAGATGGAGGAGGGTCAGTACCCAACTAATAAACCACCCGGACAAAGCCACTTTGGTAGAAAAATTCATCAATAACCTTAGTCCAGCCTATGCCTCCCATCTTAGGTACCAAAACATCCACACCTTTAAGGAGCTATCCACCTCAGGAATTGATGAACACATTTCGTATATATATTTAACCCCAACTTTTCCTTTATTTTGGTTCGTTTTATGTATCCTAGGAGTCGTTTTTTTAGCTTTTTATTCCTCTTTGTTATGCCGGGTATTTTGTTTACGTTTTGTAGGAAACGAAACAAATAAAGGCGATGGAGCTATATTTTGGACAATAAGGAGAGTCGAGCAATGAAATCTACAAGGAAGAAGTGATAAAATTTAGAGGATACTAAGTGAAGATTTGAAGAAGGACGTGAGTGAAGAAACGACAAAGAAATAAGTTGGAAAGGTCAAACAAATGCAAATCGAGAAGAAAGAACGATCGCTAAAACAAGGGTCAACTTCAAACGTGAATATCTTGAGTTATGCAACTCCGATTGCGCTGATTTTTGTGGCGTTGGAAATCTATTTCTCTTAGCTTTCCAACGATATATTACACGTTCAATTCCAAGAAGTAACGAAGAAACAGAAAGCATTTCAAATTCATCGCGCAGTGCAGGAAAACCCGAACCGGTCGGGACGGACCCAAACCGGTCGGGACACCCTTGAACCGGTCGGAACAGGCCCGAACCGACCAGTTTGAAGCCTTTTCGCTGGATTTCTATTAGACTTCGTGCCTTACCATAATTAATATTCTGCAGGATTATTCTATTTGGCTTTACTTAGTTTCCTAATTAGACTCCTGGTAATTAGTATATATACCCTCCTTAGGGTTAAATTTATTCACACTTTCTTATTCATTAGTTTAGTTTAGACTTTTTAGTAGCATTAGAACTCTTCTAGTTTGTAATCCTACTTTTAGATCGTCAATCTTTATGTTCTACGTAATTGGTACTTTTTCTTATTCTCTTATTTTCTTATTGTTCTTTATTATGCTTATTTCTTTTGTCGTTTTATCTTTTCTTATGAGTAGCTAATTTATTCTTCTAGGGTTGAAGAGGATCTATGTTAATTGAATTGGGAATATTAGTTTAATTAATTGTTTGATTGATCATTCATATGTTATTGCCTTACTACTTGTCTTGTATTATTGTTTGATTAGTTTGAGACGTTGAACTGGTTGAATGTTTAGTAACCCGAACCTAAGATCGAAAGCATGGTAAGGGTAGACTTACAAGTAAGTGGATAGAATAATCTGGTAAGTTGCGAGAGCCTGTCAAAATCTATCCTAAGGTTGACATAAGATCCGAATGGCCGTGTCTTTGCCCTAAATAATTGTGATTGATTGATTGAATGATTAATTAACTTTACCCGACTTAATTACATAGTGAACCGGAAAGCCCTAGATCCTTTTAATATTATTAGAACCTTTTAATTTACATAATCGCATTAGTTTAGAAAACAATTCAGACAAACCGGAATTTAAATAGTTTAGAATCGATTATTAGATAATTAGCGATATTCGTCCGTCTCTCTGTGGATTCGACCCTTACTTGCTGCTAGCTACCTGTTAGTTGTTTGTTAGGATTATTTTGATTAAGGTGATACGACTTTAGCCTTGTCAGGGATACGCCTAGAAGACGATATGAAAAAGGGGGTATTCTCCAAGATAATGGGGAAGGGTTACCAAGGGCCAACCACTTCCTCTGGAACCCGATCTTATGGAAGTAACAATACCGAGGAAGTACACCTCGTTGAACCAACTACCCGGGAAAGAACAAACTTCACCCCTAGAACATTCTCCAAACTAGGCATCACATACACCGAAGCCTTAAAAAGATTAATCGAGCAAGGAAAGCTCGAACTGATAGGTCCTACTGCGGACCCTCCCGCGGACAAGAGGGCAAAATCGTGGGACGCAAATAAGTACTGTCAATACCATCGTGGCAACGGCCACGACACAAAATCCTGTTTTCGGCTCCGACATACTATACAGGACATGATAGAAAACGGGACAATCCCTCTTCCCCCACCTGAGAAACCCAATAATACCACGAACCCCTTTAGTGTCCACGCCATTTTTGATGACACTATCGACTGCTCTCACCTTGTCCCCCTCGGAGAGGAGGTCTTAAACATCGAGGACGAACCAAACACCGATTCGGAACCCGCACCCCTCGACCTCGTAACAACTATCGAGAGCCTAGCCCGCCTAGTTTCACAAATACACCCTATACTCCTGAGAATTGAGACTAGGATCACCAATATCGAGGAGAGACTCGATGAACTTCCCAAGCCTCCCGTTTCCACATGTAACGGATCGCTCAAGGTGGAGGGCATTGGCTCACCCGAGACTATCGAACCCAAGAAGAAGTTCACCCAAATCGGGGTCAGCTACGCGGCTGCACTTTGAAGATTAACCTTCCTTCGCCTTTTACGACCCATAGGACCCATGGCCGATCCCCCACTTAAGCATAGATCCCGTCACTGGTCCAAGGTGAAGTACTGCCACTACCACAGGGGCAACGGCCACGATACGGAATCCTGCACGTTACTAAAAGATAAAGTTGAGGGGTTAATAAAAATAGGGGTAGTTAAAACCGCAATACTAACAAAAAGGTCCACTCGTTTCTTAACAAATAACTCCAAGGAAAGGGGTCTCAAGCTACTAGAACACCTGGGGTTATCCCACGATCAGGCCCTAACCATGCTAATATCCGACAGATTGCTCTGTCCATTGAGTCCGACACCTGACCCACCTGCCGACAAGAGGTCGTCACATTGGAATGGTGACAAATGGTGTCGATACCACCAAGGCCGAGGACATGACATTAGAGAATGTCGTGAGTTTAGACAGCAAGTTCGCCGCCTCATCCAGGAAGAAAAATTTGGGGCGTACCCCGAGTACGAGGGCACTAAGACGCCTACTGAGGCCAGCAAGTCCGCACCTGAGTCAGAGTCTAGTTCATCCTAGGGCCCAGGCTAATAATAATGATAAATGTCTCGTCTCCTATTCCATCGAGTCCAGGAAGGTGCGAGGGGATATGTCCTCCACCTCCCCCAAACAAAATCACGGGCGTCTAGCCCGTATACTACTATCAATAAAACAGTCATCCTTATTTTTATTTTTTTACAAACATGCCTCGACAATCGCTTAACTTTCTTTCAACAATTCACTTTAAACGCTTAAAAAACTCGACTTTATGCCAATTATCGATAACAACTGACTAAAATGCAAGGGCTACCACAAACAACCCACTCAACTTCACCCTAAGAAGGAAATAGGGAATAACAACCTTAGACTCAAACAGCCACCAACCAAACAACAATAAACTTGGAAGCAAACAAACCGCCACCCGACCAGACTTACCAACAACGCAGCCGAATACGAAGCATGTCTAATAGGTCTAAAGGCAGCCATATCTCTAGGAGTCAAAAACCTTAGAGTCCACGGAGATTCGTCCTTAGTAGTCAACCAAGCCACGGGTAATTGGAAGGTTTATAGCGAAAGCCTAACCCTATACCAAACTAAAGTAGAGGCAATGTCTCGGGAATTCACCGAAGTTGACTTCATACACATACCCCGCGAAGAAAACCAATTTGCTGATACATTATCTGTAACACCCCCAATTTTATAAATTAAATAAATTAAATTTTTATTCTTATTTTATTCAGTTTACGATTTAATTCGTATTTCTTAAAAAAAAATATTATAAAACAGATTCATTTTTCAATCGTTTGAACTCGTAAAAGTCTATATGCCTCGAAACGTCTTTTATGTTTAAAACATATTTTTGATTTTTAATTTCGGGTCAATTTATCTATTATTTTAGCTCGAAGTTCATTTTAATTAAAGCCTCGTCAAACATTTATTAATTTTTCTCGTGAGACGTTTTATCGCCAAAATATATTTTATTCTCGAGATACACTTTATTTTTCTTTTCGAACAAATTTATTTATTTTCACTATCTTGAGCTTGTCTCGAATGATTATACCCATTTATTTTCAACTCGAGTTTCTTATGGACCGACTTTTGACCCAATAACTTATTTTCGTTTTTGGGCTTGTTTATCTACCCTAGTTAGTAAAACCCCACTTTTCTTCCTCTTGTCTCTACCGCTCTCCCACCATCCTCCATTCCGTCTCCTTCTCTGCTCCCTCCAATACTTCATCTCCTCCTCTTCCTTCGTGGGTCATCACCATCAATCAGCCTTGCATCGTCAATCATCAACGCTCGACAACTTATCATCGTTGCCTCTTCTTCTGCTCCGTCTAGCCACCTCTTTGTTCGTCGTCGCACTCGCAATCGACCTCTCTGTTTCCATGTGTTGGCTCCGACCCCTTTGATGAAGGTTGCCTCTCTTTCTTCTCTTCCCTCTTGTTATTCCCTTATGTTCTCTCCATGTGTTGTCCGTGTGCTGTTGTTATTATCACTACAATTCGTTGATGATGATGTACGTATTGTTGTGTTTTGTTCATCGTTGTTGTTGCCTGAATCTGTTAAGTAACTCCTATTCCCTTCTCTCTCACTCGTTTCTGTTTCGTTTTGATTCATTTGGTTGGTGCGAGGGTTTTCTCCTGTACGCTGCTGCTGCACATGTTGTTCGTTTCTATTGCCCTACCTTCTTCGTTATCCTTTTTTCTTCTTATTCATGTTATCATTCTCGTTTCTACTGATGATTCATGCTTGTCTGCAAATTGTTCTTCTGCTACGGTTATACACGTTTATGTAGTTGTCGATCTATTCCGCTTGTTTCGATCTTTGTGTGTGACTGCTACTCCTTTCTTCCTCAATCTTTCTGTTCGTTGTTGTCCATGTCCGGTGATAATGCCCTTTACTGCTACTGTTCTCGACTACTGTTGCACTCTTCTTGTTTGCTTTCCTTGTTCGATCATATTTTCGTTGCTCTTGCTATCGCTCTTACATCATGTTCCTGATTGTGTCCCTTCACGTCTTCAGCCCGTAAATATCGTTCATTCATCGTTCCATCCTCGCTCTATCTGTTCTATTCTTGCGTTATTTCTATGATCAGCACGTCTCCTCTATTTTCTTCCGATGTCTTACCTTGTCCTGTTTTCTTTGTTGCCTGATGTGTTGATGTAAGGGAACATTATTCTGCTGTTGTACTGACTACGGAGTCGTTGCTGTTGCTCTCACTCGTGCTACTGATCGGTTATGGGCCGGCCCTTGTTGTCCTTTTCCCGTTCATTTTCCCGATCCCAACTCATCCCTTCATCCTTTGAGATTTCGCGAGGACCCCAACGAGGACAAGTACGTGATCGTTTGGATATCGACTCAAGGTAACTTTAGGACGTTACTCGATATTATATTGTATGATGAGTAGTCGCATGTAGTAGATACTTTACCTTCGGTTTTCTATTTTTAGCTACTTATTATTTGCTAAAAATATTATTTCAAATTGTGCATCTTATAAACACTTTATAACTTTCGATATCGTTTTATAAATCGTTATTAATTTTTATTATTATTGATCATTATAATATTTCGTTGGTTATCGTGACACTAGTAACTAAATAGTATCAGTTTCGTAATTTTTTCATATTTCATTAAGTTATTATTTTAACTTAAAATCGTACTATTATATTATAACTGAAATTTGTGCACTGGTTTGCTAAATTAATTTTCGTTTTACGACTTATGTTAATAAATTAGAAAATAGTTGATTTGTTCGAAATACAATTTTTGTCAAGGCTATTTTCACTAAATAACTTATCGTTTTTTTTTGGTAAAATGTGAATATATTAATATAACGGATAATGTACAGATTACATCAGATGATCAAAGATCAACATCAACAAAATTTGGCAGGATCAAATCCCTTTACAAGCCCCAGATTCTTTTCCACTTTTCGTCCATGTTATTATCGATGCCTGTCAGAATCGCCCTAGCTCTTTTCTTTACCTGAATCTTAATCATATCAGCTGTTATTTGCGGTCCAGTCAGCCAAAGGTTCAATCTCGCTTCATTCCTTCGTAACCAAATGAAATAATAACACGCAGTCCACACGATAGTTTGCATTTTCTGTTGCACCGATCCTATTTTCAGGCGGTCCGTCATTTGGGTAGTCACCTTGAAGCAGCACCACTCTTCAACAGCATTAATCACTTTTTTACTGAACTCACACTCGAAAAATAAGTGTGAAAGACAGCAGTAGTCCGTATTACAGCAGCCCCAATCAAACAGCTTCTTCCTACAATTCATCCCATTTTGCAAAGCCAACCACGTAATGAATGAATACTTCGGGATATTCCAAGCATTCCACACATGCTGATGCCATTGGGTGCAAGGCCAAGTCGTTCTTAGCCAGTTATATCCCTCTTTTACGTTGTAACCATCGGTCCAGATACGCCAGTCAGAGCAGTGAAGCTTCATTTTATCCTTAATTTTGCATATGTTCTTCCATGCCCAAGTAGCTGTGATAGGAGGTCGATAGACTTCCTATTGTTTATTATTGTTACAATTTATCTTTTACGTTGTAACTTCTTATCGTTACAATTTATTATTTTTATCAAAACTGGTATTGTTTATTATTAAATTTAATTTAGTTGCTAAAGACATTTGAAAGGTTTTAAATCTCGTTTCGGTTCTAAAACTCCTACGCTATTTATACTTTATCTATATTTATCATTTTGTTTCTAAGTTGTATATTTTCTAAAATTTATTGTTTTAACTCGATTTTCTTAAATATTTATAAAGTACTATGTTTTCACTTATTACATTTGATTTGTACCTTTGATAACGAACTTAGAAATATATTAAGTTACGATAACAACGATATTAATAAAATGTTTATTTATCATAAATGCTATTTTGGTACATTTAACTTATTTGAACACTTTATGTATTTCTATAAGAATATTTCTAATTTAAGTAAGTTTCTAAAATTAGTAAATTTCTATAAATAGAAAGTTTCCTTTTAACATAAAATGTTTATCTCTTTTACCTTCGTATTATTCGCCTTGAACATTCTATTTTGAATATCGATAATGACTTAGTTTTGGAGTTATGGAATGAGGACAAGTGTACGGGTTGAGTAATACAGTCTAGAGTATACGTTTTGCCATCAACTATAAAGCTGGTCACGTTTCGGGCTGTATTGAAGGTCAATTACCCTTCAAATATTTAGGAGTTCCAATCAAGCCGGCTAAACTCACGATAAAAGACTGCCTCCCGTTAATCGATAATATTCTGGAACGAATCAGATCGCTTGGGTCGAGGAAACTGTCTTATGTCGGAAGGTTAGTACTCGTTAAATCTGTTTTCAGGACCCTTCACACATACTGGGCATCAATATTCCTTCTTCCAAAAGGCATTTTGGTCAAGGTGGAAGCAGTGTGTAGGAACTTCTTGTGGGACGGAAACGCTGAATTTACCAAAACTCCTACAGTAGCTTGGGAGAAGAGGGAGAAGATCTGTAGGGGGAAGAAACAAGGAGGACTCGGTCTGAAAAATGAGATAGCCTGGAATAAAGCTTGCATAGGTAAACTGGTTTGGTGGATATATCATCTTCCTAATAAGCTATGGGTCCAATGGATTCAACACACATACTTACATAACGGAGAATGGTCAGCTCATGCCCCACCGACTCAAGCAAGCTGGTATTGGAAGAAAATATGTAAGTTGAGGAATGAATTGCAAGGAGCCTATGATAATCGGGAATGGATAAATATTCCAGGAAAGGAATATACCATAAAGAAAGGTTATGACAGGCTGTTTGTTGTTGGACAGAATAACGAATGGCATCAGTTCGTTTGGAATAAATGGGTGATACCCAAGCACGCTTTTTCTTCTTGGCTATACTATCAAAGAGGTCTAAACACCAAAGATAAACTCTACAGACTGCAAATAAGTTCTGATAATAGATGTTGTATTTGTGAGCAAGAGGAAGAAACCTTGCAACATTTGTTTTTCAAATGCCCATACAGCACGAGAGTACTGCAGACCATTCAAGACTGGGCAGGAGTGAAGATGGCAGATGACAATGATCAACCATGGAGACGTCATAAGCGATTCTCGAGGCTAAAAAACGGCATCCTCAACAGCATCATACGTGCCGTAATATACTACATATGGTACCAGAGAAATTGCAGCAGGATGGAGCATCAACTTGCTACTCCGAAAAGATGTGCTAGACTTATTATCAATGATGTGAGAAGTAGAATTAAAAACCAAAGTAAAGGCAAATTGGCCGATAGAGATCAGGCATGGTTTGATAGGCTGTTTCAGAGCTTTTAAGCTCTAGTTTCCTAATTTTGTGATGTAATTGGTTACACGATTTCAATATAATTTACATTTCACCAAAAAAAAATATAAAGCTGGTGTGTCAATGTTGAGACGCATTGGTCGTTGAACTGAGCATGGTTTGTGTCCAGGAGTGTGTATATTTTGACTTTAAACTTAGATATCGCATCGTGTAAGTCGCCGTCGGGTTGAATTGGATTACGGTTGGTGTCCAGGAGGGGTGTACATTACTTAAGCCAGGACCTCGCTGCACGCAGTCCTGTTATAGTTGAGTTGCCTAATTAGAGACTGAAATCTGATTTTTTTTTACTAAGTTCTCGAAGCTAGTTTAATATGATCCCACTGAAAGTCTATTCCGTTGCACTAATTGATTTCCATAACGCCATTTTGGATTTTATAATTATCGATTGGTTTTTTTTTTGTTAAATGGTAAGTATATTGATAAATCAAAAAATCATATACAGTATGTTATGATTCTAGTTACATATTCAGAGTCCCTCGTGCTTAATTTCCCTTTCCTAATTCCTCGGAAATACAATTGGAGTTCTTTTCTAATCCTTTCGTTGAGGATATCAAATCCCGTAATCTTATATTCCAATCTACTCTGATTTCGCTGCATCCATATGTGGTAAACACACGCATTGATCACCCCGTTCACTATTCCTCTTTTCATTTTCGATCCCCTTATCTGTAGTCTCCAGTTTACATTCAGAGACACATGCATTCGGCATTCAACCCATTTTTCAACACTCAGTAGTATAGTCTTACTGTACTCACATTGACAAAACAGGTGAGCTGCTGTTTTAATTGTTTTGACTTGCAGGTTTGCAGTCGCTTTAAGTTTTGCTAAAAACGTATGTTACTATATAGTTTTAATTGTTTTTCACTTTATCTATTTTGATATAGTAATACTATTATTTTTCATATGGTATAATATGGCTGGGAGAATGTCCGAGTTACTCCCCACTGATTGTGGTTGTTATGTTTATAACATGACAGGTATTTGTTGTTGGGCTTTGGGTGTGAGCTAGGGAGTAGCATGAATCCTACTCTTCTCGTTATTTATGTTTACTGCAGGATTTTATAAACCCTTTTAAGGAATTTTCTTTTTAGCCCTTTTGTAAAAAGTGGCATTTGTATTGACTGACCGTTCTTTTGTAAAATTTAGAACATCAGTGTGTTTTAATCCTTAATCTACAGTGTTTCCGTCACTGTATTGCGTTAGAATTTATAAGGGATTACATTATCCAAACTAGCCTCACTAATAAACATGTCTGATCACCTCTTCTCCATGCCCATCCGTGTAGAAAGAAGCAAACAACCCTGAAACCAACAACGAACTTTGGTGCAAAGCAATCCTAGACTTTAAAACCCACGGGCCATATCCACCCGACACTAATACCAAAAACAAAAGAGCCCTACTGTGGACATGACATAGGTCCACCCCGACGCGGCCACGCGCGGGTTTGGGGAGGCAAATGAATCTCCATATGAGAATGGATCGAATTGAAATTTAAATCAAAGTTGGAGTCGCCACCGAACTTTGTGGGAGTTCGGGCCCATTCGAAACCACTCTATGTCGTAGTGGGCCGTGTACAAAATACGGCCCATTTTCGATGTCAGAGTTTATCGGGTTCGTCCCTTAGCATTTGATACCGATATCGACTTGATCGGATATCATGTATTGAATGACTCTCGTTGCCAATGGTTTTGGACATCCGGAAACCGAGGTTCTGAGTAAGGGGTGAGGGTACGTGTTGGGAAGTTCACAAAGAACACCCAACCTCGCCCGCACATTAGCGGCCTCTACTAGGATATCGTTTGATTTTTGAATACGCGCGTTAGTTGAACGATGAATGATATGCAAACATTGTTTTCCTAAGCAGGTGAATAATTGAATGGGTTGCTAAGTCGTTTAATGCATGAAAATTAACGTCAAAGTTGTATTTTAGCATGCGAGGTTCGTTTTAGTATAATAAAACAAAAGATAAAAAGAAATTGCTAAAAAGATGAACAAACTTGTTAGTAACGATTGAATAAATCGAATGAAAACATGAATGCGATGAATAATGTAAAAATATATCGAGATTTGAAATATCGCTCAAAGGACGCTATTTTGTCCAAAAAATGATGTTCGAAGAAAGATAATAAAAAAGAAAAGACGACTCGCGCCCCGGCCTGTTTCGAGGTCGATTTTCTGAAAAGCGATGTTTTTATTAAATCGCGTACAAATATCGCATAATTTGTACTCGATTCAATATTTTCGATATTCGTTATATTCGATATTCGATTATGAAATCGATATCAAATATTCGGAATAATTTTGGAAAAGATAGAAAAAAAGGTTTTAAGAAATCGTTTTGTAGAAAAAAACGATGTTTAGGAAAATAGAGAAAACGGAAAACAAGGTCACGGTTTTCAGGCCCTCACGCGAGTCGCCTGGGAGGGGCGCGACTCGCGCGGGAGGCTGCCCGGGATCGGCTTCTTCGAAAATCGTTAGTTCCGATAAATCGCGTATAAATATGAATTAATTTATACTCGACTTATATTTTCGATGTTCGTCGTATTCGATATTCGATTATGGAATCGATATCGAATACTCGGAATGACTTTTAGAAAAGATTTTATAAAATTGTTTTGAAAAAGAGAGAGTTTGAACGAAACGAAAATGAATGTTGGTTCTCTTCGCGTTAGAATCGTTGTATTTTGTAAAAAAAGTAACGATTTTTAGCATCAACGAGATTAATGTAATTCTTTTAATACGATATTTGACTAGAGAATCGGTATCGTATTTTTTAAGAATATTCATTGTATGAAAATAGTTTTGTAGTATCGATATTAGAAATAAAAAACGATGGACGACCCATAATAAACGACCGACGCGAGACGGACGAAAAAAAAAACGAGAAGAAGAAGGAGAGAAGAGAACTCGGGTTTGATTACAACCTCAACCTACATGCTTTTGTTAACTTGGATCAGGGCTCGTCGGAATATGGCTAAGGCACGGGAGCTTCAGGTTAATGTCGGTGAGTTGGTGGTGGTTTTGGTTTGGTCGTGAAGGGTGACGGGTATGGGGGCCGGTTCCTTCGTCTGGCGTGATCTCGATTTGCGTACTATCGATTTCTCGATGCTAAGTGTGTGTCAGATCTTATGAATTGTGTATGGATGTTGGATGTCGGGAATTGTATGTGTAGATGTATGAACCGTGTGTGGATAATATTGGGTGGTGTAATTGTCTTTGATCGATGCTAGAGGGTCCTATTTATAGGAGTAGAGGTTAGGAGAAGTACTCTTGCTTAGACAACAAAAAATACCGGTTTAGATAGGAAACGCAAGAAGTCGAGAGGAACGGGAATTCTCTTTCCTTGGCAAAGAAGCCACGAAATTGGCTGGAAAACAGGCTGCTCGGCCGAGTATTTGATTCGGTGTTCGGATAGAATTCCTACTCGAGATCAAATTCTACCTTAAACGAAATTGTTTAATATTTGTCGTAGCTGATTTTTTGTGGAGTTTGAGCTCGAATCAGCCACGTGAGGTGACACGGCTGACTCACGCGTCTCGAGAATATATCTTTGACCGGGTTTGACTCGGTCGCTAAAAGACAGTTTTACCCCCGGTGTCGGATTCCACCCAAATTAGTCTCATTTGACTCGAAACGACCCATTGGGCCTGAATTTGAGGTTGGTTTTGTGAAATTTGTACTCCGTAAAAAGCCCAAGCCAAATGCCACTGATTTCGAGCCCGTTTTCGAGTACGTTAAAGCACGTTTGCGTCCGATCATCATCGGGTGTTTGTCGGAAACTGCTATAGACACCTGGCGGTCAAAATGTGGGTGTCTACAGAGCCCCCACTCTGACTGAGGCTTGGACAAGGCGAAAGTCAGAGTAGCTACCAGGCCAATCAAAGATTAAGACCTGGCAGACTTCCGGTCGGGTCGTTTAAAGTCCGTTAGAGCTGCGTGAAGGGCCCGCCGGCCACAGACTAGAAATGTACCTGAGCTGATGATAACTCCGTGGGGAATTGGACTCGTCGTATAAGACTTAGGTGCGCCTATATATGGGCTCACCCTGTTAAATGCCGCTGGGGAGTTATGTGAATTGCGCGGTCCTGAATTGTACCTGTATAAGTTACATATAATTTTGCATGCAACACGTAGGCGAAACAAATATGACTCGCGCTGGGGAATAAAAATGATTTTTGCTGCATTTTAAAATTGAAGTCCTGAAAGCAACTCACGTGCTAGAAGATAGGTTTCCAAAATTGAAAGAGGTGGAAAAGAAATTTGCCGTTTAAATAGACTGAAATTTGACCTTGTCGAAAAAGATTTTTTTTCAAATGGCTAAGTTTTTACAAATTTTAAAATGAGAATTTGAAAAGAGAGGCCTACCGGCAGACTCGACTCTGGACGCGACAGGACGAGTTGACAGACACAACTTGGACTCTCTAAGGGTTGGACCGTGACTTGGTAAGGAGGTGAGCCACCTAAGATGACAAGACTCTTAAGTTGCGCTATTCCGTAGCCTAGGCGAGTGGCAACACGGTCGAACATCGAAATGGGATAGATATGCTATACGGGGTTGCAGTAGTCTGTAATGAGACTGTTGTAGTCTAGTGCTCTCTTGGATTTTTGATTTTAGGGTACATTTCCAAAGTGGGTATTGCCTCGAGTCCTGACAGATTCTTGTCTTCGACTGAGCCGAGTACTAGGACACACTATAGAAAGGAGGCTAGATTTTGAAAGTATTTGGATTATGTGAGTGGATGGAGAACTTCTGCCTAGGAGAAGCCCCCAGGACGACAAAGCTAGCTGTTGTGAACATGACGGTGTCGTGACCGGAATGATGACGCTTCTTGAATTTGTGTCAATGTGGGTGGTTGTGCCTCTGTTGAAAGGCTCCCTACGTGTTCACGTGCGGTGAAATCAAACCAAGTCGTAGTTCGGTGGATTATGGTGCCTAGTTTATTATTAGGGCTTTGTGTGTAACTAGCCATAGCGATGGTGTAGGCTAGGTGCATTCCTAGTGATATCTTGATCAAAGGGCTAGAATGGTTAGGATATTAATCCTGTGACTGTGAGCGTTCTCCGGGATAGCCCCTAGAGGTGGTGTGAACTATTTGGGCATGTTCTATGCCGACCGCAGACTCCGCAGTTTGAGTTCCCGTGTTCGGGGTTGGTAACTGGTTTGAATGAGGAGAATTGGGATGGGATTTTAACGAGTTCTGCTCTCGGGGATTTTAACGAGTTCTGTTCTCGGGGATTTTAACGAGTTTTGCTCTCGGGGGGATTTGACGAGTTTTGCTCTCGGGGGATTTGACGAGTTTTGCTCTCGGGGGGATTTGACGAGTTTTGCTCTCGGGGGATTTGACGAGTTTTGCTCTCGGGGGGGATTTGACGAGTTTTGCTCTCGGGTCTTTGTATGGTGATTGTGAACTTTGTTATGTAAAGGGGAAGTCGAGTAAAATGGCTCGAACTTTGATCGGGATAGGTTTTGATAATGCGAGATCTGATTTCCATGTCTGGCCCTAATGGTTAGGGGTAGCTTATGGAGCTTGAATCCTCAAAATTCCGGGCTGTCTCTGGCCTGGGTCTCGGGAAGGTCTTGAGGGTTGTAATGTGGGAAGGCTAAATGTGGTGTTAGTTGACCAGCTCGATTATCTCTCCCTTATTTGAAGGTATGAATTTTGACCGTACCCTGGTCATGGGGCTTTCACTTGAATTGACCGTTGATCATGGTCATGGGTTGTTGGGGGTTCTTTTTTATATCATGGCCAGCTCTTTTGTTTTGGGCCTTTTGCTTTTTCTTGGACTTTTTTCTTTGTCCAGCTTTTTTTTTTGTCAGACTAACACCTAAGGTAGGGATTGGTTGATCTTAATGGATGAGTGTTTATTGTGGGAAATGAGCTTGCCTCCCGTCTTTAACCCAAACTAGGAGATTACCTAGATTTGTCATAGGATTCGATACCGCTCCTGCTAAGGGTAGTTATGTGACTTTCTATACCAGACATGGAATAGGTAAAAGGAAAACAAGGGCTCGGTTTCCTGCAGTCATTATAGATGTGCCTATAATAGTCACGTGCGTGTGTTCACAGTGTATGACGGTGTTCATCATGTTCTCGGAAACACATAAGGAAAGTATATATGAGAAAGAATATTGAAAGCTGATTTTATTGGATTTTGAAAAGATGACAGAATACAACTGACTCTGACTCTGACTTTGAAATTGAAAGAAATAGAACATCCTAGACTCGGACTCAGACTCGGACCAAATCTAGACTCTCGGATGGTGTTGTCAGTTCAGCTTCTAAGGACTCAAGTTGATGTCCAGTATAGCCTCCAATAGACGCTTCACCTAGATCTTCATTTTGTCGAAGATCATCTTCAATCCTAATGCCCATCTCGGTAAGTACTGCAAAGTTTGAAATACCGGCATACCTAAGATGGACGCGATAGGAAGGGAGGAGGTTGTTGATGAACGCCTCCACTAGTGTCTTCTCGTTGGGCTTGTTTGCCAACTTTACACTTTCAGCCCTACACCTTTGAAGGTATTTGGTGAAACCTTCCTTAGGCTCTTGGGCCATAACCTCCAGAGTGCGCATGGTAGTCCGGATCTCGGCGTTATCCGCGTAGTTTCGCGCGAATTCCGTTGCGACATCGTCCCAGGTTCTGTATTTCTTGGGATCAAGCCTGTAGTACCAGGCTTTTGGGTGCTTTTCCAGAGAGGAAGCAAAGAGATGCTTGAACATGGTCGATTTGGCCCCCTTAACAGCCATAAAATCCTTGAAGGCCCGGATATGGAGTACCAGGTCTTCCGTTCCGTCAAACATTGGTAAGCCCGTTAAGCTGAGGTTAGCAGGCAGTTCACCGGTCAAGGGCGAGTAGGTACGGGCATTTTCCGTGAGGATGGTGTTTCTGGTGGTCGAGTGGACCTGTTCTTCAAGTTTGCGAACGGCGCTGACTAGTTTAGCTATGGGCCCAGTAGTTTCATTCCTGACCTTAAGAGTCCTTTGCTCCACGGCACTCAAACGGGTGGCAATGGTCGTTTGTTCGGCCCTGATAACCGTCAATTGGGCTTCAAGCTCAGCTAGGGAGGTTGTCAATTGGTCCAAAGTTTCTTGCATTTTCTGGCGTCTGGTTACCGGTGGCCTGTCTGTAAGAATACCGCGTAATCAGAGAAGTTGCTTCCGAACTCAATTTCACCAAGGCATAGGAAATAGCGTGAGAGGAGAGACGACTCCAGTTTGACTCGGGTTAGACTCTCCTAAGACAAATGTGTAGGGTACGATTCTCGGAGTGACTGTGATTAATCGCTCTGTCGGAGAATAGCCCCAAAGTGAGACTAAGGACTTTGATAGGACCCAGATGGTGTGGCATCTAAGTGACTCGAAAGTGGGGTATGTGAGACATGCGTAAAACATGACCCTTAGAGCCATCATGATTGACGCTCTGCTAAAGAGAGCCCCCAAACGGGATCAGAGATTTTGTTAAAACTCGAGTGTCGGACGAGTGACCCTTAGACGTAAGGGTCACGGACCTTTTGTTGTAGGGCTACGCCATATAAAAGGTTGACTCGGAAAAGACACTTAGACGGGTGACTTGTGAAAGGTGGGCCTCCCTTAGGATCCAGCTGTGTGGGTTGGGCCCTGTTTGAAGGAAGGTTCACGTGAGACATTCCCAGACTTTTAGACTCGATTGTGTAAGTGGGCCAACCTTTGTAGGAGTATGTCCTACGCAGGTGGGCCTTTCCTTAGTAAAATAAGGCGGACTGGGATAGGGAGAAACTCGTGATGTAAGATCGACAGAGTTTCGACACTAGAGACTTCAACGACTTATGACACGACCCGACACTGCTAAATACGGGAAGTCCTAAGAAGAGGAAGTTTTGAAATATGATTTTTTTTTTGAAAAGCCCGAAAAAATTCGGGGAGAACCGGCCCTTTTTCGAGAATAACAGAAAAAGGCGGACCGGGTGAAGGTTTGAAAATTTCGAAAATAATTTCGAGTTTTAAATTGGGCATAATATCGGCTAGAAAAAAGGCTATTTTGAGTAAAATCATAAGTCCTAAATTCGGTATATGTCCGGGGTTTTGAAATTGGATATTTTGAAAAGGATGTAAATTTTTGAAAATGACGGTTTGTGAAAAAAAGATGTGGATCAAGTAGCACGTAGTCATGGAAACAGTATAATGACACCATGTATGCTCTTAAGCTAAGTCTCGGTCAGTCTATAAGGGTCTATACCGGTGTACATAGCCTATTCGAGAATCGGGGCGAACTTCCTAAGTCGAATTGAACTTAGAACATGCCGTAAAACCCATACGAATCTGCTATGCACACCTTTTGACATATCCAATTTAGACTACATCAATGATATAGTGGGAGGTCGGTCACCAGTACCGGCCCGAGAAAAGATGGGGTTATGCATGAACCGTAAAACTAAAACGCGTATTGTACTAGTCAAACGATTTCAATTCGAGTCTCACCCTGAGGATGCCGATGGTAAGTCACACATCAGTTAATCCCCAGCGGAGTCGCCAAATTGTGGACATGACATAGGTCCACCCCGACGCGGCCACGCGCGGGTTTGGGGAGGCGAATGAATCTCCATATGAGAATGGATTGAATTGAAATTTAAATCGAAGTTGGAGTCGCCACCGAACTTTGTGGGAGTTCGGGCCCGTTCGAACCCACTCTATGTCGTAGTGGGCCGTGTACAAGATACGGCCCATTTCCGATGTCAGAGTTTATCGGGTTCGTCCCTTAGCATTTGATACCGATATCGACTTGATCGGATATCATGTATTGAATGACTCTCGTTGCCAATGGTTTCGGACATCCGGAAACCGAGGTTCTGAGTAAGGGGTGAGGGTACGTGTTGGGAAGTTCACAAAGAACACCCAACCCCGCCCGCACATTAGCGGCCTCTACTAGGATATCGTTTGATTTTTGAATACGCGCGTTAGTTGAACGATGAATGATATGCAAACATTGTTTTCCTAAGCATGTGAATAATTGAATGGGTTGCTAAGTCGTTTAATGCATGAAAATTAACGTCAAAGTTGTATTTTAGTATGCGAGGTTCGTTTTAGTATAATAAAACAAAAGATAAAAAGAAATTGCTAAAAAGATGAACAAACTTGTTAGTAACGATTGAATAAATCGAATGAAAACATGAATGCGATGAATAATGTAAAAATATATCGAGATTTAAAATATCGCTCAAAGACGCTATTTTGTTCAAAAAACGATGTTCGAAGAAAGATAATAAAAAAGAAAAGACGACTCGCGCCCCGGCCTGTTTCGAGGTCGATTTTCTGAAAATCGATGTTTTTATTAAATCGCGTACAAATATCGCATAATTTGTACTCGATTCAATATTTTCGATATTCGTTATATTCGATATTCGATTATGAAATCGATATCAAATATTCGGAATAATTTTGGAAAAGATAGAAAAAAAGGTTTTAAGAAATCGTTTTGTAGAAAAAAAATGATGTTTAGGAAAATAGAGAAAACGGAAAAAAAGGTCACGGTTTTCAGGCCCTCACGCGAGTCGCCTGGGAGGGGCGCGACTCGCGCGGGTGGCTGCCCGGAATCAGCTTCTTCAAAAATCGTTAGTTCCGATAAATCGCGTATAAATATGAATTAATTTATACTCGACTTATATTTTCGATGTTCGTCGTATTCGATATTCGATTATGGAATCGATATCGAATACTCGGAATGACTTTTAAAATTGTTTTGAAAAAGAGAGAGTTTGAACGAAACGAAAAAGAATGTTGGTTCTCTCCGCGTTAGAATCGTTGTATTTTGTAAAAAAAAGTAACGATTTTTAGCATCAACGAGATTAATGTAATTCTTTTAATACGATATTCGACTAGAGAATCGGTATCGTATTTTTTAAGAATATTCATTGTATGAAAATAGTTTTGTAGTATCGATATTAGAAATGGAAAACGATGGACGACCCATAATAAACGACCGACGCGAGACGGACGAAAAAAAAACGAGAAGAAGAAGGAGAGAAGAGAAGTCGGGTTTGATTACACCCTCAACCTACATGCTTTTGTTAACTCGGATCAGGGCTCGTCGGAATGTGGCTAAGGCACGGGAGCGTCGGGTTAATGTCGGTGAGTTGGTGGTTGTTTTGGTTTGGTCGTGAAGGGTGACGGGTATAGGGGCCGGTTCTTTCGTCTGGCGTGATCTCGATTTGCGTACTATCGGTTTCTCGATGCTAAATGTGTGTCAGATCTTATGACTTGTGTATGGATGTTGGATGTCGGGAATTGTATGTGTAGACGTATGAACCGTGTGTGAATAATATTGGGTGGTGTAATTGTCTTTGATCGATGCTTGAGAGTCCTATTTATAGGAGTAGAGGTTAGGAGAAGTATTCTTGCTTAGACAACAAGAAATACCGGTTTAGATAGGAAACGATAGAAGTCGAGAGGAACGAGAATTCTCTTTCCTTGGCAAAGAAGCCACGAAATTGGCTGGAAAACAGGCTGCTCGGCCGAGTATTTGATGCTCGGTCGAGTGTTTGATTCGGTGTTCGGATAGAATTCCTACTCGAGATCAAATTCTACCTTAAACGGAATTGTTTAATATTTGTCGTAGCTGATTTTTTGTGGAGTTTGAGCTTGAATCAGCCACGTGAGGTGACACGGCTGACTCACGCGTCTCGAGAAAATATCTTTGACCGGGTTTGACTCGGTCGCTAAAAGACGGTTTTACCCCCGGTGTCGGATTCGACCCAAATTTGTCTTATTTGACTCGAAACGACCCACTGGGCCTGAATTTGAGGCTGGTTTTGTGAAATTTGTACTCCGTAAAAAGCCCAAGACAAATGCAACTGATTTCGAGCCCGTTTTCGAGTACGTTAAAGCACGTTTGCGTCCGATCATCATCGGGTGTTTGTCGGAAACTGCTATAGACACCTGGCGGTCAAAATGTGGGTGTCTACACCTACGAATACAAGCCACCCATTACGTCCTGAATCAAGGCTTACTGTACAAATAAACCGCACAAGGAGTCCTCCTTAGATGCATAAACAAAGACCAATCCGAGAGAGTCATGGAAGAGGTACACGACGGAGAGTGCAGACCCCACATGAGTGCACTCCTACTAGCACGAAAAATAATGAGACTGGGATATTACTGGGTTACCTTAGGGGCAAACTGTCAACGTCACGTTTGGCACTGCCACAATTGCCAAATATTTGCCAACATCCAACACCTACCACCTTTCCCTCTACACACTATAGCCACACCTTGACCTTTCTCTACCTGGGGAATAGACATCATGGGGAAAGTACACCCATCCGGGACCGGTGAACATTGCTTTATTTTAGTAGCCGTGGATTACTTCGCCAAATGGGTAGAAGCCGCCTCTTACACCGTACTTACCTCGAAACGAGTAGTCAAATTCTTGCAGAACAACATCATTTGCCGTTACGGTATACCTCATGAAATCATTCGCGACCAGGGGGCTCACTTCAGGGCCGACACCCAAAAACTCCTAGACAAATACAAAATCCAAAGACATAAATCCTCACCCTATAGACCACAAACCAACGGGGCCGTAGAAGCAGCCAACAAAACCATCACCACAATCCTTAAGAAAATGATAGACAACTACCGGGGTTGGCCAAACAAAATCCCCTTCGCCTTGTGGGGATACCAAACATCCTATAGAACACCCACCGGAACCACACCATATTACCTAGCCTACGGTTGCGAAGCCGTCCAACCAATAGAGCTAGAAATACCATCACTAAGAATATTAGCCGAAAGTGGCATCCCTGAAGAAGAATGGAACCAAAAACGGTACGACGAGCTGGTGCTCCTAGACGAACGTAGGATATATGCCCTATCCTACATACAAGCTTACCAACAACGCATCTGTTCCGGTCACGGAAACAATTAACCCGGCTCTGGGTCCGGGTGGAATAATCGGATTAATGGTGAGTAACGGACCGCGTGATTTCCTTAAACCTCTCCTTTGTCTCTCTCCCTTGATCGGACCTTCCCGGCGGAGTTGGCCTGCTCCCTGCACAATGAACGCACAGGGCCTCGGAGGTTGTCCGAGGGAACCCTCTCCGATGCCTAAGTTAGTCCGTGAAATGCCTTGATGAACCTAGCTCGTGAGGAACTAGGTGGCGTTTTTAGGGGTGAGAGTCTAGAGAGAGAAAATCCAACCCCTCTCATGTGGGAAATGGAAGAGTATTTATACCTTCCCACAAGAGAGAGGAAAAGAGGAGTGGGGAGAGAAAGAATGAGTGGATGGGAAATTGACACGTGGTTCTTTCCCATCCACTCGTTCTCTCTTACCTGTAGGCAAGATGACAGAGGGGGCTTCTGGGGCTCCGGCCCTGCTCAGGGAGAAGGTCGCTTGAAGGCAGGCGAGCGGGTAGTGCCTGTACGCTCCTCACAGCCAGTTGCCTTACCCTACCGGGCAGGCGGCTTCCTTGTAGTTTTGCTTTACTGGGGGAATTCTGGTATCTTATCCCAACGGCCTGCTGGGCGGGCTACTTGGTTCCTTGGATGGGGTCTTCATGGGGCCTGCTAGGCAGGTGGCCCGACGCAGGCTCTTCGACCCTCATCAATTGGCCCTCACCTGCTGGAGGGGAAGCAGGGTTCCCCTTTGGCAGGTGGACTCTTGGTGGAGGGGAGTTGACTTGTGTCTCTTACCAGTGCATTTAATGTGTTCGCGTATTCCCGAGGGGGAGTCTCTTCTGCCATTGGGCATGCCAAGAGTTTAATTGTTCCTTGGGTCATGATTGCCTCGTGCACCAAATGGATTTTTGGACAGCGTGCCGGTGTGCCGATTGGTCGTTTCTCCTGCCAAGGTGGTTGGGATGTTATTCAATGCCTTGGCCTTCTTCCTTGTATAAATTGCATTCTCCTTCGCCATTTTCATGACCCATCTCCAACTTTCCTTTCTTTCTTTGTCTTAATTATGGTTTGGATCAAAAAATTCGTGACTCGCCGTGGAGTTCGCCATGTTACTTTCATTTTTAGAGGATTTTGGAGGCTTCAGTACGCTCGAGCTGCTTATCGAGCTATCCGTCGTAGCCGTCGTTCACGGCTTCATTCTCGTCGGAGTGGCAGAAAAGTCCCTACTAGGTTGAGCAAGCGTCTCAAGAGATCCTCGCCCCCTGCTGCTCCCAGATTCAGGCGTTGCCCTCAGGGAGGGGGTTGCTTTGACCGGGGATGTCACGAATGCTTTCCGTGGCTGCACCCCGAGCAGTTTGACCCTAACTTCTCTGATACTGACTCCTCCCTGGCGTCAGGCCCTTCCTCGCCTGTGAAGAGGACTGGTTGTCGCACCTGCGACGAATCCCAGGCCGTTCCCTTCGGCAGGGACTGGGAGGATAGCAGCCGAGACTCCGATGATAGCGAGGGTCTTGGTTGCTTGAGTGACAAGGATGGGGATGGAATCCCTGATGATCCTTTCAAGGATTCCCCAGACTGGGACTGGGGCTCGGATTTTGGGAGCCCAGGTAGCCCTGGGGACCATTCCCCAGACTTGGATGACGATTACGCCTGCGTAGCAGGGTGTTTGACTTTGTCGGGCCGGAATTTCTAGGCCCTTGTGTATTTTCTTTTCTTGTTTGGCACTAGATGTAATTTTCCCTTTTAAGGCTAATGAAATGAAACTCAGGCAATTTGTTTGTGTGTTGTATTTTTAATATTTGTTTATTACTTTTTTGTTTGAATGAAGAGGGGACGTCACAGGGTGATCAATCCTTTGACACCCTTTGGTCCTTTCGAGGCTACCCTTGGGAAACTACACAGGGCTGACTTCTGAGGGAGTGACGCGTGGACAGTAATCTTTGGGCGGATTCCTGAGGATTTGGCGACTCTTTGTATGCCTTTTCTCCTATAAAAGTAATCAGTCACCCATTCTTCCTCTTTTTCCTTCTTCAATCTTTCTTTCCTCTCGAAATCTTCCTTCTCTTTTTCTGCAAAACCCTTTGGTGTTGACGACTCGTGCCCTACTTTGTACCCCCATTACTCTGGGAGATTTCTCCTTCAGGCTTTCACCGCACCGGCAGACGATCTTAGGTTAGACTTTTGTCTTCCATTTCTTGCTTTTTCTTTTCGATTTCTTGTTTTCCGCTTCCATTAGAGTTACAATGTCTAGAACTCGTGAGCGGATCTTACCTTTTACTGACCCATCAAGGAGGGAGGAAGGGGAAAAGGTAGGGTGAATTTTGCCTCCTCCTCTAGGGAGGTTGGCTCTGGGGTAGTTGAGGAAGAAAATTCGGCGGATAGCGGAGGTGGTAACTCTCCTGACCCTCCTTCGTACGACGTTATTGATTCGGATGACGAGGCACTGGAAATTGACCCCTCCAGGACCTCTGGCCCCCTTATTCGTCGGGAAAGGGGTAAGGTTTATTATTTAGATAAAGTCAAATACCGCATTCCCTTGAGTACTTACCCCGACCCGAAAAATCGGGACTTGATTCTTGCAAAAAATGCTGCCGGTGCGATTGAGCGGTTTTACAACTTTGGGGATGGGTACACAATCGTTGTCCCCGGCGAGAAAGATACCGTATGCAACCCTCCCGACGGGTGCATAGCGGTCTATCACAAGTGCCTGGAGTTCGGCCTTCGCTTTCCCCTTCATCCTTCCCTGGAAGAGATTTTCAGGCGTATGAATGTGGCCATCGCCCAGCTAACAGCCACGGCTGTCAGGTCATTAATTTCGTATGTTTGGACTTGCTTATTCCATCGCACCGAGCCCTCCATTGATGCCCTGAGGTTTATGGTCGGCCTACAAATGGTCTCTTCTGGGAGTGTGGGCTCCCCTGGATATTGGTCCCTTTTGAGGCAGAAGGGACATTCTTTGGTGTGGCCAGCCATGGACAGTCTGAGAGACTGGAAGAACAACTTCCTTTATGTGCACAGTGCCCATGGGTGGAGGATTCCCCGTCATTTCAGGAATCATGTCCACACCAGACTAGAGACCCCTGAGGAGTATCACCCTGGCGTGGGTGGAAAAGCCTTGGAGGTGAAGCTGAGCGAGAAGGACAAGGAATTGACAGACTATTTTGCCGCTCACACTGATAAATATGGGGTATACGGCCCTACATTATGGCTCCCCCATGCGGAGCTCATTGCAACCGATAAATACCTGACCCGGTTGGGCATGAATCCGGGTCTAAATGAAGGTAGTTCAGGAGTGTTGATGATTCTCCCTTACCCTTTTTCTTTTTAAGTGTCTTGACTGTTCGTCTGTTTGCCTTGCAGATCTTGCCACCTTCATTTGGAGAAAAGGGGAGGTGAGGCGTCTGGGTCTGACCGAGACTCTTACCGTCGTCCAAAGTCGCCCTTCTCTTCCCCCTGATTTCAAGAAAGGTGAGAAGAACCTGATGAAGCACCTGAAGGGTTTGTCGTTCAGTAGACCAAGGCTCCCTGCCCCTCCCAGGTCAACGCCTGCAAAGACGGCGGTTTCTGAAGCCACCCCTTCCCCAGTTGCGAAGGTGATTGCCTGTGAGGCTACTCCCTCACCTGTTGGTAGGCAGGGGGGCCTTTCCACAGGGGTTCAGATTCCCTCGGGACCGCGGGCTGCGGGCTCTGAAGAGACTGGGGAAAGCACTCCCAGGGGGTTGATTAGAAAGAGGAGCAGGGAGGCTCCGAATGCTGACCAAGTGGTGGATTTGGAAACTGCTACGCCTGAACCAAAGCGCTTCGCTCAGGGGGTTCCTGGTACCCTCTTCTCTGAGAAGAAAGCCGAATTCCACTACACCGCCGGCGATAGCCAAGATGTTTCCGCCTTGCATTCCGACTCCGGGGCAGTTTTGGCGGATCATCTCCTCAAGACCGTCCATTCTGCCACCCATCAGGTGACTCAGTACATTCAGCGTACCTCCAGAATCATCCAGGCTTCTGCAGAGTTGGCGGCCCTTAACCGTCTGAGTGACGAGGAACTGGCTAACTCTGACCGCCTTTCTGCATTTGAAAGGGACGTTGCTCTCATTGCCAGCTTGAAGGATCAATTGGCGAAAAGGGAAGTCGAGCTGGAAGAGGCCAGGAATCAGGCGATCCACTGGAAGTCTCAGAATGAAAGGGCTGTCAGGGAGGTGTCCCGCCTGGGGGGGGAGTCAAAAAGAGCTCAGCAGGCCTTCGCAGAGCTGGAGCAGGCCAGGAAGGCTTTAGCTGAGCTGGATCATGCCAAGAAAAGTGTCGTCGATCTAGGGGAGCGCCTTTCCAAGGTGAATTCAGATCTTCAGGCAGCTCTTGGTGATCTAGCGACGAAGACTGAGGAGTGGCAGAAAGAAAGGGATGAAATAATCCAAGAGGTGGAAACGGCCGTGTCGGCGGGTTTTGTTAATGGCGCTAACTCTTGCTTAGGGGTGGTCATGGAAGCTGTCAGGGAGATATTCCCTGGCTTTGATGAAGAAGCTTTTCGGGCCCTTTAAGCTGCCAAGGATGAGGCCCAGATGCGCAGGCTGTCTGAAGGGGCTGCCACTTCTGGCCCAGATGCTCCCCCTGCTTAATATGGAGGGCAGTCTTCCTCAGAGGGCTCTTGTTCGTCCCCCGCTGCGCCTACGCCGATGCTTTGACTTCTTTATTTCTTTGCGCGCCGAGCTCTTTGGTGGCCGGCTGCCGTGTTTTACTGTAATCACTTTTTTTAGAAAAACTCTTATCCTGTGTACCCTTGCCACGTTGTTCCTTTTTATGCAGATCTTTTTGTTTGTTTTTGTCTGCTTTCGTTCGATTTCTCGTATGAGTTTGATGTACAGCCTGCCCCCTGCCTGCCCAGAGGTAAGCAGGGAGGTTCCTTAACGTTTTTATACAAGGTTGGGGGGCCTGCCCCCAGTCCTTGTTGATCTGGCCTATCCCTGGCTTTTGTTCAAAGTCCAGGGGGTCTGCCCCCTGCTCGCTCAGAGGTAAGTAGGGAGGCTTTTGCGTTTTTTTTTATACAAGGTCGGGGGGCCTGCCCCCAGTCCTTGTTGATCCGGCCTGTCCCTGGCTTTTGTTCAAAGTCCAGGAGGCCTGCCCCCTGCCTGCCCAGAGGTAAGCAGGGAGGCTTTTGCGTTTTTTATACAAGGTTGGGGGGCCTGCCCCCAGTCCTTGTTGACCCGGCCTGACCCTGGCTTTTGTTCAAAGTCCAGGAGGCCTGCTCCCTGCCTGCCCGGAGGTAAGCAGGGAGGCTTTTGCGTTTTTTATACAAGGTTGGGGGGCCTGCCCCCAGTCCTTGTTGATCCGGCCTGTCCCTGGCTTTTGTTCAAAGTCCAGGGGGCCTGCCCCCTGCCTGCCCAGAGGTAAGCAGGGAGGTTTTTGCATTTTTTATACAAGGTTGGGGGGCCTGCCCCCAGTCCTTGTTGATCTGGCCTGTCCCTGGCTTTTGTTCAAAGTCCAGGGGGCCTGCCCCCTGCCTACCCAGAGGTAAGCAGGGAGGCTTGGATTTTTTGTTGGGGGGTTCATCTTTCCTAACTTTGGCAACAGGGGGGCCTCCCCCTACTGCCCCCTGCTCGTTTGTGTGTGAAAGCGCAAGTTTGAACAGGCAACGAGTATAAATCTGAAGCTTTCTCATTTCTTTATGAAACTTTTGACATTAGGGTGCTCGGAGCCGTCGACATTCTTTGACCGTCCTCCGCCATTTTTCTTAGCAAAAAATAAAAACTATCTTTAGACCTGGTTCAGACATAATATTTCTTCAGGGTGTCCGCATTCCAGTGAGCATGCAATTCTTGTCCTTCAAGGTTGGCGATTTTATATGTGCCTGGTCCCAGGATTTGAGTCACTTGGTATGGACCCTCCCAGTTGGCACTTAGTTTTCCGTGCTCCCTTGACTTTCCAATAGCCTGCGTTTTTCTGAGAACCAGATCACCCATCTGGAAATTTCTCTGGCGCACTCTGCTGTTGAAGGCTTTCCTCATTCGTTGCTGGTAGGCAACGATGTTGGTACTGGCCTCCTCCCTTATCTCATTGACCAGATCCAAGGCCTCAACCATTGCAGCTTCGTTCTCAGTCCGGTCGTATTGCAGGGAGCGCAGAGATGGGATCCTTGCCTCAATTGGTAACAGGGCCTCTGCTCCATATACTAGACCGAACGGGGTCTGGCCTGTAGATTCCTTTCGGGTGGTCCGGATTGACCAGAGTATGCTGGGAAGCTCGTCAGCCCTTCTACCCTTGAGGTCATCTACCTTTTTCTTAAGGCCATTTAAGATTTGCTTGTTGGCTGCCTCTGCCTGTCCGTTGGTTTGTGGATGACAGACGGCCGAGTAGGCAACTGCGATGTTGTGGCTTTCTAGCCAGATTCTCAGGGGATCATTGTCAAACTGCCTGCCATGATCAAATACCAACATTTTTGGTAGGCCGAATCTGGTGATAACATTTCGCCAGATCACTTTTCTGACTGCCGGCTCAGTAATGTTGGGCACTGCTTCAACTTCTATCCATTTGGTGAAGTAGTCTATAGCCACAATCAGGAACTTCCTGCCCCCAGTGGCCACCGTGAAGGGTCCTAGTATATCCATCCCCCATTGAGCGAAAGGGATGGGGGATAGGATTGGCCTGAGCTCATGGGCCGGGACATGGATTGACGGGGCATAGAGTTGGCACTTTCTGCACTTCTGGGTCAGGCTCCTGGCATCTGCTAGCATGGTAGGCCAGTAGTAGCCTGCCCTTAGGGCCTTGTGGGCTAGCGATCTTCCTCCGATGTGATGTCCACAGATTCCTGAGTGGATGTCCTCCAGGACTTCGGCAGCCTGGTCTGCCCCCAGGCATTTTAGCAGGGGGTAAGTGAAAGATTTCCTGTAGAGTTCTTCACCAATGATTATGAACCAGGCTGCTTTGGCCTGTACCTTTCTCTTTTGCGTCGTGTCTGATGACAGGGTACCATGCTTTTTGAACTGGATGAAGGGGGTCATCCAACTTTCCGGCCCTTCCTCGACGGTGCTAATCGCCTGACAGGCGCTGGTAGATTTTTCATGCAAAACATCAACCCACACCGACCTCCGTATGTCTTGTAGGCTGGAGCTGGCCAGCTTTGACAGAGCGTCGGCTCGGTTGTTCTGCGATCGAGGTATTTGCTGGATTTCATAGGATTTCAGGCCCGACAGCTCCTGTTTTACTTTCTCAAGGTATGTGGCCATGGTCTGATCTCTGGCCTCATATTCTCCGTTAATTTGATTGGCAATGAGCTGAGAATCGGTAGCTAGCGTAACTCGCTCTGCCCCTGCAGCTTTAGCCAATTTTATCCCCTGTGATTACAGCCTCATATTCCGCCTCGTTGTTTGACGTCGGGAAGGTGAACCTGAGCGCATGCTCAAAATCCACTCTCTCGGGGCTTGTTAATACGACGCCTGCGCCTGCACCATTGGCCGTTGAGGATCCATCAGTGTGCACGATCCACTCCTCGGCAGGGGGCTCTTCTTCCCCTGAATGGGAGCATTCAGCCAGAAAATCGGCTAAGGCTTGGGCTTTGATGGCTGTTCTCGGCTGGTAAGATATCCCCAGCCCACTTAACTCGATCGCCCATTTCAGCAGTCTCCCTGATTTCTCAAACTTTTCCAACACTTTCTCCAGTGGTTGGTCAGTGAGGACCACGACAGGATGTGCGTCAAAGTAGGGTATGAGTTTTCTAGCTGCAATGATGACTGCATAGGCGGCCTTTTCTATCAGGGGGTAATTTCTTTCGGCTGTTCCCAGGGCGTGACTCACAAAGTAAATGGGTTGCTGTGAGTTTCCTTCCTCCCTTAGGATGACAGCACTTACCGTCCTGTTCGTGACAGCGATGTACATGTATAACTTTTCTCCGGCTACCGGTCTTGCCAGGGTAGGGAGCTTTTTCAGGTGCTCCTTCAATTGCTCGAAGGCTTTCTTCTGTTCGTCTTCCCATTTGAACTGTTTGTTGCCCTTTAATATTTTGAAGAAAGGGGTGGACTTGTCTGCTGACCTGGCGATAAACCGGGCCAGGGCGGCCATTCTGCCTGTGAGCCTCTGAATGTCCCTGATGGTTTTAGGCTCCGGGAGGTCTAGGACCGCCTGAATTTTCTCAGGGTTGGCGTCTATCCCCCTGGAGCTGACCAGAAAACCTAGGAACTTCCCGGATCGGACCACGAATGTGCATTTTTTCGGGTTCAGCTTCATCTTGTATGACCGCAGGGAAGAGAAGGTCTCTTCAAGATCTATCAGATGCTCCTTGTCCCCCTTACTTTTGACGATCGCATCGTCAACATATGCCTCTAAGTTTCTTCCCTTTTGGCTTTCGAAGACCCTGTCTACCAACCGCTGATAGGTGGCGCCTGCATTCTTCAGCCCAAATGGCATCATCTTGTACATGTAGGTGCCATGGCTGGTTATGAAGGCGCACCTCACTCTGTCTGGCTGCCAGAGGTACACTTGATGGTACCCTGAGAACGCATCCAGAAAACTCAGCGTGGTGTATCCACTAGTGGCGTCTACTAGCTGATCTATTCTGGGCAGAGGGTAGCAGTCCTTAGGGCAGGCCTTGTTGAGATTGGTAAAATCTACGCACATTCTCCATGCGCCTGATGATTTTTTTACCATGACAACGTTTGCCAGCCATTCAGGGTAATCACAGACTTCAATGAAGTCTGCCTTCAGGAGCTTGTCTATTTCCTCTTTTATTGCCGCATCTTTTTCTACGGACATGTTCCTTTTCTTCTGCTTCACAGGGCGAGCCTCCGGATTAATGTTCAGCTTGTGAACAATAAAGGCCGGGTCGACCCCTGGCATCTTGTCTGCAGAGTAGGCGAATACGTCCCTATTCTCTCTTAGGACTGCAATTAGTTCCCTTTGATAGGACTCCTCCAGGTCGGCCCCTATGAGGACCTGCCTCCCTGGCTCTAAGTCCACTAGCATGCTTTCCCCCTCAGGCTCTAGGTGGACTGGCTCTTGCTGATCAGTCGGGATCTCACCTTCCCTGCTAGGAGAGCACTGGGCTTTTCGCTTCCCTTTTCTCTCTGTCTCATGGGCTTGCAGGGCCACGGAATAACAGTGTCTGGCCGACTCCTGATCCCCGTGGACCTTCCCCTCCATGCCAAAATCTGTTACATAGGCTATGGTGAGGGCCCTAATTGATACAGCAGCTTCTATTTCGTCTAGGGTGGCTCGGCCTATCAGCGCGTTGTACGCGGATTTGGCATCCACCACAACGATTTCTTGCTGAGGTCCCCTCCCCAAATGTAACAGGCAGATCGATAACTCCCATGGGTAGCATGCCTGCTCCATTGAATCCATACAAAGATCCGGGGGCTGGCTTCAGGTGCCTTCTTTCAAGGTTCATCTTCTCAAAAGCATCTTTGTACAAGAGATTTGTGTAGGCGCCAGTATCCACCATACACCTCTTGACAATATGATTGCTGATTTCCAGGGTTAAGACCAGAGGGTCACTATGTGGGTACACGACCCTCCCTGCATCCTCAGGGGTGATGCTTAGGGTAGTGCCCCTTGGGCTGCCTGCCTTTTCGGCGTAGCAAATTTGGTTCCGCAGTTCGCGGATCTGCCTTTTCTGGCTGCGCCTGCTGGTCCGCCCCTCTGCATCCCCTGATACTACATGGATGACCATGCGATTTTGGGCTGAGCCCTCAGGTTTGTCTGCCACCTCTTTCTGGGGTTTGTTCCTTGCTGCATAGTTACTCAGCCAGCCGTTTCTTATCAGTTTTTCTATTTCGTCTTTTAAGTGGTGGCATTCCTCTGTGGTATGACCTATGCAGTCATGGAACGTGCAGAATTTTTTGGGATCTTCTTTTGGGCTGCGAGGTTTGTTTGGACGAGACCATTTTGCTGTTTCTTTTTCTAACTCGAAGATTTCTGCCCTCGGCCTATTGAGGGCCGTGTAGCTGTCAAATCTTGGTTGGTATGTTGTACGTTCCTTCTTGGGAGTGTCTCCCTCTTCTCTCTGCTTGCCTGGCTCATTTCTGCCACGCCCACCCTGCGGTCCTCCATGCGGCCTTGTTTGGCCTGCAGGGGTATCCGGCAGGCTGTGGAACTCTTCCTGCAGAATGAACCCTTCAGCAATTTTCCTGGCCATGGCCAAGGTTTCTGGCTGGGCTCTGATCATCTGATTTTTCATTTCTCCTGGGAGCAGGGAGATTGTCAGGGCATAGGCAGCGGTGGAATCATCGATCTCCCTGACCTGCTGGTAGGATAGGTCAAACCTCCTCAGGTACTCCCTTACACTTTCACCCTTTTTCTGTTTTAGGGTCATAAGATCGAAGCGAGTGAGGCGTCTCCTTTTATTCCCGGCATATTGTTCGAGGAAGATTTCGGCCAACTCTATGAAGAACTTGATTGATCCTTGACGGAGATCCCTGAACCATCCTTGTGCGAGCCCTACCAGGGTGGTTGGGAAAACTTTGCACCAGATGGCGTCATCCACGTCGTACATGCCCATGTGGCTCTCAAATGCCGCCAGGTGGTCCTCTGGGCCTGTTGTCCCGTCAAACTTAATGGTGGGCATTTTAATTTTCTGAATGGGGTATTCTTGTACCTCAGGATGAAGTGGGGTTTTTGTAGGTCTGCCTACCATTCGTGACCTGCTTTCCCCAGACTGGTTACCGTGCATATCTCATTGTCTATGGGTCGGTTTCCTCGTACTGGGGGAGCGGTGCCTTGGAGGCGGCCTGCTTGCTGCTTCATCTTCTGTCTCAGGGGAGATTTGCCAGGGTCTCTTTCTCTGAGAGTGGCAGAGGTTCTCACCCTGGTGGTATCTAGATTCAAGCGGTTGCCCCCGATTGAGCCTAGACTGCAGGCTTCGGGACAAACCCGGGGCTGACTGCTCTTTGACCGCCGGTGTTAACCTGGAGAAGACCCCGCCTTGCTTTTCTCCCAGGCGCTTTGACATGGGCTCCCTGGGCCTCATTCTCTCCTGCAATTCCCAGGATAAACCTCTCTGTTCTCCAGACGCGGATTCTGTTGTGTGAATGGAGAATGCCTGCTGTTGGGCAGGTGGCTCTGGGCTGCCTATTGTGATACGCCTTTGCGCCTGCGCGTATACTTGTGCCGTCCTTCTTGCTTTCCTCTGAGCATTTCTGGCGGCGGTCCGCTTCGTGCCCCAGCTCCATCCCTGCTTATTGAGGGTGGCTGCCTGGGGGCCGATGCGACCCTGCCTACCAGGTCCTCAGGAGTGAACTCCTGGTTTAGCATCGCAGAGAAGAAGGCGGCTGTCTGCGCCATCTGAGCTGGGGTCAGATTCAGAGCGTGCCCTGGGTGTGTCCCCAACTCAGGTGCTACAGCAGCGCTTGGTACGCCTAGGAGACTGGCTCCCCCCACCCCCAGGATCGTGGCGGGAGGAATCCTCTCTGGCTGTGGCATACCGTACAGGGGGGTCACCGGTGGGACCGTCGGACCCGCCCCAGTACTGGTGTCAACGATTTCTGGCATGATTACTTTGATTGTTTTAGTTTTTTGTGATTAGGAATGGTTGATTTTTGTGGGTAATTCGTGAGCACAACCGTTTTCCTCCCCACAGACGGCGCCAAATTGTTCCGGTCACGGAAACAATTAACCCGGCTCTGGGTCCGGGTGGAATAATCGGATTAATGGTGAGTAACGGACTGCGTGATTTCCTTAAACCTCTCATTTGTCTCTCTCCCTTGATCGGACCTTCCCGACGGAGTTGGCCTGCTCCCTGCACAATGAACGCACAGGGCCTCGGAGGTTGTCCGAGGGAACCCTCTCCGATGCCTAAGTTAGTCCGTAAAATGCCTTGATGAACCTAGCTCGTGAGGAACTAGGTGGCGTTTTTAGGAGTGAGAGTCTAGAGAGAGAAAATCCAACCCCTCTCATGTGGGAAATGGAAGAGTATTTATACCTTCCCACAAGAGAGAGGAAAAGAGGAGTGGGGAGAGAAAGAATGAGTGGATGGGAAATTGACACGTGGTTCTTTCCCATCCACTCGTTCTCTCTTACCTGTAGGCAAGATGACAGAGGGGGCTTCTGGGGCCCCGGCCCTGCTCAGGGAGAAGGTCGCTTGGCTCCTCACAGCCAGTTGCCTTACCCTACCGGGCAGGCGGCTTCCTTGTAATTTTGCTTTACTGGGGGAATTCTGGTATCTTATCCCAACGGCCTGCTGGGCGGGCTCCTTGGTTCCTTGGACGGGGTCTTCATGGGGCCTGCTAGGCAGGTGGCCCGACGCAGGCTCTTCGACCCTCATCAGCATCCAACGAGGCTTTAACAAACGAGTGAAATCCCGGAACATACACGAGGGAAATTTAGTAATCAAATCCATTAGAGCACCCCATCCCGTCGACCCTAGAGGGAAATTCAAACCAAACTGGGCGGGCCCCTACCTCGTTAAGAAAATACTCTCGGGGGGCGCCGTAATCCTTACTGACCTAGATGGTCAAGAGTTCTCAACCCCGACCAATATGGATCAACTCAAGCGATACTACCCGTAAACACCCGAGAAACCACATCCTGACCTCCGACTTAGGGGGAAACAAAAACAACAACAACAACAACAACAACAACAACAACAACAAAACAAAAATCAAGTTCGCATTGATAAATGGCATAAACGAGTCTAAAGCAAAATCACTCACACTTTTCTAAAGAACAACAAACATGGTTTGATTCCGTCTAAAAGCGGATACGTAGGCAACCCGTTCCCCGGGTACAACCAAACAACTAAACGAAACAGTCGATTAATCGATTCGTCAGTAAACTGGGATTCCTCCCACGACCCGGTCAATGAGTGAATTAAATGACGAAGCACAAACGATGAGCCGAGGACGGGGTGAAACCCCGAAAGGGCGCCCCGGGCAAAATGAAGAAACGAGTTGCGAGCCGTCGTAAAAAAAAGAGAGAAAAAAAAACGACGAGCTGAGGACGAGGTGAAAACCCGAAAAGGCGCCCCGGGCAAAATGAAGAATCGAGTTGCGAGCCGTCAAAAAAATGAAAACAAAAAAAACAAAGAAAGAGCAAAACAAAAAAAGGTGAGCCGAGGACGGAATGAAAACCCGAAAGGGCGCTCCGGGTAAAATGAAGAATCGAGTTGCAAGCCACCACAAAAAAAAGAATAAAAAATAAAATGTGGTTCTCATTAATAACAAAATTCGGTTAAATCGAGCCTTTGTCGAGGCATCAACATCAAGCATCCAAAATCCAGACGTCCCGGAAAATCGACAACGTGTCTAAACTCCACAAAGACTAGTACTAATACGCCACATATTATCAACTAGTAATACATAATATAAATAGGCTGGGCTCTACCTGTCCAACTCTTCCTCACCCTTATCGTCTGGGTACAACCACTTGCGTTTTTCCTCCGCGATTTTTCGAAAGCAAGCCTCCAATACCCTATCCAAACGTGAGTCCAGCAAATCCCACTTTCTTTGCTCTTTCGCAGCTTTAATATGGGTCTCGTCAGTCTTGGCCCGTTCGGATGAACTGACTAGGCTAGGATCGGTTCCACTGTCTTTGGTTAGGCACTTAGTCTCTCGAGTCTCCTCTTCGCCTCGCAGCGGCGCTGTCTTCCTAACTTTTGGGTTGGTCTGTCTTGACGGATATCCACAATTTCTCTTCCGGACGGAAGTATTGACAGTCAGCCGAGCAATAGGGTGCAAAGACTTCTGCTCCCAAGACACCCTGAACCCCCTAAGCAAATCCTCGGTCCATGGATCGAAACTAGAAATGACCTTAGCATCATCTGGAATAGGGGGTCGAACACCGATTTGATTTGACAACATGCCCGGGTAAATATAAACTTGATCTCTGATGGTGGGTTTTGCCGCAATTTCCACCGTCAAGTAGAGTCCAACTAATCCTAACGGTAGCTAGGGTAAGTCGGGTCGTGTCCACGGAGACGGTTATAGGTGTCTAGACTAGGTCTACCTAGAAACAAGGCTAAGTCACACAAACAAACACAAGGAAGACGATAATTGACAAACTATGATGGTTGAAGAGGTATGAACTAGACTAACAATGAACTAGCTATAACAAGAACTAATGAACAACTAAAGACTAAGGAGACTATTAAACTAGAGAAGATGGCTAAAGAGGTAGAGAAATCAAATATTGGGAAGGAGTAGGGTTAGGTCGGGTTCATAAGTGTAGTAGGATGGTTGGGTAATCAAGGGTGTAGGTGCCACTTAGTTACTAAGGTCGGTTTGCGCTCTCGCGCCAAAGCCAAAGTCCGCACTCTCGTGTCTAAGACTAGACCCGAACATTCATGCTAGATACTACTCAAAACACAAACATTCAACCACAAATCGAATACACCATGAGAAGATAAGAACAAGTATGAGAAGCATTGGCCACTACTACCCACACAAGCAATACAACAAACACATAGTGTGCCCAATAAGTGACTAGCAACAAAGGAATCACCTTTACCCACAATTAAACCCTAATCACCATAATCCACACTTAATCTCCCTACTAACCCCACAAGGAATCTACTCACTCATAATGAAATCAAAACTAAGACTAACAAGAGGTATAGACATAATAATCAAAACATCCATAATGAACAAACAAGACAATGAACAATATGTAAAGATTCAAACTTGATGAATAAATAAAGGACAAGAGAAAGAAATTATACCCACTAACCAGGAGATAAAAAGATGAGAACTTGCATTAATAAGAAACCCAAAATAATCTCCAAGGTTGTCAATCTTGGATGAGTCTTCAAGAATCTCCTTAATACAAGACTAATAAACTTGATTAATCTAAGATTAACAAGAGTTAGATTAAGCTAATGAGAGGAGAACTAAATCTAGGGTTTAGAACAATGTAGAGAGTCTAAAAATAGTCTAGGGTAATGTAAGATACTTAAACAATACAAGGGGGAAGTATTTATAAGGTTACAAGAATGAAGGAGGAGAAAAGAATAAGTTGCGTGCTGCAGCTCACTCATCCCGCCCGAGACGGAACGGTCCAGCCCGGGACGAGATGGTCCCGACCGGGATGAAGTGCTTCTCGGCCGAGACGGGTCCAAAATAGTGGCCTGCTCAATTGTGCACTCCCTCTCGGTCGGGAAGGCCACTATCCCGCCCGGGAAGGGTCTGTATGCCTCCATTATAGCCTCTAAGGTCCCTCCTTGCTTCTCATGGGCTTCTCACCGATTCTCGGGGCTCGGGATTGAGTCTAAGTGGCTCGGGAATGGGTCCCAAGGTCTCGGGATCAAATCCAAGGCACCGAGTGATCGTTCCTTCTCTTCGTTGGCTCCAAAAGCGTATGAAACGAGTCGGAATCGTTCCAATTCTCCATGTATGAACTTGGGGACCTAAAACGAACTAGAAGAAGCATGAGTAGCCCAGAAGCCGCTCCAAAGAGCGGTTCCACAAGGAAAACGGGACCAAAACACAATAAATTAGGCACTACAAACTACACTTATCAACTCCCCCACACTTAACCCTTACTCGCCCTCGAGTAAGCACAAACTAACTAAAGACTAAAAGAAACTAGACTACTAACCGAGTGGGTATTAGCGCACCCTACGCCCTTTCAACTCACGCGAGTACATTTAGAGGAAAAGTGCACTCCGCAAGGCAAGTAAGGTCTTGCGACAAAACTGTGGATGCAACCGGACACAAAACACATAAACGAACAAGCACACAAACAAACAAACACAAGGTTGCACCCAAAAAAAATAAACAAATACCACTTACCTCTAAAAAGCGGTGAAAGAAGCACCGGTTTAGGACTCAAGACAGGTGCCAACGTTCCCAAGCTAATAACACAAATCGAAATGAACTAAACCCTAATAGTATGACAACAAAGCAATAAAGACGTTAGTAACTTACCTAGGTCCTCCTAACCTTCTAAGAACGTACTACGGGACGATCGGCGGGGTGGAAAAAGGATGAACCACGGTGTTAGTCGACACTGTAGGTAAATGAGACCCCGCCCTCTTTAGCGATGAGCCAAGAGGGTCGTCCCATGCCCAAAACCGCTCAACTAATCCAAGTAAAAAGGGGAATGCGATTGCAAAATGAGGGAAGACCGTCCATTACCGCTATCATCCTTCCTAGGGACTCGGTCCTTTGGTAGGCTCTTCACGGCAATAGTCGGTAAAAGGCTTATTTTTGAGATGTGGGGACTCTTTTTGTGAGACGGTTTCCTTTTGGCATTTTTCTTCTTTTGCATTTCTTGCTTTGTGTGTTGCTATGCCATTTCTTTTTCATCTTTTGTATTTTCTTTTTGGCTTTTTGAGCCTTTTCTTTTTCTTCAATCTTTTCTTTCTTTCATTTTCTTTCTTTTTCTTTTCTTTGCCCTTTTGGCTTGATTTGAGTTGTAGGCATTTCTTTTTGCAACTAAGAAAGAGAGATTTCAACAAATTGCAAATTTATTTTGTGGAAAATGTGTAGATGGTAGGGAAATGGGTAAGTTGGGACGGGCCCTTCCCTTCAAACCCACAAAAAGGGGAGAAACTTGGACTAATCAAACAATTTCAAACAAGGTCACCTAAGGGACGGGACTCGGCAACCAAGGCCTTTTCACGCCATGGGTGGTCATAATGGTCAAAATGCAAATCCCGTAGTAAATCCCTAGTAGACTAGGTGGACTCAAGGTAAAGGACCAACGAAAATATTGATTTAGGGTCATTCTACTAGACTAAAGTCCAAGACTCGATTCACACTACTAGAAAGGGAAAGGAAACACTTGCACACTAGCCTCTAAACCGGGTTTTCGAAAACCGTTTGCACACTAGACACAAGTACACATCACAAAACAAAGACACGACAAAAACGAAAGAAAAAGAGACAAAAGGCAACAAAACAAAACAAATCAAAACAAACATACAAAGAGAACAAACACCACCCCGAATTTCCAAATAAGCAACCAATCAACCACAAATCTTCACAAGGCTCCACCCGAGCACACATCATCACAAATCTCCTCCACACTCCACAAGAGATAAAGAGGAAAAAGGGATAGAAAGGCGTTACCGGATGTCTTGAAAGCCCTCCAAATTTAACGGTGATTAGGCGACCTACAAGGAAAAAGGGCGGCAAAACACACACATGGCAACAAAAGTACGACATAACGACACAAGAGGAAAACACACAAAGCAAATCTTTTTGATTTTTGTGGAAATTTTTCAAGTTTTTAGGGTTTTTAAAGATTTTTTGAAAAAACTACGAAAATAAAACTAACTACGATAGAATATCGCTCCCCCACACTTAAACCGAGCAATGTCCTCATGCTCGACCGTAGTGTACGGAGACAAAAAAGAAAAGAAAAGAAACTACAAAAATAAAGCTAAGAAACAAAAATGAAGCGAAGAAAAGGGTAGAATGTGTCCGGCCGGGGTGTAGTCAAGTCACCATGGGCCGAGACAAGAAAAGATATGGATGGGGAAAGAAATAAAAAGAAAGAAATGAAAGGAAATGGGAGGGGAGGACTAGGTGTAATCAAGTCACCTAGCCCGGATTCCGCCCAAATCCGACTAAATCCTACAAAAAGGGCAAAAATCTTGTAAATTTGGATTTTGAAATGACTCTCGATGTAGTCACGTCATCGAGAGTCGGGAGCAACAATTACCAAGGCCCCGAGGGCCACCATGACACAAATGATAATAGGAAGGGGAATATACAAAGGGAGACAAGTAATAAAAGACGGAAAAGAAAGGATAGTCGTTAGCAACTCACTTGCTCCATCGTCTCAATATCAATATAGGCACTTTTGCTTGTCTTCTTCATTGTCATCCCACTTCAAACTTGATAATATCGCATGGTTGAGGTAGCAAGCTTGCAATGGCGGGAGGAGGTGGGATTTGATGTGAGGCTCTATGTAAAGTAAAGAGAAAATTAGGTGAATCTGTGTATATGAAGTGTAGGGGTCATATGATAAAGGCAAGGATAGGTAGGGAGGTTGAGAGGGGGTATAAAGTGGTAGGGTGGGCTCACATGACAAAGAAGAGGCAAAAGAAGGAGCAGGGGGCCATCCCGGTCGGGATGGATGGTCCCGGTCGGGAAGACACGCCCGTCCCGGTCGGGAAGCTCTCTTCCCGGTCGGGATGACACTCCAGAAGACCCAATTTTTGGTACACTCATCTCGATCGGGATGACATCCTTCCCGATCCGGATGGTTCATCCTTCCCGGTCGGGATGCACTCTTCTCGGTCGGGAAGAGTCCTCTAACCCTCTATAACCCCAAAAGCTTGTCCAAACCTTCAAAAACCGACTCCCTTTCTCACAATCCAAGCTCTAACAATAACCACTCCTCTCTAGGATTCATCTTCACTTCACACCTGTCAAAATAAGCTCAAATACACATTCATCAAGATCCCTCCCTCATATCTCTCATCAAAAATACCAACTTACAAGAATTCACAAAACTCAAAGAAACTACAAGAAAGAAATATATACAATAGGACGGTTCTTGTGGTACTCCGTCAAACCAAGGGTGGTGCAATCTTCAATTCTTTTTTTCAACAACCTTGTAACCAATTCCATCGCCATCAAGGGTACGAAGAAACAAATCGAAGGCTCTTGCGAAGTCTTCAATCAAGCTTGTGGTGTAACCATCCACACTACAAGGTTCTTCACAACCTTGTCTTGACGTTCCCGGGGCATCCCGATCTACTAAGTTCAATGGCTTGAACCTATACTTGTGATCCTTCGGGATATACCCAAACGTCCATCTACCCTCATGTGGCCCTAAGGGAGGCTCATCTTTCTTCTTGTCATGGCACTTGTCTTCAAACTCATGATACGGGCATTCATCCGCCCCAAGTTCGGAATCTTCGTCCTTAAACTCATAGAAGTCGTTCTTCAAGCTTTTACTCGACCCATCCCCTAGATCGATGTCTTTCACGGCGTGGATAATTTTACAAGACTCATCATTAGTAGGCGAAGTGTTGCCTTGGAGGTCAAACACGAGCTTTTCTTCGCCTAACTCAAATGTGATCCTACCGTTCTTCACATCAATCGTAGCACCGGCGGTATGTAGAAATGGGCGCCCAAGGATAATGGGAGTGATAGCATCTTCCTGTAATCCCCTAAAAATTCTAGCGCGATACAGTGGCGGAAACACTGTAGAGTCGGGATTAAAACACACAGGACTATGTCTTAATAAATTAAATTGGTAAAGTCAAACATGCGCCATACATAAAAATGGCTAAAATATAAAACAATCCATAAAAAGGTTAACAATCCTCAAGACATGATTATAAAAAAATCAGCAGGATCCAAGACTGCTCGCTAGCCCACACCCACCGGAAAATAAACACGTATACCTGCCATGTTAAAACATAACAGCCACAATCAGTGGGGAGTAACGTCAACGTTCTCCCAGCCGTATAACAGGATTTTAAAACAGTAATTACTAATATAGGAAAATAATAAAAGTGGAAAACATTAAAACAGCGTAATAAAATAAGCTTTAGCGTAAAACAATTTAATTAAAAGGGTTGCCGAAGAAACATAAAGATATTTGCCAACCTGCGCCAATTTATATCGATAATAAATAAAATAATCAAAATGGTGTTATGGATAGGATTAATGTAGAATCTAGACTTTCACTAGGATAATACTAAAAACTAGCTTCGAGAACTGTAGACTTAACTCATAACAGAATCCAGTCTCTAACTAGGCAACTCAACTATAACAGGACTGCGTGCAGCGAGGTCCTGGCTTAAGTAGTGCACACCCCTCCTGGATACAAACCATATCCAGTTCAACCCGACGCGACTTATACGATGCGATATCTAAGTTTAAGGTAAATATACACTCTCCTGAACACAAACCATGCTCAGTTCAACAACCAATGTGCCCCATAAAGACACACCAGCCTTACAGTTGATGGCAAAACGTACATCCCAGACTATATTACTCTAAACCCACACTTGTCCTTATTCCATAACTCCAAAACAAACCATTATCGATATTTAAAAGATGTATTCATCATAAAAAATATGAGGATATAAGAAGTAAACATTTATATTCTAAAAGAGGAAACTTTCTATTTTAGGAAACTTCTATTTTTAGAAACTTTACTAAAAATAGCATCATATCAAAGTAGTGAAAATATTAGTTCATACTAATACCACATTTTAGTAAACGATATAGATTTATAAAACTAATACTTTCGGCCTTAACAATATTAATTATTAAAGTAAGAACATTTGATTTTATGAAATTATTAAAATATCGTACAAGTGTTATAAAATGATTAGAGACATAAAAAAAATATTTAATAATACTAATTAGGGTGTTTTCGAAAGTTATAAAGCTAAAATTCCCTAATTATTATTAGTTTCGACGATAAAATTATAAATAGGATTTTACGGCAAACACTAAATTAAATACTTGAACGTCTTTATTTAATTAAACCAACAAATATATTTAGAGTATGTTAAGGGATGATTTAACTCCTAAAGTTTCAGATTTAAATACTTTCAAAAGTGCTGGAAAAATAATTCTTTTAGGTAAGACGAAGCATTTTAACGATAAATCACAATTTGTCCGAAAATCAATATTTATTAATTAAAGACTATAATAAATAGTACAAAAATTACGTAAAATAGTTAAATTATATTTATGGACATTCTGTCTAGAAAACAAAATTTCCAGAATTCCAAAAACTCGGTTTTTAAAGCGTTTTCTCGTTAATCGTCCAATCTCGACAATAACGATTAATAAAAATAGTAATTACAAAACGATTTAAGTATTAATATCCAAAAATTATTATTACACTTTAAAATCCTGATTTTACAGAATATAATTTTTTTCCAGATTTTTCCAAAATCCAGTTTCAACCAATTTCAACAAAACCGTCATTTAAACCCGTTTTCGCAATTAACGATTTTATTAATAAACCTATCGTTCCTAACATTTTATTAAGGCACTAAAAATCATAATAATACATTTTAATATGAAATCATCAGAATCATAATTTTTCCCAGATTTAAACCAAAGACCAGAAATCGAGAATTTAAACAACAAACACGGTTTTAACGATAAACGATGATTTAAAGTGATTAATTAATTCATCCACTTAACAATTCCGAAAAATTATGAAAAACATCAGAAAATTCTATTTCACCAGAAAGTTTCACCACGTCAAAAATCAGATTAAAATAAAATGTTTAAGTACTAGAACTAAAAATCGGTTTTCAATCGTTTTTGTCCGAAAACGATAATAATTCAATAATCGATATCAAAAATATCAGAAAAATACTAAATTACTAAAAATCATCAAAAACAACATTTTTCCAGAATATAAATATATATTACATGTTTAGGCCGATTATTACGATTTTACAAATTAATATAACAATTTAATCGTTAATCTCGTAAAAGCGATAAAAATATCGAAACATGCAAAATTTCAACTTTAAAAATTTTTCCAGAATTCGTGACATACATATATTGCCAAAATAAAATATATAAAAAAAATATATACATGCAAATACTCAATTAAAATCTTGAAATACCGAGTAACCTCGACGTTACCTCTACTCCAAGTCTGAATCAACGATGTATTCGTCGGCTTCGGGATCGTCCAAAAATCCTACCAACACGTAAATCATGGCAGAAAAATACCATGAGAAAACTAAAAAAAACAAGGTAAAAATTGATCGAAAATGATGTCGATTAATACCTTAACGAAGGAATCGGAAAGAGGATGATTATGACGATAAGAATGATGCGATTGGGACTAGAAATGGAGCAAAAATTTGCCTAGAATGGCTGAGGGACACACGGCCAAAAGAGAGGAGAAGGGAGTGATGAATATTTTTGGTGAATGTAAAAGAAATGAATGTAGAGAGTAAGGGTGGAGATGGGTGATACAACACTTAAAGGAGTAAGCATGAATTAAGGCTTCAAAAAAATGAATACAAAAGTGTACCTAGACCATAAGTTGGCCGGCCAAATGGGATAAGAGAGGGAGTAAGAAAAGCTTTGACATAAATGCTACAATGAATGAAAATGATTTATCTTATGATTACGTTTTAATGTGATAAAATGAATCGTTTAAATAAAATGTAATAAAACTTGTGACCAAGAGCTTAGTCGGTCCAAAATGTTAGAAAACAGTCTCAAATAATTTATAAGTTGATAAAAAGTATAATCGTAAAATAGTTAAAGGTATTTCAAAGTAATTCGAGTAAACCTCGCGTAAGAAAATAATTATTCGCGAAGCTTCGTAATAAAATCATAAATGGCTTGTTTTTAGTAACTAAAATATATCTTAGTAAAAAAAATATTCCATAAACGTATTCAAACATTTTTAGGAAAAAGGAATAACTTAAATCCAAGCTTAAAAATGTCAATTCGGAGAAAAATAGAATTCCTCGCGGAAAAATTACTTAGTTTACGAAGAAACCAAATAAATGGATTTAAAAGAATTTTAAATCTTTAAAATTAAAAATAGAAATTATTAAACTCAAAAATTAAAATAAAGCTTAGTAAAATGATAAAATATGAGGCCAAAAGTGACAGAGTTAAGACGAAGTCCTAACAGAAAGAATAAAAATGCTTAGGAAAAATAGCGGGTGTTACACTTCCGGCATGTCAAGTACAAGGAAGTCGACCGGAATGAAGAACTTCCCGATTCTTATTGGCACATCTTCCAACATCCCCAAAGGTCGGTTGAGGGAACTATCGGCCATTTGGAGTTTAATGGAAGTACTCTTGAGCTTCTTCATCCCAAGTCGCTCACAAATGGAATAGGGAATGATGCTTACACTCGCACCCAAATCACATAGTGCTCTCTTAATCTTGAAGTTGCCTACGGTGCACGGGATCGAGAAACTACTCGGATCCTTCAACTTAGGAAGCGTAGAACCTTGAATAAGCTCGCTCACCACTCTTGTGAACGCTATGGTCTCTTCCTTGTCGACGGATCTCTTCCTAGCCAAGATTTCTTTCATGAATCTTTCATATGCCGGGATTTGGGTAAGTAGATCGGTAAAAGGGACACTTACATCCAATTTCTTTACAATGTTAAGGAACTTGTCATATTGAACATCCACCTTAGTCTTCAATTGCCTTGTTGGGAAAGGCAACTTGATATGCACCTTGTCTTGCTCGTTAAGGTTGGACTTTTCAAATGACATTTTCCCTTTTCCCTTGTCTTTTCCTTGAAGTGGGGGAAGCTTGTCTTCATGGGGTTTCTCAATCTCCCACAAAACTTGCTCCTCCATTGGATTTCCCAAGCTTGAATTATCTTGAAGTGGAGGTACAACCTCTTTCATTGGTTCTTGCTCATTAGGGGGTAAGGGGGAGTTATAAGATGAACCACTCCTCAAGGTAATAGCATTCACATGCTCAAATTTCGCCGTTTCACCTTGAGGAGGTAGTTGCCCCTTTTGCCTTGAAGAGCTACTGGAAGCAAGTTGAGCTATTTGGGTTTCGAGCATCTTCATATGAGCATCTCTTGCCAAGTTATCCCTTTGAAGTTGAGCAATGATTTCTTGTTGGGTTCTTTGTGTCTCCAATTGGCTTCTTTGCATGTCCAACACTGACTTTTGCATGTTGAAATCCCGAGGGGGAGATTGTTGGTTATGAGGAGTGTTGGTGATGGCTAGAGGAATGCCATAATCATGAATAGGAGACCGACTCCTTTGCTTGCTTTCATGTTGAGTACCTTGAGATCCTTGTTGTTGTTGTTGATGGTTCCCTTGGAACCCATGAGAGTTACCTTGATTAAGGCCTTGATTGTTACCTTGGTTGTAGTTATGGTGTCCTTGGGAGTGTTGGTTCCCTTGGAAACCACCTTGATTGAAGTTCCCTTGTTGGAACCCTTGATTGTTGTTGAAGGTACCTTGGTTATGTTGCTTGAAATTGTTGAATGGCCTTGGGTTGCCTATATAACCTTGGTAGCTTTGATTGTTGTCCTTTAAGGGAGGTGGCACATATGGACGGTGTTGTAGAGATTGTTGTTGGGGAACTTGTTGGGAAGCTTGAAACATATGGGGATAGGGGGCACCTTGCTTGAACGCTTGAAAGGTGTTCACTTGCTCAATACTACCACGACAATGTAAAGGCTCATGTCCCACTATCCCGCAAGTATCGCATATCCCATAATAAGATGTAGGAGATACAACTCCCAAAGCATTAACTTGTTGAATGGAATGTTGGTGGGAGGCACTTGCACTTTGACCTTGATCAAAATGGCTTTGGAGCTTCTTGTCAATAGATTCCATATGTATTTTTAGTTGAGCTCCAAGATCAATGCTTAGTTGTGTAATGGCATCGAACTCGTGTCTTCCTCCTCGATTCGCCTTCCTAGGCCTTGAGTATTGAGAGTTGTGTACCGCCATCTCCTCAATTCTTGACCAAGTTTGGTCATCATCCACATCGGTAAACCTACCATTCGATCCCATGTTGAGAATGGCCCTTGAGTCTTCATATAATCCGTTCAAAATTGTTGAACAAGGAACCATTGTGATAGACCATGGTGAGGACAAGAGCGGATCAAGGCTTTGAATCTTTCCCACGCTTCGTAGAGGCTTTCTTCATCACGTTGTTGGAATCCCGTGATAGAGGCTCTCAATATATTTGTCTTCTCCGGGGGATAAAATTGTTGGTAGAAAGCTAAGGCTAGCTTCTTCCAAGTATTAATACCAAGAGTCGCCTTGTCTAACCCTTTGAACCATTGCTTTGCTTTACCGATCAAAGAGAAAGGAAATAGTACCCACCGGATTTGGTCTTGGGTTATTCCCGTTTGTGATGAGATAGCATCGCAATAATCCGAAAAGGTTTCCATGTGTTGATGAGGATCTTCGGTTGGTAACCCACTAAATTGGCTTCGCTTGACCAATTGGATGAATTGAGTCTTAGCCACAAAATTGCCGGTATATGCCTCTGGTAAAACGGTTGGACCGGGCAAGACATCTTCCGTAAACGTTGAGTGCGAAGAGAACTTAGGCATTATTGGATATGCGGGAGAGGACGGTGTAGATGGTGTTGATGTAGATGTTGAAGGAGAACTTGGTTTAGAGGAATGATTATAAGAAGTACCTAAGGGATTTATGAAAATTCCTTCGGTATTGCCTTGAGGTTGCTCGATAAAGTCGGATCCTTGGGCTTGTTCTTCGGTGGTATTGCTAGCACTTGGTTGAGAGATTCTAACCCGGTCAATCGTCCGTTGGCGAAAGGCTCTAAAGAGTCTTTCCGGCTCTGGATTGAAGAGAAAGAAATCGCCTCCCCTCCTAGGCATACACTACACACTAGAGCAAACGTGAGAACACCTAATGCTTTATGGGCACTAGGCAAAGACAATAAACGAACACTACCCAAAACAAAGAGAAAAGAAAGCTAAAGAAACTAAGAAAAAACCTACACAATATGCACAAGAGATAGAAGAAGAGCACAAGAAGGGTAACTAAGTCAAGCTAATAAGCAAACTAAGTCTAAACATGCACCGTCCCAGGCAACGACGCCAAATTGATGGTGGGTTTTGTCGCGATCCCCACCGTCAAGTAGAGTCCAACTAATCCTAACGGTAGCTAGGGTGAGTCGGGTCGTGTCCACGGAGACGGCTATAGGTGTCTAGACTAGGTCTACCTAGAAACAAGGCTAAGTCACACAAACATACACAAGGAAGACGATAATTGACAAACTATGATGGTTGAAGAGGTATGAACTAGACTAACAATGAACTAGCTATAACAAGAACTAATGAACAACTAAAGACTATGGAGACTATTAAACTAGAGAAGATGGCTAAAGAGTTAGAGAAATCAAATATTGGGAAGGAGTAGGGTTAGGTCGGGTTCATAAGTGTAGTAGGATGGTTGGGTAATCAAGGGTGTAGGTGCCACTTAGTTACTAAGGTCGGTTTGCGCTCTCGCGCCAAAGCCAAAGTCCGCACTCTCGTGTCTAAGACTAGACCCGAACATTCATGCTAGATACTACTCAAAACACAAACATTCAACCACAAATCGAATACACCATGAGAAGATAAGAACAAGTATGAGAAGCATTGGCCACTACTACCCACACAAGCAATACAACAAACACATAGTGTGCCCAATAAGTGACTAGCAACAAAGGAATCACCTTTACCCACAATTAAACCCTAATCACCCATAATCCACAATTAATCTCCCTACTAACCCCACAAGGAATCTACTCACTCATAATGAAATCAAAACTAAGACTAACAAGAGGTATAGACATAATAATCAAAACATCCATAATGAACAAACAAGACAATGAACAATATGTAAAGATTCAAACTTGATGAATAAACAAAGGACAAGAGAAAAGAAGTTATACCCATAACAAGGAGATAAAAAGATGAGAACTTGCATTAATAAGAAACCCAAAATAATCTCCAAGGTTGTCAATCTTGGATGAGTCTTCAATAATGTCCTTAATACAAGACTAATAAACTAGATTAATCTAAGATTAACAAGAGTTTAAAGAGAGATTAAGATAATGAGAGGAGAACTAAATCTAGGTTTTAGAACAATGTAGAGAGTCTAAAAATAGTCTAGGGTAATGTAAGATACTTAAACAATACAAGGGGGAAGTATTTATAAGGTTACAAGAATGAAGAAGGAGAAAAGAATAAGTTGCGTGCTGCAGCTCACTCATCCCGCCCGGGACGGAACGGTCCCGCCCGGGACGAAGTGCTTCTCGGCCGAGACGGGTCCAAAACAGTGGCCTGCTCAATTGTGCACTCCTTCCCGGTCGGGAAGGCCACTATCCCGCCCGGGAAGGGTCTGTATGCCTCCATTATAGCCTCTAAGGTCCCTTCTTGTTTCTCATGGGCTTCTCACCGATTCTCGGGGCTCGGGATTGAGTTTAAGTGGCTCGGGAATGGGTCCCAAGGTCTCGGGATCAAATCCAAGGCACCGAGTGATCGTTCCTTCTCTTCGTTGGCTCCAAAAGCGTATGAAACGAGTCGGAATCGTTCCAATTCTCCATGTATGAACTTGGGTACCTAAAACGAACTAGAAGAAGCATGAGTAGCCCAGAAGCCGCTCCAAAGAGCGGTTCCACAAGGAAAACGGGACCAAAACACAACAAATTAGGCACTACAAACTACACTTATCAATCTCTCATGAATAGTAATAACAAAGCCCAGGTCGAAGACGAAAATGGAAACCCTACGCACCCACTCATATTTCACCACGGGATGGACCACCTGATGACAACATCTCCCCTAACCAAATAGGAAAACCAATCCTCCTCTCCGGAACTCTTGCTCCACGCCAACACCATCTTCCGGCCCGTGAAGCCCCTGTAGTTGTAATCCTTGAAACACCGGGGAGGGTCGATTAAATCGAGTCGCTCTTGCAACCAAACCTACACGGAAAAAAACGACGAAGTGTCACACCTTGTAAGTCAAAATAACCATAAAACAAGTGAAACCTAGCTACAAAAGAAAAAACAAAAAAACACACCTGTAAAATGGTCCTAGAACCCCGAGAAGGTATCCCTTGTACCGGAACACTAGCATCAAGACCCAGAACAAGTTCACCTAAAATGAGCAAAGAGGGTGATCGTTCGTGTTCCATAGCCGCTACCACATCCAACACCCGAGGATTACCCCAACCTTCACGTGACCGCGCATCCTCAAAAAGATAGTAACAAGCAATAGCAACGTTAAAAGCGCGCCTACATGCCAAGGCCGAAACATGACGAGAGCCAACTTGTGAGAATATCCTAGAAAGCAACTCTAGTTTAAGACCATCCATGCCAAAAAAAGCCTTTAGCCTCCTCTAATGAAGAAAGGTCCAAAAAGTGGTAAAGTCATTCCATGTAAGCACCGTCCCCACAAGGCACACAAGGTCGAACCGAACTCCACCCGCCTATAACATCTATCTCTTCAGGCAAAGGGCAAACTTTACCCCCGGGGAAAGCAAAAACATGATATTTCGAGTCCCAAAATCTAGAGCAACAACCGTCGGTCCCAAAAACATGGCCGTAAAAAATCATCTTGTACCTTGACTCGACTCAATGCAACAACCGTCGACAAACCATCGTTTGAACTAATCTCGGAATGACATTTCTTAAACAAACCCGCCCACTCGGTCAGGACATTCCCGAAACCCGACATGACCCTAGAGATGATCCTATACCTTACGGATATCCTAGTATGCCTAGAACATGCACCCACAACCCGCATATATAGCCCTAAACCTACAAAAATTAGGAAATAACGAAAATTTCCATAACCTGGGACTCGAACCGCATCGGCCCACGCACCCGGGTCTCCGGCCGCCCAAGCCCAAGCGGTCTGGAACCCAATTGCATGAATCCGAGCGCTTAAAGCCAGGCATGACTCAACCCGAGCAGCCCAAGGATAGAAATTTGAATCCCCGTGATCACCACCCTATACTTCGGACACCGAGAACGACCTCACAAAGTCATTAGAGCCCACCCCGAAAACCAAGATATCCATACAGAAATCACAGGAGCACGAGTTCACTCGTCAGACGCGCGAGACTTGGATGTTTTTTTTCTTTTTTTTAGGGGGATAAGCTACCCCACCTAGGTGTGTCTGTTGTAATTAAAAGCAATAGGTGAATGTTCACCTATGTAAAAGAGATATATACTGACTCACCCCCTAAACTGTAAAATAGGGATGAGTAAGCCAAGCTAGGTGAATAGTAAAATTTTAACATATACGACATGGATGAGATTTACAGCTGCAAAAATTATCTCATTAAGCAGCTGTAAATTGTTGTATAAATAGGATCTTTACCTCAATAAAATTTTACACAGATCCACAACAACAAAAACTATCAGTTTCAAATCTAATATTTCTGAGCTAAAGCAATATAATCTTAATACGTTATCAGCACGAAAGTCTCAATACATCAGAAGCTTAAGGTATTAAGCTAATATATTAATACTTGTATAAATATATACATATACGAAGTACTACTTTTTTTTCAAAAAAAAATGGATCATCAATCCAATGGGGTTACAATAATTTTGAGTGATATATTACACTCCAGTATATATCTTACTGTTAAAGATAATAATTTACCATTTTGTGATAATCCACCGCGTGCTAGTGGTCGTGCACCACAAAATACTCGCACGTTAGAGGGACCGTTGGATGGTCTTATACCTCCCGCACAAAATGTGTTAAGACCTAACCATATCGACCTTAATAGTGAACCTAGTATTGAAATACCGGGTCCGAAAGATCTTCCCGGACCTTTTCATATCATGCATGTAAAAAGAGCTAGAAATGAGGAACCTGATACTACTGGCGGTGGCAAACGTCAATAAACTTTTTTAAAAAAAAAAAATCTCTTCAATCTTCATCGTCTTCAACTCTTCATGCATGGATATGTACTTGTATATTTCCTAAGTACCAAATATATTGTTAGAATTTTTTTTAATTAAAAAAAATAATAATATATATATAAGATTGTGGAAGACATTTTATTGTAGTAATGGAGGAATTATCTTTTTTTGTAAAGGGAGAAGAAGATATGTATGAAATTGTTAGGAGATAATTTTTTTTTGAATACCAAATAAACTGGATAGAGAAAAAAAGGGGGGGGAGCAGTAAAGCAAAACTGGGAGTAAGTTACTGGGAGTAAGTTTACAGGAGAGAATTTGTGTAATATTTAATGTGCTGCGACTTGACTTGCATGAAATAAAAAGTTAGTTTGCTGCCAAGTTGACACATGTCCTTCATGCATGCAATTTTTGTTTAATCAAATATATATATATATAGGGAAAGAAGAAAACAGGCAACGACACATTGTTAAAATTTTGGGTCTATTTATTTCTCTCGGGTTAACATATGACTATATATATGTGTAACTTTATGGTAATAAATAAATTTATCAGTCAAAACTTTTCCCCTACTTGGTTAAATTATTATCAAAATAATTTTCGGTTGAAGTGACAAGACTTAAATTTCTGATAGACGTAAATTGTAACTTGTACGTAACTCTTTAATTTATTATACACCGATTATGAACAGTTATTTAGACCACTATAAAAGAAATTGAACTTTATCATTTTAATTCAACTTTACCCTTGTCTTACTAATAATAAAATACCAAATTTAATTTTTCTCAAAAAAAAAAAAGAATCCCACTATAATTGAACGAGATCACTTATCTCTTTCATCGTCAATTGAAGAGTCTTTTAGAATATTAAAGTTATATATAGTTTTAATTATGGCTCTTGTAGTATTATTAGTAGCAGTATTCATGTTTTTTGTAAGTCAGTGTAATTGTTCATTTTAATTGATATATGTATGTATGTATATTAATTAGTATGAGCTAGAATTTTAGATAAAATAAAATAATAAAAATATGGCGCCTAGTATTATTTTTATTTTCTTTAATTATATTTCATTTTTATTAAGAATCGAACCCCTGATCTTTTGAGATCAGAAGTCTCGGACCACTGCGGCTTGCCATTCCACTTGATTCATTATGTAAAATAAATTCATATATTGTTTAAATTTATTATTATGGTTAACTGAATGTTAAATTGTTAATCAGAAAAATGGCACATGTGGCAAAACGAGACTTTGATATCCTTGATAACAATGGCACAAAATACCTCGAGTGGAGGGTGGATGCCTGAGCTAATCTAAAAGCTAAAGGCATAGAACACACAATTTTAGCGAATGGAGACTCAAATCCGCAAGAACAGGCAAAAGCTATTGTGTTCTTAAGGCATCACTTGCATGACAAGTTGAAATCTGAATATTTATTTGTGGAAGATCCCAAAGAGTTGTGGGATAATCTCTGTCAAAGGTTTGAAAGCCTAGAAAGAATCATTGGGCCAAAGGCTCAATATGACTGGATGAACCTAAGGTTCCAGGATTTCACTTCGGTTAGTGATTACGATTCATCAATACTTCGTATAACCTCACAGTTAAGGTTATGCGGGCAAATAACCACTGACGCTGCCATGATAGAGAAAACTCTATCAACAATGCATGCCGATAATGCAGTTTTACAAGAACTGTATCGTGAAAGGCAATATAATCGATATTCTGATCTAATAGCCATTTTAAGAATGGCTGAGGCTAATATGAAGGTTATGTTTCATAACCATAACAAAAGGCCAGCAGGGACAGTTGCTCCCCCAGAAACATATGCAGTGAGACATGGAAAATCATATGGGAATTTCAATAGGGGAAACTCCTTTCAAAAGGGAAACATTTTTCATCGAGGAAACAATTTTAATAAGGGAAATAATTTCCAAAGGAGAAATAATTTCCAGAAAGGAAGTACCTCTTACAAAGGAAAGAGGAATTGGCACCTGAAAGTTGGACCCCGGAATCCTATTCGCAAGGGAAAGGGAAAACTTGGACCAAATAAGGATAAGTCAAACCAAACCATATGTTTCAAATGTGGTATTAATGGACACTGTGCAAAAGAGTGTCGCACTGCGAAACACTTGGTTGATTTGTATTCCCAAAAGGGGAAAGGAAAGGGAATTGAGACAAACTTTGTTGAGGAAAGTTCTCCTATTCCCGAACTTGATGTATCGGTATATCTTGTCGATGACATCGATACTCTCTGTGGGCCTTCAGCATAGTCTGTTTTAAACCAAACTGTGTTACAATAATCATTGTATAATACTTCGTTTTCCCTTATGTTTGTATATATTATGTAACATATCACGCATGTAATTATAATAAAAGCGAATTATCTTTTCTGTCTAATTTATTCCTATTTATTAAAAATTGAAGATATGGAAAATCAGAACAGCAATGCAGAACAGTGCCTGATTGATAGTGCCACAACACACAGCATTCCAAACAATAAAGCTTATTTTACTCAATTAATGCCTATTAAGGCTAATGTTACCACTATTGGTGGTGCTATAACATTAATTGAGGGTTCAGGAAAGGCTTGTATAGTGCTCCCAAAAGGGACACAAGTCATAATACATGACCCACTCTATTCAAGTAGAAGTCATAGAAACTTGTTGAGTTTCAAAGACTTGAGAAAAAATGGTTATCATATAGAAACCAATGATTCAAATGATAAGGAGTACATGTATCTTACCACAATTGAAAGTGGCAAGAAAAATATACTTGAGAAAATGTCAAGTTACTCCTCTGGACTATACTATACTTTTATACGTCCATTTGAAACCAATTTGGTGTCTAAGAATAAAATGGACAACCAAGAGCTTAATTCCTTATGGCATGACCGGTTGGGTCATCCAGGAACAAATATGATGATAAAAATTATCAAAAGCTCAACTGGACATCCTTTAACAAAAGTTAAAGTTCCTCGATTTAAGGAACAATCTTGTACGGCTTGTTCACTTGGTAAACTGATTATCAGGCCTTCCAAAGGTAAAATCGAAACTGAATCTGCTATGTTCCTAGAAAGAATTCAAGGAGATATTTGTGGACCAATTAACCCACAATGTGGACCATTCAGATACTTTATGGTGCTAATTGATGCATCAACCCGATGGTCTCATGTTAGTTTATTGTCCACAAGGAATGTTGCCTTTGCCAAGTTATTGGCACAAATCATTCGATTAAGAGCACATTTTCCTGATCATATAATAAAGAAAATCAGGCTTGATAATGCCGGTGAGTTCACATCTAAGATATTCAATGACTATTGTATGTCACTTGGAATAGATGTAGAACATTCGGTTGCTCATGTTCACACACAAAATGGGCTTGCAGAAGCATTAATAAAAAGATTACAATGGGTTGCAAGGCCATTGCTAATGAAATGTAAGCTCCCATATTCTGCTTGGGGACATGCTGTTTTACATGCAGCAAATTTACTACGGCTTAGGCCTACTGCAAATCATGTAATATCACCAATGCAGTTAGTAGTTGGAAAGGAACCAAATATCGCACATTTAAGAACTTTTGGGTGTGCTGTTTATGTTCCTATTTCCCCACCTAATCGGACTAAAATGGGTCCACAACGAAAGTTGGGAATTTATGTTGGGTATGAAAGTCCCTCCATCATAAGATATCTTGAACCTACGACAGGCGATTTATTCACTGCAAGGTTCGATGATTGTCATTTTAATGAAACAAATTTCCCAGCTTTAGGGGGAGATAAGATGATTCCATATCAAAAGGAAATTATATGGGATGCCAAATCTTTATCTTATCTAGATCCTAAATCAAGTGTATGTGAACAAGAGGTGTATAAAATCATACATCTCCAAAATATTGCAAATCAGTTGACTGATGCATTTACAAATATAAAGCAAGTGACAAAATCACATATACCTGCTTTAAATGCTCCGTCAAGAATAGAAATTCCTCAGAAACAATCGGAAAATCAACTTTTGTTTGAGTCTGCTACTAAGAAACGTGGTAGGCCAATTGGATCAAAAGATCTTAAACCTAGAAAATCCAAAAGGATGTCTAGCACTAGTGAAAAGAGTGAAACACCTCTCAAGAAAGAAAATGAAATCCAAAAAATGGAAGATATCATCGAAATTCCAAAGAAAAATAATGAAGATGAAGGCATAGATAATAGTGAAATATCTATAAACTATGCTTATACAGGAAAACAATGGAATCGAAAGGTTACCAAAATCGATGATATGTTTGCTTATTCCATTGCCACTGAAATCGTCATTGATAATGACGATATTGAACCAACATCAGTCGATGAATGTCGACAAAGTGATGATTGGCCAAAATGGAAAGCGGCAATGGAAGCAGAATTGAAATCATTTGACGCATTAATAATGCAAAATGACGCATTAAGCGACAATGGAACCAAAATGATTTCAGTATCGAGTGTTCCATATAATAATACAGTAACTACATCCATTAGACGCATTTGCAAGGATTCAGATACAGCCAAACTTGTTAAGAATCTTAGTGTTGTTGCATCCACAACTGGAGAATATGTTTCATCATAATCTACTCCCGGCATTTGTGAAAAACCTTGTGCAACAAGTCTGGCCTTATATCGAACAATTTCATTATTTTCATTGCGCTTGCGCATAAAAACCCATTTGTTCCCAACTGGTTTTACACCTCTTGGTGTTTGAGATACAAGTTCAAAGACTTCACGTTTTTCAAATGATTTCAATTCTGCTTCCATTGCCGCTTTCCATTTTGGCCAATCATGTAACACCCCGTGCTTTGACCATTTTAGTTATTTATAATAACGATTAATATTACTAAATCAAGTCTCGACAAACTATTTTATATAGTAATATTCAATTCTTGTGCCTTTGGAACCCTTCTAATTCACTTCAGTGTTTGCAAAACTGAAATTTCTATCGTTATCGCAATTCTGCACGATTTCGTAAAATGGTTCCTATTTTCTCATACGGACTCCGATTGAGGCGTTTCAAAAGCCTAAATTTATTAATTTTCCAAGCTCTACATAATGGTGATATTCAAAATTTCAATTTATGAGTTCATCATAAAAATATTGTACTGAACAGCTCCTTTGCAACGAAAATCGTCACCCGATGAATCGTTTCTCGACATTCGATTTCCGTACTTCTTTCCTAACCTTTGTGGAACCAAATTAACTCAAAAATATCATTCTTATACACCCCATACCGTCACCTTGAGGTCCAAGAATCAAAAAATGCTTTTCTAATCAAAAACACCAAAAAGGGTAATGTACTTCCAAAAGCATGATTAACCATTTTGAGCAATTGTCAATTGTTTGTCTATCCTTTGTTCCCTTCATCAAATGGACGACTATTACTCCATATAAACAGCCTTAGGACTCCATTTAGCTTACTTATTCATCCATCTCTTACCCTCCTTCAACTCCCTTCAAAAAAACCAAAGAAAACAACACAAGTTTTCACAAGTTCTTAAGGTGTATTCAACCACCATTTTTTGAAGAGCTCTAATTCCTTTTTATCTTATCTTATACTACTTATTTTCAAGTTTATTTAATAGTATAACTACTAACTTAGTTTATTTTTTTGTGTCATTCTAACTTATTCATGAAGAGGAGCAAGAGGAAGGGGGCTTCGATCTTAGTATATTTGATTTCATAGTTGATCCGGAGAATTGCTAATAGGTAACCTAACTTTTCTTCGCCCTCAAATCTCGTAGTATAGTGTTTAGACTCTAACTAACATGTAACATCATGTTTAGGACTAAACCATTAGATCACCAAGTTTAAAGCTAACTATTTGTTGATTTATCACTTAACAATACATGCTGTAAAATGGATTCTGTGATGTATGATGTATGTTCACGATTTGTATGTGTAAAATATGTTTCGAATTAGCCTTAGGTACCTTCATGAAAGTTGTAGATCCGAATGTCTAGAATATGTTAAAAATATGAAAAGTAAGTTTACTTGAAAATATATATTTAGTAATGATTTATGTCGTAAACTGGTACTGTATGATTTTGTGTACTGTCTGAGAAAATAGTATGTTTCGTGATGTTAAACGTTTCTTTTGGACTTGTAAATATTATGTTATGTTCTTGATGATGCCTACAATGTGTATGTAAAATTTCATATAAATCCATCATATATATTTTCATTTATAAAATTTGTACTAAAATGGGTCAGATCTGGAAAGAATATTTTATTTAAAAACTTTTATAAAGTATGTTCATCTAAATTTCTGGGTATAAGTTATGTACAAGTATAGGTATCCAAAATAAAAATTTGGTTCACTTTAATGATGTTTAAGTATTTTAAACGATTTAAAAGAAAGTATTGAAAACCGTACTGTTTTCTATTTTAAATTGTTAAAAATAATAAACCTTATTATTTTTGAAAAATGACTTTATATCTGGAAACCTAACTTATAAAAGTCTGTTGAGTATGAAAATCGAAACTTAAAAATAACATTTGAAAAATGACTCATTTAGTATCCTTAATAATATTATCGATTTCGTTATTACTTAAAGTTACTTTTGTAAAACTCTATGTTTTGAGAAATATGATACCTAATAAGGTTAAAAATGATTTTTATAATTATTACTGATTTATTTGGTGTTTGAAATATTTTAATAAGTATAAATAGGCTTTAAGAGATAAGTATACTTGTACAAATACGAAACCATATAAAAATACTAAATACGTACACTTGAACAATAAATGTACTAAATACTTGTGCCCCAAAAAGTATAGAGTACTAAAAGACGAATAATCCGAAAGTACTAAGTTAAACAATGCTTAAATGTGCAAAACAACACTTAACTTTATAATAAGCACTTAAAGACTAATTAGTGACTAAGTCAAAACTAAGGGTTGACTAGTCTATCTTGGTCAAAATTTGGCTTTTTAAGTCAACATAGACCAAGTCAAGATAAATGAACCTATCTTAAATAATGTACTTAGAAATAATTGAATCTTTAATCAAATCTCAACTAATGAACACTTCAAATAATATATCTCAAATAAAATGTTCCAAATCTCTTACATCAGTATACTAAAACTATCACTTAAGATAAATTTTACGACGATTGATACTGTTTGTTAATCTTAAAATCGACATACTTAAATTCCATAGGAACAACCGTACTTCTAGTCGATGTGTTACCTAAGCCGGTGATCAGACACGTTTTCACGAACGATGTTATCGACACCAATCATGGTGAAAATGAACATGTGCCCCGGCAGTACCCTCTGAGTCTTCTTCACCATTCCATGTTGTAATGACTTGTTCCGAGTCAATACACAGCCCACAGACCGGTCATCCTTATGGAACCCGGTATTGTTTCATCCCTCTGGTTATCAGACATGTGCCCCACGATGACCGCTGAGCTCGATATTCCAGAGACTCTGTCTTTATAAGACACCCAAATTCAGCCTACGTTTCGTGTTGGGCGCTATCTTGGTAATGTTTTGAAGACGATGCGATAGAAGACAGCTTCGAAAGTAGACTACGACACTCGGAGTCACTGCTCATGGGAGGCCATGATGCATCCTGCCGGTGCGAGAAAATGCTAAGAAGTAAATGGGCAGCCAACTCTTTATGAGTTTGTCGGTAGAGTAGTAGTCGTCCAGTTGCCATTGAGGTGCTCGGTTGTGTAAAGGTTCTCTTTCCCGAGACCAAGAGTATGGATTGGGTGTGTGCGCATACATAGACAAGGGCACTGATCAGCTCTCACTCTCTATATCGGATATCTTTGGGGGCGAAATACCTTCCGACCTTTGCCTTAGCAGTGTATGGGACATGTTCGGTTTAGCGGGGCCTCTGAGTCCATGCACTTGCAGTCCTTCTTCTCCGTATGTCAGTCGACTAAACTGAGTCAATTTAGGTGTTCGATCCTATTGAGCACTAGGGGTGAGATGTAAACCTCCTAGTATCGATATGATTGGCGGGATTGATGTTCCCATCCGCACTTATGGTGAGATGCAAGCCTTAAGTGTGCATGAGACATTAGTAGTCACGTCCCGTGCATTTGGTGAAAGGAAACCATTGTTTTTAAACGTAAATGACTACAGTTTTCTAAATCACATTATGCTTCATTACTGTTCTATACTCTTATGACTAATGATGTGATTGAAATGCTTGATAATGGGAAGTGATGTTTTGTTATATGTCTTGCCTGAACATTGATTATGATTGATATTATATTTCATATGATTTGTATTATGTATGTCTTACTCTATTTTCACATGACACTTCTATGAATCTATGATCCATGCTTTACTGTATTATTCACATGATACTCATATGATGTATGTATTACTTTATTTTATATAACCTACATGTCTTATATATTTAAATTGATTCGCATGTTAACTGAAATCACTTCATGTGTATCTCACATTGTATACATGTCGATTTGTAATGTGACATGCCTGATTATCTGTTAATTAGATAACCTAAATGTTGTACTACATTGATTATTCGGGGTCGTGTTAGAAGGACGATTAGGTTACTCCCACTAAGTGGGATAGTTTTGTATTTTTGTAAATTTTGCAGGATGTCAAATTACTGGGCTTACAGGGGAAACGTGTGCTAGCGAGGAGTAGTCTTGCTTAATTTTGAGTTTTCTGTTAACCTGTCCACATGTAACCCTAAACAATATCAAGCTCGTACTTAAGTTGTAATTCGTTTTATGATATTGTAAGTGACGACCGGTTCTTGTAGTAATGAAAGACTCACTCGGAGTTAACGGTTTTAATTTTTACCCCTTTTTACGACTTAATTATTTTCCGCCTTATTAATTAATGTCATTAGAAGAACCGGGTTGTTACAAATCATCACTTTGTCGACATTCATCGACTGATGTTGGTTCAATATCGTCATTATCAATGACGATTTCAGTGGCAATGGAATAAGCAAACATATCATCGATTTTGGTAACCTTTCGATTCCATTGTTTTCCTGTATAAGCATAGTTTATAGATATTTCACTATTATCTATGCCTTCATCTTCATTATTTTTCTTTGGAATTTCGATGATATCTTCCATTTTTTGGATTTCATTTTCTTTCTTGAGAGGTGTTTCACTCTTTTCACTAGTGCTAGACATCCTTTTGGATTTTCTAGGTTTAAGATCTTTTGATCCAATTGGCCTACCACGTTTCTTAGTAGCAGACTCAAACAAAAGTTGATTTTCCGATTGTTTCTGAGGAATTTCTATTCTTGACGGAGCATTTAAAGCAGGTATATGTGATTTTGTCACTTGCTTTATATTTGTAAATGCATCAGTCAACTGATTTGCAATATTTTGGAGATGTATGATTTTATACACCTCTTGTTCACATACACTTGATTTAGGATCTAGATAAGATAAAGATTTGGCATCCCATATAATTTCCTTTTGATATGGAATCATCTTATCTCCCCCTAAAGCTGGGAAATTTGTTTCATTAAAATGACAATCATCGAACCTTGCAGTGAATAAATCGCCTGTCGTAGGTTCAAGATATCTTATGATGGAGGGACTTTCATACCCAACATAAATTCCCAACTTTCGTTGTGGACCCATTTTAGTCCGATTAGGTGGGGAAATAGGAACATAAACAGCACACCCAAAAGTTCTTAAATGTGCGATATTTGGTTCCTTTCCAACTACTAACTGCATTGGTGATATTACATGATTTGCAGTAGGCCTAAGCCGTAGTAAATTTGCTGCATGTAAAACAGCATGTCCCCAAGCAGAATATGGGAGCTTACATTTCATTAGCAATGGCCTTGCAACCCATTGTAATCTTTTTATTAATGCTTCTGCAAGCCCATTTTGTGTGTGAACATGAGCAACCGAATGTTCTACATCTATTCCAAGTGACATACAATAGTCATTGAATATCTTAGATGTGAACTCACCGGCATTATCAAGCCTGATTTTCTTTATTATATGATCAGGAAAATGTGCTCTTAATCGAATGATTTGTGCCAATAACTTGGCAAAGGCAACATTCCTTGTGGACAATAAACTAACATGAGACCATCGGGTTGATGCATCAATTAGCACCATAAAGTATCTGAATGGTCCACATTGTGGGTTAATTGGTCCACAAATATCTCCTTGAATTCTTTCTAGGAACATAGCAGATTCAGTTTCGATTTTACCTTTGGAAGGCCTGATAATCAGTTTACCAAGTGAACAAGCCGTACAAGATTGTTCCTTAAATCGAGGAACTTTAACTTTTGTTAAAGGATGTCCAGTTGAGCTTTTGATAATTTTTATCATCATATTTGTTCCTGGATGACCCAACCGGTCATGCCATAAGGAATTAAGCTCTTGGTTGTCCATTTTATTCTTAGACACCAAATTGGTTTCAAATGGACGTATAAAAGTATAGTATAGTCCAGAGGAGTAACTTGACATTTTCTCAAGTATATTTTTCTTGCCACTTTCAATTGTGGTAAGATACATGTACTCCTTATCATTTGAATCATTGGTTTCTATATGATAACCATTTTTTCTCAAGTCTTTGAAACTCAACAAGTTTCTATGACTTCTACTTGAATAGAGTGGGTCATGTATTATGACTTGTGTCCCTTTTGGGAGCACTATACAAGCCTTTCCTGAACCCTCAATTAATGTTATAGCACCACCAATAGTGGTAACATTAGCCTTAATAGGCATTAATTGAGTAAAATAAGCTTTATTGTTTGGAATGCTGTGTGTTGTGGCACTATCAATCAGGCACTGTTCTGCATTGCTGTTCTGATTTTCCATATCTTCAATTTTTAATAAATAGGAATAAATTAGACAGAAAAGATAATTCGCTTTTATTATAATTACATGCGTGATATGTTACATAATATATACAAACATAAGGGAAAACGAAGTATTATACAATGATTATTGTAACACAGTTTGGTTTAAAACAGACTATGCTGAAGGCCCACAGAGAGTATCGATGTCATCGACAAGATATACCGATACATCAAGTTCGGGAATAGGAGAACTTTCCTCAACAAAGTTTGTCTCAATTCCCTTTCCTTTCCCCTTTTGGGAATACAAATCAACCAAGTGTTTCGCAGTGCGACACTCTTTTGCACAGTGTCCATTAATACCACATTTGAAACATATGGTTTGGTTTGACTTATCCTTATTTGGTCCAAGTTTTCCCTTTCCCTTGCGAATAGGATTCCGGGGTCCAACTTTCAGGTGCCAATTCCTCTTTCCTTTGTAAGAGGTACTTCCTTTCTGGAAATTATTTCTCCTTTGGAAATTATTTCCCTTATTAAAATTGTTTCCTCGATGAAAAATGTTTCCCTTTTAAAAGGAGTTTCCCCAATTGAAATTCCCATATGATTTTCCATGTCTCACTGCATATGTTTTTGGGGGAGCAACTGTCCCTGCTGGCCTTTTGTTATGGTTATGAAACATAACCTTCATATTAGCCTCAGCCATTCTTAAAATGGCTATTAGATCAGAATATCGATTATATTGCCTTTCACGATACAGTTCTTGTAAAACTGCATTATCGGCATGCATTGTTGATAGAGTTTTCTCTATCATGGCAGCGTCAGTGGTTATTTGCCCGCATAACCTTAACTGTGAGGTTATACGAAGTATTGCTGAATCGTAATCACTAACCGAAGTGAAATCGTGGAACCTTAGGTTCATCCAGTCATATTGAGCCTTTGGCCCAATGATTCTTTCTAGGCTTTCAAACCTTTGACAGAGATTATCACACAACTCTTTGGGATCTTCCACAAATAAATATTCAGATTTCAAATTGTCATGCAAGTGATGCCTTAAGAACACAATAGCTTTTGCCTGTTCTTGCGGATTTGAGTCTCCATGCGCTAAAATTGTGTGTTCTATGCCTTTAGCTTTTAGATTAGCTCAGGCATCCACCCTCCACTCGAGGTATTTTGTGCGATTGTTATCAAGGATATCAAAGTCTCGTTTTGCCACATGTGCCATTTTTCTGATTAACAATTTAACATTCAGTTAACCATAATAATAAATTTAAACAATATATGAATTTATTTTACATAATGAATCAAGTGGAATGGCAAGCCGCAGTGGTCCGAGACTTCTGATCTCAAAAGATCAGGGGTTCGATTCTTAATAAAAATGAAATAGAATTAAAGAAAATAAAAATAATACTAGGCGCCATATTTTTATTATTTTATTTTATTTTATTTTATCTAAAATTCTAGCTCATACTAATTAATATACATACATACATATATCAATTAAAATGAACAATTACACTGACTTACAAAAAACATGAATACAGCTACTAATAATACTACAAGAGCCATAATTAAAACTATATATAACTTTAATATTCTAAAAGACTCTTCAATTGACGATGAAAGAGATAAGTGATCTCGTTCAATTATAGTGCGATTCTTTTTTTTTTTGAGAAAAATTAAATTTGGTATTTTATTATTAGTAAGACAAGGGTAAAGTTGAATTAAAATGATAAAGTTCAATTTCTTTTATAGTGGTCTAAATAACTGTTCATAATCGGTGTATAATAAATTAAAGAGTTACGTACAAGTTACAATTTACGTCTATCAGAAATTTAAGTCTTGTCACTTCAACCGAAAATTATTTTGATAATAATTTAACTAAGTAGGGGAAAAGTTTTGACTGATAAATTTATTTATTACCAGAAAGTTACACATATATATAGTCATATGTTAACCCGAGAGAAAAAAATAGACCCAAAATTTTAACAACGTGCCGTTGACTGATAATTTTTGTTTTTTGATTAAACAAAAATTGCATGCATGAAGGACATGTGTCAACTTTGCAGCAAACTAACTTTTTATTTCATGCAAGTCAAGTGGCAGCACATTAAATATTACACAAATTCTCTCATGTAAACTTACTCCCAGTAACTTACTCCCAGTTTTGCTTTTCTGCTCTCCCCCTTTTTTTTCTCTATCCAGTTTATTTGGTATTCAAAAAAAAAATTATCTCCTAACAATTTCATACATATCTTCTTCTCCCTTTACAAAAAAAAGATAATTCCTCCATTACTACAATAAAATGTCTTCCACAATCCTATATATATATATATATATATATATATATATATATATATATATATATATATATATATATATATATATATATATATATATATATATATATATATATATATATATATAATTTTTCTTTTAGTTAAAATTGGTACTTAGTAAATATACAAGTACATATCCATGCGTGAAGAGTTTTAGACGATGAAGATTGAAGAGATTTTTTTTTTTAAAGTTTGGTGACGTTTGCCACCGCCAATGGTATCAGGTTCCTCATTTCTAGCTCTTTTTACATGCATGATATGAGAAGGTCCGGGAAGATCTTCCGGACCCGGTATTTCAATACTAGGTTCACTATTAAGGTCGATATGGTTAGGTCTTAACACATTTTGTGCGGGAGGTACAAGACCATCCAACGGTCCCTCCGACGTGCGAGTATTTTGTGGTGCACGACCACTAGCACGCGGTGGATTATCACAAAATGGTAAATTATTATCTTTAACAGTAAGATATATACTGGAGTGTAATATATCACTCAAAATTATTGTAACCCCATTGGATTGATGATCCATTTTTTTTTTTTTGAAAAAAAAATAGTACTTCGTATATGTATATATTTATACAAGTATTAATATATTAGCTTAATACCTTAAGCTTCTGATGTATTGAGACTTTCGTGCTGATAACGTATTAAGATTATATTGCTTTAGCTCAGAAATATTAGATTTGAAACTGATAGTTTTTGTTGTTGTTGATCTGTGTAAAATTTTATTGAGGTAAAGATCCTATTTATACAACAATTTACAGCTGCTTAATGAGATAACTTTTGCAGCTGTAAATCTCATCCATGCCGTATATGTTAAAATTTTACTATTCATCTAGTTTGGCTTACTCATCCCTATTTTACAGTTTAGGGGGTGAGTCAGTATATATCTCTTTTAGCCTTTTTAACGGTTATCATCGAGTCACCCCTGTAGCCCAACAAGGCAATATCGTGAATATATAAAAGTGGTTCATTTTTTTTTCAAAAGTCGTCCGAGTTTCAACCTCGGTCCCATTCTGAATGCCAAAATAATCGCGCTCATCTCTTGATACATGTAATCAAAGCACACTGATATTCACATCTCGAGTCAAAAACGTTTTAATCAACGTACTACCTGATCCAATCCTCGGCTCAAACTAACGCATTTTAAAATATTTGAAAGAAACTGTTTTCATCCTCTCGTGCAACGCTAACGCACCCTAAACCAAGTCACAACGCAAAATGAATAAACACAAAAGTGGTTACTTGTCAATCTAGGTAAACAAATTCGCAAAGAACAAGACTAATCCAACAAAATTCAAATACTAAGAATCTAAAACAAATATACAAAATATACAAATCCTTATACAAATCGAGGCTAAGAAGGACCCCTAGAAGCCGCGCCGACGGCAATCACGATCTCACAAAGCTGATCATCTAACCCTAGGTCCTCCAGGTCTATAAGGGGAGACTCACTACCATCCATCCCCGACAGCATATCTAGAGTAGTCGTCTCGGGAATCCCTCCAACCTCCTCTGTAGCACCCGTAGCCTCAGCCTCAGCCTCAGTCTCCCTTTCGGTCTGATGCCTAGCCTCACCCTGTGTTGAGGACTCACCCCGGGGCCCAGCCAGCTGCTTCTGGAGGAAGGCGATCTCGTCAGCTCGAGATTGCAGGAGCCGTGGTGCCTCAGTCTCTCTCGCCTCGAGCTCAGTCACCCGAGTCTCCAACTACCCCACCATATCCGAAATGCCCTACAAATACGCTTAAGCATTAAGAAAGTACACCAACAGCCTAGAAAGCCACCTTAGTCGCGTAAACTCATCAATCGAGACCCGAAATGTCACGGGAGATCCCTGAGGCGTAGGCCCGGAAGCGGTTGGCAGCTTGCCACAACCGCTGATGGTGAGCCGAGGAAGCCTGAAAGTGCAACCATAGAAGTTAGGCAAACCAATCTTAATCCTTAGAACCCGAACCCAAGGCAAAAACTAAAGCTTAACTGTTATACCTGGTCGCACCACTCCATCCCAGCCTCCTTCTCCTCAACGAAACACGGGAAAGGAAGCTCAATAGGAGGTTGTCCCAACAATATCAACTCTGAGTGGTGTCAGGGGGAAGAGTGGGGGCTGAACAGCATCAGCCGAATTGACCAGCTAAAAGAAAAGCGAACCGTTCCAAATGGAAGCAAATACTAAACCATAGGACAAAACAAACGATAAAACCAAAACCGATACTTCAATAGTCCTAAACCTTGGGGGCTACTAAATAAAACAAACTGTAAGAAAGAAACTTACATCTGCAAGGCACAGGTAGTTCGCCACGAATATCGCTCCCAGCCTAAACCAACCTTAATTCAACCACTACCGAAGGCCTAACCGGACGAGCACGCACTGTCCTAGTTCCCAATCGGGGGAGCTAGGAGTAAATTCAAGCCCCATAAGGCAAGACTTAAAGCCTCATCTAGTCGAAATCGACCACCAGCAATAGACGAACACGGGAGCCATGATTAATAAGGATGTTTGCGTTTGACCGCATGATAAAATAAATCCACAACCAAAGCACTCGAAGCAAACAGTTATCCTAGCAAGTCTCTAAGCACTCAACTTACGTCCCAAGGGGTTATTATTTTAGCACATCCCCGGAAGAATTCACCAAGCAAATGTAAACCCAAGAACTAACGCAAACACCATTATGCACTCATTAAAGGCTTACACATCAAGTCTAGTAATTTAAAGGCAAAAAGTTGCTAAACCCAAACAACCACTCATCAATAAGACCAGAATTAGTTAGAAATTTCCCGAAGAAAGTCACAGACCAGGGTTAGTCTAATGCAGCCACCCGAGAGAGATAGATGTAACTTAACATAATCACCCGCAAGGGATTGAATCAAAAACACCAATAAATACTTAAGCAAACAAACTCAAAGACAATACACCTAAAGCATGCACCTACTACTAATTAAAATCGGTAACCCGCCCCGACTAATAAAACAAGCACTTAATGCTTCACCCGGACTCGTAACAAAGCAAATCTGAACTAAACTAATAAACAAATATCAAATGCATAAACAAGCCAAAACAAGAGCAATGACAAACCCAAACAAAATAAGACAAGCCCGCAAAACAAATTAAGACAAACTCACAAAACAAGCATTTAACTAAAACGAATAAACGGCACAGCATTTTTGCCCGAGGGTCAGAGTTATCCCGGAGGCACAGCATTTTTTGCCCGAGAGTCAGAGTTATCCCGAAGGCACGGCAACAGCATTTTTGCCCGAGGGTTAGAGTTATCCCGGAGGCACAACAATTTTAGTCCTAGGGGTCATAAGCATCCCGAAAGACAGTTATTCGAGAGGAGACTAACGCCCTCGAAGGAGTCTTATACCTCCACAACAATTTTTATTCGAGAGGAGACTAACACCCTCGAAGGAGTCTTATACCTCCACAACAATTTTTATTCGAGAGGAGACTAACACCCTCGAAGGAGTCTTATACCAGCAATTTTTATTCGAGAGAAGACTAACGCCCTCGAAGGAGTCTTATACCTCCACAGCAACTTCAATTCGAGTGGAGACCGACGCCCTCGAATAGTTTTATATCACTTTGTATTGTCCTAGGGGTCATAAGCATCCCAAAGATGACCGCTCGAGTGGAGACTAACGCCCTCGAACGTTTTGTTTCATCAAGGGTTCACAAGCAGCCCAAAATATACTTGTGCAAATAAAGGCCAACTTAATGCGTTGCTAGAGCGCAAAAACACTTAAAGTTAAACAAAACCTCTAAATAAACCGAAGAAGACAAAGCGTGCGCGCACGAAGAATCAAGAACAAGATATCAAGCAACGGCCCGGGCCCAAGCAAGCAACCGCGAGCGAAGACGTCAGGTATGACTTCTAAACCTTGGCTGACGAGCCTCAACACGTAGTCTACTGGACTTAAAACGACCCGACCAGACAGCCACCAGGTCGTAATCTTCGATTGACCTGGGCGGCTATACTTTGACTTTCGCCTTGTCCAAGCCTCAGTCAAAGTGGGGGCTTCAGTAGACACCCAGATTTGGACCTGGTGGCTGAAGAAGTGCCCGACAAACACCCAATGACGATAGGACTGCAACGCGACACGGGTTCGCGATGTTTTAGATGGTTTCCATATAGAACGGATCAAATAATTACTTGGAAAAATTAAAACTAACATGATGGCAGCCTTAGTCATGTTGTTACGGTCGCATAGACACTAATTAGAGTCAATTCTAACACCGGGACCCCGAGTCGGTCTCGGAACTCAAACCAAGTCAACACCGCGCCAAGCGAACCTCGGGATGAACACCCGAGGCCCACTAAACCCACGGCGCTAGGTCAAACCCGGGGTAAACTTCATCTCCAAGTAACATATCACGCTCCTCCCTCTCGGTTTTGGAAAGTATCAAAACCGTATCCTCAAAACTCCAACCGCCCCATCTGACGCGCCTGGGTCTCCCCACGCTCGGACCCAGGAGCCTGAGTCTTAGCACGCCCCAGCTCGGGCGCCCGTATGGGCGACGAGGGCCGAAAACACCTATAAATACCCCCCTTCACGCCCTCATTTCGACACAACATTCAATCTTCTCTTCCCCCTCAAAAACTCTCGCTAAGGGCTCGCACTCCGACACCCAAGGCAAACGATCCACTCGATCGTAGTTCCGATAAAAAAAATGACATCGATGCTACTCCTCACCTTCGAGCACTCCACTCGATACCGAGGTGCCTGTGATCGACTAGCTCAAAATTAGTACACAGATTCTGTCAGATTAGCCACAGAACCAGCAAATAGTAACGGAGCTCTGCCGGAATAGCCGCGGGAAGGTCAAACGGTAACGGAACTCTGCCAAGGTAACTAGTCAAGCTAGGAGGATCCGCCTATCGAAGTCGTATCGTTACTAGGTTGTCATCTAAACAAAACTTTCCATATTTTCACTTTCTATTATTATGCACTACGATAACTCTAGGTGTGGGCGCTAGGCCCACAAGCATCTACTAAAATACGTAACGTCCCAACTTCAACCGCAAACACAAAAACACACTAAATAGACCCGAGTAATTCCAAGATCCGTTCTCAAAACTATCTATGCATCGAGTCCCGTTTAGTGTATACTCCGAGGGTGCAACTCCTCATTATGTGATTTACTTACATTCGCATTTACAGTTTTTCGTATGATTTATTGCTTTTATGACCTTATAATCGCATGCTAAATCACCTAAAACGGAATTCAAAACGTAAAATAACTAAAACTGAACAAAGTGATGGTCGGGTTCCGTATTAGTCCCGGTGCTCGCCTTATTAGGTTTGACGCATCTCTACTAATGCCGATCCGACACATCTTAAGTAGAATACCAGGTAAGGTATATCACGAGAATGACTAATATCCGTATTATCGTGTTAAATATGATTTGCTAATACATATAATACTAGTACTCTCTACGCTCCTACGAGCATCTTTTCATGGCCTGCCTGTCACGTGAAATCGCATGCAAAGAATGTAAACTCAACTACATTGACAAAACTTATTTGTCCTTAAACAACCGACGTAGCAAAAGGTATAGGGTTAAAACAACGGATGTTACAGTACTTCCACCGCAACAAAAGAACTAGGATATCAGCCCACCGATTGATTAGTAGAGACCGCTAAAGTGCGGGCGGATTGGGTGTTGACATCTATCGGATGTTGGCTTCCCAATACGTACCCTCACCCCTTACTCAGAATCGACGGTTTCCGGATGTCCGAAACCATTGGCAATGAGAGTTATTCCAGGCATTGAGTGCTTAAGGGTACAAGTCTTTTTCTTTAGGTCCCGTGCCACTCAACATTGAGCCGGTAAGGGATCAAAGTTGACTTGAACGGTTTCCAAGTCCCCATAATCGACTCGGTGGCGACTCCACAAATCGGCGACAACTTCGGTTCACTAAAAAGGTCACCTTACCAAACAAAACGGCCTTAAAACATTTACAACCACGTCTCGATCGATTCCCAAACGGAAACACGGGTGTCCGCACCCGTCTAGTACAAGTCTGGATCGTCGTCCAATTCGAGGTCCGACAGTTCGCCCCGTATGCGAGATCGAACCGGCCCCCGCAGGGAGGGGGCGCGTGGGTGGCCGCCGCCACACGATGAAAACCAGGTCGGTCCCGCGCAAGCACGCGCGGGGCGCCGGACGGTGCGGACGGACGTCCACAGGTGACAACATAGGAAGGCTCGCATCTTCGCCGCCACAGTCGATTGAGCAACCTAGGCCGTCACCCTCACCTCGATTTCGGCTCCTAAGAATGGATCTTGTCCGCATTGTCATTTCTGAGTCGGGCACCGTTTCTGCGACCGGGGTTGTATGGTCAGGTGTCGACAGCCGGCTCTTCTTCGACGGTCGTTCCTCAGATTCTGCCTCGCCTGCCCTCTTGACGGTCTCCCCCGTCGATCCCGTAACACCGGAGATTGTTTTCTCGATGATGCTTTATCGTTCAGGAACTCTCTCACCCTCGCTAACACCTCATCTTTGTCCTTGTTGATGCGCACAGGACCAGAGTCGCTGCAATTTCTGCTCTATAGAGGTTGTTAGCCTCCATTGTGCCTAGACAACAGTCGAACACCTCCCCCGCGTACAGCATCATGTGTATCATGAGGTAGACACCGCAGTCCTTAGCTGAAAATCCGTCGCCCTGCCATGCGAATGGGACATTGACAACAGGGAACTCCGAGACAGCCGAACCCTTTGTGATATCTTTTTTCACCATATACTTTCCCATTTCTTGGTGTATAAAAAAAAAGAACCCATATAAGACTGACCGTTGGCAACACATGTCTTAGTGTATAAAATGATGTCCGATTATATATAACATGAGTACACTTACTGCGAATTTTGCCATCCTGACGTATGGTAGGCTTTCGAATTCCTGCTCTTCATAACTTCTATTGTTGAGGTATTCAATCTGCTTTGAGAGGAAGTTGATACATGCGCGGCTGTAGTGATCGTTTTCGTCAGATAGCACCAGGACGAACACCTGTTATTTGGTAATTAAGTTGTTGGTGATTATTATTGACGACCTGTAATAAATAGTCAACCGTATGAGTATTTAAATAGACGTACCAAGTCGGAGTCTAGCTGGATGGTGTCTTGATTTACTTCGGCCCAAATATCCCAGAAGTTGAACAAATCTTGGCCAATGTCAACAGAGACACCACTCTTCAAGCCCTTACATAATTTCAATACTGTCCTCTGCATGACATATGTAGAAGTAACAAATCATCATCATTACAGTAACACAAGGATAATATTGCAGTAACATATTTATAGTAGCTAATATTACCTTCATGAATTATATTGGTTTGATTAACAATTATTAAAGTAACAGTATCAACACCTTAGAGTAACACTCGTTGTTGATTGTACTAGTATGATAAAATTAGGAGAGACAAGTTTACGTTGTGGCTGCCGCCAAAGAAGCAACGTGCATGATGTTCGACGCGGTGCAGTCTGACAAGCGTCAAGGTAGTTAAGTAGTATGCACTAGCTATCAATGACAGCGTTTGAGAGCTGTTGCCCCAGCTGAAGTGTTGACAGCTCGTCACGAGGTACGTTGAAGAAGTCCTCAACCCTTACCAACATCTCACTGATAGAATTTGAATGAATTATGTGACAATCAATCAAAAATAACATAAAGACAAAACAGCAGGTAAAGGAAATTGATTACTGTAAAAAACTTACTCTGCGCTGTATTTTTCATTTTTGAAAAAGACGTAATCCATTACGTCTTTCCGAGGGCTCAATAATATGGACCTGAACAACCTGCTATCTCTAACCAGGAAGTCCGATACGATTAGCTGGTCTGGGTCAGGTGTCCCACAATCATACGAGCATCCAAGCTTCTCGTTGACAACTTGCTTGCATTCCAACCTTTTTTCAGAGTGGAAGAAATAAGGGTGGAAGACCTTCCGTCCATCAACTTCCACCCACAAACATTCACTGAGATTTGCTTCATCTATGTTCGAATTACACGATGAGAGCACCAATGAGCGGTGATCGCTGTCCTTCGAACCACCCTTAACAACCTCATCCATCTCCACTGTCGTGTACAGTTTGAAGTCCGGACCGCCTTCATTCCCGAATTCCAAAGATGGCACGATCGCCTCAATAGTCTCATCCCCCGCCATGTTTGTACGAATACCCGCACCTCCTGGTTATGTGGGCTGGCCCATGAATACGGGGCCCTTCATCGTTGCATTCTTCGCACGTGCGTACGCCTCGCATACTTCATCGACTGTCCGGTGGAGCTCCTCTCCACTCCAGAAGTCTTGCGATGCCTGTGACGGAACCGGGTCATCGTGCAGTAGTTTGCCAGATGTTGTTCTTCTCAGTTTGGCAGTGGTTGAGATCTACCAATCATGGAAGGCAACTGCATTCCTTGCCATCATGAGGTACAACTCATGTACCTCCTGCATCAAAAGTAAAAAGAGTGTGTTAATCTGGAGGCTGTAACTTATGATTCGTATTAAAGTAACACATCTTTGCTATTAGAGTAACAGATGATCCGCATTAAAGTAACACATCATCACGCTTAAAGTACCATATTAATACTGTTAAAGTAACACATCTTCACTCTTAAAAGTAACTGAATTCCTTAAAGTAACACATAATGTGCATTAAAGTAACAGGTGTTCAAAGTAAGAGTAACATAATGTATCAATTACAGTAACAACAAATATGTTTTCTGCGAAAGATTGGGTGAGTTCTATGAGACCTGAAGAGCACAGAGACAGATACCTCATTCCTCCCTAGTTGGCTTAGCCACCAATTAAATGTAGAAACAAAAAACTTTAAAAGACTGAAATTCATATTAGATGCAAGATTCGATGATAGAATGAACACGCAAAATTATATTACTTACGTCTACTGCCCTAGCTTTTAGATCGTCGTCATCCTCGACGCCATCTGCTAGCTTGATGTTTATCGACTTCCTAACTTTGTTCGCGGATGCTATTGGGGCATCGGTCTGTCGGTCATTCGTTATCCTTAACAGCGGCACGTCATCCACCACCTCATCATGTACACAACGGGGGTACTTTACTTTTGACTTGGTAAGACGACCCAGCCCACCCCCAACAAATTCGCCCATTAACCTTTCAAGCATTCGCTCTCGATCCCAATGCTTGATCAGCGGTAGATCATGCGGGCAAGGACGATCATGGTATGGAAAGCGCTGGAAGTAGATGATCATTATGAATGGCAAACAACCGAGCACGTATGTTGGTTTCTGAAGCACGTGGTCTTGACAGGCTACCGCCAGCCCATCCAATACAAACGTGTACCAATCGTAGCTTCTTATTTTCTCTACGTTCTCCACACACTTCAACAGACTCAAATCAACGCTGTAATTGGACGTTGGGTTAAGAAAAATCGACATGTTGTACAGAACGAACAGCCTGCAGAAATCGTCTCCATCATCAACGTTCTTCTGTAGTTCTTCTAACAACGGTGTGAGAGGGATTACATCACTTCCTTTAGCAATATGGAACCAGTCCCTCCATGCTTGTTTCAGACTAAGGACAGCCTCCATCCTTCGACCGGCCCATAGGGAGCAGATCAATTGGGTACGGACCGTAAGGAAGAAGGAAGCATACGTGGACATCGTGCTTCGTTACCAAGAATTGATCACTTTTCCGTGGTAGTCTAAAAATCAGAGAGTCATCAGCAAAAAACTTCATGAAGTCGGGGGCAAACTTCCACGGGAAGCTTTTAAGGCGCATTTATAGTAGGCCGCCAAAACCGATACTGTTGACGGCCGTTTGCTGCCTGTCATTGAAGTTGGACATTAGTTCCACAAGGCTCAGTGGTCTACACCTAAGCTGAACCTTCTTATCACCAGTTTCTTGTTCGTCTCCTTTTGCCTTCTGAAAAGGGACAGGTATGAGAATAATTAGTATGTGCAACTATTATTAGAATTTAATATGCACCTGGTTAAGAAAAAACATTAACACTGCCAAGGCTCACCGGCATGCAACTGACCTGCACCTTGCGCTGCGATTCTGCGTCACCGGTGCTCTTTGATTTGGCTCCTTTTGTCATCTGAAAAGTACAATATTTAAGTACAACTATTGTTACAGTTTAATCTGGTATATAAAATTAAAGTACAACTGATACACGTTAAAAGTAACACATAGCACATGTTAGAGTAACATATGGTGCGAATTAGAGTAACACGTCTCAACAATTAAATGTACCAGACTAATAACATTCAAAGTAGCATAAAGATGCAAATTAAAGTAACACGTCTTCTTAATTAAAGTAACACATGAAATTCTTTAAAGTAACACCATACATGTGTAACACCACAACTAAATGACCCATCACAGTAACACATAGCAAATGTTAGAGAAATATATGGTCCGAATTAAAGTAACACGTAGCAAATGTTAAGACTACCATATGATTAGCATTGAAGAAACGGCACACAAAAAGACTAGCATAAATTCTGATTTGCAAAATGAAAAGAAACAGCTCAGCTAAAACACCATGTTCATGTAATAATAGATGAATATAAATTTGATGCAATTAAGTGAAACGATTTCAATGTAAGTCGAATACCCACATGACAATATACAATCATTAATTAGCACACAAAAAGGTTAAAACTCTGAAAATTTTGTAAACCCTAATCAACAAAATCATAGAAAGATGATCGAAGCGTACCTTGAGTAGAGTTGTTTATGGACTTCGCGAACTAAAGATTATGCTTGTGAGGAAGATTGAAGCTTAAGAAGAGGAAGGTACCGTATGCTTGTTAGGAGGATTGAAGATTATGAAGAGGAAGGGTTTTGAATTTTGATTAATTATGCGTGAATGAAGAGGAAGATGTTGGGGTTTTGTGCGTGAATGATGATGGCGGGATATTGGTTAACGTGAGAGAGAATTTGATGAGAGAGGTAAATAGTTATTTGGTAGAGGTAAATAAGGAGATTTGATTTTATTTACCTTATTTACTGTTATTCCCTTATTCCACCTCAAGCAATCACAACCATCCATCTTCCACTTGATCAATGATCCAAAATTGGACTCATGGACTCAATGTATATAGTAGAACTCACTTGATCATTTCTCTCTCTCTCTTTATATATATATATATATATATATATATATATATAAAGGATCAGGTGAGTTCACCTCTTAAAATTGAGTTCGTAAGTCCTCACCACATCTCTTGGATTAAAGAGAGATGGATGGTTGTGATTTGTTTGGATAAAGCAAGTGACTATATTTGGTAAATATCTCATTCACTCTCTCTCCTTAATTTATTCATCATTTAATTTATTCTCTTTCAAAAATAATTACCGTCTCTCTTCTCACACACACGTTCCTTCACAATTATGATTTTCATTTAAAAAAATTTGAATTGTTATTATATAGAACTAGAAAATAAAAAAATTCACATCTCTTCTTCTCTCCTTAATTTATTTTGTGTTACTCTTATTTTATAGAACTGTTACTCAGGCTAAATTTTGGTGTTACTCTAACGAACATTATGCAAATATTCTTACATTGATTTTAGAGTTATATGCTCCCAGCACACGACATAATTATTATAACTCAACATATGAATAATGTTACTCCAACGTTACAAACATGTTACTCTAATATTTACCTTATGTTACTCCAGCGTTACAAATGTTTACTCTAATACATATTTTGTGTAACTCCAACGTTAAACACGTGTTACTCTAATAGATACTTTGTGTTACTTCAATGTTAGAAACGTGTTACTCTAATAGATACGCCTTACACATGAATATTGAATACTGATTGTGTTTCCTATTTTGTTGGATGTTATGCTCCTTCAAATTAGGAAACAATATTTTTTTAATAAAAAATTTCACTGCATCTCATCCATCCAATAGATGAAGGGACTCATAAGAGCCCCTCTATATATATATATATACACTTTTGTAAAAAAACTAACGGAACATTCTAATATATTAGCATATTATTCTTACACCCATATCAATATAAGCATATTATTCCGTAATAATATTAGGGTACACATTCTCACACCCATCTATAAATACCCTCTACGTCTTCCATTGTCGTATATCATAACGCAATACCATCTTAAAATGGTCAATAAAAAACTTGTAATTCACGCCATGTTGACCAACGATTTAACTAACATCCCAAAACTCGAACAAGGGAAGAGACTAAAGGATATGATTGTGAGGGTAGTACACCGCTGGACACGACCTGTTATGAAAGACAGGAAAAAATCGATTCCATCGAAGTTTTGTTGATTGACTATGAGGTACGTGCAAATTATTATTAAATTTAGTTTGTGTTAAATATTTTATCAATTGCTTTCGTTATTTTTTGAGACAATTCACGTTCCGAGCATCCAATTTTATATCAGATTTTGTATTTTACATAATATTCATAATTTTTTACTTATTGGTTTACGTTGATCATGCTACTATCCACGACAACTTAATACCATTTGTTATCTCCGTTTTTTTAGAATGAAATTATTCAAGGCAGGGTGCGTAGAAAGATATTGAGTAAGTACTTCGACACATTGAAGGTAGGGGTGGTCTACAACATCCGTAGTGTTATCGCAGTCCCAACACAAAATTATGTTCATTAGACACGAAATTGAGCAATGCATATACCCGAGAATTTTATGTATATTAACAACGGTGGGTTTGATATATTACCTTTCTTTCATTGCAATTTCGTCAATCAAAATCGAACACCATATTTATCTAACACTGTACATACATAAGTGTACTCCATATTTAATCCGTAGCAAATTTTTTGAATGCGATGTAATTTCTCATCGGCGAATGTATACGAAATCGAGAATATTTATTAGTACGTCAAATTTTTGATCTTGGATAAGATGATCAAATATTATAGACTAACCTTCTAATTAAAAAATATACCTCCGCGGCTATTTTAGAAGGCTTGAAGGAGGCATGGAAGCGTGGCTACCGGAACGTCATTATGGAGAGCGACTCGAAGACCGTCATCGATTACCTTCAACGTAAGAGACAAGGCAGAAGTGACTTGTTCCTAATTCTCGATGAGTTAGCTGGTTTGTCTTGTAATTTTGACTCCGTCATTTGGTCGTTTCTCCCACGTTCTTGTAACCGGGCCGCTCATGCGCTCGCGCACTTTCATGTGGGTATTTTCGGGAAGTCTTTGTGGGAGGGAGTTGGGCCAGATGAAGTCAAAATTGTTGTGCATGGCGATATTTCAGCCATAAATTAGTTCCCGCTTTGGGATTTCAAGAAAAATATATATATACCTCGGCAATACATCATTTGTTATATTCCATGTTTGTCATTATTCATACAAAATACTTAAACTTTCACATTTTACGTGCTGCACCCTATGTACTACATACTACACCGTATTAGGCTTCGCTATTTGATGAAAATAGTCAACGGTGTATCAACACCTCATTTATAATACACTTCGAGTCAGATTATTGAATCATACAAAAAATCACTAAGAACAATTTATGTGACATCCCTAATATGTGTAATATGACGATGTAACAAACCGCAAATAGTATTACTTATTCAACCCGTGATTTTATCACGGGTATCCCCTTACTACTAAAAGGATAGGCAACCTCCCAATACTATACACGTGGCATCACCACCTTGAACACATTCCCGCCCAATATTTGGTAGAGCAGCACAATCCTCTACAATTCTTTGTGGGCTTTTGTCAGTATAGATAAACTATGATAAACTATCCGTGATCTTTATTTACAAATAATTTGTGGGCCTCCATATTAATCCAAAGTGTTGTGTATTAGTCAAGTTTAAAATTGCGTTAGATAATTAATATACGACAATATGCAAACAATACGTACATATTATTATAATAATATGGTATTCCCTATTAATATTCTAAATTGTCCATGGAAAAATCGATACTCACGCTTAAAATAGGAGTTCCCTAAAATATAATTATATCTAATTTTTTGTCATACATAGCTGTATATCATAATTGCAACCCGTATATACGCCATGTATTATTATTACGTGTAATATTGCAACGATGTTATTTTAGTGTAATATTGCAAAGATATTATTTTAGCAGTTAGGCCTTGTTCTCCTGGACTTAAACTGATTGAACTGAACTGAACTGAACTGAACTGAATGTCTCTGAACTGAACTGAACTGAACTGAATGTGTCTGAACTGAACTGAACTGAACTGAATGTGTCTGAACTGAACTGAACTGAAAAATAAAAATAAAAATAATTAATTCTAATATTAATAATAATAATAATATTATTAATAATAATGTTATTATTATTAGTATAATTAATATTTATAACTTATAATAGTATAGATTCAATATTAATATTCTCACCTTCCATAATTCAATATTAAAAAAATATTACTAATATACTTTAAAAAATTTGAGTCATAATAAATGCACAGTATGTTGAAGGCCCGTGATAAATTTACTTGAATATGCCAACTATCCCTCACTTTTCCTAATTCAATAAATATTTTCACCTTCCAATTCACTTTGACGTAATTTGACGTAATTTGTATTTATCAAAAGTATTGACGTAATTTGTATTTATCAAAAGTATTGACGTAATGGATTTAGATTGTATTGACAAAAATATTTGTTGTCATTTATTTTAGTTTAACTTCGAAAATATCGTTCTTTTACCGTTATTATTTTCACCATCCACTGTAATAATAAATAATAATAATAATAATAATAATAATACTTGGGGTGCCCCTGGTGGTATTGCTCTGCTTCTGCAGGAGACCTTCGCTGAGGAGGGGCCTTCTCTTCGTTTGGAGGAGGACCCTGACTCTAGTGAGGTTAACTTGCGGCAGTGTCGGCGGAAGATTTGTGATGGTCATTACACGGCTGTCCGGGTGCTTTCCTCGTCTGGCGTTGCCCCTTACACGGCTGATACTCTGCAGGCGTTAAAAGATAAGCACCCCTCTGTTCCGCCCCCTTCCTTGCCGCCTTTGCCTGCCGCTCACCCTCAGCTCGTCGCGTCCTCGACCGTTGTGTTGGATATGATCAGGAGTTTCCCGCGGGGCACTTCTTGTGGACGGGACGGTTTTCGTGCCCAACATCTTCTGGATTGTTTGAGCGGGGCCGCGGTTGCTATCTCGGATGATCTGATTACCTCTATCACTAGGGTGGTTAACCTGTTTCTCGAGGGCAGATGCCCGCAGGTTCTCAGTGAGTACATCGCTAGTGCTCCGCTCACCCCGCTTGTTAAACCAGGTGGTGGGGTCCGTCCTATTGCTGTGGGCACGATTTGGAGACGTCTTGTCTCCAAGGTTGGGGCTGTTCTCATTGGTCCGTCGCTTTGCGGGTATTTTGAAGGCCTCCAGTTTGGAGTCGGGGTTTCCGGTGGGGGAGAGGCCATTTTGCACGCCTTGAACCGGTTTGTTGAGGATCGTGGTGGGGACGTGGGCCTTTCCATGCTTTTGGTTGACTTCCAGAATGCTTTTAATTTGGTCGACTGGGAGGTCATGTTGCGCGAGGTTCGTCGCTGTTGCCCGGTTCTTTCCTGTTGGGTCGAGTTTTGCTACTCTCGGCCTGCCAGGCTTTTCTACGGGGAACACAGCCTTTGGTCTTGCCAGGGGGTCCAGCAGGGTGACCCTTTGGGCTTTGGTCTTGCATCCCTTGATTTGCAAGATCCGGGACTCTTTTCCCTTGAGCTTGCAGGCTTGGTACTTGGATGATGGCACCATTGTTGGGGATACCTTGGTCGTGGGGAAGGTTTTGGTGATGATTATGGAGGATGGTCCTCGCTTGGGCCTTCACCTTAATGTCGGAAAAACTGAGGTTTTTTGGCCTAAGGATGACCCTAGGAGTCGACTACCGGGTGTTTTCCCTCATGGTATTTCTCGACCGCTGCGTGGTGTCAAAGTTCTTGGTGGCCCTGTCAGTATTTGTCGAGCTTTCAGCAGTGAGCTTGTGGCGAAGAGAGTTTCGAGAGCCATTGAGCTTATGGACTCGGTTGCCAGGATTGAGGACCCTCAGTGTGAGTTGTTGTTACTTCGTGCTTGCGCCGGTATTTCTAAGCTTTCTTTCTCTCTGCGTACCTGTCCCCCTTCGGTCTTCGACTCTGCTCAGACCTTTGATGCGGCTTTGCGGTCTAGCCTGGAACGCATTGTCACCGCGTCCGGCCCCGGGTTCGGGGATTGGCAGTGGCGTCTTTCCACACTGCCCTTTAATTTCGGAGGGTTGGGTGTTTACAGCGCCGGGGATGTCCGGCACTATGCCTTTTTGGCATCTCGCCTTCAGTCCTCTGAGTTGCAGGCTTCGCTCCTTCAGCCTTCAGCCGTCCCTACTTCCGGGGCGACCTTCGATGCGGCCTTGGCTCTGTTTAGTGAGACCATCGGTTCCGACCTTCTCCGTAATCCTAGTGAAATCGCTGCCCCCAAACTCATGAAGAAATTGGCAGATATATATTTCACGAAGGTTGCTGCTTCGGTAGAATCGGTTTTCTCCTTGACTCGGCGACAGGTGGTTCTGTGGAAGTCTCTGCAGGGTGCCCACGCGTCTGACTGGTTGCGCGCTGTACCCATCTCTGGGCTGGGGCAGACCATGAATGGGAGGACCTACCGCTCTGTCCTTAGCTATCGGTTGGGTGTCCCTTTGTTCCCGGTACCTAAGCCTTGCTCTGCCTGCTCCCGGGTTTGTGTTGGGGACATTTTTGGGGACCATGCTGTGTCGTGTGCTGGTACCGTTGGTATTAAGCATAGACATAACCTGGTACATTTGTCCCAGTATCTAAGAGAAGCTCTTCTTCTCTAAAGATAAAGCCTCCAAAACAGGCTGAGCCAATGATCCTGACTAATAAATTTCAGGCGTTTATACATGGTGATGGACTAGGTGGTACCTCAGAGCACCTGGGGATGATGAGTAATTCAGAGGATGAGGATGAGTCATCTCTCCCTGGAGGAAAATCCCCTAGGATAGCTGCTGTAATGCACTCAGAATGTCCAAATGATGAGGAATCTGTTTCATGTGGCATAGTGGAGGTCTTTAAGGTCCCACCTAACAAATTCCCACATGAAAGTAGCTTCCTGGAATATTAGGGGTTTTAACACTCCAATAAAACATAGTGAGGTTCTTAATTTTTTAGTAAACAATAAACTTGATGTCTTGGCTATACTGGAAACTAGAGTGAAGAGGAAGAAGGCTTCTAAGATTGTTAATAAATGGTTCAGGGGTTGGTCATTTGTGCATAACTATGAGCAACACTATAATGGAAGAATTTGGATTTTGTATAATGAAGCTACTGTGTCTTTTACTCAGATTTTTAGATCTGACCAGCTTATTTCTGGATCTATTCATCATTTTCAAACTGGAGCTAATTTTCAACTTAGTATGGTTTATGGGCACAATGATGGGAGGGCTAGAGAACTACTCTGGAATGACTTAGTCAGCCTTGATACTGCAGCTGCTTGGCTCACCCTTGGTGACTTTAACATTGTTAGAAGTCCTGACGAAAAATTGGGTAATTCTCCTCCTTCTTTGAAGGAGATGTGGGAGTTTAATAGTTGTTTGTTGGCCTGTAAACTGGATGACTTAAACAGTTTAGGGTGTTCATTAACCTGGACTAATAAAAGAGAGCCTGAAGACAGAATTTGGTCTAAGCTTGACAGGGCTGTGGTGAATCCTTACTGGAACACTAACTTCCCTAATTCTTCTGCTTTATTCTGTGAATCGGGTATTTCTGACCACTCCCCCATTATGGTCACTGTGTCTCATGAAAAGGGTTTTAAGAAGAGGTTTCAATTTCTTAATAGTTGGACGTCTCATTCTTTATATCATTCAGTGGTCTCAAGTGCTTGGAGTATTCCTGTCCATGGCTCTCCTATATTTTGTTTCTTTAAGAAGCTCCAAAATGTGAGAAAGGGCTTGAATATCCTTCATAAAACTCATTTTACTAATTTTTCCTCTCAAGTCATAGAGGCAAAAAAGGTACTTATTGATTGTCAGAAGAGAATAGGATCTGCTCCTTTCTCCCTCTCTCTGCTTGAAGAGGAGAAGAAGTTGCTATCCGAATACCAGGAGTATAAATCTATTGAGCTTCAAATGTTACAGCAGAGGGCAAAAATTAAACATCTACAATTATCTGACTGCTCATCCAAATATTTCTTTGCAAAAATTGCAGAAAGAAAGTCTCAACAGATTATAGGGGCTATACATGATTCAAATGGGGTCTTGAAAACTGGTAGGCACGAGGTGGCCAATGCATTTCAGGATTATTATAGTTCTCTCCTTGGGAAGAGGAAATCCACTTCAGGTGATATTCCTTTCAGTTCTTTAAGTCTGAGTAGTAATATGGTCTCATCTCTAATCAGTCCAGTATCCACTAATGAGATAAAAACTGCTGTGTTTAGTATGGACATAAATAGTAGCCCAGGTTTAGATGGGTTTTCTGCTGGCTTCTTCAAGGCATCCTGGAACACTATAGGAGGAGATTTCTGCAAAGCTGTACTTAGTTTTTTCAGATCAGGAAATATGTCTAAGCAAGCCAACACTACCTTGGTAACACTTATTCCTAAGAGGAAAGAGGCTCACTCAGTTTTGGATTATAGACCTATATCATGTTGTACTGTGTTTTATAAAACAGTTTCAAAGATTCTTGCTAATAGACTTAAGCCTATTCTTCCTAATATAATTGGAATGGAACAGGCTGCTTTTGTGTCTGGTAGGAGCATTTTTGATAACATTCTGTTGTCTCAAGCTTTGGTTAAAGGATATACTAGGAAATTTCTTACTCCTAGATGTTTAATAAAGGTTGATATAAGAAAGGCCTTTGATTCCCTTCAATGGGACTTCATAGAGAAGATGCTCCAGAAGTTAGGGTTTCCTGAGCTTTTTGTGAAATGGATTATGGGCTGTGTCAGCAATCCATGGTATTCCTTTAATGTGAATGGGGAAGTTACTGGGTTTATTCAAGGAAAAGGTGGGATTAGGCAAGGAGACCCCCTATCTCCTTACCTATTTGTCATGAGTATGGAAGTTTTATCCAAATCTCTCCGGATGTTGTGTTCTCAACCCAATGTGTCCTATCATCCTAAATGTTGCAGGCTTAAATTGACTCACCTTATCTTTGCAGATGATTTGATGCTTTTTACTAGAGGTGACTTGCCCTCTATAATGGCAATCAAAAGGGCTTTAGATTCCTTTGGGAATATGTCAGGGTTAGTTGCTAATGTAGATAAGACTTGTATATACTTTGGAGGTGTAGATCAAGGGGTGAAGGATCTAATCCTTTCTAATACTGGATTTGTTGAGGGTAAATTCCCATTTCGTTACTTGGGGATTCCTCTCACTGATGCAAGGATTAGTATTAATATGTTTAGTCCTTTAATTCTGAAGGTGCAGCATGCTGTAGGGCATTGGTCTACTCAGTTTCTATCTTATGCTGGTAAGGCTCAGTTGATTAATTCATGTATCTTTGGATTGGAGAATTTCTGGTCTGCAAGTCTTCTTCTACCTAAAACTATTCTGAAGTTGCTAAACAAAATAAGTAAGGATTTCTTTTGGGGTATCAAGGATGGACAGAGAAGATTAATTTTTAAGAAATGGAGGGATATTTGTTCTCCATGGGATTCTGGAGGTTTCAACATAAAGGATATTCAGTGCTGGAATGCTGCTCTTCTCACTAAATGGTTGTGGATTTTTACAAAAGGGCCAAGTAGTCTTTGGAGTAATTGGTGCAGGCATTATGTCTTTGCCTCTGGTTCTGTTTGGGATTCTACCTCGAAGGAATATTTTCCTGCCAGTATCAAGAGCATTATAGCAGTTCGAAATCAGTTGCAGGAACATTGTGGTTCTCAGAAGCAAGCTCAATTGGCTATTAACAGTTGCAGTACAGGTTCAAAATATAATGTATCCAAAATGTATTTGATTTTTAAAGGGCCAGTTAAGAAGTTCTGGGGTTCTTTCTTTGCGTCAGACATCTTTTGCCCTAGCCATAAAGTGATAATTTCTTTAGCCTTACAGAAGCAATTATCCACCAATGATCGATTTAAGAAGAAAGGATTTGCTCTTGCAAATAGATGCTGTTTATGTCAGCACCAAGAGGAAAATACATCCCATCTGTTCTTTGTTTGTGAGTTTGCTAAGCAGGTCTGGAGCAGTATACTTAGTTGGATAGGTTTGAACTATATTAAGCCTGATCTTCAGGTAGTGATTCGCTGGCTGATCAACCATAGAAGTAAGAAGCATTGGAAGAATATTTGGTTACGAGTAAGTGTTGCAGCTGCTGTTTATCTAATCTGGAAAGAGAGGAACAAACGCATATTCACAGAGAAGACTTCTACTCCTGAGGCAGTATTTGAAAACCTTAAATTCATCGTTCATACGCGATTTTTGTGTAAGAAAAACAATCCTAAGTATCTTAGGATGATAGAGAGAATGGCTTCCAACTAATTCTGTAAAGTTAGTGTGATAGTATTTTTGCAATATTGTAATTTTGTTTCTCAATGAAATGAAATGATAACCTTTTTGCAAAAATAATAATAATAATAATAATAATAATAATAATAATAATAATAATAAAAGTCCGGTTTTAAAAATAATAATAATAATAATAATAATAATAATAATAATAATAATAAGTCTGAACTGAACTGAACTGAACTGAACTGAACTGAATGTGTCTGAACTGAACTGAACTGAACTGAACTGAACTGAATGTGTCTGAACTGAACTGAACTGAACTGAAACTGTCTGAACTGAACTGAACTGAACTGAAACTGTCTGAATATAAGTCCATGAGAACAGGGCCTTAGTATGTAATTTAAATTTTTGATTATAATATATAAATAAAAAAAATTAATCTGATAATATTTGGAGTATTATGTTATCTTCAAGTTTGTTGGAAAAAATTCTAACTAATCTAAATATATAAAAAAAAATTATTCGAGAGTCTTTGTTTCATGATAAGAAACAAAACTTTTAATTGATTAATCAGGTTAAAAATTATAAAATATTATCATTAGCTTTATAACAAAAAAACATATTTATTTAAGTATATATTAAATGAAATTTCTTGACTAACTTTGAAACTTTAAATTATTTTCTAAAACTAAAAGGTAAAACTTAAAAATGTGAAAAGCTAAAATGTTGCCAATTAGATACGAATACTAAATAAATGATACAAGTAACTAAATAAAAAATTATAGATATATATACCGCGCATTAGTGCGTGGGATCTACACTAGTTAAATTAGTAAAGGGATTAATTATCTCTAACAAAAAAGTTGCTCAATATACTCTTCAACTCTTTAAAATTGGTCCATATTTTAAATATACGTGAGTATATTATTATAATGAAATCCACTCCATATAGTTGGAGGGACTACTGCTTTACATATTGGTCCGCTTGGGATGAGGGTAATTATTCCGAGGTAATAGAGCAAAAATGAACTAGAAAATGATGGAAAATAGTGATGATGCTAAAATGAAGAAAATTAAGAAAATCTAGCTTATTTGAGGGGAATTATTCCTTCCCTCTCCCCCAAGTAATGCATTATCCCCCATTGGGAGTAATTATTCTCCCTTCATATCTCTTTTACACCATAAAATGTTACAACCAAGCAACAAGTTCATCAATTTCTAGTTCATTTTTGTTCTATTACCCCAAAATTATTACCCTCATCTCAAGCGAGTCCGTAAACACAATATGATATAGAGGTGATTATGGAGAATAATAATTTACCTACCCGGACAGAAGTACATGGGGATGTCATGTGTGATGTAGCCATCGAAAATGGTTATAAATTGATACGTTACCCTTGAATTGATTCCTTTCCATAAATCATTCACCCACATAATTAATGTCCATTTATATAAAAGGCCTCTACATACTCCGTATCAATTTATCAACACACATACATAAACCAACCTCAAAGATTTGGTTCTTCATGTTCTTCATATACCCTCCCTCTCCGTAGAATCTCACGCCACTCTTGGTAGTTGGTATAATTAAAACACAGCCATGGCAACAAAAGCCCTAGTTTCCTACCTATTATCATGCTTCAGTGTTGCAATTCTTTCAGTTGTTTTTGTAACACAATATCAGCGAAAACAACTCAATGCTGCTGCTGCTGCTACCTCTATACTCAATTCTAGTCTCTCCAACGACCAAAAAGTTTGGCCGGTATGCACACTTATTCTCTTTATCTTCCCCTGTTTTCCATCTTTGTTTTGAATGAAATTAAAACACTGTATATATAGAGTTAATTATTGTAGTATGTGGGTTTAATTACCAGGACTTAGAATTTGGATGGAGGATTGCAGTTGCATCAATTATTGGGTTTTTAGGATCAGCTTTTGGGACAGTTGGTGGTGTTGGTGGTGGCGGCATTTTTGTTCCTATGCTGACTTTGATTGTTGGGTTTGATACCAAATCTGCTGCTGCTATCTCTAAATGTAAGTTTCTGATTGGAAAGATGAAAACTTTGGTACTATGTTTTTAATCTTACATTTGCATGTTTATGTTTGTATTGGGAGGGGGTGCCAGGTATGATAATGGCAGCATCAGCAGCTTCAGTTTGGTACAATCTAAGAGTGCAACACCCAACCAAGGATGTCCCAATTTTGGACTACGATTTGGCTCTCTTATTTCAACCCATGCTTATGCTTGGTATCACCCTTGGAGTTGCTCTCTCTGTTGTCTTCCCTTATTGGCTCATTACTGTTCTCATCATTATACTTTTCATAGGTTTGTTTCCCAACTTTCTACAATATACTATACTTTTACTCTATTGCCCTTAATTTAAGGAGTGGAGGAGGCATATAGTTTGCCGTTGATGGTAGCGACTGAGGGTTGTTCGAATCCCCTTTATAGTGCTGAAACTAGTTTGGAGTACTACCTTTTTGTTGTCTTACGATTGAAACTTTAACATTGGCGTTCATTTATTGGCCATTGTGATGATTATGCTGAGCTGGTGATCAACATCTTGAGATATTACTTGTATAAACCTAATCCCCCTTTGCAGGCACGTCATCCAGGTCCTTCAGTAAGGGAATTATGATGTGGAAGGAAGAGACAATCTTCAAGGTAATTATGCTTGTTCCATCAGGCTGTTTGTCATTAGTTTATTGTAAATCAGGTGCCACTATATTGTTACTTTTTTTTTATTGTCTTAGTTTGTTGTACTTTGCAGAAAGAACTTGAAAAGCAAAGGGAATCTTTTGTTACATCTCGTCGTGAACGTAAGTGAGTAATGAATTGAATTACAAGCTTCTTGGTTAATTTTAATCTTATTTTTACATTGTTTTGTTTGTTTGATCAAATATAGTCCTTATAGATACCGACTATGAGCTCTTGAATCCTAAAGAAGAGAAAACTGCAATTGTTGGTACCTCTGCTCACTGATTTTTGTTATTGTTTTGTATTCCATACATGCTCATTTTTGGGACCGATTTTGACTTTAATCCTAATATGTCCAGGAAATCATTTGCTCTAACCTAAACTGGAGAAAATTGCTGCTGATGGTCATAGTGTGGGTCATTTTTGTCCTTGTTCAGGTTCTCAAGGTAATCAACATATCCAGTTTGAGTAAAGTTAGGTCTATGGCGATTGTATTTTTGCCACGTTTAAGATGTTATGCATTTTATGCCAAATTTTAAAACATCTCAATAGCAATGTTGGTGTAAAATACCATGTATGTCCATGATATGGAATTTCAATCTAAAACCAATCTTTTGTTTAGAATTGGGGGGTTGTTGTATTTTGATAGCTACTGACATGTGACAATATCTACAGAATGATGCTTTTGCCTGCAGCACATGGTATTGGGTGCTTAATCTTGTTCAGGTAATCACTAAGCTCAACCATTACTCAAGATTGAAACGGAGAAACATGCATCTGAGGTGCCATGTGCCTTTTGTCCTAATTTGCCATTTCTCATCTTAAACATTAATATTATACGGAGTATGATAAGAGGAAAATGTGTCTGAAACATAGCGGCTGTTTGGAGAAAAGTGTAAATAATTTTGCGTTTTATTTATCTTGTTCTTTCAGTGTCCAGTAGCTTTCGGACTGTTTGGGTTTGAAGCAATAAAGTTGTACAAAGAGGGCCGGAAACGAAAAATATGTGGGAATACAGAGTCGGTTTGCGGAGCTTCGATTGAGTTTACTCCCATGACCATTTCATTTTGTGCACTTTGCGGTCTTCTTGGAGGAACCGTTGGTGGGCTTTTGGGATCCGGTGGTGGATTCATACTAGGCCCGCTTCTACTTGAGATTGGTGTAATTCCACAGGTAACTATTGATCTTTTGTTACTGTCCTAACCAAATAGAATTGTTATTTACAAACTACACTGTTATTAGCAGATTAGATTTTGTTCGGCAGCCATGTGGATATTATAATGAAGTGTGAAGCTTTGAAGCGCCTGCATATTTTATTTTTTAAAATTCAGGATTTTTTTTTCATTTTATCGTATGTTTTTGGGACAGTTAGTTAACTCATCTTAACATTATCTCTAAGAAATCGGATTGACCCTGCAGTCATAGTGTACCTTTTGAAAAAGCATATCAATGGTACATTGGTACCTGTTTTTTGTTAACAACTGACCTCCTTTTAATTTTGAGGTGTCAAAATAAGTACACTTTTCCAACAAATTGTGACATGTCTATGTAAATTTGAAGCTTTGTAATGGGTTTCATGCCATCAAAAAGGTACTTATGCCAGTGATTTTGATGGAATGTTAGCATAGTATTATTTTTATTGTCTTGTAATACTGTACTGATTCAGTAATGTTGTGACAGGTGGCGAGTGCAACAGCAACTTTTGTTATGTTGTTCTCATCTTCATTGTCTGTTGTGGAATTCTACTTTCTCAGAAGGTTCCCAATTCCTCACGGTAGGCCCTGTTTTAATTTCCATTGCATGTTTTCACCAATGAATTAGCGGTACATTTGGACCACAAATTTTGTGAATCACCTAATTACATTAATAGAGAAGAAAATGTTAGTGATTTGATCTGTAGGATGCGACATTTGCCAGTTGCCTTGTCACTGATCTAATCCTCTATGGTACCCTTAAGTTGAGTGGGAGTTCACAAACTCCCAACTTGGGAGGAAAACAGATTTAACTATGTGTCGAAGTCGGAGTTGTCAAAATGCACTGATGCCAACACTTTTGTAACCTAAATCTTCAATTGCAATTACAGATTGTGTGCTAATTATATGATATTATGATGCAGCCTTGTACCTTATGTCAATTTCACTTCTAGCTGGTTTCTGGGGACAATACTTTGTTCGGAAACTAGTTGCTTTTCTGAAAAGAGCTTCTGTCATTGTTTTCATCCTTTCTGCAGTCATCTTTGCCAGTGCTTTAACAATGGGTAATTCTACATTCTTTTTCCAATCACATCTTCCTTTGAAGTTCAAAGGACAGTAATGCAATAAAAATATTAGCGTTATGTAACCCAGGATTAAGCTCCCTTGCTATTTTTGTTAGGTGTGATTGGGATTGAGAAGAGCATTCAAATGATAGACGATCATGAGTTCATGGGTTTTCTGGACTTTTGTGCAAATCAATGATCCCCGTAAAAACCAAGGATTCTTTTCTGAAGAAAGCAATGCAAAGTGGTAGTCAATAACTTATTGACTCGTCACTTGAGATAAAATAAATAAACAAGAATATTCTTGTCGATTTGAGTGTTAGCTCCTGGCTAACACCATTGGTAAGTTTTGAGTTGTAGTTGTAGTTGAAGTTGCGTAGTGTCATTGTTTATTCATGGTGGATTCACTGGATTGTTTATTCATGTTTTGGTAAGCAGATGCTTTACTGTTGCTAAAGTCTGAATAAAATGGTTATTCCTCCTTTATTAATAATATAGAGTTGCATAGTTCTTTCTGATTGAAAATTGAAATGTTGTATTATTCGTTCTGTTGCAATTGATTGTTCACTTTTGTGTGACTGACTACTTATAAAATTAGTCCTGGAACTTCAATCATCACCTTATGCCCTTGCCATTAAAGTGGACTATACCTTGGCACTTCAATCTTCATAATAAAAAGAAGAGATTTTCTGTGGTGTCCCTGAACTTTTTACTTTTCTACATGGATACCCCTTACCTTTTCTCTATCTTACTATTAATTTAGCTAGGACTCCTAAAGTTTTTCCCATCAAGTTTTGTTGTTAGATTATGCTTTTAACTAAGATTAAGACTTCAATATCATTTAACTTAAATAATTAACAACTAATTGAGCTTAAATTAAGTATAATCATTCAATTTCACAAAATAATTTCAAAAATATAATCAGTTTAGATTCGGAGTATAACTGCAAACACGTACAAAATTGTTAGTTTAAGTTCAATTATCAGTTTAGATTCGGAGTATAACTGCAAACACGTACAAAATTAGTATGTTAAATGACGTTTAACTTTAATCTCGAACATAAAAATATAATTTGTTGCCAAAATTTGATTGAAAAAAAAAATCTAAGGTTACCAATAAAGATGATAATAATAAAGTTTAGGAGTACCAAAGAAATTTTATAGTAAATTACAAGGGTACCATGTATACATGTAAAAAAAGTTCAGAATACCACGTAGTAATGGAACCGTAAACAAGCAAGTGAAATGGAGATAATTTTTATTCTTACCGACTTCATTTTTACACAAGTTATGCAATCGCAAATTTGGTGTATTGATCTTTTAAACACACAAAATGTGTTGGATCAATCAAATTGCTCGGGGGAGCGTGGGACAAAAGTCTTTGCTCGGGGGACTAACTATATTGGGGCACTAACTATATTGGGTAATACTCTGTATTAGACTTTTTAAACATATAACGGACATGACCACCTTGTAGAAGACAATCCGGTGAGCAATCCCAAATTCTTGCTTTAGAAGGGCATACAATTTTCATAGCTTGGTTTGGAAAGGAATACAAACAATTTTTTTTACCGCGAATCTAAACAACTTTTGCTGCCCCATTTACCCAATAATACGAACTAACTGGCTAGGTGCTTAGAGAAAAATACCCACAAGGCTTCAATGCTGAATGTACGCAACTCGTATTGGTGTAACTCTGACATTTATTATAGGTGTAAGCTATTATCAAAATTGCTCAGAAAATCGCATCAATCAACAACACATACAAAACTTTCACAACAGTCGCAGACACTCAACTTCTTGATGCATTCATAAATAAATAAATACTTGGAATAATGATAAAAGAATGCATACATAATTTACAAGATCAATATGCCCCACATCAGTTGAAACTCAGCTACTCACAGGCTCAAAAACGAATCATCTGTGCAAACCCAGATAGCAAATTCCCTACATTTTTGGTAACTCAACGTATAAAAATAGAGCAAAAAACTCAAAGGAGCTACTTACGTGAAATTACAGAGACATATGTAGCCAAACCAAAAGAGATTTCCGCACTCCATAGCCACACTTCAGGTGTCTGCAGCAGGACAAAACCCAGCAAAGAAATACCTGAAACTAACCACTTGCAATATTCGGTCCAAAGAATCTCTTTTAAGGCAGATTTACACCAACATATTGTAAAACAACATATCTTTTACACAAATACCTCTAAACCATCTTTTTTAGTAACACTACCTTTTGGTGGCATTTGGGGTAGCTAACACGTGGTTCTACGAAAATGTTTTATGTACAACCACCTTACACAAGTATTTGTCATATTCGGCATGGACCAAGGATTGTAAAGCTACTTGAAAACCAGTTTTCTTGGAGACCTGAGATCACTAGGGATAATCGATACAGAATCTACACACAATCCACCTTTGGAATGAGTGCAATCGATCTGCTTCATGGAGAATCTGATTTCTAGTGAAGGCTCTGAGTCAGTGACAATAAATTCACCAACTTTGTAATCAATCCAACCCCCACGTTTCAGGTTTCCTTTCATCTCATCCTGTTCCCCATCATCCAAACAGCATTCAGAAATGGCATGCTGATCATCGGAAGTAGTGAACTCAAATCGAACTGGTTTAATGTCCCACCCGTGTGTATGTTCAAAGTTGCTAACACGCCTTCCTAGTCTCTTAGAATACCTTCCCAAGTGTAGCCTAAATGAAAGTGTGTATATGTCAGGAGGAAAGGGAAACGTCACCGACGCATCTACCTCAAACCACCATATTTGCTGCAAATAAGCCACAACTTGGAACCTAAAAAACAGGAGCATTATTCAACAAATGAATATCAAAGGCATATATTGAATAGACGTCACGGTGAGATGACTATATTTGTACAAGCCTTGCAAGATAAGACAATCAACCTATGTAACTTAGACACGGACTCAATTTGAGAATTTAATATGGGTGACTGTCCAAGTGTAAGATTTGGAATTTCATGAAAAGTTATGTTTTCGGATTAGGATGAAATTTTCAAATGTGATATCCACGTCTAAGCATTGAGTGTCGAACACAAACAGGCAGTCTTCATAGAACGATGAAAGTGATACGAATTTCCATGAGGGAAATTGTATGTCACAACCGAATTTAAGACGGGTTGATAATTCAACAAGGGTTGCCAAACTATCTCAGGACAAAGGACAAACAAAGAACAACTGTGATTCAACTAAATCTTAAAGATGAACAACCGTTCAAATATTAATTTTTACTAGAAATTTTATTTCAACTATCAAGCTTATGTTAAATATTGAATGCAAGGCTTCTATTTATACTACTCTAATCTATCCCAAACCTAATTAAAATAGAAATAATTGATTAATCTTGTATAAGAATAATTAGCTAAAAAACCTAAAATTAATAGAATTAGACAACCAAAATTATTTTGATAGGACTAGGAAACTAATAAATTAAAAGCTGACTAGTAACTCAATTAAGTAAATTTAAATCCTTTCAGAAAGCATGAATCATTTATGGTGATAAACTCGTAATTACGCGATGAGATTATAATCAGATCTTTACAAGAAGACACGTGAAAAAAAGGCTCCACATCCCACGTAAAAATATCTATTTTCAATATGTACACAATAAGCATCTGGAACTTTCTCAATTAACCTTACACTAACAGCTTCCATAAACAACTCTGTAAAGAAGTTAATAATTTCCTGCTAACTGCATTCATGGAGAAAGAGAAAAAAAGGGGGGTTAAGTCATCAAAATTTGTTTATTCAGGAGGCCCCAAAGAACAACCATGAGTCCATGACAGACCTAAAATTGTACTCCCTCCATTCAAAACTTCAAATGAGTTGTATACATATTCCATTTTGGTCCGTTCCATTCATTTGCTACACTAACCTCTATTCAATAGACCCCACCAAAAATTGAATGAGTAACTTTAACCCTAAAATTCTCATTTCCAACACCACCTAAATTCATGTGCAAAACGCAAAGGTATATAATTCATTGGAACGGAGGGAGTAGTTGATACAAGGGAGGTGAGAAGTGGCGGGTAAAACCACACTCCACCTGTGTTACTCCGACACGTCGGATCTCCAGCGTGTCGCATGTCGACACGACATGTCTGCCAACACGACACAGGACACATACCGGACACGGTGGCCGTCGACACGACACAGACACGCATTGATCGAGTTGAAGAAGAAGAATGGAAGAGAGAGATAAAGTGGAGTTAAAGTGTAACCTCATCAGAGAACGGCGATGGTTGGGTGGCTGGTGATAGATGAAAGGTGGTGGCGACGGCAGCTGACATATGGTGGTTCTAGTGGCTTAAGAACTGAACCAGCCGTCGCCATAACTATTCAGATTTGAGAAGTTGAGGATAGGTTTGGTGGGGCTATTGGGTTTGGTGAATAGCATTAAAATAATGGATGGGTGGACCAAAAGAGGGCAGCTGTAAGAAGTTGTAAAGTTTTGCTCTTTACTATTCAGCTCAATTCACTTATGTCTTTACCATTCAGCCCAATTCACTTATCTCTTCACCATTCAGCCCAATTCACTTATCAAATCCTAGTACTCAGTTTGTATAATTTAAAAAAAGTAAAACTTAAATGGTATTAAATGGTTATATTGATAAATAGAATTAAATTATGGGAAAATTGGTATTTTATATCTCAAATAATAACCATTTTCAAACTTTATACCTTAAATAAATCTCTTTCAAAACTTATACCTAATTACCCAAATTATCTTGTTATCTATACCTCATTTTATTTTCGTCCAAAAATTAACCAGAAACATTTTTTTAACTGTTTAAGTTATCATTTTTGTTCTTTTTCTTCCCATTATACCCCTTGACACATAGTCACTCATCTTCATCTTCAACTTTAGTTTATCTTCATCTAGATAATTTTTTTTTCCTCCCATTCATCTTGGTTTTCCTCTTCAACTTTAGTTTATCCAAATCAGCACATCAATTTTCCTCTTCAATTTTCCAATTTATACCTTTTTTTCCCAGATTTCAACCATAAATTAATGCATTTTTTTCAATTAAAATTTTAGGTGTTCCAAATTTCAATTAAAAATTTGGGTTTCCGTTATGTTTGCAATTGGGGCTTTTAACTATTATAATGTTGTCATCCAGTGTGTGATTTTTTGGTGCAGCAATTTTTTCAAAAGCAATGGACTTTATGTTTCAGTCAAAATTTGGGAATCAATTTTCCAGACAAAAACCCAGAAATTTGACGAACAAATAAAATCAAATAGGGGAGAAAAACAAATACTAAAACATTAACACCTAATTAAACCCTAATAATGACGGATTAACCAACAAAAAAACACAAACTATCCACAAAAAAAGGCACATGATTCACATAATTTCATTTAATAATTGTAATTGATGAACAAATGAAATTGAAGAAAGATTCATAAAGCGGAATTCGATTTAGGAAAGAGAAGAATGTGGGTGAAATTGATATAGAATGAACATGAGTAATTGAATTAGGGTTTGATTTTGGGGATTTTTTTTATAAAAAAAATTATTTACTTGTTGAAGGTTGTACGTGATTTTGGGGAAATTGTAGGAGTTGGGTTGATTTTGTGATTAAAGGGGTCAATTAGTCATTTCACCTTATTTTCTTAGGTTTTTTAATGGAAATAAGATTAAGGTATAGATAATGAGATAATAAGAATAACTAGGTATAAATTTTGAAACAAATTTATGTAAGGTATAAACTTTAAAAATGAAAGTTAATTGAGGTATAAAATATCAATTTTCCCTTAAATTATTTTAATAGTGTCATGTCCATGTCGTGTCCGCTTACTTGGTGAAGACATTCCCGTTGACCGTGTTCACGTATCCTAAAATTTCAGAAATTATGTGTCCGACACGTCGACACGTGTCCATGTCCGACATGTCTAGGAGTCTGAGTAACACAGCACTCCACATGAAAAGCTACAGTACTTCACAGCAAAACATAACACCACTTCAACTCTTCAAGAAAGTAGAGGGAAAGACCTTAGCTGAGTTACTTTAACACAATTGTTTGGCGATGCTGCGTGTGTTGGTTCTATGTAACAGGGGAACAAAAATGGAGCTGTAATAAAGTTAAAGAGTGCAACCCTATTTTCTTCTCACATGGACAAACAACATTCGACAATTATCCCTCATCACTACAATTGACACAATTCCTATTTTCTTCCTAGTCACCTTATTTCTCAAGTGATCTTTCTTTCAATAGGCACACATCAAACATATAGTATGCATTTCCCCTACACTCATCTTTTGAACATGACGACCCAACCTTATCCCTGGGAAACAATAAACCACTCCTATCACATCCTTGACTCCTTGTTAACAAACATAAGATCTCAAAATCCATCAAATCATAAATCTACAGGGGGATTTCCCTCATGTTACTAATGAACTCCTGCTATGAATCCCAAATCAAATTTCGCACCATGGAAATTCAGTTCCTATCCAACTTAACCGATAATCTTCCACTAATTTGATCACCAATCAAAAGTCATCGCCACTTATTCCAAGAAAAGGGTTTATATATTACATACACATAACAAAAGCAGTAAACAGAACCAGTATGCAAATTTACCTGGATTCTTCAGTGGGGGTCCAGTTCCAGTATCTCCTATCTTCAATTCCAGTGATTGCCATTGCCCTAGCCGAAATCGCTAAGCACACCTTCCCTGTCACTCTATCTACCCATGCTTGCTGTTCATCAAACAAAGCAACACACATGATTACTAGTTTACCGCTACCATATCAAAGAATGAAGCAAAAAAGATCGAAAATAAGAAGATACCTTGGTGCCATCGTCAAAGGAAATAGATCGAGCAAGGAGGGCAAAAATGTCCTTTTTGCAAAGATCCTTGTAATCGTCATGAGGGATAAATTGAAGAAGATCCTTGTAATTCAAAGGAAGCTTGGTTTCCCAGACGGCGTCGGAGCAGGCAGCCCCACGAAACGCCCTGTTAAGCCTCGCAAGATTGCATATTTCCGGCGGCGTCAAATACATAAACACGCACGCAACACACGCCTCAGGTATGTCCCCCAACCCCGGCCCGCTTTCGCCGTTCCCCGCGCCGCCCTCCGATAAATTCGAGAGCGACGCCCCCATTTCAATATAACTATGATTTCAATAATAATACTAATAATTAGGCACTTCAAGGCACGGACCCTGATCCAAGTTGAATGATTATATTACTCCGTATGTGTTAATTACTTTTCTGGGTTGGTTGCAGGTTATGCCATTGAGATAACAAGGGTTTGGAGGTGGAGAAGGGACTCATTTGGGGTTTTTTTTTATGTGTTTTTGTTGGGAGATTTTATCATTTTTGTTTTCTGACAAAAGAACAGGTTGGATTTATTGGGTGGAAGTGAGTTGGGAGTTTTGCGGAGGGACTGGAGAGGTAATTTACTGTGTGGGGTCGTGATCTTATATACGTAGTGGAGTAGTAACCAACATTTATCCGCACATTTGGATGAGAGGATTACGGATTTTTTGGTGTAATCCAAATCAATTTGGTTGTTACTCCGTATAAATTAGTATTGCACGCGATACATAGATTAGATACTTATTAGTAGATACTCCTTCATTTTAATGATAGTTTTCACTTAAGAACACTTAGGAAATGACATATAAGTAGGTAGACCACTTAGGTAAGAAAGAGGGTGATACAAAAACGAAAGTGAAAGTTATCAAAGAAATTTATTAAAAAAGGAATTGAAATCTTTCATTGAAATGGAGGGAGTATTATTATTTATTTAAATAGAAATTGAAAATACATTTTTTTTCCCAAATAATGTACTAGGAATATCATAATGTTTCGATTTAAATTAAGGGCTCGTTTTATTGATGCGGAAAGTGAAAATTCATGAGAAGTAGAAAATCATGGGAAATAAACTTTTGTTCCTAATTCATGGGAAGTTTTAAAAAATGTTGGTTACCTTTGTGGGAACTCAATTCATGGGAATTGCAAGTTACCGAGGGATATCGGTAAGCAACTTCATACATTTATGTTTGAGGCTATTGTGCGGAAGCTAAACAAATGCGGCAATAATAAAAGAAGAAGATCAAGATTTACGTGGTTCACTAACAACTTGTTAGCTACGTCCACAGGCGACGGGAAAAACTTTTACTATGTCGAGAATGCAAATCATAGACTCGTATGAGCTCTCTCTAAGTAATGACTTAAGAGACTCAAATATTTTTGGATGGATTCTAAGGTGGAGGGGAGACTTCTATTTATATGAATAGAATCCCCTCACCTGTTCTAATCTTTCGATGTGGACAAAATACAATATATTGGTTGTACATGAACCACACTTTCCTATTTTCTTAGTGTTGTGTGCTAAATTTAGACCGTTTTTCTTCCCATTTAGACCCATTTTTCTCTCGTTTTGCGAGATTAGAGCGCGATTATCGTCTTATTTTGAGTATTTCTCGCATTAGCGTCCCTCTTGTACATTTTACGTGTTTTTGGTAGTTTTTCTATCAATTTTGATAGGTTTTGGCACCAAAAACATGATCGAGCTTCCACAAGCACAAGAGAGGGGAATGTCGTCCGAAAAGCAAAGCACACAACTTAAAGTTCAAAGTCATCCAATCATATGAGGAAGAATGAGACAAGAAATGAGGCTAGAAAAATGACCGGGTGAAATTTCACCCGATGAAAAAAACCACCGGACAAAGTTTCGCCCGACGGTAAATTTGCCTCCTCGAAGATTTTCCGAGAGCTTTTCCACCGGGCGAAACTTCGCCCACCGGGTGAAGTTTCGCCCGACGGTGAAGGCGTCCAAAAATCGTAAAACTAGAAGAAGTTCACCGGGTGAAGTTTCACCCGGCGGTATTAGTCCGTGTACGACGGGGCGAAGTTCCACCTCATGAAGATTAAAGGGTGATTGTCTCACTAATGAAACAAAAAGTTGAATTTGGACTTTGGGTTAAGAGATCCATTGAGGCATTACTATATATATATATATACCTTAGTTTGTTGCCTAAGCTACCACATCACATTCCATAACACTTCCATTAGTTTATGCCTCCATTAGTAGATTATTCTAGTAGTAATTTAGTAATTTTCTACAATTGTAGTAGTTCTACATAGTAATTTAGTAGTAGATCTCCATAGTTTCCATCAATTTCCTTTCTTTAGATCTTATTTTCAAGTTTGTAGAAGATTATCTCAAGTTTTTTTATTAAAGATTTGTGAAGATTATTAAGGATTAGTGACAAATCCTCTATTCTCTTCATCAAAGATTCATCTTTTATTTATGCAATCTTCTTCTTTATTATAAGATCTTCATAGTTGGTATAATTCTCTTCCACTCTCTAATCTCTAGTTTAGATTTAATCTTGTTCTTTCAAAATTGTTCATTTTCTTGTTATTTCATTATTGTCTTGTTTTGATCATCTTTATTTATGTTGTTTTAGATTGTTTTATGTTTTATTTTGATCATCTTAGTCTTGTTAATTTCTCTAGATCTAATTTATGTTCTAGATTATTTCCTAGTTCATTTTGTTAATTGCAATTTCTTTCATAGTTTTGTGGTTGATTTATTAGATCGTAATTTCCTTATTGTTTTGTTGTTTTTTTCCTTAGATTTAGTTAATATGTATGTTGTAGTTATTTTCTCCTTTGTTAATGTTTTGTTGTTTTCCATTATGAGTAGTGAGTAGATTTCTTGTTGGATTATTTGAATTGAGGGATGTTGGTGGGTTGCTTGCTTGTTGTTTATTTTGTTTAGGGTTGTTGTGTCATTGTTGTTTTAGTCCGGCCAACTAGACCGACCTTGACTTATTTCTATCAATATGGGGAAACTCGGGATAGAAATTACCTTAACTTGAGACTTACCCTTCTTCGCCGCGAAAGCGGATTTTTAGGTGGGTTGGGTGAAGAAATCGAAAGGTGACATTCTCTCTTTATCAATGTTGTGACCAACCCGATTCCGAGACTCTTAGACCCCAATTTCCGAATCCCGACTTCCCCCTAACACCCTTTCCTTGATTGATCATTTCTTTTTATTTCTATTGTTATTTCTCTTGTTATTTAATTTCCGTCTTTAACCGCATTTCTAGCATAGACTCGACCTTTAAAACCCCCCTCTCTAGATCCCAAACACGTTGCTTTTAACTCAATATCGTTCCGTTCCCTGTGGACCGACCTCAACTTACCACGAATACTCTAGTAGTTTTTGTGTTTTTGCGAGTATATAATTTTGTTTGATCCTCCATCCTTCGCTAAACGACCGATCCGATTGGGCCGCGCATCAAAATGGCGTCGTTGCCGGGTAACGGCGATTAATTATGTTTTTAGTTATTGTGTTTGGTTATTTGTCTTAAGTTTGTTATTCTCCCTCTTCCCTAGTACCGTTAGGTGCTAGAAGACTCACCGCTTAATTGAGTTTATGCTCAGGAATACATCATCGCCCTTGTGGTTCGATCCAGAGCCGGAAAGGACATTTGGAGCTTTGCGTTTTCGGGGTAATAACTCAACCACTATTATTCCACATCCATCTTTATCACCTCCTAACCTTAATCTCATGCTACCACCTACATCACATACACTCTCTACACCTTCCACTTCACAAAATTCACCACCAACCCCACCATCACTAAAAACACCACCACCAAATCAAAATTCATCCCCTCCAAATCATCCAAATCCAAATCTATCACCACCACCAATCCAACCAATGACGACCTTAGCCTTCCATTCCCAACTTACACATGAAGAAACACCTTCACCGGTTGATTTTAGAGTAATACCCGAAAATTATGAATTGAAGGCTTCTTTGACAAATGCGGTTCAACAAGATACTTTTCATGGTTTTTCCCAAGAAGATGCCCAAGAGTACATCGCTTTATTTAAAGAAAAAATAGCAGGGGCTCGTCTCAATGGGTTAACTTCATGCCAATTACACCGATTATTATTTCAAAAGATCTTGAGAGATGGAGCTCGTAGATGGCTTCAAGGCCATCCCGCTAATACATTCACAACATGGGCTCAATTATCTAATGCCTTCTTGGAATAATATTTTCCAGCGTCAAAGATTAACCAATATCGCATGGAAATACAAAACTTCAAGCAAGATGAATTTGAAAGCCTAAGTGAGGCTTGAGAAAGATTTAAAGATTTATTGCGCAAGTGCCCTCACCATGGAATACCCGATTGGCTAACAACCCAAACGTTTTACAACACCCTTTCATCGAGAACCAAGGAGAACCTCAATTCGGCCGCCGAAGGAGACCTCTCTTTTCTTACTGATGAGGCATCTAAGAATCTTATTGAAAAAATGGCAAAGAGTGATTCTAGAATGGGTCAATCAAGGGATTCTAGAAAGAAAGTTGAAGTTAACTCATCTAAGAGTTCTAATCAATTGAAACTTCAAGCACAAGTCGAAGAATTAACAAAGAGAATGGATGCCATGAGTTCTAACTTCTAAGCCTACTCCTAGAGGTATGTACCAAATTCAAGGGAGTGTTTCAACAAGGCAACCATCACCTCCTCAACAAATAACATGAGAAGTTCATTGTGATCATTGTGGCAATTATGGCCATGATTCTAGCTCTTGCATTCCTAATGAAGAAACTTATTTCGAAGAGCCAAATGAAGTCCAGGCTATACAAGTGTATGGGCAAAGACCTCAATTTTATCCCTTTTCCAATACTTATAATGCCGGCATAAGGTTTCATCCAAATTTTTCTTATGGAAACCAAAATGTTCAAAATCCGATGCCACGTGCCCAAGGGAGTCAGCCGAGGCCATTTAATCAAAGTCAACAAAGGCCCTTTAATCAAAGTCCTCCAAAGATGCCCCCATATTTGTCTCCTCACCAAAGAAGCAACTTCAATCAACAAGGTAGCAACTTCCATGTTCCCAACAATTACAACAATTACCAAAATCCACATGGTAACAATTTCAATCATGGATACAATCAAGGGTTCAAAGGCAATTTTCAAGAAAATCAATGTTACAATCAACAACCATTTAATCAACCCTCTCAATCTTATGGTCAATCACGCAATTTTCAATATGGTCAAGGAGGAGTTCCATGGGATAATATTAGTGATTTGCAAAGAGCCGTTGGGCAACTATGGAGTGAGCATCAAGATACCAAAGCAAGGCTAAAGGTTTGGGAATCACAAGAAGCAACAAAAGCATTAGCCGGCCCAATTCATCCACCCCATGGTTTGCCCGGGCAACTCCAAAACTCAAGAGATCCTTCACACCAAGAAAATGCCGTCATTTTGAGAGGTGGCAAATCACTTGAGGACCCGTACAAGAACTTGAACTTGAACACCAAAAGTACCCCATCCAATGTCAATCAACCAAGTGCACCACAAGCAACATTGCTGATCGCGCCCCTATTTATGCTCGGTCGTTAACGATGGATAGGGGGTCAAACAATATTTATAGACTCGCAAAACACAAAAACTACTAGAGAATTCGTAGTAAGTCGAGGTCGGTCCACAAGGAACAGAACGATATTGAGTTAAGAGTAACATGTTTGGAAACTGGAGGGGGTTTTAAGGGTCGAGTCTATACTAGAAATGCGGTAAAAGACGGAAATTAAATGACAAGAGAAACAACAATAAAAATAACTAGAGATGATTAATCAAAGAAAGGGTGTTAGGGGGAAGTCGGGATTCGAGAATTGGGGTCTAAGAGTCTCGGAATCGGGTTGGTCACAACATCGATAAAGGGAGAATGCCACCTTTCGGTTTCTTCACCCAACCCACCTAAAAACCCGCTTTCGCGGCAAAGAAGGGTAAGTCTCAAGTTAAGGTAATTTCTACCCCGAGTTTCCCCATATTGATAGAAATGAGTCAAGGTCAGTCTAGTTGGCCGGACTAAAACAACGATGACACAACAACCATAGACAAGATAAACCAACAAGCAAGCAACCCACCAACATCCCTCAATTCAAATAGTCCAATATCCTAATTCCTAAACCCTCCAACAAGAAATCTACTACTATTCATAATGGAAAACAACAAAACATTAACAAAGGAGAAAATAACTACAACATGCATATTAACTAAATCTAAGAAAAATAACAACAAAACAATAAGGAAATAACAATCTAACAATTTAACCACAAAACTATGGAAGAAAATGCAATCAACAAAATAAACTAGGAAATAATCTAGAACAACATAAATTAGATCTAGAGAAATTAACAATACTAAGATGATCAAAATAACAATCAACAAATTAACCATAAAACAATCTAAAACGACATAAATAAAGATGAACAAAACAAGACAATAATGAAAGAACAATAAAATAAACAAGATTGAAAGATCAATAATAAGTCTAACTATAGAGTAGAGAGTGGAAGAGAAATATACCAACTATGAAGATCAACAATAAAGAAGAAGATTGCATAAATAAAGGATGAATCTTTGATGAAGAGAATAGAGGATTTGTCACTAATCCCTTAATAATCTTCACAAATCTTCAAATAAAACTTGAAATAATCTTCTACAAACTTGGAAATAAGATCTAAAGGAAGGAAATTGATAGAAACTATGAAGATCTACTACTAAATTAATATGTAAACTACTAGAATTATAGAGAATTACTAAATTACTAGAAGGATCTACTTATGGATGTCTAATGGAAGTGTTATGGAATATGATGTGGTAATGGAGGCCTAATGTGATGGTAACTAGGGTATACATATATATAGTAATGTCTTAATGGATCTCTTAATCTAAAGCCCAAATTCAACTTTTTGCTCCATTAGTGAGACAATCACCCTTTAATCTTCATGAGGTGGTACTTCGCCCCGTCGTACACGGATTAATACCGCCGGGTGAAATTTCACCCGGTGGTTTTTTTTCCGGTTTGCAATTTTTGGACGCCTTCACCGTCGGGCGAAACTTCACTCGGTGGGCGAGGTTTCGCCCGGTCATTTCGCTCGGTGGAGGAGTTCTTGAAAAATCTTTGGGGAGGCAAATTTACCGCCGGGCGAAGTTTCGCCCGGTGGTTTTTCATCGGGTGAAGTTTCAACCGGTCATTTTCTGGCCTCTTCTCTTGTCTCATTCTTCGTCGTATGATTGGATGACTTCGAACTTTAAGTTGTGTGCTTTGCTTTTTGGACGACATTCCCCTCTCTTGTGCTCGTGGAAGCTCGATCATGATTTTGGTGCCAAAACCTATCAAAATTGATAGAAAAACTACCAAAAACACATAAAATGCACAAGAGAGACGCTAATGCGAGAAATACTCAAAATAAGGCAATAATCGCACTCTAATCTCGCAAAACGAGGGAAAAACGGGTCTAAATGGGAGGAAAAACGGTCTAAATTTAGCACACAACAATTCCCCCACACTAACCCATTGCTCATCCTCGAGCAAAGACCCAAAAAAAAATTACAACAACTACTACTAGCTAGACTATGCTAAGTCGATACGGGGCAATTAACGGGCCCGCTCCGTCCCTTCAACTCACATTGAAATACCCATGAGGTAGAGTACTCCCATGCAAGGCAAGTGGAGGCTTGCTCAAAATGGTGGATGCGACTAAACACACAAAAACACATAACACGAAAGAGTAGACGCATCCAAAGCAAAAATAAAACACTGAATCCCACATCGAGACGGCGGGGAAGACACCGATTACTTACCTATAACAACAATAAACTTCCAAGATAAATCACCCACGTAGACAAGGACCAAAGCCTAATACTATGGCAATAAAGCAACAAAGATGTTGATAACTTAGCTAGGTCCTCCTAATCTTCTAAAAGGGTACTACGGGGCGTTAAACGAAGTGGAAAAAGTGAACCATGGATTCGTTCGACACTGTAGGTAGGTCAGTCCCGCTCTGTTTGGCTAAGCCAAGAGGGTTTGTTCCAAACTCGAATTTCCTAAATTAGCCCAAACAAAAAGGTGGAGTGTTTACAATTTTTTTGGTGGATCGACCAATCACCGCTATCTTCCTACCTCGGGACTCGGTCCTCTAATAGGCACTTCACGGCGACGAATCGATCAAGGATTTTTTTTGTGAAGGAGATGTTTTTGACGATATGATTTTCATTTGATGCTCCTTTTCTCTCCCTTGTTTTTCATATTTTTGTGCCCTTTTCCCTTGCTTTGGTTTGCTCTTTTTTGGTTTTTTTGATGTGGTTCGAAACCAAGCATGGAGGTTATTTTTGTGTAAACTTATTGTGGTGATGTATAGATGGAGGAAAAATAGGTAGTCGAGAACGCATGCCATTCCCGGATAACCCACAAAAAGGCGGAAAAAATTTGGACTAGAGGTGCAATGGTCATTCGAGCAAGGTCACCTAGAAAACGGGATGCGGGAACCAAGGCCTAACTCCTCCATGGGTGGTCAAGGTGGTCAAATGCAAACCCTGAAGTAAGTCTCTAGTAGAAAAAGGTGGACTCAAGCTAAAGGATCAACAAGTTCATTGGTTTATAGTCATTCTACTAGACTAAGGTCCAAAATCTACAATGGGTTATCTACCATGGAATGTAAATTCTTGTAATAAGTTTGTAATCGGGTTTCCGAAAACGTTTAGTCCTAGACACACTATACAAAAGCAAAAGGAACACATGAAAAAGAAAAGGCAATTAAAAGAAACACAAGTAAAGTCATGCACTCCATACTCCATCGACATTCTAGCACAAAACCAACCACAACAACCAAAATGCTCAACTTTGAGAGCCTCCAAATAGCAACAACCTAACTCCTCTACGAAAGTAAAGAAGAAAGAAGGAAGGAAGTTACCAAGTGGGGTGCTTTCATAATCTCTTCAAATCATGCTATCTAGGTGGTGGTTACCTGTAAGAGTAGAGAACAAGACCATACACGGGACACGAAAACATAACGAAACGAAAAAGGAAAATGAAAAAGAAAGTGAAAATGGTTTTGGTTTTTGGAATTTTTTAAATTTTTATGATTTTTGGAAGATTTTCGAAAAATGAAAGATAGTAGATCCCTCCACGCTAAAACTGTACATTGTCCTCAATGGACAAGTAGGGGAAGATCGAAAAAGACGGGAAAGAAAAATAAGAAAAATCTTTTTTGGATTTTTATGATTTTTCAAATGTTTTTGGATTTTTTTAAATTTTGGGAAAAAGAAAACAAACGAAAAGAAAACGATAAAATGGTGGCGGGCCTATGTGCAATCACATCACCTAGACCCTATCCAAGTGGGTAAGAGATCGAAAATGAAGTAAAAGAGAAGAAATTAAATTAAAAGAACGAAAGGGTGAAAAATTGGGCGCAGGTGTAGTCACGTCACTTAGCCCGGATTAAAAGAAAAAATGAAAAGTAAATGAAAAGAAAGAAAAGCAAATTGAAAGAAAAATGAAGAGAATTTGGGATTTTCAAAAGGGTCAATGGCGTAATCACATCGCCTAAAGACCGGGAGCAATACCAAGGCCGCGTCGGCCACAACAATCGGACATTGGGACAGCTTGCAGTTTTGTTAGAGGTAAAACCAATCACAATGATCATGATAATAATAATGGAACAAGAAACAAAATTAATCCATAGACATGCAATTATAGATGATTAAAGACTCACCGACACAACCCGCACACATATACAACACACACACCACATTACCACCGACTCCGGAAAAGGGTCTAAATTGGGTAATTGTTCGACGCACAAGAAGCCGTCGGAGACTCGGGATAGGATTGTATGCCCTCGGAGGATTCTATCTCACAAGTTAAAGGTCGTAGATTGTACGACCTTCGGGCAAAGTGTAGCGCGCATACTCCCAACTTCCCTTCCTCCCGACTCAGTCTTGGTCAGTCGAAATTCGCCGGGTTCCAAAGGTAGGTCCCAATTGTGGCGAATAAAGATAGTGGTTCAGTGTGTGTTGGGAACAATTAAAGCTCTTCCGTGGCTAATGTGGACGAGGCGTTGATCAGGTACATGAAAGATCCAAGTCGGAAAATAGGCCTCGAAAAGCCAGACGGAATTGTCTAGTGGGGTGAGGTGGTTGGTCGCATAACCCAAGTTGGTCGCAATTATAGTCACAAGACCTCCACAATCTACAAAGGGGCGTTGGGTGAAAATAATACGGTGAAAGTGCAACGCCACGACAAGTGGTAGGTCTAAAGGGTTAGGGTAACCGAGTAAAGAGCCACAAACTAATTGCAAGACACACACATCAAGATTAATAATATTATCGGTCGAGGGTAACAAGCAATGGGAGAGTATCTCGGAGAAGTAACGAATTCGGGGTTACGGATGTTGGAGGTTGATAAGTATGTTTTGTAGTGCTTATTCCTTGTGTTTGGTCCCGGTTTCTCTTGTGGAATCGCTCTTTGGAGCGGTTTCGAGGCTACTTAAGCTTCTTCTAGTTTGTTTTAGGTTCCTAAGACCAATCTTGGAGAAACGGAACGATTTCGACTCGTTTTCGACACATTTGGAGCCAACGAAGAGTACAGTAGCGACGATCACTCGGTAGCTTAGACTCGATTCCGAGCCCTTCAGACCCATCCCGAGCCCTTTAGACTCGATCCCGAGCACCGAGAATCGATGAGAAGCCTATGAAGAGCAAGTAGGGACCTATGAGATCATATCTGAGGCCTACAAGACCCATCCCGGTCGGGATTGCATCCATCACGACCGGGATGAAGTGCAAAGGAAAGCTGCGCTTCTAGAGGGCCTTCTCGGCCGGGATGATGAACTTCCCGACCGGGATGGGTCCCTTCCCGGCCGGGATCGTCCCTTTCCGGACGGGATGGGCCCAGTTCTGGCCTGTTACGCTTTTCTCGCTTCCCTTACCCGTCAAACCCTATATATACCCCCCCTCTTGGACTCGTTTTCGACACATTTGTAGCCAACGAAGAGAGGCGACGATCACTCGGTAGCTTAGACTCGATCCCGAGCCCTTGGGACCCATTTCCGAGCCCTTTAGACTCGATCCCGAGCACCGAGAATCGATGAGAAGCCTATGAAGAGCAAGTAGGGACCTATGAGACCATATTTGAAGCCTACAAGACCCATCCCGGTCGGGAACACATCCATCACGATCGGGATGAAGTGCAAAGCAAAGACAGACTACTGGAGGGCCATCCCGGCCGGGACCATGTCCATCCCGGTCGGGACCACCCCATCCCGGTCGGGACCACCACCTTCCCGATTGGGAAGGGCTCATTACAGCCCGTATTTCATTTTTCCGCTTCCCTTATTCTTGTAACCCTATATATACCCCTCTCTTGTATTGTTTTAAGCACCATTCATTATCCCTTACTTTACCCACTAAACCCTAGACTACTTTAGGTTAGATTAGCTTAAATTAGTGTAGATTAGTCCTTAGTTAATCTCTAATCTTAGTTTAATCCTTGTATTATTGGAATTCTTGAAGATCTCTATCAAGATTGACAACCTTTGTGGATGTTTTGGGTTTTTCTCTGTATATGCGAGTTTTCTCCTTTTCATCTTCTTTAGTTTGGTATAATCACTCTTTTCCCTTCTCTTAATCTTTTATTGTTAGTCAAGTTTTAATCTTTATCCTTTGTTTATTGTATTGTTCATCCTTGTTGTTCTTCATTATGAATGTTCTTGTTCTTGTGTTTGTTTCTCATGTTTGTGTTAGTTTAAGTTTAGATATGTGTGAGTAGTCCTCTTGCTAGGGTTAGTAGGGGGATTTGGTGCTTTAATGGGTGATTAAGGGTTTGTTTAAGATGTTGGTGGAAGTTTTGGTTGCTTCTTAGTTGTATGAATAGAACATGTTTGATGAAATGCTTGAATGACTTGTAGTTGCAAATACATGTTTTCTTGCCTTCTCCTTGTGGTCTTGTATGTTGCTAGGATGGGTTCTTGCGCGAGAGCGAGGAACCTCTAGGTCGGTTTAAGTAGCGAGAGCCCGGACTATGCCTAGATAGCTTTACTACCCCTTCACCTTTTCTCTTCCTTGATCATCTGACCACCCTTGAACTCGACCTAATCCTAGTTCTTTTCTTATTTGATTTCTTATTTGTCTTAGCTATTATTCCTCTAGTTAGTTGAATCCCTAGCTTTAGTCATTATATTTAGCTTACTCTTAGTCTTAGTCTCTCCCTCTTCCTTGTTTTAGCTTATTTTAGCTTGTAGACCTAATCAAGTCCTTAGGCGAAACCTAGTCGAAACCCTCTTTACCGTCCCCGTGGACTCGACCCGACTTGTCCTATCTATCCAGTTAGGTTAGTTGGTTATTATTTGATAGGTGGGATCCACGACAAATCCTTCCCATCAATTTGGTGCCATTACCGGGGACGGTGCTAGTTTAGACTTTGTTTGCCTATTTACTTAACTTTGTCTTTGTTTTTGTGTTTTCCTTTGTTTTCCCTTGCTTCTTGTGTGTGTAAAGTTTATTTCTCTCTTCTCTAGTGCCCAAAAAGCACTAGACTTCTCACGTTTGCTCCTAGTCTACAGTTTATACCTAGAGGTGGTGACCATCCTCTTCTTTACAACTTACAGCCACTTCAACGGACAGTTGCTAGATTGAGAGGTTCCTAACCGGATACAAGTAACGATTTTGAGCAAAACTTGAGGATTGATCTAAGCTCCCCACCCATAGAAGGCTCCATGAATTACTCCTCTACCTCTATGAATCAAGAATATGCCATGACGTGTCCCTACTACTATCAAGCTTCTTGGGGTAATCAAGAAACCCGTGGGTATGAGCTTCAAGGACATAGAAATGGCTACCAACAAGTGAATGCTTATCAATCCTATGATCATGGTGACTATTAATCAAGCTATCATTGTGAAGCCACCATGTTTCATCATGTTTCTTCACATGGAAGCCAATTTCCCCAAAACCCACCATATTACCCTTCACTTCAACCACATTATGAGCCCCAAAACCCACAATACTACCAATCATCTCAACCGCACTCCCAACAATATGATGCCCTACCCCTTGGGCATCATCAAGATTTTCAATGGGCATTACGAGACCTCAATGACCACCAAATGCCCAACTTGGAGTTATTTCAATCGATTCTTCAAATGCAAAAGAGCCAACAAGAAATGGTCATCCAATTGCAAAAGGACTATGAAATCTTGGCCTAAATCCGAAGGGAAAATGAGGTGATGGATGCTCGATTAAATGCTATAGCGGCTAAAACCGTAATGTCTTTAACTCGAACGTTACAACTTGATGAAGGGTGGTCGTTTGAGCAAGGGGAGCAACCCAATCATGAAGCCGCCGATGAAGTCCCTTTCACTACAAGAAAAGTCTAGGTTAGCAATCGATATTTTCCGACCGCACAAATAACAATCGCTAATTAGACATACCGACCGAAAATAGTCGGTAACTTGTACTTTCGGTCGGTAAATTACCGACCGATAACATCAGTCGGTAAATAAGAAGATCGGTCGGTATTCACCTGCTTTACCGACCGCAAATTGAAAATACCGACCGATTATAGTCGGCCGGTGGCGTTTTTGAAATATATCCACCCAGCTTTATTCATTACTCAGTTTGCGTTAAAAACAAAAAAAAACCCGACATCCCCTAAACCCCAATCCCCTTAGCGAACCCGACCATACCCCACTCCCCTCTGTTGGAGGCCACCGCCGGAGCTTCGCCGGAGATCCTCCCCGCACCGCCGCCGTTCCACCCCTTTGCCGGATTATCTTCCCCATCCTCCCCAAAATCCCCAATTTCAACCTAGGTATGAATTTAAACTGAATTGTTTTTGTTTGATTTTGTTTTTATTTGGTTTATTATTGTTGTTAATCCCAAGTGCTTGATGAATTTAGGGTTAAATTTAGATAAAACTTGTTTAATTTAGGTTAGTGTAGAGACTAGGGTTAAATTAGATTTAGGGTGAAACTTGTTTGTTAGATTAGGTTAGTGTATTTTTGACTAGTGAATTTAGGTTAGTGTAATTTAGGTGAAACATAGATTGGAAATTTTAGGGGAGTGAATTACTAGCTAGGATAAAAGGCTAAACTTAGATCCCAAATTTTAGGACTTTGGTTAAAAAGAACGGATTTTGGTTATGATAAGGACTTTGCTAAGAAATATACAATCGGCAAATTGTTGGGTCATGGCCAATTTGGTTATACTTATGTTGCTACTCATAAATTCAATGGTGATCGTGCTGCTGTTAAGAAGATTAGTAAGAACAAGGTTCGTTGTTTTTTTTTACTTTTAATATCTCATTTTTTAGATGACTCTCGGGTTGATGTGATTTTTGTAAATTTCGAAACTTACTTGCTAACTGTGAGTGGTGTGAGTTGTTTGATGAGTGATAATCTGGTACATCATCATCATGTATGAATTGTTGAAATTTGGAAAGGTCAAAAATGAATTTAATTAATTAAGTGGGAGTTACAAACTGGAGTCTGTATTATTATTTGTTCTTGTTTACTGGTTGTTTGGACTTGCGACAATTTTGCTCTCTTTTTTCCCTGTTTTGTAATGGGAGGATATGATTGTTTTGTCTGCAATTAGTGTCCAAACTCCTGCCATATGATTCCTTTTAGGTGTATGGATGTTACTTGAATGGTACTCCACTCCATAATTGATGTGAGTTGGAACGAAACTCGATCTCGTATCACAAGGACGCAAAACAAAGTTGCTGGTCACGACGAGAGACAAACAAAAAATAGATAGAAGTGAAACAAAAGGGATAGTATGCTAAGTGAGATAGACCTAATCTCGACTAAGCGGGTCGCTATTCAAACACTCGATTGAATACGCGGGAATTAGAACTCGAAAACGCGTCGAACTCTAAGACTCTTAATTGTAACTCGACAATTAAAATTAAACAAGCAAAAGCTTACAATTTTCTTTCTTTAAAATCTGAATTGTTACAAACAATGTAGGAGGCTATAAATAACCATCCCACACGTTAGAACCGAGGCAAAAGATCAATACAATAAGCCTTACTTGGTCAAGCTATTTAATGAAGGAACAAAGAATAAGAAAACAAGTGCAAGGAACTAAGACTTATTAATCACACTACAAAGAACTAAGCACTTCATTTAATTTGCCACATACATTGTACACGGTTGTACAATGTATTTCGTTGCACGAGATGATCTTGATGCTTCCATCTTGGTATGGTTGAATAAGTCTCGGGATTTATTGAAAGCTTTAAAGAAAGACGAGGCGAAAGAAACAATTCTGTCAAAGAATTTAACAGCAGCGTTTTTCAATGCACAGATGACTTGTTTGGGGGATAACTTCGTCAATACTTGTTCAATGAACCTTCATGAGTAGTCATTGGAAAGATAAGCTCGAAATCTATCTCCTCCATTTTAAATGACTACGAAATTCCAAGTATAACTCGAGATATGGACCGATCAAAACAACTCTGCAAAATGAACTCGCGTCAATAATGATGTGGGTATTGATTTTGTCATTTACCCTCAAAAAGTGGAGTTATTGGGGTAACTTGAAATTCTGGTCATATGGCTAATTGGGTTAAGCGAATTGAACAACCACCGTCCTATTGTTTGTGTAAGGGCATATATTAAACTAAGGGTAGATGTGAAAACTTAATTAAATAATGAAGGGGGGGTAAGAATGAGATGGTATCATGGGAGTTAAATTTGTGTAATTAGAGTAAACGTATCAACCCCTACACTAATTACATTCGATTATTGTTTCTGAACTACCTAGAGTAAACTCATGGTTATTTATGTCTACCCCTTACTCCATTTTTATATGTTATTTAAATAATTTTTTGTTCCTTTTATAGAAAATCTAATAATGAAGAATATCGAAATAAAATGGATGTACGAAAGGGTAGACGATAGAAACAAAGTTAAGTACGAGTTTATACTTGGGGTGGATGATTTTATTCTATATGCTAAGGAACAAGAAGAATACAAGACACATCAGATTCTTAGATGTCCATGTGTGAAGTGCCAAAATTTGAAGTACTTGGATGAGTTTACGGTGAAACAACATCTCATTAGCAAAGGGTTTAGGCCTGGTTACACTAATTGGGTGTGCCATGGAGAACCCTTTACTTTTATTAGTAATCCTACTACTTCAACAAACACTAATGCTTTCATCGACCAACCTTATCGGGAGATGGTAGTAGATGCATTTGGAGACATAATGTTCGGCCGTGTTGAAGATTCTCCTTTGGGTGAAGAAGAAAGCCCCCACCCTGATCTGAAAGAATTTTTTGAAATGTTAGAGGCCGCCGAGAAACCTCTGTATCGTGGATGTGAGTCGTCATTGCTAGAAGTAGCTTCTAGGATGATTAACATTAAATGTGAGGACAACATACCGGAAAGAAGTTTAGATAAGTTTGCTGTTTTGATTGAGGATATGATTCCACGAGATAATCGGACGACTCGCACATTTTATGACACTAAAAAGTTGCTCAAGGGCCTTCAAATGCCCCATCATAGGATCCATTCATGTCAGGACGGATGCATGCTATTTTGGAAAGCAGACTCCATGCCTGATAAATGTAAAAAGTGTGGAAAAGATAGGTACAAGAAGAAAACTTTTAGTGGGGCAGACATACCTTTCAAAGTCTTAACCTATCTCCCTGTAGCACCAAGGTTGCAACGCTTATATGCAACCAAGAACATTGCAAAAGAAATGAGATGGCATATTGAAAATCCACGTGTACCAGGGACCATGGCTCATCCAAGTGACAGTGAGGCTTGGAAGCATCTAGATTATATGTTTCCGGAGTTTGCTAGTGAGCCTCGTAATGTGAGACTTGGACTTTGCACAGATGGTTTTACACCATACAGTCAATTTGGTAAGTCTTACTCATGTTGGCCGGTAATTCTCACTCCTTATAATCTACCCCCTGGGTTATGCATGAAAAGACAATTTATTTTTCTATCCTTGATTGTTCCCGGGACAAAAAATCCTAAGAAAAACTTGGACATATACATGCAACCTCTTATTGATGAATTGAAAGAGTTGTGGGACACGGGAGTGCTCACCTATGACGTGTCCAAGAAACAAAATTTTAGGCTGAAAGCATGTATTCTATGGACCATCAATGATTTTCCGGCGTATGGGATGCTCTCTGGGTGGGCTATTGCTGGCAAACTTGCATGTCCATATTGTATGAAAGACACTAAGGCGTTTTGGCTTCCACATGGAGGTAAAATGTGTTGGTTTGATTGTCACAGACAATTCTTACCCCTACATCATGCATTCCGTTACAACAAAATCGCCTTCAGGAAGGGTAAGTGCGAGAACGACGAACCACCTCTGACATTGTCAGGTTGTGAAATTTGGGAGACGATTTCAGACTACCTAACGATCCGTGATGGTACTGATCGTGAACTCAAACAACTGAAAAAGTTGAAAACAGGATGGTTCAAAAAGAGCTTGTTATGGGAGCTACCTTATTGGAAGCATTTGTTGATTCGACACAATTTGGATGTCATGCATATTGAAAAAAACTTCTTCGAGCAATTAATTCATACAATACTGGATAATAAAAATAAAACAGCTGACACCCATAACACAAGGAAGGACTTGCCCAAATTATGTAGTAGATGTCACCTACACATCAATGACGGCCGCAAACCAAAAGCTCCCTACACTCTTGACAAACTGCAAATAAAGATACTATGTGAGTGGATATGCAATTTGAGGTTTCCAGATGGATACTGTGGACATGACATAGGTCCACCCCGACGCGGCCACGCGCGTGTTTGGGGAGGCGAATGAATCTCCATATGAGAATGGATAGAATTGAAATTTAAATCGAAGTTGGAGTCGCCACCGAACTTTGTGGGAGTTCGGGCCCGTTCGAACCCACTCTATGTCGTAGTGGGCCGTGTACAAAATATGGCCCATTTCCGATGTCAGATTTTATCGGGTTCGTTCCTTTGCATTTTGATACCGATACCGACTTGATCGGATACCGTGTATTGAATGACTCTCGTTGCCAATGGTTTCGGACATCCGAAAACCGAGGTTCTGAGTAAGGGGTGAGGGTACGTGTTGGGAAGCCGACGAAGGACACCCAACCCCGCCCGCACATTAGCGGCCTCTACTAGGATATCGTTTGATGTTTTAATACGCGTGTTAGTTGAACGATGAAATGATATGCAAACATTGTTTTCCCTAAACATACGAGAATTGAATGGGTTGCTAAGTCGATTTAATGCAACTAAAATTTAACGTCAAAGTTGTATTTTAGCATGTGAGGTTCGTTTTAGTATAATAAAACAAAAGATAAAAGAAGAAATTGCTACAAACACGAACAAACAAGTTAGTAACGGTTTGTAAATCAAATAATAGATATGGATGCAATGAATGATGTAAAAATATATCGAGATCTGAAATATCGCTCAAAAGACGCTGTTTTGTCCAAAAAACGATATTCGAAAAATAATAAAAACGAAGAACGGGTCGCGTTTCTGCCTTCCATGCGACTCGCCCGGGGTGCGCGCGACTCGCGCCCCGGCCTGTTTCGAGGTCGATTTTCTGAAAATCGATGTTTTTATTAAATCGCGTACAAATATCGCATAATTTGTACTCGATTCAGTATTTTCGATATTCGTTATATTCGATATTCGATTATGAAGTGGATATCAAATATTCGGAATAATTTTAGAAAAGACGAAAAGAAAAGAGAAATCGTTTTGTAGAAAAAGCGATGTTTAAGAAAAATTGAGAAATCGAAGAAAAGTGGGCCGCGGATTCTAGACTTCCGCGCGAGTCGCCTGGGAGGGGCGCGACTCGCGTGAGGGTCTGTCCCGGTTGGGTTTTTCGAAAGTCGCTAATTTCGATAGATCGCGTACAAATATGAATTAATTTATACTCGATTTATGCTTTCGATATTCGTCGTATTCGATATTCGATTATGAAATCGTTATCGAATATTCGAAATGACTTTTAGAAAAGGTTTTATAAAGTTGTTTTGAAAAAGAATTTGATCGAAACGAAAAAGAATGTTGGTTCTCTCCGCGTTAAAATCGTCGTATTTTGTAAAAAGTAACGATTTTAGCATCAACGAGATTAATGTAATTCTTTTAATACGATATTCGATTAGAGAATCGGTATCATATTTTTAAGAATATTTGTTATATATGAAAAATAATTTTGTAGTATCGATATTAGATAAAAAAACGACGATGACCCTTAAAAAAATGGACGACCGACGACGACAAAACGAAGAAGAAAACGAGAGGAAGGAGGGAAGAAAAGAGATAAATCGGGTTTGATTACACCCTCAACCTACATGCTCTTGTTAACTCGGATCGGGGCTCGTCGGAATGTGGCTAAGGCACGGGAGCGTCGAGTTAATGTTGGTGAACTATGGTGGTTGGTTGGGACGTGAAGGGTGACGGGTCTAGGGCCGGTTTTTGTAGTCTCGGGTTACACTATCGGTTTCTCGATGCAAAGTGTAAGAGTCTCGAGGTGTATGAATATTGTTCGATGTAATTGATGTGAGGGAATTGTGTGTGTTAATGTGCATGCAAAGGGTCCTATTTATAGGAGAAGGAGGTTGAGAGAGGTATCTTGCTTGGACAGCAAGAAATACCGGTTTGGATAGGAAACGTAAGAATTTGAAAGAAACAAGAATTCCGTTACTTGGTGAAGAAGAAAGGGAATCTCGGCTGAAAGAGGGAGCTCGGCCGAGTGTCCTACGCTCGGTCGAGTGTTTGATTCGGTTTTCGGATAGAATTTCTACTTGAGATCGAATTCTACCTTTAACGGAATTGTTTAATATTGTGCAGCTGATTTTTTGTAGTATTCGAGCTCGAGTCGGTCACGTGCGGTGACACGGCTGACCCACAAGTCTCGAGAAAATATCTTTGACCTAGTTTGACTCGGTTGCTAAAAGACGGTTTTGCCCCTGGTGCCGGATTCGACCCAAATTAGTCTTATTTGACTCGAAACGACCTACTGGGCCTGAATTTGAGGTTGGTTTTGTGAAATTTGTACTCCGTAAAAAGCCCAAGCTAAATATCCATGATTTTGAGCCCATTTCCGAGTACGTTAAAGCACGTTTGCGTCCGATCATCATTGGGTGTTTGTCGGAAACTGTTATAGACACCTGGCACTAAAATATGGGTGTCTACAGAGCCCCCACTCTGACTGAGGCTTGGACAGGGCGAAAGTCAGAGTAGCTACCAGGCCAATCAAAGATTAAAACCTGGCAGACTTCCGATCGGGTCGTTTAAAGTCCATTAGACTCTGCGTGAAAGGCCCGCCGGCCACAGACTAGAAATGTACCTGAGCTGATGATAATAACTCCGTGGGTAATTTATAAGTCTTGGGTGCGCCTATATTTGGGCCCATCCCGTCAAATGCCGCTGGGGAGTTTATGTGAATTGCACGGTCCTGCTTGAGTCGTTCTGTACATGATTTATGCAAAGTTGCAAAGTTTTGCATGTAACATTTGTAGGAAAATGACTCGCGCTGGGAAATAAAAATTTTGAGAAAGGTTTTGAATTTTTGGATTTGAAAATTAGAGAATTTTGACTCTGAAAAGGAATAGGAATGCTCGGGATGACTTAGCTAGATCCTAGGATAGGGTCTGTATGCTAAATCTTCTGGGATTTGGAATCCTTAGGTGAGGAGGAGAATCCGGTTTTATGCTATAAATACCCTCTCCGTGCTTCATAATTTTCCACAATTCCTACAATTCCATCTCTTCCTTAAAGTAAAACAAGCCCTGAGAAATTTATTCTTCTTTTTAGAAATCCAATTATGGGAATCGATCGATTAATTGGAATGCTGCAAGAATGGTCCCGATTTTTCAGAGACGCAGATAAAGTCATTCTGAATCAGAATGGTGTTACCCAATTATTCACGATCCGCCAGATGCAAGTAGACCGTCATTTTTTGGATGCTTGCCTGTCCTATTGGGACGATACTTATCACGTTTTCGGTTTTCTTCGAGGCGAAATCTGTCCTATCCCTGAGGAAATTGCTGCTGTAGGAGGGTGGAATCCCATACTTCGCCCTGCTATCCCGTTTTCGGTTCATGACCCGAGGAGAAAGTTACGGGAATTTTTAGGACTTTCTCATATGGAGGTATCCCGCATGCTGGAAGGAGACACCGTTTCCTTAATTGATTTGGCTGAAAAATTCATGAACCCAGATGACGTCCGGGTTAGGCCAGTCCATAGCCGCAGGGCCTTTACCTTTTGTATGCTCCATGTTTACGCCTTTGAAGGCCATATGGATTTATTATCTTGCATGGGTCATGTCCGACTTTTCACTGTGGCTGACCTGATGGAAACGGAGCACAGCCCGGCTTGGCTGATTCCAGGAGAGATTATCCAGGGTTTGGATAATCGTAAAAGGGATCCGTCAACCCGGTTGACTGGAAGTACCCGCCTTTTACAGGTATACCGATTTTTTTTGATTTTTTGCAATCTTCCGGCTTTTCTAATTCTTCTGGTTTTCTCGGTTTCTGCGGTTTTTCTCCGATTTTCTCGGTTTTCGCGATTTTTTTATTGGACGCGGTTTTTTGACAATTTTTCACAATTTTGATTTTTTTTTGTGATTTTTCAGTTGTGGCTGTTGGAGAGGCTATCGATCTTGGAGCCTCCCTTATACGTGAGCCGATATCAACCTAAACAGGTGATGACGAGGAGACGGACTATTGCCTTTTCTCGTCTCAATACCCAAAAATACTGGGACGAAGTGCTATCCTTCCATGAAGGCCCATTGATCCGTTGGACCGTCCCATGGTGGCCCATTTATGTACGAACCGTCTTAGAGTCTCGAGATAGGGCTCGATATCTGGTAATCCTATCTTTTAGACAAACAATTCACCTCTTTCCCGATCGCATACTTAGGCAATACGATCGGGTCCAAAGAATCCCGGAAATCGAGGCAATCGTGAGTGAATCTACTCAGTTGACGGACATAATATGTGACACCTGGATGCAAAGGTGGTATACCCGAGCCACTTGGTCCGTTCCCAAGACTCCTCACTCGATCTGGGTATCCGATTCTTATGTCAGATGGACAAAGGCCGATTCTGCTAAGGCCCGAGCTGCTTTGAAGACTGACGAGGCTTTCGACCTGTTGCGTCGGGAACATGCTAAAGATAATAGAAGCTTCTTTGATGAAGATGCTACTTTGGCAAGTCAGAAAGGGAAATCTAGGACTCAGACTGAAGGGTCCAGTACTAAGGGTGCATGGGGGAAGGTGAGCCCCCAGACGGACTTAGAAAGGAGACTTGGCCCAAGATTGGCGGTCAAGAACCGACTTGGCCCTCGGGACAGACTACCCGAGCCCGTCCGGGCTCGGCTTGGACCGATGCAACTGGCAGAAAACCCAAAATCGAAGAAGCGGGTTCGAGCCAAAGAAATTCCCCTTGTGATTAGGGAACGTTCGCCCCCGCCACGTCGGCCTCAGGCTCCGCGTGACCCGAAAGATAAGGGGAAAGGAAAAATGTACGAGTAGTCTCCTAAATTTATTATTTAAGTATTACTACTATTTTTGTGGTGTGATTTTGTTTTTTTTTTTTTGTGGTGTATTTTTGAAATCTCCGAGTTTATCGGTTTTTTTATATAATAAAAGACATATTAGTGAATACCGTTCCCGTCTTTTCGTTATTGCAGTGGTTGTACCCTTTTGAGGGGTTGCCTACGTATCCATAATTAATGGAATCAAACCTTCCATAGTTCAGAAATATTTTTGCAATTTTTTGAAATACATCAAGATTATTACTTCGAGATGTGCAACGGTAGGATAAGTAATCCTAACTTATTGACTTGCTTAAAATTTTGAAAACGACAAATTTTTATAAATTTTTGCAAATGACATTGAGGTAAGGTTTAAGGGTAGTAATGCTTCCACTGGTCCAAGTTGGTTGTGTTGACGAACTCGTTCCCATCCAAGTCTGTTAGCATTACTGCTCCTCCTGAAAGGATTTTTTCTTCACCAGATATGGCCCAGCCCAATTGGGTTTGAATTTTCCCCTTGGGTCAACTGGTAGCAAAGCTCGCACGGATTTTAGGACCAGATCGCCCTCTTTGATATTCCTGGGCCTAACTCTTTTGTTAAAGGCCCGTTGGATCCTTTTTTGATATATCTGAATATTATTCAGGGCCCGAGATCGCCGTTCGTCCAAGAGGATTAGCGAGTCATATCGGGCTTGGACCCAATCTGCTTCAGGTACCTGACTCTCGAGTAGAATTCTGAGGGATTGTAACACCCCCGTTTATCCAAGAGCCTTAACTAGACCTTCCCGGATAAATGAGAGTGTTACCATTTCGGGTTAACCGAGGCAGTAGTCCCATCACAACACAATACTGAAACACACCCGAGTTTAATAGATTATTCAAAAGATGCAAACCAAGTTCGAGAATAAGTATGGTTTCAAAACCCAAAACAACTACACGAATTAAACGGTCTATTAAGTACTAGTAATGGAAACATGCTAAGAGTATAACAACGATGGCCACACACTCCCTTCCCGAACAGCAATCCCCTTCAGTTAAGCACACATCAATGGTCCATATCTGCATCAATACTCTGCTCCCCAAAAGACCGGAAATGTCAATTGGATCGTCGCAGGGCCCCAATAAAATAGGGTGACAATTTAGACAATGAAACACGATTAGAACATGCTAACACTAATATACAGGTACGGAATATGAAACAACAAATCTCAACAATCTTAGTACCATCATCGGTACCAATTAATAATGTCATCTCCACATCCTCAGTACCATCATGGCACCAATCAATATTCACATCTCAATATTCTCATCTCAACTCTTCTGGCAGGCCCTTTCATTCCGAGTGTGCACACCCCCCACAGGTTCAACAACCCGCGAGGAGAAATCAGGGAGGGGACCGTGATCAAAGGTCCCGGCTAGGTCTAAAGCTAGCCTCACCAACTCCAATATATCAATATTCAACAATCATTCTTCCACCAATATTCAACATTAATCATATTATCACAATATCACATCGTACTCGTAATTCATACATGCATAATAATATTAACATATTCTAAGTAAGGAGAACCTTACCTAATTAGCAGGTCACCACAGCGTCGCTAGTATAAATCACCACGGAAATTCTACGAAGTCCGATCCTAGTAAAATATTATACATTTACATTAACACCGATCATAACGTATTTGATCTATAACACAAACTTGACACATTCTAATTAAATTAAACTAGAACTACTAGTACTGTTATTGTTATTACTACCCTGCCCACAATATAACCTACTAATAATAATATAACCTACAACCAACCATATACTAATACCAACAATATACTAATAACAAAACCATATATTGCTACTATCGTGATTAGTATTAGCTAGTAACTGTCAGCCCCCTTTTTGTTCCTACAATGCATCATAATAATTTACGCTCGTCATCCTCCTCACAATCAAGGTATACGAATTCACATACGCCAAACCCGACACGAATTGCACCAACAATAAAACCAATACAGTAACCCCAATCATGACACACTCTGACTCTGTAAATGTTACATAATACGTACTTCTTTAGCATACCCCATTTTTTCCCATTTTGCCAAATCTATTAATTAACACAACATATGTTATCATATGGGAATATAGTCCATCCTTCATCATCATCGTGCAAGTGATACACTAACTCTAAAGCCATTTAACCTCATACTCTCCATGACCCTTCTTCCCCTCCACCGCAGCCTGTGACAACAATGATCCGACGACAACTGTACCACATCGACAACCCCACTACCCGACATGAGACACAACAATACTAAACGCTACTCTCAACCGGACCGGCAACAATTACGACTACGGGCGGCACAAGCGATAATACTAACAATACTATTTATGTGTAATAATAACGAAGGAAACCGTAAATAGTAGCAATATGACCAACATCGATGACGATAAGTATCCCGACCAAAATCATTCCCGACCCCTATATTGACACTAACTTTCAATCCACGATGCAAGAAAATCGAGGTTACCTAAAGTCCTTCGTTCACTCTCCTCCCTCATGCACGTGTGCTGATCGGTGGCAGTGTGTATAAGGAGACTGGTACGCGCCGTTCCTAATTATATATGTAGGTGGGGTGTAGATTAGTCTAGGTTAATATAATACGGGGTGTGAGTAGTAGATATATATATAGGGGAGTGAATAATAGACTAGGGTTATTAGTATAATGTGTGAGTATATAACACGAGTTTGTTTGATCGTGGCCCATTAAGTAAGGCCGTGTTAATATGCTTGCTCGGTTCTAGACGATTTAAGGCTTAATTATTCGGGTTTGACTAACGGTTCAAGTTGGTTTTACCGTCTCGACTCGGTTTGACTTATCATGGGTATTACAGGGATGGTACTTCTAGCTCGACTGGCTGGACCGCTTCCATTCCATATGTCAGATAGTATGGAGTTGCTCCGGTTGCGGTGCGAATTGATGTTCGATATCCCCATAAAGCAAAAGGTATCTTGTCGGGCCAGTCCCGATAATTCTCAGCCATCTTTTTAAGTATGGTGACAATTGTTTTATTAGCTGCCTCTACCTCTCCATTCGTTTGGGGACGGTAAGGCGAAGATGTATGCCTTTGAATCTTGTATTTTTCCAACAAGGTGGCAGTTTCAGCTTGAAAGTGGGTCCCGTGATCACTGATGAACTCGTGCGGAATCCCGTATCGACATATAATTTTGTTTTGGATGAACTTAGCCACATGTTTGGCATTCAAGATTTGGTATGACTCAGCTTCAACCCATTTGGTGAAATAGTCAATAGCCACCAAAATGAAGCAGTGACCCCCTGTCCCGGAAGGGTTCACCTTCCCAATTATATCAATTTCCCATGTCGAGAATGGCCATGGTGATGTCATTGTATATAATAGAGATGAAGGCATATGCTGTACATTGGCGAAAATCTGACAGTTATGGCAGTGTTTGACATATAACTGACAGTCAGTTTCCATGCTATTCCAATAATAGCCGAGTCTCGTGATTTTCCGGGCTAGCATATGGGCATTCATATGCAGGCCATTTTCACCATCATGTACCTCAGCCATGACTCTTTCGGCTTGCGTTTTGTCGATGCATAGGAGTAGAGCCCCCTGCGCTGTCTTCTTATATAACTGTCCATCGTCTGTGCGGATGAACTGGGTTGCCCATCTTCGTAGGGCTTTCTTGGCCCGGTTTTCAGCTCCCGGAGGATATTCTCCCGATGTTAAGTAGGTCAGAAAAGCCTGATACCAAGGTTCTGGATCAGTTATTTCAATATCTTGGATAGCGTGAATATATGCTGGCTCAGATCGCCTTTCGACGCAAATGGGCATGCTGGTCAGATGCGCTGGGATATTCAGTAAAGATGCTAATTTTGAAAGAGCACCTGCAAACTGATTTTCTTCCCGAGGTAGATAGATGTATTCTACCTTTTGGAACTGTTTTTCGAGAACCCTTACTCGTGCTTGGTAAGCCACGAGATTTGCGTTCCGAGTCTTCAATTTCTGTAAAGCTTGGTTTATGACTAAAGATGAGTCACCGTGGACCCGGAGATTTGTTACTCCTAAATCAGCGACGGCTTGCAACCCGTGAATGCATGCTTCATACTCGGCCACGTTGTTAGTCACATCGAAATCTAGCTTGATGGATAACGAGGTGTGTTCCCCTTGTGGCGAGATCAGTAAAATACCGACCCCAAATCCTCGGAAGTTGGACGCCCCATCAAAGTATAAATCCCAAGTTCGGTGTCAGTATGGAATATATCTTCATCTGGGAAGGCCCAAGTATCGGTGTGTCCTTCCTCGGATATCGGAAAATCACCAAGGAATTCGGCTACTACCCGGCCTTTGATGGCTTTCAGTGGTACGAACTTGAGGTCGAACTCAGCTAGCATTAAAGTCCATCTGGATATACGGCCGTTGAGGATGGGCTTCTCGAATAGGTACTTGATTGGATCCATTTTGGATATCACATGCACCTTGTGACTGAGCATATAGTGTCGGAGCTTTTTAGTGGCCCATACTAAAGCTAAACATGTCTTTTCGAGCATCGTATACTTGCACTCGTATTCCAAGAACTTTTTACTAATGTAGTAAATATCTCGTTCTTCTGAATTGACCGTCTGGGCTAGCATAGCGCCCATGGCCGTCTCGGTCGTTGTTAGGTATAACGACAAAGGCAAACCATGCTGAGGTGGCATTAGCACTGGTGGAGAAGATAGGATCTCTTTGATTTTATCGAAAGCCATTTGACATTTGTCATCCTATAGTGTCCGTTCTCCTATCTTCAGTTTCTTGAAAATGGGTTCACAGATCATGGTTAACTTTGAAATGAAGCGGCTGATATATTGGACTTTCCCGAGAAACCCCCTTATTTCTTTTTCGGTTTTGAGTGGTTGCATCTCGGTAATGGCCTTGATCTTTGCTGGGTCAACCTCGATTCCGCGTTGGCTGACGATATGACCCAGTAGCTTGCCCGATGTTACCCCGAAACTGCATTTTCGAGGGTTTAACCTCATATTGTATCTGCATAGTCGGGTGAAGAACTTTCTTAGGGCCGTGATGTGCCCGTTTCGGTCTTTAGATTTGACAATCATGTCGTCCACGTAGACCTCCACTTTCTTATGCATCATGTCATGCAATAAAGTGGTGGCGGTCCGTTGATAAGTGGCACCGGCGTTGATAAGCCCAAATGGCATGAAGGTGTAACAGTAAGTACCCCAAGGTGTAATGAAGGTGGTCTTACTCATGTCTTCCTCCGCCATTTTGATCTGATTGTATCCGGCATACCCATCCATGAATGATAGAAGGGCATGGTCGGCCGTGTTATCCACCAGTATGTCGATATGTGGTAACGGGAAATCGTCTTTTGGGTTGGTCTTATTAAGGTCCCGGAAGTCTACACATACTCGTACTTTACCGTCTTTCTTGGGTACTGGCACGATGTTTGCAACCCAGTCTGGATATTCAGGCACTTGGATAAAGCCCGCTTTGAATTGTTTATCGACTTCCTCCTTGACTTTGAGAGACCATTCGGGCCTCATTCTTCGGAGTTTCTGTTTTACCGGCTTATATCCGTCTTTAATGGGTATACGGTGTTCAGCTATCTCCCTGTCTATTCCCGGCATGTCCTTGTAGGACCATGCGAAGACGTCTTTGAATTCTTGGAGGAGATCCGTGAACTGTTGTTTCTCCTCGGGATCTAGAGATAAACCCAGCTTAAGCATCTGAGGTTCTAAAGGGGTTCCTACGTTGATGGAATCGGTTTCTTCGATTACCGGATTTTGGAATCCCTTTGTTCGAGTTGCTTGATTAGATGCGGAGGCAGCGGTACCTATTCGTCGGGTTTCTCAATGTCATTGCAAATGAAATTTTTGAATTTTTTTTGAAAATAAGACAAGTCGTAAGCAGAACGGTTATCGTTATTATTGATAGTGAATTTTGAAAAGAGCTCGAAGAGAGCTGCCATCTGATCGTTGGTCAGAGGCGGGATAAGGAGAGCCCTCGGGACAGACTCGGAGGCTCCCGATGGTGCGACTAAAGAAGAGAGAGGGGTTACAGACTCGATCCTAGTACTGGACCCTCTAGACTTGGACTGAGACTCCGACTCTGACTCTGACTCAGACTCGGACTCGGACTCAGCGCCATGCATATCTCCTTCACCAGTAGTCAGCTTGTAGACTCGACCCTGACTGTCGGTCCACTTAGTTGTCTTCCTCCAAGCTCTCTTCCCGGTGTTAGCACCCACTTCGGAGATCAGCTTGTTGGATCGAACCTGCTGCTGTGGAGAATCAAGTTGACCAGCTCCTGGTTAGGGGTCGGGACGACCTTGTCTTCCCCGAATAGGAGTCCCAGGACGGGCTCAGTATTATTTGCGCCCTCCTTTGATTCGACCTGGATAAGGGCAAAGATGTCATTTGGGATGAAATTGCATTCCTTAGCCAATTTGGTCTCGGGATATGAGATGGTGGGCTGATAGAGGCCCACTTGAACAGCTCCGAACACTGGAGTGACGAAGTAATAAGTCAGTCTTGGACTGTAAGGGCCCAAGTAGGTACCCTTGAAGATGTTGATGGCCTTCTGAATACCGGCCTGAACTACGTTTTCTGGGGTTACATCATACCCCAAGCCGAATCTTGACTCTTCATTAGTTAAAACCTCGATGATCTTGCCGGCCGGGAGGTCAGGTCTCGAGGTAATTCCGGGCAGGTAACCCAAATTTTGCAGCATCGTGTCGATGCTAGTGGTAAATAGGGCCGGAAAAGGTATTCTTCCTCGATCATTCCCCCGAAGTTGAACCCTCGCGGGTCAGTTGAGTCTGCCGTGTTGCAGCTTGACACGGTTATGGGGGTAGCTTCGAGAGTAACGATCCCATCTTGTAAAGGTAGTTTGACCTTCCTGTGAAGGGTGGAAGACACGGCTTTGACCGCGTGAATCCATGGTCTCTCGAGTAACAGATTAAAAGATGAAGTGACATCGATCACCTGAAATTCTAACTCCTTCTCTATTGGGCCCGTTATGATTGTTAGCTTAACGGCCCCAGCAACTGATTTTGGGCTTCCATCGAAAGCCTGGATAGTTTGTGCAGTTGGAAGGTAGTCAGCCTCAGTAATACCGAGGGCCTTAGCTGTCCTCAAGGGAAGGACGTTTACTGCGGACCCATCATCAATTAGGGTCATCGAGAGATATTTATTCCGGCAGATCACCGTGATATATAGGGCCAAGTTATGGGTGGCCCCAAACGGTGGGAGGTCGGACTCGGAGAAAGTGATAAGTGGGCCTTCTCCTTTGCCTTTGAGGTGAGGCAAGATAGTGGCTACCATCTCGGTGGGGGTAACCGATGAGTCAACCTTGATTTCATCAAAAGCCCTAGTAAGCGCTGTCCGATGCTCTTGAGAACTAACCAAAAGCTGCCATATGGTAAGATAAGTTCGGACCCTCTTTAGTTGTCTGACTAGGGCCGTGTCAGCGTTTGGTTCTTCGGGAGTAAGTTCCGTCCTGGAAGGTTCAGTGACGGTTTCCGGGATAGAAAGACCGGCCGTGATGACGTGTGTGCCGGCCAGGGCTCTGGCTTTAGCCTTCCGGATTTCTTCGACTGTGACGGGGACAGCTTCCCCCTTAGCCAAGTAAACATCATCTTCATCGTCATTCCATATCCCGTTGATTTGGGAAATGAAAGGGAAAATGAGATGAGAGCAGTCGACTACTTCTCCAGTAAAAATGGCGTGAGTAGCAAGGGGATTATTTTTGTTACTCGGCTTATCACTGGGTAGTGGTATCTTCCCACTTTCGATCAGATCCTGAATGAGATGCTTCAACTTCCAGCATTTCTCAGTGTCGTGCCCGTTGCCTTGGTGATAGTGGCAATAGGCTTGAATATTGTAGCTTTTGGATCGCTTTTCAACGGGAACTTCCGGGATTGGGCCTATCGGTTGGATCAGGCCTTTTGAAGACAGCCTTTGTAAGGCATTAGCATAGGTTGTTCCTATGTCAGTGAATACCCGATTTGGAGTATTCTTTTTAGTCGAGGTGTCTAATGAGTTAACCTCGTCAAAGATGCTTCGGGCCGCAGTTGTAGTTGCGGGCTTGCCGGAGGATGAACTGGCTCCTTGATACCCCTTGGCAGAGACCTTAGTAAGGCTTTCTAACCTTAGATCGTCTTCGATTCTTGTACCCATCTCGGTCAAAGTGGCGAAATCGGGTATGATAGCGTACCGGAGATGGATCCGGTAAGCGGGGAGGAGGTTTTGACAAAGGCCTCCACTAGTACCTTTTCGCCGGGCTTGTCCACCAGCTTTACACTTTCAGCCTTCCACCTTTGAAGGCATTTGGTGAAACCCTCTTTAGGCTCTTGGGCCATAACCTCCAGAGTACGCATGGTAGTCTGGATCTTAGCGTTATCCGCTAAGTTTCGCGCGAATTCCATTGCGACATCGTCCCAGGTTTTGTATTTCTTGGGATCAAGCCTGTAGTACCAGGCTTTCGGGTGCTTTTCCAGAGAGGAAGCAAAGAGATGCTTGAACATGGTCGATTTGACCCCCTTAACAACCATAAAATCCTTGAAGGCCCGGATGTGGAGTACCGGGTCTTCAGTCCCGTCAAACATGGGTAAGCCCGTTAAGTTGAGGTTAGAGGGCAGTTCATCGGTCAAGGGCGAATAGGTACGGGCATTTTCCGTGAGGATGGTGTTTCTGGTGGTCGAGTGGACCTGTTTCTGCAGCTTTCGAACTGCGCCGGCTAGTGCGGCCAAAGGTCCGTCATCCTCGATCGAAGCGTTGGGGGTTCCTTGTTCCACGACACTTACCCGAGTGACGATGGCAATCTGGTCCTCCCTCATTTGTCTCAATTGGTCCTGGATTTGGGCCAACGAAGTTGTCAGCTCATCAATGGCTTCTTTCGTCATGGTTCGAGTGAAGGGTAGCCTGTCTGTATGAACACCGCGTAATCAGCAACTTAACCCGAATCCTAAAAAAAGTACATCCCGAGCAAGGGAAAAAGAAGAAGACTAAGATGGTAATGACTCGGAAAAGACACCTAGACGGGTGACTTGTGAAAAGGTGGGCCTCTAGGATCCAACTATGTGGGCTGGGCCCTGTTCGAAGGAAGGTTCACGTGAGACATTCCCAGACTTTAGACTCGATTGTGTAAATGGGCCAACCCTTGTAGGAGTATGTCCTACGCAGGTGGGCCTTGCCTTAGTAAAATAAGGCTGACTGGGATAGGGAGGAAACTCGTGATGTAAGATCGACAGAGTTTCGACGCTAAAGATTTCGACGACTTATGACACGACCCGACACTGCTAAATACGAGAAGTCCTAAGGAGAGGAAGTTTCGAAATATGATTTTTGAAAGCCCGGAAATCGGGGAAGAAGACCCGGCCTTTTTTCGAAAAAAAGGGAAAAGGTGGGCCGGGTGACGGTTTGAAAGTTTCGAAAATATATTTTCGAGTTTTAAATTGGGCATAATACCGGCTAGAAAAAGGGCTATTTTGAGTAAAATCGTAAGTCCTAAATTCGGTATATGCCCGGGGTTTTGAAATTGGATATTTTGAAAAGGATGCAAATTTTTGAAAATGACGTTTTTTTTTTGAAAAAGACATGGATCAAGTAGCACGTAGTCATGGAAACAGTATAATGACACCATGTATGCTCTTAAGCTAAGTCACGGTCAGTCTATAAGGGTCTATACTAGTGTACATAGCCTATTCGAGAATCGGGGCGAACTTCCTAAGTCAAATTGAGATTAGAACATGCCGTAAAACCCATACGAATCTGCTATGCACACCTTTTGACATATCCAATTTGTACTACATCAATGGTATAGTGGGACGTCGGTCACCAGTACCGGCCCGGGAAAGATGGGGTTATGCATGAACCGTAAAACTAAAACGCGTATTGTACTAGTCAAACGATTTCTATTCGAGTCTCACCCTGAGGATGCCGATGGTAAGTCACACATCAGTTATTCCCCAGCGGAGTCGCCAAATTGTGGACATGACATAGGTCCACCCCGACGCGGCCACGCGCGGGTTTGGGGAGGCGAATGAATCTCCATATGAGAATGGATCGAATTGAAATTTAAATCGAAGTTGGAGTCGCCACCGAACTTTGTGGGAGTTCGGGCCCGTTCGAACCCACTCTATGTCGTAGTGGGCCGTGTACAAAATATGGCCCATTTCCGATGTCAGAGTTTATCGGGTTCGTCCCTTTGCATTTTGATACCGATACCGACTTGATCGGATACCGTGTATTGAATGACTCTCGTTGCCAATGGTTTCGGACATCCGAAAACCAAGGTTCTGAGTAAGGGGTGAGGGTACGTGATGGGAAGCCCACGAAGGACACCCAACCCCGCCCGCACATTAGCGGCCTCTACTAGGATATCGTTTGATGTTTTAATACGCGTGTTAGTTGAACGATGAAATGATATGCAAACTGTAACACCCGCTATTTTTCCAAGGCATTTTATTCTTTCTGTTAGGACTTCGTCTTAACTCTGTCACTTTTGGCCTCATATTTTATCATTTTACTAAGCTTTATTTTAATTTTTGAGTTTAATAATTTCTATTTTTAATTTTAAAGATTTAAAATTCTTTTAAATCCATTTATTTGGTTTCTTCGTAAACTAAGTAATTTTTCCGCGAGGAATTCTATTTTTCTCCCAATTGACATTTTTTAAGCTTGGATTTAAGTTATTCCTTTTTCCTAAAAATGTTTGAATACGTTTATGGAATATTTTTTTTACTAAGATATATTTTAGTTACTAAAAACAAGCCATTTATGATTTTATTACGAAGCTTCTCGAATAATTATTTTCTTACGCGAGGTTTACTCGAATTACTTTGAAATACCTTTAACTATTTTACGATTATACTTTTTATCAACTTATAAATTATTTGAGACTGTTTTCTCATATTTTTGACCGACTAAGCTCTTGGTCACAAATTTTATTACATTTTATTTAAACGTTTCATTTTATCACATTAAAACGTAATCATAAGATAAATCATTTTCATTCATTGTAGCATTTATGTCAAAACTTTTCTTACTCCCTCCCTTATCCATTTTGGCCGGCCAACTATAGGTCTAGATACATTTTGGATTCCTCATTTTGAAGCCTTAATTCATCCTTACTCCTTTAAGTGTAGTAACATCCATCTCCTCCTTTACTCCACATTCATTTTTTTCATTAACAAAAATATTCATCACTCTTTCTTCTCTCTTTTGGCCGGGTACTTCTTACCCTCCTTGGGCTGATTTTTGCTCCATTTCAAGTCCCAATCGCGTCATTTTTATCGTCATAATAATCCTCTTTCCGATTCCTTCGTTAAGGTATTAATCGACGTCATTTTCGATCAATTTTTACCTTGTTTTTTATTAGTTTTCTCATGGTATTTTTCTGCCATGTTTTACGTGTTTGGTAGGATTTTTGGACGATCCCGAAGCCGACGAATATATCGTTGATTCAGACTTGGAGTAGAGGTAACGTCGATGTTACTCGGTATTTCAAGATTTTAATTGAGTATTTGCATGTATATATTTTTATATTTTATTTTGGCAATATATGTATGTCACGAATTCTGGAAAAATTTTTAAAGTTGAAATTTTGCATGTTTCGATATTTTTATCGCTTTTACGAGATTAACGATTAAATTGTTACATTAATTTGTAAAATCGTAATAATCGGCCTAAACATGTAATATATATTTATATTCTGGAAAAATGTTGTTTTTGATGATTTTTAGTAATTTAGTATTTTTCTGATATTTTTGATATCGATTATTGAATTATTATCGTTTTCGGACAAAAACGATTGAAAACCGATTTTTAGTTCTAGTACTTAAACATTTTATTTTAATCTGATTTTTGAGGTGGTGAAACTTTCTGGTGAAATAGAATTTTCTGATTCTTTTCATAATTTTTCGGAATTGTTAAGTGGATGAATTAATTAATCACTTTAAATCATCGTTTATCGTTAAAACCGTGTTTGTTGTTTAAATTCTCGATTTCTGGCCTTTGGTTTAAATCTGGAAAAATTTATGATTCTGATGATTTCATATTAAAATGTATTATTATGATTTTTAGTGCCTTAATAAAATGTTTGGAACGATAGGTTTGTTAATAAAATCGTTAATTGCGAAAACGGGTTTAAATGACGGTTTTGTTGAAATTGGTTGAAACTGGATTTTGGAAAAATCTGGAAAAAAATTATATTCTGTAAAAACAGGATTTTAAAGTGTAATAATAATTTTTGGATATTAATACTTAAATCGTTTTGTAATTACTATTTTATTTAATCGTTATTGTCGAGATTGGACGATTAACGAGAAAACGCTTTAAAAACCGAGTTTTTAGAATTCTGGAAATTTTCTTTCTGGACAGAATGTCCATAAATATAATTTAACTATTTTACGTAATTTTTGTACTATTTATTATAGTTTTTAATTAATAAATATTGATTTTCGGACAAATTGTGATTTATCGTTAAAATGCTTCGTCTTACCTAAAAGAATTATTTTTCCAGCACTTTTGAAAGTATTTAAATCTGAAACTTTAAGAGTTAAATCATCCCTTAACATTTTCTAAATATATTCAATGGTTTAATTAAATAAAAGACGTTAAAAGATTTAATTTGATGTTTGCCGTAAAATCCTATTTATAATTTTATCGTCGAAACTAATAATAATTAGGGAATTTTAGCTTTATAACTTTTGAAAACACCCTAATTAGTAATATTAAAATATTTAAGATGTTTCTAATCATTTTATAACACTTATACGATATTTTAATAATTTCATAAAATCAAATGTTCTTACTTTAATAATTAATATCGTCAAGGCCGAAAGTATTAGTTTTATAAATCTATATCGTTTACTAAAATGTGGTATTAGTATGAACTAATATTTTCACTACTTTGATATGATGCTATTTTTAGTAAAGTTTCTAAAAATAGAAGTTTCCTAAAATAGAAAGTTTCCTCTTTTAGAATATAAATGTTTACTTCTTTTATCCTCATATTGTTTATGATGAATACATCTTTTAAATATCGATAATGGTTTGTTTTGGAGTTATGGAATAAGGACAAGTGTGGGTTTAGAGTAATATAGTCTGGGATGTACGTTTTGCCATCAACTGTAAGGCTGGTGTGTCTTTATGGGGCGCATTGGTTGTTGAACTGAGCATGGTTTGTGTTCAGGAGAGTGTATATTTACCTTAAACTTAGATATCGCATCGTATAAGTCGCGTCGGGTTGAACTGGATATGGTTTGTATCCAGGAGGGGTGTGCATTACTTAAGCCAGGACCTCGCTGCACGCAGTCCTGTTATGGTTGAGTTGCCTAGTTAGAGACCAAAGTCTAATTTGTTTTGACTAAGTTCTCGAAACTAGTTTTTAGTATTATCCTAGTGAAAGTCTAGATTCTACATTAATCCTATCCATAACACCATTTTGATTATTTTATTTATTATCGATATAAATTGGCGCAGGTTGGCAAATATCTTTATGTTTCTTCGGAAACCCTTTTGAATAATTTGTTTGACGCTAAACCTTATTTTAATATGATGTTTTACTGTTTTCCACTTTTATTATTTTCCTATATTAGTAATTACTGTTTTAAAATCCTGTTATACGGCTGGGAGAACGTTGACGTTGCTCCCCACTGATTGTGGCTGTTATGTTTTAACATGGCAGGTATACGTGTTTATTTTCCGGTGGGTGTGGGCTAGCGAGCAGTCTTGGATCCTGCTGATCTTTAATAATCATGTTTCAAGGATTGTTTACCCTCTTTATGGATTGTTTTAAATTTTAGCCATTTTTATATATGGCGCATGATTGACTTTACCAATTTAATTTTTAAGACATAGTTCTGTGTGTTTTAATCCCGACTCTACAGTGTTTCCGCCACTGTATCGCGCTAGAATTTTTAGGGGATTACACAAACATTGTTTTCCCTAAACATGCGAGAATTGAATGGGTTGCTAAGTCGATTTAATGCAACTAAAATTTAACGTCAAAGTTGTATTTTAGCATGTGAGGTTCGTTTTAGTATAATAAAACGAAAGATAAAAGAAGAAATTGCTACAAACACGAACAAACAAGTTAGTAACGGTTTGTAAATCAAATAATAGATATGGATGCAATGAATGATGTAAAAATATATCGAGATCTGAAATATCGCTAAAAAGACGCTGTTTTGTCCAAAAAATGATATTCGAAAAATAATAAAAACGAAGAACGGGTCGCGTTTCAGCCTTCCATGCGACTCGCTCGGGGTGCGCGCGACTCGCGCCCCGGTCTGTTTCGAGGTCAATTTTCTGAAAATCGATATTTTTATTAAATCGCGTACAAATATCGCATAATTTGTACTCGATTCTGTATTTTCGATATTCGTTATATTCGATATTCGATTATGAAATCGATATCAAATATTCGGAATAATTTTAGAAAAGACGAAAAGAAAAGAGAAATCGTTTTGTAGAAAAAGTGATGTTTAAGAAAAATTGAGAAATCGAAGAAAAGTGGGCCGCGGATTTCAGACTTCCGCGCGAGTCGCCAGGGAGGGGCGCGACTCGCTTGAGGGTCTATCCCGGTTTGGGTTTTTCGAAAGTCGCTAATTTCGATAGATCACGTACAAATATGAATTAATTTATACTCGATTTATGCTTCCGATATTCGTCGTATTCGATATTCGATTATGAAATCGTTATCGAATATTCGGAGTAACTTTTAGAAAAGGTTTTATAAAGTTGTTTTGAAAAAGAATTTGATCGAAACGAAAAAGAATGTTGGTTCTCTCCGCGTTAAAATCGTCGTATTTTGTAAAAAGTAATGATTTTTAGCATCAACGAGATTAATGTAATTCTTTTAATACGATATTCGACTAGAGAATCGGTATCATATTTTTAAAAATATTTGTTATATATGAAAAATAATTTTGTAGTATCGATATTAGATAAAAAACGACGACGACCCTTAAAAAAAATGGACGACCGACGACGACAAAACGAAGAAGAAAACGAGAGGAAGGAGGAAAGAAAAGAGAGAAATCGGGTTTGATTACACCCTCAACCTACATGCTCTTGTTAACTCGGATCGGGGCTCGTCGGAATGTGGCTAAGGCACGGGAGCGTCGAGTTAATGTTGGTGAACTATGGTGGTTGGTTGGGACGTGAAGGGTGACGGGTCTAGGGCCGGTTTTTGTAGTCTTGGGTTACACTATCGGTTTCTCGATGCAAAGTGTAAGAGTCTCGAGGTGTATGAATATTGTTCGATGTAATTGATGTGAGGGAATTGTGTGTGTTAATGTGCATGCAAAGGGTCCTATTTATAGGAGAAGGAGGTTGAGAGAGGTATCTTGCTTGGACAGCAAGAAATACCGGTTTGGATAGGAAACGTAAGAATTTGAAAGGAACGAGAATTCCGTTACTTGGTGAAGAAGAAAGGAATCTCGGGTGAAAGAGGGAGCTCGGCCGAGTGTCCTACGCTCGGTCGAGTGTTTGATTCGGTTTTCGGATAGAATTCCTACTTGAGATCGAATTCTACCTTTAACGGAATTGTTTAATATTTGTGCAGCTGATTTTTTGTAGTATTCGAGCTCGAGTCGGTCACGTGAGGTGACACGGCTGACCCACAAGTCTCGAGAAAATATATTTTACCGGGTTTGACTCGGTCACTAAAAGACGGTTTTGCTCCTGGTGCCGGATTCGACCCAAATTAGTCTTATTTGACTCGAAACGACCTACTGGGCCAGAATTTGAGGTTGGTTTTGTGAAATTTGTACTCCGTAAAAAGCCCAAGCTAAATATCCATGATTTCGAGCCCATTTCCGAGTACGTTAAAGCACGTTTGCGTCCGATCATCATCGGGTGTTTGTCGGAAACTGCTATAGACACCTGGCAGTAAAATGTGGGTGTCTACAGATACGCATCGGATTTAGGTCGCTGTGTCAACCTACACAGTCTCACACTTCATGGTATGAAGAGCCACGATTGCCATGTGTTCATGGAACGGCTATTACCCGTTGCTTTGAAACACTTGTTGCCAACTAATGTGTGGAAATCAATTACCGAGATCAGCCAATTTTTTCGTGATTTGTGTGTGTCAAGCCTTACAACCCAAAATATAGAGCGGCTGGAGAACGATATTGCGGAGATCCTCTGCAAACTTGAGAAAGTGTTTCCACCATCGTTCTTCAATTCAATGGAGCACTTACCAATACATTTACCTCATGAAGCAAGGGTTGGTGGCCCCGTACAATATAGGTGGATGTACCCTTTTGAGGGGTATAATTGTGAAAATACTCAAGTTATTAATGTTTCCGCGTACTCTCAATAATTTTTAAATCATGTATTAACACTATATCAAAATGTAGGTTTCTTAATCATTTGAAAAAAAAGTGGGTAATAAAGCACGTGTGGAAGGTTCAATTTGCAATGCTTTCTTAACTGAAGAAATATCAAATTTATGTTCTCTATACTTTGAAGACCACGTAGATACAAAGGTGAAGGATTTGGATGTGGGCACGGGAGATGAAAATTATTCATCTTTACCCGAGCTCTTTCGACAGCACAAAGGTAGAGCATTTGCTAAACCAAAACACAGATACTTGGACGAACAAGAGTTCGATCGTGCCCATCTTTACGCATTATCAAACTGTGAACTACTAGGAGAATATGAACGGTACGTAAATAGTAACAACTTACTTATTTACTTTAAAAATAAGAGACGTAGACGTCACGACTAAACTGGAAAATTACAACTTATTTGAACAGTTCATTATGGAGCAACATCCACGAGCTAAAATGGATGAGTTTGGACTACATATGAGAAGTTGTTTCCAAATTGGTTTAAAGGATATGTAAGTTTTAGTATTAACATATTAGAATGAAATAAACTTTGAGCACGTCACAAACGTACTAACACTACCACGCAATTAGGTATCTGAGATGAATGTCAAAGATGATGTGATTCAAGCCTTAGCATTTGGTCCTTCTAAAAAAGTAAACACTTGGCAAAGATATTCGATTAATGGGTTTAATTTCCACACACAGAAATATGGGAAAAACAGAGCTACCATGAATTACGGGGTTTGCGTAAGTAATGTTGAAGGAAACGATTACTACAGCACTTTAGAGGAGATTATTGAGTTGAGGTATTGTGGGGAGAAGAGAATTTATAATGCAATCGTGTTCAAGTGTTCATGGATGTATAATTCTACAAACGGTGCAAGTGTTCATGGCCTTTATAAACTATTAGAAGTTAATAGTAGGAGGAAATATGGAAAATATGATCCTTTTGTACTTTCCCATCAAGCTAGTCAAGTTTATTATGCTCCATACCCAAACCCAAAGAAGGATAGAGATCATTGGTGAGCGGTTTTTAAGGGTCGGGCAAAGTCACAATTCAATGCACCAGTGGATGTCACGGTATTTCAAGAAGATGTGACATGTACTTCATTATTATCTAGCCTTGTCGACGATGACGTCTTAGAAAGTTTTAGTGAAGGGGAGGACATCGAAGAGATGAATGAGATGGGTGATGACGTGGTTGTCGAAGATGATCACATTGAGGAGGAGGAGGAATTGAAGATGAATTTTATGATGACTTTGAGGAAGAAGAAGAAGAAGAAGAAGAAAAAGAAGAAGAAGAAGATGATGACGATGACGACTGCTGACTTGTATTTGTTTAGTCAATGAAGTAGTTGTCGATCAACACTCATGGATAATTGTAGTTAATTGTATATGTTTGTTTGGTTTTAGGCAGGGTGATATTATTTGTAAAATGTTTTCTTGGATTGCATTTGGTAAGTGTTATTTGCATATGTTTGTTTGTTTTGTCATTCAACAGATCATATCTGAAAGATGGTTGGACGTGGACGTGGACAACCGTTGGAGGTCGACGAGCACGAGCAGGAGCAGGAGGAGCAGCAACAGCACCACCACCACCAACAACACCACCACCACCACCACCACCAACAACAACAACAACATGATCTACCCATAATTGCCATAGAACCCAAAGGAAGATGGTATTGCTTATTCTATCCTTATCGAAGTAGATGTAGTATATAATATTTTTTTATACAAAAATATAATTTGTTGCATTTGTGTTGCTTAAGGTTTGATGACTCCGCCGTGGTAAGACGAGTAACAAAGTCAATGAAGGGTTTCTACCACGAACCTTTCATGAACTACCGGGAGACCCCGAAGACGGTCAAAGATAAATGGTTCGGCAATTTTAGGGTATACATTCACTTTATTTAATATACGTATATTGACAACTATATATATATATATTATATAGTTATATGCACTTATAATTGTTATTTGAATTTTTTCTTAATATGTAATTATTAAATTATGATCGGTTACAATGTCAGGGCTACTGTTCAGGGAAGCCCGAGGACGAACAGCAAGTTAGAACCAACTTCGACGTTTAAGCACGGAAACGGCTAAAAGATACTGTGAACGACATCTGCGAACTACAGAATGGCAAGAAGAAGCCTTGCCCGGGGTGGATGGTGCCGCAAGTATACAAGGACTTATTGGAGAAAAGGAAGACCAAGGCATTTCTGAAAAAATCTTGCGGCGGCCAATAAAGCTTGCGCTCAGCCTGGCCCTACACACCACGGGGGGTCGATTAAGGCAACGAAACATGCTTCCAGGCTGGTAATGAGAAAATATATTAAAATGTTCAATAATGTTTTTATTAATATTTTTTTAAGATGATAGTAATAATTTATCCAAGTTTATGCATAGTAAGTACTAATTTGTCTTTTTAGATGGAGAAAAGGGGTGGTAGGAGGCCCAGTGCGTCCGAGCTTACACAAGCCATACATAGCAAGGAAGTCGACGGTAAAAGAGTTTTTACTAGTCAGAAGGCGAAGGCAACATTTGTAAGTATTTTTTTTGGTGAAATGTGAGTAATTCATTCATCAAAAAAGAGTTACAAATCATATGCTATACACAAACAGTATAATCTCATCTAAAACAATAAAAAGGAGAAGTATGACAACGTAAACTTGCTCCCAAACGCAATCAACATTTGTAAGTATTAATTTAGTTAATTATAGAGATTATCTTCAAAATCCCTTTTAAATTAGTTATAATTTCTTCTTAAACATTACCTTTCTCTGTTTGCTAATAGGACCGATTTGAAGAGCTGAAGAAGAAGAACGAAGAGGATGGGAAAGAAAAACCGGAGGACGAAGTTTGGTTGGAAGCGGCTGATGGTTTCAAAAAGGGCCACGTATACGGTTTGGGAACCGCCGGCCCATTGTACTTCTCCCTCCCTCCAGGAAATAAGGTAAAGGCTTCATGCTCTTATCATCCCGGTATTCTTGTTCAACAAGAAAAACAGGCAGCTGAATTTCAGAACAAAATTTTGGAAGCCTTCGAGAAGGAGAAAGATGAGAATCGGATTTAGAGAAGAGGCCCTGGCTCAAGAGGAAATGATCATGAAAAAACAACAGGAGCTCATGTCAACGCTTTCCACGGTATTGCAAACTCAGAACTGTGATCCGTTTAACTTTACTCACTTCCGTAATCCGAATGATGATAATTCGGGAGGTGGTGGAGTTGGGGGAGTCGGGATCGGTTTTCAATTGTAGCTTGAATCTCTAATTGATTACTCTTTTAAGTTGTGTAAACTATGATTACTCTTTCAAGTTGTTTAGACTCTTTAGACTTTAATTAGTAGTTTAAGTAGTTTAAACCCTTTAGACTTTAATTAGACTCTCTTAAGTAGTTTAAACATTTTAGAAAGTTATGTCCATGATATCAAATGGTTTTATGTGAATGAATTGTGGAGATGTTGGATTTTGAATGAATTGGATGAAGTTAAAGAATGAAGGTTGAAGTGAATGATATTGTAGTTTGAATGAGTTGGAAGAATTGAATGGTATGATGGTTGGAGCGGAAGAGTATTGGATTTGCTGGTTATGAAGGAATTGAAATGGTTATAATGCAGGTTTGTATGTTGCAAATTGGAGGACAACGAACACACTCGACCCCATGAAAATTTTCCATTTTACCGACCGAACATTAGCCTTACCGACCGCTCTCTCCTCGGTACCGACCGCCGTTTATTAACCACGAATATTGTAAAATGTCGGTCGTTAATGGTTACCGACCGCTGATTTCGGTCGGGAAAAATTGTATTTACCGACCGAATTGCCGACCGCTGGAAGGTTTTCCCGACCAAACATCTTCCAGGAGCTTCTGGTCTGGGTTTGGTCGGCAAGTGTTACCGACCGCATATAGCGGTCAGTAAAATAAATCACCGACCGATAATTTATATTTCCGACCGGATATTCGGTCGGTATTCGTCATTTACCGACCGCTACAATCGGTCGGTAAAATAAAATACCTACTGATCCATTTTTTTGCCGACTGATTTTCGGTCGGTGTATTAGCGACCGGAACTTCCGGTCGGTGAGTTGTGTTTCCGACTATAGTTTTCGACTAAATTCTATCGGTCGGTAATTCGATTTACCGACTGACTTTTACTCTTACCGACCGATTTGTCCGGTTGTTAAATGCTGTCTTCCTTGTAGTGTTTGAGAAGCGAGACTTGCTATGAAGAACCTCAATTGTCTACCCAAGATGAGACGAATAAGGAAATGACCCTTGATGAAGGCATTGTTGGTGAAGAATTGGAAGAGGTTAGTGAGTTGAATGAGGTGGTAGGAGTTGTGAAGTCATTGGGTGAAAATGATGTACCTAAGTTGCCCTTGTGCGAAAATATGGAAAAACATCAAGAGCCTCTTGCAAGTGAGCGAAGCAATGGTTTGGAAGTGATTGAAACCGCCGGTAGAAGTTTCAATTCTCTCCTCCAAGATGATGTGAGGCCAAATGATGTTTTGAGACTTGAAGATGGGGAACCACAACTTGAGGAAGATATGAGGATGTGCAATAGGGAAGTGGGGCCAAAACCGCTTTTTGTGCCTCGTGTCAAATATTTGAAGCTTGCTTGTGGTTGGAGACGGTGCTTAGGGAGGAAGAGGTCAATAAAACTTGTAGGATGGAAAGACCCCGGAGACCACATGAAAGATGACAATGGGTCTTTAGATGACTATCTTGCTTCCGACTTGGAGGCTTTGGAGGATAGCTTGGCTCGGGTATTCAATGAGCCCTCATTATGATGTGGCTCGAGCATTTGACTTGCTCCTCCGAGCCCTTGATGGCTATGGATAAGAAGGAAGAGTCCACCATTCTCGGTTTGACGGTGTTCCTCAAGAACCGTCATGTTGTATATTCCTCTTTCCCTCTTCTTTTGAGTTTTTGTGTTTGTATTTGTGTGTTTGTTTGTTTGGTCTCTAGGTTTGATGTGTTGTGGAGCTCTTGTAATTTGGAATTTTCTTGAGTGATGTGAGGGAGGGATTTTGATGGAATTTATTGAGTTTGATTGATATATTTGAAGTGAAGATGAAGAATTAGAAAGGGTTATGAATGATAGAAGCCTCGAAGCTTGGTGGAGGAAGTCGGTTTATGAGCTTAGTGCAAGCTTTTGGGGACGTGATTTCTATCCCGTGTTTGGTAATGTTCTTAGCGAGGAAGGTTTTGGTGAATGAAGGATTTAAGGCACAAGATGAAGGCTCTAAGGCACGAGAAGCAAGCCATCACGACCGGGAAGCAAGCCTTCCCGCCCGGGATGAGCTGCGCTGAAAAGGATGCTCTCTGTTGGCTCATCCCGCCCGAGATCGACTTGTTCCCGCCCGGGATGATCTTTTCCCGACCGAGATGGGGCCGTCTCGGCCGGGAAGGAACCCTGCAAACCTCATTCGCTTTCGTTTCTTCATTTAAGCCCCACCCCACCTCTCTATACCCCCTCCCAACCTCCCTACTCACCTTTGCCACTACCACTTCATCCCTACACTTAAAATTTTGCAACTTCATCTCAACTTCTCATCTCTATCTGCCGAGTTTCCCTCAAATCTCAACCTCATTGCACCATTACAAGCCCGATACTCGTACTTGGAGCTACATCTAGGAAGAGGAGGAATATCTATGATGAAGACAGGCAAAGTGCCGATAATGACCATTGAGACGATGGAGACTATTGAGTTGCTAACCTTTGGTAAGGCGACTCTCACTTCTTTTCCGTCTTTTATTTACTTAGTCTTTCCTTATTCCCCCTTCCTTTTACCTTTTGGTGTCGTGGTGGCCCTCGGGGCCCATGTGGTAATTGCTCCCGATTCTCGATGACGTGACTACATCGAGAGTCCTTTGAAAAATCCAAATTTACAAGTCCTTTCACTTTTTCTTTATTTTATTTTCTTTGGTTGAATTTAATCGGATTTTGGCGGAATCCGGGCTAGGTGACTTGATTACACCTAGCCCTCCCCTCCCATTTCCTTTTATTTTATTCGTTTTATTTCTTCCCCCATCCATATCTTTTCTCGTCTCGGCTCTTGGTGACTTGATTACACCCCGACCGGACACCTTCTACCCTTTCTTCACTTTCATTTTTGATTTTTAGTTTTATTTTCCCTTTTTCTTTTCTTTTTTAGTGTCTTCCACACACTACTGATCGAGCATGAGAACATTGCTCGGTTTAAGTGTGGGGGAGCGATATATTAGTCTAGTTTAGCTTTATTTTCGTAGTTTTTTCGAAAAAATCTTAAAAATCCCTAAAAATTTGAAAATTTTCATAAAAAGCCAAAAAGATTTTCTTTTGTGTCTTTTTCTTTTGTGTCCTTGTGTCGTATATTTGTTGTGCTGTGTGTTTTGCTCCCCTAATTCCTTGTAGGTTGCGCGATCGTCGACAAGTTTCGAAAGGCTCAAGACATCCGGTAATACCCCTTCATTTCTTTCTCCTTTTTCCTTTTTGTGGAGATTGAACGATGTGTTGTAATGGTGTGTGCTCGGGTGGAGCTTTTTGAAGTTTGTGGTTGATGTGGTGGCTTGTTTGGATATTTCGGGGTGGTGATTGTTTATTTTGTGTGTTTGTTTGTTTGTTTTGTTGTGTTTGTCTCTTTTCCTTTCGTTTTTGTTGGGTCTTTGTTTTGTTTTGTTTAGTTTGTGTCTAGTTTAGAAAAGGTTTTCGAAAACCCGGTTTTGAGGCTAGTGCGCAAGTGTTTACTTTCCCTTTCTAGTGATATGAATAGACTCTTGGACTTTAGTCTAGTAGAATGACTTTAAATCAATAGTTTCGTTGGTTTCTTACCTTGAGTCCACCTAGTCTACTAGGGATTTACTGCGGGATTTGCATTTTGACCATTTTGACCACCCATGGAGTGAAAAGGCCTTGGTTTCCGAGTCTCGTCTCTTAGGTGACCGTGTTCAAAATCGTTTGATTAGTCCAAGTTTCCCCCTTTTTTGTGGGTTTGAAGGGAGGACGCTCCCCGACTAACCCATTTCCTTACCTTCTACACATTTTCCACAAATAAGTTGCAAGTTGTTGAACTTCTTACTTGGTTGCGATGAATGCCTACAAAACAAAATAGCCAAAAGGGCAAACCAAGAAAAAGAAAGAAAGAAAAGAAAAGAAAGAAGAGGAAGAAGAAAAAAAGAAAAGGCACAACAAATGAAAAACAAAATACAAAAGAAGAAAAAGAAGTGGCATAGCAACTTAAAAGCCAAATGCAAAAGAAAAGAATGCCAAAGAAAATCATCTCACAAAAAGAACTCTCACCCTAAAAAATAAGCCTTTTTTCGACTATTACCGTGAAGAGCCTACCAAAGGACCAAGCCCCTAGGAAGGATGATAGCGGTAAATAGCCAGTCTTCCCTCACTTTGCAACCTTATCCACCTTTTTACTTGGACTAGTTGGGCGGTTTTGAGCATGGGACGACCCTCTTGGCTCATCGCTAAAGGGGGCGGGGCTTCACTTACCTGCAGTGTCGACTAACTCCGTGGTTCATCCATTTTCCATCCCGCCTATCATCCCGTAGTACGTTCTTAGAAGGTTAGGAGGACCTAGGTAAGTTGCCAACGTTTTTGTTTCTTTATTGTCATACTATTAGGATTTTGTCCATATCGATTTGTGTTATTAGCTTGGGAACGTTGTCACTTGCCTTGAGTCCTTAACCGGTGGTTCTTTCACTGCTTTGTAAAGGGAAGCGGTATTTGTTTCTTCTTGGATGCAACTGATTGTTTGTTTGTTTGTATGTTTGTTTGTTTGTTAGTTTGTTAGTTTGTTTGTGTGTTTTCGTGTTCGGTTGTATCCACAGTTTTGTCGCAAGACCTTACTTACCTTGCGGAGTGCACTTTTCCTCTAAGTGTACTCGCGTGAGTTGAAAGGGCGTTGGGTGCGCTAATACCCGCTCGGCTAGTATTTTAGTTTTTATTAGTTTAGTAGTTAGTTCGTGCTTACTCGAGAGGGAGTAAGGGTTAAGTGTGGGGGAGTTGATAAGTGTGTTTTGTAGTGCTTATTCCTTGTGTTTGGTCCCGGTTTTTCTTGTGGAATCGCTCTTTGGAGCGGTTTCGAGGCTACTTATGCTTCTTCTAGTTTGTTTTAGGTTCCTAAGACCAATCTTGGAGAAATGGAACGATTCCGACTCGTTTCCGACACATTTGGAGCCAACGAAGAGAAGCGACGATCACTCGGTAGCTTACACTCGATCCCGAGCCCTTTAGACTCGATCCCGAGCACCGAGAATCGATGAGAAGCCTATGAAGAGCAAGTAGGGACCTATGAGATCATATTTAAGGCCTACAAGACCTATCCCGGTCGGGATTGCATCCATCACGACCGGGATGAAGTGCAATGGAAAGCTGCGCTTCTAGAGGGCCTTCCCGGCCGGGATGATGAGATTCCTGACCGGAATGGGTCCCTTCCCGACCGGGATGGGCCCAGTTCTGGCCCGTTTCGCTTTTCTCGCTTCCCTTACCCGTTAAACCCTATATATACCCCCCCTCTTGGACTCGTTTCCGACACATTTGGAGCCAACGAAGAGAAGCGACGATCACTCGATAGCTTAGACTCGATACCGAGCACCGAGAATCGATGAGAAGCCTATGAAGAGCAAGCAGGGACCGATGAGACCATATTTGAAGCCTACAAGACCCATCCCGGCCGGGACCATGTCCATCCCGGTCGGGACCACCCCATCCCGGTCGGGACCACCACCTTCCCGGCCGGGAAGGGCCCAGTACAGCCCGTATTTCATTTTTCCGCTTCCCTTATTCTTGTAACCCTATTTATACCTCCCTCTTGTATTGTTTTAAGCACCATTCATTATCCTTTACTTTACCCACTAAACCCTAGACTACTTTAGGTTAGATTAGCTTAGATTAGTGTAGATTAGTCCTTAGTTAATCCCTAATCTTAGTTTAATCCTTGTATTATTGGAATTCTTGAAGATCTCTATCAAGATTGACAACCTTGGTGGATGATTTGGGTTTTTCTCTGTATATGCATGTTTTCTCCTTTTCATCTTCTCTAGTTTGGTATAATCTCTCTTTTCCCTTCTCTTAATCTTTTATTGTTAGTCAAGTTTCAATCTTTATCCTTTGTTTATTGTATTGTTCCTTCATTATGAATGTTCTTGTTCTTGTGTTTGTTTCTCATGTTTCTGTTAGTTTAAGTTTAGATATGTGTGAGTAGTCCTCTTGCTAGGGTTAGTAGGGGGATTTGGTGCTTTAATGGGTGATTAAGGGTTTGTTTAAGATGTTGGTGGAAGTTTTGGTTGCTTCTTAGTTGTATGCATAAAACATGTTTGATGAAATGCTTGAATGACTTGTAGTTGCAAATACATGTTTTCTTGCCTTCTCCTTGTGGTCTTGTATGTTGCTAGGATAGGTTCTAGCGCGAGAGCGAGGAACCTCTAGGTCGGTTTAAGTAGCGAGAACCCGGACTATGCCTAGATAGCTTGACTGCCCCTTCACCTTTGCTCTTCCTTGATCATCTCATCACCCTTGAACCCGACCTAATCCTAGTTCTTTTCTTATTTGATTTCTTATTTGTCTTAGCTATTATTCCTTTAGTTAGTTGAATCCCTAGCTTTAGTCGTTATATTTAGCTTACTCTTAGTCTTAGTCTCTCCCTCTTCCTAGTTTTAGCTTAGTTTAGCTTGTAGACCTAATCAAGTCCTTAGGCGAAACCTAGTCGAAACCCTCTTTACCGTCCCCGTGGACTCGACCCGACTTGCCCTATCAACCCAGTTAGGTTAGTTGGTTATTATTTGATCGGTGGGATCCACGACAAATCATTCCCATCAGAGGTAAAAGATGATTTAGGCTCGTAACCCTTTTGACAGCGTGATATGTGGCTCCCAAAGATCTCCTCTAGACACACTAGCTTGTAAATCGCTCGAGGGTTCACTAAGTCCGGTACCCGATGAGGGTAAGCCTAAAGCTAAGCCAAACTCGGAAATAGTCAAACAATGGGGTTTACCGAATAGTCTAAATTTAATCGCTCTTGGTGTGGTCGGATTGTCAATGGTAAAAGTTCCTAGGAACTCACACGTAAGGTCTTTGTTATGTAGAAGCCGCGAGGTTAAGGAGTCCATTAGTTCCGGTTCTTGACGATAACTGTTTAATGTCGTCAACAATTCCTAAATTGGTTATTATGAAGGGACAAGGCCATCTAGTACTCTGAAAGGTCTTTTCACAGAAGGTTCGAGCTAAAGGGGTAGTAGGACAAGGTAAAAATTTAAGCTTAGAAGACTTAAAACATGTAGAACATTTAGAAGGATTAGAAGTCGAAGCCATACATTGCTTTCGAGCGGCTTGCCTTGCTCTTGTCTCCACAATAATATACTTGCAAGAATAATCCCGAAAACTTTGCTTCACCTTCTTCAAGAACCCAAAATAATCACCTAAGGGATGAGATGAAATGGAGATATGAATGGAGGTTTAAATGTGGTTGGGGTATGGAAGGTGGTGGTTTGATGATTTTATGAGGGGTGAAAAGGTGGAATGAAGAGTGAGGTAAAAGGTGATATAAATAAGGGTAGTTGAGGAGGGAAATAAAAGTTTTAAAGTAGATTGGTAAAAATTTGGTGTAAAAATTTGGAGGGAATGTTATGTGGGGTATTTGTGAAGGAGGGAATTGATATTGTAGTGGGTAAATAGGATAGGTGATCCGACCATGTCGTTGGGTGAAGTTTCACCCGGTCAAGTACCATCGGGTGAAACTTCACCCGACGGTTTTTCGTCGTGAAAATCGATTCTGCCAACTTTTTCCACCGGGTGAAGTTTCACCCGGTGAAAATCTCATCGGGCGAAATTTCGCACGACGGTATCTTCGTCAATCTTGGCAAATCTGGCAATTTTGGGAATTTTTTGTAGGGCGAAGTTTCACCTGGTGGTCTTGTTTACTTCGTTTTTCCGCCTTGCCATTCCATGGCTCTTCAATAATCACCTAGAGATTCAAATAACGACACATCTCACATTACATAATCAATTTCTCCCACAAACATGTTTGTGGTCTTCAATAATTTAAGCTCCATAACTTCTCCAAAAGCGTGATCTTCATCCAAATAAATGCTCCAAGGCGAAATCCAAGTTCGTCCATTCTTCTCAAACTAACAAAACTAACAAACTCAAAGAATATGATACATATATACAAGATGGTTGTTGAGGATACCACCAAACTGTGGACATCAGTCCGCACCGCCCGGGACCGACCTGGTTTTCATCGTGTGGCAGCGGCCACCCACGCGGCCCCCTACCTGTCGGGGGCCGGTCCGATCTCGCGTAACGGGCGAAGTGTCGGACCTCGATTCGGATCACGATCCGGACTTGTGCTGGACGGGTGCGGGCACCCGTGTTTCCATTTGGGAATCGATCGAGTCGTTGTTGTAAATGTTTAAAGGTCGATTCATTTGGTAAGGCGACCTTTTTAGTGAACTGAATTCGTTGCCGATTTGTGGAGTCGCCACCGAGTCAATTATGAGGACTCGGAAACCGTTCAAGTCAATTTTGATCCGTAGCCCACTCAAAGTTTAGTGGCACGGGACCTAAAGATAAAGACTTGTACCCTTAAGCACTCCATGCCTGGAATGACTCTCATTGCCAATGGTTGCGGACATCCGGAAACCGTCGATTCTGAGTATGGGGTGAGGGTACGTATTGGGAAGCCAACGTTCGTTAGACATCGACACCCAATCCCGCCCACACTGTAGCGGCCTCTACTAATCAATCGGTGGGCTGATAACCTAGTTCTTTTGTTGTGGCAGAAATGCTGTAACATCCGTTGTTTTAAACCCTATGCCTTTTACTATGTCGGTTGTTTAAGGACAAGTAAGTATTGTCGTCAAAGTAGTTGTGTTTACATTCTTTGCATGTGATTTCACGTGACAAGTAGGCCATGAAAAGATGCACGTAGGAGAGTAGAGAGTACTAATAATATAGGTATTAGTAAATCAGTTTTAACGCGATAATACGGATATTAGTCATTCTCGTGGTATACCTTACCTGGTATTCTGCTTAAGATGCATTGGTTCGGTATTAATAGAGATGCATCGAACCTAATAAGGCGAGCATTTGGACTAATACGGAACCCGACCATCACTTTGTTCAGTTTTAGTTGTTTTACGTTTTGAATTCCGTGTTAGGTGATTTAGCACGCGATTATAAGGTCATAAAAGCGGTAAATCATACGAAGAATTGTAAATGCGAATGTAAGTAAATCACATTGTGAGGAGTTGAACCCTCGGAGTGTACACTAAACGGGACTCGATGCGTAGATAGTTGAGATCGGATCTCGGAATTACTCGGGTCTATTTAGTGTGTTTTAGTATTTGCGATTGAAGTTGGGACGTTACGTGTTTTAGTAGATGTCTGTGGACCTAGTGTCCACATCTAGTGTTGTCGTAGTGCATAATAAAAAAAAGTACAAATATGGAAAGTTTTGTTTAGATGACAACCTAGTGACGACTCGGTTTCAACAGGTGGCTACTCCGGCAGAGCTCCATAACCGTTTACCCTTCCTGCGGCTACTCAGGCAGAGCTTCGTTACTAAGGACTAGTTCTGCGGCTAATCCGTCAGAGCTTCGCTACTTGATTTGAACTAGTCGATCACAGGCACCTCGGTATCGAGTAGGGTGCTCGAAGGTGAGGAGTAGCGTCGATGTCAGTTTTATCGGAACCACGATCGAGTGGATCGTTTTGCCTCGGGTGTCGGAGTGCGAGCCCTTAGCGAGAGTTTAGAGGGAGAAGAGAAGAATGAGAATTGTCAAATGAATGAGGCGGAGGGGGGGGGGGGTATTTATAGGTGTTTTCGGCCCTCGTCGCCCATATGGACGCCTGAGCTGGGGCGCACCAGGACTCAAGCGCCTGGGCTATGGCGCGGGGATACTAAGGCGTGTGAGGTAGGGCGCTCGGGATTTTGAAGATACGATTTTGATACTTTCCAAAACAGAGAGGGAGGAGGATAATTCAATACTTGGGCGTTAAGGTTCCCGCGGCTTGACCTAGCGCCGTGCACGTTAGTGGGCCGCGGGGATTCTAAGGCGGGTGAGGTGGGGCGGTCGGGATTTTGAAGATACGATTTTTATACTTTACAAAACTGAGAGGGAGGAGGATAATTCAATACTTGGGCATTAAGGTTCCCGCAGCTTGACCTAGCGCCGTGCACGTTAGTGGGCCTCGAGTGTGCATCCCGAGGTTCGCTTGGCGCGGTGCTGACTCGGCTTGAGTTTCGGGACCGACTCGGGGGCCTCGGTGTCATAATTGACTCTAGTTAGTGTCTATGTGACCGTAATGACACGACTAAGGCTGCCATCATGTTAGTTTTAATTTTTCCGAGTAATTATTTGATCCGTTCTATAGAAAACTACCTAAAACATCACGAACCCGCGTCGCGTTCCAGTCCTATCGTCATTGGGTGTTTGCTGGGCACTTCCCTGCCACCAGGTCCAAATCTGGGTGTCTACAGAAGCCCCCACTTTGACTGAGGCTTGGGCAAGACGAAAGTAAAAGTATAGCCGCCCAGGTCAATCGATGATTACGACCTGGTGGCTGTCCGGTCGGGTTGTTTTAAGTCCAGTGGACTACGTGTTGAGGCTCGCCAGCCATAGCTTAGAAATCATACCTGACGTCTTCGCTTGCGGTTGCTTGCTTTGGCCCGGGCCGTTGCTTGATATCTCGTTCTTGGTTCTTTGTGCGCGCGCGCTTGGCCTCTTGGATCGTTTAAAAGTTTTTTTAATTTTGAATGTTTTTGTGTATGTGACGCGTTAAGTGCACGTGCAAAGAACGTTGTTATGTGTTGTATTTTATTTAAACGAATGTTTCTTTCGGGATGCTTGTGAATCCTTAGGCGAAACGAAGTGAAACGATAAAAATGTTTGAGTGCGTTAGTCTCCACTCGAACACCTGTCTTCGGGGATGCTCTGACCCCTAGGACTAAACAAGATGATATAAACTATTCGAGGGCGTTAGTCTCCACTCGAACAACTGTCCTCGGGGATGCTCTGACCCCTAGGACTAAACAAAATGAGATAAAAGAACCATTCGAGGGCGTCAGTCTCCACTCGAACGACTGTCTTTCGGGATGCCTCTGACCCCTAGGACAAAATTGTTGTTGTTAACTATCTAGGGCTTCGGTCTCCACTCGAGCAGCTGTCTTCGGGGATGCTCTGACCCCTAGGACAAAATTGTTGTTGTTAACTACTCGAGGGCGTCAGTCTCCACTCGAGCATCTGTCTTCGGAGATGCTCTGACCCCTAGGACAAAATTGATGTTGCTAACTACTCGAGGGCGTCAGTCTCCACTCGAGCAGCTGTCTTCGGGGATGCTCTGACCCCTAGGACAAAGTACACCATTTGAGGGCGTCGGTCTCCTCTCGAATGAAAAATGCTGTGGAGGTATCAGACTCCTTTGAGGGCGTTGGTATCCACTCGAAAATTGCTGTGGAGGTATCAGACTTCTTCGAGGGCGCTGGTATCCACTCGAAAATTGCTGTTGCCATGCCTTCGGGATACTAACGTCCCTCGGGCAAAATTGTTCTGCCTTTGGGATACTAACGTCCCTCGGGCAAAATGCCGTTTGTTGTGCCTCTAGGATACTAACGTTCGTCAGGTAAAATGTCGTGCCGCTGGGATACTAACGTCCCTCGGGCAAAATGCTGTGCCTCCGGGATACTAACGTCCCTTGGGCAAAATGCTGTGCCTCCGGGATACTAACGTCCCTTGGGCAAAATGCTGCGCTTTCGGGATACTAACGTCCCTTGGGCAAAATGCTGTGCCTCCTCTGATACTGACGTCCCTCGGGCAAAATTGCTGTGCCTCCGGAATACTAACGCCCCTCGGGCCAAATTGCTGTTTGTTTATTTGTTTTAGTTAAAAGTTTTTGTTTAGTGAGTTTGTCTTATTTTGTTTGGGTTTGCTCTTGGTTTGTTATAGTTTGTTATGCATTTGAGATTTATTTTAGGGTTAGCTCGGTTCAGACTGCTTTGTTACGTGTTCGGGTGTGGTGTTCAGGTTAAGCGTGGTTCTGATGCTTGTTTTCTTATCGAGCGTGTTTTGTCGATGTTGATTAGTAATTGTTTCGTTATTTGCTATTTTGTTTGTCTTAAAAGGTGCGTGTTTTATGTGTATCGAATTTAGAGTTTCGTTTGCTTTGTTTTGGTCTGTACCGGGCAGCTCAGACGCGCATTTGTCTGCGCTCCAGTCTTCAGGCGCCTAGCCCCCAGCATGCCAGGACTCAGACGCGTCGCCTGAAGGGGTCGGGCTTCTGGGTATCGGGTCTGTTTAAGTAATCGAAAGTTAGGGCGATCGTTCATTTGCTCTACACTCAAGCGCGTCGCCCTCTTCGCCCCAAAGCTGATTTCTCGACTTTTCTCGCCAAATTCGTCTGGATTTTCCGTCGTACGCGTCAATGTCGACTCCGGGTAAACGTCTTTTACTTATTTATTATCGTTTTTGCTTGATTTGATTGATTATTAGTTTGTTTTTGTTGGAAACCCTAGAAAATCGATTATGTTAAGTTTTGATGCTTATGCTTAGTCCCATTGTTAAACTAGGGTCGATTAGAGCTTGTTAGGTTTGTTATAAGCTTGATATAGGTTCTCGAGGTGCGATAATGGCTTCCTAGGGTGATAGGTTCGAAATGCTAGGGCTAGGGACCGTTTTCCCGATTATTTTCGTGTTTATTTTGTGTAATCTCGTTGAAATAGTGTTTGTGAGGATGTGGGTAGCTCTCTTGTCGGTTTTCATGGGCTAGGGTGGCTCTTAGGGCTTTCCGTGAGGTTTTGTGTGTCTTAAGACAGACCAAAAGGTGTCGTAAAGATGCCGGATTTTCCCGTAACCACTTCCATTGTGACCGGGATCGAAAAAGGGTGCTAACGACCTTTTCTGAATTTTGATATCCTTATCCGAAATTTTGACCCTATATTGACCTGTTTGAGCCGCTTTTAGCCTGACCTGAGGCACGAATTTTCTTCTTTTTTTATTTTTTGTAGTGAGAGGTAACACCGAGCGTCCCGAGGGAGCTCCTAGTGATGAGGTTGTCAGGACGAGTTCACAGACTCCCCGAGGGATTCATTGGAGACAACTGAGTACCTCGTCTCAGCGTTGTGACCCTGAGGCCATTAATGAGGCCGATTTTGATAGAGTGAGGAAGCGTAGGCTTCTGGAGACGGTCGCTATGAGGGCTCACGTTCTTGTTCCTGTACCGGAGGATGAGGAGATTGTTTACGAGGATCCTGAGTGGGCTCGGGATTGGGATGGTCATCAGCTGCTATTTCACCTTGACTGTCACATTTCTCACCGTATCGTGTGGGGTCTGGTGAGTGTTCTATTTGGGTTTGTTAGCTATGTCTTAGATTTTTGACTCTGGCTAGGCTAGACTAGTTTTGTTTATGCTCGTATTGTTTCGGTTTGCAGCCCCTGGTCCGATGAGGACTTTCTCGGGCTTTACTACGTGTCTCGAGATTTATTTTCAGAAGTTGACCCCTACGGTATAGGGGATTTTCGCGAGGACTGCTCTAGGTCCCGTGGTTGAACAGTGGGTTAGGTTGGTGGGTTGCAAGACTAAGTGCAACCTTATGGTGATTAGAGCGATGATAGATTGCTTCCACGATACTACCTCGACCTTCCACACGGCTTTTGGGGAGGTCGGGATGACCCTAGAAGATTTTGGGATGATTACCGATTTGCCCTGGGGGCCGGATAGGATTAGGTGGGCCGCCGAAGGCCCTAGGCTAGATAGCGATGGGGTACGAGGCCTCATCGGGGACTGTTTACCGCATGAGGGATATAGTGTGCCTCATGCTTTGGTGAGTTCGTATATCACCGATCATTTTGAGCGAGTGGCGGTGTTGGAGGGTCGGGAACCCAACACGCCGGAGCAGGATGCCCGGTTGTGGTTGTCGTATTTCCTAAGGTCGACCCACTTCTCGGATAAAGGCGAGAAGTTTAGCACTAGGATTTTGCCTCTGCTAGAGGACCTGGCTCAGCTGGGTCGTTATGATTGGGTAACCGCGTCTTTCGCGGAGAAGACTCGCTGCCTGCAAGTCATGGTGAGGCCGCTGGCGATAGAGTCAGCCTCAGCTGTGCCCATCGTGGGTCCAAGCCTTATACTGAAGGTTAGCTACTATTCTCACTTTTGTATCTTGAATTCCGCTTGGCTTTTTTTTGGCTTGGTGTTGCTAAATGTATTTTGGGTTTCTTGCAGGCTTGGATCTACTCCTATTTTCCTTGTTTGGCACCCAAGACGATGCCGGTTCAGCCGAAGAGATTTCCGGCGGGAATCGAGTGAAGGCTGGCTCAGCCTAAAAGCACAATCAGCCACTACCCGTCGGAGAATGCGCTGGTTAACAAGTTGAGCCTCGGGGATGTAAGTTTTCCTTTTATAGCCTATTTTGTTCAATAACCCCTAAGGTTTGGGATTCATTGGAATGTTGGTTCAATTTGTGTTGTTTGTGGCCCGCCCTTGGGCCGATTATGAGGGCGTGTCAGAGTATGTGGCCACGGAGTTGAGGCCTAGAAGTTACAGGAGGATGCTTCTTCCTGCGTTGTTTCGCCCGGTTTGTTATCTGGGCGAGCGGTTGGTGCGTCAATGCCTATATGACGATTTCAGGGTGCCGGTTGATCCTCCTCGGACCATGTTTAGACCACCGACCACCGCAGAGATCCTAGAGGATAGGTACGGAGAGGGAGGCGATACACTCTTGGTGCCCGGTGCCTCCTACCTATCTCACGTCACCCGGCGGCTAGCTTGGTACCGCCTCGTGGTAATGTTCTAATTTTGGTTCTAAGACTTGTTTTTTGCGGTTTGTCGTTTCTTTGCCCTCTGATCGACCAACCTGTTGTTTTCTCAGCTGGCCGACCCGGCTGACGAAATCCAGCCCCTAGATTTTTCCCTGACGCTGCTTAGGGTGGATGCGGCTGGGATACCTTTCACGGAGCCTCTCCCCCCGTGTTCTGCTGAGGAGATGAATGTCGGGATAGAGTGGCGTGACCGGGTATACCGGGTAAGTTTTGGCTTTCGTTTTGGGTTAGTGTTCTAAGAGTTAGGATTGGTTTGTCTAACTTCTGTGGTTTCACTTTTCAGGTTTCATCAGCTTGCCATCAGCGGTTGTGGCAGGCCGCCAAATGCCTTCGGGCCTATGCCTCGAGGGTTCCTTGTGATACTTCGGGGCCTCGATCAGTGAGTTAGTGTGATTAGGGTGGTTTTCTAGGCTGCTGGCGTACCCTACTAATGTTTTAGTGTATTTGTAGGATGTCCCAGATATGGTGGGGCAGCTGGAGACTCGGGTGACAGAGCTCGAGGCGGAAGCGGCTGAGGCGCGATAGCTCCTCCAATCTCGGGCTGACGAGATCGCCTTCCTAAAGGAGCAGCTGGCTTGGTCTCAGGGTGAGACCTCTGCGCAAGGTGAGGCTAGGCATCGGGTTGAAAGGGAGGCTAAGGCTACGGGTGCTAGCGAGGAGATTGGAGGAGTCCCCGAAACGGCTACCTTAGACATGCTGTCGGGGATGGACGGTAGTGTGTCTCCTCTTATAGACTTGGAGGATCTAGGTTTAGATGGTAACCTTTGCGAGGTTGTGATAGCTATTGGTGCAGCTTCTAGGGTCCATCCTAGCCTCGATTTGTGTATGAATTTGTATATGTTGTATATTTGTCTTTAAATTTTAGTACTTGCATTTAGCTGGATTAGTCTTGTGTTTTTTGTTTGGCGAATTGTTTACCCTAGATTGACAAGTAATCACTTTTGAGTTCATTCATTCGCGTTCTGCCCTAGTTTGGGGTGCGTTGACGTTGTGCAGAGGTATGAAAACAGTTCTTTTTAGATGTTTTGAAATGCGTCGGTTTGAGCCAGGAATCGGATCAGATAGTACGTCGATTAAAATGTTTTGACTCGAGATGGACGAGATGTAAAATGCTAACGTAAAACATTGGCGTGTCTTGACCGAGTATATTAGAAGATGAATTTTGTTGCTTTGATATTCAGAACGAAATCGAAGTTAAAAATTTGGGCAACTTTTCAAAAAAGTTGGACCACTTTTTGGCATACTCATAATGCTGCCTTGTTAGGCTACAGACGCAACTTGACGATGACTGCCAATAAGATACGACACGCCTAGGTGGTGTAGCTTATCCTCCTAAAAAAACGTCTAAATCCCGAGCGTCCGACGGGTTAATTTGCGTTCTTGTGGTCCCTGCATGGGTACTTCAATCTTCGGGGCGGGTTTAAATGGTTTCGGGAGGTCGTTCTCGATGTTCGGGGTATCATGTGGTAGCCATGGTTATAATGCGGGATTGGTGTTTCTAGCTTTGGGGTTCTAGATGCTGCCCGCTTAGATATGGGCGCTTAGGCTGAGGCTCTCAGTTCTAGGGTCGCCTAGGCTTGGGCGGCTGGAAATTCGGGTGCCTGGGCCAAGGCGGTTCGGGTCCGGGTTATGGAAATTTTCGTCGTTTCCTAATTCTTGTGGGATTAGGGCTATATATACGGGTCGTGGGTGCTTATTTTAGACATACTAGGATATTCATATAGTCTAGCACGTCCATATTTAGCGTCATGTCGGGTTTTGGGAATGTTCTTTCTGAGTGGGCTAGTTCTTTTAGGAAGTGTGACCCCGAGGTATATTCAAATGATGGTTTGTCAGTGGTTGTCGCGCTAAGTCGAGTCAAGGTACATGGTGACTTCTTATTAGCATGCTCTAGGTTTTGGGACTCGAAGGGTCATGTTTTTGCTTTTTCCGGGGGTAAAATTTGTCCTTTGTCCTTTGCCCGAAGAGATAGATGCTATAGGTGGGTGGAGCTCGGCTCGTCCTTGTGTGCCTTATGGGGATGACGCTTACGTGCAATGGTTTTACCATTTTTTGGATCTTTCGTTGTTGGAGGAGGCTAAAGGCTATTTTGGTCGGGATGGCATTAACTTAGAGTTGCATTCTAAGACGTTCTCACAGGTTTGTTTTCACCATGTTTCGGCCTTAGCCTGCAGACGCACTTTTAATATCGCGATGGTTTGTTATCATCTTTTTGAGGATGCGAGGGTGTGTGAAGGCTGGGGTAACCCTCGAGTTTTGGATGTGGTAATGGGGATGGAACATGGACGATCACCTTCCTTGCTTATTTTGGGCGAGTTTATTCTAGGTCTTAATGCCCGTGCTCGACTCCATGATACATCTTCTCGAGGTTCCAGAATTATTTTGCAGGTATTTTTTTTATTTCTGTAGCTTGGTTATCTTTGTTTTGTTTTTGTGGTTGTTTTGGTTTGGAGGTGTGATTTTTGTGGTGATTTGTGCAGGCTTGCTAGCAGGAGCAGCTTGGTTTGGTCGACCCTCCTCGATGCATCAAGGCTAATAACTATAAGGGTTTCACGGGTCAGAAGACGGCGCATGTCTGGGGCAAAGGTCAAAAGGAAAAGGATTGGCTTTCCTATTTGGCTAAAGGGGATGTGGTCATCAGGTGGTCCATCCCGTGGTGGAATATTAGTGGGCGTGTCGGGTTTCCATTTTCGTCTTCGACCTGGGCTTTGCTAATACTATCCATGAGGGATCAAGTTCATATTTACCCGGGCATGTTGTCAAATCAAATGGGTGTTAAACCTTCCATTCTAGAGGATGCTAAAGTTATCACTAGTTCTGACCCATGGACCGAGGATTTGTTCAGGAACTTTAGGGTGTCTTGGGAACAGAAGTTTTTGCATCCCTTTGTTAAGGAAAGTGTTCGACCGATCGAAATTGCCTCCGTCCGGCAGAGGGTTTGTGAACACCCGTCAGGACAGAGCAACTCAAAAGTTAGGAAGATAGCGATGCTAAGGGGCGAGGAGGTGACTCGAGAGACTAAGTGTCTGACCAAAGACAGTGTCACCGATCCTAGTTCTGCCAGTTTATCTAAGCGGGCGAAGACTAACGAGACCCATATTAAAATCGTGGAAGATGAAGGAAAGTTTGACTGGCTGGGCTCGTCTTTGGCTAGGGCATTAGAGGCTTGCCTTCAGAAGATCGAGGATGAGGAAGGCAAGCAGGTACCCGAATGGCAAAGGAAAAGAAAAGTTGGACCGTTAGAGCTCAGCCATTTTGTATTATGTATTATTAGTTGATATTATGTGGCGTATTAGTACTAGTTTTTTGTGGAATTTTGACACGTTGCTGACTTCCGGGATGTCCGGGTTTCAGATGTTTGATGTAAATACCTCGACAAAGGCTCGATTCAACCAAATTTTGTTATAATTTTTTTTTAAAATGAGAAGCACGTATATTTTGTTTTTTTTTGCTTTTTTTTGTGGTGGCTCGCAACTCGATTCTTCATTTTGCCCGGAGCGCCCTTTCGGGTTTTCACCCCGTCCTCGGCTCACCATGTTTTATTTTCTTATTTTTTGCTCTTTTTTTGCTATCTCTTTTTCTTTGACGGCTCGCAACTCGATTCTTCATTTTGCCTGGGGCGCCCTTTCGGATTTTCACTCCGTCCTCGGCTCGTCATTTTTTTACGACGGCTTGCAACTCGTTTCTTCATTTTTCCTGGGGCACCCTTTCGGGTTTTCACCCCGTCCTCGGCTCGTCGTTCGGGCTTTGTCATTTTGAATCACTCGTTGGTCGGGACGTGAAAGGAGTCCCGGTTTGTACATGAATCGATTAACCGATTTTTCTTGTTTGTTTGTTTTGTTTTGGTTGTACCCGGAGAAGGGTTGCCTACGTATCCATATTTAGGCGGAATCAAACCATGTTCTTAGTTCTTTCGAAAAGTGTGAGTGATTTTGCTTTAGACTCGTTTATGCCATTTATCGATGCGAATTTGGATTTTTTTTTTGTTGTTTTTTGTTTCCTCCCTAAGTCGGAGGTCGGGACGTGATTTTCAGGGTGTTTACGGGTAGTATCGTTTGAGCTAATCCATGTTGGTTGGGGTTGAGAACTCTTGACCGTCTAGGTCGGTGAGGATCACGGCGCACCCCGAGAGTATTTTCCTAACGAGGTACGGGCCCGCCCAATTTGGTTTGAATTTCCCTCTAGGGTCAACGGGAAGGGGTGCTCTAATGGACTTAATTACTAAATCTCCCTCGTGTATGTTTCAGGATTTCACTCGTTTGTTAAAGCCTCGCTAGATTCGTTGTTGGTACGCTTGTACGTTGGATAAGGCATGTATTCTACGTTCGTGTAGGAGTACTAGTTCGTCATATCGTTTTTGGTTCCATTCTTCCTCGGGGATACCACTCTCGGCTAATATTCTTAGTGACGGTATCTCCAGCAATATTGGTTGGACAGCTTCGGAGCCGTAGGTTAGGTAATATGGTGTGGCTCCAGTGGGTGTTCGATAGGATGGTCGGTATCCCCATAAGGCAAAGGGAATTTTGTTTGGCCAATCCCTGTAGTTGTCTATCATTTTCTTAAGGATTGTGGTGGTGGTTTTGTTGGCCGCTTCTACGGCCCCGTTTGTTTGTGGTCTATATGGTGAGGATCTGTGTTTTTGGATTTTGTATTTGTCTAGGAGCCTTTGGGTGTCGGCCCTGAAATGAACCCCCTGGTCGCTGATGATCTCATGAGGTATGCCGTAGCGGCAGATGATGTTGTTTTGTAAGAATTTTACTACTTGTTTTGAGGTTAGTTCGGTGTAAGAGGCTGCCTCTACCCATTTGGTGAAATAATCGACGGCCACTAGTATAAAGCAGTGTCCGCCGGTCTCGGATGAGTGTACTTTCCCTACGATGTCTATCCCCCAAGTGGAGAAGGGCCAGGGTGTGGCTATAGTGTGTAGAGGATAAGGAGGTATGTGTTGGATGTTGGCAAATATTTGGCAATTATGGCAGTGGCGAACGTGACGTCGACAGTCTGTCTCTAAGGTAATTCAGTAATAGCCCAGTCTCATTTTTTTACGGGCTAGTAGGTGTGCACTCATGTGGGGTCCGCACTCCCCGTCATGTACCTCTTCCATGACTCTCTCGGATTGATTTTTGTTTACGCATCGGCGAATTGGTTTTCCTCATGGGGTATGTGTATGAAGTTAATTTCAGTGAATTCCCGGGACATCATTTCTACTTCGGTTTGGTATGGGGTTAGGCTTTCTCTATAAAATTTCCAGGTACCCGTAGCTTGGTTGACCACTAAGGATGAATCTCCATGTACTCTAAGGTTTTTGACTCCTAGAGATATGGTTGCTTTTAGACCTTTTAGGCAAGCTTCGTATTTTGCTGCATCATAAGTCTGGTTGGGTGACTGTTTGTTCGTTTGCAAGCTTATTGTTGTTTGGTCAATGGTTGGTTGAATCTGAGGTTGTTCTTCCCGATTTCTTTTTTAGGGTGAAGTTGAGTGGGCTGTTCGTGGTAGCCCTTGCGGTTTAGTCAGTCGTTATCGATAATTGGCATAAGGTCGAGTCTTTTTAAAGCGTTAAAGTAAAATGTTGAAAGAAGTTAAGCTATTGTCGAGGCATGTTTGCAAAAAAAGAAGTTGTTTTATTGATAGATAATAAAACGGGCTAGATGCCCGCAATTTGTTTTTTGGGGGAGGTGGCGGACATGTTCCCTCGCACCTCCCGGACTCGACAAGAAAAACGTTATTATTAATAGTATTAAGCCTAGGCCCTAAGATGAACTAGACTCTGACTCGGACCGGCCATACGTGCCCGGGTCACTCTCTTGGTACCTGGACCCAGTCCTCCTCCGAAGACATCCTACGGGGACGTAAACCCTTTTGTCAATCAGGTCATGCACTTCATGCTTGAGCTCGGTGCATACTTGGGTCTCATGCCCTCGGCCTTGATGGTACATGCAGTAAGCGTTCGGATTCCCGCTCCCCTCTTTTCTATAGGTGGGTTTGGGGTGGGTCCCACTGGCCATAGTAGCCAGTCCTCCTGCAGTTTCCGGAGGGCTTCAGCGTAAGATTCCCCTAATTCGGTGAATTGCCTAAAGGGACGGCGATGGCCTGTAGGCTCGACAGGGTGTGCGAGCCTGGCGTATTCAACATACGGATCCTCACTAAGTACCAGCTCCCGACTTATCGGTCCCCCCTGAGGTTTCCTCTCGGATCCTTCGAGGGTATCAAGGCGACGCCTGACGTCATCGATGGAGGATGAAATTGACGATACTATCCCAAGTATCCCATGGACCACGTTCATCAAGGCATTAAGCTGGTCGGTGCTACTTTCGTTGCTGTTAGGCGCCATTCCTAGATGAAAGAAAGGAACATGAGGTCGGAACCTACCAGGCGGTTTAGGGACTCTAGGAAGGCTCGTAACGGAGCGACGTGAAAATGAGACCCTTGACTCGTGTGTACGGTCATTGGCTGAGGGACTCAGGTGCTTTAGACTCTCGGTGTATTCGGCGAAACGCCTAGTGAATCTTAGGTCTCTACAACGAGACGATTTGACACAAACCTCGGTGGTGAGGTTTAAAGAGGACTTCTCGAAATGAGACGACCCAAAATGTAAAACCTCGGGTAGAGGCAATCCCAGTAACTAACATAGACAGTTAAGCACACGGTTGTACGACGTAAGAGGTTGATCGCAATCCCGGCTCAGGATCAAAGGATTTTAATATATGCTTCTTCCGAAAACGACCAATTTTGCAATTTTTTTGAAAAGGATAATTTGTAAAAAAAAGTGCGATGATGACGTGATGACATCGCTTGTGGCGTGAAAGTGTGTTGCTATACGTGTGCGTCGAAAATCTGGCGATGACGAAGTGTAAATGTTTTTTTGAAAGGAGTACAGTTCTCTAGGGGAACCGGTTTTGAAAACGATTACGTGATGCTTTTATCGAAACTGCTATTAATTAGCTAGTTTGATACTTGTGATGTACGTGATGCTCGTGGTAGAGCGTGAGGTCTAATGACAGTGTTAAAAGTGTGACTAAATCCTTAGTGGGGGATTTAGGTGGTGAATAGTGTTTTTTTGGAAAACCCTTTAAAGCGAGTGACCCACGTTCGTTGGTTGCGTTAACTAGCATTCAACGGTGGGAGGGTGCATAAAAAAGTGTTTTGCAGGTGTGACCGTTTTTCGAGTTCCTTGACTTCATTAACTGAAGTTTCGGGTTGAGTTAACCGTATGTGTGTAAAAAAACATTTTTTTGAAAATAAGAAATGTAACCGTTTAGTGTACCTCGATCCCATTGATCGGGAGTCTCGGTGGTATTAACGGTATTCGTTGTTGACGGGTTTTAATTTGGCCAAGGTGATGGCATTGAAAACATTATACCTTTTCTTATTTTACAAAAAGTGGTGAGTGTAAAATTTGCCATGATGACGGCGTCAAAAAATGTTTTCCCTTTTTATAAATCACGATTTGACCAGAGTATTGGCGTTTAAAAGGTCGTTTTTGAAAAAATGAGGTATTTTTCGAAAACAGAATTGAGTGCGGTTGAATATGTTGGCGTGGTTGAATCCAGATTTTAAATGTTTTATTTGGGTTGTTTGCAAGCACGCTACACATAACTAGGAATGCATACACTCATGCAGGAGCAGACGCGGGTAGGTTAGGTTAGGCTACCGCCCACGAATAGTCCTCACTTAGGCATCAACAAATCATCTAGGGAGACGAGTGCCATACCGTCCGTTCGGAACTATCCGCTTATTAATCCCGCGGGTTGCACGTTAGGCGGCCGGAGCGTCAATCGAGGGTCTCTCCGCGTGTCCCTAGAGATCTTATCGCGAAGAGGTCGATTGGTCCTGATATCGGTTAGGGTCGGCTTTTTAGGGCCAAAACCTGTAGTGACCACAACTAGGAACTAAGAAATGAGCTTCACCAACCTTGTTCAAGTTACACCACCGCTGGAAACTTGTTTCCTAATCCCCAGCGGAGTCGCCAAACTGTGGACGTCCGTCCGCACCGCCCGACGCCCCGCGTGGGACCGACCCGGTTTTCATCGTGTGGCGGCGGCCACCCACGCGGCCCTCTCTCTGCCGGGGGGCCGGTCCGATCTCGCGTACGGGGTGAAGTGTCAAACCTCGATTCGGATGACGATCCGGACTTGTACTAGACGGGTGCGGGCACCCGTGTTTCCGTTTGGGAATCGATCGAGTCGTGGTTGTAAATGTTTAAAGGCCGATTCATTTGGTAAGGCGACCTTTTTAGTGAACTGAATTTGTTGCCGATTTGTGGAGTTGCCACTGAGTCAGTTATGGGGACTCGGAAACCGTTCAAGTCAACTTTGATCTCTATCCGGCTCAAAGTTGGGTGGCACGAGACCTAAAGATAAAGACTTATACCCTTAAGCACTCCATGCCTGGAATGACTCTCATTGTCAATGGTTTCGGACATCTGGAAACCGTTGATTCTGAGTAAGGGGTGAGGGTACGTATTGGGAAGCCAACGTCCGTTAGACATCGACACCCAATCCCGCCCGCACTGTAGCGGCCTCTACTAATCAATCGGTGGGTTGATAACCTAGTTCTTTTGCTGTGGCGGAAATGCTGTAACATCCGTTGTTTTAAACCCTATGCCTTTTACTATGTCGGTTGTTTAAGGACAAGTAAGTATCGTCGTCAAAGTAGTTGTGTTTACATTCTTCGCATGTGATTTTACGTGACAAGCAGGCCATGAAAAGATGCACGTAGGAGAGTAGAGAGTACTAATATTATAGGTATTAGCAAATCAGTTTTAACGCGATAATACAGATATTAGTCATTCTCGTGGTATACCTTACCTGGTATTCTGCTTAAGATGCGTCGGTTCGGTATTAATAGAGATGCGTCGAACCTAATAACGCTAGCATTCGGACAAATACGGAACCCGACCATCACTTTGTTCAGTTTTAGTTGTTTTACGTTTTGAATTCCGTGTTAGGTGATTTAGCATGCGATTATAAGGTCATAAAAGCGACAAATCACACGAAGAACTGTAAATGCGAATGTAAGTAAATCACATTGTGAGGAGTTGCACCCTCGGAGTGTACACTAAACGGGACTCGATGCATAGATAGTTGAGAACGGAACTCGGAATTACTCGGGTCTATTTAGTGTGTTTTAGTATTTGTGATTAACGTTGGGATGTTACGTGTTTTAGTAGATGTTTGTGGACCTAGTGTCCACATCTAGTGTTGTCGTAGTGCATAATAAAAGAAAGTACAAATATGGAAAGTTTTGTTTAGATGACAACCTAGTGACGACTCGGTTTCAACAGGCGGATCCTCCTAGCTTGACCAGTGACTCCGGTAGAGCTCCGTTACCGTTTACCCTTCCCGCGGCTACTCCGGCAGAGCTTCGTTAATAAGGACTAGTTCTGCGGCTAATCCGTCAGAGCTTCGCTACTTGATTTGAGCTAGTCGATCACAGGAACCTCGGTATCGAGTGGGGTGCTCGAAGGTGACGAGTAGCGTCGATGTTGCTTTTATCGGAACCACGATCGAGTGGATCGTTTGCCTCGGGTGTCGGAGTGCGAGCCCTTAGCGAGAGTTTAGAGGGAGAAGAGAAGAATGAGAATTGTCGAATGAATAAGGCGGAGGGGGGGGGTATTTATAGGTGTTTTCGGCCCTCGTCGCCCATATGGACGCCTGAGCTGGGGCGCACCAGGACTCAGGCGCCTGGGCTAAGGCGCGGAGATACTAAGGCGCGTGAGGTAGGGCGCTCGGGATTTTGAAGATACGATTTTGATACTTTCCAAAACAGAGAGAGAGGAGGATAATTCAATACTTGGGCGTTAAGGTTCCCGCGGCTTGACCTAGCGCCGTGCATGTTAGTGGGCCTCGGGTGTGCATCCCCAGGTTCGATTGGCACGGTGCTGATTCGGCTTGAGTTTCGGGACCGACTCTGGGGCCCCGGTGTCGGAATTGACTCTAAATAGTGTCTATGCGACCGTAATGACACGACTAAGGCTGCCATCATGTTAGTTTTAATTTTTCCGAGTAATTATTTGATCTGTTCTATAGAAAACTACCTAAAACATCGTGAACCCGCGTCGCGTTGCAACCCTATCGTCATTGGGTGTTTGCTGGGCACTTCCGCAGCCACCAGGTCCAAATCTGGGCGTCTACACAAACCTACTTCAACTTGAGAGAGGGGGTTAAACAACGCTCCCCAATGGGAGATCACCAAGTTTCACGGTAACAAAGGTCTCACAAACATGATCGGGATGATAAATCTTTAAACGTTGCTCATTAACCATAAATTTCCCCGTTTCCGGGCTTTATATCTCTATTTATCCATATGATTGCACCTTGGTCACTTCAAATGGACCCGACCATTTTGATTTCAGCTTACCGTGGAAAAGCTTAAAACGAGAGTTGAAGAGTAAAACCTTATCACCAACGGAGAAGTCCTTACGAAGTATTCGAGAATCGTGTCATTTGTGTGTTTGCACCTTGTAAATTCTCGAATTTTTGTAGGCCTCGAGTCTTAGTTCTTCCAATTCTCGTAGTTGGAGAAGGCGGTTATTTCCAACAACATTCTCGTCAAAGTTGAACTCTTTGATAGCCCATTTGGTTTTGTGTTCTAATTCCACCGGTAAATGACAACCTTTACCATATACAAGGCGAGAAGGAGTGGTTCCAATCGGCGCTTTGTAAGTCGTTCTCAATGCCCAAAGGGCGTCATTCAATTTCAATGACCAATCCTTTCGGTGTGTATTTACAACTTTTTCCAAAATTCCTTTAATTTGACGGTTGGAAATCTCGGTTTGCTCATTGGATTGAGGGTGGTAGCCTAGGGACATCTTGTGAGTGATACCATATTTCCTAAGAAGGTGTTCAAAGGTATCTTTCCTAAAATGAGAGCCTCCATTGCTAATTATGGCTCTAGGCATACCGAATCTCGGGAAAATTAGATTCTTGAAAAGCTTGATTACAACCAATATCAAATCCTTCGTCGGCCATCACACATCGTCGATAGATTCCATCCATACAATGGCGGAACAAATAGGGCTCATCCCAATAATAGCGTCGGGCTTCATAACGTAGTTTCTTCCTCTCTTGCTTGGAATAATCGTCCGGAATAAAAGGAGAAACTAAGAAATTGACGATATCGGTATACCAAGGTATAATAGTTTCAATGTCCATCAAGGCCTCATCTCTCATTGCTTCATTGATGGGTATACCATCATCTTCATTGCTTTCTTTACTAACCGTTAGTCTACTAAGGTGATCCGCTACCAAGTTCTCTGATCCGACCTTGTCTTTAATCTCGATGTCAAGTTCTTGTAAGAGGAGAACCCACCGAAAGAGTTGGGACTTGGTCTCCTTTTTGGACATAATATATCGAATGGCCGCATGATCGGTGTGAATAATGACTTTGGAACCGGTTACATATGTTCGGAATTTTTCCATGGCATACACAACGACAAGCATCTCTTTTACGGTTGTGGTGTATCTTGGTTGGGCTTCATCTAAGGTTTTTCTTGCATAATAAATCACATGTAGCTTCTTGTCGATCCGTTGACCTAGAATGGCAACAGCGGCAAAATCGGAGGCATAACACATGATTTCAAATGGAAGATTCCAATCGGGTGCTTTGATAATTGGGGCGGTGGTGAGAGCGGTCTTTATCCTACAAAAGGCCTCAAGACACGAGTCATCAAACATAAAAGGTGCATCTTTCATAAGCAAAGAAGTTAAAGGCTTGACAATCTTAGAAAAGTCTTTAATAAATCGTCTATAAAAACCGGCATGGCCTAGAAAACTCCTCACCCCTTTGACATTAGTTGGTGGTGGCAAGTTCTCAATCACGGAGACTTTAGCCTTATCAACTTTAAATCCTCTATTGGAAATAATATGACCTAAGACAACACCTTGCTCAACCATGAAATGACATTTCTCCCAATTCAAAAAAATTTATACTCTTCACATCGAGCTAACACTTGATCAAGATTTTCAAGACAAGAATCAAAATATGTACCATGGACACTAAAGTCATCCATAAAAACTTCCATGAATTTTTCAATAAAATCGGAGAAAATAGCCATCATACATATTTGAAACGTTCTCGGCGCATTACACAATCTAAATGGCATCCTTCAATAGGCATTGGTGCCATACGGACATGTAAAAGTGGTCTTCTCTTGGTCATCGAGGGTGAATGAGAATTTGAAGAAATCCCAAATGATCATCGAGGAAACAAAAGTAAGAATGATGCGCTAATCGTTCAAGCATTTGATCAATGAAGGCAAGGGGGAAATGGTCTTTGATGGTGGCCGTGTTCAAATTTTGAAAATCTATACACATGCGCCAACCGGTAATAGTTCTAGTAGAAATTGACTCTACCTTTTCTCCTTTCACAAGCGTCCTTCCTCCTTTTTGCGGCAAAACTTGTACGGGACTAACCCATTTACTTCCGGTTATTGGGTATATAATGTTAGCCTCATACAATTTGAGGACTTTCTTCATGACAACCTCTTTCATAGCGGGGTTCAACCTACGTTGACCCTCAACCGAAGGGCGGTGGTCATCATCAAGTATGATCCTATGCATACAAACATTTGGGCTTATGCCTTGGAGGTCGGCAATGCTATACCCGATGACCTTTTTGTGTTTTCTCAAAACAATCAAAAGTTTTTCCAATTGAGGTCCATCAAGTGTGGCATTGACGATAATGGGATAATTAGTTCTTTAAAGAAAAACATATTTGAGGGAAGAGGGGAGTGGTTTAAGTTCAAGGTTAGGAGAAGAAGATACCATACTCTTACCCACTGGTAGTGGTTCTACCTTTTCTTCATGTAAGCATTCATCTTCAAGGAGTGGGGAGCAAGTGGTTCCTCTTCTTTCTCATCATCAATCAAGCTATACTCAGCCAAACTATCAATAACTTCAATGGAATATGTTTGTTCAATCATTGGTTGCTTAAGAGCTTGAGAAACGGAAAACTCTACCGACTCGTTTCCTATGTTGAAAGACAACTTTCCATTCTTTACATCAACTATAGTACCACCGGTAGCCATGAAAGGTCGACCTAAAATAATGGGGGGAATAGTGTCTTCGGGCATATCCATGACAACAAAGTTGGAGGGGATGAAAAACTTACCAACTTGCACGGGTACATCCTCAAGTATCCCAAGTGGGTACTTGACGGACTTATCCGCAAGTTGAATCGACATACTAGTGTGTCTCATCTCCCCCACACTAAGTCTCTTAGAAATTGAATTGGGTAACAAAACTAACAATAGCCCCTAGGTCACATAAAGCTTGATTAACAACAATATTTCCAACCCGACAAGGGATGGAAAAGCTACCGGGATCCTCTAGTTTCTTTGGTATTTGATTCATAAGAATGGCACTACATTGTGCCGTAAGAGGGACACATTCTTTATCCTCTATTGTTCTCTTTTTGGTCAAGACCTCTTTCAAAAACTTCGAATAAAGAGGCATTTGAGAAATTACCTCAGTGAAGGGTAAAGCTACCTTCACTTTCTTCAACATATCCACAAAACGGCTAAATTGGGCATTCTACTTGTGTGGCTTAGCTCGTTCGGGAAAAGGCAATGGTGGGACAAAAAGCGGGAGGCGGTGGAACATTGGATTCTTCTTCTTCGGCTAATCGTTCCGCCTATTTTCTCTTTGCTTCTTCCCCTTCCATTTGTTCCTTCTTCTTTCTTTTGAGTTCTCTTTGTTCAATCTCCGCATTTTGTAGAATATCAAACTCCGCTTGTATTACCCGGTTTTGTTTGGGGGAAGTGGGCGATGTTGCTTGTGGTGCACTTGGTTTATTGACATTGGTTGGGGTGCTTTTGGTGTTCAAGTTCAAGTTCTTGTACGGGTCCTCAAGTTCTTTGCCACCTCTCAAAATGACGGCATTTTCTTGGTGTCGAGGGTCTCTTGGGTTTTGGGGTTGCCCGGGCAAACCTTGGGTTGATGAATTGGGGCGGCTAAGGCTTTTGTTGATTCTTGTGATTCCCAAACCTTTAGCCTTGCTTTGGTATCTTGATGCTCACTCCATAGTTGCTCAACGACTCTTTGCAAGTCACTAATGTTATCCCATGGAACTCCTCCTTGACCAAATTGAAAATTGTTTGATTGACCATAAGATTGAGAGGGTTGATTAAATGGTTGTTGATTGTAACCTTCATTACCTTGAAAATTATCTTGGAACCCTTGATTGTATCCATGATTGAAATTGTTACCATGTGAATTATGGTAATTGTTGTAATTGTTGGGAACATGGAAGTTGCTACCTTGTTGATTGAAGTTGCTCCTTTGGTGAGGAGGCAAATATGGGGGCATCTTTGGAGGACCTTGATTAAAGGGCCTTTGTTGACTTTGATTAAGCGGCCTCGGTTGACTCCCTTGGGCACGTGGCATCGGATTTTGAACATTTTGGTTTCTATAAGAAAAATTTGGATGAAACCTTGTGCCGGCATTATAAGTATTAGTAAAGGGATCAAATTGAGGTCTTTGCCCATATACTTGTATAGCTTAGACTTCATTTGGCTCTTCAAAATAAGTTTCTTCATTTGGAATGCAAGAGCTAGAATCATGGCCATAATTGCCACAATGATCACAATGAACTTCCCATGTTATTTGTTTAGAAGGTGATGTGGTTGCCTTGTTGGAACACTCCCTTGAATTTGGTAGGTTCTTCTAGGAGTAGGCTTAGAACTCATGGCATCCATTCTCTGTGTTAATTCTTCGACTTGTGCTTGAAGTTTCAATTCGTTAGAACTCTTAGATGAGTTCACTTCAACTTTCTTTCTAGAATCCCTCGATTGACCCATTCTAGAATCACTCCTTGCCATCTTTTCAATAAGATTTTTAGATGCCTCATCGTTAAGAGACGAGAAGTCTCCTTCGGCGGCTGAATTGAGGTTTTCCTTGGTTCTCGATGAAAGGGTTTTGTAAAATAATTGGGTTGTTAGCCAATCGGGTATTCCATGGTGAGGGCACTTGCGTAATAAATCTCTAAATCTTTCCCAAGCCTCACTTAGGCTTTCAAATTCATCTTGCTTGAATGTTTCTATTTCCATGCGATATTGGTTGGTCTTTGACGGCGGAAATTATTTCTCCAAGAAGACATTAGATAATTGATCCCATGTTATGAATGTATTAGCTGGATGGCCTTGAAGCCATCTACGAGCTCCATCTCTCAAGGTCTTTAGAAATAATAATCGGTGCAATTGGCATGAAGTTAACCCATTGAGACGGGCCCCTACTAATTTTTCTTTAAATGAAGCGATGTGCTCTTGGGCATTTTCTTGGGAAAAACCATGAAAAGTATCTTATTGAACCGCATTTGTCAAAGAAGCTTTCAATTCATAATTCTCGGGTATTACTCCTAAATCAACCGGTGAAGGTGTTTCTTCATGTGTAAGTTGGGAATGGGAGGTTAAGGTCGCCATTGGTTGGATTGGTGGTGGTGATAGATTTGGATTTGGATGATTTGGAGGGGATGTATTTTGATTTGGTGGTGGTGTTTTTGGTGATGGTGGGGTTGGTGGTAAATTTTGTGAAGTGGATGATGTGGAAGGATTATTTGGGATGTGATTGTTTGATGTAGAAGGTGTAGAGAGTGTATGTGACGTAGGTGGTAGAATGAGATTAAGGTTAGGAGGTGATAATGAACGATGTGGAATAATAGTTGTTGAGTTATTATCCGGAAAACGCAAAGCTCTAAATGTCCTTTCCGGCTCCGGATTGAACCACAAGAGCGATGATGTATTCCTGGGCATAAACTCAATTAAATGGAGAGTCTCCTAGCACCTAACGGTACTAGGGAAGAGGGAGAAAAAAAACTTAAGACAAATAACCAAACACAATAACTAAAAACACAATTACCCGTCGTTCCCCGGCAACGACGCCATTTTGATCGCGCCCCTATTTAGGCTCGGTCGTTAACGATGGATAGGGGGTCAAACAATATTTATAGACTCGCAAAACACAAAACTACTAGAGTATTCGTGGTAAGTTGAGGTCGGTCCACAGGGAACAGAACGATATTGAGTTAAGAGTAACGTGTTTGAAACTAGAGGGGGTTTTAAGGGTCGAGTCTATACTAGAAATGTGGTAAAACACGGAAATTAAATGACAAGAGAAACAACAATAGAAATAACTAGAGATGATCAATCAAAGAGAGGGTGTTAGGGGGAAGTCAGGATTCGGAAATTGGGGTCTAAGAGTCTCGAAATTGGGTTGGTCACAACATCGATAAAGGGAGAATGTCACCTTTCGGTTTCTTCACCCAACCCACCTAAAAACCCGCTTTCACAGTGAAGAAGGGTAAGTCTCAAGTTAAGGTAATTTCTACCTCGAGTTTTCCCATATTGATAGAAATGAGTCAAGGTCGGTCTAGTTGGCCGGACTAAAACAACGATGACACAACAACCATAGACAAGATAAACCAACAAGCAAGCAACCCACCAACATCCCTCAATTCAAATAATCCAAGATCCTCATCCCTAAACCCCCAACAAGAAATCTACTCACTACTCATAATGGAAAACAACAAAACATTAACAAAGGAGAAAATAACTACAACATGCATATTAACTAAATCTAAGGAAAAAAACAAAAAAAACAATAAGGAAATAGCAATCTAACAATTTAACCACAAAACTATGGAAAAAAAATGCAATCAACAAAATAAACTAGGAAATAATCTAGAACAACATAAATTAGATCTAGAGAAATTAACAACACTATGATCAAAATAACAATCAACAAAATTAAACATAAAACAATCAAAAACGACATAAATAAAGATGAACAAAACAAGACAATAATTAAAGAACAATAAAATAAACAAGATTGAAAGATCAATAATAAGTCTAACTATAAATTAGAGAGTGGAAGAGAAATATACCAACTATGAAGATCAACAATAAAGAAGAAGATTGCATAAATAAAGGATGAATCTTTGATGAAGAGAATAGAGGATTTGTCACTAATCCCTTAATAATCTTCACAAATCTTCAAATAAAACTTAAAATAATTTTCTACAAACTTGGAAATAAGATCTAAAGGAAGGAAATTGATAGAAACTATGAAGATCTACTACTAAATTACTATGTAAACTATTAGAATCATAGAGAATTACTAAATTACTAGAAGGATCTACTAATGGATGTCTAATGGAAGTTTTATGGAATGTGATGTGGTAATGGAGGCCTAATGTGATGGTAACTAGGCTTTACACATATATAGTAATGCCTTAATGAATCTCTTAACCTAAAGCCAAAATCCAACTTTTTGCTCCATTAGTGAGACAATCACCCTTTAATCGTCATGAGGTGGAACTTCGCCCCATCGTACACGGACTAATACCGCCGGGTGAAATTTCACCCGGTGGTTTTTTTCCGGTTTTGCAATTTTTGGACGCCTTCACCGTTGGGCGAAGTTTCGCCCGGTGGAGGAGCTCTCGGAAAATCTTCGGGGAGGCAAATTTACCGTCGGGCGAAGTTTCACCCGATGGTTTTTCATCGGGTGAAGTTTCACCCGATCATTTTCTGGCCTCTTCTCTTGTCTCATTCTTCGTCGTATGATTGGATGACTTCGAACTTTAAGTTGTGTACTTTTCTTTTTGGACGACATTTCCCTCTCTTGTGCTCGTGGAAGCTCGATCATGCTTTTAATGCCAAAACCTATAAAAACTACCAAAAACACGTAAAACGCACAAGAGGGACGCTAATACAAGAAATACTCAAAATATATAAGACAATAATCACACTCTAATCTCGCAAAATGAGAGAAAAATGGGTCTAAATGGGACGAAAACGGTCTAAATTTAGCACACAACAATCGCCCACTTCCCCCAAACAAAACTGGGGAATACAAGCGGAGTTTGATATTCACCAAAATGCGGAGATTGAGCAAAGAGAACTTAAAAGAAAGAAGAAGGAGCAAATGGAAGCGGAAGAAGTAAAAAGAAAGAGGCGAAGCGATTAGCCGAAGAAGAAGAAGAAGAATCCAATGTTCCACTGCCTCCCGCTTTTGTCCCACCATTGCCTTTTCCCGAACGAGCTAAGCCACATAAGGAGAATGCCCAATTTAGCCGTTTCGTGGATATGTTGAAGAAAGTGGAGGTTCCTTTACCCTTCACCGAGGTAATTTCTCAAATACCTATTTATTCCAAGTTTTTGAAAGAGGTCTTGACCAAAAAGAGAACAATAGAGGATAAAGAATGTGTTTCTCTTACAGCACAATGTAGTGCCATTCTTATGAATCAAATGCCAAAGAAACTAGAGGATCCCGGTAGTTTTTCCATCCCTTGTCGGGTTGGAAATGTTGTTATTAATCAAGCTTTATGTGACCTAGGGGCTAGTGTTAGTTTGTTACCTTATTATATTGCTAAGAGACTTAGTGTGAGGGAGATGAGACTCACTAGTATGTCAATTCAACTTGCGGATAGGTCCGTCAAGTACCCACTTGGGATACTTGAGGACGTACCCGTGCAAGTTGGTAAGTTTTTCATCCCCTCTGACTTTGTTGTCAAGGATATGCTCGAAGACACTATTACCCCCATTATTCTAGGTCGACCTTTCATGGCTACCGGTGGTACTATAGTTGATGTAAAGAATGGAAAGTTGTCTTTCAACATAGGGAACGAGTCGGTAGAGTTTTCTCTTTCTCAAGCTCTCTTAAATAACCAATGATTGAACAAACATATTCCATTGAAGTTGTCTTTGGTCATATTGTTTCCAACAGAGGAGTTGAAGTTGATAAGGCTAAAGTCTCCGTGATTGAGAACTTGCCACCACCAACTAATGTCAAAGGGGTGAGGAGTTTTCTAGGTCGCGCCGGTTTTTATAGATGATTTATTAAAGACTTTTGTTTTTGATGACTCGTGTCTTGAGGCCTTTTAGGATAAAGACCACTCTCACCACCACTCCAATTATCAAAGCACCCGATTGGAATCTTCCATTTGTGCGATGCCTCCGATTTTGCCGTTGGTGCCGTTTTAGGTCAACGGATCGATAAGAAGCTACATGTGATTTATTATGCAAGCAAGACCCTAGATGAAGCCCAATCGAGGTATACCACAACCGAAAAAGAGATGCTTGCCGTTGTCTATGCCATGGAAATATTCCGAACTTATGTTACCGGTTCCGAAGTCAACGTTCATACCGATCATGCGGCCATTCGATATATTATGTCCAAAAAGGAGACCAAGTCCCGACTTTTTTGGTTGGTTCTCTTTTTACAAGAATTTGACATCGAGATTAAAGACAAAGCCGGATCATAGAACTTGGTAGCGGATCACCTTAGTAGACTAACGGTTAGTAAAGAAAGCAATGAAGATGATGGTATACCCATCAATGAAGCAATGAGAGATGAGGCCTTAATGGCCATTGAAACTATTATACCTTGGTATACCGATATCGTCAATTTCTTAGTGTCTCATTTTATTTCGAACGATTATTCCAAGCAAGAGAGGAAGAAACTAGGTTATGAAGCCCGACGATATTATTGGGATGAGCCCTATTTGTTTCGCCGTTGTATGGATGGAATCTATCGACGATGTGTGACGGCTGATGAAGGATTTCATATTGTGAAGCACCTTCACTCGACACCTTATGGTGGACACTTGGCCAATCAAAAGACAATTGCCAAGGTTCTCCAACGCGGGTTTTGGTGGCCTTCCATGTTCAAGGATATTAGAGCTTTCATTCTCACATGCGATGCTTGTGATAAGTGTGGTTTGTAGTGCTTATTTATTGTGTTTGGTCCCGGTTTCTCTTGTGGAATCGCTCTTTGGAGCAGTTTTGGAGGCCACTTACGCTTCTTCTAGCTTGTTTTAGGTTCCTAGGGCCAGTATTGGAGAAATAGAACGATTCCGACTCGTTTCAGACACATTTGGAGCCAACGAGGAGAAGCGACGATCACTCGGTGGCTTAGACTCGATCCCAAGCCCTTGGGACCCATTCTCGAGCACCAAGAATCGATGAGAAACCTAACAAGAGCAAGGAGGGACCTATGGGATCATATTTGAAGCCTACAAGACCCATCCCGGTCGGGAAGGACCCCATCACGACCGGGATGAAGAGCAAAGAAGAAGACAGCTACTGGAGCTTGATCCCGGCCGGGATCACCACCTTCCCGGTTGGGATCACCCCTTCCCGGTCGGTATGACCCTCTTCCCGGCCGGGATGGGCCCAGCGAGGGGGTGTTTCGCTTTTCCGCTTCCCTTATTCATTGTAACCCTATATATACACCCCCCCCTCTTGTAACCATTCATTATGTGAGACATTACCCACTAAACCCTAGACTACTTTAGATTAGATTAGCTTAGATTAGTGTAGATTAGTCCTTAATTACTCCTTAATCTAGTTAGTTACTCTTGTATTAAGGGATCTCTTGAAGAATCCATTCAATCTTGACAACATTGGTGGATGTTTTGGGTCTTCTTTTATGCAAGTGTTCTTCTTTTTCATTCCTATCTTGTTGGTATGATCTTTCTCATCCCTTTACTCTTAATCTTTATTGTTAATCAAGTTTTCATCTTTATATCTTGTTTATTGTTGGTTGTTCATCCTTATTTGTTCTTCATAATGAATGAGGTTGTTCTTTTGTTTGTTTCTCTAGTTTGTGTTAGTCTTAGTTTAGAGATGTGTGAGTAGTTGTCCCCTAGGGTTAGTAGGGGGATTGAGTGTTGATTAGGGATGATTAGGGTGGAAATTGGTGATGCTAGATGTTGTTTTTGTTGTTTTTGTCTTACCTTGCACTCCACATGTTTGATGAAATGCTTGTGAGACTCGAGACGATCTATCCTTGTTTTTCTTGCCTCTTCTCTTGTATGTGTGTGTTTGGTTGGTTGGTTTGGTTCCCTCATTAGTAGCGAGAGCGTGGTGAGGACGACCCCTAGGCCATTTAAGTAGCGAGAGCCCGATCGTAACCTAGGCAACGAGAGAATGCTAGTAACCTCCGTTTCCTCTTTTTGATCTCCTTGGCATCCATGAACTCGACCTAGCCCTATGTAGACACCCACATTTTGACCGCCAGGTGTCTATAGTAGTTTCCGATAAACACCCGATGATGATCGGACGCTAACGTGCCTTAACGTACTCGGAAATGGGCTCGAAATCATGGATATTTGGCTTAGGCATTTTAAGGAGTACAAATCTCACAAAACCAACCTCAATTTCAGGCCCAGTGGGTCGTTTCGAGTTGAATAACACTAATTTGGGTCGAAACCGACACCGGGGGTAAAACCGTCTTTTAGCGACCGAGTCAAAACCCGGTCAAAGATATTTCCCGAAACTTGTAAGTCAACCGTGACACCTCACACGGTATATTCACGGTCCAACTCTACAAAATCAGCCATACAAAAAATAATAAACAATTCCTTTTAAGGTAGAATTCGATCCCGGGTAGGAATCCTATCGGAGAACCGATTCAAGCACTCAACCGAGTGTAAACCACTCGGCCAAGTAGTACAAACCAGCCGGTTTTCCTCTTTTCTTCTCTCACAAGAAAACGGAATTCTCGTTCTCCTCAGCTTCTTACTCAAGCGGTAATTCTAGCTCAAACAGGAATCCTATTCAAAAACCGATTCGAGCACCCGACCGAGTGTAAAACACTCGGCCGAAACAGCCCAAATCAGCCGGTTTCCTCTTTCTTCCTTCACAAGAAAGCGGAATTCTTATTTCCCTCAAATTCCTACGTTTCCTATCCTAAGCGGTAGTCAAACTCTCCTAAGCCAAGGTCGGGAATTCCCTATAAATAGCCCCTTGCATCCAACACATATTCATTCATCATTGACACACAATTTAGACACAAATAATTACACACACGATTTTTATTAGCAATACACACGATTTTATCAACAATAATACATATCAACTTTCTATCATCCCGACACACATAGTTCCTTAGCATCGAGAAACCAATAATACATCCAAAACCCGAAGGAAACCGGTCCCGATATCCGACACCTTCCCCCGTCAAACCGAGCCACCCTAAACCGAACCAAACATCACTCGACGCTCCCGTGCCTAGCCACATTCCGACGAGCCCCGATCCGAGTCATCAAGAGCATGTAGGTTGAGGGTGTACCAAACCCGATTTCTTCCTTTCTCTTCTTTTCTCTTCGCCCGTCTTGTTTTTTTATGGGTCAAGAGTCGATTTTTTATTTTTCTAATATCGTTATTAACGAAAAACTATTTTCATAACGAATATTCTTAAACATACGATATCGATTTTTCTATAATCGAATATTGTATCAAAAAGAATTAAATTAAGATCTCGACGATACTAAAAATCGTTACATCTTTCTCGTTCAAAATTCTTTTTTTTTTACTTTTCGTTCAAAACAAACAATTTTACAAAACCTTTTTAAACTCATTCTAAATATCCAATATCGATTTCATAATCGAACATTGGATACGACGAATATCGAAAACATGGATCGAGTACAAATTAATTCATAATTTGTACGCGATTCATCAAAATAGCAATTTCGAACAAAAATAAAAACCGGACAGACCCGCACGCGAGTCGCGCCACGCCCAGGCGACTCGCGCGCAGGCCTGATACCCGAGTCCCTTTTTCCGATTTTTCGTTCGTTTTATTATTTATTCTTCGAACGATTTCTAAAATTTACATCTTTTCTAAAAATATTCCAAGTATTTGATATTGATTTCGTAGTCAACTATCGAATATAACGAATATCAAAAATATTAATTCGAGTACGAATCATGCAATATTCATACGCGATTTAATACGAACATCGAATTTTCAAAAAACCGACACCGAAACAGTCAGCCACGCGACCCGCCGGCGTCCCGGGCGAGCCGCGCGGCCGGCTGCTTGCCGTGTCCTTTTTCCGTCTTTTTTTTATTTTTCGAACTTCGTTTTTTTTATACAAAACAACGTTCTTTTCAACAATATTTTTCAGATTTCGATTAATATATATTTTCTCGATCTCGTTTATTTTATTTGCTATATTATTATTTACAAATTGATACTAACTCTTTTGTTTATTTTGTAGCAAATTCATCCTTTTATTTCGTTTGTTTTATTATACTAAAACGAATCTCATATGCTAAATACAACTTTGACGTTAATCAATTTTCATGCATTAAATTGACTTAGCAACCCATTCAATTTTTCACATGCTTAGAAAACAATGTTTGCATAATCATTCATCGTATTACTAACGCGCGCATTAAAACGTCATTCGATATCCTAGTAGAGGCCGCTAATGTGCGGGCGGGGTTGGGTGTTCTTAGTGAACTTCCCAACACGTACCCTCACCCCTTACTCAGAACCGTGGTTTCCGGATGTCCGAAACCATTGGCAACGAGAGTCATTCAATATACGATTAACCGCTTCAGTCGGCATCTATATCGATATGCAAAAGGGACGAGCCCAATAAACTCTGACATCGGAAATGGGCCGTATTTTGTACACGGCCCACTACGACATAGAGTGGGCTCGAACGGTTCCGAATAACCATAAAATTCGGTGGCGACTCCGACTTCGATTTAAATTTCCATTTGACCACCTCATGGAGATTCATTCGCCTCCCCAAACCCGCGCGTGGCCGCGTCGGGGTGGACCTATGTCATGTCCACAATTTGGCGACTCCGCTGGGGATTTTCTGATGAGTTAATAACCTTCAGTGTCCTCAGGGTGAGACTCGAATAGAAATCGTTTGACTAGTACAATGCGCGTTTTAGTTTTACGGTTCATGCATAACCCCATTTTCCCGGGCCGGTACTTGTGACCGACGTCCCACTATACCGTTGATATAGTCCAAACTGGTTATGTCAAAGGTGTCCATTAGCCGATTCATATGGGTTTTACGGCATGTCCTAATCTCAACTCGAGTTAGGGAGTCCGCCCCGATTCTTGATAGGCTGTGTACACTGGTATAGACCCTTATAGACTGACCGAGACTTTGCTTAAGAGCATACATGGCGTCATTATACTGTTTCCATGACTACGTGCTACTTGATCCACGTCTTTTTCAAAACCGTCATCTTTTCAAAATTTGCATCCTTTTCAAAAATATCCAATTTCAAAACCCGGGTCATATACCGAACTTAGGACTTATGATTTTACTCAAAATAGCCTTTTTCTAGCCGGTATTATGCCCAATTCAAAACTCAAAATTACTTTCGAAACTTTCAAAACCCATCATTCGGCCCACTCCTTTTTCTTTTTTCGAAAAAGGGCCGAATTTCTCTACCCGATTCATTTCGGGCTTTTCAAAATTCATGTTTCAAAACTTCCTCTTCTTAGGACTTCTCGTATTTAGCAGTGTTGGGTCGTGTCATAAGTTGTTGGAGTCTCTAGCGTCGAAACTCCGTTGATCTTACATCACGGGTTTCCCCCCTATCCTAGTCCGCCTTATTTTACTAAGGCAAGGCCCACCTACGTAGGACATACTCCTACAAAGGTCGGCCCGTTTACACAATCGAGTCTAAAAGTCTGGGAATGTCTCACGTGAGCCTTCCTTCGGACAGGGTCCAACCCACAGCGTTGGATCCTGAGGAAGGCCCACCTCTTCACAAGTCACCCGTCTAGGTGTCTTTTCCGAGTCATTTCCGTTTTAGTCTTCTTCCTTTTCCCTTGCTCGGGATGTACTTTCCTTAGGATTCGGGTTAAGTTGCTAATTACGTGGTGCTCTTACAGACAGGCCACCCTTCACTCGAACCATGACGCAAAAAGCCATAGATGAGTTAACCACCTTGTGGACATGACATAGGTCCACCCCGACGCGGCCACGCGCGGGTTTGGGGAGGCGAATGAATCTCCATGAGATGGTCAAATGGAAATTTAAATCGAAGTCGGAGTCGCCATCGAATTTTATGGTTATTCGGAACCGTTCGAGCCCACTCTATGTCGTAGTGGGCCGTGTACAAAATACGGCCCATTTCCGATGTCAGAGTTTATTGGGCTCGTCCCTTTTGCATGTCGATATAGATGCCGACTGAAGCGGTTAATCGTATATTGAATGACTCTCGTTGCCAATGGTTTCGGACATCCGGAAACCACGGTTCTGAGCAAGGGGTGAGGGTACGTGTTGGGAAGTTCACTAAGAACACCCAACCCCGCCCGCACATTAGCGGCCTCTACTAGGATATCGAATGACGTTTTAATGCGCGCGTTAGTAATACGATGAATGATTATGCAAACATTGTTTTCCTAAACATGTGAGGAATTGAATTGGTTGTTAAGTCGGTTTAATGCATGAAAAAATTAATTGATGTCAAAGTCAAATTTAACATGTGAGATTCGTTTTAGTATAATAAAACAAATGAAATAAAAAAGATGAATTTGCTACAAAAGATGAACAAACGAGTTAGTATCGATTTGTAAATAATAATAGCAAGAAATAAATATGCGAAATCGAGAAAATAAATATTAATCGAAATCTGAAAAAAAAAAATTGTTGAAAAGAACGTTGTTTTGTATAAAAAACGAAGTTCGAAAAATAGTAAAAAAAAAGAGAAAAAGTCGCGGCAAACAGCCGACCGCGCGACTCGCCTGGGACGCCGGCGGGTCACGTGGTTGTCTGTTTCGGGTCCGGTTTTCGAAAAACTCGAAGTTCGTATTAAATCGCGTATGAATATTGCATGATTCGTACTCGACCTAATATTTTCGATATTCGTTATATTCGATAGTTGACTACGAAATCAATATCGAATACTTAGAATAGTTTTTTTAGAAGAAATAAACTTTTAGAAATCGATCGAAGAATAAATAATAAACAAACGAAAAAAGGTTAAAAAAAAAACAGTCCGAGTTTCAGGCTCGTGCGCGAGTCGCTCGGGCGTGGCGCGACTCGCGTACGGGTCTGTCCGGCCTTTTTATTTTTGTTCGAAAATTGTTATTTTGATGAATCGCGTACAAATTATGAATTAACTTGTATTCGATCCATGTTTTCGATATTCGTCGTACCCGATATTCGATTATGAAATCGATATCGGATATTTAGAATGAAAAAAAAAAGTTTTGTAAAATAGTTTGCTTTGAACGAGAAAAGAAAAGAATTTTAAATAAAAAACGATGTAACGATTTTTGGTATCGTCGAATTTTTAATATAATTCTTTTCGATACGATATTCGATTATAGAAAAATCGATATCGTATGCTTAAGAATATTCGTTATGAAAATAGTTTTTCGTTAATAACGATATTAGGAAAATAAAAAAACGACTCTAGACCCGTAATATAAAACGGACGAAGAGGAGAGAAGGAGGGAAAGGAAGAAGTCGGGTTTGGTTACACCCTCAACCTACATGCTCTTGTTGACTCGGATCGGGACTCGTCGGAATGTGGCTAGGCACGGGAGTGTCGAGGCAACGTCGGTTGGGTTAGGGTGGTACGGTTTTGACGGGTGAAGGGCGAAGGGTTTCGGACCGGTTTCCTTCGGGTTTGGAATGTATTATCGGTTTCTCGATGCTAAGGAATTTTATGTGTCGGGATGATAGAGAGTTGATGCTGGAAAATCGTGTATGTGTGTATGAATTGTTGGTAAAAATCGTTGTCTTTTGTGTTGGATGCAAGGGGCTATTTATAGGAAATTCCCGACCTTGACTTAGGAGAGTTTGACTACCGCTTAGGATAGGAAAGATAGGAATTTGAGGGAAATAAGAATTCCGCTTTCTTGTGGAGGAAGAAAGGCAAACCGGCTGGTTTGCTACTGTTTTGGGCTGTTTCGGCCGAGTGTTTTACACTCGGTCTGATGCTCGAATCGATTTTTGAATACGACTCCTGTTTGAGCTAGAATTACCGCTTGAGTAAGAAGCTGAGGAGAACGAGAATTCCGTTTTCTTGTAAGGGAAGAAAAAGAGGAATACCGGCTGGTATGTACTACTTGGCCGAGTGTTTCAACTCGGTTGAGTGTTAGAGTCGGTTCTCGTATAGGATTCCTACTCGGGATCGAATTCTACCTTAAATGGAAATGTTTATTATTTGATGTGGCTGATTTTTGTGGAGTTGGACCGTGATTATACCGTGTGAGGTGTCACGGTTGACTCTCAAGTTTCGGGAAATATCTTTGACCGGGTTTTGACTCGGTCGCTAAAAGACGGTTTTACCCCTGGTGACGGATTCGACCCAAATTAGTGTTATTTGACTCGAAACGACCCACTGGGCCTGAATTTGAGGTTGGTTTTGTGAAATTTGTACTCCTTAAAATGCCTAGGCCAAATATCCATCATTTCGAGCCCATTTCCGAATACGTTAAAGCACGTTAGCGTCTGATCATCATCGGGTGTTTGTCGGAAACTACTATAGACACCTGGCGGTCAAAATGTGGGTGTCTACACACCTCGTTGGCCCAAATCCAAGACCAGTTGAGGAGAATCCGGGAGGACCAGATTGCCATCGTCACTCGGGTTAGTGCCGTAGAACAGGGAACCCCCAATGCCTCGATCGAAGATGACGGACCCTTAGCCGCATTGGCCGGCGCGGTCCAAAAATTGCAAGAATAGGTCCACTCGACCACCAGAAACACCATTCTCACGGAAAATGCTCGTACCTATTCACCCTTGACTGATGAACTGCCCGCTAACCTTAACTTAACGGGCTTGCCAATGTTCGATGGGACTGAAGACCCGGTACTTCATATTCGGGCTTTTAAGGACTTTATGGCTGTAAAGGGGGTCAAATCGACCATGTTCAAGCACCTCTTTGCTTCCTCTCTGGAGAAACACCCAAAAGCCTGGTACTACAGGCTCGACCCCAAGAAATTCAAAACTTGGGACGATGTTGCAATGGAATTCGCGCGGAACTACGCGGATAATGCTGAAATCCAGACTACCATGCGTACTCTGGAAGTTATGGCCCAAGAGCCTAAGGAGGGTTTCACCAAATACCTTCAAAGGTGGAGGACCAAAAGTGTTAAACTGGTGGACAAGCCCACCGAAAAAGTACTAGTGGAGGCCTTTGTCAAAAACCTCCTCCCTGCTTACCGAGTCCATCTCAGGTACGCCATCATACCAGACTTCGCCACTTTGACCGAAATGGGTACTAGAATCGAAGATGATCTAAGGTTAGAGAACCTTACTAAGGCCTCTACCAAAGGGTATCACGGATCCAGTTCCTCCTCCAGCAAGCCCACCGCCACAACGGCGGCCCGAAGCATTTTCGACGAGGTAAACTCACTTGACACCTCAACCAAAAAGAATACTCCAAATCGGGTATTCATTGACATCGGGACAACCTATGCTAATGCCTTACAAAGGCTATCTTCAAAAGGCCTAATCCAACCGATAGGCCCAACTACGGAAGTTCCCGTGGAAAAGCGGTCCAAAAGCTACAACATTCAGGCCTATTGCCATTATCACCAAGGCAACGGGCATGACACGGAGAAATGCTGGAAATTGAAGCATCTTATCCAAGATCTGATCGAAAATGGGAAGATACCGCTACCCAGTGACAAGCCAAGTAACAAAAACAATCCTCTTGCTACTCATGCCATTTTTACTGGAGAGGTAGTTGACTGCACTCATCTCATTTCCCCTTTCATTTCCCAAATCAACGGGATATGGAATGACGACGAGGATGACGTTTACCTGGCTAAAGGGGAGGCTGTCCCCGTCACTATCGAGGAAATCCGGAGGGCTAAAGCCAAAGCTCTGGCCGGTACACACACCATCACAGCCACTCCGGAAACCGTCACTGAACCTTCCAGGACGGAACTCGCTCCTGAAGAGCCAAACACTGACACGGCCCTAGTTAGACAATTGAAGAGGGTCCGAACCGATATTACCATATGGCAGCTTTTGGTTAGTTCTCAGGAGCATCGAGCAACACTTACTAGGGCCCTTGATCAAATCAAGGTCGACTCATCGGTTACCCCCACTGAAATGGTAGCCACGGTCTTGCCACACCTCAAGGACAAGTCCAAAGGAGAAGGCCCACTTATCACTTTCTCCGAGTCCGACCTTCCACCATTCGGGACCACCCATAACTTGGCCCTATATATCACGGTGATCTGCCGCAACAAGTATCTACCCATGACCTTGATTAATGACGGGTCCGCAGTTAACGTCCTTCCTTTAAGGACAGCTAAGGCCCTCGGCATTACTGAGGCTGACTACCTTCCGACTGCAAAGACTATCCAGGCTTTTGATGGGAGCCCAAAATCAGTTGCTGGGGCCGTTAAACTAACCATTATAACGGGCCTGATCGAGAAGGAGTTAGAATTCCAAGTGATCGATGTTACTTCATCTTTCAATCTGCTACTTGGAAGACCATGGATTCACGTTGTCAAAGCTGTGTCCTCCACTCTTCATAGAAAGGTCAAACTACCTTTACAGGACGGGATCATTACTCTCGAAGCTACTCCCATAACCGTGTCAAGCTGCAACACGGCAGGCTCAGCCGACCCACGAGGATTCAACTTTGTGGGAATGATCGAAGAAGAGTACCTTTTCCAGCCGTACTTCACCGTTAGCATCTATACAATGCTACAGAACCTGGGTTGCCTACCGGGAGTCACATCAAGGCCATATCTTCCACCTGGGAAGATCATCGAAACCTTGAACAACGGGCAATCTCACCTCGGTCTAGGCTATACTATGGCGTCCGGTTACACGAACCAAACCAAGACGGTCTCGTTCGTCACCCCGGTATTCGAAACTGTTCAAACGGGCCTTTATCGGCCCACCATCTCTTATCCCGGGACCAAACTAGCTCGGGAATGCAATTTCATTCCAGACGACATATTCGCCCTTATCCAGGCCGAATCAAAGGAGGGCACAAGCAACACTGAGCCCATTCTAGGACTACTCTTTGGGGAAGACAAGGTCGTCCCGACCCCTAAGCAGGAGTTAGTCAGCTTAATCCTCCGCAGCAACAGGTTTGATCCAACTAAGCTGATCTCTGAAGTTGGTGCCGACATTGGGAAGAGAGCTTGGAGGAAGACAATTAAGTGGACCGACACTCAGGGTCGAGTCTACAAGCTGACTACTGGTGAAGGAGATATGCATGGCGCTGAGTCCGAGTCCGAGTCTGAGTCTGAGTCTGAGTCGGAGTCTGAGTCAAAGTCTAGAGGGTCCAGTACTAGGATCGAGTCTGTAACCCCTCTCCCTTCTTTAGCCTCACCATCGGGAGCCCCGGAGTCTGTCCCGAGGGCTCTCCCTATCCTGCCTCTGACCAACGATCAGATGGCAGCTCTCTTCGAGCTCTTTTCAAAATTTACTATCAATAATAACGATAACCGTTCTGCTTACGACTTGGCTTATTTTCAAAATGTTTTCAAAAATCTTACTTGCAATGACATTGAGAAACCCGACGAACAGGTACCACTGCCTCCGCATCTAATCGAGCAACTCGAACAAAGGGAGCCCCGAAATCCGGTAATCGAAGAAACTGATTCCATCAACGTAGGAACCCCTTTAGAGCCTCAGATACTTAGGTTGGGCCTATCTTTAGATCCCGAGGAGAGACGGCAATTCACGGATCTCCTCCAGGAATTCAAAGACGTCTTTGCATGGTCCTACAAGGACATGCCGGGAATAGACCGGGAAATAGCTGAACACCGAATACCCATCAAAGACGGGTACAAGCCGGTAAAACAGAAACTCCGAAGAATGAGGCCCGAATGGTCTCTCAAAGTCAAGGAAGAAGTTGATAAACAATTCAAAGCGGGCTTTATTCAAGTGTATGAATATCCAGACTGGGTTGCAAACATAGTACCAGTACCCAAAAAGGATGGCAAAGTCCGAGTATGTGTAGATTTCCGAGACCTTAATAAGGCCAGCCCAAAAGACGATTTTCCGTTGCCACATATCGACATACTGGTGGATAACACGGCCGATCATGCCCTTCTATCATTTATGGACGGGTATGCCGGATACAATCAGATCAAAATGGCGGAAGAAGACATGAGTAAGACCACCTTCATCACACCTTGGGGGACTTACTGCTATACTGTGATGCCATTTGGGCTTATTAATGCTGGTGCCACTTATCAACGGACCGCTACTACTTTATTACATGACATGATGCATAAGGAAGTAGAAGTCTACGTCGACGACATGATTGTCAAGTCAAAGGACCGAAACGGGCACATTGCAGCCCTAAGGAAGTTCTTCACCCGACTACGCAAGTACAACATGAGGTTAAACCCTCAAAAATGCAGTTTCGGGGTAACATCGGGCAAGCTACTGGGCCACATTGTTAGCCAACGTGGCATCGAAGTTGACCCAGCGAAGATCAAGGCCATAACCGAGATGCAACCGCCTAAAACCGAAAAGGAGATAAGGGGGTTTCTCGAAAAAGTCCAATATATAAGCCGATTCATTTCAAAGCTAACCATGGTATGTGAACCCATTTTCAAGAAACTGAAGATAGGAGAACAAACACTATGGGACGACAAATGTCAAACGGCTTTCGATAAGATCAAGGAGATTCTATCCTCTCCACCGGTACTAATGCCACCTCAGCATGGCTTGCCTCTATCACTATACTTGACGACAACCGAGACTGCCATGGGCGCCATGCTAGCCCAAACGGGCGATTCTGAAGAACGGGCTATTTACTACATCAGTAAGAAGTTCTTAGAATACGAATGCAAATACACCATGCTTGAGAAGACGTGTCTAGCATTAGTATGGGCCACTAAAAAGCTCCGACACTACATGCTTAGTCACGAGGTACATGTGCTATCCAAAACGGATCCAATCAAGTATCTGTTCGAGAAGCCCATCCTCAACGGCCGTATATCCAGGTGGACATTAATGCTAGCTGAGTTCGACCTCAAATTTGTGCCCTTAAAAGCCATCAAGGGCCGAGTAGTAGCAGAATTCCTCGCCGACAGTCCGGTATCTGAGGAAGAACACACCGATACTTGGGCCTTCCCAGATGAAGACATATTCCATACCGACACCGACACATGGGATTTGTACTTTGATGGAGCGTCCAACTTTCGAGGATTTGGTGTCGGGATCTTGCTAATCTCACCACAAGGTGAACATACCCCGTTATCCATCAAGCTAGATTTTGACGTGACTAATAACGCAGCCGAGTACGAAGCATGCATTCACGGGTTGCAAGCCGCCGCCGATTTAGGAGTAACAAACCTCCGGGTCCACGGTGACTCATCTTTAGTCATAAATCAAACCCTACAGAAATGGAAGACTCGAAACGCAAATCTCGTAGCTTACCAAGCACGAGTAAGGGTTCTCGAAAAGCAATTCCAAAAAGTGGAGTACATTTATCTACCTCGGGAAGAAAACCAGTTTGCAGATGCTCTCTCAAAATTAGCATCTTTACTGAATATCCCAGCACATCTAACCAGCATGCCCATTTGTGTCGAAAGACGGTCTGAACCAGCATACATCCACGCTATCTCAGATAACGAAATAACTGATCCAGAACCTTGGTACCAGGCCATTCTAACCTACTTAACGTCAGGGGAATATCCTCCGGGAGCTGAAAACCGGGCCAAGAAAGCTCTGCGAAGATGGGCAACCCAGTTCATCCGCACAGACGATGGACAGCTGTACAAAAAGACAGCACAGGGGGCTTTACTTCTATGCATTGACAAAACTCGAGCCGAAAGAGTTATGGCCGAGGTGCACGATGGCGAAAACGGACCACACATGAATGCCCATATGTTGGCCCGGAAAATCGCAAGACTCGGTTACTATTGGAATAGCATGGAAACTGACTGTCAGTTGTATGTCAAACACTGTCACAACTGTCAGATTTTCGCTAATGTTCAGCATATGCCTTCATCCCTACTATATACAATGACATCACCATGGCCATTCTCGACATGGGGAATTGATATAATCGGAAAAGTGAACCCTTCCGGGACGGGAGGTCACTGCTTCATCCTAGTGGCTATCGACTATTTCACTAAATGGGTCGAAGCCGAATCATACCGAATCTTGAATGCCAAACATGTGGCTAAGTTCATCCAAAACAAAATTATATGCCGATACGAGATTCCACACGAGTTCATCAGCGATCACGGGACCCATTTCCAAGCTGAAACTGCCACTTTGTTGGAAAAGTACAAGATCCAAAGGCATGCCTCGTCACCTTACCGTCCTCAGACAAATGGAGCAGTAGAGGTAGCCAATAAGACAATTGTCACCATTCTTAAAAAGATGGCTGAGAATTACCGGGACTGGCCCGACAAGATACCCTTTGCCTTATGGGGATATCGGACATCAATTCGAACTGCAACCGGAGCAACTCCGTACTATCTGACATATGGAATGGAAGCAGTCCAGTCGGTAGGGCTAGAAGTACCATCCCTTAGGATTCTGCTCGAAAGTCAAGTACCTGAAGCGGACTAGGTCCAAGCCCGATATGACTCACTAGTCCTCTTAGACGAACGACGATCCCGGGCTCTGAATAATATTCAGATATATCAGAAAAGGATCCAACGGGCTTTTAACAAAAGGGTTAGGCCCAGGAACATCAAGGAGGGCGATCTAGTCCTAAAATCCGTTCGAGCTTTGCTACCAGTTGACCCAAGGGGAAAATTCAAACCTAATTGGACTGGGCCATATCTAGTGAAGAAGATTCTTTCAGGAGGTGCGGTAATGCTAACGGACTTGGACGGAAACGAGTTCGTCAACCCAACAAACTTGGACCAACTTAAGCGTTACTACCCATAAACCCTATCTCAATGGCATTTGCAAAAGTTTATAAAAAATGTCTTTTTTATGAATTTTCAAAATTTTAAGCAAGTCAATAAGTTAGGATCATTTATCCTACCGTTGCACATCTCGAATTAATAATCTTGATGTATTTCAAAAATTGCAAAAATACTTCTGAACTACGGAAGGTTTGATTCCATTAATTTTGGATACGTAGGCAACCCCTCAAGAGGGTACAACCATTGCAATAACGAAAAGACGGGAACGGTATTCACTAATATGTCTTTTTATTATTTCAAAAATACGTCACAAAAAAAAGAGCAACAAAATCACACCACAAAAAAATAGTAGTAATACTTAAATAATAAATTTAGGAGACTACTCATACATTTTGCCCTTCCCCTTATCTTTCGGGTCACGTGGAGCCCGAGGCCGACGGGGCGGGGGCGAACGTTCCCTAATCACAAGGGGAACTTCCTTTGCTCGAACCCGTTTCTTCGATTTTGGGTTTTCCATTCTTTGCATCGGTCCAAGCCGAGCCCTAACCGGCTCGGGAAGCCTGTCTCGAGGTCCAAGTCGGTCCTTAGCAGCCAGTCTTGGCCCTAGTCTCCTTTCTAAGTCCATCTGGGGGCTCACCTTCCCCCGTGCACCCTTGTTACTGGACCCTTCAGTCTGAGTCCTAGATCTTCTTTTCTGACCTGTCGAAGTAGCTCCCTCAGTAAAGAAGCTTCTGTTGTCTTTAGCATGCTCCCGGCGTAGCAAGTCATAAGCCTCGTCAATTTTCAGGGCAGCTCGAGTTTTAGCTGAATCAGCTCGGGTCCATCTTACATAAGAATCGGTTACCCAGATCGAATGAGAATTTTTAAGAACAGGCCAAGTAGCTCGTGTATATCACCTTTGCATCCAGGTGTCACACATCACATCCGTCAGCTGAGTAGATTCACTCACAACGGCCTCGATTTCTGGGATTCTTTGCGCCCGACCATATTGCCTAAGTATGCGATCGGGAAAGAGGTGAATTGTTTGCCTAAAAGATAGGATTACCTGATATCTAGCCCTATCTCGAGATTCTAGACCAGTCCAAAGGTAAATTGGCCACCATGGCACGGCCCAACGGATCAACAGGCCTCCATGGAAAGATAGCACCTCATCCCAATATTGTTGGGTATTGAAGCGAGAAAAGGCAATAGCTCGTCTCCTCGACATAACTTGCATGGGTTGATATCGGCTCACATCTAAGGGAGGATCCAAGATTGATAGCCTCTCGAATAGCCACAGCTGAAAAATCCGAAAAAAATCAAAATCGCGAAAAATCGTCAAAATCACATAAAAAAAAACGAAACGTGAAAAGACGTGAAAACCGAGAAAACCGCAGAAATCGGAAAATCGGGAAAAAACCGCGCAAAACCGGAAAAATGGGAAAAGCCGGGAATTAAAAAAAAATCAAAAAAACGGCATACCTGTAGAAGCCGGGTACTCCCAGTCAACCTGGCTGACGAATCCCTCTTACGATTATCCAAACCCTGGATAATCTCTCCTGTAATCAGCCAAGCCGGGCTGTGCTCTGTCTCCATCAAGTCAGCCACAGTGAAAAGTCTGACATGGCCCATGCAAGATAACAAATCCATATGCCCTTCAAAAGCATAAACATGGAGCATACAAAAAGTGAAGGCCCTACGGCTATGAACTGGCCTAACCCGGACATCATCTGGATTCATGAATTTTTCAGTTAAATCGACCAGGGAAACGGTATCTCCTTCTAGCATACGGGATACCTCCATATGGGAAAGCCCTAAAAATTCCCTTAACTTTCTCCTTGGGTCAGAAACTGAAAAAGGGATAGCAGGGCGAAGTATAGGATTCCATCCTCCTGCAGCAGCAATTTCCTCAGGAATAGGGCAAATCTCTCCTCGAGGAAAGCCAAATACATGATAGGTATCATCCCAATAGGATAGGCAAGCATCCAAGAAGTGGCAGTCTACTTGCATCTGACGGATCACGGATAATTGGGTAACGCCATTCTGATTTAGGATAGCCCTATCGGCATCCCTAAAATATTTGGACCACTCGTGCAACATTCCGACTAATCGGTCGATTCCCATATCTGATTTGCTAAGAGAAAGAATAAATTTTTCAGGGCTTATTCTTTTCTTTAAGTAATTAAGGAATTATGGAATTATGATAATTTGTGAAGCAAGAAGGGGTATTTATAGCATGAAAATAAGTTCTCCTCCTCACCTTAGGATTCCTAATCCTAGAGCATTTAGCATACAAGCCATTGTTCTAAGGCTTAGCTAAGTCATCCCGAGCATTCCTATTCCTTTTCAAAGTCAAAACAAAAATTCTTCAATTTTTCAAAGACTTTTGCAAAACTCAAAAAATTCAAACCTTTTCTCAAAATTTTTATTCCCCAGCACGAGTCATTTTTCCTACAAATGTTACATGCAAAATTTTGCAGCTTTGCATAAATATGTACAGGACGACTCGAGCAAGACCATGCGATTTGCATAACTCCCCAGCGGCATTTAACAAGATGAGCCCACATACAGGCCCATTTTAAGTCTCATATGACGAGTTCAATTCCCCACGGAGTTATCATCATCAGTTCAGGTACATTTCTAGCCCATGGCCGGCGGGTCCTCCACGCAGGTCTAATGGATCTTAAGCGACCCGACCGGAAGCTGTCAGGTTTTAATCCTTGATTGACCTGGTGGCTACTCTGACTTTCGCCCTGTCCAAGCCTCAGTCAGAGTGGGGGCTCTGTAGGCACCCACATTTTGACCGCCAGGTGTCTATAGTAGTTTCCGACAAACACCCGATGATGATCGGACGCTAACGTGCCTTAACGTACTCGGAAATGGGCTCGAAATCATGGATATTTGGCTTAGGCATTTTAAGGAGTACAAATCTCACAAAACCAACCTCAAATTCAGGTCCAGTGGGTCGTTTCGAGTCGAATAACACTAATTTGGGACGAAACCGACACCGGGGGTAAAACCGTCTTTTAGCGACCGAGTCAAAACCCGGTCAAAGATATTTCCCGAAACTTGTAAGTCAACCGTGACACCTCACATGGTATATTCACGGTCCAACTCTACAAAATCAGCCATACAAAAAATAATAAACAATTCCGTTTAAGGTAGAATTCGATCCCGAGTAGGAATCCTATCCGAGAACCGATTCAAGCACTCAACCGAGTGTAAACCACTCGTCCAAGTAGTACAAACCAGCCGGTTTTCCTCTTTTCTTCTCTCACAAGAAAACGGAATTCTCGTTCTCCTCAGCTTCTTACTCAAGCGGTAATTCTAGCTCAAACAGGAATCCTATTCAAAAACCGATTCGAGCACCCGACCGAGTGTAAAACACTCGGCCGAAACAGCCCAAATCAGCCGGTTTCCTCTTTCTTCCTTCACAAGAAAGCGGAATTCTTATTTCCCTCAAATTCCTAGGTTTCCTATCCTAAGCGGTAGTCAAACTCTCCTAAGCCAAGGTCGGGAATTCCCTATAAATAGCCCCTTGCATCCAACACATATTCATTCATCATTGACACACAATTTAGACACAAATAATTACACACACGATTTTTATTAGCAATACACACGATTTTATCAACAATAATACATATCAACTTTCTATCATCCCGACACACATAGTTCCTTAGCATCGAGAAACCGATAATACATCCAAAACCCGAAGGAAACCGGTCCCGATATCCGACACCTTCACCCGTCAAACCGAGCCACCCTAAACCGAACCAAACATCACTCGACGCTCCCGTGCCTAGCCACATTCCGACGAGCCCCGATCCGAGTCATCAAGAGCATGTAGGTTGAGGGTGTACCAAACCCGATTTCTTCCTTTCTCTTCTCTTCTCTTCGTCCGTCTTGTTTTTTTACGGGTCAAGAGTCGATTTTTTATTTTTCTAATATCGTTATTAACGAAAAACTATTTTCATAACGAATATTCTTAAACATACGATATCGATTTTTCTATAATCGAATATTGTATCAAAAAGAATTAAATTAAGATCTCGACGATATTAAAAATCGTTACATCTTTCTCGTTCAAAATTCTTTTTTTTACTTTTCGTTCAAAACAAACAATTTTACAAAACCTTTTTAAACTCATTCTAAATATCCAATATCGATTTCATAATCGAACATTGGATACGACGAATATCGAAAACATGGATCGAGTACAAACTAATTCATAATTTGTACGCGATTCATCAAAATAGCAATTTCGAACAAAAATAAAAACCGGACAGACCCGCACGCGAGTCGCGCCACGCCCATGCGACTCGCGCGCAGGCCTGAAACCCGAGTCTTTTTTTTCCGATTTTTCGTTCATTTTATTATTTATTCTTCGAACGATTTTTAAAATTTACATCTTTTCTAAAACTATTCCAAGTATTTGATATTGATTTCGTAGTCAACTATCGAATATAACGAATATCGAAAATATTAATTCGAGTACGAATCATGCAATATTCATACGCGATTTAATACGAACATCGAATTTTCAAAAAACCGACACCGAAACAGTCAGCCACGCGACCCGCCGGCGTCCCGGGCGAGCCGCGCGGCCGACTGCTTGCCGTGTCCTTTTTCCGTCTATTTTTTATTTTTCGAACTTCGTTTTTTTATACAAAACAACGTTCTTTTCAACAATATTTTTCAGATTTCGATTAATATATATTTTCTCGATCTCGTTTATTTTATTTGCTATATTATTATTTACAAATCGATACTAACTCTTTTGTTTGTTTTGTAGCAAATTCATCCTTTTATTTCGTTTGTTTTATTATACTAAAACGAATCTCATATGTTAAATACAACTTTGACGTTAATCAATTTTCATGCATTAAATTGACTTAGCAACCCATTCAATTTTTCACATGCTTAGAAAACAATGTTTGCATAATCATTCATCGTATTACTAACGCGCGCATTAAAACGTCATTCGATATCCTAGTAGAGGCCGCTAATGTGCGGGCGGGGTTGGGTGTTCTTAGTGAACTTCCCAACACGTACCCTCACCCCTTACTCAGAACCGTGGTTTCCGGATGTCCGAAACCATTGGCAACGAGAGTCATTCAATATACGATTAACCGCTTCAGTCGGCATCTATATCGATATGCAAAAGGGACGAGCCCAATAAACTCTGACATCGGAAATGGGCCGTATTTTGTACACGGCCCACTACGACATAGAGTGGGCTCGAACGGTTCCGAATAACCATAAAATTCGGTGGCGACTCCGACTTCGATTTAAATTTCCATTTGGCCATCTCATGGAGATTCATTCGCCTCCCCAAACCCGCGCGTGGCCGCGTCGGGGTGGACCTATGTCATGTCCACACCCTAGTTTCTTCTTATTGATTTATTTGCTTCCTTTTTGTCATTAGTTGCTTGGTTGGCCTTCTTATTTCGTGTTTTAGACCTTAACTTAGACATTAGCTCTTGTTTTGCCATCATCCTAGTTTAGTTAGCCTTGAACCTAGTCTTGGACCGTAGCACACCTTAGTCCGACACCCCGTCCTTGAGGATCGACCCGACTTGCCCTAGCTACCTAGCTTAGGTTAGTTGGTTATTATTTGATCGGTGGGATCCACGGCAAACCCCTTCCTTCAAATTGGCGCCATTGCCGGGGACGGCGTAGTTTAGACTTTTGTGTGCTTAGTTTTAGACTTCGTTCTTGATTTTTGTGTTTTCTTCTCCTTGTGTATCTTCGTTCTACTTCTTGTGTGCTATTCTCTCATCCCAGTGCCTCAAAAGCACTAGGCTACTAACGTTTTCTCAAGTGCTTCTAGTGCATTCAATGTATCAAGGCAACGTTACGACAATGTGGCATCCAAGCTACCATCAACCATCATGGGACAATCATGGGGCAAATTGCCAAGACCCACAACTTTACCAACCATACCAATCTCATCAACAATCTTACGAACCCTCTTCATATGACTACCATGAAAGTTGTCAAGGATCATTCCAACATCCTAACAACTACCAAATACCCTCACATAACCCACGACCAAAAATCCCCATCTTTGAGCTTTGTCAAATGATGATTCAAATGCAAAAGACTCAACAAGAGATGATGGTTCAATTGCATAAGAATCAACAAGAGATGATGATTCAAATGCAAAGGGATAAAGAGGAGTTCAAGGCCCAAATAGAGGTGCAAGATGCTCGAATCAATGCACTCATGGCTCGTTTCACGATGTTGGCCACTCGAGCTCCACAATTTGTTGAGGAAGGTTCATTTGGGCAAGAAGATCGGTTGTCTCCACAAGGAAATCTACCCGATCATGAAGCCACGAATGAAGAAGAGAGGGTCAATCAAGAGATCATTGTTGAGTGTTGCTTGGATGGTGAAGATATGAGAAGAATGGAGGAAGTTGAAGCTTCAAGGGTCGACAATGAGGAGGAAATTGAACATGATTTTCAAGGTAACTCTTGGGGAGCCAATGTATTGGCTATCAAATTGGATTTGTATGATTTTCTTCATTATGAACCGGATCTTGACAATCCAAAGCCAAGTGAAGACAAAACTCCTCTAGGCCAAATTGACAAGGTGAGTGAAAAGGAAGGTAATACTTGGGAGAAAGAGATAGATGCCTTAGAACTTGCCTTGAATGGGAAATTGGAGGAGCCGATTAGGGGATTTGGAGATGCTATGCTAGACCAAACCGTCGAAGAAATTGAGGCCGCCATCAAAGGCCTTGAGTTTCTTCATGGTGAGAATTCTAGTAAGAATGACGATGAGGTCTCCCCTAAAGCCTCCAATGAAGAAAACTTGTTGCCTTCACCTCCTTTGTCGCATTCGATTTCATGTCCCTTGTCTTGTGAGACGTTTGATGAAGAGGATCCTTGTCGGACGGTGGAAAAGAGTGCTACTCTTGACCCCGTAGAAGAAGCAACACCCTTAGGGTGTGATCTCCCAAATCACAACGCCAAGCATGACTTTAGGCCACAATACCTACCGGATGGTCATAAGAGTTGTTGCTATGATGGTTCGGAAGACCCGAAAGATCACAAGAAACCCGAGCGTAATGGATTAGATGATTGCTGCTCGACCCCGACTTGGAAACTCTTGTTGATGGCTAGGATCGGCCACATGAGCTTTAACGAAGATGTTGCTAGAGCATTTGAATTACTCCTCCGAGCTCTTGATGGCTATGGAGGCGTAGATGGTGAGAGTATCTTATTGTAAATATCTTTTCCTTTACTTTTGAGCTTTTCTATTTGTATATGTTCGTTTGGATAGTTTGGTTTCTAGAATTTGTTAGTTTTTGTGGAATTCTTGTAATTTGGAATTTTCTTGAGTGATGTGAGGGAGGGATCTTTTGATGTGTTTATTGTTACTTGATAGGTTTGAAATGACGATGAAGGACTCCTCCCGACCGTGATAAGGTCTGTCACGGCCGGGAAGGGTGCCAACTTGCTCTTTCGCCTTCTTTTCTTCATTTATGCCCCACCCAATCACTTTATACCCCCACCCAACCTCCCTACTCACCTTAGCCTCTATCATTTGACCCTTACACTTCAATTATACACCTTCATCTCATCTTCTCATCACTATACACCGAGTTTTCCCAAAATCCCAACCTAATTACACCTATGCAAGCCCGATACTTGAGACTACATTGAGGAAGAGGAATAATGATGATGAAGACAAGCAAGGTGCCGATAACAACCATTGAGACGATGGAGTTGATTGAGTTGCTAACCGTTTGGTAAGGCGAATCTCCTTCTTTTCCGTGTTTTGTTGCTTAGTCTTTCTTCGTTTGTTCCCCTTCCCTTTATCATTTTGGTGTCATGGTGGCCCTCGGGGCCTTGGTGGTCATTGCTCCCGATTCTCGATGACGTGATTACATGAGAATCATTTGAAAAATCCAAATTGACGAGTCTTTTCACATTTTCTTTATTTTTTGTTAGAATTTGATCGGAATCGGATGGAATCCGGGCTAGGTGACTTGATTACACCTAGCCCTCCCCTCCCATTTTCTTTTATTTTTTTCTTTTTATTTCTTCCCTCATCCATATCTTTTCTCATCTCGGCCCTTGGTGACTTGATTACACCCCAGCCGGAAACATTCGATCCTTTTCTTCACTTTCTTTTTTGAATTTTAGTTTTATTTTCCCTTTTTCTTTTTTTGTGTCTTCCACACACTAACGATCGAGCACGAGGACATTGCTCGGTTTAAGTGTGGGGGAGCGATATATTAGTCTAGTTTAGCTTCATTTTCCAAGTTTTTTCGAAAAAAATCTTAAAAATCCTTAAAAATTTGAAAATTTTCATAAAAACCAAAAAGATTTTCCTTTGTGTCTTTTTCTTTTGAGTCGTTGTGTCGTGTTTTTGTGCTTTGCGTGTGTGTTTTCCCCCTATTTCCTTGTAGGTCGCTTGATCACCGTTAACTTTGGAGGGCTTTCAAGACATCCGATAACATCATTTTGTCCCTTTCCTTCTTTGTCTATCATGAAGTTTGGAGGAGATTTGTGATGGTATATGCTCGGGTGGAGCTTTTTGAAGTTTTTGGTTGAAGTGGTGGCTCGTTTGGATATTTCGGGGTGGTGATTGTTTATTTTGTGTGTTTGTTTGTTTGTTTGTTTGTTTGTTTTGTTTTGCTTGACTCTTTTCCTTTTGTTTTTGTTGTGTCTTTGTTTTGTCTTATTCAGTTGTGTCTTGTGTAATAAAAGGTTTTCGAAAACCCGGTTTTGAGGCTAGTGCGCGAGTGTTTACTTTCCCTTTCTATTGATGTGAATCTAGTCTTGGACTTTAGTCTAGTAGAATGACTTTAAATCAATGATTTCGTTGTTTTCTTACCTTGAGTCCACCTAGTCTACTAGGGATTTACTACAGGATTTGCATTTTGACCATTTTGACCACCCACGGAGTGAAAAGGTCTTGGTTGCCGAGTCCCGTCCCTTAGGTGACCGTGTTCGAGATCGTTTGATTAGTCCAAGTTTTCCTCTTTTTGTGGGTTTGAAGGGAAGGGCGCTCCCCGACTCACCCATTTCCCTACCTCCTACACATTTCCACAAATAAGTTGCAAATTGTCTAAGTTCTTACTTGGTTGCAAGAAATGCCTACAATACAAGATTTATCCAAAAGGCAAGCCAAGAAAAGAAAGAAAAAGAAAAGAAAAGGCACCACAAATGAAAAACAAAATACAAAAGAAGAAAAAGAAGTGGCATAGCAACTCAAAAGCAAAATATAAAAGAAAAAAAAATGCCAAAGAAAATCATCTCACAAAAAGAATTCTCACCCCTCAAAAATAAGCCTTTTACCGACAGTTACCGTGAAGAGCCTACCAAAGAACCAAGTCCCTATGAAGGATGATAGCGGTAATGGTCGGTCTTCCCCCACTTTGCAATCTTATCCATCTTTTTACTTAGACTAGTTGGGCGATTTTGAGCATGAGACGACCCTCTTGGCTTATCGCTAAAGGGGGCGGGGCTTCACTGTAATCCCCTAGAAATTCTAACGCAATACAGTGGTGGAAACACTATAGCAGTGAGATTATAACACACTGTAGCTATGTTTTGATTAAATAAAAATGGTAAGTCAATACATAAGCCATAAAATAAAAATGGCTACAAAATAAATAAATAAATAAAATCCATAAAAAGGGTTTTAACAATCCATAATACAGTGATCTGATTAAAACAAGCAGGATCCATAACTGCTCGCTAGCCCACCCGAAGGAAAACACATATACCTGCCATGTTAAAAACATAACAGCCACAATCAGTGGGGAGCAACGTCAACGTTCTCCCAGCCGTATAACAGGATTTTAAAACTGTAATTACTACTATAGAAAAATAGTAAAAATGGAAAACAGTAAAACATTATAATAAAAATAGGTTTTCAGTGAAAAACTTCACATATCGAAACAATATAATAAAATGAGTTTTCCGGAGAAAACATAAAACATTTGCCAACCTGCAACCAAATTATATCGATAATAATAAAAATATTCAAAATGGCGTTATGGATAGAATTAGTGTCGACGGCTAGACTTTCACTAGGAGAATACTAAAACTAGCTTCGAGAATGAACTTAGTTCAAACAAATCAAACTTCGGTCTCTAACTAGGCTACTCAACCATAATAGGACGACGACTTATAAATGCGTGGCCCTAGTTTAAGATGATATGTACACCCCTCCCGAGCACCATAAATACTCAGTTCAACCCGACGACGTCTTACACTGCGAGACACGAGCTTAAGAAAATATGCACACACTCCCGAACACCATATATGCTCGGTTCAACAACCAGTGTGCCCCATAAAGACACACCAGCCTTATAGTTGATGGCAAAACTGTAAACCCTAGAATATATATTACTCTAACCTCACACTTGTCCTTATTCCATAACTCCAAAACAAAGCCATTATCGATATTCAAAAGATATAATCAATATAAATAATATGAGGATAAAAGAAGTAAACATTTATATTCTAAAAGAGGAAACTTTCTATTTTAGAAAACTTCTATTTTTAGAAACTTTACTAAAAATAGCATTATATCAAAATAGTGAAAATATTAGTTCTTACTAATACCACATTTTTAGTAAACGATATAGATTTATAAAGCTAATACTTTCGGCCTTAACGATATTAATTATTAAAGTAAGAACATTTGAGTTTATGAAGTTATTGAAATATCGTACAAGTGTATAAAATGATTAAAAATGTCTTAAAATTTTTAATAATACTAATCAGGGTGTTTTCAAAATTTACAAAGCCAAAATTCCCTAATTATTATTAGTTACGACAATACAATTACAAATAGGATTTTACGGCAAATGTCAAATTAAATCTTTTAACGTCTTTTATTTAATTAAACCATTGAATATATTTAGAATATGTTAAGGGATCATTTAACTCTTAATGTTTCAGATTTAAATATTTTCAAAATAGCTGGAAAAATAAATCTTTTAGGTAAGACGAAGCATTTTAACGATAAATCGTAATTTGTCCAAAAATCAATACTTATTAATTAAAGACTTTAATAAATAGTACAAAAATTACGTAAAATAGTTAAAATATATTTATGGATATTCTGTCCAGAAAAGAAAATTTTCCAGAATCCTAAAACTCGGTTTTTAAAGCGTTTTCTCGTTAATCGTCTAATCTCGACAATAACGATTAATAAAAATAGTAATTACAAAACGATTTAAGTATTAATATCCAAAAATTATTATTAAGCTTAAAAATCATGATTTTCCCAAAAATACTGTTTTTCCAGATTTTCAAAATTTCCAGCTTTAATAAATCCCATCAAAACCGTCTTTAAAACCCGTTTTCACAATTAACGATTCCATTAATAAAACTTATCGTTCCTAACATTTTATTAAAGCAATAAAAATCATAAAAATACATTTTATTAAGAAATCATCAGAATTATAATTTTTTCCAGATTAAATCAAAAGACCAATAATCGAGAATTTAAACGACAAACGCGGTTTTAACGATAAACGATGATTTAAAGTGATTAATTAATTCATCCACTAAGCAATTCCAAAAAATTACGAAACAATTCAGAAAATTCTATTTCATCAAAAAGTTTCACCACGTCAAAAGTAAGATTAAAATAAAATGTTTAAGTACTAGAACTAAAAATCGGCTTTTAATCGTTTTTGTACGTAACAGGAAATAATTCAATAATCAATAACTAAAATATCAGAAAAATACTAAATTATTAAAAATCATCAAAAACATCATTTTTACAGAATATAAATATAAATTACATGTTTAGGCCGAATATTACGATTTTACAAATTAATATGACGATTTAATCGTTAATCTCGTAAAAGCGATAAAAATATCGAAACATGCAAATTTTCAACTTTTTAAAAAAATTTCCAGATTATATGACATACATATATTGTCAAAAATAAAATATAAAAATTATACATGCAAATACACAATTAAAATCATGAAATACCGAGTAACATCGACGTTACCTCTAACCCAAATTCGAGTCGATTATAAATTCGTCGGCTTCGGGATCATTCAAAAATCCTTCAACACAAGAAAAACATATACATGCACAAATCAGCCAAAATGAGAGAGGAAGAGAGTGTGAAGAGTTTGTGTTTAAGGCCAAAAATAAATGGGTGAGAAAAAGAAAATATCTAAGGCTTAAACATCATAAAATGAAATGTATACAAAGTTGTAGTGTAAAAATGTGACATGGGTGTGTCACGGTCCAAAACATGGGGAAAATGTCCCAAATAATTTCTAAGTTGATAAAAAGATGAATCGTAAAATTGTTAAAGGTATTTCAAATCAGTTCGAGTAAACCGCGCGTTGGAAAATAATTATTTACGAAACTTCGTAATAAAATCATTAAAGGTTAAATATTCTTAAATAAAAATATTTCTTAGTTGGAAATATCATATAAACGTGTTTTGATATTTAGGAAAAATAAATAACTGAATTCCAAGCTTAAACGTTAGTTCGTAGAAAAATAGAACTTCACGCGCAAAAATAAATAGTTTACAATGAAAATCAAATAAATAGGTTTACAAGAATTAAAATCTTTTAAAATAAAAATAAATATTATTTGACTCAAAAAAAAATAATAAGAATTCAGAAAGATGAAGGAAATAGAAGACGAAATTGACATAGAGTCATGACGGAGTCACAACAGAATAATTAACGGCACTAGGAAAATAGTGGGTGTTACATTCACTTACCTACAGTGTCGACTAACTCCGTGGTTCATCCTTTTTCCATCCCGCCTATCGTCCCGTGGTACGTTCTTAGAAAGTTAGGAGGAACCTAGGTAAGTTACCAACGTTTTTATTGCTTTGTTGTCATACTATTAGGGTTTTGTCCATATCGATTTGTGTTATTAGCTTGGGAACGTTGTTACTTGCCTTGAGTCCTTAACCAGTGTTTCTTTCACCGCTTTGTTGAGGAAAGTGGTATTTGTTTCTTCTTGGATGCAACCGTTTGTTTTGTTTGTTTGATTGATTGATTGTGTGCTTATGTGCTTTAGTGTTCGGTTGTATCCACAGTTTTGTCGCAAGACCCCACTTGCCTTGCGGAGAGCACTTGTCCTCTAAGTGTTCTCGCTTGAGTTGAAAGGGCATAGGGTGCACTAATACCCGCTCGGCTAGTATTTTAGTTTCTATTAGTTTAGTAGTTAGTTGGTGCTTACTCGAGGGCGAGTAAGGGTTAAGTGTGGGGGAGTTGATAAGCTAAGTGTGGTTTGTAGTGCTTATTTGTTGTGTTTGGTCCCTGTTTCTCTTGTGGAATCGCTCTTTCGAGCGGTTTTGGAGGCCACTTAGGTTCCTAGGGCCAGTATTGGAGAAATGGAACTTGCATAGTCCAAGCTCCAAAACTTAAATAGTAACGTCTTTAAGCTCCATGTTGTAGAATCGACAGTCTTCCGAGCATGATTCACCAGGAAGGTCAACTTGACACGCACAAAAAGAAAGATAAGAGTTGGATTCGGGTGGACCAATAACCTAAAAAGGGAGGAAGCTAAAATAGATATGAACTGACTGGAACCAAACGATACTCAACTCGGAATAGGGGAAACGAAAAGACGAGGGAGGGTGATCGATGCAAGACGAAAGGTGAACAAGATTTGAAGAAAGAAAATAAAAGGTGATCGAAGAATAGGGGCACAAAACCAACAGCCACTAGACAAAAAAAATGACGAGGAGAGAATAGGAGTATAGGACAAGACAGCAGTAGAAACTGCAGTAGCACAAACATCAACGATCAAACAACAACAGGACAACAACCGCATAAAACAGTAGCAAGAAACAGATGTCGGTGATGATAACAGCTACAATAGCATCACAAGAGCAATAGTATGAACTACAGTAATTGAGCAGCTGAAAGACGGCATAACAACAGGAGAACTCGGAACAGATTGACACAACACAATGACGTGGATGGCAGTGTCAGTAAGCAGCAACAATAACTACAATATCAACCACATCAGCGAGCAGCAGTAGCACAAAACAACAACAGCAACATCAATACCGCACAACACCAATCAAACACGACTTAAGAAACGAAACGACAGAAACAATGGCGACATCATCAGCAACAAACGAAGAAGAAAGAGGAAGATTAAGGAGAAGGGGAACGAAGGGGAAAAAATGGGCGGAAAAACAGAACAACAACAGCGCACAATATCAGTATCGAAAGACAACAACAGCCGCAGCAACAAAATGATAGAAGGAAGGAAAACGGAGGAGAAAGAATGAGACTACGCAGAATAGAGTATGGTTAATCGACCCACCAGAAGCACCAAACAAAACCGTATCGGAACATTTTCGACGGTACCCACAGCAACAACAGAAACGTGACAGCAGTAATAGAAGCAAGAGAAGAAGAAGAAGAAGAAGAAGAAGAAGAAGAAGAAGAAGAAGAAGAAGAAGAAGAAGAAGAAGAAGAAGAGGAGGAGGAGGAGGAGATTACCATCACTTGAACAGGGGAACACGCACAGGAAAACAGAGGCATATTGTCGACATCGACGGAGCAAACCAGAGCGAGATAGGGCGACGATGCTGGAGTTATGAACGGAGTCGGGGAGGATCGAGCGACGGTGATGGATGATGGAGGAGCAGAGGCGTGATGATCGATGGTGATGAATGATAAAGAAAATGAAGAAGAAAGGAGATGAGGAGGGTGACAGTAGAATAGGAAAGTGGGGTTGAGTTTGTAAAAAACAGTTAAATAAAGAAGGCGAGGGGAGGTACATTGAATCAAACAATAATATAATTCAACACAAAGTAAAAGCGTGGTTAGGTACTACAGATTTAATAGAATAGGTATAGTACAAGATGGTTCCGAGATATTAAGTTGACTGACCCATGGAAACGAATTAAAAACGAATTTATAAAAATAATTGGGCCAACTAATAAAATTAGTAAAATAAACGTTTCTCGGGATAAAAATAATTATTCTAGACGAAAATGAAGTTTATAGACATAAATAACTAGACGATGAAATAGTATTTCCCGATAAATAATATATCTTCGATAAAGTGAATTAAATTGATTTCTCGAGGAAAAGTAATAGATGTTTTGACAAAAATTAAAATAAATTAGCTCCGAGCCGAAAATAGAAATTCGAGCTTAAATATAAATAAATAAAAAGAATTTAGAATTTAAATCGCCAAAATAGATCTTCGATAAGAATTAAATTAAATGGGTAAAATAGATCGAAACAGAAATAAAAATATGTTTTAAATATAAGAAAAGTTTCCGAGACAAATGCTTAAAGTTCATAAGTTCCAGTGTTCACATAAAGTGCTTAAAGTTACACGAGATGAGTGATAAAGTTGCACTTTATCACTTGAGTGATAACAGTGCTGAATGTTATAGTTGTATATCAATTTTGAACAAATGCAACTTTATCGTATGTCATCTGTAACTTTAATATAGACTTAATTACATATGGTGAACTTACTTGATCTCTTCTCTCTCTATATATATATAGAGAGACCTATGAGTCTTCTCATCTTTTGAGTCCCTAAATCATTCTACCATCCATTGGATGATGGAAGGATGGATGAATAAGATGCCTCTATCTTTTGCTTCATTTAAAAAAAGAAGAAGATATTGCTTCCTATTTTGATGGAAGCTAACAGCCAACAATTTAGGAAACCATATCATTCAATATCACGTCCATTCATCTCATTCATACCCACTCATACTCTAATAAATAAAAAACGATCTCTTCATTCATCTTCTTCGCGCGTCTGCAACATCTTCTTCATCAATTCAATGGCTGATCTGCTAATTGTCGAGCATAACAACGGTGAGCTTTTCTTAATGGTTTATATAGTAACGTCATGTAAGTCATTCTAACCACTGCATCGTACAGTAAACGCCAATTTCGTTCGTCATTGACATTCATCTTCATCACGTTCATGGCGGATGTGCAAACTATCGACTACGTCAACGATGAGTTGTTATTTATTGTTTATAGAGTAACGATGATTAAATAATGAAGCATCGTAAGTGTTTCTATTAATCAACTATTTCTTTATATTAACGATGATGATTAAGTTCGTGTGATTTTGATTATTTTAAGAGTTATTTTGATGTTTATCCGGATTCAGCGAAGATGGTATAATAGAAGACGCAAAAGTGGAGTAATGGTGCAGGGATTTGAAAAAATCAATGAGGCAGTGGATTTCTATAAAATCTACGCGTTGGGTAGATAATCTCTTGTAAAATTACTTGAAGTAACATAATATTGATTAGAGTAACACGTTTGTAACGTTGGTGTAACATTATTCACATGTTGAAGTTAGATGTCGACGAAAAAGAAAAGAAGAAGAGAAAAGGAAGAAGAAGAAGAAGAAGAAGACTAAGAGGAGGAAGATTACGACGACCTCTAGTTCTATTGCTATTGTTTTCATTTTTAGTATATGTCGATTGTCTGTTTTTTGAAATTAAGTAGTAGTCATTCCTAGAGTAACACACTTCATTGTTTAGAGTAACACGCTAGATTAGTTAGAGTACCTTGTTTGATACATTGAAATTATATTGATATTTGATGGTTTAATTCACCAAACTAGTTTTCGTGCCCGTGAAATTCATGGGTCTAACGATTTATATATTATACGATTTTTCTTTAGGGTTATTTCATGGGAATAATAACAACTATGCGTGTGCTTCTTAAATTAATACAAACTATACGTAATCTCATTTTAATATGAACTACGCATTCATTAATCCCGCTTTGCTATGTATGAAATTATGACTTGCTATTACCGGTCATAGTGACTTGTTGTAACTTTCTAAGGTTTTATTAGGTCCGTTGCAGTTATCACGAAAGTCAAAATTACAATAAAAATATTTTTTCATAGCTTCTATAAGGCTAATTGAAAAACAAATGGAAGATGAATTTTCAGTTTTTTTATCAGTGGCCGAAAATGAACACGAAATGTAAATTAGAAGAAGAAAAGTTAGAGGAAGAGTTGAAAAAGAAAGGTTCAACAGGTAGCCGGTCACCCATAACAAAGCGAGATTAATGAATGCGTAGTTCGTATTAAAATGAGATTACGTATAGTTTGTATTAATTTAAGAAGCACACGCACAGTTGATATTATTCCCATGAAATAACCATTTTCTTTATTATTGCCATAGTTTTATTTGTCGCCAAAATTTTCAACTTACAAACCATTTACAAAATAGTAAACATAGCTTTTTTTAAACAAAAAATAAAAATAGTTAATGATATGTGAAAATAGTATTTAAATGATGATAGACCTTACTGCCTCCGGTTTTAAATTATTGCCTCATTTGGATAATATATGTGAGGAGTATTATAATGAAACGGGACAACCATTTAAAGCAGACGAAGTATTATTCTAGTATAACGCATACATGCCCGTTTGTATTAGCTATTTAGGTAACTAACAATAGTACTCCTATATAAATTATTTTTCAAATTTTGTTGGTAGACTTCTTAAGTAACAATAGCATGTAACAGTAGTCCTGAAACCTTTCCAGTTCTAGTAGTCCCCTCCGTGATTTTTTCCCCCTCTTCAGTTTCATCCCTGCGATGCATGATACACATACTCGGTTACTTGGCATAATCAGACATATAACACGATTATTTGTAATATTAGACATACTTACTCTTCTGCCCGTTGTTATATGTGACGTATTGGGGAGCATGTCTTGTTTGTTTATCATAGGTTGTTTCCTCTTCTTCAATGATAATATCATTATGTTTTACTTTAAAACTTGCAGTTTCATATCTATCGAGTTATGTTTGAGTTTATGATAGCTACTAACATAACGAACATAATAAGAGAACAAATTTACTCGCAAGCTAGGGTGGGGTGGGGGTGGTCTGGTGGTGGTGGTGGTGACAACGTGACATAGTTGTTAAATAATTAGTAACATGATAATCATTCCTTACTACTCAAAGTAAATTCTGATAAGCAAAAAATTAAGTAAACATCGAGGTTTAGAATTTACCTGTGAGGTTGGGACACTAATTGAAAAGTTGTGATTTTGTTCTACGGAATCTATCTTATTTAGTTTGAGTAATCAAGGTAATCCTAAACATAATAGATAGATGATTAGATTGTTCTGTAGATCGAGTAATTCCCCAAAACACATCTTCTTTGATGAATCATCTCGGCCTTATGTCCTACAAATGACAAACATATTTTATTCAATGAAGTAGTCTAAACTCGAATCATGTAGGGTGCATTATACTAACATACAGAATACATTAAGAGAAGGTGGCGTATACCTGTGTGCAACCAAAAACTTAAGAGGAAATACTAATAATAATCCAATTGAACCAATTTTAAGAGGAAAAATACTCATATAATCTTACATTTTAAAAAGAATGGTGGCGGTTTTGAGTCAAGCTTGACTGTTTGGAACAACGATTGTCGGAGCCGTGATTCGAGGAAAAAAAATGTCGTGGGTTGTTTGTTGTAGAAGTCAGTTTGTGATTTAAGGCACTATAAATTGCTTCATTTTGTCCTTTCATCTTCTCCTTTAGCCGGTCAAACAAAGTCAATTTGCAAATAGAGGAAAGGAAGGGAATGTTGCCACATGTCACTCATTAAAGTGTTGCCACATGTCACTCATTAGAAGCTCATAAAAAACTTGTTGGAATGCTTTTTTATGTTTATATATAGATAGACTAGTATAGACCCCGTGCAATGCACGGTATTTATATTATATTTATCTTATAGAATATTTCATTTAAGATTTAAAATAAAAAATTATTATTTTATTTTTACTATTTATCGATTGTATAATTTAGAAATAAGAAAATATTTTTTAAATCGCAAAACTAATCGAAATATTTGAGTAATGTCTTGAAATGCACGGAGTATTAAATAACGTAATTAATGAAAATATTGTTTGTACTCCCTTCGTTTCATTAAAAGCTTTCACTTTTTCTTTTTCGTAAATTTCTTCACTTTCTTTTTTGGTATAATTCTTCACTCTTACCTAGGTGACCCACCTACTTTACACTCTCTCTACTTTTGAATATTTTATTATTATCCTTAAAAAATGTGCCATTTTTTAGGTGAAGCTTTCATTGAAACAGAGGGAGTATTTTTTATATACTCGGTTTATATCATCTCACATCTCGAGATACCCACTTCTCTCTTTAACATACCATAAAATACATAAATATTTATCAAAAATTGTATAATAACGTACTTTTTTGGATGGTTAGCACGCCGTGATACGTTCTTTTTGTGTAAAAAAAACTATTCAGTTTTTCATTAGAAAATTAAAAAATAAATTAAAAATGGACCGTCTCAGGTGTAAGACTTATATTATGTAATTTGTAAAACTTTTTTTATATGGATTTTAATAGTATATTCCGTATTTTGTAGTCTCCCCTACCAAAATAATCATTCTATATGATAATTATAATCCTCACATTTGAATAAATGAGAAGTTCTTAGTGGTATCGAGTGAGTATATACTCCTTTCGTCCCGATGAATTGTTTTCCTTTGCTTTTGGCACAAAGAGGAAAGGGTCCAATGATGTAGTGACATGTGAAGCCGAATTCATGAGGAGGTCAAATTACATATATATATATATATATATATAACATTCCTAAAATAGAAAGACAAAGAATACATTGAGACACTCCAATATGAAATAGACAAAGAATTAATTGGGACGAGGAGAATATATCTTTGTAAAAGTTAAAGTAAATAGCTCATTTGAAAAATAAATTTTTTAGATAAGTGATTTGTTTCTCAAGGTTAATGACATAATATCTTAAAATTTATCTAATTATTTTCATAAAAAGAAGTTTTTTTTGTCAATTTCTTTAACATTAATGAAAATGAATAGTTTGCGAATTTATTAGTGAGATGTTCTTTTACTTCTCAATTTAAATTAGTGTATTTTTGAGGAAAATGTTAGTAACTGTTATTGTCTTAGAGTAGTATATAGAGATTTTTCGGTGAGTTTTTACTATGTATCAGGATTTGTAAGAGCAATCAGAATATATATCCACTTTTATATAGTTACTAAATTTCATATCGATGTTAAGAATATGATTTTCGAATATGATCAGAAAGATATATACAATAATAATCATAACTATTTTATATTCTATGTAAAATATTGTACGGGATAGTGCAATCTCCTATTAACAAAAATAATGCAACTATTTTGTTACAACGAAATACAATATGTTTATACTTTTAAAAAAAAAAATTGATCATACATTCCATATTAAATATTGTATGTGATATCTTCCATTTAAAACATGTGATTTTCGTAATCAATGTAATCAATCAAATTTCCTTAATTACATACTTTCTGTGGTGTATAGCTTTATGTGTGATGTAGTGATATTTAAATCAGTAAGATGTTAGAGTGTAGTTGGAGAGGAGAAGGGTGACACACATGAGGTCAAGGGTTCGATTCGCACCTGGCTCATTTGGTCCATTTTTTTTATTTTTGTTGTGGATAGCTTTAGGCGGGAAAATATATGAGTTGTGTTATTTGGTTAGTGGAAAGGGGGATTGTCTGGTCATTAAGGTGGAGTTATTTCAAATTGACTCTTATAAATAATATTGTACTTGGAGTAATAATATTGTAGTAGTAATTCCTGAATCAACACACTTCATTATATTATCTAGAATAACACACTTGATTAGTTAGAGTAACTTGGTGGATTGTAATTATATTGATATTTAAGACTTTTTGATGTCCTATAGTTCACCAAATACTGTATTCGGAGTGACAATACTCAGTAATTGCTAAGTAACACAAATTGGAGTAACACACTTGATGCGTTAGAATTACGTGTCTACTAGATTAGAGTTACATCAATGACGATGGTTCGAATCGGAACACAAAATAAGTTAACATTAGCATGCGTCCAAAGGACAATATTTTGTTGCTTACTGCATAACATAGTGGATACATTTCACCCACTTGAAATGTATGTTAAAACATGTTTATACTTTGTTAAAACATTGAAATGCAACTATTTTGTTAAAACGAAATACAATATGTTTATACTTTTAAAAAAAAAACTGATCATACATTCCATATTAAATATTGTATGTGATATCTTCCATTTAAAACATGTGATTTTCGTAATCAATGTAATCAATCAAATTTCCTTAATTACATACTTTCTGTGGTGTATAGCTTTATGTGTGATGTAGTGATATTTAAATCAGTAAGATGTTAGAGTGTAGTTGGAGAGGAGAAGGGTGACACACATGAGGTCAAGGGTTCGATTTGCACCTGGCTCATTTGGTCCATTTTTTTATTTTTGTTGTGGATAGCTTTAGGCGGGAAAATATATGAGTTGTGTTATTTGGTTAGTGGAAAGGGGGATTGTCTGGTCATTAAGGTGGAGTTATTTCAAATTGACTCTTATAAATAATATTGTACTTGGAGTAATAATATTGTAGTAGTAATTCCTGAATCAACACACTTCATTATATTATCTAGAATAACACACTTGATTAGTTAGAGTAACTTGGTGGATTGGAATTATATTGATATTTAAGACTTTTTGATGTCCTATAGTTCACCAAATACTGTATTCGGAGTGACAATACTCAGTAATTGCTAAGTAACACAAATTGGAGTAACACACTTGATGCGTTAGAATTACGTGTCTACTAGATTAGAGTTACATCAATGACGATGGTTCGAATCGGAACACAAAATAAGTTAACATTAGCATGCGTCCAAAGGACAATATTTTGTTGCTTACTGCATAACATAGTGGATACATTTCACCCACTTGAAATGTATGTTAAAACATATTTATACTTTGTTAAAACATTGAAATGCAACTATTTTGTTAAAACGAAATACAATATGTTTATACTTTTAAAAAAAAAACTAATCATACATTCCATATTAAATATTGTATGTGATATCTTCCATTTAAAACATGTGATTTTCGTAATCAATGTAATCAATCAAATTTCCTTAATTACATACTTTCTGTGGTGTATAGCTTTATGTGTGATGTAGTGATATTTAAATCAGTAAGATGTTAGAGTGTAGTTGGAGAGGAGAAGGGTGACACACATGAGGTCAAGGGTTCGATTTGCACCTGGCTCATTTGGTCCATTTTTTTATTTTTGTTGTGGATAGCTTTAGGCGGGAAAATATATGAGTTGTGTTATTTGGTTAGTGGAAAGGGGGATTGTCTGGTCATTAAGGTGGAGTTATTTCAAATTGACTCTTATAAATAATATTGTACTTGGAGTAATAATATTGTAGTAGTAATTCCTGAATCAACACACTTCATTATATTATCTAGAATAACACACTTGATTAGTTAGAGTAACTTGGTGGATTGGAATTATATTGATATTTAAGACTTTTTGATGTCCTATAGTTCACCAAATACTGTATTCGGAGTGACAATACTCAGTAATTGCTAAGTAACACAAATTGGAGTAACACACTTGATGCGTTAGAATTACGTGTCTACTAGATTAGAGTTACATCAATGACGATGGTTCGAATCGGAACACAAAATAAGTTAACATTAGCATGCGTCCAAAGGACAATATTTTGTTGCTTACTGCATAACATAGTGGATACATTTCACCCACTTGAAATGTATGTTAAAACATGTTTATACTTTGTTAAAACATTGAAATGCAACTATTTTGTTAAAACGAAATACAATATGTTTATACTTTTAAAAAAAAAAAACTGATCATACATTCCATATTAAATATTGTATGTGATATCTTCCATTTAAAACATGTGATTTTCGTAATCAATGTAATCAATCAAATTTCCTTATTTACATACTTTCTGTGGTGTATAGCTTTATGTGTGATGTAGTGATATTTAAATTAGTAAGATGTTAGAGTGTAGTTGGAGAGGAGAATGGTGACACACATGAGGTCAAGGGTTCGATTTGCACCTGGCTCATTTGGTCCATTTTTTTATTTTTGTTGTGGATAGCTTTAGGCGGGAAAATATATGAGTTGTGTTATTTGGTTAGTGGAAAGGGGGATTGTCTGGTCATTAAGGTGGAGTTATTTCAAATTGACTCTTATAAATAATATTGTACTTGGAGTAATAATATTGTAGTAGTAATTCCTGAATCAACACACTTCATTATATTATCTAGAATAACACACTTGATTAGTTAGAGTAACTTGGTGGATTGGAATTATATTGATATTTAAGACTTTTTGATGTCCTATAGTTCACCAAATACTGTATTCGGAGTGACAATACTCAGTAATGGCTAAGTAACACAAATTGGAGTAACACACTTGATGCGTTAGAATTACGTGTCTACTTGATTAGAGTTACATCAATGACGATGGTTCGAATCGGAACACAAAATAAGTTAACATTAGCATGCGTCCAAAGGACAATATTTTGTTGCTTACTGCATAACATAGTGGATACATTTCACCCACCGTCAATCCGATGTGATACATAACATGGCAACATAATATTTTTACAACATTACTTTTTACTCAAAAAATTTCTATTCTATGTTTACTCTTGACATCGTCCCATATTTTGGCTGAAATTTATGCTTTTTGTTGTGGCTGCCGCAGAATCCCCTGTGTAGACACCCACATTTGACCGCCAGGTGTCTATAGTAGCTTCCGACAAACACCCGATGATGATCGGACGCAAAAGTACTTTAACGTACTCAGAAATGGACTCGAAATCACGGATATTTAGCTTGGGCTTTTTACGGAGTACAAAATTCGCAAAACCAACCTCAAATTCAGGCCCAGTAGGTGGTTTCGAGTCAAATAAGACTAATTTGGGTCGAATCCGACACCAGGGGCAAAGCCGTCTTTTAGCGACCGAGTCAAACCCGGTCAAAGATATTTTCTCGAGACTTGTGGGTCAGCCGTGTCACCCCACGTGACCGACTCAAGCTCGAATACTACAAAAAAATCAGCTACACAAATATTAAACAATTTCGTTAAAGGTAGAATTCGATCTCAAGTAGGAATTCTATCCGAACACCGAATCAAACACTCGACCGAGCGTAGGACAATCGGACCGAGCAGTCCTCTTTCAGCCGAGATTCCCTTTCTTCTTCACCAAGTAACGAAATTCTCTTTTCTTTCAAATTCCTACGTTTTCTATCCAAACCGGTATTTCTTGTTGTCCAAGAAAGATACCTCTCTCAACCTTCTTTTCCTATAAATAGGACGCTTTGCATACACAATACAGATCATCCAATTCACACAGAAATTTACCAACACAACAATTACATCGACTAACAATCTATACACCAATTATTCATGCACCTCGAGACTCTCACACTTAGCATCGAAAAACCGATAGTGTAACCCGAGACTACAAAAACCGACCCTAGACCCGTCACCCGTCACGTCCAAACCAAAACCAGCACCAACTCACCGACATTAACCCGACGCTCCCGTGCCTTAGCCACATTCCGACGAGCCCCGATCCGAGTTAACAAAAGCATGTAGGTTGAGGGTGTAATCCAACCCGACTTCTCCCTTCTTCTCTCTCTCGTTTTTTTACGGGTCGTCTCTCGTTTTTTTACGGGTCGTTCATCATTTTTTTATTTCTAATATCGATATTACTAAAACTATTCTCATATAACGAATATTCTTAAAAATACGATACCGATTCTCTAGTCGAATATCGTATTAAAAGAATTACATTAATCTCGTTGATGCTAAAAATCGTTACATACTTCTTTTTACAAAATACGACGATTTTAACGCGGAGAGAACTAACATTCTTTTTCTTTTCGTTCAAATTTTTCATTCAAAACAATTTTATAAAACTTTTTCTAAAAGTCATTCCGAATATTCGATATCGATTTCATAGTCGAATATCGAATACGACGAATACCGAAAGCATAAATCGAGTATAAATTAATTCATATTTGTACGCGATCTGTCGAAATTAGCGATTTTCGAAAAACCCGAACCGGGACAGACCCTCACGCGCGTCGCGCCCCTCCCAGGCGACTCGCGCGGGAGTCTGAAATCCGCGGCCCCCTTTTCTTCGCTTTTTCAATTTTTCTTAAACATCGTTTTTTCTACAAAACGATTTCTCTTTTCTTTTCGTCTTTTCTAAAATTATTCCGAATATTTGATATTGATCTCATAATCGAATATCGAATGTAACGAATGTCGAGAATATTAAGTCGAGTGCAAATTGTGCAATATTTGTACGCGATTCAATAAAATCATCGCTTTTTCAAAAAATCAATTTCGAAAACAAGCCGGGACGCGAGTCACCCACTCGGGCGAGTCGCCCAGCCGGCTGGAATGCGACCCGTTCTTCGCTTTTATTATTTCTCAAACATCGTTTTTTGGACAAAACAACGTCTTTTAGCGATATTTCAGATCTCGATATATTTTTACATCATTCATTGCATCCATATATTTTATTCGATTTACAAACCGTTACTAACTTGTTTTTTCGTGTTTGTAGCCATTTTTTTTCCTTTTCGTTTGTTTTATTAGACTAAAACGAACCTCGCATGCTAAAAATACAACTTTGACGTTAATTTTAGTTGCATTAAATCGACTTAGCAACCCATTCCATTACTGGCATGCTTAGGGAAAACAATGTTTGCATATCATTTCATCGTTCAACTAACACGCGTATTTTAAAATTAGACGATATCCTAGTAGAGACCGCTAATGTGCGGGCGGGGTTGGGTGTCCTTAGTGGGCTTCCCAACACGTACCCTCACCCCTTACTCAGAACCTCGGTTTCCGGATGTCCGAAACCATTGGCAACGAGAGTCATTCAATACACGATATCCGATAATGTCGGTATCAGTATCAAAATGCAAAGGGACGAACCCAATAAACTCTGACATCGGAAATGGGCCGTATTTTGTACACGGCCCACTACGACATAGAGTGGGTTCGAACGGGCCCGAACTCCCACAAAGTTCGGTGGCGACTGCAACTTTGATTTAAATTTCAATTCGATCCATGCTCATATGGAGATTCATTTGCCTCCCCAAACCCGCGCGTGGCCGCGTCGGGGTGGACCTATGTCACGTCCACAATTTGGCGACTCCGCTGGGGATTAACTGATGTGTGACTTACCATCGACATCCTCAGAGTGAGACTCGAATAGAAATCGTTTGGCTAGTACAATACGCGTTTTAGTTTTACGGTTCATGCAAAACCCCATATTTTCTCGGGCCGGTACTGGTGACCGACGTCCCACTATACCATTGATGTAGTCCAAATTGGATATGTTAAAAAGTGTTCATAGCAGATTCGTATGGGTTTTACGGCATGTTCTAAGCTCAACTCGACTTAGGAAGTTCGCCCCGATTCTCGAATAGGCTATGTACACTGGTATAGACCCTTATAGACTGACCGAGACTTAGCTTAAGAACATACATGGTGTCATTATACTGTTTCCATGACTACGTGCTACTTGATTCACATCTTTTTCAAAAACACGTCATTTTCAAAATTTGCATCATTTTCAAAATATCCAATTTCAAAACCCCGGACATATACCGAATTTAGGACTTATGATTTTACTTAAAATAGCCCTTTTTCTAGCCGGTATTATGCCCAATTTAAAACTCGAAAATATATTTTCGAACTTTTAAAACCTTCGCCCGGTCCGCCTTTCCTTTTTTTTCTTTCTCGAAAAAAAAGGGCCGGTCTTCTTCCCCGATTTTCGGGCTTTCAAAAATCATATTTCAAAACTTCCTCTTTTTAGGACTTCCCGTATTTAGCAGTGTCGGGTCGTGTCATAAGTTATCGAAGTCTTTAGCGTCAAAACTCCGTCGATCTTACATCACGAGTTTCCTCCCTATCCCCGTTCGCCTTGTTTTACTAAGGCAAGGCCCACCTGCGTAAGACATACTCCTACAAAGGTTGGCCCATTTACACAATCGAGTCCAAAGTCTGGGAATGTCTCACGTGAACCTTCCTTCGAACAGGGCCCAACCCACATAGCTGGATCCTAAGGGAGGCCCACCTTTTCACAAGTCACCCGTCTAGGTGTCTTTTCCGAGTCATTACCGTCTTAGTCTTCTTCTTTTTCCGTTGCTCGGAATGTATTTTTTTTAGGATTCGGGTTAAGTTGCTGATTACGCGGTGTTCTTACAGACATGCCACCCTTCACTTGAACCATGACGAAAGAAGCCATTGATGAGTTGACAGCTTCGTTGACCCAAATCCAAGACCAATTAAGACAAATGAGGGAAGACCAGATTGCCATCGTCACTCGGGTAAGTGTCGTGGAACAAGGAACCCCTAACGCTTTGATTGAGGATGACGGACCCTTGGCCGCACTAGCTGGCGCAGTCCGAAAGCTGCAAGAACAGGTCCACTCGACCACGAGAAACACCATCCTCACGGAAAATGCCCGTACCTATTCGCCCTTGACCGATGAACTGCCCGCTAACCTCAACTTAACGGGCTTACCAATGTTTGACGGGACTGAAGACCCGGTACTCCATATCCGGGCCTTCAAGGATTTTATGGCTGTTAAGGGGGTCAAATCGACCATGTTCAAGCATCTCTTTGCTTCCTCTCTGGAAAAACACCCGAAAGCTTGGTATTACAGGCTTGATCCTAAAAAATACAAAACCTGGGACGATGTCGCAATGGAATTCGCGCGAAACTACGCGGATAACGCCGAGATCCAGACTACCATGCGTACTCTGGAGGTTATGGCCCAAGAGCCTAAGGAGGGTTTCACCAAATACCTTCAAAGGTGGAGGGCTGAAAGTGTAAAGCTGGTGGACAAGCCCCGCGAAAAGGTGCTAGTGGAGGCCTTTGTCAAAAACCTCCTCCCCGCTTACCGGATCCATCTCCGGTACGCTATCATACCCGATTTTGCCACTTTGACCGAGATGGGTACAAGAATCGAAGACAATCTAAGGTTAGAGAGACTCACTAAGGCCTCTGCCAAGGGGTATCAAGGAGCCAGTTCATCCTCCAGCAAGCCCGCAACTACAACTGCGGCCCGAAGCATCTTTGACGAGGTTAACTCATTAAACACCTCGACCAAAAAGAATACTCCAAATCGGGTATTCACTGACATAGGAACAACCTATGCTAATGCCTTACAAAGGCTGTCTTCAAAAGGCCTGATCCAACCAATAGGCCCAATCCCAGAAGTTCCCGTTGAAAAGCGATCCAAGAGCTACAATATTCAAGCCTATTGCCACTATCACCAAGGCAACAGGCACGACACTGAGAAATGCTGGAAGTTGAAGCATCTCATTCAGGATCTGATCGAAAGTGGGAAGATACCACTACCCAGTGATAAGCCGAGTAACAAAAATAATCCCCTTGCTACTCACGCCATTTTTACTGGAGAAGTAGTAGATTGTTCTTGTCTCATTTCCCCTTTCACTCCTCAAATCAACGGGATACGGAATGATGATGAAGATGACGTTTAGTTGGCTAAGGGGGAAGCTGTCCCCGTCACCGTCGAAGAAATCCGGAAAGCTAAAGCCAGAGCCCTGGCCGGCACACACACCATCACGGCCGGTCTCCCCACTCCAGGAACCGTCACTGAACCTTCCAGGACGGAACTTACTCCCGAAGAACCAAACGCTGACATGGCCCTAGTCAGGCAACTAAAGAGGGTCCGCAGTCCGAGTCAGAGTCAGAGTCAGAGTCTGAGTCCAAGTCTAGAGGGTCCGGTACTAGGATCGAGTCTTTAACCCCTCTCCCTTCTCTAGTCACACCATCGGGAGCCCCGGAGTCTGTCCCGAGGGCTCTCCCTATCCCGCCTCTGACCAATGATCAGATGGAAGCTCTCTTCGAGCTCTTTTCAAAATTCACTATCAATAATAACGATAATCGTCCTGCTTACGACTTGTCTTATTTTCAAAACATTTTCAAAAATCTTACTTGCAATGACATTGAGAAACCCGACGAACAGGTACCCTTGCCTCCGCATCTAATCGAGCAAGTCGAACAAAGGGAGTCCCGAAATCCGGTAATCGAGGAAACCGATTCCATCAACGTAGGAACCCCTTTAGAACCTCAGATGCTTAAGTTGGGCTTATCTCTAGATCCTGAGGAGAAACAACAATTCACAGATCTCCTCCAAGAATTCAAAGATGTCTTCGCATGGTCCTACAAGGACATGCCGGGAATAGACCGGGAGATGGCTGAACACCAAATACCCATCAAAGACGAGTATAAGCCGGTAAACAGAAACTCCGAAGAATGAGGCCCGAATGGTCTCTCAAAGTCAAGGAAGAAGTTGACAAGCAATTCAAAGCAGGCTTTATCCAAGTGTCTGAATATCCAGACTGGGTTGCAAACATCGTGCCGGTACCCAAAAAAGACGGCAAAGTTCGGGTATGTGTAGACTTCCGAGCCCTTAATAAGGCCAGCCCAAAAGACGATTTCCCGTTACCACATATCGATATACTGGTGGATAACACGGCCGACCATGCCCTTCTATCATTCATGGACGGGTATGCCGGATACAATCAGATCAAAATGGCGGAGGAAGACATGAGTAAGACCACCTTCATCACACCTTGGGGTACTTACTGCTATACCGTGATGCTGTTTGGGCTTATCAATGCCGATGCCACTTATCAACGGACCGCCACCACATTATTGCATGACATGATGCATAAGAAAGTGGAGGTCTACGTGGACGACGTGATCGTCAAATCCAAGGACCAAAACGGGCACATTGCGGCCCTAAGAAAGTTCTTCACCCGACTACGTAAGTATAATATGAGGCTAAACCCTCAAAAATGCAGCTTCGGGGTCACATCGAGCAAGCTACTGGGCCACATTGTCAGCCAGCGTGGCATCGAAGTTGACCCAGCAAAGATCAAGGCCATTACCGAGATGCAACCACCCAAAACCGAAAAGGAGATAAGGGGGTTTCTCGGGAAAGTCCATTATATCAGCCGGTTCATTTCAAAGTTAACCATGGTATGTGAACCCATTTTCAAGAAACTGAAGATAGGAGAACAGACACTATGGGACGACAAATATCAGATGGCCTTCGATAAAATCAAGGAGATCCTATCTTCTCCACCGGTGCTAATGCCACCTCAGCATGGTTTGCCTCTGTCGTTATACCTAACAACGACCGAGACGGCCATGGGCGCTATGCTAGCCCAAACGATCGATTCAGAAGAACGGACTATTTACTATATCAGCAAAAAGTTTCAAGAGTATGAATGCAAGTATACAATGCTCGAGAAAACGTGCTTAGCTTTAGTATGGGCCACTAAAAAGCTCCGACACTACATGCTTAGTCACGAGGTACATGTGCTATCCAAAATGGATCCAATCAAGTACCTATTCGAGAAGCTCATCCTCAACGGCCGTATATCCAGATGGACTTTAATGCTAGCTAAGTTCGATCTTAAGTTCGTGCCGTTAAAAGCCATCAAAGGCCGGGTAGTCGCGGAATTCCTTCCCGATAGTCCGGTATCCGAGGAAGGACACACTGATACTTGGGCCTTCCCAGACGAAGATATATTCCATACTGACACCGAAACATGGGATTTATGTTTTGATGGGGCGTCCAACTTTCGAGAATTTGGTGTAGGGATTTTACTAATCTCGCCACAAGGGGAACACACCCCGTTATCCATGAAGCTAGATTTTGACGTGACTAACAACGCAGCCGAGTATGAAGCGTGCATTCACGGACTGCAAGCCGCCGCTGATTTACGAGTAACAAACCTCCGGGTCCACGGTGACTCATCTTTAGTCATTAATCAAGGCCTACAAAAATGGAAGACTCGGAACGCAAATCTCGTGGCTTACCAAGCGCGAGTAAGGGTTCTCGAAAAACAATTCCAGAAAATAGAATACATCTATCTGCCTCGGGAAGAAAACCAGTTTGCAGATGCTCTTTCAAAATTAGCATCTTTACTGAATATCCCAGCGCATCTAACCAGCATGCCCATCTGCATCGAAAGACGATCCGAGCCGGCATATATTCACGCTATTCAAGATATCGAGATAACTGATCCAGAACCTTGGTACCAGGCTATTCTGACCTACTTAACATCGGGAGAATATCCTCCGGGAGCTGAAAACCGGGCCAAGAAAGCCCTGCGAAGATGGCAACCCAGTTCATCCATACGGACGATGGACAGTTATATAAGAAGACAGCGCAGGGGGCTTTACTCCTATGCATTGACAAAACGCGAGCCGAAAGAGTCATGGCTGAGGTACATGATGGTGAAAATGGCCCGCATATGAATACCCATATGCTAGCCCGGAAAATCACAAGACTCGACTATTATTGGAATAGCATGGAAACTGACTGTCAGCTATATGTCAAACACTGCCATAACTGTCAGATTTTTGCCAATGTACAACATATGCCTTCATCCCTATTATATACTATGACATCACCATGGCCATTCTCAACATGGGGAATTGATATAATTGGAAAAGTAAACCCTTCCGGGACGGGAGGTCACTGCTTCATTTTAGTGGCTATCGACTATTTCACCAAATGGGTCGAAGCCGAGTCATACCGAATCTTGAATGCCAAACATGTGGCTAAGTTCATCCAAAACAAAATTATACGTCGATACGGGATTCCGCACGAGTTCATCAGTGAACATGGGACCCACTTTCAAGCTGAAACTGCCACTTTGTTGGAAAAATACAAGATTCAAAGGCATACATCTTCGCCTTACCGTCCCCAAACAAATGGAGCGGTAGAGGCAGCCAATAAAACAATTGTCACCATACTTAAAAAGATGGCTGAGAATTATCGGGATTGGCCCGACAAGATACCTTTCGCCCTGTGGGGATATCGAACATCAATTCGAACTGCAACCGGAGCAACTCCATACTATCTGACATATGGAATGGAAGCGGTCCAGCCAGTCGAGCTAGAAGTACCATCCCTCAGAATTCTACTCGAGAGTCAGGTACCTGAAGCAGATTGGGTCCAAGCCCGATATACTCGCTAATCCTCTTGGACGAACGGAGATCTCGAGCCCTGAATAATATTCAGATATATCAAAAAAGGATCCAACGGGCTTTTAACAAAAGAGTTAGGCCCAGAAATATCAAAGAGGGCGATCTAGTCCTAAAATCCATGCGAGCTTTGCTACCAGTTGACCCAAGAGGAAAATTCAAACCCAATTGGGCTGGGCCATATCTAGTGAAGAAAATCCTTTCGGGAGGAGCAGTAATGCTAACAGACTTGGACGGGAACGAGTTCGTCAACCCAACCAACTTGGACCAGTTGAAGCGTTACTACCCTTAAACCCTTATCTCAATGTCATTTGCAAAAAGTTTATAAAAATTTGTCTTTTTCAAAATTTTAAGCAAGTCATAAGTTAGGATTACTCATCCTACCGTCGCACATCTCGAATTAATAATCTTGATGTATTTCGAAAATTGCAAAAATGTCTGAACTACGGAAGGTTTAATTCCATTAATTATGGATACGTAGGCAACTTCTCAAAAGGGTACAACAACTGCAATAAAGAAAAGACGAGAGCGGTATTCACTAATATGTCTTTTATTATATAAAAAAAACCGATAAACTCGGGAATTTCAAAAAATACATCACAAAAAAAAAACAAACAAACAAAAAAAATCACACCACAAAAATAGTAGTAATACTTAAATAATAAATTTAGGAGACTACTCGTACGTTTTTCCTTTCCCCTTATCTTTCGGGTCACGCGGAGCCCGAGGCCGACGAGGCGGGGGCGAACGTTCCCTAATCACAAGGGGAATTTCCTTTGCTCGAACCCGTTTCTTCGACAACGGGTCTTCTGCCATTTTCACTGGCCCAAGCCGAGCCTGTACTGGCTCAAGAAGTCTGTCTCGAGGACCAAGTCGGTCCTCGACCGCCAATCTTGGGCCAAGTCTCCTTTCTAAGTCCGTCTGGGGGCTCACTTTCCCCCGTACACCCTTAGTACTGGACCCTTCAGTCTGAGTCCTAGATTTCCCTTTCTGACTCGCCGAAGTAGCATCTTCGTCAAAGAAGCTTCTATTATCTTTAGCATGTTCCCGACGCAACAGGTCGAAAGCCTCGTCAGTTTTCAAAGCAGCTCGGGCTTTAGCAGAATCAGCCTTTATCCATCTGACGTAAGAATCGGATACCCAGATCGAATAGGGAGTCTTGGGAACGGACCAAGTGGCTCGGGTATACCACCTTTGCATCCAAGTGTCACACATTACGTCCGTCAACTGAGTAGATTCACTCACGATTGCCTCGATTTCCGGGATTCTTTGGATCCGACCATATTGCCTAAGTATGCGATCGGGAAAGAGGTGAATTGTTTGTCTAGAAGATAGGATTAGCTGATATCGAGCCCTATCTCGAGACTCTAAGCCGGTCCGGACATAAATGGGCCACCATGGGACGGTCCAGTGGATCAAAGGGCCTTCATGGAAAGACAACACTTCGTCCCAGTATTTTTGGGTATTGAGACGAGAAAAGGCAACGGTCCGTCTCCTTGTCATCACTTGTTTAGGTTGATATCGGCTCACGTCTAGGGGAGGGTCCAAGATCGATAGCCTCTCGAACAGCCACAGCTGAAAAAACCGCGAAAAATTGTCAAAAACCGCGTAAAAAAAAAAAAATCGAAAAAATCGCAAAAACCGAGAAAATCGGAAAAATCGAAGAAAACCGCAGAAATCGAGAAAAGAACCGGGAAAACCGGAAAATTGCGAAAAATCAAAAAAATTGGCATACCTGTAAAAGACGGGTGCTCCCAGTCAACCGGGTGGACGGATCCAGTCAACCGGGTGGACGGATCCCTTTTACGATTATCCAAACCCTGGATAATCTCTCCTGTAATCAGCCAAGCCGGGCTGTGCTCCGTTTCCATCAGGTCAGCCACAGTGAAGAGTCTAACATGACCCATACAAGATAATAAATCCATATGGCCCTCAAAGGCGTAAACGTGAAGCATACAAAAAATAAAGGCCCTACGGCTATGGACCGACCTGACCCGGACATCATCTGGGTTCATAAATTTTTCAGCCAAATCAATCAAGGAAACGGTATCTCCTTCCAGCATACGGGATACCTCCATATGAGAAAGTCCTAAAAATTTCCGTAGCTTTCTTCTCGGGTCATGAACTGAAAACGGGATAGCAGGGCGAAGTATGGGATTCCACCCTCCTACGGCAGCAATTTCCTCAGGGATAGGACAGATTTCGCCTCAAGGAAAACAAAAAACGTGATAGGTATCGTCCCAGTAGGACAAGTAAGCATCCAAAAAGTGACGGTCTACTTGCATCTGGCGGATCGTGAATAACTGGGTGACACCATTTTGATTCAGAATGACTTTATCTGCGTCTCTGAAAAATCGGGACCACTCTTGCAGCATTCCAATTAATCGATCGATTCCCATAATTAGATTTCTAAAAAGAAGAATAAATTTCTCAGGGCTTGTTTTTCTTTAAGGAAGAGTGGGAATTGTGGGAATTATGGAAAATTATGAAGCGGGGAGAGGGTATTTATAGCATGAAACCGGATTCTCCTCCTCATCTAAGGATTCCTAATCCCAGAGGATTTAGCATACAGGCCCTATCCTAGGATCTAGCTAAGTCATACCGAGCGTTCCTATTCCTTTTCAGAGTCAAAAATTCTCTAATTTTTCAAATCCAAAACTCAAAACCTTTCTCAAAATTTTTATTCCCCAGCGCGAGTCATGTTTGTTTCGCCTACGTGTTGCATGCAAAATTTTATGTAACTTATACAGGTACAATTCAGGACCGCGCAATTCACATAACTCCCCAGCGGCATTTAACAGAGTGAGCCCATATATAGGCGCACCTAAGTCTTATACGACGAGTCCAATTCCCCACGGAGTTATCATCAGCTCAGGTACATTTCTAGTCTGTGGCCGGCGGGCCCTTCACGCAGAGGCTAATGGACTTTAAACGACCCGATCAGAAGTTTGCCAGGTCTTAATCTTTGATTGGCCTGGTAGCTACTCTGACTTTCGCCCTGTCCAAGCCTCAGTCAGAGTGGGGGCTCTGTAGACACCCACATTTGACCGCCAGGTGTCTATAGTAGCTTCCGACAAACACCCGATGATGATCGGACGCAAACGTGCTTTAACGTACTCGGAAATGGGCTCGAAATCATGGATATTTAGCTTGGGCTTTTTACGGAGTACAAATTTCACAAAACCAACCTCAAATTCAGGCCCAGTAGGTCGTTTCGAGTCAAATAAGACTAATTTGGGTCGAATCCGACACCATGGGCAAAACCGTCTTTTAGCGACCGAGTCAAACCCGGTCAAAGATATTTTCTCGAGACTTGTGGGTCAGCCGTGTCACCCCATGTGACCGACTCAAGCTCGAATACTACAAAAAAAAAATCAGCTACACAAATACTAAACAATTCCGTTAAAGGTAGAATTCGATCTCAAGTAGGAATTCTATCCAAACACCGAATCAAACACTCGACCGAGCGTAGGACACTCGGACCGAGCAGCCCTCTTTCAGCCGAGATTACCTTTCTTCTTCACCAAGTAACGGAATTCTCGTTCCTTTCAAATTCCTACGTTTCCTATCTAAACCGGTATTTCTTGTTGTCCAAGCAAGATACCTCTCTCAACCTTCTTTTCCTATAAATAGGACCCTTTACATACACAATACAGATCATCCAATTCACACAGAAATTTACCAACACAACAATTACATCGACCAACAATCTATACACCAATTATTCATGCACCTCGAGACTCTCACACTTAGCATCGAAAAACCGATAGTGTAACCCGAGACTACTAAAACCGGCCCTAGACCCGTCACCCTTTACGTCCAAACAAAAACCACCACAACCTCACCGACATTAACCCGATGCTCCCGTGCCTTAGCCACATTTTGACGAGCCCCGATCCGAGTTAACAAAAGCATGTAGGTTGAGGGTGTAATCCAACCCGACTTCTCCCTTCTTCTCTCTCTCTCTCTCTCTCTCTCGTTTTTTTACGGGTCGTCGGTCGTCTCTCGTTTTTTTTTACGGGTCGTTCATCGTTTTTTTATTTCTAATATCGATATTACTAAAACTATTCTCATATAACGAATATTCTTAAAAATACGATACCGATTCTCTAGTCGAATATCGTATTAAAAGAATTACATTAGTCTCGTTGATGCTAAAAATCGCTACATACTTCTTTTTACAAAATACGACGATTTTAACGCGGAGAGAACTAACATTCTTTTTCTTTTCGTTCAAATTTTTCATTCAAAACAATTTTATAAAACTTTTTCTAAAAGTCATTCCGAATATTCGATATCGATTTCATAGTCGAATATCGAATACGACGAATACCGAAAGCATAAATCGAGTATAAATTAATTCATATTTGTACGCGATCTGTCGAAATTAGCGATTTTCGAAAAACCCGAACCGGGACAGACCCTCACGCGAGTCGCGCCCCTCCCAGTCGACTCGCGCGGGAGTCTGAAATCCGCGACGCCCTTTTCTTCGCTTTCTCAATTTTTCTTAAACATCGTTTTTTCTACAAAACGATTTCTCTTTTCTTTTCGTCTTTTATAAAATTATTCCGAATATTTGATATCGATCTCATAATCGAATATCGAATGTAACGAATGTCGAGAATATTAAGTCGAGTGCAAATTGTGCAATATTTGTACGCGATTCAATAAAATCATCGCTTTTTCAAAAAATCAATTTCGAAAACAGGCCGGGACGCAAGTCGCGCGCGTCCCGGGCGAGTCGCCTACTCGGGCGAGTCGCGCCTGACTCGGGCGAGTCGTCCAGCCGGCTGGAATGCGACCCGTTCTTCGCTTTTATTATTTTTCAAACATCGTTTTTTGGACAAAACAACGTCTTTTTAGCGATATTTCAGATCTCGATATATTTTTACATCATTCATTGCATCCATATCTTTTATTCGATTTACAAACCGTTACTTACTTGTTTGTTCGTGTTTGTAGCCATTTTTTTTCCTTTTCGTTTGTTTTATTAGACTAAAACGAACCTCGCATGCTAAAAATACAACTTTGACGTTAATTTGTGTTGCATTAAATCGACTTAGCAACCCATTCCATTACTCGCATGCTTAGGGAAAACAATGTTTGCATATCATTTCATCGTTCAACTAACACGCGTATTTTAAAATCAAACGATATCCTAGTAGAGGCCGCTAATGTGCCGGGCGGGGTTGGATGTCCTTAGTGGGCTTCCCAACACGTACCCTCACCCCTTACTCAGAACCTCGGTTTCCGGATGTCCGAAACCATTGGCAACGAGAGTCATTCAATACACGATATCCGATAACGTCGGTATCAGTATCAAAATGCAAAGGGACGAACCCAATAAACTCTGACATCGGAAATGGGCCGTATTTTGTACATGGCCCACTACGACATAGAGTGGGTTCGAACGGGCCCGAACTCCCACAAAGTTAGGTGGCGACTCCAACTTCGATTTAAATTTCAATTCGATCCAAGCTCATATGGAGATTCATTCGCCTCCCCAAACCCGCGCGTGGCCGCGTCGGGGTGGACCTATGTCATGTCCACACCCTGTGTTGGTCATCGTCAGACATCTGAGACAGTGATGCATGGTGAGTATATCAAGGATACACATTATATGGTAAAAAGGCTCAAATAGACCACATTCACATTAATTTCATTGCAGGAGTAATGTAGGACAAGTATCAGAGTAACAGTTGATGTGTATTGAAGTAACTTTATTAGAGTAACATTGCAGAGTAACATTATACATACACAATATTCACGTTAAATTCATTACCAGGGTAACACATGACAAGTATTAGAGTAACAACAGGTATATATTGAAGTAACAATTGATGTGTATTAGAGTAACATTGCATAGTGACAAGATACATACACTACATTCACATTAAATCCATTGCTGGAGTAGCACATGACAAGTATTAGAGTAACAGTTGATGTGTACTGAAGTAACAACCAATATTTATTAGAGTAAGATTGCAGTGTAGAAGGACCCATATGAAGTTAGTGAATTTCATTAGTCGTCACACATGCATACCCAGATAACCCATTAATCCTTAATACCAAATAACGTTGCGATGACAATAAAGAGATGCATTCTTCAACTAAAAAGTTTAAAACCATTTCATTATCATAACCACCAATTAAATCGGCAAAAATACAACTAAACCCTAGTTCTTCATTCAATCATTCCAGATTTACAAACACAAAAATACAAATCCAATGGTAATCATAAACAGTAATAATTTGAAACACAAAGTAGAAAAAATAACCCATTCATCATTGATCTCAATAACATTAAGATGCCAATAAAGAGAGTTGTTCTTGAAATAAAAAGTTTAAAAGCACTTAATTACCATAAAATCCACCGATTTATTTGCTGATTTTGTTCTTTGGTGAAAATCAAGTCGAAAACGAGGAGTAGAGAAAGGGTATTTCTGGAGAAGATGAAGGTGAAAGGACGGTCTATATCGGGCGGGAGGGTTTTGAGCGTGAAAAACCTTAATTGTGAAGAAACGTTTTAGTGGGTGAGGAGAGAAGCAGTGAAATAAATTTTGATAAGAGAGAGAGTTAACCAAGTAAGTAAGAAGAGAGAGAGAGAGAGAATTTAAGATATTTATCAAATATGTCAGTTACTTCCTTAAATACACAAGCAAAGCACACCCATCCATCTTCGTCTAATCTAATGGATGCGGTGAGGACTTACATACTCAAAACTATAAAGTGGAGTTACGGACTCAAAACCAAGTAAGTAAGGAGAGAGAGATATAAGATCACATAAGGACAAGAACTCGTATAAGTTCATAAGTTCCAGTGTTAAAGTTACACAAAAAGTTCTTAAAGTTACACGGGATGAGTCTAAAGTTACACTTTATCTCTTGAAGTGATAAAAGTGCTAAATGTTAAAGTTACATATTAATTTTGAAGCACTTTTATCATTTCAAGTAATAAAGTGTAACTTTAAACACTTTTTGTGTAACTTTAAGAATGAAACTTATGAACTTATAAGAGTTCTTGTTCTTATGTGATATATATATATATATATATATATATATATATATATATAGAGAGAGAGAGAGAGAGAGAGAGAGAGTGGGGTTCTGATGAGTCCCTCATAAGAATTGAGTCTCTAAGTCCTCATTCCATCCATTGGATGGGAGATGGATGGATGGACAAGATTCATCCTAAGATTTGCATTAAAAAAAGGGAGATACTGCTTCCTAAAATAAACTCCCATAATTTTAGGAAACAGTAAATCACTTTATTCATTCATTCATTCACATTACTACCTTCATCATCATCAAACCTAAAAAAAATGCTTCTCATCAATCTGTGCTCGACATCCCGTTCTATGAAGTCAATGATCGCGACATCTTCATCAACTGTTGATAAGCAAATCGTAGAGTACAACAATGGTGAGTTTTTGATAACTCGTGATTTTACCGGTTTTTGCCCCATATTTCTACTCTTATTCGATCAATTTTATAACCCGATTTGTTAGTAATTAGTCATTTTACATTTAATTTTGATTATTAGTCGAGTCTAGCTTAATAATGTCGTTTTAGCATATTTCTTGGGATTTTTGGTACTGCTTCGATATTTGATCTTGTAGGTATCGACCCGGAAAGAACCGAGACGAATCAAGACGGGTCAAACCGAGTTTGACCAAGTCAATCACCCAAAACCCAATTCAATATCTCCCTCACCATACTAACTCCAATCAAATCAATTTCTTACTCCATACAACTTCCCATTCTCCACCCATCATCATCATCACTTCATCAATCAAGCATGGAAACCATCATCTCCAACCTCCATTATCAATCAATCAAACTCCAATCATTCAATCACCACTCGCCCCCGACATCACTTCTGTTCTCCGTCCACCTGAGCTCCGTCATGCGCACCACCGCCGTTCTTCTCCGTCGATTCGAGCCACCAACCACCAGCTCGCTGCCCTTCGCTCATCATCACGCTCCCACATCCGGCGCAGCAGCACCGTCACCGGAGCACCAGCAGCTCGCCGCCGGCAGCCACCGTGCGCCACGCACGCCGAGCCATGCGTAACTGGCACAGGGACCATGTCGCCGTGCATAGATGACCGTGCGTAACCAAACTCAACCGTGCTCTCTCCGTTTCGATTCGATTCGATTCTGTTTGATGAATTTGGGTCTTTCAATATTGAGGTCAAAAGATGATTTAACCCTTTACTGTACTCCTTTTGTTTCATTTAAGTGAGGGGCCTTTTTGTCTTTCACTTTATTTTGTTTGAATATTTAAAGGACTAAACCCTCATTTTTGGGAAAAAAGTTAGAGCAGAAAGTTAGAGATAGATTAGAAATAGAAGAGGGTTTTTAGTAGCAGAGTAGTAGTCGAAGAACAGCCTCCTCTTCCCTTTTGGTTTATTTTATTTTAATTTTGGTTTTAATTAGTTTATACTTAGTCTATTTAATCATTCCGTTCTTGAACTTCCGAGTTCTTTAATTCCATCCTTTTTGGTATAATTCTTATCCCTTTTCTTTTATTATTTTTTTTATCTTTATTTTTATGTTTATGGTATATTTAGTTAGTAATTAGTTTAAAGTTATAACCTTTATCGTTAATTATGTTTTGTAATGTTATTTTATCCTTGTGTTGTTTGTTTATGTGTAGTTTATGTTAGTATTAATTAAAGTTTTCTTCTTTATCATTTCATTATGTTAGATGTTATGTTTAGATTAATTATTAGTGTGTTTTGTGTTATGTTAATTATGCTTAGCGAGTAGTCTTTTTCTAGGGGACGATTGAACCCCGACATGTCTTAATTGTAAGTTTGGATTTCCGTAATTGAGTTGTTCGGGATATACGGAGGAGGATAGTTTGGGATTCGGGAATCGACTCGTCTTTTGGGTTGTGTTTGAAGGTAGTAAAACTCGCCCCTTGACTTGCCTTGCCCCGCCTAGTCGAACACGGGAGTGAGAATTAGGTAGGGTACCCTAACTATCGGTCTAGACTCTTCACCTTGGGAGAGGGGAGAGAAAGGAACGGGATTAAGACGCGCACTTAGTGACCTAGGACCTTGGGTTGGGTACCACGGGAGTGGGCTCACTCGATTGACTTAGGAATCCGATTCACGAGCCCGGGAGGGAAGTGATCGGGTTTTACTTTGTCGGACTACGAACCCGGGAGGGAGGTAGTTGACCCTTAGAGGCGTTCCACTCATCCTAATATCCTAGCAACTCATTGTCGGTATTCCTTACGCATTATTATGATATGTCGGTGGTTAAGTCGGACCCTAGGCCTTTCTTTGTTATTAGATCACCATTCTTGTTATTTGTTTGATTTTTAGTTAGCTTTTGCATTTCTTAGTTAGCTTAATTAGTTTAATATCACACCCAATTATTGATTCGCGTAGCTAATTTGTAATCCGAGACCGAACTAGTACTCATTCCCGATCTCTCTGAGGATTCGACCCGACTTGCCCTTGCTATTCTAGTTTAGGTTAGTTGGTTTGTTTGATGGTAGGATTGGCGACAAATCCCGACTATCAGTTTTCGATATTGCTTACAGATTGTTTTTGTTAATTTTATTCATTTCATTTTATCACGTTCAATCTATTCATCTTCTTCTTCGCGCGGTTGCAACTTACGTTCAATCAACCAACTCAATAACACGTTAAATCATTTCTCTTATTCCTCGCGACGCTGAAATTTCTCATTCGATGGCGGATATGCAAATCGTCGAACACACAAACAGTGAGTATTTGGTTTCTAATTTATATTGAAAACGCGTCATTAGGATGCTCCATATTATTAGATTTTAAAGTTTACAGTATGGAAACTGCATATTATTGAAGGTCTAATGATTATATGAATTTTACGCACGAACAAATATATGGAGTTATTGTAATGCACATATTTTGTTACTTTAATAGAAACAATCTGTTATTTTAATGGCTAACCCCTGTTATTTTAATGCACATAATGTTAATTGAATCTAATGTTACTTTAACGCCTTTCATATGTTACTTTAGTTCTTTTCATCTGTTACTGTAATGCATTGGAGTGACAAAAAGGATTTAGAATACCGCCATATAAAAAAAAGAAAAAAGAAAAAAGAAAGATACCGCTTCCTATAATTATGGGACATGATTGACTTCAAAATAGGAAACAATATCAAAGAGTATCGCCCTCATTCAAAGATAGATACTGCGTAATACTCTCATTTCTCACTAGTACAAAAAGTACTTGTGGCTTCGGTTAAAAAGGACATATGGCTGCGGTTAAATGGGCGTAGTAAATCAAGGCGTAGCATTAACTATAAAAGTTGTGGCCTCGGTTATGAGGCGAAGCAAATAACTATTTTTGGCAACGGTTACTTATAAAAACCGAAGCCAAAAGTCTAATAAAGGCTTCGGTTGTTAAGTTGAACCGTAGCCAATAGTGAGTAATGGCATCGGTCAACTGTAACAACCGAAGCCAAAAGTGTAGTAAAGGTTTCGGCTGTTAAGTTGAACCGTAACCAATAGTAAGCAATGTCAGGGATGAGGCTTCCGCTATTACTACACCCAACCGTTGCCTATTTTTCAGATATTACAATTTCTTCTACGACGAACATGCATGCATTAACGTGTAATTTAACTGCACATTATTCTTTTTGGTGCTAATTTAATTGCACATTATTAAAAACAATATTATCACCAAATCATATGATAAAAAAAATTGATTAAATCTAGAAGCAAATCTTTAACATTAAAATAAATTTATCCAATATATCAACTCAATGTTTTGAAAATACAAATCAAATGTGTAATAATAATAAACTAGAAAGATTTCAATTCAATAATAACTTAAAAGCAATAACCATCCGCCATTCAATGTAACTTAAAAAAGCATAATATAACTAAATATAGTTGTCCATAAAATACGTTGTCCACAAGTCTCGAACTTCGTTAATCTCTTCAGCTGTGTAAGCAACCTCGGATCCAAACCACTACAAATATATCAAAGAGGTATATATATATATAAGTAACATAACATGAGTTTAATTTTTGGAAAAGAGGTATAAATTAAATCTTCATTCGTGTAATGTATACCGTTTTAGGATCTTTTATGTTCCGATAATGTCTAACTACATCCAACATGTAACGCATCACATAATATCCTCTTTCGGTGCTTCCGATTTGTTGATGACATTATAGAAAAATATTAGTAAAAGTTCACATCATAAATATCAATGACAAATGTTAATGTTATGGATACATCTATCACTATAAAAGAACAAAAAATTAACAAAAAAAGTACTCACTACAATGTTCTTCCATTTCATTGACGAGTCTGGCTTCAATGTTGAACCTCCTTGAGCCATGAAAACTCGAAATGCACTACGCCTCGATGAATAAAAATGGTATGTTAATATGACGCGAGTAATTAAAAATAACGAAAGTAATGAAAAAACGAGTAAAAGTAATGATATGTTGGTAGTACATAAATACTTACATCTGTAACACGCGTTTAAAGGCTAAGTCACGCTTTCTGCTACTTTGTGAATCAGAAAAATAAGTCTCATGAGTAGACGAACAAAAAAATACCATCAAAAGGCATGAAGACAAATAGAATTCAAGATGCATCATCACCAACAAAGACTTAGTAAAAGCCTAGTCATTTTGCAACGGTAGCATTATATTCAGGTCTAGAAACAAAAACTAATGATGTGGAACACCGCTTAACGCATCCTACAGAGTATATTTCTAGGATCCAAAATGGACTTCCAAGTCCCATTCCAATATCAACTTTCAACAACAAACAGAAGGCGGTGTCTCGAGAATTCGAGCTTGTACACATACTAACAAGACCTAGTGCCAGTGTGCCACTGTAGAGAAGCTATACTATCGAAAGATAAACAAGACTGTGGAGGTGTACACTAGGTATGAGTGTATGACAAAGTAAAAACAAGACTTTCAAATATATACTAGGTAGGGTAGAAGAACAACCAAAGTTACCTTAACAGATGTGGAATATAGTGGATAAACTAAGAATTCATAGTCTCATTCAAAACAAGAAGCGTGATACTCAAACTGTCGTCAGCTAGTCAAAGACTCACACATGGTTACTAAAACATGCATTCCACTAATTTCGGTATGCCAAAGCAGAGAACTCGAGATAAAAATGGACAAAATCTAATGGAGGGTTCAGTAGCAAAGGAATAGACCTTACCTGATCATAGGATTGTATAGATTTGTCGAATCTTTTACGAGAATCCTGTAGGAAGGAAAGAGCTGAGGTGAAGACAAAATCTGAGTAGATTTCCATAATAACATATTTTTATCATGAGAGTGTGAGTGATGAACATAGGAAGCCAGTAACTGGAGTAGATCATTATTCAATTGATTATGCCAATATCACAAATAATATGTGGATAGCATTTGAGCGTGTGCGACGTGTTTACCTTTACTTCTTCTAGATCAACGGACATGAACTGTGTGAGACGATCAACTAAGACATGCTCCACCTGAATAAAATGGAATTAACGGTCAAATAAGACAAGATCAACTGGGTGAAACGATCAAGGGACATGAAAGGTATATGAATACTGAGTATGTTGTTGAGAGTATTGTGTTTTGTTTTCATAAAATTCAACAAGATTTAAAAGTGAAAGAGGTGAAAAAGGTACAAATATGCAGTTAGGGCCACCATTTTTACTGTCCATATACTAGTAGTAATACAGTAGCTAGCTTCTATTCACCAAATTATTCACCAGTGTTCCAATTGTTATGGTTTTACCTTCTCCTTAGAATCTTCTCAACTACCTCTTTGACTTGCTCTCGTAAAACTTGAATCCTTCTCCCTGAACGAAAGGAAAGACATAGTTGTACGTACTTGGTTATAACCATCAATTTCGGAAATAGGGTCAGTCAGTTGTACTGTCATTTACTATTATTTTCATACTGTAACAATGACTCATGTCCAAGGAATCTCTGAGCAATTTAATGCAACATCATATGTTTGTCATATCATATAACATCTACGTAAAAAAAGTTGCTTAGATGTTCCTATAGTTATATGTCTTTATATTTCACCATAGTGTTCACAGCCTAGAAGAATGAAAATAGATGCTTAATACTCCTAATTACTCGTATTTGTTAATCTTTGATTAAAATACCGTAATTTAGCTCTAGGCATAATTCTTAAACTAGAGAAGGGGGAAGAGGGGATGCCTTGGAAAACCAAAGGAAAACAATGAAAAAATGAGAATAGGAATTACATAAGCAACAATTGCATCATTCCTAAGCCAGAATCATCCAGCTTTCTAAGAAACCCAAATGGATATGTGGTAATTCATTAATCTTGTACGGAGTATATAGCAAACCTAACACGTCCTATATGTAAAATTTCAGCAATGAACTGTTAAAACAAGCAGTAAAAACTCATCACTTTTGGAAATACTTGAAACAAACAACTCTTGAAGCCCTGACAGATGATGCATTAATAATTACTCCGTAATATTCAGAGAGACTATAATACCTTAAGGAGATGCACACGAGCAATACATGGAACTGCATACTCATCATATGAAAAACTAGAAACTAGTCGTAACAATCTTATTTTGATCACGTTCATCAATGTGATAATGAAGAACTATCATGAATGTAATAATGCAATGCAGAAAAACTTACAGCTCAAAAATTAAACTTTGATAGAGATTCAACCATATTCAAACCAACAAATAACACAAAGATAATCTTAAAGATACTGAAAAAGAGGCAATTAAGGGGAAACATACTGAGAATAAGATAGAACAGCGGTTGAGGGAGCGGAGAGATGTAGAGATGCCATTATCCCGGAAGAAGAGAATCCACAGTTGCTGAAAATTTCCCAAATAATTGCACCTAAATTCGAATTATTCATAAATCCTAATAAATAATATGAAATACGGACTATGTGAAGAAGCATCAGAGTACAACCTATTATCGAAGGTAAACCAAAGAAAGCACCAGACTTAACAACATGACCTCACACTGAACAATTATGAACACTCTCAAGTGTCATTATGAATGCTTTCTAAAAGGATGATGAAAGCTAAGGTAGCATGACAAAAAGAGGAGAGACGAGAAGAGATGGCAATAGAAGGAACCTGTGCAAAACCGAAGAAGCAAAATTGCGATGAGAAACTGAAATAAGATCCCGAATCCAAAATCACAAGAAACTGAATAACAATATCAAAAAGAAGACATGGAAACCCTAGAAAGTGAACAAAAACCAATAAAAACACACAAAAAATCAAATGAATTCGAAAATTGAAAAAAAAAAAAAATCAAAATTCAAGAGAAAGAACAAACCTTCATTGAGAGTTTTTTGCGACGAGATTCGTCATTGATGGATTTAAAAGCAGTTTGTTGTTTGGTACGACACATTTCTCATCAATTGCTTAAGAAATTAATCCAAAAATTATGAATAACGCAGAAAGATCGATAAACCAATTGAACTAACCACTTTATGTTCCTAAATTCAAAGACAATGAAGAAATTAGGGTTGAGGGAAGATCGAATCACCTGTAGTTGCCGGTGTTAATTTGAGCGAAAAGAAGTGCGCGCGTGATCGAGTTTGAGAGATACACACAGGTGGGCTAATTAGTGATTTGGGGTAACACATATGTGGGCTAATTAGGGATTTAATAGGAATTTGGGGTAAAATTCAAAGAAACTGGTCACCGACTCACCGGTTTCCTATATTGATCTAAGAAATCGGTTTTTTAACCGGTTTCTTATATTAGTATAAGAAACCAGTTTTATTTATAACCAGTTTCTTAATTCAAAAGAAACCAATTTGAAAATACAACTAATCTCTTAGGAGTGATTTCGTTTCCCCTTTGTGTAGTAGTGATTAACTAGTGTAAAACCCGTGCTTACGCACAATTTTTTAATTAATTTTGTTTATACAGATAGTCGAGTGAGTAAGACAAAATTTTAGGAAATTATCATTATTAAATGAGAGAGGTTAAATTTGGAAATACATCTATCAAATTTCAACTCGCTCGTAGTATTTTGAATATATTATATGTAAAATAATAATTAAAAAATTATTAACTTTAATATTTTAAATTACAAAATAATAATAAAATAATAATTTAATTTAATTTTTATAGCATTTAATAATAAAATATTTATAAATAATACTTCCTCCATTTATTTTTTATGATGATGTATAGTTTTTTTTAACAATTTTTTGATGGTAGATATGATCATTATTGAATTTAATAACATTGGTGATCCAATTAAATATGATAATCATCAAGAATTTTTTTTTATTTACAATTTTAATTGGTAAAAATTTAAGGATCGAAAATTATACCTACCTAATATTCTCACCCTAATCCAACCCGTGACATTACCCGTATGCTATCCAACTCGTATGACTTGAGTCGTCTGACCCATTTGTTACGTCTAATAGAAAGTAGGAGAATTTTTTTGTTTTTATGTTACAACCTTTTTTTTAATATTGTTAATTGGTAGAATTCATAGCTAATAAAGGCTCTTTGTTTATTGTTTAATTAAAGCACCAAATATTGTACTGTAGTCTAATTAGGTTACAATATATCCTAAATATTTAGACGGATTGCTAGATGAGTCTCAAATTGTGTCCACATAAAATTTTTTTTTGGCCGTGTATTAGTCAATGTTAATGAGTCCATCGACACGGGTTGTTTGCGCGTTGTATGTTGAAATTGGATTGGTTTTACCAAAAGCCCAATTTGCTAAATTATTAGGAGTATTTTGGCGAGAAAGTTGAAAAGACGGTATTGCCCATTGGTTTTTGTTTTAGTGAATAAAGGATCAGTAATTCTCCTGGGATACCATCATACGATAACTTATTTGTAAGAATTAAATTGGCAACTTTTTTATATGCAATTAATTTTATTTTTGTTAACAATAAAAGGTTACGGTTCCATAATTACAATTGTTACCATTTATAATCACTTATGGTTACGGTTAAAAACTCAATCGAAACCTTTTATATTTTGCTACGGTTCTTGATTAAGCCCGTTACTCTTTATAATCATTTTTTGCTACGGTTTATAAACTTAATCGAAGCAATTTTTATTTGGCTACGCTTCTTTTATAGAACCGCAGCCATTTATAAGTCCTATTCCTACAGTTACTTGTGGTTACGGTTATTATATGCAACCGTAACCTTTTCCACAAACCAAATGTGTTTTTTGTACTAGTGTCTGATTATTATATGAATTTTTTTCACTAACCTATATCTGGTGTTATTTTAATGAACATTATCTGTTACTTTAATTCACACTATCTGTTACTTTAATGACTGACCTCTGTTACTTTATACCTGGTGTATAAGCATCCTCTATTAATTGAATCCAATGTTACTTCAATGCACTTCATCTGTTACTTTAATTCTTGTCATCTGTTACTTTAATCCATATTTCAAGTTCTGATTGTTTCTTTTTCGCCACGTTTATTGGCACTGTTATTGTGTTTCAGTAGACGCAAAAGCACATGAATGATGTAGGGATGCGAGTGAGAGTTTCCACCATAATAGGGCAGATCTTCAAGGACGTGGATGAGTCAGTAAACTTCTATAAAATCTACGCATTGGCTTGTGGATTCGATGTGAGGAGGTCCACAACAAAAAAGATGGCGCGGTGGTTAGATTAAATCAAAACTTCTGACGATAATGATGAAGAAGAGGACGAGGAGGATGAAGAAGCAGAATTCTAAGTAGGACAATATATTGTTAGAGTAACATACATTATTCGTTAGAGTAACATACTTAATGCGTTACAATAACACAGATTTTGAGTAATAGATGTGAAACATTGGAATTATAATGAAGTTGATTCAGTTGGAACTCTTGTATCAATTTTTGTTTTGGAATATCCTTAATAAAAACAAACATTATTCTTTTGGTTAATTGGAACGACTCCTGTGTATGCAAGACACTATTATGCAACGTAACAGATTTTACGAGTTAGAGTAACACAGTTCATGAATTACAGTAACACATTGTATGAGTCAAAGTAACACAATCTATGAGTTAGAATAAACAGCGTCAAAACAGAGAGTAAGTTATGCGGGAGGATTTGTGAATTGAAAAAAAATTAATTTTGAATAAATGTGTTGTGTGAGAGAAAGAAGATCAGTGAAAAAAAATTAATACGAGAGAAGATTTGAGTATATAATTAGAGAGGAGAGAGAAAAAATGAAATATTTACAAAGATTTTGTTAGTCATTTCCTTAATTGACAAAACAAATCTTGACCATTAATCTGTAATTAAATCAAAGGCTAAGATGAGGACTCACTGACTCAAAATATATAAGTGGACTCATCTGATCCCACTTCTATATATATATTAACCCTTGGGTATTGCTGGAAGATTATTTAGACTAAATCTGCCCTCTTTTTCTTTGTTTAAGTTACAGTGTTGCAGAACCACGCCTATTCACCACTTTATCCATGCTATCGTTACTTCTTCAGAATATTCGACGTCTTGAAAAAGGAAAACATTATTTCAATGATAGGGTTAGATTTCAATAAGCATGTTTCTATACTCGAAGAGCTAATGTTTCATCTACCGCCTCCATGCATAAGGCGAGAAAGAAGGGGACAAGCTCACAACAAATATTTATTTGTAATAAAATTTGCTTTGTAACTACTGTGTATATTATTAATAATCCGTATTTATAAAATCATTTCTTAATTTGTACGGAGTACTATTTCTTTACTAGTGAAAATAAGCTATTTATCCTATGGAAATTATTGGTTCTGAAAAATTAATTATCAAATTTTAATTCCGACAGAAAAAATATTACCCTACGGAACTTTTGTAGGAAATTTCGACCCTTCCGACGAGGTTCCGTAGGACCAATATTTTGGTCAACAGATCCATGTAACGAACCATCCCTACGGAAATTTCCATGGGAAAGTTAATTCCAACAAATTCTACCCTAGGAAGCAATTTATTTCCGACGAATTTTACCGATGGATTAGTTCCTACGGATTTTCCGTAGGAAAGTGGTTATTCTGACGAAAATGACCATGTTTCCTATGGATTAGGTCAGTAGGAATGACACTAGTTTCTTGTGGTGACCTAATCAACTCGGGACCCGAAGGCAATCCCGTAATCACCCCAAAATCCTCCAGTGTCATGCCGACCTCGCCAAACGACATATGAAATGCCGAGGTCGTGTCATGAAAGCGATCTATCATCGCTTTGATTACCATAAGGTTGCACTTGGTTTTGCAACCTATCAGTCAAACCCAATGCCCGACTATAGGGCCCAAGGCCGTCCCCGTGATCACCTCCTTAGCCTCAGGGCTAAGTTACTGGGAGTATATCTCCAGGCACGTCGTAAAGCCCGAGAAGGTCCTCATCAGACGTGGGGGCTGCAAACCGCGATAATGAAAGTATAAACAAACCTTACAAGTACAAATCGAAGTTAAAAACAAAAAATCAAGGTACTCACCTTGCCGTTTATGGTACGGTTAGACACATGTGAATCCGGACGAAGAAACAGCCGTCGTCCGTCCCAGCCCCGAGCCCAAACAGGATCTACATCAACGGCCTCCTCAGCCTCGTCAGCAGGACAGTCACAAGCAAGACACGCTCGTAACTCGGTCAAAATAAGCTTCATTCACCACTTCGGGCTCCAGTCGTGGTGAAGGGGCATCCCGACGTCTCTTGCGGGCCACCTGGAGAGTCAAGGAACTTGAACTGGTAGCCTCGCCAGTAATGCCAACTATGGGGACCTCATCGGGATGTAAGCAAAATAAACACCTCGGGTCAGGTCAAGACAACCCGAACTGGTCAAAATAAGCTCAAAATGTTTTAAGCATGATATCAAAATTCTGAAAAGCCCACTAGCACCTATTTTCGACCTCGATCGCACTCAAGTGGTTTCGGGACAATACGACATCGTTACGGTCTCATTTGGTCTGTCGTAAGCATCACAAACTTCAGACATAGTGACCTAGAATGCATTCCGGGTCACGGAAATCGACATACAAGCTACCCACAACGTCACAAGCAAGAATCTAGGGAATCTATAAGAGTCAATTAAGTACGAGAACAATCGGAAAATTGGTCTCTAAGCCATAATTTTCGACATTTTTGTTGGTTAAAGGAAATTGTATAAAAAATATGTCACAATGTACAAATGAGCAGTTTAGTATTAGGTAAGCCTTAATACGAAGGCCTTATCCTTATCATTAAACTTGGTATGGTGTTTACTTTGTATATATCTAACTAGCTCATTCATACTATCTTGGATTACATATTCAGGTCTCTTGAGACAACGTTCTACTCTTGCTTAATTCCTTTGCTTCCAAACATGGTAGATAACTGAATTCACAACCCCATTTTTAATAGCTCGTTGTAGTTTGGTGCCTCTCAGTCTTATTCTCCACTGATTATTGATGCTTGCTTCATCTCTGAAGTGCATCCAATCTGCTACCCCCTTCATTATCTTTTAACTGTACGTGCAGTTGCAAAACAAATGTTGAACTGATTCTGTCTGCTGTTCACAAAGATTGCAAGAGTCGTCATCAATAAGATTCAATTGCTTAAGCTTATCTTTTGTATTCATGGCCCTATGTTGTTGGAACCAGGCAATGAATCCATGCATAGGAGTAGACCATCATTCCATATTATCCTATGCCAGACTGTATCCTCCTTTTCTCCCTTAACCAGTTGTACCTTCTCGATACAGTGTAACCTTTAGTCCCTTGCAGAGACCATTCACCAGGAGCTAGACCAGGCTGGACTTTATCTCTTATTTTACACACCTTCTTTCAGTACCAGCTAGTATCCTGTGGGGAGGGGTGTATGTATTCCAGTCTCTACCTTTTAAATAAACATGCTGCACCCATTGTACCCAAAGTCTATTTTGGTTACTGTTAATCCACCAAGCTAGTTTGCCTATTGCAACAGCATTCCAGGCACTAGATTATTTGAGGTTCAAACCTCCCCTCTTTGTAAGGTGTGCAGAGTTTAGCCCATGAGACCAGAGGTACCCTTAGATATTCAGGGGATCCATCCCACAGTAAATTCGTGCTGATGGAGTCAATCTGATTCGTTATAGAGCTAGACAGTAAAAAAATTGAAGCCTGGTAATTGTGCAAGGTGGCGAGCACAGATTTCACAAGCACCAGTCTCCCAGCATAGCTGAGCTTCTTGGCTCCAAGTCTTCTAATCCTGTCCACCACCTTCTCAAGCAAAGGCTCACTCTCTTTTAGAGATAGTTTAGAAGGCTTGATGGGTATCTCCCAAGGTATCTAAAAGGCATCTGGCCTTCCTTGAAACCTGAAATATGAATGATATCTTGTTTTATCTGATCCTTGACTCCATTAAAATAAACATTTGACTTTCCTTAACTCAATTTGAGGCCAGAAGCCTGAGAGAAGGTGGAGAAGGTTCTTAACAAGACCATCATGGATTGGATGTCTCCTTTGCTGAATAGGAGCAGGTCATCTGCACACTTGAGGCAAGATAGCTTCATGGGCCTATAGAGAGGATGAAAATTGAAGTCCATTTTTGTTGTTGTGTATTGGAGAAGCCTGGTAAGATAGTCCAGGCAAATTGTAAATAATAAGGGAGGTAGTGGATCCCCCTGCCTCAAACCCCTTCTGCCTTTGAAGAAGCCAATGGTGTCTCCATTCAAGTTGAGCGAGTAAGTTGCAGTGGTCACACACTGCATGATAAGCTTCTGAAAATGTGTTGGGAACTTCAGATGCTGTAACATTTGTTTGAGAAAGTCTCATTCCTCAGTGTCATATGCTTTCTGGAGATCAAATGTGGACAAGCATCTAGAGGAGCTAGCTTTCCTGTTATAAAGCTTAACCAAATCTTGGTAAATGAGAATATTCTCAATAATACTCCTCCTAGCAATGAACCCTCCTTGGACAAGAGACAGAAGGTCTGGTAGAATTTTGCTTAGCCTTCTGCACATAAGTTTAGAGATGCATTTGTATAGAACATTGCAGTAGGCTATAGGCCTAAATTGAAGTATAGAGTTAGGCCTGGTCACTTTAGGAAGTAACAGCAATAACATTTAACTGTTTCAGCAGTCTGCCAGTTTTAAAGAAATCTTGAACATCAGCACATACTTCAGACCCAATGATATGCCATGTGTCTTTGAAGAACTTACTTGAATAACCATCAGGCCCTGGAGCCTTATCATTGGGAATACTAAAAATTACCTCTTTTATCTCTTCATTAGTGATTGGTTGGAGAAGGATCTGTTCACGTGCGCTGGTACAACAATTTCCTTGTCCAATTATCTGATTTTTGACATTTTTGGTAGGACTATGCTCACTTGGCAGTTTCTCATAGTATCTAAGAAAGCAATCCTAATTGCCTCCTTATCAGTGTGTAGGTTACCTGTTTGGTCTTCTATTTTAGTGACCATATTCCTGACCCTTCTTGCCTTCAGAGTGCCATGAAAGTAGGCACTATTTGAGTCATCATGTTGTATCCATTGGGTTTTGGCTTTCTTCTGTAGATACTCCTGGCATGCTTGATCAAACTTAACAAATTCTTCATGAGCTTCAAATTCAGCCTATCTCATACTCAAGTCTTTAGGATTCTGAATAAGATCCCTTTGCAATTGAATTAATTTGAGCTGAGCTATATTAGCTTTGTTCTCAATGTCTAAGAAATGATCCCTATTCAGTGCTTTCAGTGATTGTTTTAAGCTCTGCAACTTCCTCACCACCTGAAACATCAGATGTCCGTCAACATGAAACTGCTCCACTATTCCTTGATTATTCTTTCAAACTTTGGACTCTTACTCCACATATTAAAATACTTGAAGCCCTTTTTGCTCCCTCCTGCTAGTGTTGCACTTCTTATTAAGCAAGGGTTGTAATTAAACAGTCCGTCAGGCAAAAAATGAACCTTTGTCATTGGGGCCATTTCAATCTAAGCATCGATCTAATCTGCTGTAAACTCCATCTACAGGTTGTTGCTTATTATTCCAAGTGAAAAAGGAACCATCTGCAGGACAATCCATTACCTCACATTTGTTTATACAGTTCTGAAAAGGCATTACCTCTGCAACATCAAACCCTCTCCCTAGCCTTTCTTCAGCCTTCAGAATGCAATTGAAGTCTCCCCCAATCATCCATGGGCCCTGAATCTGAGTAGCAAGCTGTTCCATGTCCTTCCATAATCGTTCCCTTTCATGCAGCTTATTAAAAGCATACACCAGAGTCACAAAGAACTGCAGATCATGGTGAATGTCCTTTACTAACACATGTATAATTTGTGTTGTATAGAGAACATGTTGCACACTACATTTATTATGATCCCACACTAACCAAATTCTCCCCCTGGACGCAGGTGTGAGTTTGAGGTCACACTCCAAGTGGAAAAGATCGAGTTACTAACTTTATTCTGATTACATGCTTTAACCTTGGTTTCTAGCAGACCAAACAAGCCTAAACTATGTTCTTGAAGAAACTTATTTATTACCTTTTGTTTCTTAGTTCTATTCATCCCTCTCACATTCCAAAAACCCATAAACATCATCATGGACTGATATGGTGAGGGGTAACTGGTTTAGAACCTTGCTTCTCATTGCTTCCTATTAGTATCAGTAAATAGGATGGCCTATCAGGGTCTTTAAGAGTTGCCTCAATTCCCTCAATCTCACCCTCCTCTTTATCTTCAGTTGTTTTATTATGCTGCAAGATTCTCAGCGGAGGAAATGCTGATTGATCCTTCTCATTTACAGTTACACAAGCTGGAGCAGGTTCAGAACCTAACACCTGTTGAACAGGTACCTTAGGTCTCCACTACTTCTCACCTGGGGTTTAGGAGCTTCCTTCTTCTTTATGTGATGACAATCCTCCCTTTCATGCCCCGGTTTATGGCAAGCCTAACATAGAACAGGCCTCCATTCATAATCCACTTCAATGGTTACTCTAATCTCTTGTTGATCTAGAAATTGAATGAACTTGGGTAATGCCTATCCAATAGTGGCCTCAATCATCACTCTGGAAAATCCTAGCCTTGTTTTATTAGTTGTAGCCTCATCTTTTTGCACATAGGTTCCTAGGAGTCCAGCTATTTTACTGAGACTTGCCCCCTAGAATTTCAAGGGAAGTTTGTTAAATCTTACCCATATTGGCACTTGCTTCACTTCCTCTCTTTCCAGTTTTGCTTGGGGTGTCCATGGCTTGATCACCACGGGCTTGTTATCAAACAAAAAATACCCACTCTTAAGCTTATTCTCTTGCATATCCATCATTGCAAAATGGACTAAGAACACCTAGTTTGGCAAGAAAGAGATTTTATCGATACTATGTTTGCTCCGTATGCGCTTAAGAAATCCCTCCATCACCTGCCATGGTGGGATTGGTGGGTTATCACCAATAATGAAGCCATAGACTGCAGTTTGCCAATAACTCAGTTCCTCCTGAACATCCTCCTTCGTTAGTTTTAACGTTGGTATATGAGGCTCAAGAATGGCTTTGTTTCCTTGGATAGTCATCCACGGTGCCTCATTCTCCTCTTCTTCATGTTCAATATTGTCCATTTTCTCATGTACCGTCTCCACAAGTCCATCATCATCCTATCCAAAATCATATGCTGGTATTCCCATCACTTCATGCATGGATCTTTCCTTTGTGTGATTGTCCATATTAGGCCTTTATGCCTTGTCCAGCTTTTCATCCCCTTTTACATTGTTGCTCTTTTTCTTTGAGTTTCTGTGCGTGATGTTACGTAACTGAGGTATTGCCTTCTCGTCGCCTCAAGGTTTCTATAGGCTTTTTTTACCTTTGATAGCTACAATTTTTTTGACATTTAGCCATGGGAGGCCATTAATGAACCTTCAAGCTTCCATTTCAATCAAATAACTACACCTACAAGTTCTATACTACCCTAATTCGAAAAGGGAACCACGAACAAACATCAAAACATAACAAGGACAAAACACCCAAATCGATTTCTAGGGTTTAAGCAAATTCAAAATCAGATCAATCAAGGTCAAATCGGCAAAAGTGAGTAAACGACACTTACTAGGGGTCGACATTATCGAGTTTGAACGGAAAACAAGCTTGAAATCGGTAAATATGGAGGAAAGATGGAAGTGAGATGAGGGAGCGAAGGCGTCGAGTTTTGTAAATAATGTCACCCCTTCAATCGCGTTCTTATTCTGGGTCATAAAAATGAGGCTTAAACCGCTTCTTTTCTGGCGCCCCATTTCTGCGTTGCTAGCACCCAAGCGACTCTGTATTGGGTCGCCTTGGGACAAGCGCCTGACCTTGGGATGAAAGACAAAGTCGGGATAATCCGACACGTTCCCCAATACCCGAAAGACGTACACTCGTCAATTAGCAAAAAGCCATAACCAAACCGCATTACCATCCCCAACAAAGCCATCCAGACTACGCTATCCTTCCCATCGGAGCACCCCGTAAGCTGGCACAGCCTGTTATGCGAACCAGCGAAAATCCCCAGTTGTACCCATCAATTTAAACCACTCTCAATACCGAGTTCAAATAAGTGAATCCTTCAGCCAAGTTACAAATACAAATCCATTACTCTTTAGCAACTCCTCAACCCAAAACAATCTCCTCACACGCGAAGCGAAAAATCATGAATCCCAGTCCAAATACAAAAGAGCAAGAAGCAAGACATGCATATACGCCAAGAGTTTATGCAACGACCCCAGGAAGAATCAAAAGCAAATACTATTACCAAAATTTAGACAACCACTCGTCAATACGAAAAGGCCAGAGATAGTTAGAATCTATCTCAAAGAATACGATATGCAAAGTCCAGGAACAGAGAGAGATCTATTTTAAAGAATACAATGTGCAAAGGCCAGAGATAGTCAGAATCTATCTCAAAGAATACAATGTGCAAAGTCCAGGAATTGATAGGATCTAATCCAAAGAATACAATACGCAAAGGCCAGAGATAGTCAGAATCTATCTCAAAGAGTAAAATATGCAAAGTCCAAGAACAGACAGGAAAGTTTTTTCCAAAAAAATACAATATGCAAAGTCCAAGGATATAGGCAGAATCTATTTCAAAGAATACAATGTGCAAAGTCAAGGAATAGACAGGGATATGTTCCAAAGAGTGCGATATCCAAAGTCCAGGAATAGATAGGAATCTGTTCCAAAGAACACAACGTACAAAGACAGCCACCCAAAGGGGATTCATACAATTCAAGACAGCCACTCGAAAGGTATTAACACAAGTCAACACAGCCATCCGAAAGGGATTTTTACAACCCAAGACAACCACCCGAAGGGGATTAATACAATTCAACGCAGCCACCCCCAAGGGATTAAATCAAAACCAAGTTACTCGAGAAGAACTTATTACAAGGGGTTCATCACCAAGTTTTAGCTACTCAAAAGAACAAAGTGTTAATAAACTACAATAACCCTGCAAACCCAAGTCAAGTAAGCAAATCCAGATACAAACTTCAACTAGCAACCGCAGGCAAGGAGGTCAGTTATGATTTCTAAACCTTGGCTGACGAGCCTTAGTACGTAGTCCAAAGAACCTAAAATGACCCAAGCGGACAGCCACCAAGTCGTAATCCTCGATTGACTTGAGTGGCGATACTTTGAATTTCCTCTTGTCCAAGCCTCAGTCAAAGTGGGGGTTCTGTAGACACCCAGATTTGGACCTGGTGGCTGCAGGAGCATCTGACAAACACCCGTCAATGATCGGACTGCAACACGATACGATTTTACAATGTTATAGACAGTTTTTTTATAGAACTGATCAAATAATTACTCGGAAAAATTAATTTAGCATCAAGACGGTCTTAGTCGTGTCATTACGGTCGCGTCGACACTAATTAGAGTCAATTCCGACTCCGTGGCTCCTAATCGGTCCTTAAACACGTAAAGTCAAACCCAAGTTAGCGCGTCAGGCCGAGACGAGCCTCGAGACCCGCTCGCTAGGCCCAACGGCACACGCGTTAGGGCATAGCACAAAGTCTTAACGCCCAAGCAAAGCACAAGATCACGTATAATCTCGCTTTCGAAACATTTTAAATTGGATCTTAAAAATCTCAACCGCCTCCCCTCTAGCATCTGAATTCTGCACTGCCTGGAGCCAGACTTCCTAATTCTAGGTCGCACGACAGGTGGCGCCTGAAATCTCGATTTGAACTACGAGAAAATTTTAAATACCCAACTTCTCCGCTCATATTCGACACACAACTCGACATTTCTTCTCCCTCTACGAGCTTCACACAACTTACAACTCTTCTTTGGCATCGCACTCCGACATTAGGCACGATCCACTCAATAGTTTTCTCTTCGATTCTGATTCCACGAATCAAAACTACTCTTTGTAATTCCTCGAGTTCCAGACTTGACAAGAACCAAAAAGGGAACCCGTGTGGGCTCGTCGACTTGCCTCACCGTAGCGAAGCTCTGCCGGAATCAACCGCATGATGCTAGGAGGATCATTCTGCCGAAGTCGTTATCGTCACTAGGTTGTAATCTAAACACAACTTTACATATCGCACTTTGATTATGCATTTCGATAACGTCGAGTCCGACCTATGTGGATACTAATTCCACGATGCGTCATCACTTGAACTCCAAGTGGTGTACATGCATGCCTTACTCTTGTTCGGCCCAGTTAAGACCAACTCGTATAACATACGTAACGTCCACAACTTCAACCTCAAGTACTAATACACCTAAATCGAATCCGAGTAGTCAAAGATCTGCTCTCGATCAACTACACATCGTATCTCGTTTAATGTACATTCTGAGGGTGCAATTCCTCAAACAATGTGATTTACTTACATTTCGCATTTTACCGCTTTCGTATGATTCACCGCTTTTATGACCATAATTGCTTGCTAAATCACCTAACATGAAATTCAAAACGTAAACAAGCTAAAACTGAACAAGTAGTGGTCCAATCCCGTATTAATCACGATGCTCACCCTTCTTATGTGGTTCGACGCATCCTTATTAATACCGTACCGATGTACTTTAAGCAGAATACCAGATAAGGTATACCATGAGAACGACTAATATCGTATTATCACGTTAAAACTGATTTGCTAATACAAATACTATCTAGTACTCTCTACGCTCCTACGTGCGTCTTTTCATGGCCTGCCTGTCACGTGAAACCGCATGCAAAGAATGTAAAAACACTTACTTCGACGACAAACTTACTTCTCCTTAAACAACCGACGTAGCAAAGGCTTAGGGTTAAAACAACGGATGTTATCGCATTTCCGCCACAATTAGGAACTAAGTTATCAGCCCATCGATTGATTAGTAGAAGCCGCTACGTGCGGGCGGGATTAGGTGTTGATGTGTATCGGACGCTGGCTTCCCAATACGTACCCTCACCCCTTACTTAATCACAGTTTCCAGATGTCCGAAACCATTGGTAATGAGAGTCATTCTAGACATGGAATATTTAAGGGTACAAGTCTCTATCTTTAGGTCTCCATGTCACTCAGCTTTGAGCCTGCTAAGGATTAAAGTTGACTTGAACGGTTTCCGAGTATCCCAAAATTACTCGGTAGCGACTCCACAAATCGAGAACGAATTTGGTTCACTATTAAGGTCCTCAGACCAAACATATCGGACTTTAAACATTTACAACCACATCTCGATCGATTCAACGGAAACATAGATGCTTCCAATGCATCTATCCAGTATAATTCAAATCATCAACCAAATTAAGGTTCGACACTTCGCCCTAAAAGTGAGATCGGACCGGCACCTGGGCGCGAGGCGTCCCGGACGGGTCTGTGTAGGTGATCGCCGTGACGGTTCCGCGCGGGTGCGCGCGGCGAGCGGGTGTCAGCATTTACAACACCACAATATTTTAGACGTTTTCAATTAAATGACGTCAATCAAAATATTTTTGTCGTTTTCTAATTTCCATCCGATGCGTCTTCAAATACAACGAACCGTTTCCGACATTGCTCAAAATATCATGAACCATGTTCGACATGTTTCCGACTAAATTTAAAAAATCGGACACGGTTTTATAGGTGTCTGACACATATCGTCATGTGTCCGACGTGTGCCGACGTGCATCGGTGTTCGACAGACACGTTGATTAGGAGAAGTGTCTGTGCTACCTAGCATGAGACTATGAGAGTGGATAGGCGTAAATGACTAACAATTGTGGATAATTGATTTAATGCATTATATTTTAAAGATCATAAACTTTGCAACCATGAGTGCGACATTTTCATTATTAAGTGTCATGTTGGTCTTTCCATGGTATGAGCAAATAAATACGTATGACTCATTATGAGTTGCACTTTATATTTTCTTAATCAGAGCCATGTGAAGATCAGAGTTGGAGAGACTCATTTAGATTAATGGAGCTATGCTCTCGCCAAATATAGGGGGAACCTTAAAGATCCAGCATATTTCTGACTAGCATTAAGTGTTCTAGGATTCCTAACCGCTAGTTACGCTTAAAGGGTGCTATGGTAATGCTTATCCAGAACATTAATCAATTTCTTGCGTTGGGTAATGGTACGTGATTAACTGTTACTAACCTAGGGAAATAAGTCATTCGGTGTACTATGCTAACGGGTAGCGAAAAAGGTAATAAAGTCTATATCCCATGCTTTTCTCTACTCCATCCGACTCCAGCAAATTCCTTGTTCGGTTTACCCGACGAGAGTTTCCCATTTCAATATATATATATATATATATATATATATATATATAGAGAGAGAGAGAGAGAGAGAGAGAGAGAGGGGAAGTTCTCCTACATTTGCTAAATATTGTACATTTTACCTTGTAATTATGACCATCAATTTTTTGGAGATGAATGGGTAAGATTTGAAGCATTCAATATTAAAAAAAAAGATCACGTTCAATATAGAGGCAGTTACACAGCTTCTCCATAAAAATATTTCTTCCTCTTTATACGTTTATCTCCAAAATCACAATCAAAATAAAAACTATCATACAGTAAACTCAAATCAATTGAAGGACAAAAATGGTTGAACGACAATTACTGTAACTCAAATCAATCTTCTGCAACACTGCATCAACTGTTTCATTAGAATTTTGGTCGATCGTTGGACTAATTGAGGTATTCGTTTAATTGAATTACGTTTACTACAATTTCCGTTCAATTGTTCTTTGATTTCAAACGTTATCAAGTATTTGTTCAATTGTTTAATTGAATTACGTTAAATTTTTTTATCAGGTATTCGTTCAATTGTTTAATTGAATTACGTTCAATTTTCTTTAATTAGGTATTCGCTCAATTGTTTAATTGAATTGCGTTTGACATATGTTAATTGATTTGCAATAAAATTTTTTTCTTTCAATTGAATTAAGGTTTAATAGAAACACAATGATTGTACACAAAATATGATATTACGTTCAATTTTTTTCAAGTGAATTACGTTCATTTTGTTTCTTTCAATTGAATAATCAATGTAATATAGAATAATTAATGTAAAAAGTTACAATAATTGTCGTAGTACTATAGAATAACTACAGTTGTTATGAACAATAATATTCAACTGCGTATTCAGTTTTTATTGGTTGTGAATCACGTTCAATAGTTAATTTGTTCAATAATAATCAAATGTAGAATAATCAATATATCATAGAATAATCAATGTAAGAAGGTACAATAATTGTAGTAGTACTGTAGAATAACTACAGATGGTATGAAGAATAATATTCAATTGTGTAATCATTTTTTATTATTTTGTGAATTACGTTTAATGGATAATTTGTTCATTTGTTTTTTCGTTCAATGTACTTTTTTTTTCCTTTCAATTGAATTACATTTAATAGAAACACAGTGATTATACACAACACTGAGCTCAATTTCGTTGCTTGGAATCAATTGCGACTACAGAATAATCAATTCCGTAATATAAAATAATCATTTTAAGAAGGTACAATAATTGTTATTGTACTGCAGAATAAGTATATATGTTATGAACAATAATATTCAATAGTTTAATCAGTTTTTATTATTTGTGAATAACCTTCAGTAGATAATTTGTTCAATTTATTTTCACGAAATTTGTTCAATTGTTCTTTCATTCAATGTACATTTTTTTCTTTTATTTGGGCGTCAATTTTGTTGTTTCAATTCCGTAATATAGAGTAATCAAGGTAAGAAGGTACAATAATTGTCGTAGTGCTATAGAATAACTGCAGATTTTATGAACAATAATATTTAACTGTTTAATCAGTTTATATCGTTTGCAAATAACTTTCAATAGGTAAGGTTAGCATTCATCCACCTAAACCTTCAAGAAACAAAGGAAGTGGCAAAAGACTCATATCCAAGAAGACCCAAGTAATTGAGAAGGCGAAGAAACCAAAAAGACTTTGTAATAATTGCAAGCAAATGGCAAATCACGACAAAAGGAACTGTCCCAACCCTTACGTTGATGATTCTTTTGTCGGTGAAATTGAGAAAGAGGGATTGGAGGATATCTGATTGTGATTGATATGGGAATCAAGTTTTGTAGTTGGCATTATAGTTTTTGCATTTTAAATTTGATGCTAGACACAGTGCAATGAGTTCATTTTTTAGGTATTGTATATAATAACTTCAATGTTAGAATGGAATAAGTGCAACTTTACCATATAATAAATGGTCACTAGTTACTGTATTCCCATATATAATAGACATCATATCACTGGAAGATGTTAGAATAACTATTGTTAAGCGATAAGATAATTAGATTCATATAATACAATAATATGGCATTGTTAGAATAGACAATATAATTAATGAACATGTTAGAATAACTCGTTGGATACTACATAATAACTACTTGTGTGATATATGATAACTCCCTTCATGTAGTTACTATATGAATTCACTTTTAATAAACAAAATAATCAATGGAAGATGTTAGAATAACTGTTGTTTCGCGATAAGATAATTAGATTCATATAATACAATAATATGGCGGTATAGAGTAAACAATATAATAAATGACCATGTCAGAATAACCAGTTGACTACTACATAATAACTACTTGTGTGATATATAATAACTATAATACTACTTGTGTGATATGTAGTTAATATATGAATTCAACGCGATAATCAATGAAATATGTTAGAATAACTGTTGTTTAGCGATAAGATAGTTAGATTCATATAATACAATAATATGGCATTGTTAGAGTAGACAAATATAATTGATGAACATGTTAGAATAACTAGTTGACTACTACGTAATAACTACTTGTGTGATATATGATAACTCCCTTCATGTAGTTACTATATGAATTCACTTTTAATAAACAAAATAATCAATGAAAGATGTTAGAATAACTGTTGTTTCGCGATAAGATAATTAGATTCATATAATACAATAATATGGCGGTATAGAGTAAACAATATAATAAATGACCATGTCAGAATAACCAGTTGACTACTACATAATAACTACTTGTGTGATATATAATAACTATAATACTACTTGTGTGATATGTAGTTAATATATGAATTCAACGCGATAATCAATGAAATATGTTAGAATAACTGTTGTTTAGCGATAAGATAGTTAGATTCATATATACAATAATATGGCATTGTTAGAGTAGACAAATATAATTGATGAACATGTTAGAATAACTAGTTGACTACTACGAAATAACTACTTGTGTGATATATATATGATAACTCCCTTCATGTAGTTACTATATGAATTCACTTTTAATAAACAAAATAATCAATGGAAGATGTTAGAATAACTGTTGTTTCGCGATAAGATAATTAGATTCATATAATACAATAATATGGCAGTATAGAATCAACAATATAATAAATGACCATGTCAGAATAGCCAGTTGACTACTACATAATAACTACTTGTGTGATATATAGTAACTATAATAACTACTTGTCTGATATGCAGTTAATATTTGAATTCAACACAATAATCAATGAAATATGTTAGAATAACTACTGTTTAGTCATAATATAATCAAATTCATATAAATTCTTGATTGACAAAAAAGAGTGAAAATTGTAATACTATAGTAGACAATACTATGTGACAACCTCTATAGTCACTTTCGGATTACTTTAGGCTTCCTTCTTTTAGGTTGGGGTGCATGCTCCGCTTTAGCCTTTTTCCCTTTAGATTGGAGTGCTAGCTCCGCTTTTGTTTTTTTCCCTTTATATTCGGGTGCTTGCTCCTTAGCTCTTGAATATTTGCTCTTCTGCTTGTCTAAAAGTGTCCAATCAAGCGTTCAATCAAACGTTGAATTTATGCAAGAACGCAGACAAGAACGCAGAACTTAATCAAGCGTTCAATCAAACGAGCAAACTGAAATCAAAACAAAAACGCAGAAACGAAATAAAACGCAATCAAACCATAAAAGAAAATTGACGGAATGAAACAAAAGCAAATACCTAATTAAATTGACGAAGTAAAGAGTTCCTTTTGCCGGAAATCAACGCAGAAAGTAGGGTGATTGTTGTTACTGTTGTGGGAATTATTTTGAGGGATTAAAGGGTTTATTTTGTTATTGTGAGAATTAGGTTGGGTTTAGGTTTTCTTCTTATTGGTAGAGTAAGGGTTTGGGGAACGGATTTAATCTTGACCTTTGATTTAATTGCATTTAATGGCCAGGATTACTAGGTAAATTGTAGGTAAATGTATTAATTGTATATGATCCTAATTCTCTCTCTCTCTCTCTCTCTATATATATATATATATATATATATAGAGAGAGAGAGAGAGAGAGAGAGAGAGATAGGTTCACATAAGGCCAACAACTCTTATAAGTTTATAAGTTCCAGTGTTAAAGTTACACAAAAAGTGCTTAAAGTTACACGAGATGAGTGTTAAAGTTGCACTTTATCACTTTAAGTGATAACACTGCTGAATGTTATAGTTACATATCAATCTTGAACAAATGCAACTTTAACGTATGTCATCTGTAACTTTAATATATATACTTAATGACATATGGTGAACTTATTTGATATCTTCTTTCTCTCTCTCTCTCTCTCTCTCTCACTATATATATATATATATATATATATATATATATATAGACATATATATTTATATATATATATATATACACACATATATATATATATACAGAGATAGGTTCTAATGAGTTCCTATATATGTATTGAGTCCCTAAGTCCTCATCCCATCCGTTGGCTGGGATGATGATGGATAGACAAGATGCATCCTAATATTTTGTATTTAAAAAAAGAAGAAGAAAGATTTAGTATCCTAAAATAACTCCCATGATTTTAGGAAATAATAACTCCCATAATCACAATCATTCCTCATTCATTCATTCATTCACGTTACAGGTTCATCAAAACCTTAAAAAAAAACGCTCTCATCGATCATCACGTTCATGCATTCATTTAATCAAATCTGTGCTCAAAATTCCGTTACTATGAATTCAATGATCGCGACATCTTCATTAACTGTTGATAAGCAATTCATCGAGTATAACAATGATGAGTTTCGATATTGCTTTCACGTTTTGCGTCAATTTTTATTCATTATCTTGATTAATTTGCGTCAATTTGTGTGCATGTTTTGCGTCAATTTTCATGTTGATATTGCTTTCATGGTCGTGTCATTCATGTTTTGCGTCAATTTTCATGTTGATATTGTTTTCATGGTCGTGTTATTCATCATAGATTCATATGCAAATCGTAGAACACACAAAGGTGAGTATATATGTTTTGTAATTTATACTGGAATCGCCATGGAAGTCATTAAGATGCTACTCAATTATTAGTTTTTACGTTTACAATATATTGAGTTATTATATTTCATATACTGCGTTACTTTAGCGTATAGCATCTGTTACTTTAAAGTCTAGCATCTGTTACTTTAAAGTCTACCATCTGTTACTTTATATATCGTGTTACTTTAATACACTCCAGTTGTTACTTTAGTGTTTTTCGTCTGTTATTGTAGTGCATTGTAGTGTCCTAAGAATTTAGGAAACTGCCATATTAAAAAAATAATAAAAAAAGATATTGTTTCCTATAATAATGGGACGTGATTGCCACCAAAATAGGAAACAATATCAAAGAGTAACACCATATAAAAAAAAAGAAGAAAAAAAATACTACTTCCTATAATTATGGGACGTGATGACTTCAAAATAGGAAACAATATCAAAGAGTAAGATACTACGTCATACTCTCATTTTTTATCATTATATGAATTTTTTGCACTAACTTATATCTGGTGTTATTTTAATGAACATTGTCTGTTACTTTAATTCATACTATCTGTTACTTTAATGTCTGACCTCTGTTACTTTATACTTGGTGTATAAGCATACTCTGTTAATTTAATCCAATGTTACTTCAATGCACTTCATCTGTTACTTTAACTCTTGTTATCTGTTACTTTAATCCATATTTCAAGTTTTGATTGTTTTTTTCGCCACGTTTATTGGCACTGTTATTGTTTTTTCAGTAGACGCAAAAGCACATGAATGATGTAGGGATGTGGGTGAGAATTTCCTCCATACATAGGGCAGATCTTCAAAGATGTAGATGAGAAGAAGAAGAAGAAGAAGAAAAAGAAGAAGGAAATGTCATGTAAATCATCGTCTGACAATGAAGAAGAATCAGGAGAAGAAGAAGATGATGATGAAGAATGTAATCCCCTAGAAATTCTAACGCAATACAGTGGCGGAAACACTGTAGAGTTGGGATTAAAACACACTGACAAACTATATCTCATTAAAAGAAATGGTGAGTCAATACAAAGGCCTCTTTTTACAAAAGTGCTAAATGTAAAAATCTTCAAACGGGTTTATACAAATCCATAAGTAAACATGAATGAAGGAGGAGTAGGATCCACGCTACTCGCTAGCTCACACCCAAAACCCAGCAGCAAATACCTGTCATGTTATAAACATAACAGCCACGTCAGTGGGGAGTAACTCGGATGTTCTCCCAGCCATATTATATCATATGGAAAAATAATAGTATTATTATATCAAAATATTTAAAATGGGAAAACATTAAAATAATATAATAAAAATAAGTTTTCAGCGAAACTTAAAGTACTTGCCAACCTGCAAGTCAAAATCAATCAATAATATAAATATTCAAAAGTGGCGTTATGGAAATCAATCAGTGCAACGTAATAGACTTTCACTAGGATAATACTCAAACTAGCTTCGAGAACTTAGTCAAAACAAATTAGACTTCGGTCTCTAACTAGGCAACTCAACTATAACAGGACTGCGTGCAGCGAGGTCCTGGCTTAAGTAATGTACACCCCTCCTAGACACCAACTGTAATCCAGTTCAACCCGACGACGACTTACACGATGCGATATCTGAGTTTAAGGTCAAAATATACACACTCCTGAACACAAACCATGCTCAGTTCAACGACCAATGCGTCTCAACATAGACACACCAGCTTTATAATTGATGGCAAAACGTATACCCTAGACTGTATTACTCTCTACCCGTACACTTGTCCTCATTCCATAACTCCAAAACAGCCATTATCGATATTTAAAAGTAAATATAATCAATATAAATGATACGGATAAAAGGAATAACCATTTTATATTAAAAGGAAAACTTTCTTTAAATAGAAACTTACTAAAAATAGTCTTATAGAAAATACGTAAGATATTAAAATATGTGAAATGTATTAAAAATAGCATTTATAACGAAATTAACATTTTATTATTATCGTCGTTATCGTAACTTTAATATATTTCTAAATTTGTTACTCAAAATATAAATAAAATATAATAAGTCATTATATAGTATTTTATAAATAATTTAGGAAATCGAGTTAAAACAATAAATCCTAGAAAAGAGATATTTTAAGAAAAACGATATCAAAATTATTTGAGTCAACGAGTTTTATAAATGAAATGAATTTTACAAAGGTTTCAAATTATTTTTAAGAAATAGCTTTGATTGATAAATAATACAAATTTTAATAAAAATAGTCAATCGGAAACAAATAGGAAATTATTAGTGAAAATAGTCTAGACTAAAATGTATTTAAAACTAAATCGACTATTTTCTCATTTATTAGTATAAATTGTAAAACAAAAATTAGTTTATTGAACAAGTACACAAATCTCGATTAGAATATAAAAATACGATTTTGAGTTAAAATTATAAATTAACGAAACATGGCGAAAATATGAAATCGACATTATTTAGTTACTAGTGTCACGATAACCAACAAAATATTATAACGATCGTAAATAATTAAATTACTAACGATTTATAAAATGATATCAAAAATTTGTAAAATATTAATAAGGTATACAATTTAAAATTAATATTATTAGCAAAATAATAAATATCTAAAAATTAAAAAACCGAAGTTTAAATATTTACTACATACTACTACGCAAACATACGATATAAAATCGAGTAACGTCCTAAAGTTACCTTGAGTCGGGTCGATAATCAAAGTACTTGCCTGTCTAAAAGTCCAAGCCCCACTCACGACTTCAAAACTGGTCTCAAACGCTTGTTCTTTCATAAAAACTTCACGGCTCCAACGGAAACGAGACAAAAGAAATAGAAACAAAGAAATCGGAATGAGAAATGTAGGAACAAAAGACGAGAACGATAGAATAGACGGACGAAAAGAAAAGAAAGAAGAACGAAGGGAAGAGCGGCTGAACAGCAACAAGACGTAGTAGTAGCAGTAATAGACAACATTAGTGCAGCGACAAAAGGAGGAGAAAATGAAGAAGACGACCAAGGAAAACCGACGATCGAGGCACGAAAATAACTAACTGCAGCAGCAGAACGAATAGCAACAAGAGGAAGAAGAAGAAATGAATTGGACCGAACCAAGCATAATGACGATAACTGCAGTAATCAATAGCAGTAGCAACTAAAGACAAAACAGAACAGGAATCATCCCAACTAACGTCGAATAACATCGGAAACCGGAGACAACGCAGCAGCAATAATAGTGAAACACGGACAGCAACAATAACAGATCGGAGAAGAGAAGGAACAGTGAAAAGGGGATCGCAAAAACCGCGTTTATGAGAAGAACAAAAGCAACGACGATGAACAAAACCCAGCACTAAGTACATCAGCAGCAACGACTTGTAGCAATAAAACAACAACAAAATAGCAACAGCAGCAGGAAATGCAATCGACCACAACAGCAGAGAACAGCGGCAAGAAGAAACCAACCAGTAACGACACGCGATGGAGATGACAACAAGCAGAGGACAACAACAGAAATAGCAATAACATTCTGACCGAAACAGCAACATAACGAGCAGAGATTGAAGGAGAAAGTAACGAAGAATGAAGGGAAGAAGAAGGAATACGAACAGCAGTAGAAGTACCGAATTGCAGCAGCAGTACGGCCAGCAATAGCATCAACATACAGCAGCAACAAAACAGATTAAACGGAGAGGAAAACAGGGGAGGAGGAAGGAAAGTCGAAGAACAAGAAGGAAAAAAAAACACAGCAGGAGAAGGGTAGTCGGGTGAGATGATAGCAGCAGCGAGCATCAAAAAGGGGAAAAAAAAGAGGAGAACGAGGAGGAAAGATGAAGCGGTTTGGTGAGGATGAATGAAGAGGTGATAAGGAGTGTATAGGTGAAGCGGTGGAGTTAAAAACAATGAGTAAGGGGGGGGGGTGTATGTGTCAGTAAAGGAGTGAAAGTATACATAAATGAGTGAGGGAAAACAAAACAAAAGGAGGCTGAATCAACACAATAAAATGAATCGAGACGAATTCCGAAACGACAAGTTGACCGACCCAAGCAATCGAATTAAAAAGATAATTAAATAATTGGGTCATCAAATAAAATGAGTTACTCGAGACAAAAACAAAGCTTATAAAATTAAATAATTAGACGGTGAAATAGAATTTCCCGATAAAAATTAAATTTTCGACGAAGTGAATTAAATTGATTTCTCGAGGAAAGGTAATAAATATTTTGACGAAATTTAAAATAAATGGGCTTCGAACCAAAAATAGAAAGTCGAGTTTTAAAAATAAATAATTAAAAAGAATTTAGAATTTAAGTCGTCGAGATACACTTCGATAAGAGTTAAATTAAATGTATAAAATGAATCGAAACAGAAATAAAAATTATGTTTTAAATATAAGAAGAGTTTTCGAGACAAATTAGAATTTTAGGAGTTTGAAACGTTTAAACGATAAATTCGTTTTATAATAATTTGAAGAATTACGAGTTAAATCGTAAAAAAAAATACGAACGTAATTTTAATTTAATTTAAATTTACAAAAATCAGGGGGGTTACAAAGAAGAAGCACAATTCTTAGTAGGACACTATATTGTTAGAGTAACATACATTATTTGTTAGAGTAACATCCTTGATTGGAGTAAAATGAGTTAGAATAACACACATTATGTGTTATAGTAACATACATAATGAGTTACAGTAACACAGTTTTAATGAGTTACAGTAACACAGTTTATGATTATAATTTGATTTCAAATATCCAATTCTTATAGTTACAGGTGTGAAACATTGGAATTATAATGGAGTTTTATAATTTTTGTTTTGGAGTATCCTTAATAAAAACATACATTATTCTTTTGGTTGATTGAAACTCTTGTTTTTGCAAAAGATTATTATGCAACATAATCATAATAGATTTTATGAGTTAAAGTAACACAGTTCATGAATTAGAGTAACACATTGTATGAGTTATAGTAATAGTTTTTGCAAGAGAATATATTAAACAACGTAACAGATTTTATGAGTTAAAGTAACACAGTTAATGAATTAAAGTAACACGTTATATGAGTTAAAGTAACATAGTTTATAGATTATGGCAGTAACATAGTAACATACGTACAATGACAGTAGGAAAATGATGATTTTTTGGTGAAGATGAAAAAAACTTGATTTTGAAAAAACTTGTTGTGTGAGAGAAAGAGACATTTAAAAAGATTGATAAGGGAGAGAAAAGATTTGCATTGAGATAATTAAGGAGGAGAGAGAGAGAGAAATGATATATTTACCAGATTTGTTAGTTATTTCCTTAATTATGAGATCAATCCATTAATCTAACATTGAATCAAGGGCTAAGATGGGGACTCACGGACTCAACATATATAAGTGGACTCACCTGATCCCACCTCTCTCTTTCTCTCTCTCTCTCTCTCTGTATATATATATATATATATATATATATATATATATATATATATATGTATATATATATATGTATGTATATATATATATATATATATATATATATATATAGTAGAGATCAAGTAAGTTCACCATATGTTAGTAAGTCTATATTAAAGTTTCAGATGACATACGATAAAGTTGTATTTGTTCAAAATTGATATGTAACTATAACATTCAGCACTTTTATCATTTCAAGTGATAAAGTGTAACTTTAGACCTCATCTCGTGTAACTTTAAGCACTTTTTGTGTAACTTTAACACTGGAACTTATAAACTTAAAATATTTAGTGACCTTATGAGAACCTAATATATATATATATATATATATATATATATATATATATATATATATATAGAATTAAGATCTTTTACCCATGTCAATTTTGCTACAATTTACCTATGATTACTAGCCATTAGATCTTACTCAATCAAGGGATGCTATTAAATGTTGAGATAATGTGAAACCCTTTTTTTTTTGCAACTTTCACCTCTCCTTCTTTACGTTCATTTCTTCTTTTCATTCTAAAGCTTCAATTTTTCAAAACCTCTCAATTTTGTTCTTCAATTTTCCATCACAATCAGTTTGTACTCAAGGTTAAACTTTTAGGTTAAGTTAATTTCAATCTTTAACTCTTTAATTTCTTCTTTTTCATATTATGTTTGTTGATTTTGATTTTTAATTTTATCGATTTTGATATAGTAATTTGGTTCGATTTTCATATACATCTTATTAATTATGGTATTGTTATTGTTAGTGATTTAGAAACCATTCAATTTTTTGATTAATTTTTAGGGCTGGTACGTTATTTTACGTGTTTTGATACATTATCTGAGTAATTTTTATAATTTTGGTTACAAGATTGAAAATCGGAATTATGAATATTGTAATACATGAATATGAGAGATAAAATACTTGAATATGAACATTGAAATAATTACATATTATTTCAGAGTAGTACTACGTAACCTCAATGATATATTATTTCTGAATATAAATCAATTCAATTTTTCTGATTTTATTCAATATTTCGTGTATTGGTATCGTCTCAATCCAAATAAGATAAACCCTTTTGAGATTTTTTGATTTTGTGACAGCAGTAAAGTCCATCAATTTTGTGACTGCTGTTTTAATACGATCAATTTTTGGATTTTTGATTACTAGATTAAAAATTGAAATTATGAACATTGCAATATTTGAATATGAACAATGAAATACTTGAATATGCACATTGAAATAGCTACATATTATTTCATAGCATGAATTTCGGTTTTGGTATATTATTAATTATTACTATGAAATACCCAATTATTTTATTATGTAATTCCAGTTATTCTATACTATTGTTGCAGTTATTCTATATTATTGTACTGTAACTAACACCCTCTTTGTTTTTGTCTTTCAGTGAAATGTCTTTTTCTGTGTGCACCCTCAATGATATGCAAGAAGTTTCATCCTAATACAATAACACGAGTTATTCATTACAATAACTGAGTTTCTACATTGGACTAATAACTATGTAAATCAGATAATATTATTTTAAAACTGATCATATTTGATTGTCAGCCCAATATATAACATGAGTTATTCATTACAATAACTGAGTTTCTACTTTAGAATAACTACGTAAAATCAGATAACATTATTATAAAGTTAATTATATTTGATTTCCATCTCAGTACAATAATACGAGTTATAATAACTGAGTTTCTACATTGGAATAACTACGTAACATCAAATAACATTATTCTAAAATTTATTATATTTGAGTTTCATCTTAATACAATAACACAAGTTATTCAATACAATAACTGACTTTCTGCATTGAAATCATTACATATCTACATTGAAATAACCTGATAACATTATTCTCAGTAAACGATTGAGTTAACTATAAAATAATTATGCTTCTTCATTAAAATAATTTTTTTTATACATCGAAATAATTATAAAATTTTGAGAAAAAATATGCTTTGGGGATTTAGAGAGTTCTAATCTCAGCTCTTGATCATGTCAGATCTAATGGCTACAATTAAAAGGTAAATTGTACAAAATATGACAAAATGTACCAGATCCTGCCTCTATATATATATATATATATATATATATATATATATATATATATATATATATATAGAGGAGGGTTCTTATGGGTCCTTCTATATATTTGAGTCCCTATGTCCTTCTACCATCCATTGGATGATAATACAATGGATGGATGAGATTGATTGAGATTTTGTATTAGAAAAAGAAGATATTGTTTCCTAATTTGAAGGAGTGTAACATCCAACAAAATAGGAAACACAATCAGTATTTCAATAATCATGTGTAAGGCGTATTTACTAGAGTAACTCGTTTGTATCATTGAAGTAACACAAAGTATCTATTAGAGTAACACGTTTGTAACGTAGTAACACAAAGTATCTATTAGAGTAACACGGTTTCTAACGTTGGACTAACACAAAGTATTTATTAGAGTAACACGTTTGTAACGTAGTAACACAAAGTATCTATTAGAGTAATACACTTCTAACATTGGAGTAACACAAAATATTATCTATTGGAGTAAGATGTTGGTAACGTTATTGGAGTAACATTATTATTCATATGTTGAGTTAATAATTATGTTCGGTGTTGGGGGCATGTAACTCTGAAATCAATGTAAGCATATTTGCATGATGTTTGTTAGAGTAACACCAAAAATTAGCCAGAGTAACAGTTCTATACAATAAGAGTAACACAAAATAAATTAAGCAGAGGAGAAGATATGCGGTAAATTATTATTTTTAGATCTATATAATAACAATTTAATTTTTTTAAAATGAAAATCTTAATTGTGAATGAATGTGTGTGTGAGAGATGATAATTATTTTTTATAGGAGAGTGTGGACATGACATAGGTCCACCCCGACGCGGCCACGCGCGGGTTTGGGGAGGCGAATGAATCTCCATATGAGAATGGATCGAATTGAAATTTAAATCGAAGTTGGAGTCGCCACCGAACTTTGTGGGAGTTCGGGCCCGTTCGAACCCACTCTATGTCGTAGTGGGCCGTGTACAAAATACAGCCCATTTCCGATGTCAGAGTTTATCGGGTTCGTCCCTTTGCATTTTGATACCGATACCGACTTGACCGGATACCGTGTATTGAATGACTCTCGTTGCCAATGGTTTCGGACATCCGGAAACCGAGGTTCTGAGTAAGGGGTGAGGGTACGTGTTGGGAAGTTCACAAAGAACATCCAACCCCGCCCGCACATTAGCGGCCTCTACTAGGATATCGTTTGATTTCAAAATACGCGCGTTAGTAGTACGATGAATGATATGCAAACATTGTTTTCCCTAAGCATGTGAATAAGTGAATGGGTTGCTAAGTCAGTTTAATGCAACTAAAATTAACGTCAAAGTTGTATTTTAGCATGCGAGATTCGTTTTAGTATAATAAAACAAACGAAAAGAAAAGAAATTGCTACAAACATGAACAAACAAGTTAGTAACGGGTTATAAATCGAATAAGAAATATGAATACGATAATATGAATGGTTTTGAAAAGATAATTCGCGTGACGGATTAACACGCGTTGACCGAGGTCAATAAAAATAAAGTCGGGATCTGAAAAAACGCTGTTTTGTCTAAAAAACAATGTTCGAAAAAAAGAAGAAATCGTGCTGCGTTTTCCAGGCTGCTGTGCGACTCGCCCGAGTCAGGCGCGACTCACCCGAGCAGACGACTCGCCCGGGATGCGCGCGACTCGCGTCCCGGCCTGTTTTCGAAGTTGATTTTTTGAAAAATCGATGATTTTATTAAATCGCGTACAAATATTGCATAATTTGTACTCGGCTCAATATTTTTGATATTCGTTATATTTGATATTCGATTATGAAATCGATATCAAATACTCGGAATAATTTTTTAGAAAAGATAAAAAAAAGTTTTGAAAATCGTTTTTGTAAATTAAACTAAAAAACGATGTTTGACTCTCTCCGCTTTAAAAATCGTTGTGTTATGTTTTTGAGATTGTATAACGATTTTCTAGCATCAACGAGATTAATGTAATTCTTTTAATACGATATTCGACTAGAGAATCGATATTGTATTTCTAAGAATATTCGTTATATGAAAATAGTTTTGGTAGTATCGATATTAGAATTAATAAAAAAAATGCGACGAATGACCTATAAAAAATGACCGACGAGGACACGACACGAAGAAGAAAACGAGAGAGAGGAAGGAAGAAAAGGAGAAGTTGGGTTTGATTTTACACCCTCAACCTACATGCTTTTGTTTACTCGGATCGGGGCTCGTCGAAATGTGGCTAGGGCACAGGAGCGTCGAGTTAACGTAAGTGAGTTAGGGTGGTTTGGGTTCGGACGTGTAGGGTGTCGGGTCTAAGGGGCCGGTTCCTTCGGGTCTCGGTGTTACACTATCGGTTTCTCGATGCTAAGTGTAAGGAGTGTGTCAGGGGTTGAATGTGTAGATGTATGAATTTTCTTTATATATATGAATTCTCTGTGTCGTAGATGTAGATGTCGATGTAGATGTAGATGTAGAGGTTCCTATTTATAGGGGAGAAGGCTAGGAAAAGTGTTCTTGCTTAGACAACAAGAAATACCGGTTTGGATAGGAAACGTAAGAGGTTGAGATGAGCGAGGATTCCGTTCCTTGGAGAGGAAGCCGTGGAATTCGGCTGGAAGAGGGCTGCTCGGCCGAGTATTTGATAATCGGTCGAGTGTTTGATTCGTTGTTCGGATAGAATTCCCACTTGAGACCGAATTCTATCTTAAACAGAATTGTTTAATATTTGTCGTAGCTGATTTTTTGTAGCATTTGAGTCTAGGCCGGACTCGTGAAGTGACACGGCTGGTCCGTGTGCCTCGGGAATATCTTTGACCGGGTTTTGACTCGGTCGCTAAAAGACGGTTTTGCCCCTGTGTCGGATTCGACCCAAATTAGTCTTATTTGACTCGAAATGACCCACTGGGCCTGGTTTTGTGAAATTTGTACTCCGTAAAAAGCCCAAGCCAAGTATCCACGATTTCGAGCCCATTTTCGAGTACGTTAAAGCATGTTTGCGTCCGATCATCGTCGGGTGTTTGTCGGAAACTGCTATAGACACCTGGCAGTAAAATGTGGGTGTCTACAGAGCCCCTACTCTGACTGAGGCTTGGACAGGGCGAAAGTCAGAGTAGCTACCAGGTCAAATGAAGACCTAGCAGACTTTTGATCGGGTCGTTTAAAGTCCATTAGACTCTGCTTGAAGGGCCCACCGGCCACGGATCAGAAATGTACCTGAGCTGATGATGATAACTCCGTGGGGAATTGGACTTGTCGTATAAGTCTCGGGTGCGCCTATATATGGGCCCATCCCGTTAAATGCCGCTGGGGAGTTTAGTGTATGATCCTGCTTGAGTCGTTCCTGTAGATAATTATGCAAAGTTGCAAAGTTTTGCATGTAACATTTGTAGGAAAAATGACTCGCGCTGGGGAATAAAATTTTTGAGAAAGGTTTTGAATTTTTGGGTTTGAAAGATTCTTTGAAAATTAGAGAATTTTGACTCTGAAATGGAATAGGAATGCTCGGGATGACTTAGCTAGATCCTAGGATAAGGTCTATATGCTAAATCCTCTAGGATTGGGAATCCTAGAGTGAGGAGGAAAAATGATTTCATGCTTTAAATACCCTTTCCTTGCTCATAATTTTTCATAATTCTCACAACTCCCTCCTTCTTAAAGAGAGACAAGCCTTGAGAAATTTATTCTTCTTTTTAGAAATCCAATTATGGGAATCGATCGATTAATTGGAATGCTGTAGGATTGGTCCCGATTTTTCAGGGATGCAGATAAAGTTATTCTGAACCAGAATGGTGTTACCCAATTATTTACGATCCGCAAGATGCAAGTAGACCGTCACTTTTTGGATGCTTGCCTGTCCTACTGGGACGACACTTATCACGTTTTTGGCTTTCCTCGAGGCGAAATCTGTCCTATCCCTGAGGAAATTGCTGCTGTAGGAGGATGAAATCCCATACTTCGTCCTGCTATCCCGTTTTCAGTTTATGACCCGAGGAGAAAGCTACGGAAATTTTTAGGGCTTTCTCATATGGAGGTATCTCGTATGTTGGAGGGAGATACCGTTTCTTTGATCGATTTGGCTGAAAAATTTATGAACCCAGATGACGTCCGGGTCAGGCCGGTCCATAGCGGTAGGGCCTTTACTTTCTGTATGCTCCATGTTTACGCCTCGAAGGTCATATGGATTTATTATCTTGCGTGGGTCACGTTCGACTTTTCACTGTGGCTGACCTGATGGAAACGGAGCACAGCTCGGCTTGGCTGATTACATGAGAGATTATCCCGGGTTTGGATAATCGCAAAAGGGATCCGTCAACCCGGTTGACTGGGAGTACCCGTCTTTTACAGGTATACAGATTTTTTTTTTGATTTTTTGCAATTTTCCGGCTTCTCCAATTTTTCCGGTTTTTCTCAATTTCTACGGTTTTTTCCGATTTTCTCGGTTTTCGCGATTTTTTTTTACTCGGTTTTTTTTTTTTTTTTTTTTTACGATTTTTCAGCTTTGGCTATTCGAGAGATTATCGATCGTGGACCCTCCCCTAGACGTGAGCCGATATCGACCTAATCAAGTGAGGACGAGGAGACGGACCGTTGACTTTTCTCGCCTTAATAACACCCAAAAATACTTGGACGAAATGTTGTCTTTTCACGGAGGCCCATTGATCCGGTGGACCGTACCATGGTGGCCCATTTATGTCCGGACCGGTTTAGAATCCCGAGATAGGGCTCGATATCAGGTGATCCTATCTTTTAGACAAACAATTCACCTCTTCCCCGATCGCATACTTAGGCAATATGGTCGGGCCCAAAGAATCCCGGAAATCGAGGCAATCGTGAGTGAATCTACTCAGCTGACGGACGTAATGTGTGACATTTGGATGCAAAGGTGGTATACACGCGCTATTTGGTCTGTTCCCAAGACTCCTCATTCGATCTGGGTATCCGATTCTTATGTGAAATGGACCAAGGCTGATTCTGCTAAAGCCCGAGCTGCCTTGAAGACTGATGAGGCTTTCGACATGTTGCGTCGAGAACAAGCTAAAGATAATAGAAGCTTTTTTGATGAGGGCGTTACTCCGGCAAGTCAGAAAGGGAAATCTAGGACTCAGACTGAAGGGTCCAGTACTAAGGGTGCACGGGGGAAAGTGAGCCCCCAGACGGACTTAGAAAGGAGACTTGGTCCAAGATTGGCGGTTAAGGACCGACTTGGACCTCGAGACAGGCTATCCGAGCACGTACGGGCTCGGCTTGGGCCAGTGACAATGGCAGAAGACCCGAAATCGAAGAAGCGGGTTCGAGCAAAAGAAGTTCCGCTTGTGATTAGGGAACGTTCGTCCCCGCCCCGTCGGCCTCGGGCTCCGCGTGACCCGAAAGATAAGGGGAAAGGAAAAATGCATGAGTAGTCTCCTAAATTTATTATTTAAGTATTACTACTATTGTTGTGGTGTGATTTTTGTTGTTTTTTTTTGTGTGGTGTATTTTTAAAATTTCCGAATTTATCGGTTTTTTATAATCAAAGATATATTAGTGAATACCGTTCCCGTCTTTTCGTTATTGCAGTGGTTGTACCCTTTTTATGGGTTGCCTACGTATCCATAATTATTGTAATCAAACCTTCCGTAGTTCAGAATTATTTTTGCAATTTTCGAAATACATCAAGATTATTAATTCAAGATGTGTGACGATAGGATAAGTAATCCTAATTTATTGACTTGCTTAAAATTTTGAAAACTTATAAAAAGACAAATTTTTATAAATTTTGCAAATGACATTGAGGTAAGGTCTTAAGGATAGTAACGCTTCAACTGATCCAAGTTAGTTGGGTTGACGAATTCATTCCCGTGCAAGTCTGTTAGCATTACTGCTCCTCCCGAAAGGATTTTCTTTACTAAGTATGGCCCAGCCCAATTGGGTTTGAATTTTCCCCTTGGGTCAACTGGTAGCAAAGCTCGAACGGATTTTAGGCCTAGATCGCCCTCTTTGATATTATGGGCCTAGCCCTTTTGTTAAAAGCCCGTTGTATCCTTTTTTGATAAATCTGAATATTATTCAGGGCCCGAGATCGCCGTTCGTCCAAGAGGACTAGCGAGTCATATCGGGCTTGGACCCAATCTGCTTCAGGTACCAGACTCTCGAGCAGAATTCTGAGGGACGGTACTTCTAACTCAACTGGTTGGACTGCTTCCATTCCATATGTCAGATAATATGGAGTTGATCCGGTTGCGGTGCGAATTGATGTCTGATACCTCCATAAGGCGAAGAGTATCTTGTCGAGCCAGTCCCAGTAATTCTCAGTCATCTTTTTAGGTATGGTGACAATTGTTTTATTGGCTGCCTCTACCGCTCCATTTGTTTGGGGACGGTAAGGCGAAGATGTATGCCTTTGAATCTTATATTTTTCTAGTAAAGTGGCAGTTTCAGCTTGAAAATGGGTCCCGTGATCACTGATGAACTCATGCGGAATCCTGTATCGACATATAATCTTATTTTGGATGAACTTAGCCACATGCTTGGCATTCAAGATCCGGTACGACTCGGCTTCGACCCATTTAGTGAAATAGTCGATAGCCACTGAAATGAAGCAGTGACCTCCCGTCCCGGAAGGGTTTACTTTCCGAATTATATCAACTCCCCATGTTGAGAATGGCCACGGTGATGTCATTGTATATAATAGTGATGACGGCATATGCTGGACGTTAGCGAAAATCTGACAGTTATGACAGTGTTTAACATACAACTGGCAACCAGTTTCCATGCTATTCCAATAATATCCGAGCCTTGTGATTTTTCGGGCTAGCATATGGGCGTTCATATGCGGACCATTTTCACCATCATGTACCTCAGCCATGACTCTTTCGGCTCGCATTTTGTCAATAGATAGGAGTAGAGCCCCCTGTGCTATCTTCTTATATAATTGTCCATCGTCCGTGCGGATGAACTGGGTTGCCCATCTCCGCAGGGCTTTCTTGGCCCGGTTTTCAGCTCCCGGAGGATATTCACCCAATGTTAAGTAGGTCAGGATAGCCTGATACCAAGGTTCTGGATCGGTTATTTTGATATCTTGAATAGCGTGGATATATGCCGGCTCGGATCATCTTTCGACGCAGATAGGCATGCTGGTTAGATGCGCTGGGATATTCAGTAAAGATGCTAATTTTGAAAGAGCATCTGCAAACTGGTTTTCTTCCCGAGGTAGATAGATGTATTCCACCTTTTGGAACTGTTTTTCGAGAACCCTTACTCGCGCTTGGTAAGCCACGAGATTTGCGTTCCGAGTTTTCCATTTTTGTAGGGCTTGATTAATGACTAAAGACGAGTCACCGTGGACCCGGAGACTTGTTACTCCTAAATCAGCGGCGGCTTGCAGCCCGTGAATGCACGCTTCATATTCGGCTGCGTTGTTAGTCACATCGAAATCTAGCTTGATGGATAACGGGGTATGTTCCCCTTGTGGTGAGATTAACAGAATTCCGACCCCGAATCCTCGAAAGTTGGATGCCCCATCAAAATACAAATCCCATGTTTCGGTGTCAGTATGGAATATGTCTTCATCAGGAAAGGCCCAAGTATTGGTGTGTCCTTCCTCGGATACCGGACCATCGGCAAGGAACTCCGCGACTACCCGGCCATTGATGGCTTTTAAAGGTACGAACTTGCGATCGAACTCAGCCAGCATTAAAGTCCACCTGGATATTCGGCCAATAAGTATGGGCTTTTCGAACAAGTACTTGATTGGATCCATTTTTGATAGCACATGTACCTCGTGACTGAGTATATAGTGTCAGAGCTTTTTATTGGCCCAAACAAAAGCTAAGCACGTCTTTTCGAGCATCGTATACTTCCACTCGTATTCCAAGAACTTTTTACTGATGTAGTAAATAGCCCGTTCTTCGGAATCGACCGTTTGAGCCAGCATAGCGCCCATGGCTGTCTCGGTCGTTGTTAGGTATAATGACAGAGGCAGGCCCAGTTGGGGTGGCATTAATACCGGTGGAGAGGATAGGATCTCCTTGATTTTATCGAAAGCCATCTGACATTTACCGTCCCATAGTGTCCGTTCTCCTATCTTCAGTTTCTTGAAAATGGGATCACATACCATGGTTAGCTTTGAAATGAACCGGCTGATATATTGGACTTTCCCGAGAAACCCCCTTATCTCCTTTTCAGTTTTAGGTGGCTGCATCTCGGTAATGGCTTTGATCTTAGCCGGGTCAACCTCGATTCCGCGTTGGTTGATGATATGGCCCAGTAGCTTGCCCGATGTTACCCCGAAACTGCATTTTTGAGGGTTTAGCCTCATATTGTACTTGCGTAATCGGGTAAAGAACTTTCTTAGGGCCGCAATGTGCCCGCTTTGGTCTTTGGATTTGACGATCATGTCGTCCACGTAGACCTCAACTTCCTTATGCATCATGTCATGCAATAAAGTGGTGGCGGTCCGTTGATAAGTGGCACCGGCATTGATAAGCCCAAATGGCATCACGATATAACAGTAAGTACCCCAAGGTGTAATGAAGGTGGTCTTACTCATGTCTTCCTCAGCCATTTTGATCTGATTGTATCCGGCATACCCGTCCATGAATGATAGAAGGGTGTGATCGGCCGTGTTATCTACCAGTATGTCGATGTGTGGTAATGGGAAATCGTCTTTTGGGCTGGCCTTGTTAAGGTCCCGGAAATCTACACATACTCGTACTTTACCGTCTTTCTTGGGTACTGGCACGATGTTTGCAACCCAGTCTGGGTATTCAGACACTTGGATAAAGCCCGCTTTGAAGTGTTTATCGACTTCTTCCTTGACTTTGAGAGACCATTCGGGCCTCATTATTCGGAGTTTCTGTTTTACCGGCTTATACCCGTCTTTGATGGGTATACGGTGTTCATCTATCTCCCGGTCTATTCCCGGCATGTCCTTGTAGGACCATGCGAAGACGTCCATAAATTCCAGGAGGAGATCTGTGAATTGTTGTTTCTCCTCAGGATCTAAAGATAAGCCCAACTTAAGCATCTGAGGTTCTAAAGGGGTTCCTACGTTGATGGAGTCGGTTTCTTCGATTACCGGATCTCGGGACTCCCTCTGTTCGAGTTGCTTGATTAGATGCAGAGGCAGTGGTACCTGTTCGTCGGGTTTCTCAATGTCATTGCAAATGAAATTTTTGAAAATGTTTTGAAAATAAGACAAGTCGTAAGCAGAACAGTTATCGTTATTATTGATAGTGAATTTTGAAAAGAGCTCGAAGAGAGCTGCCATCTGATCGTTGGTCAGTGGCGGAATGGGAAGTGCCCTCGGGACAGACTCCGAGGCTCGCGTAGGTGCGACTAAAGAAGGGAGAGGGGTTACGGACTCGATCCTAGTACTGGACCCTCTAGACTTGGACTCAGACTCCGACTCCGACTCTGACTCAGACTCGGACTCGGACTCAGCGCCTTGCATATCTCCTTCACCAGTAGTTAACTTGTAGACTCGACCCTGACTGTCGGTCCACTTAGTTGTCTTCCTCCAAGCTCTCTTCCCAGTGCCAGCACCCACTTCGGAGATCAACTTGGTTGGATCGAACCTGTTTCTACGGAGGATCAGGTTTACTAACTCCTGTTTGGGGGTTGGGATGACCTTATCTTCCCCGAATAAGAGCCCCAGGACGGGCTCAGTATTATTTGCATCTTTCTTTGATTCAACCTGGACAAGGGCAAAGATATCATCCGGGATGAAATTGCATTCCCGAGCCGATTTGGTCTCGGGATATGAGATGGTGGGCTGATAGAGGCCCACTTGAACAGCTCCGAACATTGGAGTGACGAAGTAATTAGTCAGTCTTGGATTGTAAGGGCCCAAGTAGGTACCCTTGAAGATGTTCATGGCTTTCTGAATACCGGCCTGAACCACATTTTCTGGGGTTACAGCATACCCCAAGCCGAATCTTGACTCTTCATTGGTTAAGACCTCGATGATCTTGCCGGCTGGGAGGTCAGGTCTCGAGGTAGCTCCCGGCAGGTAACCCAAATTTTGTAGCATCGTGTCGATGCTAGTGGTGAAATAGGGCCGGAAAAGGTATTCTTCCTCGATCATTCCCACGAAGTTGAAACCTCGTGGGTCAGCCTGGCCTGCCGTGTTGCAGCTTGACACGGCTATGGGGGTAGCCTCGAGAGTGATGATCTCGTTTTGTAGAGGCATTTTGACCTTCCTGTGAAGGGTAGAATATACGACTTTGACCGCGTGAATCCACGGTCTCCCGAGTAGCAGATTAAAAGATGAAGTGACATCAATCACTTGGAATTCTAGCTCTTTCTCTATCGGGACGGTTATGATTGTTAGCTTGACAGCCCCAGCAACTGATTTCGGGCTTCCGTCAAAAGCCTGGATAGTTTGTGTAGTAGGAAGGTAGTCAGTCTCGGTAATGCCAAGGGCCTTAGCTGTCCTCAAGGGAAGGACGTTTACTGCGGACTCATCATCAATTAGGGTCATTGGGAGATATTTATTTTGGCAGATCACTGTGATATATAGAGCCAAGTTATGGGTGGCCCCAAACGGTGGGAGGTCGGACTCAGAGAAAGTGATAAGTGGGCCTTCTCCTTTGGACTTGCCTTTGAGGTGAGGCAAAATAGTGGCTACCATTTTGGTGGGGGTAACCAATGAGTCAACCTTGATTTCATCGAGATCCCTAGTAAGTGCTGTCCGATGCTCCTGAAAACTAACCAAAAGCTGCCATATAGTAAGATCAGTTCGGATCCTCTTTAGTTGTTTGACTAGGGTCGTGTCAGTGTTCGGTTCCTCGAGAGTAGGTTCCGTCCTGGCAGGTTCAGTGACGGCTTCCGGGGTAGAGAGATAGGTCGTGATGACGTGTGTGCCGGCCAGGGCCTTGGTTTTGGCCTTTCGGATTTCTTCGACGGTGATGGGGACAATTTCCCCCTTATCCAGGTAAACGTCATCTTCCATATCCCGTTGATTTGGGGAATGAAAGGAGAATTGAGACAAGAACAGTCAAATATTTCTCCAGTAAAAATGGCGTGAGTAGCAAGTGGGTTATTTTTGTTACTCGGCTTATCACTGGGTAGTGGTATCTTCCCATTTTCGATTAGATCTTGAATGAGATGCTTTAATTTCCAACATTTCTTAGTGTCGTGCCCGTTGCCTTGGTGATATTGGCAGTAAGCCCGAATGTTGTAGTTCTTTGACCGTTTGTCGACCGGAACTTCCGGAGTCGGGCCTATCGGTTGGATTAGGCCTTTTGAAGACAACCTTTGTAAGGCATTAGCATAGGTTGTTCCTATATCAGTGAATACTTGAGTTGGAGTATTCCTTTTGGTCGAGGTGTCCAGTGAGTTAACCTCGTCAAAAATGCTGCGGGTTGCAGCTGGAGTTGCGGGCTTGCTGGCGGACGAGCTGGCCCCTTGATACCTTTTGGCAGAGGCCTTAGTAAGGTTCTCTAGCCTTAAGTCATCTTCGATTCTTGTACCCATTTCGGTTAAGGTAGCGAAATTGGGTATAATAGCATACCGGAGATGGACCTGGTAAGAAGGAAGGAGGTTCTTGACAAAGGCCTCCACTAGAACCTTTTCACTGGGCTTGTCAACCAGCTTAACACTTTCGGCCCTCCATCGTTGAAGATACTTGGTGAACCCCTCTTTGGGCTCTTGGGCCATGACCTTCAGAGTACACATGGTTGTCTGGATTTCGGTATTGTCTGCATAGTTTCGGGCGAACTCCGTTGCTACATCATCCCAAGTCTTGTATTTTTTGGAATCGAGCCTGTAGTACCAGGCTCTTGGGTGCTTTTCCAAGGAGGTGGCAAAAAGATGCTTGAACATGTTCGACTTGACTCCCTTAAGGGCCATGAACTCCTTAAAGGCCCGGATATGGTGGACTGGGTCTTCAGTACCCTCGAACATTGGCAAACCCGTCAGGTTGAGATTGGCGGATAGCTCATCGGTCAGAGGTGTGTAAGTTCGAGCATTCTCCGTGTGGATTGAGCTTTGGGTCGACAAATGGACCTGTTCCTGCAGTTTGTGGACCGCGCTGGCCAATTCAGCTAACGGCCCATCGTTTTCAACATTGCCACTGGGGGTTCCTTGTTCCACAGCGCTTACTCGAGTGACGATGGCAGTCTGGTCTTCCCTCCTTTGTCTCAATTGGTTTTGGATCTGAGCGAACGAAGCTGTCAACTCATCAATGGCTTCTTTCGTCATGGTTCGGGTGAAGGGCAGCCTGTCTGTAAGAATACCGCGTAATCAGCAACTTAACCCAAATCCTAGGAAAAAAGTACATCCCGAGCAAGGAAAAAGAAGACTAAGACGAAAATGACTCAGAAAAGACACCTAGATGGGTGACTTGTGAAAAGGTGGGCCTCCCTTAGAATCCAGCTGTGTGGGTTGGGCCCCGTTCGAAGGGAGGTTCACGTGAGACATTCCCCAGACTCTGGACTCGATTGTGTAAACGGGCCAACCCTTGTAGGAGTATGTCCTACGTAGGTGGGCCTTGTCTTAGTAAAACAAGGCAGACTGGGATAGGGAAGAAATCTGTGATATAAGATCGACGGAGTTTCGACACTAGAAACTTCGACGACTTACGACACGACCCGACACTGCTAAATACGGGAGGTCCTAAGAAGAGGAAGGTTTCGAAATATGATTTTTGAAAGCCCGAAAATCGGGGAAGAAAACCCGGCCTTTTTAAAAAAAAAACGGAAAAGGTGGGCCAGGTGAGGGTTTTAAAAGTTTCGAAAATATTTTCGAGTTTTAAATGGGTATAATATCGGCTAGAAAAAGGGCTATTTTACGTAAAATCATAAGTCCTAAATTCGGTATATGCCCGGGGTTTTGAAATTGGATACTTTGAAAAGTATGCAAAATTTTGAAAATGACGGTTTTTGAAAAAGATATGGATCAAGTAGCACGTAGTCATGGAAACAGTATAATGACACCATGTATGCTCTTAAACTAAGTCTCAGTTAGTCTATATGGGTCTATACCAGTGTGCATAGCCTATCCGAGAATCGGGGCGGACTTCCTAAGTCGAGTTGAGCTTAGAACATGCCGTAAAACCCATACAAATCTGCTATGAACGCTTTTTGACATATCCAATTTGGACTACATCAATGGTATAGTGGGACGTCGGTCACCAGTACCGGCCCGGGAAAATATGGGGTTATGCATGAACCGTAAAACTAAAACGCGCATTGTACAAGTCAAACGATTTCTATTCGAGTCTTACCCTGAGGATGCCGATGGTAAGTCACGCATCAGTTAATCCCCAGCGGAGTCGTCAAATTGTGGACATGACATAGGTCCACCCCGACGCGACCACGCGCGGGCTTGGGGAGGCGAATGAATCTCCATATGAGAATGGATCGAATTGAAATTTAAATCGAAGTTGGAGTCGCCACCGAACTTTGTGGGAGTTCGGGCCCGTTCGAACCCACTCTATGTCGTGTGGGCCGTGTACAAAATACGGCCCATTTTCGATGTCAGAGTTTATCGGGATCGTCCCTTTGCATTTTGATACCGATACCGACTTGACTGGATACCGTGTATTGAATGACTCTCGTTGCCAATGGTTTCGGACATCCGGAAACCGAGGTTCTGAGTAAGGGGTGAGGGTACGTGTCGGGAAGTTTACAAAGAACACCCAACCCCGCCCGCACATTAGCGGCCTCTACTAGGATATCGTTTGATTTTAAAATACGCGCGTTAGTAGTACGATGAATGATATGCAAACATTGTTTTCCCTAAGCATGTGAATAAGTGAATGGGTTGCTAAGTCAGTTTAATGCAACTAAAATTAACGTCAAAATTGTATTTTAGCATGCGAGATTCGTTTTAGTATAATAAAACAAACGAAAAGAAAAGAAATTGCTACAAACATGAACAAACAAGTTAGTAACGGGTTATAAATCGAATAAGAAATATGAATACGATAATATGAATGGTTTTGAAAAGATAATTTGCGTGACGGATTAACACGCGTTGACCGAGGTCAATAAAAATAAAGTCGGGATATGAAAAAATGCTGTTTTGTCTAAAAAACGATGTTCGAAAAAAAGAAGAAATCGTGCTGCGTTTTCCAGGCTGCTGTGCGACTCGCCCGAGTCAGGCGCGACTCGCCCGAGCAGACGACTTGCCCGGGATGCGCGCGACTCGCGTCCCGGCCTGTTTTCGAAGTTGATTTTTTGAAAAATCGATGATTTTATTAAATCGCGTACAAATATTGCATAATTTGTACTCGGCTCAATATTTTTGATATTCTTTATATTTGATATTCGATTATGAAATCGATATCAAATACTCGGAATAATTTTTTAGAAAAGATAAAAAAAAAGTTTTGAAAATCGTTTTTGTAAATTAAACTAAAAAACGATGTTTGACTCTCTCCGCTTTAAAAATCGTTGTGTTATGTTTTTGAGATTGTATAACGATTTTCTAGCATCAACGAGATTAATGTAATTCTTTTAATACGATATTCGACTAGAGAATCGATATTGTATTTCTAAGAATATTCGTTATATGAAAATAGTTTTGGTAGTATCGATATTAGAATTAATAAAAAAATGCGACGAATGACCTATAAAAAATGACCGACGAGGACACGACGCGAAGAAGAAAACGAGAGAGAGGAAGGAAGAAAAGGAGAAGTTGGGTTTGATTTTACACCCTCAACCTACATGCTTTTGTTTACTCGGATCGGGGCTCGTCGAAATGTGGCTAGGGCACAGGAGCGTCGAGTTAACGTAAGTGAGTTAGGGTGGTTTGGGTTCGGACGTGTAGGGTGTCGGGTCTAAGGGGCCGGTTCCTTCGGGTCTCGGTGTTACACTATCGGTTTCTCGATGCTAAGTGTAAGGAGTGTGTCAGGGGTTGAATGTGTAGATGTATGAATTTTCTTTATATATATGAATTCTCTGTGTCGTAGATGTAGATGTCGATGTAGATGTAGATGTAGAGGTTCCTATTTATAGGGGAGAAGGCTAGGAAAAGTGTTCTTGCTTAGACAACAAGAAATACCGGTTTGGATAGGAAACGTAAAAGGTTGAGATGAGCGAGGATTCCGTTCCTTGGAGAGGAAGCCGTGGAATCCGGCTGGAAGGGGGCTGCTCGGCCGAGTATTTGATACTCGGTCGAGTGTTTGATTCGGTGTTCGGATAGAATTTCCACTTGAGACCGAATTCTACCTTAAACGGAATTGTTTAATATTTGTCGTAGCTGATTTTTTGTAGCATTTGAGTCTAGGCCGGACTCGTGAAGTGACACGGCTGGTCCGTGTGCCTCGGGAATTTCTTTGACCGGGTTTTGACTCGGTCGCTAAAAGACGGTTTTGCCCCTGGTGTCGGATTCGACCCAAATTAGTCTTATTTGACTCGAAATGACCCACTGGGCCTGGTTTTGAGGTTAGTTTTGTGAAATTTGTACTCCGTAAAAAGCCCAAGCCAAATATCCATGATTTCGAGCCCATTTTCGAGTACGTTAAAGCATGTTTGCGTCCGATCATCATCGGGTGTTTGTCGGAAACTGCTATAGACACCTGGCAGTAAAATGTGGGTGTCTACAGAGAGATATTAAATGATGAGTAAATTAAGGAGAGAGAGATATTTTCCAAATATAGTCACTTGCTTTAATTACTCAAACAAATCACAACCATCAATCTCTTTCTAATCCAAGAGATGTGGTGAGGACTCACGGACTCAATTTTAAAAGGTGGACTCACCTGATTTTATATATATATATATATATATATATATATATATATATATATATATATATATATATATATATATATATATAGATTAAGGTTCTTATGAGTCTTTTACTCTAGATGAGTCCCTAAGTCCTCATCTCATCCAATGGATGGGATGAGGATGGATGGACAAGATGCATCCTAGCAATTGCATTTAAAAAAAAAGAAAAAGATTTACGTTCCTAAAATAACTCCCATGAATTTAGGAAACAATAACTCCCTTGATCACGTTCATTAATCATTCACATTCATTCATCATTCACGTTCATTCAAACCTAAAAAAAACCTTTCTTCATTCACGTTTATTCATCAATTTTGTTCTCAAAATCCTGTTACAATGGATTCAATGAGCGCGTCATCTTCTTCAACTGTTGATAAGCAATTGATCGAGTATAACTATGGTGAGTTTCAATATTTCTTTCACGTTTTAATTCAATTTTTATTCATGGATATCAATGGTTATATTGCTTTCAATTTGCGTTTTGATATCAATGGTTTATCACGTGAATTTGCGTTTTTTTTACGTCGATTTTCATGTTTATATTGCTTTCATTGCATTGTCATTTCATTCATCACAGTTTCGTATCAATCGTTAATTTATAGATTTTATAGATTCACAGATTTATAGATTTCAATCGTTAATTCACAGATCTCTCAATCTTTATAGATTCCAGGGTTTTATGCTTTTTATTTAGATTTTCCATGATATTCACTGATACTATTGTTTTGATTTCTATTAACGCAGAAACGTCATTGAAGTAACATGCCTTCTGCGTTAAAGTAACACTTAATTGCAATTACAGTAACACAAATGAACGTCGAGAAAAGGGTTTTGATGATGATGTTAGAGTAACGTATTGTACTCATTAGAGTAACACCACTTAGGAATTGTAGTAACACATTATTTGCATGGGTGTAACGCTGTTTGATTTTGTGTAGGTGGTTTTGGCAAAGATGCAAACGCACAGGACAACACTGGAAAAGGTGGAATTTTATTCATTTGATTAATCATGGATTAATAACAATGGTTCACTGATATATTGTTTTGATTTCTATTAACACAGAAACGTCGTTGAAGTAACATGCCTTCTGCGTTAAAGTAACACTTAATTGCAATTACAGTAACACAACTTATGAGTTAAAGTAACACATATGTCCCATGGGCGTAACGTTGTTTATTTTTTTGCAGGTAGCATTGACAAAGAAGCAAATGCACAAGAATGGTGCAGAGATGTGGGTGAGGCGTTCACTCCGTACATGGGGCAAGTATTCGGGGAAATCGATGAGGCGGTGGAATTTTATAAAATCTACGCGCTGGCTTGCGGATTCGAAGTTGTTTTTTTTGTGGGTTTACGAGAATAACTGATTTTTTACATTTTTTTTACACATAATGATGTACAACGTTGCAGTTCACTCTATATTTATTTAATACATGCGTTTTTGGTTAGAGTAACATCTCAGATGTATTGAAGTGACACCATTCGTTCCTTAAAGTAACAAATATAATGCATAAAAGTAACTGAGGATATTAGCGTTGTTTATCATTCGTCCTTAGATTAACCACAACCATTTCTTATAGTACCATGATTTCTTCGTTAAAGTAACAGCTACACTGCGTTAGAGTAACACATATTTTTTTTCCTAAAGTAACACAGTTCATGAATTAAAGTAACACATTGTATGAGTTAACGTAACAGTTTTTGCAAGAGACTATACAACAGTTCATGAATTAAAGTAACACATTGTATGAGTTAAAGTAACAGTTTTTGCAAGAGACTATTATACAACGTAACATGTTTTATGAGTTAAAGTAACACAGTTCATGAATTAAAGTAGCAAAAACAAATCAAAATACATCAAAATAGCAACTTATAAGTGCATGGTCTTTGCAAATCATTGAATGCCACCAAAGTCAATCCACTCTAAGTGCCGGATGACTTCGTGTAGAAATTGCGGATACGTTGGAGAATGAAGAAAAACCATAAATGAAAGTTTGCCAAATCTTTGAGCTTCAAAGTACAACAATGATTTGGTTATCACATCTCTATAATCTGTTGAAAGAACTCCATTAATGAAGAAAAAATATAACACAATAAACAACATACATCAAGATGTTTATCAAGGATGTCATCTTATATTCTTATATATAGAGAGTACTAAAAAAAAGTTGTTGGTAAAAAGCTTACTAACCTTGCCAGCCTTTGAAAAAAAATCATAAACATCTCTTTCACCTGCTTGTAGAGCCATCAACAATCAATAGTTTCAACATATGGAAACACCTGTTAAATGTATGACTAAACTGAAAGCTTGGTAGAGTATATGATAAAAAAAATACAAGAATGCAACCTGGTAGGCAAAATTTTTAGCATTAATGAAACGTATGGAGTACAATAACATATAAATGAAGTGGGAGAATATGAATATGGTAAAAAGTAAAGTATAAGATGAAATAAGGAGATAACATATAAAGTCTAAGTCTTAGACAAGCAAGCCTCAAATGACTTGAGCAATATAAAAATAATAAAACTGAGCAGAAAACTAATATTTCAGAAGAGTTTGATCGCTAATCTTACCTTCATACTTTAATAAACTCACAACGATGTCCTTCATAACAGCAGTCCTTCATTTTGAAGGTGTGTGCGACACATGGCTAAATACGATGAACTCTGTCCAACCCATATCCAAATAAATTAAAATAACCAAGCACGACTTTTAGTTCTATGAAAAATTTCTTAACATGTCCATTAATAGGAGGCGCACAGAGTACATTTTCAAAAGATAATTTTAACAAAATCCTTATTCATATACTCATATTCAACCCAATATGACCACATACTGAAGATATGATGATGGATTAGTAAAACGAAGAAAAAAAGAGGAATGATTCCGAAATTTGGTTGACCTTCAAAGGAGGAGAATCAACCTCGTCATCCCTGTAAGTAATCCTAGTAATGACTAAATTGCAATGAAAGAAAAACAAAATAAGTAAGATAATAGTAATCGTAATCGTAGTAATTACTCTAATAAGAATAATGAACAAGATTAGTGTAAAGCAAGTAGCCATTTAAGGTCACGGATCATTCTGACAGTGAGGGGAGATGATGACATTCTCAATTCAAGGGGTATTACCCTTTATTTCAGCACTCAACTCTCCAAACTCTTTAGGGACAGTGTAACCTACTGTATCACGAATATTTAGAGTTGTTGCTCCAGCTTTGATAACTTCTCCAAGAATCTGATAAAAAAACTCTCCGTCTAACCTACGATCAAACACAAAAATACATACGACATAAATCTTAATCCATCTAATAACATGTCTGGTTGGTTCATGTGTAAAATTGTCTGATACAATACTAATCATGGATCGAACGGACTGACTCTATTATCATAAACAGTAACTACTAACTAGATCTGTCCGGCTAATCAAAACAGAATCCGTGAATATTGATGCAAGAGCAGCAATGTGCTCCAAAGATCTTCAAAGTTCAAACTGCTCATACCTTCAACAGTGTACCACAACTAGCATATTGTAGCAAGAACATTCGAATGATTAGCACGATCGACTCACTTAATCCAAATGACTCGAATACTTATTGTAGCAAACGTGTCAATATTCCTCCCAAAAAGTTGAGAATATGCTACTATAATGACTCAAACCCAAAACGACCCAATTTAACCGTAATTCAGACGATTCTTTTGACCCAAAAAATGTCTGACCCAAAATTATCTCGAGTCAAACCCAACTCGATTGTACACATTAAATAAAACTCATTCCATCAACTCCCTCACTTCCTTAAATAATACAGCTAGTCTATAAACAATTAGCTAACAAACAAACTGAAAATAATCTGAATTTATCACAATTAGCTAACAAATAAACAAAGAAACTGAAAATATAGAATTCGCAAACAAATAATACTTCCACACTTCCTCCCACACTGCATTTATCACACCTTACCTCAAACAAAGAACAAACAAATTCAGAAACTCCACGATGCTGAGTTATACAAAGAAAATAATCTGAAAATATGATGTAAACATAACATAAGAATCTGAAAATATGATACAAAACATTTTCCATAACATAAACAAGATTAAGTTTCAGCAGTAACAATAACAAATAATTAGGGTTTACGAGATACCGGATTTTCAGACCACAATAGACGACTGACGGTGGTTAGGGGTCGTCGTGGGTGAAAGGACGGAGGGTCGACGTACGGCTGCACAAAGTGGTCGACAAACGTGAAGGACGAAGTGCGAAGGAGAAAGGGGAAAGGGGAAAGGGGATGGCAGAGGGTTTGTAATGACCGGCGATGGTGAAGCGACGACCGACGAAGGTGACGCGACGGCTGGCGAGGAGATGGCTGGCAGAGGCGACGAAGGGTTTGTAAGGGCGATGGGGAAGGGTTTTGATGAGGAGGGATTTTGGGGTTTGAGTGAATAAAAGAACAGGAGTGGGAAGGTGTCCGTCTTTTGGGGTTCATTAACATTTATGTCGCTTTAAGAAATAAAACAGCCTCTTTGTCTATCATAGAGATGGTTTCTCCTTCCAAACCGGTTTCTTAAGTAATAGAGGTCGTTTTGTTTGACCAACCGTCCTCTTTGTTGAACATAAGATCTCACTTTTCCACCGAAACTGTCATAATTGATAAATATTTTTCCCGCCAAATACCAAATGTACCGAGAGGACGGTTCCGTGTGTGACCGTCATCTTATAAGCGTCATGGTAGGCTAGAATTGTAGTAGTGTATGCATAGATCATGTTTGATGAAATGCTTGAATGACTTGTAGTTGCAAATACAAGTTTTTTTGCCTTCCTTTTTGTGACCTTGTATGTTGCTAGGATGGATTCTTGTGCGAGAGCGAGGAACCTCTAGGTCGGTCTTCAAGCGAGAGCCCGGATTATGCCTAGATAACTTGACTACCCTTTCATTCTTGCTCTTCCTTGGTCATCTCATCACCCTTGAACCCAACCCAATCCTAGTTCTTTCCTTATTGATTTCTTCTTCATCTTAGCTATTTTTCCTCTAGTTTGTTGAATCTTTTAACTTTAGTTGTTATACTTAGTTTATACATAGTCTTAGTTTTATCCCCTTTCATTGTCTTAGTTGTTTAGCTTTGTTGACATAGTCTTGCTTTTAGGTGAACCTTTGTCTAGACCCTCTTTTCCGTCCCCGTGGATCGACCCAACTTACCCTAGCTACCTAGCTTAGGATTAGTTGGTTTTATTTTGTGTCGGGATTCACGACAAATCCCTACCACCAATTTGGCGCTGTTGTCGGGGACGGTGCTAGTTTAGACTTTGTTTGCCTATTTACTTGACTTTGTCTTTGTTTTTGTGTTTTTCTTTGTTTTCCTTTGCTTCTTGTGTGTGTGAAGTTTATTTCCTTCTTGTCTAGTGCCCAAAAAGCACTAGACTTCTCACGTTTGCTCCTAGTCTACAGTTTATGCCTAGAGGTGGTGAACATCCTCTTCTTTACAACTCAGAGCCGGAAAGGTTTTTTTTCGAAGCCTTCGTCAACGGACGGTAGTAAAATTGAGAGGTTCTCAACCGGGTACAAGCAACGATTTTGAGCAAAACTTGAAGATTGATCTAAACTCCCCACCCATGGAGGCCACCATAAATTCCTCTTCTCCCTCTATGAATCGAGACTATGCCATGACGTCTCCTAACTACTATCAAGCTTCATGGGTTAATCAAGAAACCCGTGGGTACGATTTTCAAGGACATGGAAACGACTTCCAACAAGTGAATGCTTATCAATCCTATGATCATGGTGGTTATTACTCAAGTTATCATTCTTAACACACCATGTTTCATCATGAGTCTCCATATGGAAGCCAATCTCCCCAAAACCCACCATATTACCCTTCACCTCAACCACATTATGAGCCCCAAAACCCACAATACTACCAATCATCTCAACCTCATTACCAACCATATGATGCCCCACCCCTTGGGCATCATCAAGGTTTTCAAGGAGCATTCCAAAAACCCCAATGACCACCAAATGCCCAACTTGGAGTTATATCAATCGATTCTTCAATTGAAAAAGAGCCAACAAGAAATGCAAAAGGAACAATATGAAATCATGGCCCACTTTCAAAGGGGAAAAGAGGCATGTAAGGCTAGATTAAATGCTATAGCGGCTAAAACCTTAATGTTTTTAACTCGAACTTCACAACTTGATGAAGGATATTCATTTGGGAAATGGGAACAACCCAATAATGAAGCCGCTAATGAAATCCCTTTGAGAAGCGAGACTTGCTATGAAGAACCTCGATTGTCTACCCAAGAGGAGATGAATGAGGAAATAATCCTTGATGAAGGCATTGTTAGTGAAGAATTAGGAGATGTTAGTGGGAATTTGAAGAGTTTCATCGATGAGAACACAATTGGATCTCATCTTGTCCTTCCTCAAGAATAAAATGAAGTTGCCAATGACCTAGTTGAAACCGGACACAACGGACCCAAGGTTAACTTAGGTGATGAAAACACAAATGAAATAGAGGAAATTTAAGAGTCTACCCCCTCCATTCTCGTTGAACCTTCAATCCCCTCCACTCGCCCTTCTTTTGACCTTCATGCCGCTTCTAATGAGCCTAATATTGAGGAAGAAGGAAGGAGTTGGGAGAGAAAATCTTTGGGATGAGTTGAATGAGATGATAGGAGTTGTGAAGTCATGGGATATAAATGATGAAATCAAGTCGCCCATATGTGAAAATCCAATAAAATATTGTGAACCCCTTGTGTGTAATTTGGATCTTGGTTTAGAAGAGGTTGAAACCGCTTGTATGAGTTTTAAATCTCTTCTTATTGATGATGTGGGGAAGAACGATGTTTTAGGATTTGGAGATATTGGGCCGGAACTTGTTGATGACTTGGGAATGGTGGATGAAAAGAAGAGGGTTAAACTCCCTTTTGACTCTTGTGCTAGATATTTGAAGCTTGCTTGTGGTTGGAGATGGTGCTTAGGGAAGAAGAGGTCATTAAAGCTTGTAGGTTGGAAAGTCCCCGGAGACCACATGAAACATGACAATGGGTCTTTGGGTGACTACTTCTCGCTTCCGACTTGGAGGCTTTGGAGGTTAGCTTGGCTCGGGTACTCAATGAACCCTCATTATGATGTGGCTCGAGCATTTGACTTGCTCCTCCGAGCCCTTGAGGGCAATGGATAGGAATGAAGAGTCCACCATCCTCGGTTTGACGGAGTTCCTCAAGAACCGTCATGTTGTATATTCCCCTCTCCTCTTCTTTTGAGCTTTTGTATTTGTATTTGTGTGATTTGTTTGTGATCAACATGTTTTATATCGTATTTTATTGTCCTCCGACAACCGTTTTTGAGCTTTTCTTCTTCCTAAATTATTTGTTTAATGTCGATTTCTATTAGAAAGTCGATACTGCCGACTCTCGTGCTACTTTGCAGGTTAGGTACAATTTGAGCATATTTAGGAGTAACAACCCGGATAGCCGAGACAAGGACGAAAGACGAGGAAGAAAACGAAAAGCCGAGAAGCAAATAAAAGCTCAATCACGAGCTCAGCAGCACCCACTCGATCGAGTGGTGCTAAGCACTCGATCGAGTGCCTCACTTCAGCGGCCAACTGGACTGCATTCGAAATTTGGGCCGATTCATCTTTCTAGCCCAAAAACAAACGAAGATTGGAGCAATTACGGGTCCACTCGATCAAGTGGCACTGCATGCACTCGATCGAGTGCGTCTGACCCAGGCCGCGGATCAGATTTTGATTCTTTTAGAATTTTGGGTCTGTTTTGAGTCCAACTGATTTCTTTTAAATCAGTTGGAGGAGGAATTGTCAGACATCTGATCTTTTATCACACTTTTACAACATTGCGTTACTTTTGCTTAGCGTAGAAGTTTGCGCTTTTCCCGGTTTTCATCGTGAGATACATCGAATTCTGCTCTTCCCTTTTCAGATCTCGAATTGTTTGGTATCGATACTTTGAATTTCAATTTTAATTTCAGTTTTCTAGTTTTAATTCTTGTCTTAATTCATCTTTTGTTTTCGTAGTTATTTTGATTTCAGTTTTTGCTTATTAATTGTTAGTATAGAATTGTTATCGTTTGCGTAGTTTAATTCAATTCGTTTTCATCATGTTTAATTGCAATTCGTCTTTTGTCAGTTTAATTACAATCAATATGCGTAGCTAAATTTTATCTAGGGTTTAAGGGGATCGATGGGTGTTAATTGGGTTATAGTAAACTGACCTGTTTTTAATCATATGAACTGTCGCCTGAATATTGTTTTAATTGTGATTGATAGATTACTGGCCAAGATTAATTAATTAGTATCACAATTAGGACTTTTCACCGACCGGGTTAAGGACCAATTAGGCCATGATATTTTGGGTAGACTAGCTTTATACTAGCGACCACAGGTTAAGTTTAGTTCTAAAGTCTATACTAGTACCGACCGGACCTACACCTTAGACAGTTCGATTATTGACCAGTTGGTTGACTCCCTTACCCGATTGATATTCACTGTGAACCTGAGACCCTAGACTCTTTTATTATTGATTTACCTTTTTGTAATTAGTTGTCAGCCTATTAAACAAACAGAAAATGGTGACCTGTTGATGCGCGAGCGTCGCGACCCGCACGATCAAACAATATTTATAAACTCCAAAATACTACTACGTAGTAGCGGCAAGTCGGGATCGATACTAGCTACGGAACTAAGGCGAGAAACTATTAAAGGGAAAGACGTTAGGGAGAGTCGGGGAGTCGGAAATTAAGGTAAGGGTGCCATTGCAAGAATTATCACAAGATGTATAAGGGAGGTGCCACCTTTCGGTTTCCCTACCAACCAAGCCTAAACCCGCTTTCGCGACGAATAAACTAAAGTCTCTAGACGGAATTACCCAAACCCCGAGTTTCCCCATATTGATCCGGGTGAGTCAAGTCAACCTAGGTGATCAAGCTAAGTCAATCAAGACACAACAATTCCAATCAAGACAAATCACCCTCAAATGCAATATTCTCACAAGATAAAACCTTTATCTAGAATTCCTCCTCCCCTAGCCCCCTAACTAAAATCTACTCACTACCCATAATAAAACTTACACTAAGGAGACTAGGAGAAAGATTAAACATGATTAAACTAGAGGGGAAATAACTAATCTAACACAATAAATGAAACTACACTAACAAGACAACACTAACTATGGAAAAACGATCTAAGGAGAAATAAACTAAGGAGAGATGAACAAACAAACTAACAAAGGAAGCTACACTAACATGAAGATTAACAAGAAACTAAAGAACAAAATAATTAATCAAGAAAAGGAGAAGAAAGAAACTACCAATTATGGAGAAGACTAAGGAGGAAGATGAAGATTAACATAAATAAGAAGCTCCAAGAAATAATACAAAGATCTTGTCACTAAACCCTTGCAAAACCCCTTGAATCTTCAATATAAACACAATCTTCCACTAAAGATGGAAACTTGATTATAAACTAATAATAAATCTAAACTAAACTAAGAGAGTTTTACTAAATTAATGGAGTTTTAATATGTGAACTACTACTACTACTATGGAGATCTCCTACACTACCTAAGGAGGCACTAAACTAACTCTCCATATGAGGCACAAAACCCTAGGATAAGTATTTATAATGATTCTTAATGGGTCACACAAGCTTAAGGCCCATAATCCAATCCTTCTTCATTAAGCTAGACCTTCACCCTTTGTATCTTCATGGGGTAAAACTTCACCTTGCGGTTGACGACATTAGCACCACCGGGTGAAATTTCACCCGGTGAGATTTTCTTCTCGAATCGTCATTTTTTGCGTTTTTCTCCATCGGGCGAAATTTAACATGGTGGGAGAAATTTCGCCCGGTCATCTCATAGGGTAAAATTTCACCCTATGAACTTTTTGTCCAAAATGGTAATCTTCGGAGGAACACCGTCGGGCGAAATTTCGCCCGGTCAAATTCTCATCGGGTGAAATTTCGCTCTGTGATTTCATAGGGCCATAACTCTCTTGTTTCAACTCCGATTGGGGCCTGTGATATGTCGTTGGAAAGCTAAGAAGATAATCTTTTACCTCCAACTGGAATCGCTTCGATCCAAGCTCTAAAACTCTAGATATGTTCATTTCAAGTTTGACCTCTCCGGTGAAGATGCACATTGGACTTGAAGATTTTCCTTTTCACTCAAGGTTTCACCTCTTGGGTTTGGACTTTGGATTTTAAGTTGTGTGCTTTGCTTTTCGGACGGTTTACCTCTCTCTCATGCTCATAGAAGCTCGGACACGTTTTTGGTCGAAAATCCTATCAAAATAGACCGAAAACTACCAAAAACACGTAAAATGCAAAAGAGAGACTCTAATGCAAGAATTACTCAAAATACGGCGATAATCGCACTTTATTCTCGCAAAACGAAGGAAAAATGGGCTTAAATGGGAGGAAAAATTGTCCAAATTTGACACACAATTATTCCCCCACACTAAACCGTTGCTCGTCCTCGAGCAAAGACCCAAAAAGAAATTACATACTACTACTACTAGCTAGACTACGCTAAGCCGATACGAGGCAATTAACGAGACCGCTCCGTCCCTTCAACTCACATCGGAATACCTGTGAGGTAAGGTACTCCCATGCAAGGCAAGTTGGGGCTTGCTCAAAATGGTGGATGCGACTAAACACACGAAAACACATAACACGAAAGAATAGACGCATCCAAAGCAAAAATAAAACACCGAATCCCTCATCGAGACGGCGGGGAAAGACACCGAAAATATACTTAAAACAATAATAAACTTTCAAGGTAAATGACCCACGTAAACAAGGACCAAAGCCTAATACTATGACAATTAAGCAATATAAGTGTTGATAACTTAGCCTAGGTCCTCCTAATCTTCTAAAGGGGTACTACGGGGCGTATAACGGAGTGGAAAAAGTGAACCATGGATTCGTTCGACACTGTAGGTAGGTGCAGTCCCGCTCTCTTTGGCTAAGCCGAGAGGATCGTTCCAAACTCGAATTTCCTGAATTAGCCCAAACAAAAAGGTGGAGTGTTTACAATTTTTGGGGTGGATCGACTAATCACCGCTATCTTCCTACCTCGGGACTCGGTCCTCTAGTAGGCACTTCACGGCGACGAATCAATCAAAGGGCTTTTTTTTTGAAGGAGATGTTTTTGATGATATGACTTCATTTGAAACTCCTTTTCTTTCTCCTTTGTTTTTCTTTCTTCTTTTTCATGTATTTGTGCCCTTTTTCTCTTGCTTTGGTTTGCCCTTTTTGGCTCTTTGATGTGGTTCGAAACAAAGTTTTGAGGTTATTTTTGTGTAAACTTATTGTGATGATGTATAGGTGGAGGAAAAATAGGTAATCGAGAACGTGCGCCATTCCCGGATAATCCGCAAAAAGTGGAAGAAATTTGGACTAAAGGTGCAATGGTCATTCGAGCAAGGTCACCTAGAAAACGGGATGCGGAAACCAAGGCCTAACTTCTCCATGGGTGGTCAAGGTTGTCAAATGCAAACCCCGAAGTAAACCTCTAGTAGAAAAGGTGGACTCAAGCTAAAGGATCAACAAGTTCATTGATTTAGAGTCATTCTACTAGATTAAGGTCCAAAATCTACAATGGGTTATCTACGATGGAATGTAAACTCTTCCAATAAGTTTGTAATCGGGTTTTCGAAAACATTTAGTCCTAGACACACTATACAAAAGCAAAAGAAACACACGAAAAATAAAAGGCAAATAAAAGAAAACACGAGTAAAGTCATGCACTTCATACTCCATCGACCTTCAAGCACAAAAATCAGCCACAACACCCAAAATGCTCATCTCTTCGAGAGCCTCCCAATAGCAACAACCTAACTCCTCTACAAAAGTAAAGAAGAAAGCGAAAAGGAAGGAAGTCACCTAGCGGGTTGCTTCCATAACTCTTCAAATTGTGCTATCAAGGTGGTGGTTACCTGTAAGAGTAGAGAACAGGACTATACAAGGGACACGAAAACATAACAAAAACGAGAAAAGAAAAAGGGAAAAATAAAAGGAAAATAGAAAGAAAAAGTTTTTGGTTTTTTATGGTTTTTGGAAAGATTTTTGAAAAACAAAAGGATAGTAGATCCCTCCCCCACACTAAAACTGTGCATTGTCCTCAATGCACGAGTAGGGGAAAAGATCGAAAATAGAAAAAGAAAAAAAGAAAAATCTTTTTGAATTTTTATAATTTTCAAATGTTTTTGGATTTTTTTTAAAATTTTTGAAGAAATAAAACAAAAGAAAAGAAAATGATAAAAGGGTGGCGGGCCTAGGTGCAATCACATCACCTAGACCCTAGCCAAGTGATAAGTGTAGTTTTTTGTGCCTAGTTTGTCGTGTTTTGGTCCCTTTTTCCTTGCGGAATCGCTCCTTGGGAGCGGTTCATGGGCTACATATGCTTTCTCTAGTTCATTTCAGGTTCCCGAGACCATTCATGAAGAGTTTGAGCGATTCCGACTCAATACATACACTTTTCGGAGCCAACGAAGAGAAGGAACGATCACTCGATGCCTTGGATTCGACCCCGAGACCTCGAGACCCGATTCCGAGCCCCTTAGACTCGATCCCGAGACCCGAGAGTCGATGAGAAGCCCATAAGAAGCAAGGAGGGACCTTAAATATCATATTGGAGGCCTACAAGACCCATCCCCGACGGGAAGGAACTCATCCCGTCCGGGATGAGGTGCGCATATTGCAGTGGTTCTGTTTTGAACCCGTCCCGGTCGGGACCAACCCGTCCCGGTCGGGATCAGACCGTCCCGGTCGGGACCGAACCGTCCCGGGCGGGATGAGCGAGCTGCAGCACGTGACTCTTTTATCTTCCTCCTTCATTCTTGTAACCCTATAAATACTCCTCCCTTGTAATGTTTAAGCACCATACTTTACGTACCCTAGATTATTTTAGACCTCTCTTAAGCATTCAAAACCCTAATTAGCCTCTTTTCATCTCTAGTTAATCTTTAATTAATCTTAGTTTAATCTAGTAATTAGTCTTGTATTAAGGAGATTCTTGAAGATTATTTCCAAGCTTGACAACCTTGGAGTTTGATTTGGGTTTCTTATTAATTCAAGTTCTCATCTTTTTCATCCTATTGTAGTGGGTATAATTTCTTTTCTCCTAATCTTTGTTTTATCATCAAGTTTTAATCTTTGATTATTGTTTATTGTTCTTGTTTGTTCTTTATGGATGTTTTGATGTTTGTGATGTTTCCTCTTGGTTATGTTATTGTTAGTTTGATAATGAGTGAGTAGATTCCTTGTGGGGTTATCAGGGGGATTAAGTGTGGATTATGGGTGATTAGGGCTTGATTGTGGGTAAAGGTGATTCATTTGTTGCTAGTCACTTATTGGGCACACTATGTGTTTGTTGTATTGCTTGTATGGTAGTAGTGGCCAATGCTTCTCATGCTTGTTCTCTCCTTCTCATTGTGTATTCAATTTGTGGTTGAATGTTTGTGTTTTGAGTAGCATCTTGCATGAATGTTCGGGTCTAGTCTTAGACACGAGAGTGCGGACTTTAGGTTTGGCGCGAGAGCGCAAACCGACCTTAGTGACTAAGTGGCACCTACACCCTTGATTACCCGATCACCCTACTATGCTTATGAACCCGACCTAACCCTACTCCTTCCCATATTTGAATTCTCCACCTCTTTAGTCGATCAATTTCTCTTGTTCAATTGCTTAGTTAATCTTTAGTTGTTCATTAGTTTTTGTTATAGCTTATTCATTGTTAGTCTTGTTCATACCTCTTCCCCCATCATAATTTGTCAATTATCATTTCTTTGTGTTTGTTTGTGACTTAGCCTTGTTTGTGAGTAGACCATAGTCTAGACACCTACAATACCGTCTCCGTGGACACGACCCGACTTACCCTAGCTACCTTTAGGATAAGTTGGTATTACATTGATCGGTGGGACCCACGACAATCCCCACCATCACCAAGTGACTAAGAAAATGGGGATAAAAAAAAGAAAAGAAATTAGAAGAAAGGATGAAAAATGGGCGTAGGTGTAGTCACGTCACCTAGCCCGGGTTAAGAAAGAAAAAATTGAGAAAATGAGAAGAATTTGGATTTTCGAAAGGTCAATGGCGTAATAACATCGCCTAATGACCGGGAGCAATACCAAGGCCGCTTTGGCCGCAACAATCGAACAATGGGACAACTTGCAAAGTTATGTTAGAGATAAATCAATCACAATGACAATAGGATAAAAGGAATAAGAACGGAATCAACCAAAGGACATGCAATTATAAATGAATAGAGACTCAACGACCCAACCGACACAAAAATGCGCAACACACACACACACACACACCACCGACTCCGGAAGAGGGTCTAGTTTGAGTGATTGTCCGACGCAAATGAAGCGCTAGGAGACCCATAGAAAAAGGGTATACCCTCGGAGGATGGCTCGGGAGAAAACTCCTCTTGACCGTCGCTAAGCGAGAGGGCAAAGTCGGATTCAATCTCACATAGGTCATAAATCGTACGACCTTCGGGCAACTCGTAGTGTGCATACTCCCAAACTCCTCTTCCTCCCGACTCAGTCTTGGTCAGTCGAAATTCACCGGGACCTAAGGGTAGGTCCCAATTGTGGTGAACAAGGATAGTGGTTCGGTGTGTGTTTGGAACTATTAAAGCTCTTCCACGGCTAATGTAGACGAGGCGCTGATGAGGTACATGAAAAATCCAAGTCGGAAAATAAGCCTCGTCAAGCCATATGGAATCGTCTAGTGGGGTGAGGTGGTCGGTCGAATAACCTAATTTGTTTGCAATTACAGTCACGAGACCTCCACAATCTAAGGAGGGGCGTTGGGTGACAATGATACGGTGAAAGTGCAACGCCACGACAAGTGGTAGGTCTAAAGGGTTAGGGTTACCCAACAAAGAGTCACAAAATTAATTGCAAGACACACACATTAAGAGTATAAATATTATCGGCCGAGGGTAACAAGCAGTGGTAGAGCATCTCGCAAAAATAGCGAATTGCGGGGTTACGAATTTCCGAGGCAAAGGATAAATTAGCCTCGCAAGCCCCTTTACAGCGTGATATGCGCTTCCAAAGATCTCTCCTAGATACACAGGCTTGTATGTTGCTCGAGGGTTCACAAAGTCCGGTACCCGATGAGGGTAGTCCTAGCACTAGGCCGAATTCGGAAATAGTCAAACGATGGGGTTTGCCGAATAGTCTAAATTTGACCGCTCTCGGTGTGGTCGGATTGTCAATGGCAAAAGTTCCTAGGAACTCGCAAGTAAGGTCTTTATAGGTGAAGGCCGCGAGGCTAAGGAGCTCGCTAGTTCCGGTCCTTAAAGATAACTCTTTAATATCGTCTACTATTCCTAGATTGGTCTTTGTGTGGGGACAAGGCCACCTAGTGCTCTGAAAGATCTTTTCAGAGAAGGTCTGAGACAAAGAAGTATTAAGACAAGGTAAATTTATAGGCTTAGAAGACTTAGAAGATTTAGAAGATTTAGAAGGTGTATAAGTCGAAGCCATACCTTACTTGCGAGCGGCTCGCCTTGCTCTTGTCTCCATAGTAATAGGTTTGCAAGAATATTTCCAAAAACTTTAGCTTCACCTCTTCAAGCTCCCAAAATAATCACGCAAGATGGAGAGGAGGTATGAATGTGGTTGGGGTATGGTGGTTTATTTTATGAGGAGTGATAAGGTGAAATGAATGTGAGGTGAAGAGGTGAAGGTGATATAAATAAAGGTAGTTGAGGAGGGAAATGAAAGTTTTTTAAAGTAGATTGTAAATATTTGGTGTTTATGTTTTGGAGGGAAAGTTATGTGGGGTGTTTGGGGAGGAGAGAATTGATATTGTAGTGAAAAAAAATGTTATGGTTTCTTGACGTTCAAGCTCATGCCGCCGGGTGAAATTTCACTCGGTCAAGCACCATCGAGTGAAATTTCACCCGGCGGTATTCCGTCATGAAAATCGATTTTGCCAACTTTTTCCACCGGGTGAAACTTCACCCGGTAAAAATCTCACCGGGCGAAACTTCGCCCGGTCAAATCTCACCGGGCGAAATTTCACCCGACGGTCTTGTTTGCTTCCTTTTTCTGCCTTGTCATTCCATGGCTCTTCAATAATCACCTAAAATTTCAAATAACGACACGACTCATATTACATAATCAATATCTCCCACAAACATGCTTGTGGTCTTCAAATAAAGCCCCATAACTTTTCCGAAAGCTTGATCTTCATCCAAATAATTGCTCCATGACGAAATCCATGTTCATCCATTGTTCTCAAGCTAACAAATTAAAAAAACACAAAGAAATATGTTACATATATACAAGGTGGTTGTTGAGGATACCACCAAACCTACATCAAATTGAGAGGAGGTCAACCAATGCTCCCCAACGGGAGCTCACCAAGCTTCTCGGTAACAAAGGTCTCACGAACGTGACCGGCATGATAAATCTTTAAGCGTTGTTCGTTAACCATAAACTTCCCGGTTTTTGGGCTTGAGATTTCAATTGATCCATATGGTTGCACCTTGGTCACCTCGAATGGACCCGGCCGTTTCGATATCAACTTACCGGGGAAAAACTCATTTGAGTTTTCGAGTAAAGAGCAATTCAATGCTCTTAGAAGTAGATCAAACAATCTTGCATGGAACTCAAAGAAATGACAATAAGAAGCATTGATGCACAAAGATAGCACATAAACATAAGAGGTCAAAGCAAATAATAGAGTATCCATCATGCCTTTATGTTCAAAAGGCGCTTTCATGTCATTGTTAAACTCTTTATGTGAGTGAGGAAGGAATATCAAAGAGGATGGAGGATATATGGTGTAGAAACCATTCAAGTCTAGCTCAAATGAGGCTTGTAAATAGGCAAGGAGAGTGTAGACACCCGCATTTTGCCTGCTAGTGTCTATAGCAGTTCCCGACAAACACCCGATGATGATCGGACGCAAACGTGACTTAGTATACTCGGATTTGGACCCGAAATCAGTAATATCTGACATGGACTTTTAGCGGAGTCATAATCTCACAAAACAGACATCAAATTCAGGCCCAGTGGGTCGTTCCGAGCAAAATAAGATTAATTTGGGCCAAAACCGACACCAAAAATAAATCCCGTCTTTTGGCGACCGGGTCAAAACCCGGTCAAAGACGAACCCGTCACAAAAATCAGCCTAAGTGGGACCTTCTAGAAGCTGGCGCCCAAATCCATTTCAAAAAAGATACCAAATCAACCAAGTCAACCTTTCCTCTTTTATCTCGGATTATCTGATCCACTCGATCGAGTGGATTGACCCACTCGGTCGAGTGGAGCGTCAAAAAACGGATCAGGCCCATTTTCTAGGGCACTCGACCGAGTGCACTAGGGCCACTCGATCGAGTGACCCTAGGTCGTGGGGTAAAGTCTATAAATACCCCCTCAAACCCTTTGCATTTCAAGGTTTTACCTAATGCAAAAATTACACTAAGCTATTACCCTAATCCTCCTACACTCTATACACTACAACCCTAAGCAAACATACACACAAACCGAGTCTCTTGTCCCTCGATAAACCGACATTTTCACCTACACACACCATAACTTACATACATCCTCGATACTCCATAGTCCCGTCACTATTCGCGAGTCCATTTCCGAGGTTCCTACTAAGCATGTATGTTGAGGGTGTCCTAAACCCCATTTCAATCCTTGCCCTCTTTATTTACGTTTTTTGTATTGTTAATATTATACTTATACTAGTATCGTATTTCTAACACTCTAACTCTAACATTCTAACATTTTACTTTTTTGGCATACTAACTTTTACATTTCGCTACTAACATATTACTATCATACCGTGTATATATATAATTAGTATCGAAAATTCGGTTTTGGATGCGTTTGACTACAATTGTCGCCTAAAGTCCGTCTAATCCCTTTACGAGCAACGACGGAGGTGGAGCCCTTTCGAGGAGCCCCACCCCAATGTACTCAAGGGCGTGACGTGATCGCGACTAATCGTAGTTGAACGTATTCGATCCCATTTTAATTAGTGCGGAACCCGTTGACACGAAAACCGACATCACATAACCCGAAAGGGTTAGTTTCGATGTCGTGACGTAGAGGGAAGCATTCCGTTACTAATTCAAATTTTCTTCACGTAAGCGTTTTCACAAAATCCCCGACAACGGTATTATAATCGCACATGTACACGATTATAGTACCGGAGGTCGAGTTAATTCAAGTCGTACGATATTTGTATTTAACTCGACCGACCGTCGTTTTCGACCCCAAAAACGAAACGAGTTAACACTCGTACACGGGCTACTCGACCGAGTGCATAGGCCACTCGATCGAGAAGTGTCCACAAAACTGGGCAGACTACTTTTCAAGGGTACACTCGACCGAGTCAGGCCATGACTCGACCGAGTGGGTCCTGTAGCCCAGAAAACCGAGAGCTTAAATGCAACATTTAAGCCTCGTCTTTTTTTACGACTCTTAGTCGACACGTGTAAAGCCAATCACGTGAATCCATTTTCCAAAACTCACGTTTATCGTGGCAAACCGAATTAAATCTAAACTCGTCAATATTTTAATTTAATACGGCCAACCCTCAATTTAAAACATATAAAATCACGAGTCATAACTCGTACAGGTGCCACTCGGCCGAGTACACCTGCTACTCGACCGAGCAACACCCCAAATCGTGGGCAGAAACTCCTTTTAGGACGCACTCGACCGAGTCAAACTATGACTCGACCGAGTGGGTCCTGTAGCCCAGTAACCGAGGGCCTTGACACATACTTTCAAGCCTCGTCCTTTTTATCGACATTAGTCATCACGTGCAAAGACTATCACGTGACTATTCCATTTTCAAAACCATGCACATCACGACACCTTAACGACTTTGATCGATTTTTCGACGTGATAAGTCGGGACAAGGCATCGAGGCATAGGATCGGGCTAGCATCACGCCTAGGCCCTATGTCTCCGTCCTTCGTTTGATATACAACACAATGAATATTTAAGCGAGGTTAGTCCACTTACACTTTTCGCAGTCAAGCTTACATACGGGTCCGTCCCTAACTTTTATTTATTTATTATACCATTTCCATATCGTTTATGTAATTTTCGTATTGGCCGGGTTGTATTTCCGCCCGTGTAACTTGTACGTTATTTACGTTTGAGTTTCATTTATTTACTTGCTTATCGCTTTATAAATGAACCTTGCATGCTAAATCACTTTGACGTGAATCAAGATGCATTAAATGACGTAGTTAACATACTATTCATATGCTTAGCCCGAAAACGCTGTTTGCATATCATTTAATCGTTTTACTAGCGCGCTCACACGAACACGAACGATGTCTTAGTAGAGGCCGCCATGTGCGGGCGGGGTTGGGTGTCCTTAGTGGGCTTCTCAACACGTACCCTCACCCCTTACTCAGAACCTTTGGTTTCCGGATGCCCGAAACCCTTGGCGCACGAGAGTCATTCTATACACGAAAGCCGGTTTATACGGTATCGGTATTGCAATGCAAAGGGACGAGCCCAATGAACTCTGAAATCGAAGTGGGCTTACTTTGTGCATAGCCCATGACGACATAGAGTGGGCTTATGGTTCCGAATAACCACAAAATTCGGTGGCGACTCCATTTTGACTTAAATTTCGAACCCGAGAGCAATCTCACCACGAGATTCATTCGCCTACCCAAACCCGCGCGTGGCCGCGTCGGGGTGGACCTACGTCATGTCCACAATTTGGCGACTCCGCTGGGGATACCTGATGTACCACATGTCATCGGGGTTCCTAGGGTGAGACTCGAAGAGAAATCGTTCGTATATTAGTGTGCGCGCATTAGTTTAATGGTTCATGCATAACCCCAAATTTTGCCCGGGCCGGTTACTTGTGACCGACGTCCCACTATGCCACGGTGCATTCCTACATGGGTGCGCTAAAGACTTCGATGGCGGAACTCACCGGGGTTTTACGGCAGGTCCTAGTTCCAAATCGGCTAGGAAGTCCGTCCCGTTTCGTGAGAATGCGATCGTCGTTGGTATAGACCCTACTTTGACCGACCGAGACTTAGTGTAAAGCATACATAAGCGTCGTTATAATGCTTACTTGACTATGTGCTGCTTGGTTTCCGTGTCATTTTTCAAAAAACCGTCATTTCAAAAAATGCATCTTTCCAAAAACACCCAAATTTTGAAAAACCCGAAATGCTGTCCGTTTCGGGACTCGTCTTTTCAAAATATCCAATTTTCAAAACTCGGAATGCCGCCGAAATTTAGGATCAAATGATTTGACTCAAAACATCCTTTTTCTCTAGTCGGCATGCTGCCCGTTTTAATTCATGAATTTCCAACACCATCTCGATTTTCTGAATTTTCAAAATTCTAATCTTGGTTTTCGAAATTCCGTCTTTTTTTTTATTTCCACTCTCGGAAATTCATCCACTTAATATTCAAAATTCAAACATCCGACTTTCCTAGTAAACCTTCCTTATTATAGGACCTACCGTCTAGCCGTGTGTCAGGTCTTTGCATAGTATGTTGAAGGTCTATAGCGTCGAAACTCCGCTGATCCTATATCACGAGTTTCCCCCCTTCCCGAGTCCGCCTTATCAGTCAAGGCACGACCGACCCGCGTAGGGCATACCCCTACAAAGGAAAGTCCGTCCATACACTCGAGTCAAAAGTCTGGGGAAAAGTCTCACGTAGACCTTCCTTCGAACGGGATTAGGCCCACAAAGCCAAAATCCTAAGGAAGTTGTGCCACCCATCGAGTCGTCCGTCTAGGTGTCCTTCTCGAGTCTTTAGTCTTCTTTCCTAGTGTCGCTCAGGATATACTTTTCCTTTCCTTTTCCAAAGATCCGGGTTCAGTTTCTGATTACGCGGTGTTCTTACAGACAGGCCGCCGGCAACTAGACACGCTCGAAGGATGGCTACTTTGAACAGCCTGCAAACCGCTTTGGACGCCATGGTCGCAAAGCAGACCGATATCGAAGCCCAACTGACCGAAATGAGGGCTGGCCAGGTGGCCATTGTTGCTCGCCTAGCTACGGTGGAGCAAGGGACCCCTAATGTCGAGACTACTGGGCCCATAACTGAACTGGTCAGCGCAGTGCGCCGGCTAGAAGAACAAGTCCATTTGACTGGGAGTAACAATATCCACCGGGAGAATAGCCGAGAGTACTCCACGGTGAGTGACAAGCTGCCCGCAAACCTGAACCTCACAGGTTTGCCCATGTTCGAGGGAACTGAAGACCCGTTACTACATGTGCGGGCCTTCAAGGAATTCATGGCCATCAAGGGAGTGGATTCGACCATGTTCAAGAATCTCTTCGCTGCATCCCTTGAGAAGCACCCACGGGCCTGGTACTATAGGCTAGACCCGAAAAAATACCCTACATGGGATGATGTGGCTACCGAGTTCGCTCGGAACTATGCTGACAACACCGAGATCCAAACCACAATGCGATCTCTGGAGGTCATGGCCCAAGAGCCAAAGGAAGGTTTCACTAAGTACCTTCAACGCTGGAGGGCCGAGAGCGTGAAATTGGTCGATAAGCCCAATGAGAAGACTCTGGTGGAGGCTTTTGTCAAGAACCTCCTCCCCTCCTACCGGGTTCACCTCCGGTACGCAGTCATACCCAATTTCACCACCCTTACTGAAATGGGTATGAGGATCGAAGATGACCTGAGACTAGAAAGCCTCACTAAGGCCACTAGCAAAGGATACCAAGGGGCCTCTTCCTCCACCACTAAGCCCCAGGCTGCAACTCGCAGCATTTTTGACGCGGTTAATCTACTAGATGCCCCGTCCAAGAAGAACACCCCACCTCGGGTCTTCACCGATATAGGTACCACCTATACCTATGCCTTACAAAGGCTGTCCTCTAAGGGCCTAATCCAACCGATAGGCCCAACTCCTGAAGTTCCGGTCGAGCGACGCTCCAAGAATTACAATGCTCAGGCCTATTGCCAATACCACCGGGGCAATGGGCACGATACCGAAAAGTGCTGGAAGCTGAAGCACTTGATCCAGGACCTGATCGAGAGCGGTAAAATCCCGCTACCCGGAGATAAGCCCAGCAACAAGGAGAACCCTTTCAGCTCCCATGCCATCTTTTCCGGGGAGGTGATTGACTGCTCTCACCTTATCTCCCCCTACACCCCGCAAGTGAACGGGATCTGGTTCGACGACGAGGATGATATCTACCTCGCTAAAGGGGAAACCGTTCCCATCACCCCTGAACAGATTCGAGAGGTCAAAACTCGAGTCCTAGCCAGCAACAACCTTGGTCGTCCCTACTTAGCCACAAGCACTAGGGACACCCCTATCCCGACGACCGTCACCGATCCACTCGGGATGGAAGTCGCTCCTGAAGAGCCTACCGCCGAAACAGCCATCGCGAAGCAACTGAAGAGAACCCGAGTTGACCTCACTATATGGCAACTCCTTGTTAGCTCTCAGGAACATCGAGAAGCACTTACAAAGGCTCTCGATCAAGTCAAGATCGACTCTTTGGCTACCCCCCCTGAAATGGTAGCCACGTTCCTACCCCACCTAAAGGGTAAGGCCAAAGTAGGAGGCCCAATGATCACCTTTTCCGAAGCCGATCTGCCGCCGTTCGGGACCTCCCATAACCTGGCCCTTTACATCACGGTGATTTGCCGAGGAAAATACCTCCCGATGACCCTAGTTGATGACGGGTCGGCCGTGAATGTCCTTCCTCTAAGGACCGCCAAAGCCCTCGGCATTACCGAGGCTGACTATATCCCGACTGCTCAAACCATCCAAGCCTTTGATGGGAGTCCAAAGTCGGTAGCTGGGGCCATAAAGCTGACCATCATCACGGGCCCGATAGAGAAGGAGCTTGAATTTCAGGTGATTGATGTCACCTCATCATTCAATTTGCTCCTAGGAAGGCCGTGGATTCACGCGGTGAAAGCTGTGTCCTCCACCCTCCACCGTAAGATCAAGATGCCTCTACTCGACGGTATTATTACTCTAGAGGCGACCCCAATGACCGTGGCTAGCTGTAACGCCACAGGCCGCACGGACCTCTGGGGGTTCGACTTTGTGGGGATGATCGAGGAAGAGTACCTCTTTAGGCCTTACTTCACCACGAGCATTGACACAATGCTCCAAAACCTAGGGTACCTTCCGGGGGCTACCTCTCGACCCGACCTTCCAGCTGGGAAGATCATCGAGGTTCTCAAGGACGAAGACTCTCACTTCGGCCTTGGCTATGCCCTCACTCCGGACAACGTTGTCCGAGCAGGAATCGAAAAGGCCTGCAACATCATGAACGGTATCTACTTGAGCCCTTATAGCCCACGGTTGTCTGACTACTTTGTCACACCCGTATTTGGGGCTGTTCAGGTTGGACTCTACCAACCTAATGCTACGCACCTCGGGACCCACTTGGCCCGGGATTGCAACTACATCCCGGATGAGGTGTTCGCCCTCGTCCAGTCCGACGGAGCGGACGATGCCGAGCCCGCGCTAGGACTACTCTTCGGGGAAGACACCGTAGCCCCGACTCCAAAGGAAGACCTGGTCAACCTGATTCTCCGCAGCAACAGGTTTGACCCGACCAAGCTGATCTCGGATGTTGGCTCCGAGACGGGAAAAAGGGCCTGGAGGAAGACTGTCAAGTGGACTGACAGTCAAGGAAGGATCTACAAGCTGGTCGCCGGAGAGGGAGACATGCCTGAGTCTGAGTCCGAGTCTGAGTCGGAGTCTGAGTCAGAGTCTGAGGTCGAGTCTAGAGAAGTCGTTGCTAGAGTCACTCCTGTAACCCCCCTCCCTTCTATCATTCCTGCTGCTAGCACTTCGGGGTCTGTCCCGAGTGCTTTACCAATCCCGCCACTGACCAACGATCAGATGGCTGCTCTCTTTGAGCTGTTTTCCAAATTCTCAATCAATAATAACAACCGTTCTGCTTACGACTTGTCTCTTCTAAATCCTGCTTTCAAAAACATTTTATGCTGTGACATTGAGAAATCCGACGAACAGGTACCCTTACCTCCACATCTGATCGAGCAACTAGAGCAAAGGGAATCCCGGAATCCGGTAATTGAAGAGACCGAATCCATCAACGTGGGAACAACCTTAGAGCCTCAGATACTTAAGATAGGGTTATCCTTAAATCCCGAGGAGAAACAACAGTTCATAAACCTCCTCCAAGAGTTCAAAGATGTCTTCGCGTGGTCCTACAAGGACATGCCGGGGATAGACCTGGAAATAGCCGAGCACCGCATACCTATCAAAGACGGGTGCAAACCGGTCAAACAGAAGCTTCGTCGAATGAGGCCCGAGTGGTCTCTCAAGGTAAAAGAAGAAGTCGACAAACAGTTCAAAGCCGGCTTCATACAAGTGTCCGAGTATCCGGACTGGGTTGCAAACATCGTGCCGGTTCCTAAAAAGGACGGTAAGGTGCGGGTGTGCGTAGATTTTCGAGATCTTAACAAAGCAAGCCCGAAGGATGATTTTCCGTTACCACACATCGATATACTGGTGGATAACACGGCCGATCATGCCCTTCTGTCATTCATGGACGGGTATGCCGGATATAATCAAATCAAAATGGCGGAAGAAGACATGAGTAAGACTACCTTCACTACACCTTGGGGTACTTACTGCTACACCGTCATGCCATTTGGTCTCATTAATGCCGGGGCCACATACCAAAGGACCGCTACCACTTTACTACACGACATGATGCATAAAGAGGTAGAAGTCTATGTAGACGACATGATCGTCAAATCCAAAGAACGGGACGGTCACATCACCGCCCTAAGAAAATTCTTCACCCGATTGCGCAAATACAATATGAGGCTAAACCCTCAAAAGTGCAGTTTTGGGGTAACGTCAGGCAAATTACTGGGTCATATCGTTAGCCAACGAGGTATCGAAGTCGACCCAGCTAAAATTAAAGCCATTACCGAGATGCAAGCTCCTAAAACCGAAAAAGAGATAAGGGGATTTCTCGGGAAAGTCCAGTACATTAGTCGATTCATTTCCAAGCTAACCATGGTGTGTGAACCAATTTTCAAGAAACTGAAAATAGGAGAACGGATACTATTGGATGACAAGTGCCAAGCTGCTTTCGACAAAATCAAGGAAATTCTGTCTGCTCCGCCAGTTTTGATGCCACCTCAACCCGGTTTGCCTCTGTCGTTATACCTAACAACGACCGAGACAGCCATGGGGGCTATGCTGGCTCAGACAGTTGACTCCGAGGAACGAGCCATCTATTATATCAGCAAGAAGTTTTTAGAGTATGAGTGCAAATATACCATGCTCGAAAAGACGTGCTTGGCTCTAGTCTGGGCCACTAAGAAGCTTAGACACTATATGCTCAGCTATGAGGTTCACGTCCTATCCAAGATGGACCCAATCAAATACCTCTTCGAAAAGCCTATCCTTAACGGCCGGATTTCAAGATGGACTCTTATGCTAGCCGAGTTCGACCTAAAATTTGTACCGTTAAAGGCTATTAAGGGGCGAATAGTGGCTGAATTTCTCGCCGACAGCCCGATAACCGAGGAAGGACACACCGACACTTGGTCCTTCCCAGACGAAGATATTTTTCATACCGATGCCGAAACATGGGATTTATACTTCGATGGAGCATCTAATTTTCGAGGGTTCGGAGTCGGGATCCTCCTAATTTCACCAAGAGGGGAGCATACTCCCGTTTCCATCAAGTTGGACTTTGACGTTACCAATAATGCAGCAGAATACGAAGCATGCATTTATGGGCTACAAGCCGCCGCCAACCTAGGGATCACAAATCTCCGGGTACATGGCGACTCATCCTTGGTCATTAACCAAGCACTTCAAAAATGGAAGACTCGGAATGCTAATCTCGTGGCCTACCAGGCACGAGTAAGGGATCTCGAGAAACAATTCCAAAAGGTAGAGTACATATACCTGCCTCGGGAAGAAAATCAGTTTGCAGATGCACTCTCAAAATTGGCGTCTCTACTGAACATTCCCGACCACGTGACCAGTATGCCAATTTGTGTCGAAAGACGATCTGAGCCGGCGTACGTCCATGACATCGAAGATATCGAGATCGCCGATCCCGAACCAAGGTACCAGGCTGTGTTAAAGTACCTGACAAACGGAGAGTATCCTCCCGGGACGGAAGGTCGAGCCAAGAAGGCCTTACGAAGGCTAGCCACCCAGTTCATCCGTACTGATGACGGGCAGCTGTACAAAAAGACAGCACAGGGGGCTCTTCTCCTTTGTGTTGACAAATATAAAGCCGAGAAAGTAATGGCCGAAGTACATGATGGTGAAAACGGTCCACACATGAATGCCCACATGCTGGTCCGAAAAATCATGAGGCTCGGGTATTACTGGAACACCATGGAGGCCGACTGCCAATTTTATGTCAAACATTGCCATAACTGTCAAATCTTTGGCAATGTGCAACATATGCCGCCGTCTCTGCTTTATACCATGACGTCACCTTGGCCGTTCTCGACATGGGGTATCGACATAATCGGGAAGGTGAATCCCTCCGGTACCGGTGGACATTGCTTCATTTTGGTAGCTATCGACTATTTCACCAAATGGGTCGAGGCTGAATCATATCGCATCCTCAATGCCAAACATGTCGCCAAATTTATCCAAAACAAGATAATATGTCGGTATGGAATCCCACATGAATTTATCAGTGATCATGGAACTCATTTCCAAGCTGAGACGACAACCTTACTGGCTAGATACAAAATTCAAAGGCACACGTCCTCGCCGTACCGTCCCCAAACAAACGGAGCAGTAGAGGCAGCTAATAAAACGATTGTCACCATACTCAAAAAGATGGTTGATAATTATCGGGACTGGCCCGACAAAATACCTTTTGCCCTATGGGGGTACCGGACGTCAATTCGCACCGCAACCGGAGCGACACCATACTACCTAACCTATGGGATGGAAGCAGTCCAACCAGTGGAGCTAGAGGTACCGTCCCTCAGAATTCTGCTAGAAAGTCAAGTACCCGAAGCTGACTGGGTCCGAGCACGGTACGATTCGTTGGTTCTACTAGACGAACGACGGTCCCGCGCTCTCAACATTATCCAAATATACCAGAAACGGATCCAACGGGCCTTCAACAAGCGAGTAAGGCCCAGGAACATTAAGGAAGGGGACCTAGTCCTTAAGTCTGTTCGAGCCTTGCTACCAGTTGACCCAAGGGGAAAATTCAAACCCAACTGGGCTGAGCCATACCTGGTGAAGAAAATCCTATCAGGCGGAGCAGTAATGCTGACGGACCTGGACAGGAATGAGTTTGTCAACCCAACCAACCTGGATCAGCTGAAGCGCTACTACCCTTAGCCATTTCTCAATGTCATTAGCAATTTTTATCAAAATCATTTATTTTACAAAAAGCAAGTCGATGAGCTAGAATTATTTATTCTACTGTCGCAAAACATCTTGAACCAATAGTCTTGGTGTAATTCGAGATTGCAATTTCCTAAGCCTGAACTACGTTTGGTTTGATTCTGCTAATTGCGGATACGTAGGCAGCCCCTCAAAAGGACACAACCAATGCAATCGAGAAAAGACAGGAACGGTTTAATAATAAACTTCCTTTTATTAATTATCAAAAAAAAAAAAAAAACTTGGGAAAATTACAAAGTGCAGGAATTAAAAAAAAAACTACAAAAAAAAACACACGACAAAATAATAATAATATTTAAATAATAAAAAACTAAGGGCTCGGTGTTTAGGGCATCTTGCCCTTCCCTTTGTCCTTGGCCTCCTTGGCCGTCCACTGGCGACGACGTGGAGGAGAGCGTTCCCGAATCACCACAGGAACCTCTTTAACCCGGACTCGTTTCTTGGAACTCGAGTCCTCATCAATCTCGATAGGCCCGAGTCAGGCCCTCACAGGCTCAGGGAGCCGGTCACGCGGACCTAGTCGGTCCCGGACCGCCAGCCTTGGCCCAAGTCGCCGCTCCAAGTCAGTCTGGGGGCTTTGCCGCCCCCGCGTGCCACTAGCACCGGCATCTTTCGCTCGAGTCTTAGTGTGTGACTTAAGACCCAATTCTAATCGGACTAGGGTAGCAGGGGTCTCCCCCTCATCATAGAATCCCCTATTGTCCTTTGCCGTCTCCCGACGGACCAGTTCGAAGGCCTCATCGACCTTCAAAGCTTTGCGAGCCTCCTCGGACTCCTCAGAAGTCCACTTCTCGTAGGCTCGAGAAACCCAAGCGGATTGGCAAGGGTTGGGAATAGTCCATGTAGGACGAGTAAACCACCTCTGCAACCAGGTGTTGCACATAGCGTCCGTCAGTTGGAGCGAGACGCTAATAATGGCTTCAGTCTCAGGAATGCGCTGAGACGAACCGAACTGCCTCAGAATGCGGTCCGTGTAGATGTGAACTGTCCAGTCAAGAGACAGGATCACAAGGTAACGAGCCTGGTCCCTCTTGGCCAACCCCGTCAGCTTGGAAAGGAACCACCAAGCAACCGTTCACCTAATCAACGGGCCACCGTGGAACACCAATTCCTCGTCCCAGTAAGCTCGATTTATATGGTGATTCGAGCTTATCCGACGCCCCCTAGAACTGAGTTGGCTGCTACGGTAGTTGGGAACGCTCGGAGGAGGCTCTATGATCGATAAGCGCTCCGACAGCCAAACCTGTAAAAAGTATACGCAAAATTTATGAGCAATGGAATCGTTCGCTACCGCCCGCCCGATCGAGTACATCATCTGACTCGATCGAGTAAGGCTCCCTAAGACAACCAGAAGCTCGTCAGGTATGACACTCGATCGAGTACACCATCTGACTCGATCGAGTAAGCCCTTCACAGACCGGCAGAAGCACTTCGCAGACATCACTCGATCGAGTGATAGGTCCACTCGATCGAGTGACTTACGGACCTCAGGAATTCACGAGAAACAAAAAAAAAGAGAAAAGCAAAATTGAAAAATCGAGAGGCATATACCTGCAGAATGAGGGTGCTCCCCGTCATTTGTCGGGTTGGGTCAAGTCGCCTAGCATCCAGACCCATGATGAGCTCCCCAGTGGCTAGCCAAGCAGGGCTATGACCAGTCTCCATCTGGTCAACCACTCCAATTAGCCTAATTTGACCCACGCATGAGTCAGCATCCATCAGACCCTCAAAGACGTAGCGGTGCAGCATGCAGAACGCGAAAGCTCTACGCCGGTGAGAAGGCGTAGCCCTTACGTCCTGGCTGTTCATAAACTTGTCAGCCAAGTCGAAAAGGGAGACAGTATCTCCCCGCACCATTCGATCTGTCTCAGCATGAGACAGACCTAGGAAGTCCCTCAGTCTTCTCCTCGGGTCCGGGTAGAACGGAGGGATGGCAGGACGAGCAACAGGGCTCCAACCTCCAATGGCTGCGATCTCCTCGGGAAGAGGGCATATTTCTCCCCGCGGGAACACAAAGACGTGGTGGGTAGTATCCCAAAGCGCCAAACAAGCATCCAAAAAGTGTGAATCAGGCACCAGACGCCTAAGAGGAAACAGGCTGGTAATCCCCATTTGGGTCAGCTGAATCCTATCCTCGTCCCGAAAGTGCTGGGACCAGGCAAAAAGCATTGAAGTGAGATGCTCAATACCCATGGCAGGAACTTAATTTCTCGTGAAAGACTGAGAGATTTTAAGAGAAGAAGAGTTTTGATTTGAGATGCAGTAAGCTGAAGCAGGGAGACCTGTATTTGTAATAGGGAAGCCTGGCAGTAACCCTGACTAACCCTGCCTCCTCAGCAAAATTGGGCCCCAATGTGTGCAGGTCTGACTTCAACCCAGAATAGGAATCTAGTTATCCTGAGCTTTCCTAAATCCTTTCTGAAAATTCCTTAAGTTCAAAAAAAAATCTTTCTCAAAATTTCAGCTTTTTAATCCGGCACTTTTCCCCAGCACAAGTCGGAGTTTCGCCTATGTGTTACATACAATTTGTCATGTGTCAGCATACAGGTACACCCCGAGACTTCAGAAGCAAGTCTCCACGCGACCACCTCACTCCCCAGCGTGAGTCAACATTTATCCCAGAATGCTACAGTCAAAGCCATGATGTATCAGCATACGGGTACTCTTACACCTTCAAAAGCAAGTTTTACTCCCCAACGGAGCTACCACCGACAGGACAGGTATGACCCTCTGCTTATGGCTGGCGAGCCCTTCACGCAAGTCTACTGGACTATAAACGACCCGACCGGAAGGCTGTCAGGTCGTAATCCTCGATTGGCCTGGTAACTACTCTGACTTTCGCCTTGTCCAAGCCTCAGTCAGAGTGGGGGCTCTGTAGACACCCGCATTTTGCCTGCTAGTGTCTATAGCAGTTCCCGACAAACACCTGATGATGATCGGACGCAAACGTGACTTAGTATACTCGGATTTGGACTCGAAATCAGTAATATCTGACATGGACTTTTAGCGGAGTCATAATCTCACAAAACAGACATCAAATTCAGGCCCAGTGGGTCGTTCCGAGCAAAATAAGATTAATTTGGGCCAAAACCGACACCAAAAATAAATCCCGTCTTTTGGCGACCGGGTCAAAACCCGGTCAAAGACGAACCCGTCATAAAAATCAGCCTAAGTGGGACCTTCTAGAAGCTGGCGCCCAAATCCAAAAGATACCAAATCAACCAAGTCAACCTTTCCTCTTTTATCTCGGATTATCTGATCCACTCGATCGAGTGGATTGACCCACTCGGTCGAGTGGAGCGTCAAAAAACGGATCAGGCCCATTTTCTAGGGCACTCGACCAAGTGCACTAGGGCCACTCGATCGAGTGACCCTAGGTCGTGGGGTAAAGTCTATAAATACCCCCTCAAACCCTTTGCATTTCAAGGTTTTACCTAATGCAAAAATTACACTAAGCTATTACCCTAATCCTCCTACACTCTATACACTACAACCCTAAGCAAACATACACACAAACCGAGTCTCTTGTCCCTCGATAAACCGACATTTTCACCTACACACACCATAACTTACATACATCCTCGATACTCCATAGTCCCGTCACTATTCGCGAGTCCATTTCCGAGGTTCCTACTAAGCATGTATGTTGAGGGTGTCCTAAACCCCATTTCAATCCTTGCCCTCTTTATTTACGTTTTTTGTATTGTTAATATTATACTTATACCAGTATCGTATTTCTAACACTCTAACTCTAACATTCTAACATTTTACTTTTTTTGCATACTAACTTTTACATTTCGCTACTAACATATTACTATCATACCGTGTATATATATATAATTAGTATCGAAAATTCGGTTTTGGATGCGTTTGACTACAATTGTCGCCTAAAGGCCGTCTAATCCCTTTACGAGCAACGACGGAGGTGGAGCCCTTTCGAGGAGCCCCGCCCCAATGTACTCAAGGGCGTGACGTGATCGCGACTAATCGTAGTTGAACGTATTCGATCCCATTTTAATTAGTGCGGAACCCGTTGACACGAAAACCGACATCACATAACCCGAAAGGGTTAGTTTCGATGTCGTGACGTAGAGGGAAGCATTCCGTTACTAATTCAAATTTTCTTCACGTAAGCGTTTTCACAAAATCCCCGACAACGGTATTATAATCGCACATGTACACGATTATAGTACCGGAGGTCGAGTTAATTCAAGTCGTACGATATTTGTATTTAACTCGACCGACCGTCGTTTTCGACCCCAAAAACGAAACGAGTTAACACTCGTACAGGGGCTACTCGACCGAGTGCATAGGCCACTCGATCGAGTAGTGTCCACAAAACTGGGCAGACTACTTTTCAAGGGTACACTCGACCGAGTCAGGCCATGACTCGACCGAGTGGGTCCTGTAGCCCAGAAAACCGAGAGCTTAAATGCAACATTTAAGCCTCGTCTTTTTTTACGACTCTTAGTCGACACGTGTAAAGCCAATCACGTGAATCCATTTTCCAAAACTCACGTTTATCGTGGCAAACCGAATTAAATCTAAACTCGTCAATATTTTAATTTAATTCGGCCAACCCTCAATTTAAAACATATAAAATCACGAGTCATAACTCGTACAGGTGCCACTCGGCCGAGTACACCTGCTACTCGACCGAGCAACACCCCAAATCGTGGGCAGAAACTCCTTTTAGGACGCACTCGACCGAGTCAAACTATGACTCGACCGAGTGGGTCCTGTAGCCCAGTAACCGAGGGCCTTGACACATACTTTCAAGCCTCGTCCTTTTTATCGACATTAGTCATCACGTGCAAAGACTATCACGTGACTATTCCATTTTCAAAACCATGCACATCACGACACCTTAACGACTTTGATCGATTTTTCGACGTGATAAGTCGGGACAAGGCATCGAGGCATAGGATCGGGCTAGCATCACGCCTAGGCCCTATGTCTCCGTCCTTCGTTTGATATACAACACAATGAATATTTAAGCGAGGTTAGTCCACTTACACTTTTCGCAGTCAAGCTTACATACGGGTCCGTCCCTAACTTTTATTTATTTATTATACCATTTCCATATCGTTTATGTAATTTTCGTATTGGCCGGGTTGTATTTCCGCCCGTGTAACTTGTACGTTATTTACGTTTGAGTTTCATTTATTTACTTGCTTATCGCTTTATAAATGAACCTTGCATGCTAAATCACTTTGACGTGAATCAAGATGCATTAAATGACGTAGTTAACATACTATTCATATGCTTAGCCCGAAAACGCTGTTTGCATATCATTTAATCGTTTTACTAGCGCGCTCACACGAACACGAACGATGTCTTAGTAGAGGCCGCCATGTGCGGGCGGGGTTGGGTGTCCTTAGTGGGCTTCTCAACACGTACCCTCACCCCTTACTCAGAACCTTTGGTTTCCGGATGCCCGAAACCCTTGGCGCACGAGAGTCATTCTATACACGAAAGCCGGTTTATACGGTATCGGTATTGCAATGCAAAGGGACGAGCCCAATGAACTCTGAAATCGAAGTGGGCTTACTTTGTGCATAGCCCATGACGACATAGAGTGGGCTCGTATGGTTCCGAATAACCACAAAATTCGGTGGCGACTCCATTTTGACTTAAATTTCGAACCCGAGAGCAATCTCACCACGAGATTCATTCGCCTACCCAAACCCGCGCGTGGCCGCGTCGGGGTGGACCTACGTCATGTCCACAGAGAGACATTTTATCAAGAAGGTGAGGGTAAAAGAAGTCATCCTTAGATAATACCTCAATAATGATCACATTAGAGCTCTCCTCATCCTTTCCTTTATCACTCAAAGTCTCATACTCCTCAATAGGTTGGGTCTTAGGAGCTTCTCCACAATTCGCTCCATCATCAAACATCTCACCCTTTTCACTTCTAACTCCCTCAATCATGAGCTCAAATAGAGGATTATGCATCACAACCTCACATAAGTTCTCAATTGTCGGATTTTCAAAGGTGTTGGTCATGGAAATATCAATAGGCAAATAGTTGTAGGTATGTCCTCACATTTACTCTCATCATCAACAAAATGGGGGATGCAATCATTCTCGAGGGAAAGAACGGAGTTCTCAACCTCCATTAACACACAGTCATCCTCCCTCTTCATGTCAAGAACAACACAAGACATACTCACAATTTCCTCATTATAAGGCTCATCAATACCCTCAAAATCCTCAACAAGAGTCTCCTCAATAACCTCATCACCAACACATCTCCTACTCCCAAGATCATCATCAAGTGTCACATTTAAAAGCTTGGAGCTCATATCATGTTGCATAGAAGAGGAGTTAATTAGCTCAAGCACATCATCATTACAAGACACCTTGACATCATCACAATTCTTACATGACTCCATAAAATTATTATCAAGAGCATCATTATCAATCAAATGCAATGGAGAATCATGCACAATACATGTATTCAAAGGGAGTGGGGGAGCATGTTGGGATTGAACAATATGCACATCATCTTCTTCATCCTCTTCTTCTTCTTCATATATTATATCCAAATTAGAAAGGGGTGGAGGTGAAGAGGAAGCATTAAATTCATGTTTCACATTATCACAAATGGCATAAGGAGAAGAATCATGCAAATTATTCACAAAATTTGGAGAAGAGTTAACAAGAGAGGATTGAACGTTGCAAACAAGAGAGGAAGATTCAACTCTCGGTGGTTCTCTTAAAGGTGTCACTCTCCCATATCCCTCACGGGCATCGGTTCTAGCCACTTTCTCAAGCAATAATCTCGCCTCATCATCTCCTAATTCATAAAAGTTTCCACCGGCCGAAATATGAATCAAGTCTCTAACGTGTTCAAGCAAGTTGTCAAAGAATATTGTGGTGGTTAGCCAAACCGGAATCCCATGGCGTGGGCAATATGTCAATAAATCTCGAAATCTCTCCCAAGCATCACTTAAACACTCAAACTCACCTTGTTCAAAGGTAAGGATCTCTCGTCTAAGTTTTTTGGTCATGTGATATGGGAAGAAGTGGTTTAAAAAGGCTTGAACAAGTTCATCCCTAGTACAAAATGTGTTAGGTGGATAAGAACGTAGCCATCTCTTGGCTTTACCTCCAAGGGTGAAAGGAAAAACTAAGAGTTTAAAGGTGTTAATTGGCAAACCATTCTTCCTCGCAACTAAACAATTTGTATGAAATTTCGTAAGGTGGTCAAGCACATTTTCACTAGGCAATCCCCAAAACATATCTCTTTGAAGCATCGTGATAAATACTTGATTCACTTCAAATTTTGCCTTGTCCTCATCTCTAATGGTAATAGGTGAGGTAACCATGTGGTCATAGAGTCTACTATGGTCGGATAAGGTCGTCATGAGAGACATAAAAGGGATTGATCAACGAATGAGATGAATGCAAGAGAAAAGCAACACGAACACCAAGAAGCACACAAAAAGACTAACCCTTTTTTTTAACCCAAACACAATGACTAAAACTCAATTAACTATCGCCGTCCCCGGCAACGGCGCCATTTTGATGCGCGAGCGTCGCGACCCGCACGATCAAACAATATTTATAAACACCGAAATACTACTACGTAGTAGCGGCAAGTCGGGATCGATCCTCAGGGACGGTCTATGGGAAGTCGGTCGAGTCAAAGTCTAAAAGTGATTGGGTCGAGAAGGGGGGTTTTTGTCGAATAGAACTAGACTAACTAAACGAGCTACGGAACTAAGGCGAGAAACTATTAAAGGGAAAGGCGTTAGGGAGAGTCGGGGAGTCGGAAATTAAGGTAAGGGTGCCATTGCAAGAATTATCACAAGATGTATAAGGGAGGTGCCACCTTTCGGTTTCCCTACCAACCAAGCCTAAACCCGCTTTCGCGATGAATAAACTAAAGTCTTTAGACGGAATTACCCGAACCCCGAGTTTCCCCATATTGATCCGGGTGAGTCAAGTCAACCTAGGTGATCAAGCTAAGTCAATCAAGACACAACAATTCCAATCAAGACAAATCACCCTCAAATGCAATATTCTCACAAGATAAAACCTTTATCTAGAATTCCTCTTCCCCTAGCCCCCTAACTAAAATCTACTCACTACCCATAATAAAACTAACACTAAGGAGACTAGGAGAAAGATTAAACATAATTAAACTAGAGGGGAAATAACTAATCTAACACAATAAATGAAACTACACTAACAAGACAACACTAACTATGGAAAAACGATCTAAGGAGAAATAAACTAAGGAGAGATGAACAAACAAACTAACAAAGGAAGCTACACTAACATGAAGATTAACAAGAAACTAAAGAACAAACTAATTAATCAAGAAAAGGAGAAGAAAGAAACTACCAATTATGGAGAAGACTAAGAAGGAAGATGAAGATTAACATAAATAAGAAGCTCCAAGAAATAATACAAAGATCTTGTCACTAAACCCTTGCAAAACCCCTTGAATCTTCAATATAAACACAATCTTCCACTAAAGATGGAAACTTGATTATAAACTAATAATAAATCTAAACTAAACTTAGAGAGTTTTACTAAATTAATGGATTTTTAATATGTGAACTACTACTACTACTATGGAGATCTCCTACACTAACCTAAGGAGGCACTAAACTAACTCTCCATATGAGGCACAAAACCCTAGGATAAGTATATATAATGCTTCTTAATGGGTCACACAAGCTTAAGACCCACAATCCAATCCTTCTTCATTATGCTAGACCTTCACCCTTTGCATCTTCATGGGGTAAAACTTCACCCTGCGGTTGACGACATTAGCACCACCGGGTGAAATTTCACCCGGTGAGATTTTCTTCCCGAATCGTCATTTTTGGCGTTTTTCTCCATCGGGCGAAATTTCACCTGGTGGGCGAAATTTCGCCCGGTCGTTTCGCCCAGTCATCTCATAGGGTGAAATTTCACCCTATGAAATTTTTGTCCGAAATGGTAATCTTAGGAGGAACACCGTCGGGCGAAATTTTGCCCGGTCAAATTCTCATCGGGTGAAATTTTGCCCTGTGACTTCAGAGGGTCATAACTCTCTTGTTTGAACTCCGATTGGGGTGTGTGATATTGCGTTGGAAAGCTAAGAAGATAAGCTTTCACCTTCAACTAGAATCGCTTCGATCCGAGGTCTAGAACTCTAGATATGTCCATTTGAAGTTCGACCTCTCCAGTGAAGATGCACAATGGACTTAAAGTTTTTCCTTTTCACTCAAGGTTTCACCTCTTGGGTTTGGATTTTGGATTTTAAGTTGTGTACTTTGCTTTTCGGACGGTTTCCCTCTCTCTTATGCTCATAGAAGCTCAGACACGTTTTTGGTCGAAAATCCTATCAAAATAGACAGAAAACTACCAAAAACACGTAAAATGCAAAAGAGAGACTCTAATGCGAGAATTACTCAAAATACGGCGATAATCGCACTTTATTCTCGCAAAAAGAAGGAAAAATGGGCTTAAATGGGAGGAAAAACGGTCCAAATTTGACACACAACACCTGTAGTCTTAAGTCTAGACCTTAGAACAAGCAATTGAGTCCCGTCTCCTGGTGGTTCGACCCCTACTTCACTATCTGCATTAGTTAGTGGACCTTAGGGTATATTTGATTAGGGATACGACTACCCCTGTCAAATTTTGACGTCGTTGCCGGGGAGACGGTGTTATTTATTTACTTGTTTTGTGTTTTAGCCTTTTGATTGCTTGTCTCGAGGAATTTCAGTTCCTTAGACCGTTTCTCAAATTTTTCCTGTAGTTTCCTCGTATGCCCATGTCCTCTCGAATTGCAGGCTACGTACCACCATACGATCCTGAACCAGAGAGAACTCTTCGCAGGTCTAGGAAATTCTACAAGATTTCTGAGACAGAAAGATTAGAAACAGTGGAACATTCGGACGACGAGCACATATCCTAACCGCAGTCCTTTGAAGAGGATAATTCTACTACTGCCCCAGAGACACCACTAGTCAAGATGCCTCCAAAACTTGCTAGCCGTTTCGAGCCGGAGCAAAGTGCCCTACCGAAACCATTGAAGAGGCCCACGGCTACTACAGGTACATTTGAGATTCGCCCCGCCTTTATTACATTGGTGGAGCAAAATCAATTCGGTGGAGGTCCCGATGAAGACCCGGCGAAGCACATGAAGCTCTTCACCGACTATTGCTCCACTATTCCACTCCCCGCGGGGGTAACACAAGAAGAGGTGATGGAGATGCTATTCATGTTCTCCTTACGCGATAACGCGAGAGACTGGATCACGAATCTAGACAAAACAACTGAGGGAATCACAGACTGGAACTCCCTAGCCTTTGCTTTTTACAAGCATTACTACACGCCGCAGAAGACCAACATGTTGAGGAGTCAGATTACTAACTTCCGACAGACATCTCACGAGAATATCTACGAGACGTGGTTAAGGTTTAAAAAGCTAGTCAAGGAGTGCCCACATCACGGATTCGAGGTATGGTTTTTGTGCAATCAATTTTATAATGGTTTATATGACGATTGCCGAGCTACCCTCGATTCTGCAGCTAATGGCAAGTTTCAAAACAACGTTGATGATGATAAAGCATGGAAGCTAATTGAAGATATGACAACTCATCACTTACGTTGGGGAAATCCATGGGGTAACACCCGATGTAATAGTGGTGACTCTGAGTCATCAAATGCCATAGTTAGCCACCTAGCCGCTTTAACTAAGCGGATTGATACCATGGAACTTGCCAGAACCCACCACCAACAACAAGAAGGCGGTATGTACCAAGTAAATGCAATGTCCGAGGTAGTTTGTGAGAATTGTGGGAATATGGATAATTATGCACAAGAGTGTGTAAGTTTGGAAACGGCAAATGCATTCCAATTCATGAGACCAAACCTCCCATACATGAACCAACCGGGCTATGACAAGTCCTTGTTGTCTTATAGAAGCCAGAACGTGCTTAACCCACCACCACCCGGTGGTAACAAAACCGTTCCATATGTTGCACCCCATAACCGACCCTCCTAAAACTATAGCAATAACCGACAAAAATTTTAAGGAGGGCAACAACAACCTTGGGGTAACCAACAATGGGGTAATAACCAACCTTGGGGTAACCAACAAGGGTGGGGGGACCAACAACAATTCCAACCAATCCCGCAAAACTAAACCCAAGCTCAATCTCCAACCAACACCGAGTATGCGGAGATCAAGGCTTTATTGATGCAAGGTATCCAAGCTCATAATAAGCAAGAGACCCAAATCAACCAAATACTTGCCCATAACAAGATCCTAGATACCCAAATAGCATAACTTGCCGCCCAAAAGCAAGCTAGGCCACCGGGTACTCTACCTCCTCAAGGCGAACAATCGCACGAGCAAGCCAATGCGATAACATTGAGAAGCGGGACCCATTATGACGGTCCGAAAATGCTCGAGGAGTATGTTGTGGCCGATGAAACCGAGTTGGAGAAGCAAGAGTTAGCCGAGGAAGCATTGAGTAGGCCAGGAATTGAGGCCACTCGATCGAGTAACATCACATCACTCGATCGAGTAGACCCCCTAAAAACTGGCAGAGAGCCTCCAGATAGTCCACTCGACCGAGTCACGCCAGACTCGATCGAGTTGAAGGTCACTCGACCGAGTGGTGTAAGCCCACTCGATCGAGTAGACCCTCTAAAATCGACCAGAAGCTCCCCAGCGATACCACTCGATCGAGTGCCACCAGGTGACTCGACCGACTATACCAACACTCGACCGAGTCAGACTGGACTCGATCGAGTGGAGACCGTAACGCCTAATTTAGTTGTTTTTCGTCCCCAGTCTTCAACTAAAGATCATAATTCTTCTCAAGCATCCCCGTCTCAAGCCAAGGAGCCTGCAATTCCGATCATACTTCCATTTCCCCACCGACAACGTAAGACAAAGCTTGATCAACAGTTCGGTAAGTTTATGGGAGTCGTCAAGAATCTGCAGTGAAACTGAGACAGTTGCTTTCACAGAGGAATGCAGCGCGCTACTACAGAGTCGTACACCGCCCAAGCTCAAGGATCCAGGGAGTTTTTCTATCCCTTGTACTATAGGGACATTAGCTATTGATAAAGCCTTGTGTGATTTAGGAGCTAGCGTCAGTGTCATGCCGTATTCTATTTGTCAATGAATATGAGTGCTTTAAAATGTACTAATATGACTCTGCAGATGGCTGATAGATCGATCAAATATCCTCTAGGTGTCTTGGAGGATGTTCCGGTCCAAGGAGGGAAATATTTTATTCCCGTTGACTTTTTAGTCTTAGACATGGATGAGGACGCCATAATTCCAATCATCCTTTGTCGCCCTTTCTTACATACGGCAGGGACGATCATCGATGTCAAAAATGGGAAGCTCACACTCTCCGTAGGAGATGACACCGTGACTTTCAGTCTCGATCAAGCTCTTAAGAAGCCCATGATAGAGGAGTCTTGCTATAGTATAGATGTCACAGATTTGGAAATTGAAAACTATATTGACGATTATCTTGGCAGGGACCCTTTGGAGAAATTGCTGATATCCGGCGATGCTGATGCCGAGAAGAGGTCATGGAGCGCGAAAGTGGATGAGCTAGAATGTATGCTAAACGGGAAGGAGAGTGCTACTGAAAGGGTCTAAACCCTGTAATTGTCAACGCTGCACTCACTGATAGCCAACTTTCGGAGTTGTTAGTCGTCGTCTTACGACGACATAAGAAGGCTATTGGGTACAACATTGATGACTTACGTGGCATTAGTCCCGAATTTTTCATGCACCGCATTCACTTAGAGGGAGACCATAGACCGTCTATTCAGGGACAACGCAGATTGAACCCGAACATGCAGGATGTGGTCAAAGAGGAGGTTATGAAACTCCTAGATGTTGGCATTGTCTATCCCATTTCCGACTCTAAATGGGTTAGTCCAGTCCAAGTGGTCCCCAAGAAAGGAGGGACCACGGTTATCACGAACGAGAGGAATGACCTTATTTCTACTCGATTAGTGACTGGATTGAGAATGTGTATTGATTACCGTAAGCTAAACGTAGCTACTAGGAAAGACCATTTCCCACTCCCCTTCATTGACCAGATGCCAGAGCGTCTTGCCTGCCATAAGTACTTTTGCTACTTAGACGGCTACTCGAGATTTTTCCAAATCCCAATTCATTCAGACGACCAGGAGGAAACAACATTCACCTGTCCTTACGTCACCTTCGCATACCGAAGGATGCAATTTGGCCTTTGTAATGCCCCGGCCACTTTCCAACGTTGTATGATGTCCATATTTTCGGACCTTATCGAGTCTATCACGGAAGTCTTCATGGATGACTTCAGTGTATATGGCACTAGTTTTAATGCATGTTTACTTAATCTTTCACGGGTCCTGCAACGTTGTGAGGAGACCAATTTGGTCTTAAACTGAGAAAAGTGTCACTTCATGGTGACCGAGGGAGTCGTTTTGGGTCATTTAGTGTCCGAACGCGGCATCCAAGTGGATAAAGCGAAAGTCTAGGTGATTGAGCAATTACCATACCCGGTTAATGTTAAGGGTGTGCGGAGTTTTATTGGTCACGCGGGTTTTTACCGCCGTTTCATCCAAGATTTCTCCAAAATTGCCAAACCTCCGACTCAGCTGCTCCTGAAAGATGCCCCATTCGCATTTACTGACGACTGTGCTCGAGCTTTTGACAGGATTAAGCAGGCTCTTGTTTCCGCACCGATTATCCGATCACCCGATTGGGATTTGCCTTTCGAGGTTATGTGCGATGCTAGCGATTACGCAGTGGGAGCCGTGCTCGGGCAAATGAAAGACAAGGCTCTACATGCGATCTATTATGCTAGTCAGACGTTAGATATGGTGCCGATTAATTATGCTACCACAAAGAAGGAGTTATTGGCCATTATCTACGCTCTAGACAAGTTTCAAGCCTATCTCATCGGCTCAAAGGTGATAGTGTATACAGATCATGCGGCTTTGAAGTACCTTCTAGCGAAGAACGAAGCCAAACCGAGACTTATTAGATGGATCCTATTACTGCAAGAGTTCAATTTGGAGATCCGTGTTAAGTCCGGGGCCGAGAATGTCGTAGCCAATCACCTATACCGGCTAAGTTATGATGGTGGGGATCTAGCCCCAATTGATGATTCGTTCCCGGATGATCATTTGCTCGCTACTACCATGGATACCCCGTGGTTCGCTGATTATGCCAACTTCCTAGTTGGAGGTACTCCACCTCCCGACCTTCAGTATCAGCAGAGGAAGCGATTTTTACATGATGTGAAGAGATATTTCTGGGACGACCCGTATCTTATCCGAGAAGGTGCAGATAGCCTATTTAGGAGGTGTATTCTCGAGAGTGAGGTACATTCTATCCTCACTAGATGCCACTCCTTCCCTTATGGTGGACATCACGGTCCTTCGAAGACATCCGCGAAGGCAATGCAATCGGGCTTTTATTGGCCCACTATTCTCAAGGATGCCACCATTTTTATCCGTTCTTGCGACGCATGCCAACGAACGGGAAATATTTCTCGACGACCCGAAATGCCTCAAACCGGGATTCTTGAAGTAGAATTATTTGACGTTTGGGGAATTAATTATCAAGGACCATTCCCTTCTTCTTATGGGAATCGGTATATTTTAGTTGCCGTCGATTATGTTTCGAGGTGGGTGGAAGCCATCGCTTCACCTACTAATGATGCTAACGTGGTGATCCGACTCTTTAAGAAGACCATATTTCCTCGTTTTGGGATTCCACGAGCTATTATTAGTAATGACAGTTTACATTTTCATGAACGCCAACTCACTAAGCTTTTGAAGAAATACGGTGTTCACCACCGTATCGGGCTAGCCTATCATCCGCAAACTAGTGGACAGGTAGAGATCTCAAACCGTGAGATCAAATCTATTCTCGGGAAGGTTGTCCATACTTCGAGAAAAGATTGGAGTTCGAAGCTCGATGATTCTCTTTGGGCTTACCGGACCGCATTTAAGACACCTATCGGGAGATCCCCGTATAGGCTCGTTTATGGTAAAGCTTGCCATTTACCGGTGGAGCTCGAGTTTAAGGCAATGTGGGCCCTAAAGGAGCTCAATCTTGATTCGAAGCTATCCGGAGAGAAGTGCCTCATGCAATTGAACGAACTTGACGAATTCTGTCTCCACGCTCATGATAACGCAAGAATTTATAAGAAGCGGACCAAAAGATGGCATGACAAGCGCATTATCCCTCGAGAGTTTCATGTAGGCGATACGGTACTTTTTATTTAATTCCCGACTTCGACTCTTTCCCGGGAAACTTAAATCCCGATGGTCTGGACCGTTCACGGTGACTGAAGTGAACAAATTCGGGTCGGTTACACTCACTACTGACAAAGGCATAATATTCAAGGTGAACGATCAACGCCTCGAGCTTTATCACGAGGGTGCGTATATCGGTGTCGTAGAGGCCACGGACCTCAACGACATTTTCGATTCCACCTAACCCAACTGAGGTAAACCGGTCGAGCGGGACCGTAAAACCAGCGCTAACCGGGAGGCAACCCGGCACCACTTGTATATAAATTTGTAATTTCCCTATCCGCATTTTTAATTTTTTTAGTTATCTTGGTAGCTCTAATCTGGGAGTTAGTATTAATTATCGAGTGAGGACGAGGGAATTTTACGGTTTAATTGATTTGATTTCAGGAATTTTGAAGCAATTAAAGAAAGGAAAAGCGAAGAGTAGCAGCTACAGAGGTCACTCGATCGAGTGGCCCAAGCACTCGATCGAGTGCTCTGATGGACAGGAGTCTGCCTGTTTTTCATGGGGTTACTCGACCGAGTACCCTGACGCACTCGGTCGAGTGCCCCTGAACCGGGTTCAGTATCGGTTTTTCCGTCTTCTTTTACTTGTTTCTTATTCTTAATTTGAAATCAGTCACACTCTCAGAACTCCCTCTCCCCTCACAATCCCTAAGAACCCTAACCCCCAATTCACCTAAATCACTCCCAATTCATCAAATCTTCACCAAAATTCAGCATTTTTGCTTCTAATTTGCAATTGGGAGTATTTACTTGTGTTCCTTGGTGTTGTTTTGTGAAATTTTCGCCCCTCTTCCCCTAGTTTCGAAATTTTCGAGCCTACTTAAGGTACAATTCGGGTCTTTGAATTTCTTGCTTCTTTTCTTGATTTTATAGTTTAATTTCATCCTTAGTTATATACTAATCCCATTGCATGCTTGATTTTGTGTTAATTTCACCACTTTGTGCTCAAAAATCGATGTTTGTGTATAGGGACTGATTTTGGCTGAGATTTTGTATTTTTTGTGGGATTTTTATGTAATTTTGTTTTGTTATTATGCTATAGTCATGGAAGGAAGAAGGAATCCACCTCGGAATAGCAATAGGAACAGGAACGCAGGGCAGCCGGCTGTTCCAGTTGTCCCAGCTGTTCAGCCCGTACCAGGCTATGAGGAGATTGTTTGCAGGAACGAGGCTCAGCAAACTCGTTTAGTTGCCTTGATACCAAGGACGATGTAGGCCACCCGGTTTTGCTCATTGCAGTTCGTGATCGAGCTTTGTTTGAACGAGCAACTATTGCAGCTCTTGTCCTTGACAGGTTTTGGTGGACTATGGACACTCCGTGAGTTATCTTACCGAATACTCACTCTAGAATTCCTTAGTTCATTTGAGTATGATAGTCAAGATAGCACGATTTCCTTCCGCTTGAACAATGTTGAGCGATGTATCCCCCTTAGTATCTTGTGCGATTGTTTAAGGCTCACCTTTCACCAGGATGAAGACATCCACGACATACCTGAGGGTGTAAAGGCCCCTCCTTACTTTCAATTATTTTCGGGTCGCATCACTAGTGTCACTGCGATGGCACTTAACGCCATCCCACACCCTACTATCCGCCTCTTTTTGCGGATTTTGAGTCATTTGGTTTTCCCACGCTCCGACATGAGTAAACTTCACTCATTGGAGGTGTTGATCTTAGGACACTACCTGAACCCCTTTAGGCGATCCCTAAGGGCATTCAGTGCACCGGGTATGATCTGTGTTGGAATCGAGCGACAGATCTATGGATCTGGACCGCTCGGTTGTGGAGCCATTGTCACTGCGCTAGCAATCCGCTATATTGAGGGTTTTGGGGAAACGGCCGTATTTGAGAGTCTCACTGAGCACGTACTTTTGCTAGGACGTGGCTACCTCACTTCCACTTAGAAGTGGATTCGGGGCAATCCCCCGAACTTTCAGTGGCGTGTCAGGGACAAGGTTTGGATGAACCTCCCAGTTGTCGAATGGGTAGTCCTACCCCCCCACTACTCGCACTACAACTCACTCCCGCAGGTGAGGACACACCCGCTCCACCGAGCTACCTCATTCCTGAGGAGCTCTTCATTTTTGACGAGGGCGTTCAACCCCCTCGACGTAGGGTTCGCATAGAGACCGAACCCGATGAGACCGAGCCACCTAGGGCCACACCTACACCCACCCCGACCTTCCCGTTCCATACTCTGGGTGCCGAGTTTCCGCACCCGTATCCGTTTATGTATGATCCAGTTTATGAGCACCAGCGACGGATACACGAGGGGATTAATCAGAGCATATTCAACCGCGAGATCCACGAGTTCATGCTTACTTAAGGAATCTTGACCCCTCACCACTCGACTTACTGGAGAGGTCCCGGTGACACCAGTGGTATATTCCACGACTACGGGATCGATCCAGCTGCTTGGGGTCCTGACTACGGGCACACCTACGGCGGCCTAGGAGCACAGTGGCTGCGAGGTTTGAGACAGTTAGGTCATCAGGGAGGTACTAGCGGCTCAGGTCAGGGCGATACTGGAGCCGGTACATCTGGGACCGGTGGAGAGGATGATATGGCAGATTAGCCGGTTTGAGGGAGCTACCATTGTATATACGGTACTTTCTTTCCTTTTTATTTCTGTTTTTATTGCTTTCTTAGATTTTTTCTTCCCCTTTGGTCGAGTTGTCTTTAGTATTGGCTATGGAATATTCTGTCTTATATGTTGTAGAGTCACATTGAGGACACTGTGACATTTAGGTTTGGGGGAGAGTTTGTGTGTTTTCATTTTTCGTTGTGTGATTTCATTGCTTTCAAAAATTCTAAAAATCCAAAAAAAATTCAAAAATTAGAAAAAAAAATCCAAAAAGATTTTATTTTTGTGTGCTTTATGTTTGTCTTGTGTCTGATGTGAAACATGCAAAACGGCGATAATGACATTGCGTTTTACATGATTTCTCCTAATTGACAGCTGACTCCGTACCTGAATGCATGTAGTACTTGAGATGAGATGATTTTGATATGATTGTCTATTAAACTGTTAATTGCCAAATGAGTAAATTTGACCATTTTGTTGGCAAACCACAAAATTCTGAGGATTTAGAGCTTCCTAGGCCAGTAACATCCATAACTGGTCTCATTTATGTTTAGGAATTGAGTGGTTTCTCCTTATGGAATGTGTAACATAAATTCGCATAAATATGACGTCCCTCTCTTGATATTGAATACGTGTTTGCATTGGTTTGAGGAGGAGGTACATGAGGAAAGGCATTTCTGTTTTTGATAAGCTCCACATAGCCAAAACGACCCATTTTTACTACCATGTAGATTTAGGTCATTTTTTCCTTTGTTTAGCCCATTTCAGTTGTTGTAAGCCTGTCTTATTATATATATCAATCAGCTACAACCCAGAATAGCCTACCTTACCAGGACAGTCGCAGTGAACATAATTGGAATTACTTCACTAATAGATCATAATTTGGGATTTTTACATCTTTTGGATCTTAGTGTGTAATATTTTTATGTGACTTTGTACTCGCCTTCCCCTTATCGAAACTGAAAAATATAGAAGCATGAAAAGAAAGAAAAAAATGGAATTAGAAAAAAAAAAAAGAAAAATTCCAAGAAAAAGAGAAAAAAAAATATATTTGCTTCTTGTAATTTTCGGGGAACGGTCGAGATACTATAACTAGAATTGAATTACAATTTAGAGGACGACAAAATTCCCTCTTATGCTCTTTCGAGTTTTCCTTCTAGTTAATGGCCGGAATTCATAGATGAGGTTTTTGGATGGATAGTTTTTATTGTGTAGCTGCGACTACTGGTCTTAGCCCCACATTTCCATATGTGCTTTAAGCACAATCCATTTTATCCCCTCGCATATAAGCCACCCTTTGTAAGTCCTTGGCATGTACTATGGTCCTGATTGGTGGAACACATATTTGATTGGGGAGATTGATTTCATATTCGATTGCATGCATATTTCATAAGTCGAGTGAGTGTCTTTATTCTTTCTTATCTTCACGTTTATACTTACCCGTACTTATGAGTGTCGAGTGACAACCGTAAGAAAGTCCGACATTATTGGTCTTGCAAGATTGAAAATTTGGCAGACAATTGTTGATTATGGCATGATTATCGATCTCGTTACATTCTTGAGCATTACATGTTTTCTCGTCGATTTTAGTTGATTTTAGGAGAATAATTGTAATTCAGCTCTGAGTCGTGTTGCACATCACTTGTCCTCGTATGTGTATATTTTAGTCGTTTGCTTGAGGACAAGCAAAGGTTTGGTTTGGGGGAGTTTGATCAACATGTTTTATATCATATTTTATTGTCCTCCAACAACCATTTTTGAGCTTTTATTCTTCCTAAATAATTTTTTTAATGTCGATTTCTATTAGAAAGTCGATACTGTCGATTCTCGTGCTACTTTGCAGGTTAGGTACAATTTTAAGCATATTTAGGAGTAATAACCCGGATAGCCGAGACGAGGACTGAAGACGAGGAAGAAAACGAAAAGCCGAGAAGCAAATAAAAGCTCAATCACTAGCTCAACAGCACCCACTCGATCGAGTGGTGCTACGCACTCGATTGACTGCCTGACTTCAGCGTCCAACTGGACTGCGTTGGAAATTTGGGCTGATTCATCTTTCTAGCCCAGTAACAAACGAAGATTGGAGCAATTACGGGTCCACTCGATCGAGTGCGTCTGACCCAGGCCGCGGATCAGATTTTAATTCTTTTAGAATTTTGGGCATGTTTTGAGTGCAACTGATTTCTTTTAAATCAGTTGGAGGAGGAATTTTCAGACATCTGATCTTTTATCACACTTTTACAATATTGCGTCACTTTTGCTAAGCATTGAAGTTTGCGCTTTTCCCGGTTTTCTTCGCGAGATACACCGAATTCAGCTCTTCCTTTTTCAGATCTCGAATTGTTTGGTATCGATACTTTGAATTTCAATTTTAATTTCAGTTTTCTAGTTTTAATTCTTGTCTTAATTCATCTTTTGTTTTCGTAGTTATTTTGATTTCAGTTTTTGCTTATTAATTGTTAGTATAGAATTGTTATCGTTTGCGTAGTTTAATTCAGTTCGTTTTCATCATGTTTAATTGCAATTCGTCTTTTGTCAGTTTAATTACAATCAATATGCGTAGCTAAATTTTATATAGGGTTTAAGGGGATCGATGGATGTTAATTGGGTTATAGTAAACTGACCTGTTTTTAATCATATGAATTATCGCTTGAATATTGTTTTAATTTTGATTGATTGATTACTGGCGAAGATTAATTAATTAGTATCACAATTAGGACTTTTCATCGATCGGGTTAAGGACTAATTAGGTCATGATATTTTGGGTAGACTAGCTTAATACTAGCGACCGCAGGTTAAGTTTGGTTCTAAAGTCTGTAGTAGTACCGACCGGACCTACACCTTAGACAGTTCGATTATTGACCTGTTTGTTGACTCCCTGACCCGATTGATATTCATTGTGAACCTGAGACCCTAGACTCTTTTATTATTGATTTACCTTTTTGTAATTAGCTGTCAGCCTATTAAACAAACAGAAAACGGTGACCTGTAGTCTTAAGTCTAGACCTTAGAACAAGTAATTGAGTCCCGTCTCCTGGTGGTTCGACCCCTACTTCACTATCTGCATTAGTTAGTGGACCTTAGGGTATCTTTGATTAGGGATATGACTGCCCCTGTCAGTGTGTTTCTAGGCTTTGTATGTTTTGTGGAATTCTTGTAATTTGGAATTTTGATGAGCGATGTGAGGGAGGGACTTTTGATGGCAGTTTTTGAGCTTACTTGATAGGTTTGAAGTGAAGATGAAGATTTAGAAAAGGTTATGGAAGATGGAAGCTTTGATGCTTGGTGGAGGGAGTCGGTTTTGAGCTTTTCGTAAGCTTTTGGGGACGGGATTTTTATCCCGTAGTTGGTAATGTTCTTTTGGTGGAAGACTTGGTAAAAGCTAGGGGAATGAAGAGCTAGAGAGGCATCCCGCTCGAGATGGGTGTCTTCCCGATCGGGACGAGTTGTGCTCTAAAAGACAGCTCACTGTGAGGCCATCCCGCTCGAGATGAGTGACCTTCCCGACCGGGAAGACATGGTCCCGACCGGGAAGACTTGGTCCCGACCGGGAAGGAATCCCTTCGGTGGTCATCGTCTTCTTTTCTTTATTTAAGCCCCACCCCACCACTTTATACCCCCTCCCAACCTCCCTACTCACCTTTGCCACTATCATTTCACCCTTACACTTCACTTATACACCTTCATCTTATCTTCCCATCACAATACACCGAGTTTCCCCTCAAATCCCAACCTCATTACACCATTGCAAGCCCGATATTTCAACCATCCGAGTACATTTAGGAAGAAGAGGAATAACGATGATGAAGACAAGCAAGGTACCGATAACGATCATTTAGACGATGGAGATAATTGAGTTGCAAACCGTTTGGTAGGCGACTCTCCTTTCTTTTCCCTCTGTTATTGCTAGTCTCTCTATGTATATTCCCTTCCCTTTATCCATTTGGTGTCATGGTGGCCCTCGGGGCCTTTGTGGTTATTGCTCCCGATTCTCGACGACGTGATTACATCAGGAATCATTTGAAAATCGAAATTGTCAAGTTATTTTCACTTTTTCTTTATTTTTATTTTCCCTTTTTTGTAGAATTTAGTCAGATTTGGACGAAATCGGGGCTAGGTGACTTGATTACATCTAGCCCTCCCCTCCCATTTCCTTTTATTTTCTCCGTTTTATTTCTTCCCCCATCCATATCTTTTCTCGTCTCGGCCATAGGTGACTTGATTACACTTCGGCCTGACACATTCTACCCTTTCTTCACTTTCATTTTTGATTTTTAGTTTGATTTTCTCTTTTTCTCTTCTTTTTTAGTGTCTCCACACACTACCGATCGAGCATGAGGACATTGCTCGGTTTAAGTGTGGGGGAGCGATATCTTAGTCTAGTTTAGTTTTATTTTCGTAGTTTTTTTCGAAAAATCTTAAAAATTCCTAAAAATTTGAAAAATTTCATAAAAAATAAAAAAGATTTTCTTTTGTGTCTTTGTTTCGTATATTTGTTGTGTTGTGCGTGTATTGCCCCCGATTTCCTTGTAGGTTGCGTAATTGTTGATAAGTTTAGGAAAGCTCAAGACATTTGATAATATCCTTTCATTTCTTTCTCCTTTTTCCTTTTTGTGGAATTTGGAGGATGTTTTGTGATGGTGTGTGCTCGGGTGGAGTTTTTTGGAGTTTGTGGTTGATGTGGTTGCTTGTTTGGAAGTTTCGGGGTGGTGATTGTTTATTTTGTGTGATTGTTTGTTTTATTTTGTTTTGTTTTGTTTGTCTCATTTTCTTTCGTCTTTGTTTTGCCTTGTATAGTTTGTGAGTCTAGTGTAGAAAATGTTTTCGAAAACTCGGTTTTGAGGCTAGTGTGCAAGTGTTTACTTTCCCTTTCTAGTGATATGAATCGAGTCTTGGACGTTAGTCTAGTAGAATGACTTTAAATCAATAGTTTCGTTGGTTTCTTACCTTGAGTCCACCTAGTATACTAGGGATTTACTGCGGGATTTGCATTTTGACCACTTTGACCACCCACGGAGTGAAAAGGCCGTGCTTTCCGAGTCCCGTCTCTTTGGTGACCATGTTCGAAATTGTTTTGATTAGTCCAGGTTTCCCCCTTTTTGTGGGTTTGAAGGGAAAGCTCGCTCCCGACACACTCATTTCCCTACCTTCTACACATTTCCACAAATAAGTTGCATTTTTGTCGAGGTTTCTATACTTGGTTGTGATAAATTTGGCCAAAAAGGCAAGCCAAGAAAAAGAAATAAAAAAAAAGAAAAAAAAAGAAAAAAAAGAAATGACATAGAAACTCAAAGGCAAAATACAAAAGAAAAATGCCAAAGAAAATCATTTCACAAAAAAATTCTCACCCCAACAAAAATAAGCCTTTTACCGACTATTATCGTGAAGAGCCTACCAATGGACTAAGTCCCTAGGAAGGATGATAGCGGTAATGGTCGGTCTTCCCTCACTTTGCAGCCATATCCACCTTTTTACTTGGACTAGTTAGGCTATTTCTGAGCATGGGACGACCCTCTTGTCTCATCGCTAAAGAGGGAAGGGTTTCACTTTACCTACAGTGTCGACTAACTCTGTGGTTCATCCTTTTTCCATCCCGCTTATCGTTCCGTAGTACGTTCTTAGAAGGTTAGGAGGACCTAGGTAAGTTGTCAACGTTTTTATTGCTTTGTTGTCATACTATTAGGGTTTTGTCCATATCGATTTGTGTTATTAGCTTGGGAACGTTGTCACTTGCCTTGAGTCATTAACCGGTGCTTCTTTCACCGTTTTGTTGAGGGAAGCGGTATTTGTTTCTTCTTGGATGCAACCGTTTGTTTGTTTGTTTTTTGTTTATTGTGTGTTTTTGTGTTTTTGTGTTCGGTTGTATCCACAGTTTTGTCACAAGACCTCACTTGCCTTGCGGAGAGCACTTTTCCTATAAGTGTTCTCGCGTGATTTGAAAGGGCGTAGGGTGCGCTAATACCCGCTCGGTTAGTAGTCTAGTTTCTTTTAGTTATTAGTTAGTTTGTGCTTACTCGAGGGCGAGTAAGGGTTAAGTGTGGGGTAGTTGATAAGTGTGTTTTGTAGTGCTTATTTCTTGTGTTTGGTCCCGGTTTCTCTTGTGGAATCGCTCTTTGGAGCGCTACTTATGCTTCTTCTAGCTTGTTTTAGGTTCCAAAGGCTTATCTTGGAGAAATGGAACGATTCTGACTCGTTTCCGACGCATGTGGAGCCAACGAAGAGAAGCGACGATGACTCAGTGGCTTAGACTCGATCCCGAGTCCCATGGAGCCCACTTGATGATATCCCGAGCACCGGGCATCGATAAGAAGCCTACGAAGAGAAAATAAGGACCCATCCCGGTCGGGAACATATCCATCACGACCGGGACGAGAAGACGAGAAGAATCGGGTTACTGGAGGGTGATCCCGGCCGGGATCATGACCTTCCCGGTCGGGACCACCTCTTCCCAGTCGGGATCATGACCTTCCCGGCCGGGAAGGGCCCAGCACAGCTCCGACTTCATTTTTTTCGCCCCCACTTATTCTTGTAACCCTATATATACCCCCCTCTTGTATTGTCTTAAGCACTTTTCATTACTCTACCTTACATTACCTTACATCCACTAAACCCTAGACTACCTTAGGTTAGATTAGCTTAGATTAGTGTAGATTAGCTTAATCTCTCCTTAATTACTCCTTAATTTAGTGTTAATTCTAGTTTCATCTTTGGATTCTTGAAGACTTGTAGTGGATTATTCAATCTTGACAACATTGAGTATCCCTTGGGTTGATTTTATTCAAAGTTCTCTCCTTTCATTCTTCCTTGTTTAGTTGGTATAATCTTTCTTCTCTCTTTTCTCTTAATCTTTCATAGTTAGTAAAGTTTTCATCTTCGTCATTTACTCATTTGTTTGTTGTTCACCTTTGTTTCATCCTCATAATGAATGATCTTGTTCTTATGTTGATGTTTTCCCTTGTTTATGCTAGTTTTAGTTTAGATATGTGTGAGTAGTCCTCTTGCTAGGGTTAGTAGGGGGATTGGGTGTCTTAGTGGGTGATTAGGGGTTTGTTTAGATTGTTGGTGGAAGTTTTGGTTGCTTCTTAGTTGTATGCATAGATCATGTTTGATGAAATGCTTGAATGACTTGTAGTTGCAAATACATGTTTTCTTGCCTTCATTCTTGTAACCTTGTATGTTGCTAGGATGGATTCTTGCGCGAGAGCGAGGAACCTCTAGGTCGGTCTTGGAGCGAGAACCCGGATTATGCCTAGATAGCTTGACTACCCCTTCATTCTTGCTCTTCCTTGATCATCTCATCACCCTTGAACCCAACCTAATCCCAGTTCTTTCCTTATTGATTTCTTCTTCATCTTAGCTATTATTTCTCTAGTTTGTTGAATCTCTTAGCTTTAGTTGTTATATTTAGTTTATACATAGTCTTAGTTTTATCCCCCTTCATTGTCTTAGTTGTTTAACTTTGTTGACATGGTCTCGTTTTTAGGTGAACCTTTGTCTAGACTCTCTTTTCCGTCCCCGTGGATCGACCCGACTTACCCTAACTACCTAGCTTAGGATTAGTTGGTTTTATTTGGTGTCGGGATTCACGACAAATCCCTGCCACCAGCCTCTTCATCGTCACTTTACTTCTCCTCTCAAAACCCTAGAATTCTAGATTTTGATTTATTCCTTCTTTCTTCAGAAGTTATAATGTCTTCCAGTTCAGACTCTACACTTCCACCTTTGGATAATCTTTCCGTTTCGTGTGAAGATGAAAGTGAGGTGAACTCACATCCAAAGAAACCGTTCGATTTCACAAACATCAAATTTTATAATTACTGGATGCATTGTAATATTAACATGGGCGATTATATTAAAGACTGTGAAAAATTGGACATATGTTTGAATGATATTGTACCTAAAATTGGGAGTGAAAGTATATCAGAAACACCGACTCCAAATTTGGATATTTTCCATCTCGGGTCGGCGTCTAAGTTAGACAAGAAAGAAGCTTCCCCTGCCATAAGGTGTAATAATAGTTGTTCCGTTTACGGAACAATTTACCCGGCCCAGAATCCGGGTAGTGTAATTGAATAAATGATGGGTGATGAATCGCTAATCTCCCTCGATCTCCCTTTCCTCTCACTCTTGGAACCGGACTTCCCCGAAGGAAAGCAGTCTGCTCCCTGCACAAAGAGCGCACAGGGCCTCGGAGGTTGTCCGAGGAAACCCTCTCCGATGCCTAAGTCAGTCCGTGAAATGCCTTTACGAACCTAGCTCGTGAGGAACTAGGTGGAGTTTTAAGAGTAAGAGTCTAGAGAGAGAAAGTCCAACCCCTCTCTTGTGGGAAATGGAGAGGTATTTATACCTTCCCACAAGAGAGAGAAGAGAATGAGGAATGGTTGGATGGGAAGGCGACAAGTGGCGGCTTCTCATCCATCCATTCCCAATTACCTTAGGCAAAATGACGAGAGGGCCCCTGGGATCCCGGCCCTGTTGGCCAGGGACCTTTCCAGGGCAGACAGTCTCCAGGCAGGGGGCTGCTAAGCTCTGGCAGGCTGGGTTGGGCTGCGCTCTCGGCGGCTGACGGCCCACCTTTAGCGCTTTCATGCTTTGTTCTTGGTCCCTGCTGGGGGCTAGTCTTCCGACTCTCCGACAGGGATCGTCTCGGGGCCTGCGTTGCAGGCAGTTGATTGACAGGCGGCCCACCCCCAATCAATTGGCCCCCGTCAGTAGGAGGGAAGTGAGACTTCTCCTCTGCTGACGGCTCTTGATTGGAGGGGGGTTGACTTCCAGGTCTGTCGCAGCATTTAATGCTTCGCGCCTTCCCAATGGAACTTTGTACTGTTCCTGTCAGGAATGCAAAGAGGCAAGAGCACTTTTGTAATGATTACCCTTTTCTTCTGGGCGGATTTTGGGGAACCGTGAAGAGTTCCTGATTGGTGGCTTTCCTCCCAGGGTGGTTGGAGCGTTCATTAATGCGATGCTTTCCTTGGTATAAAATCTTTAGCTTCCTTGCTCATTTGCGTTTCATTCTACCTTCAATCTTTTCAACTTTCTTCATTCTAAACATGACTTGGATCAAGAAGAGTGTAGTTCGTCGCGGAGTCAAACATGTTTCCTTCATCTTCAGAGGGTTTTGGAGGCTCAGATATGCGCGGGCTGCTTATTTAGTTGCTCGCCGGAGTCGTTGTTCACGGCTTCGCCTTCGCCGGAGGGGTCGGAAGACCTCTATTAGGATGGGCAAACGCCCTAGGAGGTCCCCTCCTCCTGCTGCGCCTAGGTTCAGGCGTTGCTCCCAGGGTGGGGGCTGTTATGACAGGGGGTGCCATGAATGTTTTCCATGGCTGCACCCTGAATAGTTCGGCCCCAATTCTGACACCGATTCCTCCCTGGAGTCGGGTCCTTCTTCGCCTGTAAAGAAAACAGGCTGTCGCACTTGCGACGAGTCCCGTGCTGTCCCTTTTGGAAGGGACTGGGAAGACAGCAGCCATGATTCTGACGATAGTGAAGGTCTCGGCTGCCTGAGCGACGGGGACAATGGCGGGGCTTCCGACGACCCCTTTCAGGGTTCTCCAAGTTGGGACTGGGGTTCGGCTCTCGGGAGTCCGGGCAGTCCTGGAGATTATTCCCCAGACTTGGGGGACGACTAGGCTTGTGTGGCAGGGCCTTATAATTTCTGTCAGGCTGGAATTTTCCAAGCCTTATGTAATTTTCTTTTATGCTCGTCTTGCGATGTATCTTTCCCTGGCGGGGTTTTCAATGAAATGAATATTCTGCGTTTTTTTTTTTTTTTTTTTTTTTTTTTTTTTTTTTGAATGAGGTCATTGATTGACCTTTCTCTCTGACGTTTCTGTTTACCGAGGCTCCTCTTGAAAAAGGTGAGCGGTCGGTGTTCAGTGTGTGACACGTGGAGGGTCTTCGCAGGTTTTGTCAGGGTTTCCACCTTTTGAACTTCTTTGGGCTTTTTATATAAACCCATCTCCCCCTTCATTCTCTTCTTTTACTCTTCTTGACACCTTTACTCCCCATAACACTTCTTGGATTCCCTTCATTGACCGAGCGTTTTCTTTTTTGAGGAGCAAGGATCACTTCTTGTCGTCATCTCTGACAACTTCACCGGCGTTTTTTAGGTCAGAACTTCTTGAATCTTTCGCTTCTTTTCTTCCCTTCTATAGCCTAAATGTCGCGAGCCCGCCCCCTTTCCCTCAATTCTTTACTCGGAGGAACTAGCGGCGGCGACGGTGGTCGTCGTGACGTAGCTTCTTCCTCCGGGGTTGGCCCCCGGGAGGAAGATGATCACAGGGGAGAGGGTGCTGAGTCACCCGACCCCGCTCCCTTCGATGTGATTGATTCCGACGACGAAGCCCTGGAGGTGGACCCTGCCAGGGTGGCCGGTCCTCTCATCCGCAGGGAGAGAGGGAGGACCTATTTTCTGGACAAAGAGAAATATGTGATTCCCTTACAGACCTATCCCGAGGCTAAAAATAGGGACCTAATCTTGGAAAGTAGTGCGGCTAAGGCCATCGAGCAATTTTACAATTTTGGGGAGGGGTACACAGTGGTGATCCCTGGGGAAAAAGACACAGTATGCTGTCCCCCAGAAGGGTGTGTAGCTGTCTTTCATAAGGCCCTAGAGTTCGGGCTGCGTTTTCCGTTGCATCCCTTCCTGGAAGAGACTTTCAGGAGGATGAACGTCGCCATTGCTCAGTTAACCGCAACGGGTATTAGAGCATTAGTGGCCTATACTTGGACATGTTTATTCCATGGTGAGGGGCCATATATCGACGCCCTTCGCTTCATGGTTGGCCTCCAAATGGTGTCTTCATCTGGGGGAGATGGCTCCCCTGGTTACTGGTCTCTGCTGAGACAGAAAAAATACGCCCTGGTATGGCCACCCATGAGCAGTCTCAAAGACTGGAAAAACAATTTCATATACGTCCATAGTGCGTCGGGGTGGAAAATTCCTAGACATTTTAGGAATCATGTTCATACTCGCATGGAGACGCGCGAGGAGTATCATCCTCGTGTTGGGGGAAGGGCTCTGGAAGTTAGGCTGAGCAATAAGGAGAAGATTTTGATAGAAAAGTTTGAGATCGTGACGGATAAACATGGGAATTTTTGCCCTGTTTTTTGGCTCCCTCACGCGGAGCTTATCACTACTGACGAGTACCTGCTTCCCATGGGCCTAATTCGTGGCCTTGAAGGTAGTTCTAGGATTTCCTTGTTGTCGCGATTTTCCAGGGATTTTATCTCTCCCTGCTTTTTAAATGACCGCCTCTCCTTTTCTGCAGATTCCTACTCTTGGAGCTGGACCAAGAAGCAGGTCAGAAGGTTAGGCTTGAGCGAGGAATTGCACGTTCTTTCAAAGCGTCCCTCTCTTCCGCCAAACTTTAAGAAAGGAAGTAAGGCCTTGATGAAGCTTGTGAAAGACTTCGCCGCAGGCCGAAGATTGCCTCTTCCCCCCCGGCTGCCTTCGTCGAAGCCGGCGACTCCTACTCCCAGTATTCATGAGGGGGAGGCGGAGGTTACTTCAGGGGCTACTCCTTCTCCTGGCCAAAAACAGGGCGCTTCTTCAGCCGGCCCTCGGATCTCGCAGGGAACGCAGCCTGGAGATTCGGAAGGGACCGGGGAGAGTGTTCCCTTGGAAGTGAGGAGGAAAAGGGAGAGGGAGCCCCCTAGTGCCGACGTGGTGGATTTGGAGGCGGACGTTTCTACCCCTGATGCGAAACGCCCTGCTCGTGAGCCCTCTAGCATTCCCTTCCCAGAGGAAAATGTGGAGTTCCACTATACGGCGGGGGATAGTGTGGACGTTTCGGGCCTGCTTTCTGACTCTGGGGCTGTCCTGGCCGACCGTCTTACAAAGATGGTAACTTCCACCTCTCATCAAGTGCTTCAATACATCCAGCGTACCTCCAAGGTCATGCTGGCGTCTGCGGAACTGGCTGCCCTCAGCCGCCTGAGTGATGAGGAGCTAACAGTTACCCCTGGGGCTCCTCCTCCCGACCGTCTGGCCATGATAGAGAGGGACGTCTCCCTGATAAGCTCTTTGAAGGAAAAAATGTCAAAGCAAGAGGAGGAGTTGGAAGAGGCCAAGAGGCAGGCTGATCGTTGGAGGCTGCAGGGGGAAATGGCCGTGAAGGAAGTTTCCAAGTTGGGGGTCGAACTGCAGGAGAGCCGTCAATCATTGGACCGTGCTAACATATCTTTGGCCGAGATGGGGCATTTGAAGGGAAGGGTGACTGTCTTGGAGGAGCAGCTGTCACAGGCCAAGGGAGAATGGGCGAAAGAGAAAGAGTCCCTGGCTGCCGAGACTGAGGAAGCGGTGGGGGCCAGCTTTGTGAGCGGCGCCAACTCCTCTCTGGAATTGGTTATGGAGGTGATTGGGGAGATGTTCCCTTCTTTTGACGAGGACACTTTTCGGAGCCTCTATTCTGCCAAGGACGAAGCCCGGGTGACCAGGCAGCCTGAAGCAGATGCCAACGCTCGCCAAGATGCTGTGTGATGCCTCCTCTCCTCTATGGAAGCTTTTCATTTTCTTGTGCTGAACCATCGTTTCATGGTTTCTCTTGTAGTATTTTGCTACTCGGTTTTTTCTTTGACTTTGTAAAAAATTTTCTACCCTTCATGGGTTGTTTGTAGGATACTTCTCTTTGCCTTTTATGGCGTAACTGTCTTAATTTAGGGATCTTCTTCTCGTTTGTTTGATCGCGCTTGTCATGGCCTGTCCCTGGTTTTTCGTCTTAAAGCCCAGGGGGCCTGCCCCCTGCTTGCTCTAGAGGTAAGCAGGGTAGCTTTTGTGTTTTCATACAAGGCTGGGGGACCTGCCCTCAGTCCTTGTTGGGACGGCCTGTTCCTGGCTTTTCGTTCAAAGTCCAGGGGGCTTGCCCCCTGCCTGCCCAGAGGTAAGCAGGGTAGCTTTTTGCGTTTTTTATACAAGGTTGGGGGGCCTGCCCCCAGTCCTTGTTGGTTTGGCCTGCTCCTGGCTTTTCGTTCAAAGTCCAGGGGGCTTGCCCCCTGCCTGCCCAGAGGTAAGCAGGGTAGCTTTTTGCGTTTTTATACAAGGTTGGGGGGCCTGCCCCCAGTCCTTGTTGGTTTGGCCTGCTCCTGGCTTTTCGTTCAAAGTCCAGGGGGCTTGCCCCCTGCCTGCCCAGAGGTGAGCAGGGTAGCTTTTTGCGTTTTTTATACAAGGTTGGGGGGCCTGCCCCCAGTCCTTGTTGGTTTGGCCTGCTCCTGGCTTTTCGTTCAAAGTCCAGGGGGCTTGCCCCCTGCCTGCCCAGAGGTAAGCAGGGTAGCTTTTTGCGTTTTTGTTGGGGGGTTCGCTTTTCCCAATTTTGGCAACAGGGGGGCCTCCCCCTATTGCCCCCTGCTCGTTTGTGTGTGAAAGACGCGTGTGTGAACAGGCAACGAGTATAAATCTGTATCTTCTCATTTCAGGTAACGAGTATAAAATTCTTTTTTGACATAGGGATGGTCGGAGCCGTCGACATTTCTGATCGTTCTCCGCCTTCTTAGTAAAAACTGCCTATATTCCTGTTTAGACGTAGTATTTCTTTAGTGTGTCTGCGTTCCAGTGAGCGTTCAGCTCTTGTCCCTCCAGACTGGCTATCCTGTACGTGCCTGGACCCAAGACCTGAGTTATTTGGTATGGGCCCTCCCAATTGGCACTTAGCTTCCCGTGCTCTCTTGATTTTCCAGTCGCTTGTGTTTTTCTCAGAACCAACTCGCCCACCTGAAAACTCCTCTGTCGGACTTTGCTATTGAAAGCTTTCCTCATTCGCTGCTGGTAGGCAGCGATATTGGTACCGGCTTCCTCTCTTAGCTCACTTACCAAGTCCAGGGCCTCAACCATCGCAGCTTCATTCTCAGCCTGGTTGTACTGCAGAGAACGTAGAGAGGGAATCCTTGTCTCAATTGGCAACAAAGCCTCTGCTCCATATACCAGGCCAAATGGGGTCTGGCCTGTTGACTCCTTCCTGGTAGTTCGGATGGACCAGAGTATACTGGGGAGTTCATCAGCCCACCTACCTTTGCAGTCATCCACCATTTTCTTCAGGCCATTCAGAATTTGTTTGTTGGCTGCTTCCGCCTGTCCATTGGTTTGAGGATGGCAGACGGCTGAGTAGGCGACCGAGATGTTGTGGCTTTCCAGCCAGTTTCTTAGTGGGTCATTATCGAACTGCCTTCCGTGGTCAAATACCAGCATTTTTGGTACACCGAACCGGGTGATGACATTTCGCCAGATCATCTTCCTGACTGCCGGCTCAGTGATGTTAGGCACTGCCTCAGCCTCCACCCATTTGGTGAAGTAGTCTATGGCGACAATTAAGAATTTTCTGCCCCCTGTGGCCACCGTGAAGGGTCCTAGGATGTCCATCCCCCATTGAGCAAAGGGGATGGGAGATAGGATTGGTCTGAGCTCCTGAGCCGGGGCATGGATCGATGGGGCAAAGAGTTGGCATTTTCTGCATTTCTGGGTCAGGCTCTTGGCATCTGCCAGCATGGTAGGCCAATAGTAGCCTGCCCTAAGGGCCTTGTGGGCCAGCGACCTCCCGCCAATGTGATGCCCACAAATCCCTGAGTGGATATCATCCAATACCTCAGCGGCCTGATCCGCCCGTAGGCATTTAAGCAGGGGATAAGTAAAAGATTTTTTGTAGAGTTCTCCATTAATGAATATGAACCAGGCTGCTTTAGCCTGTACCTTCCTTTTTTGTAACGTGTCTGACGGTAAGATACCGTGCCTCTTGTACTGGATGAAAGGGGTCATCCAGCTTTCCAGCTCTTCTTCCACGGCATTAATCGTTTGACAGGGATCAGTTGACTTCTCGTGTAAAACGTCGACCCATACTGATCTTCGGATGTCCTGCAGACTGGAGCTTGCCAGTTTTGACAGGGCATCTGCTCTGTTGTTCTGGGATCGGGGAATTTGTTTGACCTCATATGATTTCAGGTTGGACAATTCTCCCTTTACCATCTCTAGGTATGTGGCCATTGCTTGGTCTCTTGCCTCGTATTCTCCATTGATTTGGTTGGCGATGAGCTGGGAGTCTGTTGCTAAAACAATTCGCTCCGCCCCTGCGGCTTTAGCCAGCCTGACGCCTGCGAGTACTGCTTCATACTCTGCTTCATTGTTTGATGCTGGGAAAACGAATCTGAGAGCATGCTCAAAGTCGGTCCCTTCTGGGCTGGTTAATACGACGCCTGCGCCTGCGCCGTTGGCCGTTGAGGACCCATCAGTGTATACGACCAACTCTTGGGCGGGGGCTTCCTCTTCCCCTGAATGGGAGCACTCAGCCAAAAAGTCTGCCAGAGCTTGGGCTTTGATGGCTGTTCTCGGCTGGTAAGATATACCTAGCCCACTCAGCTCAATTGCCCATTTCAACAATCTTCCCGATTTTTCGAATTTTTCCAACACCTTTTCCAGGGGCTGGTCGGTGAGGACTATGACTGGATGTGCGTCAAAATAAGGTCTGAGCTTCCTGGCTGCAATTATGACCGCGTAGGCGGCTTTTTCAACCATCGGATAATTCTTCTCAGCTGCCCCCAGCGCATGACTCACAAAGTATATAGGTTGCTGGGTGCCTGCCTCTTCCCTTAGGATGACCGCACTGACAGTTATATTAGTTACTGCAATGTAGAGGAAAAGTTTTTCTCCTGCTACTGGTCTTGCCAGGGTAGGGAGCCTCTTAAGATGGTCCTTCAGTTGCTCGAAGGCCTCTTTCTGCTCGCCTTCCCATTTGAACTGTTTGTTTCCTTTCAGAATTTTGAAAAAAGGAGTGGCTCTGTCTGCTGATCGGGCTATGAATCGTGCCAAGGCGGCCATTCGTCCCGTCAGGCGCTGGATGTCCCTGATGGTCTTGGGCTCGGGGAGGTCTAGAACTGCCTGAATTTTTTCAGGGTTGGCATCTATACCCCGAGAACTGACCAAGAACCCTAGGAATTTTCCGGAGCGTACTCCAAACGTGCACTTTTTCGGATTTAGTTTCATTTTATAAGCGCGCAGGGAACTGAAGGTTTCCTGCAAGTCTGTCAGGTGCTCCCTGTCTTCCCTGCTTTTTACGATGGCATCATCAACGTAAGCCTCAATGTTTCTGCCTTTTTGTTTTTCAAACACTTTGTCAACCAGACGCTGGTACGTAGCTCCCGCATTTTTGAGCCCGAAGGGCATCATTTTATACATGTAAGTGCCCGAACTAGTGATGAACGCACACTTCACCCTGTCCGGCTGCCACAAGTACACTTGGTGGTAGCCTGAAAAGGCGTCTAAGAAGCTTAGCATGGTGTAGCTACTGGTGGCGTCTACCAATTGATCGATCCGAGGGAGCGGATAGCAGTCTTTCGGGCAGGCTTTGTTCAGGTTCGTGAAATCGACGCACATCCTCCATGCTCCAGACGACTTTTTGACCATGACAACATTTGCCAGCCATTCTGGGTAGTCGCAGACTTCAATGAAGTCTGCCTTCAAGAGTTTGTCGATTTCTTCCTTGATTGCTGCGTCTTTTTCTGCAGACATGTTTCGTTTCTTTTGTTTTACAGGGCGAGCATCCATGCTTACGTTCAGCTTGTGAACGATGCATGAGGGATCAACGCCGGGCATCTCGTCTGCAGAATAGGCAAACACGTCTTTGTTCTCTCTCAGAAGTTTGACCAGTTCGGCCTGGTAGGATTCCTCCAAACCTGTTCCTACCAGGACCTGTCTTCCTGGTTCTAAGTCCACCAGCATGCTCTCGCCTCCTGGTTCCAGGCGGTCGGGCGTCGGGTGCTCGACTGGGACTTCGCCTTCCCTGCAGGGGGAACTGTCAGCTTTTCTTTTTCCTTTTCTGTCCCTCTCGTGCTCTTGTAGGGCCACGGAGTAGCATTGTCTGGCTGACTCCTGGTCCCCACGTATCTTTCCTTCCAGCCCGAAGTCTGTGACATACGCAATGGTGAGAGCTCTGATGGAGATTGCGGCCTCGATTTCATCCAGCGTGGCCCTGCCAATCAGGGCATTATAGGCAGATCTTGCGTCCACAACAACAAAGGTTGCCCTGACATTCCTGGCTGCGGAACCTTCCCCGAAGGTTACAGGCAAGTCGATGACGCCCATGGGCAGTATGCCGGCCCCACTGAATCCGTACAGGGATCCGGGAGCAGGCCGTAGATGCCTTTTTTCCAGGCCCATTTTTTCGAAAGCGTCCTTGTATAAAAGATTTGTATATGCGCCTGTGTCTACCATACATCTTCGCACAATATGGTTGCTGATTTCTAGGGACAGCACCAGAGGATCACTGTGCGGATATATCACCCGTCCTGCATCATCAGGGGTGATACTTAGTGTCACTCCCTTTGGGCTCCCTTCTTTCTCAGCGTAGCAGATCTGGTTTCTTAGCTCGCGCATTTGCCTTTTTTGACTTCTTCGACTGAGATGGCCCTCAGTGCCCCCTGAAATTACGTGAATTACCATCCGGTTCTGCACTGACCCCTCGGGTTTTTCAGATACCTCCTTCTGAGACTTGTTTTTAGCTGCGTAGTTGGCCAACCATCCGTTCCTGATTAATTTCTCAATTTCATACTTCAGGTGACGGCACTCTTCGGTGGTGTGGCCAATACAGCCGTGGAAAGTGCAGAATTTCTTTGGGTCGCCTTTCGGGCTGCGAGGTTTGCTTGGACGGTTCCATTTGGCAGTTTCTTTTTCCAGTTCGAAGATTTCCGCCCTGGATTTGTTCAGAGCGGTGTAACTGTCGAATCTGGGTTGGTAGACTGGGCGTTCTTTCTTGGGAGTGTCTCCCTCTTCTTTTTGCTTACCTGGTTCACCTCTGCCCCTTCCACCCTGCGGTCCCCCTTGAGGCTTTGTTTGGCCTGCGGGGGTGTCCGTCAGGCCGTGGAACTCCTCCTGCAGAATGAACCCCTCAGCAATCTTTCTGGCCATGGCCAAGGTTTCGGGCTGGGCCCTGATCATCTGGTTTTTTATTTCCCCTGGAAGTAGGGATATTGTCAGGGCGTAGGCGGCGGTGGAATCGTCGATCTCCCTAACCTGCTGGTAGGATAGATCGAATCTTCTCATGTATTCTCTCACACTCTCACCCTTCTTTTGTTTCAGGGTCATGAGATCGAAACGGGTAAGTCGTCTTCTCTTATTTCCGGCATACTGTTCAAGGAAAATTTCAGCCAACTCTATGAAGAATCTGATTGACCCCTGGCGGAGATCTCTGAACCACCCCTGCGCAAGTCCCACCAGGGTGGTAGGGAAAACTTTGCACCAGATGGCATCATCTACATCATACATGCCCATGTGGCTCTCGAAGGCTGCCAGGTGGTCCTCAGGGTCCGTCGTCCCGTCAAATTTGATGGTGGGCATTTTGATTTTTGGAATGGGGTACTCTTGTACCTCAGGGTGCAACGGGGTTTTCGTAGGCCTGCCTACCAGTCGTGACCTGCTTTCCCCAGACTGGTTACCATGAGATTCCCATTGTCTATGGGTTGGTTTCCTCGTACTGGGGGAGCGGTGCCTCGGTGGCGGTCTGCTAGCTGCCTCATCCTCTGTTCCCGAGGAGATCTGCCTGGGCCTCTTCCTCTGGGAGTGGCAGAGATTTTCTCCTTGATGGTACCTGGACTCGAGCGGTTGTCCTCGGTTGAGTCTGGATTGCAGGCTTTGGGATAAGCCGGGGGCTGACTGTTCCCTGGCCGCAGGTGTTAGCCTGGAGAAAACTCCGCCTGGCCTCTCTCCTAGGCGTTTTGACACAGGCTCCCTGGGCCTCATGCGCTCCTGTAATCCTTGAGACAAGCCTCCCTGCCCTCCAGACGCCGATTCTGTCGTGTGGATAGAGACCGCCTGCTGGGTAGGTGGTTCTGGTTTGTCAGTGGTAATACGCCTCTGCACATGCGTATACACTTGGGCTGTTCTTCTCGCTTTTCTCTGAGCGTTTCTGGCGGCGGTCCGCCTCGTGCCCCCGGCCTCGTCCCTGCTGACCGGGGACGGCTGCCTAGGAGCCGATGCGACCCTGCCCACCAAATCCTCAGGTGTGAATTCCTGATCCAACATCGCAGAGAAGAACGCGGCTGCCTGTGCCATCTACGCTGGGGTCAGATTGAGAGCACGTCCAGGGCGTGCCCCCAGCTCGGGTGTCATAGCAGTGTTAGATCTACCGAGGGGATTGGTTCCCTCTACCCCGAGGATTGTGGCAGGAGGGACCCTCTCCAACAGCGGCATTCCGTACAGGGGGGTCACCGGAGGGACCGTCGGACCCGCTCCTGCACTGTCATCGACGATTTCTGGCATGATTGTGTTTAATTTTGTGGTTATGAGTGGTTGATTTTAGTGGGTAACTCGTGAGCACAACCGTAAGCTCCCCACAGACGGCGCCAAATTGTTCCGGTTACGGAACAATTTACCTGGCCCAGAATCCGGGTAGTGTAATTGAATAAATGATGGGTGATGAATCGCTAATCTCCCTCGATCTCCCTTTCCTCTCACTCTTGGAACCGGACTTCCCCGAAGGAAAGCAGTCTGCTCCCTGCACAAAGAGCGCACAGGGCCTCGGAGGTTGTCCGAGGAAACCCTCTCCGATGCCTAAGTCAGTCCGTGAAATGCCTTTACGAACCTAGCTCGTGAGGAACTAGGTGGCGTTTTAAGAGTAAGAGTCTAGAGAGAGAAAGTCCAACCCCTCTCTTGTGGGAAATGGAGAGGTATTTATACCTTCCCACAAGAGAGAGAAGAGAATGAGGAATGGTTGGATGGGAAGGCGACAAGTGGCGGCTTCTCATCCATCCATTCCCAATTACCTTAGGCAAAATGACGAGAGGGCCCCTGGGATCCCGGCCCTGTTGGCCAGGGACCTTTCCAGGGCAGACAGTCTCCAGGCAGGGGGCTGCTAAGCTCTGGCAGGCTGGGTTGGGCTGCGCTCTCGGCGGCTGACGGCCCACCTTTAGCGCTTTCATGCTTTGTTCTTGGTCCCTGCTGGGGGCTAGTCTTCCGACTCTCCGACAGGGATCGTCTCGGGGCCTGCGTTGCAGGCAGTTGATTGACAGGCGGCCCACCCCCAATCAATAGTGAATGTTAATTTCTCTTAACATTCAATTTTTAATTTGCACTCTAATTAGCTACTGTTAATTTTTTTTGTGTCAATTTTTCAATTTTCCATGTCCAATTTTTTAGTTTGAGCGTGAAGTTATCAAAAGTTAGGTATTGTTAATTTTTAAAATTTAGGGTTATTTCATGGAAATAATACCAACTATGTGTGTGCTTTTTAAAATAATCTAAACTATACGTAATCTCATTTTAATATGAACTACGCATTCATTAATCAGACTTTGCTATGTATGAAATTATGACTTGCTATTACCGGTCATAGTGACTTGTTGTAACTTTCTAGGGTTTTATTAGGTCCGTTGCAGTCATTGTGAAAGCCAAAATTACAATAAAAGCACTTTTTTCAGTGTTTCTATAAGACTAATTGAAAAAGAAATGGAAGATGAATTTTCGGTTTTTTTGTTTTTTTTTTTTATCATTGGTCGGAATGAACACGAAATGTGATTAAGAAGAAGAAGAGTTGAATAAGGGAGGTTCAACAGGTAGCCGGTCACCCATAGCAAGCGAGATTAATGAAGGCGTAGTTCGTATTAAAATGAGATTACGTATAATTTGGATTAATTTAAGAAGCACACGCATAGTTGAGATTATTACCATGAAATACGAGTGATTATAGACGAATATAGATGAATACGAGTGAATATAGATGAAACATGCATGATTATAGATGTTTGAAGTTCTTGTTGGAATGAACATTAGATGAATACGAGTGATTGGTTGTTATTGTTACTTAGCAAACCATTTATAAAAACAGAGTACTCGTACTATTATAACCATTAGTTCATTACACAATATGGATTAAATTGAGTGTTTACATCATAAACAAAACACTCCAAAATATTCTCCAATGTTATGTTTATGCATCAAACACCATAATTTTCCTTCAAGTGCTACTAGTTTGGAAATGGAATTTCTAATTCCACTATCAAATCTTGTAAATTGCATGTGTCGCCAACCATTATCAGAAAATGCATGCATTCTTTGACCAAATCTTCAACAACAGATAAGTTCTTTGGTAGTAAATTTTGCCCTTGAAGTGCTGCCTTTGCTAGATGGAGTAGTTGGTAATCATTATGACTCCTTCTTTTCATTATTTCGGTCATACAAGCCTGAAGACTTAGCCAAACATTATCTAAAACCGATGCATCCATTTCTTTAAACGCGTCTTCCACATTTTATATCAATCCATCAATTGTTTTTGAAGGTTTGTGTAGTTGTAGTGCAAAGATGGATCTAAAAAAAACCAAATCCATTATATTAAGATCAAGGCCGTTAATTAGGTGGTTGTTGTGTTAATGATATGTCGAACCCATCCGCTCTTGCGGGTGCCACAAAATCACCGTCAATTCCATTTATATGGGGGCGTGCATTATCTTGTTGAATTAAAATGGACTTTGATGCCGCTTGAGGCCACTTCATTTTGATTGCTGGCATAATATTGGTCAGAATCACATGTTTGATTGCTTCTTTATTTACTGATTCAATGGGTTTTGTCTCTATTGTACCCGCTGCCCGATTTTTACTTTTCCACTTTGTCGGTTCTTGGGAGGTGAATGGCCAAATGCCTATTTTTCCATAAAAAAGACACTCACCATCTTCATTATATCTAGGTCTTGCGACGGCGACCATAAACATAACCTTGGTTATATACCTTTTGTTTTTGCATGTCCTATGAGGTTCAACTTCACCGGGAAGTAGGTAAATTTTTTGTGATGGTTTACACATATTGAATCACTTTTCATCAATGTGTACCATATTACCCATATCCTAAACTTAAGTTTTTGTAAGAGTCTATCAAAGAACAATTTTGAAATTACAAAATATAACCTCAGAAGTTCGTTGTCGGTAGTTAGATCAGGCTTGAGAGCATTTGAGTGACTCCTAATATTTCCCTCTTTTACCCATCTTTGCACCGAGCTTTGAGAAACACCAATGGCTTTAGCAATTCTGGAGTGTGTTGTTTTATGCTCCTTATCAAGTGCTAGAATTTGTTCTCTTGGAAACTCTAATTTTGCTATCCCTTTCATTTTTGACATCACATTATTGGCAAGTCCTCCTTCTGTTTGTGCTTTTGCTTTCCTCCAGATGTCGAAAACAGCTCTAGGGGTGACGAAAAACATTGATGCAAATTCGCTGATTTTACCATATTTTGGCTTCCCTTGGTTTGAGTGCTCCAACAAGAAACAAACTATTTGGTGTCGACTATCATCACTCAAGTTTTGCTTCATTGCCATAATTGTGTAGGTATTGTATTAATGGACATTAATTTAGAGTAATGAAAATACGAGTAGTTGTTTGTAAGAAATTCATCTTTTTAAGAGTAGTTGTCATTTGATCAATGGACACTAGTTTCGTAGGTAAAGTTGTGAGCTGAACAAGTCTTGAAATGGGTGAAAATTTTGAAGTTCCCTCCAACAACTGAATTAAGAGAATATTTAAATTTCCCACCAACATTAATAGGGTGTTAGAAATGGACACGTTTTTCTACTAATTTGAGTAATTAATCCTCCACTTGCATAGTTGCATGCACATCTAGAGCTGGCAACCATGGCCTGACCCGACTGACCCGATTCGAAAACCGAGTAAAACTGACCCGATCTGATCCGAAAATGTAGTGACATGACCCGACCTGACCCGATGATGACCCGTAACCCGATATGACCGGCTACAAGCCGATCCAAAACTGGACCCAACCCGATAAATTATCTGACCGACCCGACCCGACTCGACCCGAAAATGACCCGACCCGAAAATGACCGGACCCAAAAGCTGACCTGAAGTGATCGAATGGAGATAAAAAAAAATGTTTTTTTTTGATAAAATGTAAAAATTGTATTAAAATCAAGAATTATTTACAACATCAGAAACAAAGCACGGCTTAGATAATTGTCTGAAGCCACGCATTGTCCTGTAAACTCAACCGACTCAATTTAACACCTTTCAATCTAGTGCATAAATCTTTTATAATAACACCAAACATGATCTGAGGTCTACTAATGCATCCTTCTACTCTTCCTTTATTCCTTTGTCTCCAAATCCGATAAACACATGCTGCTATCACCCCCAATTCACTCTCCCTTTGAATCCATTCGTCTGCGGCTGAATGCAGTTTTGCAAAGTGCTAGGAAGCGAAATACCCAACCAATGCTCAGCCATACGTCTAAATTGATCACTATATGGGCATAGAAAGAACAAATGCTCTAGATTTTCAGCTGCACACTCACATAAACAACACCTAACAGATGTACTGATACCCAATCTAGCCAGTTTCACCCACGTGTTCAATGCTTCCCTGAAAACTAATCAAAGCACGAATTGGTGCTTAGGTAGCCCTTCCTTATTCAAAACCAACACAGCCCAATTAGCATCAGGTGGCTTGGCACGCAATAGCTCGTATCCTGCTGCAATCGAGTAACCCTTCCCTCCCCCATGCCACGAACCCAGCTGGAACTGCAACTTCAAAGCCTCCTTGACACCACAAATTCTCTTCCACCCCAATGACACTGACGAACCAGGCTTATACTCATGCCAGTCTACTCCTTTTAGATAAAAGTTGTGCACTCATCTCACCCAAAGCCTGTCCTTCTGCTCATAGACCCAAGACACAAGTTTTCCCACAGCAGCAACATTCCAATGATAGAGCTGACGTAGACCCAACCCTCCTTCCTTCTTGGATAGGCAAACTTTGTCCGAGGCAACAAGAGGGACTCGACAATAAGCTTCTTGACCCTCCCATAAGAAAGTCCGAAAAAAATAATGTTAAATTAAAATATTATTTAGTTTTTTTCTCTAGATATTCTTGACAATACAGGCAAACATAGTTAAAAAAAATAACTCTTAAATATATTAAATAAAAATTGTTTTAAAATATATTAATCACATCCGAGTCAACTCGCTAATTATTGATCCGACAAGACCGGACTGGACCCGACCCGACCCAAACTCGACCTGACCCATCCAATTTCCACTCCAAGACATATTTTTTAAATTCATCATTCGTAGTATCTACAGTTTTAATCTTCAATTACAACCAGAGGCGGATTCAGGCCCAGACTTGTTGGGCTATAGCCCAATAAGATTTCTTAGAAAAAAACTATTATATATTATAGTGTTACAATGTATCAAGATTTTGCAGGTGTCCCAGTTGTTTTATGTTCTGTTCTTGCCCTAAAGGACTGGAGCTCGAATCCTACTTAGCTCACTTTTTTGGTAATTGAAGATCTTAATGCCCTAGTACTACATTAATACTTTGTCAAAATTAATTCACAGTCAATTGAAGTGGTATTTCGTTAATAATTAGAATAATGTTGACAAAATTATACTCCGTAACACAGTGGAGTACTTATCAAATTTAGCTAAAAAATCACGAAAGTGATATGTAAAATACGGAGTACTATATTTTGAACAATATGTACAAATATGCATATTTACCGACTAATCAGTATTCCAATGTAATAGAACGTGCACCGCTCAAACAAAGACGTGAAAAAAAAAAATTTAGCCCTACTTATATTCAAATCCTGGGTCCGCCCCTGATTACAACTAATTATTGTTACATATGATTTCATATAAAAGTACTCCGTATCTATCAAAACTATTGAAAAACACAATGAAAATTGGAAATAATTTGTATAAGATGATATAGTCATATAGTCTGCAGATAATAAACTACCAAATTCTTGTAATAAATGATAAATAAAAAAATAAAAAAAAAACCGTATAATGAATTGATGGTTTAAACTAGTCTAGACGTAACAAAACCAAGCTCGACCCGAACATGACTCGACCTGATAATGACCCGAACCCGATAGTGACCCAAACCCGACCCGAAACCGACCCCAACTCGGATGACCCGAGAGCTTACCCCGAATGACCCGACCCGGGAGTGACCCGAAACCGACCTGACCCGAACCCGACACAAAAGTTAACCCGGCTAACTCGACCCGTAACCGATCCGGCGACTGTCATGACCTGACCCAAACCCGAATCCGACCCGCCCGCCCCATTGCCACCTCTATGCACCTCCCTCCTAGTACAATTTTAAAGTTTTAACATTAGATTTCTTAAAAATTTTGCAAATCACAATGTAGAAGAAATAAAAGAAGTGGAAGGAGTAGTATTCAATTAGTTATTCTAACGCTTAAACTAGGTAATTGATTTATTAGTTAATGTGTTTTATAAACAATTATTTTAAAGTGTTTTTACAGTTATTCTATCGTACATATGTGATTATTATATTTTAATTTTTGTCGTTTCAACTAACCCTTTTTTTGTCCTTCAGCGAGGTTTTGTTGTTTGCTGGGTGTGCCTTCAATGACATGTAAGATTTTTCAATCTACATAGTTGTCATTTAGTTATTCTAATGCTTAAATAAGGTTATTGTATTTCAATTTGCATAGTTTTCACAATTGAACCTACTGTACTTGTTATCATTAGTCTGTGATTTATATCCAATTATTGTGCTGTGATATATATATATATATATATATATATATATATATATATATATATATATATATATATATATATATATATATATATATAGGGTTGGGATTCCATCCGAACCTTAGTTCAATACGAACTGTCCGAACGAATCTTTAAAGACTCCAGTTACACTTTTAAGGATCTCAGTTATACTTTTAAGGTTGAAACAAATTTAAGAGTAATTAGAGTCCCCTTATTCCCTTAATTTTTGAGTAGTTAAAAATTACAATCATTAGCGGCCCCCTTATCATTTTCTCAAAAATGTGAAATGAGGTCCTTAAAAGTGTAACTGAGATCACTAAAAGTGTAACTAATTAAACTTTAAAAGTGTAACTAGTTGGTTCAGACGGTTCGTACCAAACTTGTGTTTCGGACGGGATCCTAATTCTATATACACACACGCACTAATTAAAAGTTATTTTTGTCATGAAGCACAAAAATCGTTATCGTTAGAAAATTTAGCAGTATAAAGCTTATGTATTTATTTCAAATGTATTTTATTTGAAATAAAAAAAAATCGACACATTGGATTTTAATTTTTTGACTCTTCATAAACCTGTAAGAATTAATACTTTTACAAATTATAACGATTTGCAGTTTTTTTGTAGGAATTAAGAATTGATATATAATATATACAAAAATTACAATCAAAAGTATCCTTATTTAATGTGAGAATTTTGGAGGAAAAATATTTTAGGTGAGTGAGAGTAGGTCTACTAAGAGTCGGTCTTTATTAAGTTTATTGAGAAACCAATTACAAATGAAGATAACAATGGTACCAAACTTATTAAAAATATGTACGTTTAATCTAAAAGAGTATACAAATATAAATGGGGTACGTTGTTTGTTATAAAAAACGATACAAACAAATTAAAGTTGTCATTTAGAGGTACATTTAATAAAAAAAAGTACGAATAAGACATAAAGTGGTACTGACAAATGGTCCTTCAATAACTTATGGAGATATCGTCTCTCCCTAGACTTTGTGGGTGAGTATATAGAGGATTACCTACAATTAATACCATACAGATTGCTTGTGGTGTTCAACGGAAAATTTTTCTTGTGAACTTGACACATCGTCGCATTTCTAGAATTTCCTACTCTATTAGTATATATAGGATATTGTGAAAACAAAAAGATTATAAAGAAAAAACAGAATTTGTTGGATGATAACTTAGTTTTTAGAATTATAACTAACCTTTTGAAGCTAGATTTTTTTTCTCTTATGGGTATAGGAGCATTCTCTAAAAAGAATGGTGTCATATCATATACGTAGTAGTTGTTAGATGTCTTCCGCGTATTTAAACCCAAATTAATTTGGATTAGAGCAAGTCTAATAGTGGGCTACAAGTCTACATCACCATGTAGCTTGATTTTCCAACACTTATTTTTGGGCAACCTTGCTTTCCAACTACAACTTAATCCAATCGTAAGCTACAATGTGTTGTAGCTTTGTCGGCCCCATGGCTGTTATAGTATATTTTGATTTTTTTGATTAATTATTCTATATTATTTAACATATGCTTTATAAATCTGTCATAATTTTTTTCATTATTAACAACTTTGTTTATGCAAATTTTATTATTTCAAATAATAATACTTCATCTGTCTCGTTCATTTGTTTATCTTTTATATTCCTTGTGAAGACTATTTTAATCAAAGGAAAACAAATGAACGATATGGGAGGAGTATAAGTGAAATGAAAAGATAAAAAATATTGTATACAAGAGTTTAGTTTTGACTTTCGAAACGTGTCCAAATATGCTCCATAAATCCACCTTCAATTGATGATGCATTTGCCTATCTATTTCATGCAAGATATGTTTCAAAATCTATTTCATGCCCTTGGCAAACATCAGAGACAAAACCTGAAGAATAGTCATCTTGAGTAAACTTCTTACTATACGCGTGATGTTCATCTTCGACTATCATATTGTGTAGTATAACGTATGTATCCATGATATCGTGGAGAGTCCTTGTTGATTTGCGTAACCGCCATGGATGAAGCTCGAAGGTAACACAAAAAACAGAGAAAGAAAGAAAGCTTGCAGAAAACGAAAGAGCACAGCTAAATAAAACTGACTTGTATTATTGAATGAATTAATGAATTGGTTACATACATATGATTGTATATATACAATAATTGAGTGGAAGAGATTGTTTGTAACAAACTTGGACTACTTCATATCGAGGTGGTTGATATCTAACACCCCCCGTAATTTGGAGGGTGATGAAGAAATTATACCCAACTTGGAGATGAGATCATGATGCTTTACACCAGAGAGACTTTTGGTGAAAATATCAGCCAGTTGTATATGAGAGAGAGTATAGGAAAGGGTAATAAGGCCTGCCAGTAGCTTTTCACTAACAAAATGATAGTCCAGATCAATGTGTTTGGTGCGCTCATGGAAGATGGGATTCTTGGCAATGTGGATGGCAACCTGACTATCGCACTTAACATAAATGATAGTAAGATTTGTAACATCCAAATCAGTAAGAAGACGAGTTAGCCAAGCAAGTTCAGCAATAATGCGCCTTAAGGACCTGTATTCAGCCTCTGCTAAAGAAACAATGTGTTGTTTCTTGGACTTCCAGGAAATGAGGGTATTGCCAAAGAAGATCACATAGCCACTAACAGAGCGTCTAGTAAGGGGGACAAGAGGCCTAATCTGCATCACTAAAACCATCAATTATGAACTCAGGGGAGTTATCAATGAGAATACCCTGATGAGGAGAAGCAAATAGGTACTAAAGAGTGCGAATTGCAACTGTATGTCCAGTATGTATCTCTGGGGGCAGATATGAATTGACTAAGTACCTGAACTACAAAGTAGATGTCTAGACGAGTATGCATTAAAAAAAGTTGAGTTTGTCAACCAGTTTGCGATATAATGAAGGATCAAGGAGAGGATTGCTAGTAGAAGCATCAAGCTTGACACTATTATCAAGAGGACTTACCACAGGCTTGCAGGACAAACAGTCAAAGTCTTTCAGCATGTCCATAATGAACTTGTGTTGGGTAACAACAATGCCTTTCTTCATGGCGACCTCGATGAAGAAATCTTCATGAAACCTCCTCCCGGCCTCCCTTCTTCTAGACCTAATATGGTCTGCAAACTTGTGGTATTAGAGCTCAAAGGTAACGCAGAAAACAGAGAGAGGAAGAAAGCTTGCAGAAAACGAAAGAGCAAAGCTAAATAAACTGAATTGTATTATTGAATGTTTTGATGAATTGGTTACATACATATGATTGTATATATACAATACTTGAGTGGAAGAGTTTGTTTGTAACAAACTTGTAACCGAATTACAACAACCTCGATATGATGTGGCATATAAAGATGGTTGATATCTAACAATCTTTTTATATCAGGAACGTGCTGGTCCACGAACTATTGTGAAACATGATTTTAGTACTCCAAATGCTCGCTTCACGTCTTTTCTTGCACTCTTTTTTTGTTTAAATAATATTATTTTTGGGTCTCGGGGATGTGGAGAGCTCTTTACAAAAGTTGCCCACTTAGGGTTTATACCATCAACAAGGTAATAACCCGTCTCATATTCGGTGCCATTAATTGTGAAATGAACTTCTGGAGCTATACCTTGCATTTTTTTCTTGAAATAAGTTCGATCGACTAAGCACATTAAGGTCGTTATTTGACCCAGCAACACCAAAATACGCATGCCATATCTAAAGATCAATAGAGGCGATTGCTTCAAGGATGACTGTAGGACATTCATGTTCATCCCGTATATATTGCCCTTTCCATGCTATAGGACTACTTTTCCATGCCCAATGCATACAATCTAGACTACCAAGCATATGCCTGAAAATCCATGACATACCTCGTGCATCTTAAGTAATTTTTTTACATCATTAGCATTTGGTTTTCTCATGTATTTCTCTCCACACTTCAATAATTTCGCGACAAAACTTTGAAAGACACTCTATAGCAGTGCTTTTACCAATTTTAATATACTCATCAAAGCATCGGCAGAGGTACCGTAAGGTAAGATGCGATTAACAACTATGCATTTTTGTAGAGGGTACAAACCTTTTATTTTTGCAGCATTGACTCTTTGTTGGAAGTAGTTAGAGTGACATCCAAGGGCGTCTACTATCCGACAACAAAGATGTTTTATCATTCAGAATCATCTTCGAAAAACATGATCCGGATAAACATGTGTAGCAGAGAAGTAATCATGATATAGTCTTTCGTGCCACCTACTTGAACACCAGGTACAATTTTTCTCGAGGGTTTCTCATATTGTTGGAGAAGATAACGCCCTATTTCTTCGTGTGTTTGTTTTAAATAATAGTTCTTCCAAAAATTTATCTGAATCAAAATTGTTAGTCACCAGAATTTTGATACATTTTTTAGTGTTGTGATGCTAATTTCTTAGAAATGTCGAGTTATTGTGACTCATACAAAATGGTTTGAAACTGAAGTTATAGAAATTAGTTTCCAACTAATGTATTATAACAGCTAGTTCTAATGGCTACTTTCATAACGACTATATTTTTTTACAATGGCTACTTCCAACGACTACTTTCATAACGACTTTTTTTTACAACGACTACTTTTTTAATAACGGGTAGTTCATGCTATTAATTTTGCAGTACAGTATAATTGTATTTTCGATCACTATTTCTGGTACCAATTTATTCCGTATCTTTATTAAATATAAATCTAACCTTTTTCAAGTTGTTTCTCTTTGGAATAACAAAAGTCGTAACATGTCAGTCGAATTACTAATCGTTCAGATCAATTATTGTCTATATGTAAATTCATCTTTAAAAAAAATTACGACATCTAAATTCCAAAAAAAATTACGACATTCCATACTTGGCCCTAATTATTTCACATATTTGCTCATGATTTTTCCTAACTCTTTAATCCAAATTTGATATGTCCTTGCACAACATCACCAAATCCTTTTGTCGAATTGCTTCCTCGAAAAAAACAAGTCTTTTTTCTTATAAATTTTTATATTTATCCCACTTCTCATCGACTGCTTCAATTTTTTTTCACCTTTCCTTTATTTCTTGTTGCATCTTTAGCCGCTTTTTGTCCTTGTGGTCCTTCACATTTAAGTCTATAATCGTATCCGTGTCAATTGTGAGCATAATTGAGCTCAATTTTTTCAATCTCTTTGAGGAACCACTATGTGGATCAACAAATTGTTTCAATTTTTGAACGGTTCAAAGAATTTTCCAAGAATGTATATAGGAAAAAAAATTGTTCTTGTTTTGTGACTTGAAAATTTCTTTAGCCTTAGTTATTATAAGTTCTTCGTCGTGGCCACTCGGTTGAATATTCTTCAGTTGTATGTAGCATCCGTTGAACTTGCTAACATCTTCACTCATTTTGTACCAATGGTTTGATGCTTGCTCAATAGTAATTGACGACCCCTCCCTCTTCCATTGATTGTAATATTTAACGATATTTTGCCAATATTTATCCTTACTTTGATTGATGCTTGTTATGGAGTCATAAGTACATTTAACCTACTCGTGCATAAATCTTTGTCGTTATATTGGCTCCCTTTAAACTTTTTCGTCAAACTTTTTGTGTGTTGCATATTTACCTCATCTTAAAGTTTCAATTTGAGAAGTATCAAAACCTGGTCTCGAACCTTGACATGGTGCTTCATGGTTCATGTTTAATAATATTCACCTATACTTTCTGGGCTTGTATTTCCTTCAACAAAAATGGGCTAGCTCAAAGTTTTAGGTAGTTGGTAGTGGGCCGATGCAATAGAACTTTCTCTTGACATAATCATATGCGGATGATAATAGTTCGGATGAAAATAAACTTGATTAAATGCGCTCACATTTATTGGGTAATTTCCGAGAGTTGGACGAATCAAATATGTTTGCATATTCGACAATGGTTGTGGTGAATTTTGATAAATTTGATTTTCGGTACTTGAAGAATTTTGTAGATATTCATAATATTGGCTAAATGAATTGTCAGAATTTTTCATCTAAAGTAAAAAATATTAAAATGTAATAGATAAATTAAGTGGCGAAAATATCAATGATGATGAAAAAATAATCAAATTCTATATATGTTCTACCCATATAAAATGGGCAAAAATCAATTCTTAAGAAAAATTAATAAAGAAAGAAATGTTTAGAAAATTTATGCACGTGACCCTTAGTTAATTAACATTAGTTAAGGTTAATAGTATCACCAAAAGTGAGTACAAAATTAATCATACAGAGCAGTGGAGTACAAAAGTGGAGGGAAGATGATGTCAACATCTTTGGAGGGAAAAAGGAAGGAAATATTACAAAAGTTTACAAAATGGAAAATTTAAAATTTCAACCAAAATATGGGAGGAAATATTGCAGAACTTCTTCAATCATCATATATGCCCCCTAATTTATCTCCCCTTTCCTTTACTTCATTCCCTCTCTACCTCCTCTTACTTGTTCATTAAATGCCTGCAAAACATAAAAAGTCAGAAAAAAAAACATTCAATTTACAGTAAATGAGAGGACCGAACCTAAAAAATGAAGAGAGACTCCAAATAGTAACCACGCTATTAGAGAGTAGTACTTGTACTAATGGCAAACCAAAGCGTGGGAGAATCAATTCTCTAACAACACAATTCAATGTCTGTAGAAAAGCGATAACCAACATGTGGAATAAGGCAAACACCCAAAGAGCAAAAGAAGTTCCAATCAATGTCAATTCCCTCATTCCAGGTAAAGTTAGCCGGATACAACCCAAGCACAATTTATAGTTGGATAAAAAGGGGAGATATTAAGAGGCATTCGTCATCATTTCATCCAGATTTAACCAAAGACAACAAGTATCTAAGGTTGCATTTGGTCATGGGTAAGCTATATTTTGATAGAATATTAAATTGTGTTAAATTTAAGGACATGGGCAACTGGTACACATTGATGAGAAATGATTTATTATGTCAAGAGCAAACCAAAGTTATTATTTGGTGAATGAAGAGCAGATTCCTTACCGTTCATGTAAAAGCAAGAGATTCATTGAAAAAGTTATGTTCTTGGTTGCCGTATCAACGCCTACTTATACTGAGAATGGAGACCTCATATTTGATGGAAAGATAAGTCCGTTTTCCATTCACATTTGAGGAACCAATGAAGAGAAACTTGAAAAATAGGATAGCAGGTACAATGGTGACAGTCCCATTGAGTCCATTAGCAAAATAGTGATGAAGGATTACTTGAACAACAAAATAGTGCCAGCAATAAAGAGCAACTGGCCACCAACAACCAACAAGCAAATTTTTATACAAGAAGACAACGCAAGGTCACATATCAAAGGGAATGACATTGATTTTGTAATGGTGGGTACATCAGATGGGCTCAACATTCTGTTGACACAACAACCGGTAAACTCACCCGACCTAAATGTGTTAGACTTAGGATTTTTTAGGTCTATACGAAGTCTTCAATCCTCAAATGCAGCTAAAATAGTTGATGAACTAGTGCTCAATGTGAAACAAGCATATAACAACCTGAGCACAAATTGTTTGAATGATGTATGGGTCTCATTGCAAGCATGTATGGTTAAAATAATGGAGAGAAGAGGTCATAATGATTACCCGCTACCCCATTTAAATAAAGTAGCGACAAGAAGGGAAGACACTTTACCAAGAGATTTGGTGGTTAGTGAAGACTTGGTAGCGGAATGTATACATTTTTTTAGTCACAATTGCATAGAACAAGGATTTAGAAGAAATTTTTGGAGACCTAGATGTAAGAACCCATTAAGTACTTCAATATTTACTTTTTATTGCTTAAACATACCATTTATAGTTAATGGCATGTATAAGCAATAAAGTAGTTACGTGTAAGCAATATGATTGCAACTTTATGTAGAACGAAACCTTTTGTAAATTTACGGCAACCCATTTTGTAATGGAATTCATGTGTCTTGTATAATTCAATGAAACATTGAAGACTTTGTATGAACCCTAATATCAGAAATTTAAACCAACCCATAATGAACAAAATCCTTGTCAAACAAACCAACAAGAATAATAAGCTAAATATCCATCGAATAATTCCTACTCAGTAAACAAATAAACTACTCAGAATACCCATCAAACAAACTCAACATACTTAATCAACCAAACTCACTATGATTCATGTAAGGAAATGTGGACGCTGCCACCCGCTCGCCGCGTCGACCATCGCGGCGGCCACCTACACGGCCTGCCGGACGCCTGACGTCTGGGGCCGGTCCGATCTCGCGTTCGGAGTGAATTTTTCGACCTCGATTTGGTTGACGATTTAAATTGTACTAGATAGATGTATGGGCGCATCTATGTATCCGTTGAATCAATCGAGATGTGGTTGTAAATGTTTAAAGGCTGATTTTTTTGGTATGACGACCGTTTTAGTGAACCGAATTTGTTGTTGATTTGTGGAGTCACAACCGAGTAATTTTGGGATACTCGGAAACCGTTCAAGTCAACTTTAATCCTTAGCCGACTCAAACCTGAGTGACATAGGGACCTAAAGTTAGAAACTTGTATCCTTAAGCATTCCATGTCTAGAATGACTCTCATTGCCAATGGTTTCGGACATCTGAAAATTGTAGATTCTGAGTAAGGGGTGAGAGTACGTATTGGGAAGCCAACATCCGATAGACATCGACACCCAATCACGGCCACACGTAGCAGCCTCTACGAATCAATCGGTGGGCTGATAACTTCGTTCCAATTATGGCGTAAATGCGATAACATTCTTTGTTTTAACCTTATGCCTTTGCAATGTCGGCTGTTTAGGGACAAGTAAGTTTGTCGTCGAAGTAAGTGTTTTTTCATTCTTTGCATGCGATTTCACGTGACAAGCAGGCCATGAAAAGATACACGTAGGAGAGTAGAAAGTACCAGATAATATTAGTATTAGCAAATTAGCTCTAACGTGATAATACGGATAATAGTCATTCTCGTGGTATACCTAACCTGGTATTCAGCTTAAAGTGCGTCTGTTCGGTATTAATAAGGATGCGTCGAGCCACATGTGAGGTGTGAGCATCGAGATTAATACGGGACTAGACCACTGCTTGTTTTGTTTAAGATTAGTTTGTTTACGTTTTGATTTCGTGTTGGGTGATTTAGCATGCGATTGTGGTCATAAAGGCGGCAAATCATACAAAAGCGATAAAATGTGAAATGTAAGTAAATCACATTATATGAAGAGTTGCACCTTCAAAATGTATACTAAACGAAGTACGATGTGTACAATCAAGAATGGATCTTATAACGACTACTCGGATTCGATTTAGGTGTTTTAGTACTTGGGTCAAAGTTGTGAATGTTACGTATGCTAGATGAGTTGGTCTTGACTGGGTCGAACAAGAGTAAGGCATGTACACCACTTGGAGTGCAAGTGGTGGACACGTCATGGAGTTAGTATCCACATAGGTTGGACTTGACGATGTTGAAATGCATAATTAAAGTGCAATATGTAAAGTTTGGTTTAGATGACAACCTAGTGACGATATTGACTTTGATGGGATGATCCTATTAGAGTCCTGCAATGATTTTGGCAGAGCTTCGCTATAGTGGGGCAAGTCGACGAGCCAACACAAGTGTCCATTTTTCGTTCTTGTTGAGTCAGGAACTAGAGGAACTAAGAAAAGTAGTGTTGATTCTAATATTCGAATCAAGGAGATAACGATCGAGTAGATAGTTCCTAATGTCGTGGAGTGCGACGCTAAAGAAGAGCTTCAAGTTATAGGGAGCTCGTAGAAGATAAGAAGTGTTGTGTCGAATATGAGCGGAGGAGGGGGGTATTTATAATTTTTCTCGTAGTTCAATCCGAGATTTCAGGCGCAGCACGTTGTGCGACCCAAAAGTGAGACGCCTAGCTTCAGGCGATGCGATTCCCATGCGCTTGCAGTGAGGCAGTCGAGATTTTGAAGATCCGATCTGAAAAATTTCCAAAGCGGAGTTATACGTGATCTTGGAGTTTGCTTGGACGTTAAGCATTCCGCCCCTTTCCCTAGTGCATGCGCCGTTGGGCCTCGGGCGCGTGTCTCGAGGCCTGAGTTGGCCTGACACGTTGACTCGGGTTTGACTTTGCGTGTTTCGGAACCGATTTGGAACCCCGGATTCGGAATTGACTCTAGTTAGTGTTGACGCGACCGTAATGACACGACTAAGACCGTCTTGATGTCGAATTAATTTTTCCGAGTAGTTATTTGATCCTTTCTATAGAAAAATCATCTAAAATATTGTAAAATTGTATCGTCTTGCCGTTCGATAATCATCGAGTGTTTGTCAGGCACTCCTACAACGACCTGGTTTAAATCTGGGTGTCTACAAAAGCCCCCACTTTGATTGAGGCTTGGACAAGGCAAAAGTCAAAGTATAGCCGCCCAGGGCAATCGAGGATTTTGACTTGCTGGTTGTCCACTCGGGTCAATTTAAGTCCATTGGACTACGTACTAAGGCTTGTCAGCCAAGATTTAGAAATCATACCTGAACTCCTCGTCTGCGGTTTCTTGTTGAAGTTTTGACCTGAATTTGCTTACTTTGACTTGGGTTTGAAGAGTTATTGTAGTTGATTAGTGTTTTGATCTTCGGAATAGACTCCGTGTTTGAGTCTGTCCCTGGCCTCTGCATATTGCATTCTTTGGAATAGGTTCAATCTATTCATGTCCTTTGCATTTTGTATTCTTTGGAATAGGTTCCTTTCTATCCCTGAATTTTTCATGTTGTATTCTTTGGAATAGATCCTTGTCTGTTCCAGAACTTTGCATATTTTTTTCTTTGTAACAGATTCTTGTCTGTCCCTGAACTTTGCATATTGTTTTCTTTGGAATAGATTCCTGTCTGTTCCAGGTCTTTGCATATCGTATTCTTTGGAACAAATTCATGTCTGTTCCTGGACTTTGCATATTGTATTCTTTGAAACAGATTCCTGTCTGTTCCTGGTCTTTGCATATTGTATTCTTTGGAATAGATTCCTGTCTATTCCTGGTCTTTACATATTGTATTCTTTGGAACAGATTCCTGTCTGTTCTTGGACTTTGCATATTGTATTCTTTGGAACAGATTATTGTCTGCTCCTAAACTTTGCATATTATCGAGTGGCTGTATAGTTTTTGGTAGTTGTATTTGTATTTTGATCCTTCTTGAGACCGTTGCATAAACTCTCAGTGAATGCATAATTATGTTTGTATTGCATTATGCTCTTTTGTATTTTGGACCGGGGTACGTGATTTTCCGTTGGTGATGCAGGTTGGTTGCTTTAAAGATTTGCTGGACTAGTTGATTTGTATTTGCAATTTTGCTGAAGAGTTTGCTATTTGAACTTTGTATTGCGAGAGTGGTTTGAGGTACTGCTGAGGATTTTCGTTGGTTTGCATAATAAGTTGTGCCGGTTTTACTAGATGCTCTGTTGGGGAGGGCAGTATAGATTGGGTGGCTTTGCTGGGGATGATAATGTGGTTTGCTATTGTTTCTTTGCTAGTGGACGGGTACACGTTCTTCGGATACTGAGAAATGTGTCTGGATTAATCCGGCTTTGTCATAAGCTGAAAGATTAGGCGCGAGCCTTTGGGCGACCCAATATTGAGTCGCCTGGACTCCAGCGCTGCAGAAATTAGGCGCCTACTATGAGGCGGCCGAGATTTTGTTTTATCGACCCATGATAAAAGCGCGATCTGAAGGGCGAAGGTTTCATTCGTTCTAAAAACCGACACCTTGCCTCCATCGTCTCATCTTCATTCCTTGACATTGTTACCGATTTCTAGCTCAATTTTTGCTCAATCTCGATAATGTCGACCCCTAGTAAGTGTCCTTTACTCACTATTGTCGATTCAAACTTGATTGGTATGATTTTGAATTAAATTTGCTTAAATCCCTAAAATCGATTTGGGTGTTTTGTTCTTGCTATGTCTTGATGCTTGTTCTTTGTTCCCTCTTCGAATTAGGGTAGTATAGAGCTTTTAGGTGTAGTTATTTGCTTTAAATGAAAGCTTTAATGTCCTTTAATGGCCTCCCATGGCCATATTTCAAAAAATTAGAGTTTAGGGACTGATTTGTCGATTGTTCCCGTACTTGATCCTTGTAAATTTGCTAGTTTCTTGCTTGTGACATTGTGGGTAGCTAGTATGTCGATTTTCGTGACCCGAAATGCACTCTAGGTCACTTTGTGTGAGATTGCGAGGCTTACGATGGACCAAATGAGACCGTAACAATGTTGGATTTTCCCGAAAGCAATTTTATTGTGACCGAGGGTCGAAAATAGGTGCTAGTGGGCTTTTCAAAAGTTTGATTGTAGACACCCAGATTTGGACCTGGTGGCTACAGAAGTGCCGAACAAACACCCGATGACGATAGGACTGCAACGCGACGCGGGTTCGCGATGTTGTAGGTAGTTTTTCTATAGAACGAATCAAATAATTACTCTGAAAAATTAAACCTAACATGATGGTAGCCTTAGTCGTGTTGTTACGGTCACATAGACACTAATTAGAGTCAATTCCGACACCGGGACCCCGAGTCGGTCCCGAAACTCGAACCGAGTCAGCACCGTGCCAAGCGAACCTCGGGACGCACACTCAAAGCCCACTAAACCCACGGCGCTAGGTCAAGCCGCGAGAATCCTTAAGCTCCAAGCTAAGTATCACACTCCTCCCTCTCGGTTTTGGAAAGTATCAAAATCGTATCTTCAAAATCCCGACCGTCCTACCTCATGCGTCTTAGTCTCCCCGCACCTTAGCCCAGGCGCTTGGGTCTTGGTGCGCCCCAGCTCAGGCGGCCATATGGGCGACGAGGGCCGAAAACACCTATAAATACCCTCCCTTCGCCTCATTCATTCGACACATTCTCATCTTCTCTTCTCCCTCTACTCTCTCGCTAAGGGCTCGCACTCCGACACCCGAAGCAAACGATCCACTCGATCGTAGTTTCGATAAAAGCGACATCAACGCTACTCCTCACCTTTGAGCACCCCACTCGATACCGAGGTGCCTGTGTTCGACTAGCTCAAATCTAGTAGCGAAGCTCTGCCGGATTAGCCGCAGAATCAGTCCATAGTAACGAAGCTCTGCCGGAGTAGCCGCAGGAAGGGTTGACGGTAACGGAGCTCTGCCGGAGTCACTGGTCAAGCTAGGAGGATCCGCCTGTTGAAGTCGAGTCGTCACTAGGTTGTCATCTAAACAAAACATTCCATATTTGCACTTTCTTTTATTATGCACTACGATAACACTAGATGTGGACACTAGGTCCACAAACATCTACTAAAACACGTAACGTCCAATTTCAATCAAAAATACTGAAATACACTAAATAGACCCGAGTAATTCCGAGATCCGTTCTCAACTATCTATGCATCGTGTCCCGTTTAGTGTATATTCCGAGGGTGCAACTCCTCACAATGTGATTTACTTATATTCGCATTTACAGCTTTCGTATAATTTATTGCTTTTATGACCTTATAATCGCATGCTATATCACCTAACACGGAATTCAAAACGTGAAACAACTAAAACTGAACAAAGCGATGGTCGGGTTCCGTATTAGTCCGGGTGCTCGCCTTATTAGGTTCGACGCATCTCTATTAATACCGAACCGACGCATCTTAAGCAGAATACCAGGTAAGGTATATCACGAGAACGACTAATATTCGTATTATCGCGTTAAAACTGATTTGCTAATACGTATAATACTAGTACTCTCTACTCTCCTACGTGCACCTTTTCATGCCTTGCCTGTCACGTGAAATCGCATGCAAAGAATGTAAACACAACTACTTTGATGACAATACTTACTTGTCCTTAAACAACCGACGTAGCAAAAGGTATAGGGTGAAAACAACGGATGTTACAGTATTTACACCACAACAATAGAATTAGGTTATCAGTCCACCGATTGACTAGTTGAGGCCGCTATAGTGCGGGTGGGATTAGGTGTTGACATCTATCGGATGTTGATTTCCCAATACGTACCTTCACCCCTTACTCAGAATCGACGGTTTCCGGATGTCCGAAACCATTGGCAATGAGAGTCATTCTAGGCATGGAGTGCTTAAGGGTATAAGTCTTTATCTTTAGGTCACGCACGTGCCCCTCAACTTTGAGTCGGTTAAGGATCAAAGTTGACTTGAATGGTTTTCGAGTCCCCATAATTGACTCGGTGGCGACTCCACAAATCGGCAACGAATTCAGTTCACTAAAAAGGTCGCCTTACCAAACAAATAGGTCGTTAAACATTTACAATCACGACTCGATCGATTCCCAAACGGAAACACGGGTGCCCGTACCCGTCTAGTACAAGTCCGGATTGTCATGCGAATCGAGGTCCAAAACATCGCCCTGTATGCGAGATCGGATCGGCTTCCGACAGGGACGGGGCCGCGTGGGTGGCCGCGCCACACGTTGAAAAACCGGGTCAATCCCGCGCAGATGCGCGCGGGCCGCCGGGCGGTGCGGACGGACATCCACAGTTTGGCGACTCTGCTGGGGATTTGGAAACAAATTTTCAGTGGTGGTGTAACTTGAACGAGGTCGGTGAAGCTCGTTTCCTAGTTCCTAGTTGTGGTCACTACAGGTTTTGACCCTAAAAAGCCCACCCTAACCGATATTAGGACTAATCGACCTCTTCGCGGTAAGATCCTTAGGGACACGCGGAGAGATCCTCGATTGACGCTCCGGCCGCCTAACGCATGCCCCGCGGGAATAATAAGCAGATAGTTCCGAACAGACGGTATGACACTCGTCTCCCTAGATGATTTGTCAATGCCTAAGTAAAGACTATTCGTGGGCAGTAGCCTACCCTAACCTACCCGTGTCTGCATCCTGCATGAGTGTACGCATTCCTAGTTATGTGTAGCGTGTTTGCAAACAACCCAAATAAAACACTATAAATCCAAATTCAACCACGCTAACTTATTTAACCGCACCCAACTCCATTTTCGAAAAAATACCTCCTCTTTTCAAAACGACCTTTTAAACGCCGATACTCCGGTAAAATCGTGATTTCTAAAAAGGGAAAAACATTTTTAGATGCCGTTATCATAGCAAATTTTACACTCACCAATTTCAAAAATATATATTTAGTGCCATCACCTTGGCCAAATTAAAGCCCGTCAACAACGAATACCGTTAAATACCACCGAGACTCCCGACAAGATAACCAAACGGTTACATCTTTATTTTCAAAAAAAAAAGTTTTTACACACATACCGTTAACACAACCCGAAACTTCAATTAATGAAGTTAAGGAACTCAAAAACTGTTATACTTCTAAAACACTTTTTTTACAATACACCCTCCCACCGTCAAATGCTAGTTGACGCAACCAACGAACGTGGGTCACTAGTTTTAAGAGTTTTTCTTAAAAGGGAAAAGTGTTCTAAAACACTATTCACCACCTAAATCTCTCACTAAGGATTTGGTCACCCTTTTAAGAACACTGTCATTAGACTTCACGCTCTACCACGAGCATCACGTACACCACAAGTATCAAACTAGCTAATTAATAGTAGTTTCGATAAAAGCATCACTTAATAATTTTCAAAACCAGTTCCCCTAAAGAACTGTGCTCCTTTCAAAAAAAACATTTACATTTTGCCATCGCCGAATTCCCGACGCACACACATAGCAACGCACTTCCACGTCACGATGATGTCGACCCGCCATCGTTACACTATTTCTGCAAACCATCCTTTTCAAAATTTCTGCAAAATTGGTCATTTTCGGAAGAAGCATATATCAAAATTCTTTGATCCTGAGCCGAGATCGCGATCAACCTCTTACGTCGTACAACCGTGTGTTTAACTGGCTATGTTAGTTACTAGGATCGCCTCTACCCGAGGTCTTACATTTTGGGTCGTCTCGTTTCGAGAAGTCCTCTTTAAACCTCACCACTGAGGTTTGTGTCAAATCGTCTCGTTGGAGAGACCTAAGATTCATTAGGCGTTTCGCCGAGTATACCAAGAGTATATATTAGATATGGTGCTCAGAGAAGCGTGTATTGGATATTGGTTTAATCGGCTCAGATGAGTGCTTAAAGAGATTGATAGTACTACTCATATCAATAAAATGCACTTTCTTTTCTAGTTGTCCATTCAAAAGAACTCCGCAGTTAAGCGTGCTTGGCTGAGAGTAGTCTAAGGATGGGTGACCTCCTGGGAAGGTTCCGGGATGCGCATGAGTGAGGTCAAAATGAACCCGGCGACAGTGTGGTGATCATGTGGTCAGGAGTACCATGATCATCAACCTAACTGGGGTGGATCCTGGGGCTTGGCTGGGGTCAGCTTCTGGGAGCAACGAGAACGTTGCTTTCTTAAGTGGGGGTGATTGTAATACCCCGAGTTTAAAGAGTATATATTGCATATGGTGCTCAGAGAAGCGTGTATTGGATATTGGTTTGTCAGTACACGACTTGTTGAGCGCCATAAGTGATACCACTGTCCACAAGTGGTGGCCGGGGTGTTACAGTTTAGGTTGTCCTGACCTGACCCGAGATGTCTATTTTGCTTTATTTTTCATCTGGAGATGGAATGGGACGTTCTGACGAGGTCCCTATGGTTGGCACGACTGGTATGACTTCCGGTTCAAGTTCCCTGACTCCTCGGATGGCCCGTAAGAGACGTCGGAGTGCCCTTTCGCCTAGGCTAGAGCCCGGGGCGATAAATGAATCCGATTTTGATCGAGTTAGGAAGCGTGCCCTACCCCTGACAATCCAGATAAGAAGACAGGTACCCCGGCAAGCTGTCGAGGCCGAGGAGACAGCTTATGTTGATCCCATATGGGCTAGGGATTGGGACGGACGACAATTAATACTCCGTCCGGACTTGCACGTGTCTAGCCGTACCGTTATCGACAAGGTGATTACTTTGATTATTTTCTGTAGACAGCCAAATTTGGACCTGGTGGCTGCAGAGGTGCCCAGCAAACACCCGATGACGATAAGACTGCAACGCAACACGGGTTCGCGATGTTTTAGATAGTTTTCTTATTGAACGGACCAAATAATTACTCGGAAAAATTAAAACTAACATGATGACAGCCTTAGTCATGTCGTTACAGTCGTATAGACACTAATTAGAGTCAATTCCGACACCGGGACCCCGAGTCGGCCCCGAAACTCGAACCAAGTCAACCTCGAGTCAAGTGAGCCTCGGGATGAACACCCGAGGCCCACGAAACCTACGGCGCTAGGTCAAGCCGTGGGGAAGCCTTCGCGACCAAGCAAGCTATCACACACCCGCCTCTCAGTTTTGGAAAGTATCAAAATCTTATCTTCAAAACTCCAACCACCCCACCTAACTCGCCTGGGTCTCCCCACGCTCGGACCCAGGCGCCTGAGTCCTGGTGCGCCCCAAGTCACGCGTCCATATGGGCGACAAGGGTCGAAAACACCTATAAATACCCTCCTCCGCCTCATTCATTCGACACAACTCAACTCTCTGTTCTCCCTCAAAAACTCTCGCTAAGGGCTCGCACTCCGACACTCGAGGCAAACGATCCACTCGATTGTAGTTCCGATAAAAAGCAACATCGACGCTACTCCTCACCTTCGAGCACTCCACTCGATACCGAGGTGCCTGTGATCGACTAGCTCAAAACTAGTACCCAGGTTTTGCCGGATTAGCCGCAGAACTAGGCCCTAGTAACAAAGCTCTGCCGGAGTAGGCGCGGGAAGGTCGAACGGTAACGGAGTTCTGCCGGAGTCACTAGGAGGATCTGCCTGTTGATCAAGTCGTCACTAGGTTGTCATCTAAAGAAAACTTTTCATATTTGCACTTTCTATTATTATGCACTACGACAACATTAGACGTGGGCACTAGGCTCACAAACGTCCACTAAAATACGTAACGTCCCAACTTCAACCGTAGATACTCTAAAACACACTAAACAAACCCGAGTAATTCCGAGATCCGTTCTCAAGACTATCTATGCATCGAGTCCCATTTAGTGTATACTCCGAGGGTGCAACTCCTCACAATGTGATTTACTTACATTCGCATTTACAGTTTTTCGTATGATTTATTGCTTATATGACCTTATAATCGCATGCTAAATCACCTAACACGAAATTTAAAACGTAAAATAACTAATACTGAACAAAGTGATGGTCGGGTTCCGTATTAGTCCGGGTGCGGACCTTATTGGGTTCAACGCATCTCTATTAATACCGAATCGACGCATCTTAAGCAGAATACCAGGTAAGGTATAGCACGAGAATAAGTAATATCTGTAACGTTAAAACTGACTTGATAATACCTATAATATTAGTACTCTCTACTCTCCTACGTGCATCTTTTCATGGCCTGCTTGTCACGTGAAATCGCATGCAAAGAATGTAAACAACGCTATTTTGACGATAAAACTTATCTGTCCTTAAAACAACCCACATAGCAAAGACATGGAGTTTAAAACAATGGATGTTACAGTACTTCCACCACAACAAGAGAACTAGGAAATCAGCCCACCGATTGATTAGTAGAGGCCGCTATAGTGCGGGCGGGATTGGGTGTTGACATCTATCGGATGTTGGCTTCCCAATACGTACCCTCACCCCTTACTCAGAATCGACGGTTTCCGGATGTCCGAAACCATTGGCAATGAGAGTCATTCCAGGCATGGAGTGCCTAAGGGTACAAGTCTTTATCTTTAGGTCCCGTGCCACTCAACTTTGAGCCGATAAGGGATCAAAGTTGACTTGAACGGTTTCCGAATCCTCATAATTGACTCGGTGGCGACTCCACAAATCGGCAACGAATTCAGTTCACTAAAAAGGTTGCCTTACCAAATGAATCGGCCTTTAAACATTTACAACCACGTCTCGATCGATTTCCAAACGGAAACATGGGTGCCCGCACCCGTCTAGTACAAGTCCGAATCGTCATCCAAAACGAGGTCCGACACTTTGCCCCGTATGCAAGATCGGACCGGCCCCCGGTAGGTAGAGGGTCGCGTGGGTGGCCGCCGCCACACGTTGAAAACCGGGTCGGTCCGGCGCGGGCACCCGCGGGGCGCCGGGCGATGCAGACGGACGTCCACAGTTTGGCGACTCCGCTGGGAATTTGGAAACAAGTTTCCAGCGGTGGTGTAACTTGAACGAGGTTAGTGAAGCTCACTTCTTAGTTCCTAGTTGTGGTCACTACAGGTTTTGGCCCTAAAAAGCCCACTCTAACCGATATCAGGACCAATCGACCTCTTCGCAGTAAGATCTCTAGGGACACGCGGAGAGACCCTCGATTGACGCTCCGGCCGCCTAACGCGTAACCCGCGGGATTAATAAGCGGATAGTCCAAACGGACGGTATGACACTCATCTCCCCAGATCATTGTCAATGCCTAAGTAAAGACTATTCGCGGGCGGTAGCCTACCCTAACCTACCCGAGTCTGCATCTTGCATGAGTGTACGCATTCCTAGTTATGTGTAGCGTGTTTGAACAATACAACCCAAATAAAACACTAAAATCTGGATTCAACCACGCCAACATATTCAACCGCACCCAATTCCGTTTTTTTCGAAAATACCTCATCTTTTCAAAACGATCGTTTAAACATCGGTACTCCGACCAAATCATGGTTTCTAAAAAAGGAAAACGTTTTTTTTACACCATTACCATGGCAAAGCTCACATTCACTAATTTCAAAAAAAAAAGTTTTTAGCGCCACCACCTTGGCCAAATTAAAACCCGTCAACAATGATTACCGTCAATACAACCAAAACTCTCAATTAATGAATGGGGTTAAGGCCCCCACGCGGTCACATTTTATTTCAAAAAAAACTTTTTACACACATACCGTTAGCATAACCGAAGTTTCAATTAATGAAGTCAAGAAACTCAAAAAGCGGTTACACTTTCAAAACACTCTTTTTACAATGCACATCCACACCGTCTAATGCTAGTTAGTACAACCGACGAACGTGGGTCACTAATTTTAAAAGTTTTTTCCAACGAGCGAAAGTTTTCTAACAAAACGCTATTCATCACCTAAATCCCTCACTAAGGATTTAGTTACACCTTTAAGGAGACTGTCATCAGACTTCACGCTCCATCACGAACATCACGCACCCCGCGAGTATCGAACAAACTAATTAATAGTAGTTTCAATAGAAGCATCACGTAATTATTTTCAAGAAGAAAAAAAGACGTTTCCCATAAAAGAAATGCGCTCGTTTCAAAAAAAAAACATGTTTACATTTCGTCATCATTCCCGACGTACACGTATAGCAACACATTTTCGCGTCACAAACGATGTCACCACACCATCGTCACCCTGATTTTACAAAATCATCCTGTTTCAAAAACTTTCCTCTGCAAATATTGGTCGTTTTTGAAAAAAAAACTAAAAATTCTTTGATCCTGAGCCGGGATCGCGATCAACTTCTTACGTCGTACAACCGCGTTATTAACTGTCTTTGTTAGTTACTAGGATCATCTCTACTCGAGGTCTTACATTTTGGGTCGTCTCATTTCGAGAAGTCCTCTTTAAACCTCACCACCGAGGTTTGTGTCAAATCATCTCGCTACAGAGACTTAATATTCATTAGGCGTTTCGCCGAATACACCAAGAGTCTAAAGCACCTGAGTCCCTAAGCCAATAACCGCACACATACACGAGTCAAGGGTCTCATTTCCGTGTCGCTCGATCACGAGCATTCCTCGAGTCTCTAAGTCGTCCGGTGGATCCGTTCTGACCTTTTAATCCTTTCCCATTAGAATCACTCCCCGACATGTCGATAGATCCAAACTCCGTCGAAAGCATCCGCAACGATGTCAATGCCCTAACCAAATTGGTTCGCAACATCCACACTTCAGTAACCCGTTTGACTTCCTCCATCCGTCACATCGATAGCCGCCTCAATTTCCTTGAGGGTAGGGACACAGAAAGTGAAACGAACACCAATCCAGGCAATTACCGCGCCCAGGAGCCTACCCAGGATAGATTATCCCAACACTCTGCTCAGTCAAAGCTTACCAAAGCCGATACGGAAAGAACACCAAGATCTTATAAGACCACATCCAACAAAATAGAAAGATCACCGAGAGAGTTTACCCCAATCAATTCATCTTACACCGAAGCTCCTAAGCACCTAGTCGATCAAGGGTTGCTCTTGCCCATGGGTTCCACTCTGGACCTACCAGTCGGCAGACGAGGCAAAAGTTGGACCCCTAATGCTTATTGCCTATATCACCAAGGTAATGGGCACGATACTGAATCCTGCTATCGACTCAAACATGTCATACAAGACATGATAGAAAATGGGACTATCCCTCTCCCTCCACCCGAGAAACCAAACAACACCACAAACCCCATTAGTGTCCATACCATCTTTGACGACACCATCGATTGTTCCCACCTCGATACTATATAGGAGAATGTTCTGAATACCGAGGAAAATCCCGGCTACTCACGAGAACCCGTCCAAGACAAGTGAATCCGTGTCCGAGTCAAAGTCTAATTCGGCTTAGGGCCTAGACCTAATAGTATAACAAATGTCTTTTGTTTTTACTTCGAGTCAAGAGGTGCAAGGGGATCTGTTCTCAACCTCCCCGAAAATAATATCTTGGGCGCATAGCCCGCTTATTACTATCAATAAAAAATAAATAAACTTTTCTTCCTTTATAATACGCCTCGACAATCGCTTGATTTAATAATGCACTTTCTTGCTTACGACTCGGTACTATTCCATTTATCGATAACAATCAAACATATCTCGAAACAGTGAGGAATTACAAGAACTGAGATCCCGTGTTCTTTTCTTTTACCTATTCCATGTCGGGTGTAGAAAGCCACATAGATATCCCTTAGAACGAGCATTACCGAATCCTATGACAAATCTAGATAGTCTCTTAGCTTGCAATCAAAGACAGAAGGCAAGCCCACTTCCCACAATAAACATCCCTCAAATAAAGACCGACCAACCCCCACCATAGGTGCTAGTCTGACAAAAAAAAGAGTCTGAAATGGCCAAAAGGAGCCAAAGGAAAAAGTGAAAACAAGGCCAAGCTAAACCGGCCCGATTCAATAGTCAAGACCAAGCTCAACGGTCAAAATGGAACCCCCAATCATTCAACTCGACTTTAAGTGCAAAGTCCAAAAAAAAGAAAAGAAAAAGAAAAATGAAACGGGCCCGTCAGCTAGCACCCAAATACTAGCCTCCCTACATTACAACCCTTAAGACCTTCTCGAGACACTTGTTAGGAGACAGTCCGGAATTTTGAGGATCCAAGCTCAGTAGGATAATCCCAACCGTTAGGGCCAGACTTGGAAATCAGTTCCCACGTAATTTACAACTCATCCGATTGAAGTCTGAGTCATTTTTACTCAGCTTCCCCTTTCCTACCACATTACGGAACCGCAACCCCTAGCCTTAACTCCACAAAAATCAAGCTCCAGATCTTAGTTCATCATAGCCACTCACTACCTAGCTCCACATTCCAACATCCTCCCAGCCAGTCACCTTGACCCAAGCACGGTGTCTTGGCAATTGTCACTTTCAAGGGGTCACACCCGACCATTTCACATTAATTTTTAACCAAGGTGAAAACCCATGTGAATATACCCTAAGCATCTCACATCGATAAATGGCATAACGAGTCTAAAGCAAAATAACTCACGTCCAAAAAGAACTACGAACATGGTTTGACTTCACCCAAACATGGATGCTTAGGCAACCCGTCCCCGGGTACAACTAGACGACAGAACAAACAAAATCGATTAATCGATTCATATACAAACCGGAACTTTCCCCACGACCTGGTCAATGAGTGATTTTAAAATAACGAAGCACAAACGACAAGCCGAAGACGGGGTGAAAACCCGAAAGGGCACCCCGGGCAAAATGAAGAATCGAGTTGCGAGCCGTCGAAAAAAAAAACAAAAAAAAAGCAAAAAAAAAAACAGAAAAAGGGACAAAACAAAGGTGAGCCGAGGACGGAGTGAAAACCCGAAAGGGCACTCCGGGCAAAATGAAGATTCGAGTTGCGAGCCACCACAAAAAAAAAAAAAAAAAAATGTGCTTCTCATTAATGCAAAATCAATTAAATCAAGCCTTTGTCGAGGCCCTTTACATCAAACGCCCAAAATCCGGCTACCCCAAGAAACGACAACGCCTCAAGTAAAACTCTACAAAAAACTAGTACTAATACGCCACATGTTATCAACTAGTAGCGCATAATATAAACGGCTGGGCTCTACCGGTCCAACTTTCCCTTTCGCTTGCCATTCGGGTACTCTTGCTTGGGTCTCTCACCATTGACCCTCCTAACGTAAGCTTCCACCTCCCTAGCCAAAAGCGAGCCCAGCCAATCTCGCTTCCCCTTCTCACTCATATTTTCAATATGGGTCTTGTCGGTCTTGGCCCGTGTAGATGAACTGACGAACACTAGGATCGGTAACGCCGTCTTCGGTCGGGCACTTAAGCAACATTAGCCCACATAACTTCCTTATTCTGTAGCACAATCATCCCCACAATCTTTAACCTTTCTCTCACATCCGACAACCCCAGACGTCAGGAACAACCTCCTGAAGTCACTAAACACCTTTCTAAAAACCGGAATACCCGTGCAAGAGTGATATGTCCACACGGATGGTACATTTCGTCCATCAGATCCAACAGACGTAGAGGTCTTTTATCTTCTTTTAGGGGATAAGCTACCCCACCTAAGTGGGTCGTAGCCTTTTAACAGATACTGTCGAGTCGCGTCTATAATCTAACAAGGCAATAATATGAGTATCTAAAAAAGTGGCTTAACTTTTTTTAAAATCCCGATTTCGTACGAAGCTCATCTTCTAGCATACTTGGTCAAAATACATAATGTTTTACGTTAACATTTTATATCTCGTCCATCTCGAGTCAAAACATTTTAATCGACGTACTACTTGATTCAAATCCCGGCTCAAACTAACGCGATTTATGAATCCCGAAAAAGCATTTTCGTACTCTCATGCAATCTCAACGCATTCTAAAATGTCCTAAACTACGACAAAATCGCAAGCAAACTAAACTTGAAGTGATTACTTGTCAATCTAGGAAAACAATTCGACAAACGAAAACACAAGACTAATCCGACCAATTCAAATACTATGAATCTAAAGCAAATATACAACATACACAAATTCATACACAAGTCGAGACTAAGAAGGACCCCTAGAAGCTGCACCGACGGCAATCACGATCTCACAAAGCTGGTCATCTAACCCTAGGTCCTCCAAGTCTATGAGAGGGGACTCACTACCATCCATCCCCGACAGCATGTCTAAGTTAGCTGTCTCGGGCATTCCTCCAATCTCCTCGTTAGCACCCGAAGCCTCAACCTCCCTCTCAACCCCATGCCTAGCCTCACCCTGTGTAGAGGTCTCACCCCGAGACCGGGCCAACTGCTCCTTTAGGAAGGCGATCTCGTCAGCCCGAGATTGCAGGAGCCACTGCGACTCAACCTCTCTCGCCTCGAGCTCGGTCACCCGAGTCTTCAGCTGTCCCACCATGTCCGAGACATCCTGCAAATGCACTCTATCATTAGGAAAGCACGCAAACAGCCTAGGAATACACCTTAGTCACACAAACTCACCGATCGAGGCCCCGAAATGTCACGGGAAACCCTCGAGGCATAAGCTCGGAAGCAGTTGGCAGCCTGCCACAACCGCTGATGGCAAGCCGACGAAACCTGAAAAGTAAAACCATAGAGGTTAGGCAAACCGACCCTAATTCTTAGAGCCTAAACAAAGAGCAAGACTCACCCGGTACACCCGATCACGCCACTCTATCCCAGCATCCATCTCCTCAGTAAAATACGGGGGGAGGGGCTCAGTGAAAGGAATCCCAGCCGCGTCAACCCGAAGTAATGTCAGAGGAAAATCTGGGGGCTCGATTTCGTCAGTCGGGTCGGCCAGCTGAAAAGACAACAGAATTGGTCGGCCAGACGGCAATGAAACGATAAACCACAACACGAATCTTAGAACCAAAGTTAGAACCTTACCACGAGGCGATACCAAGCTAACCGCCGGGTGACGTGAGATAAGTAGGCGGCACCAGGCACCAGGAGTGTATCGCCTCCCTCTCCGTCCCTATCCTCGAAGACCTCTACGGCGGTCGGTGGTCTGAACGTGGTCCGAGGAGGATCAATCGGTACCCTAAAGTCGTCGTACAGACACTGACGCACCAACCGCTCGCCCAGGTACCAAACCGGACGAATCAACGCAGGAAGAAGCATCCTCCTATAACTCCGCGGCCTCAGCTCCGCAGTCACGTACTCCGGCACGCCCTCATAATCGTCCCAAGGGCGAGCGACTAACTACACAAACAAAACCAACGCCCTAGTAAATCCCAAGCCTTTTGTCTAACGCATTCTCCACCTGGTAATGGCTAATCGTGCTCTTAGGCTGAGCCAGCCTCCACTCGATTCCCGCCGGGAACCTCTTCGGGTGCACCCGTACCGTCTTAGGCGCCAAACGCGGGAAATAAGAATAGATCCAAGCCTGTAGGATTCCAAAGCAAACTTTAGCAAAATCAAGCCGAGACTAAGTAGAACTCAAAACACGAGGGCCAAAAAAAAACAACTAACCTCCAGTATAAGACCTGGATCCACAATAGGCACAGCTGAGACCGACCCTATCACCAGCGGCCTCACCAAGACTTGCAAACAGCGGGTCATCTCCGTGAAAGCCGCCGTCACCCAATCGAAGCGTCCTAGCTGAGTCAGGTCGGCTAGGAAGGGCAAGATCCTAGTACTAAACCTCTCGCCCTTGTCCGAGAAATGAGTCGACCCTATGAAATACCACAGCCACAGCCAAGGATCCTGCTCCGGCGTGTTAGCCTCCCGACCCTCTAACACCGCCACTCGCTCAAAGTGGTCGGTGATGTAAGAACTCACTAACGCATGAGGCGTACTATATGCCTCACGCGGCAAACAATCTCCGATAAGGTCCCGCACCTCATCACTATCTAGACTAGGGCCTTCGGCAACCCACCTAATCCTATCCGAACCCCAGGGCATACTGCTAATCATCCCGAAGTCCTCTAAGGTCATCCCAACCTCCCCAAAATCCATATGGAAGGTCAAGGTAGTATCATGAAAGCGATCTATCATCGCTCTAATCACCTTAAGGTTGCATTTAGTCTGGCAACCCACTAACCTAACCCATTGCCCAACCACGGAGCCTAGGGAGGTTCTATCAATCATCCCCTTTACCGCGGGGATCAACTTCTAATGGTAGACATCAAGGCATGTAGTAAAGCCCGAGAAAGTCCTCATCGGACTTGGGGACTGCAAACCGAAACAATGCTAGGATAAACAAAAACAAATCTAGCCTAACCCGAGGAAAATAATAACGATAGCAAAAGTCGAGTTATAACCAAATAAACACGAATAGGACACTCACCAAGCCTCGCAGAATGCGGCTAGAAATATGACGGTCAAGATGAAATATTAGCTGATGACCTTCCCAGTCCCGAGCCCACTCAGGATCCTCGTAAACGATCTCTTCATTCTCTAGTGTCGGAGCCGGAACGTGAGCCCTCCTAGCCACCGTCTCCGAAAGCTTGCGCTTCTTCACTCTATTAAACTCAGCCTCGTTGATAGTCTCAGGGTCGCGCCGCTGAGACGAGATACTCCTATGTCTTCTGCGTATTCCTCGAGGAGTCGGGGAACTTGCCCCGACAACCTCCTCATTGGCACCAACCGAAGAAGCTCCCTTGGGACGTACGGTGTTACCTCTAGCTGCGAAACCCAAAAAAAAAGTAACACAACAAAACACAACCCTAGTCAGCCTAAATCAGCTCAAACAGGTCAAAATAAGGTCAAAATTTCAAATGAAGATATCAAAATTCCGAAAGGGTCGCTAGCACACATTTTCGTTCCCGGTCACAATGGAAGTGGTTTCAGGAAAATTCGGCATCGTTTCGACACCTTTTGGTCCATCTTAGAACACACAAAACCTCGCGGAGGGTCCTAAAGGTCATCCTAACCCTAACAATCGACAATAGAGTTACCCATATCCTCATAAGCGCTATTCTAACAAAAGCACGTAAAATAAATACGGAAATAATCGGAAAACGGTCCTTAACCCTAGCTTTCCAAACACATTTCCATAAAAGAGTCGTTATCGCACCTCGAACATCCTTATCAAGCTTATAACTACTTCAACAAGCTCTAATCGACCTCAATTTAACAACGAAATCAAGCACAAGCATCGAAACTTAACAAGTGAAAAATACCCAAATCAATTTTCTAGGGTTTTCAACAAACAAGCCCATAATCAATCCAATCAAGCAAAACCGACAAAAAGCAAGTAAAGAACACTAACCCGGAGTCGACATTGTCGTAAAAAGTGGAATCGAAATGAGATTCGGAGGGAAAAATCGAAGAAGTCGAGTTTGAGGCGAGGAAGGTTGCGCGTTCGAATTCTTTGTGTAATAAACGAGCGCCCCAATTTTCGCATTACTTAAGCAGGCCCGATCCACGAAATTCCAACCGCTTCAGCTCACGCGCTCGGGTCCTGGTGCGCAGGGGGCTGAGCGCCTGAGTCTTGGAGCGCAGAAGGATGCGCGCCTAAGCGGCCTAGTCCAAACTAAAACAAAACAAAACAAGCAAACTCAAGGGTCAATACACACAACCTTTAAAACAAACAAAGTAACAATAAACAGAATAATTACTAGTAGACGCCGGTAATACATTCTCGATAATGAAACAAACATGAGAACCGCACTTAACATAGACATTGCACTCGAACGAATAATAAAACAATTCAAAATAATCTAAACAAAATCTGAGCAGACTCAACTACACAACAAATTAAAATTAAACGAAACAAAACAAACGCAACTCAAAGACAATACACATAAAGCATGCACCTACTAAGACAAACAAAACATCAATAACGAGACGACTACTAATTAACATAAATAATACACTCTCGACTAATTAAACAAACGCTTAACGCTGCATCCGGACGCGTAACAAAAAAACAACCGAGATTAACATAAGCAAACCCTTAGTAAACTCAAATTCAAAACAGAAGAAAGAACAAACCTGAACAAAATAAGGCAAGCCTACAAACAAAATAAGGCAAATTCATTCCACCAGCATTTTACTAAGACAGATAAACAAACAGCAATTTTGCCCAAGGGGTCTGAGTTACCCCGGAGGCACAACAATTTGCCCGAGGGGTCTGAGTTATCCCGGAAGCACAGCAATTTGCCCGAGGGTTCTGAGTTACCCCGGAGGCACAACAATTTTCCCGAGGAGTCTGACTTACCCCGGAGGCACAACAATTTGCCCAAGGGATCTTAGTGATCCCGGAGGCACAACAACAACAATTTTGTCCTAGGGGTCAGAGGCATCCCGAAAGATAGCTACTCGAGTGGAGACTAACGCCTTCGAGGTGTTTTGCCCAAGGGATCTTAGTGATCCTGAAGGCACAGCAACAACAATTTTGTCCTAGGGGTCAGAGGCATCCCGAAAGACAGCTACTCGAGTGGAGACTAACGCCCTCGAAGAGTTTTGCCCAGGGGATCTTAGTGATCCTGGAGGCACAACAATAGCAATTTTGTCCTAGGGGTCAGAGGCATCCCGAAAGACAGCTACTCGAGTTGAGACTAACGCCCTCGAGGAGTTTTTCCCAAGGGATCTTAGTGATCCCGGAGGCACAGCAACAACAATTTTGTCCTAGGGGTCAGAGGCATCCCGAAAGACAGCTACTCGAGTAGAGACTAACGCCCACGAAGAGTTTTGCCCAGGGGATCTTAGTGATCCCGGAGGCACAGCAACAACAACTTTGTCCTAGGGGTCAGAGGCATCCCGAAAGACAGCTATTCGAGCGGAGACTAACGCCCTCGAATGGTTTTATATTCCTTCGTTTTGTCCTAAGTGTCATAAGCATCCCAAAAGACAACCGCTCGAGCGGAGACTAATGCCCTCAAACGTTTTATGTCATCAAGGGTTCACAAGCAGCCCAAAATATGCTCGTACAAATAAAGGCCAACTTAATGCGTTGCTAGCGCGCAAAAAACACTTAAAAATAAACGAAACCTCTAAATAAACTGAAAAAGACAAAGCGCGCGTGCACAAAGAACCAAGAACAAGATATCAAGCAACGGCCCGGGCCCCAAGCGATAAACCACAAGCGAAGACGTCTAGTATGACTTCTCGGCCTTGGCTGGCGAGCCTCACCACGTAGTCCAACGGACTTAAAACTACCCGACCGGACAGCCATCAGGTTGTAATCCTCGGGTGGCTATACTTTGACTTTCGCCTTGTCCAGGCCTCAGTCAAAGTGGGGGCTTCTGTAGACACCCAAATTTGGACCTGGTGGCTGCAGAGGTCCCCAGCAAACACCCGATGACGATAGGACTGCAACGCGACACGGGTACGCGATGTTTTAGATAGTTTTCTTATAAAACGGACCAAATAATTACTCGGAAAAATTAAAACTAACATGATGACAGCCTTAGTCGTGTTGTTACAGTCGTATAGACACTAACTAGAGTCAATTCCGACATCGGGACCCCGAGTCGGCCCCGAAACTCGAACCGAGTCAACCCTGAGTCAAGCGAGCCTCAGGATGAACACCCGAGGCCCACGAAATCCATGAGGCTAGGTCAAGCCGTGGGGAAGCCTTCGCGACCAAGCAAGCTATCACACACCCGCCTCTCGGTTTTGGAAAGTATCAAAATCGTATCTTCAAAACTCCAACCGCCCCACCTGACGCGCCTGGGTCTCCCCACGCTCGGACCCAGGCGCCTGAGTCCTGGTGCGCCCCAAGTCACGCGTCCATATGGGCGACGAGGGCCGAAAACACCTATAAATACCCCCCTCCGCCTCATTCATTCGACACAATTCTACTCTCTCTTCTCCATCAAAAACGCTCGCTAAGGGCTCGCACTTCGACACCCAAGGCAAATGATCCACTCGATCGTAGTTCCAATAAAAAGAAACATCGACGCTACTCCTCACCTTCGAGCACTCCACTTGATACCGAGGTCCCTGTGATCGACTAGCTCAAAACTAGTACCCAGGTTCTGCCGGATTAGCCGCAGAACAGTCCCTAGTAACAAAGCTCTGTCGGAGTAGCCGCGGGAAGGTCAAACGGTAACGGGGTTCTGCCGGAGTCACTAGGAGGGTCCGCCTGTTGATCAAGTCGTCACTAGGTTGTCATCTAAACAAAACTTCCCATATTTGCACTTTCTATTATTATGCATGATGGGAGGGATTTGCCGTGGATCCCTACCAACAAGTAAAACCAACTAATCCTAACTGGGTAGATAGGGCAAGTCGGGTCGAGTCCACGGGGACGGTAAAGAGGGTTTTGACTAAGTTTCACCTAAGGACTTGACTAGGTCTCGAGGCTAAATTAAGTTAGAACGAAAGGAAGGGAATAAAACTATGACTAGGAACGAACTAGGTATAACAACTAAGGCTAAAGATTCAACTAACTAAAGGAATAATAACTAAGAAGAAGAGGAAAACAAATAGGAAAAGAACTAGGGTTAGGTCGGGTTCAAGGGTGATGGAATGATCAAGGAAGAGCAAAGGTGAAGGGGTAGTCGAGTTATCTAGGTATAGTCCGGGCTCTCGCTACTTAAACCGACCTAGAGGTTCCTCGCTCTCGCGCAAGAACCCAACCTAGCAACATACAAGACCGCAAGAAGAAGGCAAGAAAACATGCATTTGCAACTACAAGTCATTCAAGCATTTCATCAAACATGTTCTATAGACAAAACTAGGAGGAACCCAAAACTTCCACCAACAATCCAAACAAACCTTTAATCACCCATTTGAACACCCAATTCCCCTACTAATCCTAGCAAGATGACTACTCACTCATGTCCAAGATAGTAAACCCAACACCCATAATGAAACAAACATAAACATGAACATTCATAATGGATTATTGAAGATTACTAAACATAAACACAAATGAAAACTTAAATAAAAGAGATTAGGGAGAAGAGAAAGTAAACCAACACTAGAAGATGAACAAAAGGTAGAATCTTTGCATAAATAAATCCAAAGGAAGATCTCCAATGTTGTCAATAGAGTAGATCAACCCAAAAAGTCTTCAATATTACAATGATGAAACTAGGATTAAACTAAGATTAAGGACTAATTAAGGAGAGATTAAACTAATCTACACTAATCTAAGCTAATCTAGGATAAAGAATATCTAGGATTTCATAAGATAGTGTATGGTGCTTAAACAATACAAAGGGAGGGTATTTATAAGGGTTCACGAGCAAAGGAGAAGAAAAGAAGTACCGCGGGGCTGCAGGTGGCCAATCTCGGGCGAGAAGAGATGATCTCGGTCGAGATGGGACCCATCTCGGTCGAGATCACTGGTCAGTGGCCTGTCTTCGCTTGTACTCTTCATCCCGACCGAGATGGCCCTCATCTCGACCGGGATGGGTCTTGTAGGCCTCAAATATGATCTCAAGGGTCCCTACTTGCTTCTCATGGGCTTCTCATCGATCCTCGGTGCTCGGGATCGAGTCTAAACGGCTCAGAAATGGGCCCCAAGGTCTTTCGGGATCGATTCTAAGTCACCGAGTGATCGTTGCTTCTCTTCTTTGGCTCCAAATGTGTCGGAAACGAGTCGGAATCGTTCCACCTCTCCAAGATTGATCTTAGGAACCTAAAACAAACTAGAAGAAGCAAAAGTAGCCTCAAAACCGCTCCAAAGAGCGATTTCACAAGAGAAACCGGGACCAAAACACAAGGAATAAGCACTACAAAACACACTTATCAACTCCCCCACACTTAACCCTTACTCGCCCTCGAGTAAGCACAAACTAACTTAAAGCTAAAAGAAACTAAACTAATAACCGAGCGGGTATTAGCGCACCCTACGCCCTTTCAACTCACGTGAGTACACTTAGAGGAAAAGTGCACTCCGCAAGGTAAGTGAGGCCTTGCGACAAAACTGTGGATGCAACCGAACACGAAAACACACAACAAACACACAAACAAACAAACACCAAACGGTTGCATCCAAGAAGAAACAAAATACCGCTTCCCTCCATAAAGTGGTGAAAGAAACACCGGTTAGGGACTTAAGACAAGTGACAACGTTCCCAAACTAGTAACACAAATCGAAATGGACAAAACCTTAATAGTATGACAACAAAGCAATAAAAACGTTGGTAACTTACCTTGGTTCCTCCTAACCTTATAAGAACGTACCACGGGACGATAGGCGGGATGGAAAAAGGATGAACCACGGAGTTAGTTGACACTGTAGGTAAGTGAAGCCCCGCTCCCTTTAGCGATAAGCCAAGAGGGTCGTCCCATATCCAAAATCGCCTAACTAGTCCAAGTAAAAAGGTGGATAAGGTTGCAAAGTGGGGGAAGACCAACTATTTACCGCTATCATCCTTCCTAGGGACTCGGTCCTTTGGTAGGCTCTTCACGGTAATAGTCGGAAAAAAGGCTTATTTTTGAGAGGGTGAGAATCTTTTTGTGAGATTGTTTTCTTTGACATTGTTTTCTTTTGCATTTGGCTTTGGAGTTGCTATGCCACTTCTTTTTCTTCTTTTGTATTTTGTTTTTCTTTTGTTGTGTCTTTTCTTTTGCTTCTCTCTTATTTTTTCTTTCTTTTTTTGGTTTGCCCTTTTGGCCAAATTTTATTTTGTAAGCATTTCTTGCAACCAAGTAACAACTTAGACGATTTGCAACTTATTTGTGGAAATGTGTAGGAGGTAGAGAAATGGGTGAGTCGGGGGTCGCGATTTCCCTTCAAACCCACAAAAAGGTGGAGAACTTGGACTAATCACAAAATTTCGAACATGGTCACCTAAGGGACGGGACTCGGCAACCAAGGCCTTTTCACTCCGTGGGTGGTCATAATGGTCAAAATGCAAATCCCGTAGTAAATCCCTAGTAGACTAGGTGGACTCAAGGTAAGAAACCAACGAAATCATTGATTTAAAGTCATTCTACTATACTAAAGTCCAAGACTCGACTCATATTGCTAGGAAGGGAAAGTAAACACTTGCACACTAGCCTCAAAATCGGGTTTTCGAAAACCTTTTTACACACTAGACACAACTAAACAAGACAAAAAAAAGACACAACAAAAAGGAAAGGAAAAGAGACGAACAAAACAAAACAAAACAAGCTAGCAAACACACAAAATTAACAATCACCACCCCGAAATATCGAAACAAGCCACCACATCAACCACAAACTTCAAAAAGCTCCACCCGAGCACACATCAACACCAAAACTCCTCCAAACTCCACAAGAGACAAAGAGGAGAAAGAGATAGAAGGATAATACTGGATGTCGAGAGCCTTCCGAAACTTATCGAAGATCACGCAACCTACAAGGAATTCAGAGGAGCAAAACACACAACACAACATATATACGACACAAGGACAAAAAAAGAAAAACACACAAAAGAAAATCTTTTTGGTTTTTATGAAATTTTTCAAATTTTTAAGGATTTTTAAGATTTTTTCGAAAAAAAACTACAAAAATAAAGCAAGACTAGACTAATTGTGGACATGACATAGGTCCACCCCGACGCGGCCACGCACGGGTTTGGGTAGGCGAATGAATCTCCATATGAAACGGATCGAATTGAAATTTAGGTCGAAGTGGAGTCGCCACCGAATTTTGTGGTTATTCGGAACCATTCGAGCCCACTCTATGTCGTAGTGGTCCGTATACCAAATACGACCCATTTCCGATGTCAGAGTTTATTGGGATCGTCCCTTTCATTTGATACCAATACCGACGTTATCGGATATTGTGTATTGAATGACTCTCGTGCGCCAACGGTTTCGGGCATCCAGAAACCGAGGTTTTGAGTAAGGGGTGAGGGTACGTGTTGGGAAGCCCACGAAGGACACCCAACCCCACCCGCACATTAGCGGCCTCTACTAAGAATTCGAATGACTTTCCAATACGCGCGTTAGTTGAACGGGAAAATGATATGCAAAGATTATTTTCCCTAAACATGTGAATGGAATTGAAAAGGGTTTCTAAGTCAATTTAATGCAATTAATTCTACGTCAAAGTGGAATTTTAGCATGTGGGTTCATTTTAGTAAAATAAAATAAACAAAAATAAATTGACAAGAAAATAACAAACTTGTTAGTAAGGGTATAACGATAATAACAGTTTGCGAATAATGTAGTATGATGCATGGTTTTGAAAAGATTAGTAGGTCACGTGATGGATTAACACGTGTTGACCGAGGTCAAGGAAAAAAACATATCGAGATCTAAAACAAATGTTTTGTCTAAAAAAAATGATGTTCGAAGAATAATAATAAAAAAGAGCGAAATTGTTTTCTTTGGAAAATTGATGATTTTATTAAATCGCGTACAAATATTGCGTAATTTGCACTCGACTTAATATTTTCGATATTTGTCGTATTCAGTATTCAATTATTAAATCGGTATTAAATACTTGGAATAATTTATACTCGATTTTAATTTTGATGCTCGTCATATCCCATATTCGATTATGGAATCGATATGGAATACTTAGAGTGAAAAAAATAAAGAGATTTGAATCGTTTAAAATAACCAAGACGATATAGATATTCCTCCGCGTTTGTAGTGTCATGATTCGAACGAATTAAATAACATCTACGTTAGCATCAAAGAAATATTGAATTTGCTAAACTGTTTGATTAGATTATTAGACTCGATATCCAATTATGGAATTGGCATCAGATCTAATGTATCGACACATTGCTTGAATGAAAACTTGATTCCCTCGGCTTTTCCGACATCGAAATAAATCCCTAAGGATTAGGATGTCAGATCCGCGTCAACGGGTTTCGACCCTTATTAAATATAATGCTTGTTTTTGAAAATTAATGTAAATATATGACTCGAACAATGATGAAAACGAAATATAAAAAAATATTGTTTAAGTTAACTTATCTCAATAATCAAATAATCGGGGTATTGGAACAAGCGACCGTCAACGCCGTGTGCAGTACACTTGTACATTCGTGTTTCCTTATTCCGATACCCCTCTTATTCGACACAAATCGATAAGTATTTTAGTGTTTTGTATTAGTTATTATCGATATTATAATGCAAGGAACAAAATAAAACAAAAAAAACGCGAAAAAGATGAAGATGACGAGAGGAAGAGAGGAAGGAGAGAAAGGGGTTTTGACACCCTCAACCTACATGTTCTTGTCTCGGAACGGACTCGTAACCGTGGCTTTACACAAGAGTCTTCGAGGTTTTATGGAGGTTAAGTTATGGTGGATCGGGATTGATTCCTAAAATTAGGTTTAGGGTTTTTGCTAGTATAGGATTGCTAGGGTTTGATTAGGGTTGCATGTGTAAGATTAGGGTTCTTGAGGTTGTGAAAAAGTTGTGATTAGGGTTGTAAAGTTGTATAATGCATTGCATGGGGGTTGCTTATATAGGCAAGGCTATACATCCCCTAGCTAGGGTTAGGTGACCGGGTAGCCCCCGGGCTTGGTTCAGCAGCACGGTCCGTCCGGTCGGGCCCATTCGACCGGGTGGGTCAGTTGTAGTGTAAAGGTCTGTCTTTTTGGATTGTACATTGGATGTTTTGTGGGTTTTGATTTTTGAGTTGGACCCCTGATACCTGGGTGGCTGTTTCGTATGTGCCTCGGAACGACTTTGACCGGGGTTGACCCAATCGCTAAAAGTCGGTTTTATTTCCGGTGTCAATTTTGACCCAAATTAGTCTTATTTGATTGGAAACGGCTCACTGGACCTGGATTTGAGGTTGATTTTGTGAGATTTGTACTCTGTAAGTGTGTTAGCCAGCAATTAATGGATTTGAGCCCGTATCCGAGCGCATAGAAACACGTTAGCGTCCGATCATCATCGGGTGTTTTTTTGGAAACTGTCATAGACACCTGGCAGTCAAAATGCGGGTGTCTACAGAGCCCCCACTCTGACTGAGGATTTGACAGGGCGAAAGTCAGAGTAGCCACCAGGCCAATCGAGGATTAAAACCTGGCGGACTTCCGGTCGGGTCGTTTATAGTCCATTAGACTCGCGTGAAGGGCTCGCCAGCCATAAGCTAGAAGTCATACCTGAGCTGATGACGATACTCCGTGGGGCATTTGGACTTGTCGCGTAAGTCCTGGGTGTGCCTGTGTGTAGGCCCATCCCGTGAAATGCCGGGGAGGTTTAGTGGCTTGCATGTCCCTGTTTGAGTCATACCTGTATAAGTCACATAAAATGCATGCAAGACGTAGGTAGCAAAATGACTCGCGCTGGGGAGAAATTATTTTTCGAAATTTTGAATTTTTGAAATTTTGAAATCTTGAAAGTTCGAGATTTTTGAATTTTGGAAACTTTGATATTTTTGACTCCTAACAAAGATTAGGAAAGTTCGGGATGGAGATTTCCGTGCTAGTATCGAGACTAGGCTTGCGGTTTGATTCCAATTGGGATTAGAAAATTTTCCTAAACAGTTTGCAAGGCTAATGCTATATATAGCCCTCTCTTGTTCTTGATTTCTTCATAATTCTCATCACAAATCAATCCCTTCTTTAAAGAAAGTCTTTTTACTTCCCTCAAGGCAAAGAAAATCCCTTTATTTTCTTAAGGAATTAGTCATTGGAATTGATAGGTTGACCGTTATGCTGCAGGAGTGGTCCCGTCGCTTCAGGGACGCGGATAGGGTGGCGCTCAACCAGACGGGTATAACTCACCTATACCCGTTCCGTCAAATGGTGGTTGATCGCTATTTCTTGGATGCATGTCTGGCTTACTGGGACGACATATATCATGTCTTTGCCTTTCCTCGGGGCGAAGTCTGCCCTTTACCTGAGGAGATTGCAGCTATAGGAGGATGGAACCTGATACTCCGTCCCGCTGTCCCGTACTCGATCTATAACCCGAGGAGGAAGTTAAGAGAATTTCAGGGGCTCTCCCATAATGAGGTATCCCGCATGATGGAAGGCGATAAAATTTCTTTGATCGACTTGGCTGAGAAATTTATGAATTCTCTTGATGTCCGGGTCAGATCGGCTTACAGCCGTAGGGCCTTTTCTTTCTGTATGCTCCACGTATATGCTTTCGAGGGCCACATGGATTTGCTATCCTGCATGGGGAGCACCCGTCTTCTGACCGTAGTAGATTTGATGGAGACTGAACACAGTCCGACTTGGCTGATTACGGGCGAGATTATCCAAGGATTGGACAGCCGCAAGAGGGACTCATCAATTCGTCTTACCGGGAGCACCCGTTTGCTGCAAGTATGTTACTTTGCAACTTATTATTATTATTATTATTATTTTTTGATTTCTCGATTTTTCGATTTATTTCGCGAAGGATCTGCTGCAGTGGGCACTCGATTGAGTCACCCCGGTACTCGATCGAGTGCTCTCGTAAAAAGCCCCCTGTTTGTGTTCAGGGGTACCACTCGACCGAGTGTCCTAGGCACTCGACCGAGTGGCCTTAGGCGGACGCCTATTTCACCTCGGGAAATCATGTTTTTGTTTCTTTTCGCAGATTTGGCTTTATTAGAGGCTATCGGTGATAGATCCTCCCCTAGATGCGGGCAACTATCGTCATAACCAGGTGATGACGAGGAGGCGGGCCATTGATTTCTCTCGTCAGATTACGCAAAAGTATTGGGACGAGGTTTTGTCTTTCCATGGTGGTCCGCTAATTCGATGGGTCGTTCCGTGGTGGCCCATCTACGTTTGGAGTGGCTTGGAGCCGAGGGACAGAGCCCGCTATCAGGTGATTCTATCTTTTAGGCAAACGGTTCATCTCTACTCAGATCGCATACTAAGGCAGTATGGGTGGACCCAGCGAATCCCTGAAGTTGAAGCAGTTGTGAGTGACCCTACCCAACTGACTGATGTGATGTGTGATACCTGGATGCAAAGATGGTACACACGGCATACTTAGCCCATTGTCAAATCTCGCCACTCAATCTGGGTTTCAGATTCTTACATGAAGTGGACCAAAGCAGTTGATGCTAAAGCCCGAGCTGCGCTGAAGGTTGACGAAGCTGTCGACCTGCTGAGAAGGGAGAAAACTAAAGACAACAGGGGATTCTTCGATGATGGTGACACCCCGGCTACCATGGTTCGTCTAATGTCAGGTCACAAAAAGAAGACTAAGACTCAAGCTGAAGGGTATAGTGCTAAAGGTGCTTGGGGGAAAGTGAGCCCCCAGACTGACTTGGGAAGGAGACTGGGCCCAAGACTACCCGTGCAGGACTGACTTGGCCCACGGGATAGACTACCCGAGCACGTGCGGGCTCGCATTTGACCGAAGACCGTGATAGAAGACCCGTTGCCGAAAAAACGGGCTCGTGCTAAAGAGGTTCCACTTGTGATTCGGGAACGCTCGCCACCACCCCGAAGACCTCAGGCTCCACGTGACCTGAAGGACAAGGGGAAGGGGAAAATGCCGAGATATTAGTCTCCGTTATTATTATTTGAATATTATTATTATTTTTAGTGGTGTGGTTTTTTTGGTGTGTGTATGTCGTGTCCGGCGTTTTTTTTTTTTTTGTAATCGAGATAAAAAGACATATTATTGAACACCGTTCCCGTCTTTCGTTTATTGCAGTGGTTGTACCCTTTTGAGGGGTTGCCTACGTATCCACGAATAGCGGAATCAAACCAAACATAGTTCAAAATTTGATTTGATTGATTTTTTTTTGCAATTTTCGAAATACATCAAGATTATTAATTCAAGATGTGCGACGGTAGAATAATTAATTCTAACTTATTGACTTGTCTAAAATTTTTGAGAATTTATAAAAAGACAGAGTTTTATAAATTTTTGCAAATGACATTGAGATTCGGTTTAGGGGTAGTAGCGCTTCAGCTGGTCCAAGTTGGTTGGGTTGACAAATTCGTTCCCGTCCAAGTCTGTCAGCATCACCGCTCCTCCTGATAGGACCTTCTTGACTAAGTATGGCCCAACCCAGTTGGGTTTGAATTTACCCCTTGGGTCAACCGGTAGTAAGGCACGAACCGATTTTAGGACCAAATCCCCTTCTTTGATGTTTCGGGGTCTAACCCTTTTGTTGAAAGCCCGTTGGATTCGTTTTTGATATATTTGAATGTTGTTGAGGGCCTGGGATCGCCGTTCGTCCAGTAAAACTAGTGAATCGTATCGGGCTTGGACCCAATCTGCCTCAGGTACTTGGCTTTCAAGTAGGATCCTAAGGGATGGCACCTCTAGCTCGACCGGTTGGACCGCCTCCATTCCATATGTCAGGTAATATGGGGTTGCTCCGGTTGCAGTGCGAATTGAAGTTCGGTATCCCCATAGGGCGAAGGGTATTTTGTCGGGCCAGTCCCGATAATTCTCAGCCGTCTTTTTAAGTATGGTGACAATTGTTTTGTTGGCCGCTTCTACCGCTCCATTTGTTTGAGGTCGGTAGGGGGAAGATGTATGCCTTTGAATTTTATATTTTGCCAGCAATGCGGCAGTTTCAGCTTGAAAGTAGGTCCCGTGATCGCTGATGAACTCGTGAGGGATCCCATACCGGCATATTATTTTATTTTGGATAAATTTGGCCACGTGCTTGGCGTTCAAGACACGGTATGACTCGGCTTCGACCCATTTGGTGAAGTAGTCGATGGCCACCAAAATGAAGCAATGACCTCCCGTCCCGGAAGGATGCACCTTTCCAATTATGTCTATACCCCATGTCGAAAATGGCCATGGTGATGTCATGGTATATAAGAGGGAAGATGGCATATGCTGTACATTGGCAAAGATCTGACAGTTATGGCAGTGTTTGACATACACCTGACCGTCTGTTTCCATGGTGTTCCAATAGTACCCGAGCCTCATGATTTTTCGGGCTAGCATATGGGCGTTCATATCCGGACCGTTTTCACCGTCATGTACTTCGGCATGACCTTTTCGGCCTGTATTTTGTCGATGCATAGGAGTAGGGCCCCCTGTGCCGTCTTTTTGTACAATTGCCCGTCATCAGTTCGAACGAATTGGGTCGCTAATCTTCGTAGGGCCTTTTTGGCCCAATTTTCAGCTTCCGGGGGATACTCTCCCGTTGTCAGGTAGGTTAGGACAGCTTGATACCAAGGTTCCGGGTCAGTTATCTCGATAACCTGAATGGCGTGGATGTAGGCTTGCTCGGACCGTCTTTCGACACAGATTGGAATGCTGGTCAGGTGATCCGGGATGTTCAGTAAAGATGCTAATTTGGAAAGTGCATCTGCAAACTGATTCTCTTCCCGAGGCAAATAAATGTACTCTACCTTTTGGAATTGTTTCTCTAGAACCCTTACCCGTGCTTGGTAAGCCACGAGATTGGCGTTCCGAGTTTTCCATTTTTGAAGTGCTTGATTGATGACCAATGACGAATCACCGTGAACCCGGAGGTTTGTTACCCCTAAATCGGCGGCAGCTTGCAGCCCTTGAATGCATGCTTCGTATTCGGCTGCGTTATTGGTCACGTCTAAGTCCAATTTGATTGATAAGGGAGTGTGTTCCCCTCGTGGTGAGATTAGCAGAATCCCAACCCCGAATCCTCGAAAGTTGGATGCTCCGTCAAAATAAAAATCCCATGTTTTGGTATCGGTATGGAATATGTCTTCATCAGGAAAGGACCAAGTATCGGTGTGTCCGTCTTCGGATATTGGGCGATCGGCGAGGAACTCGGCTACTACCCGTCCCTTGATGGCTTTTAATGGTATAAATTTGAGGTTGAACTCGGATAACATTAAAGTCCATCTGGACATCCTGCCGTTGAGGATGGGCTTCTCGAACAGGTATTTGATTGGATCCATTTTGGATAACACGTGTACCTCGTGACTAAGCATGTAGTGTCTGAGCTTTTTAGTGGCCCAAACCAGAGCTAGGCACATTTTCTCAAGCATTGTGTACTTGCATTCATATTCGAGGAACTTTTTACTGATGTAGTAAATAGCCCGTTCTTCTGAATCAACTGTCTGGGCCAGCATAGCCCCCATGGCTGTCTCGGTCGTTGTTAGGTATAACGATAAAGGCAAACCGAGTTGAGGTGGCATTAGTACTGGCGGAGCAGACAGAATCTCCTTGATTTTATCGAAAGCCGCTTGACATTTGTCGTCCCACAGTACTCGTTCCCCTATCTTCAGTTTCTCGAAAATGGGCTCACATACCATGGTTAATTTTGAAATGAATCGGCTGATGTATTGGACTTTCCCGAGAAACCCCCGTATTTCTTTTTCGGTTTTGGGTGGTTGTATCTCGATGATGGCTTTGATTTTAGCTGGGTCGACCTCGATGCCGCGTTGGCTAACGATATGGCCCAGTAATTTGCCTGACGTTACCCCAAAACTGCATTTTTGTGGGTTCAGTCTCATGTTGTATTTACGTAGCCGGGTGAAGAACTTTCTTAGGGCTGAAATGTGCCCGCTTCGGTCCTTGAATTTGACGATCATGTCGTACATAGACCTCCACTTCCTTATGCATCATGTCGTGGAGCAAAGTAGTGGCAGTCCGTTGATAAGTGGCCCCGGCGTTGATAAGCCCAAATGGCATGACGGTGTAACAGTAAGTACCCTAAGGTGTAATGAAGGTAGTCTTACCCATATCCTCTTCTGCCATTTTAATCTGATTGTACCCGGCGTACTCGTCCATGAACGATAGAAGGGCATGATCGGCCGTGTTATCCACCAGTATGTCGATGTGTGGTAACGGAAAATCGTCTTTTGGGCTTGCCTTGTTAAGATCCCGGAAGTCCACGCAAACCCGCACCTTGCCGTCCTTCTTGGGTACCGGCACGATGTTTGCAACCCAGTCTGGATATTCAGACACTTGTATAAAGCCTGCTTTGAATTGTTTATCGACCTCTTCCTTGACTTTAAGAGACCACTCGGGCTTCATTCTTCTGAGTTTTTGCTTTACCGGCTTGCACCCATCTTTGATGGGTATTCGGTGTTCGGCTATCTTCCGGTCTATACCCGGCATGTCCTTGTAGGACCATGCAAAGACATCTTTGAATTCCTGGAGGAGGTCTGCGAATTGTTTTCTCTCCTCTGGATCTAAAGATAGGCCCAACTTAAGCATCTGGGGCTCTAAAGTGGTTCCCACATTGATGGACTCGGTTTCTTCGATTACCGGATCTCGGGATTCCCTTTGCTCGAGCTGCTCGACCAGATGTTGAGGTAGGGGTACCTGTTCGTCGGGTTTCTCAATGTCATTGCATATAAAATTCTTGTAATTGAGAAAATTTTGGAAATAAGACAAGTCGTAAGCAGAACGGTGTTCGTTATTATTATTGATGGTAAATTTTGAAAATAGCTCGAAAAGAGCTGCCATCTGATCATTAGTCAGTGGCGGGATTGGGAGAGGTCTTGGGACAGGCCCCGAGACCTCAGTGGATACAGGAAGAGGGGTTACAGACTCGACTTTAGCACCAGACCCTCTAGACTCGGACTCAGACTCCGACTCTGACTCTGACTCAGACTCGGTATCCGGCATGTCTCCCTCGCCAGTGGTCAGCTTGTAGACCCGTCCTTGACCGTCGGTCCATTTTATGGTCTTCCTCCAAGCCCTCGTCTCGGTGTTGGTACCGACCTCGGTGATTAGCTTGGTTGGGTCAAACCGATCGCTGCGAAGGATCAGGTTGACCAAGTCGTCCTTAGGAGCGGGGACGGCCTTGTCTTCTCCGAATAAGATCCCCAGCACGGGCTCGGAGTTGTTTTTGCCTTCCTTCGATTCGGCTTGGACGATGGTGAATATATCATCAGGGATGAAATTGCATTCCCGATCCTTTTTGGTCTCGGGATATGTGACGGTGGGTCGGTAGAGGCCCACTTGGATAGCTCCGAAGACTGGAGTGACGAAGTAATCCATTAACTTCGGGCTATAAGGGCTTATGTAAGTACCCTTGAAAATGTCGATGGCCTTGTGAATACCGGCCTGAACCACGTTTTCCGGGGTTATAGCATACCCCAATCCGAAATGTGATTCGCCATCATTTAGGACCTCGATAATCTTCCCAGCTGGAAGATATGGCCTTGAGGTTATTCCGGGTAGGTAACCCAGATTTTGTAGCATCGTGTCGATGCTAGTTGTGAAGTAGGGCCTAAAGAGATATTCTTCTTCGATCATGCCCACGAAATCAAATCCTCGTGGGTCGGCCCGGCCCGTAGCGTTGCAGCTTGCTACGGTAATTGGGGTCGCCTCCAGCATGATGATACCGTCTTTATGGGGCATCTTGACTTTTTGATGGAGGCTAGATGACACGGCCTTGACTCCGTGGATCCAAGGCCTTCCTAGTAAGAGATTGAATGATGAGGTAAAATCTATCACCTGAAATTCCAACTCCTTTTCGATTGGGCCTGTTATGATCTTCAATTTCACGGCCCCGGCGATAGGTTTTGGGCTTCCGTCGAAAGCCTGGATAGTCTGCGCTGTCGGAAGGTAATCGGCATCGGTGATGCCGAGTGCTTTTGCGGTCCTTAGAGGAAGGACATTCACGGCTGATCCATCGTCGATAAGGGTCATCGGAAGATATTTACCTTTGCAGATAACCGTGATGTATAGGGCCAGATTGTGATTGGGCCCAAATGGTGGCAGATCAGCTTCAGAGAAGGTTATGAGTGGGCCTTCTTCCTTTGACTTTGTAATCCCCTAGAAAATCTAACGCAGTACAGTGGCGGAAACACTGTAGAGTTGGGATTAAAACACACTGACAAACTATATCTTATTAAAAGAAATGGTAAGTCAATACAAAGGCCTCTTTTTACAAAATGGCTAAAAAGAAAATTCACCAAACGGGTTATACAAATCCATAAATTACATGAATAAAGAAAGATTAGGATCCACGCTACTCGCTAGCTCACACCCAAAACCCAGCAGCAAATACCTGTCATGTTATAAACATAACAGCCACCTCAGTGGGGAGTAACTCGGACGTTCTCCCAACCAAATTATATCATATGGAAAAATAATAGTATTACTATATCAAAATAATTAAAATGAGAAAGCATTAAAACGATATAATAAAAATAAGTCAATATCAATCGATAATAATAATATTAAAAAATGGCGTTATGGAAATCAATCAGTGCAACAGAATAGACTTTCACTAGGATAATACTCAAACTAGCTTCGAGAACTTAGTCAAAACAAATTAGATTTCGGTCTCTAACTAGGCAACTCAACTATAACAGGACTGCGTGCAGCGAGGTCCTGGCTTAAGTAATGTACACCCCTCATGGACACCAACCGTAATCCAGTTCAACCCGACGGCGACTTACACGATGCGATATCTAAGTTTAAGGTCAAAATATACACACTCCTGAACACAAACCATGCTCAGTTCAACGACCAATGTGTCTCAACATAGACACACCAGCTTTATAGTTGATGGCAAAACGTACCTCCCAGACTATATTACTCTAAACCCACACTTGTCCTTATTCCATAACTCCAAAACAAGCCATTATCGATATTCAAGAACAAATAATCATCGTAAATAACATGAAGATAAAAAGGGATAACCATTTTATATTAAAATGGAAACTTTCTATAAATAGAAACTTACTAATTTTAGAAACTTACTTAAAATAGAAATTATGTTACAGAAAATACGTAAGTTATTAAAATAAGTAAAATGTATTAAAATAGCATTTCTAACGAACTTAACATTTTATTATTATCGTCGTTATCGTAACTTTAATATATTTCTAAATTCAATACTTAAAATATAAATAAAATATAATAAGTCAATACATAGTATTTTATAAATAATTAGGAAATCGAGTTAAAACTATAAATTTTAGAAATGAGATGTTTTAAGAAAAACGATATCGAAATTAGTTGAGTCGACGAATTTTATAAATTAAACGCGATTTTATAAAGCTTGCAAATTAGTTTTATCAAATAGATTTTATCAATAAATAATACTGATTTTACCTAAAATAATCAATCGTAGACAAATGAGAAATTCTTAGGAAAAATAGACTCGACTAAAAATGTATTTAAAACAAAATCGACTACTTTCTCATTTATTAATATAAGTCGTAAAATGATATTAATTTATTGAACACATATACAAATCTCGATTATAATATAAAAAAACGATTTTCAGTTAAAAATTATAAATTAAGAAAATCGGACGAAAATATGAAATCGATATTATTTAGTTACTAGTGTCACGATAACCAACAAAATATTATAACGTATATAAATAATAAAATTACCAACGATTTATAAAACGATATCGAAAGTCGTAAAATATTTATAAGGCATACGATTTAAAATTAATAATATTAGCAATAATAAATAGCTAAAAATCGAGTAACGTCCTAAAGTTACCTTAAGAGGACGGCGAACCGATCACGTGCTTAACCTTGATGGGTCTTCACGAATTCCTACGAAAAGCAAATATACGGTATAAACTACCATATAAAACGAGTAGGGCGAAAGAGGAAGAATGGGTAATCGAATTACCTAGGAAAGTAAGAGAGGAACGGGAAAATTATTGTGAGAACGGAGTATGAAAATCGAGGAACGAAGGAGAATACAGACTAGAAAACAGAAACGACCACCAACATCTCAGCGGTATGAACAACAACAGCAGCACACGTGAAATAGAACGAAGAGGACAAGATGAATAAATCGGTAAAACGAGCAGCAGGACATATATATTAAAAGCAGCACTCACGGACAGCAGCAATGCGACACAATCCGTAATGAAGAAGAGCAAGAAGACATAAGAAGGCAAGATGATAATGAAACAGCAGCAGTAGTAAGAGAACAGCAACAACAACGCAATACAAACAGCAATAACAGCGACAAGATGCATAAGAAGAAGAAGGGAAGAGAACAGGCGAGCAGAAACAAAGAATAGCAACGAGAGGACAAACAAAACGGCAGCATCGACAAACCGTAAGAATGACTGACCGACAAACGCAGCAAGAGAAATGAGGTGAAGAAAACAAAGAAGCAGAACAGGGTGAAACGGACAGCATCAGAAGGACCGACACAAACAACAGCATCAACCAAAACGCAGCAGCGGTAAAACTGGCGAAGAAGAAGAAAATCGCAGCACAAAAACGACATCAATCGGAGAAAATGAAATGAAGATTAAGAAGAAGAGGGCATTAGACACGCAGAAGCAGCAGCCAGTAAGAAGAAAAATAAGAAGAAAAGGAAGAGAAGAAGAAATCGGCACTAGCAGGACAAAACAGAGAACATCAACCGTAGCATCGGACCAACGACAACAACCGCCAAAAACAGATGACAAGGGAGACGAAACAGCAGCAAAAACGGACAACAATAACGACATAGACCAAAGAAGAAGAAGGCAGAAAGAAGGAGCGGAGAAAAAACGCATCAGCAGCAGCAATAAGACAGAACAACAACGAGACGGCAGCAGTTGCAGGTGCAATGAAGAAGAAGAAGAGGAAGCAGCAACAAACAGATGAACAAAAGAGGATGAAGGAGCGGAAAAACAACAGCAGTAGCAGTACCGTAAGTCCGTAACAGCAGCAGAACAGAACACAGCAGCCGCACACAGCAGTACACAGCAGAAGCAGTACGAAGCAACAACAGAAACGGGACGAACCAGGGAAACAAAAGACGAACGAAGAGGAAGGAGGGAGGCAGACGAGAAGAAGAGGAGGTTGGAAGGTGGAGAATGAAACGGTGGAACCAAAAAGAAAAAGGGGAGTGAATGTGAGATGAATGAAGTGGTGTTTAAACGAAGGAAAGCAAAGGTTTTAATTAATAAATGAGTGGGATGAATCATTGGTTAAATTGGATTAATTACTACGGATTAAACGAATTCCGTAACGATAAGTTGACTGACCCAAAAGTTGAATTAAAAACGAGTTAATAAAATTAATAAATAATCGGGCCGACAAACAAAATGAGTAAATAATGTATACAAGATGAAAACGAAACTTATAGAAATAATTAATTAGACGTTGAAATAGTATATCCCGATAAATAATAAATCTTCAAAAAAGTACATTAAATTGATTTCTCCAGAAAAGGTAATAAATGTTTTGACGAAACTTAAATTAAATGAGCTTCGAGTCGAAAATAGAAATTCAAGCGTAAATAAAAATAACTAAAAAGAATTTAGAATTTAAATCGCCGAAGAGTTAAATTAAATGTGTAAAATAAATCGAAAAAGAATTAAAATATGTTTCCGAGATAAATAGAATTTTAGGAGTTTGAAACGACTGAACGATAAACGTGTTTTATAAAAATTTTAAGAATTACGAGTTAAATCGTAAAAGTAAAAATACAAACATAATTTTATTTAATTTAAATTGATAAAAATCAGGGGTGTTACAGACTTGCTCTTCAGAAAAGGCATAATAGTGGCTACCATTTCAGAAGGGGTAGCTTGTGAATCGACCTTGATTTCATCGAGAGCCTTAGTCAGTGCTTCTCGATGAGCTTGCGAGCTAACCAATAGTTGCCATATGGTTAGATCAGCTCGGCCCCTCTTCATTTTTTGGACCAGAGCCGTGTCAGCACTCGGTTCTTCAAGGGTAGGTTCCGTCCTGGCAGGTTTAGTGACGGATATAGGAGTAGAGTGCCCGGCTGCGGCGAGGTGGTTGGTGGCTAAGGCTTTGGATTTAGCCTTTCGGACCTCTTCAAGGTTGATGGGGACACCTTCCCCTTTGGTTAAATACACGTCGTCCTCGTCATCGAACCATATCCCATTGATTTGTGGGATAAGAGGAGAAATGAGGTGAGAACAGTCGACTACTTCCCTTGTGAATATAGCATGGGCGCTGAACGGGTTTTCTTTGTTGCTCGGCTTGTCTCCGGGCAACGGGATTTTCCCGCTCTCGATAAGATCTTGGATCATGTGTTTTAACCTCCAACACTTTTCAGTATCATGCCCGTTACCCCGGTGATACTGACAATAGGCCTGGGCATTGTAAGTTTTGGGCCTCTTTTCTACTGGAGGTTCTGCAGTTGGGCCTATCGGCTGGATCAGGCCCTTTGATGATAGCCTTTGTAAGGCGTAAGTATAGGTAGTCCCTATATCTGTGAATACCCGATTTGGTGTATTCTTCTTAGATGAGGTGTCGAGCAGGTTTGCCTCGTCGAAGATGCTGCGAGTTGCAACTGCAGGTGTGGGCTTGATCGTAGATGAACTTGCCTCTTGATAGCCTTTGGTAGAGGCCTTAGTCAGGCTCTCTAGTCTCAAGTCATCCTCGATTCTCGTGCCCATTTCAGTAAGGACAGCGAAGTTTGGGATGATAGCATACCAGAGATGGACCCGGTAGGATGGGAGTAGATTTTTGACGAAGGCTTCCACTAGGGCCTTCTCGCCGGGCTTGTCGACCAGCTTCACACTCTCGGCCCTCCATCTTTGCAAGTATTTTGTGAACCCTTCTTTGGGCTCTTGAGCCATGACCTCCAGAGTACGCATTGTAGTCTGGATTTCAGTGTTATCGGCGTAGTTCCGAGCAAATTCGGTCGCCACATCATCACAAGTCTTGTATTTCTTGGGATCGAGCCTGTAGAACCAGGCCCTGGGATGCTTCTCTAAAGAGGAAGGGAATAGGTGCCTGAACATGGCGGACTTTACCCCTTTGACCGCCATGAAGTCTTTGAAGGCCCGGATATGATGGACCGGGTCTTCGGTACCCTCAAACATAGGAATTCCCGTCAAGTTGAGGTTGGCAGGTAGCTCGTTATTCAAAGGTGAATAAATGCGAGCATTTTCGGAGTGGATTGAGTTACTTGTCGATAAGTGAACTTGCTCCTCGAGCCTGCGAACAACACTGACCAATTCGGCTATGGGCCCAGTGGGCTCAGCTCCTGCAACAGGGACCGTCTTCTCCACAGTGCTCAGGCGAGTGTCCAAAATTGCTTGGTTAGCAAGGATGGAGGTCAGTTGAGTCTCGATCTTGGTTAGGGCATCTTTCAACTCTTCCATTTTGCGTTGATGTCGGGTTGCGGGTGGCCTGTCTGTAAGAACACCGCGTAATCAGAAACTAGCCCAGAAATCCCGGAATAGAAAGTACATCCCGAACAAGACTAAGAGGGAAACGACTCGAGGAAAGACGCCTAGACGGGTGACTTGTGAAAGGTGGGCCTTCCTTAGGATTCGGCGAGTGGGCCTAGTCCTGTTCGAAGGAAGGTTCACGTGAGACATCCCCAGACTTTTGACTCGATTGTGTTGACGGGCCCTCCTTCGTAAGAGTATGTCCTACTTAGGTGGGCCTTGCCTTAGTCTAATAAGGCGGACTCGGATAGAGAAGAAACTCGTGATGTAAGATCGATAGAGTTTCGACCCTAGAAAAACTTGACAACTTAAGACATGACCCGACACTGCTAAATATGGGAAGTCCTAAGAAGAGGGAAGTTTTGAAAATTGATTGTTTTTGAAGAAATCCGAGAAAACTCGGTTGAGGGCCCAATTTTCGAGAAAAACGAAAGAGCGTTGGGCCGCGGGTTTTGAAAGTAATTTTGAGTTTTAAATTGGGCAGCATACCGTCTAGAAAATAGGCCATTTTGAGTAAAATCATAAGTCCTAAATTCGGCATGTCCCGGGTTTTGAAATCGAATGTCTTGAAAAAGATGCAATTTTTGAAAAGTTGACATTTTTGAAAACGACTCGGAAACCAAGTAGCACGTAGTCACACAAGCATTATAACGACGCCATGTATGCTCTACACTAAGTCTCGGTCGGTCTAAGAGGGTCTATACCAGTGTACATAGTCTAGACGTTGATCGGGACGGACTCTCTAAGTCGAATTGAGCTTAGAACATGCCGCAAAACCCACTCGAATCGACTATGGACACCTTTTGACATATCCATATTGGAGTACATCAATGGTATAGTGGGACGTCGGTCACCAGTACCGGCCCGGGAAAATATGGGTTATGCATGAACCGTAAAACTAAAACGCGTATTGTACTTGTCAAACGATTTCTATTCGAGTCTCACCCTGAGAATGCCGATGGTAAGTCACGCATCAGTTAATCCCCAGCGGAGTCACCAAATTGTGGACATGACATAGGTCCACCCCGACGCGGCCACGAGCGGGTTTGGGTAGGCGAATGAATCTCCATATGAAAAGAATCGAATTGAAATTTAGGTCGAAGTGGAGTCGCCACCGAATTTTGTGGTTATTCGGAACCATTCGAGCCCACTCTATGTCGTAGTGGTCCGTATACAAAATACGGCTCATTTCCGATGTCAGAGTTTATTGGGCTCGTCCCTTTGCATTTGATACCAATACCGACGTTATCGGATGTTGTGTATTGAATGACTCTCGTGCGCCAACGGTTTCGGGCATCCGGAAACCGAGGTTCTGAGTAAGGGGTGAGGGTACGTGTTGGGAAGCCCACGAAGGACACCCAACCCCGCCCGCACATTAGCGGCCTCTACTAAGAATTCGAATGACTTTCCAATACGCGCGTTAGTTGAACGGGAAAATGATATGCAAAGATTATTTTCCCTAAACATGTGAATGGAATTGAAAAGGGTTTCTAAGTCAATTTAATGCAATTAATTCTACGTCAAAGTGGAATTTTAGCATGTGGGTTCATTTTAGTAAAATAAAATAAACAAAAATAAATTGACAAGAAAATAACAAACTTGTTAGTAACGGTATAACGATAATAACAGTTTGCGAATAATGTAGTATGATGCATGGTTTTGAAAAGAATAGTAGGTCACGTGATGGATTAACACGTGCGGACCGAGGTCAAGGAAAAAAATATATCGAGATCTAAAAAAATGTTTTGTCTAAAAAAATGATGTTCGAAGAATAATAATAAAAAAGAGCGAAATTGTTTTCTTCGGAAAATTGATGATTTTATTAAATCGCGTACAAATATTGCGTAATTTGCACTCGACTTAATATTTTCGATATACGTCGTATTCAATATTCGATTATGAAATCGGTATTAAATACTTGGAATAATTTATACTCGATTTTAATTTTGATGCTCGTCATATCCCATATTCGATTATGGAATCGATATGGAATACTTAGAGTGAAAAAAAATAAAGAGATTTGAATCGTTTAAAGTAACCAAGACGATATAGATATTCCTCCGCGTTTGTAGTGTCATGATTCGAATGAATTAAATAACATCTACGTTAGCATCAACGAAAAATTGAATTGGCTAAATTGTTTGATTAGATTATTAGACTCGACATCCAATTATGGAATTGGCATCGGATCTAACGTATCGACACTTTGCTTGAATGAAAACTTGATTCCCTCGGCTTTTCCGACATCGAAATAAATGCCTAAGGATTAGGATGTCAGATCCGCGTCAACGGGTTTCGACCCTTATTAAATATAATGCTTGTTTTTGAAAATTAATGTAAATATATGACTCGAACAATGATGAAAACGAAATAAAAAAAATATTGTTTAAGTTAACTTATCTCAATAATCAAATAATCGGGGTATTGGAACAAGCGACCGTCAACGCTGTGTGCAGTACACTTGTATATTAGTGTTTCCTTATTCCGATACCCCTCTTATTCGACACAAATCGATAAGTATTTTAGTGTTTTGTTTTAGTTATTATCGATATTATAATGCAAGGAACAAAATAAAACAAAAAAAACGCGAAAAAGATGAAGATGACGAGAGGAAAAGAGGAAGGAGAGAAAGGGGTTTTGACACCCTCAACCTACATGTTCTTGTCTCGGAACGGACTCGTAACCGTGGCTTTACACAAGAGTCTTCGAGGTTTTATGGAGGTTAAGTTATGGTGGCTCAGGATTGATTCCTAAAATTAGGTTTAGGGTTTTTGCTAGTATAGGATTGCTAGGGTTTGATTAGGGTTGCATGTGTAAGATTAGGGTTCTTGAGGTTGTGAAAAAGTTGTGATTAGGGTTGTAAAGTCGTATAATGCATTGCATGGGGGTTGCTTATATAGGCAAGGCTATACATCCCCTAGCTAGGGTTAGGTGACCGGGTAGCCCCCGGGCTTGGTTCAGCAGCACGGTCCGTCCGGTCGGGCCCATTCGACCGGGTGGGTCAGTTGTAGTGTAAAGGTCTGTCGTTTTGGATTGTACATTGGATGTTTTGTGGGTTTTGATTTTTGAGTTGGACCCCTGATACCTGGGTGGCTGTTTCGTATGTGTCTCGGAACGACTTTGACCGGGGTTGACCCAATCACTAAAAGTCGGTTTTATTTCCGGTGTCGGTTTTGACCTAAATTAGTCTTATTTGATTGGAAACGGCTCACTGAACCTGGATTCGAGGTTGATTTTGTGAGATTTGTACTCTGTAAGTGTGTTAGCCAGCAATTAATGGATTTGAGCCCGTATCCGAGCGCATAGAAACACGTTAGCGTCCGATCATCATCGGGTGTTTTTTGGAAACTGCCATAGACACCTGGCAGTCAAAATGTGGGTGTCTACACTAATATATCGCTCCTCCACACTTAAATCGAGCAATGTCCTCATGCTCGATCGGTAGTGTGTGGAAGACGCAAAAAAAAAAGAAAAGAAAAAAAAGGAAAATAAAAGTAAAAATCAAAAATGAAAGTGAAGAAAGGGTAGAATGTGTCCGGCCGGGGTGTAATCAAGTCACCAAGGGCCGAGACAAGAAAAGATATGGATGGGGGAAGAAATAAAAAGAAGAAAATAAAAGGAAATGGGAGGGGAGGGCTAGGTGTAATCAAGTCACCTAGCCCGGATTCCGCCTAAATCTGACTAAATTCTACCAAAAGAAAAAGAAAATAAAGAAAAAGTGAAATTACTTGTAAATTTGGATTTTTGAAATGACTCTCGATGTAGTCACGTCATCGAGAATCGGGAGCAATTACCACACGAGCCCTGAGGGCCACCACGATACCAAAAGGTAAAAGGAAGGGGGAATAAGGGAAAACTAAGCAAATAAAAAACGGAAAAGAAATGAGAGTCGCCTTACCAACAGTTAGCAACTCACTAACTCCATCGTCTCAATGATCATTAATGGCACATTGCTTGTCCTCATCGATATTCCTCCTCTTCTCCAATGTAGTCTTAAGTGCCGGGCTTGCATTGGTGTAATGAGGGTGGGATTTGAGGTTAAACTCGGTGTATAGTGATGGTAAAGGTGTAAATATAAAGTGTAAGGGTAAGATGAAAGAGGCAAGGGTGAGTAGGGAGGTTGGGAGGGGGTGTAAAGCGGTTGGGTGGGGCTTAAATGGGATAATAAAGGCAAACGAGGTTGCTGCGCACCATCCCGGTCGTGACAGACCTCATCTCGATCGGGATGGACAAGCAGTAGCTCCAGATTTCGTGCACACATCATCCCGGCCGGGATGACTCTTCTAGTCCTTCAATCCTCTTGATAGTTCCACCCACAAGTCAACTAAAGCCTCGGGATCTAGAATCCCTTCCCCAAAACTTGTCAAAAGATCAAAAACCGACTTCCTCCAACAAACTCCAAGCTTCTATCATCAACGACTCCTCTCAAAACTTCATCTTCACTATCAACCTATCAAGTAAGCTCAATAAACACCATCAAAATCCCTCCCTCACATCGCTCATCAAAATACCAAATTACAAGAATTCCACAAAATACACAAATACTAGAATCAAACTAACAAACACACAAATACAAACACAAAACTAAAAGGAAGAGGGAAAGGGGAATATACAACATGACGGTTCTTGAGGAACTCCGTCAAACCTAGGATGTTGGACACTTCATTCCTAGCCATAGCCATCAAGGGCTCGGAGTAGAAAGTCAAATGCTCGAGCCACATCATAAAGAGGGCTCATTGAGAACCCGAGCCAAGCTATCCTCCAAAGCCTCTAAGTCGGAAGCAAGAAGTAGTCTCCTAAAGACTCAATGTCATCTTTCACGTGGTCTCCGGGGTCTTTCCATCCAACGAGCTTTATCGACCTCTTCCTCCCTAAGCATCGCCTCCAAACACAAGCAAGCTTCATATACTTAACATGAGGCACAAAAAACGGTTTTGTTCCCGCTTCCTTATTGCACATCATCATATCTTCATCAAGTTGTGGTTCCCCATCTTCAAGTCTCAAAACATCACTTGGCCTCACATCATCTTGGAGGAGAGAATTGAAACTTCTACCGGCGGTTTCAATCTCTTCCAAACCGTTGCTTCGCTCACTTGCAAGAGGCTCATGATGTTCTTCCACATTTTCACACAAGGGCAACTTGGGCTCATTATTTTCACCCAACGACTTCACAACTTCTACCACCTCATTCAACTCACTAACCTCCTCCAATTTTTCACCAACAATGCCTTCATCAAGGGTCATTTCCTCATTCGTCTCCTCTTGGGTAGACAATTGAGGTTCTTCATAGCAAGTTTCGCTTCTCAAGGGGACTTCATCGGCGGCTTCATGATTGGGTTGCTCCCCTTGCTCAAGTGAGCACCCTTCGTTGGTTTGTGACGTTCGAGTTAAAAACATTACGGTTTTAACCGATAACGCATTTAATCGAGCATCCATCGCCTCAATTTCCCTTCGATATTGGGCCATGAATTCATCTTGTACCTTTTGCATTTGGATGGCCATTTCTTGTTGGCTCTTTTGCAATTGAAGAAACGATTGAAATAACTCCAAGTTGGGCATTTGGTCATTGAGGTCTTGTAAAGCTCCTTGAAAATCTTGATGATGCCCAAGGGGTGAGGCATCATATTGTTGATAGTGAAGTTGAGGTGATTGGTAATATGGTGGGTTTTGGGGAAATTGGCTTCCATAAGGAGAAACAGGATGAGGTGTGGTGGGTTTATGATGGTAATTTGAGTAATAACCACCACGATCACAAGGTTGATAAGCACTCACTTGATGGAAGTCGTTTCCATGTCCTTGAAGCTCATACCCACGGGTGTCTTGATTACCCCATGAAAATTGGTAGTAGTAGGGAGACGTCATGTAATGTTCTTGATTCATGGAGGGAGAGGAGTAGCTCATGGTGGCTTCTATGGGTGGGAGGTTTAGATCAATCCTCATGTTTTGCTCGAAAATTGAGGCTCGTACTCGGTTGAGGACCTTCTCAAACTAGCAACTGTTCGTTTATGCGGCTCTGAGTTGTAAAGAAGAGGATGGTCACCACCTCTAGGCAAAAACAATAGACTAGGAGCAAACGTGAGAAGTCTAGTGCTTTTTGGGCACTAGACAAGAAGGAAATAAACTTCACACACAAAAGAAGCAAAAGAAAACAAAGAAAAACAGAAAAACAAAGACAAAGTCAAGTAAATAAGTAAACAAAGTCTAAACTAGCACCGTCCCTGGCAACGGCGCCAAATTGATGGGAGGGATTTGCCGTGGATCCCTACCAACAAGTAAAACCAACTAATTCTAACTGGGTAGATAAGGCAAGTCGGGTCGAGTCCACGGGGACGGTAAAGAGGGTTTTGACTAAGTTTCACCTAAGGACTTGACTAGGTCTCGAGGCTAAACTAAGCTAGAACGAAAGGAAGGGAATAAAACTATGAATAGGAACGAACTAGGTATAACAACTAAGGCTAAAGATTCAACTAACTAAAGGAATAAAAACTAAGAAGAAGAGGAAAACAAATAGGAAAAGAACTAGGATTAAGTCGGGTTCAAGGGTGATGGAATGATCAAGGAAGAGCAAAGGTGAAGGGGTAGTCGAGTTATCTAGGTATAGTCCGGGCTCTCGCTACTTAAACCGACCTAGAGGTTCCTCGCTCTCGCGCAAGAACCCAACCTAGCAACATACAAGACCGCAAGAAGAAGGCAAGAAAACATGCATTTGCAACTACAAGTCATTCAAGCATTTCATCAAACATGTTCTATACACAAAACTAGGAGGCAACCAAAACTTCCACCAACAATCCAAACAAACCCTTAATCACCCATTTGAACACCCAATTCCCCTACTAATCCTAGCAAGATGACTACTCACTCATGTCCGAGATAGTAAACCCAACACCCATAATGAAACAAACATAAACATGAACATTCATAATGGATTATTGAAGATTACTAAACATAAACACAAATGAAAACTTAAATAAAAGAGATTAGGGAGAAGAGAAAGTATACCAACACTAGAAAATGAACAAAAGGTAGAATCTTTGAATAAATAAACCCAAAGGAAGATCTCCAATGTTGTCAATAGAGTAGATCAACCCAAAAAGTCTTCAATATTACAAAGATGAAACTAGGATTAAACTAAGATTAAGAACTAATTAAGGAGAGATTAAACTAATCTACACTAATCTAAGCTAATCTAGGATAAAGAATATCTAGGGTTTCATAAGATAGTGTATGGTGCTTAAACAATACAAAGGGAGGGTATTTATAAGGGTTCACGAGCAAAGGAGAAGAAAAGAAGTGACGCGGGGCTGCAGGTGGCCAATCTCGGGCGAGAAGAGATGATCTCGGTCGAGATGGGACCCATCTCGGTCGAGATGAGATGATCTCGGTCGAGATCACTGGTCAGTGGCCTGTCTTCGCTTGTACTCTTCCTCCCGACCGAGATGGCCCTTATCTCGACCGGGATGGGTGTAGGCTTCAAATATGATCTCAAGGGTCCCTACTTGCTTCTCATGGGCTTCTCATCGATCCTCTCTGCTCGGGATCGAGTCTAAGGGGCTCGGGAATGGGCCCCAAGGTCTCGGGATCGATTCTAAGTCACCGAGTGATCGTTGCTTCTCTTCTTTGGTTCCAAATGTGTCGGAAACGAGTCGGACCAAAACACAAGGAATAAGCACTACAAAACACACTTATCAATGCACTACGAAAACACTAGACGTGGGCACTAGGCCCACAAACGTCCACTAAAATTCGTAACGTCCCAACTTCAACCTTAGATACTAAAACACACTAAACAAACCCGAGTAATTCCGAGATCCGTTCTCAAGACTATCTATGCATCGAGTCCCATTTAGTGTATACTCCAAGGGTGAAACTCCTCACAATGTGATTTACTTACATTCGCATTTACAGTTTTTCGTATGATTTATTGCTTTTATGACCTTATAATCGCATGCTAAATCACCTAACACGGTATTTAAAACGTAAAATAACTAGAACTGAACAAAGTGATGGTCGGGTTCCGTATTAGTCCGGGTGCTCACCTTATTGGGTTCGACGCATCTCTATTAATACCAAATCGACGCATCTTAAGCAGAATACCAGGTAAGGTATACCACGAGAATGACTAATATCCGTATTATCACGTTAAAACTGACAAGCTAATACCAATAATATTAGTACTCTCTACTCTCCTACGTGCATCTTTTCATGACCTGCTTGTCACGTGAAATCGCATGCAAAGAATGTAAAAAACGCTATTTTGACGATAAAACTTATCTGTCCTTAAAACAACCCACATAGCCAAGACATAGGGTTTAAAACAATGGATGTTACAGTACTTCCACCACAACAAGAGAACTAGGAATCAGCCCACCGATTGATTAGTATAGGCTGCTATAGTGCGGGCGGGATTGGGTGTTGACATCTATCGGATGTTGGCTTCCCAGTACGTACCCTCAGCCCTTACTCAGAATCGACGGTTTCCGGATGTCCGAAACCATTGGCAATGAGAGTCATTCCAGGCATGCAGTGCTTAAGGGTACAAGTCTTTATCTTTAGGTCCCGTGCCACTCAACTTTGAGCCGGTAAGGGATCAAAGTTGACTTGAACTGTTTCCGAGTCCCCATAATTGACTCGGTGGCGACTCCACAAATCGGCAATGAATTCAGTTCACTAAAAAGGTCGCCTTACCAAATGAATCGGCCTTTAAACATTTACAACCACGTCTCGATCGATTCCCAAACGAAAACATGGGTGCCCGCACCCGTCTAGTACAAGTTTGGATCGTCATCCAAATCGAGGTCCGACACTTCGCCCCGTATGCGAGATCGGACCGGCCCCCGGTAGGGAGGGGGCCGCGTGGGTGGCCGCCGCCACACGTTGAAAACCGGGTCGGTCCCGCGCGGGGCGCCGTGCGGTGCGGACGGACGTCCATATTTTCGCTATCGATTTGTACTCGTAAGGTTCGTTCATACCCTCGTATCATCATGTTTTCCAGCCCCCAGGTCCGATGAGGACCTTTTTCAGGGTTTACGACATGTTTGGAGGTATACTCCCATAAGCTTAGCCGTGAGGCTAAGGAGTTGATTATGGGGTTGGCCTTGGGTCCCCTAGTCGGGCATTGGGCTCGTTTGGTAGGTTGCCAAACCAAGCGCAACCTGATAGTAATCAGAGCGATAGTAGATCTCTTTCATGACACGACATCGAAATTTCATATGTCGTTTGGGGAGGTCTGCATGACGTTAGAGGATTTTGGGATGATCACGGGACTGCCTTGGGGTCCCGAGTTGATTAGATGGGCGTCAAAGGGCCTTAGGCTGGATAGTGCCGAGGTTAGGGGTTGGATCGGGGAATGTCTCGAACCTTCTGCTTATGGCTCGCCCCATGCCTTGGCCAGTTCATATATCACCGACCACTTTGGTTTTGGAGGGTTTGGAGGGTTTTGGAGGGTCGGGAGCCCAACACGACAGTGTAGAACGCTCGTCTGTGGTTGTGGTATTTCCTAGGTTCGACCCACTTTTCGGACAAGGGCGAGAGGTTTAGTACTAGGATTTTGCCTTTCCTGACTGACTTGGGTCAGCTGGGTCGTTTTGACTCGGTGACGGTGGGTTTTGCGGAGATGACTCTGTAGACACCCAGATTTGGACCTGGTGGCTGCAGAAGTGCCCAACAAACACCCGATGATGATCGGACTGCAACGCGACGCGGGTTCGCGGTGTTTTAGATAGTTTTTCTATAGAACGGATCAAAAAAATTATTCAGAAAAATTAAAATAACATCAATACAGCCTTAGTCGTGTCGCTACGGTCGTATAGACAGTAATTAGAATCAATTCCAATACCGGGACCCCGAGTCGGTCCCAAAACCTGAACCGAGTCAGCACCGCGCCAAGCGAACCTCGGGATGCACACCCGAGGCACACTAAACATCACGACGCTAGGTTAAAGTTGGGATAACTTAACCCTCAAGCATCAAATGATACGCTCGCCTCTCGGTTTTGGAAAGTATCAAAATCGTATCTTCAAAACTCCAAGGGCCTCACCTTGCGCACCTGGGTCTTCACGAGCCTAAACCCATGCGCCTGAGTTCTGGTGCGCCTGGACTCAGGCGCCTATCCCGGTGACGAGAGCCGAAAACACCTATAAATACTCCCCTCCATCCCCTCATTTCGACACCACAATTCAATTCTCTCTTCCCTTTTCACTCGTAAAGAGTTTCTCGCTAAGGGCTCGCACTCCGACACCTGAGGCAAACAATCCACTCGATCATAGTTCCGATAAAGCGACATCGATGCTACTCCTCACCTTCGAGCACTCCACTCGATCCCGAGTTTCCTGTGATCGACTAGCTACACCGAGTCTAGTGGAGTTCTGCCGGATTAGCCGCAGAACTAACAAATAGTAGCGGAGCTCGGCCGGAATAGCCGCAGGAAGGGTCAACGGTAACGGAACTCTGCCGAAATCACCGGGCAAGCTAGGAGGATCCGCCTTTGAAGTCGAATCGTCACTAGGTTGTCGTCTAAACAAAACTTTACATTCTCGCACCCTTATTATTATGCACTATGATAATACTAAATGTGGACACTAGGTCCACGACACTTACTAAAACACGTAACATCCCAACTTCAACCACAAACGCTAAAATACACTAAATAGACCCGAGTAATTCCGAGATCCGTTCTCAACTATCTATGCATCATGTCCCGTTTAGTGTATATTTTGAGGGTGCAACTTCTCACTATGTGACTTACCTATATTCGCATTTACAGTTTTTCGTATGATTTATTACTTTTATAACCTTATAATCGCATGCTAAATCACCTAACACAGAATTCAAAACGTAAATCAACTAAAATTGAACAAAATAATGGTCGGGTTCCGTATTAGTCCCGATGCTCGCCATGCATGGTTCGACGCATCTCTATTAATATCAAGCCAACGCATCTTAAGCAGAATACCGGGTAAGGTATACCACGAGAACGACTAATATCCGTATTACCACGTTAAAACTGATTTGCTAATACCTATAATATTAGTACTCTCTACTCTCCAATGTACATCTTTTCATGGCCTGCTTGTCACGTGAAATTGCATGCAAAGATTGTAAACATAACTACTTCGACGACGAAGCTTACTTGTCCTTAAACAACCGAAATAGCAAAAGGTATAGAGTGAAAACAATGGATGTTACAATACTTCCGCCACAATGAAAGAACAAAGTTATCAGCCCACCGATTGATTAGTAGAGGCCGCTATAGTGCGGGCGGGATTGGGTGTCGATATCTATCGGATGTTGGCTTCCCAATACGTACCCTCACCTCTCACTCAGAATCGACGGTTTTCGGATGTCCGAAACCATTGGCAATGAGAGTCATTCCAGGCATGAAGTGCTTAAGGGTACAAGTCTTTATCTTTAGGTCCCGTGCCCCTCAGCTTTGAGCCGGCTAAGGATCAAAGTTGACTTGAACGGTTTCCGAGTCCCCATAATAGACTCGGTGGCGACTCCACAAATTGGCAACGAATTCAGTTCACTAAAAAGGTCGCCCTACCAAACATATCGGCCTTTCAACATTTACAACCACGACTCGATCGACCCTGTAACACCCACTATTTTCCTAGTGCCGTTAATTATTCTGTTGTGACTCCGTCATGACTCTATGTCAATTTCGTCTTCTATTTCCTTCATCTTTCTGAATTCTTATTATTTTTTTGAGTCAAATAATATTTATTTTTATTTTAAAAGATTTTAATTCTTGTAAACCTATTTATTTGATTTTCATTGTAAACTAATTATTTTTGCGCGTGAAGTTCTATTTTTCTACGAACTAACGTTTTAAGCTTGGAATTCAGTTATTTATTTTTCCTAAATATCAAAACACGTTTATATGATATTTCCAACTAAGAAATATTTTATTTAAGAATATTTCACCTTTAATGATTTTATTACGAAGTTTCGTAAATAATTATTATCCAACGCGCGGTTTACTCGAACTGATTTGAAATTCCTTTAACAATTTTACGATTCATCTTTTTATCAACTTAGAAATTATTTGGGACATTTTCCCCATGTTTTGGACCGTGACACACCCATGTCACATTTTTACACTACAACTTTGTATACATTTCATTTTATGATGTTTAAGCCTTAGATATTTTCTTTTTCTCACCCATTTATTTTTGGTCTTAAACACAAACTCTTCACACTCCCTTCCTCTCTCATTTTGGCTGATTTGTGCATGTATTATGACATAGTTTTCATCAAAATTTACTTATCATTTATGCTTTAGAAAACCATCCACTTTCTTATCATTCATTTTTACAAAAAATTAAACAACATTTCCTCCATTTTTCTCTCTTGGCTGAGATTTTCCAGCAGCTTTTCTAGCCAAATTTTGTCTCAAATCGAGTCTTGATCGTCTTGTTTTCATCTCCTAAATAATCGTCATTCCGATCCCTTCGTTAAGGTAATAATCGATGTTGTTTTCGATCGTTATTTTCCTTGATTTTCTTAGTTTTCTCATGGTATTTTTCCACCATGCTTTTCATGTGTTGAAGGAATTTTGAATGATCCCGAAGCCGACGAATTTATAATCGACTCGAATTTGGGTTAGAGGTAACGTCGATGTTACGCGGTATTTCATGATTTTAATTGTGAATTTGCATGTATAATTTTTATATTTCATTTTTGACAATATATGTATGTCATATAATCTGGAAAATTTTTAAAAAATTGAAAATTTGCATGTTTCGATATTTTTATCACTTTTACGAGATTAACGATTAACTAGTCATATTAATTTGTAAAATCGTAATATTCGGCCTAACCATGTAATATATATTTATATTCTGTAAAAATGATGTTTTGATGATTTTTAATAATTTAGTATTTTTCTGATATTTTAGTTATCGATTATTGAATTATTTCCGTTTACGGACAAAAACGATTAAAAGCCGATTTTTAGCTCTAGTACTTAAACATTTTATTTTAATCTTATTTTTGGCATGGTGAAACTTTCTGTTGAAATAGAATTTTCTGAATTTGTTCGTAATTTTTTCGAATTGCTAAGTGGATGAATTAATTAATCACTTTAAATCATCGTTTATCGTTAAAACCGCGTGTGTCGTTTAAATTCTTGATTTTTGGTCTTTTGATTTAATCTGGAAAAAATTATGTTTCTGATGGTTTCTTAATAAAATGTATTTTTATGATTTTTAGTGCTTTAATAAAATGTTAGGAACGATAAGTTTTATTAGTGGAATCTTTAATTGTGAAAACGGGTTTTAGAGACGGTTTTGATGGAATTTATTAAAGCTGGAATTTTTGAAAATCCGTAAAAATAGTATTTTATGGAAAATCATGATTTTTAAGCTTAATATTAATTTTTGGATATTAATACTTAAATCGTTTTGTAATTACTATTTTTATTAATCGTTATTGTCGAGATTAGACGATTAACGAGAAAACGCTTTAAAAGAGTTTTAGGAATCTGGAAAATTTTCTTTTTTGGACAGAATGTCCATAAATATATTTTAACTATTTTACGTAATTTTTTTACTATTTATTAAAGTCTTTAATTAATAAGTATTGATTTTTGGACAAATTACGATTTATCGTTAAAACGCTTCGTCTTGCCTAAAAGATTTATTTTTCCAGCTATTTTGAAAATATTTAAATATGAAACATTAAGATTTAAATCATTCCTTAAACATATTCTAAATATATTCAATGGTTTAATTAAATAAAAGACGTTAAAAGATTTAATTTGACATTTGCCGTAAAATCCTATTTGCAATCGTATTGTCGTAACTAATAATAATTAGGGAATTTTAGCTTTGAAAATTTTGAAAACACCCTGATTAGTATTATTAAAAAATTTAAGACATTTTCAATCATTTTATACACTTGTACGATATTTCAATAAATTCATAAACTCAAATGTTCTTACTTTAATAATTAATATCGCGAAGGCCGAAAGTATTAGTTTTATAAATCTATATCGTTTACTAAAAATTGGTATTAGTATGAACTAATATTTTCACTATTTTGATATAATGCTATTTTTAGTAAAGTTTCTAAAAATAGAAGTTTCATAAAATAGAAAGTTTCCTCTTTTAGAATATAAATGTTTACTTCTTTTATCCTCATATTATTTATATTGATTATATCTTTTGAATATCGATAATGGCTTTGTTTTGTAGTTATGGAATAAGGACAAGTGTGAGGTTAGAGTAATATATTCTAGGGTTTACGGTTTTGCCATCAACTATAAGGCTAGTGTATCAGGAATCGGTACATTGGTTGTTGAACCGGGTGACAGGTATCCCAGGAGTTTAGTACATTTTGACCTTAAGCATAGGCCTCGCAGTAAGTCGCCGTCTTAAACTAGGGCCACGCATTTATAAGTCGCCGCTCTATTATGGTTGAGTAGCCTAGTTAGAGACCGAAGTTTGATTTGTTTGAACTAAGTTCTCGAAGCTAGTTTTTAGTACTCTCCTAGTGAAAGTCTAGCCGTCTACACTACTCCTATCCATAACGCCATTTTGAATATTTTTATTATTATCGATATATTTGGTTGCAGGTTGGCAAATGTTTTATGTTTTCTTCGAAAAACTCATTTTTATTATATTGTTTTGATACGTGAAGTTTTTCACTGAAAGTTTATTTTTATTATAATGTGTTTTACTGTTTTCCATTTTTACTATTTTTCTATAATAGTAATTACAGTTTTAAAATCTTGTTATACGGCTGGGAGAACGTTGACGTTGCTTCCCACTGATTGTGGCTGTTATGTTTTTAACATGGCAGGTATATGTGTTTTCCTTCGGGTGGGCTAGCGAGCAGTTATGGATCCTGCTTGTTTTAATCAGATCACTGTATTATGAATTGTTAAAACCCTTTTTATGGATTTTATTTATTTATTTATTTATTTATTTTGTAGCCATTTTTATTTTATGGCTTATGTATTGACTTACCATTTTTATTTAATCAAGACATAGCTACAGTGTGTTATAATCCCACTTCTACAGTGTTTCCGCCACTGTATTGCGTTATAATTTCTAGGGGATTACATACAGACCCCAAACGGAAAGCACGGGCGCACGCGCCCGTCCAGTACAAGTCCGAGTCGTCATTTGAATTGAGGTCCGAAACATTGCCCCGTACGCGAGATCTGACTGGCCCCCGACCGGGAGGGGGCCGCGTGGGTGGCCGCCGCCATACATTGAAAACTAGGTCGGTCCCGCACGGGGCGCCGGGCGGTGCGGACGGACGTCCACAGTTTGGCGACTCCGCTGGGGATTTAGAAAAAAGTTTCCAGCGGTGGTGTAACTTGAACGAGGTCGGTGAAGCTTATTTCCTAGTTCCTAGTTGTGGTCTCTACAGGTTTTGGCTCTAAAAAGCCCACCCTAACCAATATCAGGACCAATCGACCTCTTCGCGGTAAGATTCTTATGGAAACGCGGAGAGATACTCGGTTGACGCTCCGGCCGCCTAACGCATACCTCGCGGATATACTAAACGAGTAGTTCTGAACTGACGGTTTAACACTCATCTCCCCAGATGACCTGTCGACACCTAAGCTAAGGCTATTCGTGGGCGGTAGCCTACCCTAACCTACCCGTGTCAGCATCCTGCATGATTGTATGCATTCCTAGTTATGTGTAGCGTGTTTCAACAACCCAAATAAAACACTAAAAATCTGGATTCAACCACGAAAACATATTCAACCGCACCCAACTCCGTTTTCAAAAATCAATCATCCCTCTTTTCGAATAAAAAAACAAGCGATTTTCCGGCCAACCTAAAATAATTCTTTTTTTGAAAACCTTTATTCTTAAAAAAATGTCATCACGACAGATCTTTCGAAAAAAAAAGACCCTTTTTTTAACGCCATCACCTTGGCCAAAGTAAAACCTGCCAACAACGACTACCGTTAATATAACCAAAACTCCCGATAAATGGGATAAAGGTACTTTAAACGGTTACATTTTATTTTCAAAAAAAAAACGTTTTTGCACATGCCATTAACACTACCGAAGCTTCAATTAATGAAGTCAAGGAATCCAAAACGGTCACATTCACAAAACATCATTTTACACACCATCAAAACACTGGGTATGGACAAACGTGGCCGCGCATTTTTTTAAAAAAAAGGAAGAAAAAAACTTTCTAAAATTATCTTTGTTACTCAAACTCGGTAATAAAATTTGGTCACATTTTCAAAACACCGTCACCAGACGTTACGTTCTGTCAGAAACACTGCCCACACCATAAATGTCGAACTAACTAATTAATAGTAGTTTCGATAAAAGCACCACGTCACTATTTTCAAAACCAGTTCCCTTAAAGATCTGTGCTTCTTTTGAAAAAAAAAACACCATTTGCACTTTTGCTATCATGGAATCTTCGACGCACATATAGCACCACACTTTCACATCACAAGCGATGTCATCACGCCATCGTCACCCCAATTTTACAAATCCTCCTTTTCGAAAAGACTTCCTTTGCAAAAGCTCGATCGTTTTCAAAAAAACATGAAAACTCTTTGATCCTAAGACAGGATCGCGATCAACATCGTACGTCGTACAACCATGTGATTAACTGTCTGTGCTAGTTACTAGGGTCAGCTTTACCCGAGGTCTTACATTTTGGGTCGTCTCGTTAAGAGAAAGTCCTCTTTAAATCTCACCCCCGAGATTTGTGTCAAATCGTCTCGCTCTAGAGACATGGTTCCATTAGGCGTTCCGCCGAATACACCGAGAGTCTAAAACACATGAGGCCCTAATCCGATGACCGCACACACGCGCAAATCAAGAATCTCGTTTCCGTTTCGCTCAGTTGCAAGCATTCCTCAAGTCCTTAAATTGTCTGATGGATTCAGCCTCATCTTTAGTCCTGTTTCGCAAATCTAGAGATGTCTTCCAACGACAACACCAAACCACTCAACATAATGCTAGGACTCGTTAAAGAACTCCAAAACAACATGGCCCAAATAACTGCCACCCATGACAACATCCTACTCCATCTCGGCAAGCTTAAGGGCGCGGCCAATGGGACACGAAACTTACCTCAGGAGGAGGTGGACGAGAAGTCCTTCATCCCTAAAGGCAGGATGAGACTCGGGCCGACTAGGTTTGTCCCAGCCCTTGGAGGGCGCCCCTTCAGAAGCCTTACCGATCTAGGCATGACCTACGCCGAGGATCTTAGAATAGCCAATGAGGACTGACAGTTATCACAACTCGTCCCTAATCCGGATCCACCCCGCGAAGCCCGGGGGGTGGATTGGGATCCCAGTGCCTATTGCCTGCATCATCAGGGTATGAGGCACGATACGGAGGACTGTGATCGCTTCAAACACGACATCCTGGACCTGGTGGCTGCCGAAACCTTCCCTCTTTTGAAGGCACAGACGTCACAACTCGCTACTTGTGAGACTAGTAACGGGGCAACTGCGTCTGTAGTGGTGAAGATAAGCGACACCATCAAGGTGCTATTCCCTGGAGGGAGCCTCGATGCTTAGAGGCATAGCCAGTCTTAGTCAGAGTCTAGTGTGTCTTAGGACCTAGACTAAAATAATAATAATAAACATTTTTTTTAGAGTAAGGGAGATGCGAGGGGAGATGTCCTACACCTCCCCCAACATACTTAATCATGGCCATATCTCTAGGAGTTTAAAACCTTAGAGTGCACGGAGATTCTTCCTTAGTAGTCAAACAAGCCACGTGTACCTGGAAGGTTTATAGCGAAAGCCTAACCCCATACCAAACCAAAGTAGAAACAATATCCCGAGAATTCACCGAGATCGACTTCATACACATACCCTGCAAAGAATACCAATTCGCCGACGCCCTATCCAAACTAGCCTCACTAATAAACATGCCTGACCATCTTTTCTCTATGCCTATCTGCATAGAGAGAAGCGAACAACCAGCCTACATCCATAACCTCGAAACCGACGATACCCCTGAGGAACCCTAGTACAAAGCAATCCTAGACTTTAAAACCAACGAGTCATATCCACCCAACACAAACACCAAAAACAAAAGAGCCTTAAGAATACAAGCCGCCCATTACGTCCTGAATCAAGGACTATTATACAAACGAACCCCACAAGGAGTCCTCCTTAGATGCATAAATAAAACCCAATCCTAGAGAGTCATGGAAGAAGTACTTGACGGAGAGTGCTGACCCCACATGAGCGCCCACCTACTAGCTCAAATAATAATGAGACTGGGCTATTAGTGGATTACCTTAGAGGCAGACTGTCGACGTCACGTTCGTCACTGCCACAATTGCCAAATATTTGCCAACATCCAACACCTACCCCCATATCCTCTCCATACTATAGCCACACCCTGGCCTTTCTCTACTTGGGGAACTGACATCATAGGAAAGGTACACCCATTCAGGACCGGCGGACACTGCTTCATACTAATGGCCGTCGATTATTTCACCAAATGGGTAGAAGCCGCTTCGTACACCGTACTAGCCTCAAAAAAAGTAGTCAAATTCTTACAAAATAACATCATCTGCCGCTATGGCATACCTCAAGAAATCATCAGTGATCAGGGGGCTCACTTCAGGGCCGACACCCAAAAACTCCTCGACAAATACAAAATCCAAAGACACAAGTCCTCACCCTATAGACCTCCAACAAACGGGGCCGTAGAAGTAGCCAACAAAACCATCACCACGATCCTTAAGAAAATGGACAATTACCAGGATTGGCCAAGCAAAATCCCCTTCGGCTTATGGGGGTACCTAACATACTACCGAACCCCCACCGGAGCCACACCATATTACTTAACCTACGGTTCCAAAGCCGTACAACCCGTAGAGCTAGAAATATCATCACTAAGGATACTAGCCGAGAGTGGTATTCCCGAAGAAGAATGGGACCAAAAACGATATGACGAGCTAGTACTCTTAGACGAGCGTAGGTGATAAGTGTGGTTTGTAGTGCTTATTTGTTGTGTTTGGTCCCGGTTTCTCTTGTGGAATCGCTCTTTGGAGCGGTTTTGGAGGCTACTTACGCTTCTTCTAGCTTGTGTTAGGTTCCTAAGGCGAATATTGGAGAAATGGAACGATTTCGACTCGTTTCAGACACATTTGGAGCCAACGAGGAGAAGCGACGATCACTCGGTGGGTTAGACTCGATCCCGAGCCCTTGGGACCCATTCCCGAGCACCGAGAATCGATGAGAAGCCTAACAAGAGCAAGGAGGGACCTATAGAATCATATTTGAAGCCTACAAGACCCATCCCGGTCGGGAAGGACCCCATCACGACCGGGATGAAGAGCAAAGAAGAAGACAGCTACTGGAGCTTGATCCCGGCCGAGATCACCACCTTCCCGGCCGAGACCATCCCATCCCGATCGGGACCGACATCATCCCGACCGGGAAGAGCATAACACCGCCCGGTGTTATGCATAACACCGGGCGGTGTTATGCACCATCCCGACCGGGATCAAGAGCTTCCCCACCGGGACCATTCCTTCCCGACCGGGAAGGCCCCAGTTCAGCCTATGTTTCATTTTTCCGCCTCCCTTATTCTTGTAACCCTATATATACCTCCCTCTGGTATTGTTTTAAGCACCATGCTTTACTTTTCATTACCCACTAAACCCTAGACTACTTTAGGTTAGATTAGCTTAGATTAGTGTAGATTAGTCCTTAGTTAATCCTTAATCTTAGTTTAATCCTTCTATTAGGGGAATTCTTGAAGATCTCTATCAAGATTGACAACCTTGGTGGATGTATTTGGGTTTTTCTCTATAATGCAAGATTTCTTCTTTTCATCTTCTCTAGTTTGGTATAATCTCTCTTTTCCCTTCTCTTAATCTTGTTTTATCATTAAAGTTCCATTCTTTGTTCATTGTTCTCTGTTTTGTCCATTGTTCATCCTTGTTGTTTTCCATTGTGTATGTTGTTTTTCTTGTGTTTGATTCTCTTGTTCTTGTTAGTTTAAGTTTAGATATGTGTGAGTAGGTTCTTGCTAGGATTAGTAGGGGAATTTGGTGGCTTAATGGGTGATTAAGGGTTTGTGTCGATTGATGGTGGAAGTTTGGGTTGCTTCCTAGTTGTATGCATAGAACATGTTTGCTGAAATGCTTGAACGACTTGTAGTTGCAAATGTTTGTTTTCTTGCCTTTTTCTTGCGGTCTTGTATGTTGCTAGGATGGGTTCTTGCACGAGAGCAAGGAGCCTCTAGGTCGGTTTAAGTAGTGAGAGCCCGGACCATGCCTAGATAGCTCGATTATCCCTTCATTCTTGCTTCCCCTTGATCATTTCATCACCCTTGAACCCGACCTAGTCCTAGTCCTTTTTCATATTTGTTTTCTCCATCCTTTTAGTCATTGTTTCTCTAGTTAGTTGAACCCTTTAGCCTTAGTTGTTATGATTAGCTTGCTCTTAGTCATAGCTTTATCCCCCTTTCATCGTTTCAATCTAGTTTAGCCCGTTGACCTAGTCAAGTCCTTAGGCGAAACCTAGTCAAAACCGTCCTTACCGTCCCCGTGGACTCGACCCGACTTGCCCTATCTACCCAGTTAGGATTAGTTGGTTATTATTTGATCGGTGGGATCCATGGCAAAGTCCTACCATCAATTTGGCGCCGTTGCATGGACGGTACTAGTTTAGACTTTGTTTGCCTTTTTACTTGACTTTGTCTTCGTTTTTTGTAGTTTTTTTGTTTTCTTTTGCTTCTTGTGTGTGTGAGGTTTTTTTCCTTCTTGTCTAGTGCCCAAAAAGCACTAGACTTCTCACGTTTCCTCCTAGTCTACATTTTTTGCGTAGAGGTGGTGACCATCCTCTTTCTTACGACTCAGAGCCGCATAAACGAACGGTTGCTAGATTGAGAGGTTTCCAACCGGGTACAAGCCTAGTTTTCGAGCAAAACTTGAGGATCGATCTAAACTCCCCACCCATAGAAGCCACCATGAGCTACTCCTCTCCCTCTATGAATCAAGAACATGACATGATGTCTCCCTACTACTATCAAGCTTCATCGGGTAATCAAGAATCCCGTGGGTATGAGCTTCAAGAATATGGAAACGGCTTCCATCAAGTGATTGCTTATCAACCTTGTGATCGTGGTGGTTATTACTCAAATTACCATCATGAACCCACCACATCTCATCCTATTTCTCCTTATGGAAGCCAATTTCCCCAAAACCCACCATATTACCAATCACCTCAACTTCACTATCAACAATATGATGCCCCACACCTTGGGCATCGTCAAGATTTTCAAGTAGCTTTACAAGACCCCAATGACCAAATGCCCAACTTGGAGTTATTTCAATCGATTCTTCAATTGCAAAAGAGCCAACAAGAAATGGCCATCCAAATGCAAAAGGTACAAGATGAATTAATGGCCCAATATCGAAGAGAAAATGAGGCGATGGATGCTCGATTAAATGCGTTATCGGTTAAAACCGTAATGTTTTTAACTCGAACGTCACAAACCAACGAAGGGTGCTCACTTGAGCAAGGGGATCAACCCAATCATGAAGCCGGCGATGAAGAACCTCAATTGTCTACACAAGAAGAGACGAATGAGGAAATGACCCTTGATGAAGACATTTTTGGTGAAGAATTGGAGGAGGTTAGTGAGTTGAATGAGGTGGTAGAAGTTGTGAAGGCGTTGGGTGAAAATGATGAGCCCATGTTGCCCTTGTGTGAAAATGTGGAAGGACATCATGAGCCTCTTGCAAGTGAGCGAAGCAAAGGTTTGGAAGAGATTGAAACCGCCGGTAGAAGTTTTAATTCTCTCCTCCAAGATGATGTGAGGCCAAGTGATGTTTTGAGACTTGAAGATGGGGAACCACAACTTGATGAAGATATGAGGATGTGCAATAAGGAAGCAGGGCCAAAACCGTTTTTTATGCCTCATGTTAAATATATGAAGCTTGCTTGTGTTTGGAGGCGATGCTTAGGGAGGAAGAGGTCGTTAAAGCTCGTAGGATGGAAAGACCACGGAGACAACATGAAAGATGACGTTGGGTCTTTAGGTGACTACTTCTTGCTTTCGACTTAGAGGCTTTGGAGGATAGTTTGGCTCGGGTACTCATTGAGCCTTCATTACGATGTGGCTCGAGCATTTGACTTGCTCCTCCGAGCCCTTGATGGCTATGGCTAGGAATGAAGAGTCCACCATCCTAGGTTTGACGGAGTTCCTTAAGAACCATCATGTTGTATATTCCCCTTTCTCTCTTCTCTTTAGTTTTTGTGTTTGTAATTGTGTTATTTATGATTTTGTTTCTAGGATTTGTTTGTTTTGTGGGATTCTTGTAATTTTGGAATTTTTGATGAGTGATGTGAGGGATGGATTTTGATGAATGTTTTGAGCTTATTTGATAGGTGTGAAGTGAAGATGAAGTTTAGAGAGGAGTGGTTGTTGATAGAGCTTGGATCTTGAACAAGGAAGTCGGGTTTTGGAGCTTTTGACAAGTTCTTGGGGACGGGATTCTAGATCCCGAGGCTTTAGTTGACTTGTGGGTGGAGCTATCCAGAGGAATGAAGGACTAGAAGAGTCATCCCGACCGGGAAGGGTTTCATCCCGACCGGGATGATGTGTGCACGAAAGTTGGAGCTACTGCCTGTCCATCCCGACCGGGAATGAACCATCACGACCGAGATGAGGTCTGTCACGATCGGGATGGTCCCCTGCAGCCCCATTCGACTTTGTTCCTTCATTTAAACCCCACCCACCCCTTTTTACCCCCTTCCAACCTCCCTACCTAACCTTGCAACTATCATATGACCCCTACACTTCATATATATACCTTCATCTCATCTTCTCTTCACTACACACCGAGTTTCACCTCAAATCCCACCTCATTTACACAAATGTCAGCCTAGAACTTCAACCATGCGACTACATTGAGCAAGAAGAAGAATATCGATGATGAAGACAAGCAACGTGCCTATTATGATCATTGAGGCGATGGAGTTAGTGAGTTGCTAACCGTTTGGTAGGCGACTCTCCTTCTTTTCCGTCTTTTATTGCTTGTCTCCCTTTGTATGTTCCCCTTGCCCTTATCTTATTTGTGTCATGGTGGCCCTCGGGGCCTTGGTAGTCTTTGCTCCCGATTCTCGATGACGTGACTACATCGAGTGTCATTTCAAAATCCAAATTTACAAGTAATTTCACTTTATCTTTATTTTCTTTTTCATTTGGTAGAATTTAGTTGGATTTAGGCGGAATCCGGGCTAGGTGACTTGATTAAACCTAGCCCTCCCCTCCCATTTCCTTTTATTTTCTTCTTTTTATTTCTTCCCTCATCCATATCTTTTCTCGTCTCGGCCCTTGGTGACTTGACTACACCCCGGCCGGACACATTCTACCCTTTCTTCACTTTCATTTTGATTTTTCATTTTATTTTCCCTTTTTCTTTTCTTTTTTAGTGTCTTCCACACACTAATGATCGAGCATGAGGACATTGCTCGGTTTAAGTGTGGGGGAGCGATATATTAGTCTAGTCTAGCTTTACTTTTGTAGTTTTTTTGAAAAAATCTTAAAAAACCCTTAAAAATTTGAAAAATTTCATAAAAACCAAAAAGATTTTCTTTTGTGTCTTTTTCTTTTGTATCCTTGTGTCTTATATATGTTGTGTTGTGTGTTTTGCTCCCCTGGATTCCTTGTAGGTTGCGTGATCTTCGATAAGTTTCGGAAGGCTCTCGACATCCGGTATTATCCTTCTATCTCTTTCTCCTCTTTGTCTCTTGTGGAGATTGGAGGAGTTTTGGTGATGATGTGTGCTTGGGTGGAGCTTTTTGAGTTTGTGGTTGATGTGGTGGCTTGTTTGGATATTTCGGGGTGGTGATTGTTAATTTTGTGTGTTTGCTTGTTTGTTTGTTTTGTTTTGTTTTGTTGTGTTCGTCTCTTTTTCTTTCGTTTTGTTGTGTCTTTGTTTTATCTTGTTTAGTTGTGTCTAGTGTGTAATAAAAGGTTTTCGAAAATCCAGTTTTGAGGCTAGTGCGCAAGTGTTTACTTTCCCTTTCTAGTGATGTGAATCGAGTCTTGGACTTTAGTCTAGTAGAATTACTTTAAATCAATGATTTCGTTGGTTTCTTACCTTGAGTCCACCTTGTCTATTAGGGATTTACTTCAGGATTTTCATTTTGACCATTTTGACCACCCACGGAGTGAAAATGCCTTGGTTCCCGAGTCCCGTCTCTTAGGTGACCGTGTTCGAAATTGTTTGATTAGTTCAAGTTTTCCCCCTTTTTGTGGGTTTGAAGGGAAAGCGCGCTCCCAACTCACCCATTTCCCTACCTTTTATACATTTTCCACAAATAAGTTGCAAATTGTCTAATCTCTTACTTGGTTGTGATTGAATGCCTACAAAGCAATATTTGGCCAAAAGGGCAAACCAAGAAAAAGAAAGAAAAAAGAAAGAAAGAAAAAGAAAGAAGAAAAAGAAAAGGCACGACAAAAAGAAAAAAAGAAAATATAAAAAAAGAAAAAGAAATGGCATAGAAACTCAAAAGCCAAATGCAAAAGAAAGATGCCAAAGAAAATCATCTCACAAAAAGAATTCTCACCCCTCAAAATAATCCTTTTACCGACTATTACCGTGAAGAGCCTACAAAAGGACCGAGTCCCTAGGAAGGATGATAGCGGTAAATAGTCGATCTTCCCTCATTTTGCATCCATATCCACCTTTTTACTTGGACTAGTTAGGCGATCTTTGAGCATGGGATGACCCTCTTGGCTCATCGCTAAAGGGGGCGGGGTTTCACTTACCTACAATGTCGACTAACTCCATGGTTCATCCTTTTTCCATCCCACCAATCGTATCGTCCCGTGGTACGTTCTTAGAAGGTTAGGAGGAACCTAGGTAAGTTACCAACGTTTTTATAGCTTTGTCGTCATATTATTAGGGTTTTGTCCATATCGATTTGTGTTATTAGCTTGGGAACGTTGTCACTTGCCTTGAGTCCTTAACCAGTGTTTCTTTCACCGCTTTGTAGAGGGAAGCAATATTTGTTTCTTCTTGGATGCAATCGATTATTTGTTTGTTTTTATGTTTGTTTGTTTGTTTGTGTGTTTTCGTTTTCGGTTGTATCCATAGTTTTGTCGCAAGACCTCACTTGCCTTGCGGAGAGCACTTGTCCTATAAGTGTTCTCGCGTGAGTTGAAAAGGCGTAGGGTGCGCTAATACCCGCTCAGCTAGTAGTCTAGTTTTTATTAGTTTAGTAGTTAGTTTGTGCTTACTCGAGGACGAGTAAGGGTTAAGTGTGGGGGAGTTGATGATAAGTGTGGTTTGTAGTGCTTATTTGTTGTGTTTGGTCCCGGTTTCTCTTATGGAATCGCTCTTTGGAGCGGTTTTGGAGACTACTTACGTGTCTTCTAGCTTTTGTTCGGTTCCTATGTCCAATATTGGAGAAATGGAATGATTCCGACTCGTTTCAGACACATTTGGAGCCAACGAGGAGAAGCGACGATCACTCGGTGGCTTAGAGTCGATCCCGAGCCCTTGGGACCCATTCCCGAGCACCGAGAATCGATGAGAAGCCTAAAAAGAGCAAAGATGGACCTATAGGATCATAATTGAAGCCTACAAGACCCATCCCGGTCGGGAAGGACCTCATCACGACCGGGATGAAGATAAAAGAAGAAGACAGCTACTGGAGCTTGATCCCGGCCGGGATCACCACCTTCCCGGTCGGGACCACCCCATCCCGATCGGGACCGACATCATCCCGACCGGGAAGAGCATAACACCGCCCGGTGTTATGCACCATCCCGACCGGGATCAAGAGCTTCCCGACCGGGACCATTCCTTCCCGACCGGGATGACTTCCTTCCCGGCCGGGAAGGCCCCAGTTCAGCCCGTGTTTCATTTTTTCGCCTCCCTTATTCTTGTAACCCTATATATACCCCCCCTTTTGTATTGTTTTAAGCACCATGCTTTACGTTTCATTACCCACTAAACCCTAGACGGCTTTAGGTTAGATTAGCTTAGATTAGTCCTTAGTTATTAATCCTTAGGGCTCGCTTGGGATGGGGTTAATTATTCCGGGGGTAAAGTTCAAAAATGAACTCGAAAATGATGGGAAGTAGTGATGATATTAAGCGGAAATGGAGAAAGTTAAGGAAGTATAGCTTATTTAGGGGGGGATTATTACTCCCCTCTCCCCCCAAGTAATGCATTACCCCCCAATGGGGGTAATTATTCCCCCTCGTATCTCTTTTACACTATAAAATGTTACAATCAAGCAACAAGTTCATCCATTTCTAGTTCATTTTTGCTTTATTACCCCCGGAATAATTAACCCCATCCCAAGCGAGCCCTTAATCTTAGTTTAATCCTTGTATTATGGGAATTCTTGAAGATCTCTATCAAGATTGACAACCTTGGTGTATGTATTTGGGTTTTTCTCTATATATGCAAGATTTCTTCTTTTCATCTTCTCTAGTTTGGTATAATCTCTCTTTTCCCTTCTCTTAATCTTGTTTTATCATTAAAGTTTCATTCTTTGTTCATTGTTCATTGTTTTGTCCATTGTTCATCCTTCACTACTACAAAACATCAAATAGACAACTCCTAATAGACATCAGATATTCTTAACAACTGATGTATAATATATAGACAACTGTTTTGTTTGAGAAACAGATGTCTTTATCTGATAATAGACAACTGAGTTTCATAAAAACAGTTGTCTATATATTATACAACTGTTTTAATTAATCTCAGTTGTCTATTCTAATTTTCAGGACCACTAAAAATTGGTTGTTACTACCCAACCCATATCACTTTCTCAAATATTTTTTAAGTAATCTAATAATAAGTGTAATTCAACCCATATCACTTTCTCAACCCATATCACTATCTAAACCCATTTACCCGACCACCAAACTCGAATATTTACTCATTGATCGTTGATGATAATCTCATTGATCGTAAAGTCATTGAACGATTACTCAAAACCACTTCCTGTAAAGGTACCTTCCGATTTCCGTCATTTCGTTCCTCCGTTTCATTTGATTCTTTACGTTTGTAATTTCATTTAATGTCGAGTTTTTTCCGTTTCATTTGATTTTTTTACGGTTTTTGTTTGTTTTGTTTGTAGTAACGTTGGCCGATAGTGGATTGCGAGCGTTAGAATTTCTCGGATTGGACGAAGAACGACAGAGGAGGTATGTTGTTGCGGTAAGATTTCTAAATTGTTTAATTAATTTAATTAATTACTGTAATTAGCATTAAACAAGGAGTTTAGTCGAATATTATAGACTAAATTACGGTGTTTAATTTGTGTAGGGATTAAAAATTGATTTAATTATTACTGATTAATAATAAGTCGTATATGATCCCCAAATTTTCCAATCATCGCCAACCGCTCAACTTACTCCCGCAGCATCAAGAACCAGATCCCCAATTATTCTTCTAACCCTAATTTTTACCAGATCCCCAGATTTTTCTAGATCCTAAATTCTAACGCAACATCATGAAGCTAACCTACCTCGCGTTCTCTTCTTCGCTCTTCGTCGCCCTTCTTCTCTTCCTTTTTCTCTAATTAACTTCGAAGCCTATTCGTCGCTAGCTGTTCTTCGCTCTTCGTCGCCGTTCCTTCTTCTTCTCTATTAACAGTAGAAGAAATTACTAACCCTATTCTGCCTCTTCTCTGGTACTCACTCTTATTACTCCATCATATTTACAGTTCTAAGTTTTTACTAAAGATGACTTGATGATTTCTGATAATGATTCATGTTTTCAATACATCTTTTTTCTGTTTGCATATTCATTAGCTATTTCGATATTTTGAGTATCCTTTTTTGTTGTTGTTGTTGTTGAATTTTCAGTAGCAGCGTTGTAGGTGATTTTTTTTTTGTTGTTGTTGTTGTTATATGGAATTTGTTTGCTTGAGCTTTGATATAGGGTTAGTTGATTTCTATCTATATATAGTTTGTTCCTTGCTTGAACGTTTTAATGCTAACAGCTACGAGTATATCTGGAAAGCAAATGCAGGTGAGGAAGAGTAAGGTGAGACAGAATGCAGTACTAGTGGTCATGTTATTTCTGGGATCCATTATATTTTTTTTGCTTGGGAAAAGGGGAAGTAAGAGGAAGTGATTATATAGCAAGTTGTTAGTTAAATTATGACAAGTAGTTTTACATTCAGTGAGAATTATTAATAAATGAATATAAGTTGGGTTTGATAAGAAATTAGTTGTAATAGTACTTGAGTATGAATGATCATATAGTATATATAAAGAAGAGATAAAAGGGTAGTTGGAAGAGCGTGATCAGTGTCGGTTCGAAAGAGAGGGAAGGAAGGAGGGAGGAAGAATAAAATGATATTATGTGAATTCGGTGCGGCATGTGACAAACAGGTAATGCAATGCATATTCTGGATTTCTGGATGCTAACATTTTAATGCTAACAGCGTTGTAGGATTAGTTGAATTCTCTAGAAACTTGTCTGTTAAAAAGTTCAATTGCTTAGTTGCACGTACCCTTAGGTCAAATTAGCATCAAGATGTTTTGCGGCAAATGGCAATGAGATATGTAGGCAGATGACCTTGCTTGAATATATTAATGCTAACAATCCTATTTTGAGCAAATTAGAATTGTTAAATTAGGATTGTATTTCTTGTGTGAGTTGCTTTCTGGAGAGAATAGTTGTTAAATTAGGATTGGTTAATCGTACACGCCCTTTTTGGTGTTGGAAATATATCAACGATTGAACAAATGCATTATATCGAATGAAGTATTCTGGGTTGTTGAATTGAACAAATGCATTATCATCATTTTTTTATAAACTATTCCATTTCCTGTTGCAGTAATATACTCAATCAAATGGAAGCTGTAAACATTGATGCTGAAAGGATTTTCATATTATAACAAAACAAGTTTTGACAGTATCAACAAAACTATTGTATTAGTAGACGAAAGCACGTAAATTTTGTATGTTGGGTTTTGATCTTTGAAGTCGCTGAGGGATCATTTTCGTAACCTTACTCTTACTTTCATTGCTGTGTTTTTCGATTTTCTTAAATTTGTGGATGCAGAATGTAGTCGATCAGTTCAATGAGGGGATACCGATTATTCAGATATAAGACGCGGTAATACTACCTGGTATTTGAATCTCAAACCACTCGGCTAAGACTTCTTTGATTATTTTCTTATGTGTTCTAAGATTACAGGTGATTTCCAATGGAAATGGAATCAGCAATCCACACCGAACTCATTATCGCATCAACTGTTATATGGATCGGTTCTATGTTGCTGCAGGAAGTTCATTTACTACATGATCTGAAAGTCGATGTACAATTTCAGACCCTTGTACCCTTTTCACTACTTTGTTTTCTCACCTGTAACCCTCGTCTTATGAAAGTCAAATGCAAACTTTGATCGTCTATATATATTTCTTCGTTTGAGGTTCTGAAAATCATAAATCTTTTTCGAACGAATCACTTTCTAGTTAGGAGTTATTCTACATATGTTTATGTATTCACATTAGCTGATCCCGACTGAAATTGGGTATAAGTCGATCTTTCAGTCTTTGTATATGATATTCGGTTCTTGGCTTAACAGGTACAAGGATTACTACTAGTACTTGGGGGTGTTGAGTAAAAATGGCGGGAAATGACTGGATAAACAGTTACTTAGAGGCAATTCTTGATGTGGGTCCTGGGATTGACGATGCTAAATCATCTCTGTTGCTCAGTGAAAGAGGCAGGTTCAGTTCTACTCGCTACTTTGTTGAGGAAGTTGTTTCTGGCTTCGATGAATCTGATCTTTATCGTTCTTCGGTTAAGGTATTTACTCTTTATTATCTAAAGTTTCCTGCTTTTTTTTCATTTCAATGTAATACAGTACTTACTTCCAACCATTTTTCAGGATTACTGCTTGGATAACTGCTTACTGCCTATTTTGTTTTTTTTGTTGATTGTGTGTTTGATTTGAGTTATTGAGTATATTGGTTTTTTCAACAATATTTGAGGATTAGTGGGTTAATGTTTGTTTGTTTTTTTCTCAGATTTTCTGGTAATCTGGTGCAAATTTTCTTTGCTTGATCCACTTATTGATTGTCTGACCACATTACTTAAAATATATTGATGAATTGTTAGTCATGTTCTTTTAAATATCGCATCGTAATTCAGGTCAGGTCGCTTCAGTTTAGTTCATCCATTCAGGTTAGGTCAAATCAAGTCGTAGTTCAGTTCAGACAGTTTCATTCGGCCTAAAAGATCCCGAGGACTTATTGTTTAGGTTTGTGGGGGCAAAGTTAATGTATGTACTTATTTAAACCTCGTATATTATATGAATCGTCTGGTTTTATGATGAAAAAATGAGGCTTCGAAGTTTAAAATCGATGTTCAGCTTCGGTTTTTCCGAAATTGAACTTCATGATAATCATAGTCGGTTTGTTCGATTAGTAGTTGTGGTGATGCTTGAATGAATTCCGATATGCAATAATTCGATGCTTGGATGATTTTATTTCTGGATTTTAATCGATGAAACAGGGTTGGGTAATGGGAGACGAGATGTGAGGGGTGATCTCAGCCCAAGTTTTCGGGGTTGAATATTTACTGCAATTTAGGGGAGGGAAGTTGTTGGGGGGGGGGGGGGGGTTTAATTATGGGTTGATCTAAGTGATAATTACATCAACAAACATTACCCTGTAAAAGTGGCAATCAGGTTTCTCAAGTTGATCTAAGTGGGTCATGTCGTATACTCATATTGGCCTAGAGCTGTGTCGGGTCAATAACAGGCTTAAATCCGTTATAGTTAGCAAGAGTCATTTTCTTTCATTCTATCCTAGGTCAGCCACCTAGTAATAAGTCTTTGGCTCCAAAATATTATGGAAAAGAAAAAGGGGCAGAAGCTCCAAAAACTGGATGCTATGACAGGTTGTTTTCCTTAAGCTTGGGTGCGAATAAGGCAGATCAGTGAGCAAGGATATTTTTCGTATATCAGCTCAAACACTATAACTTGTTAGAAGATGTACACAGAGAAAAAGATAAATGCTAATGTATACCTGCCACAATTTGGCCTCTACGCCTTCTACTGAAGCAGCTCCTTTTAGAATTTCTTCTGCTAGTTTCTGTACATGCCCATACATGGAATAGTACTTGAAACAGTTTGTAAACTCACGTCATAAACACCTAGAAAACAGAGTGCGGCTCAATTTTCGGCTCATAACGTGGTCATATATATCTTACACTTTGTTATACTTGTTGCAATGTAGTCGGCTCCTCATGCTCGGAAAACAGAGTGCGGTTATTATGTGATGAGATATATGAATGAAATTATCACTCGTTCTGATTTGAAGAGAACCGTCAATGAGGTAAGAGTTGGGTTTTCACACTTTCTCTTGTTTCAGTCATTTGTTTTATGCACATAATTGAAACAAAATAATTAGTTCATTTATATTATTGATTTTGTAGCATTTCAACAATATGATGCCATATTCTCAAGAAGATATTGATGAGGTTCGTGGATTGTTGGCAGATTATTTTCTTAATAATTAGTTGGATTATGGTTTTATGTACTTTTGGACATTGGATAATAATTTTATGTGTACCTTTTGAATTTTGGATGTTGGATAATGATTTTATGTATCTTTTGGATGTTGGATTTTATAAAAATGTAACTTCTTTTGTTCAATTATTCGCTATGGTATTCATTTTTTTATGGCTTGTTAATTTGTACGTATTTCAGAATTATTAAAAAATGCAAAATATGTATACCTATATAAGCGTTTTTATAAGAGTGATAGAAAACTGTTATTCATAAAACAGTTGTCTATATACGTAATGGACAACTGTTGTCTTAGAAAAACAGTTGTTTATATATGTAATAGACAACTGTTGTTTAGAAAAAACAGTTGTCTATAAACATAATAAACAACTGTTGTTTTAAAAACAGTTAATAGACAACTGTTGTTTTAAAAAACAGTTGTTTATTAAGCAATAGACAACTGTTCTAAAACAGATGTCTATGCTCAGAGTAATATACAACTCCAAACTACTCAACTGTTGTAAGTCAGTTGTCTATTGTAAAAAAAAAAACAGTTGTCTATTTGATGTTTTGTAGTAGTGCTTGTTGTTTTCCATTGTGTATGTTCTTTTTCTTGTGTTTGATTCTCTTGTTCTTGTTAGTTTAAGTTTAGATATGTGTGAGTAGGTTCTTGCTAGGATTAGTAGGGGAATTTGGTGGCTTAATGGGTGATTAAGGTTTTGTGTGGATTGATGGTGGAAGTTTGGGTTGCTTCCTAGTTGTATGCATAGAACATGTTTGTTGAAATGCTTGAATGACTTGTAGTTGCAAATGCTTATTTTCTTGCCTTCTTCTTGCGGTTTTGTATGTTGCTAGGATGGGTTCTTGCGCGAGAGCGAGGAGCCTCTAGGTCGGTTTAAGTAGCGAGAGCCCGGACCATGCCTAGATAGCTTGATTACCCCTTCATTCTTGCTTCCCCTTGATCATTTCATCACCCTTGAACCCGACCTAGTCCTAGTCCTTTTTCATATTTGTTTTCTCCATCCTTTTAGTCATTGTTTCTCTAGTTAGTTGAACCCTTTAGCCTTAGTTGTTATGATTAGCTTGCTCTTAGTCATAGCTTTATCCCCCTTTCATCGTTTTAATCTAGTTTAGCCCGTTGACCTAGTCAAGTCCTTAGGCGAAACCTAGTCGAAACCATCCTTACCGTCCCCGTGGGCTCGACCCGACTTGCCCTATCTACCTAGTTAGGATTAGTTGGTTATTATTTGATGGGTGGGATCCACGGCAAAGTCCTACCATCAGTAGGATCCATGCCCTATCCAATGTACAAGCCTAGATTTAACACCCATTTGATTCGACAACTCACTCGGATAAATATAAACCGGATCCCTCATGGACAGTATTAACAAAGCCTGGGTCGAAGATGAAAAGGGAAACCCGGTATGCCCACTGATGTTCCACCACGAGACAAACCACCTAATGACCGACTGCCCTTTAGGCAAATAGGAAAGCCACTTCTCTTCGGTGTGACCCTCACTCCACACCCGCACCATCTTCCGACCCGTGAAACCCCTATAGTAATAACCTTCGACGACTCGGGGAGGGTTGACCAAACCAAGCTGCTCCTGTGGCCAAACCTGCACAAACCACGACAAAACGTCACACCTTCTAACTAAAGCAGCCACAAAAAAAATAGCCAACCAACAAGGAAACATGACACCCAGAACACCTGTAAAATGATCCTAGAACCCTGAAAAGGTGCCTCATGGAGCCGGGCACGAGCATCAAGACATGAAATAAGCTCACCCAAAATAAGCAAAGAGGGTGATCGTTCGTGTTCCATTCCCATTTCAACATCCAAAACTCGAGGATTACCCCAACCCTCGAGCGCCCTCGCATCCTTGAAAATATAATAACAAGCCACTGCAATGTTAAAGGCACGCCTACATACTAGAGCCGAAATATCGTACGAACCAGCCTGTGAGAATATCCTAAAAAGCAACTCTGGATCAATGTCGTCTTTCCCAATGATAACTTTAGCTTTCTCCAACGAAGAAAGGTCCAAAAAATGACAAAACCGCTCTACATAAGCATCATCTCCCGAAGGCACACAAGGCCGAACCGAATTCCACCAACCTATAGCGTCTAGCTCTTCGGGAAGAGGACAAATTTTACCCCCGGGAAAAGCAAAAACATGACTTTTTGAGTCCCAAAACTTAGAGCATGCTAGCAAGAAGTCATCTCGTATCTTGAGTCGACTCAGCGCAACGATCATTGACAAACCGTCGTTTGAACAAACCTCGGAGTCACATTTCTTAAAATGACCCACCCACTTAGTTAGGAGATTCCCGAAACCCGACATGACTCCGAGTATAGATATTCTAGACACTATGGATATTCTAGTATGTCTAAAACTAGCACCCACAACCCGTATATATAGCCCTAATTTCACAACAATTAGAAAACAACAAAAATTTCCATAAGCGGGGTTTAGGCCGCCCAGGACCAGGCGCCCAAGTCTCCAGACGCCCGAGCCCAAGCAGCCCGGAACCCGAAATCCTTAGTCCAGGCGCCTATCTCTAAACAGACAACCTCTCAAGCGACCCGAAAATAGAGACGTCGATCCCATATTGTCACCACAAGTACCCAACTAACATCTCGGACGTCGGGAATGACCTTCCGAAGTTACTAAAACCCTCTCCGGAGATCGAGATACCCATGTAGGAGCTGCAGGGACACCATTTCACCCATCAGACTTAGGCGTCTTTTCATTTTTTTCTTTTAGGGGGATAAGCTACCCCACCTAGGCGTGTTGTAGCCTTAGCGGTTACCGTCAAGTCGCGTCTGTAGCCCGGTACGGCATTATCGTACGAAAAGTGATCGGCGTGTTGTAGCCTTTAGTGGTTATCGTCAAGTCGCGTCTCTAGCCCGGTACGGCATTATTGTACAAAAAGTGGTCCAACTTTTTTCAAAAGTAGCCTGGGTTTTGGGCTTTGGCCTCATTGTCAATTATGAGCATTAGGGACTTTCCGTCTCAAGTCAAAATATTTTAATCCACGTACTATCTGATCCGATTCCCGGCTCAAACTAACGCATTTTAAAATGTCAAAAAAAACTCGTTTTCGCACTCTCGTGCAACCCCAACGCATCCTAAACTACGATTAAATCGCAAATAAAACAAACGCGAAGTGATTACTTGTCAATCTAGGTCAACATTTCACCAAACGAAAATACAAGACTAATCCAATTAATTCAAACAATAAAAGTCTTAAAAATATACAAAACATACAATTTCATACACAAATTGGGTTCATAAGACTCGGGAGGACCCTTAGAAGCTGCACCGATGGCTATCACAACCTCACCGATGTTGTCATCCAAACCTAGATCCTCTAGATCCAGAAGATGAGACTCACTACCATCCATCCACGACAGCATATCTAGAGTAACTGTCTCGGGAATCTCTCCAACGTCCTCAGTAGCACCCGTAGCACGACCCGTAGCCTCAGCGTCCCTCTCCACCTCGACCCTTTGCCTAGCTCCACCCTGCACTGAGGTCTCACCCTGAGACCGAGTCAGCAACTCCTTAAGTTGAGCAATCTCGTCGGCCCGAGCTTGCAGGAGTTGTCGTGTCTCAGTCACTTCCGCCTCAAACTCGGTCACCCGAGTCTCCAGCTACCCCACCATATCCCTAGCATCCTGCGAATAGAAAACCTTAGGAAAATGTACAAACAGCCTAGGAAGCCACTCTAAGCACACACACTCACCGATCGAGGAGCCGAAGTGTCACGGGAGACTCTCGAAGCATAGGCCTCAAAACAGTTGGCGGCCTGCCACAACCGCTGATGGCATGCTGACGAAACCTGAAAGGTGAAACCTCGCAAGTTTGCCAAACAAAATCTAACTCTTAGAACCCGAACCCAAAACAGAAACCGGAACTTACCCGGTATACCCGATCACGCCACTCTATCCCAGCATCCATCTCCTCGGCAGAACACGGGGGTAGAGGCTCAGTGTAAGCAACCCCAGCTGCATCTACCCTAAGCAGCGTCAAGGGGAAGTCTGGGGGCTGAATAGCATCAGCCGGGTCAGCCAACTGAGAGAGAAGCGAATCGGCCAGTCAGGAGCAAGAAAACACTAAACGAAACAAACTTTAGAACCAAAGATTAAGCTCTTACCACGAGGCGGTGGCAAGCTAGCCGCTGGCTGACATGAGACAGATAGGAGGCACTAGGCACCAGGAGTGCATCACCTCCCTCTCCATCCCTACCCTCGAGGACCTCTGCGGTGGTCGGTGGTCTAAACATGGTCCGGGGAGGATCAAACGACACCCTAAAGTCGTCATATAAGCACAGACGCACCAACTGCTCGCCCAGATACCAAACCGGGAGAAACAACGCAAGAAGGAGCATCCTCCTATAGCTCCGAGGCCTCAACTATGCAGCCACATACCCAGGCACACCCTCATTGGCCCAAGGGCAGGCCAAAAACTACACAAACAAAACTAACATTTAAATAACCCTAAACCCTCGGTGGATACTAAATAAAACGAGCTATGAAGAGAAAACTTACATCCACGAGGCGTAGCTGGTTAACCAGCACGTTCTCCGACTGATAGTGGCTGGTTGTACTCTTAGGCTGAGCCAACCTCCATTCGATTCCCACCGGGAATGTAGTCGGGTGAACCCGCACCATTTTAGGTGCCAAACAAGGAAAGTAGGAATAGATCTAAGCCTGCAAAATCCCAAAACACCTTTAGCGAAACTAAGCCAAACTAAGTAGAACCTAAAATACAAAGACGGGAAATGCAACTAACCTCCAGTACAAGACCTGGACCCACGATGGGCAAAGCTGAGGTCAACTCCACTTGCAACGGCCTCACCATGACTTGTAAGCAGTGAGTCATCTCCGCGAAAGCCGCGGTTACCCAATAAAAACGGCCCAGCTGACCTAGATCAACTAGGAGAGGCAAAATCCTAGTACTAAACCTCTCGCCCTTATCCGAGAAGTGGGTCGATCCTAAGAAATACCAGAACCACAACCGGGCATCCTGCTCCGGCGTGTTGGGCGCTCGACCCTCTAACACCGCCACCCGCTCAAAATGATCGGTGATGTACGAACTCAACAGAGCATGAGGCGTACTGTAAGCCTCACGCTTCAAACAATCCCCGATGAGGCCACTAACCTCAACGCTATCTAACCTAGGGCCCTCGTCAGCTCACCTAATCCTCTCGGGACCCCAGGGCAAACTCGTAATAACCCCGAAATCCTCTAAAGTCATCCTGACCTCCCCAAAGGACATGTGGAAGGTCGAGGTAGTGTCGTGAAAGCGATCTACTATTGCTCTAATCACCATAAGGTTGCACTTAGTCTTGCAACCCACCAACCGGACTCACTGCTCAACCAAGGGACCCAGGTTGGTCCTCGCGATAATCCCCTTTGCTGCAGGGTTGAGAATAAATCTCAAGGCATGTCGTAAAAACCAAGAAGGTCCTCATCGGACCGGGGAGCTGCAAACCAGAATAACACAAGTATAAGCAAAACAAACTGAACCCAACCGAAACCAAAATTCAAAGCCCAAAGCTAATAAGCAAAAATACTCACCAGGCCCCGCACAGTGCGATAAGAGACGTGCAGCTCGGGACGAAACAACAACTGGTGACCGTCCCAACCCCGAGCCCACTCGGGATTCTCGTAGTCAATCTCCTCGTTCTCCGGTACAGGAATCGGGACATGGGCCCTCCTAGCAACCGTCTCAGGAAGCCTACGCTTCCTTACCCTATTAATGTCGACCTCATTTGTGGCCTCCAGATCGCGACGCTGAGATGAAATGCTCCGTCGTCTCCTACGAACCCCGCGGGGGGTCAGTGAGCTCGTCCCGGCGGACTCGCCACTAGTACCAACCGAAGGAGATCCCTTGGGACGCTCGGTATCACCTCTAGCTTCAAAACCAAAAAAAACAAAAAAAAAACCTGTGCCTTAGGTCAGGCAGAAATAGCTTAAACATGTCAAAATAAGGTCAAAATTTTGGATAAGGATATTAAAATTCCGAAAGGGTCACTAACACCTATTTTCGGTCCCGGTCACAATGGAAGTGGTTTCAGGAAACTCCGACATAATTATGGCACCTTTTGGTCCGTCGTAAGTCACATAGAACCTCACGAAAGGCCATAGATGTCATTCTATCTCACAAAAATCGACAAAGGAGCTACCCATATCATCAGAAACACTAATCGAGCAAGACTACGCAAGACAAGTGCAGGAATATCCGGGAAAACGGTCTCTAGCCCTAGCATTTCAAATTTATCACTATAGGAGGTCATTGTCACACCTCAAAATCCCCTATCAAGCTTATAACTACCCTAACAAGCACTATTCAACCCTAATTTAACAATGGGATTAAGCACAACCATCGAAACTTAGCGAATTAAAAACACCCAAATCGATTTTCTAGGGTTTTCAACAAAATCAACTCACAATCAACCAAATTAAGCAAAACCGACAATAGACGAGCAAAGAATGCTTACCCGGAGTCAACATTCTCACGTACGTTGGAAATTGAGACGAAATTTGGCTAGAAAAATCGAAAAGTGAATATAGGGGCGAAAGGGGCGACGCGTTCGAGTTTTGGGACAAATGAACAAATCGCCCCAACCTTCGCTAACTTGAACAAACCTCATGGACGGAATATACTTGGGATAATTGACCTCCACAATAGTGGGAGATATTTGGAGCAAGTGTCCTCCACAATAGTGCATTATATCAAATCTCATGGACGAAATAAAGTTGGGATAATTAGTACATTGATACTCCACGTCAGTTGATTAACATAAATCGATAACGCTCAGCTGACTAGAGTCAGACGATATTGTCATTTGACGGCGGTGATCAACTAATCCCTTTCGATCACACCTATTGGATGAGACCCAAATAGAAAACTAATTATTTGTATTTGATACAGTTAATTAGTTTCTTGCGTATATATTTGATATATGCTTGGTAATGAGAGTTATTTATTGGAGATAGAGTTTTGAACTCAGTCCGATTAAGTTTAGGGTTATTTAATGACAATAATACCAACTATAGGGCGTCTTCAAAAAGTAATATCAATTTCAATAAATCTGAGAATAATACGTATTATTTGAGTAGTTAAACAAGAGTAGTATAAGTGACTTTATAACCTGCTATATCAGGTCATCTAATTAAAATTTAATCTGCTACACATCCTCCATCCTTCTACTTAGACCTGGATAACGGGCGTGTCGGGTTAGCTTCGGGTCGGGTCACTTTCGGGTTATAATAATCGAGTTGACTTTGGGTCGGGTCAGATACTTTTGTGTTCGAGTCATTCTGGGGTTTGTCAATTTTTTTAGGGATATCGACTCGTTTTCTATAATAATAGTCGGGTCAATTTTGAGTTAGCTCGGGTCAATTCGGATTATGGGTCAAAATCAAGTCTTCAATTCGGGTGTCGGATCGGGTTCAGTTTGGCTTGTTCGGGTCGGGTCAGTTTTGCCAGGTATACTCCTCCTTAGTTCTCTCCATTACCCTTCATCCTTCTTCAGTTTTTTTCTATACATTTCGTTTAGATTAACGTGTTGATTTTGGTGTAGGATTGTATTATTAGTTAGATTTGGTGAGGTTGAAGACTTGAAGGAAGAGGAAGACAGAGAACATGAATGACGTTTAATGCCTCGTACACTGAGTAAGTGAAAAGAAGTGAATTAATGTGAAATGAATTAAAGGCGAAAAAGGAAGGTGAATGGGTTCTACCGCTAACTAGTCATCTATACTACTCTAGTTTAACTACTCCAAAAATACGTATTATTCTCTGATTTATTAAAATTTAAATTATTTTCGGAAGATGCTCTATAGTTGCTATTATCGCCGTTAAATAAAATTAAAGGTGAAAAAGAAAGGTGAAAGGGTTCTACAGGTAACCGGTCACCTATACTACTCTTGTTTAACTACTCCAATAATACGTATTATTCTCAGATTTATTGAAATTGATATTATTTTGGGAAGACGCCCTATAGTTGGTATTATTGTTGTTAAATAACCCTTAAGTTTATTAGTCTATTATACGATAATTGACCGAATAAATTTTACGTCTTATTATAATACGATTAAATAAGACCTAATTTAGTATTTAAGAAGTTAATTACTAAATTAGTTGGGGTTTTGTATGCTTTTATGGGTAGTGGTGATTAGCTATTAATATTTACAAGGAGTGGTAAATTTTGCCAAATGATTATTATTATTATGGGACCAATTATATATTGATATAATAGAAATGTACTACTTAAAGACTTGAGAGTATATTATTTATTTGATGTGATCAATTATATAAGATAATTAAATCCTGTCACTCATAAGCATTTGTAAGACAAATGACAGAAATAAAATGGACCCATTTTTATACATGTACACGGCACACTAGAAGAATAAGGGCAATGATGGTTGTTCTTATTTATGTGCATGTAAGAATAATAGTCATAATTACACTAGACCCTAGACCTCTAAGCATGCAATTAAAACAAGCATTTTTGTCTTCCCTATAGAGGGGGTGACCGGTTTTGGGGCTTATTATAAGGGAACATTTTGTTCTCATTCAAGCTCCAACTTTTGATTAATGAATGCTTTCCTCTTTTCCAAAAATATTCTCATATACTAATATTCATCCTTATTACTAAAGTAGTAATATTCATAATATTAGTATAGGTTCATCACTACTATTATCTAGTTAATAATAATAGTGATTATTTGGGTAAATCTTGGGTGCAACTTAAAGCGGGTCTTCTTCTTGGAGATTTAAGATTTGGAGGATCGTCCATACTAATACAAGGTCAAGAACAATAAGAAAAGGAGTTTTCTTATTGTGCCCATTATTTCCTCTGTGTTTATGTAAGGAAATTTTTTCTTGTATCTAGTTTTGTCATTTTTATCTCTTGCATGTAACTAGATCTTTATATACTAAATTAACAAGTAATTTAGTAACTAATTTAGAGGAGTCTAATTAGAGAGTTATGAACCTATCAAGTGGTATCAGAGCTTTGCTGTTGCATGCATGTCAATTTTTTGACATTTTTCGGGTTATATGATAACTTTGTAAAAACCAAAAATTTTGTGTAAAAATATGTTTCACACGAATGTTTTGGGTGCATGCATACCTAATGACCTCAAAAAGATTGTGGTCGATTTTGGTATTTTTTTTGAATTAATTTGCTAATTTATAATCATTTTTGCCTTAAAAACCGAGTTTTTATGCCTATTTTATGTTAAAAGTTAACTAAAAATAGGTGGATGTTGTTTTTGGGCATGATAATTTTTTGTACATTTCAAAATATGTTTAAGGACATATTTGTAAAATTTTAAAATTCATTTTGTCCTTTTTGGATGTTTATTGTTTTTTTATTGGATAAAAATCGATAAACATGCATTTATTTGTTCCCAAATTTATTCGAAATTTTTATGGACAAATTTTTTATTTTTGAGTTCCTGGAAATGTTTCAGAATGTAAAAAAAAAATTAATTTTTATATGTTTTATGATTTAATTTGAATTTATTTCATAAAATTGCTATTTACCAATTAAAATTAGCAAATTAAATCAATTCAAACTAATTTTTATTTTTTCAAATTAGTGGAGACTAATTTTTGAAATTTTCAAATTGGTTTGGAAAATTAGTTAGAACTTAATTGAGAATTAAGTGTTGATTAATGATTTTTAATGGTTAAAAATCGATAAATTCCATAAAAACCGAGCTAGGTTGAACTTGATAAATAATAGGGCGATTTTGGCATGATTATTACAGCATTTTATTTATTTTAATGTTGTTGGATGAATGAATGTCATTTTATTGATTATTTTACAAGTTTGTACCTAGTATGGCCTAGTCTTTTAATCGGTATTACCCGTAATGAAAGGGAATATCGATTTGGTTGTAATTAATTGCGATCTCGTATCGCCCGTTTGTAATAATTAATAGTTTTATTTATACAAATGTATAATAGGAATTGCTATGTATTCATTTGTATCATTTGTAATTAATTATTATGAAGACGGAGATTACCCAAGACGGTGGTATAAAAGACGGTGCCTTTTGGAGATGTTCCATTGAAGAGGCCAGGGACCAAGGAGTTGGTTTCCGATTTTGTAATAGTCTAGTTAATTAGATTAGCTAGATGACCATACTAGGATTTATTTTGTTTGATGCTTGCTTTATATTCGCTCATGCCAAAATCGCCAACCATGCATTTTATTCCTCGATTGTCAATTCACCAATTTACGTAATCACCAACTTAGTTCACTTATAAGTGGTTAGTAACTTAATATTGACAAGACCCCTCACATGCATAGTAAGAATTGAGATTTAGCCTTACCAATTAAAGCACATGTGAACCCCTTGTTCATTAGGGCAACCACAACGTGGACCCCTTTTTACCTTGGGTAAGTAGGGTGATAAGATCACATGGCAAGATTGGGTTGAACTCAATGGGATAAGAGTTATTCCGGGGCTAGGAGATGGATTTGGATGAAATCCGTCAACCGAGAGTTCTAGGGTAGAATTGGTCAAGTAAAGACTTATCGTTTTTACATAAGGATTACATACGATGTTAGTTCTTATCTAAATGCGGGTCTCGGAATCACTTATATAATTTCGTGAGGGGTCATTATGTGAGTGACTTGTTAAAATTGTTTTACAAGTAAATTTTATAACAATGAATGTTAATATTTCCTAAACTTTGTTGTAGTGTTTATAATTCGCTATGGCTACCAATGCAACCATTCAACTCGGAAGGATTCTTGGCTTAGGTCCGTTATGGACAAATGTATCTTGAAAGACGATGGAAGTAATTTCATCGAGTGGGAGTCTACCATAAAAGGTGCGGAACGATAACGTCCTTCGTTACTTGAACGAGCCACCACCCAATGAACCTGGTCCTAGAGCCACCGCAGCACAAAGGACCGCCTATGAGGAGTTTTTAAAGATATCTAATGATATCAAGAACGTCTTGATATGGTCAATGTCTCCAAAACTCAAGCTTCAATACATTACCCTTAATGCATATGAGATATTCTTAAGGGTTACGACGGCTTTTTCTCAATCGCCCGATATCCGCCAATATGAGGCTATGATGAAATTCTTCGAGGGTAAGCTAGAAAAGGGTCAAAAAGTTGGCCCTCATGTGCTCAAAATGATTGAGCATATTGACACTCTAGAGCGTCTAGGGTGTAGCATTCCCAAGAAGCTTGTGATAGGTCGCATTCTTCACTCACTCCCCTCCAAGTATTCCCAAATTAGGGTGAAATATAATATGCATGGCATGGACAAGAGTTTCCAAGAGCTTCATGCACTCCTCAACCAAGCGGAGAGGGACATGGAGGCTAGTGGGAGTGAGAAGAGAGACATGCTCTCCATGAAAATGAAGAATCTCAACTTGGGGTTCAAAAGGGTAAAAACAAAGGTAAGACCCAATTCAAGAAACAAGGTAAAGACAATAATAAAGGGAAGGCTATTGTGAATAGCAAACCTAAGGCTAAGGTTAACAAACATGCCGACGCCGATTGCTATTATTGTAATGGCAAGGGACATTGGAAGCGCAATAGTCCCAAATATTTGAAGGATTTGAAGAGCAAGAAAGACGAGAGTGAGACTCCGTCAGGTATTGTCCTCACTTCTCTCTATATGATAGACATTAACTATACTTGCACTTTCACTTGGGTATTAGATACCGGATGTGGTTCTCACCTTTGTAATCATTTACAGGGGTTGAGGCACGTGCGAGCCCTAGCCAAGGGTGATGTGGACCTACGCATGTGAAATGGAGCTAGAGTAGCCGCTATATCCGTAGGAAGTTATGTACTCACTCTAGCTAGTGGTTTTGAGTTGTATTTGAATAATTGTTATTTCGTACCAACTTTAACTAAGAACATTATCTCCATTTCCGTACTTGATATGGAAGGTTTTTCCTTTATGAATAAGGACAATTGTTGTACTTTTTCATTTAATGACATGGTTTATGGTAAAGCTACGTCTATCGGAGGTATTTATGTTCTAGATAATGTTATTGATGTATATCATGTAGAAAACAAGAAGCTCAAAATGGGTGAACCTAATCAATCCTACCTTTGGCATTGTCGTTTAGGACACATAAACGAACGACGCATAAAGAGGCTTGTTTCAACGAAACTTCTCAAACCGTTTAATTACGAATCTTATGGTGTATGCGAGTCTTGTCTTTTAGGCAAGATGACTCGTGCTCTTTTCTCAAGTAAAGGAACACGAGCAAGTGAGGTATTGGGCCTTATACATACCGATATGTGTGGCCCAATGACAATCACCGCTAGGGGTGGTTACAACTACTTCATCACTTTTACCGACGACTTAAGTAGATATGGGTATGTCTACTTAATGAGGCACAAGAGTGATGCTTTTGAAAAGTTCAAGGAGTTTCAAAGTGAAGTAGAGAACCAATTGGATAAAAAGATTAAAGTACTACGATCCGATCGTGGTGGTGAATACCTAAATAATGAATTTGATTCACACCTAAAAGATTGTGGCATAGTATCACAATGGCCTCCTCCTGGCACACCACAATTGAATGGTGTGGCCGAAAGGAGAAATCGAACTTTTTTAGATATGGTTCGGTCCATGATGAGTCTCACTGAGCTTCCTGATTCATTTTGGGGTTTTGTCATTTTATCCGCAATATTTTCACTAAATCGAAGCCCGACTAAAGCAGCTAATAAGACACCATATGAGATATCGAAGGGAAGGGTTCCTTATTTGTCGTTTATGAGAATATGGGGTTGTGAGGCATATGTTTTGAACAAGTCTGACAACAAACTTGCACCCAGATCCGACAAATGTCTTTTTGTAGGATATCCAAAGGAAACACAAGGTTATTACTTCTACAATCGTCACGAAAACAAAGTGTTTGTGGCTCGTGACGCTGTCTTTCTAGAAAATGACTTCATTTCTAGAAGACAGAATGGGAGAAAATTTGAACTTGATGAAGTTCAAGAGCGACAAACCGAGAATGAAGTGGAGGAAAGCATTCCCTCCTCCTCGAACACGGTTGTTGTTGTTCCTTTTGAACCTAGGAAATATTCAAGGGTTAGTCATCCCCCTCATCGATACCTTGGTATTGTCGAGGGAGATGCGTTAGATGTATTGCTTTGCGAAAGTGACGAACCTACAACCTACAAGGCGGCAAGCCATGCGATCCGAAATGGAATCTATGCACGAAAACCAAGTATGGGATTGGGTTGATTTACCTGAAAAGATGAGACCTCTTCAGTGTAAGTGGATCTTTAAGATCAAGAATGGCATAGATGGACATAACGATGTCTACGAAGCTAGATTGGTGGCAAAGGGTTTTACTCAAGTTAATGGTCTTCACTATGAGGAAATCTTTGCTCTAGTCGCAATGCTTCGCTCCATTAGGATTATCTTAGCGATTGCCGCATTTCATGATTATGAGATTTGGCAAATGGATGTCAAAATCGTCTTCTGGAATGGGATTCTAGAAGAGGAAGTGTATATGACACAACCAGAAGGTTTTGTAGATACATTTAATCCTAAGAAGGTATGCAAGCTTAAGAGATCCATTTATGGTCTTAAGCAAGCGTCCAGAAGTTGGAATCATCGCTTTGATCATGTTATCAAACAGTATGGTTTTGTTCGAAGTGTCCAGGAACCTTGTTTGTGCATGAAGTTTAGTGGGAGTAAGGTAACCTTTCTTGTCTTGTATGTGGATGACATACTTCTTATCGGGAATGACGTTCCAATGCTTGCTTCTGTAAAGGAGTGGCTAGGAAAACACTTCCAAATGAAAGATTTGGGAAATGCACAATGCATTTTGGGTATTCGGATCCATAGAGATAGGTCCAAAAGGATGTTGGTATTAAGTCAAGAAGCTTATAATCATAAGATTCTTGATAGATTCAAAAATGAAAGACTCTAAGAGAGGCTTTCTTCCCATGAGTCAAGGTACCATTTTTTGCAAGTCACAGTGTCCTACCACACCCGAAGAGATTGAATGCATGAAGTTGATCCCATATGCTTCCGCTGTTGGATCAATCATGTATGCCATGACGTTCACTCATCCTGATGTTTCGTATGCTTTGAGCATGATGAGTCGTTATCAAGCCAACCCAGGTGAAAGTCACTAGACAGCCGTAAAGAACATCCTGAAGTACTTGCGAAGGACTAAGGATTCGTTCTTAGTGTTTGGAGGGGATACTGAATTACGTGTAAGAGGTTACACGGATGCCAGTTTCCAATCCGATCGGGATGATTTGAAATCCCAATCCGGCTATGTTTATATGTTGAATGGAGGAGCCGTTAGTTGGAAGAGCTCCAAGCAAAGTGTCACCGCGGATTCTACAACAGAAGCTGAGTATATCGCGGCTTCGGAAGCTACAAAGGAAGTTGTTTGGATTCGTCAATTTTTGGAAGGACTAGGAGTAGTCCACTCCGTCAAAGATCTATCCTATCACCATATATTGTGATAACAGTGGGGCTATTTTTCAAGCAAAAGAGCCCAAGTCTAGCAATAAGTCTAGACATGTACTTAGGAAATACCACGTGATAAGAGATCTCGAGAAAAGGATGGAAATTGATATATGTAAGGTTGGGACAGACGATAACATCGCTGATCCTTTAACCAAGCCTCTTTCAAAGGCTAAACATGATGGTCATGTTGTAGCAATGGGATTGAGAAAGGTCCCAGATCTTCTTTAAGTTATCTAAGATGTAATAATTGGATATTGTAGCAATTTTTACATTTATGATAATAGCATTCATTGTTCGAGTTTCAATATGAACTCTTTTATTTAGTTTGACTAAATCTTATACTTTGTTCATTCGAATGAATTGTGAGACAATCTTGAACCCTATTCAAGTGAACATTTGAACATAGTCTTTTTGTCCCTTTTCACTTAATGAGGTGACGACTCGGAGTGACGAGATTGTAAGTTGATCGATGGTTAGTTCAAGACCATGGGGCCATGGAGATGACTGATCATTTACATAAGCAGATTGATTGTCACTCTGCCGGGCAGTGACCACATAGAGTCCCATATCAAAATTGTTGAGGCATGGTCGTGGCGGGGATTTTTATTTTATTCCTATGAGTCGATTCTTTAGACTGGCGACCATTTATTTGAATCGGTGCAGTTTCCGATTGGCTTTGGTTGTTGTCGTAGGTCGTACCGTGAAAGGAGGCTGATGGACATCTTCTGGGTCATGGTGATCTGCATTATACAGTATAAGATGGGTCAACAGGAATTTTCCACCCACATTGGGTACAAACATCCTTGGGCCACTCGAGGAGAAGTAACTGGAAATGCGTTGCCACGCTCGGAAATAGATCTATGGTAGATTTTCCGGTCAGACAGTTATTCCCCAGATCGAGAAAACCACTCTAATTATAATTAAATCACAAGTGCGACCTGAAAGACAATTTGTGATGAGTGGGAGGATGTGACATCAAATAAACAAGAGAATCGGTAACACACAACTTGTGAAGACAAGTGGGAGATATTGATGGAGTAGGAGTCCTCCGCAATATAGTGGCTACATGCACAACTAGTATCGGACAAGTGGGAGATTGTTGGAGCAATTGTCCTCCACAATAGTGCATTTATATATCAAATCTCATGGACGGAATATACTAGGGATAATTAGTACATTGATACTCCACGTCAGTTGATTAACGTAAATCGATAACGCTCAGCTGACTAGAGTTAGACATTATTGCCGTTTGACGGCGGTGATCAACAGATCCCTTTCGGTCACACCTATAGGATGAGACCCAAATAGAAAACTAATTATTTGTATTTGATACAGTTAATTAGTTCCTTGCGTTTATATTTGATATATGCTTGGTAATGAGAGTTATTTATTGGAGATAGAGTTTTGAACTCAGTCCGATTAAGTTTATTAGTCTATTATACGATAATTGACTGAATATATTTTACGTCTTAATAAAATACGATTAAATAAGACCTAATTTAGTATTTAAGAATTTAATTACTAAATCAGTTGAGGTTTTGTTTGCTTTTATGGGTAGTGGTGATTAGCTATTAATATTTAAAAGGAGTTGTAAATTTAGCCAAATGATTATTAGTATGGGACCAGTTATATATTGATATAATAGTAATGCACTACTTAAAGAGTTAAGAGTATATTATTTATTTGATGTGATCAATTATACAAGATAATTAAATCATGTCACACAAAAGCGTTTGTAAGACAAATGACTGGACTCATTTTTATACATGTACACGGCACACTAGAAGAATAAGGGCAATGATGGTTGTTCTTATTTATGTGCATGTAAGAATAACAGTCATAATTACACTAGACCTCTAAGCATGCAATTAATATAAGCATTTTTGTCTTCCCTAGAGAGGGGGTGACCAGTTTTGGGGCTTATTATAAGGGAACATTTTGTTCTCATTCAAGCTCCAACTTTTGATTAATGAATGCTTTCCTCTTCTCCAAAAAATTCTCATATACTAATATTCGTCCTTATTACTTAAGTAGTAATATTCATAATATTAGTATAGGTTCATCACTACTATTATCTAGTTAATAATAATAGTGATTATTTGGGTAAATCTTGGGTGTAACTTGTAGACACCCGCATTTTGCCTGCTAGTGTCTATAGCAGTTCCCGACAATACACCCGATGATGATCGGACGCAAACATGACTTAGTATACTAGAATATGGGCTCGAAATCAATAATATCCGACGTGGACATTTAGCGGAGTACAAATCTCTCAAAACCAACCTCAAATTCAGGCCCAGTGGGTCGTTCCGAGCAAAATAAGACTAATTTTGGGCCAAAACCGACACCAAAAATAAAACCCGTCTTTTGGCGACCGGGTCAAAACCCGGTCAAAGATGAATCCGCCCTCAAAACCAGCCTAGAGAGCTTCTAGAAGCTGGCGCCCAAGCTCAAAATTCAAAAAATCAAAAGAGTCAACCCTTTCCTAAATTGCCTCGATTCCCTTGATCCACTCGATCGAGTGGATTGACCTACTCGGTCGAGTGGAGCCTCATAAACCGGAACATACCCCTTTTGGGCACTCGATCGAGTGCACTAGGGCCACTCGATCGAGTGACCCTAGGTCGTGGGGTAAACTCTATAAATACCCCTCCAACCCTTCTAATTTTTCAGCTTTGGCAAATGCAATCAACCCTACATTTTTACTCTCTTATGCTCTACACTTTCCCCACACAACAACCCTACACAACACAAGCCAAAAAACCGAGTCTACACCCCTCGTAAAACCGATACACACACACACACACTATAACTCGACTACATCCTCGATACTCCCACGTTCACGCCGCTGTTACGAGTCCATTTCCGAGGCCTTTACTACTTCGTTTTTTTTATTTACATTTTTGCATTGTCTATATTATAACTATACTAGTATACTAACATTAACACTAACATTTTAATTCTTGTATACTAACTCTTTAATTTTCGTTACTAATCTCTAATATTTATTTATCATCGTTAACATCATATCGCGTATATATATATTAGTATCAAAATTCGGATCTTAACACGTTTGACTATGACGACCATCTAAAGTCCGTTTAATCCTTTTACGAGTAACGACGGAGGTGGCACCCTTTCGAGGAGCGCCGCCCCAATGTGCTCAAAGGCATAACGTGATCGTGGTCGTTCATAGTTGAACGTGAAGGACTCCATTTCTAAGATAAGTGGGAAATCCGTTGATGCGAAAACCGACATCACATAATCCGTTAGGATTAATATCGATGTCGTGACGCGGAGGACTACAATTTCGTCATTAGTCACTTTTTTTCAATCCCTTAATGACATTTTCAAAAAATTCCGATAACGGTATTATAATTGTATAATACACGATTATTGTACCGGAAGCCGTGTTAAATTTAAATCATACGATATTTTTATTTAACTCGGCCAACTGATCAACATATTTTATATCGTATTTTATTGTCCCCGACAACCGTTTTTAAGCTTTTCTTCTTCCATAATTATATGTTTAATGTCGATTTCTATTAGAAAGTCGATACTGTCGGTTCTCGTGCTATTTTGCAGGTTAAGTGCAATTTCGAACATATTTAGGAGTGATAGCCCAGATAACCGAGACGAGGACGAAGGACGAGGAAGAAAACGAAAAAGCCGAGAAGTAAATGAATATGTCAATGACGAGCTCAGCAGCACCCACTCGATCGAGTGGTGCTAAGCACTCGATCGAGTGCCGATTTCCGTGATCAACCAGGCTGCAAATACGGATCCACTTGATCGAGTGCACGCATGTACTCGATCGAGTGCCTCGCATTCAGGCCGCAAATTGGATTTTCTTTTATTTAGAATTTTGGGCCTGCTTTGTAAGTCCAACTGAATTCTTTTAAATCAGTTGGAGGAGGATTGTCAAACTTTACTTTTTACCTTTTACTTTTGATTTAGAGCACTCAAACATTACGTTAGTTTTGGCTAGAATAGAAGTCACGTTCATTTCGTTTTTCTTCGCAAGATTCATCGTATTCTGTTCTTCCTTTTCAGATCTCAAATTCTTCGGTATCGCTACTTTAATTTTGATTTTAATTTTAATTTCAATTCTCTAGTTTAATTCCTGTCTTAATTCCCTAGTTTAATTCTTGTCTTAATTCGCCCTTAGTTTTCGTAGTTATCTGCTTTTAGTCTCGTAGTTTGATTTGATTGGCATCCATCATGGTTAATTGCAATTCATATTCCGTTAGTTTATTTACGATTATCATGAGTAGCTAATTTCTATCTAGGGTTTAAGGGGATCGATGGGTGTTAATTGGGTTATAGAAAATTGACCTGTCTCTGATCATATGAACTGTCGCCTGAATGTTGTTTTAATTCTGATTGATTGATTACTGGCCAGGATTAATTAGTTAGTATCACAATTAGGACTTTTCGCCGACCGGGTTAAGGACTAATTAGGTCACGACATTTTGGGTAGACTAGCTTAATTCTAGCGACCGCAGGTTAAGTTTAGTTCTAAAGTTTGTAGTAGTACCGACCGGACCTACACCTTAGACAGTTCGATTATTGACCTGTTAGTTGACTCCCTGACCTGATTGACATTCATTGTGAACCTGAGACCCTAGACCTTTTTTATTATTGATTTATCCTATAGCAGTTAGTTGTTAGTCCACTTAAAACAAACTGAAAAACAGTGACCTGCAATCTTTAGTCTAGACCTTAGAGCAAGTATTTGAGTCCCGTCTCCTTGAGGTTCGACCCCTACTTCATTATCTATATTAGTTAGTGAACCTTAGGGTATCTTTGATTAGGGATACGACTACCCCTGTCAAATTTTGGCGCCGTTGCCGGGGAGACGGTGTTATTTATTTACTTGTCTTGTGTTTTAGCCTTTTGATTGCTTGTCTCGAGGAATTTCAGTTCCTTGAGACCGTTTCTCACATTTCTCCTGTAGTTTCCTCGTATGCCCTGGTCCTCTCGAATTTCAGGCTACGTACCACCATTCGATCCTGAACCAGAGAGAACTCTCCGCAGGTCTAGGAAATTCTACAAGGAGATTGCTGAGACAGAAAGATCAGAATCAGTGGAACATTCGGACGACGAGCACATATCCGAAGCACTGTCCTTTGAAGAGGATAATTCCACTACTGCCCCCGAGACACCGCTAGTCAAGATGCCTCCCAAACTTTCTAGCCATTCCGAGCCGGAGCAAAGTGCCCTACCGAAACCGTTGAAGAGGCCCACCGCCACTACGGGTACGTTCGAGATTCGCCCCGCCTTTATTACATTGGTGGAGCGAAATCAATTCGGTGGAGGCCCCGATGAAGACCCGGCGAAGCACATGAAGCTCTTCACCGATTATTGCTCAACTATACCACTCCCCGCGGGAGTGATTCAAGAAGAGGTGATGGAGATGCTATTCATGTTATCCCTATGCGATAACGCGAGAGACTGGATCACGGATTTAGACCGCGTTTCTGAAGGAATCACAGATTGGAACTCCCTAGCCTTAGCTTTTTATAAGCACTACTACACGCCGCAGAAGACCAACATGTTGAGGAGTCAGATTACTAACTTCCGACAGACATCTCACGAGAATATCCACGAGGCGTGGGTAAGGTTTAAAAAGCTAGTCAAGGAGTGTCCACATCACGGATTCGAGGTATGGTTTTTGTGCAGTCAATTCTATAATGGTTTATATGACGATTGCCGAGCTACGCTCGATTCTGCAGCTAATGGCAGGTTCCAAAACAACGTTGATGTTGATAAAGCATGGAAGTTGATTGAAGATATGGCTACTCATCACTCACGTTGGGGAAATCCACGAGTTAACACCCGGGGAAATAGTGGTGACTCCGAGTCATCAAATGCCATAGTTAGCCACCTAGCCGCTTTAACTAAACGGCTTGATTCCATGGAGCTTGCTAGAACCCAAAATCAACAACAACAAGGCGGTATGTACCAAGTTAATGCAATGTCCGAGGTTGTTTGTGAGAATTGTGGGAATACGGGTCATTATGCCCAAGAGTGTGTGAGTTTGGAAACGACGAACGCATTCCAATCCATGAGACCACACCTCCCTTACATGAACCAACCGGGCTATGACAAGTCGTTGTTGTCTTATAGGAGTCAAAACGTCCTTAACCCACCACCACCCATCGGTAACAAAACCGTCCCATATGTAGCACCCCATAACCGACCCTCCCAACACTACTACAAAACATCAAATAGACATGGGTCATTTTTACTAATAGACATGGGTTTCGCGACCTATGTTAAGTTGAGTGACATCTATTGTCAAATACTTAGACATAGGTTGTACGACCTATGTCTATCTACAACATACACATAGGTTTTCTAATAACCCATGTCTATTGATATATTAGACATAGGTTTTCAAAGTTAACCCATGTTTATAAAAAGAATAGACATGGGTTTTTTATACGCCATATGTCTATTTATAAATATAGACATGGGTTATTGGTTACCCTATGTTTATTGTCATAGTATAGACACGGGTTATTTGTACGCCCTATGTCTATTGAACTGCTAAATTACAAAAAAAAATACAAAATTGGCGCGCCACGTTCACATAAATGGTAACTAAATTTTATTAATAACAAAACAATTAATTACCGTCACAAGACATTATTTCTCAATTGCTTCCACACTAGAGATACTTAAGTACAACTTCTCAAGGATTTTATCAATCGCAATACCCGGAACATTGATAAAAAAATCCTACATTGCTGAAAAAAATCCTACATTGGCTGTTATAAGGAGATGAAAGTTAAGTCTCTCGATCTTCAAAGTGTACACTTGGGAGTTTGGATGAATTTTGTACCACAGCCCGAAAACATATTCAAGCCTACACTCAAGATTGTTATATATGCACAGTCAATATTTAGAACAAGGCCACTTGGGGAACTGATAGACTATCTGTCACAAACCGGCAAATACATAACGAACAAATCAGTTGCCTTGAATGTTTTGTCTTTATATTTAACCCATTTTAAAGTTTAAGATGGAGCAATCAATAAGTCGATAAGAAGTACAGTAATAAATGAATGACAGTTGAACACCTGAGCAGCTTGTAGGATTGACCCTTTTGGTCTCGACCTTTGTTTCTTGAGAATCAGAGGACGATGCCTTAGTGCCGTTACGGGGTAATTGACGAGGTACTATTTTTGCAATTCTTTTACCATTAGGTAAGTTTCTCGCCTTTCTTGTCATGTAAGAAGTACTCGGCTTATTGCTGTTACTGACTTCTGATTTTACTGGCAGGAATACAGGAGACGATGTGTAGCATTGAGCAAGGTACGGCTCTAAGTGTGGATCTCTCAGCAGTTCTGCAGCCTTGTACAGCATTGCAAAAACAGGCAAATTAATCATTTCTTTGCGACAGTTTAGGTTCAAGTTAATAGCCATAAAACATTCACTTACAGTCGGTTTATGTTCAGGATTTTTTCTTAGCATCGTTTTGATTAAATGTTTCCTGAAACATGACAATAATCAGTAATCCAACTCGTAGAGATAAACATGACTGTAAGTATGTATAGAAATCTATGGTTCGGGATATATTTACTTACAGTGGTAGTGAATAGTCAGTCGGAAGAGAGGAAATCATGGACCGATATATTTTGTTGACTAGGCCTGCCATATCCTGTTTTTAATGAACTACTGTGAGTAACTGTTCTTAGTTTAAGTATTAATCAGTGTCATCGTACTTACTGGTGCTCGGAATGCAGGTTGATGTGCTGCAATTTCAAAGATACAGCAACCTGTAAGAGGGCAGATCGCCAAGTTCATCAGATTTGTCGGACAGATCATATCCGTTTTAAGCTAGATTTTCATGTTTAATACTCCATAGTACCTAAGGACCATATATCTGATTTGTAACCGTATGGTAGCTCATAAAGGATTTCCGGGCACATGTAATTCGGACTACCTACAATCTGTACAACATTAAGCATCGAACAGTTTTATCAGTAAATCAAGAAAGAATTATAAGCTGATCTGATTAAGGTCTTCTGCAAATAATGCTAGCTAGTACCGAATTTGTAAGATCGTCTTGCCCAAGAAGTTTCGCAGGGCCAAAATCACCTGTACAATATATCAGCATGTCTGGTCAGTGAATTACTACAAAAGAGTACTTGCTTCTATTATTCCTTTAGTTCGAATCTTCAACGTGCAGTGCATAATGTCTCGCGTAGCCTGATATCATTGTCCTTGAAGAGGAATATGTTGGAGCACTGAAAATGAAATGTAACAGAAGCATACAAATGAGTAGCTGATTGATGTTAATTAGTGCTGAAAATTTCCCTATTCCCATCTGATAACAAAAGAATAAACACCTTGATATCTCTGTGCAAAACGCAGTTTGTGTGAAGATAATCCAAGGCTAACAGTAGCTGAGTTACCCACTTGCAAACTTTCTGTCAAATTAACGTCACGGAAATCTCTGTTAAGGTTCTAACATCGAACATATGAACCGCAACTAAAAAAGCATAGTTTCCGACTTTCCGCAAAAACATTGAGGTTGGCCTTACTGTCTAAATTAGTTAGCATCGCATATTATAGAATGAAATTGCCTTAAGACATAATCTTAATTGCCTTCTCCACCCATGCATCCTTATACTCCACCACATACGGATTGCTTAGTTTTGCTATTATACTCATCTGCATCAATTATGAATAACCCCATAACCAACAAGTCCAAGTTTTCATAATACAACACGAGACTCAATTATGTATCGACCTAAGATAAATAATGTTGGTTTCGAACATGTAACAAGAATCTTAATCCAAGGGTAACAAAAGTAGAATTGGATGTAACCTCCTGATGCGCAATTCGCTTCATCCTCTCAGTACGCTTAGCCAATCGGGTTTTTTTTCAACACATACCTGCAAAAGCAAACAACATTCATAGCTGTATTTGTGTATGTTTACTTCCAACAAAAGCCAATTCAGATTGTTTAGAATTTTAAGAAGTGACCTTTTCTTCTTATTGAATTTATGAGAACAAGATATGCAGTTCCAAAAGCGCCTCTACCAATCTGCTCAACCATCTCATACTCTTCCAGTTTCGACACGGTGGCTGGATCAATACTATTACTCACATTCTTATTGTTCTCCATGATATATGGCTCAGCTCGATCACTCACAATAACAGAACAGAACTAGTCTTCTCTAGATGATATGATATGATATGATCACTCACCATTTTGAGATGATTGTGAAAACATAACATAAATGCAATCGCAATGAAGAAATGAAATGATGGAGGTGTTCATGGAAGAAACATGAGGAGGTTGCATTCATTAAATCTCATGAACCAGTATGTATGTATGTACGAATCTACCTACTCCCTAAGTATTATAAAAAAAGTAGAAAAAGTATAGATACACACATACATGTGTACGTAAAGAAGTTACTAGAACTGTTTTAGGTATTCTCAGAGGTGAGCCTATTCCGAGAGATCTAAACAAGACAACCATTGTCCTAATTCCTAAGAAGAAGGCCCCTGACAAAATTCGAGATTTTAGGCCGATTAGCTTATGCAACGTGGTCTATAAATTGGTCGCGAAGGTTTTAGCTAACCGTCTAAAGCCTCACCTTGGGGAGATTGTGTCCGATAACCAGAGCGCTTTCACCCCGGGAAGGCTAATCACAGACAATGTTCTTATAGCGTTCGAACTTTTTCACCATATGAAGCAATCAAGAGCTACTGGGGGTCATATGGCCCTGAAGTTAGATATGGAGAAGGCGTATGACCGTATTGAATGGGATTTCTTGGCTAGGACGTTGGACTTAATGGGGTTTGATAGACGATGGAGTAATAGAGTTATGGAGTGTGTTTCGACGGTGTCGTTCTCTGTTCTTATAAACGGGCAAGCTTCTCGTGAGTTTAACCCGACTAGAGGACTCAGACAGGGCGATCCACTGTCCCCTTACCTATTTATATTATGTGCGGAGATCCTGTCTCATATGACTCGGAGAGCGATTGAAAGGGGTACCCTTCACGGTATTAAGATTGCCCCTACGGCCCCGACTATTTCACATTTATTCTTCGCAGATGATAGCATATTTTTCTTAAAAGCTAGGGAAGGGGAAGCTCATACTCTGAACCGGGTACTTCGGTCCTATGAAAAAGCGTCGGGTCAATTAGTTAGCCTTGCCAAGACTACGGTGTCATATGGTAATGGTGTACCACGTGTGAGAAGGGCGAGGATTACAGAAATTCTGAGAGTGGCGGAAGTAGAAGTGCAGGAACGATACTTGGGACTACCGACTGTCGTGGGCAGGTCGAGGAAAGTCATCACGGACATTATTCGGAACAAGTTACAAAAAAGGCTGTCTGCCTGGCGCGGGAAAATTTTGTCTAGGGCGGGTCGGGAGGTGCTGATAAAGGCTGTTGCCAATTCTCTCCCGACTTATGTGATGAGTGTGTTTAAAATTCCGGCGCATTTTTGTGATGAAATCAGTTCACTAGTTTCGAAGTTCTAGTGGGGACATCTCGACTCGAAGCGACACCTAACCTGGATTTCATGGAAGAAATTATGTCAGGCTAAGGATTACGGGGGGATCGGATTCAGAGATTTAAAGAAATTCAATCTCGCTCTCCTGGGCAAACAGGCGTGGCGGTTGGTCACAAACCCGGACTCGCTCTGGGCGAAGTTAATGCGCAGTAAATATTATGAGGGGAAAGAGTTTCTCGATGCCACTCTAAGTCACGCACCGAGTTATACTTGGCGCGGAATTTTGGAGGCGAGGAGTGTTCTGGTGAGAGGATTGCGGCGTCGGATCGGGAATGGGATGGAGACCAAGGTCTGGAAGGATGCGTGGGTAACGGGGAACCAAGAGGGGAAGGTCATATCCCCGTGTCCGGATGGCCTAGAAGAGATGAGGGTGGCTAACCTGTTGACGGAAGATGGCAGGGGGTGTTGGAATGAAGTTAAAATCATGTCGATGTTTCTTCCTTTCGAGAGTAAGACCATTCTGAAGATTCGGCCTAGCGAGACAAGTGAGCAGGACATTTGGTTTTGGGGACCGGAAAGAGACGGTGTGTACTCTGTCAAGACAGCCTACCGACTCTTGGAGGGGGAGGAGCTGCGGTTGGAGGAGAGTTCGGATCATAGGAAGGAGAAGTGGATATGGAGCCAGATATGGAAGACCCCGGTTTGGCCTCGAATAAAGCTATTCTTCTGGCAGCTGTGCAACGATGCGATAGCAACTAAGGTAAACATCTCGACTCGAGTCGGTTCGGAGGATGTTATGTGTCATTTGTGTCATTCAGATTTTGAGTCGAGTCTACACATTTTTCGTGATTGCGGTCTATCGAGTCGGGTTTGGGATGATATCGGGTTAGGGGTGTGTGACATTGATGGGCATATGGGTATCCGTGAGTGGATCGAATCTGTGTGGCATACCTTAGGTAAGGAAGAGTGCGGTTTGTTTATGACGACATGCTGGGCTCTGTGGGAGGCTAGGAATAACTCTATTTTCAATAACGAAACTGGAAAAGCGGAGAAGGTAATACGCAGGAGCAGAGATATCTGGTTAGAGCTCGAAAACTTGAGTGATACAGATGACACAGCGGGACCACAGGTGCAGCCGACGGAGGACAAGATCGAGGATAGGTGGCGACCGCCGGAGAGGGGAAGATTGAAGATAAACGTGGATGCAGGAATGAAGACGGGAGGTGGGGTGGGCTTGGGAGGTGTTTGACGGAATGAGGTGGGAGAGGTCTTATGGGCCTTTTCCATTGGCAGGAGGGCGGAGTGGGAGATCCCAATTGCAGAAGCCGTGGCTATCCTAGAAGGAATGAAAGAAGCTCGACGAATGGAGCACGATGACATAATAATCGAGAGTGACTCTAAAGTCGTCGTTGACGCCATTGTTGCTCGGAAAAAGGGCAGAAGTGGGTTGTTCCTGGTGCTAGATGAGATTTATGGTCTTAGTGAGTCTTTCCATTCTATTAATTGGTGTTTTACTAGACGAGTTTGTAACGGTGTTGCGCATGAACTCGCACATGCCACATCGGTCGATGATATTACTGTTAGATGGGGAGATACACTCCCGACGAACGCTTGTCGTGTTGCGATTGCTGAGTTAATTATTTAGTTCCCTCGGTGGGAGTTTCAAAAAAAAAAAAAAAAAATCATATGATATGAGTAAATATTTAAAATAGATTAAGATGTTCAGAAAGCAGTTAATGATGGATGATTAGTGAAGCATGAGATTGAAAGAAAAGCAATTTATGTAGATCAAAAAAAGGAAAATGGGAAGCGAAATACAGTTGTATTGTATGCCAAACATGAAAGAAACGGTGTTTAACATAAGCAAGCAAGCAAGGGGCAGAGGAGGGAGTTATGATTAAAATCTCAACTCCCAACTCTCAAGTGGTTGGCATGTCACCATCCTTCAACTGAACCACATACACTCACTACTTTCTTCCATCATTATATTTACCTTTCTTTTTTCCTCTTGTAGTATAACAAGAATAATAAAACAAACAAAACTTAATCTTGTATGTACATAGGTAATATGAGAATCTTGGATGACCAAACAAAATCAAATCTTTTCAACCTATAATGAATTCCAAAGCTTTATATATACGGGTTTACTCCGTAATTTGGAATGGGACAGTAGAGTGGGGTAATTTGGAAGTTTGGGGTATATATACGGGTTTAATCCGTAATATATACCAAAGCATTCTTAATCACTTGACGAAATCAATGTTAATGACTTTATACTCCAGTCCATACATATCTTGACGTTTTGTAACAAGCGAAGCTAATGAAGTACTGAAAATGACTTGTTTCTAGGTTGAGATGAATTTTGTGTTCATTCGTAAGAAATCTTATCAATTCTTAACGGAACTGTCGCACACTCGATTCCCCTCCCTCGTATTGTTGTTTCTTTTTTTCTCGTTTCACAACCAGGAGTAGCCCTAGCGACAACTTACCTTGGGGACATTGAAGGCTTGACTACTGGATCTTACCTAGATTGAAACCAGATAGCATTTCGAGAACTCAAGTTTTCTGGCCACCATCACCTGTCTAATGAGTCATGTACCTCATGTATTGTCCATAAGAGCACCCCATGAGATCTGGTATAGGACTGACTACATACAAGTTTCTGACTACAATTCTCAGTTTCATAGCATTTACGCGTTTAAACCATAGTTGGCGAATCAAATGTATTGTCGATATATTGTTCAAGCACCAAGTTAAACGTCAGAATTCAAAGTTAAGATTATTACGAGTATATACAACAACATATCAAATCACCAATCAACAATTTTCAAATAAGAACAAATATAACATTGGAACTTTATTTTTATTATCATTACCATATAGTGTTGCTGCAACACCAAGGTTCCTTCGAGACTCATAAACCTCTTTAGTCTTGCAATCTTCTCGAAAAATCCGATCTACAAGAACCGAAACAATCAGAACACAAATTCAAAACCCTAGAATTCAAAAACAATCGAAATTGAAGCTAAAAAGACAAATATTATCTCGATTTTTGAAGAAAATTGTACCGAACTCGAATTTGGAGGAAGAATTAGCAAAGGAGATGGAGTTGCCAGAGATACGGGGTGTATGATTTCTGAATTGGGGGTTCAATTGAATTCAACTCCGATTGCACCTGCGAAACCCTAGTTTCCTTCGCCTCGGCCGAAAACGACATCGTTGCGTCCTTGTCCACTGCGCTCAACGCATCCATGGCAGGATCGTTAGGGTTTTCCACCGCCAACGCCCTCTCGCACTCGGAAATCACTTCCTCGTACTCCCTGGCGTCTGAAGAAACTTTAAACAGCAAATTCGCGTAAAAATGCGAGTACTCCACCGAATTTGGCGACATTTCCTTGGCTCTCTTGGCCGATTCAACAACGTTCTTCAGGTGTCGCTGCTTCACGTTAAGATCATCAATTATTTCGGCGACTTTCACCGAAATCGTACCAGCAACTCGGTGAAACAACGCCGACTTCTCGAACTTTCCAGAAATCTCCTACATCAGCCTCAATGTCTTGTTGTGATTCCCTCGGCGCAAGGCGTTCAGCGCGCGCTCGCACTCCTGCTTCACCTCCGCCGCCTCAACTTCACCGCCACCGGAGGCTCCAGTTTCCGGTGAGATGACGTGGCGTGCTTCTTGTTTCCCATACCTATCACCTTAGATGCGAGTAAAAAGTGAAAAATGAGGGTGAAATCAGCTTCCACTCGGCATCAGAGTGAAGGAATGATGAAGATTTGAATCACGAAGAAAATGAGATGAAATTGAGGAGAAAAGAAATGTGGAGAAAGAGCACGAGATATTTGCGGTTCTGTTCAATCTAATAAAAGAATATTAGGTTACAGTTTCTGAATTCTTAAGAATTTTGGGGTTTATTAGATTAGGAGTAATAGGGGTAGAAGTTTATTAGTCTTATTTTATACATGGATTTTCATATGTACTGGATCTATTCATATATTGTAGACATGGGTTTTACTTTGACCTATGTCTATAATTTATAGACATGGGTTTTAATTTTGACCTATGTATATTATCTTTTATATACATAGGTTTTTTAAATAACCTATGTCTATTAAAAATAGATGTGGGTTTTTCTTTTAACCTATGTCTATTAGGTCATGTCTATGACTAATTTTGTAGTAGTGCAAAGCCATAGCAATAACCGACAACAATTCCAAGGAGGGCAACAAAATTGGGGTAACCAACAAAATTGGGGGAACCAACAATGGGGCAATAACCAACCTTGGGGTAACCAGCCTTGGGGTAACCAACAAGGGTGGGGGAACCAACAACAATTTCAGCCGGTCCCACAAAACCAAAACCAAGCCCAAGCTCAAGCTCCAACCAACACTGAGTATGCGGAGATCAAAGCTTTATTGATGCAAGGTATTCAAAGTCATAATAAGCTAGAAACCCAAGTCAACCAGATACTTGCACATAACAAGATCCTAGACACCCAAGTAGCACAACTTGCCACCCAAAAGCAAGTTAGGCCACCGGGTAGTCTACCTCCTCAAGGCGAGCAATCACATGAGCAAGCAAATGCGATCACATTGAGAAGCGGAACCCATTACGACGGTCCGAAGATGCCCGAGGAGTATGTTGTGGTTGATGAGACGGAGTTGGAGAAGCAAGAGCTAAAAGAAGAAGCACGTGGCAGGCCACGGATGGAGGTCACTCGATCGAGTAACACCACCTCACTCGATCGAGTAGACCCCCAAAAACCAACCAGAGAGCAGTCACGTAGTCAACTCGACCGAGTCACACCTGACTCGATCGAGTTGGGAGTCACTCGACCGAGTGGCGTCATCCCACTCGATCGAGTAGACCCTCAAGGATTGATCAGTAGTCTCCCAGTGATACCACTCGATCGAGTGCTGTCAGATGACTCGGCCGAGTATAATGAAACTCGACCGAGTCAGCCTGAACTCGATCGAGTGAAAACCGTAACACCTGACTCTTCTACTTTTCATCCCCAGGTCTCAATTAAGGATGCTAATTCTTCTCAAGCATCCTCGTCTCAAGTCAAGGAGCCTGCAATCCCGATCATACTTCCATTTCCCCACCGACAGCGTAAGACAAAGCTTGATCAACAGTTCGGTAAGTTTATGGAAGTCGTCAAGAATCTGCAGGTAAGTGTTCCTTTTACTAATTTGATCACCCAAGTTCCTGCTTACGCGAAATTCATGAAAGAAATACTAACTCGTAAGCGGTCTTTTAGTGAAACTGAGACAGTTGCTTTCACAGAGGAATGCAGCGCGCTACTACAGAGTCGTACTCCGCCCAAGCTCAAGGATCCAGGGAGTTTTTCTATCCCTTGTACTATAGGGACATTAGCTATCGATAAGGCCCTGTGTGACTTAGGAGCTAGCGTCAGTGTCATGTCGTATTCTATTTGTCAGAAATTGAATATGGGTGTTTTAAAATGTACTAATATGACTCTGCAGATGGCTGATCGATCGGTCAAATATCCTTTAGGCGTTTTAGAGGATGTTCCGGTCCAAGTGGGGAAATTCTTTATTCCCGTAGACTTTGTCGTCTTAGACATGGCTGAGGACGCCATAATACCTATTATCCTCGGTCGCCCTTTCCTACACACGGCGGGGGCGATCATCGATGTCAAAAATGGGAAGCTCACACTCTCCGTAGGAGATGACACCGTGACTTTTAGTCTCGATCATGCTCTTAGGAAGCCCATGATAGAGGAGTCCTGTTATAGTATAGATGTCATTGATTTGGAAATAGAAAGCTATATTGACGATTATCTTGACAGGGACCCTTTGGAGAAATTGCTGACATCCGGCGATGCTGATGCCGAGAAGAGATCATGGAGCACGGAAGTGGACGAGCTGGAACGCATGCTGAACGGAAAGGAGGGCACTATCGAGAAGGTATACAGTCTCGGCACCCCTAAAAAGGAAGTCGAGGTAAGTAAACCTGAACTAAAACCCCTTCCCCCGAATCTGAAATATGCATTCTTAGATGATAAGGGTCTAAACCCCGTAATTGTCAATGCTGCACTCACAGATAGCCAACTTTCGGAGTTGTTAGTCATCTTTCAACGACATAAGAAGGCTATTGGGTACAGTATTGATGACCTATGTGGTATTAGTCCCGAGTTTTGCATGCATCGCATTCACTTAGAGGGGGACCATAGACCATCCATTCAGGGACAACGTAGGTTGAACCCGAACATGTAGGATGTGGTTAGGAAGGAGGTTATGAAACTCCTAGATGCTGGCATTATCTATCCTATTTCCGACTCTAAATGGGTTAGTCCAGTCCAAGTGGTCCCTAAGAAGGGTGCGACCACGGTTATCACGAACGAGAGGAATGAACTTATTTCTACTCGATTAGTGACTGGATGGAGAATGTGTATTGACTACCGTAAGCTGAACGTAGCTACTAGGAAAGACCATTTCCCACTCCCCTTCATTGACCAGATGCTAGAGCGTCTTGCTTGCCATAAGTACTTTTGTTACTTAGATGGCTACTCGGGATTTTTCCAAATCCCAATTCACCCGGACGACCAGGAGAAAACAACATTCACCTGTCCCTACGGCACCTTCGCATACCGAAGGATGTCTTTTGGCCTTTGTAATGCCCCGGCCACTTTCCAACGTTGTATGATGTCCATATTTTCGGACCTTATCGAGTCTGTCATGGAAGTCTTCATGGATGACTTCAGTGTGTAAGGCACTGATTATAATGCATGCTTACTTAATCTTTCACGGGTCTTGCAACGTTGCGAGGAGACCAATTTGGTCTTAAACTGGGAGAAGTGTCACTTCATGGTGACCGAGGGAGTCGTTTTGGGTCATTTAGTGTCCGAACGTGGCATCCAAGTGGATAAAGCAAAGGTCGAGGTGATTGAGCAATTACCATACCCCGTTAATGTTAAGGGTGTGCGGAGTTTTCTTGGTCACGCGGGTTTTTACCGCCGTTTCATCCAAGATTTCTCCAAGATTGCCAAGCCTCTGACTCAGCTGCTCCTCAAAGATGCCCCGTTCGTCTTTACTGACGAGTGTGCTCGAGCTTTTGACAGGATTAAGCAGGCTCTTGTTTCCGCACCTATTATCCGATCTCCCGATTGGGAGCTGCCTTTCGAGGTTATGTGCGATGCTAGCGATTACGCTGTAGAAGCCGTGCTCGGGCAAAGGAAAGACAAGGCTTTACATGCGATCTACTATGCTAGTCGGACGTTAGATATGGCGCAGATCAATTATGGTACCACGGAGAAAGAGTTATTGGCCGTCATCTATGCTCTAGACAAGTTTCGGGCCTATCTCATTGGCTTGAAGATGATAGTGTATACGGATCATGCAGCCTTGAAGTACCTTCTAGCGAAGAAGGAGGCAAAACCGAGACTTATTAGATGGATCCTATTACTGCAGGAGTTTGATTTGGAGATCCGTGATAAGTCCGGGGCCGAGAATGTCGTAGCCGATCACCTATCCCGGCTAAGATATGATGGTGGAGATCTTACCCCAATGGACGATTCATTCCCCGATGACCATTTGCTCGCTATTACCATGGACACTCCATGGTTTGCTGATTATGCCAACTTTCTAGTTGGAGGTGATCTACCTCCCGACCTTCAGTATCAGCAGAAGAAGCGGTTTCTACATGATGCGAAGAGGTATTTTTGGGACGACCCGTATCTTTTCCGAGAATGTGCAGATGGCCTATTTAGGAGGTGTATTCCTGAGAGTGAGGTACATGCTATCCTCACTAGATGCCACTCCTCCCCTTATGGTGGACATCATGGTCCTTCAAAGACCTTTGCGAAGGTAATGCAATCGGGCTTTTATTGGCCCAATATTCTCAAGGATGCCACCACCTTTGTCCGTTCTTGCGACGCATGCCAACGAACGGGAAATATTTCTCGGCGACACAAAATGCCGCAAACCGGGATTCTTGAGGTAGAATTATTTGACGTTTGGGGTATAGATTATCAAGGACCGTTCCCTTCTTCTTATGGGAATCGGTATATTTTGGTCGCCGTAGACTATGTTTCGAAGTGGGTGGAAGCCATCGCTTCACCTACTAACGATGCGAACGTGGTGATCCGGCTCTTTAAGAAGACAATCCCGTGTTTTGGGGTCCCACGGACTGTTATTAGTGATGGTGGTTCACATTTTCATGAACGCCAACTAACTAAGCTATTGAAGAAATATGGTGTTCACCACCGTACCGGGCTAGCCTATCATCCACCAACTAGTGGACAAGTCGAGATCTCGAACCGTGAGATCAAGTCTATTCTCGAGAAGGTTGTCCATACCTCGAGAAAAGATTGGAGTTCGAAACTCGATGACTCTCTTTGGGCTTACCGGACCGCATTCAAGACTCCTATCGGGACATCCCCGTATAGGCTTGTTTATGGCAAGGCTTGCCATCTACCCGTAGAGCTCGAGTTCAAGGCTATGTGGGCCTTAAAGGAGCTCAATCTCGATCCGAAACTAGCCGGAGAGAAGCGCCTCATGCAATTGAACGAACTAGATGAATTCTGTCTCCATGCTTATGATAGCGCGAGAATATATAAGGAGCGGACCAAAAGATGGCATGATAAGCGCATCATCCCCCGAGAGTTCCATGTCGGCGATAAGGTACTTTTATTTAATTCCCGACTTAGACTCTTTCCCGGGAAACTTAAATCCCGATGGTCTGGACCGTTCACGGTAACTGAAGTGAACAAATTCGGGTCGGTTACACTCACTACCGACAAGGGCGAAATATTCAAGGTGAACGGTCAGCGCCTCAAGCTCTATCACGAAGGTGCATATGTCGGTGTCATAGAGGCCATGGACCTCAACGACACTCTCGATTCCACCTAATCCAATTGAGGTAAACCGGTCGAGCGGGACCGTAAAAACCAGCGCTAACCGGGAGGCAACCCGGCACCACTTGTATTAATGTGTAATTTCCCTTTCCGCATTTTTTTTATTTTTTTTATTTTTTTAGCTTGGTAGCTCTAATTGGGAGTTAGTATTAATTATCGAGTGAGGACGAGGGAATTTTACGGTTTAATTGATTTAATTTCAGGATTTTGAAGCAATTTAAAGAATAAGAAGGCGAGGAGTAGCAGGTGCAGTGGTCACTCGACCGAGTGGCCTATGCACTCGGTAGAGTGCCCTGACGGAGTGGTTCTGCCCAGTTCTCAAGGGATCACTCGATCGAGTGGGTCATTCACTCGGTCGAGTGCCCTGACGAAGATGTTTCTGTTCAATTTTCAGTGGTCACTCGACCGAGTGGCCTATGCACTCGGTCGAGTGCCCTGACGGAGTGGTTCTGCCCAATTCTCAAGGGATTACTCGATCGAGTGGGTCATTCACTCGGTCGATTGCCCCTGAACCGGGTCCATAACCGGTTTCTTCGAACTCTTTTATTTGCTTCTCATTCTTTTTTATTTCAAATCAGTTTCCAAATTAAAACCCCTCCCCCTCTTACTAGTCTTAAGAATCCTAAACCCCAAATCACTCAATTCACTCCTATTTCATCAATTCTTGACCAAATTTCACAATTTTTGCTTCTAAATTGCAATTGGGAGCGGTTATTTGTGTTTCTTGGTGTTGATTTCTGAAATTTTCGTCCCTTTCTCCCCTATTCTCGTCACTTTTGTCCCTTCTTAAGGTATATTTTGGGTTTTTGATTTTCTTGCTTCTTTTCTTAGTTTTATGGTATAATTTCATCCTTAGTTATATATTAATCTCATTGCATGCTTGATTTTGTGTTAATTTCACCACTTTGTGCTCAAAAATCGATTTTTGTGTATGGGGTCTGATTTTGGCCGAAAATTTGGTATTTTTTGTGAGATTTTTATATGAATGTGTTTTGTTATTATGCTATAGTTATGGTAGGAAGAAGGAATCCACCCCGGAACAACAACAGGAACAGGAATGCAAGGCAGCCGGCTGTTCAGCCTGTGCCAGGTTACGAAGAAATTGTATGCAGGGACGAGGTTCAGAGAGCTCGTTTGGTTGAATTGATACCTAGGTCGATGGAAGCTACCCGGTGCTGCTCGTCACAATTTACAATCGAGCTCGGTTTGAACGAGCAATTATTGCACCTCTTGTCCATGACCGGATTCGGTGGCTTATGGACACTACGTGAGTTATCTTACCGAGTACTCACTTTAGAATTCTTAAGTTCATTTGAGTTTGTTTGACGAGATAACATGATATCCTTTCGGTTGAACAATGAGGAGCAATCCATCCCCCTTAGTGCTTTATCCGAGTGTCTCAGGCTTACCTCTACCCAGAATGAAGACATCCTAGACATACCCGAGAGTTCGAAAGCACCTCCCTACTTCCACTTATTTTCGGACCGTCGTGCAAGTGTCACCGCTATGGCACTCAATGCCATCCCACACCCTACTATCCGCCTCTTCTTGCGGATTTTGAGTCATGTGGTTTTTCCACGCTCCGACATGAGTAAACTTCACTCATTGGAGGTGTTGATTCTAGGACACTACCTGAACCCCTTTAGGAAATCCCTAAAGGCATTCAGTGCACCCGGTATGATTTGTGTCGGTATCGAGCGCCAGATCAGTGGATCTGGACCGCTCGGTTGTGGAGCCATTGTCACCGGGCTAGCAAAGCGCTATATTATGGGTTTTGGGGAAACAGTCACTTTTGAGAGTCTCACCGACCGAGTCCCCTTGCTAGACCATAGCTACCTCTTCTCCACTTTGAAGTGGGTTCGGGGCAATCCCCCGGACTTTAAGTGGCGCGTCCGTGAAAAGATTTGGATGAAACTTCCGGTTGTCGAAGGGACAATCCTACCACCACTCCTCGCCTTGCAACCCACTCCCGCAGGCGAGGACACACCCGACCCGCCGAGCTACCTCATTCCCGAGGAGCTCTTCATTTATGACGAGGGCGTTCAACCCCCTCGACGTAGGGTTCGTGTAGAGACTGAACCCGATGAGACCGAGCCCCCCAGGGCCACACACACACACACCCCGACTTTCCCGTTCCAGACTCTGGGTGCCGAGTTTCCGCACCCGTATCCGTTTATGTACGATCCAGTTTACGAGCACCAGCGACGGGTACACGAGGGGATTAACCAGAGCATCGTCAACCGGGAGATCCACGAGTTCATTCTTACTCAAGGAATCTCGACGCCTCAGCACCCGTCTTACTGGAGAGGTCCGGGAGATACTAGTGGTATTTTCCACGATTATGGGGTTGATCCAGCTGCTTGGGGTCCAGACTACGGCCACACCTACGGTGGCCTAGGAGCACAGTGGTTGAGGGACTTGCGACAGTCGGGTCAACAGGGTGGTACTGGCGGCTCAGGCCAGGGCGATACTGGAGCCGGTCCATCTGGGACCGGTGGAGATGATGAGATGGCTGATTAGCCGGTTTGGGGGAGCTACCATTGTATATACGGTACTTTCTTTCCTTTTTATTTCTGTTTTTATTGCTTTCCTAGATTTTTACTTCCCCTTAGGTCGAGTTGTCCTTAGGATTGGTTGTGGATTTGTTTGTCATATATGCTGTAGAGTCACATTGAGGACACTGTGACATTTAGGTTTGGGGGAGAATTTGTGTGTTTTTGTGTGCTTCTATTTTCTTTTGTGTGCTTTCAAAAATTCTAAAAATCCAAAAAAAAAATATTGAAAACTCAAAAAAATTCAAAAAGATTTTATTTTTGTGTGTCTTGTGTCCGGTGTGAAACATGCAAAACGGCGATGATGACAATGCGTTTTACTTGATTTTTCCTAATTGACAGCTGACTCCGTACCTGAATGCATGTAATACTTGAGATGAGATGATTTTAATATGATTGCCTATTAAACTATTAATTGCCAAATGAGTAAATTTGACCATTTTGTCGGCAAACCACAAAAATTCTGAGAATTTAGAGCTTCCTAGGCCAGTAACATCTATAACTGGTCTCATTTATAATTAGGAATTGAGTGGTTTCTCCTTATGGAATGTGTAACGTTAATTTGCATAAATATGACATCCGTCTCTTGATATTGAATACGTGTTTGGTTTGAGGAGGAGGTACATGAGGAAAGGCATTTCTGTTTTTGATGAGCTCCACATAGCCAAACGACCCATTTTTACTACCCTGTAGATTTAGGTCAGTTTCATTTTGTTCAGCCCGTTTGAGCTGTTGTAAGCCTGTTTTCATGATTTTTATATCAATTAGCTACAACCCAGAATAGCCTACCTTACCAGGATAGTCGCGGTGAACGTAATTGGAGTCACCTTGATCACATTTTGGGATTTTTACATCTTTTGGATCGTAGTGTGTAATATTATTGTGCGACCTTGTATTCGCCTCCCTCTTGTCTGAATTGAAAAAATATAGAAGCATGAAAAAGAAAGAAAAAGAAAAAAAAATGGAATTAGAAAAAGAAGAAAAATTCCAAGAAAAGAAAACATATATGCTTCTTATAATATTTTGGGGAACGGTCGAGATGTTGAAACTAGAATTGAATTATAATTAGGAGGATGGCAAAATTCCCTCCTATGCTCTTTTGAGTCTTATTTCTAGTTAGTAGCCAGAATTCACAGTTGAGATTTTTGGATGGATAGTTTTTATTGTGTAGCTGCGACTACTGATCTTAGCTCCACATTTTCATACGTGCTTTAAGCACAATCCATTTTATTCCCTCACATATAGGCCACCCCTTGTAAGTCCTTGGCATGTACTATGCTCCTGATTGGTGGAACACGTATTTGATTGGGGAGATTGATTTGATATTCAACTGCATGCATATTTCATAAGTCGAGTGAGTGTCTTTATTCTTTCCTATCTTCACATATATACTTACCCGTACTTATGAGTGTCGAGCGACAACCGTAAGGAAGTCCGACATTATTGGTCTTGCAAGTTTGAAAGCTTGGCAGGCAATGGTTTGATTACGGCATGATTATTGATCTCGTTGCATTCTTGAGCATAACGTGTTTTCTCGTCGGTTTTAGTCGATTTTAGGAGAATGATTGTAATTCAGTTCTGAGTCGTGTTTCACATCACTTGTCCTCGTTTGTATATATTAGTTTTTTGCTTGAGGACAAGCAAAGGTTTGGTTTGGGGGAGTTTGATCAACATATTTTATATCGTATTTTATTGTCCCCGACAACCGTTTTTAAGCTTTTCTTCTTCCATAATTATATGTTTAATGTCGATTTCTATTAGAAAGTCAATACTGTCGGTTCTCGTCCTATTTTGCAGGTTAAGTGCAATTTCGAACATATTTAGGAGTGATAGCCCAGATAACCGAGACGAGGACGAAGGACGAGGAAGAAAACGAAAAAGCCGAGAAGCAAATGAATATGTCAATGACGAGCTCAGCAGCACCCACTCGATCGAGTGGTGCTAAGCACTCGATCGAGTACCGATTTCCGTGATCAAACAGGCTGCAGATACGGATCCACTCGATCGAGTGCACGCATGTACTCGATCGAGTGCCTCGCATTCAGGCCGCAAATTGGATTTTCTTTCATTTAGAATTTTGGGCCTGCTTTGTATGTCCAACTGAATTCTTTTAAATCAGTTGGAGGAGGATTGTCAGACTTTACTTTTTTACCTTTTACTTTTGATTTCGAGCACTCAAACATTACGTTAGTTTTGGCTAGAATAGAAGTCACGTTCATTCCGTTTTTCTTCGCAAGATTCATCGTATTCTGTTCTTCCTTTTCAGATCTCAAATTCTTCGGTATCGCTACTTTAATTTTGATTTTAATTTTAATTTCAATTCTCTAGTTTAATTCCTGTCTTAATTCCCTAGTTTAATTCTTGTCTTAATTCGCCCTTAGTTTTCGTAGTTATCTGCTTTCAGTTTCGTAGTTTGATTTGATTCGCATCCATCATGGTTAATTGCAATTCATATTCCGTTAGTTTATTTATGATTATCATGAGTAGCTAATTTCTATCTAGGGTTTAAGGGGATCGATGGGTGTTAATTGGGTTATAGAAAATTGACCTGTCTCTGATCATATGAACTGTCGCCTGAATGTTGATTTAATTCTGATTGATTGATTACTGGCCAGGATTAATTAGTTAGTATCACAATTAGGACTTTTCGCCGACCGGGTTAAGGACTAATTAGGTCACGACATTTTGGGTAGACTAGCTTAATTCTAGCGACCGCAGGTTAAGTTTAGTTCTAAAGTTTGTAGTAGTACCGACCGGACCTACACCTTAGACAGTTCGATTATTGACCTGTTAGTTGACTCCCTGACCTGATTGACATTCATTGTGAACCTGAGACCCTAGACCTTTTTTATTATTGATTTATCCTATAGCAGTTAGTTGTTAGTCCACTTAAAACAAACTGAAAAACAGTGACCTGCAATCTTTAGTCTAGACCTTAGAGCAAGTATTTGAGTCCCGTCTCCTTGAGGTTCGACCCCTACTTCATTATCTACATTAGTTAGTGAACCTTAGGGTATCTTTGATTAGGGATACGACTACCCCTGTCACCAACCATCGACTTTAAACAAATAAAAAAACGAAACGAGTTATGCCTCGTACAGGTGCCACTCGACCGAGTGCCATAGGCCACTCGATCGAGTAGCGCCCAAAAAACTGGACAGTAGTTACTTCGAGGACGCACTCGACCGAGTCCATGCCCTGACTCGATCGAGTGGGTCCTGTAGCCCAGAAATCCGAGAGCTTAAATGCAACATTTGGGCCTCGTCATTTTTTTTACGACTTTTAGTCGACACGTGTAGGTCAATCACGTGATTCTATTTTTTCAAAACCCATGCATATCACGACACTTTAACGACTTTGATCGTATTCTTTCACGATTAGCCTTATATTGCCGACTCTTTAGTAGTGTCTATATGGCTAACCAAGACGCCATTTTGCGATGTGATAAGTCGGGACAAGGCATCGAGGTTCGGAATCGGGCTAGCACCACGCCTAGGTCCCATACCTCCGTCCTTTAGTTAATACGCAATATAATGCGTAATTAATTAAAGTTTTTCCGGTTACATGACTTACGGTTTAATTCATATTCGTTGCATACGGGTCCGTTTCTAGTCTTTATTTATTGTTTGTTTACATTTATGTCATTTATTCCGTTCGTTATATTATTTGTACTTTTTGTAGTGGCCGGGTTGTATTTCCGCCCGTGTATCTTGTACGTAATTTATTTTCGAGCTTTGTTTATTTTGATGTTTATCGCCTTATAAATGAACCTCGCATGTTAAATAACTTCGACAATAGTTAGATGCATTAAATGACGTAGCTAACCCATAATTCGCATGTCTAGCCCGAAAACGCTGTTTGCATATCATTTAGTCGTTATACTAGCGCGCGTACACGAACACAAACGATGTCTTAGTAGAGGCCGCCATTGTGCGGGCGGGGTTGGGTGTCCTTAGTGGGCTTCCCAACACGTACCCTCACCCCTTACTCATAACCTCGATCGGTTTCCGGATGCCCGAAACCGTTGGCGCACGAGAGTCATTCTTTACACGATACCGGTGTAGATGATATCGGTATCGCAATGCAAAGGGACGGGCCCCATAAACTCTGAAATCGAAGTGGGCCGTACTTTGTGTATAGCCCATGACGACATAGAGTGGGCTCGAATGGTTCCGAATAACCATGAAATTCGGTGGCGACTCCAACTTTGACTTAAATTTCGAACCCGAGAACAATCTTACCACGAGATTCATTCGCCTACCCAAACCCCCGCGTGGCCGCGTCGGGGTGGACCTACGTCATGTCCACAATTTGGCGACTCCGTTGGGGATACCTGATGTACCACATGTCATCGGGGTTCCTAGGGTGAGACTCGAAGAGAAATTGTTCGTATATTAGTGTGCGCGCATAAGTTTAACGATTCATGCATAATCTAAATTTTGCCCAGGCCGGTTACTTGTGACCGACGTCCCACTATATCGCGGTGCATTCCTACATGGGTGCGCTAAAGACTTCGATGGTGGAACTCGTATGGGTTTTGCGGCATGTCCTAAGACCAACTCGGCTTAGGGAGTCCGTCCTGATTTACGAGAAAACAATCGTTGTTGGTATAGACCCTATTTTGACTGACCGAGACTTAGTGTAAAGCATACATAAGCGTCGTTATAATGCTTGTTTGACTACGTGCTACTTGGTTTCCGTGTCATTTTTCAAAAGCCGTCATTTCAAAAAATGCATCTTTCCAAAATACCAAATTTTGAAAAACTCAAAATTCTGTCCGTTTCGGGACCCGTCTTTTCAAAAATATCCAACTTTCAAAATTCGGAATGCCGCCGAAATTTAGGACCAACGATTTGACTCAAAATATCCTTTTTCTTTAGCCGGCATGCTGCCCGTTTTAATTTTCGAATTTCCGACACCATTCCGATTTTCTGAATTTTCAAAATTCTAATCTTTGTTTTCGAAATCCCGTTTTCAATTTTTAAACTTTCGGAAATTCGCTCATTTTATATTCAAATTTCAAAACTTCAAAACATCCAACTTTCCTAGTGAATCTTCCTTATTATAGGACCTACCGTTTATCCGTGTGTCGGGTCTTCGCATAGTATGTAGAAGGTTTATAGCGTCAAAACTCCGTTGATCCTATATCACGAGTTTCCCTCCTTTCCCAAGTCCGCCTTATTTGTCAAGGCACGACCAACCCGCGTAGGGCATACCCCTACTAAGGTAAGTCCGTCCGTACACTCGAGTCAAAAGTCTGGGGAAAAGTCTCACGTGGACCTTCCTTCGAACGGGATTAAGCCCACAAAGCTAAAGTCCTAAGGAAGTTATACCACCCATTGAGTCATCCGTCTAGGTGTCTTTCTCGAGTCTTTAGTCTTCTTTCTTAGTGTCGCTCGGGATGTACTTTTTCTTCTTTTTCCGAGATCTGGGTTCAGTTTCTGATTACGCGGTGTTCTTACAGACAGGCCACCGTCCCCCAGACACAACCCCAAAATGGAAGGAGCTCTAAACAACCTGAAGGCCTCCGTGGATGCCATGGCCGCAAAACAAACCGACATCGATGCCCAACTGACTGAAATGAGGGCGGGTCAAGTGGCCATCGTTGCTCGTATGGCTGCAGTGGAGCAAAGGGATCCTAATGCCGAGGCTACTGGGCCTCTAGCTGAACTAGTCAGCGCAGTACGCCGACTAGAAGAACAAGTCCATTTGGCTGGGAGTAACAATATTCATCGGGAGAATAGCCGAGAGTACTCCCCGGTAAGTGACAAGATGCCCGCGAACCTAAATCTCACGAGCTTACCCATGTTTGAGGGAACCGAGGACCCGTTACTACATGTACGGGCCTTCAAAGAATTCATGGCTATCAAAGGGGTAGATTCTTCAATGTTCAATAATCTTTTTGCTGCGTCCCTTAAAAAGCACCCACGGGCCTGGTACTATAGGCTAGACCCGAAGAAATACCCTACTTGGGATGATGTGGCTATCGAGTTTGCTCGGAACTATGCTGACAACACCGAGATCCAAACCACAATGCGGTCTTTGGAGGTTATGGCCCAAGAGCCAAAAGAAGGCTTTGCTAAGGTACCTTCAACGCTGGAGGGCCGAGAGTGTGAAACTGGTCGATAAGCCCAATGAGAAGACTTTGGTGGAGGCTTTTGTCAAGAACCTCCTCCCCTCATACCGGGTTCATCTCCAGTACGCTGTCACACCCAATTTCACCACCCTTACTGAAATGGGTATGAGAATTGAAGACGACCTAAGGCTAGAGGGCCTCAACAAGGCCTCTAGCAAGGGATACCAAGGGGCTTCCTCTTCCACTACCAAGCCCCAAGCTGCAACCCGCAGCATTTTTGACGTGGTAAATCTACTAGATACCCCGTCCAAGAAGAACACCCCACCTCGGGTTTTCACCGATATAGGTACCACCTATACCTACGCCTTACAAAGGCTGTCCTCGAAGGGCCTAATCCAACCGATAGGCCCAACTCCTGAAGTTCCGGTCGAGCGACGCTCCAAGAACTACAATGTCCAGGCTTACTTCCAGTACCACCGAGGCAATGGGCATGATACCGAAAAGTGTTGGAAGCTGAAACACTTGATCTAGGACCTGATCGAGAGCGGTAAAATCCCGCTACCCGGAGATAAACCAAGCAACAAAGAGAACCCTTTCAGCTCCCATGCCATCTTTGCCGGGGAGGTGATTGATTGTTCTCACCTTATCTCTCCATTTATCCCGCAAGTGAACGGGATCTGGTTTGACGACGAGGATGATGTCTACCTCGTTAAAGGGGAAACCGTTCCCATCACCCCTGAACAGATCCGCGAGGCCAAATCCCGAGTCTTAGCCAGTAACCACCTGGGCCGTCCCTATCAAGCCACTTGCTCTAGGGACATCCCCATCTCGACAACCATCACCGATCCACTCGGGATGGAAGTCGCCCCTGAGGAGCCGACTGCTAAAACGGCTATTGTGAAGCAACTGAAGAAGACCCTAGTTGACCTCACTATATGGCAACTCTTGGTTAGTTCACAAGAACATCGAGAAGCACTCACTAAGGCTCTCGATCAAGTTAAGATCGACTCTTTGGCTACCCCTGTTGAAATGGTAGCCACGGTCCTGCCCCATTTGAAGGGCAAAACCAAGGAAAGAGGCCCAATGATCACTTTCTCTGAAGCCGACCTGCCACCGTTCGGGGCCTCTCATAATCTGGCCCTCTACATTACGGTGATCTGCCGAGGGAAATACCTCCTGATGACCCTAGTCGATGACGGGTCCGCTGTGAATGTCCTTCCCTTAAGGAGCGCCAAAGCCCTCGGTATCACCGAGGCCGTTTATGTCCCGACGGCTCAAACCATCCAAGCCTTTGATAGGAGCCCAAAGACGGTATCTGGGGCCGTAAAGCTGACCATTGTAACGGGCCCAATAGAAAAAGAGCTTGAATTCCAGGTAATCGATGTCACCTCGTCCTTCAACTTGCTCTTAGGGAGACCATGGATTCACGCGGTCAAAGCCGTGTCCTCCACCCTCCACCGTAAGATCAAGATGCCTTTGCTCGACAATGTTGTTACTTTAGAGGCAACCCCAATGACCGTGGCTAGCTATAACGCCACGGGCCGCGCGGACCTCTGGGGGTTCGACTTTGTGGGAATGATCGAGGAAGAGTATCTTTTTAGGCCTTACTTCACCACGAGCATTGACACAATGCTCCAAAACCTAGGGTACCTTCCGGGGGCTACCTCCCGACCCGATCTTCCAGCTGGAAAGATCATCGAGGTCCTTAAGGGCGAAGACTCTCACTTCCGCCTTGGCTATACCGCCACCCCGGGCAACGTTGTCCGAGCAGGAATCAAAAAGGCATGCAACATCATTAAGGGTATCAACTTGAGCCCTTACAGCCCACGGTTGTCTGACTACTTTGTCACACTCGTGTTCGGGGCTATCCAGGTTGGTCTGTACCAACCCAATGCTGCGCACCTCGGGACCCAATCGGCCCGGGACTGCAACTACATCCCGGATGATGTGTTCGCCCTCATCCAGTCTGATGAAGTTAATGATGCTGGGCCCGCGCTGGGGCTGCTCTTCGGGGAAGACACCATAGCCCCAACCCCAAAGGAAGACCTGGTCAACCTGATTCTCCGTAGCAACAGGTTTGACCCGACCAAGCTGATCTGGGATGTTGGTTCCGAGACGGGAAACAGGGCCTGGAGGAAGACTGTTAATTGGACTGACAGTCAAGGAAAGATCTACAAGCTGGTCGCTGGAGAAGGAGACATGCCTGAGTCTGAGTCCGAGTCTGAGTCGGAGTCTGAGTCAGAGTCCGAGGTCGAGTCTAGGGAAGTCGGTGTTAGAGTCACTCCTATAACCCCTCTCCCTCTTGTCATTCCTGCTGCTGGCACTTCGGGGTCTGTCCCGCGTGCCTTACCAATCCCGCCACTGACTAATTATCAGATGGCTGCTCTTTTCGAGCTGTTCTCCAATTTTTCAATCAATAATAACAACCGTTCTGCTTACGACTTGTCTCTTTTAAATTCTGCTTTCAAAAATATTTTATGCAATGACATTGAGAAACCCGACGAACAGGTACCCTTACCTCCGCATCTGATCGAGCAACTAGAGCAAAGGGAATCCCGGAATCTGGTAATCGAAGAGACCGAGTCCATCAATCTAGGAACAACCTTAGAGCCTCAGATGCTTAAGATAGGGTTATCTCTAGATCCCGAGGAGAAACAACAATTCACGAACCTCCTCCAAGAATTCAAAGACGTCTTCGCATGGTCCTACAAGAACATGCCGGGGATAGACCGGGAAATAGCCGAGCACCGCATACCTATCAAAGACGGGTGCAAACCGGTTAAACAGAAGCTCCGCCGAATGAGGCCCAAGTGGTCTCTCAAAGTAAAAGAAGAAGTCGACAAACAGTTCAAGGCCGGCTTCATACAAGTGTCCGAGTATCCGGACTGGGTTGCAAACATCGTGCCGGTTCCTAAAAAGGACGGTAAGGTGCGGGTATGCGTAGATTTTCGGGATCTTAACAAAGCAAGCCCGCAGGATGATTTTCCGTTACCACACATCGATATACTGGTGGATAACACGGCCGATCATGCCCTTCTATCATTTATGGACGGGTATGCCGGATATAATCAGATCAAGATGGCGGAAGAAGATATGAGTAAGACTACCTTCACTACACCTTGGGGTACTTACTGCTACACCGTGATGCCATTCTGTCTCATTAATGCAGGGGCCACATACCAAAGGACCGCTACCACTTTATTACATGACATGATGCATAAAGAGGTGGAGGTTTATGTAGACGACATGATCGTCAAATCCAAAGAATGGGACGGTCACATCACCGCCCTAAGGAAATTCTTCACCCGATTGCGCAAGTACAACATGAGACTAAACCCTCAAAAGTGTAGTTTCGGGGTAACATCAGGCAAATTACTGGGTCATATCGTTAGCCAACGAGGTATCGAGGTCGACCCAGCTAAAATCAAAGCCATTACAGAGATGCAACCTCCTAAAACCGAAAAAGAAATAAGGGGATTTCTCGGAAAAGTTCAGTATATCAACCGGTTCATTTCCAAACTAACCATGGTATGTGAACCAATTTTCAAAAAAACTAAAAGTAGGGGAACGAGTACTATGGGATGACAAGTGCCAAACCGCCTTCGACAAAATCAAGGAAATTCTGTCTGCTCCGCCAGTCTTGATGCCACCTCAACCCGGTTTGCCTCTGTCATTATACCTAACAACGACCGAGACAGCCGTGGGGGCTATGCTGGCTCAGAACGTCGACTCCGAAGAACGAGCCATTTATTATATCAGCAAAAAGTTTTTAGAGTATGAGTGCAAATATACCATGCTTGAAAAGACGTGCTTGGCTCTGGTGTGGGCCACTAAGAAGCTCCGACACTATATGCTCAGCCACGACGTCCATGTTCTATCCAAGATGGATCCGATCAAATACCTCTTCGAAAAGCCCATTCTCAATGGCCGAATTTCCAGATGGACTCTAATGCTGGCAGAATTCGACTTGAAATTTGTACCGTTAAAGGCTATTAAAGGGCGAGTAGTAGCTGAATTTCTCGCCGATAGCCCGATAGCCGAGGAAGGACACACCGACACCTGGTCCTTCCCAGATGAAGATATCTTCCATACTGATACCGAAACATGGGATCTATACTTCGACGGAGCATCCAATTTTCGAGGGTTCGGAGTCGGGATACTCCTAATTTCACCAAAAGGAGAGCATACTCTCGTGTCCATCAAGCTGGACTTCGATGTTACCAATAATGCAGCCGAATACGAAGCATGCATTTATGGGCTACAAGCCGCCGCCAATCTGGGGATCACAAATCTTCGGGTACATGGCGATTCCTCCTTGGTCATTAACCAAGCACTTCAAAAATGGAAAACTCGGAATGCTAATCTCGTGGCCTACCAGGCACGAGTAAGGGATCTCGAGAAACAATTCCAAAAGGTGGAGTACATATACCTGCCTCGGGAAGAAAATCAGTTTGCAGATGCACTCTCAAAATTGGCATCTTTACTAAATATTCCCGACAACGTGACCAGTATGCCAATTTGTGTCGAAAGACGGTCCGAGCCGGCATACATTCACGACATTGAAGACATCGAGATAACTGATCCCGAACCTTGGTACCAGGCCGTATTAATGTACCTGACAAACGGAGAGTATCCTCTCGGGACTGAAGGTCGAGGCAAGAAAGCCTTACGGAGGCTAGCCACCCAGTTCATCTGCACCGATTATGGACAATTGTACAAAAAGACAGCACAGGGGGCTCTTCTTCTTTGTGTTGATAAATATAAGGCCGAGAAAGTAATGGCCGAAGTACATGATGGCGAAAACGGCCCACATATGAATGCTCACATGCTGGTCCGAAAAATCATGAGGCTCGGGTATTACTGGAATACCATGGAAGCTGACTGCCAGTTATATGTCAAACGTTGTCACAACTGTCAAATCTTCGGCAATGTGCAACATATGCCGTCATCTCTGATTTATACCATGACGTCGCCTTGGCTGTTCTCAACGTGGGGTATCGACATAATCGGAAAAATAAACCCCTCTGGTACTGGCGGACACTATTTCATCTTAGTAGCTATCGACTACTTCACCAAATGGGTCGAAGCTGAATCATATCGCATTCTCAACGCTAAACATATCGCCAAGTTTATCCAGAACAAGATAATATGTCGGTATGGAATCCCACATGAATTTATCAGCGATTACGGGACTCATTTTCAAGCTGAAACCGCAGCCCTGCTGACCAAATATAAAATTCAAAGGCACACGTCCTCACCCTATCGTCCCCAAACGAATGGAGCAGTAGAGGCGGCCAATAAAACGATTGTCACCATACTCAAAAAGATGACTGATAATTACCGGGACTGGCCCGACAAAATACCTTTTGCCCTGTGGGGATATCGGACGTCAATTCGCACCGCAACCGGGCCGATACCGTATTACCTAACTTATGGGATGGAGGCAGTCCAACCAGTTGAATTAGAGGTACCGTCCCTCAGAATTCTGTTAGAAAGTCAAGTACCCGAAGCTGACTGGGTTCGAGCACGGTATGATTCGTTGGTTCTACTAGACGAACGACGATCCCGTGCCCTCAATAACATCCAAATCTATCAGAAAAGGATCCAACGGGCCTTCAACAAAAGGGTAAGGCCCAGGAACATTAAGGAAGGGGATCTAGTCCTTAAGTCTGTCCGAGCCTTACTACCGGTTGACCCAAGGGGAAAATTCAAACCCAATTGGGCTGGGCCGTATTTGGTAAAGAAGATCCAATCAGGAGGAGCAGTAATGTTAACGGACCTGGACGGGAATGAGTTTGTCAACCCAACCAACCTGGACTAGCTGAAGCGTTACTACCCATAGCCAATTCTCAATGTCATTTGCAAATTTTATCGAAATTATTTTTTTTACAAAAAACAAGTCAATAAGCTAGAATTATTTATTCTACTGTCACAAAACATCTTGAACCAATAGTCTTGGTGTAATTTGAGATTGCAAATTTACTAAGCTTGAACTACGTTTGGTTTGATTCCGTTAATCGCGGATACATAGGCAGCCCTTCAAATGGGCACAACCAGTGCAATCAAGAAAAGACAGGAACGGTTTAATAATAAACTTCTTTTATTAATTATTACAAAAAAAAAACGATAAACTCGGGAAAATTACAAAATGCAGGAATTCAAAAAATTACAAAAAAAAAGCACACGACACTCCAAAATAAATAATAATAATATTTAAGTAATAAAAACTAAGGACTCGGCATTTAGGGAATCTTGCCCTTCCCCTTGTTCTTGGCCTCCTTGGCCGTCCACTGACGACGACGCGGAGGAGAGCGTTCCCGAATCACCACAGGAACCTCCTTAGCCCGGACTCGTTTCTTGGAACTTGAGTCCTCATCCACATCGATAGGCCCGAGTCGGGCCCTCACGGGCTCTGGCAGCCATTCGCGTGGACCAAGTCGGTCCCTAGCCGCCAATCTTGGCCCGAGTCATCTTTCTAAATCAGTCTGGGGGCTTAGCTGCCCCCGCGTGCTGCTAGCACCGGCATCCTTAGCTCGAGTCTTAGTATGTGACTTAAGACCCGATTCTAGTCGGACTAAAGTAGCAGGGGTCTCTCCCTCATCGAAGAAGCCCCTGTTGTCCTTTAACGTCTCCCGACGGACCAGTTCGAAGGCCTCATCGACCTTCAGAGCTTTACGAGCTTCCTCGGATTCCTCGGAAGTCCACTTCTCGTAAGCCCGTGAAACCCAAGCGGATTGGCAAGGGTTGGGAATAGTCCATGTAGGACGGGTAAACCATCTCTGCAACCAGGTGTCGCACATAGCGTCTGTCAATTGGAGCGAGACGCTGATAATGGCTTCAGTCTCAGGAATACGCTGAGACGAACCGAACTGCCTCAGGATGCGGTCCAGGTAAATATGAACTGTCCAGTCAAGGGACAGGATCACCAAGTAACGGGCTTGGTCCCTCTTGGCTAGTCCCGTCAGCTTAGAAAGGAACCACCAAGCGACAGTCCACCTGATTAAAGGGCCACCATGGAATACCAGCTACTCATCCCAGTAAGCTCGGTTTATACGGTGGCTTGAGCTTATTCGACGCCCCCTCGAACTAATTTGGTTGCTGCGGTAGTTGGGAATGCTCGGAGGGGACTCTATGATCGAGAGACGTTCCGACAACCAAACCTGCAAAATATATACAAAATCCGTGAGCTACGGGGTGGTCCGCTATAGACCACTCGATCGAGTACAGCATCGGACTCGATTGAGTAAGCCCTCTAAAAGCATAACAGAAACTCGTCGAGAGTGTCACTCGATCGAGTACAACGTCTGACTCGATCGAGTAGGCCCTCCAAAGATGGGCAGAAGCACTTCGAAGATGTCACTCGATCGAGTGACGGGTCCACTCGATCGAGTGACTTACAGACGTCAAACCGCGCGAAACAAAAAAAAAAAGAAAAATCGCAAGACGTATACCTGCAGAATACGGGTACTCTCCATCAGATGTCGGTCCGGGTTAAGTCGTCTGGCGTCCAGGCCCATGATGATCTCTCCGGTAGTTAGCCAAGCAGGGCTGTGACCAGTCTCCATCTGGTCAACCACTCCGATTAGCCTGATTTGACCCAAGCATGAGTCAACATCCATCATCCCTTCAAAAACATAGCGGTGCAGCATGCAAAAGGCGAAAGCCCTGCGCCTGTGAGAAGGGGTAGCCCTTACATCCTGACTGTTCATAAACTTGTCTGCCAGGTCAAAGAGGGAAACAGTATTTCCCCGCACCATTCAATCTGTCTCAGCGTGAGACAGATCCAGGAAATCCCTCAGCCTCCTTCTCGGATCCGGATAGAATGAATGGATTACAGGACGAGCGATAGGGCTCCAACCCCCAATAGCTGCGATCTCCTCGTGAAGAGGGCATATTTCTCCCCGCGGGAACGCAAAGACGTGATGGGTAGTATCCCAAAACGACAGGCAGGCGTCCAAAAAGTGTGAATCAATTATCAGACGTCGGAGAGGAAATAGACTGACAATCCCCATTTCGGTCAGTTGAACTTTGTCCTCATCCCGAAAATATTGGGACCAGGCAAAAAGCATCGAAGTAAGATGATCGATACCCATGGCAGGGGTTTGAATCTTCTTGAAAGTCTAAAGGATTTTGAGGAGAAGTTGGAGTTTTTGATTCGAGATACAGTAAGCTGAAGCAGGGAGACCTATATTTATAATAGGAAACCCTAACTGTAACACTAATTACTATGCCTCCTCAGTAAACCTGGGCCCTATGTATGCGCAGGCCTGATTTCAGACAAGAACCCAGAATTGGAATCAAGTCGTCCCGAGCTTTCCTGGGAATTTTTAAAAAATTCTGTGATAAAATTTTGTGATAAAAAAATCGTTCAAAATTTTTGACTTTTCAAAATTCAACATATTTTATTTCCCCAGCACGAGTCGGTGTTTTGCCTATGTGTTACATGCAATTTGTTATGTGTCAGCATAACAGGTACACCCCAGACTTCCGAAGCAAGTCTCCGCGCAACTACTTCACTCCCCAACGTGAGTCAATATTTATCCCGGAATGCTACAATCAGAGCTGTAATGTATCAGCATACGGGTACACCTACACCTTCAGAAGCAAGTTTAACTCCCCACGGAGCTCCAATCGCCAGGACAGGTATGACCCTCTGCTTATGGCCGGCGAGCCCTTCACGCAAGTCTACTGGACTATAAACGACCCGACCGGAAGGCTGCCAGGTCGTAATCTGCGATTGGCCTGGTAGCTACTCTGACTTTCGCCTTGTCCAAGCCTCAGTCAGAGTGGGGGCTCTGTAGACACCCGCATTTTGCCTGCTAGTGTCTATAGCTGTTCCCGACAAAACACCCGATGATGATCGGACGCAAACGTGACTTAGTATACTCGAATATGGGCTCGGAAACAATAATATCCGACGTGGACATTTAGCAGAGTACAAATCTCTCAAAACCAACCTCAAATTCAAGCCCAGTGGGTCGTTCCGAGCAAAATAAGACTAATTCGGGCCAAAAGCGACACCAAAAATAAAACCCGTCTTTTGGCAACCGGGTCAAAACCCGGTCAAAGATGAATCCGCCCTCAAAACCAGTTAAGGAGAAAATGAAACCTGGATATAATGAGGATCACTGGTTAGATGACCCTGCAGGCTACACTGTTAAGGGTGGGCATGACTGGTTGAATCCAAGTCCTGCTGCACCAGCTTGGGTGCTGTTTGTGTAGAATACATGGACTGTGCCTAAACATGCTCACATGACCTGGTTAATCTTGAAAAATGGGATTAATACAAAGGAAAAATTGTACAAAAAAGGGTGTGCGGAGGATGATTTATGTCGTTTGTGTCAAGAGGCAGCTGAGACCCTATAGCACCTGTTCTTTACCTGCCCGTTCAGTTATAATCTCTTGAAATGTGTAGAGTAGTGGGTAGGTTTCAAGCTTAAATTGAGCAACATTCTGAATTCCAAGCATGGAGCTATATACTGGAAGGTGCATGCTGATGTTCTAGCAGGTTGCTACTATACGGTGTGGATTCAAAAGAACAATGCCAGAGTTGAGGGGACTATTATGAGCCCTGAAATTCTAGCTAAAAGAATCATCACTGATGTTAGGAGTAGGGTAAGAATTGGCCCTAAGGAGAAGATTACATTTGAGGACATCCAGTATCTACGTAATATTGGCTATAGTTGTTAGAAAATAGGCAAAGTGCGTGAGGTCCCATGTTTTTGTATCTCCATATAGAGAGTAACTGATACCACGTTGTACAGTATATGAGCTTGTAATTTCTTATTTTTTGTTGAATGCAATACTCACATTTCACCAAAAAAATCGACACTATTAATCAACTTAAATGACGTTAATTAGACTTGGCAAAACCCGATTCGACTCGAGAAAATGAATCCGACTCACTCTAGATCGAATCCGTACAACAATCGACAATACTGCAATATCTTAGTGACCCAAACTGACTTGCTTTGATTTGACTCAATCCAATACCTGATTATATCCGATATCCGGTATTTTATGAATTCGGTTCACAGTTTTATAAACCGGGTACACAGTTTTGAACTGGTTTACAATTTTAAACGAAAAAAAAATCGATATAGAAATTTCTGCAATATTATCTAAAACAGAATCAAAAAGAAGTTCGAAAACTGTTTCAAAAAATTGTTTTATAACAAAGATAAGCATATTCTTTTAAAAATGGGTCATAAGAACCGGCTCGAGATTAAACTGTTTATGTTTTCGTTTGCAATATGAAACAATACTGGGTACCCGGTTTAAACCGGGTCGGTTTCGTTTTCAGTCATTTGTTTACCTTTTATATATTTTTTGTGAGAAGTATTGTAATTAAAGGTAAACAAATGATTGGGACGACGGAAATATATATGTATATATCTACATATTTTCGGATTTTTTCGAGTGATGTCGGTTGACCATATCATCAAAACCCAATTTAGGAAAATCATTAATAAATTCTTTAAAAGTCAATTAAAGAATCTTTTAATTATTATTAATATTTACTCTATTAGATTAATTTGGTGTTTACACTTTAATATAAATTTTTGTACATTTCGTTTAATCAACCAAATATTGTGAAACAGTTTTTAAAGATTTTGGAGTTGAAAACCGGTTCAGGTACTCAAACCAGTTTTTATATTCAAAAACCGAGTCGGGTTCGGTTCAGAATTTAAAAAACTGGGTACACGGTTTTGAAGCTATTTTACACTTTTAAACGGAAGAAAAATTCGATATGTATATTTCTCACACTTTTTTGAGTTTTTCTGCAGTATTAGTAAAAACGAGATCAAAAACCAGTTCGGAAACCGGTTCAAAAAACCAGTTTATAAGTAAGATAACCATATTTTTAAAAAACCGGGTCATAAAAATTAGTTCGGTTTCGGTTTGAGATATAAAAAAACGGTTAGCCGGTTTAAACCGGGTTGGCTTCGGACCGGAAGAAAACGGTTTTTAAAAACCAGGTACCCGAATCGGTTTTTCTCACCCCTAGTTGAAAGAGAACAAGCAGCTAAGATGAATTCGTTATTTTTTATACTCTTTCGGTCACATTCATTTATTTACCTTTCATACTCGTATATTTGTGAGGATTATTCTGATCAATGTTTAAGAATTGAGTGAGACAGAGAGAGTATTTATTAATACTCGTATTTCATAAGTCCTAATTATTATTAATACTCGAACCCGATCCACCCCATACGATTGCCATATCTAACGCTAATACGGAGTAATGCCACATCGTAAATCGTAATTAGCATAAACTTTCCAACATAGCATAAACAGTAATACGAAGTAATTTCCATTGAGCGACAAATATTTGTCCTAATTTTTTCATAAAACTTCCCATTCTCTCCCTCTAATTCTTTTCTAAACCCTCCTGATTCATTTAATATATGAAGCCCTGGAACACGCTATCCCTAATTATCTTAGTATTCACCCCCAAATTGACGAGCTTCTATTCTAATCCAAACCCGGTATAAAATTTCCCATTTTATTTTTATTGTGTTTTAATTTATACTTGTAATTGTTTTGATTTAACTTCATGTTTTTTAATTTGTTAGAATTGTTTGTGTGGACATGACATAGGTCCACCCCGACGCGGCCACGCGCGGGTTTGGGTAGGCGAATGAATCTCCATATGAAACGGATCGAATTGAAATTTAGGTCTATGTGGAGTCGCCACCGAATTTTGTGGTTATTCGGAACCATTCGAGCCCACTCTATGTCGTAGTGGTCCGTATACAAAATACGGCCCATTTCTGATGTCAGAGTTTATTGGGCTCGTCCCTTTGCATTTGATACCAATACCGACATTATCGGATATTGTGTATTGAATGACTCTCGTGCGCCAACGGTTTCGGGCATCCAGAAACCGAGGTTCTGAGTAAGGGGTGAGGGTACGTCTTGGGAAGCCCACAAATGACACCCAACCCCGCCTGCACATTAGCGGCCTCTACTAAGAATTCGAATGACTTTCCAATACGCGCGTTAGTTAAACGGGAAAATGATATGCAAAGATTATTTTCCCTAAACATGTGAATGGAATTGAAAAGGGTTTCTAAGTCAATTTAATGCAATTAATTCTACGTCAAAGTGGAATTTTAGCATGTGGGTTCATTTTAGTAAAATAAAATAAACAATGAAAATTGACAAAGGAAACAAACAAACTGTTAGTAACGATATAACGAATAATAACGGTTTGTGCAAATATTGAATTGAACTGAATGATGTAAACGAGATGATGCATGGTTTGAAAAGATAGTAATACACGTGATTAATTAGGCACGTATTGACCTAAGTCGTAAAATACTATCGAATTTGAAAGAAGAATAATGTTCGACTCGCGGTTTTGGTCGTTATGAGGCCACTCGATCGAGTGGTCGATGGACTCGATCGAGCGGACCTGTAAAAGATGATTCTGTTTTGCGTTTTAGATCGTACTCGGCCGAGTTATTGACCAACTCGTTCGAGTACATGGCCACCCGACCGAGTCACTGTGAGACTCGATTGAGTGGAGGTCGTAATAGACATTATGATCCGATATTGAGGTGCCACTCGACCGAGTGGGTTAGGCACTCGGTCGAGTGCCCCCTGTACGAATTGTAATTCGCTTGCAAATTGAACTGATTTCGAAATTGCTTTTGATTTTTGATAATTCGACAATTTTACCGAATTGAACATAAATATTGTATGACTTATGCTCGATTCGGGTTTTTTATAAATCGTAGATTTGGTCAAACCGAATATAAATTTTGTTGAAATTATACCCGATTCTAAATTTGAAGGCTCGTCGTATCCCATATTCGATTATTGAATCGATACGGAATACTAGAACGAAAAAATAAAGAAAATTGATTTGAGTCGTTTTAAGTCGATCAAAACGACATGAATTTCTCTCCGCGTTTGTAGTGTCATAATTATAACGTGACATCTACGTTAGCATCAACAAGAAAATCGAATTGATTGAATTAATTGACTAGATTGTTAGATTCGACATCCAATTATGGAATTGGTATCGAATCTACAAAACCGACGCTTTACTTGAATAAAAAAGGACTTGATTCCCTCGACTTCTCCGACATCGAAATAAATCCCTAGGGATTGTGATGTCGGATCCGTGTCAATGGGTTACGACCCTTATTAAAATACAATGTTTGCTTTTGAAAATCGACGCGATTATGTGACTCGAATAAAGATGAAGACGAAATAAAAGGATTATCGTTTAAGTTAACTTATCTCAATAATCAAATAGTCGGGGTACCGGAATAAGCGACCGTTAACGCTGTGTGCAGTACACTTGTATATTCGTGTTTTCTTTTTCCGATATCCCTCTTATTCGACACAAATTGATAAGTATTTTAATGCTTTGATGTTGATAGTATCGATATTAGTGATATTAGGATGCGATAATAACGATAAAATAAAATAAAAATAAATAAATAAGGTAAAAAAAAGGAGATGACGAGAGAAAGAAAAGAAGGAGAGAAAGGGGTTTTAACGCCCTCAACCTACATGTTCTTGTCTCGGAACGGGCTCGTAACCGTGGCTTTAACACAAGAGTCTTCGAGGTTTTATGGAGGTTAAGTTATGGTGGCTCGGGATTGATTCCTAAAGCTAGGTTTAGGGTTTTTTGCTAGTGTATAATTGCTAGGGTTTGATTAGGGTTGCATGTGTAAGATTAGGGTTCTTGTGGTTGTGAAAAAAGTTGTCCAAGATGTGTGCATGGGGATTGCTTATATAGGAGAAGCTAGGGCACCCGGTTTAGGGTTAATCGACTGAGTAGGTGGCTAACTCGGTCGAGTGGCACGTTACGCCTGCCACCGGGCTCGAAACAGGCCCACTCGATCGAGTGGGTCGGGCACTCGATCGAGTGGCCCAACGGGTTGCACGGGTCCATTGACTTGGACCTTGATTTTGGATGTTTGATGGGTTTTGTGTTTGACTTGGCCTTTTGATGGTTGTATGGCTGTTTTTGTGTGTCTCGGAAACGACTTTGACCGGGGTTGACCCAATCGCAAAAAGTCGGTTTTAATTCCGGTGTCGGTTTGACCGAAATTAGTCTTATTTGATTGGAAGCGGCCCACTGGACCTGGATTCGAGGTTGATTTTGTGAGATTTGTACTCTGTAAGTGTGTTAGCCAGCAATTAATGGATTTGAGCCCGTATCCGAGCGCATAGAAACACGTTAGCGTCCGATCATCATCGGGTGTTTTTTTTTTGGAAACTGCCATAGACACCTGGAAGTCAAAATGCGGGTGTCTACAGAGCCCCCACTCTGACTAAGGCTTGGACAAGGCGAGAGTCAGAGTTGCTACCAAGCCTGTTAAGACCTGGTAGACTTCCGTTCGGGTCGTTTATAGTCCATTAGACTTGCGTGAAGGGCTCGCCAGCCATAAGCTAGAAACCATACCTGGGCTGATGAAATACTCCGTGGGGCATTTGGACTTGTCGCGTAAGTCATGGGTGTGCCTGTGTGTTGGCCCATCCCGTGAAATGCTGAGGAGGTGTTGTAGTTTGCGTGTCCCTGTTTGAGTCATACCTGTACAAGTCACATAAAATGCACGCAACACGTAGGTAGCAAAATGACTCGCGCTGGGGAAAAAAGATTTTTGAAAATTTGAATTTTGAAATCATGAAAATTTTGCGATTTTTGAATTTTGGAAACTTTGAGATTTTTGATTCCTAACAAAGATTAGGAAAGTTCGGGATGGAGATTTCCGTGCTAGTATCGAGACAAGGCTTGCGGTTTGATTCCAAGTAGGATTAGGAAATTTTCCTAAACAGTTTGCAAGGCTAATGCTATATATAGCCCTCTCTTGCTCTTGACTTCTCCATAATTCTCATCACAAATCCATCCCTTCTTTAAAGAAAGTCTCTTTATTTCGCTTAAGTAAAAAGAAAATCTCTTTATTTTCTTAAGGAATTAGCCATGGGAATCGATAGATTGACCGTTATGCTGCAGGAGTGGTCCCGTCGCTTTAGGGACACGGATAGGGTGGCTTTGAATCAAACGGGCATAACTCAGCTGTACCCGTTCCGTTAGATGGTGGTTGATCGTTGTTTCTTGGATGCATGCTTGGCTTACTGGGATGACATATATCATGTCTTTGCTATTCCCCGGGGCGAAGTTTGCCCTTTACCTGAGGAGATTGCAGCTATAGGAGGATGGAACCCGGTGCTTCGTCCAGCCGTCCCGTACTCGATCTATGACCCGAGGAGGAATCTTCGAGAATTTCTAGGGCCTTCTCACAACGAGGTATCCCGAATGATGGAAGGTGATAAAATTTCTCTGATCGACTTGGCTGAGAAATTTATGAATTCTCTTGATGTTCGGTCAGACCGGCTTACAGCCGTAGGGCCTTTTCTTTCTGTATGCTCCACGTATATGCTTTCGAGGGTCACATGGATTTGTTATCCTGCATGGGAAACACCCATCTTCTGACCGTAGTAGATTTGATGGAGACTGAACACAGCCCGGCTTGGCTGATTACGGGCGAGATTATCCAAGGATTGGACAGCCGCATGAGGGACTCATCAATTCGTCTCACCGGGAGCACCCGATTGCTGCAAGTATGTCGGATTTTTATTATTTTTCCAATTCCTCGATTTTTCTATTTCTTTGATTTTTCGCGGATGGCCTGCTGCAGATGCCACTCGGCCGAGTCACCCTGGCACTCGATCGAGTGCCCTCGATAAAGACCTTCTGATTGGCTTTCAGAGATGCCACTCGACCGAGTCATCCTGGCACTCGATCGAGTGTCATTAGGCGGCGCCTGTTTCGTCTCGGGATCTCATGTTTTTGTTTCCTTTTTTGCAGATTTGGCTATATGAGAGGCTATCAGTGATAGATCCTCCTCTTGATGCGAGCAACTATCGTCATAACCAGGTGATGACGAGGCGGCGGGCCATTGATTTTTCTCGTCAGATTACGCAAAAGTATTGGGACGAGGTTTTGTCATTCCATGGTGGTCTGCTAATTCGATGGGTCGTTCCGTGGTGGCCCGTCTACCTTTGGAGTGGCTTGGACCCGAGGGACAGAGCCCACTATCAGGTGATTCTATCTTTCAGGCAAACGGTTCATCTCTACCCAGATCGCATACTAAGGCAGTATGGATGGACCCAGCGAATCCCTGAAGTTGAAGCAGTTGTGAGTGACCCTACCCAACTGACTGATGTGATGTGTGATACCTGGATGCAAAGATGGTACACACGACATACTTGGCCCATTGTCAAATCTCGCCACTCAATCTGGGTTTCAGATTCTTACACGAAGTGGACCAAAGCAGCTGATTCTAAAGCCCGAGCTGCGCTGAAGTTTGACGAAGCTTTTGACCTGCTGAGAAGGAGCAAGCTAAAGACAACAGGGGATTCTTCGACGATGGTGACACCCCGGCTACCATGGTTCGCCTAATGTCAGGTCACAAAAAGAAGACTAAGACTCAAGCTGAAGGGTCCAGTGCTAAAGGTGCTTGGGGGAAAGTGATCCCCCAGACTGATTTGGGAAGGAGACCGGGCCCAAGATTACCCGTGCAGGACCGACTTGGCCCACGGGATAGATTACCCGAGCACGTACGGGCTCGCATTGGACCGGAGACCGTGATAGAAGATACGTCGCCGAAGAAACGGGCTCCTGCTAAAGAGGTTCCACTTGTGATTCGGGAACGCTCGCCACCACCTCGAAGACCTCCGGCTCCACGTGACCCGAAGGACAAGGGGAAGGAGAAAATACCCGGATACTAGTCTCCTTATTTTATTATTTGAATATTATTATTATTTTTTGTGGTGTGATTTTTTTTGTGTGTGTATGCCTTGTCCGGCATTTTTTTTTTGTAATACCCGAATTTATCGGTCAAATAAAGACGTATTAGAGAATACCGTTCCCGTCTTTTCGTTTATTGCAGTGGTTGTACCCTTTTGAGGGGTTGCCTACGTATCCACGATTAGCGGAATCAAACCAAACGTAGTTCAAAATTTGATTTGATTGATTTTTTGCAATTTTCGAAATACATCAAGATTATTAATTCGAGATGTGCGACAGTAGAATATATAATTCTAGCTTATTGACTTGTCTATAATTTTGAAAATTTATAAAAAGGCAAAATTTTGCAAATGACATTGAGATGGGGTTTATGGGTAATAGCGCTTCAGCTGGTCTAAGTTGGATGGGTTGACAAATTCGTTCCCGTCCAAGTCTGTCAGCATCACCGCTCCTCCTGATAGGACCTTCTTGACTAAGTATGGCCCAGCCCAATTGGGTTTGAATTTACCCCTTGGGTCAACCGGTAGTAAGGCACGAACCGATTTCAGGACCAAATCCCCTACTTTAATGTTTCTGGGCCTAACCCTTTTGTTGAAAGCCCGTTGAATCCTCTTTTGATATATTTGGATATTGTTGAGGGCCCGTGATCGCCGTTCGTCCAGAAGGACTAGCGAATCATATCGGGCTTGAACCCAATCTGCTTCAGGTACTTGGCTTTCAAGTAAAATCCTGAGGGATGGTACTTCGAGCTCGACGGGTTGGACCGCTTCCATTTCGTATGTCAAGTAATACGGGGTTGCTCCGGTCGCGGTGCGGATCGAGGTTCGATATCCCCATAGGGCAAAGGATATTTTGTCGGGCCAGTCCCGGTAATTCTCAGCCATCTTTTTAAGTATGGTGACAATTGTTTTATTGGCCGCTTCTACCGCTCCATTCGTTTGAGGTCGGTAAGGCGAAGATGTATGCCTCTGAATTTTGTATTTTGCCAGCAATGTGGCAGTTTCAGCTTGGAAGTGGGTCCCGTGATCACTGATGAATTCGTGAGGGATCCCATACCGGCATATGATCTTGTTCTGGATAAATTTGGCCACGTGCTTTGCGTTCAAGACATGGTATGACTCGGCTTCGACCCATTTGGTGAAGTAATCGATGGCCACCAAAATGAAGCAATGACCTCCTGTCCCGGAAGGGTGCACCTTTCCAATTATGTCAATACCCCATGTCGAAAATGGCCATGGTGATGTCATGGTATATAATAGAGAAGATGGCATGTGCTGTACATTGGCGAAGATCTGGCAGTTATGGCAGTGTTTGACATATAACTGACAGTCCGTTTCCATGGTGTTCCAATAGTACCCGAGCCTCATGATTTTGCGGGCTAGCATATGGGCGTTCATATGCGGACCGTTTTCACCGTCGTGTACTTCGGCCATTACCTTTTCGGCCTGTATTTTGTCGATGCATAGGAGTAGAGCCCCTTGTGCCCTCTTTTTTGTACAATTGCCCGTCGTCTGTGCGAACAAATTGTGTTGCCAATCTTCGCAGGGCTTTCTTGGCCCGGTTTTCAGTTCCCGGGGGGTACTCTCCCGTTGCTAAGTAAGTTAGGACTGACTGATACCAGGGTTCTGGGTCAGCTAGCTCAATGTCCTGAATGGCGTGGATGTAGGTTGGCTCGGACCGCCTTTCAACACAGATTGGCATGCTGGTCAGGTGATCCGGGATGTTCAGTAAAGATGCTAATTTGGAAAGTGCATCTGCAAACTGATTCTCTTCCCGGGGCAAATAAATGTATTCTACCTTTTGGAATTGTTTCTCTAGAACCCTTACCCGTGCTTGGTAAGCCACGAGATTGGTGCTCCAAGTTTTCCATTTTTGGAGTGCTTGATTGATGACCAATGACGAATCACCGTGGACCCGGAGGTTTGTTACCCCTAAATCAGCGGCGGCTTGCAACCCGTGAATGCATGCTTCGTATTCGGCTACGTTATTGGTCACATCAAAATCCAACTTGATGGACAAGGGAGTGTGTTCCCCTCGTGGTGAGATTAGCAGAATCCCGACCCCGAATCCTCGAAAGTTGGATGCTCCGTCAAAATACAAATCCCATGTTTCGGTATCGGTATGGATATGTCTTCATCCGGAAAGGACCAAGTATCGGTGTGTCCGTCTTCGGATATTGGGCTGTCAGCGAGGAACTCGGCAACTACCCGACCTTTAATGGCTTTTAATGGTACAAATTTGAGGTCGAACTCGGATAACATTAAAGTCCATCTGGACATCCTGCCGTTGAGGATGGGCTTCTCGAATAAGTACTTGATAGGATCCATTTTGGATAACACATGTACCTCGTGACTGAGCATGTAATGTCGGAGCTTTTTAGTGGCCCAAACCAATGCTAGGCACGTTTTCTCGAGCATTGTGTATTTGCACTCGTATTCGAGGAACATTTTACTGATGTATTAAATAGCCCGTTCTTCTGAATCAACCGTCTGGGCTAGCATAGCCCCCATGGCTGTCTCAGTCGTCGTTAGGTATAACGACAAAGGCATACCGTATTGAGGTAGCATTAGTACCGGCGGAGCAGACATAATCTCCTTGATTTTGTCGAAAGCCGCTTGACATTTGTTGTCCCATAGCACCCGTTCTCCGATTTTTAGCTTTTTGAAAATGGGTTCGCATACCATGGTTAGTTTCGAAATGAACCGGCTGATGTATTGGACTTTCCCGAGAAACCCCCTTATTTCCTTTTCGGTCTTGGGTGGTTGCATCTCGGTGATGGCTTTAATTTTAGCTGGGTCGACCTCGATGCCGCGGTGGCTAACGATATGGCCCAGTAATTTGCCCGACGTTACCCCAAAACTGCATTTTTGTGGGTTCAGTCTCATGTTGTATTTACGCAGCCGGGTGAAGAACTTTCTTAAGGCTGAAATGTGCCCGCTTCGGTCCTTGGATTTGACGATCATGTCGTCCACATAGACCTCCACTTCCTTATGCATCATGTCGTGGAGCAAAGTAGTGGCGGTCCGTTGATAAGTGGCTCCGGCATTGATAAGCCCAAATGGCATAACAGTGTAACAGTAAGGACCCCAAGGTGTAATGAAGGTGGTCTTACCCATATCCTCTTCTGCCATTTTAATCTGATTGTACCCGGCATATCCGTCCATGAACGATAGAAGGGCATGATCGGCCGTGCTATCCACCAGTATGTCGATGTGTGGTAACGGAAAATCGTCTTTTGGGCTTGCTTTGTTGAGCTCTCGGAAATCCACACATACCCGCACCTTGCCGTCCTTCTTGGGTACCGGCACGATGTTTGCAACCCAGTCTGGATATTCAGACATTTGTATGAAGCCCGCTTTGAATTGCTTACCAACTTCCTCTTTGACTTTGAGGGACCATTCTGGCTTCATTCTTCGGAGTTTTTGCTTTACCGGCTTACACCCATCTTTGATGGGTATTCGGTGTTCGGCTATCTCCCGGTCTATACCCGACATGTCCTTGTAGGACCATGCGAAGACATCTTTGAATTCCTGAAGGAGGTCTGTGAATTGTTTTCTCTCCTCTGGATCTAAAGATAGGCCCAACTTAAGCATCTGGGGCTCTAAAGTGGTTCCCACATTGATGGACTCGGTTTCTTCGATTACCGGATCTCGGGACTCCCTTTGCTCGAGCTGCTCGACCAGATGTTGAGGTAAAGGTACCTGTTCGTCGGGTTTCTCAATGTCATTGCATATAAAATTTTTGAAATTGAGAAAATTTTGGAAATAAGACAAGTCGTAAGCAGAACGGTGTTCGTTATTATTATTGATAGTAAATTTTGTGAAAAGCTCGAAAAGAGCGGCCATCTGATCGTTGGTCAGTGGCGGGATGGGGAGAGGTCTTGGGACAGGCCCCGAGACCTCAGTGGATAAGGGAAGAGGGGTTACAAACTCGACTCTAGCACCAGACCCTCTAGACTCGGACTCAGACTCCGACTCTGACTCTGACTCAGACTCGGTATCCGGCATGTCTCCCTCGCCAGTGGTTAGCTTGTAGACCCGTCCTTGAATATCGGTCCACTTGATGGTCTTCCTCCAAGCTCTCTTTCCTGTATCTGCACCAACTTCGGTGATCAGCTTCGTTGGGTCAAACCGATTGCTGCGGAGGATTAGGTTGACCAAGTCGTCTTTCGGAGCAGGGACGTCCTTGTCTTCTCCAAATAAGAGCCCCAGCACGGGCTCAGAATTGTTTTCATCCTCCTGGGATTTGGCCTGGACGATTAAGAATATATCGTCAGGGATGTAGTTGCATTCCCGAGCCGTTTTGGTCTCGGGACATGTGATGGTGGGTTGGTAGAGGCCCACCTGGATCGCCCCAAACACGGGAGTGACGAACTTGATTGCATATGCCCGGCCCACGTTTTTTGAGCTCATAGTATATCCCAAACCGAGGCGAGATTCTCCGTTGTCTAGGACCTCGATGATCTTCCCTGCCAGAAGGTACGGCCTTGAGGTGGCTCCGGGTAGGTAACCCAGATTTTGTAGCATTGTGTCGATGCTAACGGTGAAGTAAGGCTTGAAGAGATATGCCTCATCAATCACGGTGATAGGAGTAGCCTCCAGTGTGATGGTGCCGTCTTTAAGGGGCATCTTGACTTTTCGATGGAGGGTAGATGACACGGCCTTGACTGTGTGGATCCAAGCCCTTCCTTTTAAGAGATTGAATGATGAGGTGACATCTATCACCTGAAATTCCAACTCCTTTTCGATTGGGCCCGCTATGATCTTCAATTTCACGGCCCCGGCGACTAGTTTTGGGCTCCCGTCGAAAGCCTGGATAGTCTACGCCGTCGGAAGGTAATCGGCATCGGTGATGCCGAGTGCTTTTGAGGTTCTTAGAGGAAGGACATTCACGGCTGATCCATCGTCAATAAGGGTCATCGGGAGATATTTACCCGTGCAGATGACCGTAATGTATAGGGCCAGATTGTGATTGGGCCCAAATGGTGGCAGGTCAGCTTCAGAGAAGGTTATGAGTGGGCCTTCTTCCTTTGACTTGCCCTTCAGAAAAGGCATAATAGTGGCTACCATTTCAGAAGGGGTAGCTTGTGAATCGACCTTGATTTCATCGAGAGCCTTAGTCAGTGCTTCTCGATGTGCCTGTGAGCTAACCAGTAGTTGCCATACGGTTAAGTCAGCTCGAACCCTCTTCAGTTGCTGGACCAGAGCCATGTCCGGGCTTGGTTCTTCGAGGGTAAGTTCCGTCCTGGCAGGTTCAGTGACGGATATAGGAGTAGAATGCCCAGCTGCGGCGAGGTGGTTGGTGGCTAAGGCTTTAGATTTAGCCTTTCGGACCTCTTCGAGAGTGATGGGGACAGCTTTCCCTTTGACTAAGTAGACATCGTCCTCGTCATCGAACCATATCCCATTGATTTGTGGGATATAGGGGGAGATGAGGTGAGAGCAGTCGATTACCTCACCGGTGAATATTGCGTGGGCACTGAACGGGTTTTCTTTGTTGCTCGGCTTGTCTCCGGGCAACGGGATTTTTCCGCTCTCGATAAGATCTTGGATCAGGTGCTTTAACCTCCAACATTTTTCAGTATCATGCCCATTACCCCGGTGATACTGACAGTAGGCTTGGGCATTATAAGTTTTGGGCCTCTTCTCTACTGGAGGTTCTACAGTTGGGCCTATCGGCTGGATCAGGCCCTTAGAAGATAGCCTTTGTAAGGCGTAAGTATAGGTAGTCCCTATATCTGTGAATACCCGATTTGGTGTATTCTTTTTAGATGAGGTGTCCAACAGGTTTACCTCGTCGAATATGCTGCGAGTTGTGGCTGCAGGTGCGGGCTTGTTTGTAGATGAACTAGCCCCTTGATAACCTTTAGTAGAGGCCTTAGTCAGGCTCTCCAGTCTCAAGTCATCTTCGATTCTCGTGCCCATTTCAGTAAGGACAGCGAAGTTGGGGATGATGGCATACCGGAGATGGACCCGGTAGGATGGGAGTAGGTTCTTGACGAAGGCTTCCACTAGAACCTTCTCGTCGGGCTTGTCGACCAGCTTCACACTCTCGGCCCTCCATCTTTGCAAGTATTTCGTGAACCCTTCTTTGGGCTCTTGGGCCATTACCTCCAGAGTACGCATTGTAGTCTGGATTTCACAGTTATCGGCGTAATTCCGAGCGAATTCGGTCGCCACATCGTCCCAAGTCTTGTATTTCTTGGGGTCGAGCCTGTAGAACCAGGCCTTGGGATGCTTCTTCAAGGAATAAGGGAATAGGTGCTTGAACATGGCGGACTTTAACCCTTTGACCGCCATGAAGTCCTTGAAGGCCCTGATATGATGGAACGGGTCTTCGGTACCCTCAAACATAGGAATTCCCGTCAAGTTGAGGTTGGCAGGTAGCTTGTTATTCAATGGTGAATAAATACGAGCGTTTTCGATGTGGATCGAGTTGTTCGTCGATAAGTGAACTTGTTCCTCGAGCCTGCGAACAACACTGACCAATTCGGCTATGGGCCCGGTGGACTCACCTCCTTCAACTGGGACCGTCTTCTCCATAGTGCTCAGGCGAGTGTCCAAAGTTGCTTGGTTAGCAAGGATGGAGGTCAGTTGAGTCTCGATTTTGGTTAGGGCATCTTTCAACTCTTCCACTTTGCGTTGATGTCGGGTTGCGGGTGGCCTGTCTGTAAGAACACCGCATAATCAGAAACTAGCCCAGAAATCCCGGAATAGGAAGTACATCCCGAACAAGATTAAAAGAGGAAATGACTTGAGAAAAGACACCTAGACGGGTGACTTGTGAAGTGTGGGCCTTCCTTAGGATTCGGCGAGTGGGCCTAGTCCTGTTCGAAGGAAGGTTCACCAGGGACATCCCCAGACTTTTGACTCGATTGTGTTTACGGGCTCTCCTTCGTAAGAGTATGTCCTACTTAGGTGGGCCTTGCCTTAGTCTAATAAGGCGGACTGGGATAGGGAAGAAACTCGTGATGTAAGATCGACAGAGTTTCGACGCTAGAGAAACTTGACAACTTAAGACATGACCCGACACTGCTAAATATGGGAAGTCCTAAGAGGAGGGAAGTTTTGAAAATAGATTGTTTTTGAAAATTCCGAGACAACTCGGTGGAGAGGCCCGATTTTTCGAGAAAAATCGAAAAGTGTATCGGGCCTCGGTTTTGAGAGTTCGAAAAGGCTTTGAGTTTTGAATTGGGCAGCTTACCGTCTAGAAAATAGGCTATTTTGAGTAAAATCGTAAGTCCTAAATTCGGCATGTCCCGGGTTTTGAAATCGAATGTCTTGAAAAAGATGCAATTTTTGAAAAGTAGCACATAGTCACACAAGCATTATAACGACGCCTTGTATGCTCTACACTAAGTCTCGGTCGGTCTAAGAGGGTCTATACCAGTGTACATAGTCTAGACGTTGATCGGGACGGACTCTCTAAGTCGAGTTGAGCTTAGAACATGCCGCGAAACCCACTCGAATCGACTATGGACACCTTTTGACATATCCATATTGGAGTACATCAATGGTATAGTGGGACGTCGGTGACCAGTACCGGCCCGGGAAAATATGGGTTAAGCATGAACCGTAAAACTAAAACGCGTATTGTACTAGTCAAACGATTTCTATTCGAGTCTCACCCTGAGGATGCCGATGGTAAATCACGCATCAGTTAATTCCCAGCGGAGTCGCCAAATTGTGGACATGACATAGGTCCACCCCGACGCGGCCACGCGCGGGTTTGGGTAGGCGAATGAATCTTCATATGAAACGGATCGAATTGAAATTTAGGTCTATGTGGAGTCGCCACCGAATTTTGTGGTTATTCGGAACCATTCGAGCCCACTCTATGTCGTAGTGGTCCGTATACAAAATACGACCCATTTCCGATGTCAGAGTTTATTGGGCTCGTCCCTTTGCATTTGATACCAATGCGGACATTATCGGATATTGTGTATTGAATGACTCTCGTGCGCCAACGGTTTCGGGCATCCGAAAACCGAGTTTCTGAGTAAGGGGTGAGGGTACGTCTTGGGAAGCCCACAAAGGACACCCAACCCCGCCCGCACATTAGCGGCGTCTACTAAGAATTCGAATGACTTTCCAATACGCGCGTTAGTTAAACGGGAAAATGATATGCAAAGATTATTTTCCCTAAACATGTGAATGGAATTGAAAAGGGTTTCTAAGTCAATTTAATGCAATTAATTCTACGTCAAAGTGGAATTTTAGCACGTGGGTTCATTTTAGTAAAATAAAATAAACAATGAAAATTGACAAAGGAAACAAACAAACTGTTAGTAACGATATAACGAATAATAACGGTTTGTGCAAATATTGAATTGAATTGAATGATGTAAACGAGATGATGCATGGTTTGAAAAGATAGTAATACACGTGATTAATTAGGCACGTGTTGACCTAAGTCGTAAAATACTATCGAATTTGAAAGAAGAAGAATGTTCGACTCGCGGTTTTGGTCGTTATGAGGCCACTCGATCGAGTGGTCGATGGACTCGATCGAGCGGACCTGTAAAAGATGATTCTGTTTTGCGTTTTAGACCGTACTTGGCCGAGTTATTGACCAACTCGGTCGAGTACATGGCCACCCGACCGAGTCACTGTGAGACTCGATCGAGTGGAGGTCGTAATAGACATTATGATCCGATATTGAGGTGCCACTCGACCGAGTGGGCTAGGCACTCGGTCGAGTGCCCCCTGTACGAATTGTAATTCGCTTGCAAATTGAACTAATTTCGAAATTGCTTTTGATTTTTGATAATTCGACAATTTTACCGAATTGAGCATAAATATTGTATGACTTATGCTCGATTCGGGTTTTTTATAAATCGTAGATTTGGTCAAACCGAATATAAATATTGTTTGAAATTATACCCGATTCTAAATTTGAAGGCTCGTCGTATCCCATATTCGATTATTGAATCAATACGGAATACTAGAACGAAAAAATAAAGAAAATTGATTTGAGTCGTTTTAAGTCGATCAAAACGACATGAATTTCTCTCCGCGTTTGTAGTGTCATAATTATAACGTGACATCTACGTTAGCATCAACAAGAAAATCGAATTGATTGAATTAATTGACTAGATTGTTAGATTCGACATCCAATTATGGAATTGGTATCGAATCTACAAAACCGACGCTTTACTTGAATAAAAAAGGACTTGATTCCCTCGACTTCTCCGACATCGAAATAAATCCCTAGGGATTGTGATGTCGGATCCGTGTCAATGGGTTACGACCCTTATTAAAATACAATGTTTTCTTTTGAAAATCGACGCGATTATGTGACTTGAATAAAGATGAAGACAAAATAAAAGGATTATCGTTTAAGTTAACTTATCTCAATAATCAAATAGTCGGGGTACCGGAATAAGCGACCGTCAACGTTGTGTGCAGTACACTTATATATTCGTGTTTTCTTATTCCGATATCCCTCTTATTCGACATAAATTGATAAGTATTTTAATGCTTTGATGTTGGTACTATCGATATTAGTGATATTAGGATGCGATGATAACGATAAAATAAAATAAAAAAAATAAAAAAGGTAAAAAAAAAAAAAAGGAGATGACGAGAGAAAGAGAAAAAGGAGAGAAAGGGGTTTTAACACCATCAACCTACATGTTCTTGTCTCGGAACGGGCTCGTAACCGTGGCTTTAACACAAGAGTCTTCGAGGTTTTATGGAGGTTAAGTTATGGTGGCTCGGGATTGATTCCTAAAGCTAGGTTTAGGGTTTTTTGCTAGTGTAGAATTGCTAGGGTTTGATTAGGGTTCCATGTGTAAGATTAGGGTTCTTGTGGTTGTGGAAAAAGTTGTCCAAGATGTGTGCATGGGGGTTGCTTATATAGGAGAAGCTAGGGCACCCGGTTTTGGGTTACTCGACCGAGTAGGTGGCTAACTCGGTCGAGTGGCCCGTTACGCCTGTCGCCGGGCTTGAAATAGGCCCACTCGATCGAGTGGGTCGGGCACTCGATCGAGTGGCCCAACGGGTTGCACGGGTCCATTGACTTGGACCTTGATTTTGGATGTTTGATGGGTTTTGTGTTTGACTTGGCCTTTTGATGGTTGTATGGCTGTTTTTGTGTGTCTCGGAAACGACTTTGACCGGGGTTGACCCAATCGCAAAAAGTCGGTTTTAATTTCGGTGTCGGTTTTGACCCAAATTAGTCTTATTTGATTGGAAGCGGCCCACTGGACCTGGATTCGAGGTTGATTTTGTGAGATTTGTACTCTGTAAGTGTGTTAGCCAGAAATTAATGGATTTGAGCCCGTATCCGAGCGCATAGAAACACGTTAGCGTCCGATCATCATCGGGTGTTTTTTTGGAAACTTCCATAGACACTTGGCTGTCAAAATGCGGGTGTCTACAGTTTGCTATAACTTTGAGTTGTGATTGCACATTTGATTCAAATTGTGGCTGAAATTTAGACTTTGTTCGTTTATCTAGTGCAATTGTGCTGTAAGTTACGTTTTCGAATCAGTTTTTTTAATTGCACTTTGGTTTGATTTTTCTGGGAAATTGCATAAACCTGCTGTTTCGAAGTCTGGTGATGCTGCTGCGTGATTCACGTTAAGTCTGATGTACTTGCTGCATAAAATTACCATTCACGTAACTCATTGAAAATACGAATAATCTGATTAGTGAAAGAAATAGTAATTTAGTAATTCCCTCGCCATCGTATCGCCTTCAAAGTCCGACTGAAATTATTGTGCAAGTCTCAATAATTTTATTGTGTACGTACTGTTGTATTGCTTGTTCTATTGTTGTCGCTGCTGCTGTCGTTTGCTTAGTTCGCGAATTGGTTCTCGTTTTGCTGCTACTGTTGTTTTGTTAATGTCTCTTTGTTGCTGTTGTCGTTCTTGTTGTTGCGGTTCAAAGTTGTTGTTGTTGTCGACTTGTTGTTATAGTTGTTGTTGTTGTTGTTGCGGTTCAAAGTTGTTGTTGTTGTCGACTTGTTGTTGTTGTTGTTCGGTGTATCCTTGCTTTCTCCTTTATTATCCTCTGTTTTCGATTGTTTACTTGCTGTTGTTCATTGCTACCGCTGCTACGTTGTTACTGCGGTTGTCCCTATTGTGTTTTGCTGCTACTTGCTACTGATGTCATTTATCACCGTTTCTCGTCATTGTCGTCTACTGAGATGAATTTCTTCCACTACTAGAAAATACAAAACACCCAACCGTCTTCTGTCGCTAAAAAAGACGGGTGATAGATAACAGTCGCTAAGAGGCTGTCGCCCTAGGTAGTCGCTTAAAAAAGAGGCAGGCGACCGATATCGGTCGCTAATGGGAAAATTTTAGCGACCGTTATCGGTCGCCCTATGAGTTTCCTGACACCCTGGGGGACCTTGGGCGACTTATTTAGCGACCGTTATCAGTCGCTAATATTTTCCTTTAGCGACCGTTACCGGTCACTACTAGGACTGTAATTGGCCGATTCAATTTAATTATTTTTAGCCAAAATCTGCACACAAAAAACAACCCAGCAATGACAATACGTTTCAGACACATTCCAAACATCATGCCGTATTGGCCACATAACGCCAGCTTCACACTTCCACAATTGCCAACAAAGGTAACTATATGTCGTGAATAAACTAAATTCATAATCATGTTACAAACTGTTTTGAATAAACATTTAGAAACTACAAGGTTTGTTAAACTACAACTCCCGACAGTATCTACTCAACGAACAGGGAAACTAGTTGAAGCACCACTACCACGCCCCCATTGAAGGGGTCTCTAGGGTCAGGGGGTCTTAGCATGGGCCGGAGTTGCAGTTTTGCTGCTGCATGGTCCTTAAGCGGGCGAGTTCTTCTAATATTTGCCTGCTCATCTCAGCCTGCTGCCTTTGTTCAGAGTGTTGCCTCATTTGTTCAGACTGTTCCTTCACTTGTTCAGCAAGAGCAGCCCGTTCCACCTTTCCTTCTTCAATTTCTGATCTCATCTCAGCCATGACGAACGATACGTACTCGGTTGAGGTAAAATGCCTCCCTCGAGCAGTTGGTGGGGTGAATTACAGGGTGTGAGCGTTCCCCGTACTGTACACTCCTCCCTTACCGTACCCTTCCACAACCTCGAACCATATCTGGTTTGGATCTCTACCTTCAGCTTCGTCAGTGGATGTGGCTTCCCGATATGTTTCGTAAAAAAAATTGATTTGATGATTAGGTGAGATTTCGTCGACAAAGTCACAATATAAAGAACAATGTAAAGAAGCCTTATGTTAGAAACTCACCCAAAGTTCTCTGTCCCTCGCCGAAATGAAACGCTTTTGACCATTGTAGTCTACCTTGCTCCTCGTTTGAACAAACAACTCCGCAGCATCGGGGAGTTTTCCTGTTCTGAATCTGTTAACAGTACATGTAGACTTCTTCTTAATAATTTTAATGAAAACACAAAATAAGAAATCCAAAAAAATAAAAGGTTTGAAATACTTACGTCCATAGCCCGCTGGTAGTTGGACTGCGACCCACCGTAGTGCGTAGGCTCCACTTCAGTCTCAAGGTTTACCCGCCTCTTGTTTTTCTTTGCTTGGATGGATCTCTTGAGAAACTTTGGGTCGGACCGAGCTTTGTTGAACTGCTCAAGTGCGGCACCTACAATTCATATAAAGAAATCATTAAGCGAAAATATAACTTTCTAATCAAGTACGGACACTAATTGAGTAATCAAACCTTTAAGTACTTTGTCCGCCTTGTTGTCACTCGCCATCTAAAACATGTTGTCCTTGAAACATGGTTTGGCGACCTCCATGTACCGGTCCCGTGCAGCCACCTCGAGGCTCGGGTTCCACCAGAATTTAAGCTGCAAGAACGTTTGTTGTTAGTGCATTATTAATCCATAAACAGTAATAGGTAACTACTAAACCAAAAAAACTGCGCACCTTAAAGTTGTTGAACCACTTTTTCTGCTGCCACGTAGGCACCTTAGTCTAACTGGTGTAATAACTTGTTAGGTCACAAATGAAACTATCCGTTACACCATTCACGACCGGTCGATGCCAAAACCTACACCATTTACGAAAATGTATATCACATTCAAAAAACTTTTTTTTTGAAAAACTTAAACATTTTAAAACCAATAATGAAGTTGCTAATATTATGTCTCACCATGTTGTTGGAGCAAGTGTCCTCCACAATAGTGCATTTATATATTAAATCTCATGGACGGAATATACTAGAGATAATTAATAAATTGATACTCCACGTCAGTTGATTAACGTAAATCGATAACGCTCAGCTGACTAGAGTTAGACGTTATTGCTGTATGACGGCGGTGATCAACTGATCCCTTTTGGTCACACCTATAGGATGAGACCCAAATAGAAAACTAATTATTTGCATTTGATACAGTTAATTAGTTCCTTGCGTATATATTTGATATATGCTTGGTAATGAGAGTTATTTATTGGAGATAGAGTTTTGAACTCAGTCCGATTAAGTTTATTAGTCTATTATACGATAATTGACTGAATAAATTTTACATCTTATTATAATACGATTAAATAAGACCTAATTTAGTATTTAAAAGTTAATTATTAAATTACTTGAGGTTTTGTATGCTTTTATGGGTAGAGGTAATTAGCTATTAATATTTACAAGGAGTTGTAAATTTAGCTAAATGATTATTATTATTATTATTATGAGCCCAATTATATATAGATATAATAGTAATGTACTACTTAAAGAGTTAAGAGTATATTATTTTTTTGATGTGATCAATTATATAAGATAATTAAATCATGTCACACATAAGCATTTGTAAGATAAATGACAAAAATAAAATGGACCCATTTTATGTACTTGTACACGGCACACTAGAACAATAAGGGCAATGATGGTTGTTCTTATTTATGTGCATGCATGAATAATAGTCGTAATTACCCTAGACCCTAGACCTCTAAGCATGCAATTAAAATAAAGCATTTTTGTCTTCCCTAGAGTGGGGTGGCGGGTTTTGGGGCTCATTATAAGGGAACATTTTGTTCTCATTTTAGCTCTAACATTTTCATTAGTGAATGCTTTTCCTCTTCTCCAAAAAATACTCTCATATACTAATATTCATCCTTATTACTAAAGTAGTAATATTCATAATATTAGTATAGATTCATCACTACTATTATCTAGTTAATAATAATAGTGATTATTTGGGTTGAATCTTGGGGCAACTAGAAGGAGATCTTCTACTTTGGAGATTCAAGTTTTGGAGGATCATCCATTATATTATAAGCTCAAGAACAACAAGAAAAGGAGTTTTCTTATTGTGCCCATTATTTCCTCTTTGTTTATGTAAGGAAATTTCTTCTTGTATCTAGTTTTGTCATTTTTATCTCATGCATGTAACTAGATCTTTATATACTAAATTAACAAGTAATTTAGTAACTAATTAGAGGAATCTAATTAGAGGGTTATGAACCTATCACATGTGTTATCGATACTCAAAATTATGCACCCGTCGTCCTCCCTACGCCTGATCACATGAGGTGGTGGTGGAGGTTGTTGTGGTTGCTGCTTAGTGACCTCCTCGTTCTCGTCCGGCTGCTTCTCGTTCTACTGCTCCTCGTGCTGCTCTTCCTGGTGCTGCTCCCGCTGCTGCCTCCTCGTGTTCCCATTCCCAGCCCTAATTCGTCGGCCCATTGTCATATCTACTGTCGAAGATAGAAAGTTAGAAATTAAAACAATTAACAATAATACAATCAACTAATCAAAACAATTAACAACACAATCAACTAATCAAAATAATTAACAATGATTTAAATATTGAAATAATATAAATGAAAACTATACCCATCTAGCAATCATCATCGCTATCATTGTCATCTCCCACTTGCCTACTCGAACCAACTACATCCTCATCCTCGTAATCATCTTCCTCATCCTCGTCATCAACCTCAAAATCATCAGTGCCTTCTACTTCGCTGTCCTCCGCCTCCTCAACCATATCCCCAAAAGCACGTTCATTGTCCTCACTACCTTCATCGTCTTCTGAATCCTCCCCTACAACCACCTCATTATCATCCTCACTTGCAAAAAGAGTTTCATCAATTTGAGACAATCTTGTACCACTAGAAATAACCTCCTCTTGGAAGAGTACAATGTCAGTGTGCCCCCGTCGCTTAGTTTTAAACACCGCCCACCACTGATTTTGATTTCAATCGTTTTTTGTGGTTGGATAAGGAGCAAAATACACTTGGTGTGCTTGATGTGCAAGTATAAATGGATCGTACTTAGAGTATTCTTTTCTGTATGATTAACTTCAACTAATTTGTACTGTTCATGTACTCTCGTAACATGCATTGAGTTGTGCTTCCATTCGCGTTTGAATATCACAGCTCTATACCCACGATCACTTCCAGCATAGCACAACTCAAAGATGTCCTTCAGTAGACCGTAGTAGTCACCACCATCAAGTGATGAAACAGTCACACTGAAATTACTTCTAGTCTTACTGGTAACATGGTCAAATGTATGAAAATTATGACCATTAACCGAATACCGGTTCCAAGATCTAACCTTCTGCAAAGGACCTAATGCTAGACTCCTAAACAAATCATCCTTGATATTCGAAGCAATTACATGATTCTTAAGCCAACTGAGGAACTGTTCCTCATGCGTATTCCAAACATCATTTGCATTTAAATTTGGATTAGCAGCGATAAATTTATTTACAAACTGCTTCTCATAAGGCTCCAAAACTTTGCAATTTGATAACAAGTAAAGGTGAGCACGATTGTATTCCTTTACATCTAACATCCTCCATCCCCCAACTGATGAAGATCCTTCCCTAGCTACCTTACTTTGAAAAAAGTCTAGTATGTTGGGATCAATCATCTCAAGTGTTTCTAGGTTAAGATTTTTGGCTTTGGTGTTGACTTCTTTCTTGAAATATAGAGAACAAAAGTTGGCTATCTCCTCTGTTAGATAAGCATTACATATAGAGCCCTCGACCCTAGCCTTGTTACCAATTGTTTTCTTCAAATTGGATATTATATTAATAACCAATTACAATATTTCACGTTAGTGTTTCATTAAATATTTTAAAGTACTCACCTGTCAAACGGGTACATCCATCTATATTGGACCGGTTCTCCCACTTTAGCTTCGTAGGGCAAGTGGACCCGTAGATGCTCCATTGAGTTAAAGTAGGAAGGTGGGAAGATCATCTCAAGTTTACACAGTATCTGAAGAATTTGATCCTCCAAACGAGTCATGTCGTCAATTGTAACTGTCAACGAACATAAATCTCAAAAAAACTGAGATATCTTTGTAATAGGATTTCAAACCCCTTGTGCTAGGAGTTTCTTCAGCGACACAAGTAGTAACCGCTCCATGAAAACGTGACAGTCATGACTCTTTAAACCTTGTAACTTCAGGTTCTTAATGTCAACACACCGACTGAAATCGGAGGCGTACCCATCAGGTAACTTCAATTTCCCTAACCACTCTAACACGGCCTTTCTCTGAGCCTTATCAAGGCTAAACAAGGCCCTAGGCTTGGACCCATCCTGCTTTATATGCAATTTCGGACGGTCACAGATTTCTTAAAATCTTTTCGGGGCCTACGGTGTCACATGTCTTACCGTCTACATCCATGACGGTGTGAATCAATTGCTCAAAGAAGTTCTTCTCAATATGCATCACATCCAAATTATGTCAGAGTAATAAAGTACTCGAATATGGAAGGTCAAAGAAGATGGTTCTTTTAAACCAACCATTTTTTAACTTCTATAGATCATTGAACTCTTAATCGGTGCTGTCAATAGTAGATGGGAACTCTGAAATCACCTCCCATATCTTATCTCCCCGGAGACGAATAGGTGCCTCATCTAGCACCACCTCACCCTTTTTGAAAGCTCACTTGTTTTTCCTGTACGGGTGGCCCTTGGGTAGAAACTGTCTATGACAGTCAAACCAACTAATTTTGCTGGAATTTCTTTGGTAGAACGCTTTGCTTTCATTCATGCAACAAGGGCATGCTTTTTGGCCCGCCGTAGACCAACCGCTTAACATACCATATGCAGGGAAATCATTTATATTCCACAAAAGCGACGGTCTAAGATGGAAATTTTGTTTCAACGACACATCATATGTCACCACCCCTACTACTCACAAGTGTCTCAATTTCTCTATCACTGGTTGTAAATAAACATCCAAATGAATTTTGGGGTTTTTTGAGCCGGGAATAATAAGAGAAAGAAAGATGAACGGTGGTTTCAGACACAACCATGAGATGAGAGTAAGTTGTATAGTGTGACAATGACAGGCCAGCAGGATTACGACTTACCGAACTGACCGAAAGAGGCAAACCCATTGGTACACAACCCAAGTCTCACATGGCCCCGTCAGTCCTGGGGCCGGTCCGATCTCACCTGACGTATTGACTCGAGTTTGATTTTGCGTGTTTCGGGACCGATTCAGAGCCCCGGTGTCGGAATTGACTCTAATTAGTGTTGACGCGACCATAATGACACGACTAAGACCATATTGATGTTGAATTAATTTTTCCGAGTAATTATTTGATCCGTTCTATAGAAAAATAATCTAAAACATCGTAAACTCGCGTCGCTGTTGCAGTCTGATCGTCATCGGGTGTTTGTCGGGCACTCCTACAGCCACAAGGTCAGAATCTGGGTGTCTACAACTAGGTAGATGTATGAGCGCATCTGTGTTCCCGTTGAATTGATCGAGATGTGGTTGTAAATGTCTAATGGCCGATTCATTTGGTCTGGCGACCGTTTTAGTGAACCAAATTTGTTGGCAGTTTGTGGAGTCGCCACCGAGTAATTTTGGGATACTCGGAAACCGATCAAGTCAACTTTAAGCCTTAGCCGGCTCAAAGCTGAGCGACATGGGACCTAAAGATAGAGACTTCTACCCTTAAGCATTCCATGTCCAGAATGACTCTCATTGCCAATGGTTTCGGACATCCGGAAACCATAGATTCCGAGTAAGGGGTGAGGGTACGTATTGGGAAGCCAAAATCCGATAGACGTTAACACCCAATCTCGCCTGCACGTAGCGGCCTCTACTAATCAATCGGTGGGCTGATAACTTCGTTTCAATTGTGGCGTAAATACGATTACATCTGTTGTTTTAACCCTATGCCTTTGCTATATCGGTTGTTTTAGAGACAAGTAAGTTTGTCATCGAAGTAAGTGTTCATTCATGGAATGTGAATTAAGGAGATAACAATCGAGTGGATTATTCCTAATGTCGTGGAGTGCGGCAAGTTGTGTGGAGCTCGTAGAGAGGAGAAGAGTTGTGATTGTGCTGTGTCGATTATGAGCGGAGGAGAGGGGAATTTATAGTTTTTCTCGTTGTTCAATCCAAGATTTCAGGCGCACCATGTCGTGCGACCCAAAAGTAAGGCGCCTGGCTTCAGGCGATGCATTTCTCAGGCACATCCCACCGGGCGCCCAAGATTTGGAATATCCGATTTGAAAAGTTTCCAAAGCAGAGTTTATACGTGATCTTAAGATTTTTTATTCGCCAAGTCTTCCATGCCTTGCTCTAGCACATGCGTCATTGGGCTTCGGGAGTGCATCTCGAGGTTCAACTCAGCCTAACGCGTTGGCTGGAGTTTGACTTTGCGTGTTTCATAACCGATTCGGAGCCCCAGAGTCAGAATTGACTCTAGTTAATGTTGACGCGACCGTAATGTCACGACTAAGACCTTCTTGATATTGAATAAATTTTTCCAAGCAATTATTTGATCCGTTCTATAAAAGAATCGTCTAAAACATCGTAAAATCGCGTTGTGTTGCAATCCGATCATCATCGGGTGTTTGTCGGGCACTTCTGCAACCATGTCCAAAACTAGATGTCTACAAGTACCCCTTCTCGATTTTAATGGCATCGAAGACGAATAGTTTTCTCATCTGCATGCCGATGGAGGGATAGTTATTACATGGATTGTCCCGTGGTTGCATGTTATGAGATATATTGGTCTTCCGCTCTTATCGTCAGCCCGTACTATGCGGATTTTGTCCTTGAGTGCATGTGTCTATGTTTACCCATATAGGTTGATGTAACACCCAGGCCCAAACTAGGACCGCAAATGTTAGTCGCGATAGCTCATCGGGCTCTGTACTGGTCCCACAAACAAACACGAGTCCTTTCCAACGCATTTTGTCCTAACTCATGCGCATCCTGGAAACATTTTCAGGAGGTCACCCATCCTTAGACTACTCCCAGCCAAGCACGCTTAACTGTGGAGTTCTTTTGCATGGATAACCAGAAAAGAAAGTGCACTTTGTTGATATGAGTAGTACTTTCAAATCCATTAAGTACTAGTCATTTAAGCTCATAAATAGGACATCTTCAATCAATGCGGAGTGTTTGAATCACTCCCACTTGAAGAACGCAATGTCTTTGTTGTGCCTGGCAGCATAAGCGCTAACCCAGAATCCACCCCCGCTAGGTGCCAACTGCCAAATACACGGTCGCAAGGTTGCTCTGATACCACTTATAACACCCAGGCCCAAACTATGACCGCAAATGTTAGTCGCGGTAGCTCATCAGGCTCTGTAATGGTCCCACAAACCAACACGAGTCATTTCCAACGCATTTTGTCCTCACCCATGCGCATCCTGGAAACCTTCCCAGGAGGTCACCCATCCTTAGACTAATCCTAGCCAAGCATGCTTAGCTGCGAAGTTCTTTTGCATGGATGACCAGAAAAGAAAGTGCATTTTGTTGATTTGAGTAATAGTTTCAATCTCATTAAGTACTAGTCATTTAAACTCATAAATAGGACATCTTCAATCAATGCGGGGTGATTCAGGTTGATGCGCCAAATGGGCGAGGCACAAACCATTCCCGAGGTTGACACTATTGTTATTGATTCCCATCCTTGGGGGAAGGACACCTTTAGGGAATTCAAAATAACTTGGAGACGGAGAACTATACATGTTGTTTTGGAAGTATATACTCGATGGACATATCCCTCGTCTGGTCTGTGGAGGGTTTGCGAAGATTCGACATAATGGGAGAAGTTAAGCACCATGGAGATTGCGGGGCTACAGAATAAGGAAGCTGTGCGGGCTAACATCGCTAAGCACCCGATCGAAGACAGTGTTACCGATCCTATACCGTCGATTCGTAAAAGAGGGTCTAGACGGACAAGACGCATATTAAAGATGCAGATGTAGAAGACGCGTGGGATTGGCTGGGCCCACAAATGGCTAAGAAGGTGACCGCTTTTATTCGAGAGGCTCGTGATGAGAGGCCTAAGAAAGCGCACCAGAAGGGGAAGGGAAAAGAAAAGATGGAGCAGTAGGGCCCAACTGTTAGTATTATGTCATATTATGTAATATTATGTGACGTATTAATACTAGATTTTTTCCGTGGAGTTTGTTAATACGTTGTCTTTTGTTTTTGGGGCATCCGTGCGATGGATGTTGATGTAAGGGCCTCGAAAAAGGCTCGATTTTACTTGATATGTATTAATGAGAAGCACACGTTTTTTATTATGGTGGCTTGCAACTCAATTCTTAATTTTGCCCGGAGCGCCCCTTCGAGTTTTCACTCTATCCTCTGCTCACCTTTTGTTGTTGTTTTTTGCCTTTTTTTTGACAACTTGCATCTCGATTCTTCATTATGCTTGGAGCGCCCTTTCGAGTTTTCCTCCTTCCTCGGCTCTAAAACTCTTTTTTTATGTCCTTTCTTGGGTGTGCTTCGTCATTGTAATCACTTTGTTAATCGGAGCGTATGATGAGTTTCGATTTTGCACGAATCAATCGTAGTCGATTTTTTTTGTGATAAAATGTGAGAAATATATTAATATCAAAAAATAATTACAAGCCGAAACAGCTTAGCATCTAATGCCAATATAAAGCAAGTCCAGGGGCCATGGACAAGCTTCGACTCCTAATTTCCTTCCTTATAATCTCAGATAGGATTTCAGGTCTTACAAGAATACCATCTACTCTAGATCTATTACGTTGCATCCACACGTGATAGTAGGATGTTGCCAACACCATAGCCTTAGCTTTCCAGATCGTAGTCGATTTTGTTATTCTGGTTATACACTCAAAAGGGCTTCCTACATATTCGTGGTTAGACGGTATCAAATTGTGTTCGTAGTTCGCCAAGTGCCAGTGATTTTGCGCTTTAGACTCGTCATGCCAATTATCGATGCGGGATGTTTAGGGTGTTTTTGCATGGGTTTCCACCCTAATTTTAGTGATCAAGATAAGATGTTAGGAAGTTAAGGGTAATTCCGTTTAAGTTGGGCCATGTTGGCATGAGTTGAGAATTCTTGTCCGTCTAAGTAGGTGATTATCACGGCGCCTCACGTGAGTATTTTCTTGACAAGGTAAGGGTCTGCCCAGTTAGGTTTGAATTTTCCCCTATGATCGATGGGAAGTGGGGCTCTAATGAACTTAATCACTAAATCTCCCTCGTGTATGTTTCGAGACTTGACTCGTTTATTGAAGGGTCGTTGTATTCTTTGTTGGTAGGCTTGCACATTGGATAGTGCATGTATTATGTGCTCATCAAAGAGGACTCACTCGTAGTAACGTTTTTGGTTCTATTCCTCTTCGAAAATGTCACTTTCGGCTGGTATCCTTAGAGAAGGGATTTCTAATTCTATTGGTTGTACTGCTTCTGAACTGTAGGTTATGTAGCATGGTGTGGCTTCGGTGGGAGTTCGGTAGGATGTTCGGTATCCCCATAATGCGAATGGTATTTTATTAGGCCAATCCCGTTAGTTATCTATCATCTTCTTAAGGATGGTGATGATGGTTTTGTTAGCTGCTTCTACAACTCCATTTGTTTGAGGCCTTTAGGGTGATGACTTGTGTCGTTGGATTTTGTATTTTTCTAAGAGTGTCCGGGTATCGGGTCTAAAATGAGCCCCCTGATCACTAATGATCTTGTGTGGTATGCCGTAGCGGCAGATGATGTTTTGTAGGAATTTGACTACTTGTTTAGAGGTTAGTATCGTGTAGGATGTTGCTTCAACCCATTTGATAAAGTAATCGACGACTACAGGTATGAAACAGTATCCGCCTGTTCCGGATGGGTGTACTTTTCCTATGATGTCGATCCCCACGTGAAGAATGGTCAGGGTGTTGTTGTAGTGTGGAGTGGGTATGGTGGTATATGTAGGATGTTGGCAAATATTTGGCAATTGTGACAGTGGCGGACGTGATGCGTCAGTCTGCTTCTAGGGTTATCCAATAGTAGCCTAGCCTCATTATTTTACGGGCTAGTGTGTGCACTCATATGGGGTCTGCATTCCCCGTCATGTATTTCTTCCATGGCTTTTTTTGGATTAGATTTTGTCTACGCACCTAAGGAGCACTCCTTATGTAATCCCCTAGAAATTCTAACGCAATACAATGGCGGAAACACTGTAGAGTTTGGATTAAAACACACTGACAAACAATATCTTATTAAAAGAAATGGTAAGTCAACACAAATGCCTCTTTTTACAAAAGGACTAAAAGTAAACTCTTCAAACGGGTTTATACAAATCCGTAAATTACATGAATGAAGAAAGAGTAGGATCCACGCTACTCGCTAGCTCACACCCAAAACCCAGCAGCGAATAATTGTCATGTTATAAACATAACAACCACGTCAGTGGGGAGTAACTCGGACGTTCTCTCAGCCATATTATATCATATGAAAAATAATAATATTATTATATCAAAATATTTAAAATGAGAAAACATTAAAACGATGTAATAAAATAAGTTCTCGGAGAAAACTTAAAACATTTGCCAACCTTCAAATCAAAACCAATCGATAGTAATAATATTCAAAAATGGGGTTATGGAAATTCGATCAGTGTGCACAAGGCTAGACTTTCACTAGGATAATACTGGAAACTAGCTTCGAGAACTGTAGACTTAACTTATAACATAATCCAGTCTCTAACTAGGCAACTCAACTATAACAGAACTATGTGCAGCGAGGTCCTGGTTTAAGCAGTGCATACCCCTCTTAGACAACAATTATGTCTAGTTTAGCTGACGGCGACTAACACGGGCGATATCTAGCTTAAGGTCAAAACATACACTCTCCTGGGCGAAACTACGCCCAGTTCAACGACCAAAGGTGCCCCAAATAGGCACACCGGCTTTATAGCTGACGGCAAAAACGTACATCCCAGACTATATATTACTTTAACCCCACACTTGTCTTTATTCCACAACTCCAAAACAAGCCATTATCGATATTCAAAAGATATAATCATTATGAGGAAAAAGGAATAAACATTTTATATAAAAGGGAAACTTTCTATAAATAGAAATTTACTAATTTAAGAAACTTACTTAAAATAGAAATAGTCTTATAGAAAATACGTACGTTATTTAAAAAGGTGAAATGTATAAAAATAGCGTTTCTAACGAAATTAACATTTTATTATTATCGTCGTTATCGTAACTTTAATATATTTTACTCAAAATATAAATAAAAATATAATAAGTCACTATGTAGTATTTTATAAATAATTAGGAAGTCAAGTTAGAACTATAAATTTTCAGAAAAGAGATGTTTTACGAAAATGATATCAAAATTAATTGAGTCGACGAATTTTATAAATGAAACGAGATTTTACAAAGATTTCAAATTATTTTTAACAAATAGCTTTTATTAATAAATATTACGGATTTTTACTAAAAACAGTCAGTTGTAAACAAATAAGAACTTATTAGTTAAAGTAGCCTTGGCTAAAAATATATTTAAAACAAAATCGACTATTTTCTCATTTATTAGTATAAATCGTAAAACGAAAATTATTTTATTAAACAAGTATACAAACCTCAATAGAAATACGATTTTGAGTTAAAATTATAAATTAACGAAATATGAAGTAAATATGAAATAGTTATTATTTAGTTACTAGTGTCACGATAACCAACAAAATATTATAACGATCATAAACAATAAAATTACTAACGATTTATAAAAAAATATCGAAAGTTGTAAAATATTTATAAGGTACACAATTTAAAAGAAAATATATTAGTAGCAAATAATAAATACCTAAAATAGAAAACTGAAGTTAACATATTTACTACATACTACTACTCAAACGTACGATATAAAATCGAGTAACGTTCTAAAGTTACCTTGAGTCAAAATGATAACTTCAAAGCATTGGCTCGACTAATAGTCCAAGCTGCAGTCACGAAATCGAAAGTCATCTTGACACTTGTTCTTCGGTAAAACTTTGGCTCCAACAGAATACGAGACATAAGAAACAGAAATAAAGAAATCGGAATAAGGAAAGTTAGAAAAGAATAAAGTGATACGAAAAACGTAGAACAAACCACGAACAGGTTAAGAGAACAATGGACATAAATCGATAGAAATCAGAACACGAAGAGGGACGGACGAAGGAGAGGAACAAACAAGTACACATCAGAAAGGAGCGGCATCGGCATTTGAAGGAAACACGGTAGTAGTAGTGCCAAATCCAATAGAATAAACAGAAGAGTAACAAATCGATGACATACGAACAGCAACAACATCACGACGATCGAAAACCAAGGAACGTGAATAAACAGTATCAAAACAGTAGCATGATTCACCACGATAATCGAGAAGACAAAATGAAAGAATGAGACATGGGTAATCGACACAAGACAAAAAGAAAAAAGATCAGAAAATGGATATAAAATGAGTTGGAGGAAAGAATAGGGTCCAAAGTCGAGCAGAAAACGACAACATTTCGACAGTTTGACAACAGCAACATCGGCAACGAATAGAAGAAGAACAATGAGCAGAACACAAATTGACCCGAAAAGTATTAGCAGTAACCGAGTCCCAAACAGAACTAAGGACGAAATTAAGAGTCTTAAACTTCGACAACAGTAACGTACAGTAGCAGCAAACACGGATTCGATAAATCGAAAACAGTACAGCATAAAACAACAGCAGACAGCAGCAGCAAGACGCAAAAGAAGAAGGAAAGAGAAGAAGAACGGAAAAGAAAACGAGCAGTACAGCAGTAGAAATGGAAGTAGGAGAAGGACGGAGAAGAGAAATGGTCTGAACATGCCAAAAATGACAACCACAGCAGCATCACTAACAACAACAAGGACTGTGTAAAGGATTTGAGAAAGGATGAATTGTATTAATGATGAGTTAGAGTATTTATACAACCTAAGCTACGATTACAATCATTATAAGAGAGGAAGCTAATCAGCATGATTACAAAGTATCATTTATACAAGTAAGCAATCGTAAATTATGAACAAGCATTAATAGTGTTAGGATAGAATAGAATCAATTATAATAATTAGTGATAGGTTGCCAAGTATATGAGATTACGAGGAGATCAATTGTGTTGATCTTGATCTTGTGAGATAAGGTTATTATCTTCAATATTATCTTCAATATGCTTCCGCAAGATGGAAGAGTTAGGGACGATACCAATCTTGGAAATGAGTTGCGCGAGATGAGGACGAGGGAGAGGCTTGGTAAGAGCATCGGCTAACTGATCATTAGCCAAGATGTGTTGGACTCGGAGAAAACCTTTATTGTCTTGTTCACGGACTAAGTGAAAGGAGATAGCAACGTGTTTCATCCGAGAGTGAAATACAGGATTAGCCGCATAACTTGCTGCACCTAAGTTGTCACAATATATGACAGGTGTGGTGGAGATAGGTACCCGTAGTTCACCAAGAAGGTTGGAGAGCCACATGATTTCGGCTGTAGTATCGGCCACAGCACGAAATTCAGCCTCCGTGGAGGACCGAGAGATACCCCTTTGTTTACGTGAGACCCATGTGAGTGCATTCCTGCCCAAGTAAACAATAAAAACCGGTGGTGGAGATAAAATCTTGTTTATCACCCGCATGGTCAGCATCACAGTAGGAATGTAAAATAGACGGGCTCTCCCTATAGAGTTGTAAGCCTAGATTGAGAGAGCCTTTAAGATACCTGAGAAGACGTTTTAACGCGGTCCAATGGCTCTCCTGAGGATCCTGCAAAAAATGTGCAAGTTTACCGACACCGAAAGCTATATCTGGACGGGTGAGGGAGAGGTATTGTAGTGAACCGACTAAGGCGCGGTAATCAGAGGGGTTGGAAATGGGTGAACCAACGGTGGGAGTGAGAGGTGGAAAGGCTGTAAGAGGTGTAGTAGCAGGCTTACAGTCTAACATATTATATTTAGAAAGTAAGTCATAAGTATATTTATATTGGCTAAGGTGCAGACCGGTAGGATTTGGGGTGACCTCGACACCTAGGAAATACGATGGGAATCCAAGATCCTTAAGGGAGAAACGGGCTGCAAAGGCATTAAAAAATGATGTGAGATTAGTAGAGGAGGGGCCGGTGACAATAATGTCGTCGACATAGACAAGAAGATAGATGGGTTGGTTGTGATGTAGAAATATAAATAAGGATGGGTCAGAAATAGTTTGAGTGAAACCAAAGGATATGAGATAATTTTTAAGTTCATTATACCAGGCCCGAGGGGCTTGTTTAAGACCGTATATGGCTTTAGAAAGCCGACAGACATGATTAGGACAAGTTTTATCGACAAAGCCGGAGGGCTGACTCATATAAACAGTTTCAGACAACGTACCTTGTAGAAAAGCGTTGTTTATGTCGAGGTGCTTGAGGTACCAGTTACGAGCAAGAGCCAAAGTGAGAACGAGACGAACAGTAACCGGTTTTACAACCAGGCTAAATGTCTCGGAGTAGTCGAGTCCGGGACGCTGGTGGAACCCTTTAGCAACAAGACGGGCTTTATATTTGTTTATAGTATTGTCAGGATTATATTTTATGCGAAATACCCACTTACAGCCTATAACATTGTAGGAGGGATCGGGAGGGACGAGAGTCCAAGTGGCATTTGTTTTAAGGGCTTGGTATTCATAATTCATGGCGTTATACCATTCGGGAATAGTAAGGGTTGTTTTACCTGTTGTGGGTGGAAGAGATGGGGGAGGAAGTTGAGTGTGAAGAGCATATTTAGGGTTAGGGACACGGATATTATTCATGGAGCGAGTAGTGATTCGGGTTGGTGATGGAGTGGGATCGGGGGAGGTGTCGGACGCGGAAGACGGAGATGAGGCTGGAGTTACGGTGAGAGAATGAGGAGAGGCAGGCGTGGAGTGTGGTGAGCGCGGAGAGTCAGGTGGTGTGCTAGGCGGAGACGGTGTGGGAGGTGGAGGCAGAGAAACAGGGGAGACAGGTTGAGGAGAATGTAATAGTGGCCAAGAGGAGTGGGCCGAGACAGGTGTAAGGGACGAGTCGGGGCAGAGAGTCGGAAAGGGAAATACATGCTCGACAAATTTAACGTGACGAGATGTATATATTTTATTAGTTAAAGGATCTAAGCAGTGGTAAGCACTTTGAGTAGAGGAGTACCCTACAAAAATACACGGGATGGATTTTGGATCAAGTTTGTGGGATGTGTAAGGTTTTAGCCACGGGTAACATAATGATCCAAAACTACGTATTTTGTGATAATTTGGTGGTGTGTTAAACAATTTAAAATATGGAGTAAGATTGGAGAGAGTGGGAGTAGGATTTTTCCGTCTTAGTAACGACGTTTTCGGAGTCGGTTGACTCGGTAACAATGGTGGGTGAGGGTGCTGGAAAACTTCCGTCCAGATATTTGAGGAGATCATATCCGAACATGCGCTCTTTTATTTGACGAGCCCATGAGCGATACGTAAGTGGTTCAAGTTTTGTGATTTGTGACAGGTTGACATCAATGAAGGGATTGTTGGGATCATAGGGATTAGGAATGAGAGTGGAGGAGGACGACATTTTGTGAGACTCGGGTTCAACGTGAGCAGAGGATAGGATTAGTATTTTATTGATCGGTTCGCTCTGATACCATGTAAAGGATTTGAGAAAGGATGAATTGTATAAATGATGAGTTAGAGTATTTATACAACCTAAGCTACGATTACAATCATTATAAGAGAGGAAGTTAATCAGCATGATTACAAAGTATCATTTATACAAGTAAGCAATCGTAAATTATGAACAAGCATTAATAGTGTTAGGATAGAATAGAATCAATTATAATAATTAGTGATAGGTTGCCAAGTATATGAGATTACGAGGAGATCAATTGTGTTGATCTTGATCTTGTGAGATAAGGTTATTATCTTCAATATTATCTTCAATAGACTGCAGTAACAAATAGCGACGCAAAAGTAGCAAGACAAAGTAGAGAAGAAGACAACGAGACAAACGAAACCCGATACGAACGAGCAGCAGAAAAAACGAAATACAGCAGCAAGAGATCGGCAACGCAAAAACAATAGCATACTTCACGAACAGTAGCAGCCAAACTGAGAAGACGGAATCACAAGCTGATATGACACGCACAACAGCATCACGAGAACGAAAGAGTAAAGAAGAATTGAGGACTAATCGAAAAGAATAATTACAGCAAGACGACGACGAGAAAGACACAAAACAAGAACGTACAGTAGCGACACTATACGAAAACAGTAGCAGGCGCATGAACCAACACCAGCAGAGCAACGTACAGCAGCAGCAGAGCAACGGGTACCAAAAACAACACGCAGAAGGAGAATATGCGTGAGGGTGATGGACGAAGAGGAAAGTCAGGAAGAGGAGTGCGTTTCACAGAGAAATAGAGCAGCAAATCGTGAAAAGCAGCAGCAGGACCAATTTCTTCGAAAAGAATGAAGAAGACGGTGGATAGTGAAGATGATGAAGGTAGCAGATGAAGGGGGAAGAATGAACGGGAAAACAAAATGAAGCGGTGGAACAAGGGAAGTGAATGTGAGATGAATGATGATGGGGGTTGGAATGTAAATGAGAAGTGTAGTAAAATGTGATGTGGTGGAGTCATAAAAGAAGAAAAGGGGAATGAATGTCAGACAAGTGGGGAAGCATCAACTCACAAAAAAGGTAAACGGATTCCGAGACACTTAATATACGTTGAACGGAATAATTAAATGAATCGGGTTAGAAATACTAATTAAACGAATCGAATTAATACAAATAATTGGGCCGACTAATAAAATGAGTAAAACAAACGTTTCTCGAGATATATAAAAAAAATTATTCGAGACGAAAATGAAGTTTATAGAAATAAATAATTTAGACGATGAAATAGTTTTTCTCGATAAATAATAAATTTTCGATAAAGTGAATTAAATTGATTTCTCGAGGAAAGGTAATAAATGTTTTGAAAAAACTTAAAATAAGTGAGGTTCAAGCCGAAAATAAAAATTCGAGTTTAAATATAAATAAATGAAAAGAATTTTGAATTTAAATCGCCGAAATAGACTCTCGATAAGAATTAAATTAAATGTACACAATAAATCGAAACAAAAAAAGAAATATGTTTTAAATATAAGAGGAGTTTTCGAGACAAATAAAATTTTAGGAGTTTGAAACGATTAAACGATAAATTCATTTTATAATAATTTTAAGATTTAGGAATTAAATCGTAAATAGAATAAAAGTTAAATAATTTTTTTTTTTTAAATTAGGGGTGTTACACCTTGCGGGGTTCGTTTTTATAATAGTCCTTGGCTTAGGACGTAGTGGGTGGCGAGCATTCTTAAGGCTCGCTTGTTTTTGGTGTTTTTATTGGGAGGGTATAATCCATCGGTTTTGAAATCTAGGATCGTTTTGTACTAGGGCTTTGCGGGGGTGTCATTGGCCTCAATGTTGTGGATGTAAGTCGGTTGTTCGCTCATTTACATACAGATGGGCATGAAGAAGAGGTTATCGGGCATGTTATTAGCGAGGCTAGTTTGGACAGCGTATCTGCAAGTTGATTTTCTTCACGTGGGATGTGTACAAAGTCGATTTCGGTGTACTATCGGAAGATTGTTTCGACTTTCGTTTGGTATGGAGCTAAGCTTTCGCTGTAAACCTTCCAAATGCCCGTTGCCTGGTTGACTTCTAGGGACGAATCTCCATGGACCCTAAGGCTCTTAATCCCTAGTGTTACTGTGGCTCGTAATCCTATTAGACAAGTCTCGTATTCGGCCGCATTGTTGATTACCGGGAAGTGTAATTTTACGAATATGGGTGTATGATCACCTTGTGGGGATATTAAGAGGATTCCTACACCGTAATCCCTCATGCTTGAGGCACCATCGAAGTACAGGTCCTACGACTCATCGTCGGCGTATAGGATGTCCTCATTAGGGAAGGATCATGTGTCAGTGGAATGTGTTTCTTCTATTGGATTTTCAGCTAAGAAGTCATCTACGACTTTTTCCTTGATGACCTTAAGGGGTTTGCAGGTTAGGTTGAATTCTGCCAACATGAGGGTCCATTTAGATATTCGTCCATTGAGGAAGGGTTTTTCAAAGATGTACTTGATAGGATCCATTTTGGAGTACACGTGTATGCTATGGCTAATCATGTAGTGTCATAATTTCTTGGTTGACCACACTAAGGCGACGCGTGTACTCTCTAGAGGGGTGTATTTTGTTTCGTATTCGAGGAACTTTTTACTGATGTAGTAATTGCTCTCTCTTCTTGTGCTAATAGCATGGCTCCCATTGCGGTTTCGGTCACGGTGAGGTAGAGGAAAAGTGGTATTCCCTTCTTTGGAGGCATTAGCACTAGTCGTTGGGCTAGTATTTCCTTCACTCTGTCAAAGGCTTTATGGCATTTGTCATCCCAGATAGTTGGTTCGGTGATTTTGAGCTTTTTGAAGATGGGTTCACAAACCGTGGTCAGTTTGGTGATAAAGCGGCTGATATATTGTATTTTACCCAGGAATTCTCGAATCTTTTTTTTTGTTTTTGGGTGCAGGAATGTCTAGTATGGCTTTAATTTTTGATGAGTCTATTTCGATCCCTCGTTGGCTTACGACATGACCTAAGAGTTTCACAGATGTGACCCCGAACGCGCATTTTTTAGGGTTGAGTCTCATGTTGTACTGACATATGCGTTTTAAGAATTTTTCCAGAGCGGGAATGTGTCCTTCTCGGTTTTTGTATTTGACTATGATGTCGTCGATATATACTTTGACTTCTTTTTGCCTCATGTCATGTAAAAGTGTGGTGGCGGTTCGTTGGTAGGTTGCTCCGACATTTTTAAGTCCGAAGGGCGTAACTGAGTAGCAATATGTCCCCCATGGTGTAGCGAAGGCTATTTTCGACATATCTTTTCCGGCCATTTTTATTTGGTTGTAGCCGACGTACCCGTCCATGAAAAAGAATGATTTCGTTGGTTTCTTACCTTGATTCCACCTAACTTACTAGGGATTTACTACGGGATTTGCATTTTGACCATTATGACCACCCACGGTGTGAAAAGGCCTTGGTTGCCGAGTCCCGTCCCTTAGGTGACCGTGTTCGGAATTGTTTTGATTAGTCCAAGTTTCTCCCCTTTTTGTGGGCTTGAAGGGAAGGACGCTCCCCAACTCACCCATTTCCCTACCTTATACACATTTCCACAAAATAAAGTTGCAATATGTTGAAATCTCTCTTTCTTAGTTGCGAAAAAGAAATGCCTACAACTCAAATCTAGCCAAAAGAGCAAAGGAAAGAAAATGAAAGAAAGAAAAGAATTGAAGAAAAAGAAAAGGGCACAACAAAAAGCCAAAAAGAAAATACAAAAGATGAAAAAAAAATGGCATAGCAACGCACAAAGCAAAAATGCATAAGAAAGAAAAATGCCAAAAGAAAACCGTCTCACAAAAAGAATCCCCACATCTCAAAAATAAGCCTTTTTCCAATCATTACCGTGAAGAGCCTACCAAAGGACCGAGTCCCTAGGAAGGATGATAGCGGTAGTGGTCGGTCTTCCCTCATTTTGCAATCATATCCACCTTTTTACGTGGACTAGTTGGGCGATTTTGGGCATGGGACGACCCTCTTGGCACATCGCTAAAGGGGGCGGGGTCTCACTTACCTACAGTGTCGACTAACACCATGGTTCATCCATTTTCCATCCCGCCAATCGTCCCGTAGTACGTTCTTAGAAGGTTAGGAGGAACCTGGGTAAGTTACCAACGTTTTTGTTGCTTTGTCGTCATACTATTAGGGTTTTGTCCATTTTGGTTTGTATTGCTAGCTTGGGAACGTTGTCACTTGCCTTGAGTCCTAAACCGGTGCTTCTTCCACCGCTTTTTAGAGGGAAGCGGTATTTGTTTCTTTTTTGGGTGCAACCTTTTGTTTGTTTGTTTGTATGTTTGTTTGTTTATGCGTTTTTGTGTCCGGTTGCATCCACGGTTTTGTCGCAAGACCTCACTTGCCTTGTGGGCAGCACTTGTCCTCTAGGTGTTCTCGTGTGAGTTGAAAGGGCGTAGGGTGCGCTAATACCCGCTCGGCTAGTTTAGTAGTTAGTTTGTGCTTACTCGAGGGCGAGTAAGGGTTAAATGTGGGGGAGATGATAAGTGTAGTTTGTAGTGTCTAATTTGTTGTGTATTGGTCCCATTTTCCTTGTGGAATCGCTCCTTGGGAGTAGTTTATGGGCTACTTATGCTTCCTCTAGTTCGCTTCAGGTTCCCGAGACCATTCATGAAGAATTGGAACGATTCCGACTCGTTTCGTACACTTTTTGGAGCCAACGAAGTGAAGGAACGATCGCTCGATGCCTTGGATTCGACCCCGAGACCTTGGGACCCAATCCCGAGCCCCTAGGACTCGATCCCGAGCCTCGAGAATCAATGAGAAACCCATGAGAAGCAAGGAGGGACCTTAAAGATCATATTGGAGGCCTACAAGACCCATCCCCGTCGGGAAGGACCTCATCCCGTCCGGGAAGGGGTGCACAAATTGAACAGCGCCTGTTTTGGGGTCGTCCCCGACGGGACCATTTTGTCCCGGACGGGACCATTTCATCCCGAAGGGGGTGAGCCCAGAATTAGGCTGTTTCGCTTTTCTTGCTTCCTCCACTCTTGTAACCCTATAAATACCCCCCCCCCCCTCTTGTATTATTACACTATCTTAGCTTATGTTAGACATTACTCACAAAACCCTAGACTACTTTAGCATAGATTAGCCTAGATTAGTGTAGATTAGTCTTTAATTACTCCTTAATCTTAGATTATCCTTGTATTAATTGAATTCTTGAAGATCTCTACCAAGATTGACAACCTTGGTAGATGTATTTGGGTTTTCTCTTTTATGCAAGTTTTCATTCTTCCTTTCATCTTCTAGTATGGTATAATCTCTTTTTCCTTCTCTTTATCTTTGTTTTATCATTCAAGTTTCAATCTTTAGCTCTTGTTTATTGTCTTGTTCATCATCCTTGTTAGTTTTACATATGTATGCTCTTGTTCTTGTTTTGGTTTCTCTTGTTAGTGTTAGTTTTAGTTTAGTTATGTTTGAGTAGACTCTTGCTAGGGTTAGTAGGGAGATTGGGTGTGATTAGGGATGATTAGGGTGAGATGTGTGGTACTAGATGTTGTTTTTGTTGTTTCCCATTTACCTTGCACTCCACATGTTTGATGAATTGCTTGTGAGACTTGAGACGATCAATCCTTGTTTTTCTTGCCTCTTCTCTTGTATGTGTGTGTTTGGTTGGTTGGTTTGGTTCCCTCATTGGTAGCGAGAGCGTGGTGAGGATGACCCCTAGGCCGTTTAAGTAGCGAGAGCCCGATCGGAACCTAGGCTACGAAAGCACACTAGTAACCCCGTCTTTCCCCTTTTTATGCCCTTGACATCCATGAACCCGGCCTAGCCCTAGTTTCTTCTTATCGTTTTATTAGCTTCCGTTAGTCATTAGATGCTTGTTTTGCCTTGTTAGTTCTTGTCATAGACCTTAGCTTAGTCCTTAGTCTATCCCCTAGTTTAGCTTGTCTCGGACCGAGTCTTGGACCATAGCACCATCTTGTTTTGAACTCCCGTCCCTGTGGATCGACTCGACTTACCCTAGCTACCTAGCTTAGGTTCGTTGGTATTATTTGATCGGCGGGATCCACGGCAAATTCCTCCCATCAAAATGCCGCCTTGGGCTTTTTGCTGGGGAGATATATTAGCTGTGTGGGCTTATTTCTGAAGCCTTGAGTCGTACCTGTATGAGTCACATAAATTTTTTGCATGCAACACGTAGGTAAAACGCGACTCGCGCTGGGGAATAAAAATTGCATTTTTTCGAATTTTGGGATTTTTGAAAATTTTGAATAAAAATTAGGAACGCTTGGGATGACTAATTTTCGTGCTAACTATCGTGGAATCTGAGACTAGGCCTGTATGTTTAATCCCACTGGAATTAGGAAACTTTGTGTAAAAAAGATATGGAAAGAGGGTCGTAGGGCTTGATGCTATAAATATCCCTCCCTTGTATTAGTTTTCCTCACAACTCACTTCACAATTCTCTTCTTCTCAAAAAGAAAGCTCTCTATTCTTTTCAAGAAATTTAGCCATGGGAATTGAGCGCTTGACCACGATGTTGCAAGAATGGTCCCGCCATTTTAGGGACACTGATAGGGTGGCTTTAAACCAGACGGGTATTACTCAGTTGTATATGTTCCGTCAGATGCGGGTGGATCGCCACTTCCTTGATGCTTGTTTGTCCTATTGGGACGACACATATCATGTTTTTGCCTTTCCTCGTGGCGAAATTTGTCCTTTACCCGAGGAGATTGCTGCTGTGGGAGGATGGGATCCTATACTACGTCCTGTCGTCCCGTTTTCAGTCCATGATCCCAGGAGGAAGCTACGGGAATTTTTAGGACTTTCCCATAATGAAATATCTCGCATGGCTGAAGGTGATACTATTTCTTTGATTGACTTGGCCGAGAAATTTATGAACTCGCATGATGTCCGGGTCGGACCAGCCCATAGCCGCAGGGCGTTTTCTTTTTGTATGCTCCATGTTTATGCCTTTGAAGGTCATAAAGATTTGTTGTCATGTATCGGCGATGTTTGTCTTTTCACCGTGGTTGACTTGATGGAGACGGAGCACAGTCCGGCTTGGCTGATTACGGGCGAAATCATCTAGGGCTTGTATAACCGTAAGAGGGATTCATCGGTTCGTCTGACCGAAGTACCCGTTTATTGCAGGTATTTCGGATTTTTTCCTGATTTTTCGATTCTTCGATTTTTGACTTTTTGATTTTGATTTTTTTCGCGAATTTTCTGCTACAGCGGGCACTCGATCGAGTGCCCTCGTAAAAAGCCCCCTGCCCGATTTCAGGGGTGTCACTCGATCAAGTGGCCCCTAGGCACTCGATTGAGTGCCCTTAGGCGGACGCCTATTTTATCTCGAGAACTCATATTTTTGTTTCTTTTCTCAGATCTGGCTATTTGAGAGGCTATCAGTCATAGATCCTCCCCTTGACTCGAGTAGATATCGTCCTAATCAGGTGATGACAAGGAGACGGACTATGGATTTTTCTCGCCAGATTACTCAGAAGTACTGGGACGAAGTGATATCTTTCCATAGCGGTCCGTTGATTCGATGGGTAGTACCATGGTGGCCCATTTATGTTTGGATGGGCTTGGCTCCGAGGGATATCGCTCGCTACCAGGTAATCTTGTCTTTCAGGCAGACGATCCATCTTTACCCCGACCGCATACTAAGGCAGTATGGTTGATCACAAAGAATCCCGGAGGTTGAAGCAGTTGTGAGTGAATCTACCCAGCTGACTGATGTGATGTGCGACACATGGATGCAACGATGGTACACCCGGTACACTTGGCCCATTCCCAAATCTCTCCATTTAATCTGGGTTTCAGACTCCTATGTGAAGTGGACTAAAGCGGATACTGCCAAGGCCCAAGCTGCTCTAAAGGTTGATGAAGCTTTCGACCTGCTGCGAAGGGAGCAAGTCAAAGACAATAGGGGCTTTTTTGACGAAGGCGACACTCCGGCTACTCTGGTTCGTCTTATGTCAAGTCAAAGAAGGAATACTAGGACTCAAGGTGAAGGGTCTAGTGCTAGAGGTGCGCGGGGGAAGGTGAGCCCCCAGACTGACTTAGAAAGGAGACTTGGCCCAAGACTGGCAGTGCAGGACCGACTTGGTCCTCGAGACAGACTACCTGAGCACGTGCGGGCTCGACTTGGACCGGTGACAAAGGCAGAAGACCCGCTGCCAAAGAAACGGGTTCGAGCTAAAGAGGTTCCCTTGGTGATTCGGGAACGCTCGCCCCCGCCCCGGCGACACCGGGCTCCACGCGACCCGAAGGACAAAGGGAAAGGCAAAATGCATGATCACTAGTCTCCTTAATTTTATTATTTAAGTATTATTACTATTTTTGTGGTGCGCTTTTTTTTTTGTATTTGTTGTTTTGTTTTTCGTGTGTGTGGTGTAATTTTGGAATTCCCGAGTTTATCGGGTTTTTAATAAAAGACATATTTGTGAATATTGTTCCCGTCTTTTCCGTTATTGTAGTGGTTGTACCCTTTTGAGGGGTTGCCTACGTATCCACATTTAGCGGAATCAAACCAAACGTAGTTCAAACATAGATTTTTTTTGCAATTTTCGAAATACATCAAGACTACTAGTTCAAGATGTGCGACAGTAGGATATGTAATCCTAACTTATTGACTTGCTTATAATTTTTGAAAATTTATAAAAAGACGAATTTTTATAAACATTTTGCAAATGACATTGAGATAGGATTTATGGGTAGTAGCGCTTCAACTGGTCCAAGTTGGTTGGGTTGATGAATTCGTTCTCGTCCAAGTCTGTTAGCATCACCGCTCCTTCTGATAGGACCTTCTTTACTAAATATGGCCCAGCCCAATTGGGTTTGAACTTTCCTCTTGGGTCGACCGGTAGTAAGGCCCGGACGGATTTTAGAACTAGATCCCCTTCTTTGATATTTCTGGGCCTAACTCTTTTGTTGAAAGCACGTTGTATCCTCTTTTGGTATATCTGAATATTGTTAAGGGTCCGGGACTATCGTTCATCTAGAAGAACTAGCGAGTCGTATCAGGCTTGGACCCAATCTGCTTTAGGCACTTGCCTCTCAAGTAAAATCCGAAGGGAGGGTACTTCCAGTTCGACCGGTTGGACCGCTTCCATTCCATATGTCAAATAATATGGGGTTGCTCCAGTCGCAGTGCAAATTGACGTTCGGTACCCTCATAGGGCAAAAGGTATTTTGTCGGGCCAGTCCTAGTAATTTTCAGCCATCTTTTTAAGTATGGTGACAATCGTTTTATTAGCTGCCTCTACCACTCCATTTGTTTGGGGATAGTAAGGCGAAGATGTATGCCTTTGGATTTTATATTTCGCTAGCAACGCAGCGGTTTCAGCTTGGAAATGGGTCCCGTGATCACTAATAAATTCATGCGGGATCCCGTATCGGCATATGATCTTGTTTTGGATGAATTTGGTAACGTGCTTGGCATTCAAGATCCGATATGACTCAGCTTCGACCCATTTGGTGAAATAGTCGATAGCCACCAAAATAAAACAGTGACCCCCCCGTCCCGGAAGGGTTCACCTTCCCAATTATGTCAATTTCCCATGACTAAAATGGCCATGGTGATGTCATGGTGTATAGTAGGGACGATGGTATATGTTGTATATTGGCAAAATTCTGACAGTTATGGCAGTGTTTGACATATAACTGGCAGTCGGTTTTCATGCTGTTCCAATAATACCCGAGCCTCATGATTTTTCGGGCTAGCATATGCGCGTTCATATGCAGACCATTTTCACCATCGTGTACCTCGGTCATAACCTTCTCGGCCTGTACTTTATCGATACACAAGAGGAGAGCCCCTTGTGCCGTCTTTTTGTATAATTGTCTGTCGTCCGTACGAACGAATTGGGTTGCCAACCTTCGCAAGGCTTTCTTGGCCAGTTTTCAGTTCCCGGGGGATATTCTCCCGTCATCAAGTAGGTTAGAACATTCTGATACCAAGGTTCTGGATCGGTTATTTTGATATCTTGAATGGCGTGAATATAGGCCGGTTCGGACCATCTTTCGACGCAGATCGGCATACTGGTCAGATGCTTCGGGATATTTAGTAAGGATGCTAATTTGGAAAGTGCATCCGCGAACTGGTTTTCTTCCCGGGGTAGATAAATATATTCTACCCTTTGGAATTGCTTTTCGAGAACCCTTACTCGCGCCTGGTAGGCCACGAGATTGGTGTTCCGAGTTTTCCATTTTTGGAGAGCTTGGTTGATGACTAGAGATGAGTCACCGTGGACCCGGAGGTTTGTTACTCCTAAATCCGCGGCGGCGTGCAACCCGTGAATGGATGCTTCATATTCGGTTGCGTTGTTAGTCACATCAAAGTCCATTTTGTTGGATAACGGCGTATGCTCTCCCTTTGGCGAGATTAATAGAATCCCGACCCGAAATCCTCGGAAGTTGGATGCCCCATCAAAATACAAATCCCACGTCTTGGTGTCAGTATGGAATATGTCTTCATCCGGAAAAGCCCAAGTATCGGTGTGTCCCTCTTCAGATATGGGGCTGTCGGCGAGAAATTCGGCTACTACCCGGCCTTTTATGGCTTTTAATGGTACGAACCTGAGGTCGAACTCTGCTAACATCAAAGTCCATCTAGACATTCTGCCACTGAGGATGGGCTTTTCGAACAGGTACTTGATAGGATTCATTTTGGATAAAACATGTACCTTGTGGCTGAGCATATAGTGTCGGAGCTTTTTAGTGGCCCAAACCAAAGCTAGGCACGTTTTCTCGAGCACTGTATACTTGCACTCGTATTCCAGGAACTTTTTACTGATGTAGTAAATAGCATGTTCTTCTGAATCGACTATCTGGGCCAGCATAGCCCCCATGGCTGTCTCGGTCGTTGTTAGGTATAACGACAAAGGCAAACCGGATTGAGATGGCATTAATATCGGCGGTATAGACAGGATCTCCTTGATTTTATCGAAAGCTGTTTGACATTTATCATCCCACAGTGTTCGTTCTCCTATCTTTAGTTTCTTGAAAATGGGTTCACATACCATGGTTAGCTTTGAAATGAACTGGCTGATATATTGGACTTTCCCGAGAAACCCCCTTATTTCTTTTTCGGTTTTGGGTGGCTGCATCTCGGTAATGCCCTTGATTTTAGCCGGGTCGACCTCGATGCCACGTTGGCTAACGATATGGCCCAGTAATTTGCCAGATGTTACCCCGAAACTGCATTTTTGAGAGTTTAGCCTCATGTCGTACTTGCGTAATCGGGTAAAGAATTTTCTTAGGGCCGCAATGTGCCCGTTTCGGTCTTTGGACTTGACAATCATGTCGTCCACATAAACCTCCACTTCCTTATGCATCTTGTCATGTAATAAAGTTGTGGCGGTTCTTTGATAAGTGGCCCCGGCATTGATGAGCCCAAATGGCATAACGGTGTAACAGTAAGTACCCCAAGGTGTAATGAAGGTGGCCTTACTCATGTCTTCTTCTGCCATCTTGTTCTGATTGTATCCGGCATACCCATCCATAAATGATAAGAGAGCATGATGGTGCCTTCAATCATCAAGGGTTCCATAATCAAGGGAACTTCAATCATCAAGGTGGTTTCCAAGGAAACCAACACTCTCAAGGGTTTCAAAACAACAACCAAGGTTACCACAATCACAATCATGGTAACTCTCAAGGCCTAAATCGAGGCAATTCTCAAGGGTTCCAAGGGAACTTACAAAACCAACAAGGGGTTCAAAATGCTCAACAAGAAAACAAGCCAAGGAGCCGATCTCAAACTCATGACTATGGCTTTCCCCTAAGCCTCACTAATACTCCACACAACCATCAATCCCCACCTCGGGATTTTGATACACAAAAGACAATGTTGGAGATGCAAAGAAGTCAATTGGAGATGCAAAGAACCCAACAAGAACTTATTGCCCAACTTCAAATGGAAAACAAGGAAACAAAAACTCATATGAAGATGCTCGAAACCCAACTAGCTCAAGTTGCTTCGGGTAGTTCTTCAAGACAAAAGAGTCAACTACCTCCTCAAGGTGTACCAACGAAATTTGAACATGTGAATGTCGTCACCTTGAGAAGCGGTGCATCCTATGATTCTCCTTTGTTTCCTAATGAGCAAGAAGCCATGAAAGAAGTGGAATCTCCATGTCAAAGCAATGAGAATTGGGGAAATCTTATGGAGGAACAAGTCTTGTGGGAAGTTGAAAAACCTAATGAAGACAAGCTTCCCCCACCCAAAGAAGAAGACAAGGCAAAGAAGAAGATGTCAAATGAAAAATCCAAATCTAATGAACAAGACAAGATACACATCAAGTTGTCGTTCCCATCAAGGCAATTGAAGACAAAGGTGGATGTTCAATTTGACAAGTTGGTCGATATTGTGAAGAAATTGGATGTGAGCATCCCTTTCACCGAGCTAATTACCCAAATCCCGGCCAATGGAAAGTTCATGGTAGAAATATTGGCTAGGAAGAGATCTTTGGAAAAGGAAGAGACCATAGCGTTCACAAGATAGGTGAGCGAGCTTATTCAAGGCTCTACTCTTCCTAAATTGAAGGATCCGGGTAGTTTCTCAATCCCGTGCACCATAGGGAACTTGAAGATCGAGAAGGCGTTATGTGATTTGGGGGTAAGTGTAAGCGTTCTTCCTTATTCTATTTGTGAGCGACTTGGAATGAGAGAGCTCAAGTGTACCTCGATCACACTCCAAATGGCCGATCGTTCACTTAATCGGCCATTGGGAATGTTAGAGGACGTGCCATTAAGAATCGGGAAATTCTTCATTCCGGTCGACTTCCTTGTGCTTGATATGCCGGAAGATGCAACCACCCCCGTTATCCTAGGGCGCTCATTTCTACATACCGCCGGTGCAATGATCGATGTCAAGAAAGGTAGGATCACCTTTGAATTAGGCGACGAGAAGCTCGTGTTTGACCTCCAAGGCGACACCTCGCCTACATATGAAGAGTCATGTAATATGATCCATGCCTTGAAAGACATAGAGCTAGGGAATGAGTCGGATGAAAGCTTGGAGATTAACGATAATTTGTGTGAAATTGATGATGATACATTTGAGCTTGGGGTGGATGAATGCCCTTGTTATGTGAATGAAGACAAGTTACTTGGAAAGAAGAACGTTGAGCCTCCCTTGAGGCATGAAGATGAATGGAAGTTTGGGTATATCCCGAAGGATCGAAAGTACAAGTTCAAGCCATTGAACTTAGTAGATCGGGACGCCCCGGGAACTTCGAGGCAAGGTTGTGAAGAACCTTGGAGTGTGGATTGGTATTCCACGGGCTTTATTGAAGACTTCTCGAGAGCTTTCGACTTGTTGCTTAGTGCCCTTGAGGGATATGGAGTGGTGTACCATGGTGTTGAAAATGAATGAAGAATCCTACCATCCTAGGTTTGACGGAGTTCCTCAAGAACCGTCATGTTGTATATTTCTCTTTCCCTCTTCTTTTGAGTTTTTTTGTGTTTGTATTTGTGTGTTTGTTTGTTTGGTTTCTAGGATTTGTGTTTTGTGGAATTCTTGTCGTTTGGTTATTTTGATGAGCGATGTGAGGGAGGGATATTTGATGGTGTTTATTGAGTTTACTTGATAGGTTGATAGTGAAGATGAAGTTTGGAAAGGAGTTGTTGATGATAGAAGCTTGGAGCTTGGGCAAGGAAGTCGGTTTTTGAGATTTTGACAAGCTTTTGGGGACGGGATTTTAGATCCCGAAGTATTAGTTGCCTTGTGGGTGGAGCTATCAAGAGGATTAAAGAGCTAGAAGAGTCATCCCGACCGGGAAGGGTTTCATCCCGACCAGGATGAAGTGTGCATGAAATCAATAGCTACTGACGAGTGATCACGCCCGGGATGGGTGAGCATCCCGACCGGAACAAGGTCTGTCCCGACCGAGATGGGTTCCAGCTCCCCCTTCGCCTTTGTTCCTTCATTTAAACCCCACCCAACCGCTTTATTCCCCCTCCCAACCTCCCTACTCACCCTTGCCACTATCATTTCACCCTTGAACATCAATTATATACCTTCATCTCATCTTCTCTTCACTGTACACCGAGTTTCCCCTCAAATCCCAACCTCATTTACACCATTTCAAGCCCGGTACTTCAACCATGCGACTACATTCAGAAAGAAGAGGAATAACGATGATGAAGACAAGCAACGTGCCGAATATGATCATTGAGGCGATGGAGATAATTGAGTTGCTAACCGTTTGGTAGGCGACTCTCCTTTATATTCCGTCTTTTATTGCTAGTCTATCTTCGTTTGTACCCCTTCCCTTCATGTATTTGGTGTCTTGGTGGCCCTCGGGGCCCTTGGTGTTTATTGCTCACGATTCTTGATGACGTGACTACATCGAGAATTCGTTGAAAATCCAAATTAGCATAGTCTTTTCACTTTTTCTTTATTTTTATTTTCTTTTGGTAGAATTTAGGCGGATTTAGGCGGAATCCAGGCTAGGTGACTTGATTACACCTAGCCCTCCCCTCCCATTTCCTTTTAGCATAGTCTTTTCACTTTTTCTTTATTTTTATTTTCTTTGGGTAGAATTTAGGCGGATTTAGGCGGAATCTAGGCTAGGTGACTTGATTACACCTAGCCCTCCCCTCCCATTTCCTTTTATTTTCTTCCTTCTATTTCTTCCCCCATCCATATCTTTTCTCGTCTCGGCCCTTGGTGACTTGATTACACCCCGGACGGACGCATTCTAAACTTTCTTCACTTTCATTTTGTTTTTTTTGTCTTTTTTTCCTTTTTCTCTTTTTTTTGGTGTCTTCCACACACTACCAATCGTGCATGAGGACATTGCTCGGTTTAAGTGTGGGGGAGCGACATCTTAGTCTAGTCTAGCTTTATTTTCATAGTTTTTTCAAAAATCTTAAAAATCCCTAAAAATTAGAAAAAAAATTCATTAAAAATCAAAAAGATTTTCTTTTGTGTCTTTTTCTTTTGTGTCCTTGTGTCGTATTTTTTGTTGTGTTGTGTGTTTTGCTCCCCCGAATTCCTTGTAGGTTGCGCGATCGTCGATAAATTTCAGAAAGCTCTTCACAACCGGTATTATCCTTCCATCTCTTTCTCCTTTTTTCTTTTTGTGGAGTTTGGAGGAGTTTTTTTAATGATGTGTGCTCGGGTGGAGCTTTTTGGAGTTTGTGGTTGCTTGCTTGGAAGTTTCGGGGTGGTGTTTGTGTTCTTTGTGTGTTTGTTTTCTTTTCTCTTGTTTTGTTTTGTTTTGTTTTGTTTTGTCTTGTATAGTTTGTGTCTAGTGTAGGAAAAAGGTTTTTGAAAACATGGTTCTGAGGCTAGTGCGCAAGCGTTTACTTTCCCTTTCTAGTAATATGAGTCGAATCTTGGACTTTAGTCTAGTAGAATGACTTTAAATCAATGATTTCGTTGGTTTCTTACCTTGAGTCCACCTAGTTTACTAGGAATTTACTACGGGATCTGCATTTTGACCATTTTGACCACCCACAGAGTGAAAAGGCCTTGGTTGCCGAGTCTCGTCTCTTAGGTGACCATGTTCGAAATTGTTTGATTAGTCCAAGTTTTCCACCTTTTTCTGGGTTTGAAGGAAATAAAGGGCCCATCCCGACTCACCCATTTCCCTACCTTCTACGCATTTTCCACAAATAAGTTGCAATTTGTTGAAGTTTCTTACTTGGTTGCAAGAAATGCCTACAAAACAAAATTTATCCAAAAGGCAAGCCAAGAAAAGAAAGAAAAAGAAAAAAAAAAAAGAAAGAAGAAAAAGAAAAGGCACAACAAATCAAAAACAAAATACAAAAGAAGAAAAAGAAGTGGCATAGCAACTCAAAAGCAAAATACAAGAAGAAAAATGCCAAAGAAAATCAATTTCACAAAAAAAAAATCTTACCCCCTCAAAAATAAGCCTTTTACCGATCGTTATCGTGAAGAGCCTACCAAAGGACCGAGTCCCTACGAAGGATGATAGCGGTAATGGTCGGTCTTCCCTCATTTTGCAAACATTATCAACCTTTTTACTTGGACTAGTTAGGCTATTTTGAACATGGGACGACCCTCTTTGCTTATCGCTAAAGGGGGCGGGGCTTCACTTAACTACAGTGTCGACTAACTCCGTGGTTCATCCTTTTTCCATCCCGCCTATCGTCCCGTGGTACATTCTTAGAAGGTTAAGAGGAACTAGGTAAGTTACCAACGTTTTTATTGCTTTGTTGTCATACTATTAGGGTTTTGTCCATATCGATTTGTGTTATTAGCTTGGGAACGTTGTCACTTGCCTTGAGTCCTTACCGGTGTTTCTGTCACCGCTTTGTTGAGGGAAGCGGTATTTGTTTCTTCTTGGATGCAACCGATTGTTTATTTGTGTGTGTTTTCGTGTTCGGTTGTATCCACAGTTTTGTCGCAAGACCTCACTTGCCTTGCGGAGAGCACTGTTCCTCTAAGTGTTCTCGCGTGAGTTGAAAAGGCGTAGGGTGCGCTAATACCCACTCGGCTAGTATTTTAGTTTTTATTAGTTTAGTAGTTAGTTCGTGCTTACTCGAGGGCGAGTAAGGGTTAAGTGTGGGGGAGTTGATTAGTGTGGTTTGTAGTGCTTATTTCTTGTGTTTGGTCCCGGTTTCTCTTGTGGAATCGCTCTTCGGAGCGGTTTTCGAGGCTACTTACGCTTCTTGTAGCTTGTTTTAGGTTCCTAGGGCCTATCTTGGAGAAATGGAACGATTCCGACTCATTTCCGACGCATTTGGAGCCAACGAAGAGAAGCGAGGATGACTCGGTGGCCTAGACTCGATCCCGAGCCCCTTGGGACCCATTCCCAAGCACCGAGAATCGATAAGAAGCCTAGGAAGAGCAAGTAGGGACCTATGAGACCATATTTGAAGCCTACAAGACCCATCCCAGTCGGGAACACATCTATCACGACCGGGATGAAGTGCAAAGCAAAGCAGCGCTACTGGAAGGCCATCCCGGCCGGGACCACCCTCTTCCTGACCGGGACCACCTCCTTCCCGGCCGGGAAGGGCTCAGCGATTCCCCGTCTTCATTTCTTTCAATCCTTCATCCGTGTAACCCTATATATACCCCCTCTTGTATTGTTTTAAGCATTTTTCATTATCTTACATTAGACTAAACCCTAGATAGAGATCCTCCTCTCATTAGTTTAATCTTTCCTTTATCTTTAGTTAATCTTAGCTTAATCTAGATAATTAGTCTTGTATTAAGGGATTTCTTGAAGACTCTACTAAGATTGACAACCTTGAGAGATTTATTTGGGTTTTCTTATTATTCCAAGTTTTAATCTTTCCTCCTTACTAGTTTGGTATAATTTCTCTTCTCCTTTCCTTTATTCTTTGTTTTATCATTCAAGTTTTCATCTTTATCTTTAATCATTGTTCATCTTTGTAGTTCTTCAACATGAATGTTTTGATGCTTATGTTGTTTTCTCTTCTTTGTGTTAGTATTAGTTTGAATATGAGTGAGTAGACTTATTGTGGGGTTAGTAGGGGGATTGGGTGTTGATTATGGGTGATTAGGGATTGTTTGTGGGTAAAGGTTTAGTCTTTGTTACTAGTTATTTATCATGCATGCTATGTGTTTGTTGATATGATTGTTAGAGTAGTAGTGGCCATGCTATTCTTGCTAGTTTCCTCCTTCCCATTGTATGCATAATTTGTGCTTGAATCCTCTTGTTTTGGGTAGCATCTTACTTGAGTATTCGAGTTTGTCTTTGACGCGAGAGCGCGGACCGACCTTAGGGACTAGGTGAAACCTACACCCTCGATTTCCCCACTATCCTATTACACCCATGAACCCGACCTAACCCTACTCTTTACGAATTTGATTTCTTCATCATATTAGTAATTGTTCCTCTAGTTTGTTGATTGTGTTTAGTTCTAGTTAAGTCATTTAGCTTATCTCCTACCTAGTTCATTCATAACTATAGTTTCATTCTCTTTTCATTTTTTAGTTTGTTTATCATTGTTTGTTAGCCTAGTGATTGTGTTAGTAATCAATTCTTGTCAATTCTCCTCCCTTTGTGTTATTGTGACCTTGTGGCCTAGTCTTGTGTTTAGCTAATCTTAGTCTAAACCATTTTTCCGTCTCTGTGGATCGACCCGACTTACCTTATCTATTTGTTGGGATTAGTTGGTTTACTTGGTGTGGGGATACACGGCGAATCCTTACCATCAGTGGTTACATTGTTGTTTGGTTAGGGGGTCGGTTATGGATTGAACTAAGGGTAGTTGTTCCTAGCCTCTTTTTAGGGTGAAGTTGTAGTGGGCCGTTTGTTGTAGCCCTCGCGCTTTAGTTAATTGTTATCGATAAATGGCATATTATTGAGTTTCAAGCGATAAAGTATGTTATTAAAAAAGGTCGAGCGATTGTCGAGGCGTGTTTGTAAAAGAAAAGTTATTTTATTGATAGAATAATAAACGGGCTAGATACCCGTGATTAAGTTTGACGGGGGAGGTGGAGGACATGTCCCCTCGCACTTCCTGGACTCGGTGGTAAAAGGAAAAATGTTTGTTATTATTTTAAGTCTAGGCCCTATCGACGCACTAGACTTTGACTAAGACCGGCTTCACATGTCCCTAGAACAACCTCCGTTGGTTGGATTCTCGGCGCTCATAAGGGTCGCCTTCTTGGTGGGTTTGGTATCGCGAACCAGTCCTCCTCCGCAGACATCCTACGGGGACATAGACTACCTTGTCGATCAGGTCTTGCACTTCATGTTTGAGCTCAGTGCACATTGGGTCTCATGCCCCCGACCCTGATGGTATAGGCAATAGGCATTCGAATTCCAGCCCGCCCCCCTATTTTCTATGGGCGGATCTGGAGTAGGTCCTACTGGCCACAACAACCAGGCCTCTTGTAGCTTCCTGAGGGCTTCGGCATAGGACTTCCCTAGCTCAGTGAACTGCCTAAAGGGTCGGCGAAGGGTTGGGGGTTCGGTGGGATGTGCGTACTTGGCGTATTCGACATATGGATCTCCACTGAGTACCAGTTCTCGCCTCACTGTTCTTTCGTGGGGTTTCCTCCCGGGCCCTCTAGGGTCTCGAGGCGACGCCTGACATCGTCGATGGAGGAAGAAATTGATGACACGAGTCCTAGGATACCGTGGACCACGTTCATCAGGGCGTTGAGTTGATCAATGCTACTTTCGTTGCCATTTGATGTCATTTCTAGGTCTTTGGAATGGAACATGAAGATGAGGTTGGACCCAACAGACGGCGTAGAGATTCAAGTAATGCTCGTAATCGAGCGACACGGAAAGGAGACCCTCGATTTGCGCGTGTTTGCGCCCATCGGATTAGGGACTCAGGTGCTTCAGACTCTCGGTGTATTCGGCGGAACGCCTTGTGAATCTATGTCTCAAAAACGAGACAATTTGACACAAATCTCGGAGATGAGATTCAAGAGGACTTCTTGGGATGAGACGACCCAAAATATAAGACCTCGAGTAGAGGTGATCCTAGTAACTAACACAGACAGTTAATCACACGGTTGTACGACGTAAGAAGTTGATCGCGATCCCGGCTCAGGATCAAGTAGTTTTGAAAACGATCGAGCTTTTGAAAAGAAAACCTTTTTCCTTCAAAAAAACGAGGTTTGTAAAATCGGTGAGACGTGACAATGTGTTGCTACGTGTGCATCGGGAATCCGGCGATGGCAAAAGTGTAAAGGACATTTTTTTTTCAATGGAAGCTCGGTTCTTAAGGGAACCGGTTTTGAAAGCGTGACATTGTGTTTTTATCGAGACTACTATTGATCAGTCAGTTCGATAATTGTGGTGTAAACAGTGCCCTTGATGGGCCGTGATGTCTTGTGATGGTGCTTTTGGAAATGTGACTAAATTTTACTACCGAATTTAGGTAGTGAAAATGTTTCTTTTTTTTAGAAAACTTTTGAAAATGTGCGGCCATAGTCCATCTTATAATTACGATGGTGATGACGGCGTGTAAAAATGTTTTGTGAATGTAACCGTTTCGGACTCCTTAACTTCATTAATTGAAGCTTTGGTCGTGCTAACGGTGTGTGTAAAAATAAAATGTAACCGCTTAAGGTGCCTCGGTCTCATTGATTGGGAATTTGGCATTTATTAACGGCTCTCGTTGTTGTTGGAAAACTACAAGTTTTGCTTTGGCCAAGGTGATGGCGCTAGGAATTTTTTTTTTTTTTTTTTTGAAAGTAGTGAGTGTAAAATTTGCCATGATGACGGCATCTAAAACGTTTTCTTTTTTTTTGAAAATTATGATTTGACCGGAGTATCGGTGTTGAAAAGGTCGTTTTGAAAAGAAGAGATCTTTTTTTTTCGAAAACGGAGTTGGGTACGGTTGAATATGTTGGCGTGGTTGAATCCACATTTTAGTGTTTTATTTGGGTTGTTCAAACACGCTACACATAACTAGGAATGCGTACACTCATGCAGGATGCAGACACGGGTGGTAGAGATGATCAAGTGCGGGCCACCCGTTTGGCCCGGCCCATTTGGCCCACTTACTAAGCGGGTTTGGACAGAAACATTTTAAAAAAAGCGGGCCACGGACAAAGAAACTAGGCCCGCTATAATAAATGGACGGGTTTGGACTAAAGAAAACTGCCCGCTAAAATATATATACTTATATAAGTTAAAGAAATTACTAGCAAAAGCGACATTGAATATGATTATTATAATACAAATTACAAAGAAACCACAAATTCCAATCTGGGGAGATGAGTGTCGTACCGTCGACTTAGACCATTCGCTTAGTATATCCGTGGAATACGCGTTAGGCGGCCGGAGTGTCAACCGAGGATCTCTTCGCGTGTCTAAAAGGATCTTACCCCGAAAAGGTCGATTGGTCCTGATATCGGTTAGGGTGGGCTTTTTAGGGCCAAAACCTGTAGTGACCACAACTAGGAATTAGGAAATGGGCTTCACCGACCTCGTTCGAGTTACACCACCGCTGGAGACTTGTTTCCAAATCCCCAGCGGAGTCGCCAAACTGTGGACGTCCATCCGCACCGCCCAGCGCCCCGCGCGGGATTCACCCGGTTTCCAATCGCGGCGGCCACCCACGCGGCCCCCTCCCGGTCGGGGGCCTGTCCGATCTCACGTTCGGGGCAAAGTTTCGGACCTCAATTCAGATGACGATTCGGACTTGTACTAGACGGGCGCGAGCGCCCGTGATTCTGTTGGAATCGATCGAATCGCGGTTGTAAATGTTTAAAGGCCGATATGTTTGGTAACGCGACCTATTTAGTGAACCAAATTCGTTGCCGATTTGTAGAGTCGCCACCTAGTCAATTATGGGGACTCGAAAACCGTTCAAGTAAACTTTGATCCTTAGCCGGCTCAAAGCTGAGGGGCAAGAGACCTAAAGATAAAGACTTGTACCCTTAATAACCACATGCCTGGAATGACTCTCATTGCCAATGGTTTCGGACATCCGGAAACCATCGATTCTGAGTAAGGGGTGAGGGTACATATTGGGAAGCCAACGTCCGCTAGACATCGACACCCAATCCCGCCCGCACGTAGCGACCTCTACTAATCAATCGGTGGGCTGATAACTTCGTTCCTTTGTTGTGGCAGAAATACTGTAACATCCATTGTTTTAACCCCATGCCTTTTGCTATGTCGGTTGTTTAAGGACTAGTTTTGTCGTCGAAGTGGTTGTATTTACATTCTTTGCATGGGATTTCACGTGACAAGCAGGCCATGAAAAGATGCACATAGGAGAGTAGAGAGTACAAATATTATACGTATTATCAAATCAGTTTTAACGCGATAATATGGATATTAGTCGTTCTCGTGGTATACCTTACCCGGTATTCTGCTTAAGATGCGTCGGCTCGGTATTAATAGGGATGCGTCGAACCATGCATGGCGAGCACCGGAACTAATACGGAACCCGACCATCGCTTTGTTCAGTTTTAGCTTATTTACGTTTTGATTTTCGTGTTAGGTGATTTAGCATGCGATTATAAGTTCATAAAAGCAATAAATCATACGAAAACTGTAAATGCGAACGTAAGTAAATCACGTAATGAGGAGTTGCATCCTTGGAGTATACGCTAACCGGGACACGATGCATAGAAAGTTGAGAACGGATCTCGGAACTACTCGGGTCTATTTAGGGTATTTTAGTTTATGGTTGAAGTTGGGACGTTACGTGTTTTAGTACCCGTTACGGACTTTGTGTCCACGTTTGACATTATCGTAGTGGATAATGAAAGTGCAAGAATGTGAAGTTTTGTTTTGATGACAACCTAGTGACGATTCGACTTCAAAGTCGGATCCTCCTAGCTTGCCTGGTGATTTCGGCAGAGTTCCGTTACCGTTGGCCCCTTCTGCGGCTAATCCGGCAGAGCCCCGCTACTACTTGCTAGTTCTGCAGCTAATCCGGCAAAACTCCATTAGACTCGGAGTAGCTAGTCGAATACAGGCACCTCGGGATCGAGTGGAGTGCTCGAAAATGAGGAGTAGCGTTGATTTCGCTTTTATCGGAACTACGATCGAGTGGACCGTTTGCCTCGAGTGTCAGAGTGCGAGCCCTTAGCGAGAAACTCTTAACGAGTGAAAAGGGAAGAGAGAATGAATTGAATTGTGTCGAATGAAGGGGGTGGAGGGGGGTATTTATAGGTGTTTTCGGCTCTCGTCACCCGGATGGACGCCTGAGTTCAGGCGCACCAAAACTCAGGCGCCTAGGTTTAGGCGTGTGAAGACTCAGGCGCGCAAGGTGAGGCGCTCGGGATTTTGAAGATACGATTTTGATATTTTCCAAAACCGAGAAGTGCGTGTATTATACATGTCATGGGGATTAAGTATTCCCCGTCTTGACCTAGCGCCGTTGCGCCTAGCGGGCCTCGGGCGCGCGTTCCGAGGTTCGCTTGGCGCGGTGCTGACTTGGTTCGTGTTTCGGGACCGACTCGGTGTCCCGGTGTCAGAATTGACTCTAATTAGTGTCTATGCGATCGTAATGACACGACTAGAGCTGCCATGATGTTAATTTAATTTTTCCGAGTATTTTTTTGTTTGACCCCTTAATAGAAAAACTATGTAAAACATCACGAACCCGCGTTGCGTTGCACTCCGATCGTGATAAGTGTGGTTTGTAGTGATTATTTCTTGTGTTTGGTCCCGGTTTCTCTTGTGGAATCGCTCTTCGGAGCGCTTTTCGAGGCTACTTACGCTTCTTCTAGCTTGTTTTAGGTTCCTAGGTCCTATCTTGGAGAAACGGAACGATTCCGACTCGTTTCCGATCCATATGGAGCCAACGAAGAGAAGTGACGATGACTCGGTGATTTAGACTCGATCGCGAGTCCCTTGGAGCCCATTCCCGAGCACCGAGAGTCAATAAGAAGCCTAAGAAAAGCAAGTAGGGACCTATGTGACCCTATTTGAAGCCTACATGACGCATCCCGGTCGGGACCATTATCCATCACGACCGGGATGAGATGCAAGGAAAGACACACTTTTGACAGGCCATCCCTGTCGGGACCGACATCATCCCAACCGGGAAGAGCATAACACCGCCTGGTATTATTCATAACACCGCCCGGTGTTATGCACCATCCCGACCGGGATCACTTTCTTTCGGCCGGGAAGGGCCCAGTTCAGCTCAATTTTCATATTTCGCCCCCTTGCTTATGTAACCCTATATATACCCCCCTCTTGTATTGTTTTAAGCACCATTCATTACCCACTAAACCCTAGACTACTTTAGGTTATATTAGCCTAGATTAGTGTAGATTAGTTTAATCTCTCTTTAATTACTCCTTAATCTAGTTAATTACTCTTGTAATATTGGATCTCTTGACAAATCCATCAAGCTTAACAACCTTGGTGGAATTATTTGGGTTTTCTTCTATGCAAGTTTTCATCTTTTCATCTCCTTTGTAGTTGGGTATAATCTTTCTCATCCCTTTACTCTTAATCTTTATTGTTATTCAAGTTTTCATCTTTATATCTTGTTTGTTGTTTATCCTTGTTTTTCATTATGAATGTTTTTGTTCTAATGTTGATTTCTCTTGTTTGTGTTAGTCTTAGTTTAGATATGTGTGAGTAGTTATCCCCTAGGGTTAGTAGGGGGATTGGGTGTAATTAGGGATGATTAGGGTGAGATGGGTGGTGCTAGTTGTTGTTTTTGTTGTTTCCTATTTACCTTGCACTCTACATGTATGACGAAATGCTTGTGAGACTTGAGATGATCATTCCTTGTTTTTCTTTCCTCTTCTCTTGTATGTGTTTGTTTGGTTGGTAGGTTTGGTTCCCTCATTAGTAGCGAGAGCGTGGTGAGGATGACCCCTAGGCCATTTAAGTAGCGAGAGCCCGATCGTAACCTAGGCTACGAAAGCATGCTAGTAGCCCTCGTTTCCTTCTTTTGATCTCCTTGGCATCCATGAACCCAACCTAGCCCTAGTTTCTTCTTATTGATTTAATTCGCTTCTTTTTGTCATTAGTTGCTTGTTTAGCTTGGTCCTTAGTCGACCTTAGCCATCACCCTAGTTTAGTTAGCCTTGAACCTAGTCTAGAATCGTAGCTCACCTTAGTCTAAGCCCATTTTTCGTCCCTGAGGATCTCGACCCGACTTGCCCTAGCTACCCAGTTAGGTTAGTTGGTTATTATTTTGATCGGTGGGATCCACGACAAATCCCTCCCGTCAGATCGTCATCGGGTGTTTGTTGGGCACTCCTACAGCCACCAGGTCCAAATCTGGGTGTCTACACAACCCTAACGCATTTAAAACATACTTAAACTATAACGAAATCGCTAACAAACCGAACCTGAAGTGATTATTTGTCAATCTTAGTTAACATTTCGCAAAACAGAACGCAAGACTAAACTAATCAAGTCGAATACTAAAAGTTAAAAATATACAAATCCATACACAAATCGAGTTCATAAACTAGGGAGGGCCCCTAGAAGTCACGCCTATAGCTATCACGAACTCACCTAGAGTAGCTGTCTACCGTCCAGACCTAAGTCCTCTAAAACAAAGGTGGGCGACTCACTACCGTCCATCCCCGACAGCATATCTAGAGTAGCTGTCTCGGGAATCCCTCCAACATCCTCGGTGGTGCCCGTGGCATGACCTGCAACCTTAGCCTCAACCTCCCTCTCCATCTCAACCCCTCGCCTAGCCTCACCCGGAGTCGAGGTCTCGCCCTGAGACCGAGATAGCCGCTCCTTAAGTCGGGTAATCTCGTCGTCCCAGGATTGCAAGAGTTGTCGCGCATCGGCCACCTCCGCCTCGAGCTCGGTCACCCAAGTCTCCAGCTATCCCACCATGTCCAGGGTATCCTGCAAATACACGTACACCTTAGGAAAATATACAAACAACCTAGAAAACCAACCCTAGGTACATATAATCACCGATCGAGGCCCCGAAGTATCACAGGAGACCCTTGAAGCATAGGCCCGGAAGCAGTTGGCAGCCTGCCACAACCGCTGAGGGCAAGCTGACAAAACCTGATAGGTGAAACCATAGGAGTTAGCCAAACATAACATAGCCCTTAGAACCCGAGTCCAAAGCAAAAAACCAAAACTTACCCGGTATTACCCGATCGCGCCACTCTATCCCGGCATCCATCTCCTCGGCAGAACACGGGAGAAGAGGCTTAGTGAAAGGTACCTCGGCTGCATCTACCCTAAGAAGCGTCAAGGGGAAGTCTGGGGGCTGGACAGCGTCAGCCGAATCGGCCAGCTAAAGGAAAAGCAAACCGGTCAAGGAGCAAATAAACGCTAACCCATAAAACGAAACGAGCACTAGAGCAAAAACGAGTTGTCACCACGAGGCAGTGGCAAGCTAGCCACTGGCTGACATGAGATAGATAGGAGGCGCCAGACACCAGTAGCGCATCACCTCCTTCTCCATCCCTACCCTCGAGGACCTCTGTGGCGGTCGGTGGTCTAAACATGGTCCGGGGAGGATCAACCGGTACCCTGAAATTGTCATACAAGTACTGACACACCAATTATTCGCCCAGATAACAAACTGGGCGAAACAACACAGGAAGAAGCATCCTCCTATAACTCCTAGGCCTCAACTCCACCCTCACATACCCAAGCACACCCTCATAATCGGCCCAAGGGCGGGCCACTAACTACACAAACATAATCGACACCTCAACAACCCTAAATCTAGGAGACTATTAAATGAAACAAGTAGTAAGAAGAGGACTTACATCCTCAAGGCCCAGTTGGTTCACCAACACGTTTTCCGTCGGGTAGTGACTCGTCGTGCTCTTGGCTTGAGCCGATCCCCGCTGGAAACCTGGTCGCACGAGCCCGCACCATCTTGGGTGCCAATCGAGGGAAATAAGACTAAATCCAAGCCTACAAAATCCAAAGGAAAACATCGTTAGCAAAGCCAACCCAAACTAAACAGAGCCCAAAAAACGAATATAGAGGCAATGACTAACCTCCAACACGAGACCTGGGCCCACGATGGGTAAAGCCGAGGCCGATTCCACCTGCAATGGCCTCACCATGACTTGCAAGCAGCGAGTCATCTCCGCGAAAGCCGTGGTCACCCAATCAAAACGCCCCAGCTGATCTAGATCAGCTAGGAGAGGCAAAATCCTAGTGATGAACCTCTCGCCCTTATCCGAGAAGTAGGTCGACCCTAGGAAGTACCACAACCACAGCCGAGCATCCTGCTCCGGCGTGTTGGGTGCTCGAACCTCTAACACCGCCACCCTCTCAAAGTGATCGGTAATGTACGAACTCACCGGAGCATGAGGCGTACTGTAAGCCTCACGCTCCAAACAATCCTCGATCCATCTCCGGACCTCATCACTATCTAACCTAGGGCACTCGGCAGCCCATCTAATCCTCTCCGGACCCCAGGGTAAGCCCGTAATAACCCCGAAGTCCTCTAAAGTCATCTCGACCTCCCCAAAAGACATCGCTCTAATCACCATGAGGTTGCACTTGGTCTTGTAACCCACCAATCGGATCCAGTTCCCGACCACGGGACCAAGAGCGGTCCTCGCGATAATCCCCTTTGCCGCAGGGGTCAGCTTTTGAGAATATATCTCAAGGCATGTCGTAAAACCCGAGAAGGTCGTCATCGGACCTGGGGCTGCAAAACGGGATAATACAAGCATAAACAAAACAAACCAAACCAACCGAAACCAAATTTTAAAGCCTAAGCTAGTAAGCATGAGTTGAGATACTCACCAGACCCTGCACAATGCGATGAGAGACGTGCAAGTCAGGACGAAACAACAACTGATGGCCGTCCCAGTCCCGAGCCCACTGAGGATCCTCATAGCCTATCTCCTCATTCTTTGGCACGGGCATCAGGACATGAGCCCTCCTAGCAATCGTCTTAGGAAGCCTAAGCTTCCTTAGCCTATCGAAATAACCCTCATTCATTGCCTCTGGAGTACGACGCTGCGATGGAATACTTCGTCGTCTCCTACGAATCCCGCGGGGAGTCAGTGAGCTCGTCTCGGCGGCCTTGCCACTAATACCAACCGAAGAAGCTCCCTCGGGACACTCGGTATCATCTCTAGCTGCATAACCAAGAAAAATACAAAAATCCATGCCTCAGGTCAGACTAAAACCGTTCGAACAGGTCAAAATGAGGTCAAAATTTTGGATAGAGATATCAAAATTCTGAAGTGTCCACTAACACCCATTTTCGATCCCGGTCACAATGGAAGTGGTTTCGGGAAAATCCGACGTCGTTACGACATCTTTTGGTCCGTCGTAAGTCACACAAAACCTCACAGAAGGCCCTAGAGGTCATTCTAACTCACAAAGGTCGGTATAGAAAACACCCACAACATCACAAACACTAATCGAGCAAGATTACGAAAGACAAGTACGGGAATAACCGGGAGAACGGCCCCTAACCCTACCATTTCTGATTCATCTCCGTAGGAGGCCATTATCGTACCTCAAAGTCTCCTGTCAAGCTTATAACTACCCTAACAAGCTCTATTCAACCCTAATTCAACAATGGGATCAAGCACAAACATCAAGACTTAACAAATTCAAAATACCCAAATCGATTTTTTAGGGTTTTAACTAATTCAACTCACATTCAACCAAATTAAGCAAAATCGACAATAGGCGAGTAAGGAACGCTTACCCGACATCGACATACTCGTGTAGAGCAAAAATCGAGACGAAAATCGGTTGAACAAGTCGCAAAAGAAAGATTGAGGCGGAAGGGGCGCGCGTTTGAGTTTTGGAACGAATTAATCGTTCGTCCTCCCTCCGCTGAATTTAAAGGGGTCTGACCCACAGGAAACCAGGCGCCTCAGGTCGTGCGTCCGTATTCTAAACCGCTGGGGGCTAGGCGCCTGAATTCTAAGGCAAAGCAGGATGCGCGCTTAACTACTCGACGCAAGACCAAAAAAAGAGCAAACGAAGCATGTTATTCAATATCCGCACAACACGCACTCATAAACCAAACGAAAGAAACAACGACAAGACAATTTACTAGCCAATATCGGTAAAACAAGCCTGTAAACTAACCCCGAACAAAGAACAATAATAAAACAAGCATAGGAACCTCGACTAACAAGAATGCTCACGCTCGAGCACGTGATAAATCAAGCAAAACAAAGCCAATCTAAGCAAAGTCCGAACAAATCTAAGTGCATAACAAATCAGAACAAAGCAAGGTAAATCCGAACAAAGCAAGACAAGTCCGCGAAACAAATTTAAATAAATGCCAGCAAACACGTTCGAGCCTAGCAGGGTCTTAGTTATCCTAAAGGCAATTTGTGTTTGAGCGGATACTCACACGCTCAAACGTTTTCAAGCCTAACGGGTCTTAGTTATCCTGAGGGCAACAGCAACAGCAAATTCGAGCCTAGCAGGGTCTTAGTTATCCTGTAGGCAATTTGTGTTTAAGCGGATACTTACACGCTCAAACATTTTCGAGCCTAACGGGCCTTAGTTATCTTGAAGGCAACAGCAACAACAATTTTTGTCCGAGGGGTCATAGGCATCCCGAAGGCACAACTAACAGCAATTTTTGCCTAAAAGGGTCTTAGTTATCCTGAGGGCACAGAAAACAGCAATTTTTGCCCGAGGGTCATAGGCATTCTGAAGGCACAGCAAACAACCATTTTCGCCTGAGGGGTCATAGGCATCCCGAAGGTACAGCAAACAGCAATATCTGCCTAAAGGGTGTTAGTTATCCCGAGGGCACAACAAACAGCAATTTTTGCGCAAGGGGTCATAGGCATCCCAAAGGCACAGCAAACAACAATTTCTGCCTAAAGGGTCTTAGTTATCCTGAGGGCACAGCAAACAGCAATTTTTGCCCGAGGGGTCATAGGCATCCCGAAGGCACAGCAAACAGCAATTTTTGCCCGAAGGTCATAGGCATTCCGAAGGCACAGCAAACAACCATTTTCGCCTGAGGGGTCATAGGCATCCCGAAGGTACAGCAAACAGCAATTTTTGCCAAAAGGGTCTTAGTTATCCCGAGGGCACAACAAACAGCAATTTTTGTGCAAGGGGTCATAGGCATCCCAAAGGCACAGCAAACAACAATTTCTGCCTAAAGGGTCTTAGTTATCCTTAGGGCACAGCAAACAGCAATTTTGCCCGAGGGGTCATAGGCATCCCGAAGGCACAGCAAACAACATTTTTGCCTAAAGGGTCTTAGTTATCCTGAGGGCACAGCAAACAACATTTCTGCTCGAGGGGTCATAGGCATCCCGAAAGCTTTTCTTTTATTTTATTTTATTCTCGAGCCCGAGGGGTCATAGGCATCCCGAGGGCATTTTATTCTCAAGCCCGAGGGGTCATAGGCATCCCGAAGGCAATTGTTCGAGTGGATACTTACACATTCGAACATTTTCTTTCATATTCATGCTCAACGCGTGGTACACATTCGAAAGGCAGTCCTAATTTGAACGGATTCTTATACATCCGAAAAGGCAAAACACATAACAAACCTAGGACGACATAGCAAGCACGGGCCCGAGCCCCGATAAGCGACCGCAGGCAAGGACCTCAGGTATGATTTCTAAGCCTTGGCTGGCGAGCCTCAACACGTAGTCCAACGGACTTAAAACGACCCAACCGGACAGCCACCAGGTTGTAATCCTCGATTGACCTGGGCGGCTATACTTTGACTTTTGCCTTGTTCAAGCCTCAGCCAAAGTGGGGGCTTCTGTAGACACCCAGATTTGGACCTGGTGGCTGCAGGAGTGCCCAGCAAACACCCGATGACGATCGAACTGCAACGCGACGAGAGTTTGCGGTGTTTTAGATAGTTTTTCTATAGAACGGATCAAATAATTACTCGGAAAGATTAAATTAACATCAAGGCAACCTTAGTCATGTCATTACGGTCGCGTCGACACTAATTAGAGTCAATTTCGACATCGGGACTCCGAATTGGTCCCGAAATACACAAAATCAACCCGAGTCAGCACACTGAGCGAAGCAAACCCCGGGATGTACACCCGAGGCCCAATCGGCGCAATAGCGCGCTAGGTTAAGGGGGAAACTTAACCTCCAAGTTAGAAAATGATACGCACACTCTCGGTTTTGGAAAGTATTAAAATCGTATATTTAATATCCCGAACGCCTCGCACCAAGTGTCCTAGCCCTCACACGCACGAACCCGGGCGCCTGAGAACAGGTGCGCCTGGACCCAGGCGTGCATCCAGGTGACGTGAGCCAAAAACAACTATAAATACCCCCTCCCCCCCTCCATAACCCCATTCATTCGACACACAACTTCTCATTCTCTTCTGCCTTTACTCATTACGAGTTTCTCTTGCTTGGGCTCGCACTCCGACACCCAAAGCAAACGATCCTCTCGATCATAGTCCCGATAAGCGAAATTGACGTTACTCCTCACCTTGGATCACTCAACTCGATCTCGAGGTGCCTGTGTTCGACTAGCTACTTCGAGTCTAGTAACGGAGTTCTGCCGGATTAGCCGCAGAACCAGCAAGTAGTAACGGAACTCTACCGGATTAGCCGCAGAACAAGAAAATGGTAACGAAACTCTGCCGAAATCACAAGGCGAGCTAAGAGGATCCGCCATTCGAAGTTGAATCGTCACTAGGTTGTCGTCTAAACAAAACTTTATATTTCTGTACTTTTATTATGCACTACGATAATGTCAAACGTGGACACTAGGTCCATACTAAAACACGTAACGTCTCAACTTCAACCATAAATACTAAAATACCCTAAATAGACCCAAGTAGTTTCGAGATTCATTCTCAACTATCTATGCATCGTGTCCCGTTTAGCGTATACTCCGAGAGTGCAACTCCTCACTACGTGATTTACTTATATTTCGCATTTATCGCTTTCGTATGATTTATTGCTTTTATGACCTTATAATCGCATGCTAAATCACCTAACACAGAATTCAAAACGTAAACAAGCTAAAACTGAACAAAGCGATGGTCGGGTTCTGTATTAGTCCCGATGCTCGCCATACATGGTTTGATGCATCCCTATTAATAACAAGCAGACGCATCTTAATCAGAATGCAGGGTAACGTATACCAGGAGAACGACTAATATCCATATTATCACGTTAAAACTGATTTGCTAATATGTATAATATTAGTACTCTCTTCTCTCCTATGTGCATCTTTTCATGGCCTGCTTGTCACATGAAATCGCATGCAAAGAATGTAAACACAACTACTTCGACGACAAAGCTTACTTGTCCTTAAACAACCGACATATCAAAGACATAGAGTTAAAACAACGGATGTTACAGTACTTCCGCCACAACAAGGGAACAAAGTTATCAGCCCATCGATCGATTAGTAGAGGCCGCAATGTGCGGGCGGGATTGGGTGTCGATGTCTAGCAGACGTTGGCTTCCCAATACGTACCCTCACCCCTTACTCAGAATCAACGGTTCCGGATGTCCGAAACCATTTGCAATCAGAGTCATTCCAGGCATGGACTGCTCAAGGATACAAGTCTTTATCTTTAGGTCCCGTGCCACTCAACTTTGAGCCGGCTAAGGATCAAAGTTAACTTGAACGGTTTCCGAGTCCCCATAATTGACTCGATGGCAACTCCATAAATCGGCAACGAATTCGGTTCACTAAAAAGGTCGCCTTAATAAACATATCAGCCTTTAATCATTTACAACCACGACTCGATCGATTCCAACGGAAACACCGGTGCACGCACCCGTCTAGTACAAGTCTGGATCGTTATCCGAATTGAGGTCCGAGACATCACACCGAACGCGAGATCCGACCGGCCTTCGACCGGGAGGAGGCCGCGTGGGTGGCCGCCGCGATGAAACTAGGTGTGTCTCGCGCAAGCGCGGGCGGAGCGCCTGGCGGTGCGGACGGACGTCCACAGACACGTTATTGAAGGCTTTACTAAAGATAACTTTAGGACGTTACTCGATTTTATATCATATGTTTGAGTAGTAGTATGTAGTAAATATTTTAACTTTGGTTTTCTAATTTTAAATATTTATTATTTGCTAAAAATATTATTAATTGTGTACCTTATAAATATTTTTACAACTATTTGATATTGTTTTATAAATCGTTAGTAATTTCATTATTTATGATCGTTATAATATTTTGTTGGTTATCATGACACTAGTAATTAAATAATATCAATTTCATATTGTCGTCATATTTCGTTAATTTATAAATTTAACTCAAATCATATTTTTATATTATAATCGAGATTTGTATACTTGTTCAATAAATTAATTTCGTTTTACGACTTATATTAATAAATGACAAAGTGGTCGATTTTGTTTTAAATATATTTTTAGTCTAGACTATTTTCCCTAATAATTTCTCATTTGTCTACGATTGATTATTTTTTGAAAAATCAGTATTATTTATTGATAAAATATATTTCCTAAAACCAATTTGAAAGCATTTTAAAATCTCGTTTAATTTATAAAATTCGTCGACTCAATTAATTTTGATATCATTTTCTTATAACATCTCTTTTCTGAAAATTTATAGTTTTAACTCGATTTCCTAATTATATATAAAATACTATATATTGACTTATTATATTTTATTTATATTCTGAGTAACGAATTTAGAAATATATCAAAGTTACGATAACGACGATAATAATAAAATGTTAATTTCGTTACATATGCTATTTTTATACATTTCACTTATTTTAAATAACTTACGTATTTTCTATAAGACTATTTTTATTTTCAGGGAGTTTCTATTTATAGAAAGTTTCCCTTTTAATATAAAATGTTTATTTCTTTTATCTTCATATTATTTATAATGATTATATCTTTGTTTATATCGATAATAGCTTGGTTTGGAGTTTTGGAATAAAGGCAAGTGTGGGGTTAGAGTAATATAGTCTGGGATGTACGTTTTTGCCATCGACTGTAAGGATGGTGTGTTTTTATGGGGCACACTGGTTGTTAAACTGAGCATGGTTTGTGTTCTGAAAAGTGTATATTGTGCCCTTAAGCTAGATATCGCATCGTGTTAGTCGCCGTCAGTTGAACTGGATACATTTGGTATCCAGGAGAGGTGTATACTACTTAAACCAGGACCTTGCTGCACGCAGTCCTATTATAGTTGAGTTGCCTAGTTAGAGACTGGAGTCTGTTATGAGTTAAGTCTACAGTTCTCGAAGCTAGTTTCCAGTATTATCCAAGTGAAAGTCTAGATTCTACACTAACCCTATCCATAACGCCATTTTTGAATATTATTATCGGTTGATTTTGACTGCAGGTTGGCAAGTGCTTTAAGTTTCGCTAAATACTTATATTTATTTTAACGTTTTAATGTTTCCTCTTTTTAAATATTTTGATATAATAATACTATTATTTTCCATATGATATAATATGGCCGGGAGAATGTCCGAGTTACTCCCCACTGACGTGACTGTTATGTTTATAACATGACAGGTATTTGCTGCTGGGTTTTCGGTGTGAGCTAGCGAGTAGCGTGGATCCTACTCTTTCTCCATTCTTGGTTTATGGATTTGTATAAACTTGTTTGGAGAATTTTCTTTTCATCCCTTTTGTAAAAAGAGTCCTTTGAATTGACTTATCATTTCTTTTAATAAGATATAGTTTGTTAGTGTGTTTTTAATCCCAACTCTACAGTGTTTCCGTTAGTTTTTCTAGGGGATTACAAGAAGCTTAGCCTTGAGGCTAAGGAGGTGATCATGGGGACAACCTTGGGTCCCTTGGTCGAGCATTGGGTTCGACTAGTAGGTTGCAAAACCAAGTGCAACCTAATGGTAATTGAAGCGATGGTAGACCACTTTCATGACACGACCTCAACATTTCACATGTCGTTCGGCGAGGTCGGTATGACTTTGGAGGACTTCGGGTGATTACGGGACTGCCATGGGGTCCACACCTGATTAGGTGGGCATCGAAGGGCCCTAGGTTAATTGGATTGCGCCGAGGTTAAGGGCTGGATTGGGGATTGCCTGGAGCCTTCAGCTTATAGTTCGCCCCATGCCTTGGTTAGTTCATATATCACCGACCACTTTGAAAGAGTGGCGGTTTTGGAGGGTCGAGAGCCTAACACGACGATGTAGGATGCCCGTCTGTGGCTGTGGTACTTCCTAGGTTCGATCCACTTGTCCGATAAGGGCGAGAGGTTTAGTACTAGGATTTTGCCTTTCCTGGCTGACTTGAGTCAGCTGGGATGTTTGGACTGGGTGACGGTAGGCTTTGTGGAGATGACCCGTTGTTTGAAGGCTATGGTGAGGCCGCAGAGGGTGACCTCGGACTAAGCCATACCCATCATGGGTCCAGGTCTCGTGCTGGAGGTTAGCTACTTAACTTGTATTTTGTTCGAATTTTGTTGGTTTTGTTTTGTTTTGTTGACGGTATCTCAGGTTTTGCAGGCTTGGATCTACTTTTACTTTCCGTGTTTGGCACCTAAGACGGTGCTGGTTCACCCGGCTAGGTTCCCGGCCGGGATCGAGTGGAGGTTGGCTCAGACCAAGACGACTACAAGCCACTACTCAACGGAAAATGTGATGGTGAACCAGCTGCATCTCGAGGATGTAATGTTTCCCCTTATTTGCCTTCTTAGGTAGCCCCCAAGGTTAGGAGTTTTGAGATGTAATGTACGTTTGCTTTTGCAGTTTGTGGCCAGTCCTTGGGCCAACTACGAGGGTTTGCCCGGGTATGTGGGGGCAGAGTTGAGGTCGAGGAGCTACAATAGGATGCTCCTCCCCGCGCCATTCCGCTCGGTGTGGTATCTGGGAGAGAGGCTAGTGCGTCAGTGCCTCTATGACGAGTTCAGGGTGCAGACTGACTCTCCACGGACCATGTTTAGGCCTCCGATAACTACTGAGGCCCGCGAGTATATGGATGGTGAGGGAGGCGAGGCGTTACTGGTGACCGTCGCCTCGTACGTGTCTCATGTCTGTCAGCAGTTGACTTGTCATCGCATCGTGGTAAGCATTTTACTTGTTTGTTTTTGTCTTGTTTTGTGGTTCGGGTTTGTGAAGTTTTTGAAACTATGTGTTTTTTTTGTGTTCTAGCTGACGGACCTGGCTGACACCGTTGAGCCCCAGCACTTTCCTCTGACACTACTTAGGGTGGATGCGGCCAGGGTAGCCTTTACTGAGCCTATTCCTCTTTGCTATAACCCCCCTAATAAATCTAACGCAATACAGTGGCGGAAACACAGTAGATATGGGATTGTAACATAATGAACTACGTCTTGTTTAAATAAAAACGGTAAGTCAATACATAAGCCATAAAATAAAAAAATGGCTACAAAATAAATATATAATAAAATCCATAAAAGGGTTATAACAATCCATAGTTCAAATTATTAATCAGCGAAGCAGGATCCGTAACTACTCGCTAGCCCACCCGAAGGGAAACACATATACATGTCATGTTACAAACATAACAGCCACAATCAGTGTGGAGCAACGACGATGTTCTCCCATCCATATTACAAGATTTCAAAACTGTAATTACTATTATACGAAAATAGTAAAAACGAAAAACATTGAAACTTCATAATAAAAATAAGTTTTTGGAGAAAACTTAAAATATTGGAACAATAAAATCGGAACAAGTTTTCAAAAGAAAACTTCAAATATTTGCCAACCTGCAAACCAAAATATATCGATAATGATAAAAAAATATTCAAAATGGCGTTATGGATAGAATCGGCGTGGACGGCTAGACTTTCACTAGGAGAATACAAAAAGTAACTTCGAGAACTTCAGTCTTAACACATATCGGACTTCAGTCTCTAATCTAGGCAACTCAACCATAATAGGACGACGACTTATAAATGTGTGGTCCTAGTTTAAGATGACGTGTACACCCTTCCTGAACTTCAGTTCAACCCGACGGCGCCTTACTGCGAGGCACGAGCTTGAGGTCAAAATGTACACACACTCGCGAACACCATATATGTTCGGTTCAGCAACCAATGTGTCCCATATAGACACACCAGCCTTACAGTTGATGGCAAAAATGTAAACCCCAGAATATATTACTCTAAACCTCACACTTGTCCTTATTCCATAACTCCAAAACAAAACCATTATCGATATTCAAAAGAGATAATCATTATAAATATTATGAAGATAAAAGGAATAATCATTATATTCTAAAAGATGAAACTTTCTATTTTAGGAAACTTCTATTTTTAGAAACTTTACTAAAAATAGCATCATATCAAAATATCGAAAATATTAGTTCATACTAATACAATATTTTTTTTAATAAATAATATAGATTATAAAACTAATACTTTCGGCCTTAATGATATTAATTGTTAAAATGAGAACAATCGGGTTTATAAAATTATTCAAATATCATACAAGTGTTTATAAAATGGTTAAAAATGTCTTAAACATTTTAGTATTACTAATTAGAGTGTTTCCAAAATTTATAAAACTAAAATTCCCTAATTGTTAATAGTTTCGACAAAACAAGCATAAATAGGATTTTACGGCAAATATCAAAACAAATCATTTAACGTCTTTTATTTACTAAACAATTAAACAAATTTAGAATATGATAAGGGGTAATTTAACTCATAAAGTTTCAGATTTCAATATTTTCAAAATTGCTTGAAAAATGATTCATTTAACTGAAACGGAGAATTTTTACGATAAATCGTTAATTTTGTCTAAAAATCAATACTATCATTTAAAAACTTTGATAAATAGTAAAAAAATTATGTAAAATAGCCAAAATAAATTTTTGGACATTCTGTCCAGAATTTCTTTTTCCAGAATCTGTAACCTCGATTTTTAAAGAGTTTTCTTGTTAATGGTCTAATCTCGACAATAACGATTAATAAAAATTGTAATTACAAAACGATTCAAGTATTAATATCCAAAAATTATTATTAAACCTGAAAATTATGATTTTCCATAAACTATCAATTTTTCCAGATTTCACAAATTTCAAAAAAAACATCTTTTAAAACTCGTTTCCACAATTAACGATTCTCTTAATATTTGTCGTTCCTAATATTTTATTAAAGCGCTAAAAATCATAAAAATACATTTTTATCAAGAAACCATCAGGAACTTTTTTTCAGAATCAAAACAAAAATCAGAAATTGAGAATTAAAATGACAAACATGATTTTAACGATAAACGACAATTTAAAGTGATAATTAATTCACCCATTTAACTATTCAAAAAAATTACGAAACAAATTCATAAAATTCTTTTTCTTCTGAAAGGATATCCACACCAAATTTCAGATTAAAATAAAATGTTTACATATAAAAACTAAAAATCGGCTTTTAATCATTTTTGTCCGGAAACGGTAATAATTCAATAATCGATACAATATCAGAAAAATATAACATTATTAAAAATCATCAAAAACATCATTTTTACAGAATATATTCTTATTTTACATGTTTAGGCCGATTATTACGAATTTGTAAAATAATATAACAATTTAATTGTTAATCTCGTAAAAGCGACAAAAATATCGATACATGCAATTTTTTACGACTTTAAAAATTTCCAGATTACGTGACATAAATATATTTTCAAAAATAAAATTCTAAATATATACATGCAATTACACAAATAAAATCAAGTAATACCGAGTAACATCGACGTTACCTTCACTCCAAATCCGAGTCGATAATATATTCATCAGCTTCAGGAACGTCTAAGAAGCCTAAAAAAATGAAATCCATGGTATGCAAATACCATACGATCGCTGAAAAATCAAGGTGTAAAACGATCGAAAACGAAATCGATTAGTACCTTAACGAAGGAGATAGAATAAGTATCGAATAAGAATGGAATAAGAGACGGAAAGAGGACGATCACGACTCGATTTTTGCCCAAAAATAGGGCTGGTGGCTGCTGGAAAACATGGCCAAATGAAGAGGAAAAGAGAGTTGTTTTGCTTATTTTTTTTTGTAAATGAATGATAAGAAAAACAAAGGGTTTCTTAGGCATAAATGATGCATGAATTTTGATCAAAATGAGGCCAAATACTAGTGATGTTGGCCAGCCAAAATGAAGAGGTGGAGCTTGAAAAGTTTGATCATTAACACTAAGAATAAATGGTAGAAAAACAAAATATTTAAAAAGCTTCATCCATTATATAAAACAAAGTGTAAAAAAATGTAAAGGGATGAGTGTGTGACAAGGTCACGGTCCAAGGGTGACAAGGGGAGTCCAAAAATAGTTGTAGGTTGGTAGAAATAAGGATCGTAAAACTATTAAAGGTATTTCAAAGCAATTCGAGTAAACCTCGCGTTAGAAAATAATTATTTATGAAACTTCACAATAAAATCATTAATGGCTAAATTTTCGTAAATAAAAATATTTCTTAGTTGGAAACACTATATAAATGTGTTCAGACATTTTTAAGAAAAGAAATAACTTAAATCCAAGCTTAAAACGTTAATTCGTAGAGAAATAAAATTCCTCGCGGAAAATAAGAAGTTTACAATGAAAATCAAATAAATAGGTTTAAAAGAATTAAAATATTTGAAAATAAAAATAAATATTATTTAACTCGAAAATAAAAATAAATCTTGGAAAAAAAATGATGAAACAAAAGGCCGAAATGTGATAGAGTTATGACGAACGAAAAATATAAAAACGATTGGAAAAATAGTGGGTGTTACATTGCTCTATGGAGGAGTTGGAGGCCGGGATGGAGTGGCGCGACCGGGTGTACCGGGTAAGCTTTTGTGATTTTGCTTTGAAGTTGTTTTTGTGGGTTACGTTTCTTGCCTAACTTGTTTGGTTTTGTCGTTCAGGTTTCATCGGCCCCATCAGCAGTTATGGTAGACTGCCAACCGCTTCCGGGCCTACGCATCGAGGAGGGCTGCTGCCTCGGCTCGCGAGACGTTGGGGCCTCGGTTGATAAGTGTTGTTTTTTCGTGGGGGTTTTAGGTTCGTTGTTGTGTCTTGCCTTTTCTAAGGGATGGATAATGTGCCTTTTGCAGGATGTTCTCGAAATGGTAGCCCGGGTAGCTGAGCTTGAGGTAGCTAAGCTCAGTATGATCTAGTCTTTGTGGTCTTGGGATATCGAGATCGCTAGGTTTAGGGAGCCACTGGCTCGGTCTCAGGGTGAGACCTCGGTGTAGGGCGAGGCTAGAGCTGAGGTTGTGGCTGAGGATGAGGCTACTGGTGTTACCGAAGAAGTCGGTCCTTCCGGAGGGGTTCCTAGCATGGAGATGGCTACCGTGGATATGCTGGCGGGTTTGTATTGCTTAGTAGATGACGATACGGGGTCTGCTACTTTTGATCTGGAGGATCTAGGCTTAGATGACAACATTGGTGAGCTTGTATTAGTTGTAGCGGCATCCTCTAGGGGTCCTCCCTAGCTTGTAAACTCGATTTTTTTATCAGTTTTGTATATTTGTATATTTGATGAAACTTTCTTGTGCTTGATCGGCTTGCTTTAAATCCCTGAAATATTAGCTTAGATAACACGTAGTCACGTAAACACTTTAGAGTTCATTTGCTTATGTTTGAGCCACAATTTAAGGTGTTTTAAATGCGTTGGGGTTGAATGAGAGCGTGAATTTGTTTTCCGAGATGCTTAAAATTTGCTTATTTTGAGCCGGGAATTGGATCAAGTAGAACGCTGATTAATACATTTGACTCGAAATGTGCAAAACATGTATAAAGCGTTTTATGACTAAACGTTTTGACCGAGTATGTGTGCAATGTTGTAAACATGTATAGTCGTGTTTGGACGATGACGCTTGTATACAAAGCGGAATGAAATGAAAAAAATTTGGACCACTTTTTATGCTTTATTCACAATGCTGTGTAGGGCTACAACACGGCTAGGTGGGGTAGCTTATCCCCCAAAGAAAAAAACAAAAAAAAATCTAAGTCCGGTGGATCGGAGTTGTATGTTGCTGATGAAGGAACCTTCGATTTTGTATGGTGCTTGTATCGTGCTTTTGAGCTTTGGAAAAGAACACAACTGCTTTAGGAAACCTCTCCTATTGCTCGAAGTTGCCGAATAGCAGTGGAGTGAGGTGTAGTACGGCGGGCGGCCTGAAATTCAGGCGCCTGACCAACGTCGACTTGTTTTCAGGCCCCTGGCCCCGGGCGGCCTAGTTTTTAGGCACCTGGCCCAGGGCGGCCTGGTTCACGATTACGAAAATTTTCGCAATTCCCAAATAACGACGCCATTGTAGCTATATATATGGGTTATGGGTGTTCTTTTTAGACATAAATAACACCCAAATGTCTTGATAGCTTTTGTTTGATTTTCCGGGTTATGTCGGGTTTTGGCCGTCTTTTGACCTAGTGGATGAATTCCTTCAAGAAGGGTGAACTTGAAGATTTGTTAGTTGACGGTTTATCCGCTATTACTTCGTTGAAGCAAATTAAAGTGCAAGATGACTTCTTAATTGAATGTTTGAGCTCTTGGAATCCTAAGTATCACATCTTTACATTTCCGAGGGGTGATGTGTGTCCTCTGCCCGAGGGGATGGATGGAATTCGAGGGTGGCATTCGTTTCACTCTTCTATCCAAGTTGAAGGGGATGTTCTCGTGGAGAGGTTTCGTCGGTTCTTGGATATTCCTTTACCGGAAGAGGCTGGGGTTTTCTTTGGGGAAGGTGGTATCAACTTAGAGCGTCTTGTTATAGAATTCTCACGGAAGGACACTCATTGTATTTCACCTCTAGCTCGCAAACGCGCTCTCAACATTGCGATAGTGTGTTATTATTTGTCTGAGGACGCATCAGTGCATGACGGTTGGGGTAACCCTCGCGTTATAGATGTCATAATGGAGATGGAACACTGGCGATCGCCCTCTTGACTTATTTTGGGTGAGCTTATAATGGGTCTCGACACGCGTGCACGCATTCATCGTGCAAACAATTTTGCAGTTATGTCATAGTGTTATTTTTTTTCACTTTATTCGAACTTGTCCTAGTTTGAAGTGGTGACATTGTGTTGTATTGTGCAGGTTTGGCTACAGGAGAAATTACGTCTAATCGAGCCACCTCGGCTCATTGAAGGTTATAAGTCCAAGAGGCTGTGCGGAGTGTAATACCTCTTCTCGGGATTTTAGTGGTTCCTAAGACGAGTGGTTCTCTTGTTTATTTGCATTCTGACGGAGGGATTGCCATTAGATGGACTGTCCTGTGGTGGCATATTAAAAGATATACCGGACTCCCATTCTTGTCGTCGGCCCATACTATGCGGATATTGTCCTTGAGTGCATGTGTTTACATTTATCCGGACAGGTTGATGCGCCAGATGGGCGAGCCACAAACTATTCCCGAGGTTGACACTACTATTACCGATTCCCATCCGTGGGGAAAGGATGCTCTTAGGGAGTTCGAAATGGCTTCGAGACGGAGGACTATACATCTTGTTCCCAAGGCGAACATTAGGTGGCACCTCCCTCCTATGCCCGACGGAAAGTTTGTGAAGAACCGATGGAGCGGGAGAAGTTAAGCACCGTGGAGATTACGGAGCTACAGAATAAGGAAGCTACGTGGGCTAATGTTGCTAAGCGCCCAACCGAAGACAGTATTACCGATCCTAGTACCGTCAATTCGTCCAAGCGGGTCAAGACTGACAAGTGTAGACAACCGCAATTTGACTGCTTGTGTCTATGGTAGTCTCCAACAAAACACCCGATGATGATCGGACGCTAACTTGCATTAATACGCTCGAATACAGGACTCGGAATCAATAGTATCCAATGTGGGCACTTAGCGGAGTACAAATCTCTCAAAACCGACCTCAGATTCAGACTCACTGGGTCGTTTCCAATAAAATAAAGCTATTTTGAGCTAAAACCGTCACCAGGGATATAAACCATCTTTTGCGACCGAGTCAAAACCTGGTCAAAGTCGAAACCTGAGACGAAACCAGCCTCACGCTGTGTCTAAATGCAAAGTCAAAATCAAATCAAGCCAAAAGCCAAGGAAGATCCCAACCTTCCTAAAATGGCTTCGCCTAACGGCACTCAATCGAGTGTCTAAGGGCCACTGGATCGAGTGACCCTCCAAAAAAAAGACCAGACCCCTTTTTCAAGGCCACTCGATCGAGTGCAACATAGGGCCACTTGATCGAGTGACCCTAGACGGGGGTGATATCTAAAAATACCCCCTATACACATCATTTGGGGATCTCTTTTCATAACCTTAAAAACTCTCCTCCTTCACATTAGTAGCAAGGAGCATTCTACACACACACACTCAAGCATTTCCCAGACCTAGCCTCCCGAAAACCGAGAATACCGTCTCCCTAATCACACACCCTAACTCACCCTACATTCTCGAACCGCTCCCGTGCCTACGACGACACTCTACGAGTCCGCATTCCGAGACTATTAGCATGTAGGTTGAGGCTTTACCCAATCCTGCTTCTCTAATCTAATTTTCTTTTCTTTTCATATACTCCCTCCATCCAAATTTAAACTTCATGGGGGAGTAGGCACGAAAATTAAGGATGAAGTGCAGTGTGTGGTGGAAAATGAAAGTTGAGAGAAAATGTAGGGTCAAAAATGATATGGACCACAAAAATCAACCAAGAGAGGAAATATTGTAAGTAGGAAGTTTAAAGATGGACAATCCAAAAAGGAAAGTAGGAAGATTAAAAATGGATAGAGAGAGTACTAATTACTAACTCCTAACTTTTAATTATCGTTGTCCTAACATTTAATTCTTGTTTACTAACTACTAACTTTTTACATTTTTGCATCTAACTTTTATTTATCGTTACTAACAATCTAATACTTATCATCATTTTATTTTATATATATATATATATATATATATATATATATATATATATATATATATATATATATATATATATATATATAGAAGAGGGATCAGGTGAGTCCACCTCTTAAAATTGAGTCCGTGAGTATCTCATCATTTATGAAACTTCACAATAAAATCATAAATGGCTAAATTTTCGTAAATAAAAATATTTCTTAGTTGGAAACACTATATAAATGTGTTCAGACATTTTTAGGAAAAGAAATAACTTAAATCCGAGCTTAAAACGTTAATTCGTAGAGAAATAAAATTCCTCGCGGAAAATAAGAAGTTTACAATGAAAATCAAATAAATAGGTTTAAAAGAATTAAAATATTTGAAAATAAAAATAAATATTATTTAACTCGAAAATAAAAATAAATTTTGGAAAAAAAATGATGAAACAGAAGGCCGAAATGTGATAGAGTTAATGACGAACTAAAAATATAAAAACGCTTGGAAAAATAGCGGGTGTTACATTGCTCTATGGAGGAGTTGGAGGCCGGGATTGAGTGGCGCGACCGGGTGTACCGGATAAGCTTTTGTGATTTTGTTTTGAAGTTGTTTTTGTGGGTTACGTTTCTTGCCAAACTTGTTTGGTTTTGTCGTTCAGGTTTCATCAGCCCCATCAGCAGTTATGGTAGACTGCCAACCGCTTCCGGGCCTACGCATCGGGGAGGGCTGCTGCCTCGACTCGCGACACGTTGGGGCCTCGATTGATAAGTGTTGTTTTTCTGTGGGGGTTTTAGGTTTGTTGTTGTGTCTTGCCTTTTCTAAGGGATGGATAATGTGCCTTTTGCAGGATGTTCTCGAAATGGTAGCCCGGGTAGCTGAGCTTGAGGTAGTTGAGCTCAGTATGATCTAGTCTTTGCGGTCTTGGGATATTGAGATCGCTAGGTTTAGGGAGCCACTGGCTCGGTCTCAAGATGAGACCTCGGTGCATGGCGAGGCTAGGGCTGAGGCTGTGGCTGAGGATGTGGCTACTGGTGTTACCGAAGAAGTCGGTCCTTCCGAAGGGGTTCCTAGCATGGAGATGGCTACCGTGGATATGCTGGCGGGTTTGGGTCGCTTAGTAGATGACGGTACGGGGTCTGCTACTTTTGATCTGGAGGATCTAGGCTTAGATGACAACATTGGTGAGCTTGTATTGGTTGTAGCGGCAGCCTCTAGGGGTCCTCCCTAGCTTGTAAAGTCGGTTTTTTATCGATTTTGTATATTTGTATATTTGACGAAACTTTCTTGTGCTTGATCAGCTTGCTTTGAATCCCTGAAATATTAGCTTAGATAACACGTAGTCACGTAAACACTTCAGAGTTCATTTGCTTATGTTTGAGCCACAATTTAAGGTGTTTTAAATGCGTTGGGGTTGAATGAGAGCGTGAATTTGTTTTTCGAGATGCTTAAAATTTGCTTATTTTGAGCCGGGAATTGGATCAAGTAGAACGTTGATTAAAACATTTGACTCAAAATGTGCAAAACATGTATAAAGCGTTCTATGACTAAACGTTTTGACCGAGTATGTGTGCAATGTTGTAAACATGTATAGTCGTGTTTGGACGATGACGCTTGTATACAAAGCGGAATGAAATGAAAAAACGTTGGACCATTTTTTATGCTTTATTCACAATGCTGCGTAGGGCTACAACACAGCTAGGTGGGGTAGCTTATCCCCCAAAGAAAAAAAACAAAAAAAAAATTCTAAGTCTGGTGGATCGGAGCTGTCCGTTGCTGATGAGGGAACCTTCGATTTTGAATGGTGCTTGTATCGTGCTTTTGAGCTTTCGAAAAGAACACAACTGCTTTAGGAAACCTCTCTTATTGCTCGAAGTTGCCGAATAGCAGTGGAGTGAGGCGTAGAACGGCGGGCGGCCTGAAATTCAGGCGCCTGACCACCGTCGACCTTGTTTTCGGGCCCCTGTCCCTGGGCGGCCTAGTTTTTAGGCACCTGGCCCAGGGCGGCCTGGTTCACGATTACGAAAATTTTCGCAATTCCCAAATAAGGACGCCATTATAGTTATATATATGGGTTATGGGTGTTCTTTTTAGACATAATTAACATCCAAATGTCTTGATAGCTTTTGTTTGATTTACCGGATCATGTCGGGTTTTGGCCGTCTTTTGACCTAGTGGATGAATTCCTTCAAGAAGGGTGAACTTGAAGATTTGTTAGTTGACGGTTCATCCGCTATTACATTGTTGAAGCAAATTAAAGTGCAAGATGACTTCTTAATTGAATGTTCGCGCTCTTGGAATCCTAAGTATCACATCTTTGCATTTCCGAGGGATGATGTGTGTCCTATGCCCGAGGGGATGGATGCAATTGGAGGGTGGCAATCGTTTCACCCTTCTATCCAAGTTGAAGGGAATGTTCTCGGGGAGAGGTTTCGTCGGTTCTTGGATATTCCCTTACCGGAAGAGGCTGGGGTTTTTTTTTGGGAAGGTAGTATCAACTTAGAGCGTCTTGTTATAGAATTCTCACGGAAGGACACTCATTGTATTTCACCTCTAGCTCGCAAACGCGCTCTCAACATTGCGATAGTGTGTTATTATTTGTTTGAGGACGCATCAGTGCATGACGGTTGGGGTAACCCTCGCGTTATAGATGTTGTAATGGAGATGGAACACTGGCGATCGCCCTCTTGACTTATTTTGGGTGAGCTTATAATGGGTCTCGACACGCGTGCACGCATTCTTCGTGCAAACCATTTTGCAGTTATGTCATAGTGTTATTTTTTTCACTTTATTCGAACTTGTCCTAGTTTGAAGTGGTGACATTGTGTTGTATTGTGCAGGTATGGCTACATGAGAGATTACGTCTAATCGAGCCACCTCGGCTCATTGAAGGTCATAAGTCCAAGAGGCTACGCGGAGTGTAATACCTCTTCTCGGGATTTTAGTGGTTCCTAAGACGAGTGGTTCTCTTGTTTGCATTCTGACGGAGGGATTGCCATTAGATGGACTGTCCTGTGGTGGCATATTAAAAGATATACCGGACTCTCATTCTTGTCGTCGGCCCATACTATGCGGATATTGTCCTTGTGCATGTGTTTACATTTATCCGGACAGGTTGATGCGCCAGATGGGCGAGCCACAAACTATTCCCGAGGTTGACACTACTATTACCGATTCCCATCCGTGGGGAAAGGATGCTCTTAGGGAGTTCGAAATGGTTTGGAGACGGAAGACTATACATCTCGTTCCCAAGGCGAACATTAGGTGGCACCTCCCTCCTACGCCCGACGGAAAGTTTGTGAAGAACCGATGGAGGGGGAGAGGTTAAGCACCGTGGAGATTACGGAGCTACAGAATAAGGAAGCTACACGGGCTAATGTTGCTAAGCGCCCAACCGAAGACAGTGTTACCGATCCTAGTACCGTCAATTCGTCCAAGCGGGTCAAGACTGACAAGTGTAGACACCCGCATTTTGACTGCTTGTGTCTATGGTAGTCTCCAACAAAACACCCGATGATGATCGGACGCTAAAATGCATTAATACGCTCGAATACGGGACTCGGAATCAATAGTATCCACCGTGGGCACTTAGCGGAGTACAAATCTCCCAAAATCGACCTCAGATTCCGACTCAGTGAGTCGTTCCCAATAAAACAAAGCTATTTTGAGCTAAAACCGTCAACAGGGATATAAACCATCTTTTGCGACCGAGTCAAAACCTGGTCAAAGTCGAAACCTGAGACGAAACCAGCCTCACGTTGTGTCTAAATGCAAAGTCAAAAGCAAATCAAGCCAAAGGTCAAGGAAGATCCCAACCTTCCTAAAATGGCTCCTCGCCTAATGGCACTCAATAGAGTGTCTAAGGGCCACTAGATCGAGTGACCCTCCAAAAAAAGATCAGGCCCCTTTTTCAAGGTCACTCGATCGAGTGCAACATAGGGCCACTTGATCGAGTGACCCTAGACGGGGGTGATATCTATAAATACCCCCCCATACACATCATTTGGGGATCTCTTTTCATAACCTTAAAAACTCTCCTCCTTCACATCAGTAGCAAGGAGCATTCTACACACACACACACTCAAGCATTTTCGAGACCTAGCCTCCCGAAAACCGAGAATACCGTCTCCCTAATCACACACCCTAACTCACCCTACATTCTCGAACCGCTCCCGTGGCTACGACGACACTCTATGAGTCCGCATTCCGAGACTATTAGCATGTAGGTTGAGGGTTTACCCAATCCTGCTTCTCTAATCTAATTTTCTTTTCATTTTCGTATACTAATTACAAACTCCTAACTTTAAATTATCGTTGTCCTAACATTTAATTCTTGTTTACTAACTACCAACTTTTTAAATTTTTGCATCTAACTTTTATTTATCGTTACTAACAATCTAATACTTATTATCATTTTACTGTTTATATATATATAGAAGAGGGATCAGTGAGTCCACCTCTTAAAATTGAGTCCGTGAGTCCTCATCACATCTCTTGGATTAGAGAGATTGATGGTTGTGATTTGTTTGAGTAATTAAAGCAAGTAACTAATTTATTTGGTAAATATCTCTCTCTCCTGAATTTACTCATAATTTAAAATCTCTCTTATCAAAAACCACCGTCTCTCTTCTCACACACACGTTCCTTCACAATTAAGATTCTCATTTAAAAAAATAAAACTGTTATTATATAGAACTAAAAAAAATTACTGTACATCTTCTCCTCTCCTTAATTTATTTTATTTTACTCTTATTGTATAAAACTGTTACTCTGACTAAAGTTTGGTGTTACTCTAACAAACATCATGCAAATATGCTTACAATGATTTCAGAGTTATATGCCCCCAACAATGAACATAATTATTAACTCAACATTGATTGCCTCCCAATCGGATCGGTCGTTAACGAAGGACGGGAGATCAAACGATATTTATAAGACTCGAGATGACACAAAAACTAACAAGTATTCGTGGTAAGTCGAGGTCGGTCCACAGGGAACGGAGTGTGTGAGCAAGTTTTTTTTTTTTTGGTAAAGGGTAAGTATATTAAGAGAATGTACAATCTCAATTACATCGGATGTCTTAAAAGACTCATGATAAAATCTCTATCCTTATCACTAAATTTTTGATTACATCTACTTTTGCAAAACTCAATGAATTCGTTGATAATTCTCCCTGACAACTTCTCAGGTCGGATTAAATGGTCTTCTATTCTAGCATTATTCCGTTGCATCCATATGTGATAGGATATCGAGTTTATCAAACCGTTTTTAATGGCTCTTTGCATTTTTGTCCCTTTCATTCTCTTCCTCTTCTCAATCCGCATATCTAGGCTTGGAATCATAGTGAGTTCCCGATTGACTGCATTCATAATCTTCTTACTGTAATCACAGTCTTGAAACAGGTGCTGTATTGTCTCAGTAGCTGTGTCGCAGATTATGCACCTGTCGTCATCAGTCACTCCGATTTTATGGAGTTTACACTTGAGATTCAGTCCTCCTTGTTGTATCAGCCAAGCTAGAAAATTGTGCTTTGAAATGGACCATTTCGACCACACTAAAGGACACCGATTAACTTCCCCAAGCTTAATTCTCAACCAGCTGTAAGCTCGTGCCACCGAATATCGGTTTGAACCATGTACAACAATAACGTTTGCATTATACGCAAGCTTCAGAAGGTCTCTAATCTGGCATATCTATCTCCAATACCAACATGAATCAGGCTTTGGTTGGTACTCATCCCAATTCCTTCCTTTTAAGTACACATGATGTACCCATTGAACCCACAGTCTATCCTGTTTACTGGCTATCCACCAGGCCATCTTCCCTATCGCGACCTTGTTCCATATAGCTATTTGATTCAGGTTCAAACCCCCTTCCTTATACGGAGTACAAACTTTCTCCCACGAGAGGTACTCTATGATACTCAACATTTCCATCCCAAAGAAAGTTTCTACAGATGCCATCTATCTGTTTCAACACCACTGACGGAAGAATAAAAATCGTTGCCCAATAATTATGAAGATTAGCCATCACACTCTTGATCAGCGTCAATCGACCTGCATAGAACAATTTTTTTGCTCCCAGTCGTCTGATTCTCTCCACTATCTTGTTAACTAAAAGCTGACAATCTAAGATGGATAACTTGGAAGTTTTAATCGGGACCCCCCAAGTATCTGAAAGGGAGAATGCCCTCATTGCACCCAGATACCTGTATAATGTCAGCCCTGAGGATAGAATTAACTCCATTGAAATATACACTCGATTTCCCTCTGCTCATTTTAAGACCAGCTGATTCAGAGAAAGTAGCAAACGTTCTTAAGAGCACCATCATGGACTTAGCATCCCCTTTGGAGAGAAGATCGTCCGCAAACACGAGATTAGACAGCTTCATATTTTTGCACAAAGGATGAAAGCTAAAAGGCTTGGAATTAGTTGTGTACTTCAGTAATCTCGTTAAGTAGTCCATACAGATGGTAAAAAGAAGGGGGGATAGGGGTCCCCTTGTCTGAGTCCTCTTTTACCCGGGAAAAAAACAAAGCAGTCTCCATTCAGATTCAGAGTGTACGTAGCTGTAGTAACACATTGCATAATAAGCTCCCTGAAATGCTTCGGGAAGTTGAGATGCAAGAGCATCTGATGGATAAAATTCCATTCTACTGAATCGTAGGCTTTTTGAATATCAATTTTGAACAGGCACCTAGGAGAAACACTTTTCCTGCTATACAGTCTGATGATGTCTTGACAGATTAAAGTATTCTCAATGATGCTTCTCAACTTAATGAAGCCACCTTGAGCAGGGAAAACAATATCAGGGAGCACAGCAGATAATCTAGAGCATAGAATCTTTGATATAGCCTTATAGACCACATTGTAACAAGCAATAGGTCTATATTGCATTACTGTCGTCGGTCTATCTATTTTAGGAATGAGCGTTACTGCTGTAGTGTTTAGTTGTTTGAGCAACCTGCCTGATTGGAAGAAATCAGTTATAGCACTCGTAACATCCTCACCAACAATATGCCAAGCGTCCTTAAAAAACTTACTAGAATATCCATCCGGTCCCGGTGACTTGTCATTGGGTATACTGAATATGGCCTATTTAATCTCATCTCTCGAAACTGGTTGATCTAACAGACTGTGATGCTGTTGATTACAAATATTCCCTTGATCAATAATCCTTTTCTTAACCGCAGTTGTATCAGTACTTGTTCCAAGCAATTCTTGATAAAATTCCAGAAAAGCACCTTGGATTGTCTCGTGTGAGCAAGTTTAAAATGACGTGTTTGATGTCTAGAAGGGGGTTTCTAAAGGTCGAGTCTACGCTAAGCAAATAACTACGAGAATAGCTAGGGGTGATCAATCTAGGGAAAGGCGTTAGGGGGAAGTCGGGATACGGAACATGGAATCTAAGAAGGTCGGGATCGAGTTTTTGTCGCAACATTGATAAAGGGAGAAAGCCACCTTTCGGTTTCTTCACCCAACCCACCTAGAAACCTGCTTTCGCGGTGAAGAAGGGTAAGTCTCTTGTTGTGGTAATTTCTACCCAGAGTTTCCCCATATTGATAGAAACGAGTCAAGGTCGGTCTAGTTGGCCGGACTAAAACAATAATGACACAACAACCACAAGCAAGATAAACCAACAAGCAAGCAACCCACCAATACCCCTAAATTCAAATAATCCAAGTCCTCATCCCTAAACCCCCCAACAAGAAATCTACTCACTAATCATAATGGAAGATAACAAAACATTAACTAAGGTAAAACTAACTACAACATGCATAATAATTAGATCTAAGGAAACTAACTACAAGATGATGAGAAAACTACGATCTAACAATTACCCACTAAACTATGAAACTACCAAATTAATCTAGAGAATAATTTAGAACAACATGAACAAAATCTAGAGAAACTAACAACACTAAGACGATCTAAACAAGACAATAATGAGGAAACTAAATTAAATCTAAACAAGAGATTGGAGAGTGGAAAGAAATGTACCAACTATGAAGATCTAGAAGAAATAATGAATAAAGATTGAATCTTTTATGGAGAAGATGAAGAACTTGTCATTAATCCTTCAATAAACCCAACAAATCTTCAATAAAATTTGAATAATCTTCTACAAACTTGTAATCTAGAGAATTGATGATGAAACCTAAGTAGATCTACTACTAATTACTATGTAAACTACTAGATTTTTAGAGAATTACTAGGAATATTACTAGATTGTTCTACTAAATGGATGTGTAACTACACTAATGGTGGATGATGGACGCTAATACTACTCTAATGGAGGATGCCTTGGGCAACAATTTAGGGTAACAAATATATAATAATCCTTAATGGGTCTTCTTAACCTAAAGCCCAAATCCAACTCTTGCTTCATTAGTGAGACAATCATCCTCTGCGTCTTCATAGGGTGAAACTTCGCTCTGCGGTCTTGCGTAATAATCCCACCGGGTGAAATTTTCGCGCGGTGAGATTTTCTTCATTTTTAGCGTTTTTCGGCACATCTTTCCATCGGGCGAAATTTCACTCGGTGGGCGAAATTTCGCCCAGTCAGTTTCGCCCGGTGGGAAGTCTCGAAAATCTTCAGGGAGGCGTTTTACCGTCGGGTGAAATTTCGCCCGGTGGTGTCTCACCGGGTGAAATTTTGCCCGATCATATCTCAGGCCTCTTTCCTTGTCTCATTCTTTGTCGATTGATTGGATGGCTTTAAACTTTAAGTTGTGTGCTTTGCTCTTTGAACGGTATTCCCTTCTCTTGTGCTCGTGGAAGCTCGATCGTGATTTCGGTGCCAAATCCTATCAAAATTGATAGAAAAACTACCAAAAACACGTAAAACGCACAAGAGGGACGCTAATGCGAGAAGTACACAAAATATGGCGATAATCGCACTCTAAACTCGCAAAACGAGGGAAAAACAGGTCTAAATGAGGGGGGAAATGGTCTAAATTTAGCACACAACAATTCCCCCACACTAAACCGTTGCTCGTCCTCGAGCAAAGACCCAAAAAGAAATTACTACTACTACTAGCTAGACTATGCTAAGCCGAGACGGGGCATTTAACGTGTAACACCTCGATTTACCAAGAAGCCTTAGCAAGACCTTTCCGGGTAAATAAGGGTGTTACCATCTCGGTTCCCCGAGGTAGTTGCTCATTGCAATACAATATGGAATGCCAAACCGACCACATGATTTAAACAATACAACTCATTAACTATTACAACTTGGTTACAGCGGGAGCTACACTTTCTATAAAAACGGGAATGCCTATGCATTCATCCGTGCTACTTCAGGACTCAAGTCGCGTTCACCCCAGCCTCGTACATGCATCCCAGCATCCAAACACATCACGATATACTTAACCTGCATTACAGACTGCTCCCCAATTGACCGAAAATATCAATTGGATCATCACAGACACATCAGACATACATACCATATCAGTTTACGATAACATTAAAATAACATTAATAACATTAGTACAACCAATAACACAGACATCAGTATCAGTATCATTATCATCATCATCCCTATTATCACTATCGCGACCGCATTCACGCCCCGTCAGTCCGAGTGTGCACACCCCTCCTAGGCTCTCCTAGGAGGAAACATTAGGGAAGGTCCCGAGATCAACCGGGCCTAGCTAGTCCTAGCTAGCTTCTCTCAATAGGCACACAGCCACAATTTCAATAGGCACACAGCCGCAATCTCAATATCACCATTATACCATTACATATCATACAATATGCATACATACAACGTAAACTGAGTAAGGATAACCTTACCTAGTTAGCAGGTTACCACCGCGTCGGTAGTACAATTCTCCACGGAGATTCTACAAGGTCCGATCCTAATAAAATATTATATATATAAATTAATATCGAACCTAACGTAGTAAGGTTATTAAATAATGAAACCCGACACTGATTAGACAATATATATTACGGAGTACTCTCCGAAATTTGTCAAAGTGTCTTGTTGAACCGCATTTGTCAAAGAAGCTTTTAATTCATAATTCTCGGGAATCTCTCCGAAATCGACGGGAGAAGGTGTTTCTTCATGTGTGAGTTGGGAATGAGATCCTAGGGTTGCCATTGGTTGGATTGGTGGTGATGGTGGATTTGGAGAATTTGGATGATTTGGAGGGGATGGATTTTGATTTCGTGGTGGTGATGGTGGTGAATTTTGTGAAGTGGAAAGTGTGGAAGGATTATTTGGAGTGGGATTATGTGATGTAGAAGGTGTAGATCAGAAGGTGTATATGGTAGAATGGGATTAAGGTTAGGAGGTGATAATAAAGGATGTAGAATGATGGTGGTTGAGTTATTTCTCCGAAAATGTAATGCTCTAAAAGTCCTTTCCGGCTCCGGATCGAACCACAAGGGCGATGACGTGTTCCTGGGCATAAAACTCAATTAAACGGTGAGACTCCCAGCACTTTACGGTACTAGGGAAAAGAGAGAAGGGAAAATAATCAAACACAACAACTAGTCGCTCCCCGGCAACGGCGCCATTTTGATCGCCTCCCAATCGGATCGGTCGTTAACGAAGGACAGGTAATCAAACGATATTTATAAGACTCGAGATGACACAAAAACTAACAAGTATTCGTGGTAAGTCAAGGTCGGTCCACAGGGAACGGAGTGTGTGAGCAAGTTTAAAGTGACGTGTTTGATGTCTAGAAGGGGGTTTCTAAAAGTCGAGTCTACGCTAGGGAAATAACTACGAGAATAGCTAGGTGTGATCAATCTAGGGAAAGGCGTTAGGGGGAAGTCGGGATTCGGAACATGGAATCTAAGAAGGTCAAGATCGAGTTTTTGTCGCAACATTGATAAAGGGAGAAAGCCACCTTTCGGTTTCTTCACCCAACCCACCTAAAAACCCGCTTTCGCGGCGAAGAAGGGTAAGTCTCTTGTTGTGGTAATTTCTACCCCAAGTTTCCCCATATTGATAGAAACGAGTCAAGGTCGGTCTAGTTGGTCGGACTAAAACAATAATGACACAACAACCACAAGCAAGATAAACCAACAAGCAAGCAACCCACCAATACCCCTAAATTCAAATAATCCAAGTCCTCATCCCTAAACTCCCCAACAAGAAATCTACTCACTAATCATAATGAAAGATAACAAAACATTAACTAAGGGAAAACTAACTATAACATGCATAATAATTAGATCTAAGGAAACTAACTACAAGATGATGGGAAAACTACGATCTAACAATTACCCACTAAACTATGAAACTACCAAAATAATCTAGAGAATAATCTAGAACAACATGAACAAAATCTAGAGAAATTAACAACACTAAGATGATTTAAACAAGACAATAATGAGAAAACTAAATTAAATCTAAACTAGAGATTAGAGAGTGGAAAGAAATGTACCAACTATGAAGATCTAGAAGAAATAAGAAGATTGCATGAATAAAGATTGAATCTTAGATGGAGAAGATGAAGAACTTGTCACTAATCCTTCAGTAAACCCAACAAATCTTCAATAAAACTTGAATAATCTTCTACAAACTTGTAATCTAGAGAATTGATGATGAAATCAAAGTAGATCTACTACTAATTACTATGTAAACTACTAGATTTTTAGAGAATTACTAGGAATATTACTAGATTGTTCTACTAAATGGATGTGTAACTACACTAATGGTGGATGATGGATGCTAATACTACTCTAATGGAGGATGCCCTGGGCAACAATTTAGGGTAACAAATATATAGTAATCCTTAATGGGTCTTCTTAACCTAAAGCCCAAATCCAACTCTTACTTCATTAGTGAGACAATCATCCTCTGCGTCTTCATAGGGTGAAACTTCGCCCTGCGGTCTTGCGTAATAATCCCACTGGGTGAAATTTTCGCCCGGTGAGATTTTCTTCATTTTTAGCGCTTTTCGACACATCTTTCCATCGGGCGAAATTTCACCCGGTGGGCAAAATTTCGCCCGGTGGGAAGTCTCGAAAAATCTTCAGGGAGGCGTTTTACCGTCGGGTAAAATTTCACCCGGTGGTGTCTCACCGGGTGAAATTTCGCCCGGTCATATCTCAGGCCTCTTTCCTTGTCTCATTCTTCGTCGATTGATTGGATGGCTTTAAACTTTAAGTTGTGTGCTTTGCTATTTGAACGGTATTCCCTTCTCTTGTGGTCGTCGAAACTCGATCGTGATTTCGGTGCCAAATCCTATCAAAATTGATAGAAAAACTACCAAAAACACGTAAAACGCACAAGAGGGACGCTAATGCGAGAAGTACACAAAATATGGCGATAATCGCACACTAAACTCGCAAAACGAGGGGAAAATGGGTCTAAATGAGGGGGAAAACGGTCTAAATTTAGCACACAACAAACATATGAATAATAATGTTACTCCAACGTTACTAACGTGTTACTCAAAGAGATACTTTGTGTTACTCCAATGGTTGAAACGTGTTACTCCAACGTTAGAAACTTTGTGTAACATCCCATTATTTTCCGAGTCAATTATAAAGCTTGACTTTTCTACTTTTATTTAAATTGAGTTTTTAAGTTGGAAAAATATTTTCAATGTCGCTATAAATATTAGAGTATTTTTTACCTTTGTAGAGTAAATCGGTTTTGGACTTTTCAAAAGTGGAATTTTTAATTATAAACCGACTTGATTTCGGGTAGGACTTTGATATTTTTAAAAAAGGGAAAAAGAAAACCTTAATTCTAATAAAAACCTACGTACCCCCAATTTCTCCCCAATTCCCCACCCCACCGTATCATTCATTCACTATGTCTTGTTGTTGCCGCCTACTCCTCCTTCCTCTGTTTCCACTTCTAATTTTTGGATCGTCTTCGGAAAAATCGGTTCTTTGTCCTTACACCACTATGTTTCTACATCATTCGTCATCTAAATTGTAAGTCTCTTGACCAATGACCTATTTGTTTTCATAATTAGTGGATCAAATATGAAGTAGGTCTAAATATATGTGGAGTCTTGACCTTTTCTTTTGTTTTTGGTTAAAATCATTTTCTTGTCATAATTTAACTACTACATAAGTAATTAGCGTTTGGGTCGATTTAACTTTGGCATAATTGAGTGGAGTCATGGTTGGACGATTATAATCGAAGTGGAGTGGTTATGATGTAGTCAAAATTTATTACCGTTTTGAGGATTTTGCGAGTCGTGTGCGGGGCTGCGACACGAGTAGAATTATGTTGTTTTGCTTTGTTGGGATGTTGCTATAGTTTGTGCGTGAGTCATAGGAATGTAGGATGAAATTTCTATGTGCATTATATTAGTGGGTTAAGGGGTGTGTAGAGAAGAGATCTAATTTATTTGGGGTGTGCTGTCGTTGGTGCTTATTGTGGTAGGAGTATATAAAGTGTAACGCGAGACTCTCTTGAGCAAGTCCTATCACAGTAGAATTGTATATTGAGTTGAGTGGTCTTAATATTAGTTGAAGATTATTGAATCGATTATACTATTTGTAGCTTGTGGGTTCGAGGAAAAAGAATTCTTGGGATAATACTAGCTGAGTTTTGACCGTCTTGAGAGGCAAGGACGTTTTAACCTTTTCAACTTTAAGTAAAGAGCATGTTCGGTTTAAATTATATTTTTGAATTGGTTTTATAATTATTTTGTCAATGGTGAATTTTTATGATACTCTTATGATATTTGGATATTGGAACTTTGTGACACAAGTCACATATTGGTATTATTTTGGAAATATTTTGTTGGTTATAACAGACTCTGGGAACTCTGTTGGTCTATGAGGTTTAAGGTGCGTCTGAGACGTCCCTGGGATTTCGTCCCGAAACTGATCTCCTGGCCCGAGTTGTGTTAAGTGGGATTTTCCGGCCCCCACTTGCTAGGTAGTTAGACTTTCTTCTTTGGCAACCTCATCCTACTGACTACCCAAATGTAAGTAGTGCGCACTATAATAAGTCTAGCTAAGCATAGGTGGTAGCTCTAGACCGTGCAAAAGGGTAGGACATTGGCACACAGGTGGTGATGACATTATATTTTGGTTGATTTTGGTTTTGACTACTGTTTTCACAGTACTTTTGGTTTGGTATTGAGACAGTGATATTTTACTCTGATTTCAGTTTACTACAAATTATAATCATTGTGTTACGTTTTCAATATAATATGTTTTACTCAGCTTTGCTGACGTCCTTTTGTTTTGGGTCGTTCCCCCGCTGGAACCTGTACCTATTTGTGTTTTGGGTACAGTGGATAGGTACACTTAATATGCTGCATGGGTGCATTTTGGTTCGGGATGCTGAGCGAGGAAGAATTTTATTATTTAACACTACCTCCAAACTATTTATATTTATGTTGAATTTTGGTTTGAAGTTGTTTTAAACCGTTTTGGATTTTGTGGGACTTAAGTCTTAACGTTTCGATTTAAATTAGCTATCGAATTTATATTTCTTTTAATTCTTACACTATTCTTTTGCCTTGCACTTGACCTTGTGAGCTAAGTGCGAAGTAACGGCTTTAAATTTTCCGGTTTTATTCTTTTATTTTGGTCGCGAAAATGTAGGGCTGTTATAGTTGGTATCAGAGCAATAGGTTCCGAAAATGTTTTGCAAAATTTGAAATGGTTTACAAAAAAAAATGTTTTTACTTTTATTCAAAAAAAACAATCTTTTGCCTTTATATATATAAGTAGAGTGTTGGGTGGATTGGATGCATTGCATACACATAAATATTATGTTTATATATATTTGTCATGATTTATATTTGTCATGCTTTAGTACTATTACCCATGCCTTGTTGAACTGCGATCGAAGTGAGCTCTATATACGTTATTATTTGAGATATAACCATCTTGTGCTTAAACTTATTGGGATGTCGTATATTGGAAAGTTTATGTCATGAATAAAGAGGAAGTTGAGAATATAAACATTGTTTTGGGTAATTTTGAACCTTATTTCAGCTCATGTTTTGTTTGATCCTGGTGCATCTCACTCTTTTATTTCAGTGGATATATTGAATGTGGAAATCTAGTGAAATTGTGGATTTTGATTTTTGTCAGTCATTTGTGGACTTAGTAAGTCGTAAAAGGATGTATAAGGAGTGTCTTTGTGATCATGATTTTGAGGTAGACTTGTTAGAATTCTCATTACCTTACTTTGATGTGATTTTGAGGATGGATTAGCTCGGATTCCATTGGGCTAATATTGATTGTGGACATAGTAAAATTTTCTTAAGAGTATCTAAAAATGTGAGAGTACCTTATAGGGGTCACGTTAAGGATCTTAGGCAGAAGTTTATTTCTGCTAAGAGGTTGGAAAAAAAACATTTGTCCAAAGGAGTTGAGTTGATTTTGTGTTATATTAAGGATTTGAGGGTTGAATATCTCGATTTGAGTGAAGTTCCAAAAATGAGTGAGTTTGTTGATGTGTTTTCTGAGGAAATTTTGGGGATGCCTCCTGCTAGAAAGGTTGAATTCAAGATCGACGTACTGTCAAGGACAAATCCAATTGTCGAATTACCCTATCAAATGATACCCTTAAAAATGTTAGAACTTATTAAACAATTAGATAAACTGATGGAGAAAAGATATATTAGGACTAGTGTGTCGTCTTTGGTGCCCCTGTTTTATTTGTGAAAAAGAATGATGAAACTTTATGGTTGTGTATTGGTTATTGAGAATTGAATCAAGTTACTATATAAAATAGGAATCTCTTACCTAAACTTGATGACTTATTTAACCAGATGAAGGAGAGCCTTTATTTTCTCTAAAGTTGACTTGCGATTTGGGAACAATCAATGGATGATAGCGTTTGAGGATATACCTAAGACTACAATTTCTGCTAGATATGACTATTGTGAGTTTACTGTGATGTCTTTTGGGTTGACTAGTGCACTTGATGTATTTATGGATTTGATGAACCGAACTTTGAGGACTTACCTTGATAAATTTGTTGTGATATTCATTGATGACATAGTGATTTATTCAAAGAATGAAGAAGAGCATGAGGAACATTTATGAATTGTCTTAGGTGTCTTGAGAGGAAACTAGTATATGCGAAATTTTTGAGGTGTGATTTTTTTTGTCTGGTTCGAGTAATTCTCATATTATATCTAAGGATGGAGTATCAGTAGATCCTGCTAAGGTTGTTAAGAAGTAACCTAAACCAAAATCTGTGAGTGAAAATCATAGTTTTTTTGGGGCTTTGCTGGTTATTATAGGAGATTTGTAAAAGATTTTTTTTGGAGGTTAGGTAGACCAATGACCACATTAATGAGGAAAGACACAAAATTTTATTGGGATGAGGGGTGCGAGGAATAGTTTCGAATTTTAAAGGAAAATTTGACCACTGCTTTGGGTTGTCCTTACCGGATGGAAATGAAGCTTATGAAGTTTATATAAATGCATTTTAAGAATGGATCAAGTTGTGTTTTTCAGCAGAATAAGAGAATGATTGGGTATGCGTTTAGGCAGTTGCACGTTTATGGAAAAATTACCCTACTTATGATTTAGAGTTAGCAACCGTAGTCGTTACCTTGAAAATTTGGAGACATTATCTGTTTGGTGTACCCTTTAAGGTTTTTATGATCACAAAAAGTTTAAGATATATATTTACCCTTTAGGAGCTAAACGTGAGATAGAGGAGATGGTTGGATTTGATTAAGAACTACAAGATCGAGATTCAGTATCATGTAAGAAATGGCAATGTGGTGGCGGATGCCTGGAGTAAATTTTTCCCACATACAAAACTGTTAGTGATGCACCGTGATAAGTTGAGGGAAGAGTTTCTGATATTTGGGATCAAAATGGCAAAATTAGGAACCCCGTCTATTGTGTTATCTGTTGAGAGAGAATTGACGAGAGTTATTAGAGAGTTACAAGGTGGTGATAATTTTTTCTAGGATAAGTTGGTTGGTGAATGAGTCTGCTTTGTCAAGCGCGATGAGAATGGATTTATTAAGTGTTGAGATAGAATTTGCGTACCTAACCACAAGGAATTAAAGGAAAGAATAATGATTGAGGCACATTCAACCCTGTATTCTGTTCATTTAGGAGGTGATAAAATGTACACCGATTTGAAATTAGAATTTTTGTGGACTAGTATGAAGAAACAAATTGCATATTTCGTGACTCGATGCTTAATATGTCAGAGGATGAAGAGTGAATATTTAGGGAAAACTACAACCTTTAGAAGTTCCCGAGTGGAAATGGAGTTTAATCTTTATGGATTTTATAGTTGGATTGTTAAGGTCACAGAAAGGTAATAATATGATTTGGGGTTATGATTAATAGGTTACCTAAGAGTGCACTTTTATTCCAATGGGAGATACATGAGAGTAGAAGCAACTTATGGATGCTTATATACATTATGTGGTAAGACTTCATGGAGTTTCAAAGAATATTTTATTATATGGGGATACAAATTTGTTTAATTATTTTGGGAGAAATTTCAGATAGTTTTGAGAAATTTAAGATGAGTGCATCATTTTATCCAGCTATTGATGGTCAAACTAAAAGAAAAAAATCAAATATTTGAGGACATGTTACTGCCCTACAATTTAAAGGAGACTAGGAGGATAAGTTAGATTTTATTGAGTTCTCATATAATAATAGTTACTAGGTTACAATTCAGATGACACTATTTGAGGCTTTGTACGGACGCAAGTATAAGAGTCCGTTGTGTTGGGGGTGATATTAGAGAATTCGTGGTTTAGGGAACGAGATTATAATTGAGATGGTTGAGCATGTTAAAATTATACATGACAGAATGAAAGAGACTCAAGACCGTTAGAAGAGTTATGTAGATAAAACTCGTAGGCATGTGGAATTTGAGGTTTGTGACAAAGTTCTTTTTATGTTTCTCCTACTAAGGGAGTATTGAGGTTTGGTAAAGAGAGCAAATTGAGCCCAAAGTGTATTGGTCCGTGTGAAATTTTGAGTTCGTATGAAATTTTGGAACGTTTTGGCGAGATGGCTTACCGACTTGACTTATTAGCTGATATAGAACGAGTACATAATATGTTCCATGTTTCCCAACTAAGGAATACATTAGTGATCCATGACATTTGTTAGACCCAGAGAACATTGAGCTTGATGAGACTACGACTTATGAATCGATGTCCAAATTTTTGATAGTAAAGTGCGAAAAACTTGTAGAGGTGAAACAAGAATGGTCAAAGTGTTGTGGAACAATAACAATGTGGAGGAGACTACTTGTCTAACGTAATTTTTGTGCTTCGAGGACGAAGCTTTATTTTAAGGTGGATAGAAATATGCATGACTACTTGTTTTTGTGGTAAACTAAGCATGTCCTTGTGTGATTCCATGCTATTTACTATTTATTGGTTACAAATATGAATATTTTTGCTATCATTGATGCTTAATAAGCACAATATCATTGGTTATTGGGTTATTTAACGACAATAATTCCAACTATAGAACGTCTTCCCAAAATAATACCAATTTCAATAAATCTGAGAATAATACGTATTATTGGAGTAGTTAAACAAGAGTAGTATAAGTGACTTTATAACTTGCTATATCAGGTCACCTTATTAATATTTAACCTGCTACTTATCCTCCATCCTCCTACTTAGACCTGGATAACGGGTGAACCATGTTGGGTCAGCTTCGGGTCGGACCACTTTTGTGTTATAATAATCGGGTCAACTTCGGGTCCGGTCAGATAATTTCGAGTTCGAGTCATTCTCGGGTTTGTTGTTTTCAACTTTTTTAGGGATATCGACTCGTTTTCTATAATAATAGTCGGGTCAGTTTCGAGTTAGCTTTGGGTTAATTCAAATTACGGGTCAAAATCAAGTCTTCAATTCAGGTGTCGGGTCGGGGTCAGTTTGGCTTATTCGGGTCGGGTCAATTTTCTCAGGTCTACTTCTCCTTAGTTTTCTCCTTCATTCTCTCTCTCCATTACCCTTCATTCTTCTTTAGTTTTTTTTTCTATATGTTCCGTTTAGATTAACGTGTTGATTTTGTTGTAGGATTATATTGTTAACTAGATTTGGTGAGGTTGAAAACTTGAAGGAAGAGGGAGACGGAGGACACGAATGACATTTAATGCGCCGTACACTAAGTGAAAAGGAGTGAAGTAATATGAAATAAATTAAAGGCGAACAAGGAAGGTGAACGGGTTTTACCACTAACTGATCATCTATACTATTCTGGTTTAACTACTCCAAAAATACGTATTATTCTCTGATTTATTAAAATTGGAATTATTTTTGGAAGACGTTCTATTATAGTTGGTATTATTGTCATTAAATAAAATTAAAGATGAAAAAGAAAGGTGGAAGGGTTCTACAGGTAACCGGTCACCTATACTACTCTTGTTTAACTACTCCAATAATACGTATTATTCTCAGATTTATTAAAATTGATATTATTTTGAGAAGACGCTCTATAGTTGGTATTATTGTTGTTAAACAACCCTTGGTTATTTGTTATTACTCGAAATTGATTTGTTCACATATATTGATGGCTTGTTTGTGCTCAACGCACACACATATTATTGTTTGTTTATGCTCAACGCACATATTTTGGATATTGGTGGTTTGTTGGTGCTCAACGCACATATTATTGTTTGTTTGTGTTTAACACACATATGATTGTTTGGTTGTGCTCAACGCACGTGATTGATTGATTTTGTGCATTTCGCATTTGTGGAAAAAAAAATGAACTTGTGAAATTTTGAAATTTTGAAATAATTTAAATGTTTTTGTCCGACATGCTCTTAACTTGGCAAGTAATACTTTTACCTTAGAGTATGAGAATTTTGGTGATTTTGAACTTTGGTATTATCTGGTGGAATTAGGTGATCTTGAGGATTTAGGTGGTAGTGAAGTTGGTGTACTTTGAAATTTGAGGAATTAAGTGTTTTTGGATTTTTGAGGAATTAGAAATTAGAGATATCTTAAAAGTTACGTATCTGTTTTGACGGATTTTGGAAATATGGAGTAAATGATTAATTTTGGATATATATGAGAAATTTTGGTGAATTTTGGATATATGGAGTGAACGGGTCATTTTGGACACATATGAGTAATGTGAGACTATATTTTTGAGGGCGAAGTTTTGTTTTAAGGAGGGAAGTCTGTAACACCCCGTTATTTTCCGAGTCAATTATAAAGCTTGACTTTTCTACTTTTATTTAAATCGAGTTTTTAAGTTGGAAAAATATTTTCAATGTCGTTATAAATATTAGAGTATTTTTTACCTTTGTAGAGTAAATCGGTTTTGGACTTTTTAAAAGTGGAATTTTTAATTATAAACCGACTTGATTTCGGGTTGGACTTTGATTTTTTTTTTTTAAAAAGGAAAAAGGAAACCTTAGTTCTAATAAAAACCTACGTACCCCCCAATTTCTCCCCAATTCCCCACCCCACCATATCATTCATTCACTCCGTCTTGCTGTTGCCGGCTACTCCTCCTTCCTCTGTTTCCACTTCTAATTTTTGGATCATCTTCGGAAAAATCGGTTCTTTGTCCTTACACCACTACGTTTCTACATCATTCGTCATCTAAATTGTAAGTCTCTTGACCAATTGACCTATTTGTTTTCATAATTAGTGGATCAAATATGAAGTAGGTCTAAATATATGTGGAGTCTTGACCTTTTCTTTTGTTTTTGGTTAAAATCATTTTATTGTCATAATTTAACTACTACATAAGTAATTGGCATTTGGGTCGATTTAAATTTGGCATAAATGAGTTGAGTCATGGTTGGACGATTATAATCGAAGTGGAGTGGTTGTGATGTAGTCAAAATTTATTACCGTTTCGAGGATTTTGCGAGTCGTGTGCGGGGCTGTGACACGAGTAGAATTATGTTGTTTTGCTTTGTTGGGATGTTGCTATAGGTTGTGCGTGAGTCATAGGAATGTAGGATAAAATTTCATGTGGACTATATTAGTGGGTTAAGGGGTGTGTAGAGAAGAGATCTAACTTATTTGGGGTGTGCTGTCGTTGGTGCTTATTGTGGTAGGAGTAAATAAAGTGTAACGCGAGACTCTCTTGAGCAAACCCTATCACAGTAGAATTGTATATTGAGTTGAGTGGTCTTCATATTGGTTGAAGGTTATTGAATCGATTATACTATTTGTAGCTTGTGGATTCGGGGAGAAAGAATTCTTGGGATACTACTAGCTGAGTTTTGACCGTCTTGAGAGGTAAGGACGTTTTAACCTTTTCAAATTTAAGTAAAGAGCATGTTCGATTTAAATTATATTTTTGAATCGGTTTTATAATTATTTTGTCAATGGTGAATTTTTATGATACTCTTATGATATTTTGGATATTGGAACTTTGTGACACAAGTCACATGTTGGTATTATTTTGGAAATATTTTGTTGGTTATAACAAACTCTAAGAGCTCTGTTGGTCTATGAGGTTTAAGGTGCGTCTGAGACGTCCCTAGGATTTCGTCCTGAAACTGAACTCCTGGCCCGAGTTGTGTTAAGTGGGGTTTTCCGACCCTCACTTGCTAGGTAGTTAGACTTTCTCCTTTGGCAGCCTCATCCTACTGACTGCCCAAATGTGAGTAGTGCGCACTATAATAAGTCTAGCTAAGCATAGGTGGTACCTCTAAACCGTGCAAAAGGGTGGGACCTTGGCACACAGGTGGTGACATTATATTTTGGTTGATTTTGGTTTTGACTACTGTTTTCACAGTACTTTTGGTTTGATATCGAGACAGTGATATTTTACTCTGATTTCAGTTTACTACAAATTTTGATTACGTTTTCAATATAATATGTTTTACTCAGCTATGCTGACGTCCTTTTGTTTTGGGTCGTTCCCCCGCTAGAACCTATACCTATTTATGTTTTGGGTACAGTGGATAGGTACACTTAATATGCTGCATGGGTGCATTTTGGTTCGGGATGCTGAGCGAGGAAGAATTTTATTATTTAACACTACCTCCAAACTATTTATATTTATGTTGAATTTTGGTTTGAAGTTGTTTTAAACCATTTTGGATTTTGTGGGACTTAAGTCTGAACGTTTTGATTTAAATTAGCTATCGAATTTTGTGGACGTGACATAGGTCCACCTTGACGCGGCCACACGCGGGTTTGGGGCGGTGAATGAATCTCATGTGAGATGGATCTCGGATTGAAATTTAAATCTAAATGGAGTCGCCACCGAACTTTCTGGGAGTTCTGGCTCATTCGAACTCACTCTATATCTTAGTGGATCGTGCACAAAGTACGGCCCATTCCGATTTCAGAGTTTATGGGGTTCGTCCCTTTGCATTGCGATGCCGATACCAACATTATCGGTTACTGTGTATTGAATGACTCTCGTATGCCAACGGTTTTGGACATCCGGAAACCATGGTTCTGAGTAAGGGGTGAGGGTACGTGTTGGGAAGTTCACAAAGAACATCCAACCCCGTTCGCACTTAGCGCCCTCTACTTAGATATCGTTCATTTTTCGTGTACGCGCGTTAGTTTGACAATTGAATGATATGCAAACAGTGTTTTTGACTAAACATGTGAAATATGTTTGATCTACGTCGTTTAATGCATCTTTAAATTAGGTCGAAGTTGTTTTAGCATGTGAGGTTCGTTTTAGTGCAATAAAACAAACAATGAAAATAAAGCGCCAAAATAGAAACAAACGGGTTAGTAACGATAATAATGGAACAAAAATAGATTAGAATGGTACGATGCACGGTTTTGAAAAGAACAGATCACGTGATGGGCTTGACACGTGTTGACCGAAGTCGTTAAAAAGATTTATCGAGGCTTGAAATATGTTGAAGGGCTCACGGTTTGACGTGACAGAGGCCACTCGATCGAGTCATGACTCGATCGAGTGCCTCACGAAAAAAAACCCTACCTATTTTTTGGGGTGCCACTCGATCGAGTGCCCCCAGTACGGACTGCTGTCTGTTTCGAGTAAGGCGTCGATCTCGAATTTGCTTTTAATTCTTAAATCGATGATTTATTAAGCCGCGTAAAAATATAATACGATTTATACTCGACTTAATTTTCGATGCTCGTCATATTCGATACTTGATTTTAGAATAATATCTAATATTTAGAGTGAATTTTGAAAAAGATGTTTATAAATCGTTTTAAACCGAATTAAGATGAAATAATTCCCTCTGCGTCGTAATGTTGTAATTAGTCTTCTCGGACCATATGACCATTATTTCGGCGTCAACGGGATCGTGTTTAATATGTTTTATTGATTGATTCCTTTTAGATCCGATATTCGACTACAGAGTCGATATCGCATCCTAGGAATAACGTTTTATTTGCTTGATTAGATGGTAGTACGATAATATCGATATTAGAAACGAGAAAAGGAAAAAAAAAATAAAGGACGCGACGATGACGACACAAGACGACGGACAGACGAGAAAGACGGAGAAAAGGGAAGAGAGAAAAACGAGATTTGTAACTCCCTCAACCTACATGCTTAATTATCTCGGAAACAGACTCGTAGTAGGGGCAAAGGCGCGGGAGTGTCGAGAATATAGGGTGAGTTATGGTATGTATGGTTAGGGAGGGGATTTGGCGAGTTTTGCTTTCGGGTTTCCTAAAGGATTTCTAGAGGAAAAGTCGGGTTGTCAAGGTATAAGATTGCTGAAATTTGTATGTGAAAAGTTGTTGTTGCCGTTGTTATTGAAGGTTGCAAAGGGGTGTATTTATAGGAAAATACCTCGACTTTGGATAGGAAAGGTACCCGGCTTTGGATAGGAAAGGTACTCAGTTTTAGATAGAAAAGGATTCTAATTTTGGATAGAAAAGGAATCCGGTCTTGGGTAGAAAAGGAGCCACTCGATCGAGTGGCGCATAGTACTCGTCGAGTGCCCGCTTGACGCCTATTTCCGCGGGTTTTGTGAGCCTACTTGACCAAGTGGAATGGTCCACTCGATCGAGTGGGTCAAGACGGGTGGAAGACTCTTTTTATAGATAAAATTTTATCTCTAGCGGAGAGGTTTAGTTGCTTGGTTCTTCTTCGTAGCTGATTTTTTGTGGTATTTGACTTCGAATCAGATTTCCAAAGCTGCGTAACTGATTTTTATGTCTCAGAAATGCCTTTGACCGGGGTTCGGCCCGGTCGCTAAAAGATGGTTTTGCCCATGTGACGAGAGGGGATTTGTCGTGAATCCCACCGATCAAGATAAACCAACTAACATAGGCTTGGTAGCTAGGGCAAGTCGGGTCGAAATCCTCAGGGACGGAAAATGGGTTTAGACTAAGGTGAGCTACAATTCTGGACTAGGTTCAAGACAAACTAAACTAGGGTGACGGCTAAAGTGAACTAATGACTAAGCTAAGGTCTAAAACACGAAGTAAAAGACAAAACAAGCAACTAGTGACAAAGGGAAGCTAAGTAAATCAATAAGAAGGAAACTAGGGATAAGTCGGGTTCATGGATGCCAAGGAGATCAAAAGAAGGAAACGAGGGTGCTAGCATGTTTTCGTAGCCTAGGTTACATTCGGGCTCTCGCTACTTAAACGGCCTAGGGGCCTCCTCACTACGCTCTCGCTACTAGTGGAGGAACCAAACCTATCAACCAAACAAGAACATGTAAGAGAAGAGGCAAGAAAAACAAGGAATGATCATCTCAAGTCTCACAAGCATTTCATCAAACATGTAAAGTGCAAGGCAATAGGAAACAACATCAAACACCACCAATTTCCACCCTAATCACTCATAATCAACACCTAATCCCCCTAATAACCCTAGCAAGGGAATCTACTCACTCATATTCAAGATGACAACCACAACACACATCACAAAACAAGCATAACAATGGAGGTTCATGATATGAGATTGAGTATTATCAAACAAGAACATAAACAAGAGAAAACTAAAGTAAAGAAGAATAAAGAGAAGTAAGAGAAATTATACCAAACACAAATGAAAGGCAAAAGATTGTATCTTGTATAAAATCAACCCAAGAAGTATCTTCAATGTTGTCAATAGAGAATAATTCTTCAATAGATCTTCAATTACACAAGAACTAACTAGGATTAAACTAAGATTAAGGAGAGATTAAGCTAATCTACACTAATCTAAGCTAGTCTAACCTAAAGTAGTCTAGGGTTTAGTGGATGTAGGGTAATGTAAAGTAATCTCTTAAAACAATACAAAAGGGGGGTATATATAGGGTTCCATAAGCAAAGGGAGGCGAAAGAATGAAAAACGGGTCGAGTTGGGTCCTTCCCGGTCGGGAAGGAAGTGATCCCGGTCGGGAAGGAGTGGTCCCGGTCGGGAAGGTTGTGATCCCGGCCGGGATCACCTTCCAGTAGGCCGTCCTTTCTCGTCTTCTCGTCCCGGTCGAGATGGGTCCTTCCCGGGCGTGATGAGTCCTTATTTACTCTTCCTAGGCTTCTTATCGGTGCTCGGTGCTCGGTGCTCGGGATATCATCAAGTGGGCTCCATGGGACTCGGGATAGAGTCTAAGCCACCGAGTCATCATCGCTTCTCATCGTTGGCTCTAATGCGTCGGAAACGAGTCGAAACTGTTCCATTACTCCAAGATAGGCCTTAGGAACCTAAAACAAGCTAGAAGAAGCGTAAGTAGCCTCGAAAAGGCTCTAAAGAGCGATTCCACAAGAGAAAACGGGACCAAACATGAGAAATAAACAATACAAAACACACTTATCAACTCCCCCACACTTAACCCTTACTCGCCTTCGAGTAAGCACGAACTAACCACTAAACTAATAAAAACTAAAATACTAGCCGAGCGGGTATTAGCGCACCCTACGCCCTTTCAACTCACGCGAGAACACTTAGAGGAAAAGTGCTCTCCGCAAGGCAAGTGAGGTCTTGCGACAAAACTGTGGATACAACCGAACAAGAAAACACACAAGCAAACAAACATACAAACAAACAAACAATCGGTTGCATCCAAGAAGAAACAAATACCGCTTCCCTCAACAAAGCGGTGAAAGAAACACCGGTTAAGGACTCAAGGCAAGTGACAACGTTCCCAAGCTAGTAATACAAACCGAAATGGACAAAATCCTAATAGTATGACAACAAAGCAACAAATACGTTGGTAACTTACCTAGGTCCTTCTAAGAACGTACTACGGGACGATAGGCGGGATGGAAAAAGGATGAACCACGGAGTTAGTCGACACTGTAGGTAAAGTGAAACCCCGCCCCCTTTAGCGATAAGCCAAGAGGGTCGTCCCATGTTCAAAAATAGCCCAACTAGTCCAAGTAAAAGGTGGATAATGGTTGCGAAATGAGGGAAGACCGACCATTACCGTTATCGTCCTTCCTAGGGACTCGGTCCTTTGGTAGGCTCTTCACGATAACAATCGGTAAAAGGCTTATTTTTTAGGGGTAAGATATTTTTTTTGTGGAATGATTTTCCTGGCATCTTTCTTTTGTATTTTGCTTTTGAATTGCTATGCCATTTCTTTTTCTTCTTTTGTATTTTGTTTTTGATTTGTTGTGCCTTTTCTTTTTCTTCTTTCTTTTCCTTCTTTCTTTTCTTTCTTTTTCTTTCTTTTTTCTTTCTTTTTCTTGGTTTGCCTTTTTGGCCAAATTTTGTTTTGTAGGCATCATCACAACCAAGTGTAGGAAATTCAACAAAATGCAACTTATTTGTGGAAATGTTTAGGAGGTAGGGAAATGGGTATGTTGGGAGCGCGCTTTCCCTTCAAACCCACAAAAAGGGGGAAACTTGGACTAATCAAACAATTTCGAACATGGTCACCTAAGAGACGAGACTCGGGAACCAGGGTCTTTTCACTCCGTGGGTGGTCAAAGTGGTCAAAAAGCAAATCCCACAGTAAATCCCTAGTAGACTAGGTGGACTCAAGGTAGGAAACCAACGAAATTATTTATTTAAAGTCATTCTACTAGACTAAAGTCCAAGAATCGATTCATATCACTAGAAAGGAAAGTAAACACTTGCGCACTAGCCTCAAAACCAGGTTTTCGAAAACCTTTTCTACACTAGACTCACAAACTAAACAAGACCAAACAAAACAAAACAAACGCACAAAGAAATAAACAAACACCACCCCGAAACTTCCGAACAAGCAACCACATCAACCACAAACTCCAAATAGCTCCACCCGAGCACACACCATCACAAAACATCCTCCAAACTCCACAAAAAGGAAAAAGGAGAAAGAAATGAAAGGATATTACCGGATGTCTTGAGTCTTTCCAAAACTTATCGACGATCACGCAACCTACAAGGAAATCGGAGGAGGGCAAAACACACAACACAACAAATGTACGACACAAAGACTCAAAAGAAAAAGACACAAAAGAAAATCTTTTTGGTTTTCTTTTATGAATTTTTTTCAAATTTTTAGGAATTTTTAAGATTTTTCGAAAAACTACGAAAATAAAACTAAACTAGACTAAGATATCGCTCCCCCACAGTTAAATCGAGCAATGTCCACATGCTCGATCGGTAGTGTGTGGAAGACACTAAAAATAAGAGAAAACATGGAAAATAAAGCTAAAAAACAAAAATGAAAGTGAAGAAAGGGTAGAATGTGTCCGGCCGGGGTGTAATCAAGTCACCAAGGGCTGAGACAAGAAAAGATATGGATGGGGGAAGAAATAAAAGGAAATGGGAAGGGAGGGTTGGGTGTAATCAAGTCACCTAGCCCCGATTCCGTCCAAATCCTACTAAATTCTACCAAAAAAAGGAATAAAAATAAAGAAAAAGTGAAAAGATCTTGACAATTTGAATTTTTCAAATGATTCTTGATGTAGTCACGTCATTGAGAATCGGGAGCAATCACCACAAAGGCCCCGAGGGTCACCACGACACTAAAAAGATAAAAGGAAGGGAACATACAAAGAAAGACTAGTAATAAAAGACGGAAAAGAAAGGAGAGTCGCCTACCAAACGGTTAGCAACTCAATAATCTCCATCGTCTCAAGGATCGTTATCGGCACTTTGCTTGTCTTCATCATCGTTATTCCTCTTCTTCCTAAATGTAGTCGCATGGTTGAAGCATCGGGCTTGTAATGGTATAATGAGGTTGGGATTTGAGGGGAAACTCGGTGTATAGTGATGAGAAGTTGAGATGAAGGTGCTTAATTGAAGTACAAGGATGAAATTATAGTGGCAAAGGTGATTAGGGAGGTTGGAAGAGGGTATAAAGCGGTGTGGTGGGGCTTAAATGAAGAAAAGAAGGCGAAAACCATCTAAGGTACTCCTTCCCGGTCGGGAACTACTCTTCCCGGTCGGGATCATGCCTTCCCGGTCGGGAAGCTCACCCTTCTCGAGCGGGATGGCCTCACAGTGGGCTGTCATTTAGAGCACAACTCGTCCCGGTCGGGAAGACACCTATCTCGAGCGGGATGCTTCTCTAGCTCTTCATTCCCTTTGATTTTACCAAGTCTTCCACCCAAATAATACCTCGGGATCCAAAATCCCGTCCCCAAAGCTTGAACCAAGCTCAAAAACCGACTTCCTCCACCAAACCTTGAAGCTTCTATCATCCATAACCCTTTCTATTTCTTCATCTTCACTTCAAACCTATCAAGCAAGCTCAAAAACTTCCATCAAAACTCCCTCCCTCACATCACTCAGAAAATTCCATATTACAAGGATTCCACAAAGACTTACAAATCCTAGAAACCAAACTATCCAATCATACAAATACAAATATAAATACTCAAAAGAAGAGGAAAAAGATATTTACAACATGATACTCTCACCATCTACGCTCCCATAGCCATCAAGGGCTCGGAGAAGCAAGTCAAATGCTCTAGAAACATCTTCATGAAGGCTCATGTGGCCGAGCTATCTTCGAGAGCTTCCAAGTCAGAGGCAAGAAGCAATCATCTAATCCATTATGCTCGGGTTTCTCGTGCTCTCCCGGGTCTTTCCAACCAACATAGCAACGACTCTTATGACCATCCGGTAGGTATAGTGGTCTAAAGTCATGTTTGGCGTTATGATTTGGGAGATCATATCCTAAGGGTGTTGCTTCTTGTATGGGGTCAAGGGTGAAATTCTTTTCCGCCGCCCGACACGGATCTACTTCATCAACCATCTTACAAGACAAGGGACTCGAAATTAAGTGCGACAAAGGAGGTGAAGGCATCAAGTTTTCTTCATTGGAGGCTCTAGGGGAGACCTCATCGTTGTCCTTACCAGAATTCTCACCATGAGGAAATTCAAGGCCTTTGATGGCGGCCTCAATTTCTTTGATGGTTTGATCTAGCATAGCATCTCCAAATCCCCTAATCGGCTCCTCCAATTTCTTTGACGGTTTGATCTAGCATAGCATCAACAAATCCCCTAATCAGCTCCTCCAACTTCCCATTCAAGGCAAGTTCTAAGGCATCTATCTCTTTCTCCCAAGTATTACCTTCATTTTCACTCACCTTGTCAAGTTGGCCTAGAGGAGTCTTCTCTTCACTTGGCTTTGGATTGTCAAGATCCGGTTCATCACGAAGAAAATCATACAAATCCAATTTAATAGCCAATACATTGGCTTCCCAAGAGTTACTTTGGGAATCATGTTCAATTTCCTCCTCATGATCAACCCTTGAAGCTTCAACTTCCTCCATTATTCCCGTAGCTTCACCATCCAAGCAACTCTCAACAATGATCTCTTGGTTGACCTTCCTTTCTTCATTCGTGGCTTCATAATCGGTTTGATTGCCTTGTGGAGACAACCGATCTTCTTGCCCAAATGAACCTTCCTCAACAAGTTGCGGAGCTCGAGTGGTCAACATCGTGTAACGAGCCATGAGTGCATTAATTCGAGCACGTTGCACCTCTTTTTGGGCCATGAACTCTTCTTGGTCCTTTTTCATTTGAATCATCATCTCTTGTTGACTCTTTTGCATTTGAATCATCATCTCTTGTTGATTATTTCGCATTTGAATCATCATTTGACAAAGCTCAAAGTTGGGGATTTTTGGTTGTGGGTTGTGTGAAGGTATTTGGTAGTTGTTAGGATTTTGGAATTATCCTTGACAACTTTCATGGTAGCCATATGAAGGGGGTTCATAAGATTGTTGATGAGATTGACATGGTTGGTAAAATTGTGGGTCTCGGTAATTTGCCCCATGATTGTCCCATGATGATTGATAGTAGCTTGGATGCATAACGTTTCCTTGATACATTGAATAAACTAGAAGCACTTGAGCAAACGTTAGAAGCCTAATGCTTTTGAGGCACTAGGAAGAGAGAAATAAGCACACAAGAAGTAAAAACGGAGATACACAAGGAGAAGAAAACACAAAAATCAAGAACCAAGTCTAAAACTAAGCACACAAGAGTCTAAACTACGTCGTCCCCGGCAACGGCGCCAATTGACAGGAGGGGATTTGTCGTGAATCCCACCGATCAAGATAAACCAACTAACCTAGGCTTGGTAGCTAGGGCAAGTCGGGTCGAAATCCTCAGGGACGGAAAATGGGTTTAGACTAAGGTGAGCTACAATTCTGGATTAGGTTCAAGACAAACTAAACTAGGGTGACGGCTAAAGTGAACTAATGACTAAGCTAAGGTCTAAAACACGAAGTAAAAGACAAAACAAGCACTAGTGACAAAGGGAAGCTAAGTAAATCAATAAGAAGAAAACTAGGGATAAGTCGGGTTCATGGATGCCAAGGAGATCAAAAGAAGGAAACGAGGGTGCTAGCATGTTTTCATAGCCTAGGTTACATTCGGGCTCTCGCTACTTAAACGGCCTAGGGGCCTCCTCACTACACTCTCGCTACTAGTGGAGGAACCAAACCTATCAACCAAACAAGAAAATGTAAGAGAAGAGGCAAGAAAAACAAGGAATGATCATCTCAAGTCTCACAAGCATTTCATCAAACATGTAGAGTGCAAGGCAATAGGAAACAACATCAAACACCACCAATTTCCACCCTAATCACTCATAATCAACACCTAATCCCCCTACTAACCCTAGCAAGGGAATCTACTCACTCATATTCAAGATGACAACCACAACACACATCCTAAAACAAGCATAGCAATGGAGGTTCATGATATGAGATTGAGTATTATCAAACAAGAGAAAACTAAAGTAAAGAAGATTAAAGAGAAGTAAGAGAAATTATACCAAACACAAATGAAAGGCAAAAGATTGAATCTTGTATAAAATCAACCCAAGAAGTATCTTCAATGTTGTCAATAGAGAATAATTCTTCAATAGATCTTCAATTACACAAGAACTAACCAGGATTAAACTAAGATTAAGGAGAGATTAAGCTAATCTACACTAATCTAAGCTAGTCTAACCTAAAGTAGTCTAGGGTTTAGTGGATGTAGGGTAATGTAAAGTAATCTCTTAAAACAATACAAGAGGGGGGTATATATAGGGTTCCATAAGCAAAGGGAGGCGAAAGAATGAAAAACGGGTCGAGTTGGGTCCTTCCCGGCCGGGAAGGAAGTGATCCCGGTCGGGAAGGAGTGGTCCCGGTCGGGAAGGTTGTGATCCCGGCCGGGATCACCCTCCAGTAGGCCGTCCTTTCTCGTCTTCTCGTCCCGGGCGTGATGAGTCCTTATTTACTCTTCCTAGGCTTCTTATCGATGCTCGGTGCTCGAGATATCATCAAGTGGACTCCATGGGACTCGGGATCGAGTCTAAGCCACCGAGTCATCATCGCTTCTCATCGTTGGCTCCATATGCGTCGAAAATGAGTCGGAACCGTTCCATTTCTCCAAGATAGGCCTTAGGAACCTAAAACAAGCTAGAAGAAGCGTAAGTAGCCTCGAAACCGCTCTAAAGAGCGATTCCACAAGAGAAAACGAGACCAAACACGAGAAATAAACAATACAAAACACACTTATCAACTCCCCCACACTTAACCCTTACCCGCCCTCGAGTAAGCACAAACTAACTACTAAGCTGATAAAAACTAAAATACTAGCCGAGCGGGTATTAGCTTTCTGACCCAAATTTGGTGTCGGTTTTGATCCAAATTAGTCTTATTTGATTGGAAATGACCCACTGGGCCTGAATTTGAGGTCAGTTTTGTGAGATTTTTACTCGCTAAAAGCTCATGCCAAATACTAACGATTTTGAGCCCATATTCGAGTATATTAAAGCACGTTTGTGTCCGATCATCATCGGGTGTTTGTTGGAAACTGCTATAGACACTAGCAGGCAAAATACGGGTGTCTACAAATTTATATTTCTTTTAATTCTTACATTATTCTTTTGCCTTGCACTTGGCCTTGTGAGCTAAGTGCGGAGTAACGGCTTTAAATTTTCCGGTTTTATTCTTTTATTTTGGTCGCGAAAATTTAGGGTTGTTAAACTTTGTGTTACTACGTTACAAACGTGTTACTCTAATAGATACTTTGTGTTACTCCAACGTTAGAAACATGTTACTCTAATAGATACTTTGTGTTACTACGTTACAAACGTGTTACTCTAAATGTTACAAACGTGTTACTCCAATGTTACAAACATGTTACTCTAATAAATACGCCTTCCACGTGAATATTGAAATACTAATTGTGTTTTGACATAGAGATATTGTCGCGAATCCTCACAATCAAACAAGAAACTAACTCTCCTAACTAGGTAGATAGGGTAAGTCGGGTATCGAATCCACAGGGACGGTGAGCTAAATAAAGAGTCTCGATCTAGTTAAAGTTTTAGTCGTAGAAATTCGGTTTGGGTTGAATAAGTCTAAACTAATGAACTAAACTAACAAAAAAGAAAACGGTAACAAATAAAATACAAGGGACTAGGGTCAAGGTCAACAAGGTTGTAACACCCGCTATTTTTCCTAGCGTTTTATCATTTCTGTTATGACATCGTCATAACTCTGTCACATTTGGCCTTATGTTTCATCATTTTTCCAAGCTTATTTTCAATTTTGAGTTTAATGATATTTATTTTTATTTTAAAAGATTTTACTTATTTTAAATCTATTTATTTGATTTTCTTCGTAAACTATTAATTTTCCGTGAGGAATTCTATTATTCTACGAGTTAACGTTTTTAAGCTTGGATTTAAATTATTTCTTTTCCTACAAGTGTCTGAATATATTTATATAATATTTTCAACCCAGAAATATTTTTATTCACTAAAAATTAGCCTTTTATGATTTTAATACGAAGTTTCGTAAATAATTATTTTCCAACGCGAGGTTTACTCGAATTGCTCTGAAATGCCGTTAACTATTTTACGATTCTTCTTTTTATCAACTTAAAAATTATTTGAGACATTTTCCCCATATTTTGGACCGACAAAGCTTCTTGTCACAATTTTACTACGTTTTATTAATACGTTTCATTCTATCACGTTAAACCGTAAACGTAAGATTATTTTCTTTTCATTAAATTGATGCATTATTACTCAAACTCTTCATACACCTTCTTCCTTTATTTTGGCTGGAACTTTTGACTCACTTTCACCTTGTTTTTATCAAAAAATTCATTGTCATTAAGCTTGCATAAACCATCCATTTCCTACCATTCATTTTTACATTTAAACAAAAAAAAATCCTTTCTTTCTTCTTCATTTTGGCCATGACACCAGCAGCCTCTCAAGGCTTACTCTTGCTTCAAATCAAGTCTTGATCGTCCCATTTTCATCTCCAAATTAATCGTCTATCTTTTCCCTTCGTTAAGGTAATAATCGATGTTATTTCCGATCGTTATTTACCTTGATTCTTTTAAGTTTTTTCATGGTATTTTTGTACCATGTATGTCGTGTATTGAAGGATCCTTGGACGACCCCAAAGCCGATGATTTTATCGTAGACTCGGATTTGGATTTGAGGTAACGTCGATGTTACTCGGTATTTCATGATTTTAATTGTGTATTTGCATGTATATATTTTTATGTTTTATTTTGGTGATATATGTATGTCATATAATCTGGAAAAAATTTAAAAGTAGAAAATTTGCATGTTTCGGTATTTTTATCGCTTTTACGAGATTAACGATTAAATCGTCATATTACTTGGTAAAATCATAATATTCGGCCTAAACATGTAATATATGTTTATATTCTGTAAAAAAGTTGTTTTTGATGATTTTTAATAATTTAGTATTTTTCTGATATTTTAGTTATCGATTATTGAATTACTACCGTTTACGGACAAAAACGATTAAAAGCCGATTTTTAGTTCTAGTACCTAAACATTTTGATTTAATCTGATTTTTGACGTGGTGAAACTTTCTAATGAAATAGAATTTTCTGAATTTTTTAATAATTTTTCGGAATTGTTAAGTGGATGAATTAATTAATCACTTTAAATCATCGTTTATCGTTAAAACCGTGTTTGTCGTTTAAATTCTCGATTTCTGGTCCTATGATTAAATCTGGAAAAAATGTGATTCTGATAAATTCATATTAAAATATAATTTTATGATTTTTAGTGTCTTAATAAATGTTAGGAACGATAAGTTTTATTAATGGAATCGTTAATTGTAAAAACGGGTTTTAAAGACGGTTTTGACGGGGTTTATTAAATCTGGAATTTTTGGAAATTTGGGAAATTAGTAGTTTCTGGAAAATCATGATTTTTAAGTTTAATAATAATTTTTGGAAATTGATACTTAAATAGTTTTGTAATTACTATTTTATTAATCGTTATTGTCGAGATTAGACGATTAACGAGAAAACGCTTTAAAAACCGAGTTTTAGGATTCTGGAAAATTTTCTTTTCTGAACAGAATGTCCATAAATATATTTTAACTATTTTACGTAATTTTTGTACTATTTATTAAAGTCTTTAATTAATAAGTATCGATTTTTGGACAAATTGTGATTTATTGTTAAAATGCTTCGTCTTACCAAAAAAAAAAATTCCAGCCATTTTGAAAGTATTTAAATCTGAAACTTGGTGAGTCAAATCATCCCTTATCATACTCTTAATGTATTCAATGGTTTAATTAAATAAAAGACGTTAAAGTATTTAATTTGGCATTTTCCGTAAAATCCTATTTATGTTCGTTTTGTCGAAACTAATAATAATTAGGGAATTTTAGTTTTGTAAATTTTGGAAACACCCTAATTAGTAGTAATAAAATGTTTAAGACATTTTTAATCATTTTATAAACACTCGTGTGATGTTTAAATAATTTCATAAACCTAAATGTTCTCACTTTATCAATTAATATCGTTAAGGCCGAAAGTATTAGTGTTATAAATCTATATCATTTACAAAAAATGTTGTATTAGTATAAACTAATATTTTCGTTATTTTGATATGATGCTATTTTAGTAGAGTTTCCTAAAATAGAAAAGTTCCTAAAATAGAAAGTTTTCAAAAATAGTAAGTTTCCTCTTTTGGAAAGTGATCTTTTTCTTTTGTTCTCTTATTATTTATAATGATTATATCTTTTGAATATCGATAATGGCTTTGTTTTGGAGTTATGGAATAAGGATAAGTGTGGGGTTAGAGTAATACAGTCTAGGATGTACTGTTTTGCCATCAACTATAAGGCTGGTGTGTCCATTTGGGATGCATTGGTTGTTGAACTGGATACATTTGGTGTTCAGGATAATATGTGCATTGTGCCCTTAATCTAGATATCGCATCGTGTTAGTCGCCGTCAGTTGAACTGGATACATTTGGTATCCAGGAGGAGTGTATATTACTTAAGGTAGGACCTCGCATGATAAGTCGACGTCCTATTATGGTTGAGTTGCCTAGTTAGAGACCTTGGATCTTCGCTGCATGTGAAGTTAGTGTCCGAGTTCTCGAAGCTAGTTTTTAGTATATCCCTAGTGAAAGTCTAGCCTTGTGCACACTAACCGAATATCCATAACGCCATTTTGAATATTTTATTATTATCGATATAATTTGGTTGCAGGTTGGCAAATGTTTTATGTTTTCTTTGGAAAACTCGTTTTTATCATATTGTTTCGATACGTGAAGTTTTTCACTGAAAACTTATTTTCATTATAATGTTTTACTGTTTTCCATTTTCTTACTATTTTTCTATAGAGTAAATTAAAAATTACTCCCTTTTAAAATATCAATTTTAAAATTTGTTCCCTTTTGAAATTTTTGTTAAAAATAACTCCCAAAATCTATCAAAAGTTCAAAAATTACTCCAAAATATAATTTTTGGACAAAAATGCCCCTAACTTTTTTATGTCATATTACTTCACCTCACCCTCTAGCAAAGGGCATTTTTGTCCTAAAAATAAATTTGGAAGCAATTTTTGAACTTTTAATAGATTTTGGGAGTTATTTTTGACAAAAATTTCAAAAGAGAGTAAATTTTAAAATTGGTATTTTAAAAGGGAGTAATTTTTAATTCACTCTTTTCTATAATAATAATTACAGTTTTAAAATCCTGTTATACGGCTGGGAGAACATTGGCGTTGTTCCCCCATTGATTGTGGTTGTTATGTTATAACATGGCAGGTATACGTGTTCCAGGTGTGAGCTAGCGAGCAGTGTCGATCCTGCTTGTCTATTTTGATAATTATGTCTTATGGATTGTTCAAACCCCTTTTGTGGATTGTTTTAAATTTTGGCCAATTTATTTAAGGCATATTGTTTGACTTTACCATTTTAATTTTACTAAGACATAGTTACAGTGTGTTTTAATCCCGACTCTACAGTGTTTCTGCCACTGTATCGCGTTAGATTTTCTAGGGGATTACAGTTGGTATCAGAGCATCACTGCTCCCAACGCTTACACCTGAAATTAAGGAAAATACCAGTAAATTATTTAAACAGTAAATAAAAATATTATTAAAGATGGGTAGAAACAAGTAAGGACTTATTTGTTTAGCTTTCCTGTTCCTGAAACTCAATGATTAGCATTGAATATTTGTTTTATATGTCAAAGAAGATGATGAGTGGACTAGATGTTGGCATGATGCTGCTTCAAATTGGGACGGGACCTACATAGCACTCTCAACGCCTGCTGACTCGAGTGGACAACTTGGTGCTCCAAGAAAGATGTCGATGGTGACTTTTAGCTCCGATTCAGTTTACTTAAGCTACAGGCTAGATGATCAAGAGTAGATCCTAGTTCCATCACGGTGCAGCAGACTCAGATGTAAAATCACTTTGGATCCCTCGTGAACTCTGGAGGCCTGAATCTGGTTCAAGAACTTAGTAATATAGGATCATCGACTGTACTCTTTTCTTCCTTCCTCTACTTCTTCTAATTCTTCTCTTTTATATTCTCTTCTTCATCCGCTTGGTGAATCCTTGTTATATTCTTCTACTCTACCATCTTTCTCTTGAGATTCTTTGGTTAGACCGGATTCTGTCTTAGCGAACCCGTATTTGTGAGAGTCGTGCTAGGAATCTCGAGATGGTTAACTTCTTCTATAATCCTTGAGGGCTCTTTCTGACTCTCAACTCCATCTTCCTTTCTGCTTCTATTGAATTCTGTTACCGCATCTGCTGCTAATCCATTCGACCTTTATCGATTTTGAAAGCTCTTATTTTTATTTATTTTTATTTTTATTTTATCCTTGTTCTATTTACCCGTTAACCTTTTTTTGAACTCCCTATTTTATAAAAAAAGTTTGACTAATTTAAAAAAAATGGATTATCATATAATTTTAACATTTTGAGTTATAATTTCTAATTGTGAAATTGCCCGTTTTGTAAAAAGTTTGACTGACTTAAACTTTTCGGATATCGTGAAATTAAACAATTTTGAATTATATTTAAGAAGTTTATACTTCACTTTTGTTTTATCTTTGGTTGATATTTATATTTAGATCTATTTCAAAATGCCTTGATAATTTATTTTAAATTATTTCGAAATTATTTAAATTTTTGATTTTTTTTTTGGCAACCGGAATTTTACGAAGACTTTCATATTTCCAAATACTTCAATTTCTAAAAGATTATTATGTAAAACATTTTAACATTGTCGAAATTATTTTGTATGTTCGGGTTTGATAACATTTTTGAAAACTTTCATAATTACTTTGATAACATTTTCGAAATTTTAACATTTTGAAATTAGATTTTGTTTTATTGTCAGTGAACTTTTGAATCTGTTATTCAAAATGTTTGATGAGTGCTTCGATTTTTACCAACTACAAAATTTGATTTCTCAAAACTAAATTTTGTTTCGTCATAAAACCAAAATATTATCGAATTTCTTAATCAAATTATCTTACTTTGTTTTGAAAGTGTTTTGGTCACCCTATTTTCTTCGACTTTGTTTACAAATGTTATTTAACGTTGTTATTTTATCAAATAACTTTACTTTACGATTTCATTAATCAAAAGATTTTAAACTTCGGGTTGGTTAGCCCAATTCTTCTTGGAATAAATATTTGCCTTCAATTTCGTATCACTTTGAAGGTTGTAAAAATTTCTTTTAAATCAAATTTTTTTTATGCGAAAATTGTTTCCTCACCTTTTCGAGTGGGGTAATCTTGTTTCCTTTCTACTTATTCTTAGTTTCGGGAACGAAACTTTCTTTTAGTGGGGAGGATTGTAATCCCCGCTATTTTTCCTAGCATTTTATCCTTTCTGTTATGACTTCGTCATAACTCTGTCACATTTGGCCTTATGTTTCATCATTTTTCCAAGCTTATTTTCAATTTTGAGTTTAATGATATTTATTTTTATTTTAAAAGATTTTATTTTAAATCTATTTATTTGATTTTCATCGTAAACTATTAATTTTCCGCGAGGAATTCTATTTTTCTACGAGTTAACGTTTTTAAGCTTGGATTTAAATTATTTCTTTTCCTACAAGTGTCTGAATATATTTATATAATATTTTCAACCTAGAAATATTTTTGTTCACTAAAAATTAGCCTTTATGATTTTAATACGAAGTTTCGCAAATAATTATTTTCCAATGCGAGGTTTACTCGAATTGCTCTGAAATGCCGTTAACTATTTTACGATTCTTCTTTTTATCAACTTAAAAATTATTTGAGATATTTTCCCATATTTTGGACCGACAAAGCTTCTTGTCACAATTTTACTACGTTTCATTCTATCACGTTAAACCGTAAACGTAAGATTATTTTCTTTTCATTAAATTGATGCATTATTACTCAAACTCTTCATACACCTTCTTCATTTATTTTGGCTGGAACTTTTGACTCACTTTCACCTTGTTTTTATCAAAAAATTCATTGTCATTAAGCTTGCATAAACTGTCCATTTCCTACCATTCATTTTTACATTTAAACAAAAAAAAATCCTTTCTTTCTTCTTCATTTTGGCCATGACACCAGAAGCCTCTCAAGGCTTACTCTTGCTTCAAATCAAGTCTTGATCGTCCCATTTTCATCTCCAAATTAATCGTCTATCTTTTCCCTTCGTTAAGGTAATAATCGATGTTATTTCCGATCGTTATTTACCTTGATTCTTTTAAGTTTTCTCATGGTATTTTTGTACCATGTATGTCGTGTATTGAAGGATCCTTGGACGACCCTGAAGCCGACGAATTTATCGTAGACTCGGATTTGGATTTGAGGTAACGTCGATGTTACTCGGTATTTCATGATTTTAATTGTGTATTTGCATGTATATATTTTTATGTTTTATTTTGGCGATATATGTATGTCATATAATCTGGAAAAATTTTAAAAGTTGAACATTTGCATGTTTCGGTAATTTTATCGCTTTTACGAGATTAACAATTAAATCGTCATATTACGTGGTAAAATCATAGTATTCGGCCTAAACAAGTAATATATGTTTATATTCTGTAAAAATGTTGTTTTTGATGATTTTTAATAATTTAGTATTTTTCTGATATTTTAGTTATCGATTATTGAATTACTACCGTTTACGGACAAAAACGATTAAAAGCCGATTTTTAGTTCTAGTACCTAAACATTTTGATTTAATCTGATTTTTGACGTGGTGAAACTTTCTAATGAAATAGAATTTTCTGAATTTGTTAATAATTTTTCGGAATTGTTAAGTGGATGAATTAATTAATCACTTTAAATCATCGTTTATCGTTAAAACCGTGTTTGTCGTTTAAATTCTCGATTTCTGGTCCTATGATTAAATCTGGAAAAAATGTGATTCTGATAAATTCATATTAAAATATAATTTTATGATTTTTAGTGTCTTAATAAATGTTAGGAACGATAAGTTTTATTAATGGAATCGTTAATTGTGAAAACGGGTTTTAAAGACGGTTTTGACGGGGTTTATTAAATCTGGAATTTTTGGAAATTTGGGAAATTAGTAGTTTCTGGAAAATCATGATTTTTAAGTTTAATAATAATTTTTGGAAATTGATACTTAAATAGTTTTGTAATTACTATTTTATTAATCGTTATTGTCGAGATTAGACGATTAACGAGAAAACGCTTTAAAAACCGAGTTTTAGGATTCTGGAAAATTTTCTTTTCTGAACAGAATGTCCATAAATATATTTTAACTATTTTACGTAATTTTTGTACTATTTATTAAAGTCTTTAATTAATAAGTATTGATTTTTGGACAAATTGTGATTTATTGTTAAAATGCTTCGTCTTACCAAAAAAAAAAAATTCCAACCATTTTGAAAGTATTTAAATCTGAAACTTGGTGAGTTAAATCATCCCTTAACATACTCTTAATGTATTCAATGGTTTAATTAAATAAAAGACGTTAAAGTATTTAATTTGGCATTTGCCGTAAAATCCTATTTATGTTCGTTTTGTCGAAACTAATAATAATTAGGGAATTTTAGTTTTGTAAATTTTGGAAACACCCTAATTAGTAGTAATAAAATGTTTAAGACATTTTTAATCATTTTATAAACACTCGTGTGATGTTTAAATAATTTCATAAACCTAAATGTTCTCACTTTATCAATTAATATCGTTAAGGCTGAAAGTATTAGTTTTATAAATCTATATCGTTTACAAAAAATGTTGTATTAGTATAAACTAATATTTTCGTTATTTTGATATGATGCCATTTTTAGTAAAGTTTCCTAAAATAGAAAGTTTCCTCTTTTGGAAAGTGATTCTTTTCTTTTGTTCTCTTATTATTTATAATGATTATATCTTTTGAATATCGATAATGACTTTGTTTTGGAGTTATGGAATAAGGATAAGTGTGGGGTTAGAGTAATACAGTCTAGGATGTACTGTTTTGCCATCAACTATAAGGCTGGTGTATCCATTTGGGATGCATTGGTTGTTGAACTGGATACATTTGGTGTCCAGGAGTATATGTGCATTGTGCCCTTAAGCTAGATATCGCATCGTGTTAGTCGCCGTCAGTTGAACTGGATACATTTGGTATCCAGGAGGAGTGTATATTACTTAAGGTAGGACCTCGCATGATAAGTCGACGTCCTATTATGGTTGAGTTGCCTAGTTAGAGACCTTGGATCTTCGCTGCGTGTGAAGTTGGTGTCCGAGTTCTCGAAGCTAGTTTTTAGTATATCCCTAGTGAAAGTCTAGCCTTGTGCACACTAACCGAATATCCATAACGCCATTTTGAATATTTTATTATTATCGATATAATTTGGTTGCAGGTTGGCAAATGTTTTATGTTTTCTTTGGAAAACTCGTTTTTATCATATTGTTTCGATACGTGAAGTTTTTCACTGAAAACTTATTTTCATTATAATGTTTTACTGTTTTCCATTTTCTTACTATTTTTCTATAATAGTAATTACAGTTTTAAAATCCTGTTATACGGATGGGAGAACGTTGGCGTTGCTCTCCACTGATTGTGGCTGTATGTTATAACATGGCAGGTATACGTGTTCCAGGTGTGGGCTAGCGAGCAGTGTCGATCCTGCTTGTCTATATTTTGATAATTATGTCTTATGGATTGTTCAAACCCCTTTTGTGGATTGTTTTAAATTTTGGCCAATTTATTTAAGGCCTATTGTTTGACTTTACCATTTTAATTTTACTAAGACATAGTTACAGTGTGTTTTAATCCCGACTCTACAGTGTTTCCGCCACGGTATCGCGTTAGATTTTCTAGGGGATTACAAAGGTAGTCTTAGGGGAGTTATCGGACTCATAAAATAGTTGATTAAGGTCAGTAATAGGCATAAAATAGGCTCTCTCGAGTCTCTATCTACCTTAGGACGGTCCTAGCGGGCTCTCGCTACTTACTAGGTCGACCTACTCCAATGAACGCAAGTCTAACCTAAACTCGGCTCTCGATCTTTAGTTCAGGTCAACTAAATTGATTAACAAATCTGGCCAGGGCAAGAATCATATAATTATAACGCTCAAAAAGAGATTACAAACAATTAATCAACAATTAAATTAACTCGAGACAAAACCCCAATTAACACGAACCGAACTAACCCTAACCCTAGAAATTAAACTACTCGGACATAATTAAAATTAATCTAATTAATCTCCACATTAATCTAACATCACAGTAAACATAATCAAATGATAAAAGTGCAAACTTTGATAAAATCGACAACTTCAATAACTAAAACAATGTATTCTAATAAATACTCCATAACAAGAATCAAAGAGGAGGAAAAGAAACTAAAATAGGAACTTAACGACGAGGATATGTATTGAAGTAATCAAAAGAATTTCCTAGGCAAGTTGCAAGTACCACTTTTCTAATCAAAATTTCATAGATGAGAAGGTAGACCTGCTACCCTTAACTAATTCATCTCCGCGGCTCCTTCCTCCCACCAAAAACTCCCCCTCTAAATCTCGTTTTCCCTCTTTTATTAGGTTGGAGCCTCCAGTACGTGGTGCTGGTGCGCGATGCGATCGTGGGTCAGGAATCCCGTGTAGGTTGTAGAATGAATTCTAAGTCGGTCTTTTTGGACCTGTCCAATACTCGTCTTGACTTTCATGTCCATGGTCTTTTAACTCATTTTGGCCCGTCTTTACTCGGTTATTTTCGAATCGATACCTACAAAATAGAAACGAGACAAAGCAGTACCAAATTATCGGAAAATACAATTATTCCTACAAATATAAAATAAAAACAACTAACTATTAAATAAACTACTATAAGGTGAGATATATGACAATTAATTCACACAAAATTGGACTAAATAACGAGTTAAAGTACGGGTAAATCACTACTAAAATATCACTTATCATGTTTCCTATTTTGTTGGATGTTACGCTCCTTCAAATTAATACTCACTCCGAGTTCCTATTATGAGGAAGAGAGAGAAATGAGAGAGTAATTGTGAACCACATATTAATGGCCTAAAAAGGAAAGTGAGACAAAAATCAAACTCAGCCCAAAAAGGAAAGTGAGACAATAATAGGAACTCGGAGGGAGTATTTTTTTTGATACAAAATCTCAATCCATCTATCCCTCCATTGTATTACCATCCAATGACCGGTAGAAGTATTGGGGATTCAAATATATAGAAGGATTCATAAGAACCCTCCTCTCTCTATATATATATATATATTGATTTTACACATTTTATTATTACTAAATGATATAAAAATAATAATCCGTATAACTTTTTTTAAATTAATTTTTTAAACCGATCGGTCGAAATTTAATAGCTCTAACAGTCACGGATTGAAAATGGTGATGGTAAGGTAATGAGTAATGAAAATCTAAATCCCAGTATTGGGGTAACGAAAATAGAGGAATTTGAGTTTTTGGATAGGAATGAAAAATGGAAAGGAAATGAGAAAGGCAAATTCTTGTTTGTGACGGAACTATCCGAAGGCAAATTCTTGTTTGTGACGGAACTATCCGTCATAAACGTGTGACGGGTAAAATAATAACGACTTAGGTGAATAAGACAAAACCATGTGTTACCCACTAGCCTTATTTTTTTAAATCCAATAATATTATTTGATCCGTTATTTCTTTATATCCGTCACAAGAGAGGCTTGTTAAACGAGAAAATGTTAAAACAACGACGAGAATGACACACTCAACCAAACGTTTCCTAATTCCCTGCCCTTTCCTTCATTTTGCAGTCGCTTGCAGGGGCTCCCCCGCCATTAACAACTCTACACCTTCAACACTTCCACCGTCGCAGCCATGCCTTCCACTCACCTCCTCCTCGAAGAACCTATTCGCATGGCTTCCGTTCTCGAACCTTCTAAATCCGTATTTGCTTTTTTGTTTCTCATCCTTTTTCTTTGTTTTTTTATACATCATCGTGAATCTAGTTAACTTGATTTCGATTTTGTTAATTTACGCAGAATTTTTTCTCGGCCATGACGAAGATCGTCGGCACGCTAGGACCCCAATCACAATCCGTTGAACTCATTTCCGGATTGTTGAACGCTGGGATGTCTGGTAATTTTCATCGATTTTGTTCCTTTTTTGTTTGAACTCATGTAAAAGATTGAATATCTGGGGGTTTGGTTTTGATTTTTTGACTGAATTGTTAGCTTTTTGATGAAGTGGCTAGATTTGACTTTTCATGGGGAGATGCTGAGACTCATCGTCAAACTCTTGAGAATTTGAAGATTGCTGTGAAAGCTACTAAGAAATTGTGCGCCGTATGTTGTTTCAATCCCCTTTTTTCTTCGTAAATTACATAGATATAATTGATTTTAGGGTTGGAGCTTAATATGCTGAATATGTTAATGAGAGTATGATTAGCTGGTCAATTGTTTTATTTCACTGTTTGATGCTGCATATGCCTCCACTTGTACCACTTTTTGTCTAATCAAATCGAACATGTGTGAAAATGTTAATGTGACGGACTATGAGACTATGAGAGTGTAAATTTGCACCTTAAGGGTGTGTTTGGATGGAGGGATTTGGAGGGGAGGGGGAGTAAGGGATGTAGAATCCTTTGGTTAGGGAATGAGGATGAAGGAAAATGGTGTGTGTGTTGGTTGGGGGGGGGGGGGGGGGGGGTTCTAGGGATCCATCTTCCCTCCTCCAAAGCAAATCAAAATATCTTGAACTTTGGAAAGATTTGGAGGGAAATTGTATCCAAGCCCCCTCCCCTTCCTTCCCTTCCATCCTTCTCCTCCCCTCCCTTTCTCTCCTATTTTGCTATCCAATCAAAGCCTAAATGTTTTGTCTCTCTGATTGGTACAGCATATACTTTCCCCTGAGGCTGTTTTCTGTTTAATCACTCTGTGTTGTCACCGTAGCTTATAGAAATTACTTACTGATGTTAGAAAATGTTAATGTTGTTGATGAACAGCTTAGGGTAATTGGTGTACTTTTGTGAACAAGATTATTATACATCTTATGTTTTTGCTTCTGTTCGAAATTTGTTCATTTTGTCTTCCGAACTCTCTGCTTAGAACCATTGGTTGATTTTGCTCTATCTGGTACATTGTTACCCATTCCCTTGTTGAATAGGATGCTAGTTAGCAGTTTACCAAATTCCTCTTTCATGTACTTTGAACTAACTTAGTAAATAACTTAGTTTCCGCTGCTGAATTATGAAAAGTCACACTACTCTTAAATGATGTGAATTTTGTCTAAAAGAAGTAATCCTCCCGTTGCAGTTCATCTAAGTAACCAGAGATTAATATCATTTCTGTGGCTCTCAGGTCATGCTAGACACTGTTGGAGCTGAGGTGCAAGTTGTAAATAAAAGTGGGCAAGCAATTTCCCTCAAGGAAGAAGAATTTGTCACTCTTACGCCAAATCTAGAGACAAATGCGTCGTCAAACATATTGCCCATCAATTACAATGGGCTTGCGAAGGTTTGTGCATCAAATATTTGATTATTTGTAGTAGTTAGAGGTCTTTTGGTCAACTATTAAAATACCATGTTTCGCAAAATTGTTTGTATTTACAACTTCCGCCTTTGAGCAACGGTTTGTGTATTTCTAAAGGTTTTAGAGTATTAAATGGAGTATTATTTTCGTGTCTTTCAAAAAAAATTGTGCGCTGAGCAGGTATGGTGTAAATTACGAACTTGCAATCTATGACTTTAGTATGTTTGCGAGATGAATAAGGGGATGACTCTTAAAGAGAAATTGTAATGTCGTGCTGTCAGTGATGTGCTGCTCTTAACTAGCTCAAGTATTGGCTGAATTCCTGATCTGATGTCCATTAAAAGAAAGAGGTCTTTTTGTTTCTCTAATTGTTGTGGTCTTAAGGAAAATCAGCCTCTGTCCCCCCTGAAGTAACCTGCTTATGCAATGTGTTACTCCGCACTTGTTTGTCACCTTCTAGTGAGTACTTTTATTTCCCAATTTGTTTAAGGTCCGCATATTTTTTCCAAACCTTCAATTGTTATGAATATTGAGGATTCTATTCTTTGAATATGCTTGGGCAATTTGTGAGAATTTTAGCTATTATTTTAGCATGAATGATGAAACCTGAAGAATTCGTTTTTCTATTTTGCCATACTGAGCCGACTTATGATCTTGCAGGCAGTAGAGAAGGGAGATATGATCTTTATGGGTAAATATTTGTTTACAGGGAGTGAGACTACATCTGTTTGGCTAGAGGTATGTACCTAAATCCTTATGTGTATGCTCGGGTTCTATATTTGAGGTTTTGCTTTGGGGTTTCGTGGACTTTTTAATGGTCCATCTTTTATTAACTTAGTTGGAACAATACTTGTGCCTTTTTGGTGCATGTGTTATTGATCAGGTGTCTGAGACAAAAGCGGACGACGTTGTTTGTATGATAAAGAATTCTGCAACATTGGATGGAACACTGTTTACACTGCATGCTTCACAAGTTCCTATTGATATGCCTACACTCTCGGAGAAAGATAAGGAGGTAAGTTCCTCTCAGACTCGGTTAACAAAATTTTGTCAACTTCCCTATACTTTTGTGTTTAAGAACGATCGTCTTCTTAGTTTCTCATATTCCGAACTTTTTCTCACAACGGTTCAGGCCATAACCACTTGGGGAGTTCAAAACAAAATTGACTTCCTTTCACTATCATATACCCGTCATGCAGAGGATGTCCGTCAGGTGGGTGGCATTACATTATTCTGTCGAGGTTTTTCCTCTTGGTAAGCTGTACAGTAGTTGTGAAGTACTATTCAATTTTTCTTTGCCTTCAATCGCGCAGGCTCGGGAGCTGCTATCAAGTCTAGGAGACCTAAGCCAGACACAAATATATGCAAAGATTGAGAATGTAGAGGTGAGGGCCTTCCACTATGATTCGCCCTAACTACTGTGCTCACTGTCATATCTTACTATCTAATCGATGTGAATTTGTTTGACCATGTATACTTATCTTACTGTTTGTGTAGGGGTTGACCCACTTTGACGAAATACTCCAAGAAGCCGATGGCATCATTCTTTCTCGTGGAAACCTGGGTATTGATCTCCCACCTGAGAAGGTTGGCACGCTTTATTGCTCTTTAAGAGTGTCTTTCCTGGTTTTATTTACTCCCTCCTTTTCACTATGATCTTGTTGCTTTCGGGCACAAAATTTTAGGGAAGGGGGATACATGGTTGAGGTTGAGTGGGGTAAAAGATGAGATAATATTAGCCATGTATTTTATATAAAAACAGAAAGGGGATGATCTTAGAGAAAATATCCAAAAAGGAAAGAAAGAAAATGTTAGTGCAACGGAGGGAGTACTAGATAGTAAAAGCATTCTTTGCGTCTTTTGGTGAATGTATGATATTGCCTGCTTTATGACTACTTTTTCTGTTTGTTTTGAAGGTGTTTTTGTTTCAGAAAGCAGCTTTACATAGATGCAATATGGTTGGCAAGCCAGCTGTTGTTACCCGTGTCGTTGACAGCATGACCAATAACCTTAGGCCTACGCGTGCTGAGGCAACTGATGTTGCCAATGCTGTGTTGGATGGTTAGTGACCTCAGTTACTCTCTGATACAGTGCTAGAATTCATTGTTATCTTGCCTATTTCTCTTTTCTTTCGCGTATTTTTACCCGTTATTTTGATTCAGATTTTCCATCTTTGAATGTACCATTGTGTTTTATCTTTATGGGTAACCAAAAAAACGGGTTTCGGACTTCTTCTGTGCTTTAATTATGTTGATGTAAGTTCCTGACTGCTTTTTGTGGTTGATTATGGAGTTAGGTAGTGATGCAATTCTCCTTGGAGCTGAGACATTCAGAGGCTTGTATCCTATTGAAACTGTCAAAACTGTTGATAGAATTTGCTTTGAGGTTTGTTGAATACATAGACTTCTCTCTCCAACACAACTCATTTTTTTACTTCCTTTATGCCCCATAATATTGCTTATGCAGGCTGAAAAAGTGTTTAATCAAGATGCATATTTCAAGAAAACCGTTAAGTTTGTAGGTGAACCAATGTCTCACTTGGAATCTATTGCTTCATCTGCTGTAAGCTCATCATGTAAACTCTAGTATATTTTTAAGTATAATATGTAGTCATCCGATGTTTTGATTGTATCTGTTATGGGATCTAACTTTCTGTCTATAGGTTCGTGCTGCCTTAAAGGTTAAGGCATCTGTTATCATCTGCTTTACTTCCTCTGGAAGAGCTGCAAGGTATTCTCAAGTTAGATTATGAGAACCATTGTTTTTGCTTGTTCTACTGCATGGTTCATAAATTTGAAAGCTAGAGGTAAATGGGGACCTAGAAATTTATTTGGATATGTTAATATCTTGAGTGAAACTTCATTCGATCCAATATTAATTGTTGATTGGTATTATCCACATCTTCCTTGTTAGATTGGTCAATTCCTGCTTGGTATATCAATTTCTGTCTGTAACATATACCTAAGCACTACTATGATTCTTGTTTTTTTCAGACTGATTGCTAAATATCGGCCAACTATGCCTGTTCTCTCTGTTGTGATCCCTCGTCTTAAGACGAACCAACTGAAATGGAGTTTTACTGGCGCCTTTGAGGTATAGACTTAAATTTAGTTATTGTTTGATTCTGCTGTTAGATATAATCCTTTCCCTGGCTGGAAGGCTGTCTTGAATAAAGGGAAGCTAGTTTATATATCGTTGGGCTTCGATTGCCAAATTGACATGGTTATAAAATTTAAATTCCTATTTTGACACTCATTAATTATGTTGTCTTATCAAAGAACAGTTATTTTAGGGAAAGATCGGTATTCCTTAACTATTATGCACTGCTTGCGCTTCCATTACACCTAATCAATGTTTATCAAATGGCCTCATTTTTTCTCCATTTTTGTTCGGCAATGCCACTATCCCAGAATAATGCTCGCTAGTTCCATCCCCAACAGAGCACAAAACTTGTTACTCTTTTGGTTTTGAATTATGATGGATAAGCAAAAGGACTCGTTAAACTAACTCCCCTTCTTTTATTATTGTGAAATAGAACACGATACAATTTTCATTTCGGGTAATCTAGACACAGCCACTGTCTAATGTTAAAAGGCTGATTAGATCAGACTCTCACTGTACCTCGCCATTTGTGGGAGCCCATTATATAACGGCATGTTTTATGATTTGTTTTTTTGTCTGTTTTTGTGGGATCCTCTACATTTCTTACTCCTATTTTTTGTAACCTCTTGAGTCGTACAGTGTGAGGTGTCCATCTAGTAGGTTACTTTGAAAATTGAGCTGGGTCTTTGCCATAAGGCTTGTGGTTCTTTATATGGACATCGGAGCACACGATCGTATATGCTACCTCATTTTATCACGAGGAAATATATTATACTTTCTGTAACGAGAAAACATATTCTAATTAAGAATATTTTCATGTGAAATAGGAAAGTATTGAATTCTATTGTTTGTTTTAGGGGCACACATTAGGAATAACCAATGAGTTGTAAAAGACTAGAATGATTAGTGTGTATCAGTATGTATGTGCAAGCTGTGTTGAAGATTTTTTTGTTCCCCGAGGCTGTTCAACCCAACTTGCCTTCGCAGGAGATCTTATTTAGCCATGCACTGAACTGGAACGTTTTTCCTTATTCAATTACCGTACTTTTTTCTCCCATTGTAATTTTACTGTTTTTATTTATTGTGTGATTAGACATCATGCTCTCAAAAAATTTAGCTTACTCCCTGGATTGTTCTCAGCAGTCATTCCTCTCTCCCACGAGTCAGAGTATTTGTGTTTTTTTGGATAAGGAGTGTTTGTGTTTTGTTGTGCAAGCTGTTTGCATTTTCTAAATCAATATCCTTTTGTCATCTCTTGTTAAAAATCATCAGGCCAGGCAGTCGTTGATTGTCCGAGGTCTCTTCCCCATGCTTGCTGATCCTAGGCACCCTGTAAGTCTGCATCAATAATCTCCGAGTATTATTCTCTCAGTTAGGCCTTCTTTCTGGCAGACAGTAGCTGAATTGAATTTAATGGCAAGGGGCTTCATGCAACTTAACTTGATTTAATGGCGCTGAACTTAAATTGAATTGAACTTAAAGTAAGCTGAATTGATCAAGACAAGCTGAAATTAATGAGACTAAACTTAACTATACTGAATAGAAATGAACTTAATTGGTCCGATCTGAAAAGTAAGCTGGAAAGAACGGGGTCCTGAACTTTTGATGCTTGGAGTTTATAGAAATAAGTTGGTTGTTGAAATGACACAGGCTGAGTCAACAAGTGCAACAAATGAGTCCGTGTTGAAGGTTGCTCTCGAGCATGGGAAGACTCTGGGTATAATCAAATCACATGATCGAGTTGTTGTGTGTCAGAAGGTTGGTGATGCATCGGTAGTCAAAATCATTGAGCTGGATGATTAGATCATAAATATTCCTTCTGTTGATATGTTTTGAGATAATTGTCTACGAAGCCATTTTGGGAAATCAAGGTGTTTGGCTTGCAGAACATAGGACATAAACGGCGTTACAATTTGTTGTTGTGAACATGTGATCCTAGTGACAGTTGGTCTCATAAGGGGATTGTATAAATACTCCCTCTCGAATGATTTAAAATATCAATGGCATAAATGAAACGATCACGCAAACAGTTATGTGCAGAATGTCTTTTGAGATAAGCTGTCTACGTGAAGTCATGATCTTCAAATGGAAGTTTGGTTTTTTTTTTTCATGAAACCATCTTTTGGCAAATATTTTTAAACTTTCTATGCAGTACGTATATTTGTTGACTATTTAGTCTACGGAGTAGCTGTTATTGTCCGCTTTTTTTTATCGGATTACTAGTTTGAAAGTCCGTGCGATGCACAAGTATATTTTTAGTGACATTGATAATGACACGTAATTGGATAATTGCATAAATTGATGAGACTACGCAATCGGAGAAAATAAGTCGAATGTAAGAGTAATAGTAAAAGAATATTATGCACATATGTTGTTTCTAGGAAGGTAATATCTGCGTTAAACGTCAAATTTAGGAAGGTAATATCTGCGTTAAACGTCAAATTAAATTATAGGCGTGCATTGTGTTGGAGATATAGACCCTCATCAACATAACAAACCCGACTAAAGCTTGTTACGGTTGTTACGAGTTTGTTAGGACTAATTATTGTACCTTGTATATACACTCCTCAATTCATCTTGTAATAACTGATCCATTCATTTTCATCATACAACAAACTCTTTCTATTTAGCTTTATCTTCTTCTCCAAGCTTCTAGTGTTCATCAATGGTGATTCTCAAACAATAACACATTGTAGTTAGACCTGACAAATTAAAACTAACTCAACCAAAATGACCCGACCCGAATAAGCCAAATCGAACCTGACCCGATACACTAACTAAAGACCTGAGGTTGACCCGTAAACCGAATTGACTCAGGCTAACCCGAAAGTGACCCGACTATTATTATAGAAAACGAATTGATATCTCTTAAAAAGTTGAAAATAGCAAACCCGAAAATGACTCTAGCCAAAAATGTCCTAGCCGACCTGAAGTCAACCCGATTTCCATAATCCGAAAGTGACCTAACCCAAAGCGGGCCGACCCGAACTCGACCTGATTGACCCGAGGGTAAATGTGAATCATACATTGATAACCTAAGAAGAAAAGCAAGAAAAAAAAATTCAACTCTGCTAAAAAAAAGAAAGAAGGTAAAAGATAGAAACTCGGAGAAGTGTTTACTATTGCTCTATTAGTTTTGTATTTAAGAATATTATCCACGGAGTATTATTATTATAAATGTACTTCGTAATGACTAACAAATAAAATGACAAATAACATTTACTCCATATTTATGTAAAGTAAGAGACCTAATTTGACATAGATAATTCAAAAACATATTGTACGTAGAGTGTATATAGCGATATGAGTAATCAAATTTCATGATAATATAAATAGACGTGATTATTTCTTACATAATAAATGTATAAATAGTTGATCTAATATAAGATTATGATGATAATAAGTTACCATTTCTAAATTCCATTAATGTTAGATTATTTTTGTTTATATAATCGAATTTTATCAACTTATTATAATTTCTCGATGTGGGATAATTTTACTTCAACTTATAGCCTTAAGAATTATTATAAGATTCAAAAGATTTTTGGTTAATATTTAAAAACGAATGATTTATCTTGTTTTTTATAATCATACTTTTTTGATGTGAGATAATTGTACTTATAATCTTAACAACTCTTTTTAGAATTCAAAATATTTCAGGTTGACATCTAAAGACAAATGATTACTCTTAATTATGTTAATAGAATTCAATCAACTTATCATAATTTTTCGATGCACAATAATTTCATCTAAGTTTATAAACTTCAGCTTGATATCTAATGAGAATGATTACTCTTAATTATATAATAGAATTCCATCAACTTATTAATTTTTTCGACCTGGAATTTTTCTACTTGATGTGAGATAATTCTGATGTGACATAATTCTTTGATGTGACATAACTCTGCTTGATTTATAGTCTTAAGAACGTTTTTTAGAACTCAAAAGATTTCAGGTTGATATCTAAAGACGAAATATTACTCTTATATTAGTACTCCGTATATAATAGAAGTTCATCACCTTATTAAAATTTCTCCATGTCGGATCATTACTTCAATTTATAATCTTAAGAACTATTATAAGACTCAAAAGATTTGTGGGTGATATCTAAAGACGAATAATTTTTGTTATTGATGATATAAAATATCATTACCTCATAATAATTTTTCGATGTAGGATAAGATAGTCTTAAAAACTACAGTACAAAGTATTTTTAGAACTCAAAACAACTCTTTTTGGACCTTAACTAATAATTTTATTTTTATAATTAATTATTTTGAAATTTTGAAATTTTAATTCTATATTTTTAAAATTTCTAATATTTTTAGAGGGGGATAAATATTTTAAAAAAAATATCAAACAGAATTGACTACGCATTACAGGCGGTCTCAGTTCAATTTTTGTTTTGTTTTGAGGTGATAATTGACTGTTTATATAGTGTTAATTTCTTTCAGTCAGAGACGTAGTAGGATTATTTTTTTATACAAATCTAATATTTTTTTTATACAAATCTAATATCGCTTGAGTCGTAAGTAGAGTAGCATTGTTTTTTTTCCTACGCAATTTTGTACATTCTTTATTTAAATTAAAAAATATATTAAAACTTGGACCAATCATATCGCTCGAAAAGTTCCTCCTTTATTAATATAATATTGATTGATTCAACACTTTTTCGAGCAAATAATATGAAATTTATACTCTAATGAAAACATTCTCTACCACGAATCTAATTAATTCATTTTTATAATTTTATTTACGATAACTTTTTTGTTAAACAAAATTTAAAGATTTAATGATGAAAATTATAAACTATCACATTAATATAATAGATTAAATATATTATTGTAATAATTAAAAGATTCTCTATTTAATTTTTTTAATTATTAATGATACTTTTCTAAATTGAGCTTTGATGTAACGAACCAATCACATCGCTCGAAAAGTTCCTCCTTTATATATATATATATATATATATATATATATAGATTTAACAGGAATAATCTTAATTTTGGGTGGTATTCTCCAAATAAATCTAACTTTATTTAATATGAGAATTAATTTATGTACAAGACATATCAATACTAATGGAATTGACTCATTAATGATCGGATGGAGTAAGTTTACACTACTACAAATCCCTTGATTTCTTGACGCTTTAAAGAGAGGTTCTTGTCGCTTTGAAGTGTCGCAAATTTAATTCTCCACGCTTTTGTAAAGCGTGGAAATTTTGGGCGTCAGGAATTCTCGACACATTTTGGTGTCATCATTTTCGTCGCTTTAAAACGTCGACTATTTTATTCATACGCTTTTCTACGTCACCACAGTCCACATGTACACTAAAATATTCAACCTCCACACTTTTCTATGGCGAGGTATTTTTTCCCGCCAATATTTTTTCTTAGCACGGGACTTTCTGCTATTAAAATCGCCGAGAAATAATAATATAAAATTCAGTTATCAACACTTTAACATCATAAAAGCGTCGAGATCTGATCATAAAGAATATATTTCTATCCAACATCTAAGTCCTTGCAATTTGAGATTTATGTTGTCTAATACGCACAACTCTACATTTACTGAATTTATATCAATAATATATAAAGATCTAGTAATAATACACCTAGACTAATATCCAACTATATATTTCCCAATCCAAAGTAGCATTAAAAGAATCCTAAACAATTCCAGTATAATTTTAAAAGGTACGTGATGGGGGATAAAACCCCCTGACGCATAGGCCCGACCTCCTTTACGGGTAGCCATCAACTGACCCAAAAAGACCTATCTACTGATCACTATGCTGATGTCATGGGTGACATCACCCTACTACACCCTTTCCCCTATAAATACCCCACTTAGGGTGAGGGGAAAGGGGGGACAATTAATTCATACACATACTCCTCCCTACTCTCTCTACCTCTCTTATCTCCCTAAATATCTATATTCAGTCATACATTTTACTGACTTGGGCGTCGGAGGCTCCGCCCCGGGGTTCCCCTCGGGCCCGGAGTTCACCTTGCAGGATCACCGTCGGCACGCACCCGGAGCCGAGGAGAACCGCGAAGCTCAAGGTCAGGGACCCGTTTCCATACCGGAACAATTTGGCGCCGTCTGTGGGGAGAACGGTTGTGCTCACGAATTACCCACAAAAATCAACCACTCCCAAATACAATTTTTTCCAGATCTAATCTTCATCTTCGAGATGGATCTATAGAAATCAATGACAGAAGATACAAAAAAAAATGATATAGGGTGGTCATGGTTGCCTTTCGTGAATATAAACGAAGGCAGCTACAATTCCCACTTCCCAGATCTGATTTTTTGAGAGGATAAGCAAGGAGTCAGCCCGTCAAATTCATTCCACGCTTAATGTCATACTCCATTATAGTGTACATCTACTATATTTTATGGAAAATTCATAGCAAATGAAGGGATTAGTGTCAAAAATGCTACGCAAAAACAATACATCAAGCATATTGGTACGGCAAAATGTACTATGAATCTTCCAAGGCTCTGCAGTCTGCACATATATATTCGTATAATAGTTGCTGTCAAGAATTCTGGGTTCGTGAAACCAGGAGGAGCAAATTAAAGGGATGTTGAGGGGTGTGCCTGACAGAGAAAATCAAGTCCACTACCTTCATGTGAGGAATGTTTGGTATGCACTTTCATGTATTTATTCAAATTACATCACAAAAACAAGCAAAAATGGTGGTGTAAAAGAAGATATAGATTTATCTTTCCAGATCTAATTTTTATTGGGTCTAGGAAACCAGAAAATTACAAAGAAGGTGACACAATAGAGATATTGGAACAATAATAACACTTTCAAATTGATCCTACAAAGCTCAATTTAAGAAGGAGAGCGAGTAATTGATACAAGTATGTTCACGGTCAGCTATACATTTCGCCATCTGAGTAAAGCAAGTTGGGTCGGCCACCCGAGTTTCGGCTTGTGTCGGGCACCTAATTCATTGTGGAAGGTCGGCCATCTGAGTCGACGAACGATCATGGGTCGGCCACCCTGGCTAGCATGCCGGGTCGGCCACCCAAGTCGGCGTCTCTGGATTGTGTCAAACTCCAGGCCATCTCCGACCATCCGACTCATCACAACCTCCAACCAAATGAGATGTTATCAGCCGCTCACCTTTGAGTCAATGTGTTAGGTCGGCCACTTGATTCGATGAATACTCAGACTTGAGTTGGTAACCTTAGTTGGCGTATTGAGTGGTTGAGCCCCCTGATTCGATGAGTAATCGACTTGTGTCGGCCTACTTAGTCGTCGTTTCCGATCGGCAAGTCTCGACATGGGTCAGGCGCAAAATTGCTTGTTGAGTCGGCAAAAGAAAAAATAATAATTATGAAGGCATGGGACGATGGCATAGGCACGTATCCTCCGTCATGTTTGATGAAAGAATGAATAAGATTCCACACAAAAAGATGGAGGTACGTGTAGTGCACTCCAACACTCTATTTTTGTATTGAAATCAATCAGTTGGTCAAAACAAGATGGGTTAACGATATGATAAATCTATATGTAACATATAGGATAACATGTGTGTGGGTGCGATACATATTATATAGGATATAGTCAAATGGGCCGCAAGAACAATCCAATTTTTCCATCCCACCATAAAAAATCACAAATACTTCACAAAAATTAGCCAAAAATTGTCGAAGTTGTGAGACAAAAAATACCAAACAAAAATGACCCGAAAAATGGTGAAGATAATTCACAAAATAGGTATCAAATGAACTCAATGTTTGTAGCTTGACAGAGACATGGCCCAGCCGACTTACGGCTCGGCCAAGATGCCGCCTTGCCGATTTACGGTTCGGCCCTGCCTATTTACGGCCCGGCCCTACCGATTTATGGCTCGGCCAAGATGTTGCCCTGCCGATTTACGGTTCGCCCTGCCGACTTACGGCTCGGCCCTACCGACTTACGGCTCGGCCAAGATACTGCCCTACTAATTTACGGTTCGGCCCTGCCGATTTACGGCTCGGGCTTACCGACTTACGGTTCGGCCAATATGTTGCCCTGCCAATTTACGGCCCGCCCTACCGACTCACGGCTTGGACAAGATGTTGCCCTGCCGATTTACGGTTCGCCCTGCCGACTTACGGCTCGGCCCTACCGACTCACGGCTCGGCCAAGGTGCTGCCCTGCCGATTTACGGCTCGGCCTTACCGACTTACGGTTCGGCCAATATGTTGCCCTGCCGATTTACGGCTCGCCCTACCGACTCACGGCTTGGCCAAGATGTTGCCCTGCCGATTTACGGTTCGCCCTGCCGACTTACGGCTCGGCCCTACCGACTCACGGCTCGGCCAAGGTGCTGCCCAGCCAACTTACGGCTCAACCTCAGCGTCTGCAGAGACCGCATAAGTCCGCCAACCACCATGTGGAATTCTACGAAAACAAGACTAATATATACCCATCACCTGTTCATTACTCTCACAGCTAATGGGCAGGGGGCAATAGGGGAGAAGCCCCTGTTGCAAAACCCTGAGAAAATAGACCCCCCAACAAAAATAAGGCCTGATGCACATTCAGCCTTCTACAGAGCTTAAGTCCCTCTGCCTACCTCTGGGCAGACAGTGGGCAGGCCACCTGGACTTCGACCGGAAGCCAGGGTCAGGCCCGGCCCCATGCGCCGAATCACAAGTCCCTCTGCCTACCTCTGGGCAAGCAGAGGGCAGGCCCCCTGGACTTCGACTAGAAGCCAGGGTCAGGCCCGGCCCCATGCGCCGAACTACAAGTCCCTCTGCCTACCTCTGGGCAGGCAGGGGGCTGGCCCCCTGGACTTCGACCAGAAGCCAGGGTCAGGCCCGGCCCCATGCGCCGAACTACAAGTCCCTCTGCCTACCTCTGGCAAGCAGAGGGCAGGCCCCCTGGACTTCGACCAGAAGCCAGGGTCAGGCCCGGCCCCATGCGCCGAACTACAAGTCCCTCTGCCTACCTCTGGGCAGGCAGGGGGCAGGCCCCCTGGACTTCGACCAGAAGCCAGGGTCAGGCCCGGTCCCATGCGCCGAACTACAAGTCCCTCTGCCTACCTCTGGGCAGGCAGGGGGCAGGCCCCCTGGACTTCGACCAGAAGCCAGGGTCAGGCCCGGCCCCATGCGCCGAACTACAAGTCCCTCTGCCTACCTCTGGACAGGCAGGGGGCAGGCCACCTGGACTTCGACCAGAAGCCAGGGTCGGGCCCGGCCCCATGCGCCGAAATACAAGTCCCTCTGCCTACCTCTGGGCAGGCAGGGGGCAGGCCCCCTGGACTTCGACCAGAAGCCAGGGTCAGGCCCGGCCCCATGCGCCGAACTACAAGTCCCTCTGCCTACCTCTGGGCAGGCAGGGGGCAGGCCCCCTGGACTTCGACCAGAAGCCAGGGTCAGGCCCGACCCCATGCGCCGAACTACAAGTCCCTCTGCCTACCTCTGGGCAGGCAGGGGGCAGGCCCCCTGGACTTCGACTAGAAGCCAGGGTCAGGCCCGGCCCCATGCGCCGAACTACAAGTCCCTCTGCCTACCTCTGGGCAGGCAGGGGGCAGGCCCCCTGGACTTCGACCAGAAGCCAGGGTCAGGCCCGGCCCCATGCGCCGAACTACAAGTCCCTCTGCCTGCCTCTGGGCAGGCAGGGGGCAGGCCACCTGGACTTTGACCAGAAGCCAGGGTCAGGCCCGGCCCTATGCGCCGAACGACAAGTCCCTCTGCCTGCCTCTGGGCAGGCAGGGGGCAGGCCACCTGGACTTCGACCAGAAGCCAGGGTCAGGCCCGGCCCCATGCGCCGAACGACAAGTCCCTCTGCCTACCTCTGGGCAGGCAGGGGGCAGGCCCCCTGGACTTCGACCAGAAGCCAGGGTCAGGCCCGGCCCCATGCGCCGAATGACAAGTCCCTCTGCCTGCCTCTGGGCAGGCAGGGGGCAGGCCACCTGGACTTCGACCAGAAGCCAGGGTCAGGCCCGGCCCCATGCGCCGAACTACAAGTCCCTCTGCTTGCCTCTGGGCAGGCAGGGGGCAGGCCCCCTGGACTTCGACCAGAAGCCAGGGTCAGGCCCGGCCCCATGCGCCGAACTACAAGTCCCTCTGCCTACCTCTGGGCAGGCAGGGGGCAGGCCCCCTGGACTTCGACCAGAAGCCAGGGTCAGGCCCGGCCCCATGCGCCGAACTACAAGTCCCTCTGCCTGCCTCTGGGCAGGCAGGGGGCAGGCCACCTGGACTTTGACCAGAAGCCAGGGTCAGGCCCGGCCCTATGCGCCGAACGACAAGTCCCTCTGCCTGCCTCTGGGCAGGCAGGGGGCAGGCCACCTGGACTTCGACCAGAAGCCAGGGTCAGGCCCGGCCCCATGCGCCGAACGACAAGTCCCTCTGCCTACCTCTGGGCAGGCAGGGGGCAGGCCCCCTGGACTTCGACCAGAAGCCAGGGTCAGGCCCGGCCCCATGCGCCGAATGACAAGTCCCTCTGCCTGCCTCTGGGCAGGCAGGGGGCAGGCCACCTGGACTTCGACCAGAAGCCAGGGTCAGGCCCGGCCCCATGCGCCGAACGACAAGTCCCTCTGCCTACCTCTGGGCAGGCAGGGGGCAGGCCCCCTGGACTTCGACCAGAAGCCAGGGTCAGGCCCGGCCCCATGCACCGAACTACAAGTCCCTCTGCCTGCCTCTGGGCAGGCAGGGGGCAGGCCCCCTGGACTTCGACCAGAAGCCAGGGTCAGGCCCGGTCCCATGCGCCGAACTACAAGTCCCTCTGCCTACCTCTGGGCAGGCAGGGGGCAGGCCCCCTGGACTTCGACCAGAAGCCAGGGTCAGGCCCGGCCCCATGCGCCGAACTACAAGTCCCTCTGCTTGCCTCTGGGCAGGCAGGGGGCAGGCCCCCTGGACTTCGACCAGAAGCCAGGGTCAGGCCCAACCCCATGCGCCGAACTACAAGTCCCTCTGCCTACCTCTGGGCAGGCAGGGGGCAGGCCACCTGGACTTCGACCAGAAGCCAGGGTCAGGCCCGACCCCATTCGCCGAACTACAAGTCCCTCTGCCTACCTCTGGGCAGGCAGGGGGCAGGCCCCCTGGACTTCGACCAGAAGCCAGGGTCAGGCCCGACCCCATGCGCCGAACGATAGAGGTAGGCAGAGGGCAGGCCCCCTGGACTTCGAACAGAAGCCAGGGTCAGGCCCGGCCCCATGCGCCGAACGATAAAGTCCCTCTGCCTGCCTCTGGGCAGGCAGGGAGCAAGCCCCCTGGACTTCGACCAGAAGCCAGGGTCAGGCCCGACCCCATGCACCGAACGATAAAGTCCCTCTGCCTACCTTTGGGCAGGCAGGGGGCAGGCCCCCTGGACTTCGACCAGAAGCCAGGGTCAGGCCCGGCCCCATGCGCCGAATCATAAGTCCCTCTGCCTACCTCTGGGCAGGCAGGGGGCAGGCCCCCTGGACTTCGAACAGAAGCCAGGGTCAGGCCCGGCCCCATGCGGCGAATCATAAGTCCCTCTGCCTACCTCTGGACAGGCAGGGGGCAGGCCCCCTGGACTTCGACCAGAAGCCAGGGTCAGGCACGGTCCCCAAGACCTAGACAAGGCCCATAAACTACCCTGGCAGGCCTCTGGCACCCTGACACTTCCGTATGAGATGTACCAGGGTATGAGCGTTGACCACAGGACTTAGTGATTAACTGGTCATGTATAGAATAATAAAACCCCATGTACACCTCCGAGTACACAAAAGGCACGACGTCCGACGCTCAGACAGAATCCAGACGATGCTAGGGCAGACGCACCCACAAGGCCTGGTGAATGCTTGGCTTTGTATGAAAAACAAAGTCCATCATTTAGTTTGTCGGTCCAATCATGCTTGGCACCGGACCCGCATACTCAGTATCCGACTCCGTTGAGGGCAAATTGATGGGGGATAAAACTCCCTGACGCATAGGCCCGACCTCCTTTACGGGTAGCCATCAACTGACCCAAAAAGACCTATCTACTGATCACTATGCTGATGTCATGGGTGACATCACCCTACTACACCCTTTCCCCTATAAATACCCCACTTAGGGTGAGGGGAAAGGGGGGACAATTAATTCATACACATACTCCTCCCTACTCTCTCTACCTCTCTTATCTCCCTAAATATCTATATTCAGTCATACATTTTACTGACTTGGGCGTCGGAGGCTCCGCCCCGGGGTTCCCCTCGGGCCCGGAGTTCACCTTGCAGGATCACCGTCGGCACGCACCCGGAGCCGAGGAGAACCGCGAAGCTCAAGGTCAGGGACCCGTTTCCATACCGGAACAGTACGGATGTCTTCCTCTTAGAAAAAAAGTCTATAAGTGAGTCGATTTTCTCAACCATCAATTCCGTCATTTCCCATTTTGTGTTCTAGAAAGTCCTGCATTGGTAAAAAAATATCATAAGGAAAACTGAAGAGACCATATAATGAACCTTAAATAAGAAGGCCGAAAAATACAATCGGGACTAAAGGAAGTTGCGTCTGCAGGGTTAAATGAACAAAACCCTCAGGGAATTTTTTTTCCAGGAAATCGAAACTATGATGCAATCTTAAGTGATAAACACGCTGAGAAAGATAATTGTTAAACATACCTTCTTAAATGGAAGAAGTCTCCCATTTTTTTGATTTTGTACCCTCGGTAATAATATATTACTGACAGATCATTCCTGATAACGGCTTAATACGCCTGAAACAGAAACGAAAAAACGATGGATCGAGGATAAATGATTGAAAGACGAGAGCTGAGACCATCTATTTTTTCTCTAATTAATATATAAAAATTTTGTACAGAGCTGAGACCATCATGGATCAATGATAAATGGATAAATGATACAACTTTTATTGCCAGCTTGAGGATTTGAGCGATCAATCCGAAGATGGTTTGCCAGAAAGTAAAGTTGTCCGATCAAAGGGTACCAAACGATCTGCAAGAAAGTTCACAGATTTCAGGAGTTAAAATTTTCAGTGTTTCGACAAATGAAATAAATCGGCTATCGACTGCAAAACCGTCTACAAAATCACAGTAAGAAGAAGAAGAAGAAGTACGGGGTTGATCGAACTCAAAACTCACTTCTTTCTTTCGATGGAAACAGTTCCAGTCGGAGTTAACCCCACTGTAAGAAACATGTTGATGACTGATGCGTGGTTGGTTACTGATATATAAATAGCCCGTTCCTTAGAATACTCCTTTCCCTGTATTTGTATGGTGTCATCAACGGCTAAGATCCTAAGCTTTTCAAAACATATAAATCATTGAGCTTGGATACGTAGAACAAGATAAGAAGCCATAAACATATTTGTATGAAGCATATAAAGCACGAGCATGACAAGTGACACTAGACTTTATAGAAACAAAGTCCACTAATATGAGTATGAAGGAAATTGGTTGTAACAAACAAGCTCATCGGACTTGCCCAGTGCCCACCCAAGCCCTCTTTAAACATTGCCAGCCAACTATCTCAACCCAATTATATGCACTACCAGCCTACTACTATTATAACGTACTATCTCGTGATGGTAGATGTCATCTAGACTAGTTAAGTCTCGGTCATAACTTATTCGAATCCACTGATCAAAACTGACTTCTCTGTATACAATTTTTCTCGCAAAAATGCATTTCGTGAATCCTATAACAATAATGAACAACCCTTGGCCTTTAGGATTTACCCAAATCACCAAATTAAAAGCATAGACGAACACTTAATTCCATAAAATAATCTACAAAGACAACACATGAATCAAAGAGAAAGAGAGGGTAACAAACTATGGTAGTGATTGCTAATGAAATTACTATGAGTATAACCTTATAAAAATTGGAATAAATTACAATTGGAATAAATTACACAAAAGCTTAAAATTAGACCTTTTTGTGCGCTCTTCTGAATTGAGAAATGTCGTCTTACCTCAACCTTCTCTTTTCCCAACTTCAGATTAGGTGTAGTCATTTGAATGCATAGAAACATCATACGGAGACACGAATTACAAAGTATGATGTGTCATGTGTGCTTAGACCCGGTCCTTTGTATGAATCCCAGACATGAGTATCACCTATTATGATTTTAATATGAAAAAATGAAAAACTTACAGATAGCTCATGGATACATGTTTCAAAACTGACACCATTATTTCTTCCGAATTCATTATCTTTACAAGATCTTCGATTTCAGATTTTTTTTTTGCAATTTTGAAACTTGTATCAGAGCTATGCTCACTCAAACGTTTTTAACTGAATAAAAATTGACCAGTCATTAACTTTTTTATTCCATGTTCCGAAAGTTATGTTTTTTTTCCAAACATATTGTTTATAAGAAATCTTCGAGTTGATATTAAAATCGACTCTTTCAGAATTAAAGATATTTTGACCAAAAAAAAATACAACCAGTAACCACAGAAGAACAAGCAAACCAGGCCCTATCATATCAGTGTGAAATCATGAGTAGTATAATACTCCGTATAAGATAATAAAAAACGAATTATACAATTATAATTTAACGTTCGATATTCTTTGTCCAATTGGCCACTAATAACATGATGCGTTGTGTTTACTTTGGCAGATCGAATCAATTTATTTGTATTTGAGTTTGATAAATTGATTTGCATGATATAAAGAAAAAAAATGGTGGTACAATATTCCCTATAAAAATCCTATTGATGATGGCCAAGTTCTTTAATTTCTACAGCAATAATCACTTTGGTGTCATCCAAATACTACGTACGTAGCTTATTATAAGAAAAAAACATTGGTTCATAATTTTTGTTAAAAAGAGAGGCATGACGTGGGGATATGGGATGGCTACGGCCACCACCACTCATCTCCATGGCGCGGTAGTGGTTACGTACGGTCATGGCGACAATTACAATCACCACCATGGATAGGGCGGAGGACATGGCTACGGTCATCACGATCACCATCACCATCACCTTTATCATGACTACTATCATGATCATAGCCATCATCACGGCCATCATGGTCACCATTATGATGCTGACTATCATCCCCATCATCATGGCCATCATGGTGGTCATCACCACCATCATCACCATGATGACGACTATTGTTAGATTATACTTTGTATCATTTCTGAAATCAATAAACACCACCTTAGTAAAATTTGGCGAGTAGAACAGTTTATTGCTAGATACAATTTTCAAAATAGTTTATTTATGCTTTCTCTTTGAATAAAATCGTGTCATAGGTTCATCCTCACATGACATTATATTTTTCGTGTCCACAAAGTGTTGGATCATATTAGATGCATTACATGATGAAATGCGTACCACCTTAATCAAGCAGTAACCTGCGACGACTTTCCACTGCGAAATCACAACCTGATACAACTTATCAGGTAAGATTGCGCACATCAGACTTACCTACACCGTACCCAGCAGTAGACTGTAGACCAGCACTGATTTTTAGATTGGGTGTGGTACAAGTCGTCGAATTATAAACCTCCGAAATGAATGTTGTTGAGAGGCGACAACTAACAGTTTGTATGTTTCTACTGTCAGAGCCAGGGATGCAATGTGCGAAACTGATAAAAATACCGCCAATTGGTACAGAGTATAGACTCGAAAATCAACAAACTTTGATGATGAAATTATGACAATTAAAATGAACACCTAGATCATGCTAATACTCACTAATTTGATGTCTCATTTCACAATGGAAAGTGGCTACAACCTATAAATGTTAACGAACTCATTTCATTAAGTGATATACAAATAAAAACACGAACAATTTCGAAAATTAATGAATGAAACGCAGAATGATATGACCACAAACATCATAAATCGAACAATTACAACCTACAAAATGATAACAGAAGCAATTCATCAACCGATAATTGGCTGAAATTGATCTCAGTAATAACAATTGTATAAAACGCAAGAATAATACGAGTAAAAACATCACAAATCTAACCACTACAGTCTACGAATTGAAAAGCAACATTACCGATTCATCAAGGATACACGAACAAGAAAGCCAATCGATCTCAAAAACAAGTATTAGCTTCAACTCTCTTCCTCACTTTGATGATTTGTTAAGTACGAATGCCATTGTTAATTTAAGAAAGATGACCGCTCCCAAAATAATAGATTAATTAGAAATAATTAGGGTTTATAAGAATTTACTGGATTTTCATAATTGTCTTCAAATTATGTGAGACTGATGTAGTTTCAAATGGGGCGACGCGAAGGTGGGTATCCGATGAAGAGGGTGAAACGGCGATGCATCCGATGAAGGGGGAAATGCGAAGGAAATCGAAATTGATGAGAACAATTCAAGATGAAAATGGTGGAACATGGATGAGCGATTAAGGGGGTGAACGATAGAGGGATGAAGGTAGGGCAGTAGGGTGATGAACAATTTTGGATGAACATTAGGTTTTCAATTCAATTCAATTCATCGGAGGGCGGTTTTTGAAAATATAAAAAATTAAAAAGGCGCTCATACGATATCTTTAGGTGAGTTAGTCTTATATTTGCATTAAAATAGCGTGACGCTTACAAAAGCGTCGGCCTCAAAGTGTGGAGATAATAAGGTTTTTGTAGTAGTGTTACGTGGGTTCCATTGTCATTAATTAATGTAGCTCCTTCCTTTGAACATCAATGTCAATTCTTCTAATTGTAAACCCTTAGAAATTCATGTTCTTCAAATTCATGGGATCTAACATCTCGAAAGATGTTTTCTGCAACCACAATTTACTTGTAGTGATTAGGACTATCAAGAAGGGAGATCAATTGAAGTAAGAGATGAAGTTAATTAATTACGTTAAAAGATGAAATAGGTAGAAAAATTAAAAATTTGGATATCCCATATGAGTAGTTAGATTAATTACTGAATAATGTACAGGTTGAGAAGCTAGCTGGTCACCCAATTCCGTTCGCGTGTGATATGTCTCTGTGGACGTCCGTCCGCACCGCCTGGCGCCCCGGCGCACCCGCACGGGCCCGACCCAGTTTTTCAACGTGTTGCGGCGGCCACCCACGCGGCCCCCTCTCGGTCGGGGGCCGGTACGATCTTGCGTACAGGGCGATGTCTCGGACCTCGATTCGAATACTAGACGGGTGCGGGCACCCGTGTTTCCGTTTGGAATCGATCGAGTCGTGGTTGTAAACGTTTAAAGGCCGATTCATTTGGTAAAGCGACCTTTTTAGTGAACTGAATTCGTTGCCGATTTGTGGAGTCGCCACTGTGTCAATTATGGCGACTCGGAAACCGTTCAAGTCAACTTTGATCCCTAGCCGGCTCAAAGTTGAGGGGCACGGGACCTAAAGATAAAGACTTGTACCCTTAAGCACTCCATGCCTGGAATGACTCTCATTGCCAATGGTTTCGGACATCCGGAAACCGTCAATTCTGAGTAAGGGGTGAGGGTACGTATTGGGAAGCCAACATCCGATAGATGTCAACACCCAATCCTGCCCGCACTATAGTGGCCTCTACTAATCAATCGGTGAGCTGATATCCTAGTTCTTTTGTTGTACTGTAACATCCATTGTTTTCACCCTATACCTTTTGCTACGGTTTTTAAGGACAAGTAAGTTTTGTCGTCAAAGTAGTTGTGTTTACATTCTTTGCATGCGATTTCACGTGACTTGCTAATACCTATACTAATATTATAGGTATTAGCAAGTCAGTTTTAACGTGATAATACGGATATTAGTCGTTCTCGTGATATACCTTACCTGGTATTCTGCATAAGATGCGTTGGTTCGGTATTAATAGAGATGCGTCAAACCCGACCATCACCTTGTTCATTTTTAGCTTATTTACGTTTTGATTTCCGTGTTAGGTGATTTAGCATGCAATTATAATGTCATAAAAGCAATAAATCATACAAAAAAGTGTAAATGCGAATGTAAGTAAATCACATTGTGAGGAGTTGCACCCTCGGAGTATACACTAAACGGGACTCGATGTATAGAAAGTTGAGAACGGATCTCAGAAATACTCGGGCCTATTTAGTGTGTTTTAGTATTTGCGTTTGAAGTTGGGACGTTACGTGTTTTAGTAAATGTTTGTGGACCTAGTGTCCATGCCTAGTATTGTCGTAGTGCATAATAACAGAAAGTGCGAAAATGTAAAGTTTTGTTTAGATGACAACCTAGTGACAACTCGGCTTCCAAGGCGGATCCTCCTAACCTGCCTAGTGATTTCGGCAGAGTTCCATTACTTTTGACCCCTCTTGTGGCTACTCCGGTAGAGCTCCGTTACTATGGACCATTTCTGCGGCTAATCCGGCAGAACTTCGCTACTAGACTTTAGCTAGTCGAACACAGGCACCTTGGTATCGAGTGGGGTGCTCGAAGGTGAGGAGTAGCATCGGTGTCGCTTTTTTGAAACTACGATCGAGTGGATCGTTTGCCTTGGGTGTCGGAGTGCGAGCCCTTAGCGAGAAGTTATTGGGAGAAGAGAAGAGTGAATTTGTTTGTGTGTCGAATGAATGAGGTGAGGGGGGGGGGGGGGTATTTATAGGTGTTTTCGGCCCTCGTCACCCATATGGATGCCTGAGTTGTGGCGCACCAAGACTCAGGCGCCTGGGTTTGGGCGTGGGGAGTCTCAGACGCGTGGGGTGAGGCGATTGGAGTTTTGAAGATACGATTTTGAAACTTTCCAAAACCGAGAGACGGGTGTATAATATGAAACTTGGAGGTTAAGGTTTCCCCGGACTTGACCTAGCGCCGTGAGTTTAGTGGGCCTCGGGTGCGCATCCCGAGGTTCACTTGGCGCGGTGCTGACTCGGTTCGAGTTTCGGGACCGACTCGGGGTCCCGGTGACAAAATTGTCTCTAATTAGTGTCTATGCGACCGTAACGACACGACTAAGCCTGCCATCATGTTAGTTTAATTTTTCCGAGTAATTTATTGATCCGTTCCATAGAAAAACTACCCAAAACATCGCGAACCTGCGTCGCGTTGCAGTCCTATCGGGTGTTTGTTGGGCGCTTCTGCAGCCACCAGGTCCAAATCTGGGTGTCTACAAAAGCCCCCACTTTGACCGAGGCTTGGACAAGGCGAAAGTCAAAGTATAGCCACCCAGGTCTGATAAGTTAGTCGTGTACCTATAAAAAATAACCAACTACGGTCCAACTAAAAATATAGCTAGGGAAGTCGGGATCGATTTCACAGGGAGACAAATAAATCCTACTCGCAATTAAAGTCTATCTAAGTAACAAATTGGGGGTTTTTAATTGTGGTTAACTAAACTAAAGGTAGTGAAGGAAAGAGAATTTAAAAGAGATAAAAATAACTAAAATAAAATAAGACGAATAAAGATGAATAAATATAGGGAGAGAAAACTAGGATTGTCGGTTCACCAGGAAATTTCTTATGGTCACGGTCTAAGTCACAGGTCTGTCGCAGATATTGGTCTAAGGGATATTGAAAAGGTCCTTCCGGTCCGCTATTCACCCTAGCATGCGTCTAAAGGCTTCCGATCTTATTAGGGCAAACTAATGTGTTGTAGCAGGTCTAACTTTTACCAGGTTTCCGATCTTAGGTTCAAGTTTACCGAATTCAATTAATCAATCATGCGCATTAACTGACTAATCGCGATTATATGCTACAATTGACAACTCAGACACAATATCCTTGACAGATCTATAAATTATTTAGCGACCACATTCAATTCGCAGATCCCCTAAATTCTAGCGAAGGAAATTAGCTACTCATGATTAAATCGAGAACAACAAGATTAATAAATGATTTTACTAGATTAAACATGATGAATAATAATAAATTTGCGATAAGCATAAAACAACGATTAACAATAATTAATTATGAAGAAGAAGAACATTCAAAGATTAAGAACAATCAAGAACGAAGAAGAAAGAAGGAAGATTAGATTTAATTACCGAGAGGAATAAAGGCGATTCGAATATGAAAGCTTACAATAACCGAGGTTTAAAGGAAGAAATTAAACTAAATAAAAGTATAAGGAGAGGTAAAAGTCTAAAGTAGAAAAGTAGAGAGGTTGAGAAGTCTAGAAGTCCTCTTAAAAGTGGCTGAAAAGCCCTATTTATACAACTTAGAATAGGTTAAAACCGATTAGGAAATAACTTGCTGAATACGAAACTGTACGCGGCCCAGAAAATAGTCGGCCGACTATTTTAATAGTGTGGACATGACGTAGGTCCACCCCGACGCGGCCACGCGCGGGTTTGGGTAGGCGAATGAATCTCGTGGTGAGATTGTTCTCGGGTTCGAAATTTAAGTCAAAATGGAGTCGCCACCAAATTTTGTGGTTATTCGGAACCATACGAGCCCACTCTATGTCGTCATGGGCTATACACAAACTAAGCCCACTTCGATTTCAGAGTTCATGGGGCTCGTCCCTTTGCATTATTATACCGATACCGTTTACACCGGCTTTCGTATATAAAATGACTCTCATGCGCCAACGGTTTCGGGCATCCGGAAACCGAGGTTCTGAGTAAGGGGTGAGGGTATGTGTTGGGAAGCCCACTAAGGACACCCAACCCCGCCCGCACATGGCGGCCTCTACTAAGACACCGTTCGTGTTCGTGTACGCGCGTTAGTAAAATGATAAAATGATATGCAAACAGCGTTTTCGGGCCAAGCATGTGAATTATATGTGAATTACGTCATTTAATGCATCTAATTATGGTCGAAGTGATTTAGCATGCGAGGTTCATTTATAAAGCGATAAGCAAGTAAATAAACGAAACTCAAAAATAAGTAACGTACAAGTTACACGGGCGGAAATACAACCCGGAATTCACAATACGACGATTATTATAACAATTAAATGAAATAACAAACTAAGATAAGAAGAGCGATAAATAAAATACACGACTCGACAAAGACCCGTGTATAATAAATATACCCTAGATCGTGAATTGGTTAGACGGACGAACCTTAATTAATAACGCATTATATTGCATATTAATCAAAGGACGGAGGTTCGAGACCTAGGCGTGAATCTAACCCGATCTCGAACCTCGATGTCTTGTCCCGACTTATCACCTCGAAAAATGGAGTCTAAATTAATTATGTGTCGGATACGACTAAAGAGTCGTCGACATAAAATTAATAGTGCTAGACCGTTGATCAAAATCGTTTTGAGTGTCGTGATGTGCATGAGTTTTAGAAAAATGGGTTCACGTGATGGCCTTTACACGCGTTGACTAAAAGTCGTAAAAAAAGACGAGTCTCAAAATATGGACATATGTCGCGAAAGTCGCGTATTAATATAAGGACCGAAAAGGGGAGAAAGTCGAGAAAACGAGAAACGGAGCTCGGCCAAACAGGCCTCCCCGCGAGTCGCCTGACCGGCCGCGCGACTCGCATGGGGGTCTGGTCGGGTATTTTTTATTTGTCGAAAAAAATCGTCAATTTATAATTGCGTGCCAATGTGGATCAATTTACTCGATTTATGTTTTTGCTAGATTAGGAATTTTGAGTTAGTAACGAAATTACATCCCTCTACGTCACGACATCGAAACTGATCCTTCCGGATTATGTGATGTCGGTTTTCGTGTCAACGGGTTTCGTACTAATTGAAATGGCATCGAATGCGTTCAACTACGACCGATTGCAATCACGTCACGCCCTTGAGAACAATGGGGCGGGGCTCCTTGAAAGGGCTCCACCTCCGTCGTTACTCGTAAAGGGATTAGACGGACTTTAGGCGATCGTCGTAGTCAAACGTATTTGAAACCGAATACTAGTATTAATATATATATATATATATATATATATATATATATATATATATATATATATATATATATATATATATATATATATATATATATATATATATATATATATATATATATATATATATATATATATATATATATATATATATATATATATATATATATACGCGGTATGATAGTGTTAGTAACGAAAAGATAAAGTTAGTATACGAGAAATAAAAATGTTAGTGTTATGTTAAAAGTTAGTGTTACGATACTAGTTATAATATAAATAATGCGAAAATGTAAATAGAAACAAAGTAGTAAGGGTCGAAATGAGGTTTAGGACACCCTCAACATACATGCTTGGTATAGGCCTCGGAAATAGACTCGTAAATAGCGACGGGACGCCGGAGTATCGAGGATGAACGTGAGTTATGGTGTGTATATGTGTGTGTGTGTGCCGTCGGTTTTTGAGAGCAAAATGGCTCGGTTTTTGATATTGTTTTGCTTGGGGTTTGTAGAGTAGGATGTTTAGGTAGATTAGGGTAGAAGATGTAGGGTGAATGAGGTTTTCAAAGGCTCTTCTTAAACTCTCAAAGCTGAAAAAATGAATAGGGTTAGGGGTGTATTTATAGAGTGAGTGAGTTGGGTGAGTTGAGTTAATTTAGGAAGGGTTGACTTTTTGATTTGATTTGCTTTTTGAATTCTGATTTGGGCGCCAGTTTCTAGAAGATGAATTGGGCTGATTTGTGTGACGGGTTCGTCCTTGACCGGGTTTTGACCCGGTCGCTAAAAGACGGGATTTATTTTTGGTGTCGGTTTTGGCCCAAATTAGTCTTATTTTGCTCGGAACGACCCACTGGGCCTGGATTTGAGGTCTGTTTTGTGAGATTATTACTCCGCTAAAAGTCCATGTCGGATATTATTGATTCCGAGCCCAGGTCCGAGTATACCAAGTCACGTTTGTGTCCGATCATCATCGGGTGTTTGTCGGAGACTACCATAGACACCTGGCAGTCAAAATGCGGGTGTCTACAGAGCCCCCACTCTGACTGAGGCTTGGACAAGGAGAAAGTCAGAGTAGCTACCAAGCCAATCGCAGATTACGTCCTGGCAGCTTTCCGGTCGGGTCGTTTATAGTCCAGTAGACTTGCGTGAAGGGCTCGCCAGCCATAAGCAGAGGATCATACCTGTCCTGATGATGGTAGCTCCGTGGGGAGTCAAAATTGCCTTTGGGGATGTAGGTGTACCTGTATGCCGACACATCCTGCCTTGGATGTAGCATTTCGGAGGAATCACCGACTATGCTGGGGGGATAAAATAGCTCTGCGGAGACTTGCTCCTGAAGTCTGGAGTGTACCTGTATGCTGACACATAACAATTTGTATGTAACACATAGGCAAAATACTGACTCGCGCTGGGGAGGAAAGATACCGAATTTTTGAAAATGCCACGACTTTTGAAAAAAAATGTTATCACAATTTTTGCCACAGAAAATTTTAGGAAATTTTTTAGGAAAGCTCGGGACAACTTGATTCCTATTCTGGGTTTCTTGTTTGAAATCAGGCCTGCGCGCGCATAGGGCCCATGTCTGCTGAGGAGGCATGGCAGTTAGGGTTACAGGTGGGGTTTCCTATTATAAATATAGGTCTCCCTGCTTCAGCTTTTTGTATCCTAACTCAAATTCTCTTTTATACTTCTCAAAATCTTTTAGAGTTTCAAGAAAGTTAGAAACTTCTGTCATGGGTATCGACCATTTGACCGCCATGCTTCTTGCCTGGTCCCAATACTTTCGGGACGAGGAAAAGATTCGGCTGACCCAGATGGGAATTGTCAATCTGTTTCCCCTCCAACGACTGATAATTGACCCACACTTCTTGGACGCCTGTCTGTCGTTTTGGGATACTACCCATCACGTCTTCGCGTTCCCGCGGGGAGAGATATGCCCTCTTCCCGAGGAAGTTGCAGCCATAGGTGGTTGGGGCCCAGCTGTTCAGCCTGCTACTCCCTCGTTCTACCCGGACCCGAGGAGGAGGCTAAGGGAATTCTTAGGTCTGTCTCATGCCGAGACAGATCGGATGGTGCGGGGAGATACTGTTTCCCTATTCGACCTGGCCGACAAGTTTATGAATAGCCGGGATGTGAGGGCCACCCCTGCTCACAGACGTAGGGCGTTCGCCTTTTGCATGCTGCACTGTTATGTCTTTGAAGGGCTGATGGAACTTGACTCGTGCAGGGGTCAAATTAGGTTGATCGGAGTGGTTGATCAGATGGAGAATGGTCATAGCCCTGCTTGGCTAGCCACTGGGGAGATTATCATGGGTCTGGATGCAGGCGACTTGACCCGACCCGACCACTGACGGGGAGTACCCGTATTTTGCAGGTATACATCTCGCGCGTTTTTTTTCGCGAAATCCTTGAAGTTCGTAAGTTACCCGATCGAGTGGCCTCTGGCGAACCCTTCTGTTGCTTATAAAATTCGCGTACTCTTTTCAGATATGGCTGTCGGAGCGGCTATCAATCATAGAACCCCCTCCAAGTATTCCCAACTATCGGAGCAGTCAGATTAGCTCCCGAAGGTGGCGGATAAGCTCGAGTCATCTAATAAACCGAGCTTACTGGGATGAGGAGCTGGTGTTCCACGGGGGTCCCTTCATGAGGTGGACCGTCGCTTGGTGGTTTCTTTCTAAGCTGACGGGGCTGGCCAAGAGAGACCAAGCTCGCTATTTGGTGATTCTGTCCCTTGACTGGACAGTTCACATTTACCCGGACCGCATCCTGAGGCAGTTTGGTTCGTCTCAGCGCATTCCTGAGACTGAAGCCATTATCAGCGTCTCGCTCCAACTGACGGACGCTATGTGCGACACTTGGCTGCAAAGATGGTTCACTCGTCCTACATGGACCATACCCAGCCCTTGCCAATCCGCTTGGGTTTCAAGGGCTTACCAGAAATGGACTTCCGAGGAGTCCGAGGAAGCTCGCAAGGCCTTGAAGCTTGATGAGGCCTTTGAACTGGTTCGCCGCGAGACGGCGAAAGATAACAAGGATCTCTTCGTTGGGGAAGATATTCCTGAAGCTGTAGTTCGGGAAGAATCGGGTCTTAAGTCACAAACTAAGACTCGATTTAAGGAGGTCGGTTCTAGCAGCACCCGGGGGCGGTCAAGCCCCCAGACCGATTTGGAGAGACGCCTCGGGCCCAGGCTGGCGGCCCGGGACCGACTGGGTCCGCGTGACCGGCTTCCTGAGGCGGTGAGGGCCCGACTTGGGCCTATCGAGGTGATGGAGGATTCGGGCTCAAACGGGCGAGCCCGAGCCAGAGAGGTTCCCGTGGTGATTCGGGAACGCTCCCCTCCGTGTCGTCGCCAGTGGATGGCTAAGGAGGCCAAGGACAAGGGGAAGGGCAAGATGCCCTGAATGCCGAGTCCTTCAGCTTTATTACTATTTAAGTATTATTACTATTTTTGGTCGTGTTTTTTTTTTCTGTGTATTTTTTTTTGAATTCCTGCATTTTGTAATTTCCCGAGTTTATCGGGGTTTTTTTTTGAATTAATAAAGAAAGTTTATTATTAAACCGTTTCTGTCTTTTCTCGATTGCATTGGTTGTGCCCTTTTGAGGGGCTGCCTACGTATCCGCAATCAGCAGAATCAAACCAAACGTAGTTCAAGCTTAGTAAATTTGCAATCTCGAATTACACCAAGACTAATGGTTCAAGATGTTTTGTGACAGCAGAATAAATAATTCTAGCTCATTGACTTGCTTTTTGTAAAAGATTTTGGTAAATTTTGCTAATGACATTGAGAAATGGCTAAGGTTAGTAACGCTTCAGCTGGTCCAGGTTGGTCGGGTTGACGAACTCATTCCCGTCCAGGTCCGTCAGCATCACTGCTCCCCCTGACAGTATCTTCTTAACCAGATACGGCCCAGCCCAGTTGGGTTTGAATTTTCCCCTTGGGTCAACCGGTAGTAAAGCTCGAATAGACTTAAGGACTAGATCCCCTTCTTTAATGTTTCTGGGCCTTACCCTCTTGTTGAAGGCCCGTTGGATCCTCTTCTGGTAGATTTGGATATTGTTGAGGGCACGATTTCGACGTTCATCTAGTAGAACCAACGAGTCATACCGCGCTCGAACCCAGTCAGCCTCGGGTACTTGGCTTTCTAGCAGAATTCTGAGGGACGGTACCTCCAACTCGACGGGCTGGACTGCTTCCATCCCATAGGTTAGATAATATGGTGTTGCCCCGGTTGCGGTGCGAATTGACGTCCGGTACCCCCATAGGGCGAAAGGTATTTTGTCGGGCCAATCCCAGTAATTATCAGCCATCTTTTTGAGTATGGTGACAATTGTTTTATTGGCCGCTTCTACTGCTCCGTTCGTCTGGGGACGGTAAGGCGAGGACGTGTGCCTTTGAATTTTATATTTGGTCAGCAGGGCTGCGGTCTCAGCTTGGAAATGAGTTCCGTGATCACTGATGAACTCATAAGGAATCCCGTATCGGCATATTATCTTGTTCTGGATGAACTTGGCGACATGCTTAGCATTGAGAATGCGATATGATTCAGCTTCGACCCATTTGGTGAAATAGTCGATAGCTACTAAAATAAAGCAGTGCCCACCAGTACCAGAGGGATTTATTTTCCCGATTATGTCGATACCCCATGTTGAGAACGGCCAGGGTGACGTCATGGTATAGAGCAAAGATGACGGCATATGTTGCACATTGCCGAAGATTTGACAGTTATGACAATGTTTGACATATAACTGGCAGTCGGCTTCCATAGTATTCCAGTAATAACCGAGCCTCATGATTTTTCGGACCAACATGTGGGCATTCATATGTGGGCCGTTTTCACCATCATGTACTTCGGCCATGATCTTTTCAGCCTTATACTTATCAACACAAAGGATAAGAGCCCCTTGTGCCGTCTTTTTGTACAGTTGTCCGTCATCGGTACGGATGAACTGAGTGGCTAGCCTTCGTAAGGCTTTCTTGGCTCGACCTTCCGTCCCGGGAGGATATTCTCCGTTTGCCAGGTATTTCAACAGAGCCTGGTACCATGGTTCGGGATCAGTTATCTCAATGTCTTCAATATCGTGAATATATGCCGGCTCGGACCGTTTTTCGACGCAAATTGGCATACTGGTCACGTGGTCGGGAATATTTAATAGAGATGCCAATTTTGAAAGTGCATCCGCAAACTGATTCTCTTCTCGAGGTAGGTATATGTATTCTACCTTCTGGAATTGTTTCTCGAGATCCCTTACTCGTGCCTGGTAGGCCTCGAGATTAGCATTCCGAGTTTTCCATTTTTGCAGTGCTTGGTTAATGACCAAGGATGAGTCACCATGTACCCGGAGATTTGTGATCCCCAGATTGGCGGCGGCTTGTAGCCCGTAAATGCATGCTTCGTATTCTGCTGCATTATTGGTAACATCGAAGTCCAGTTTGATGGAGACGGGAGTATGCTCCCCTCTTGGTGAGATTAGGAGGATCCCGACTCCGAACCCTCGAAAATTAGATGCTCCATCGAAGTATAAATCCCACGTTTCGGCATCGGTATGGAAAATATCTTCGTCTGGGAAGGACCAGGTGTCGGTGTGTCCTTCTTCGGTTACCGGGCTGTCAGCGAGGAATTCAGCTACCACCCGTCCCTTAATGGCCTTTAATGGCATAAATTTTAGGTCGAACTCTGCCAACTTTAGAGTCCATCTAGAAATTCGGCCATTGAGGATGGGTTTTTCGAAGAGGTATTTGATGGGGTCCATCCTGGATAACACATGGACCTCGTAGCTGAGCATATAGTGCCGGAGCTTCTTGGTGGCCCAGACTAAGGCCAAACACGTCTTTTCGAGCATGGTATATTTGCACTCATACTCTAAAAACTTCTTGCTGATGTAATAGATGGCTCTTTCTTCGGAGTCAACCGTTTGAGCCAGCATAGCCCCCATGGCTGTCTCGGTCGTTGTTAGGTATAACGACAGAGGCAAACCGGGCTGAGGCGGCATTAAGACTGGCGGAGCAGACAGAATTTCCTTGATTTTGTCGAAAGCAGCTTGGCACTTGTCATCCCATAGTATCCGTTCCCCTATTTTCAGTTTCTTGAAAATTGGTTCACACACCATGGTTAGTTTGGAAATGAATCGACTAATGTACTGGACTTTCCCGAGGAATCCCCTTATTTCTTTTTCGGTTTTAGGAGCTTGCATCTCGGTAATGGCTTTGATTTTAGCTGGGTCGACCTCGATACCTCGTTGGCTAACGATATGACCCAGTAATTTGCCTGATGTTACTCCGAAACTGCACTTTTGAGGGTTTAGCCTCGTGTTGTATTTGCACAATCGGGTGAAGAATTTTCTTAGGGTGGTGATGTGATCGTCCCGTTCTTTGGACTTGACGATCATGTCGTCCACATAAAATTCTACCTCTTTATGCATCATGTCGTGTAATAAAGTGGTAGCGGTCCTTTGGTATGTGGCCCCGACATTAATGAGACCGAATGGCATGACGGTATAGCAGTAAGTACCCCAAGGTGTGGTGAAGGTAGTCTTACTCATATCTTCTTCCGCCATTTTGATTTGATTATATCCGGCATACCCGTCCATGAATGATAGAAGGGCATGATCAGCCGTGTTATCCACCAGTATGTCGATGTGTGGTAACGGAAAATCATCTTTCGGGCTTGCCTTGTTAAGATCCCGAAAATCTTTGCATACCCGCACCTTACCATCCTTTTAAGGAACCGGCACGATGTTTTGCCACCCAGTCCGGGTACTCGGACACTTGTATGAAGCCGGCTTTGAACTGTTTATCGACTTCTTCTTTCACCTTGAGAGACCACTCGGGCCTCATTCAACGACGCTTCTGCTTGACCGGTTTGCACCCGTCTTTGATAGGTATGCGGTGCTCAACTATTTCCCGGTCTATCCCCGGCATGTCCTTGTAGGACCACGCGAAGACATCCTTGAATTCTTGGAGGAGGTTTGTGAATTGTTGTTTCTCCTCGGGATCTAAGGATAACCCTATCTTAAGTATCTGAGGCTCTAAGGTTGTTCCCACGTTTATGGACTCGGTCTCTTCGATTACCGGATTCCGGGATTCCCTTTGCTCTAGTTGCTCGATCAGATGTGGAGGTAAGGGTACCTGTTCGTCGGATTTCTCAATGTCATAGCATAAAACATTTTTGAAAGCGGAATTTAAAAGAGACAAGTCGTAAGCAGAACGGTTGTTATTATTGATTGAAAATTTGGAAAACAGCTCAAAGAGAGCAGCCATCTGATCATTGGTCAGTGGCGGAATTGGTAAGGCACTCGGGACAGACCCCGAAGTGCCAGCAGCAGGAATGATAGAAGGGAGAGGGGTTACAGGAGTGACTCTAACACCGACTTCCCTAGACTCGACCTCAGACTCTGACTCAGACTCCGACTCAGACTCAGGCATGTCTCCCTCTCCGGTGACCAGCTTGTAGATCTTCCCTTGGCTGTCAGTCCACTTGACAGTCTTCCTCCAGGCCCTGTTTCCCGTCTCGGAACCAACATCCGAGATTAGCTTGGTCGGGTCGAATCTGTTGCTGCGGAGAATCAGGTTGACCAGGTCTTCTTTTGGGGTTGGGACTATGGTGTCTTCCCCGAAGAGCAGCCCCAGCGCGGGCTCAGCATCATTAGCTTCATCAGACTGGATGAGGGTGAACACATCATCCGGGATGTAGTTGCAGTCCCGGGCCGAGTGGGTCCCGAGGTGCGTAGCATTGGGTTGGTACAGTCCAACCTGGATAGCCCCAAACACGGGTGTGACAAAGTAGTCGGCCAACCGTGGGTTGTAAGGGCTGAAGTGGATACCCTTCATGATGTTGCAGGCTTTTTCGATTGCTGCTCGGACAACGTTGCCCGGAGTGGCGGCATAGCCAAGGCCGAAGTGAGAGTCTTCGTCCTTAAGGACCTCGATGATCTTCCCAGCTGGAAGGTCGGGTCGAGAGGTAGCCCCTGGAAGGTACCCTAGGTTTTGGAGCATCGTGTCAATGCTCGTGGTGAAGTAAGGCCTAAAAAGGTACTCCTCTTCGATCATCCCCACAAAGTCGAACCCCCAGAGGTCCGTGCGGCCCGTGGCATTACAGCTAGCCACGGTCATTGGGGTTGCCTCTAAGGTAATAACATCGTTGAGCAGAGGCATTTTGATCTTTCGGTGGAGGGTGGAGGATACCGCCTTGACCGCGTGGATCCACAGCCTTCCTAGGAGCAAGTTGAATGACGAGGTGACATCAATCACCTGAAATTCGAGCTCTTTCTCTATCGGGCCCGTTATGATGGTCAGTTTTATGGCCCCAGCTACCGACTTTGGACTCCCATCAAAATCTTGGATGGTCTGAGCAGTCGGGATATAGTCAGCCTCGGTAATGCCGAGGGCTTTGGCGGTCCTCAGAGGAAGGACATTTACAGCGGACCCGTCATCAACCAAGGTCATAGGGAGATATTTCCCTCGACAAATCACCGTGATGTAAAGGGCCAGATTGTGGGAGGCCCCAAATGGCGGCAGGTCGGCTTCAGAGAAAGTGATCATTGGGCCTCCTTCCTTGGCCTTACCCTTTAGGTGGGGTAAGACTGTGGCTACCATTTCAACAGGGGTAGCCAAAGAGTCGATCTTGTAACACCCGCTATTTTTCCTAAGCATTTTATTCTTTCTGTTAGGACTTCGTCTTAACTCTGTCACTTTTGGCCTCATATTTTATCATTTTACTAAGCTTTATTTTAATTTTTGAGTTTAATAATTTCTATTTTTAATTTTAAAGATTTAAAATTCTTTTAAATCTATTTGGTTTCTTCGTAAACAAAGTAATTTTTCCGCGAGGAATTCTATTTTTCTCCCAATTGACATTTTTAAGCTTGGATTTAAGTTATTTCTTTTTCCTAAAAATGTTTGAATACGTTTATGGAATATTTTTTTTTTTTTTTACTAAGATATATTTTAGTTACTAAAAACAAGCCATTTATGATTTTATTACGAAGCTTCGCGAATAATTATTTTCTTACGCGAGGTTACTCGAATTACTTTGAAATGCCTTTAACTATTTTACGATTATACTTTTTATCAACTTATAAATTATTTGAGACTGTTTTCTCACATTTTGGACCGACTAAGCTCTTGGTCACAAGTTTTATTACATTTTATTTAAACGATTCATTTTATCACATTAAAACGTAATCATAAGATAAATCATTTTCATTCATTGTAGCATTTATGTCAAAGCTTTTCTTACTCCCTCTCTTATCCCATTTGGCCGGCCAACTTATGGTCTAGGTACACTTTTGTATTCCTTTTTTTTGAAGCCTTAATTCATGCTTACTTCTTTAAGTGTTGTATCACCCATCTCCACCCTTACTCTCTACATTCATTTCTTTTACATTCACCAAAAATATTCATCACTCCCTTCTCCTCTCTTTTGGCCGTGTGACCCTCAGCCATTCTAGGCAAATTTTTGCTCCATTTCTAGTCCCAATCGCATCATTCTTATCGTCATAATCATCCTCTTTCCGATTCCTTCGTTAAGGTATTAATCGACATCATTTTCGATCAATTTTTACCTTGTTTTTTTTAGTTTTCTCATGGTATTTTTCTGCCATGATTTACGTGTTGGTAGGATTTTTGGACGATCCCGAAGCCGACGAATACATCGTTGATTCAGACTTGGAGTGGAGGTAACGTCGATGTTACTCGGTATTTCAAGATTTTAATTGAGTATTTGCATGTATATATTTTTATATTTTATTTTGGCAATATATGTATGTCACGAATTCTGGAAAAATTTTTAAAGTTGAAATTTTGCATGTTTCGATATTTTTATCGCTTTTACGAGATTAACGATTAAATTGTTATATTAATTTGTAAAATCGTAATAATCGGCCTAAACATGTAATATATGTTTATATTCTGGAAAAATGTTGTTTTTGATGATTTTTAGTAATTTAGCATTTTTCTGATATTTTTGATATCGATTATTGAATTATTATCGTTTTCGAACAAAAACGATTAAAAACCGATTTTTAGTTCTAGTACTTAAACATTTTATTTTAATCTGATTTTTGACGTGGTGAAACTTTCTGGTGAAATAGAATTTTCTGATTTTTTTCATAATTTTTCGGAATTGTTAAGTGGATGAATTAATTAATCACTTTAAATCATCGTTTATCGTTAAAACCGTGTTTGTTGTTTAAATTCTCGATTTCTGGTCTTTGGTTTAAATCTGGAAAAAATTATGATTCTGATGATTTCATATTAAAATGTATTATTATGATTTTTAGTGCCTTAATAAAATGTTAGGAACGATAGGTTTATTAATAAAATCGTTAATTGCGAAAACGGGTTTAAATGACGGTTTTGTTAAAATTTGTTGAATCTGGATTTTGGAAAAATCTGGAAAAATTATATTCTGTAAAATCAGGATTTTAAAAGTGTAATAATAATTTTTGGATATTAATACTTAAATCGTTTTGTAATTACTATTTTTACTAATCGTTATTGTCGAGATTGGACGATTAACGAGAAAACGGTTTAAAAACCGAGTTTTTAGAATTCTGGAAATTTTCTTTTCTGGACAGAATGTCCATAAATATAATTTAACTATTTTACGTAATTTTTTTTTACTATTTATTAAAGTCTTTAATTAATAAATATGGATTTTCGGACAAATTTTGATTTATCGTTAAATGCTTCGTATTAACTAAAAGAATTATTTTTCCAGCAATTTTGAAAGTATTTAAATCTGAAACTTTAGGAGTTAAATCATCCCTTAACATACTCTAAATATATTTGTTGGTTTAATTAAATAAAGACGTTCAAGTATTTAATTTAGTGTTTGCCGTAAAATCCTATTTATAATTTTATCGTCGAAACTAATAATAATTAGGGAATTTTAGCTTTATAACTTTCGAAAACACCCTAATTAGTATTATTAAATATTTTTTTTATGTCTCTAATCATTTTATAACACTTGTACGATATTTTAATAATTTCATAAAATCAAATGTTCTTACTTTAATAATTAATATTGTTAAGGCCGAAAGTATTAGTTTTATAAATCTATATCGTTTACTAAAATGTGGTATTAGTATGAACTAATATTTTCACTACTTTGATATGATGCTATTTTTAGTAAAGTTTCTAAAAATAGAAGTTTCCTAAAATAGAAGTTTCCTAAAATAGAAGTTTCCTAAAATAGAAAGTTTCCTCTTTTAGAATATAAATGTTTACTTCTTTTATCCTCATATTTTTTATGATGAATACATCTTTTAACTATCGATAGTGGTTTGTTTTGGAATTATGGAATAAGGACAAGTGTGGGTTTAGAGTAATATAGTCTGGGATGTACGTTTTGTCATCAACTGTAAGGCTGGTGTGTCTTTATGAGGCACATTGGTTGTTGAACTGAGCATGGTTTGTGTTCAGGAGAGTGTATATTTACCTTAAACTTAGATATCGCATCGTATAAGTCGCGTCGGGTTGAACTGGATATGGTTTGTATCCAGGAGGGGTGTGCACTACTTAAGCCAGGACCTCGCTGCACGCAGTCCTGTTATAGTTGAGTTGCCTAGTTAGAGAATGGATTCTGTTATGAGTTAAGTCTACAGTTCTCGAAACTAGTTTTTAGTATTATCCTAGTGAAAGTCTAGATTCTACATTAATCCTATCCATAACGCCATTTTGATTATTTTATTTATTATCGATATAAATTGGCGCAGGTTGGCAAATATCTTTATGTTTCTTCGGCAACCCTTTTAATTAAATTGTTTTACGCTAAAGCTTATTTTATTACGCTGTTTTAATGTTTTCCACTTTTATTATTTTCCTATATTAGTAATTACTGTTTTAAAATCCTGTTATACGGCTGGGAGAACGTTGACGTTACTCCCCACTGATTGTGGCTGTTATGTTTTAACATGGCAGGTATACGTGTTTATTTTCCGGTGGGTGTGGGCTAGCGAGCAGTCTTGGATCCTGCTGATTTTTTTATAATCATGTCTTGAGGATTGTTAACCTTTTTATGGATTGTTTTATATTTTAGCCATTTTTATGTATGACGCATGTTTGACTTTACCAATTTAATTTATTAAGACATAGTCCTGTGTGTTTTAATCCCGACTCTACAGTGTTTCCGCCACTGTATCGCGCTAGAATTTTTAGGGGATTACAGTTGGTATCAGAGCATCACTGCTCCCAACGCTTACACCTGAAATTAGGGAAAATACCAGTAAATTATTTAAACAGTAAATAAAGATATTATTAGAGATGGGTAGAAACAAATAAGGACTTAACTGTTAAGATTATCTGTTCCTGAACTCAATGATTAGCATTGAATATTTGTTTTATATGTCGAAGAAGATGAAAGAACAAGTTGTTGATATGCTGCTCCAGATCGGGACAAGACCTACTTAGCACTCTTAACGCCTGCTGACTCGAGTGGACAACTAGGTGCTCCAAGAAATATTTCGATAATGACTTTTAGCTCCGGTTTAGTTTACTTAAGCTACAGGCAAGATGATCAAGAGTAGATTCATGTTCCATGATGTCGCAGTAAATCCAGATGGAGCGACCCATGACTTGTGTGCTCGTTCCTCTACAAGAAGATGAAGTAATCCATTTTGGATTCCCTCGTGAACTCGGGAGGCCCGAAGATTCTCTTCTGGTTCAAGAACTTAGTAATATAGGATCATCGATTCTTTTCTTCCTTTCCCTATTTCTTCCAATTCTTCTCTTATATATTCTCATCTTCATTCTCTTGGTGAATCCTTGTTCTATTCTTCTATTCTACCATCTTTCTCTTGAGATTCTTTTGTTAGACCGGTTTCTGTCTCAGTGAACCCCGTGAAAGGATATAGATGTTTGAGGTTTAGTAAACCCTTGTTACCTAGGGCTTGAGGGTTGTGAGTTATACCTTGTTATATATCTTAGTAAGCTTTTGAGGATCGATTTGAATAATAAATTGTCAATTAATGGAATTAGGTTGGTACTTTAGACTCTGAACCTTGGGTTATAGGTTACTTGATTATTTGGAGGACTTAGAGTTGAATATATTTTGGGGTAGTAAGAGTATATCGTATTTGATGGATACCTAGTACCTAATTTCACCTAGAACCGAACCAAGTGTAGCTAATAATAGAATTTTGAGATTCCTATCTAAATGTTATTTGATGGATGCATCGGGAATGTTTGGGATCATAGAGTACTGTTTAAATTGTTAACCTGAGTGTTGTGGTACCATAGAAGGTTTTCATTAATACCGTTAGAAATTTTGGTTAACATAGATTACCCGTGTTTCTTAAGGATTAGATCGTTAATCGTTGGTTAAAGTTGTAACCTAGGAACTTTGGAGTTGAGTGATCTAAATTGAATAAATTGTTGTTAACCTTGAAAAGGATAAACATATTGCCATTAGAGGTTGGATTTATAGCGTTGTTTTGAGGAACATTTTGATGTCAATCATCTTAATGGATTTATAGTTCAGAACCTTAGACCAACGAGATTGTGGCTTCGTTGAGTTATTAAATATTTTGTGGTTGCACCATTACGATTAGAAATTTGATGGACTTCTTGGAAACATTAATCGAATGATGTGTTTGAAAATGTGAGTGTTTGCGCCTTTACCTATAGGTTTGAGCGTGTTTGAGGATTTATTGTACTTCCCCAACTTCTGCACTTGTGGTATTATAAATATGTTGGTGATCATCTTTGAGGATTTTGTGTCAGAACATTGTTAATTGGTGGATTTTATTTAGTCTTCCTTACTCGAGAAATTTGAAGTATACCTCGAGTTCAGACCTTATGAACTTTGAATTACGAGCCTTAGTGATTACAAGTTTGGGTATGTTTTGATGACTGTTGGAATCTTAATTAATGGATTAGTCTAAATCGTTTGTGGATTCTTACCATACTAATTGAAAGATTATATAAGTATGTAAGGCTTAATTTTGGAGGCTATAGCAGTTGATGTTTTTGGAGGTTTTAGATTGAGTAGGACCACCCTGTACTGATATTGGACTTAGCGTTATTTGATGGGAATTAGGAACCCGTGTTTGTGGAAGTCGTGCTAGGAATCTCGAGATGATTAATTTCTTCCATAATCCTTGAGAGCTCTTTTTGATTCTCAACTCCGTCTTTCTTTCTGCTCCTCTTGAATTCTGTTACGGTAACTCCTGCCAATCCCTTCAACCTTTGTCGATTTTGAAAGCTCTTATTTTTAATTTATTTATCCTTGTTCTATTTGCCCGTTAACTATTTTTCGAACTCCCTATTTTATAAAAAGTTTGACTACCTTAAAAAAATTGGACTATCGTAAAATTTTAACATTTTGAGTTATAATTTATAATTGTGAATTTGCCCGTTTTGTAAAAAGATGGACTAATTTAAAAATTTTGATTTTCATGAAATTTTAACATTTTGAAGCATGATTTCAAATTTTTAAACTCCCCGTTTTGTAAAAACTTTGAGCAATTTAACATTTTGGGTTATCGTGAAATTTAACATTTTTATTTTATAATTTAAGAACTAAATACTTCACTTTGTTTTATCTTTGGTTGATATTTATATTTAGATCTATTTCAAAATGCCTTAATAATTTATTTTAAACTATTTCAAAATCATTTTTAAATTTTGATTTTCAAGCGATCAAAATTTTATGAAGACTTTTATATTTCCAAGTACTTCAATTTGTATAGAATTGTTATGTAAAACGTTTTAACATTGTCGAAATTATTTTGTATGTTCAAGTTTGATAACATTTTTGAAAACTTTCATAATTACTTTGATAACATTTTCGAAATTTTAACGTTTTGAGAATTGATTTTCATTTTATTGTTAGTGGACTTTTGAATCTGTTATTGTAAATATTTGACGGCTGGTGCGATTTTCTACAAAATTTGATTTCTCCAAACTAAATTTTGTTTCATAAAAAAAAGGAATAATATCGAATTTCTTAATCAAAATATTTTACTTTTGTTTTCAAAATATTTTGGTTATCCTATTTCCTTCGAGTTTGTTTACAAATGTTATTTAACGTTGTTATTTTATCAAATAACTTTACTTTACGATTTCATTAATCAAAAGATTCTAAACTTCGGGTTGGTTAGCCCAATTCTTCTTGGAATAGAATTTTAACTGCGATGCGAGCTAAGCATCCTCAACTCTTCGAGTAAGGTAAACCTCGATTTCCTATCTGCTTATTCTTAGTTTCGAGGACGAAACTTTTTTTTAGTGGGGAGGATTGTAACACCCGCTATTTTTCCTAAGCATTTTATTCTTTCTGTTAGGACTTCGTCTTAACTCTGTCACTTTTGGCCTCATATTTTATCATTTTACTAAGCTTTATTTTAATTTTTGAGTTTAATAATTTCTATTTTTAATTTTAAAGATTTAAAATTCTTTTAAATCCATTTATTTGGTTTCTTCGTAAACTAAGTAATTTTTCCGCGAGGAATTCTATTTTTCTCCCAATTGACATTTTTAAGCTTGGATTTAAGTTATTTCTTTTTCCTAAAAATGTTTGAATACGTTTATGGAATATTTTTTTTTTTTTACTAAGATATATTTTAGTTACTAAAAACAAGCCATTTATGATTTTATTACGAAGCTTCGCGAATAATTATTTTCTTACGCGAGGTTACTCGAATTACTTTGAAATGCCTTTAACTATTTTACGATTATACTTTTTATCAACTTATAAATTATTTGAGACTGTTTTCTCACATTTTGGACCGACTAAGCTCTTGGTCACAAGTTTTATTACATTTTATTTAAACGATTCATTTTATCACATTAAAACGTAATCATAAGATAAATCATTTTCATTCATTGTAGCATTTATGTCAAAGCTTTTCTTACTCCCTCTCTTATCCCATTTGGCCGGCCAACTTATGGTCTAGGTACACTTTTGTATTCCTTTTTTTGAAGCCTTAATTCATGCTTACTCCTTTAAGTGTTGTATCACCCATCTCCACCCTTACTCTCTACATTCATTTCTTTTACATTCACCAAAAATATTCATCACTCCCTTCTCCTCTCTTTTGGCCGTGTGACCCTCAGCCATTCTAGGCAAATTTTTGCTCCATTTCTAGTCCCAATCGCATCATTCTTATCGTCATAATCATCCTCTTTCCGATTCCTTCGTTAAGGTATTAATCGACATCATTTTCGATCAATTTTTACCTTGTTTTTTTAGTTTTCTCATGGTATTTTTCTGCCATGATTTACGTGTTGGTAGGATTTTTGGACGATCCCGAAGCCGACGAATACATCGTTGATTCAGACTTGGAGTGGAGGTAACGTCGATGTTACTCGGTATTTCAAGATTTTAATTGAGTATTTGCATGTATATATTTTTATATTTTATTTTGGCAATATATGTATGTCACGAATTCTGGAAAAATTTTTAAAGTTGAAATTTTGCATGTTTCGATATTTTTATCGCTTTTACGAGATTAACGATTAAATTGTTATATTAATTTGTAAAATCGTAATAATCGGCCTAAACATGTAATATATGTTTATATTCTGGAAAAATGTTGTTTTTGATGATTTTTAGTAATTTAGCATTTTTCTGATATTTTTGATATCGATTATTGAATTATTATCGTTTTCGAACAAAAACGATTAAAAACCGATTTTTAGTTCTAGTACTTAAACATTTTATTTTAATCTGATTTTTGACGTGGTGAAACTTTCTGGTGAAATAGAATTTTCTGATTGTTTTCATAATTTTTCGGAATTGTTAAGTGGATGAATTAATTAATCACTTTAAATCATCGTTTATCGTTAAAACCGTGTTTGTTGTTTAAATTCTCGATTTCTGGTCTTTGGTTTAAATCTGGAAAAAATTATGATTCTGATGATTTCATATTAAAATGTATTATTATGATTTTTAGTGCCTTAATAAAATGTTAGGAACGATAGGTTTATTAATAAAATCGTTAATTGCGAAAACGGGTTTAAATGACGGTTTTGTTAAAATTTGTTGAATCTGGATTTTGGAAAAATCTGGAAAAATTATATTCTGTAAAATCAGGATTTTAAAAGTGTAATAATAATTTTTGGATATTAATACTTAAATCGTTTTGTAATTACTATTTTTACTAATCGTTATTGTCGAGATTGGACGATTAACGAGAAAACGGTTTAAAAACCGAGTTTTTAGAATTCTGGAAATTTTCTTTTCTGGACAGAATGTCCATAAATATAATTTAACTATTTTACGTAATTTTTTTTTACTATTTATTAAAGTCTTTAATTAATAAATATGGATTTTCGGACAAATTTTGATTTATCGTTAAATGCTTCGTATTAACTAAAAGAATTATTTTTCCAGCAATTTTGAAAGTATTTAAATCTGAAACTTTAGGAGTTAAATCATCCCTTAACATACTCTAAATATATTTGTTGGTTTAATTAAATAAAGACGTTCAAGTATTTAATTTAGTGTTTGCCGTAAAATCCTATTTATAATTTTATCGTCGAAACTAATAATAATTAGGGAATTTTAGCTTTATAACTTTCGAAAACACCCTAATTAGTATTATTAAATATTTTTTTTATGTCTCTAATCATTTTATAACACTTGTACGATATTTTAATAATTTCATAAAATCAAATGTTCTTACTTTAATAATTAATATTGTTAAGGCCGAAAGTATTAGTTTTATAAATCTATATCGTTTACTAAAATGTGGTATTAGTATGAACTAATATTTTCACTACTTTGATATGATGCTATTTTTAGTAAAGTTTCTAAAAATAGAAGTTTCCTAAAATAGAAGTTTCCTAAAATAGAAAGTTTCCTCTTTTAGAATATAAATGTTTACTTCTTTTATCCTCATATTTTTTATGATGAATACATCTTTTAAATATCGATAATGGTTTGTTTTGGAGTTATGGAATAAGGACAAGTGTGGGTTTAGAGTAATATAGTCTGGGATGTACGTTTTGCCATCAACTGTAAGGCTGGTGTGTCTTTATGGGGCACATTGGTTGTTGAACTGAGCATGGTTTGTGTTCAGGAGAGTGTATATTTACCTTAAACTTAGATATCGCATCGTATAAGTCGCGTCGGGTTGAACTGGATATGGTTTGTATCCAGGAGGGGTGTGCACTACTTAAGCCAGGACCTCGCTGCACGCAGTCCTGTTATAGTTGAGTTGCCTAGTTAGAGACTGGATTCTGTTATGAGTTAAGTCTACAGTTCTCGAAACTAGTTTTTAGTATTATCCTAGTGAAAGTCTAGATTCTACATTAATCCTATCCATAACGCCATTTTGATTATTTTATTTATTATCGATATAAATTGGCGCAGGTTGGCAAATATCTTTATGTTTCTTCGGCAACCCTTTTAATTAAATTGTTTTACGCTAAAGCTTATTTTATTACGCTGTTTTAATGTTTTCCACTTTTATTATTTTCCTATATTAGTAATTACTGTTTTAAAATCCTGTTATACGGCTGGGAGAACGTTGACGTTACTCCCCACTGATTGTGGCTGTTATGTTTTAACATGGCAGGTATACGTGTTTATTTTCCGGTGGGTGTGGGCTAGCGAGCAGTCTTGGATCCTGCTGATTTTTTTATAATCATGTCTTGAGGATTGTTAACCTTTTTATGGATTGTTTTATATTTTAGCCATTTTTATGTATGGCGCATGTTTGACTTTACCAATTTAATTTATTAAGACATAGTCCTGTGTGTTTTAATCCCGACTCTACAGTGTTTCCGCCACTGTATCGCGCTGGAATTTTTAGGGGATTACAGATCTTGACTTGATTGAGAGCCTTTGTAAGTGCTTCTCGATGTTCTTGTGAGCTAACCAAGAGTTGCCATATAGTGAGGTCAACTCGGGTCTTCTTCAGTTGCTTCACAATAGCCGTTTCAGCGGTAGGCTCTTCGGGGGCGACTTCCATCCCGAGTGGATCAGTGATGGTTGTCGGGATGGGGATGTCCCTAGTGCTTGTGGCTAGATAGGGACGACCAAGGTGGTTGCTGGCTAGGACTCGGGTTTTGGCCTCGCGAATCTGCTCAGGGGTGATGGGAACGGTTTCCCCTTTAGCGAGGTAGACATCATCCTCGTCGTCAAACCAGATCCCGTTTACTTGCGGGATAAATGGAGAGATAAGGTGAGAACAATCAATCACCTCCCCGGCAAAGATGGCATGGGAGCTGAAAGGGTTCTTCTTGTTGCTTGGCTTATCTCTGGGTAGCGGGATTTTACCGCTCTCGATCAGGTCCTGAATCAAGTGTTTCAGCTTCGGACACTTTTCGGTATCATGCCCATTGCCCCGGTGGTATTGGCAATAGGCCTGAGCATTGTAGTTCTTGGAGCGTCGCTCGACCGGAACTTCAGGAGTTGGGCCTATCGGTTGGATTAGGCCTTTGGAGGTCAACCTTTGTAAGGCATAGGTATAGGTGGTACCTATATCGGTGAAAACCCGAGGTGGGGTGCTCTTCTTAGACGGGGCATCTAGTAGATTAACCGCGTCAAAAATGCTGCGAGTTGCAGCCTGGGGCTTAGTGGTGGAGGAAGAAGCCCCTTGGTACCCTTTGCTAGCGGCCTTAGTGAGGCCTTCCAGTCTCAGATCGTCTTCGATCCTCATACCCATTTCAGTAAGGGTGGTGAAATTGGGTATGAAAGCATATCGGAGGTGAACCCGGTAGGAAGGGAGGAGGTTCTTGACAAAAGCCTCCACCAAAGTCTTCTCATTGGGTTTATCGACCAGTTTCACGCTCTCGGCCCTCCAGCGTTGAAGGTATTTAGTAAAACCTTCCTTCGGCTCTTGAGCCATAACCTCCAGAGATCGCATTGTGGTTTGGATCTCGGTGTTGTCAGCATAGTTCCGAGCGAACTCGGTGGCCACATCATCCCAGGTAGGGAACTTCTTCGGGTCTAGCCTGTAGTACCAGGCCCGTGGGTGTTTCTCGAGAGATGCAGCAAAGAGGTTCTTGAACATGGACGAATCCACTCCCTTGATGGCCATGAATTCCTTGAAGGCCCGTACATCTAGTAACGGGTCTTCAGTTTCCTCAAACATGGGCAAGCCTGTAAGGTTCAGGTTTGCGGGTAGTTTGTCACTCACCGTGGAGTACTCTCGGCTATTCTCCCGGTGGATATTGTTACTCCCAGTCAAATGGACTTGTTCCTCTAGTCGGCGTACTACGCTGACCAGTTCAGCTAGAGGCCCAGTGGCTTCGACATTAGGAGCCCTTTGCTCCACTGTAGCTAGGCGAGCAACGATGGCCACTTGGCCAGCCCTCATCTCAGTCAGTTGGGCTTCGATGTCGGTTTGCTTCTCGATCATGGCGTCCAAAGAGGTTTGCAGACTGTTCAATTAGCCATCCTGCGGGCGTGTCTGGTTGCCGGTGGCCTGTCTGTAAGAACACCGTGTAATCAGTAACCGAACCCAGATCTTGGAATCATAAAAAAAGTACATCCCGAGCGACACTAGGAAAGAAGACTAAAGACTCGAGAAAGACACCTATACGGATGACTCGTGGGTGGTGTAGCTTCCTTAGGGCTTTGGCTTTGTGGGCCTAATCCCGTTCGAAGGAAGGTCCACGTGAGACTTTTTCCCCATACTTTTGACTCGAGTGTATGGACGGACTTTCCTTTGTAGGGGTATGCCCTTCGCAGGTTGGTCGTGCCTTAACAGATAAGGCGGACTCGGGGAAGGGGGGAAACTCGTGATGTAAGATCGACGGAGTTCCGACTCTATAAACCTTTGACAAACTATGCAAAGACCCGACACACGGCTAGACGGTAGGTCCTATAATAAGGAAGGTTCACTAGGAAGGTTGGATGCTTGAAATTTGAATAAAAGATGGGTGAATTTCCGAGAGTTCGAGAATTGAAAAAAGAGTTTCGAAAACCGAGATTAGAATTTTGAAGAATTCAGAAAATCCGGGTGGCTTCGAAAATTCGAGAGTTAAAACGGACGGCATGCCGACTAAAGAAAAGGATATTTTGAGTCAAATCGTTGATCCTAAATTTCGGCGGCATTCCGAGTTTTGAAAATTGGATATTTTGAAAAGACGGGTCCCGAAACGGACAGTATTTCGGGTTTTTCAAAATTTGGTATTTTTGGAAAGATGCATTTTTTGAAATGACGTTTTTTTTGAAAAATGACACGGAAACCAAGTAGCACGTAGTCAAACAAGCATTATAACGACGCTTATGTATGCTTTACGCTAAGTCTCTGTCGGTCGAAATAGGGTCTATACCAACAACGATAGTATTCTCGTAGACAGGATGGACTGCCTAAACCGAATTGGTCTTAGGACATGCCGCGAAACCCTTACGAGTTCCACCATCGAAGTCTTTAGCGCACCCATGTAGGAATGCACCGTGGTATAGTGGGACGTCGGTCACAAGTAACCGGCCCGGGCAAAATTTGGGTTATGCATGAATCATTAAACTAATGCGCATACATTAATATTCGAACGATTTCTCTTCGAGTCTCACCCTAGGAACCCCGATGACATGTGGTACATCAGGTATCCCCAGCGGAGTCGCCAAATTGTGGACATGACGTAGGTCCACCCCGACGCGGCCACGCGCGGGTTTGGGTAGGCGAATGAATCTCGTGGTGAGATTGTTCTCGGGTTCGAAATTTAAGTCAAAATGGAGTCGCCACCGAATTTTGTGGTTATTCGGAACCATACGAGCCCACTCTATGTCGTCATGGGCTATACACAAAGTAAGCCCACTTCGATTTCAGAGTTTATGGGCTCGTCCCTTTGCATTATTATACCGATACCGTTTACACCGGCTTACGTATATAAAATGACTCTCGTGCGCCAACGGTTTCGGGCATCCGGAAACCGAGGTTCTGAGTAAGGGGTGAGGGTACGTGTTGGGAAGCCCACTAAGAACACCCAACCCCGCCCGCACATGGCGGCCTCTACTAAGACACCGTTCGTGTTCGTGTACGCGCGTTAGTAAAATGATAAAATGATATGCAAACAGCGTTTTCGGGCCAAGCATGTGAATTATATGTGAATTACGTCATTTAATGCATCTAATTATGGTCGAAGTGATTTAGCATGCGAGGTTCATTTATAAAGCGATAAGCAAGTAAATAAACGAAACTCGAAAATAAGTAACGTACAAGTTACACGGGCGGAAATACAACCCGGAATTCACAATACGACGATTATTATAACGATTAAATGAAATAACAAACTAAGATAAGAAGAGCGATAAATAAAATAGACGAATCAACAAAGACCTGTGTATAATAAATATACCCTAGATCGTGAATTGGTTAGACGGACGAACCTTAATTAATAACGCATTATATTGCATATTAATCAAAGGACGGAGGTTCGAGACCTAGGCGTGAATCTAACCCGATCTCGAACCTCGATGTCTTGTCCCGACTTATCACATCGAAAAATGGAGTCTAAATTAATTATGTGTCGGATACGACAAAAGAGTCGTCGACATAAAATTAATAGTGATAGACCGTCGATCAAAATCGTTTTGAGTGTCGTGATGTGCATGAGTTTTAGAAAAATGGGTTCACGTGATGGCCTTTACACGCGTTGACTAAAAGTCGTAAAAAAATACGAGTCTCAAAATATGGACATATGTCGCGAAAGTCGCGTATTAATGTAAGGACCGAAAAGGGGAGAAAGTCGAGAAAACGAGAAACGGAGCTCGGCCAAACAGGCCTCCCCGCGAGTCGCCTGACTGGCCGCGCGACTCGCATGGGGGTCTGGTCGGGTATTTTTTATTTGTCGAAAAAAATCGTCAATTTTATAATCGCGTGCCAATGTGGGTCAATTTACTCGATTTATGTTTTTGCTAGATTAGGAATTTTAAGTTAGTAACGAAATTGCATCCCTCTACGTCACGACATCGAAACTAATCCTTCCGGATTATGTGATGTCGGTTTTCGTGTCAACGGGTTTCGTACTAATTGAAATGGGATCGAATGCGTTCAACTACGACCGATTGCAATCACGTCACGCCCTTGAGAACATTGGGGCGGGGCTCCTTGAAAGGGCTCCACCTCCGTCGTTACTCGTAAAGGGATTAGACGGACTTTAGGCGATCGTCGTAGTCAAACGTATTTGAAAACCGAATACTAGTATTAATATATATATATATATATATATATATATATATATATATATATATATATATATATAGTAAAGATCAAGTGAGTCCTTTTTTTCTTTTTGAGTCCATAAGTCCTATTTAGAGCCATTGATTTAGATGAGATGGATGGTGGTGATTGAGTCTAGTAATTAAGGTAATATATAACATATTTTGGAAAAAATATAATAAAATCCTCTCTCCTCCCTTAATTATCTCCAACCACCTAACTTACTTGATTATGTTTCATCACATTCAATTTTTTCATTCAAACTCACCCGCCTAACTAAAACTCTTCATCTTTATCATCCCAAACTCAATCTCTCGACTTCTAATTTCTTTCAAAACACACACCCGCTCATTCTTTCATCTTCAACTCAAGCAAGGCTACACACCCGTGTTACATTGACGTATTGTAAATGTTACTTTAATTAAAAAATGATGTTACTCCAAGTAATTAATGGTGTTATTCTTTGTCTATCATTAATTACTCTGACGCATTATATATCGTTCTTTAAAGAACGACAATCGTTAATTTGGTAATGAATGGTTCCAATCCAAGTTATCATCAATTAATTTGGTAATCATTTGTTTAAACGCTGCAGTCCTCAGTTACTTTAATGCATTATGTCTGTTACTCTAACTGACGAAAGGTGTTACTCCAATAGAACAAAGATGTTACTCTAACCAAATGCACATGTATTAAATAAAATATAGAGTTAATTGCTACGTAGCACAACGCTACTTGTAAAAAATGTGTACAAAATCAGTTATTCTTGTAAACAAAAAAAGAAAAATATTTTTATCATGACCAAAAACACAAGTATTCTCAAAACACATGTTCCTCCTTATTTTCTTCTCAGTTTCCTCATTTTCGTCGTCGTCATCCACTTCATCCTCCTCATCCTCATCCACCTTTATCAGTGTTGTCTTGTGCATTCGCATCACTTCCAATATCACCTGCACAAAATTAAACAACGTGTTACTCCCATGCAGCCAATGTGTTACTTCAACTCTTACGTTGTGTTACTCTAACTGGTAAAGTACGTTACTCTAACATCATCATCAAAAACTGTTTCTCAGCGTTCAGTGTGTTACTGTAATTGCAATTAAGTGTTACTGTAACGTTAATACATATGTGTTACGCCCATGCAGCCAATGTGTTACTTCAGCTCTTACATTGTGTTACTCTAACTGGTAAAGTACGTTACTCTAACATCATCATCAAAAACTGTTTCGTAACGTTCAGTGTGTTACTGTAATTGCAATGGAGTGTTACTGTAATGTAGAGCGTATGTTACTTCAACATCGTGACTGCGTTCATAGAAAACAAAACAATATTATCAGTGGACCTCATTGAAAACCCAAATAACAAACATAAAACTATGGAATCAATATCAATTAACCATCACTATGAATCTATGATGAATGAAAAAACAATATCAACATAAAAATTGATGTAAAAAGGGAAGCCAAATCGACATGAATATCAATTAACCATCAATATGAATCTATGATGAATGAGATGACAATGAAAACAATATTAACATGAAAATTGACATAAAAAACGAAGCCAAAGGGACGTGAAAGAAATTTAATTTTTGTTAGTCGATCGCCGAATTATAATTGAAGCAAAACGTGAAAGAAATATCAAAACTCACCATTGTTATACTCGATCAATTGCTTTTCAACAGTTGATGATGATGTCGCGCTCATTGAATCCATAGTAACGGGATTTTGAACCCAGATTTGATTGAATGAATGACGGAACGTGATGATGGAAGTTTTTTTTTTTTTTTAGGTTTTGATGAATTTTGCAAGGTGAATGACTGAATGATGAATGAACGTAATCATGGGGTTATTGTTTCCTAAAATCATGGGAGCTATTTTAGGAACGTAATCTTTTTTTTTTTTTAATGCAAATAATTGGAAGCATCTCGTCCATCCATTCTCATCTCATCCAATGGATGAGATGAGGACTTAGGGACTCATATAGAGTAAAGGACTCATAAGAGCCTTACTCTCTCTCTCTCTCTCTCTCTATATATATATATATATATATATATATATATGATGGTGGGATTTGTCGTGGATCCCGCCACCAATTAAATAACCAACTAGCACCTAACGGTAGTTAGGGTAAGTCGGGTCGTGTCCACGGAGACGGTATTGCAAGGTTTAGACTAAATCGGCCTAAAACAAGACTATGTTACCAAACAAACACAAAGAACTAAAACTAGATGAATTATGATGAGGGGAGAAGTAGGAAGTAAAATAACAATCAACTAGTCTAAACAAGGCTAAGCTAGAATGACTAAACACAAACCAACTAGTAAACTAAAGAGAAAGACTAAACAATGCTAACAATCCAACTAACTAGCAACCCAAAGAATTGATGACTATCTAACAAGATGAATCAACTATGGAAAAGAGGGAGTGGGTTAGGTCGGTTTCATAAGTGTAGTAGGGTGACTTGGGTTGATTAAGGGTGTAGGTGCCTCCTAATTGCTAGGTTCGGTCCGGGCAATCGCAACTTAAACCGATGTCGATGACTATGCTCAACATAACCACACACAAAGCAAACAATGAGTAGAAGAAGACTAGCATGAGAAGCATGGCCACTACAACCCATACAAGCGTATCAACAAACACATGGTATGCCAAATGTGTGACTAACAATAAAGAATCACCCTTTACCCCCAATCAAACCCTAATCACCCATAATCTACCCTTAATCCCCCTACTAACCCACAAATAAACTACTCACTCATGATCAAACTAACTACAACAATAACAAGAGAAAACATCACCATAACCCTAACATTCATCATTAAGAATAATATGAGTAATAACAATCAACACTAAGTAAAGATTCAAACTTGGATTAATAATAAAGAACAAGAGTAAAGAAGGATTATACCAACACTAGGATGAAGAAAAGATGATATCTTGCATAAAAGAGAAACCCAAATAATCCCAAGGTTGTCAATCTTGGAGAAATCTTCAAGTATCTTCTTAATACAAGACTAATTAACTAAGATTAACTAATAATTAAGAAGAGATTCAAACTAATATGAGGAACTAAATCTAGGGTTTATGTGATGTAAAGAGGCTTAAGAGAGGCTAAAACTAATGTAGGATCCATAAACAATACAAGAGGTAAGTATTTATAGGGTTACAAATGGAAGGGAGAAGAAAGGAAGAAATGCGGACTACAGCCCCTTGGTCCCGACCGGGACGGATCATCCCGACCGGGACGGCCCTACCATCCCGACCGGGACGGGTTGGTCCCGACCGGGACGGCCTTGCAGTGGCACCCTCCAAAGTGCACTTCATCCCCGACGGGATGAGGTGCATACCCGTCGGGGATGAGTCTTGTAGGCCTCCAATATGACCCTTTTGGTTCCCCCTTGCTTCACATGAGCTTCTCATCGATTCTCGGGACTCGGGATCGGGTCTCGGAGGCTCGGGAATGGGTCCCAAGGTCTCGGGGTCGATTCCAAAGCATCGAGTCATCGTTCCTTTATCTCGTTGGCTCCAAAATGTGTATGTATCGAGTCGGAATCGCTCCAACTCTTCCAAATCGGTCTCGGGAACCTGAAACGAACTAAAGGAAACATAAGAAGCCCCTAAACCGCTCCCAAGGAGCGATTCTACAAGGAAATGGGACCAAAACACTACAAAATAGGCACTACGAACCACACTTATCAACTCCCCCACACTTAACCCTTACTCGCCCTCGAGTAAGCACATACTAACTACTATACTAGCCGAATGGGTATTAGCGCACCCTACGCCCTTTCAACTCACGCGAGTGCACTTAGAGGAAAAGTGCACCCCGCAAGGCAAGTCGGGTCTTGCGACAAAACTGTGGATGCAACCGGACACAAAACACATAAACAAGCAAACACACAAACGAACACACAAAAGGTTGCATCCAAAAGAAAGGAAATACCGCTTCCCTCAAACAAGCGGTGAAAGAAGCACCGGTTTAGGACTCAAGGCAAGTGACAACGTTCCCAAGCTAGCAATACAAATCAAGATGGACTAAACCCTAATAGTATGACGACAAAGCAATAAAAACGTTGGTAACTTACCTCGGTTCCTCCTAACCTTCTAAGAACGTACTACGGGACGATCGGCGGAGTGGGAAGTGATGATCCACGGTGTTAGTCGACACTGTAGGTAAGTGAGACCCCGCCCCCTTTAGCAAAGAGCCAAGAGGGTCGTCCCATGCCCGAAACCGCCTAACTAGTCCAAGTAAAAAGTGGAAATATGCAAATCGAGGGAAGACCGACCACTACCGCTATCATCCTTCCTCGGGACTCGGTCCGTTGGTAGGCTCTTCACGGTAATAGTCGGAAAAAGGCTTATTTTTGTGGGGTTAGAATCTTTTTGTGAGACGATTTTCTTTTGGCATTTTCTCTTTTCTTTTGCATTTTTGTTTTGCTTTGCCATGCCATTTCTTTTTCTTCTTTTCTATTTTCTTTTTGGCTTTTGTGCCTTTTCTTTTTCTTCATTCTTTTCTTTCTTTCATTTTCTTTTCTTTTTCTTTGCCCTTTTTGGCAAGATCCGGCTTTTTGGCATTTCATTGTGTCAAGAAAGAGAGAACTCAACAAATTGCAATTTTATTTGTGGTTATGTGTAGGAGGTAGGGGAATGGGAGAGTTGGGGAGCGTCCTTCCCTTCAAACCCACAAAAAGTGGAGAACTTGGACTAATTAATCAATCCCAAACACGGTCACCTAGGGGACGGGACTCGGCAACCAAGGCCTTTTCACACCGTGGGTGGTCATAATGGTCAAAATGCAAATCCCGTAGTAAATCCCTAGTAAGCTAGGTGGACTCAAGGTAAGAAACCAACGAAATCATTGATTTAGGGTCATTCTACTAGACTAAAGTCCAAGACTCGATCTATACTACTAGGAAGAGAAAGTAAACACTCACACACTAGCCTCTAAACCGGGTTTTCGAAAACCATTTACACACAAGACACACAACAAAACACAAAACAAAGACTCGACAAAAAAACAAAGGAAAACAAGAAGCAAAAGCAACAAAACAAGAACAACACAAAACAAACACATAAAGAACACCACCCCTATCATCAAACAAGTCTCCAAATCCACCACAATCTTTACAAAGCTCCTCCCGAGCACACTTCATCACAAAACTCCTCCAAACTCCGCGAGAGGTAAAGAAGAAAAAGGGATAAAGATGATACCGGAAGTCTTGAAAGCTCTCCAAAACTAATGGCAATTAGGCAACCTATAAGGAAAAGAGGGGGGCAAAACACACAACGAAACAAATATACGACACAATGACACAAAAGGAAAATCTTTTTGATTTTTGTGAAAAATTTTCAAATTTTTAGGGTTTTTAAAGATTTTTTTTCGAAAGACTACAAAAATAAAGCTAACTAAGCTAGAATACCACTCCCCCACACTTAAGTCGAGCCATGTCCTCATGCTCGACCGTAGTGCATGGGAGTACAAAAGAAACTACGAAAATAAAGCTAAAAGTCAAAAAGTGAAGAAGAGGGTAGAAAGCGTCCGGCCGGGGTGTAGTCAAGTCACCATGGGCCGAGACAAGAAAAAGGTATGGAAGGGGGAAGAAAATAAAAAGAAGGAAATAAAAGGAAATGAGAGGGGAGGGCTAGGTGTAATCAAGTCACCTAGCCCGGATTCCGCCTAAATCCGACTAAATCCAACAAAAAGGTGAAAATCTTGAAAAATTTGGATTTTGAAATGACTCTCGATGTAGTCACGTCATCGAGAGTCGGGAGCAAGCACACCAAGGCCTTGAAGGCCACCATGACACAAATGATAAGAGGGAAAGGGAATAAACAAATTAGACAAGCTATAAAAACGGAAAAGAGAGGATAGTTGCCGTACGATACGGTTACCAACTCACTCGCTCCATCGTCTCATAAGTCAAAATAGGCACTTAGCTTGTCCAAGTCGTCGTTATTCCTCTCCAATTGCGATCCGGTTCCATGGTTGGGGTACAAAAGCAAAATGAGGTGGGTTTTGGATTCGAAAGTCGGTTTGAAGTGAATAGAAAGTGAGATGTGAGGTGTAAGGGTCATACAATGAGAGTAAGGACATGTAGGGAGGTTGGGAGGGGGTATAAAGTGGTTGGGTGGTCTCAAACAACGAAGAAAAGAGCCAACGGAGGACAAGGGGTCCATCCCGGTCGGGATGGGTGGTCCCGGTCGGGATGGCTGTCTCGTCCCGGTCGGGAAGACCTCGTCCCGGTCGGGACGGACTGCCAGTGAGCCCAACTTTTGTGTACCTCATCCCGGTCGGGACGGCATCCTTCCCGGTCGGGATGGGCCTTCCATCCCGGACGGGATGACCTCTTCTAGGCCGGGAAGAGTCTCCAAACCCTCTATAGCCCCCAAAAGCTCGAACCGAGCTTCAAAAACCGACTTCCCTTCACACAATCCAAGCTTCAACAATGACCGCTCTTCCCTAGGAATCACTTGCACTTCACACCTATCACACTAAACTCAAACAACACATCAAATTCCCTCCCTCACAACGCTCATCAAACATCCAAATAATCAAGAATTTCACAAAAGCAACAAACTATAAGGGAAAGAGATATATACAAAGTGACGGTTCTTGTGGAACTCCGTCAAACCAAGGTGGTACTTTCTTCAATCTTTTTCAACACCCAAAACTAGTTCCATCTCCATCAAGGGCACGAAGGAACAAGTCGAAGGCCCTAGCAAAGTCTTCAATCAAGCTAGTAACATAAGCATCCACAAACCAAGGCTCTTCATGACCTTGTCTCGACGTTCCCGGGGCATCCCGATCTACTAAGTTCAATGGCTTGAACTTGTACTTTCGATCCTTCGGTATATACCCAAACGTCCATCTATCCTCATGTGGCCCCAAAGGAGGCTCATCTTCATCCTTTTTGCTCTTCAACTTGTCATTGGACCCATGACATGGGCTCTCATCCTCCTCCAAATCGGAGTCATCATCTTCAAGTACATACGAGTACTTCTTCAAGCTTTGCCTCGGTTCTCCCCCTAGATCGATGTTTTCCTTGGCTTGGATCATATTGCATGACTCATCGTTAGTAGGCGAAGTGTTACCTTGAAGGTCAAACACTAGCTTCTCCTCGCCTAACTCGAATGTGATCCTACCGTTCTTCACATCGATCATGGCACCGGCGGTATGTAAAAATGGGCGCCCAAGAATAATGGGAGTGATTTCATCTTCCCGCATATCGAGCACGATAAAGTCAACCGGAATGAAGAACTTACCGATTCTCACCGGCACATCCTCTAGCATCCCCAATGGCCGGTTGAATGAACTATCGGCCATTTGGAGCGTGATAGAGGTACTTTTAAGCTCCTTCATCCCAAGTCGGCAACAAATGGAGTAGGGAATGATACTTACACTCGCACCCAAATCACATAAAGCTCTTTCGATCTTGTAGTGCCCTATGGTGCAAGGGATCGAGAACCTACCCGGATCCTTCAACTTTGGAAGCGTAGAACCTTGAATGAGCTCGCTCACCACCCTTGTGAATGCGATGGTTTCTTCCTTGTCGACGGATCTCTTCCTAGCCAATATTTCTCGCATGAATTTTCCGTATGCCGGGATTTGGGTAATTAGCTCGGTGAATGGGACACTCACATCCAACTTCTTCACTATGTTAAGGAACTTGTCATATTGAGTGTCCACCTTAGTCTTCGTTTGCCTTGATGGGAAAGGCAACTTTACTTGATATTTATTTGGCTCAATCGGGGTGGACTCTTCAAATGACACTTTCTTTTTACCCTTATCTTTAGCTTGAGGTGTGGTTTGCTTGTCTTGTTGAGGTTTCTCAACCTCCCATAAGACTTGCTCCTCTATTGGATTATCAAGGGTTGAGCTTTCTTGTGTTGGAGGTGTCACTTTTATTGTCGGTTCTTGCATTGGCTCTTGCTCACTAGGAAATTGAGGGGATTCATAAGATGTACCTCTCCTTGTGGTGATGGCATTTACATGCTCAAATTTCGGTGTTTCTCCTTGAGAAGGTAGTTGTCCTTTTTGTCTTGAGGAGCTCCCCGAAGCAAGTTGAGATACTTGAGTTTCAAGCATCTTCATACGGGCATCTCTTGTGGCGTTTTCCCCTTGAATATAAGCAAAGAGCTCTTGATGGTTTCTCGTTATGTCCATTTGACTCTTTTGCATATCCATCATAGATTTTTGGATATCGAATCCCCGAGGTGGAGATGATGGATTATGCGGAGTATCGGTGATGGCTAGAGGAATGCCATAGTCATGAGTAGGAGACCGGCTCCTAGGCTTGCTTTGTTGTTGATTGCCTTGATTTGATTGTTGTTGACGGTTCCCTTGGAACCCATGAGAATTGCCTTGATTAAGGCCTTGATTGTTGTCATGGTTGTGGTTTTGATAACCTTGGTTGAAGTTCCCTTGATGGAACCCTTGATTGTTGTTGAACGAACCTTGGTTACTTTGCTTGAAGTTGTTGAAAGGCCTTGAGTTGCCTTGGTAACCTTGGTTGTTGTCCCTTAAGGGAGGTGGAACATAAGGACGATGTTGTTGTTGAGGGACTTGATTGGAAGCTTGGTATTGATTGGAATAGGAAGTACCTTGCTTGAATGCTTGAAAGGCATTCACTTGCTCAATACTCCCTCTACAATGCATAGGGTCATGACCAACGATTCCACAATTATCGCACATCCCATAATAAGGCAAAGGAGGTGCAAATCCTAAAGCATTCACTTCATAAATCGAAGCTTGGTTGGAGGAACCGATGCTTTGGACTTGAGTGAGGTGACCTTGAAGCTTCTTGTCAATGGATTCCATGTGTGTCTTCAATTGAGCCCCAAGGTCAATGCTTAATTGAGTTATAGCATCAACCTCGTGCCTACCACCTCGGTTTGCCTTCCTAGGCCTAGAGTATTGCGAATTATGCACCGCCATCTCTTCGATTCTCGCCCAAGTTTGGTCATCATTGACCTCGGTGAACCTACCATTGGAGCCCATATTAAGTATAGTTCTTGAGTCCTCATAAAGACCGTTCCAAAATTGTTGGACCAAGAACCATTGTGAAAGTCCATGATGGGGGCACGATCTAACCAAAGACTTGAACCGCTCCCAAGCTTCATATAGGCTCTCTTCATCCCGTTGTTGGAAACCGGTGATGGAGGCTCTAAGCAAATTAGTCTTCTCCGGAGGGTAGAAAGTTTGGTAGAATGCCAATGCAAGTTTCTTCCAAGTGTCGATGCCCATGGTTGCCCTATCGAGACCTTTAATCCATTGCTTCGCCTTTCCAATAAGAGAAAATGGAAATAAAACCCATCGGATTTGATCTTGTGTAACCCCGGGTTGAGAGATAGCGTCGCAATAATCGGAGAAGGTCTCCATATGTTGGTGCGGGTCTTCGGAGGGCAAACCACTAAATTGGTTCCTTTCCACAAGTTGGATGAAATGGGTCTTGGCCGTAAAATTTCCGGCATAAGCGGCCGGTAGAGCATTGGGTCCCGGCAAGACATCTTCCGTAAATGTAGAGTGGGAGGAAAATTTCGGCATTATTGGATGTAAGGGAGAAGATGGTGTAGACGGAGTTGATGTAGATGTAGAAGGGGAACTAGGACTAGAATCTCCGAAGGGGTTGGTGAAATTCCCTTCGGCCGTCTCTTGATATGCTTCCTCACTATCGCTTCCTTGAGCTTGTTCTTGATGGGTATTGCTTGCACTTGGTTGAGAGATCCTAACCCGGTTAATCGTCCGTTGGCGAAAAGCTCGAAAAAGCCTCTCCGGCTCTGGATTAAAGAGAAAGGATTCGCCTCCCCGCCTAGGCATACACTACACACTAGAACAAACGTGAGAACACCTAGTGCTTTATGGGCACTAGGTAACGACAACAAGCAAGCACAACTAGAGACAAAGAGCAAAGAAAGCTAAGGAATTAAGAAAAACTAGAGAATATTCACAAGAGATTATATAAGGGCACAAAGGAGGGTAACTAAGTCTAGAAATAAGCAAACAAAGTCTAATCAATGCACCGTCCCCGGCAACGGCGCCAAATTGATGGTGGGATTTGTCGTGGATCCCGCCACCAATTAAATAACCAACTAGCACCTAACGGTAGTTAGGGTAAGTCGGGTCGTGTCCACGGAGACGGTATTGCAAGGTTTAGACTAAATCGGCCTAAAACAAGACTATGTTACCAAACAAACACAAATTACTAAAACTAGATGAATTATGATGAGGGGAGAAGTAGGAAGTAAAATAACAATCAACTAGTCTAAACAAGGCTAAGCTAGAATGACTAAACACAAACCAACTAGTAAACTAAAGAGAAAGACTAAACAATGCTAACAATCCAACTAACTAGCAACCCAAAGAATTGATGACTATCTAACAAGATGAATCAACTATGGAAAAGAGGGAGTGGGTTAGGTCGGTTTCATAAGTGTAGTAGGGTGACTTGGGTTGATTAAGGGTGTAGGTGCCTCCTAATTGCTAGGTTCGGTCCGGGCAATCGCAACTTAAACCGATGTCGATGACTATGCTCAACATAACCACACACAAAGCAAACAATGAGTAGAAGAAGACTAGCATGAGAAGCATGGCCACTACAACCCATACAAGCATATCAACAAACACATGGTATGCCAAATGTGTGACTAACAATAAAGAATCACCCTTTACCCCCAATCAAACCCTAATCACCCATAATCTACCCTTAATCCCCCTACTAACCCACAAATAAACTACTCACTCATGATCAAACTAACTACAACAATAACAAGAGAAAACATCACCATAACCCTAACATTCATCATTAAGAATAATATGAGTAATAACAATCAACACTAAGTAAAGATTCAAACTTGGATTAATAATAAAGAACAAGAGTAAAGAAGGATTATACCAACACTAGGATGAAGAAAAGATGATATCTTGGATAAAAGAGAAACCCAAATAATCCCAAGGTTGTCAATCTTGGAGAAATCTTCAAGTATCTTCTTAATACAAGACTAATTAACTAAGATTAACTAATAATTAAGAAGAGATTCAAACTAATATGAGGAACTAAATCTAGGGTTTATGTGATGTAAAGAGGCTTAAGAGAGGCTAAAACTAATGTAGGATCCATAAACAATACAAGAGGTAAGTATTTATAGGGTTACAAATGGAAGGGAGAAGAAAGGAAGAAATGCGGACTACAGCCCCTTGGTCCCGACCGGGACGGATCATCCCGACCGGGACGGCCCTACCATCCCGACCGGGACGGGTTGGTCCCGACCGGGACGGCCTTGCAGTGGCACCCTCCAAAGTGCACTTCATCCCCGACGGGATGGGGTGCATACCCGTCGGGGATGAGTCTTGTAGGCCTCCAATATGACCCTTTTGGTTCCCCCTTGCTTCACATGAGCTTCTCATCGATTCTCGGGACTCGGGATCGGGTCTCGGAGGCTCGGGAATGGGTCCCAAGGTCTCGGGGTCGATTCCAAAGCATCGAGTCATCGTTCCTTTATCTCGTTGGCTCCAAAATGTGTATGTATCGAGTCGGAATCGCTCCAACTCTTCCAAATCGGTCTCGGGAACCTGAAACGAACTAAAGGAAACATAAGAAGCCCCTAAACCGCTCCCAAGGAGCGATTCTACAAGGAAATGGGACCAAAACACTACAAAATAGGCACTACGAACCACACTTATCAATATATACGCGGTATGATAGTGTTAGTAACGAAAAGATAAAGTTAGTATACGAGAAATAAAAATGTTAGTGTTATGTTAAAAGTTAGTGTTACGATACTAGTATAGTTATAATATAAATAATGCGAAAATGTAAATAGAAACAAAGTAGTAAGGGTCGAAATGGGGTTTAGGACACCCTCAACATACATGCTTGGTATAGGCCTCGGAAATAGACTCGTAAATAGCGACGGGACGCCGGAGTATCGAGGATGAACGTGAGTTATGGTGTGTATATGTGTGTGTGTGCCGTCGGTTTTTGAGAGCAAAATGACTCGGTTTTTGATATTGTTTTGCTTGGGGTTTGTAGAGTAGGATGTTTAGGTAGATTAGGGTAGAAGATGTAGGGTGAATGAGGTTTTCAAAGGCTCTTCTTAAACTCTCAAAGCTGAAAAAATGAATAGGGTTAGGGGTGTATTTATAGAGTGAGTGAGTTGGGTGAGTTGAGTTAATTTAGGAAGGGTTGACTTTTTTATTTGATTTGCTTTTTGAATTCTGATTTGGGCGCCAGTTTCTAGAAGATGAATTGGGCTGATTTGTGTGACGGGTTCGTCCTTGACCGGGTTTTGACCCGGTCACTAAAAGACGGGATTTATTTTTGGTGTCGGTTTTGGCCCAAATTAGTCTTATTTTGCTCGGAACGACCCACTGGGCCTGGATTTGAGGTCTGTTTTGTGAGATTATTACTCCGCTAAAAGTCCATGTCGGATATTATTGATTCCGAGCCCAGGTCCGAGTATACCAAGTCACGTTTGCGTCCGATCATCATCGGGTGTTTGTCGGAGACTACCATAGACACCAGGCAGTCAAAATGCGGGTGTCTACAAATAGTCGGTCGACTAATCATCCACTTATTTTGATCTCTGCAGGCTCCAGAATAGTCGGCCGACTATAGCAATTGTCGGTCGACTATCGTCATGGTCGGCCGACTATCCTAATAGTCGGTCGACTATTACACTCATTTCAGCGAACAACTCTTCCAACTTCGTTTTCGCTCGGTTTTAGTTCGTTTTATCTCCTTTGTCTTCTGTTCCTGCAAAAGGACAATACACACCACAAAGTAGCCAATTCAGGGCAAAATAATAGCTTTCACTATTCAATAAACACGAGAATGCGCGCATAAAAGGCATAAAAAGTGTATATAAAATACGCGCATCAAATCTCCCCAAACCAAACCCTTACTTGTCCCCAAGCAAACACAAAACTATAACTCAATCCTAAGGGAATGTATAAAACTCATAGCGGAGTATGCTTCAAAGTTACCCAAACCAATGCGCAACTATTAAAATTAATGTAAACAACCACATACAATAAGCTTGACCAATGACAACAATACTGAACCTTCAACCTTGCAAGACTCGTCTATGTCGGACTCTCACGGATCGCTCATCACACAAAACGAGTGATATTGTGAGTTTATGTAAAAACGGAAAGAGAAAGCACTCACCTAAACTGCGACCTACAAGAACATGCATGCAATCTAACATGAAATCAATCTCTAATAACCGTACATACGCATTCTATCAGGAAAAGACAAGTGCCAAGGACTTACATATGGTATAAAGTGAGGTTAGTCGGGTAAGAAGGGGCAAAATGATATGGATATGAGGAAGTAAAAGCCAAGCTAGTATTCCCTCCACCCATCAATAATAAATATTCCGTTCTCACCAAACTCTGGTCGAAGAAATTAGGCATAGCAACAAGTGCCTTATCAAAACCGCTTCCCACTAATAACTATGAAATTAGAGAGATCAATTATTTTCTCATAGCAAAAACGCATTCTTCTTCTAGTTTCACTTCATTTTTTTCTTTCCTTTCTTTTCTTTTCTTCTTTTTTCTTGCCTTTTTTTTTCTTTTTCCATTCAATTTTTTTCATTTTTTTTTCTCAATTTCCTTTTTTTTCAATCATCACGGTACCAAAGTTAACCCGGAAAAAACAATTCTGTCCAACTAATCTACTAGCTTGACTAGGGTAGGCAATATATGGCATGTAGTTTATAAACGAGTCAAACAGGTTAATTTGGCTATGGGAGGCTCATGGGAATTAATTAAAAGAAATGATTTGCCTTTTTCGCACATGTCAAAACCACGAGTCAAAAACGTACAGGTACCTAAGAGACGAATGTCATGCTTATGCAATTTGATGTTACATGTCTCATAAGGAGTACTACTCTCAACCTAAATGAAATTGATCATGAATGTCATCAGTTTAAGGTTCTGATTCCTTACAATTCTGAGTAGTTTGCCAACAATGAGTCAAGTTTATTCGTTCAGTATCGTTAACCAAAGATGCAAGAATACCGCATGTGATTATATACAAAAATTCTAACGGCGCACTAGCATAAACAACTAAATGAAGACATAAAAGCAATATCATCATCGCTACATAGCATTCCGACTCAACTAAGACTCGAATAAATGCAAAAACATATTTTTGTGATTTTTTTTTTATAAAAAAAATGCATGCGGAAATGCAAGAAATATGCAGATGGATGAAAACAGACACAAGCATACCCTCCCCAAACCAAATCGCACAATGCCCTCATTATGTACAGCAAAGAATAAGAGGCATAAAATATACGGGGAAGAAATGCAAAACGATGGAAGTGCAAAAAGAAAAAGAAGAACTACTTACAAGATATATACAAATGGAGACCTCCCCAAACCGTTCTAATCAGAGCTCTCGTCACCGCTCCCCCCTGACTACCACCTCCACTATCGTCATCTCCATCGTCGTCATCTCTCCCCTCATTCCCGTCATTGTTACCATAGCCTCCCTCGGGATAGGTGTAGTACGTCGGGTGCCAAGCTGTAGGAGGGATCAGGCCGACCTGCACTCCACTGTTGTAACATGGAAAGTCGGAAGTGATTTAGCTGTACCGTGGCTATCCGGTGGCATAACTCATTAAGCATTCCAGGGACTGCCGCTTGGTCGAGGACCGCAGGTGTAACATACGGTGGAGGAGGCACGAAGTGGGTAGGAAATGCAGGCACATTAGAAAAATTAGTATATGGAAATGCATAAGGAGGCCGTGGTGGGCCCAAAGGTCTAGCCGCAAAACATGGTGTATGTGATGCACGGCTGGTCGATTGGCCACCCCCTCGAGATTGTCGAGAAGATCGAGACGGTTCACCCGTCTCGGGTGCGAAGTGTGTGGGGGTCTGAAGATCCCCGTTAAGTGGTAGCAAATAGGGGAGATACAGTGGAGGGTCCCGTTCAGGACCAAAGGGGAGATGGGGGAAGGGGGTAAGAGGTGGTAGATTGTAAGGGAGGATAACCGAGTCATCCTTTGCTATGCGCCAACGCAAATATGGACCTAGCCAATGAAGACTCCTAAGGACAAAAAATTGTTCAAAAGGCGACTATCGAGTCGCGCGACAGATGGAAGATCGTGTCCTATAGAAATTGTGGCGCCAAAATTTGATAAGCTAGTCGTGTACCTATAGGTTCCTCCTCGTACGGGAAGTCCGGAAATAGCCTATGATCGATGTGGGAAACAAGACCCCCACAATGAATGACAGCTAAAAGCCCATTTCCGATATGTTGGAAATGGTGGGCAACGAGGGCGGCCACATTCATGACATATGGCCGCTCGCTATCGATGTTAAGATAGCCGGCTAGACTTTCCAACTCATCAGCATTAACATTGTTTGGCTCAGTACGTCCGTAAATGGTGCACCCTATCAGACAAAGCCAGTATCGGATGGCCGGGTGGTGGACTTCGTTGCCCCGCTTACGACCCGTATTACGATCAGAAATACAAGACCAGATTTCGTTGGCTAGACGGCGAGGGGGATGTATTGAGTCCCTGATATGCCTAGTTTTTATCGTCTTTCCTTCTTGCTTTACTTGGTTTTCCTTAGTTTAATCGCTCTTAGAAGCGGTTTTTGTGCTACTAATGTCTTCTCTAGTGATATTTTGTGTTTCTAGGTTCGTATGGCGAGATCGCGGGTCTTTTAGGCCATTTCTACGTCGTAAGGACTGATTCCGAGTCGCGGAGTATTCATGGAACCAAGGAAAAGCTAGAAGAAGTCACCCATCATGACCGGGAAGCTCATCACGGCCGGAACGAAGCATGCCAAAGATTAGAGGCTCCTGTGAAGCCTTCCCGACCGAGAACATCACCTTCTCGGTCGGGACCATAGGTCTTCCCGAGCGGGATCACTACCTTCCCGGTCGGGAAGAGGAGTCATCTCGGTCGGGATCGTAGGCTTTCCCGATCGGGACCATTACCTTCCCGGTCGGGAAGGACCCAGATATTACGCACTTCCTCGTTTCTTTTCTCTCACTTGTGGAACACTATATATACCCTTCCTCTTGTATTTTGTAAAGCACGAAACCCTAGACTAAGAATAGATAGCTTAAGCTTAGTGCCTCCTTAATCTTACCTTAATCTTTTCTTAATCTTAGTTTAATCATAGTAGATAATCTTGTATTAAGGGATTTCTTCAAGGATCCACCAATCTTGACAACATTGGTGGAGGATTTGGGTTTTCTTGATATGCAAGTTTCAATCTTTTCCATTCCATTCTAGTTGGGTATAATCCTTCTTCTTATTTCTTCTTTATCTTGAATTGTTAGTAAAGTTTCATTCTTTTTCTCTTGTTCATTGTTTTTCTTTGGTTATCCTCCATTATGCATGCTCTTGTTCTTATGTTAGTTTCCTTAGTTAATGTTAGTTTCATCTTAAACATGTGTGAGTAGACTCATTGTGGGGGTTAATAGGGGGATTAGGTGTTGTTTATGGGTAATTAGGGATTGATTGTGGGTAAGGGTTGAATCTTTGTTACTAGTCACATGTTAAGCATGTTATGTGTTTGTTGAAATGATTGTTAGAATAGTAGTGGCCATGCTATTTCTTGCTAGTTTCATCCTTCTCATTGTATGCATAATTTATGATTGAATTCTCTTGTTTTGGGTAATATCATACATGAGTTTTTGGGTTTGTCTTTGACGCGAGAGCGCGGCCTTACGTTAGTGACTAGGTGAAACCTATACCCTCGATTCCCCCCTAGCCTTGTACACCTATGAACCCGACCTAACCCTACTCTTTCTCTGATTGAATTCTCCATTTTCTTCGTCATAATTTTAGTTCTTATCATTGTTTTAGGTTACTCTTGTTCATTTAGTAATAGTCTTAGTCTAATCAATTATCAACAATTCTTCTCCTTGTTTCCTTGCAACTTTGTCTTGAGATTAGGTAAGCTTTAATCTAAACTCCCTTTGCCGTCTCTTGTGGACCGACCTGACTTGCCCATACTACTTAGTTTAGGTAGGTTGGTTTATTGGTGTCGGGATCGATGATTAATCCGCGCATCAATTTGGCGCATCAATTTGGTGTAACTAATCTAAGCCACGATTGCTCCGTTGGATTCTTCTTCTACAAGAGTTCGACCTTGAGATTCGCGACAAGAAGGGGGACGAAACTGGGTTGGCGGATCATCTATCCCGTCTTCGAGTTGAAGACCTTGAGAATATTCGCATTGATGACTCGTTTCCGGATGATGCTATTATGTTCGTTTGCACTACATCGTCAGATCAACCCCCTTGGTTCGCCGATTATGCAAATTATATTGTAGGAGGTGTTCTCCCCCCGGATTTGAGCTATCAACAAAAGAAGAGGTTCTTGTATGATGTCAAGCAATATTTTTGGGATGATCCGCTATTGTTCAAGATGTGTGCCGATGGGCTTTGTCGGAAGTGTGTTCCTCATTGGGAACAAGATGATATATTGCGTGCTTGCCACTCATCCCCATATGGAGGACATCATGGTGCCTCCAAGACGGTTGCAAAAATCTTACAATCCGGGTTCTATTGGCCGACAATGTTCCAAGATGCTAGGGAATTCGTCTCTCGATGTGATGCATGCCAAAGAACCGGGACTATATCATGGAGGCACGAAATGCCACAAAGGGAAATATTAGAGCTTGAGATATTTGATGTATGGGGCATAGATTATCAAGGCCCATTTCCATTTTCAAAGGGAAATCGCTACATTCTAGTGGCCGTTGACTACGTGTCAAAGTGGGTGGAAGTCGTTGCCTCGCCTACAAATGATGCTAGAGTGGTGATGAATCTTCTAAAGAGGGTGATTTTCCTCGGTTTTGAGTCCCCCGTGCCCTTATAAGCGATGGAGGAACCCATTTTCATGAAAAACGCCTTGATGCTCTATTGTTGAAGTATGGCGTCCATCAAAGGACCGGATTGGCCTATCACCCTCAAATAAGCGGCCAAGTGGAGATATCTAATCGGGAAATTAAATCGATTCTTGAGAAAGTTGTCGCTAGAAATCAGAAGGATTGGAGCATGAAGCTTGATGACACTCTTTGGGCTTATCGAACGACATTTAAGACACCTATTGGCACATCGCCATATAGGCTTGTCTATGGAAAAGCGTGTCATCTTCCGGTGGAAATGAAGTTCAAGGCTTTTTGGGCCATCAAAGAACTAAACCTCGATCCTACCTTAGTTGGCGAGAAGCGGTTGCTTCAAGTGCACGAATTGGAAGAATTCTGACTACATGCTTACGAGAGTGCCCAGATCTACAAGGAGCGCACTAAGTTATGGCATGATAAGAGGATCATAAAGAGGTCATTTCAAGTTGGCGACAAGGTATTATTGTTCAATTCGAGACTACGATTGTTTCCCGGGAAGCTCCGGTCACGTTGGTCGGGACCATTCACTATTACGGAAGTCGGTCGGTATGGGGACTTCGAGTTGAGCAACGAGAAAGGTGAATTGTTCCGGGTCAACGGTCAAAGGATCAAGCTATACAATGAAAGTTGGCGACAAGGTATTATTGTTCAATTTGAGACTACGATTGTTTCCCGGGAAGCTCCGGTCACGTTGGTCGGGACCATTCACTATTACGGAAGTCGGTCGGTATGGGGACTTTGAGTTGAGCAACGAGAAAGGTGAATTGTTCCGGGTCAACGGTCAAAGGATCAAGCTATACAATAAAAGTGCAACAACGGGGTCGGTGGAGGTTCTCTACCTCCAACCCATCCCCTCTTAACCACTCAAACAAGCTCGGTTTGACGGAGTTCCTAAAGAACCGTCATGTTGTAAATATCTTTTCCTTTCTTCTTTTAATTTTTGTGATTTATTTTGTGTTTCTTCCATTTTTAGGTTTTGCGTGTGCTACAATTGTCATTGGATTTTTGCTTGTGAGCGATGTGAGGGAGGGGTTTTAATGAGTTTTACGGAGTTGTGTAAGGTGATTGAAGATTGATGAGTTAATATGTTGAGTTTTTGGAGGTGAATGCTTGAAGCGATCTTGGGAGCAATCTTTTTATTGATTTATGGAGCTTTGATGAAGCTTTGATAGCTTGGGTGAATATTTGCGAATCAAGAGAAGCTCTACGTTTATCTCCTATGATTAGCATCAAGTATTTCTTGCTCGGTTTCCTATTTTTCATACAAGTTTCGGCTCGGTGGGATTTTTATTAGAAGATGGGAGCTAGAAGGTCATTTTTGAGCTTAGAATAAGCTTTTGAGGACGGGATTTTGGATCCCGAGGTGTTATTTGTTGATTGGGCGGAAGTTTCGGTATGTTATTGATGAAGGAAGACTTCTTGGCCACTACCATCGCCGTCCCTACCGAGATCAAGTCTTCCCGGGCGGGACAACTTGAGGCAAAGAAATGCAGCTACTGTCTGTCCATCCGAGCGAGATCGCTTCCTTCCCGGTCGGGAAGGCATAGCTTCCCGGGTGTGACTATATCTTCTCGGGCAGGACGAGTTGAGGCCAAAGTCCCTTGTTCTGTGAACCCATCCCGACCGGGAACATCTTCATCTCGGTCGGGATGGGATTTCTTCTCGGGCGGGAGTATTTCTTTCTCGGGCGAGAAGACGAGGCTTCCCAAGCAGGATCGTGCTTGGGCAGGACGAGTTGACACAGATATCCCGCTCTCTGTGTGCCCATCCCGACCGAGATCATTTCCTTTTCGGTCGGGATCGTATAGCTTCCCGGGCGTGATCGTACCTTCCCGGTCGGGACGAGTTGAGCCAATAACCCAGCTACTGTGGAGCCATCCCAACCGGGAGCGCATCCATCCCGGTCGTAACCATTGTTCTTTCCGGTCGGGACGGGCATATTTCAGCCGCAGTTCGCCAGATTTTGCAGCCCAGCTCGACCCTCCCACTCATTAATAAACCCAACCCGCCCCAAATCCTCTCACAATAATAACCCAACCCCAACCCAACCCATCTCCACTTCATTTCTAACTCATTACACAATTCATCTTCAACCTCTCTTCACCCTCAAACCCCAACTTCAAACAAAACCCCAAATCACCATAAATCCTCCATTACTACACCAAATCTCACCAAATCACCTCCTAAACACCTAAAAATCAGTTTCTATCCCTTTAATAACCATCTTAGACCCATTTTCTACCATCCATACCCCAGAAATTGAAAAAAATCGAGTTTTTGTCCCCATTTTTCCTCAAAACCTAGATTTGGGGGGTTTTTCCTCATGCTTGTTTGAGCTTATTGGGGTGTATTTTGGAGGCTTATTTCATCAATATTAAGCTCCTTTTGGGTATTTTTGTGGGTTTTAGCTCTTATTTTTGGGTATAAATCGAGTTGATGTTTAGCTTGTTTTTAAGCTTCTTCATCTTCAATGGCTCCAAAGAAGAAGGGGAGGGTAGTTCTAAGCAAGAAAAGGAAAAGTGCGTCTACGTCAAGACCCAAAGTTGAGGCCGAAGTCGAGGTCGAGGTGGAGGAGCCGGAAATTCCTCGTCTCCCGGGTTTTCCTAATCTTGCCTTTGGCTCGGAATCACAGAGGTAGCAATTCATTAAGCTCCTTGGTAAGCCTTTTGAGCCTACTCGATTTCTTTGTAAAATTATACTCAGAAAGTTAGGCATCCTTGAGCAAAGTAGAGAATTTTTTGAGGGTATGGGTTTGGAAATGTTGTTTAATATGCATGAATTGACTTACAAGCAACTCACTCTAGAGTTCTTCAGTAGTTTTATGCTAAACACTAGAGTCAACCCTCCCCGAGTTGCTTTTCGGTTGAACAATGTTGATTACCACTACACCCTACCACAATTTGGTGCTATTTTTTGTCTCCCCCCCTCTCCTAATGGTAGCATACCCGCCGACTTTAATGAAGTCGATGTTTGGAAAAGTATAACCGGTCTCACCCTCATCGACTTTCGACGGTTGTCAAGCCGTCATGTCCACCACCCGGTTTTACGTATTTGGCATCGTCTTATTGCGGGTACAATATTTGGGAGGGACGAAATGGGCACCTTTACACAACAAGAGCTAACAATACTAGGTGCTTATTTGAATATAAAGAGCGAACCTAGGTTTACCGCCGACATCCCTCTTGCTTTGGCAAAACACTTTCATAAGATTAGTAAGGCGGGGAAGCATGTCGGGGAAATTGTTCTTGGGGGGCTAATAACACACGTGGCTAAGGTGATTGAAGAGAATTTTAGTGAGGAAGAGTTGAACCCCGTACCGGGGGACACGACCATAGACGAGGAGTGTTTAGCTAGGTTCCATAGGTGGATTACCTATGAGAGGGAGCATAAGAGGTATAAATGGAATACCTCGGGTTGGCCACACTTCACTTTACCATCCGATACGCTCCCAGCCCTTGTTCCTTTGCAACATTCCCTTGTCCCGGTCGCAAAGCCTTATCTTTTAGTACCGGGTGCGGGTGGTGACCCCGGTGCCTCTTCCTCCCTTACTCCGCATCCTAGTGTGGAGCCCCGACAACACCGACAACACCACCACCACCAACAACAACAACCAACCCAACAACAATTTCAACAAAGCTACACCCAACCCTACCCCTTCTACACTTCACCTCCGGCTTTTATTGATATCCCTCAATATGCACCGTACACCCCCTTTGCCTACCCTCACCCCCCAGCCGATGCATCTATGGCCGCTATGCTTAATGCTCTACATATTGGGCAATATGAGGAGCGGAGGGATAATTACTATGCTCAATACCCCAGATTTCATCTTTTGGCTCATCAAGGGTATATAAATCAACAAGGCAACCTCCCATCGTGGTATAGGCCCGAGTACTTTCCAAACTACGTCAATCCTAATAGTAGTGGCGCTATGATGGATGACGAGGAGTTTGAGGCCGAAGATGCCTTCGATGTTAATGGGGGGAGGGTAATCATGGCGCCGGTGAAGAAGAAGAAGATGATGGTAATGATGAAGATGATGACGGTAACAATGGAAGTGAGGATGTGGATGATAACGAGCAAGATGAATATTGATTATTGAAACGATGGAGATGTGTTGGTTGCTAACCTTTTGGTAAGGCGACTTACTTTTCTTTTCCGTTTTTGATGCTCGTCCTTTATATTTCCCCCTCATTATTGTGATTTGGTGGCCCTCGGGGCCTTTTTGAGGATTGCTCCCGGTGACTCTTGACGACTTGATTACGTCAAGAGTCACTTCAAAATCCAAAATGATAATTTGTACTTAGTTTACTTAGATTTCATTTCTTTCTTTTTATTTATTTATTTTCTTTTCTTTTTTTAGATTAATTGGTAGAATTTAGTGGAAATCGGGCGGAATCCGGGCTAGGTGACGTGATTACACCTAGTCCTCCCCTCCCATTTAATTTTTTTTGTTTTCTTTTTCACTTCCTCTTCCATATCTTTTTCTTGACTCGGGTCTAGGTGACGTGATTACACCTAGGCCCGAAACCCTCTACATTTTCTTCATCTTTAGTGTAGTTTTTCCTTTTATACCTTATTTTTGTTTCCTTTTCTTATGTGTCTTCCACACACTATCGATCGAGCATGGGGACATTGCTCGATTTAAGTGTGGGGGAGCGATAGTTTAGTTTATTTTCATATTTTTTCAAAAAAATCCAAAAATCCCTAAAAATTTGTAAAAAATTCAAAAATCTCAAAAATATTTTCTTTTATGTTGTATTTTCCTTCTTGTTTGTGTCTTGTATATTTGTTGTTTGTGTGCGTTTTGCCTCTCCTTTTCCTTGTAGGTTGCTCGATGACCATTAACTTTGGGAAGCTCCAAAGACGCTCGGTAATATCACTCCATTCCCTTTTTCCTTTTTTCTGTTGTAAAGTTTGGAGATTGTGTTTGTGGTGGTGGTGGCTCGGGTGGAGCTTTGTGAAGTTCGGGTTGTGTATGTAACTTGCTTGGATTGTAAGGGGTGGTGTTTGTTAATTGTGTGTGATTGTTTTGCATGTTTATTTTTCCTTCTTCTTTCGTCTTCCTGTATTTTTCTCCTACTTTTGTCATTGTCTTGTATAGTTTGTGTTAGGTATAGGTAAATGTTTCTTTTCGAAAACCCGGTTATGTGATTTGTGTGCAAGTGCTTCTTATTCCCTAGTTATCTTCACTTTTTGGATTTGTGGACTTTATTCTAGTAGGATGACTTTTAATCAATAATTATATTGACCTTTTGCCTTGACCACCTTGACCACCCCCGGAGTGTTAGGCCTTGGTGCCCGGGTTTCATCCCCTTAGGTGACTTTATTCGAGTAACCGCTTTCTAGTCCAAATTTTTCACCTTTTAGTGGGTTAGGAAGGGGTGCACACCTAACTTACCTATTTTCCTACCATTCCTCCATTTCCAAATAATAAGCTTTGCATATTGAAAATTGGCAAGTTGCATTTTAATGTCTAATATGGGCAAGCCAATCAAGAAAGAATAGGGCTAAAAAAAAGAAAAAAAAATGCCCAAAAATTTGCCCCCAATTGATTGATTTAAGGGGAGAAGAAAAAGAAGATCAAAAGTGAAAAAAAATGTTAGCCCCAAGTCAAGAAGAAAAGAATAAACCCCAAAAATATTCCCAAAAACAAAAAAATAATAAACCTTTTCCTTTATCGATGCGTCGCCGTGAAGGGCCTACAAACGGACCGAGTCCCGAGGAAGGAAGATAGCGGTGACTATTCGATTTCCCCCTTTTTTTTTAGTCCTTTGTTGATGTGTCGCCGTGAAGGGCCTACCAACGGACCGAGTCCCGAGGAAGGAAGATAGCGGTGACTATTCGGTCGCTCCTCTTTGCTTAGCATTCTCACCCTTTTTGTTTGGACTAGTTGGTTACTTTGAATTTGGGACGACCCTCTAGGCTTTGCTTGGGGAATGAAATTTGACTTACCTACAGTGTCGACTCGCTCCGGGGTACATCCTTTTTCCACTCCATTTATCGTCCCGGTGTAAATTTTCTTTAGTAGATTAGAAGGACTTAGGCAAGTTGTCAATATAATTGTTGCTTAGCCGTCATTCTATTAGAATTTGTGTCCCTTCCTTCTTGTGTATCTAACTTGGGAATGTTTCACTTGCCTTGGGTTCAATATCGGAGTCTTCCCACCGTTTTGATGAGGAATTCGGTGTTTTCTTAGTTTGGATACGTCTCTTTTTGTGTGTTTGTGTGCTTGTTTGTTTTGTGTGCGAGGCGTATCCACCATTTTTGTCACAAGACCTCACTTGTCTTGCGAGGAGTGTTTTACCTCATAAACACTTCGGCGTGAGTTGAAAGAGCGTAGGGTGCGCTAATACCCACTCGGCTAGTAGTCTATTTTCTAGTTAGTTAGTTAGTTAGTTCGTGCTTACTCGAGGGCGAGTAAGGGTCAAGTGTGGGGGAGTTGATATGCCTAGTTTTTATCGTCTTTCCTTCTTGTTTTACTTGATTTTCCTTAGTTTAATCGCTCTTAGAAGCGGTTTTTGTGCTACTAATGTCTTCTCTAGTGATATTTTGTGTTTCTAGGTTCGTATGACGAGATCGCGGGTCTTTTAGGCCATTTCTACGTCGTAAGGACTGATTCCGAGTCGTGGAGTATTCATGGAACCAGAGAAAAGCTAGAAGAAGTCACCCATCATGACCGGGAAGCTCATCACGGCCGGAACGAAGCATGCCAAAGATCAGAGGCTCTTGTGAAGCCTTCCCGACCGAGAACATCACCTTCTCGGTCGGGACCATAGGTCTTCCCGAGCGGGATCACTACCTTCCCGGTCGGGAAGAGAAGTCATCTCGGTCGGGATCGTAGGCTTTCCCGATCGGGACCATTACCTTCCCGGTCGGGAAGGACCCAGATATTACGCACTTCCTCGTTTCTTTTCTCTCACTTGTGGAACACTATATATACCCTTCCTCTTGTATTTTGTAAAGCACGAAACCCTAGACTAAGAATAGATAGCTTAAGCTTAGTGCCTCCTTAATCTTACCTTAATCTTTTCTTAATCTTAGTTTAATCATAGTAGATAATCTTGTATTAAGGGATTTCTTCAAGGATCCACCAATCTTGACAACATTGGTGGAGGATTTGGGTTTTCTTGATATGCAAGTTTCAATCTTTTCCATTCCATTCTAGTTGGGTATAATCCTTCTTCTTATTTCTTCTTTATCTTGAATTGTTAGTAAAGTTTCATTCTTTTTCTCTTGTTCATTGTTTTTCTTTGGTTATCCTCCATTATGCATGCTCTTGTTCTTATGTTAGTTTCCTTAGTTAATGTTAGTTTCATCTTAAACATGTGTGAGTAGACTCATTGTGGGGGTTAATAGGGGGATTAGGTGTTGTTTATGGGTAATTAGGGATTGATTGTGGGTAAGGGTTGAATCTTTGTTACTAGTCACATGTTAAGCATGTTATGTGTTTGTTGAAATGATTGTTAGAATAGTAGTGGCCATGCTATTTCTTGCTAGTTTCATCCTTCTCATTGTATGCATAATTTGTGATTGAATTCTCTTGTTTTGGGTAATATCATACATGAGTTTTCGGGTTTGTCTTTGACGCGAGAGCGCGGCCTTACGTTAGTGACTAGGTGAAACCTATACCCTCGATTCCCCCCTAGCCTTGTACACCTATGAACCCGACCTAACCCTACTCTTTCTCTTATTGAATTCTCCATTTTCATCGTCATAATTTTAGTTCTTATCATTGTTTTAGGTTACTCTTGTTCATTTAGTAATAGTCTTAGCCTAATCAATTATCAACAATTCTTCTCCTTGTTTCCTTGCAACTTTGTCTTGAGATTAGGTAAGCTCTAGTCTAAACTCCCTTTGCCGTCTCTTGTGGACTGACCCGACTTGCCCATACTACTTAGTTTAGGTAGGTTGGTTTATTGGTGTCGGGATCGACGATTAATCCGCGCATCATATGATTTGCTTGTCTTGGCCGCGATAGGTGAATCGTATTTCGTCAAACTTTCTTTGGGGTAGGTCGACCTAGTAATAAGTGCGAGAGCCCGTTATTAGGACCGTCCCGGGTAGATAGAGAATCGAGAGAGACCCTTTATCTTCCCAATTACCGACCGTAATCGACTCGTTTGTGAACTCCGTTAATTCATTTGAGACTACCTCGTTGACCTTGACCCTAGTCCATTTTATCGTATTTATTTTATTTGTTTGTTTGATTTGTTTAGCTCGCTAGTTTAGAACCCTCTTTAAACCAAAAATATATTCTTCCGACTAATACCTTACTAGACTGAGACATTTAGTTTAACTAGACCGTCCCCGTGGAATTCGACCCGACTTACCCTCGACTACCCAAGTTTAGGATTAGTTGGTTTTTACTTTGATCGATCGGGATTCGCGACAAATCCCCGTCCGTCATCGTCTTAGACATATTTAATACCCGATGTCTCTTCATAACTCTAGTTTAGTTTTCGAGTCATGTCGGATTTCGGTTGTCTTTTGACCAGGTGGGTAAGTCTTTCAAGAAGGGTGACCTTGAGGCTTTGCTAGGTGACGGTTTGTCCGCTATTATTTTACTAAAATAAATTATGGTCTAAGATGATTTTTTATTAGCGTGTTCGCGCTTTTGGGATGCTAGGCACCATATTTTTGCATTTCCGAGGGGTGATGTTTGTCTTCTTCCCCAGGAGCTAGACGCGATTAGAGGGTGGCATTCTTTTCACCCTTGTATACCAATTCAAGGTGACGTTCCCGTAGACTGGTTTCGCCATTTTCTGGACATTCCTCTGTTGGAGGAAGCTAGTGCTTTCTTTGGGGAAAGCGGCATTAACTTAGAGCTCCTCGTTAAAATGTTCTCCCGGGAGGACGCTCGTTGTATTTCATCTTTAGCCCATAAGCGGGCACTCTGTATTACGATAGAATGCTATTATCTATTTGAGGATGCGTCGGTGCATATTGGTTGGGGTAACCCTCGGCTTCTAGACGTCGTGATGGAGATGGAACATGGTCGATCACTCTCTTGGCTTATTTTGGGTGAGCTTATAATAGGTCTCGATACACGTGCACAAATTCACCGCGCTCCCTTTCGTGGTTCTAAAACCATTTTGCAAGTATGTCATGGTGCTATTTTTGCTTTACTCGAAAATTATCTTAGTTCGAAGTTGTGACGCTGTGTGGTATTGTGCAGGTTTGGCTACAGGAGAGGCTACATCTAATCGAGCCACCTCGGCTTATCGAGAGTTATAACTGTAAAAGGTTGGCTGCTCGGAACGTAGTACCGTTATGGAATGTCGGTTATAGTGAGAACGAGTGGATCTCTCGCCTACTTGCTCATAGAAGGGCTATTATCAGGTGGACCGTCCTATGGTGGCATATCAAGAGGTATATTGGGCTCTCATTCTCATCGCAGGCCCGCACTATGCGAATTTTGTCCTTGGGTGAGTGTGTTTATGTTTATCCGGGCAGGTTAATCCGCGAAATGGGCGGGGAACAAACCATTCCCGATGTTATCAATTCTCATTCGTGGGAGAAGGATTCTTTTAGGGAATTTGAAATGGTCTGGAGACGGAGGATTACACATCAAGTTCTTCTAGCAGATGTCCGACGGATAACCCCCTCCTATGCCCGGCGGGATGTTTGTGAATATCCAACAGAGCGGGGTAAGTCGAAGGTTGTGGAGACTGCGGTGCTACAAAATAAGTAGGTTGTGTGAGTTAACGTCACTAAATGCTCGACCAAAGACAATGTTACCGATCCTAGTACCGTCAATTCGTCTAAACGGGTCAAGACTGACAAGACCCATATTAAAAGTACCGATGAGGATAAGAAATGGAATTGTCTGGGCCCACGACTGGCTGAGAGGGTGGAAGCTCTCATTCAAGGGGCCCGTGATGAAGGGCCCAAAGAAGCGCACCCGAAGGGTAAAGGAAAGTAGAAGTTGGACCGGTAGGGCCCAACCGTTAGTACTATGTTGTATTAATCGATATTATGTAGCGTATTAGTATTAGTTTTTTTTAGGACTTTGATTGACACGTTGTTTTATTTCTGGAGTACCCGGATAATGGACGTTTTGATGCAAAGGCCTCGACAAAGGCTTGATTTAGTTAATATTGAATTAATGAGAAGCACACGTTTTTTTATCTTTTTTTTTGTTTCTTTTTTTTTTGTGGTGGCTCGCAACTCGATTCTTCATTTTGCGCAAAGCGCCCTTTCGGGTTTTCACCCCGTCCTTGGCTCACCTTTTTTTTTAACGGCTCGCAACTTGATTCTTCATTTTACCCGGAACGCCCTTTTGGGTTTTCACTCCGTCCTTGGCTCGTCATTTTTTATTTATTTTTACGACGGCTCGCAACTCGATTCTTCATTTTGCCTGGAGCGCCCTTTCCGATTTTCACTCTGTCCTCGGCTCGACGTTTATACTTCGTCATTGAAATCACTCGTTAATCGGAGCGTATGATGGGTTTCGATTTGCGCATGAATCGAATGTTATCGATTTTGTTAGTTTGGTTGAACCCCTGAGGGGGCTGACTACGTACTATTCACCAAAAAAATTCCACACACAATGCTTTTCGAGTAGTTAAGGATCTTACCTTCATTTAATAAAAACAAATCAAAAAAGATATTGCTTGAGCAAACCTAAAGACTCAAGTGATCATATTCATACAACCATACGGAGTATAGTCCATATTATTAAGGGTTTGCTTGGGATAAAGCTAATTATTTAGGAGAGAAAAGAGCTCAAAATGAGAATAAATTGAAAGAATTTGGTGCTTAGTGGTAATATTTTATGGTGTAAAGGAGATAGATGAAGGAGGAACAATTATCCCATGGAAGTAATGCATTACTTATAGGGAAGAGGGGAGTAATGTCTGATTGTCTTCCCCCAAAATATGCTTATATTATTATCTTTTTTCTCAATTTAGATGGAATCAAACCATGTTCGTAATTCGTAAATGCGGCTGATTTTGTATTTTAGACTCGTTATGCCAATCATCGATGCGAGATGTTTTGAGTGTTTTGCATGGGTTTTCACCCTAGTTCAAGAACTAAGGCGAAGTGATCATGTGTGACCCCTTGAAAGTGACAATTACCGAGATACCGCGTTTAGGTCAAGGTAGCTGGTTTAGATGTTTTTGGAATGTGGAGCTAGGTGATAAGTGGCTTTGATGGATCAAAATCTGGAGTTGATTTTTGTGGAGTTAAGGCTATGAGGTTACGGTTTCGTAATGCGATACACTACTATAAAATTAGTCATAGACATCACCTAATAGATATAGGTTAAAAGTAAAACCCACATCTATTTATAATAGATATAGGTCATTTAAAAAAACTCATATATATAAAAGAGAATATACTTAGGTTAAAACTAAAACCCATGTCTATGAATTATAGACATGGGTCAAATTAAATCCTATGTCTATGATATATGAATAGAAGTAGGGTATATGAAAATCGTGTACATTAAAATAAAAATTTAATCTGCCTAACTCCCTAAAACGCTGTTCACCGAAATAAAAATTATACTGATACCATATGCTCTTCACCCAAAAAACCCTAATTTACTCTTTCACCCTAATTCACGCAGCTCTCTCGTTTTCTTCAATTTCAATCTGTCGGCTCACCTCTCGCTCACCTGTCGGCGACTCCTCCGACTGTATCTTCCTCGCCGCCTGCAGTGACTCCGCCTCCTCCCCCCGGCACTAGCTCCCTCTTCTTCTGACAACACCGCTCTCACTCCCCTTCTTTTTTCGCGATGTATGTCACCTTCTCTCCTCGTTTTTTTTTTTTCTATTTTCAATTCATAGCGCCATAGTCAATTCATCATGTTATTAGAAATTTTAGTGTTGATTTGATATATTTGTGTTACGAAGATGCAATTATTTGTCGAATCTTTGATTTGAGCTGTATAGAAATGGTGTATTCGCAGTTTTCAGCGTGCTTTTGAGCTAAATGTTGTATTTATCTGAATTATTGTCGTCATTTGAAACTGATGTTACAAATTCTGATATGTAGCGTGAATGAAATTTATTTGATGCAATTCTCAACTCAATCTTTGATATGAGCTGTATAGAAATTGTGTGTTCGTAATTTTTAGTGAGTTTCCAACCTAAATGTCGTATTTGTTTGAACTATTGGCGTCATTTGATACTGTTGTGACATATTTTGCTTCGTAGTATGTGAATGGCAGCTATTTGATGAATTTCTCGACTCCATTTTTGATGAGTTGTATGAAAACTGTGTATTTCCAGTTTTCAGTGAGTTTTCGAGCTAAATGTCAGATTTATCTGAATTATTGTCATCATTTGATACTGATGTTATCAATTTTGCAACATAGTTTGTAACTTAGCGTTATTTGATGCAACTCTCGACTTGATTTTGGACAGTGATCCATGATGTCTGACCCCGAATCAATTTGGCATCAGGACTCTTCTGCTGCTGTACGATGACACAATCATGAGAACCTTATTTGGTTGTACTTTGATACAACAGGGAAGTGAGCCTTGGCGACTAGAAGTGAGCAGGGAAGTGAACCTTATTTTCTCTACTCTTTTCTACAGAATTCTTATCGGCAAAGCAAATTGGATGTACTACATTTATAAAAAGTGGCCCCCTTGTTCGCGCAAACTACCAATTGTAAGGAAACTCGTTCTTGTTTATCACTTGTACATTCAGTTGCTTCTTTCCTTTCGTCATATTTTCAAAGTTCGAAAGAGATGATTAAGTCATATCCATGTCGGTCTATTCCGACCAACTATCGCACATCCCGGGGTCCAATTAGACCGAGATTGAAACTATATCCCGGATGACGTGTTCACACTCATCCAGTCAGAGCCGAGGGAAGGTGCCAACAATGCTGAGCCCGCACTAGGGCTATTATTCGGGGAAGACAGGATAGCCCGACTCCAAAGGAAGACTTGGTCAACCTCATCCTTCGCACCAACAGGTTCGACCCGACAAGCTGATCTCGGAAGTTGGCTCCGAGATGGGAAGCAGAGCTTGGAGGAAGACTGTCAAGTGGACCGATAGTCAAGGGAGGATCTACAAGCTGGTCGTCGGTGAAAGGGACATGCCTGCTACTGATTCTAAGTCTGAGTCTGAGTCGGAGGTCGAGTCTAGGGGATCCGGTGCTAGAGTCCAACCTGTAACCCCTCTCCGTTTAGTTACTCTTGCTGATGCCTCGAGGTCTGTCCCTAGTGCCCTTCCTATCCCGCCACCTACCAATGATCAGATGGCTACTTTGTTTGGGTTGTTTTCTAAATTTTCAATCAATAATAACAATCATTCCGCTTACGACTTGTCTCTTTTTAAATGCAATTCTTGTTCGAAAATATTTATGCAATGACATTGAGAAACCCGACGAACAGGTGCCCCTACCTCCTCCTCTGATTGAGCAGTTAGAGCAAAGGGAGTCCCGGAATCCGGTAATCGAAGAAACCGAATCCATCAATGTAGGAACCACCTTTGAGCCCCAGATGCTTAAGATAGGGTTATCCTTAGATCCCGAGGAGAGACAACAGTTGACAAGCCTTCTCCAAGAATTCAAAGACGTCTTCGCATGGTCCTACAAAGACATGTCGGGGATAGACCGGAAAATAGCCGAACACCAAATACCAATCAAAGATGGGTGTAAGCCGGTTAAGCAAAAACTCCACAGAATGAGTCCCGAGTGGTCTCTCAAAGTCAAAGAAGAAGTCGACAAACAGTTCAAAGCCGGCTTCCTACAGGTGTCCGAGTATCCGGAGTGGGTCACGAACATCGTGCCAGTTCCTAAAAAGGACAGTAAGGTGCGCGTATGCGTGGATTTTTGGGATCTTAACAAGGCGAGCCCGAAAGATGATTTTCCATTACCTCACATTGACATACTGGTAGACAATATCGCTGATCACGCCCTTCTATCCTTTATGGATGGATACACCGGGTACAATCAAATCAAAATGGTAGAAGAAGACATGAGTAAGAACACCTTCACTACACCTTTGGGTACTTACTGTTACACTGTCATGCCGTTCGACCTCATTAATGCCGGAGCCACTTATCAACGAACCTCTACAACCTTATTACATGACATGATGCATAAGGAAGTAGAGGTTTATGTGGACGATATGATCGTCAAATCCAAAAGCCAAGACGAGCACATCACCGCCCTAAGAAAGTTCTTTACCCGACTGCGCAAATACAACATGAGACTAAACCCTCAAAAATGCAGTTTCGGAGTAACATCTGGCAAATTACTGGGTCACATCGTTAGCCAACGTGGTATCGAGGTTGACCCAGCAAAAATCAAAGCCATTACTGAGATGAAACCTCCCAAGACAGAAAAAGAAATAAGGGGATTCCTCGGGAAAGTCCAATACATCAGCCGGTTTATCTCCAAATTAACCATGGTATGTGAACCGATTTTTCAAGAAGCTGAAAGTGGGGGACCGGAAACTGTGGGATGATAAATATCAAGCGGCTTTCGATAAAATCAAGGAAATATTGTCTGCTCCGCCGGTCTTAATGCCACCTCAACCCGGTTTGCCTCTGTCATTATACCTAAGAACGACTGAGACAGCCATGGGGGCTATGCTGGCGCAGATGGTCGACTCGGAAGAACGAGTCATCTACTACATCAGCAAGAAATTCTTAGAGTATGAATGTAAATATACCATGCTCAAGAAAAAATGCCTAGCCCTAGTCTGGGCCAACCAAAAAACTTCGGCATTATATGCTCAGCTACGAAGTACATGTATTATCCAAGATGGATTCCATCAAATACCTATTCGAAAAGTCCATCCTCAACGGCAGGATATCCAGGTGGACTCTAATGTTGGCAGAGTTCGACCTAAAATTCGTGCCACTGAAAGCCATCAAGGGCCGAGAAGTAGCCGAATTTCTCGCTGATAGTTCCGTAACCGAAGAAGGATATGACAATACTTGGTCCTTTCCAGACAAAGACATATTCCATATCGATACAGAGACATGGGATTTATATTTCGATGGGGCAACCAACTTTCGAGGGTTCAGAGTCGGGATTCTTTTAATTTCGCCAAAAGGGGAACATACTCTCGTATCCATCAAAATGGACTTTGACGTAACTAATAACGTCGTCGAATATGAAGCATGGATCCATGAGTTACAAGTCGCCGCTGATTTAGGGGTCACAAATTGCCGGGTACACGACGAATCATTCTTGGTCATCAATCAGGCACTCCAAAAGTGGAAAACTCGAAACGCCAACCTCGTGGCCTACCAGGCACGTGTAAGGGTTCTCGAGGAACAGTTCTAAAAGGTAAAGTATATATACTTGCCTTGGTAAGAAAACCAGTTCGCAGATGTACTCTCCAAATTGGCATATTTACTGAATATCCCCGATCACCTAACCAGTATGCCAATTTGCGTCGAAAGACGGTCTGAACCGGCATATATCCACGTCATCGAAGATATTGAAATAGCTGATCCCGAACCTTGGTATCAAGCTATTTTGATGTACATATCGATGGGAGAATATCCACCCAGAACCGACGGTCGGGCCAAGAAAGCCTTACGAAGACTAAATACCCAATTTATCTGCACGGATGACGAGCAATTATATAAAAAGACAGCAGAGGGGGCTCTTCTCCTATGCATCGACAAAATAAAGTTGAAAAGGTTATGGCCGAAGTACATGACGGTGAGTGTGGTCTGCATATGAATGCCCGGATGCTAGTCCAAAAAATGATGAGGCTCGGATATTACTGGAATAATATGGAAACCGACAGCAGACAGTATGTCAAACATTGTCATAAATGTCAAATCTTCGCCAATGTGCAACACATGCCATCGTCTTTGTTATACACCATGCCGTCACCATGGTCATTCTTGACGTGGGGAATTGACATAATCGGAAAGGTAAACCCCTCTGGTTCAGGTGGACATTGCTTCATCTTGGTAGCCATCGACTATTTCACCAAATGGGTCGAGGCCGAATCCTACCGTATTCTGAACGCCAAGCATGTAGCTAAGTTCATCCAAAACAAAATCATACGCCGGTAGGGATCCCACCTAAATTCATCAGTAATCACGGGACCCATTTCCAAGTCGAAATGACAGCTTTGCTAACCAAGTACAAAATTCAAAGCCATACATCCTCACCCTACCATCCCCAAACAAATGAAGCGATAGAAGCAGCCAACAAAACAATTATCACCATACTCAAAAAGATGATTGATAATTACTGGGAGTGGCCCGACAAGATGCCCTTCGCTTTATGGGGATACCGGACGTCAATCCGCACCGCAACCGGTGCAACGCCCTATTATTTGACATACGGGATGGAGGGCATTCAACCAATCGGGTTGGAAATACCGTTCCTCAGAATTCTGTTAGAAAGTCAAGTAACTGAAGCAGATTTGGTCCAAGCGCGATACGACTCGCTGGTTCTATTAGACAAACGGCGATCCCGTTACCTCAATAATATTCAGGTATGCCAGAAAAGGATACAACGGGCCTTCAACAAGAGAGTTAGGCCAAGGCATACTAAAGAAGGGGATTTGTTTTTCAAATCCGTTCTAGCTCTATTACCAGTTGACCCGAGGGGAAAGTTCAAACTCAATTGGGCCGGGCCATATCTGGTGAAGAAAGTTCTATCAGGCGGTGCTGTGAAGCTGACAGACTTGGACGGGAATGACTTTACCAATCCTACCAACCTAGACCAGTTGAAACATTACTACCCCTAATCCTTTCTCAATGTCATTTGTAAAAGTTAAAATTGTCTTTTTAAACATAAACTTTCGAAAAATGAGTTAATAAGCTAGAATTATTTATCCTACTATCACACATCTTGAACCATTAGTCTTGGTGTATTTCGAGATTGCAAAATCATAAAAGGTTGAACTACGTCTGGTTTATTTCCACTAACTGTGGATACGTAGGCAGCCCCTCAAAAAGGCACAACCACCACAATCGCAAAAAAAGACGGGAACAGTTTAATTAACAAAACTTCCTTAGCTTTATTATTACTAAAAAATCCCCAATAAACTCGGGAAATTCAAAATACAAAAATTCAAAAAAAAAACATACGACACTACAAATAAAATAGTAGTACTATTCAAATAATAATAAAACTAAGGACTCGGGTATTCAGGACATCTTGCCCTCACCCTTATCCTTGGCCTCCTTAGTCGTCCACTGACGACGAGACTGAGGCGGGCGTTCCCGAATCACCACAGGAACCTCCTTAGCTCGAACCTGTTTCTTCGAGAGTAGATCCTCAGCCACGGTAGTCGGCCCGAGTCGGGCCCTCGCATGCTCGGGCAGCCTATCACGTGGGCCCAGTCGATCCTTGGCTACTAGTCTCATGCCAAGCCTCTTCTCCAAGTCAGTCTGGGGGCTCGGTCGCCCCCACACGCCTCTAGCACCAACGTCCTTAGCTCGAGTCTTAATTTTTTACTTAAGACCCGACTCTAATTTAACCAAAGTAGCAGGAGTGTCTCCGTCATCGTAGAAACTCCTCTCATCTTTAGCCGTCTCCCGGCGAAGTAAGTCAAAGACCTCATCGACCTTCAGGGCCCTGCGGGTCTCCTCTGACTCTTCAAAACTCCACTTCCGATATGACTCAGAAATCCAGACAGAATGACAAGGGTTGGGTATAGTCCACATGACACGTGTGTGCCACCGCTGCAACCATGTATCACACATCGCGTCCGTCAATTGGAGCGGGACGTTGATGATGGCCTCGGACTCAGGAATCCTCTGAGTCCATCCAAACAGCCTCAGAATACGGTCTGGATAAACATGAACAATCCAATCAAGTGACAGGACCACCAGATACCAGGCCTGATCCTTCTTGGCTAGCCCCGTCAATTTAGAGAGGAACCAACAAGCAACATTCCACCTGATCAAGAGACCTCCGTGGAATATGAGCTCCTCATCCCAGTAAGTCTGGTTTATGTCATGACTCGAACTTATACGTCTCTTCCTTGAGCTAACTTGACTGCTACGGTACTTAAGAACGTCCAGGGGAGGCTCCATAATCGACAACCGTTCATACAGCCAAACCTGAGAGGACAAGATTTATAAGTCTCCGTAAGCAAACATCAAGACCACCAGAGGGCAGTCGATCGAGTACCAAGTTGACTAGATCGAGTGACCCTCCCTAAAACAAGGCAGGGTGTTTTTCGCCAGAGGCACTCGATCAAGTGACCCTTCTATACCAGGTCTACGCGAAAAAAAAAACGAGACGTATACCTGCAGAAGACGAACGTTACCCGTCAATTGCCTGTCTGGGTCAATTTTCCTAACATCAAGACCCATAATAATCTCCCCGGTTATCAGCCAAGTCGGGCTATGATCTGTCTCCATCTGGTCTACTACACCGAGCAGCCGAATTTGACCCATGTAGGAGTCAGCTTCCATTCGCTCCTCAAAGGCGTACCGATGAAGCATACAAAAAGCAAAGGCCCTACGCCTGTGAAAAGCAATAATTTTCACGTCCTTTGCATTCATGAACTTTTCAGCCAGGTCAAACAGGGAAACGGAATTCTACTGCACCATCCGGTCTGCCTTAGCATAAGACAAACCCAAAAATTCCATCAACTTCCTCCTCGGGTCGAGATATAACGGAGGAATAGCAGGACGGGCAGCGGGACACCAACCGCCCACAACAGCTATTTCTTCCGGAAGAGGACATACCTCCCCCCGAGGGTACACGAATACATGATGGGTCGTGTCCCAGAAAGATAAGCAAGCGTCTAGGAAGTGTGAATCTACCTTAAGATGCTGCAGCGGGAATAAGGAAGAAATCCTCATCTGGTTCAACTGAATCTTCTCCTCGTCCTTGAAGTTTCGGGACCATGCTTGAAGCAACGCGGTTAAATTCTCAACCCGTGGTAGATATTCGAATCTTTTTCTCAATAGTTTGAGGATTTTTAGAGTAAGAATATGAGGATGGGTGTGAAGATGCAAAAGTGAAGCAGGAGAGTCGCGTATTTATACATAAAAACCCTGGCAACCTTAAGCTGCAACGGACCACCTTAGTCCGCATGCCTGCGCGCGCAGGCCGATCTAATTTTCAGCTCTTCAATCCCAATATAGGAATCGAGTCATCCCGAGCATTCCTCCTCCATAAAATTTTCAAAATATCAAATTTTTGACAGCAGGCCTATGCTGCTACTACTTTAACACAATACAAATCTTACATTAATATGGTTAGACATTACTTATTAACTAAGCTTTATAATAGCTAGGGCGCCTCCTGCCATCATTGTGAATGACGTTTTAATGGGCCCGAACCCGTCACTCCTAATGGCGGGTTTATGTGTTAATTTTGTTTTTTTGCCATTTTGTATTTTTAAAGACCCGCCATTCCTGATGGCGGGTTTGCTTTGTCCCAAATCGAACCTACTTCCGAACTTGTCTCAGCCCCATTTTGTTAATTAGTTTTGAAACCGACCCAAAACGTTAATTAGTTTATTTTTCAACATTATTTTGACAAAACGTTCAGCAATATGATACCCCAGTAATTACCCGACTTAAACCCAATCTGACCTGACATATCTGTTGACCCAAAATGGTCCGACCTGAACCAGACTCAACTCGAAAGAGTATACGGATCCAATACAACCCGAACACGATATAAGTTAACTTGCCTTGACTCGACCCCGCCCGAGTGTAGACACCCGTATTTTGACTTCTTGTGTCTATATCAATCTCCAACAAAACACCCGATGATGAGACGTTAACATGCATTAATACGCTTGAATACGGGGCTCGAAATCAATAGTATCCGAAGTGGGCACTTAGCGGAGTACAAATCTCTCAAAACCGACCTCAAATTCAAACTTAGTGGGTCATTTCCAAAATAAAGCTAATTCACTACTACAATTAAGATTAAATAGGATGGTTCCTAACCATCCTATATTGGATAAGGAACCGTCCTTAATTAAGATTAAATAGGATGGTTCCTAACCATCCTATATTGGATAAGGAACCGTCCTTTAGGTCGACGTCCTATTAAATCAAATAGCGCGGTTCCTAGAAAGTCAAACCGTGATATTAAATTCAACATTAATAGGACGGTTCAATGAGGAACCGTCCTCTTTAATGTGTTATTTAAAAGCGCGGTCCACTGAAGCGTGCTATTAAATCTATTTTAAACATCACGGTTCCATCCAAACCGTCCTATTATCTACTGATATAAATAGGATGGTTGGCATATGAACCATCCTGTTAATTCTTTTGAATAAAAACAAAATATCATCCATTAAATAAGACGCTTACGATAACCGTCCTGTTTGTGTTACATAATTTTTTTTTAAAAAAATATTTCGATATAATTGTACGTCAATCCAAAAATCCAATATTTACATTAAAACATTAAATCAACATTCGAAAACCCGACAATTGGATCACATGTACCAATTCTTTACCAAAAATTACGAATTAATAAATATGGTCCCAATAGTTGTGATTGAGTTATAATAACAATGTCAAAAAGCGATGATTCTTCTATGATTCAGTCTTCCGTGTATAATATGGTCTCTATGTTATAATAAATAAGGGATGTTTCTTCTATGATTCCGTCTTCCGTGTACAAACTCTAGTAACACCACTCTCACACAGTTGACGTCCATCTTTCAATTGTCAAAAAGCTTCTGCAAATAGCGAGACAGGGAACATTAGATCGTACACAAGTCCCAAACCTGCACAGTACACATACACACTTCCAAATTTCATCCATGTACGTCAACAACCGTAACACCCAAAGCTTTACTTCCAATATGAACTAGTAACAGTAAGAAGCTATTGTTACACCCAATAGAATGCTTTAGAGCCCAGAAACCAAACAAAAAACACCTATAAATCAACAACGAGGAAAATGGGTTGAATAAACGAGAGAAACTTACTTGGATCACTTGGATGCACTATCATTGACCGTCAAATTAATGAGCACACCATACACTTTAACATCTCTGAAAGCAAAAAAAATACTATTTTCTCGGATCAATATGAAATATGATACTTTTAACCATATAAACTACTCCACAAGAAAAGGGAAAAACAACAATAGACATTAAAATGACACTGGAAAACAGTGACTTGCAAATAAAAAATACTATTATGATCGAGACGCAAGTTTTCTATGGTGATCCGTATAAAAAGAAGTGACAAAAAAAAAACTGAATATGTTCGTAACTTTTCAGTTTCATAACAGCAGAAACAGCAGAAATTACTAACATAAATAAAGTGTCATAACATTTAGGACCAAAAAAGGGTGTCGTACCTTTTCAATCTACAAGAGAAGTAAAAGTAATGTGTGCTGTTTAAATCCTTTATAGAGCATCCAAGTAAGGAAAAATCGGTATACACATTAAATACGGAGCTTTTGGTTCTGTTAACTCATTATAATTCCAAATAAGGCAGATAAATCATAAGTCATGAATCTTAACCTTCAAAGATTTCCATTCGGAGTTTGCCCAAGTCGAAGATGACGTAGCATTGACGCCTACAATTGTGCCACTAAACCTGTCATAAGTAAAGCAAACAAATAAACACATACTCAAGATTTCAAGGTAGATACAACTAACATAGTAGGCCACATGCCAACATAGGCATCCTATGACAAATACCTTCTTTCAGGAACTTCGTCCCCTTCAAACCTCATTTTATATGATGATCACTTCTATATAATACCTGTTTATTGTGTATTTTTTATACGGATTATAAATGACACTGAAAAACATTGGAGAAATCTCGGACTCGTCCCTGTCTACAGCTGCCAACAAGTTTTCTATGGTGTCATTCAGACCCACCACCACATTGCTATACCTCTCCGTGTTCCCTGTCCACAACACCACCACTTTCTCCACCTTGTTCTTCTCCTTGAACTCCCTTCATTTTCAATATCATCCCGCAACACAGTCATACATACATTTTAGTTGGTATGTAATTCATTCCAATGGATAGAAAATGAGGTCAATAATTGACTAATACCTGATATCCTTGATTACTTGATCAACTTGTTCCTTTTTAGTGCCCTTAATGATATGATTGGCACGAGAATCCTGGTTAGCCGCGATGAAATCAGGGTCATAGATACCAGGCAGGGGAACCATATTCTCCATGTAAGGCCTCAACTGCTTCTGCAGATCAATGTCCAAGACTCTAGCTCGGGTTATTGCATCGTCTAAGTTCATGTTGTTTATGTCCCATCCAATCATTCTTGATGTATTATTATTGATGCTATACATGGTATTGTAATTTTGTAGGTACGGACCGATCTTCCAAACACGACTCGTGGGGAGACCCGTGGTGATATCGGCCGACCCGAGTTTTAACAAGTATATAGTGCAACAAGAGGGGAGGCTGGTGGAGATGTGGTATTTAGACACATTCTCAAAGCTCTTTGCTCATGAAGGGGAAAAAGGGAGTAATGCTGCTGGCCTTGTGCACAAGTACCTTAGGAACATCACTTTAACTCATTTTGGGTCAGAGAGCCTTAAGGACAAACTACTCCCTAAAATCGAAGAATCAGCTCAAAAATCATTGCGCAAATGGTCGACTCAGGAATCCGTTGATGTCAAACAGGCTCCCTTAACTGTACATACAATCCTTATACAACTGATAACTTTATCGACTAAACTAGCTAACATATGCACAACTCTTCTTTTCTACTAACTTGATTAAGTATTATTCATATTCATTGAGGTCTGATTTGTATTTTTGTTTTGTGGGTGTGAAGATGACAATAGAATTTGTAGCAGAACAATTATTCGGGTATGATTCAGGCAGCAGCAAAAAGGAAAGATTAGGGGAGAAATTTTCTCATATTTCACAAGGACTGTTGTCTTTCCCACTGAACATTCCTGGCACAACATATCACAACTGCTTAAAGGTAACTCTACATGCAACATCCACATTCACCTCCACATCCACCAAAACCTCCAAACCATGACCGCATATATTTGAATGGTGGTCAGCACTCTGTGAGATATTCATGTTTTCATGTCAAGTTTATGTGTTTCTCAATTTCCCGAGCGAACACAAAAATCGACCCCCGATATATGAAAATGTGATCAAGAACTCATCTACATCACTAGTCACTAATTCAAATGAAAAATGTGCTTACAGAAATTAAAACTTCAGTCATTTAATCATGATAAACACAGATTCTGTAAATCTCACTGCACAGTTAGTCTTTTAGCTTGAATTCAGCTGCTACCAATGCATAAAAATCAGCTGCTACTACATCACTAGTCACTACATTCAAATAACCAAAACTCCGACCGAAGTAAGATTCCATAGAGAAACGTGTGTACACAAACTCGATTTCAAGTCATTTAATCATGATAAACAGAAATTCGAGCAAATTTCACTGGACAGCTTGTCTTTTAGCTTAAATTCAGCTGCTGTCAATGCGTAAAAATCCTCGAAACCCAAATACATAGAAATTGGATTAAGATCTCAACATGATAAATACAATTTCGACAAATTTCGAACGGGAAATGTGAGATTGTGAGTACAGAAGCTAAACTTTCAGTCATTTAATCATGATAATCACAATATCAACCAATTTCACTCCACATCTAATCTTTTAGCTTGAATTCAACTGCTATCAATGCATAAAAATCGAAACCGGACACATGACATCAACATTCCAACAATACAGCAGCTCAATTTCAACAAATTTCACTCCACAGCTCAATTTCAACAATTTCAGCAGCCCAAACCCTAACCCTAAACCCGACGAACGCAAAATTAAGGCAAACGGGACGATTATAAGGTGGAATTACGAAGTTAGAATAAGGTGAGGATGAATTATAAACAGAGGATGAATTATGAAGTTCCATTTTAGGTGAGGATGAATTATAAACTTACAATCGAGATGAGGAACTTCCGGCGAAGACTTAACTGACGAGCGAACTTCCAGCGAAGATGCGTAGAGATGAAACTTCCGGCGAGAGAAAACGAGATGAAACTTCCGCAAAGAGGTGAAATTCACACGGATGTCGGTTGAAGACGGTGGACGGCAAGTTGAGACTAAGAAGACGAAGGCGGGATGGATGTCGGCAGACGGCGGACGGAGAAGACGAAGGCGGGACGAAGAGTGGAGAAGAGTGTTGAAGACGAAGAGTACTGTGGAGGGGATTTTTTTATTTTTATTTTTTTTCAATTTGGTACTCCGTAGACGAAGGCGGAGTATTTTGTTCAGAATACGGATCTAAATTATTGTTAATCAAAACAAGCAAATATGGATTCAGAATACGGATCAAAGTAATGTGTGCTCGGTTCAGGTGTCGGGTCGGATTATGAATCCCATGTTCGATCCAGATCAGTCTTGATCTGTCTAAATATAAACACGTTAGTTTCGACACAGATCAAAGATTGATATACAATCGATTTAAATCGACTCGTTAAAAACACAATTTCTTATACGAAATTGTCATAGAATTGATAAAATTGATTTAAAGCGACTTGATAAAATCACAAATTCTTATATGAAACCATCTCAAAAACCGTAAAATGATTCAACGAGTTTGGTCTCAGAAATAGGCCAGTTTTCCACAAAAAGTTCAAAAATTCATCAATCAAACAACAAATCGAAACTCTAACAAGAAAGAAAAAATCGGTAAAACAACGAAACACTATCGAATTCAAAAATGGTTAGTAATCAAACATCGTCATTCAATGTAGAAATCAGCTTCGACAGCCGAATTCTACAGTTCAGATTCATAAATTCGATTGCTAAACACTGAATTCAACCGGTTTAGACCCGTTTTTTCTTCGGGTTAAAATCAAGTTCGTCGTCGATTGGTATTATTTTGTTTACTCTTCAAATAATCCTACTCAATTGGTATTTTAAAGAAGACGGGAATACATTTGGTATTTTCAATTTTCAATTTTTGGTATTTTATTCAATTGAAAATACAATTGATTTTTAGTATTTTGTTAAGTAAAACTCTCCAAGATTGAGTAGGATTGAATAGGACGGGTGTTACATTTTAATAGGATGGGTTTAGAGTATAACCGCGCTTTTAAAATATTTTAATAGCACGGGTTAAACCTACAAGCGTGCTATTTTCTTTATGAGGACGGTTATATTGACCAACCATGCTAATAATATAAATAAAAGGATGGTTCTTTGCTGAACCGTGCTATTTAACCAAGGTCATGGGGAGCCAAAAATTTATCATGTTATAGAGGACGGTTCCTTATATAAGCGTCCTATTTTGGGCGTCTTCTAATATCAAAATTGTAGTGGTGATTTGAGCCAAAACCGCCACCGGGGGGAAAACCGTCTTTTGCGACCGAGTCAAAACCGGTCAAAGTCGAAACCCGAGAACGTAACTAGCCTTACGATGCGTCCAAATACAAATTGAATCAATTCAAAAAACAAACTAAATCAAAAGTCAAAGCAAATCCAAACTTCCCTCAAATTGCTCACCCGTCTAAGGGCACTCGATCGAGTGCCTAAGGGCTACTCGATCGAGTGACCCCCCAAAAAATGACCAGGGAACCTTTCAGTAGGGCACTCAATCGAGTCCAGCAAGGGACATTTGATCGAGTGACCTTAAACCGGGGTGAACTCTATATATACCCCCCTTTTGCACATCATTTGGGGACCTCTTCTTCAACCCTCATTTTTCACCTCCTTGCATACATTTTCTCACAAAAAGCAAGAGCACTCCCTCCTTTAGTAACACACCCTAACTCACCCTACATTCTCGAACCACTCTCGTGCCTACACCGAAACTCGACGAGCCCATTTTCTGAGACTATTAACATGTAGGTTGAGGTGTACCAATTAAAATCCCATTTTCTAATCTCTAACTCTTTTTCATTTTGTTTACTAACTATACTAACAACGCTAACATTTACATTATCGTTACTAAATTTTAATTTCGGTTCTACTAACATTTATTATCGCATCTAACATTTTATTATTGTCCCTAACAATCTAAAATTTATTTATGGTTTTTTTACATTTTATTTATATTAATACCGTGTATATCATAGAAAAAACTATTTTCAAAATCGATCCGAGCAAATGTCCGATGACGCTAAATCGATCGTCATAGGCTTTAAAAGCCAAACCACGACGTCGAAATGCAAAGGACCTAATATTTGTGACGACAGATCGATTTTTCTGATCGAAAACATTCGATAATAAATGCTGCCTAAAGTCCGTATAATCCCCGAACAAGTCGTACTGGAGATGGCGCCTCTCGAGGCGCGCCGCCCTAGGCATTAAAAGGTTAGAGCGCCCTATGGCGTACGCATAACCAATCAGATTATAACGCAATCGCGATAATTCATTATCGAGCGTATTCGATGTCATTTTCAAAATATCGCTCTAAAGGCCTGATATTGATTCCGTAATCAAATGTCGCACGTAAAAGAGCTATCGACAATTGAATTAGCATGAAACCCAATGACGTCGAACCGATCGTCATATGGTCCATAAGACCCGACAACAACATCGTGAGTCAGAGGGATTCGATATTCATTCTAGTTTGATTATTTTCGATTCCATAAATGTCGCTCTAAAATGTTCGATACCGATTCCATAATCGAGTGTCGGATATGACGAGTCATCGAGAGTAAGATTAATACAAAACCCAATGACGTTGAATCGATCGTGAATGGTCCACGAGACCCGTCAACGACGTCGTGACACGGAGGGGCCCGATATTTGCATTAGTTCGATCATTTCTCGATTTAAATGACAAATTCACGAAATGGGTTGTTTTGAGCAAAACCCTCCATCCGTTACAGAGGGCACTCGATTGAGTGCCTAAGGGTCACTCGATCGAGTGACCCCCTAAAAAATGGGCAGGGATTTTCGTCAAAGGGCACTCGACCGAGTCCCCATAATGACTCGATCGAGTGACCCCCTACAAGCCTCCAACGAGGTCAAAAGGCGATATAAAGTCCTGTCGAGTCATATCTACGACTCTAAGTCAATATGTGCTAAATTAATCACGTATTCGTCTTCCAAAACCCACACATTATGTCATTTCTAATTTATCATCATTTCGTTTCTTTCATGACTTTGAGCAATACTTCATACAACTAATCCTATATCGACGACTCATTAGTCGATTTCGATATCCGATAAGTCGAGGCAATTCCTATTTCGCTAGGATAAGTCGGGACAAGACCCCGAGGCCCGGGATCGAGCTAGCATTACGCTTTGGTCCCGTGCGCTAGACGCATACTAAAGCCTTTGTCCTCCGTTCAATACAAGACATAATGTGTAAATGATCTGAGTTCGTCCAATCATTTGATTTACGGTTTCAATTTAAGTTTTCTATTTATGAGTCCGTTTATAGATTACATTTACCGTTGCTAATCCGTTTATTATTATCGCAATTTGTTTAAGTATTGTGAATTCCGGGTTGTATTCCGCCCGTGTAATTTGTAATTTACTTTAAAGTTGTTTATTTCCGTTGCGTGGCATTTACCTTTTTCTAAATAAACCCACATGCTAAAACAACTTCGACATATTTAAGATGCATTAAATGACGTAGCTAAACACGCATTTCACATGCGTAGCTTAAAACAATGTTTACATATCATTCGCCATCTTACTAATACGCGTACACGAACACCGATCGATATCCTAGTAGAGGTCGCTAAGTGCGGGCGGGGTTGAGTAATTATGTAGACACCCGCATTTTGCCTGCTAGTGTCTATAGCAGCTTCCGACAAAACACCCGATGATGATCGGACGTAAACATGCTTTAACGCGATCGAATATGGGCTCGAAACCATTAGTATTTGGCTTGGGCTTTTTACGGAGTACAAGTCTCACAAAACTGACCTCAAATTCAGGCCCAGTGGGTCGCTTCTAGTCAAATGAGACTAATTTGGGTCAAAATCGATACCGGAAATAAAACCGTCTTTTAGCGGCTGAGTCAAACCCTGGTCAAAATCGTTTCCGAGACAAAAACAGCCATTCATGCTTCAAGAGTTCAACTCGAAGTCAAAAATCTCAAAATATCTCAACCATGCTGACCCACTCGATCGAGTGCCAACCCACTCGATCGAGTGCCAACCCACTCGATCGAGTGGGCCTTCAAAAGGCCCGGTGTTTCAGTTTTTTAGGCCACTCGATCGAGTGACCCTAGGTCGGGGGGCTGAATTTTCTTATAAATACACCCCTTTGCACTTTCAATTCTACACGATTTTACACACAATTTTTCAGCACCCTAAGCAACCTATACACCTTCCAACCCCGACATCCCCTCTAGGCATAAACTAGCAAACCCGAGATCAAAACTCGTCAAAGACCCGAGAGCAAAACTCGTCAAATCCCCTCCCTAATCATACACACCATAAATATTCTATATTCTCGACGCTCCCGTGCCAAAGCCACTATTAGACGAGCCATATTCCAAGACAAAGCATGTAGGTTGAGGGTATAATTCAAATCCCGATTTCTCCCTTTCTTCCCTCTCTTCTCTTCGTTTTTTTTCGTTTTTTATTCATTTCTTTTCTTTCGTCGCTAATATTATTATTATCGTATCACCATAAATATTCGCCTATTCGTGTCGAATACAAGGGATGATGGGATAAGGAAAAACGAATACGAGAGAATCGCACTCGATGTTGCCGGTCGCTTATCCTATTACCTCAAGTATTTGATTGTTGAAGCGAATCAACATTAAAAAGAGCATTTTTTATATATTTCGTTTAGCTTTCTTATTCATTGTCGCAATTAAACAATATCGCACATATACAAATATATATAAAACGATTTCGAGTCGAATACTTTTAAAAAAGGAATCCCGTTTAAGATCCTTCTAATCCCTTTACGAGTTGTAACAGTGGTGGCACCCTCTCGAGGAGCGCCGCCCTAAACACTCAAGGGCGTGATATGATCGCGGACATTCATCGTTAAATATATTCGATTCCCCCCCTTTTTTAAAAAAAGGTTAGTACGAAACCTGTTGATGCCAAATCGAACATCACGTAATCCGAAAGGATTAGTACGATGTCGTGACGCGGAAGGAATCAATTTCGTCCTAACCAAATTCAAATCGATTTTATAACACTTTTCCAAAGTAACTGATAACCGATCTCGCAATCAAACAATACATGTTACGAGTATCGAAAAAATGAGGTGAATATAAATTATGCCATATTTTTATTTGGCTCGGTTGGATATCGATTTCAAAACCAATAAATTCGGAATTGTCTCTTCACGAATTCCGAGCAGAAGCTCGAATAGGGGGCACTTGATCGAGTGTCATAGCCCACTCGATCGAGTGTCATAGCCCACTCGATCGAGTGGCACCCCAAAACAGAGGCAGACAGTTTTTTTCGAGGATCACTCGATCGAGTCTCCCCATCACTCGATCGAGTGGCCTCTGTCACGCCAAAACCGTGAGCCTTCACCATATTTCAAGCCTCGACAAAATTTTTTACGACTTCGGTCATCACGTATTAAGCCCATCACGTGTTTTTACTCCCGTCAAAACCATGCATCACATCGTCTTATATCATCTAATCTATTTACGTTCCGTTATTATCGCAATTGTATTATTTTGTTCGTTGTATTGTATTACCGGGTTGTATTCCGCCCGCGTATTTGTAATCTATTTCTTTCGTTTTATTTGCACTTGTCGCATTAAAACGAACCTCGCATGCTAAAATAACTTTGACGTTAGTTTAGATGCATTAAACAACATAGATGAACATAATTCACATGTTTAGTCAAAAAGCCTTGTTTGCATAACATTCAATCGTCAAACTAACACGCGTACACGAAAAACGAACGATATCTAAGTAGAGGCCGCTAAGAGCGGGCGGGGTTGGGTGTCCTTTGTGGGCTTCCCAACAGGTACCCTCACCCCTTACTCAGAACCATGGTTTCCGGATGTCCGAAACCGTTGGCACACGAGAGTCATTTGATGCACGATTCCCGATAACTCGGCATCGGTATCGTAATGCAAAGGGACGAACCCCTAAACTCTAGCATTAAAAGCGGTTCGTGCTTTGTGCACGATTCGCTTAAAATGTGGAGCGGGTTCGAACGGGTCCAAATTCCCACAAAATTCAGTGGCGACTCCTAATTAGATTTAAATTTCGACCCGAGATCAATCTTGCCACGGGATTCATTCGCCTCCCAAACCCGCGCGTAGCCGCGTCGGGGTGGACCTATGTCATGTCTACAATTTGGCAACTCCGCTTGGGATACCTGATGTACCACTAGTCATCGGGGTTCCTAGGGTGAGACTCGAAAAGAAATCGTTCGATTAATAATTTACGCGTTTTAGTTCGATGGTTCATGCATAACCCATTTTTACCCGGGCCGGTTACTTGTGACCGACGTCCCACTATACCACGGTGCATTCCTAAATGGGTGCGCTAAAGACATCAATGGCCGAACTCGTATGGGTTTCGCGACATGTTCTAAGACCAACTCGGCTTAGGAAGTCCGTCCTGATTTACGAGAGATCCATCGGTGTTGGTATAGACCCAATTTTGACCGACCGAGACTTAGTTTAAAGCATACATGCTGTCGTCATATTGCTTATGTGACTACGTGATACTTGGTTTCCGTGTCATTTTTCAAAAACCATCATTTCAAAAATGCATCTTTTCAAAATATCCAATTTTCAAAAAATCGGAACGCTGCCAAAATTTAGACTTAAGATTTGACTCAAAACAAGCCTATTTTCCAGCCGGCATGCTATCCATTCCAATATTCAAATTTCCGATCCCTATTCACTTTTTTTTTTCGAATTTCCAAAATTCAATTTCAATTCTCAAATCTTCAAAATTCAATTTCGATTTTCAAATCTTCAGGATGCTATTCTCGATTAAATCTCCGAGATGCCTTTTCGATTTTCAAATCTTCGGGATCTTATTTTCGATTTTCAAATTTTTGGGAATTTATTTTCGATATTCAAATTTCCAAAATTCTAAATATTCAACTTTTCAAAAAACTCGGTCCTGTCGGCATGCTGCCAATTTCAAAAAACGGGATCACCTCCTAAATTTTCAAAATGCGAAATTACTCGCAACCATTTTAACATTTCAAAATGTCTGGTCCTATTGGCCCACTACCAATTTCAGGACCGTCCTCTCAATTTTCAAAATTCAATTCTTTTCCAAAAAAAAACCTTCCTTATTATATGACCTACCGTTATCCGTGTGTCGGGTCTTTTCATAATACGTCGAAGGTCTTTAGCGTCGAAACTCCGTCGATCGTACATCACGGGTTTCTTCCCCATCCTAGTCCGCCTTATTCTAAAGGCTTAACCAACCAACACGAGTCATACACTCGTAAATGGAAGGTTCGTCTAGACACTCGAGTCCTAACTAGAAAGTTCCACGCGATCTTTCCCTCTAACAGGACGGTCCCCACGACCTTTCATAAGGGAATTTTGCCCATCTTTCAATCTGTTAGTCGAGTTATCCCAATTCAAGAGTCCTTTAACTTAAGGGTCTACCCTAATCACAGGGTCATCCTTATTCAAGTCAAGTCAAGAGTCTCTAGCGTCGAAACTCTGTCGATTTTGCATCGCAAGTTTCCTCCCTTACCCCGTCTGCCTTTCCTCGAGGCCGAGTCAACCTTTTACAAGGTGTAGCCCTATAACAAAAGGTTCGTGATCCTTACGCTATGGGTCACTTGTCCAACACTCGAGTCTTAACAAAGTCTTCGATCCCACTCGGGGGCTACCCTTCAGCAGAGCGATCAATCACGATTGCTCTAAGGGTCATGTCTTACACGTGTTGTCACACGTACCCCACTTTCGAGTCAATTAGATGCCACACCATCTGAGTCCTACCAGAGTCTTTAGTCTCACTCAGGGGCCGTCCTCCACCCGAGCAGTCAACCACGGTCACCCTAGTACCCTACGTCCATCCTACACCGGCGTCCTTATGATGTCTTCTTCGAATCGTACCTATGCTACGAATACTCGAGTCACCTAGGGTTAGGTCACCACGGTTGGCCCGAGCACGCGACGCGGTCAAACACGGTCGCCCTATTTTCGGATTTATCCTCGTACAGCTCGAGTTTCATGGTCGAGTCTAAGTCGCGGTCGCTACTTTGTCTAGGTCAACATTCGAGTATCCTGGTCCAAGAATCTTAGTCATTCCCGTCACCCCGGGCCGTGTCTAGTTCGACTCCCTCTCTTGCACTTGCGCAAAATCGAGCTTAGGCGAGTTCTAATACCTGTCATTTCTTCCTATCAGGGACCCAATGAATGAGACACTACCAAACCACAACAAATCCCGAGCCATCGAGAAAGGGGATATCCAGGGAGTATGCTTTTGCTATCTTGCTCCATTAACAATATCTTCTCAAAAATCAATACCGCCCTAGATAACCTAAGTTCTAGGGTAGCCATCATCGAAGAAGATCTTGTAAGAACCCGATCCCGTCTAACACAACTAGAGCGGGTAAGGCAGCCAATCACCCAACCAAGCCATTTAAAGGGTGAGGACTCTTACGAAACTTTCTGATACCCCCAAGATGGCAAGACCGATAGAGGTAGCCCTCAAGTCACCTCTCCGAAGATCAACCAGTCAAGAGAAAGGACATTTACCCACTCGGATATGTCCTACACCGTCGCTTTCCAAAGGTTGGTTTCAAAGGGCCTAATACTACCTATAGGCCCAACAGCCGACCCACCTTCAGAAAGACGTTCCAAAACATGGAACACTGAATATTACTGCCAGTTCCACATGGGGAGGGGGCACGATACAGAAAAGTGCTGGAAACTGAAACACCTCATCCAAGATTTCCTTGACGCCGGGAGGACACCCATCATGGAAACATTATCAATTGCAAAGCCCCTCATGGACTATACAGGGCCCGACGACCAAAGCATCCAATCTACCTCCCATGCATCCAAGAGTCCGGATTTGATTTAAGTCCAAGTCTGAGTCTGAGTCTAGGATTTTCTATCTTTCAATTTTCTAACCAGTGAGTCATTTGTATTCTGTCCTCTTTTCAAAATTCAATAAAATCAACTTTTCTATTTCTCATATATGCTTTCCTTATGTGTTTCCGAGAACATGATGAACACCATCGTACACTGTGAGCACATGCACGTGACTATTATAGGCATATTTAAATGACTGCAGGGAACCGAGACCCGTGTTTTTCCTTTACCTGTTCCATGTCTGGTATAGAAAGCCACATAACTACCCTTAGCAGGAGCGGTATCGAATCCAATCTAGGTAGTCTCCTAGTTTGGGTTCAAGACGGGAGGCAAGCCCATTTCCCACAATAAACACCCCTCCAATAAGAATAATCAATCCCAACCTTAGGCGTTAGTCTGACCAGAAGCAAAAAAAAAGAAACATCGTAACTCTATAAACGTGATGCCAAAAATACCCAACTTGGGACGATGTTTCCACCAAGCTTGCTCGGAGTTATGCTGACAATCCCGAGATCCAAATGATGGTGGGATTTGTCGTGGATCCCGCCACCAATTAAATAACCAACTAGCACCTAACGGTAGTTAGGGTAAGTCGGGTCGTGTCCACGGAGACGGTATTGCAAGGTTTAGACTAAATCGGCCTAAAACAAGACTATGCTACCAAACAAACACAAAGAGCTAATAATTGATGAATTAAGATGAGAGGAGAAGAAAGTAGACTAATGATGAGCTATGATGAACTAGACTATCAAATACTAACTAAACACAAGCCAACTAGCAAACTAAGAGAAATGCTAAACAATGCTTATAATCCAACTAACTAACAACCTAGAGAAATGATGACTAGCTAACAAGATGAATCAAATATAGAAAAGAGGTGGGTTAGGTTGGGTTCATAAGAGTAGTAGGGTGACTTGGGTGGTCAAAGGTGTCCACATACTAGGCAAACAATGAGTAGAGGAAGACTAGCATGAGAAGCATGGCCACTACAACTCAAACAAGCATTTCAACAAACACATGGTGTGCCAAGAATGTGACTAACAATAAGGATTTACCCCTTGTCCCTAATCGAACCCTAATCACCCATAATCTAACCTTAATCCCCCTACTAACCCACAAGTAATCTACTCACTCATAATCAAAGAGAAACTAACAATAATAAGAAGAGAACACAACATCACAACCCTAACATTCACCATCAAGAACAATAACAATCAATAACAACAAACACTAAGTAAAGATTCAAACTTGATTCAAAAAACAATACACAAGAGAAAAGAAAGTTATACCAACAATAGGATGATGAAAAGATGATATCTTGCATAAAAGAGAAACCCAAATAATCCCAAGGTTGTCAATCTTGGAGAAATCTTCAAGTATCTTCTTAATACAAGCACTAATTAACTAGGATTAACTAAGATTAACTAAGGATTAATAAGAGATTCCAACTAATATGAAGAACTAAATCTAGGGTTTATATGATGTAGAGAGGCTTAAGAGAGGCTAAACTAATCTAGGATGCATAAACAATACAAGAGGTAAGTATTTATAGGGTTACAAATGGAAGGGAATTAAGAAGAAACAAAGCGCGGCTGCCAGGTGCCCTTCCCGGCCGGGAGGAGGTGGTCCCGGTCGGGAAGGTGTCGGTCCCGGCCGGGAGGAGCTGGTCCCGGTCGGGATGGACCCAAAACAGGAGCATCCTCTTTTGTGCACCTCATCCCGGACGGGTTGAGGTCATACCCGTCGGGGATGAGTCTTGTAGGCCTCCAATATGATCTTTAAGGTTCCTCCTTGCTTCACATGGACTTCTCGTCGATTCTCGGGACTCGGGATCGGGTCTCGGAGGCTCGGGATTGGGTCCCAAGGTCTCGGGGTCGATCCCAAAGCATCGAGTCATCGTTCCTTTATCTCGTTGGCTCCAAAATGTGTATGTATCGAGTCGGAATCGCTCCAACTCTTCCAAATCGGTCTCGGGAACCTGAAACGAACTAAAGGAAGCATAAGAAGCCCATAAATCGCTCCCAAGGAGCGATTCCACAAGGAAATGGGACCAAAATACTACAAAATAGGCACACTACAAACTACACCAATCAACTCCCCCACACTTAACCCTTACTCGCCCTCGAGTAAGCACATACTAACTACTATACTAGCCGAATGGGTATTAGCGCACCCTACGCCCTTTCAACTCACGCGAGTGCACTTAGAGGAAAAGTGCACTCCGCAAGGCAAGTCGGGTCTTGCGACAAAACTGTGGATGCAACCGGACACAAGACACAAAAACAAACAAACACACAAACGAACACACAAAAGGTTGCACCCAAAAGAAAAGAAATACCGCTTCCCTCAAACAAGCGGTGAAAGAAACACTGGTTTAGGACTCGAGGTAAGTGACAACGTTCCCAAGCTAGCAATACAAACCGAGGTGGACTAAACCCTAATAGTATGACGACAAAGCAACAAAAACGTTGGTAACTTACCTAGGTCCTCCTAACTTTCTAAAAACGTACCACGGGATGATCGGCGGAGTGGGAAGTGATGATCCACGGTGTTAGTCGACACTGTAGGTAAGTGAGACCCCGCCCCTTTTAGCAAAGAGCCAAGAGGGTCGTCCCATGTCCGAAACCGCCTAACTAGTCCAAGTAAAAAGTGAAAAACGTGCAAAATGAGGGAAGACCGACTAATGCCGCTATCATCCTTCCTCGGGACTCGGTCCTTTGGTAGGCTCTTCACGGCAAAAGTCGGAAAAAGGCTTATTTTTGTGAGGTTAAGATCTTTTTGTGAATCGGGTTTTCTTTTGGCATTTTCTCTTTTCTTTTGCATTTTTGCTTTGTTTTGCCATGCCATTCTTTTTCTTCTTTTCTATTTTCTTTTTGGCTTTTGTGCCTTTTCTTTTTCTTCATTCTTTTCTTTCTTTCACTTTTCTTTCTTTTTTTCTTTTCCTTGCCCTTTCTTGGCAAGATTTGGCTTTTTGGCATTCCTTATTGGGTAACAAGAAAGGGAGAATTCAACAAATTGCAATTTTATTGTGTGGATATGTGTAGGAGGTAGGGTAATGGGTGAGTCGGGGAGCGTCCTTCCCTTCAAACCCACAAAAAGTGGAGAACTTGGACTAATTAATCAATCCCAAACACGGTCACCTAGGGGACGGGACTCGGTAACCAAGGCCTTTTCACACCATGGGTGGTCATAATGGTCAAAATGCAAATCCCGTAGTAAATCCCTAGTAAGCTAGGTGGACTCAAGGTAAAGGACCAACGAATTCATTGATTTAGGGTCATTCTACTAGACTAAAGTCCAAGACTCGATTTATACTACTAGAAAGGGAAAGTAAGCACTCACACACTAGCCTCTAAACCGGGTTTTCGAAAACCATTTACACACAACAAAACACAAAACAAAGACTCAACGAAAACGAAAGAAAAGGAAACAAAAGTAACAAAACAAGAACAACACAAAACAAACGCATAGAAAACACAAACACCACCCCAAGCTTCCAAACAAATCACCAAACCACCCACAAACTTTACAAAGCTCCACCCGAGCACACCACATCACAATCTCCTCCAAACCCCGCGAGAGATGAAGAAGGAAAAGGGATAAGATGTTACTGGTAGTCTTGAAAGCTCTCCAAAGCTAGCGGTGATTTAAGCAACCTACAAGGAAAGAGGAGGCAAAACACACACAATACAACAAATATACGACATAAAGACACAAAAGGAAAACACACAAAAGAAAAATCTTTTTGATTTTTGTGAAATTTTTTCAAATTTTTAGGGGTTTTAAAGATTTTTTTTGAAAGACTACAAAAAAATAAAGCTAACTATGCTAGAATATCACTCCCCCACACTTAAGTCGAGCCATGTCCTCATGCTCGACCGTAGTGCATGGAGCACAAAAGAAAAGAAAAGAAACTACGAAAATAAAGCTAAAAACCAAAAATAAAGTGGAGAAAAGGGTAGAAGGCGTCCGGCCGGGGTGTAGTCAAGTCACCATGGGCCGAGACAAGAAAAAGATATGGATGGGGGAAGAAAATAAAAAGAAGGAAATAAAAGGAAATGGGAGGGGGGGCTAGGTGTAATCAAGTCACCTAGCCCGGATTCCGCCTAAATCCGACTAAATCCTCAAAAAGAAAGAGTGAAGAACTTGGAAAATTTTGGATTTTGAAGATGACTCTCGATGTAGTCACATCATCGAGAGTCGGAAGCAAGCACACCAAGGCCTCGAAGGCCACCATGACACAAATGATAAGAGGGAAAGGGAATAAACCAAGAAGACAAGCGATAAAAACGGAAAAGAGAGGATAGTTGCCGTACCATACGGTTACCAACTCACTCGCTCCATCGTCTCATAAGTCAAAATAGGCACTTAGCTTGTCCATGTCGTCGTTATTCCTCTCCAGATGCGATCCGGTTCCATGGTTGGGGCACAAATGCAAAATGAGGCGGGTTTTTGATGCAAAAGTCGGTTTGAAGTGAATAGAAAGTGAAGTGAAAACGTGCGTGTAAGGGTCATACAATGAGAGTAAGGACATGTAGGGAGGTTGGGAGGGGGTATAAAGTGGTTGGGTGGTCTCAAACAACGAAGAAAAGAGCCAACGGAGGACAGGGGGTCCATCCCGGTCGGGATGGGTGGTCCCGGTCGGGATGACCGTCTCGTCCCGGTCGGGAAGACCTCGTCCCGGTCGGGATGAGCTGTCAGTGAACCCAACTTTTGTGCACCTCATCCCGGACGGGTTGACCTCTTCTAGGTCGGGAAGAGTCCCCAAACCCTCTATAGCTCCCAAAAGCTCGTACCGAGCTTCAAAAACCGACTTCCCTTCACACAATCCAAGCTTAAACAATGACCAATCTTCCCTAGGAATCACTTCCACTTCACACCTATCACAATAAACTCAATTAACACATCAAATTCCCTCCCTCACAACGCTCATCAATCATCCAAATAATCAAGAATTTCACAAAAGCAAACAAACTATAAGGGAAAGAGATATATACAAAGGGACGGTTCTTGTGGAACTCCGTCAAACCAAGGTGGTACTTTCTTCAATCTTTTTCAACAACATAAACTAGTTCCATCTCCATCAAGGGCACGAAGAAACAAGTCGAAGGCCCTAGCAAAGTCTTCAATCAAGCTAGTAACATAAGCATCCACAAACCAAGGCCCTTCATAACCTTGTCTTGACGTTCCCGGGGCATCCCGATCTACTAAGTTCAATGGCTTGAACTTGTACTTTCGATCCTTCGGTATATACCCAAACGTCCACCGGTCTTCATGTGGCCCCAAGGGAGGCTCATCTTCATCCTTTTTGCTCTCCAACTTGTCATTAAGCCCATGACACGGGCTCTCATCCTTCTCCATATCAGAGTCATCATCCTCAAGTACATAAGATTCCTTGTTCATGCTTTGTCCCGACTCAACCCCTAGATCGATGTCTTTCTTGGCTTGGATCATATTGCACGACTCATTACTAGTAGGCGGAGTGTTGCCTTGGAGGTCAAACACTAACTTCTCTTCGCCTAACTCGAAGGTGATCCTACCATTCTTCACATCGATCATGGCACCGGCGGTGTGTAGAAATGGGCGCCCAAGAATAATAGGAGTGAAAGCATTTTCCGGCATGTCAAGCACAATGAAGTCAACCGGAATGAAGAACTTCCCAATTTGTACCGGCACATCCTCAAGCATCCCCAATGGTCGGTTGAGTGAACTATCGGCCATTTGGAGTGTAACGGATGTACGCTTAAGCTCCTTCATCTTAAGCCGGTAACAAATGGAATAGGGGATAATGCTCACACTCGCACCCAAGTCACATAATGCCCTCTCGATCTTGTAGTTGCCTATGGTGCACGGGATCGAGAAACTACCCGGATCCTTCAACTTTGGAAGTGTGGAACCTTGAATGAGCTCGCTCACCACCCTTGTGAACGCAACGGTCTCTTCCTTGTCGACGGATCTCTTCCTAGCCAAGATTTCTCTCATGAATTTTCCATATGCCGGGATTTGGGTAAGTAATTCGGTGAACGGGACACTAACATCCAACTTCTTCACAATGCTAAGGAACTTGTCATATTGAGAGTCTACCTTGGTCTTCATTTGCCTTGTTGGGTAAGGCAACTTGACTTGGTATTTATTTTGCTCAATCGGGGTGGACTCTTCAAATGACACTTTCTTTTTACCCTTATCTTTAGCTTGAAGTGGGGGAAGCTTGTCTTGTTGAGGTTTCTCAACCTCCCATAAGACTTGCTCCTCCGTTGGATTATCGAAGCTTGAGCTCTCTTGAGTTGGAGGTGTCGTTTTCCTTGTCGGTTCTTGCATGGGCTCTTGCTCGCTAGGGAATGGGGGGAGTCATAAGATGTACCCCTCCTTGTGGTGATGGCATTGACATGCTCGAAAGTCGGAGTTACACCTTGAGGAGGTAATTGCCCTCTTTGTCTTGAGGAACTTCCCGATGCAAGTTGTGCTACTTGATTCTCAATCATCTTCATGTGAGTTTTCATTTCCTTGTTGTCCATTAAAATTTGATTAATGGCTCCTTGTTGTGACATTTGTGCATCCATCATTTGCCTTTGTATGTCGAAATCCCGTGGTGGGGATGATGGATTATGCGGAGTATTGGTGAGGGCTAACGGAGTACCATAGTCATGAGTAGGAGATCGGCTCCTAGGCTTGCTTTGTTGTTGATTGCCTTGAGTTGCTTGATGTTGACGGTTCCCTTGGAACCCGTGAGAATTTCCTTGATTAAAACCTTGATTGTTGCTATGGTTGTGGTTTTGATAACTTTGGTTGAAGTTCCCTTGTTGGAACCCTTGATTGTTGTTGAATGAACCTTGGTTACTTTGCTTGAAGTTGTTGAAAGGCCTTGAGTTGCCTTGGTAACCTTGGTTGTTGTCCCTTAAGGGAGGTGGAACATATGGACGATGTTGTTGTTGGTGTTGAAAAGCTTGTTGTTGAGGGACTTGATTGGAAGCTTGGTATTGATTAGAATAGGAAGTACCTTGCTTGAATGCTTGAAAGGCATTCACTTGCTCAATACTCCCTCTACAATTCATAGGGTCATGACCAACGATTCCACAATTATCGCACATCCCATAATAAGGCAAAGGAGGTGCAAATCCCAAAGCATTCACTTCATAAATCGAGGCTTGGTTGGAGGAACCGATGCTTTGGACTTGAGTGAGGTGACCTTGAAGCTTCTTGTCAATGGATTCCATGTGTGTCTTCAATTGAGCCCCAAGGTCAATGCTTAGTTGAGTTATAGCATCAACCTCGTGCCTACCTCCTCGGTTTGCCTTCCTAGGCCTAGAGTATTGCGAATTATGCACCGCCATCTCTTCGATTCTCGCCCAAGTTTGGTCATCATCGACCTCGGTGAACCTACCATTGGAGCCCATATTAAGTATAGTTCTTGAGTCCTCATAAAGACCGTTCCAAAATTGTTGGACCAAGAACCATTGTGAAAGTCCATGATGGGGGCACGATCTAACCAAAGACTTGAACCGCTCCCAAGCTTCATATAAGCTCTCTTCATCCCGTTGTTGGAAACCGGTGATGGAGGCTCTAAGCAAATTAGTCTTCTCCGGAGGGTAGAAAGTTTGGTAGAATGCCAATGCAAGTTTCTTCCAAGTGTCGATGCCCATGGTTGCCCTATCGAGACCTTTAATCCATTGCTTCGCTTTTCCAATAAGAGAAAATGGAAATAAAACCCATCGGATTTGATCTTGTGTAACCCCGGGTTGAGAGATAGCGTCGCAATAATCGGAGAAAGTCTCCATGTGTTGGTGCGGGTCTTCGGTGGGCAAACCACTAAATTGGTTCCTTTCCACAAGTTGGATGAAGTGGGTCTTGGCCGTAAAATTTCCGGCATAAGCGGCCGGTAGAGCATTGGGTCCCGGCAAGACATCTTCCGTAAATGTAGAGTGGGAGGAAAACTTCGGCATTATTGGATGTAAGGGAGAAGATGGTGTAGACGGAGTTGATGTAGATGTAGAAGGGGAGCTAGGACTAGAATCTCCAAAGGGATTGGTGAAATTCCCTTCGGCCGTCTCTCGATATGCTTCCTCAATATCGCTTCCTTGAGCTTGCTCTTGATGGGTATTGCTTGCACTTGGTTGAGAGATCCTAACCCGATTAATCGTTCGTTTGCGAAAAGCTCGAAAAAGCCTCTCCGGCTCTGGATTAAAGAGAAAGGATTCGCCTCCCCGCCTAGGCATACACTACACACTAGAACAAACGTGAGAATACCTAGTGCTTTATGGGCACTAGGTAACGACAACCAAACAAGCACAACTAGAGACAAAGAGAAAAGAAGGCTAAGAAATCAAGAGAAAAAAAACTAGAGAATATTCACAAGAGATGATAGAAGGGCACAAAGGAGGGTAACTAAGTCTAGAAATAAGCAAACAAAGTCTAAACAATGCACCGTCCCCGGCAACGGCGCCAAATTGATGGTGGGATTTGTCGTGGATCCCGCCACCAATTAAATAACCAACTAGCACCTAACGGTAGTTAGGGTAAGTCGGGTCGTGTCCACGGAGACGGTATTGCAAGGTTTAGACTAAATCGGCCTAAAACAAGACTATGCTACCAAACAAACACAAAGAGCTAATAATTGATGAATTAAGATGAGAGGAGAAGAAAGTAGACTAATGATGAGCTATGATGAACTAGACTATCAAATACTAACTAAACACAAGCCAACTAGCAAACTAAGAGAAATGCTAAACAATGCTTATAATCCAACTAACTAACAACCTAGAGAAATGATGACTAGCTAACAAGATGAATCAAATATGGAAAAGAGGTGGGTTAGGTTGGGTTCATAAGAGTAGTAGGGTGACTTGGGTGGTCAAAGGTGTCCACATACTAGGCAAACAATGAGTAGAGGAAGACTAGCATGAGAAGCATGGCCACTACAACTCAAACAAGCATTTCAACAAACACATGGTGTGCCAAGAATGTGACTAACAATAAGGATTTACCCCTTGTCCCTAATCGAACCCTAATCACCCATAATCTACCCTTAATCCCCCTACTAACCCACAAGTAATCTACTCACTCATAATCAAAGAGAAACTAACAATAATAAGAAGAGAACACAACATCACAACCCTAACATTCACCATCAAGAACAATAACAATCAATAACAACAAACACTAAGTAAAGATTCAAACTTGATTCAAAAAACAATACACAAGATAAAAGAAAGTTATACCAACAATAGGATGATGAAAAGATGATATCTTGCATAAAAGAGAAACCCAAATAATCCCAAGGTTGTCAATCTTGGAGAAATCTTCAAGTATCTTCTTAATACAAGCACTAATTAACTAGGATTAACTAAGATTAACTAAGGATTAATAAGAGATTCCAACTAATATGAAGAACTAAATCTAGGGTTTATATGATGTAGAGAGGCTTAAGAGAGGCTAAACTAATCTAGGATGCATAAACAATACAAGAGGTAAGTATTTATAGGGTTACAAATGGAAGGGAATTAAGAAGAAACAAAGCGCGGCTGCCAGGTGCCCTTCCCGGCCGGGAGGAGGTGGTCCCGGTCGGGAAGGTGTCGGTCCCGGCCGGGAGGAGCTGGTCCCGGTCGGGATGGACCCAAAACAGGAGCATCCTCTTTTGTGCACCTCATCCCGGACGGGTTGAGGTCATACCCGTCGGGGATGAGTCTTGTAGGCCTCCAATATGATCTTTAAGGTTCCTCCTTGCTTCACATGGACTTCTCGTCGATTCTCGGGACTCGGGATCGGGTCTCGGAGGCTCGGGATTGGGTCCCAAGGTCTCGGGGTCGATCCCAAAGCATCGAGTCATCGTTCCTTTATCTCGTTGGCTCCAAAATGTGTATGTATCGAGTCGGAATCGCTCCAACTCTTCCAAATCGGTCTCGGGAACCTGAAACGAACTAAAGGAAGCATAAGAAGCCCATAAATCACTCCCAAGGAGCGATTCCACAAGGAAATGGGACCAAAATACTACAAAATAGGCACTACAAACTACACTAATCACCAAACCACTATGCTTACCGTAGAAGTACTCCATTACGAGTTGCATTCACATAAACACTAACTAGGCTTACACCTTACGAAGGTTTAGCTCCAAAGGCCTAACCCAAGCGATAGGCCCAACCCCAAATCCACCCACAACATCAGAAGGAAGGATAGCCGTGGAAAAAAGAAGAAAAAAAACTTGACAAAAAATCGAAAGTCCAAGGAAAAAGCAAAAGGCCAAAATAAAAGAGCTGGCCATGATCAAAAAGAACTCTCAGCATCCCCCGACCAGATACGGTCAATCCCTTGACCGGGGCACAATCCACTCAAATGAAGAATCCCATGACCGGGGGTAAGAGGTCAACCAAAAAAAATCCATGACCGTGGTCAACGGTCAACTCAAGTGAAAGTCCCTTGACCGGGGTACGGTCAATTCAAAAATTATCAATATCCATACCATCCAATAGGGGAGAGATAATCAGGCTAGTCAGCTAACACCACATTTAGCCTTCCCACATTACAACCCTCAAGACCTTCTCGAGACCTAGGCTAAGAGACAGCCCAGAATTTTGAGGATTCAAGCTCCATAGGATACACCCTAACCATTAGGGCCAGACATGGAAATCAGATCCCGCATTAACAACCTACCCCGATCGAAGTTCGAGTCATTTTTACTCGACTTCCCCCTTTCCTACCACATTACAATACCTTACCCTCGAAGCCTTAGCTCCACAAAATCGAGCTCCAGATTTTGAATCATCAAAGTCACTTACGACCTAGCTCTACATTTCCAAAAACATCCAAACCAGTTACCAGCCCCAAGCACGGGAACTCAATTTGCAGTCGGCATAGAACATGCCCAAATAGTTCACACCACCTCTGGGGGCTACCCCGGAGAACGCTCACAGTCACATGATTAATATCCTAACTATTCTAGCCCTTTGATCAAGACATCATTAGGAATGCACTTAACCTACATCATCGTTATGGCTAGTTACACAAAAAGTCCAAATAAACTAGGCACCATAACATACCTTTCAACTTACTGAACTACGACTTGGTTTTATTTCACTACACGTGAATACGTAGGCAGCCTTTCAACAGAGGCACAACCACCCACATTGACACAAATTCAAAAGCATCGTCATTCCTATCACGACACTGTCATGTTCTCAACAGTTAGCTTTTTCGTCCTGGGGGCTTCTCTTAGGCAGAAGTTCTCCATCCACTCACAAAATCCAAAAGACTTTCAAAAACTAGCCACCTTTCTATAGTGTGTCCTAATACTCGACTCCGTCGAAGACGAAAATCTATCAGGGACTCAAAGCAACACCCACTTTGGGAATATACCCCAAAACCAAAAAAATTCAAAAAAGCACTAGACTTCAGCATTGTTACTGCTAAGTCCTGTCATACAACCTCATTACAGACTACTACACATCTTTCTCGTTTCAACATTCGACCGTGTTGCCACTCGCCTAAGCTATGGAATAGCGCAACTTAAGAGTCTTGTCATCTTAGGTGGCCCACCCCCCTACCGAGTCGTGGTCCAAGTCGTGTCTGTCAACTCGTCCGGTCACGTCCAGAGTCGAGTCTGTCGGTATGCCTCGCTTTTCAAATTCTTACTTTAAAATTTGCAAAACTTAGCCATTTGAGAAAAAAAGTCTATTTAAACTGCAAAATTCTTTTCTACCCCTTTCAATTTTGAAAACCTATCTCCTAGCACTGAGTTGCTTTCAGGACTTCGATTTCAAAATGAAGCAAAAGTCATTTTCCCCAGCGTAAGTCAGTCTATAGATGCTAACTTCATTTCTTATGTGCTATCTTGCCGTCTGTTATGTTTCTGCCGATGTATATAACGTTTCAAGTACCAGCTTGTGCTTCCCAACGGAACATCAAGTTTTTTTTATCTTCCCAGCGTGAGTCGGTATTTCACCTAAATGTCGCATGCAAATTGGGATGTATCTGCAAGCAGGTACACCCAGGACTTCAGAAGCAAGTCCCCACGCAACTCCTTTACTCCCCAGTAGAAAACCCGAGGCGGTGTCTCTCTTGGAATATTACCTCCAAAGACGGGATGTATCTGCAACCAGATACACCCAGGGCTTCAGAAGCAAGTTCCCGCGTAGTTTCGAGATGGGATGTATTTGCAACCAGATACACCCAGGGCTTCAGAAGCAAGTTCCCGCGTAATTCCGAGATGGGATACATCTGCAACCAGATACACCCAGGGCTTCAGAAGCAAGTTCCCGCATAATTTCGAGATGGGATGTATTTGCAACCAGATACACCCAGGGCTTCAGAAGCAAGTTCCCGCGTAGTTCCGAGATGGGATGTATTTGCAACTAGATACACCCAGGGCTTCAGAAGCAAGTTCCCGCGTAGTTCCGAGATGGGATGTGTCTGCAAACGGATACACCCAGGGCTTTAGAAGCAAGTCCCCGTGCAGCTCCAAGATGGAATGTATCTGCATACAGGTACTCCCAAGACTTCAAAAGCAAGTCCCCCACGGAGCTATCCCAGGATAACAGAACTCAGGTATGATTTCTATCTTATGGCTGGCGAGCCCTTTCACGCAAGTCTAATGGACTATAAACGACCCGACCGGAAGACTGCCAAGTCATAATCCTCGATTGGCCTGGTAGCTACTCTGACTTTCGCCTTGTCCAAGCCTCAGCCAGAGTGGGGGCTCTGTAGACACCCGCATTTTGCCTGCTAGTGTCTATAACAGCTTCCGAGAAAACACACGATGATGATCGGACGTAAACATGCTTTAACGCGATCGAATATGGGCTTGAAATCATTAGTATTTGGCTTGGTCTTTTTACAGAGTACAAGTCTCACAAAACCGACCTCAAATTCAGGCCTAGTGGGTCGCTTCTAGTCAAATGAGACTAATTTGGCTCAAAACTGATACCAAAAATAAAACCGTCTTTTAGCGATCGAGTCAAACCCCGGCCAAAGTCGTTTCCGAGACAAAAACAGCCATGCATGCTTCAAGAGTTCAACTTGAAGTCAAAAACCTCAAAATATCTCGACCATGCTGACCCACTCGATCGAGTGGGCCTTCAAAAGGCCCGCTATTTCAGTTTTTTAGACCACTCGATCGAGTCCAGCAGGGGTACTCAATCGAGTGACCCTAGGTCGGGGGGCTGAATTTTCTTATAAATACACCCCTTTGCACCTTCAATTCTACACAATTTTACACACAATTTTTCAACAACCCTAAGTGATAAGTGTAGTTTGTAGTGCCTAGTTTGTTGTGTTTTGATCCCATTTTCCTTGCGGAATCGCTCCTTGGGAGCGGTTCATGGGTTAATTATGCTTCCTTTAGTTCGTTTTAGGTTCCCGAGACCATTCATGAAGAGTTGGAGCAATTCTGACTCAATACATACACTTTTCGGAGCCAACGAAGAGAAGGAACGATCACTCGATGCCTTGGATTCGACCCCGAGACCTCGAGACACGATTCCGAGGCCCTTAGACTCGATCCCAAGACCCAAGAGTCGATTAGAAACCCATGAGAAGCAAGGAGGGACCTTAAAGTTCATATTGGAGGCCTACAAGACCCATCCCCGACGGGAAGGACCTCATCCCGTCCGGGATGAGGTGCGCAAATTGCAATGGTTCTGTTTTGGACCCGTCCCGGTCGGGACCAACCCGTCCCGGTCGGGATCAGACCGTCCCGGTCGGGACCGAACCGTCCAGGACGGGATGATCGAGTTGTAGCACGTGACTCTTTTATCTTCCTCCTTCATTCTTGTTACCCTATAAATACTCCTCCCTTGTATTGTTTAAGCATGAGACCTTACCCTAGATTATTTTAGACCTCTCTTAAGAATTCAAAACCCTAATTAGCCTCCTTTTATCTCTAGTTAATCTTTAATTAATCTTTGTTTCATCTAGTAATTAGTCCTATATTAAGGAGATTCTTGAAGATTATTTCCAAGCTTGACGACCTTGGAGTTTGATTTGGGTTTCTTATTAATTCAAGTTCTCATCTTTTTCATCCTATTGTAGTGGGTATAATTTCTTTTCTCTTAATCTTTGTTAATCTCTCATGTTTTAATCTTTACATATTGTTTATTTGTTCTTGTTTGTTCATAATGAATGTTTGGTTGTTTATGTTGATTTCTCTTAGCATTGTTATTATTAGTTTGATAATGAGTGAGTAGACTCTTTGTGGGGTTAGTAGGGGGATTAAGTGTGGATTATGGGTGATTAGGGCTTGATTGTGGGTAAAGGTGATTCGTTTTGTTGCTAGTCACTTATTGGGCACACTATGTGTTTGTTGTATTGCTTGTATGGGTAGTAGTGGCCAATGCTTCTCATGCTTGTTCTCTCCTTCTCATTGTGTATTCAATTTGTGGTTGAATGTTTGTGTTTTGAGTAGCATCTTGCATGAATGTTCGGGTCTATTCTTAGACACGAGAGTGCGGACTTTGGCTTTGGCGCGAGAGCGCAAACCGACCTTAGTGACTAAGTGACACCTACACCCTTGATTACCCAATTATCCTACTACGCTTATGAACCCGACCTAACCCTACTCTTTTCCATATTTCAATTCTCTATCTATTTAGTCGATCATCTTCTCTAGTTTATTTGCTTAGTTAAATTTTTAGTTGTTCATTAGGTTTTGTTATAGCTTATTCATTGTTAGTCTTGTTCATACCTCTTCTCCCATCATAATTTGTCAATTATCATTTCTTTGTGTTTGTTTGTGACTTAGCCTTGTTTGTGAGTAGACCATAGTCTACACATTACATTACCGTCTCCGTGGACACGACCCGACTTACCCTAGCTACCGTTAGGATTAGTTGGTTATATATTGATCGGTAGGACCCGCGACAATCCCCACCATCAATTTGGCGCCGTTGCTAGGGACGGTGCATGTTTAGACTTAGTTTGCTTATTAGCTAGACTTAGTTACCCTTTTTGTGCTCTTCTTCTATCTCTTGTGCATATTGTGTAGTTTTTCTTAGTTTCTTTAGCTTCTTTTTCTCTTTGTCTTGGGAAGTGCTTGTTTATTGTCTTTGCCTAGTGCCCATAAAGCACTAGGTGTTCTCACGTTTGCTCTAGTGTGTAGTGTATGTCTAGGGGGGAGGCGAATTCTTTCTCTTCAATCCAGAGCCAAAAAGACTCTTTAGAGCCTTTCGCCAACGGACGATTAGCCGGGTTAGAATCTCTCAACCAAGTGCTAGCAATACCACCGAAGAACAAGCTCAAGGATCCGACTTTATCGAGCAACCTCAAGGCAATACCGAAGGGATCTTCATAAATCCTTTTGGTACTTCTCAACCTAGTTCCCCTTCTACTTCTACATCAACACCGTCTACACCGTCCTCTCCCGCATATCCAATAATGCCTAAGTTCTCTTCACACTCAACGTTTACGGAAGATGTCTTGCCCGGTCCAACCGCTTTACCGGAGGCATATACCGGCAATTTTGTGGCAAAGACTCAATTTATTCAATTGGTCGAGCGAAGTCAATTTAATGGGTTACCAACCGAGGATTCCCATCAACACATGGAAAACTTTTCGGATTATTGTGATGCTATTTCACAACCGGGAATAACCCAAGACCAAATCCGATGGGTACTATTTCCTTTCTCTTTGATCGGTAAAGCAAAGCAATGGTTCAAAGGGTTAGACAAGGCGACTCTTGGTATTGATACTTGGAAGAAGCTAGCATTGGCTTTTTACCAACAATTCTAACCCCCGGAGAAGACAAATCTATTGAGAGCTTCTATCACGGGATTCCAACAACGTGATGAAGAAAGCCTCTAGGAAGCTTGGGAAAGATTCAAAGCCTTGATCCGCTCTTGCCCTCACCATGGTCTATCACAATGGTTCCTTGTTCAACAATTTTGGAATAGGTTATATGAAGACTCAAGGGCCATACTCAATATGGGATCTAACGGAAGGTTTACCGAGGTGGATGATGACCAAACTTGGTCAAGAATTGAAGAGATGGCGGTCCACAATTCCCAATACTCAAGGCCTAGGAAGGCGAATCGAGGAGGTAGGCACGAGGTTGATGCTATCACACAACTAAGCATTGACCTTGGAGCTCAATTAAAAACTCACATGGAGACCATTGACAAGAAGCTCCAAAGCCACCTCAATCAAGTTCAAAGCGCTAGTTCCCCCAACCAACACTCGATTTATGAAGTTAATGCTTTGGGAGTTGTGCCTCATACACCTTATAATGGGATGTGTGATACTTGTGGGATAGTTGGACATGAGCCTATACATTGTCGGGGAAGTATTGAGCAAGTGAACGCCTTTCAAGCGTTCAAGCAAGGTGCCCCTTATCCTAATATGTACCAAGCTTCCCATCAAGCTTCTCAACAACAAGCTCTACAACACCGTCCCTATGTTCCACCTCCCTTAAGGGACAACAATCAAGGATACCAAGGTTATCAAGGCAACCCAAGGCCATTCAACAACTTCAAGCAAAATAACCAAGGTACCTTCAACAACAATCAAGGGTTCCAACAAGGGAATTTCAATCAAGGACATCAAAATTACAACCATGGCAACAATCAAGGCCTTAATCAAGGCAATTCTCATGAGTTCCAAGGGAACCATCAACAACAACAAGCAACTCAAGGTAATCGACAAGAAAGCAAGCCAAGGAGTCAGTCTCCTACACATGATTATGGCATTCCTATAGCCATCACAAACACTCCTCATAACCAACAATCTCCCCCTCGGGATTTCGACATGCAAAAGTCAATGTTGGACATGCAAAGGAGTCAATTGGAGACACAAAGAACCCAACAAGAAATAATCACTCAACTTCAAAGGGATAATTTGGCAAGAGATGCTCACATGAAGATGCTCGAGACCCAAATAGCTCAACTTGCTTCGGGTAGCTCTTCAAGGCAAAAGGGGCAATTACCTCCTCAAGGTGAAATAGCGAAATTCGAGCATGTGAATGCTATTACCTTGAGGAGTGGTTCATCATATAACTCCCCCTTACCCCCTAATGAGCATGTACCAATGAAAGAAGTTGTGCCTCCAATTCAAGAAGATCAAAGCTTGGGAAATCTAATAGAGGAGCAAGTCTTATAGAAGATTGAGAAACCCCAAGAAGACAAGCTTCCCCCACTTCAAGGAAAAGCCAAGGGTAAAAGGAAAGTGTCGTTTGAGAAGTCCACCCCTAATGAGCAAAACAAAGTTCACATTAAGTTGCCTTTCCCAACAAGGCAAATGAAGACCAAGGTGGATGTCCAATATGACAAGTTCCTTAATATTGTGAAGAAATTGGATGTGAGTGTCCCATTTACCGAGCTACTTACCCAAATCCCGGCATATGGAAGATTCATGAAAGAAATATTGGCTAGGAAGAGATCCGTCGACAAGGAAGAGACTATAGCGTTCACAAGAGTGGTGAGCGAGTTTATTCAAGGTTCTACGCTTCCCAAGTTGAAGGATCCGGGTAGTTTCTCGATCCCTTGCACCATAGGCAACTTCAAGATTGAGAGAGCACTATGTGATTTGGGTGCGAGTGTAAGCATCATTCCTTATTCCATTTGTGAGTGACTCGGGATGAAGGAGCTCAAGAGTACTTCTATTACACTCCAAATGGCCGATAGTTCCCGCAACCAACCTTTGGGGATGTTGGAAGATGTGCCAATAAGAATCGGGAAGTTCTTCATTCCGGTCGACTTCCTTGTTCTTGACATGCCGGAAGATGCTATCACTCCCATTATCCTTGGGCGCCCTTTTCTACACACCGTCGGTGCTATGATCGATGTAAAGAACGGTAGGATCACATTTGAGTTAGGCGACAAGAAGCTCGTGTTTGACCTCCAAGACAACACTTCGCCTACTAATGATGAGTCTTGTAAAATGATCACCGCCATGAAGGACATCGGTCTAGGGGATGGGACGAGTAAAAGCTTGAAGGACGACTTCTATGGAAGGACGATGATTCCGAGATTGGGGCGGATGAATGCCCATATCATGATTTTGAAGACAAGCGCCAAGACAAGAAGAATGATGAGCCTCCCTTGGGGCCACAGGAAGATAGATGGACGTTTGGGTATATACCGAAGGATCGAAAGTACAGTTTCAAGCCATTGAACTTAGTAGATCGGGATGCTCCGGGAACGTCGAGGCTAGGATGTGATATCTTTGGAGTGGAGGTTGGTATTCCACTAGATTGATTGAAGACTTTGCAAGAGCCTTCGATTTGTTTCTTCGTGCCCTTGATGGCGATGGAATTGGTTATAGTGTTGTTGAAAAAGAATTGAAGAGTGCACCATCCTTGGTTTGACGGAGTTCCAAAAGAACCGTCTCATTGTATATATTTATTTCTTATTCTTTTAGATTTTGTGAAATTCTTGTAAATTTAGTATTTTGATGAGTGATGTGAGGGAGGGATTTTGACAAATGTGTTTGAGCTTATTTGATAGATGAGAAGTGAAGGTGAAGCTTAGAGAGGAAGGGTTATTGTTAGAGCTTGGATCGTGCGAAGGGGAGTCGGTTTTTGAAGTTTGGAACGAGCTTTTGGAGCTATAAAGGGTTAGAAGACTCTTCCCGGCCGGGACGAGGGCTTCCCGACCGGGAAGGATGTCATCCCGTCCGGGATGAGTGTGACAAAAATTAGGTCTACTGGAGTGTCATCCCGACCGGGACGGGCATGTCATCCCGACCGGGACCATCCATCCCGACCGGGATGATGCCTTGTTCCTCCTTTGGCCTCTTCTTTGTCATTTGAGCCCACCCTACCACTTTATACCCCCTCCCAACCTCCCTACCTATCCTTGCCCTTATCATATGACCCCTACACTTCATATACATATATTTACCTCATTTTCTCTTCACTTTACACCGACTTTCACATAAAAAACCCACCTTCTTATACCTTTGTGCTCCAACCGTGGAACCATATCGCGATTGGAGAGGAATAGCAATGACGACGACTAGCTACGTGCCGATATTGACTTATGAGACGATGGAGCGAGTGAGTTGCTAACCGAATGGTACGGCAACTATCCTTTCTTTTCCGTCTTTTATAGCTTGTTTTCCTTTGTTTGTTCCCCTCTCCTTATCCACTTTTGTGTCATGGTGGCCCTCGGGGCCTTGGTAATTGTTGCTCCCGACTCTCGATGACGTGACTACATCGAGAGTCATTTCAAAATCCAAAATTTACAAGATTTTCACCCTTTTTGTAGGATTTAGTCGGATTTGGGCGGAATCCAGGCTAGGTGACTTGATTACACCTAGTCCTCCCCTCCCATTTCCTTTTATTTCTTTCTTTTTATTTCTTCCCCCATCCATATCTTTTCTTGTCTCGGCCCATGGTGACTTGACTACACCCCGGCCGGACACATTCTACCCTTTTCTCCACCTTTCTTTTTGATTTTTAGCTTTATTTTCGTAATTTATTTTCTTTTCTTTTTTTCGTCTCCATACACTACGGTCGAGCATGAGGACATTGCTCGGCTTAAGTGTGGGGGAGCGATATTCTATCATAGTTAGTTTTATTTTCTTAGTTTTTCGAAAAATCTTTAAAAATCCTAAAAATTTGAAAAAATTTCGCAAAAATCAAAAAGATTTTCTTTTGTGTGTTTTCCTTTTGTGTCGTTATGTCGTATATTTGTTGTGTTGTGCGTGTTTTGCCTCCCTTTTTCCTTATAGGTTGCTTAATCACCGATAACTTTGGAGAGCTTTCTAGACATCCGGTAACATCTTTCATCCATTTTCCCTCTTTGTCTCTTGTGGAGTTTGGAGGAGATTTGTGATGATGTGTGTTCGGGTGGAGCTTTGTGCATATTAGTGGGTGATTGGTCGTTTATTTAGAAATTCGGGGTGGTGTTTGTTCTCTTTGTGTGTTTGTTTTGTTTTGTTGCCTTCGTCTCAATTTCTCTCGTTTTTTTCATGTCTTTGTCTTTGTGTTGTGTCTTGTGTGTAAATAGGTTTTCGAAAACCCGGTTTAGAGGCTAGTGTGCAAGTGTTTACTTTTCCTTTCTAGTAGTATAAATCGAGTCTTGGACTTTAGTCTAGTAGAATGACCCTAAATCAATGATTTCGTTGGTTTCTTACCTTGAGTCCACCTAGCTTACTAGGGATTTACTACGGGATTTGCATTTTGACCACCCACGGTGTGAAAAGGCCTTGGTTGCCGAGTCCCGTTCCTTAGGTGACCGCGTTCGGAATTGTTTGACTAGTCCAAGTTCTCCCCTTTTTGTGGGTTTGAAGGGAAATCGCGACCCCCGACTTACCCATTCCCCTACCTCCTACACATATCCACAAAATAAGATGCAATTTGTTGAAATCTCTTTCTTAGTTGCAAGAAGAAATGCCTACAACTCATATCAAGCCAAAAGGGCAAAGAAAAGAAAATGAAAGAAAGAAAAGATTGAAGAAAAAGAAAAGGCATAAAAAGCCAAAAAGAAAATACAAAGATGAAAAAGAAATGGCATAGCAACACAAAGCAAAAAAAATGCAAAAGAAAGAAAAATGCCAAAAGAAAACCGTCTCACAAAAAAATAATCTCCACATCTCAAAAATAAGCCTTTTTCCGATTATTACCGTGAAGAGCCTACCAAAGGACCGAGTCCCTAGGAAAGATGATAGCGGTAGTGATCGGTCTTCCCTCATTTTGCAATCACATCCACCTTTTTACTTGGACTAGTTAGGCGGTTTTGGGCATGGGACGACCCTCTTGCCTCATCGCTAAAGGGGGCGGGGTCTCACTTACCTACAGTGTCGACTAACACCGTGGTTCATCCTTTTTCCATCCCGCCGATCGTCCCATAGTACGTTCTTAGAAGGTTAGGAGGAACCTAGGTAAGTTACCAACGTTTTTGTTGCTTTGTCGTCATACTATTAGGGTTTTGTCGATTTTGGTTTGTACTGCTAGCTTGGGAACGTTGTCACTTGCCTTGAGTCCTAAACCGGTGCTTCTTTCACCGCTTTTTAGAGGGAAACGGTATTTGTTTCTTTTTGGGTGCAACCTTTTGTTTGTTTGTTTGTATGTTTGTTTGTTTATGTGTTTTGTGTCCGGTTGCATCCACAGTTTTGTCGCAAGACCCCACTTGCCTTGCGGAGTGCACTTTTCCTCTAAGTGTACTCGCGTGAGTTGAAAGGGCGTACGGTGCGCTAATACCCGCTCGGCGAGTTTAGTAGTTAGTTTGTGCTTACTCGAGGGCGAGTAAGAGTTAAGTGTGGGGGAGTTGATAAGTGTAGTTTGTAGTGCCTAGTAAGCTAGGTGGACTCAAGGTAAGAAACCAACGAAATCATTGATTTAGGGTCATTCTACTAGACTAAAGTCCAAGACTCGATTTATACTACTAGAAAGGAAAAGTAAACACTTGCACACTAGCCTCTAAACCGGGTTTTCGAAAACCTATTTACACACAAGACACAAACACAAGACACAACACAAAAACAAAGACATGAAAAAAACGAGAGAAATTGAGACGAAGGCAACAAAACAAAACAAACACACAAAGAGAACAAACACCACCCCGAATTTCTAAATAAACGACCAATCACCCACTAATATGCACAAAGCTCCACCCGAGCACACATTATCACAAATCTCCTCCAAACTCCACAAGAGAGAAAGAAGGAAAAGGGATGAAAGATGTTACCGGATGTCTAGAAAGCTCTCCAAAGTTATCGGTGATTAAGCAACCTATAAAGAAAAAGGGAGGCAAAACACGCACAACACAACAAATATACGACATAACGACACAAAAGGAAAACACACAAAAGAAAATCTTTTTGATTTTTGCGAAAAAATTTCAAATTTTTAGGATTTTTAAAGATTTTTCGAAAAACTAAGAAAATAAAACTAACTATGATAGAATATCGCTCCCCCACACTTAAGCCGAGCAATGTCCTCATGCTCGACCGTAGTGTATGGAGACGAAAAAAAAAAAAAGAAAATAAATTACGAAAATAAAGCTAGAAATCAAAAAGAAAGGTGGAGAAAAGGGTAGAATGTGTCCGGCCGGGGTGTAGTCAAGTCACCATGGGCCGAGACAAGAAAAGATATGGATGGGGGAAGAAATAAAAGGAAATGGGAGGGGAGGACTAGGTGTAATCAAGTCACCTAGCCTGGATTCCGCCCAAATCCGACTAAATCCTACAAAAAGGGTGAAAATCTTGTAAATTTTGGATTTTTAAATGACTCTCGATGTAGTCACGTCATCGAGAGTCGGGAGCAACAATTACCAAGGCCCCGAGGGCCACCATGACACAATAGTGTATAAGGAGAGGGGAACAAAGAAAGGAAAACAAGCTATAAAAGACGGAAAAGAAAGGATAGTTGTCGTACCATGCGGTTAGCAACTCACTCGCTCCATCGTCTCATAAGTCAATATCGGCACGTAGCTAGTCGTCGTCATTGCTATTCCTCTCCAATCCCGATATGGTTCCACGGTTGGAGCACAAAGGTATAAGGAGGTGGGTTTTTTATGTGAAAGTCGGTGTAAAGTGAAGAGAAAATGAGGTAAATATGTGTAGGGCTGTGCATCCAGTCCGACCCGGAACCGGAATGTAAAAAAAATTCGGGCTGGACCCGGACCGGAATCTCAAATTTTCGGACCGGGACCGGACCAGAAAAATTCCGGTCCAAGACCGGACCGGTTGACCCGGAATTTTCAATTTTTTTTGAAATTCTGGTCCAAAATTCCGGACCGGTTAGACCGGAATTTTTAAGAAATAAGCATAATTCCGGTCTTTCCGGTCCAAACCGGGTCAGGACCGGACCGGACCGGAACCCGGAATCGCCCAAAATGATGGACCGGAACCCGGACCGAAATTTTTTATTTCGGGTCCGGTCCGGTAGATTCCGGTCCGGTCCGGTCCATTTTTCCGGTCCGACCCGGATTTTGCACACCCCTAAATATGTGTATATGAAGTGTAGGGGTCATATGATAAGGGCAAGGATAGGTAGGGAGGTTGGGAGGGGGTATAAAGTGGTAGGGTGGGCTCAAATGACAAAGAAGAGGCCAAAGGAGGAACAAGGCATCATCCCGGTCGGGATGGATGGTCCCGGTCGGGATGACATGCCCATCCCGGTCGGAATGACACTCTAGTAGACCCAATTTTTGTCACACTCATCCCGGACGGGATGACATCCTTTCCGGTCGGGATGGTTCATCCTTCCCGGTCGGGAAGCCCTCGTCCCGGCCGGGAAGAGTCTTCTAACCCTTTTAGCTCCAAAAGCTCGTTCCAAACTTCAAAAACCGACTCCCCTTCGCACGATCCAAGCTCTAACAATAACCCTTCCTCTCTAAGCTTCACCTTCACTTCTCATCTATCAAATAAGCTCAAACACATTTGTCAAAATCCCTCCCTCACATCACTCATCAAAATACTAAATTTACAAGAATTTCACAAAATCTAAAAGAATAAGAAATAAATATATACAATAAGACGGTTCTTTTGGAACTCCGTCAAACCAAGGATGGTGCACTCTTCAATTCTTTTTCAACAACACTATAACCAATTCCATCACTATCAAGGGCACGAAGAAACAAATCGAAGGCTCTTGCAAAGTCTTCAATCAATCTAGTGGAATACCAACCTCCACTCCAAAGATCATCACATCCTAGCCTCGACGTTCCCGGGGCATCCCGATCTACTAAGTTAAATGGCTTGAACTTGTACTTTCGATCCTTCGGTATATACCCAAACGTCCATCTATCTTCATGTGGCCCTAAGGGAGGCTCATCATTCTTCTTGTCTTGGCGCTTGTCTTCAAAATCATGATATGGGCATTCATCCGCCCCAATCTCGGAATCATTGTCCTCAATTCCATAGAAGTCGTTCTTCAAGCTTTTACTCGTCCCATCCCCTAGACCGATGTCCTTCATGGCGGTGATCATTTTACAAGACTCATCATTAGTAGGCGAAGTGTTGCCTTGGAGGTCAAACACGAGCTTCTCCTCGCCTAGCTCAAATGTGATCCTACCGTTCTTTACATCGATCATAGCACCGACGGTGTGTAGAAAGGGGCGCCCAAGGATAATGGGAGTGATAGCATCTTCCGGCATGTCAAGCACAAGGAAGTCGACCGGAATGAAGAACTTCCCGATTCTTATTGGCACATCTTCCAACATCCCCAAAGGTCGATTGAGGGAACTATCGGCCATTTGGAGTGTAATAGAAGTACTCTTGAGCTCCTTCATCCCGAGTCGCTTACAAATGGAATAAGGAATGATGCTTACACTCGCACCCAAATCACATAGTGCTCTCTCAATCTTGAAGTTGCCTATGGTGCAAGGGATCGAGAAACTACCCGGATCCTTCAACTTGGGAAGCGTAGAACCTTGAATAAGCTCGCTCACCACTCTTGTGAACGCTATAGTCTCTTCCTTGTCGACGGATCTCTTCCTAGCCAATATTTCTTTCATGAATCTTCCATATGCCGGGATTTGGGTAAGTAGCTCAGTAAATGGAACACTCACATCCAATTTCTTCACAATATTAAGGAACTTGTCATATTGGACATCCACCTTGGTCTTCATTTGCCTTGTTGGGAAAGGCAACTTAATGTGAACTTTGTTTTGCTCATTAGGGGTGGACTTCTCAAACGACACTTTCCTTTTACCCTTGACTTTTCCTTGAAGTGGGGGAAGCTTGTCTTCTTGGGGTTTCTCAATCTCCCATAAGACTTGCTCCTCTATTGGATTTCCCAAGCTTTGATCTTCTTGAATTGGAGGCATAACTTCTTTCATTGGTACATGCTCATTAGAGGGTAAGGGGGAGTTATATGATGAACCACTCCTCAAGGTAATAGCATTCACATGCTCGAGTTTCGCTATTTCACCTTGAGGAGGTAATTGTCCCTTTTGCCTTGAAGAGCTACCCGAAGCAAGTTGAGCTATTTGGGTCTCGAGCATCTTCATGTGAGCATCTCTTGCCAAATTATCCCTTTGAAGTTGAGTGATTATTTCTTGTTGGGTTCTTTGTGTCTCCAATTGACTCCTTTGCATGTCCAACATTGACTTTTGCATGTCGAAATCCCGAGGGGGAGATTGTTGGTTATGAGGAGTGTTTGTGATGGCTAGAGGAATGCCATAATCATGTGTAGGAGACCGACTCCTTGGCTTGCTTTTTTGTCGATTACCTTGAGTTGCTTGTTGTTGTTGATGGTTCCCTTGGAACCCATGAGAATTGCCTTGATTAAGGCCTTGATTGTTGCCATGGTTGTAATTTTGATGTCCTTGATTGAAATTCCCTTGTTGGAACCCTTGATTGTTGTTGAAGGTACCTTGGTTATTTTGCTTGAAGTTGTTGAATGGCCTTGGGTTGCCTTGATAACCTTGGTATCCTTGATTGTTGTCCCTTAAGGGAGGTGGAACATAGGGACGGTGTTGTAGAGCTTGTTGTTGAGAAGCTTGATGGGAAGCTTGGTACATATTAGGATAAGGGGCACCTTGCTTGAACGCTTGAAAGGAGTTCACTATCCCACAAGTATAGGCTCATGTCCAATTATCCCACAAGTATCACACATCCCATAATAAGGTGTATGAGGCACAACTCCCAAAGCATTAACTTCATAAATCGAGTGTTGGTTGGGGAAACTAGCGCTTTGAACTTGATTGAGGTGGCTTTGGAGCTTCTTGTCAATGGTCTCCATGTGAGTTTTTAATTGAGCTCCAAGGTCAATGCTTAGTTGTGTGATAGCATCAACCTCGTGCCTACCTCCTCGATTCGCCTTCCTAGGCCTTGAGTATTGGGAATTGTGGACCGCCATCTCTTCAATTCTTGACCAAGTTTGGTCATCATCCACCTCGGTAAACCTTCCGTTAGATCCCATATTGAGTATGGCCCTTGAGTCTTCATATAACCCATTCCAAAATTGTTGAACAAGGAACCATTGTGATAGACCATGGTGAGGGCAAGAGCGGATCAAGGCTTTGAATCTTTCCCAAGCTTCCTAGAGGCTTTCTTCATCACGTTGTTGGAATCCCGTGATAGAAGCTCTCAATAGATTTGTCTTCTCCGGGGGTTAGAATTGTTGGTAAAAAGCCAAATGCTAGCTTCTTCCAAGTATCAATACCAAGAGTCGCCTTGTTTAACCCTTTGAACCATTGCTTTGCTTTACTGATCAAAGAGAAAGGAAATAGTACCCACCGGATTTGGTCTTGGGTTATTCCCGGTTGTGAAATAGCATCGCAATAATCCGAAAAGGTTTCCATGTGTTGATGGGGATCCTCGGTTGGTAATCCATTAAATTGACTTCGCTCGACCAATTGAATAAATTGAGTCTTTGCCACAAAATTGCCGGTATATGCCTCCGGTAAAGCGGTTGGACCGGGCAAGACATCCTCCGTAAACGTCGAGTGTGAAGAGAACTTAGGCATTATTGGATATGCGGGAGAGGACGGTGTAGACGGTGTTGATGTAGAAGTAGAAGGGGAACTAGGTTGAAAAGTACCAAAAGGATTTATGAAGATCCCTTCGGTATTGCCTTGAGGTTGCTCGATAAAGTTGGATCCTTGAGCTTGTTCTTCGGTGGTATTGCTAGCACTTGGTTGAGAGATTCTAACCCAGCCAATCGTCCGTTGGCGAAAGGCTCTAAAGAGTCTTTCCGGCTCTGGATTGAAGAGAAAGAATTCGCCTCCCCCCTAGGCATACACTACACACTATAGCAAACGTGAGAACACCTAGTGCTTTATGGGCACTAGGCAAAGACAATAAACAAGCACTTCCCAAGACAAAGAGAAAAAGAAGCTAAAGAAACTAACAAAAACTACACAATATGCACAAGAGATAGAAGAATAGCACAAAAAGGGTAACTAAGTCTAGCTAATAAGCAAACTAAGTCTAAACATGCACCGTCCCTGGCAACGGCGCCAAATTGATGGTGGGGATTGTCGCGGGTCCTACCGATCAATATATAACCAAATAATTCTAACGGTAGCTAGGGTAAGTCGGGTCATGTCCACGGAGACGGTAATGTAATGTCTAGACTATGGTCTACTCACAAACAAGGCTAAGTCACAAACAAACACAAAGAAATGATAATTGACAAATTATGATGGGAGAAGAGGTATGAACAAGACTAACAATGAATAAGCTATAACAAAAACTAATGAACAACTAAAGATTTAACTAAGCAAATAAACTAGAGAAGATGATCGACTAAAGAGATAGAGAATTGAAATATGGAAAAGAGTAGGGTTAGGTCGGGTTCATAAGCATAGTAGGATAATTGGGTAATCAAGGGTGTAGGTGTCACTTAGTCACTAAGGTCGGTTTGCGCTCTCGCGCCAAAGCCAAAGTCCGCACTCTCGTGTCTAAGACTAGACCCGAACATTCATACAAGATGCTACTCAAAACACAAACATTCAACCACAAATTGAATACACAATGAGAAGGAGAGAACAAGCATGAGAAGCATTGGCCACTACTACCCATACAAGCAATACAACAAACACATAGTGTGCCCAATAAGTGACTAGCAACAAAATGAATCACCTTTACCCACAATCAAGCCCTAATCACCCATAATCCACACTTAATCCCCTACTAACCCTACAAAGAGTCTACTCACTCATTATCAAGCTAATAATAACAATGCTAAGAGAAATCAACATAAACAACCAAACATTCATTATGAACAAACAAGAACAAATAAACCATATGTAAAGATTAAAACATGAGAGATTAACAAAGATTAAGAGAAAAGAAATTATACCCACTACAATAGGATGAAAAAGATGAGAACTTGAATTAATAAGAAACCCAAATCAAACTCCAAGGTTGTCAAGCTTGAAAATAATCTTCAAGAATCTCCTTAATACAAGACTAATTACTAGATTAAACAAAGATTAATTAAAGATTAACTAGAGATGAAAGGAGGCTAATTAGGGTTTTGAATTCTTAAGAGAGGTCTAAAATAATCTAGGGTAAGGTCTCATGCTTAAACAATACAAGGGAGGAGTATAAATAGGGTTACAAGAATGAAGGAGGAAGATAAAAGAGTCACGTGCTACAGCTCGATCATCCCGTCCGGGACGGTTCGGTCCCGACCGGGACGGGTCCAAAACAGAACCATTGCAATTTGCGCACCTCATCCCGGACGGGATGAGGTCCTTCCCGTCGGGGATGGGTCTTGTAGGCCTCCAATATGAACTTTAAGGTCCCTCTTTGCTTCTCATGGGCTTCTCATCGACTCTCGGGTCTCGGGATCGAGTCTAAGGGCCTCGGGAGCGGGTCCCGAGGTCTCGGGGTCGAATCCAAGGCATCGAGTGATCGTTCCTTCTCTTCGTTGGCTCCGAAAAGTGTATGTATTGAGTCGGAATCGCTCCAACTCTTCATGAATGGTCTTGGGAACCTAAAACGAACTAAAGGAAGCATAAGTAACCCATGAACCGCTCCCAAGGAGCGATTCCGCAAGGAAAATGGGACCAAAACACAACAAACTAGGCACTACAAACTACACTTTCCAACCCTAATATATAACCAACAAGCAACTTATACACTTTCCAACCCCGACATCCCCTCTAGGCATAAACTAGCAAACCCGAGATCAAAACTCGTCAAAGACCCGAGAGCAATACTCGTCAAATCCTCTCCCTAATCATACACACCATAACTCTCCTATATTCTCGATGCTCCCGTGCCAAAGCCACTATTAGACGAGCCATATTCCGAGACAAAGCATGTAGGTTGAGGGTGTAATTCAAATCCCGATTTCTCCCATTCTTCCCTCTCTTCTCTTCATTTTTTTTTTTTCGTTTTTTATTTATTTCTTTTCTTTCGTCGCTAATAATATTATTATTGTAGCACCATAAAATATTCGCCTATTCCTGTCGAATACAAGGGATGATGGGATAAGGAAAAACGAATACGAGAGTATCGCACTCGATGTTGCCGGTCGCTTATCCATTTACCCCAAGTATTTGATTGTTGAAGTGAATCAACATTAAAAAGAGCGTTTTTTTTTTATATTTCGTTTAGCTTTCTTATTCATCGTCGCAATTAAATAAGATCGCACATATACAAATATATATAAAACGATTTCGAGTCGAATACGTTTAAAAAAACGAATCCCGTTTAAGATCCTTCTAATCCCTTTACGAGTCGTTGTAACAGTGGTGGCACCCTCTCGAGGAGCGCCGCCCTAAACACTCAACGACGTGATACGATCGCGGACATTCAACGTTAAATATATTCGATTCTCCGTTTTTAAAAAAAGGTTAGTACGAAACCTGTTGATGCCAAATCGAACATCACGTAATCCGAAAGGATTAGTACGATGTCGTGACGCGGAAGGAATCAATTTTGCCCTAACCAAATTCAAATCAATTTTACAACACTTTTCCAAAGTAACCGATAACTGATCTCGCAATCATACAATACATGTTACGAGTATCGAAAAACTGAGGTGAATATAAATTATGCCATATTTTTATTTGGCTCGGTTGGATATCGATTTCAAAACCAATAAATTCGGAATTGTTTCTTCACGAATTCCGAGCAGCAGCTCGAATAGGGGGCACTCGATCGAGTGTCATAGCCCACTCGATCGAGTGACACCCGAAAACAGAGGCAGACAATTTTTTTGAGGACCACTCGATTGAGTCTCCAAATCACTCGATCGAGTGGCCTCTGTCACACCAAAACTGTGAGCCTTCAACATATTTCAAGCATCGACAAACTTTTTTACGACTTCGGTCATCACATGTTAAGCACATCACGTGTTTTTACTCCTTTCAAAACCATGCATCACATTGTCTTATATCATCTAATCTATTTACGTTCCGTTATTATCGCAATTGTATTATTTTGTTCGTTGTATTGTATTACCGAGTTGTATTCCGCCCGCGTATTTGTAATCTATTTCTTTGTTTTATTTGCACTTGTCGCATTAAAATGAACCTCGCATGCTAAAATAACTTCGACGTTAGTTTAGATGCATTAAACAACATAGATGAACATAATTCACATGTTTAGTCAAAAAAACTTGTTTGCATAACATTCAATCGTCAAACTAACACGCGTACACGAAAAACGAACGATATCTAAGTAGAGGCTGCTAAGAGCAGACAGGGTTGAGTGTCCTTTGTGGGCTTCCCAACATGTACCCTCACCCCTTACTCAGAACCATGATTTCCGGATGTCCGAACCGTTGGCACACGAGAGTCATTTGATGCACGATTCTCGATAACTCGGCATCGGTATCGTAACGCAAAGGGACGAACCCTTAAACTCTAGCATTAAAAGCGGGCCGTGCTTTGTGCACGATTCGCCTAAAATGTAGAGTGAGTTCGAACGGGTCCGAATTTTCACAAAATTCGATGGCGACTCCTAATTATATTTAAATTTCGACTCGAGATCAATCTTGCCACGGGATTCATTCGCCCCCCAAACCCGCACGTGGCCGCGTCGGACTGGACCTATGTCATGTCCACACATTGAGTGTCGTTCGTGGGCTTCCTAACATGTACCCTCACCCCTTACTCAGAACTTTCGGTTTCCGGATGCCCGAAACCATTGGCGAACGAGAGTCATTCGATATCCGATATTCGGTAATTCGACATCGATATCGTTATGCAAAGGGACGAACCTCCCACAAGCTCTAGTACTAAAGTGTGCCGTGCTTTGTGCGTGATACGCCTAAGTATAAAGTGAGTTCGAACCGGTCCTCTCCCATAAAGTTCGGTGACGACTCCAACTTCGATTTAAATTTCAACCCGAGAACAATCTTCCCACGAGATTCATTCGTCTACCCAAAACCGCGCGTGACCGCGATGGGGTGGACCTATTTCATGTCCACTGATCCGATTGCCACTCTCGGAATACCCGACCAAAAGATGAGCCTACAAAATAGGACAGCCAAGTCATTTGATCCGCCGATCCGATACGATCCGATTCTCGGTATACAGATTTCAGATTTCTGTACTTCTGTACGGCCTCTAAGTTTTCAATAGCATGCAATGGCGTCGGCGACGTTGATGAGAAAGAGAGGCAACACAGTATACAATCTCTACAAATCACTTACCACCATTCTCTCTCCACTCATCCACCTCCATCTCTGTTGTCGCAAATTCCGCCGCCTCGAGCATTCCCTTCGCTGGCCTGAGCGTCTCGCCGTTCCCTCTCTCCGCCGCCCTCCCGGCCTCCTCCTATGGTTTCACGCCATCTCACTCGGTAAGGTTTTGAAGTCCCGGGATTATACTTGGATTGGAAATGGTAGTGATCTCTATTTTGGTTTGATAGGCGAAGGGATGGCGGCAATTCCAGTGGTTCAACGCTGTTTGATTGAGCGTCCGGATTTGAACATTCTTATGACTACTACAACTGTTTCTGGATTGTGAGTTTGATTTTTAGTTCTTCCTTCATTGATTTTTTTTTTCTGTGTATTGATTTTAATGTCAATTGTTTTTCACATTTGGAATGTGACTTGGTATTGACTTGATTCTGATAGTGATTTTTGGTATGAGTTATAAGTTGTAACACAATGATCGTAATTCTAGCTGCGTTGTAATGATTTCTATATTCTGTAGCTCGGTACTTTCTACTTCACCATTTTCAGTTAGTTACTCAGAGCTTTGATTTCAAATATATAGTAACCAGTGATACTAAAACAATTAGTAATAAATGTCTAAATTTTAATGACGGTTACTCCCTCCATTTTCTTGAATTAGCCGCATATCAAAAGTGGCCCCATGGGGCTAATTCATGAAAAAGGAGGGAGTATTAATTTGGTTGTGCATGCAAAATAATACGGAGTATTAAGTTGTGTTTCTGTTACAGCGAGGTTCTGAAAGACTTGCTTCCTCCCACTGTTATATACCAGGTACGGTCTGCTGCATTTTGTTTACTGCATGAATAATGTCTGAATGTATTCTCTGATTTATTATACGTTAGGACCATTTAATCTTTTTTTTACCAGTCATGTCGTGAATAACTATATTACACTGTAAGTTGGTAACTAATCATGCTCACTTTGTCATGATTAGAAGACCATCTTTTTTGGCTGATAGTCTTTGGATTACGATATATTTCTGTCAATTTTTCCTATTTATTGTATTTGATGACCTGAAGGCCAACTTATCTTAAGCGGTCATTAGCATCTGAAGATTGATAAGATATTGACGACATTGTTCAGTTTTCATTACTTGTTGACAAACCTTTTGTGAGATTCTCATAGATCCAATAATGAATCAATAATCTATGTACTATCAAAACCGCAAAAGGTTGGGTTCATCCAACCTCCTTACTAACGGGGCAATGCTATTGCAAGCTATGTACTACTTACTTTGTGGGTTTGAGAATCTGGTTAGCGCTGTTACCATTGGCCCATGATGAACTTGATTGACTTAAAAAAGATTTATTCGGATCTTCAAACTTACAATTCAACAATGAGATCACCCCAGTGCTCACCTTTTTAATGGCATGATGAAAAATGTTTTCTTTTACTAAAGAGTTTATACATTGCTCTGACTCCTACAAGTTTTCAATTATTTATTTTTTACTTGACGGTCTTTGACCATTTAATGCTTTAGCTGCTTGCCTATAATCTTTGTATTTTATTTTTAGACATATTTTTTTGACATTTGACAAGTTAACCTGTTCTGTGTACTAGTTCGCTCCGCTTGATTTACCAGCTGCAGTGGATGCTTTCCTTAGCTACTGGAAACCAAGTGCTATTGTTTTACTGGAGAGTGAACTCTGGCCAAATGTCATAATGTCAGCTGCAACCAATAAGGCAAGTCCCCAATTCGTGATAGATCTACAATCATGAAGATATTCCATTAGTACTACTAACCTTTTAGCTTCATACAATGGTTGCTGCAAACATTCTTTAGTGTGAAACTAGTCGTGAATCTTTTTTTCGCTCGTTTGCTGGTCTTCCTGGGCTATCATTCTCAGTAGGGGATTTCTTCTTCTACAACTTCTCCTGTAGGCTGGTAACTGAATAGATTTTCTGCCTTCACCGTATCTCAATTTGGTCCTGTAATTTAAAATCTTTTGGTGGTATATTATCCTTACAGAGACGACGCAGAGGTCGCCCTTGTTTTTGAACCTATGAGGTTTTATTGAATGGCAGTTGACATTTTTATCTTATGCAGTCATAAAAGTGATTGGAAAGAAGCTTGGAGAGCTTTATGCGTGTTTCTAAACTTTCTTTCCTTAAATATATGCTATATGACTATCTACCCTCCATAATGCCAATTATTCCACTATTTCCCCTTGTTTTTTTACCTATGACGTTTTACTGAATAGAAGTTAGCATTTTTATCTTATGCACTTATAAAAGTGAGTTGGGAAGAAGCTTCGAGAGTTAATATGTGTTTCTGCACTTTGTTTCCACAAATATATGCTCTATGACTATATCTACCCTCCGTAATGCCAATATGTCCTCTATTCACCTAGTGGAGACAAAGTACAAAAAACGCCTATTACGGACTCCCTCTTATTGTTTGGAAGGTCCACACATGTATCGATACGAGAAAAACAAAGGTGCATTAGGAATATCTGTACTTATTTTTTCTATTCTCAATACGCATTTATATTTCTCGTCTAAATACGTGTATTGAACTTTTCAAAGAATTCGAGGGAGTCATTAGTGTGCCTGATGGGGTCGTGTCGTGTTCGTGTTTGTGTCATTGGTAAATGGGTCACGAACCCCTTAACCCAAACCCGACCCATTTAAGTTTCGTGTTGTGTTCGTATTGACCCACTTACATAAATGGGTCATTAAGCCTCAACCCAAACCCATTTATTTCGTGTCGTGTTTTCGTGTAATGTCAATATTTGGAAAGTATTAACATATTTATGTTAAAAATGGTTAAAAATATTTAGACTAATTTAATAAACATGTTATTCGTGTCAAGTTCGTGTTTTGGGACCTCAACCCAAACCCGACCCAATTAAATCTTGTGTCGTGTTCGTGTCGACCCACTTACATAAATGGGTCATCAACCCTCAACCCAAACCCGTTTATTTCGTGTCGGGTTCGTGTCGTGTCATTTTTTGCCTGCTGTACTTCTTTCGACCATATAACTTTATTAATATTTCTACATTTAAGCTTTAGTACCAGTTGTGTTTAGAAAAATAAAGGATTACGATGCATTCACAGTATTGTGAAAAACTGTCCATAAGAATGACAGTAATTCTTTTGTTTGAAACTTTCATGTCAAAACCGGTAGTTGTGGTGCGATCTCCATTGTTGCACTATACATGCGCCTACATAGCTTCAAAACACGATCATGATAATCTCCAAATCCTTTGTATTTGGTCGTGAATGACGAACAGCTGATATTCAAAAACATGTCCCATTAGAGAGACACTATATGAAATTCAAACTCCAAACTACAGCTGCATTGGGCTGTGACTTGTCAAGGTACACCCGCAACATCCTGATATCGTAACTTCGCTATCATCATAGCAACCGTAACCAATAACAAAATTTTATACCATAAATAGAGGAATGAATCGTCACTTACATTGAGGATGTTTAGAGTTTGAAAGACAAATACTTCAGAAGGCTTCAGCTGTAGTCCTTTTTTTTTTGTAATGACGTTCAGACAATCAGGTCTTCTTTTGGACCAAGGTTTCTTGAGGATTCGACCTGCCTACACTGCTCTTTGTCTCTATGTTTTTGTCGAGGGTTTGAGAAGTTCTCAAACTTGTCCTCACCTTTTCCTTCGCTGCAACTTCGCATGTAGATTGCGCATTGACTTTATTTGCAGAGCAGTGATCCCTTTACTGAAAAACTTCTCAACTTTGCTGAATTTAGATTGTAATAGGATATCATTGATGCTGAATCTTATATTTTTGTTGCTATTTACTATCTTAAATGGTGTTTTTGTGTTTCCAGATCCTACTGCTACATTAAATTTCTTTACTTTAAATAGGATTGAATTAAAATGCAGAACATTATCAAAAGGTACCTTGTGAATTGTGATGTACTTTCTCCCTCTGCCTTAGTTGACGAACATCTACCTTATACGAGAGATGTTTTTTCACGTTCACTAGTGGATGTTTGCTCTCTTTAAGTAGTTAGTGATGATTATATGCTTGTTGTCCTAATATCTAAAAAAGTTGCTGTCTTTACATTGGTCAGATAATTTTGGCTTTGCTGAATGCGCGAATGTCTGAAAAGTCTTTTAGACGGTGGTCAGCACCGGCTGTACTTCCGTTGATTGCCTTGATGCTGTCACAGTTCTCGTTGATTTTGCCTTTGGTAAACTACAATGCTTTGTATTGTACCTGCTATCTGTTGTCCTTTTGTGTTTAAAGTTTCTCTGTATCACAGAGCACCACAGAGGCCATTCGTTTTCAGCTATTGCAAGCTCCACCATTCATAATCAGCACTTCTGCTGACTTGAAATATGGTGAAAACTTGTTCTTTCTCTGAAAACTTGTTCCATAGCAAGTGTGTATTCATAAAGACATTCAGTATGCTTGATGGTATGGATTCACTTCTTCGGGTGTGCTTTTATTCATAGAACAGTTCTAATTCATTTTAAGTATTTCAATTAAACTTTTATAAAATTGGTGATATGGGAGGTGGGGGAAGCGGGAGTTCTCTGTACTTTCAATTAAACTTTCAATTAAACTAAAGACAAATTATTATGACTTGTATCTGTAGCTAGAGGTGGCAATCAGGTCACTCGGGTCGGGTTTGAGTCGAGTCAATACGGGTTAGGTCATATCGGGTTCGGGTTATATCGGGTCAGCATACTCTTTCGGGCCAAGTCTGGTTCGGGTGAGGTCATTATTGGGTCAGGTTATTTTCGAGTCAACTGATATGTCGGGTCACATCGGGTTTAGGTCGGTTCATTATCGGGTCTAGTTAATATTCAATATTTTTCAAATATTAATCATTATTTGGTTTAATTAATTTGTTATTATGTTAAATGATCAAGTTATACCCTAAATCACTTTCATTTGAATCAATCTTTAAGCTTAATAATTGTCTGATCGTCAATCTTATTGAGTCGGGTTGGGTTTGGGTTCGGTTAGCTGGTCATCGGGTTATATCGTTTAACAGGTCACAATTGAGTCGGCTTGGATCGGTTTCGGGTAGTTAAATTTCCGGGTTCAATCGGGTCGGGTGTCGGTTGGGTCAGATTGGCTTGACGGGTCGGGTCAACTTTTGCCAGCTATATCTGTGGCCCCTAATGTTGTAGGCGTAGCCCTTTAAGTTAGTCTAATCAGTCTCCAGTGATGTATAGAGTAATAGAGGGGTGTTGAAGCAAGCATTTCACATATAGGGCTCGTTTGGGATGAGGGTAATGTATCGGGGAGTAATAGGAGCTAAAATGAATTCTATTACCCCCGATACATTACCCCCATCCCAAGCGAGCCCATAATGTGGGACTATTACCACCAAATGCATGATTGTCTCTCTAGCTTATTGCGCAAAGTTTCATGTCCCATTGTAAGGCTCTAGGGGCCAGGGTTTTAAATCTCGTTTATCGTCGCGGAATCGATCTTTCTCGCTTCTTGGGGAGTTTGTATCGGTCGTATCAGAGTATTTTTTTGTTCACATTTTTAAGTATCTCGGTGTCATCTCGCCCATATCGGTGATATCTCGGTCATATCGGTGTCATCTCGGTGTCATCTCGCCCATATCGGACCGAGATTCGTGATTCTCGGCCGTCTCGGATGATTTTTAATACCCTGGGTATCTCGGACGATTCTCGGCCATTTCTCGTCTCGGCAACCACCGAGACCGAGATATCTCGGCCGTCTCGTCTCGTATCGGCCGAGATTTAATACCCTGCTAGGGGTGTGTAAAAATATTAAGGGGGTGTTTAGTTGGAGGGTTAGGGATAGATTGAAATGGATTCAGTCCATTCCAATGTTTGGTTGCAGTATTTAGGAATGAAGTTAGAACCCCAAGGGGTTGTAAATCCCCTCCACACCTTTGGAATCACAACCCCTACCATCAACCCGTGGTTCTAAATTCGTATCACTTTCATACAAATACAATCCATTCCACCCTCAAACAAAACACTCGTAAACAAGTATGAGTATCTAACTCCAATCCTTTGTGGAATCATACTACATTCCAATCCATTCCAATATTTCGAACCAAATGCCCCCTAAAAGGCTTAACTAACATCCTCTTTTAGACTGATCAAATCTGTGTTTGATTTTTAATCGGGACTATGACACCTCATAGTGCCAATTTTTAAAGCTTTTGAGGGTCACTAGGACCACATTTTGAAACCGTGGGTGATGCGGTGCATTGAGATTTTATGCGTTACAGAAAGAACCATTATTTAGTAGTCCCTCCATTAGTTTTAAAAAATCGTGCCTCAAGCGTATCGCCTCATTGCATTTTAGGTGCGTCTTTTTCAGTTAGATCGTTAATTATGCCATTTCTTTACTCCAATATTCCTAACTAGTTGAAAGCTCGTTTGAAGCACGGATCACAATGAAATATTATTTTTTAAACAAAGTTATTTATGTTTCTAGTATGTACTCCCTCCGAGTTTCTAACATTGTCTCATTTACTTTTGGGGTGAAAAATAAGGAAGGAAAAATGAGTGGTTAAAAAAGGAAGAAGGAAGAGAGAGAATGGGTGGTTGAATGTGAACCACACATTTATGACCTAAAGTGAAAAATGGGTAAAAAAGATCAAACTCAGCCCAAAAAGGAAAATGGGGCAATGTTAGAAACTCGGAGGGAGTAAAATTTATTTATCAATTTATACTCCATATATACTCCGTATGTAATATATTCCACTTCCATTATTTCTTGAATGTAGGAGAAACCCCATACTAAAAAATACATCTATTCGATGGAATAATTTATAAGACCATACTCATGATTCATGAGACTCCTATTTTGGACATTGACTCAAAATAATTAAGACCAAATATTTTTAATTGATAACAATTTTTCTGTTTATATTATATACTTCTGTATGTCATCATAAATTCTCAAGGTATAGTATTTCTTCAATGTGAGACAAACCACATACTAAAAAAGACATCAATGATCATCTTTTTTTAGCAAATAATAACTTAAGACAATATTTATAGACTCAGAAGATTTTTGATTTATATTATATACAGTATGTAATATATATTCACTACTTACATTATTTAAACCACCTACTAAAGAAGACTCTTATTTATAATTCTAGAATCTCATTCCGTTATTTTAAATTTTTGATATGGGACAATTTTATTGTTATAATATATATTGTATGTAATGGATAGATTCGCCACTTATATTATTTCTTAAATGTGGGACAAACCACATACTAAAAAGTTCATCGTATTTTTCAAGCTAATTTAAGAGAATACTTATGAGACTCAATTTTTTTTTATTGATAGACCACTGAGGACTCATATTTATAATTGTAGAACCCTATTACGGAGTACATTATTATACTTTTTCGATGTGGGACAATTTTACTGTATATATTTTCTTCGTATGTAATAGAGGGGCAAAACTATCCTCATAGAATTAGATCTATTTTAAATCAATATATATTAATAAAGCAGAAATTTTCGAGCGATATGATTGGTCCATATTTTTTAAGTTAAATAAATAATATGAAAATTTGTATTTGAAAAAAAATCCTACTCCACCTAAGACTCGTTTTTTTTTTAAATTTAAATAAAGAATATAGGAATTTGTATAAAAAAACAATCTTACCCCATTTAAGACTAAAAAATCATCACTATATAAACCAGTGATTATCACCTCATAAGGCAACAAAATTTGGACAGCGGCAGCGTGAAACGCTTAGTAATTCTATTTGATAATTGTTTTAATATTTGTTCACCCTAAAAAAATATAAAATTAAAATTTTGAATTTTTTAATAATTATTATTAATATATTTTAATTTAAATTAAGAATATTTAGAAATTTGTTAACACTAAGTAAAATTATCGCATATCAAAAAATTATAATGAAGTGATTAAATTATACTCCACTCTATATCACAAATAAGAGACATCATTTGTTTTTAGACATAAAAAAAGTCTTATAAAAGCTTTAAAAGCTACTTAATTTAAGTAAAATTATCCCACATCAAGAAATTATAATACGGCGATGAAAATTCTACTATATAAATAAAATTAATCATTCGTCTTTAGATATTATCGAGAAATCTTTTGAGTCCTAAAAAGCATTCTTAAGACTATAAAATCAGGTAGAATTATCTCACATCGAAAAACTATAAGTTGATTGAATTTTACTCCGTATTACTCATATATAATGTAGAGTAATCATTCGTATATCTTAAGTAGAATTATGATTAGGTGATAAAATTGTACATCATTAATAAGAAAAAAATTTCGTTTTTGGATGTCAAAAATCTTTTGAGTCATATAATAGCTTTTAAGGCTATAAATTGAAGTACTGAAACTTATCACACATCGAAAAATTACAATATGGTGAAAATTTTCTATTATATAAATAAAATTAATCATTCATCCTTAGCTATCAACAGAAATTTCTTGAATCTTATCATAGCTCTTAAGGCTATAAATTGAAGTAAAAATTATCCACATCAAAAAATTACAATAAGTCTTATAAAAAGCTCTTAATAAATCATATATATCCCACATCGAGTTTTATTTGTGATATAAAAATTACAATATCGAAAAATTATGATGAACGGATGAAATTGTATACTACATTATAAAGAGAAATCATTCGTTTTAGATATTAAAAAAAAATCTTTCAAGTCTTATAACAACTCTCAAGGCTATAAGTTGAAGCAAAAATTATCCTACATCAAGGAATCATAATCAGATGATGAAATTCTATTATATATATAAAAGTAATCACCGTCAACCAGAAATCTTTTGATTTATTATGACCGGAGGGAGTAATTAACGGTAATAATTCGTCTTTATATCTCAATCTGAAATCTTTTGAGTCCTAAAAGAACTTTTAAGACTATAAACTTAGTAGAATTATCCACATCGAAAAATTATGATGAGGCGATGAAATTTTACATCATCAATCAGAGAAATTATTCGTTTTTAGATATTAATAAAAAAAATTTGAGTCTTATATAATACTCCTCTTAAGGCTATAAATTGAATGTAAAAATTATCCCACATCGAAAAATTACAAAAAAAGTGATGAAATTCTATTATATAAATAAAAGTAATCATCGTCTTTAGATATCAATCAGAAATCTTTTGAGTCCTAAGAAGAGTTCTTAAAATTATAAATTTAAGTAGAATTATCATATATCGAAAAATTATGATGAGATATCATAAATAATAGAATTCATTCGTTTTAGATAATCATTTGTCCAAAAGTATACTCTGTAATAAGGTGATCGAATTTTATTATATAAACAAGAGTAATCGTTTGTTCTTAATAGCTTAGATGAAAAAACAAATTGTTTTGGGTCTTAAAAAAAATTCTTATGACCATAAATTTTATTAAGTAAAACTATCCAACACATTTAAGTCTTAAAAAAACTCTTAAGACTAAACTTGAGTAAAATTTCTCACATCGAAAAATTATTACAAAGTCATGAATTTCATAGATATAAACTAAACCTCTTTTGAGTTTTAGAAAAGCTCTCAAGACTATAATAAACTTACGTAAAAATTTCTCTTTTGAGTCTTAAAAAAATTCTTAAGACTAAACGTGTGTGAAATTTTCCCACATCGAAAAATTATTATAAAGTTATGAATTTCTCGAAAAAGTAATGAATCAATTACATATAGAAATTATAAAATCATCTTACATCGAAAAATTATATTAAGGGGATAAATTTCTATATTATAAATAAGAATAATCATTCGTTCTTAGATATCAACAAAAAAGTCTCTTGATCCTTAATCTCTTAACAGTATAAAATTAAGTAAAATTATCCATATAGAAAAGTTATGATGAACTGATTAAATTCTATATTAGTAATCATTCGTTCATAGATATTAACCAAATATCTTTTGAGTCTTAGAAAAAACTATCTCAGATCGAAAAATTATATAATAGGACGATGAATTTTCATTATATAATTCGTACTTAATATCGACAAAAATTAAAGAGCTTTTAAGACTATAAAATTAAGTAAAATTATCACATTGAAAGAATAATATCGTTGAAAGAATAACGTCATATGTTATAAGTAAACCGTGAGGTTAATCTAATAAAAAGGTTGAACCGAATAAAAAATATTTGCGATGGAAAGAAGATAGAAAGACGGAGGAAAATAGAATATGGAAGGAGATATAAGGCAGGAGGAAGTACTCCGTAGTATAATTGTACTACATTGAAAATTATCATAAGATGATGAATATTGTCTTAAAGAAAGATATTACGAGTTTTAAATACAATGCACGCGTATAATTTAATTTGACGTTTACCGCATATATGACCTCCCAGTAAACACATTCACGTATGTGGACAATGTTCCTTTACTATTAGACATACTCTTAACTTCGACTTACTTTCTACTGTTCCGTAATCTCGCAAATTTATGCAATCCTCTGACTTGGTGTGATTATCATTGTCACTAAAAAGCGGCCCGTGCATCGCACGGCCTTTCCAACTAGTTTTTAATAAAATAAAATTATTATTATCCTAAATAGAGTAGATATAATTTTTCCATACGATGAAAAATTACAATTTTCATGTAAAAATCTTTACATTCATTTAACAAAAACATTATCATAAAAATATTCATATAAATGATATAATTAGATCATTTGTGGTAAAAATGTTATGCTTAGAGTATAATTTTCATATTATTTGCTCGGAAAAGGCTTTCTGTTTTTTAGTATGTTGTACTCGTTGTGAATCTATTACATCCTCCATATATAAAGAGCAAAATTGCCCCACATCGGAAAATTACAATAATATGATGAGATTCAATAATTGAATATGGTTCTTAGTTATTAATAAAAAATCTTTTGAGTCTCTCGACTATTCTATAGTTACATACTATTATATCATATGTTCTTCTACTTAAATTTGATAGTTTATTAATAGTGGTTATATTTAAATTTTCAACCAAAATTTTTAAATAACAAGGGTACAATAGTAATATACTTATTAAATCAGATATTTTAAATGTAAAAATCTAATTTATGTAATACTCCACAATAGTGGTTATATACAATAGTAATGTACAATATTAATTCTATCTTATTTTCACTATATAATAAATTTAGAATTTACAGTTACCTATTGTGCGCACATCTAGGTCTGTCGTTGTTTACATTAAAAAAATGCATGGTGTTAAACTACTTCCTCAAACTTTCTATGATCTTCCATAGGATATTTGTTTGAGAGAGTATTAAATAATCAAGTGGGAAAATCTTAAAAAGTTAGAGGAAGTATCTTTATCGCACGAAACAATGAGACAATGCGTGTGTATCCTTATCACACTAGATTTTCCGCTATCACCATTTATGTTTGACTTAATTCACATTCAATTAACTCAATTTTGATGATGTACTACAATCTACCTAAATTTGAAATATAACCGAGCTTAATCATGCAAATGCTCTTATTTTCAATACTCACAATAATGTTCAATGTGAATTATCGTGATAATGAGTGATGGTTGTTTCAAGGTGCACGTAGGTTTGCAAGAATATATGATAAGTTTGTTGAATTTAGCGCAGGGTAATAATGTAATACTCCGTAAATTTCAAGACCAAGACCAATTATCAAATGAGACTGTCTTACGTTAATGTTGTTAACACAATATTATTTGCATATACAACCAAATTAGTAGCATCTACTAAAATTTACACATTTATCACTAATTGTTTTAGTAACCGTGCAATGCACGCCCATCCATCTAGTCTAGTATATAATTAAAAGAGACTTTTTTAGAGCGACGTTAGAAAATCCTACTTTTTTAAAATATTAAGAATTTAAATATTATCTATATTATAAGTGGATGGGATAAATAATACTTCTATTTGTTTTACTCTTAATAAATAATACTTCTTTAAATTTTAGTACTCTTTAGTATCTATATGTTCGTCCATTTTTATTAATATACCCCTCACATATTTTTGACAAAGTGGACGAACATATAGATACGGATGGAGTATTAGAATAAACAATCCTAATACACCTCAGACTCAAAGAATTACCCAACAAAATTTCATAACTTTTTAATATTACTTCCTCTAACTTTCTAAGATCTTCCCATCTCATTATTTTATTCTTACTTAAATGAACATATAGTGGAAGGTCATAGAAAGTTAGAGGAAGTAATATTTACTATACTAGATGTTATTTATTCACCCTCTAAAAAATATTAGAAACTCTAACAATATAAAATTATTATTTTTTATTTTTTAATTAATTATTAATAAAATAAATTATTATCCTAATACAGTAGATATATATACTCCGTCCGAGTCTGACTTATGTACCCACTAAGATTTCTCACTTCAAAACTTTTCTTATTTATCAAATATATATACTTTCGGAGAACATAAGTTAGACTCGGAGGGAGTACTTCGTATTTTATTAAGATACAATTATCCTAATAGAATTAGATTCACATTTTTGATAAAATAACGTGGGAGAAATTACAAATTTATGTAAAAATCATTACATTTCGTTTAACAAAAAAATTATTGTTCCTATGAATTTAGTACGGAATACTCCCTCCAAATCATATGAATTGTTCCATTTTTATTTTGGCTTATTCATGGAATTGTCCCATTTCTAGTTTGGTCATGTTTTCTGTGGCTAGAATTCATTATTGTATAGGTGAGACCCATCACTCAATTACATTCGTTTTCACTTGTGCAAAATGAAATGGGGCAATTTATAAGGCTTGGAGGGAGTATTTTGTACTAAAATAAATAGTTTTTTCGACTTTTTTTTACCTTTTATAATATCGTTAAAAATATATTTAAGAGTTTTATTTTATTTAATATTGGAGTATTTATTTATTTATACTTATCACAGTTATATAGAAATAATTATAAATACTACTCCCTCCTAGTTTCCATGATCTTCCTCTTTCCTGACTATATGTGAGGTATATTTCAATCAAATGGGAAGATCATGAAAACTAGGAGGGAGTAAATGTTTTAAAAGATATTACACAATTAAAAAATTATTTTTTAATCATATTTATTGTTTAAAGTACTAAAATAAATACTTTATGCAAATATTATTTTACATTTCATATATACTCCGTAGTAAATATTAATATTGCAATCATATAGATAATTTTTAACGGACAAGTCGAATCGGGTCAGGACCCTAGATTACTTGGTTTGATGACAGGTGAGTCACGAGTCAAGTCATTCAGCTCGAGAGTACAACTTTAGTCTCACGACATATAAGTAAGTAAGATACTATGAGTGCTAAATAATTTAAGTAAAAAAATTAGACCTAAAATCATATTCAAATAAAATGATTAATAAATAAAAATTAACAGTCAATCATCAATGTAATTAAACGACACATTTCCGAGCGATGTTGGTAGTCTCCAACAGTTTTAAGAATCTTAAATACAAAATCTCGAATCTTAAATACAAAATCTCGAACAGTTTTAGTAACAATTACCCCCATATGGGAGTAATACATTTCGAGTCACGGATCAAGATTTAGAGGTCTTAAATCTTGACCTATGATAAAACGAGATGAGCGGGGCGGGTTTATTAGCCAGGTCAAGATTTGTCAAGTCTAATAGTAATGTTACTATTTAACACTATAACCGAACTTTTGTCTCTTAGCAAGTCTTCCTTGTGACAGCCAGGTGGGACTGATTTGCGTGTCAAGTCAAAGTTAAGCGAGATGGTTGTGTACATATAAATATATTCAATGCGAAAAGTCAAATGATTAACGAGTAATATACATAGATAAACTCAATATCCGCAGATTAGTTATCACCGAAATATTTATATTGCTCACAGACACAAGACCTGATATTTTGATTAACATCATTTGTTACAACTAGGTAACTAATGTAGGCACTAGACTTATCGGGTGGGTCAGATCAAATACTGGTCACGTATTGGTTTATGGTCAGAATACGGGACAAATAGTTTCGAACGACTTATTTTTTTACCATTTTTTAAATAAAAAACATTTTTTTGTATCAAAATTTTATTTATTTTAATAGTATTAGTATTAGTATTATACTCTTTAGTTATAATGTTTATTTTTAAAAAAATAATCATTATCTTTTTAGTCCGTCTCACTTCTTGATTTCGTTCGGGGTTGTCCCTGTAAGATAAACATTGATAACCAGTGTTAATTTTTCAAAATGACAATTATTTGAAATAATCATATTTGAAATAATCATAATCACTTCGTTGCAGTCAAAATTTATACTCCCTCTGATTTTAAATGATTGCACTATTTCAATATAATATATATCTCACATATGTTACCTAAAAGGGACAATCATTTACAATAGAAAGGAGTAAAAAAAAATATTACTATGTATAACGTTATTGTTGCACCCGTGCATCGCACGAGATTCAAAACTAGTTTTACTATTTATATTATATATACTCCTTCTGAATTTCTAACATTGTCTCTCTTTTCTTTTTTGAGCTGAGTTTGATTTTTATCCCTCTTACCTTTTTAGGCGATCATTGTGTGATTCACGTTTACTCTCTCATTTCTCTCTCTTCCTCCTCTTTTGAGCCACTCATTTTCCTTATTTTTCACTCTAAAAGTGAAGGGAACAAAAATAGAAACTCGGAGGGAGTATATTTTTTTATGTAATAGATTAGCCATTTAGTATATTTTTTCAACCTAAGGATCAATGACGACCCTTATTTATAATTATGATTTTTTGTCATATGCTACCTTTTATTTGGGGTTTTTTGTGAGCAACTACTTTTTATTTATTTTTTGGCTTTATACTACCTTTTATTCTCATTTTTTATGTTAAAAACTACCCAAATCAACTTTCCGGCGTCGACTAAATGTGAAGTTTTTTGTTTTTTGAGAAACTATCTTTTGTTTTTATTGTTTTGTGGGCGACTACTTTTCTTTTAAACAAAGTTACATGGGCCGGTGCACAGACCTTATGGTTTTTTGTGTGGTGTCGATGGTTATGATTGAACTTTGGTTATGAAGAGATCCCGCCTAGAGCTAATCAAATGGCCCAGCCTAACCCGGCCCGATTTTTTGTAAGGGCTTGGGCCACCGTGTTGGCCCGAAAAAGGCCAAAGCCTGCCCGAACTAAGCTCGGTATAAATTTAGGGCCGGGTATGAGCCAACCCTAAGGCCTGAATTTTGGCCCGGCCCGGCCCGAATTTAAAAAGAATATCACACAATATATGTTTTTAAGTTTTAAACTTCTTTTACGTAAACATTTATGTGTTTCTCAATCTCAATTAAACCTAAATTTCTTTTAAAAAAAGGCGTACAATTTTTGTATGAAAATCTATGTTTTGTATGTTTTCACAATTATTATACACGGACATTAATATAATGTATATATTTGTACTATGGTACAAAGTATGTTACTGTGCCATAATAATACGAAAAATTGTCGAACATCAAAATTATGTGTGAAATGTGTAATTGGGGTAAACTTTGTTCTTATTTCTTAGCATTAATATATCATAATATCAATTTATAATTATGTACTCTAGTCGTTTTAATTAATTATGAGTAATTAATAGTAAAAACGAGTATGTTTACTAGTCGGTTTGACTACGGGCCAAAAGCTCGATTAAAAGTTGGTTAAATTGTGCTAATATTTTTTTAGGATGACGTAAAAAAATATTCATGTAATCCCGAACGATTTTTGTGGTCTACCGGGTCCGAAAAAGCCCGAACGGGGTCGGGTTTGGGCCTTCCAAAGTGACCCGTTTGTTAAGCCCGGTCAACCGCCCGCAAGGTGGGCTCAAATTTTAAGATAAAGCCCGGCCCGACCCATGATCACCTCTAAATTCCCGCCCCTATATATATAGAGAGAGAGAGAGAGAGGGAGGGGGAGGTAGGTTCCGGTGAGACAAGGGAACTCCTTGCATCAGTTAAGACACATTGTGGATCATTAGATTAGATCTAATTTAACGATCCCTATTAAAAATGAAGATTAGATGACAATCAACTCTGACCATATAATCAAATTTTTTCTCTCCTCCACCCTTGGGACCCACCTCTCTCTTAATCATTACTCCCTCCTATTCCAAGTATTCCTCCCACTTTCCTTTTTGAGCTTAATTTGGTTTTCTTCTCACTTTCCTTTTTTGGATATAATTATAATCATTCTTTATTCTAACTTCAATTCTTTATTCTTTTCCTCCACACCTAAACTCAACACCTTTTCACTTTATACCCCACCTTTTACACTTCATACCCCACTTTCTATTCATCTCTCTTACTTTAACTCTACCATTTATTATTACTTTACTCCCTACTTGGTTTCCCCCCCAAAAATTGGGGAGGAATACTTGGAATAGGAGGGAGTATTTTATAATCTCAACTGTACACTTCACTCTCTAACCCTCCATTACGTATGTTATCCATCTTTTAGATTACTGCTCATACGATTTTTCTTTGACTTTTTTCTTTATTTACTTATGTGTTAATTTTATAATTGTATATGTTTCATGATTTGGAAGTGCATATGTTAATCATGGAATCTAAAATCGATTTAATTGATTTCTGGTTATGTTTGGTGATTCATTCTTTGTTATGATTTTAATGATGATCGATGATGATTATAGTTTAAATTTCATTTTAGGAAATATTTTTATATATGGACTAAAACATTCATTATGTACACTGCTAAACTTAATATATACTCCCTCCGTCCCAGTGAATTGTTTGTCTATTTCATATTGGGGCGTCTCAATGAATTGTTTGACTTTCTATTTTTGGAATGATTTTTATATGTAATTTGACTCTCCTCATGAGTTTTGTTCCACATGTCACTTCCTCATTGGATCCCTTACCCTTGGTGCTAAAAGCAACGGTAAACCATTCATTGGAACGAAGGGAGTATACATAAAAAAAATCGGTATATATACTACAAAACTCATTATATGCACTACTAAACTTAACTCTCTATATATAGAGAGAGAAGTAGGTTCTCATAAGGACAAGAACTCTTATATGTTCATAAATTTCAGTGTTAAATATACATAATAAGTGTTTAAACTTACACGGGATGTGTCTAAAGTTACACTTTATCACTTGAAGTGATAATACATATCAATTTTGAAATAATTTAACTTTATCGTATATCATCTGTAACTTTAATACTTATAGATTTACTTACATAGGGCGAACTTACTTGATGTGTATTTTATTTGTTATAAGGGACACTCAACCCATCTCCTTCTCCTCTAAAAAAAACCTAGATTTCCTCCTCCATTCGGGGCCTCCATTGATAATTAATCGATGGTAAGCCCCAAAAATTGTTTAATTCTCAATTCATAATCAAATTCTTCTTCAATAAAAGTCTCTCTTTTATGAGAGTTTGGATCTTTTTGTCCTTTATTTCGAGGTTTCAGTCATTTACATTAGTATAAGGGCTTATATTTATCAAGAGTTATGTGCAAGATCATAAGAGCAATGGAAGTTCTACGTACGGTGATACAATTGAGGTCGGATCTTGGTCTACTATTTGTAAAAATAGAGAAAGTTCATCTTTTTGGAGACTATTTCATCGGATCTATAGATTCCTTCGCGAAAGGCTGTGTCAATAAACAACGATATATAGAAGGCTATGCAGAAGCGCTTTATTCTAATAGCGATCTTTGTTTCGAAGGTGTTCTTTATTTATTTTTTACAAATTTGTATTCAGTTCAATTTGACATCGTTTGTAGATGCCGGATGGTTTATTATTAATGATATTGATTTTTCACTTCAAAAAAAACTTACTTGATGTATACACTCTCTCTCTCTCTCTCTCTATCTATATATATATATATATATATATATATAACTTTTAGTCCATTGCTTGTGCTCCAAAGAAAACATCGAAAAAAGTATTGTTGCCCAATTTTTATTTGCAAAACAAAAACTTGTCGCTAACAATAGGGTGCCTCGGGTTCAAAAGGTGTGCCTTGCGTGTTGTCGTCTTGGGTGCTCGTTGCGCCTCTTCAAACCTTGGTCCCCATTTTTCTAAGGAAATATGGTTAACTACTTATTCTATCGCTTGACTTAAAAAGAGTTGAGATAGTATTATTGTGGTGGAGATGGTGGTAGTTAAATATCTAGGGGCAATATGGGATGATCAAACAATTTCCTAACTAGATTTAGAAAGGGGATAATATAATTTGGATGGATGAAGTACCATGTTGTTCCCCTTGTACCCCAGAAAGACACATTTACGAGAGCTAAGCAACCTCACAATGTAGATTAATATGTCATGTTGATGCCTCTTTTTTAATGACATGTGGCCTATGTGTCAAGGGACATGTTACGTGTAAGGAGGGTGCAGTTAAGTTGATCATTATTATTAATCCTTCCGAAATGTTACTTTACTCTTAATCTCTGACATGATTAGTGGTTTTGAGTGATCAAATGTTGCTGTCAATTTCTGTCCTCAGCTGTTGGGGGATGTGCATTGTCAATGAGTTCTCTCAAAGATGTAGAAGATTTGAAACTTCAACTTAGTCGCAGGCCGACTTGGATGGCTTCTTCTATTCATAAAGGAGAACATCAAGGTTGGTGCGGTAACTTCCTCTCTGTGTCTATTATGCAATCATTTCTTTCGGTATCCCTGGGAACCGTAACAGGGGTTTCATTTTTTTAGGCTTGTAAGAGTGATTTTGTCTTCACGTACGATTGGATCCTTCAAAATGTCCTACAGAGTACTTTTTTGGCAGATTTACATGAGAGCAAATTATTACCATCGAGGGTGTGACTTTCTAGGCCCATTTAATTAAACCCGTGTCGTACACACATAGGAACTCAAATAACGTCCGGTTCTTTACACAACATATAAGTACATAACGTCAAAAGGGTAGTCATAATTGGCATTGCACAGGATCCAACATAAAACCTTGTTCTTTGGATGGAATAAAATGTTTGACCTTTTTTTCCGTTTTCTTTCCCCGCGTGCTAGTATGTTGTTTTCTGAAAGATTAGACCTTTGCTTTCAGGCGTTTTGTAATTGAAAATATATGCTGTCTGTCTATCTGTTGCTCTACAGTGATACTTCAAGCTCATAAGACACTGATAGAAAGCCACAAAAGTTTGCTGACTGTTATTGTGCCACGTCATCCCCAACATGGTTATGAATTTGCTCAGGTATCTGTGCAATGGAGTGAATTTCAAATTGTTGGTAATTAAGCAACTTGGCATTCAGTTGATCAGATATTTACATTTTGTATCTTTACCACTTTGAAAAATATCACTCTTGAGTGGGCCGTAGTCCATGATCTCATCTAATTGTTTTCGAATTGGTCCATTCACGCTCAACTGTGTAAAATATCCTAAAGAATCCATTTAAAAAGATTGCTTCCAATTAAGAATTCAACCATCTTTTTTGTGAGTTGACTATGTTTGCTAGCAGACAAATAATCTTTGAATTCTGTATTGCTCTTCGGTGTGGTGCCTGTCAGTACCATCAGCTCAATAATTTTACCATCCGAATAAGTACCTTTAGATAGATGGCAGAGCATGAGTTTCATTTGAATATGTTTTCTTCACATGATTTACCAGATGCCTTTGTGATATTGCATAGAGACTGAGAGAAGAAGGGTTTGATGTAGCTGTGAGGTCTGATGGGGATAAACTTACGTCAGCGACAAACGTATATATGGCTAACACATTAGGCGAGCACCTTACTTTCATCTGTTTTCCCTTTTTGGCATTTCCCTCATATTTGCGTATGATTATCAACTCTAGCAGTTTGGTTGAAATTGTGAGAATAGAATGTTTGAGATTGATTCGTATGGGGGAGAGATGTACAAGAGCCAGAACTTTAGTTTAAGTAAGAGTAAACCTGTTAAATTCAGTCAATTATAATCCTTATTAAGGTCTGCCAGTCAAATACACACGATTACGCCAAACATTTGTTTTTTCAAATCATGTTTTCAATTCCTTTAATTGCGCTCTTGACGCATACCACTAGTTCTCAATTTCTCATGCATCTTTGTATGGTGAGTTTGGTGTATTAGTACATAGTAGACATTATTAAGTCAACCATTGTTCAAATTTCGATCCCTTAATCTGAGTTCTTGAAGCAAACAAATGTTCCAATGCATTTTTTTTTCTAAAAAAAAATTGCTGTGAGTCTTGTGCATCATAAATTATTCGTCTTCCATGATTTCAAATAATCTTCTAGCAAGTGCTATATATTCTGACATTTTCCTTTATTTGATGTTGTAGGTGAACTAAGAGAACTTTATAAGTTGATGCCCATTGCTGTCATAGGAGGATCATTTCAACCGGATCTAGCAGGTCATAATATTTCAGAAGCAATGGCGTCTGGATGTGCTGTTCTGACAGGTTCTATCTGCTACCCTGATCTTTTATCGATCCCAAAACTGGCTAAAATTAAAAGAAATAATGCTCTGCCAATCATGTTACTAACCACCTCAAATGATTTGACTAGAAATTAGTTGACGTCTAGTAGTTTTTGTCATCTTCTTTGTACTTGTGGTTTATTATTGTCCATCATCTAAGCCTAAGCAGTAATGACTTTTGAATTCCAGGGCCTCATATTGGACACTTCTTACACATGGTATCAGCTATGCAGCGGTTCAATAATTTATCTGTTCTCCAGGTTAGTTACATTATTCTATACTTTTTACTATTAGGGCTCGTTGGGTTTACCATGGGAAGATGAAGTTACCGGGAACTTAAATTCACATGGACTTGTATTTCATGGGAATTACAAAAAATGTTAGTTTGCTTAACATGAGGAAAATGAGTTCATGCGGGAAGTTGTACACACCAAGGGGGGCTTGGTGAGTATCTTTCTCCATTATGGAGGAATTGAAATTCCTTGGGAAGTGGTAATTCCCATGAAATGGCAACCAAATAACTCATTGAAAATGCAATTCATGAGATCTTGCACTTCTCGGGAATTAGAGGAGTAACCAAACGAGCCCTTAGTATTTTATGTTTGTTGGCCGATTGAAATACTGATTCGTGTTAGCCGATCCCAAATCTGGACTAAGGCTCTGATATTGTTGTTGTTGTTGGCTGATTGAAATATCGAATGGCTATGTTTACCTTATGTGTACAGTTTTTCCTCATGCTGATCCTTTTCTGTTAGAAGAGAATCTAGGAGGCAAGGTGTCCTAGAAATGCTTGTTATCTGGGAGTAAAGTACTGAGGCATGTGAGAACCTCCTTGATAATTAGGCTGTGTAAATATGGTGCTTTCCTCACATCTATTGATAGACGAACTTCTTATGCTACCTAAAGTAATATCTAAACACTTAAAAGACCTTGAAATGAAACAACTGTGAAGGGTTATAAGGATCGATCTACAGGGAGGACGGACTAATTAATGTGATACGTAATGCGAAGCTAATTAACCGAGAAGGGGGAGATGAATACATTCTCCTAAAGAATGGTATTAAGACGATTTCGACAACGGTCCACCCGTTTAACTCTTAAAGCTAGCCTAAACTACCCTAAACACTTACAAAACATGCTAGATCATCTATCTATTTTTCTCAAGATCTGGATTCCACCATAATGAACGCATGAAGTCAAATGTGGAGAGTTGAAAGTCTTGTAAGGAATTTGGTGAAAGCCGTTGTGGTGCCATTTATTAAAATATTGAAGGAGACATGACAGCGATTTAGCTCGTTGCTCTAACCATTTAACCATAAGTTGCTCGCTTGATGACAACACACAAATACCTTTGAAATCTTAGTCGCAAAACGGTTTGGGGTCAACTAACATGAATCATCCTTTGAACCTTTGATGAGAGGTCAAACAGTAAAAAAAAACGAAGAAATAATGGAGAGAGGCTCGGATAAGAAGAAAGGTTGAAAGAAAATTGATTAACAAATTGGTCTTTATTAGAACTCAAGCATTGTACGAGTATGTGTTTTTTTTATGTTTATTGTTAGAAATGTGTTGTAGAGCTGTTGAATTACTAATCTCACTATTAATTAAATCTAAACAGGTTTCCGAAAAATCTGAGCTAATAAAAGTACTTCATGAACTTATAAGTGATCCTATTACATTGCTAGCTCGCCAGTCAGCTGCAAACCAGGCCTTCAATGCTTTGTCTAGTGGAGTTTTGGCGCATGTGTGGATTCAGCTTGATCGTTTTATTCTGAGAAAGCTCCCTATTTGAGTGGGTAATGTAGCTATCTCAATGTTTAAATTGAGACAGTTGTTTCACTTTACATTACTTTGAAATTCCAGGGCACTTTCTCCTGCAGCTGCCAATGTATCCGGATAGTTCTTTTTCAGAAATGGTGGGAAGTAAATGCAGATTTTGAAATGGAAAGCCGTGGTATTCTAAAAAGGGGCTTTCTCATCATGTAGTCCTATTCGATCTTGAAAAACAAAGCTTCTTTGGAATATAATTCTCATTCTAGGTTGCACGGACACAGACACAGAAACGTATTGGACACGGGACACTTAAACTATCGCAATTATCGTAAAATAATAAAACAAAAATTAAAGTATTATAAACTCAAATTTAAAACGAAATCTTAAACTGAAACAGTTATCCACCATACTACCACGAGTATAATATAATAGAGTAAATAATTAATTAGTCTTAAGTTAGTGTTTATAGTAAGTAGCCGCTATAAATATATAATATTGTTCTTTTATTAAAGTTCAGAAATTCATAAACAACGTTAACGAGTCTCCAAATCCAAAGAATGGTGTCCAACACATCTCAAAATAACATGAAACGTGTCCGATAGATCTCTAAATAAATTTAAAAAAAGCGGACATGGTTTTACAGGTGTTAGACACGTATTGTCGTGTGTTCGACGTGTGTCGGTATTCGACACGACACGATGGTTTGGAGAAAGTGTCCGTGCAACCTAGCTCTCGGCCTTGCATTAGAGTTGATGTGTAGTTAATTTTCTACTTCAAACTAGATAGGAGGAATTTACTTCTCATCCATTCAATTATTTACACTTACTATAGATAAACAATCGAATCAATTCTTTACATTTCCCTTTTGGCAAAACACTTTATCTTACAATCCTCGTATCCGTCCTGTTCCGGGTCGGAAACAATTAACTCCAAACCGGGTATGGATCTAAGTTGAATCAGATTCTTGGATCTGTCTCACCTCTTTCCCTTCTAGTATCAGACTTGGCGGATCGGGCCGCCAGGTTGTTCGCCTGCGCTGGAAGCAAAGAAGGTCTCGGGGGTGTTCGAGGGAACCCTCTCCGATGCCTAAGTCAATCAGCGAAATGCACTTAAGGGACCATGTTCGTGAGGAATAAGGTGACGTTTTCTAGAAAAAAAATTTAGTGAGAGAAAGTTAATTACCATTTAATGGGTGAACATAAAGGGGGTATTTATAGGTTTCTATAAGAAAGAGAGAGAAGAAAAGGGGTACATGTTTTAGGCGTGCCCCTTACCTTAGGCTGGAATCAGGAGGGTCGGCGGAAGCACTCTCGAGGTCGGAACGATTGAGGGTCATTGACCTCCTTGAGGGAGTACACAAGGGCTCGGTCGGTCCGACCGGGGGTTGGGCCTCAGGGCCGAGCCAAGGTTTAGGGGGTTAGTTCTCTCCAACGGTGTGCCCCTGGAGATCGGCCGAACAGATCCAACCTGATGCCTGGCGCCAGCCTCGTTGCCGGTTTGGGCCTTTTCAGAGACGGGTCGGGCCCGGGTCTCTTACTGGAAGGCGACTCCCAGTAGGTGGCTCCCCATCAATTGCCGCTCGGCAGCCGGTGGGAGCAGAGCTCCTGCCGGTTGTCGATGCTCGGTTGCTTAGGTGGGAAGCTGCACATCTTCCTTTTTCCCTTTCGGTCAGCTTCAAGGCCTTGCAAAGCTACTGAGTAGCACTGGCGGGCTGACTCCTGGTCGCCGTGCATCTTGCCCTCCATGTGACATAGGCTACTATGAGCGCTCGGATAGAAATGACGGCTTCGACTTCGTCCAGGGTGGCCCGACCTATCAGGGCGTTGTAGGCTGACTTTGCATCGACAACGACAAAGGACGCCCTGATATTGTGAGCCGATATGCCTTCCCCGAACGTAATAGGCAGCTCGATGGTACCCATAGGGACGACGCCTGCATCGCTGAACCCGTACAAAGATCCCGGGGCGGGCTTTAGGTGTTGGGCCTCTAGCTTCATCTTCTCAAATGCATCCTTGTAAATTAGATTGGTGTATGCACCTGTATCTACCATACACCTTTTGATAATATGGTTGTTGATAATCAGGGACATGACTAATGGGTCGCTGTGTGGGTACAGAATTCGTCCACAGCTCTCTGGGGTAATACTAAGTGTTGGAGTGGTCGGGCCTCCGGCCGCTTCGGCTTAACAGATTTGGTTGTGGAGTTCACGCAAGTGCCGCTTCCGACTCCTGCGACTCATTTGACATCCGGCGTCCCCTGATACCACGTGGATGACTAGTCGATCCTGCTTTGACCCTTCTGGTCTTTCGGTTGGTGTTTTCTGATTTTTTGCTCTGGCGGCGTAGGCGGCCAGCCGCCGTTCTTGATACGGTTTTCGATTTCATCTTTGGGATGCCGACACTCCTCCGTGGTGTGCCTTATACTGTCGTGGAAGATACATAATTTCTTTGGGTCGCCCTTAGGATGATGAGGCTTATTTGGGCGATTCCACTTGGCTGCTTCCTTCTCCATTTTGAAGATTCGGCCCTTGACTTTTTGAGAACGATATAAGTGTCGAACTTGGGTTGGTAAGGCACTCGTTCCTTTCTGGGGGTGTTACTTACTTCCCCTTTTGGCTTGCCGGCTGACTCGCCTTTGCCGCGGGCGTTCTGCGACGTCCCCTAGACCCAGTTTGACACCGGCGGGGTATTCTGCAGGCTATGGAACTCATCTTCAAGCATAAACCCTTCGGCTATCTTACGGGCTCTGGCGAAGGATTCGGGCTGAGCGCGGATAAGCTGGCTCTTCATTTCTCCTAGTACAAGGGAATTGGTCAGCGCATAGGCTGCAGTGGGATCGTCAATTTCCCTCACTTGCTGAAAGGCAAGTTCGAATCTCTTCAGATAGTCCCTGATAGACTCACCTTTCCTCTGTTTCATCGTCATCAAGTCGAAGCGAGTGAGCCTGCACCTTTTATTCCCGTCATACTGGTCTAAGACTTTTTGATTCTGTCTGATTGAGGGAGGAGTTTTCCGGTACATCTGGCATTCGTTGGAGTGCATCTGGTACATCCGACATTCCTTGGAGTTGATCTAGTAGATCTGTCAGATCTGATTGTGTTGGACAATTCAAGTCACGGTGGAGATGTTCGGATATGAGTGCCTTGCAATTGTTCTTTCGGATCTTGAATTGACTTGTGACCTGAATCTGTTAAATTAGGGTTTCCTAATTAATATCTGATCTGTATATCTGTTTAATTTTGTAGGTTTCCTAATTAATATATTATTGATTAGAGTTTTTTAATCAATATCTGAGTATCTGACCTAGTCTTTCCTATTGGGCTTCTTTATAGGATATCCTAATCTGTTTATGCTTTCTACTTAAGCTTAGAGAGTATTACAAACTCTTATACTCTTACCCTAATAATAATAATATCAATTTGAAATCTCTAACCTCTCCCCAAACTAATAAAACTCTTCCTCCTTCTGCCTAGAGACATAGCTAACATATTGTTACTGAACCACGTAAATCTGTCTGTCTCTCGATTGTACATTCTTAATTTGTTTGTCTTTCTTTTTCGTTATAACAAAATGTTATCAGAGCTTCAAATTCTTATAATCTGTTAGAAAAAAAGATGTCTATGATGAGAGTTAAAGTCGAGAATTTTAATGGAAGGAATAGTTTTAATTTGTGGCAGATCAAGATGTCGGCGTTGTTAAAACAGCAAGGACGATGGGGGTTAGTCGTGAAGAAGAAAGACGACACAGTAATCGCAAGATGGCCGTTCTGAAGGAGAGTCTTTCTGATGATCTGATATCATCAGTGAAATCGCGAAGGAAGATAGAAGTTGTGGTAGTACTAATAAACAGGTGGAGCAGCAAGTCACTCTTGATAAGAGTGAACCATGGTCTGAAGATGAACTAATACAATATGATCTGAATCTTAACCATCATGTTCTTCATTACCAGTTCAGAAACAACTGAGTTTGACCCGTAAACGGTCAATTAGCCCCAATTTTGGGAAACCTTTGAACTGGTATGGTCATGAAGATGAAATGGTGGGTCTATCTAATCTGGTTCCGAATAGAAAGTTCCAATAAGATTTGGACTTGCTAAATTTTGGAAGCATCTGATTGTCCCTTGTTGGGCAAAATTTTAGGCAAGATGGGAGAGAGAAGTTTATTGGTACATCCGGAATGCATCTGGTACATCTGTCTGATTGAGAGAGGAGTTTTCCGGTACATCTGGCATTCGTTGGAGTGCATCTGTTACATCCGATAGTCCTTGGAGTTCATCAGGTACATCCGCTTGATCTAATTGTGTTGGACAATTCATGTGATGGTGGGGATTGTTAGGAAATAAGTGCCTAGCAATTATACGTTCAGATCTCGAATTGACTTGTGACCTGAATCCATTAAATTAGGGTTTCCTATAATATATGATCTGTATATCTATTTCATTTGGAAGGTTTTCTAATTAATATCTTATTGATTAGAGTTTTCTAATCAATATCTCAGTGTCTGACCTAGTGTTTCCTATTGTCCTTCTTTCTAGGATTTCTTAATCTGTTTATGCTTTCTACTTAAGCTGGAGAGTATTATAAACTCTCATACCCTTACCCTAATAATTATGATATCAATTTTAAATCCATAACCTCTCCTCAAATTAATAAAACTCCTCCAAGTTCCTTCTGCCTGTGGACGTAGTTAACGGATTGTTAGTGGACCACGTAAATCTGTTTGTCTAATGATTTTACATTCTTAATTTTTCATTCTTTCTCTTCCGTTATAACAAACTGGTATCGGAGCTTCAAGTTCTTATGATCTGTGAGAAAAAAAGATGTCTATGATGAGAGTTAAAATCGAGAGTTTTAACGGGAGGAATAGTTTTAGTAAGTGGCAGATCAAGATACGGGCATTGTTAAAAAAAGAAGGACGATGGGCGTCAGTTGTGAAGAAGAAAGACAACACAGTAATCGTTGAGATGGCCGTTCTGGAGGAGAGTCTGTCTGATAATATCATCAGTGAAATCGCGGAGGAAGATAGAAGTCGTGGCAATACTAATAAATAGGTGGAACAACAAGTCACTCTTGATGAGAGTGAACCATAGTCTAAAGATCAAATAATACAATCTGAATCCGAATCTTAACCATCAGGTTCTTCTTTACCAGTTCAGAAACAACCGAGTTTGGCCCGTAAGCGGTCAATTAGCCCCAATTTCGGGAAGCCTTTGAACAAGTATGGTCATGAAGATGAAATGGTGGGTCTGTCTAATCTGGTTCCGAATAGAGAGTTCCAACAACATTTGGACTTGCTAAATTTTGGAAGTATCGGATTATCCCTTGTTGGACAATAATTGAGGCAGGAAGGGAGAGAGAAGTTTTCTGGTACATCTGTCATTTCTTGGAATGCATCTGGTACATCTGTCTGATTGAGAGAAGAGTTTTCCGGTACATCCGACATTCCTTGGAGTTCATCTGGTACATATGTCTGATCTGATTGTGTTCGACAATTCAAGTCATGGAGGAGATTGTTAGGAAATAAATGCCTAGCAATTGTTCTTTCGGATCTTGAATTGACTTGTGAATTGAATTTATTAAATTATGGTTTCCTAATTAATATCTTATCTGTATATCTGTTTAATTTGGACGGTTTCCTAAGAATATCTGATTGATTAGAGTTTACTAATCAATATCTCATTATCTAACCTAGTGTTTCCTATTGGGATTCTTTCTCGGATTTCCTAATATGTTTATGGTTTCTACTTAAGCTTGAGAGTATTATAAACTCTCATACCCTTATCCTAATAATTATGATATCAATTCGAAATCTGTAACCTCTCCTCGAATTAAGAAAACTCCTTCTCATTCCTTCTGACTGTGGACGTAGGTAACAGATTGTTAGTGGACCACAAAAATCTGCATGTCTCTCAATTTTACATTCTTAATTTGTCCGTCTTTCTCTTCCGTTATAACAAAATGGTGTCAGAGCTTCAGGTTCTTTTGATCTGTGAGAAAGAAAGATGTCTGGGATGAGCGTTAAAATCGAGAGTTTTAATGGGAGGAATAGTTGTAGTTTATGGCAGATAAAGATGCGAGCGTAGTTAAAACAACAACGACAATGGGTGTTACTCAAGAAGAGGAAAAACGACAACGTAACTGCTGATGTGGCTGTTCGGGAGTAGTGTCCATCTGATGATATCATCAGTGAAATCGCGGAGGAAGATGGAAGTCGTGGTTGTACTAATAAACAGGTAGAGCAGCAAGTCACTCTTGATGAGAGTGAACCACATTCTGAAGATCAACCACTAAAATTAGAATTTGAATCTGAACCATCAGGTTCTTCATTACCATTTCAGAGACAAAAGAGTTTGGCGCGTGCGCGGTCAATCACGCCCAGTTTTGGGAAGCCTCCGAACAGGTATGGTCATGGGGATGAAATGGTGGGTCTGTCTTATCTGGTTCCGAATAGAAAGTTCCAACACAATTTGGAATTGCTAAATTTTGGAAGTATCTCATTGTCCCCTGTTGTGTAATACCTGAGGCAAGAGGGGGGGAGAGAAGTTTTCCGGTACATCTGGCATTTCTTGGAATGCATCTAGTACATCTGTCTGTATGAGAGAGGAGTTTTCCGGTACATCTGACATTCGTTGGAGTGCATCTGGTACATCCGACATTCCTTGGAGTTCATCTGGTAGATCTGTCATATATGATTGTGTTGGACAATTCAAGTTACGGTCGAGAATGTTCGGATATGAGTGCCTAGCAATTGTTCTTTCGGATCTCGATTTGACTTGTGGCCGGAATCTTTTAAACTAGGGATTCCTAATTAATATCTGATGTGTATATCTGTTTAATTTGGAAGGTTTCCTAATGAATATCTGATTAATTAGAGTTTCGTAATCAATATCTCATTATCTAACCTAATGTTTCCTATTGGGCTTCTTTCTAGGATTTACTAATATGTTTATGGTTTCTACTTAATCTTGAGAGTATTGTAAACTCTCATACCCTTATCCTAATAATTATGATATCAATTTGAAATCTATAACCTCTCCTCGAATTAAGAAAACTCCTTCTCATTCCTTTTGCATGTGGACGTAGGTAACAGATTGTTAGTGGACCACGTAAATCTGCATGTCTCTCAATTTTACATTCTTAATTTGTTCGTATTTCTCTTCCATTATAACAAAATGGTGTCAGAGCTTCAGGTTCTTTCGATCTGTGAGAAAGAAAGAAGTCTGGGATGAGCGTTAAAATCAAGAGTTTTAATGGGAGGAAAGTTGTAGTTTATGGCAGATAAAGATGCGGGCGTTGTTAAAACAGTAAGGACGATGTGCGTTAGTCGTGAAGAAGAAAGATGACACAGTAATCGCTGAGATGGCCGTTCTGGAGGAGAGTCTGTCTGATGATATCATCAGTGAAATCGCGGAGGAAGATAGAAGTCGTGGTAGTACTGATAAACAGTTGGAGCAGCTAGTCGCTCTTGATAAGAGTGAACCATAGTCTGAAGATCAACTAATACAATATGAATCTGAATCTTAACCATCAGGTTCTTCATTACCAGTTCCGAAACAACAGAGCCACTACTAAAAACAGAGGAAATTGCGGCGGACAAATTGCGGCGGATTAAATATCCGACGCAAACGTTAGTGTTGCATCAGATTGCGTCTGCTAAACTGACACTATGTATCTACGTCGGATTAATCGACGCAATCCGACACCATGAAAATTGTTGGCGTCACTTTGTCAATTATTTGTGGCAGATTAGCCGACCTAACTTCGACCCAAATCCATATTTTGCGTCGGCTAATCCGACGATATGTGGTCGAGTCAACGCGTCATATGACGCGGTCAGTCAACAAGTCAACGAGAGTTGCGTCGGAATAGCCGTCGCAAAATTGAAAACTTCGACGAAATTTGCGGCGGCTATTCCGCCGCAAAGTTTTCTAATTAAAAAAAAGCGTCGAGCAGCAGTTCAAATCTACAAACATAAACGACCCCCTTCCCCCCCTTTGGCGATTTCGCGAAACAGCAACAAAGGCCGGGGAACCCCACGTCCTCCAGCGAATCCGACCCCCTCGACGAACCCCACCCCGACGACTTTCACCCCCTACTCACCGAACCCACCCAAACTCGACCCCCAAGTCCGTTTCCCTCCCCTCTCCCGGCGAGATCCACCCCCTCTGGCAAACCAACACCCTCCGGCGAGCCCCACCCTCTCCGGCGAACCACACCCCGACGAATCCCTCCCAAACTCGATCCCCAAATCGAAGAACCCCACCCCTGTCCCGGCGAACGCTAACCACTCCGACTTAGCTCGACCCCCCGCGAACCCCCCCAACGAACTGAAGCACCCAAACCCGACCCCTAAATCTTAGATATGATTTTCGAGTTTGTTAATTTTTAATTATGTTAGACGATAATCGTTAATTGTTAATTATGTTAGATTTCGTTTAATTGTGTTAGAGATTGTATGTTATGTTAGATTGATTATGTTAATTATTAATTATGTTAGTAATTATCTTAATTGTTAATTATGTTAATAATTGTTAATTATGTTAGTGTTGTATTAGTGATTGTTCTATTATGTTAGAAATTTTATTAGTGTTGTATTAGTAATAGTAGTAGTAGAAGATTTGTGTAATAAAGAAGTAGTAGTGAAGTAATATCATGGAGTAGTAGATTAGTAGTAGTAGTAGTTGTTGTTGAAGAATAAGATTAGTAGTATTAGTAGTAAATTAGTAGTAGTAACAGTAGATCAGTAGTGGTAGTAGATTAGTTGTAGTAGGAGTAGTAGGAGAAGATTAGTAGTATTAGTAGTAGAGTTCTAATAGATTAGTAGTAGTAGTAGTAGTAGTACATTAGTAGTAGTACATTAGTAGCAGTAGTAGTAGTGAAGTAGTATTATTAGTAGATTAGTACTTTACTACCACTACTAATACTACTAATCTACTACTACTATTACTAATACCACTAATGTACTACTACTATTACTACTACTAATCTACTATTACTACTACTAATCTTCTTTTCCTACTACTACTACTACTACTACTACAATAAATCTTCTACTACTACTACTACTACTACTACTAATCTACTAGTACTACTACTAATACTATTAATCTTCTCCTACTACTACTGCTACTAAACTACTATTACTACTAATACTACTAATGTACTACTACTCCTACTAATGTACTACTACTACTACTACTAATACTACTACTAATCTACTACTACTACTACTACTACTACTACTACTACTACTAATCTACTACTGATACTATTAATACACTAACACCACTCATCTAATACTACTAAATGAATTGATATATATTGTTGTTGTTTTCTATTTTCGTTATGTTTTGTTGATAAAGACTGTTGGATATCTACTCAGACTCACCTAGTACCCGTTCAAGAGTTACTCATTAGGAGTAATTCTTGGACAGTCCCCGTTTTGGGACTGTTCTTGTACTTTTCATGTTGCTTAGGTGGTAAACATGAAATTATGTTGTGTTGGTAAGAGGAAAATTTGGTGACAATTCCCTCAATGTTCTTCGACTGCACATGTGGAGTATTCATATATTCCACGTTGTACTTTTCGAGAACTGAGGCGAATTGTTGCCGAATTTTTTTCTTATCGACATAACACAATTTTGTGTTTATCAGTGACATAGAACGTACAAGAATGGGTTTAGGTTAGAGTGATAAGGTCCCCGGTGATGAATCGTTTCAAAATTGATGGTTGTGAGAGTTCGAACTGTTGGACAAAGTCGCCGTTTTTCTTCAATGTGCATTTCCCCTATTGTTGCACCCTGCTTCAAATTATATGTAACTGTTAGATGTTGTTGAATGCTTTCCCCCACACCAATTTTTTCATGTGTACATACCCTGAACATTCATAATTCAATCTATATAGAATGAATAGAGTAGAACGAAGGTGGATGTACGAGAGACTGGCCGGAAATAAGTGGCCAAAAATTGAATTTAGAGACGGAGTGGAGGAGTTCATCAAGTTCTCTGATAAGTGTGTTTTGTAATGTTTATTTCTCGTGTTTGGTCCCGTTTTCTCTTGTGGAATCGCTCTTTAGAGTGGTTTCGAGGCTACTTACGCTTCTTCTAGCTTGTTTTAGGTTCCTAAGGCCTATCTTGGAGAAATGGAACGATTTCGACTCGTTTCCGATGCATAGGGAGCCAATGAAGAGGAGCGACGATGATTCGGTGACTTAGACTCGATCCCGAGTCCCATGGAGCCCACTTGATGATATCCCAAGCACCGAGCATCGATAAGAAGCCTAGGAAGAGCCAATAAGGACACATCCCGGTCGGGACCACATCCATCACGACCGGGACGAGAAGACGAGAAGAATCGAGTTCCTGTGGGGCCATCCCGGCCGGGAGCACATCCTTCCCGACCGGGACCACCCATTCCCGACCGGGATCAATTCCTTCCCGGCCGGGAAGGGCCCAGCTGCACACGTCTTCATTTGTTTCGCCTCCCTTATTCTTACAACCTTATATATACCCCTCTCTTTTATTGTTTTAAACACCCTACATTACATTAAACCTTAGATAGTGAACTCCTCTCTTCAGTTTAGTTTCTCCTTAATCTCTCCTTAATCATTTGTTAATCTTAGCAATTACTCTTGTATTAAGGGATTTCTTGAAGACTCTACCAATCTTGACAACATTGGTAGATGTATTTGGGTTTTCTTATTATACAAGTTTCAATATTTTCATCTCCTTGTTAGTTTGGTATAATCTTTCTCTTCTCCTTTCCTTTAATCTTTTATTGTTAATCAAGTTTCAATCTTTACCATTTGTTTATTGTTCATCTTGGTTTATTCTTCAATATGGATGTTTTGATGCTTATGTTGATTTCTCTTGTTAATGTTAGTGTTAGTTTAAATATGAGTGAGTAGATTCTTGTGGGGTTAGTAGGGGGATTAGGTGATGTTTATGGGTGATTAGGGGTTGATTGTGGGTAAAGGTTGAACCTTTGTTGCTAGTCACTTATCTTGCATGCCTTGTGTTTGATGAAATGCTTGTTAAGAAGTAGTGGCCATGCTTTTCTTGCTTGTTTCCTCCTTCTCATTATTGTATGTTTGAATGGTGATTGAATTCTCTTGTTTTGGGTAGCCTCTTACTTGAGTTTTCGGGTTTGTCTTTGACGCGAGAGCGCGGATTTACCTTAGTGACTAGATGAAACCTACACCCTCGATTTCTCCACTTGCCTTATACACCTATGAACCCGAGCTAACCCTACTCTTCCCCTTATTTGATTTCTTCATCTTCTTAGTCATTATTTCTCTAGTTAGTTGATTGAATTTAGTTTTAGTTGATTCATTTAGTTCATGTTATACCTAGTTCGTTCTTAATCATAGCTTTCTATCCTTTTTATTGTCCTAGTTAGTCAATTCTTGTTAGTTTACCCCCCTTTGTGTTGATTGTGACCTAGTCGTGTGTTTAGGTAGACCTTAGTCTAAACGCTTCTTTCCGTCCTCGTGGATCGACCCGACTTGCCCTAGCTCCTTGTTAGGAATAGTTGGTTTACTTGGTGTAAGGATACACGGCGAATCCCTACCATCATTCTTGACGGTAGGAATTTGCCGTGGATCCCTACCAACAAATAGTAGCCAACTAATCCTAACACGTAGAAAGGGGAAGTTGGGTCGATCCTCAGGGACGGGGTGTCGGACTAAGGTGTGCTACGGTCAAAGACTCGGTTCAAGACAAGCTAATCTAGGCGATGGCTAAGGACTAAACTATAGTCTATAACAACAAATAAAAAGGCTAAACAAGCATCTAATGACTAGCGGAAGCTAATAAAACGATAAGAAGAAACTAGGGTTAGGTCGGGTTCATGGATGTCAAGGGCATAAAAAGGGGAAAGGCGGGGTTACTAGCATGCTTTCGTAGCCTAGGTTCCGATCGGGCTCTCGCTACTTAAACGGCCTAGGAGTCACCCTCACCACGCTCTCGCTACTAATAAGGTTACCAAACCTACAACCAAACACACACATACAAGAGAAGAGGCAAGAAAAACAAGGATTGATCGTCTCGAGTCTCACAAGCATTACATCGAACATGTGGAGTGCAAGGTAAATGGGAAACAACAAAAACAACATCTAGTACCACCCATCTCACCCTAATCATCCCTAATCACACCAAATCTCCCTACTAACCCTAGCAAGAGTCTACTCAAACATATCTAAAGGAAAACTAACACTAACAAGAGAAACCAAAACAAGAACAAGAGCATACATATGTAAAACTAACAAAGATGATGAACAAAACAATAAACAAGATATAAAGATGAAAACTTGAATGATAAAAAAAAGATTAAGAGAAAAGAAAAGAGATTATACCATACTAGAAGATGAAAGCAAGAATGAAAACTTGTATAAGAGAGAAAACCCAAAACAATCTTCCAAGGTTGTCAATCTTGGTGAAGATCTTCAAGAATTCCTTAATACAAGATTAGCTAACTAGATTAAGGTCTAATTACCGACTAATCTACTCTAATCTATGCTAAAGTAGTCTAGGGTTTAGTGGGTAATGAAGAACATTAGCTAAGATTACAAGAGGGGGGGGTATATATAGGGTTACAAGAACAAAGGAGAAGAAAAGAAGCAAATGCGGGCTACAGCTGCCTCATCCCGTCCGGGATAAAATGGTCCCGTCTGGGACGAAATGGTCCCATCGGGGACGAAATGGTCCCGTCGGGGACGGACCCAAAACAGACACAGTGCATTTTGTGCACCTCATCCCGGACGGGATGAGGTCCTTCCCGACGGGGATGGGTCTTGTAGGCCTCCAATATGATCTTTAAGGTCCCTCCTTGCTTCTCATGGGTTTCTCATCGATTCTCGGGGCTCGGGATCGGGTCCCAAGGTCTCGGGATCGAATCCAAGGCATCGAGTGATCGTTCCTTCTCTTCGTTGGCTCCGAAAAGTGTATGTATTGAGTCGGAATCGCTCCAACTCTTCATGAATGGTCTCGGGAACCTAAAACGAACTAAAGGAAGCATAAGTAACCCATAAACCGCTCCCAAGGAGCGATTCCACAAGAAAAATGAGACCAAAACACAACAAATTAGGCACTACAAACTACACTTATCAATTCTCCTTAAATAATATCCTCAACTACACAAGCGAACAACTTAGGTGCCCGTGTAGAAAATGCCAAAATCGTGCCTTAAAACATGAGGAAGATGTTAGAGAGCATCTATACAAACATGGTTTTGTTTAGAACTACTACGTGTGGACGTATCATGGTGAAGATGAAAATATCGCCAGTCACCTGCAAGAAACTGTGCGCGAAAATCTGTATTGGGACTTCGTAGAGGACGCACTACATACGACAATTGAGGACATAATGGAGGAGGAGCATAACCCAGACCACATAAGCGAGGAAGAAGTGCAGCACTAACCCAACCCACAAGTCCTTTCGTCTTTCGAAATGCTTAAAAATGCTGAGCTCCCAGTTTATGACGAATGCGAAATGAGTTTGCTGCAAGTCGCTTCAAGGATGTTAACTTTGAAGTGCGAGAGCAACATGCCCCATAGATCTTTAGATGGTTGGATCAAGCTGATTGCTAAACTTCTACTGATGAAAAAGGGTAACATCATGTCAAATAATTTCTATGAGGTTAAAAATGTGTTGAAGGGCCTTCAACTCCCCCATGAAAAGATAGACTCCTGTCCGAACGGCTGCATGCTGTTCTGGAAGGGATGTTCGGACCTTGACAAGTGTAGAAAATGTGATTCGGAGAGGTACAAGAGTCCAACGCTAAATACTAGGGGTAAGAGAGTACCGAATAAGGTTCTGACTTATTTCCAGTAGGCCCGAGGCTGCAACGACTGTATGTGACAAAGAAAATTGCGGCGGAGATGAGTTGGCACCACAGTAACTCACAAATAAGGGTCAGTGGTACGATGACACACCCTAGCGATGGTGAAGCGTGGAAGACATTTGATATCAAACATCCGGAGTTCTCAAAAGAGCCGCGCAACGTACGTTTGGGTTTGTGTACAGATGGTTTCTCACCATACTGGCAGTTCATGAAGTCGTACTCATGTTGGCCGGTGATTGTGACACCATACAACCTACCTCCATGGTTATACAATAAGAGACAATTTATGTTCCTGTCTCTTATTGTTCCTAGTCCTAGGAACCCGAAAGCCAATATGGACGTGTATCTCCAACCTCTAATTTAGGAGTTAAAAAGTTTGTGGGATAACGGGGTTTACACGTACGATGTGTCGAGGAAGAGTAGTTTCAATTTAAGGGCAACACTAATGTGGACCATCAACGACTTCCTAGCTTACGGGATGTTGTCTGGTTGGAGTACAACGGGTTACCGTGCTTGCCCTTACTGTCAAGCGAAGGACAAAAGATCGTTTTGGCTTAAAAATAGCGGCAGGGTGTGTTGGTTTGACTGTCATAGACAGTTTTTACCTTAGGAACATTAATTTAGACGTAACTTTAAGAGTTTCCTAAAGAAAAATCCCAATGAAAGTAGGATCACATGTAATAGGTTATCAGGCGATGAGATATGGGCATATGTTCAGAAGTATCCTACAATAGTACACGCTACCTACCAATAGTTGAAGAAGTTGAAGGATAAGAAGGAAGGTTGGTGGAAGCAGAGCATATTTTGGGAGCTTCCTTACTGTAACACCCTGCTAATCAGACACAATCTAGATGTAATGCATATCGAGAAGAACTTCTTTGAGCAGATTATCAACACCATAATGGATGTACCGAACAAGACAACCTTTGGACCAAAAGGCAAAGCCGATTTCAAGGAAATGTGTCTTGGGCGACCCAAATCGTCGTCATTTGTTATTGAAAAAAAAGAAAGCAAGGCTTTGTGCGACTGGATGGCTGGGTTGAAGTTCCCGGATGGTTACGCATCCGACTTGTCTTGGTGTGTGGACCATTCAAAGTTAATTTTGCATGGCATGAAAAGCCACGACTATCACGTGTTTATGGCGCGCTTGTTGCCAGTAGCATTAAAGCAGCTGGTGCCTATGAACACCTGGAATACAATAACAGAGATTAGTCAATTCTTCCATGATTTGTGTTCCTATACGGTGTCAGTGGAGTCCATGAATCGGCTGGAGAACAATTTCCCGAGATCCTTTGCATGTTGGAGAAAATATTTCTCCTTCGTTCTTCAACTCCATGGAGCATCTACCAATTCACTTGTCGTATGATGCAAGGGTTGGCGGTCCAGTTCAGTACCACTGGATGTACACATTTGAAAGGTGAAATCCTCAACTCCCATCATTGTGAATTATTGTGTATTAATTATCAGGTCTGTGTTATATTTTCCTACCACCATTTTGCAGGTTCCTAAACCATTTGAAAAAAAAAATTGAGAACAAAGCGCGTGTTGAGGGGAAATATGCAATGCATATTTGTTAGAGAAGACATCAAACTTCTGCTCCTTCTACTTCGAAGATCACGTTGACACGAAAGCCAAAGACCTAGATGTGGGTGAGCATGAAACTGAAGACCATCATAGGAAGCTGGAACCATTTCAGAATGACATGGGCAGCAGCACTGGAAAATGCAAGGAGAGGTGGTTGACTGATGTCTAATATAAGCAGGCACACTCCTACGTTCTGAGAAACTGTTGCACTGTCATCCGGCTGTACGAGGAGTAAGTGACTCACGTAAAGCATACCCTCCTAATAATTGGTAGTAAGTTCGATTAACTACAACTTGTAACTATTGCAGGAAGTTCGAGGCTTTTATCATGAGTGAACACGCGAAAGTGAAAACATCTAACGACGTTTGGGTCAAATATGAGTCATTGTTTCCCTTCTGGCTACGTAATCGAGTATGTCGAAATGATACTTTAATGAACTATATAAATTGTGTCTGAGTTTGGTTCAATTCTTAAATTAAATTGCATTGTTTATTGATATATTTTACCTTCACAAAAGCCTGAAGCGTGGGAGGATCCCCTCGTAAGACCTCTAGGCAGTGGGCCGTATTCACGAGTCACTACTTGGATGCGATATGCAATTAACGGGTACAACTTTTGTGCGTTTAAAGAGGGTGTTGACGTTCCAAAATTGACCAAAAGTAACGGCGTTAGTGTGTTGTCTACCGATGGGTCAGATTATTATGGAACTCTAGTTGAAGTGATTGAGCTTGACTACTACGACAGCAACCAAAGTTGCAAGGCCTTACAGTTTAAATGTGATTGGATCGACAACTCCGCGCATGGAGTCGATGTTCATGAGTTGTACAAACTTGTGGATGTCGACCTAACGAGAAAACTGCGAGGACACAACTCTTTCGTGTTGGCGTATCAAATCGATCAAGTGTGCTACGCTTCTTACCCAAAGGGAAAAAAGAGTACTAATTGGTCAGCGGTGTTTAAGATCAAGGCAATACCACAAGTTGATAATCCTATCATCGACGATGATGTCTACCAAAGGATGTAGTTGATACTAATCAACCAATATCATCTATGTTGATCGAAGACATTGACGTCAATGAGGAAGAATATGAAGTTGAAGTTGTTGGTGCTGAAGGGGAGGATGACAAATTTGCCGATTGGATTGCTCCTGAAGAAGAGGCTGATGAGAAAGAGTTGATCGTTGATGAAGATGACGGGGATGAGGTGAATAGTGACTGGACGATGACGATGAGGACGGGGAAGAGGGGTTCATTGAAGCGAACACCGATGGAGATAGTGATAGTGACAATAATTAGAGTGTCTATGGTTCTTTGTATTTTATTTAGTACAAGTTGTAATTTATTTATTTGCAATTTGAGACTATTTTGTTAATCAATGAAATTCCTAGATTACCCTTAACTAATTGACTCTATATTCTAACTTTGCGCAAACATGTTTCTCGTAGAAGTGAATATGACAGGTGATAGTGGAATCGTTCGGGTGACGGGTAGCGGTAGCCAGAGTAACGCCACCGCTATGGAGGAAGACGTTCCCATCGTCCATGGTGTGGACGCTGTACAGAAAATTGGAGCGACGGAGTACGTGGCAACGCCTTCGAAGCTTTACCTTTCACGGCGAAAAGTTACAGACGCTACTTGGTGAGTTTCTATTGTTATAATCAAGTGTTTTATTTTATTTCACTCATTTGTCTGCTTAACATCCAAAATTACATATATAGAGGTGGGAGGACCAAAAATACTCTACATTTTTGCGTGATTCTATAATCATGCCCTACGCGTTTACCCCTGGTGCATACCGTAGCTGGACGGAGGCGTGCCAGAGAGCTCGGGATGATATGTAGACGCACTTCGCAGTAATTGCCACGTTTGTCATTTAGAATTGTTCATTGCACGACTTATATATTAAATTATAACTAAAAAATTATATTTTGGACAAACAGAGGAGAGTGCGTATAGACTTGGGGTACGACCTCATATCCGACTACGAGAGTCAGATAAAGAAGAGAATAACTGATATATTCCGAGGGTTACGAAGCCAAAATGGATTCCGGAGGAGAACTGGGCGGAACTGAAATGGAAGGCAGATGACCCAGAGTTGAAGAAGAAGGTGGTGGTGAAGAAGACGAACCGTAGATGTGGGCAAGCGGACAGAGTGGCCAAACCCACCAGCTGCCTTCGTTGTAAGAGCGCAACAACTACTTTCGAGCAAATGGTAAGTGCTTATAAGACAAGTAATCAATTTAAATATAGTTCAATATGTTATTGGTAAATAAATGCTGAAAGTTCTAACACTGTTTTATGAAGGGCCCAACCGCAACCCCGGTGCAGCTTTTAGAGGAGACGAAGAAAGGGAAGGACGGGAAGTGGATTGACCCCCGAGCACCGGAGATCGTTGTGAGTAGTAGTACAGTTTTTCAAGAAAATACTACTCCCAAAAATTTTATGTGAAACTATATTGTTCTGAAAGTTCTAACACTGTTTCCTATTGCTATTTCAGGAGAACTTTGACAAAGCGGTGGAGGAGGCACGAGCTTCTGATCAGTCACCGAACACCTTGAAGATCTTCCACGATGTTGCGGGGGTCTACAACTAAAAGAGACGGTTCTAGGGGATAAGAAACGCGGCGAAAGATCTCTTTCGCCCATGCTTGAGTCGTGGTAAAGGCCCATCTGCGGACACGTACTTCCCCACCACCGCCTCTCAAGAACGTATAGTTAACGAGCGCATGGAGGAAAACTTCAAGAAACAAGAAGAGCGCCTGCAGACATTAGAAGAGACGGCAAGATCCCAACAGAAGAGGTTGGAGGAGCAGAACAGGTTTATAGAGATGATGAGGAAAGGTGAGCTATGGAGAATGAAGGTTGCAGCGGTGGACCACGTACTAGAAGGCGCAATGACAAAAACGACGATGGTCATCCCTTTGGGTCGGAGCAGCTTCAACCCCTTGCGTAGGTAGTCCGTCTCTTCTTTGGTACTTGTTTAGTTATGGTTATGTAAATATTTCTAAGTCACTAACTCCTTGATAGAATTGTGAACCCAACACATGTTTTCTTTGTAATATATTTTCATTTTCTATAACAGTATCCTAGTTTAGATTTGTTGAGTTTTGTGGAGTTTTGTGAAGTTCTCTGAAGAAGATATGTACACGAGCTCTGATTGTAGTTTTGGGTGGTTTTATGGCGAATATGCTGCTGTTGTGGTTGTTGTAGCAGTTGTATGTAATATGTATTGCAGGTAGGTTTATTTTAGCGCATATGGGGAGCTGAAAACAAACGAAAGCTATTATTTTAGAAACAACGTTGCGTCAGAATAGCCCGCACAATTGGGGAGCAGAAACAGGCCGTTTGCGACGAACTGGCCGACACAAGTAAAAAGCAAACGTCGGAATTACGTAAGCTAATTCTACGCTAAACTAAACCCCCATTCGACATATGTGTCGGATTATCTAACGCAATTGATGGTAGGGATTTGCCGTGGATCCTACCAACAAATAATAGCCAACGAACCTAACTGGGTAGCTAGGGTAAGTCGAGTCGAGTCCACGGGGACAGAAAGAGGTGTCTAGACTAAGGTTACCCAAACACAAGACTAGGTCACAAGGTCACAATACACAAAGGGAGGAGAATTGACAAGAATTGATTACTAACACAACACTAGGCTAACAAACAAGGATAAACAAACTAGAATAATGAAAAGAGAATGAAACTATAGTTGTTCCGGTATGGAAACAATTAAACCCGACTTTGAGTTCGGATCTTAACAAATGTAATTGATGTTCAAAGTGATCAATGCTAGTCTTCCTTTGATCTCCCCTTTTCCTCACTCCGATGGTCGAACTTCCCCGGCGGAGATGGTCTGTCTCTGCACAAGGAACGCACAGGGCCCTGGAGGTGTCCGGGGGAACCCTCTCCGATGCCTAAGTCAGTTCGTGATTAGCCTTTAGGAACCTAGCTCGTGAGGAACTAGGTGGCGGTTATAGAGTGAGAGTCTAGAGAGAGAAATTCCAACCCCTTTCTTGTGGGAAATGGAAGAGTATTTATACCTTCCCATAAGAGAGAGGAAGGAAGAGAGAGAGAGGGAGAATGGGTGGACGAGAGGGTGACAAGCGGCTTCACCTCATCCACTCATACCCCTTTACCTTACACTAGTACAAAAAATACATTAGGCTAGAAAAAAAAGCTATGGTTGTATAAAATAACCGTAGCCAGAAGATTCTAGGGAATAGGATTTACAAATGGCTACGGTGGTTGAAAATAAACCGTAGCTAAATATAGAAGGCTTCGGTTGATTTTCTAAACCTTAGTCTAAAGTGGTTATAAAAGGCAACGTTTGTATTGAGGAGCCGTAGCCTAATTGAAAAGGTTACGGTTGTATTTATAAACCGTTGTCAAAAGTGATATATAAGGCCTAACCCTAGACAATAAAAATTAGAGCCGGGTTTGGGCCAACCTCGGGCCCGGATTCTTATTCGACCCAAAATTGTATTGGAAAAAAATAAGAATATGTACATACAACAAATTTTCATGTAAAAGGAGACAATCCCTAGTCAAAATTATAAAGGAGTGAAATTTCAAAAATTACTGCTACAGTCATTTTGTTTAAATACTTCGTACTTTGTAATGCTCCACACTATTTGGTTTCTTTTATACTTTCTTTTAATACTTTGATACTTTTATTTTGGTTAGACCTAAATTAACATGACAAGTGATCCGACAGTTTAAGACAAAATTACGTTTATTTATTACTCATAGTAGTTTGACTACGGGCCAAAAGCCTGGTTTGCCCCAAAACTCCTCGTATTGGTTGGGCCTATCTTATCAACCTATGGTTGAGCTTACGTTGATAAGATAGGCATGTATTTAAGGCCCGGCAGGCCCACACCTCTGGTCTATTTTTTTCATCTTGCCTGGCCAAAAACTGGTCAACCCGGCCCAAGCCCGGCTAGCCCGGCCGATGATGAGCTCAACTGTTGACTCACTTACATAAATGAGTCAATAAGTCTCAACCAAAACTTGTTAATTGTGTCAGTTTCGTATCGTGTTTCTCTATCATATAGAGTATCTACTTAGATAATTTAGACTAAGACTAAATTATTTTATTCATTTAATTATTTTATTTAGACTAAGTCTAAATAATTATTTTAGTCTAAAGTATATAGAGTATATACTTAGATAAGTTTAAATTATTTTATTCATTTGATAAATGAATAAAATAATTTAGACTATTTTAATAAATACTCCGTAGGTTATTCGTATTTGGTTTGTGTTTTAGGACTTCACAACCCAATCCCGACAAAATTAAACATCATGTCGAGTTCGTGTCGATACACTTACATAAATGAATCATTAACTCTGAACCTAAACCTGCTATGGATTCGTGTTGGGTTTTTTGCGTCGCTTGAGTTTTTTCTGACTCTTATTATTGGCTATAAAGTACTCTGTATTCCATATAGATCATTGCCCCTTAATTAATAATCAGTGATGAGCACTTTGACTCATATACTTCACTTCCCCCTTCGTATTCATCATATGCCCACCTCAACCCCTTCTCAATTCTTTGACGCACGCCCTAGCTAATAACGTATCCTATCTGTAGCCGAGTGTCGACCTACCCATTCTTTGTCATCTCTCCTCCGTGTGGTCCCAGACCGCCGCCGTCGTTTCCAGGTAATTTTCATTTACAATGTAATTAGTTTTTACAATCAAATTGGGCAAATCTACGCATGTCTCTTGTTAGGGTTTTGAATACTAAAGCTTCTTATTATTGATCTATCGTCGCCTTATCTTTTTCCTCTAGACCTTAAGATTTATGGGATTCGAGTTATTGCTTGATTTTGATTGTACTTGTCAATTTGTTTTTTTGTGTCTTTGTCGGTTGATCTACTAATGAATTATCAAAGTCGTATTTTATATTTATAAGTTACGGAGTATAAGACAATGTTGTTGTTTGAATTGTTTGCATTTAGATGATGAATGACTTTCTATAAGAGCAATTGTTATGATTGGGTTATGGGGTTTTTGTTAAAGCTAATTCTTTTCTTGGTTTTGGAAGAACTTTAAGTTGTACTAAACTTTATACAGATGAACAATATGTGGGTTGTGTTTACTTTACGCGGAAGGTGAATTATAGTTTACTTTTTCATGGGTTTATCATAAACTAGCAAGCAATGTGCAATCAAGGGTTTTGGAGAAAAAAAGGCAACCGAGTAACTTCTCACCCTATAATATCTCTTATGTTGATATCAGTTGTACAATTTAAGCACGACTTTTGTTTAAGATAATGGAGTTAGCTAGCATAAATTGTTTTATGTTTGTTTCTTGGAGCATACTAGATGTATTCAAGAAGATAACCAAAGAGGATGAGGAAAAGTATGCATGGTCAGTGACTTATAGTAATGGAAGAAAAATAGATAGCGTGTCCTCCTAGTTTTAGAAAAGAGAAGTATGTAAATTACATACCAGTATTTCTTTTCCTTTTTTTTGTCTTTATTCTATCTCTCTAAGATAAAAAAAAACAGGGAACATACATGTCTTTGTGTTTGTCATGTCTTTTTTTCTTTTATTCATCTGACTTCAAATTGTTGATATGATTGAAATAGAAATATACTCCTATGAGTTCTAACTTTAAACATCATTTCTTTGGTCATATAAACGAGTAATAACAACTTTTGGTGTCTTTTCATAAATATTTTCAGATATTTACTCGAAAATAGATACACACGGCGAGACATGCTAACTTGCTAAGTGTAGTCTTCTTCACATGTTCAAAGATGATAAGGTATAAGATCAGTTGGTTCATACTTCTTTCACAGCGCTATAGACTAACTTATTCTTGTTAAACGGTTAGCGAGGATTAGAAAATGAGGATTATATTTGTTCACAGTCACAAGGAGGTTAGTTATTGATAATCGGAAGCGTACATGTATTGACTTATATGGAGGTACATTTATTTTCTTATGCAATGTACTAGCAATATTTAACCCTCACTATCCTCGAAGAAGGCTTGAGAATTCAGTTTTATCCTTGATTTCAGGACCTTCCTCAAGTCAGCATCCGTTTGCAGCAAGGTCATCAAGCATTGCATGTGCGGGTCGTTTTCTCGGTAAGATTCACAAGTGTTAACCTTTATTGCTTGGTTCCTAAGTGTGTATTATTGTTACTGTGGTATAACGATTCCATCTTGTTAGCTCAACTTATATCGAAAAGGATTTGCTATTGTTGTTATCTCATGGAGTATTAGTTCCCATGTGTTCGTGGAATGATTATATATATGGCAACTAAGTGTGACTTGTAGCTTGAGTTATTGTCCTCTGATTAAGTGCGTACTTTATGTCTATAATCGTCAAATTTTGTTCACCACTCTAAGTATAGTCCTGTAACTATGGATACTTATGTGAATAAAATTGTCAAGTATGTGGTATTTAGTGAAATGCTTGAGGAATTGATTTTTTTTCTATTTTTGTAGACAAGCGATCAAGAGGAATTCCGGTGGAGTACACTTGAAGTCGTCAATTGAAAGACAGTATGATTAGAACATCATCAGAGCCTTGGTCCCAAAAATTCTATATTGTCATTAGTTCCAGGCTAGCCAAGTGTAATTATGATTGTGTATATTTGAATACAATACAAAATAGTTTATTGCTTATTAATAGTAACAAAAATTTATCAGAATATTTTTTTTTTAATTTTTTGATTAAGTAATGGCTTCGGTTGTTCATAATGATCCGTAGTCTTTTATTCACCTTTGGCTTCGGTTGTCACAGTCAACCGTTGTCGTTACTCGCTTTTTGGCTTCGGTTCAACTTAACCACTGAAGCCTTTACTGGCAGGTGGGTGCCTTGGAGTGATGACTCCTCGCTTAATGGCCTGCCGAGCAGGCTCTTCTTCATTCCTGGGTCGGGCCGTCCTGGGCCCAAATGGCGGGCGACCCATCGCAGGCTACCGACCCCCATCAATTGGCCCTCACCGGCTAAGGGGAGGCAGGGCTCCCCTTGGCAGGCGATCTCTGGGATGCGAGGTTGACTCCTTAGCATTTAATGCGCTGTGTGTTCCCGAGGAAAGAAACTCAACTGCATTGGGCATGCAAAGAGTTGGAATGTTTTTGGCTCATGATTACCTCTTTTGCAAAGAGGATTTTTGGGCAGCGTGCCCTCTCAGTGATTGGCTCTTCTCTTTACTGAAGTGGTGGGGGCGCCATAAATGGTGGGTCTTGCCTTTGTATAAATTCTGGTCTCCACCTTTTTTACGTTCCATCCTCAATTCTTCTTCTAGCTTCCTTTTTTTTAAAAAGAACAATGTCTTGGGTTAAGAAAACAGTTCTTCGCTGTGGAGTTCGTGTGGGTACTTTTCGCTTTAATGGATTCTGGAGATTGAGATATCCAAGGGCGGCTTTTCTGGCCCTGTGTCGTAGTAGGCGACTTCGGCTTCGCTCTTCTCGGAATGCCAGGAGGAGAGCTGCTAGAAGGAGAGCTGCTAGGGTAGGCAAGCGTCCTATCCAATCTTCATCCCCTCCTGGGCCCATGATTGGGCGCTGCTCTGGCTGCTTTGATCGGGGGTGCTGTACGTGCTTCCCCAGGCTGCACCTAGAGCAGTTCGTTCCCAACTGCCCTGAGTTTAACTCTTCCCCTGAGTCGGGCCCTTCTTCCCCTGTGAAGAAGGTGGGTTGTGGTTCCTGCGATGACGTCAGGACGGTTCCTTACGGCAGGGACTGGGACATCAGCAGCCGTGATTCCGGGGATAGTGAAGGTCAAGGCTACTCCTTCGGCGGTGGCGAGGATGATTTCCCTACTGATCCTTTCAAAGACTCTGGTGATTGGGACTGGGGGTCAGCTCTGGATGACTACAGCCCAAGGAATTACTCGGGCCCTGATGACGACTAGGCCTGCTCAGGATTCGCAGGCTGGTTAATTGAGCCAGAAAGTCAGGCTCTCTTTGCACTTCTTCTAATGTAACTTGTCCATTTTTGGGCTTTTTTTAATGAATGAAAGATCAGGCGGATTTTTATGTGTTCTGCGTTTTTTTGTTTTTTTTTTAATGAATGCGGGGATGACGTTACTGGATGATCAATCCTCTGGTACCCTTTGGCTTTTCGAGGCTCTTCTTGGGAAGAGGTGGGCGGTTGATGTTCGAAATGCGACACGTGGGGTAGTTCTTGGGGAGGTACTGTTAGAGGGACGACCCCTCAGCTGTCTGGGCTTATATAAGTCTCTCTCCTCCCCCTATTTCCCTCTTTCACACTTTTCAAACTAAAAAAATCTTCTTCACTCCTCCATTGTTGAGAACTTTTCTTAAGACTAAGGAGCTTCTCCCTTCGGATTTTCAAGCGGCGATCATCGTTCTAGGTTAGAATCTCACCTTATATCCTCGTCTTTTTAATTTCTTCATATCTTCCCTTCCTGAATCAATGTCTCGTGTTCGTATTCTCACATTTGTCGATCCGTCGTTTGAGAGGACGGAGGGTGGGGAGGAGGGTAGGACTAACCTGGCCTCCTTCTCTGTGGTTAGGTCTACTGGGGAGGATCACTTTGAGGGAGAGGATGCCAACTCCCCAGAACCTACCCCTTTTGATGTCGTTGATTCCGACGATGAGGCCATGGAGATAAATCCTTCTAGAATAGCCGGTCCCCTTGTCCCCAGGGAGAAGAAGAGGACATATTATCTAGATAAGGCCGAGTACCGGATCCCTTTGAGGACTTACCCTGAAGCCAAAAATCGAGATTTAGTTTTAGCACTTAACGCTGCTGAGGCCATTGAGGGTTTTTACAATTTCGGGGAGGGGTATACGATTGTAATCCCAGGGGAAAAAGACACAGTATGTTGTCCCCCTGACGGCTGCATAGCCGTCTATCATAAAAGTTTAGAATTCGGCCTGCGATTCCCCCTGCACCCCTTCCTGGAGGAGGCCTTCAAGAGGATGAATGTGGCCATAGCCCAGTTAACTGCTACTGTGATCAGGTCTTTAATATCCTATACATGGACCTACATCTTTCATGGGGAGGGGCCCACCATTGATGCCCTGCGTTATATGGTGGGGCTGCAGATGGTGTCCTCATCAGGGGAGGATGGCTCCCCTGGGTACTGGTCCCTTCAGAGGCAGAAGGGATACACTTTAGTCTGGCCGACCTTAAACAGTCTGAAAGACTGGAAGAATAATTTTTTTATATGTACACAGCGCTTCCGGGTGGAAGATTCCTAGGCACTTTAGGAATCACGTCCATACTCGCCTGGAAACTCGTGAGGAGTATCATCCAGGCGTTGGGGGGAAAGCCCTGGAGGTAAAATTGAGCAGGCTGGACGAGAAAGTGATCAAGAAATTTGTGGCTATTATTGATAAGTCCGAAGTTTGCGGCCCTGGCTTCTGGCTCCTGGCTCCCTCATGCGGAGCTCATAGCCACAGATAACTATTTGGGCCGAGTAGGCCTGATTCCTGGCCTTGAAGAAGGTAGTTCAAGGATTTTCATCGGTTTTGTTGCTCTGAAGCTCACTTTTTCTATGTTTCTTCTTAACTGGTTTATTCTTTTGCCCTGCAGATTCCAATTCTCGCCTCTGGTCGAGGAAGGAGATAAGGAGACTTGGCTTAAACGAGGATTTCCTGATTGTTTCAAAGCGTCCCTCCCTTCCTTCGAGCTACAGGAAGGGTGAGAAGAATCTAATGAGGTTCGTGAAGAGTCTTTCAGCCAGTCGAAGGCTCCCCCTTCCTCCAAGACTGCCGCCTGCAAAGCCGACGGCTCCTCCCTCCGATGTTCAGGGTGCAGAGGCGGAGGTCACCTCAGAGGCCACCTCTTCCCCTGCCGGCAAGTGGGGTGATTCCCCTACTGGGACTCACACTTCCCAGGGATCACGCCCTGCTAACTCTGAAGGAACTGGGGAGAGTGTCCCCCTGGAATGCAGGAGAAAAAGAGATAGGGAACCTTCTGGGCTACACATGTGGTTGACCTGGAGACCGATGTTGAGACCCCTGAGCCTAAGCGCCCTGCCCGTGACATTCCGGGCACCCTCTTCTCAGAGGAGAACACGGAATTCCACTATACTGCTGGCGATAGTGTGGACGTGTCTGCCTTGCTATCAGATTCTGGGGCCGTCTTGGCAGACCGCCTCACTAAGTCTGTAACTTCTACCTCCCACCAAGTGATTCAGTATATTCAGCGCACCTCCAGGGTGCTGCAAGCCTCTGCTGAGCTGGCGACTCTTAGCCGCCTGAGCGATGAGGAGTTGGTTGTCACTCCTGGGGTTCCTCCTCCTGATCGTCTGGCCATGGTTGAGAGGGATGTCGCCTTGATCAGCAACTTGAAAGATAAGTTGGCAAAGCAGGAAGGTGAGATGGAGGAAGTGAAGGGCCAGGCGACTCAACGGAAACTTCAGGGGGAGAAGGTTGGGAGAGAAGTGTCAAGGCCGGAGGCGGACTTGAAATAGAGCAGGCTGGCGGTGGAGCAGGTAAAAAAGTCTTTGGCTGAAACGAAGGATGCGAAAAGAAGAGCGGTCGACTTGGAAGAGCGTCTGTCCAAGGCTGACTCAGAGCTTAAGCAGGCTCAGGCTGATCTGAAGGTCAAAGGCGAAGAATGGCAAAAGGAGAAAGATACCATCCTGGAGGAAACTGAAATCGCGGTGGATACGAATTTTCAGGATGGGGCCAGCTCTTCGCTGGAACTCGTCATGGAAGTAATCAGGGAGATGTTCCCTGATTTCAACGAGGAAGCCTTCAGAAGTCTTTACTCTATCAAGAATGAAGCTCGGGCTAACAGGCCGGCTGAGGAGGCTGCTGGTCCTAGTAAGGATGCCCCCAACGTTTAATGTGCAGGGGTTTTACCATCTTTTCTCTTGCTCTGATCCTGCTGTGCTTTTATCCTTCGATAACTTTTAACTTTTGCGCCAGAGCTCTGATGTGGCCGGCTGCCTTGTAATATTTTAGTTCCCTTGTTCTTGGATCTTTCTAATGTTCTTTTGTAAAAACACTTAATCTGTTATGAATGTCTTTCTTTTTATTTCAGTCTGCTTTTTTCCTTTTCAAAGATACGGCCTGACCCTGGCTTCTGTTCGAAGCTCAGGGGGCTTGCCCCCTGCCTGCCCAGAGGCAGGGAGGGGTTTTTGGTGTTTTTTATACAAGGTTGGGGGGATTGTCCCCAGTCCTTGTTTGTTTTGGCGTGCGAAGCCTGGCCAGGCCCTGGCTTCTGTTCGAAGTCCAGGGGGCCTGCCCCCTGCCTGCCCAGAGGTAGGGAGGGGTTTCTTGGCGTTTTTTTATACAAGGTTTGGGGGATTGCCCCCAGTCCTTGTTTTGGCGTGCGAAGCCTGGCCTGGCCCTGGCTTCTTCTTCGAAGTCAAGGGGGCCTGCCCCCTGCCAGCCTAGAGGCAGGGAGGGGTTTTTTGGCGTTTTTTATACAAGGTTGGGAGGATTGCCTCCAGTCCTTGTTTTGGCGTGCGAAGCCTGGCCTGACCCTGGCTTCTTGTTCGAAGTCCAGGGGGCCTGCCCCCTGCCTGCCTAGAGGCAGGGAGAGGTTTTTGGCGTTTTTTATACAAGGTTGGGGGGATTGCCCCCAGTCCTTGTTTTGGCGTGCGAATCCTGGCCTGACCCTGGCTTTTTGTTCGAAGTCCAGGGGGCCTGCCCCCTGCCTGCCCGGAGGTAGGTTGAGGGACTAGAATTTTTGTTGGGGGGCCAATTTTCCTTGGTTCCAGCAACAGGGGGGCCTCCCCCTATTGCCCCCTGCTCGTTTGTGTGTAAAAAACTGCTAATTTTGAACAGACAACGAGTATGGACTGCAAACTTTTCATTTATTCGGAATTTGCTACAATTATTTGTGGTCGGAGTCATCGACATTTCTGTTTTGACCGTCCTTCGCCGGTTTTTCTTTGAAAACTAAAAAAGAGCTATCTAGCTTCCTATTTTTAAACATAGTACTTCTTTAAAGTGTCTGCATTCCAGTGGGCGGCTAACTCCTGGCCTTCAAGGTTGGCGATCTTGTAGGTGCCTGGCCCCTTGATCTGGGTTACCTCGTATGGGCCCTCCCTGTTGACGCTCAGCTTTCCATGTTCACGCGATTTCCCTACCACATGTGTTTTCCTTAGGACTAAGTCTCCCACCTGGAAGCTTCTCTCATTTACCCTTTTGTTGTACACCCTTCTCATTTTTTGCTGGTAGGCAGCTATGTTAATGCTGGCCTCTTCCCTGACTTCGTGGACTAAGTCCAAGGCTTCAGTTATTGATGCTTCGTTATCTGCCTGATTATATTGTTGGGACCTCAGGGTTGGTATTCGGGCTTCTATGGGTAGCAAGGCCTCTGCTCCATAGACCAGGTCGAAGGGTGTCTGACCTGTAGACTCCTTGCGTGTGGTTCTGATTGACCATAGAATACTTGGCAATTCGTCTGCCCACCTGCCCTTGAGGTCGTCTACCATTTTCTTTAACCCATTCAGGATCTGCTTGTTGGCAGCTTCAGCCTGCCCATTAGTTTGTGGGTGGCAGACAGCGGAGTAGGCGACTGCTATTCCGTGTCCTTCCAGCCAGACTCTCAGGGGGTCATTGTCAAACTGCATTCCATGGTCGAACACCAGCATTTTTGGTAGGCCAAATCTGGTTATGATATTCCTCCAGATGACTTTTCTAACTGCAGGTTGAGTAATGTTAGGGACTGCTTCAGCTTCGACCCATTTTGTAAAGTAGTCAATCCCTACTATTAAGAACTTCCGACCTCCCGTGGCTGCAGTGAAGGGGCCCAGTATGTCCATTCCCCATTGAGCGAAAGGAATGGGGGAAAGGATTGGCCTGAGCTCCTGGGCTGGAGCATGGATTGACGGGGCAAAGAGTTGGCACTTTCTGCATTTTCGAGTCAGATCTTTTGCGTCTGCTAGCAGGGTCGGCCAGTAGTACCCTGCCCTCAGGGCTTTGTGGGCCAGTGACCTTCCTCCTATGTGATTCCCGCAGATTCCTGAATGAATGTCGTCCAGGACCTCCTCTGCCTGTTCTGCCCCAGACACTTAAGCAGGGGTGAGGAAAATGACTTTTTGTACAGGTCATCTCCTATTAGTATAAACCATGCGGCCTTTGCCAGCGTTTTTTTTGAGGAGGGTCAGGCGGTAGGATTCCATGTTTCTTGAATTGGATGAATGGGGTCATTCAATTTCTAGGGCCATTTTCCTCAACGACACCGACTGGTTGGCAGGGGGTGGTAGATTTTTCTTGGACCACATCCACCCAGACCGATCTTCGTATGTCTTGTAAGCTGGAGCAGGCCACTTTTGACAGAGCATCTGCCCGGTTATTCTGGGACCGGAGAATCTGTCTGATTTCGTAGGACTTAAGTCCTGACAGTTCTTGCTTCACCCTTTCTAAATACGCGGCCATTGCCTGGTCTCTTGCTTCATATTCTCCATTGATTTGGTTGGCAATGAGCTAGGAGTCTGTTGCTAGAATGACCCGTTCCGCCCCTGCAGCGCTGGCCAACTTTATGCCTGCAAGGACGGCCTCATACTCGGCCCCGTTGTTGGATGCAGAGAAGGTGAACCTGAGAGCATGCTGAAAGTCCGTTCCTTCAGGGCTGGTCAATACGACCCCTGCCCCTGCACCGTTGGTCGTGGAAGATCCGTCCGTCTACACCACCCATTCTTCGGTGGCGGGATCATCTTCCTCTGAATGGGAGCATTCGGCCAGGAAATCTGCCAGGGCTTGCGCTTTTATGGCTGCCCTGGGCTGATAGGATATTCCGAGCCCGCTTAACTCGACGGCCCATTTCAGCAACCTTCCTGATTTCTCAAACTTTTCCAAGACTTTTTCCAATGGTTGATCTGTTAGCACTACAACAGGGTGTGCTTCGAAGCATGGTCTGAGCTTTCGGGCTGGAACGACGACTGCGTATGCTGCCTTCTCAACCACTGGGTAATTTTTCTCGGCTGCCCCCAGGGCATGACTCACAAAGTATACGGGCTGTTGAGAGCCTGCTTCCTCTCTTAAGATAACTGCACTTACTGTCGAGTTGGTCAGAGCAATGTAAAGGAAAAGTTTTTCCCCTGCCACTGGTCTTGCCAGGGTAGGGAGCTTTTTCAAATGTTCCTTTAGTTGTCTAAAGGCTTCCTTTTGCTCGTCCTCCCACTTAAACTGTTTGTTGCCTTTCAAGACCTTGAAGAACAGCGTTGATTTGTCCGCTGACCTGGCGATGAAGCGTGCCAAGGCAGCCATCCTGCCAGTTAGGCGCTAGATATTTCTAATGGTCTTCGGTTCTGGAAGGTCCAAGACTGCCTGAACCTTTTCAGGGTTGGCGTCTATTCCCCTTTCGCCGACCAGAGAACCCAGAAATTTTCCGGAGCGAACTCCGAATGTTCATTTCTTGGGGTTGAGCTTCATCTTGTAAGCGCGCGGGGAGGAGAAGGTTTCTTGTAGGTCCGTCAAGTGTTCCTTGTCCCCTTTGCTTTTTAAGATTGCATCGTCGACGTAGGCCTCCAAATTCCTACCCTTCTGTTTCTCAAAAACCTTGTCTACTAATCGCTGGTATGTGGCGCCTGCGTTCTTCAGCCCAAACGACATCATTTTGTACATATAAGTGCCATGGCTGGTGATGAAGGCACACCTCACCCTGTCAGGCTGCCACAAATACACCTGATGGTACCCTGAAAAGGCATCCATAAAGCTTAGCGTGAAGTACCCACTGGTGGCGTCTACCAGCTGGTCTATTCTGGGAAGGGGATAACAGTCTTTTGGGCAGGCCTTGTTAAGATTCGTGAAGTCCACGCACATTCTCCATGCGCCTGAGGATTTCTTCACCATTACAACATTTGCCAGCCATTCAGGGTAATCACAGATTTCAATGAACTCTGCTTTCAAAAGTTTTTCTATTTCCTCCTTTATGGCTAGGTCCTTCTCTACGGACATGTTTCTTTTCTTTTGCTTGACAGGGCGGGCCTCCGGATTTACGTTCAGCCTGTGAACGATGCAAGCCGGGTCGACCCCCGGCATTTTGTCTGCCGAGTAGACGAACACGTCCCTGTTATCTCTCAGGACCCTAATTAGTTCTGCCTGGTAGGATGCCTCCAGATCGGCTCCTATGAGAACTTGTCTGTCGGGCTCTAGGTCCACCAGCATACTATCCCCCCCAGGTTCCAGGTGGTCAGCTGCCTGCTGGCTGGCTGAGATCTCACCCTCCCTGTTGGGGGAACTGTCAGCTTTTCTTTTTCCCTTTCTCTCGGTTTCATGGGTTTGCAGGGCTACAGAGTAGCATTGCCTGGCTGACTCCTGGTCCCCATGAATTTTCCCTTCCATGCCAAAATCTGTTATATAGGCTACAGTCAGAGCCCTGATTGATATAGCCGCTTCGATTTCGTCCAAGGTAGCTCTGCCTATCAGGGCGTTGTATGCAGATCTTGCGTCCACTACAACAAATGAAGCCCTGACATTCCTGGCGGAGGCTCCTTCCCCAAATGTTACCGGTAAGTCGATGGTACCCATGGGGAGTACACCCGCCCCGCTAAACCCATATAGGGATCCAGGGGCTGGCTTCAGGTGCCTTCTTTCCAGATTCATCCTTTCAAATGCATCCTTGTACAATAGATTGGTGTACGCTCCTGTATCTACTATGCATCTTTTTACGATGTGGTTGCTGATTTCCAGGGACAGTACCAGAGGGTCGCTGTGGGGGTATATTATCCGCCCTGCATCCTCGGGGGTGATGCTTAGGGTCGCGCCCTTGGGACTCCCTACCTTCTCAGCATAGTAGATTTGATTTCGCAATTCTCAGATTTGCCTCTTTCGGCTTCTCCTGCTTGCTTGGCCCTCCGCATCCCCTGATATCACATGGATTATCATGCGAGTCTGCGCCGAGCCTTCAGGCTCATCTGCTACGTCTTTCTGGCCTTTGTTTCTTGCTGCGTAATTGCTCAGCCAACCATTCCTGATAAGCTTCTCGATTTCGTCTTTCAGGTGGCAGCACTCCTCGGTGGTGTGCCCCACACAATCGTGGAATGTACAAAATTCTTTCGGATCTCCTTTTGGGCTGCGAGGCTTATTAGGGCGATTTCATTTAGCAGTCTCTTTCTCCAGTTCGAAAATCTCTGCCCTGGATTTGTTAAGGGCTGTATAGTTATCGAATCTGGGTTGGTACGCTGTGCGTTCTTTTCTTGGGGTATCTCCCCCTTCATCTTTCTGTCTGTTCTGCTCGTTCCTACCACGTCCACCCTGCGGTCCTCCCTGCGGCCTGGTCGGCCCTGCAGGGGTATCCGGCAGGCTGTGGAACTCTTCCTGCAATATGAAGCCCTCGGCAATTTTTCTGGCTTTAGCCAGGGTCTCAGGCTGAGCTCTGATCATTTGGTTCTTCATCTCCCCTGGGAGCAGTGAGATGGTCAGAACGTATGCAGCCGTCGAGAGTCGTCGATCTCCCTGACCTGCTGGTAGGACAGGTCAAATCTCTTAAGGTATTCTCTAACACTTTCCCCCTTCTTCTGCTTTAGGGTCATCAGGTCAAACCAAGTGAGCCGACGCCTCTTGTTTCCTGTGTATTGTTCTAGGAAAGCTTCAGCTAGTTCTATGAAGAAACTGATCGATCCCTGACGAAGATCCCTGAACCATCCCTGTGCTAACCCAACCAGGGTAGTTGGAAAGACTTTACACCGGACTGCGTCGTCTACGTCATACATGTCCATGTGACTTTCAAAGGCTGCCAAATGATCTTCTAGGTCTGAAGTCCCGTCGAATTTGACGGAGGGCATTTTAATTTTTGGGATGGGGTACTCTTGTACGTCAAGGTGGAGGTGTTTTGGTGGGCCTGCCTACCAATCGTGACCTGCTCCCTCCAGAGTGGTAACCGTGGTCATCCCATTTTCCAGGGGTCGGTTTCCTTGCACTGGGGGAGTGGTGCCTTGGCGGCAGCCTGCTTATAGCCTCGTTCTCCCTATCAGGGGGTGGGGTGTCTGGATCTCTTTCTCTGGGGTTGATCAAGGTTGTCGCCTTGACGATGCCTTGACTCGAGTGGTCGCCCCTGGTTGAGCCTGAATTGAAGGCTTTGAGATAGCCCCGGACCTGGCCGTTCTTCTGCTGCTGGCGTCAACCTGGAGAAGACTCCGCCCTGCTTTTCTCCCAGACGTTTAGATGCAGGCTCTTTACGCCTCATTTGGTCTTGGAGGCCTTGAGACGGACCCCTTTTTTCCCTGGCAGCCGTGGACTCCGTAGTGTGTATATAGAACGCTTGTTGTTGAGCTGGCTGCTCTTGATTGCTGGTAATGCGTTTCTGGGCTTGTTGGTACCCCTGAGCAACCTTCAGTGTTTTCCGTTGGATGTTCCTGACGGCGGTTCGCTTCGTACCCCTGGCACCTTCTCCACTCTCAAAGTGAAGCTGCCTGGGAGTAGTAGTAATCCTGCCAACCAAGTCTTCTGGAGTGAACTCTTGATTAAGCATCGCTGAGAAGAAGGCTGCAGTTTGCAAAACCTGGGCAGGGGTGAGGTTTAAATTAGGCCTATGATGGCCAACCTGCCCAACTGTGACTGCAGCGCCCTCCTCAGGCGTCTCATGAAGGCTGGTACGCCCCACCCCTGGAATTGTTGCGGCGGGCGTTCTCCCAGGTGCAGGCATTCCATATGGGGGGATCACCGGTGGTACCGTCGGACCCGCCCCGGAGCTTGCCTCTATGATTTCAGGCATTTTTGTTGTGATTGATTGTGGTTGATTTTTGTGGGTGATTTCATGGGTACAACCAGATTCTTCCTCATAGACGGCGCCAAATTGTTCCGGTATGGAAACAATTAAACCCGACTTTGAGTTCGGATCTTAACAAATGTAATTGATGTTCAAAGTGATCAATGCTAGTCTTCCTTTGATCTCCCCTTCTCCTCACTCCGATGGTCGAACTTCCCCGGCGGAGATGGTCTGTCCCTGCACAAGGAACGCACAGGGCCCCGGAGGTGTCCGGGGGAACCCTCTCCGATGCCTAAGTCAGTTCGTGATTAGCCTTTAGGAACCTAGCTCGTGAGGAACTAGGTGGAGGTTATAGAGTGAGAGTCTAGAGGGAGAAATTTCAACCCCCTTTCTTGTGGGAAATGGAAGAGTATTTATACCTTCTCACAAGAGAGAGGAAGAAAGAGAGAGAGAGAGGGAGAATGGGTGGACGAGAGGGTGACAAGTGGCTTCACCTCATCCACTCATCCCCCTTTACCTCAGGCAAAATGACGGGAGGGCCCCTGGTCTCCCCTGCCCCTGCTGGGCATGTGAACGCCCCGAGGCCCATAAGGCAGGGGGTCTTGGTTGCCCTGCTCGGCGGGCGGTATTGCCCTGCAGGGCAGGTGGGTGCCTTGGAGTGATGACTCCTCGCTTAATGGCCTGCCGGGCAGGCTCTTCTTTATTCCTGGGTCGGGCCGTCCTGGGGCCCAAATGGCGGGCGACCTATCGCAGGCTACCGACCCCCATCAATAGTTATGAATGAACTAGGTATAACATGAACTAAATGAAATAACTAAGGCTAAATCAAGCAATAAACTAGAGGAACTATGACAAATATGATGGAGAAATCAAATATGGGAAGAGTAGGGTTAGGTCGGGTTCATAAGTGCAATAGGATAGTTGGGAAATCGAGGGTGTAGGTTTCACCTAGTCACTAAGGTAAGGCCGCACTCTCGCGTCAAAGACAAACCCGAAAACTCATGCAAGATGCTACTCAAAACAAGAGAATTCAATCACAAGTCAAGCATGCAATGACAAGGAGGAAACAAGCAAGAGTAGTATGACCACTTCTACCCTAACAAGCAATTTATCAAACACATGGTATGCATAACAAGTGACTAGTAACAAAGAATCCACCTTTACCCACAATCAAACCCTAATCACCCATAACCAACACTTAATCCCCCTACTAACCCCACAATAAGTCTACTCACTCATATTCAAACTAACACTAGCACAAACTAGAGAAATCAACACAAGAACAATCAAATTCATGATGAAGAGTAACAAGGATGAACAATACAAATGATAAAGATATGAACTTGAATGATAAAACAAAGATTAAAGGAAAGGAGAAGAGAAATTATACCAAACTAACAAAGGATGGAAAAGATGAGAACTTGTATAAATAAGAAAACCCAAATAAATCCCCAAGGTTGTCAATCTTGGAAGAGTCTTCGAGAATTCCCTTAATACAAGAGTAATTACTAAGATTAAGCCTAGATTAACAAAAGATTAAGGAAAGGTTAAGGGTAAACTAAGTTAATGATGAAGGATCTCTATCTAGGGTTTAGTCTAATGTAAGATAATGAAAAAGTTCTTAAAACAATACAAGATGGGGGGTATACATAGGGTTACAAGAATAGGGGGGGGGGGGGGGTGAAAAAATGAAGTCGTGGCTGTGCTAGGCTCTTCTCGGTCGGGAAGGAGGTGATCCCAGTCGGGATGGTGCATAACACTGGGCGGTGTTATGCATAATACCGGGCGGTGTTATGCTCTTCCCGGTTGGGATGATATCGGTCCCGATCGGGATGGGGTGGTCCCGACTGGGAAGCTCATGGTCCCGGCCTAGATGGGCTGTCAGAGGCGCTGTCTTGCTCGTCACTTCGTCCCGGTCGTGATGGATGTGTTCCCGACCGGGATGTGTCTTGTAGGCTTCAAATATGATCTCATAGGTCCCTACTTGATCTTCCTAGGCTTCTTATCGATTCTCGGTGCTCAGGAATGGGTCCCAAGGGCTCGGGATCGAGTCTAAGCCACCGAGTCATCGTCGCTTCTCTTCATTGGCTCCATATGCATTGAAACGAGTCGGAATCGTTCCATTTCTCCAAGATAGGCCTTAGTAACCTAAAACAAGCTAGAAGAAGCGTAAGTAGCCTCGAAACCGCTCCAAAGAGCGATTCCACAAAAAAAACTGGGACCAAACACAAGAAATAAGCACTACATAACACATTTATCAACTCCCCCACACTTAACCCTTACTCCCCCCGAGTAAGCACGAACTAACTAATAACTAAAAGAAACTAGACTACTAACCGAGCGGGTATTAGCGCACCCTACGCCCTTTCAACTCACGCGAGAACACTTGGAGGACAAGTGCTCTCCGCAAGGCAAGTGAGGTCTTGCGACAAAACTGCGGATACAACCGAACACGAAAACACATAAACACACAAACAATCAATCAAACAAACAAACGGTTGCATCCAAGAAGAAACAAATACCGCTTCCCTCAACAAAGCGGTGAAAGAAACATCGGTTAAGGACTCAAGGCAAGTGACAACGTTCCCAAGATGGCAATACAAACCGAAATGGACAGGTATGACGACAAAGCAACAAAAACGTTGGTAACTTACCTAGGTTCCTCATAACCTTCTAAGAACGTACCACGGGACGATTGGCGGGATGGAAAAAGGATGAACCACGGAGTTAGTCGACACTGTAGGTAAGTGAAGCCCCGCCCCCTTTAGCGATAAGCCAAGAGGGTCGTCCCATGTTCAAAATAGCCTAACTAGTCCAAGTAAAAAGGTGGATATGGTTGCAAAGTGAGGGAAGACCGACCATTACCGTTATCATCCTTCATAGGGACTCGGTCCTTTGGTAGGCTCTTCACGATAATTGTCGATAAAAGGCTTATTTTTGAAGGGGTGAGAATTTTTTGTGAAATGATTTTCTTTGGCATTTTTATTTTGTATTTTGCTTTAGATTTGCTATGCCATTTCTTTTTCTTCTGTTGTATTTTGTTTTTGATTTGTTGTGCCTTTTCTTTTTTTTCTTTTTTTCTTTCTTTCTTTTTTTGACTTGGTTTGCCTTTTGGATATCTTGTATTGTCGGCATTCAATCACAACCAAGCATGAAATTCAACAAATTGCAACTTATTTGTGGAAAATGTGTAGAAGGTAGGGAAATGGGTAAGTCGGGGGCGCCTTCCCTTCAAACCCACAAAAAAAGGGGAAAAACTTGGACTAATCAAACAGTTTCGAACACGGTCACCTAAGAAACAGGACTCGGGAACCAAGGCCTTTTTACTCCGTGGGTGTTCAAAATGGTCAAAATGCAAATCCCGCAGTAAATCCCTAGTAGACTAGGTGGATTCAAGGTAAGAAACCAACAAAACTATTGATTTAAAGTCATTCTACTAGACTAAAGTCCAAGAATCGACTCATATTACTAGAGAGGGAAAGTAAACACTTGCGCACTAGCCTCAGAACCGGGTTTTCAAAAACCTTTTTACACTAGACACAAACTAAACAAAACAAAACAAAGATGAAAGAAAATGAGACAAACAAAACAAAACAAAATACAACAAACACACAGAGGAAACAAACAATCACCACCCCAAAACTTCCAAACAAGCAACCAATCAACCACGAACTCCAAAAAGCTCCACCCGAGCACACACCATCACAACACATCCTCCAAACTCCACAAAAAGGAAAAAGGAGAAAGAAATGAAGGGATATTACCGGATGTCTTTAGCTTTTCGAAACTTGTCGATGATCACGCAACCTACAAGGAATTCGGGGGAGCAAAACACACAACACAACAAATATACGGCACAAAGACACGAAAGAAAAAGACACAAAAGACAATCTTTTTGGCTTTTTATGAAATTTTTCAAATTTTTAGGAATTCTAAGATTTTTCGAAAAACTACAAAAATAAAACTAATCTAGACTAAGATATCGCTCCCCCACACTTAAACCGTGCAATGTCCTCATGCTCGATCAGTAGTGTGTGGAAGACACAAAAAAAGAAGAGAAAATGGGAAAAATAAAGCTAAAAAATAAAAAATGAAAGTGAAGAAAAGGTAGAATGTGTCCGGCCGGGGTGTAATCAAGTCACCAAGAGCCGAGACGAGAAAAGATATGGATGGGGGAAGAAATAAAAGGAAGAAAATAAAAGGAAATGGGAGGGGAGGGCTAGGTGTAATCAAGTCACCTTGCCCGGATTCCGCCTAGATCCAACTAAACTCTACCAAAAGAAAATAAAAATAAAGAAAAAGTGAAAAGACTTGTTAATTTGGATTTTTCAAATGACTCTCGATGTAATCACATCATCGAGAATCGAGAGCACTAACCACCAAAGGCCCCGAGGGCCACCATGACACCAAAATGCATAAAAGGAAGGGGAACAAACGAAGAGTAAGAAACAAAAGACAGAAAAGAAAGGAGAGTCGCCTTACCAATGCAAACGGTTAGCAACTCAACCAACTCAATCGTCTTCATGATCTATCTTGGTACCTTTCTAGTCTTTGTCATCGTTTTTCCTCTTCTTTCTCAATGTAGTCACATGGTTGAAGTACCGGGCTTGTAAAGGTGTAAATAAGGTCGGGATCCAAGGAGTAACTCGGTGTGTAGTGAAGAGTAGATGAGATGAAGGTATATAATTGAGATGCAAGGGTGAAATGATAGTGGCGAGGGTGAGTAGGGAGGTTGTGAGGGGGTATAAAGTGGTTGGGTGGGGTTTAAATGACGAAACCAAGGCAAAGGGGGCTGCTGGAAACCCTCCCGATAGGGAGCATCTTCTTCCCGGTCGGGACCATGTCTTCCCGGTCGAGATGGCTAGTCAGTAGCGTCTGATTTCATGCTCATTTCATCCCGGTCGGGATGACACCTATCCCGGTCGGGATGGCACCTTTCCCGAGCCTTGAAGCCTACTTTCAATACTAGTACCACCCAAAAGACAAACAATACTTCGGGATCCAAAATCCCGTCCCCAAAAGCTTGTACCAAGCTCAAAAACCGACTTCCTTGCCCAAGATCCTAGCTTCTATCATCAACAACTCCTCTCAAAACTTCATCTTCACTTCAAACCTATCATGTAAGCTCAAAACTTCCATCAAAGATCCCTCCCTCACATCGCTCATCAAAATACCAAACGACAAGAATTCCACAAAACACACAAATCTTAGAATCAAACTTACAAAACACACAAATACAATTACAAAAACTCAAAGAAGAGGAAAGGGTTATATACAACACGAAGGTTCTTGAGGAACTCCGTCAAACCTAGGATGGTGAATCTTCATTCTTTATCAACACAATTGCACAACTCCATAGCCTTCAAGGGCACGAAGTAACAAATCAAAGGCTCTCGAGAAATCTTCGACCAAGCTTGTGAAATACCAACCTACACTCCAAGGTTCTTCACAACCTTGCCTCAACGTTCCCGGGGCATCCCGATCTACTAAGTTCAACGGCTTGAACTTGTACTTGCGATCCTTCGGTATATACCCAAACATCCATTCGTTCTCATGCCTCTAGGGAGGCTCAACCTTCTTCTTCCCTAGCAGCTTGTCTTCATTCACATACAAAGGGCATTCATCCACCCCAAGCTCAGAAGCATCATCATCAATTTCACACAAATTGTTGTCTTTCAAGCTTTCACCTGACTCATCCCCTAGTTCGATATCTTTCAAGGCATGGATCATATTACATGACTCTTCATTTGTAGGCGAGGAGTTGCCTTGGAGGTCAAACACGAGCTTCTCGTCGCCTAATTCAATGGTGATCCTACCCTTCTTGACATTGATCATGGCACCGACGGTGTGTAGAAATGGGCGCCCTAGGATAATGGGGGTGGTTGCATCTTCCGGCATATCAAGCACAAGGAAGTCGACCGGAATGAAGAATTTCCCGATTCTTAGTGGCACGTCCTCTAACATTCCTAATGGTCGATTAAGTGATCGATCGACCATTTAGAGTGTAATCGAGGTACACTTGAGCTCTTTCATTCCAAGTCGCTCACAAATAGAATAAGGGAGAATGCTTACACTCGCCCCTAAATAACATAACGCCCTTTCGATCTTCGAGTTCCCTATGGTGCACGGGATTGAGAAACTACTCAGATCCTTCAACTTTGGAAGAGTAGAGCCTTGAATAAGCCCGCCCACCTCTCTTGTGAACGCTATGGTCTGTTCCTTGTCCAAGGATCTCTTCCTAGCCAAGATTTCTCTCATGAACTTTCCATAGGCCGGGACTTGGGTAATTAGCTCGGTGAAAGGGATGCTCACATCCAATTTTTTCACAATATCGACAAACTTGTCAAATTGAACATCCGCCTTTGTCTTGAATTGCCTAGATGGGAACGGCAACTTGATGTTGATCTTATCAAGTGCATTAGGCTTGGATTGTTCACTTGACACCTTCTTCTTTGCTTTAATTTCTTCTTGGGATGGGGGAAGCTTGTCTTCAACCGGTTTTTCAATTCCTCATAAGACTTGCTCCTCCATGAGATTTCCCAAATTTTCATTGTCTTGGTTCGGAGATTGCACTTCTTTCATAGCTTCATTTTCATTAGGAAACAAGGGAGAATCATAGGATGCACCGCTCCTCAAGGTGATAGCATTCACAAGTTCAAATTTCGTTGGTACACCTTGAGGAGGTAGTTGACCCTTTTGCCTTGAAGAACTACCCGAAGCAACTTGAGCTAGTTGGGTTTCGAGCACTTCACATGAGTTTTTGTTGCCTTGTTTTCCATTTGAAGTTGGGCAATAAGTTCTTTTTGGGCTTTTTGCATCTCCAATTGACTTCTTTGCATCTCCAACATTGTCTTTTGCGTATCAAAATCCCGAGGTGGAGATTGATGGTTGAGTGGAGTATTAGTGTGGCTTAGGGGAAAGCCATAGTCATGAGTTGGAGATCGGCTCCTTGGCTTGTTTTCTTGTTGAGCATTTTGAACCCCTTGTTGATTTTGGAAGTTCCCTTGGAATCCTAGAGAGTTGCCTTGATTTCGGCCATGGAGATTACCTTGATTGTGATTTTGGTAACCTTGGTTGTTGTTTTAAAACCCTTGAGAGTGTTGGTTTCCTTGGAAACCACCTTGATGATTGAAGTTCCCTTGATTATGGAACCCTTGATGATTGAAGGCACCTTGTTTATGGTATGCATTTTGTTGTTGGAAATTGTTAAAAGGCCTTTGATTGCCTTGATAACCTTGGTAGCCTTGGTTGTCCCTTAAGGGAGTAGCAACATATGGTAGAGGGTATTGTTGTTGAGCTTGTTGTTGGGAAGCTTGGAACATATGAGGATTTGGCACATTTTGAGCTTTCTAAGTAGAATATGGGGCTCCTTGCTTGTATGCTTGAAAAGCATTTACTTTCTCAATGCTACTTCGACAATGTTGAGGCTCATGTCCATATATCCCACAAATCTCACATATCCCATAATAAGAGGTTGGAGGAACTACTCCCAAAGCATTAATTTGATGGATAGATTGTTGATTGGAGGAACTTGTGCCTTGACCATGATTAAAGTGACCTTGAAGCTTCTTATCAATGGCATCTATGTGGGTCTTCAATTGTGCCCCAAGATCGGCATTAAGTTGTGTAATGACATCAATCTCATGCCTTTCCTCTCTATTTGCCTTCCTAGGCCTAGAATATTGTGAGTTGTGAACCGCCATTTCTTCAATCCTAGACCAAGTTTGGTCATCATCTACCTCGGTGAACCTTCCATTAGAACCCATGTTGAGTATAGTTCTTGAGTCCTCATAAAGACCGTTCCAAAATTGTTGGACCAAGAACCATTGTGAAAGTCCATGATGGGGGCACGATCTAACCAAAGACTTGAACCGCTCCCAGGCTTCATATAAGCTCTCTTCATCCCGTTGTTGGAAACCGGTGATGGAGGCTCTAAGCAAATTAGTCTTCTCCGGAGGGTAGAAAGTTTGGTAGAATGCCAATGCAAGTTTCTTCCAAGTGTCGATGCCCATGGTTGCCCTATCGAGACCTTTAATCCATTGCTTCGCCTTTCCAATAAGAGAAAATGGAAATAAAACCCATCGGATTTGATCTTGTGTAACCCCGGGTTGAGATATAGCGTCACAATAATCGGAGAAGGTCTCCATATGTTGGTGCGGGTCTTCGGTGGGCAAACCACTAAATTGGTTCCTTTCCACAAGTTGGATGAAATGGGTCTTGGCCGTAAAATTTCCGGCATAAGCGGCCGGTAGAGCATTGGGTCCCGGCAAGACGTCTTCCGTAAATGTAGAGTGGGAGGAAAATTTCGGCATTATTGGATGTAAGGGAGAAGATGGTGTAGACGGAGTTGATGTAGATGTAGAAGGGGAACTAGGACTAGAATCTCCGAAGGGGTTGGTGAAATTTCCTTCGGCCGTCTCTTGATATGCTTCCTCACTATCGCTTCCTTGAGCTTGTTCTTGATGGGTATTGCTTGCACTTGGTTGAGAGATCCTAACCCGGTTAATCGTCCGTTGGCGAAAAGCTCGAAAAAGCCTCTCCGGCTCTGGATTAAAGAGAAAGGATTCGCCTCCCCGCCTAGGCATACACTACACACTAGAACAAACGTGAGAATACCTAGTGCTTTATGGGCACTAGGTAACGACAATAAGCAAGCACAACTAGAGACAAAGAGAAAAGAAAACTAAGGAAGCAAGAAAACTAGAGAATATTCACAAGAGATGATAGAAGGGCACAAAGAAGAGTAACTAAGTCTAGAAATGAGCCAACAAAGTCTAAACAATGCACCGTCCCCGGCAACGGCGCCAAATTGATGGTGAGATTTGTCGTGGATCCCGCCACCAATTATTCAACCAACTAGCACCTAACGGTAGTTAGGGTAAGTCGGGTCGTGTCCACGGAGACGGTATTGCAAGGTTTAGACTAAATTGGCCTAAAACAAGACTATGCTACCAAACAAACACAAAGAGCTAATAATTGATGAATTAAGATGAGTGGAGGAGAAAGTAGACTAATGATGAGCTATGATGAACTAGACTATCAAATACTAACTAAACACAAGCCAACTAGCAAGCTAAGAGAAATGCTAAACAATGCTAATGATCCAACTACTAACAACCTAAATAAATGATGATTAACTAACAAGAAGAATCAAATATGGAAAAGAGGGAGTGGGTTAGGTCGGGTTCATAAGTGTAGTAGGGTGACTTGGGTTGATTAAGGGTGTAGGTGCCTCCTAATTGCTAGGTTCGGTCCGGGCAATCGCAACTTAAACCGATGTCGATGACTATGCTCAACATAACCACACACAAAGCAAACAATGAGTAGAAGAAGACTAGCATGAGAAGCATGGCCACTACAACCCATACAAGCATATCAACAAACACATGGTGTGCCAAATGTGTGACTAACAATAAAGAATCACCCTTTACCCCCAATCAAACCCTAATCACCCATAATATACCCTTAATCCCCCTATTAACCCACAAATAAACTACTCACTCATGGTCAAACTAACTACAACAATGAAAGGATAAAACAACTTCACAATCCAAACATTCATCATCAAGAACAATATAAACAATAACAACAAACACTAAGTAAAGATTCAAACTTGATTCAATAACAATAAACAAGAGAAAAGAAAGATTATACCAACACTAGATGAAGGAAAAGATGAAATCTTGCATAAAAGAGAAACCCAAATAATCCCAAGGTTGTCAATCTTGGAGAAGTCTTCAAGTATCTTCTTAATACAAGCACTAATTAACTAGGATTAACTAAGATTAACTAAGGATTAATGAGAGATTCAAACTAATATGAAGAACTAAATCTAGGGTTTATATGTTGTAGAGAGGCTTAAGAGAGGCTAAACTAATGTAAGATCCATAAACAATACAAGAGGTAAGTATTTATAGGGTTACAAATGGAAGGGAGAAGAAAGAAAGAAATGCGGACTACAGCCCTCTGGTCCCGACCGGGACGGACCCACCATCCCGACCGGGACGGGTTGGTCCCGACCGGGACGGCCTTGCAGTAGCTCCTTCCAAAGTGCACTTCATCCCCGACGGGATGAGGTGCATACCCGTCGGGGATGGGTCTTGTAGGCCTCCAATATGACACTTTTGGTTCCTCCTTGCCTCACATGGACTTCTCATCGATTCTCGGGACTCGGGATCGGGTCTCGGAGGCTCGGGATTGGGTCCCAAGGTCTCGGGGTCGATTCCAAAGCATCGAGTCATCGTTCCTTTATCTCGTTGGCTCCAAAATGTGTATGTATCGAGTCGGAATCGCTCCAACTCTTCCAAATCAGTCTCGGGAACCTGAAACGAACTAAAGGAAGCATAAGAAGCCCCTAAACCGCTCCCAAGGAGCGATTCTACAAGGAAAGTGGGACCAAAACACTACAAAATAGGCACTACAAACCACACTTATCAACTCCCCCACACTTAACCCTTACTCGCCCTCGAGTAAGCACATACTAACTACTATACTAGCCGAATGGGTATTAGCGCACCCTACGCCCTTTCAACTCACGCGAGTGCACTTAGAGGAAAAGTGCACTCCGCAAGGCAAGTCGGGTCTTGCGACAAAACTGTGGATGCAACCGGACACTAAAACACATAAACAAACAAACATACAAACAAACACACAAAAAGGTTCCACCCAAAAGAAAAGAACTACCGCTTCCCTCAAACAAGCGGTGAAAGAAGCACCGGTTTAGGACTCAAGGCAAGTGACAACGTTCCCAAGCTAGCAATACAAACCAAGATGGACTAAACCCTAATAGTATGACGACAAAGCAACAAAAACGTTGGTAACTTACCTCGGTTCCTCCTAACCTTCAAAGAACGTACTACGGGACGATCGGCGGGATGGAAAAAGGATGAACCACGGTGTTAGTCGACACTGTAGGTAAGTGAGACCCCGCCCCCTTTAGCAAAGAGCTAAGAGGGTCGTCCCATATCCGAAACCGCCTAACTAGTCCAAGTAAAAAGGTGAAAATATGCAAAATGAGGGAAGACCGATTAATGCCGCTATCATCCTTCCTCGGGACTCGGTCCTTTGGTAGGCTCTTCACGGCAAAAGTCGGAAAAAGGCTTATTTTGTGAGGTAGGGGTTATTTTTGTGGATCGGGTTTTCTTTTGGCATTTTCTCTTTTCTTCTGCATTTTTGCCTTGTTTTGCCATGCCATTCTTTTTTTCTTCTTTTCTATTTTCTTTTTGGCTTTAGTGCCTTTTCTTTTTCTTCATTCTTTTCTTTCTTTCATTTTCTTTCTTTTTCTTTTCTTTGCCCTTTTTGGCAAGATTTGGCTTTTTGGCATTTCTTTGTATGACAAGAAAGACGAATCAACAATTTGCAATTTTATTGTGTGGATATGTGTGGGAGGTAGGTAAATGGGTGAGTCGGGATTGCACATTCCCTTCAAACCCACAAAAAGTGGAGAACTTGGACTAATTAAACAATCCCAAACACGGTCACCTAGGGGACGGGACTCGGTAACCAAGGCCTTTTCACACCGTGGGTGGTCAAAAATGGTCAAAATGCAAATCCCGAAGTAAATCCCTAGTAAGCTAGGTGGACTCAAGGTAAAGGACCAACAAAATCATTGATTTAGGGTCATTCTACTAGATTAAAGTCCAAGACTCGATTTACACTACTAGGAAGGGAAAATATGCACTCACACACTAACCTCTAAACCGGGTTTTCGAAAACCATTTACACACAAGACACACAACAAAACACAAAACAAAGACTCGACAAAAAAACAAAAGAAAACAAGAAGCAAAAGCAACAAAACAAGAACAACACAAAACAAACACATAAAGAACACAAACACCACCCCTATCATCAAACAAGTCTCCAAATCCACCACAATCTTTACAAAGCTCCTCCCGAGCACACTTCATCACAAAACTCCTCCAAACTCCGCAAGAGGTAAAGAAGAAAAAGGGATAAAGATGATACCGGAAGTCTTGAAAGCTCTCCAAAGCTAATGGCGATTAGGCAACCTATAACGAAAAGAGGGGGGCAAAACACACAACAAAACAAATATACGACACAATGACACAAAAGGAAAACACACAAAAGGAAAATCTTTTTGATTTTTGTGAAATTTTTTCAAATTTTTAGGGTTTTTAAAGATTTTTTTGGAAAAACTACGAAAATAAAACTAACTATGCTAGAATATCGCTCCCCCACACTTAAGTCGAGCCATGTCCTCATGCTCGACCGTAGTGCATGGAGCACAAAAGAAAAGAAACTATGAAAATAAAGCTAAAAATCAAAAAGTGGGGAAAAGGGTAGAAGGCGTCCGGCCGGGGTGTAATCAAGTCACCATGGGCCGAGACAAGAAAAAGATATGGAAGGGGGAAGAAAATAAAAAGAAGGAAATAAAAGGAAATGGGAGGGGAGGGCTAGGTGTAATCAAGTCACCTAGCCCGGATTCCGCCTAAATCCGACTAAATCCAACAAAAAGGTGAAAATCTTGAAAAATTTGGATTTTGAAATGACTCTCGATGTAGTCACGTCATCGAGAGTCGGGAGCAAGCACACCAAGACCTCGAAGTCCACCATGGCACTAATGATAAGAGGGAAAGGGAATAAACAAAGAAGACAAGCTATAAAAACGGAAAAGAGAGGATAGTTGTCGTACCATACGGTTACCAACTCACTCGCTCCATCGTCTCATAAGTCAAAATAGGCACTTAGCTTGTCCAAGTCGTCGTTATTCCTCTCCAATTGCGATCCGGTTCCATGGTTGGGGCACAAATGCAAAATGAGGTGGGTTTTGGATGTGAAAGTCGGTTTGAAGTGAATATAAAGTGAGGTGAAGACATGTATGTGGGGTGTAAGGGTCATACAATGAGAGTAAGGACATGTAGGGAGGTTGGGAGGGGGTATAAAGTGGTTGGGTGGTCTCAAACAACGAAGAAAAGAGCCAACGGAGGACAAGGGGTCCATCCCGGTCGGGATGGGTGGTCCCGGTCGGGATGGCTGTCTCGTCCCGGTCGGGAAGACCTCATCCCGGTCGGGACGGACTGCCAGTGAACCCAACTTTTGTGCACCTCATCCCGGTCGGGATGGCACCCTTCCCGGTCGGGATGGGCCTACCATCCCGGACGGGATGACCTCTTCTAGGCCGGGAAGAGTCTCCAAACCCTCTATAGCTCCCAAAAGCTCGAACCGAGCTTCAAAAACCGACTTCCCTTCACACAATCCAAGCTTCAACAATGACCGCTCTTCCCTAGGAATCACTTGCACTTCACACCTATCACACTAAACTCAAACAACACATCAAATTCCCTCCCTCACAACGCTCATCAAACATCCAAATAATCAAGAATTTCACAAAAGCAACAAACTATAAGGGAAAGAGATATATACAAAGAGACGGTTCTTGTGGAACTCCGTCAAACCAAGGTGTTACTTTCTTCAATCTTTTTCAACACCCAAAACTAGTTCCATCTCCATCAAGGGCACGAAGGAACAAGTCGAAGGCCCTAGCAAAGTCTTCAATCAAGCTAGTAACATAAGCATCCACAAACCAAGGCTCTTCATGACCTTGTCTCGACGTTCCCGGGGCATCCCGATCTACTAAGTTCAATGGCTTGAACTTGTACTTTCGATCCTTCGGTATATACCCAAACGTCCATCTATCCTCATGTGGCCCCAAAGGAGGCTCATCTTCATCCTTTTTGCTCTTCAACTTGTCATTAAACCCATGACATGGGCTCTCATCTTCCTCCAAATCGGAGTCATCATCCTCAAGTACATACGAGTACTTCTTCAAGCTTTGTCCCGGTTCTCCCCCTAGATCGATGTTTTCCTTGGCTTGGATCATATTGCATGACTCATCATTAGTAGGCGAAGTGTTACCTTGAAGGTCAAACACTAGCTTCTCCTCGCCTAACTCGAATGTGATCCTACCGTTCTTCACATCGATCATGGCACCGGCGGTATGTAAAAATGGGCGCCCAAGAATAATGGGAGTGATTTCATCTTCCCGCATATCGAGCACGATAAAGTCAACCGGAATGAAGAACTTACCGATTCTCACCGGCACATCCTCTAGCATCCCCAATGGCCGGTTGAATGAACTATCGGCCATTTGGAGCGTGATAGAGGTACTTTTAAGCTCCTTCATCCCAAGTCGGCAACAAATGGAGTAGGGAATGATGCTTACACTCGCACCCAAATCACATAAAGCTCTTTCGATCTTGTAGTGCCCTATGGTGCAAGGGATCGAGAACCTACCCGGATCCTTCAACTTTGGAAGCGTAGAACCTTGAATGAGCTCGCTCACCACCCTTGTGAATGCGATGGTCTCTTCCTTGTCGACGGATCTCTTCCTAGCCAATATTTCTCGCATAAATTTTCCGTATGCCGGGATTTGGGTAAGTAGCTCGGTGAATGGGACACTCACATCCAACTTCTTCACTATGTTAAGGAACTTGTCATATTGAGTGTCCACCTTAGTCTTCATTTGCCTTGATGGGAAAGGCAACTTTACTTGATATTTATTTGGCTCAATCGGGGTGGACTCTTCAAATGACACTTTCTTTTTACCCTTATCTTTAGCTTGAGGTGTGGTTTGCTTGTCTTGTTGAGGTTTCTCAACCTCCCATAAGACTTGCTCCTCTATTGGATTATCAAGGGTTGAGCTTTCTTGAGTTGGAGGTGTCACCTTTCTTGTCGGTTCTTGCATTGGCTCTTGCTCACTAGGAAATTGAGGGGATTCATAAGATGTACCTCTCCTTGTGGTGATGGCATTTACATGCTCAAATTTTGGTGTTTCTCCTTGAGAAGGTAGTTGTCCTTTTTGTCTTGAGGAGCTCCCCGAAGCAAGTTGAGATACTTGAGTTTCAAGCATCTTCATACGGGCATCTCTTGTCGCGTTTTCCCCTTGAATATAAGCAAAGAGCTCTTGATGGTTTCTTGTTATGTCCATTTGACTCTTTTGCATATCCATCATAGATTTTTGGATATCGAATCCCCGAGGTGGAGATGATGGATTATGCGGAGTATCGGTGATGGCTAGAGGAATGCCATAGTCATGAGTAGGAGACCGGCTCCTAGGCTTGCTTTGTTGTTGATTGCCTTGATTTGCTTGTTGTTGACGGTTCCCTTGGAACCCATGAGAATTGCCTTGATTAAGGCCTTGATTGTTGCCATGGTTGTGGTTTTGATAACCTTGGTTGAAGTTCCCTTGATGGAACCCTTGATTGTTGTTGAACGAACCTTGGTTACTTTGCTTGAAGTTGTTGAAAGGCCTTGAGTTGCCTTGGTAACCTTGGTTGTTGTCCCTTAAGGGAGGTGGAACATAAGGACGATGTTGTTGTTGGTGTTGAAAAGCTTGTTGTTGAGGGACTTGATTGGAAGCTTGGTATTGATTGGAATAGGAAGTACCTTGCTTGAATGCTTGAAAGACATTCACTTGCTCAATACTCCCTCTACAATGCATAGGGTCATGACCAACGATTCCACAATTATCGCACATCCCATAATAAGGCAAAGGAGGTGCAAATCCTAAAGCATTCACTTCATAAATCGAGGCTTGGTTGGAGGAACCGATGCTTTGGACTTGAGTGAGGTGACCTTGAAGCTTCTTGTCAATGGATTCCATGTGTGTCTTCAATTGAGCCCCAAGGTCAATGCTTAATTGAGTTATAGCATCAACCTCGTGCCTACCTCCTCGGTTTGCCTTCCTAGGCCTAGAGTATTGCGAATTATGCACCGCCATCTCTTCGATTCTCGCCCAAGTTTGGTCATCATCGACCTCGGTGAACCTACCATTGGAGCCCATATTAAGTATAGTTCTTGAGTCCTCATAAAGACCGTTCCAAAATTGTTGGACCAAGAACCATTGTGAAAGTCCATGATGGGGGCACGATCTAACCAAAGACTTGAACCGCTCCCAGGCTTCATATAAGCTCTCTTCATCCCGTTGTTGGAAACCGGTGATGGAGGCTCTAAGCAAATTAGTCTTCTCCGGAGGGTAGAAAGTTTGGTAGAATGCCAATGCAAGTTTCTTCCAAGTGTCGATGCCCATGGTTGCCCTATCGAGACCTTTAATCCATTGCTTCGCCTTTCCAATAAGAGAAAATGGAAATAAAACCCATCGGATTTGATCTTGTGTAACCCCGGGTTGAGATATAGCGTCACAATAATCGGAGAAGGTCTCCATATGTTGGTGCGGGTCTTCGGTGGGCAAACCACTAAATTGGTTCCTTTCCACAAGTTGGATGAAATGGGTCTTGGCCGTAAAATTTCCGGCATAAGCGGCCGGTAGAGCATTGGGTCCCGGCAAGACGTCTTCCGTAAATGTAGAGTGGGAGGAAAATTTCGGCATTATTGGATGTAAGGGAGAAGATGGTGTAGACGGAGTTGATGTAGATGTAGAAGGGGAACTAGGACTAGAATCTCCGAAAGGGTTGGTGAAATTTCCTTCGGCCGTCTCTTGATATGCTTCCTCACTATCGCTTCCTTGAGCTTGTTCTTGATGGGTATTGCTTGCACTTGGTTGAGAGATCCTAACCCGGTTAATCGTCCGTTGGCGAAAAGCTCGAAAAAGCCTCTCCGGCTCTGGATTAAAGAGAAAGGATTCGCCTCCCCGCCTAGGCATACACTACACACTAGAACAAACGTGAGAATACCTAGTGCTTTATGGGGCACTAGGTAACGACAATAAGCAAGCACAACTAGAGACAAAGAGAAGAAAACTAAGGAAGCAAGAAAACTAGAGAATATTCACAAGAGATGATAGAAGGGCACAAAGAAGAGTAACTAAGTCTAGAAATGAGCCAACAAAGTCTAAACAATGCACCGTCCCCGGCAACGGCGCCAAATTGATGGTGAGATTTGTCGTGGATCCCGCCACCAATTATTCAACCAACTAGCACCTAACGGTAGTTAGGGTAAGTCGGGTCGTGTCCACGGAGACGGTATTGCAAGGTTTAGACTAAATTGGCCTAAAACAAGACTATGCTACCAAACAAACACAAAGAGCTAATAATTGATGAATTAAGATGAGTGGAGGAGAAAGTAGACTAATGATGAGCTATGATGAACTAGACTATCAAATACTAACTAAACACAAGCCAACTAGCAAGCTAAGAGAAATGCTAAACAATGCTAATGATCCAACTACTAACAACCTAAATAAATGATGATTAACTAACAAGAAGAATCAAATATGGAAAAGAGGGAGTGGGTTAGGTCGGGTTCATAAGTGTAGTAGGGTGACTTGGGTTGATTAAGGGTGTAGGTGCCTCCTAATTGCTAGGTTCGGTCCGGGCAATCGCAACTTAAACCGATGTCGATGACTATGCTCAACAAAACCACACACAAAGCAAACAATGAGTAGAAGAAGACTAGCATGAGAAGCATGGCCACTACAACCCATACAAGCATATCAACAAACACATGGTGTGCCAAATGTGTGACTAACAATAAAGAATCACCCTTTACCCCCAATCAAACCCTAATCACCCATAATATACCCTTAATCCCCCTATTAACCCACAAATAAACTACTCACTCATGGTCAAACTAACTACAACAATGAAAGGATAAAACAACTTCACAATCCAAACATTCATCATCAAGAACAATATAAACAATAACAACAAACACTAAGTAAAGATTCAAACTTGATTCAATAACAATAAACAAGAGAAAAGAAAGATTATACCAACACTAGATGAAGGAAAAGATGAAATCTTGCATAAAAGAGAAACCCAAATAATCCCAAGGTTGTCAATCTTGGAGAAGTCTTCAAGTATCTTCTTAATACAAGCACTAATTAACTAGGATTAACTAAGATTAACTAAGGATTAATGAGAGATTCAAACTAATATGAAGAACTAAATCTAGGGTTTATATGTTGTAGAGAGGCTTAAGAGAGGCTAAACTAATGTAAGATCCATAAACAATACAAGAGGTAAGTATTTATAGGGTTACAAATGGAAGGGAGAAGAAAGAAAGAAATGCGGACTACAGCCCTCTGGTCCCGACCGGGACGGACCCACCATCCCGACCGGGACGGGTTGGTCCCGACCGGGACGGCCTTGCAGTAGCTCCTTCCAAAGTGCACTTCATCCCCGACGGGATGAGGTGCATACCCGTCGGGGATGGGTCTTGTAGGCCTCCAATATGACACTTTTGGTTCCTCCTTGCCTCACATGGACTTCTCATCGATTCTCGGGACTCGGGATCGGGTCTCGGAGGCTCGGGATTGGGTCCCAAGGTCTCGGGGTCGATTCCAAAGCATCGAGTCATCGTTCCTTTATCTCGTTGGCTCCAAAATGTGTATGTATCGAGTCGGAATCGCTCCAACTCTTCCAAATCAGTCTCGGGAACCTGAAACGAACTAAAGGAAGCATAAGAAGCCCCTAAACCGCTCCCAAGGAGCGATTCTACAAGGAAAATGGGACCAAAACACTACAAAATAGGCACTACAAACCACACTTATCACCCTCGCCGGCTGAGGGGGAGCGAAGCTCCTGCTCGGCAGGCGACGTCTTGTTTTGGGGCGACGGGAGGCTGACTCCTTGAACACTCTTGCATTAAATGCGCCGCGTGTTCCCGAGGGAACGAGCTTTAACTTCTCTGGGTATACAGAGAGTTCAAACGTCCTCTTTCATGATTATTCCTCCTTGCAAAGTGGGTTTTCGAACAGTGTGCCAGTTTGATGATTGGCTTTCCTCTCTGCAGAGGTGGTTGAAGCTCCATTAATGCTCTGCTTCTCCTCTTTGTATAAATGGCATCTTCCTTCATCATTTTCACGCCTCATTTCCCACCTTCCTTTCTTCCATTGTCTTTAATCATGGTTTGGATCAAAAAATCTGTGACTCGCCACGGGTCTCGCTATGTTACTTTCACTTTCAGAGGATTCTGGAAGCTTCGGTACGCTCGCGCTGCTTACCGAGCTGTTCGTCATAGCCGTCGTCCACGGCTTCATTTCTGTCGGAGGGGTAGGAGGACTCCTGCTAGGCTAAACAAGCGCTTTAAGAGGCCCTCACCCCCTGCTGCACCTAGATTCAGGCGCTGCCCCCAGGGAGGGGGTTGTTTTGACAGGGGATGCCACGAGTGCTTTCCGTGGCTGCACCCTGAGCAATTTGATCCCAACCTTTCTGATACTGACTCCTCCTTGGCGTCAGGCCCCTCCTCGCCTGTGAAGAAGACAGGCTGTCGCACCTGCGATGAATCCCAGGCCGTCCCTTTTGGCAAGGACTGGGAGGATAGCAGCCGAGATTCTGACGACAGTGGAGGTCTTGGTTGTTTAAGTGATAGGGATGAGGATGGGATTCCTGATGACCCTTTTCAAGACTCCCCAGATTGGGACTGGGGTTCGGACTTTGGGGGTCCAGGCAGCCCTGGGGACCCTTACACTGATTTGGATGATGATTAGGCCTGTTTAGCAGGGCGTTTACTCGTTGGGCCGTAATTCTTGGGCCCTTGTATTTTCTTTCCTTGCTGGCTACTGAATGTAATTTTCCCTTTCCAGATTTAATGAAATGAAATTCAGGCGATGTGTTTGTGTATTGTATTTTTAATATGTGTTTATTACTTTTTGTTTGAGGTGAAGAGGGGATGTCATAGGGTGATTAATCCCTTGACACTTTTTTGGTCTTTTCGAGGTTTTTCTTGGGAAACCACACAGGGCCGATTCCTGAGGAAGTGACGCGTGGGCAGTGGTCTTTGGGTGGTCTCCTGAGATTTTGGTGACCCTTCGCATGCCCTTTTCTCTATAAAAGCAATCAGTTGCACATTCTTCTTCTTTTTTCTTCTCCAATCTCTCTTTTCTTGAAATCTTCTTATCCCCTCTTTCTGCAAAAACCCTTGGGTGTTACGGATCGTACCCCACTTTGTGCTCCCATTTCTCTGGGAGATTCCTTTTTCGGGCTTCCACCGCACTTGGCAGGCGATCTTAGGTCAGACTTTTGCCTTCCACTTCCTGCTTTTTCTTTTTGATTTTCTGTTTTTCCGCTTTCATTAGAGTAAAATGTCTAGAACCCGTGAGCGGATCTTACCCTTCACTGACCCGTCAAAGAGGGGGGAAGGGGTGAATTATGCCTCCTCCTCTAGGGAGGTTGGTTTTGAGGAAGAACATTCGGCGGACAGTGGAGATGGTAATTCTCCCGACCCCCCTTCGTTTGACGCCATTGACTCGGATGATGATGCGCTGGAGGTTGACCCCTCCAGAACCTCAGGCCCCCTTGTTCGTCGGGAGAAGGGTAGGGTTTACTATTTAGACAAAGTCAAATATCGCATCCCTCTGAGTACTTTCCCTGACCGGAAAAATCGAGAGTTGATCCTGGCAAAGGACGCCGCCGGTGTGATTGAGCGGCTTTACAATTTCAGGGAAGGGTATACAGTCGTTGTCCCCGGCGAGAAGGATACCGTATGCAACCCTCCCGATGGGTGTATAGCGGTCTACCATAAATGTCTGGAGTTCGGCCTTCGCTTTCCCCTCCATCCTGCCCTGGAGAAGATCTTCAGGCGTATGAACGTCGCCATTGCCCAGCTGACAGCCACGGCTGTCAGGGCGTTAATTTCATATGTCTGGACTTGTCTGTTCCACCGTACCGAGCCCTCCATTGACGCCCTGCGATTCATGGTGGGCTTACAAATGGTTTCTTCTGGGAGTGCGGGCTCCCCTGGTTATTGGTCCCTTTTGAGGCAGAAGGGACATTCTTTGGTGTGGCCTGCCATGGATAGTTTGAAGGACTGGAAGAACAACTTCCTCTTTGTACACAGCATTCATGGGTGGAAGATTCCCCGACATTTCCGGAATCATGTCCACACCAGGCTGGAGACCCCTGGGGAGTATCACCCTGGCGTGGGTGGAAGAGCCTTGGAGGTGAAGCTGGGCGAGAGAGACAAGGAATTGACGGGCTATTTTTCCGCCCATACTGATAAGTATGGGGTGTATGGCCCTACATTATGGCTCCCTCATGCGGAGGTTATTGCGTCTGATAAGTACTTGACCCGGTTGGGCATGAATCCGGGTCTAGATGAAGGTAGTTCAGGAGCGTCGATGATTATTTCTTACTCTTCCTTCTCTTTTTAGAGTGTCTTGACCATTTGCCTGTTTTCCTTGCAGCTCTTGCTACCTTTATTTGGAGAAAAGGGGAGGTGAGGCGCCTGGGCCTGTCTGAAGACCTTGTTGTCGTCCAAAGTCGCCCTTCTCTTCCCCCTGATTTTAAGAGAGGTGAGAAGAATCTGATTAAGCACTTGAAGGGTCTGTCGTTCAGTAGACCAAGGCTTCCTCCTCCTCCCAAAGCTACGCCTGCGAAAACGGCGGTTTCTGGGGCCACCCCCACTCCTGTTGCGAAGATTGCTGCTCGTGAGGCTACCCCTTCGCCTGCTGGCAGGCAGGGGGGGCTTTCCTCAGGGGTTCAGATTCCCTCGGGGCCGCGGGCTGCGGGCTCCGAAGAAACTGGGGAGAGCACTCCCAGAGCGCTGACTAGAAAAAGGGGCAGGGAGGCTCCAAGTGCTGACCAAGTGGTGGACCTGGTGACTTCCACGCCTGAACCCAAGCGCTTTGCTCAGGGGGTTCCTGGTACCCTCTTTTCAGAGGAGAACACTGAATTCCACTACACCGCCGGCGATAGCCAAGATGTTTCTGCCTTGCTTTCTGATTCTGGGGCAGTTCTGGCGGACCATCTTCTCAAGACTGTCCATTCTGCCACCAGCCAAGTGACCCAGTACGTCCAGCGTACTGCCCGCATCATCCAAGCTTCCGCAGAGCTGGCGGCCCTTAACCGCCTGAGTGATGAGGAACTGTCCAACTCTGACCGCCTTTCTACAGTTGAGAGGGACGTTGCTCTCATTGCCAGTCTGAAGGACCAGTTGACGAAAAGGGAGGCTGAGTTGGAAGAGGCCAAGGGTCAGGCGATCCACTGGAAGTCTGAGAATGAGAAGGCCATCAGGGAGGTGTCTCGCCTGGGGGAGGAGTCAAAGAGAGCTCGGCAGGCCTTCGCGGAGTTGGATCAGGCCAGGAAAGCCTTGGCTGAGCTGGATCACGCCAAAAAGAGCGTCGTCGACCTAGGGGAGCGCCTTTCCAAGGCACATTCAGATCTGCAGGCGGCTCTTGACGATTTGGCAGCGAAGACCAAGGAATGGGAGAAAGAGAGGGACGAAATTCTCCAGGAGGTGGATACGGCTGTGTCGGCGGGCTTTGTGAATGGCGCCCACTCTTGTTTGGGGGTAGTTATGGAGACTGTCAGGGAGATGTTCCCTGGTTTTGACGAAGATGCTTTTCGGGCCCTCTATACTGCCAAGGACGAAGCTCAAATGCGCAGATTGTCTGAAGGAGCTGCTACTTCCGGTCCAGACGCCCCTCCTGCCTAACATGGAGGGCAGTCTTCCTCAGAGGGCTCCTGCTCGTCTCCTGCCGCGCCTGTGCCAATGTTTTAACTTTCTTACTTCTTTGCGCGCCGAGCCCTTTTGGTGGCCGGCTGCCGTGTTTAATTTGTAATCACCTGTTCTAAAAACTCTTATCCTGTGTTCCTTTGACGCTATTCCTTTTATGTAGATTTTTCTGTTTGCTTTGTTTGTTCTTGTTTGCTTCTTCATGAGTTTGATGCGCAGCCTGTCCCTGCCTGCCCAGAGGTAAGCAGGGAGGCTTTTGCGTTTTTTATACAAGGTTGGAGGGCCTGCCCCCAGTCCTTGTTAGTTCGGCCTGTCCCTGGCTTTTGTTCAAAGTCCAGGGGGCCTGCCCCCTGCCTGCCCAGAGGCTAGCAGGGGGGCTTTTGTGTTTTTTATACAAGGTTGGGGGGCCTGCCCCCAGTCCTTGTTGATCTGGCCTGTCTCTAGCTTTTGTTCAAAGTCCAGGGGGCCTGCCCCCTGCCTGTCTAGAGGTAAGCAGGGAGGCCTTTGCGTTTTTTATACAAGGTTGGGGGGCCTGCCCCCAGTCTTTGTTGATCCGGCCTGTCCCTGGCTTTTGTTCAAATTCCAGGGGGCCTGCCCCCCGCCTGCCCAGAGGCTAACAGGGGGGCTTTTGTGTTTTTTATACAAGGTTGGGGGGCCTGCCCCCAGTCCTTGTTGATCCGGCCTGTCCCTGGCTTTTGTTCAAAGTCCAGGGGGCCTGCCCCCTGCCTGCCCAGAGGTAAGCAGGGAGGCTTGGATTTTTGTTGGGGGGTTCATTTTTCCTAACTTTGGCAACAGGGGGGTCTCCCCCCTATTGCCCCCTGCTCGTTTGTGTGTGAATGCGCAAGATTGAACAGGCAACGAGTATAAATCTGGATCTTTCTCATTTCTTTATAAAACTTGTGACATTTTGGGTGGTCGGAGCCGTCGACATTCTTTGACCGTCCTCCGCCATTTGTTTTTAGCAAAAATAAAAACTATCTTCGAATTTTGTTCAGACGTAATATTTCTTCAAAGTGTCCGCATTCCAGTGAGCATGCAACTCTTGCCCCTCAAGATTGGCGATTTTGTATGTGCCTGGTCCCAGGACTTGAGTCACTTGGTATGGACCCTCCCAGTTGGCACTTAGCTTTCCATGTTCCCTTGATTTTCCAACCGCCTGTGTTTTTCTTAGAACCAGCTCACCCATCTGGAAGTTCCTTTGACGGACTTTGGTGTTGAAGGCTTTCCTCATACGTTGCTGGTAGGCAACGATGTTGGTACTGGCTTCTTCCCTTAACTCATTTACCAGGTCCAAGGCTTCGACCATTGCAGCTTCGTTTTCAGCCCGGTCGTACTGCAGGGAGCGCAGAGAAGGGATCTTTGCCTCAATTGGTAATAATGCTTCTGCTCCATATACTAGACCAAAGGGGGTCTGGCCTGTGGATTCTTTTCTGGTTGTCCGGATTGACCAGAGTATACTGGGAAGCTCGTCAGCCCACCTACCCTTGCAGTCATCCACCATTTTCTTTAGGCCGTTTAAAATTTGTTTGTTGGCTGCTTCTGCCTGTCCGTTGGTATGAGGGTGACAGACAGCTGAATAGGCGACTGCGACGTTGTGGCTTTCTAGCCAGACTCTTAGAGGATCATTATCAAATTGTCTGCCATGGTCAAATACCAGCATTTTTGGCTGGCCGAATCTAGTGATAATGTTTCGCCAGACCACTTTTCTGACCGCCGACTCAGTAATGTTGGGTACTGCCTCGGCTTCCACCCATTTGGTGAAGTAGTCTATGGCGACGATCAAGAATTTCCTGCCCCCTGTGGCCACCGCGAAGGGTCCTAGTATGTCCATCCCCCATTGAGCGAAGGGGATGGGGATAGGATTGGCCTGAGCTCCTGGGCCGGGGCATGGATTGACGGAGCAAAGAGTTGGCACTTTCTGCATTTCTGGGTCAGATTCTTGGCATCCGCCAGCATAGTAGGCCAGTAGTAGCCTGCCCTCAGAGCTTTGTGGGCCAGCGATCTCCCACCGATGTGATGTCCACAAATGCCTGAGTGGATATCGTCCAATACTTCAGCAGCCTGGTCTGCCCGTAGGCATTTGAGCAGAGGGTAGGTAAAAGACTTCTTATAGAGTTCTTCACCAATGATCATGAACCAGACTGCTTTAGCCTGTACCTTTCTCTTTTGTATTGTGTCTGATGGCAGGATACCATGTTTTTTGAACTGGATGAAGGGGGTCATCCAACTTTCCGGCCCTTCTTCAACGGTGCTAATTGCCTGACAGGCGCCGGTAGATTTTTCATGCAGAACATCGACCCACACCGACCTCCGTATGTCCTGCAGGCTGGAGCTGGCCAGCTTTGACAGGGCGTCGGCTCGGTTGTTCTGCGACCGAGGTATTTGCTGGATTTCGTAGGATTTCAGACCTGACAACTCCTGTTTTACTTTTTCAAGGTAGGCGGCCATGGTCTGATCTCTGGGTTCATATTCTTCGTTAATTTGATTGGCAATGAGCTGAGAATCGGTGGCTAGTGTAATTCGCTCTGCCCCTGCAGCTTTAGCCAGTTTTATCCCTGTGATTACAGCCTCATATTCTGCTTCGTTGTTAGACGCTTGGAAGGTAAACCTGAGTGCATGCTCAAAATCCACTCCCTCGGGGCTCGTTAATACGACGCCTGCGCCTGCACCGTTGGCCGTTGAGGACCCATCAGTGTGTACGATCCACTCCTCAACAGGGGGCTCTTCTTCCCCTGAATGGGAGCATTCAGCCAGAAAATCGGCCAAGGCTTGGGCTTTGATGGCTGTTCTTGGCTGGTAAGATATTCCCAGCCCACTTAGCTCAATCGCCCATTTCAGCAGTCTCCCTGATTTTTCAAACTTTTCCAACACCTTCTCCAGTGGTTGGTCGGTGAGGACCACGACAGGATGTGCGTCAAAGTAGGGTCTGAGTTTTCTGGCTGCAACGATGACTGCGTAGGCGGCCTTTTCTATCAGGGGGTAATTCCTTTCGGCTGTTCCCAGGGCGTGACTCACAAAGTAAATGGGTTGCTGTGAGTTTGCTTCCTCCCTTAGGATGACAGCACTTACCGTCGTGTTTGTGACAGCGATGTATAGATATAGCTTTTCTCCGGCTACCGGTCTTGCCAGGGTCGGGAGCTTTTTTCAGGTGATCCTTCAATTGTTCGAAGGCTTTTTTCTGTTCGTCTTCCCATTTGAACTGTTTGTTGCCTTTTAATATTTTGAAGAAAGGGGTGGACTTGTCTGCTGATCTGGCGATGAACCGAGCCAGGGCGGCCATCCTGCCTGTCAGCCTCTGAATGTCCCTGATAGTTTTAGGCTCCGGGAGGTCCAGGACCGCCTGAATTTTCTCAGGGTTGGCGTCTATCCCCCGGGAGCTGACCAAAAAACCTAGGAATTTCCCGGATCGGACCCCGAATGTGCATTTTTTCGGGTTCAGCTTCATCTTATATGACCGCAGGGAAGCGAAGGTCTCTTGAAGGTCTATCAGATGTTCCTTGTCCCCCTTACTCTTGACGATTGCATCGTCAACATAGGCCTCTAAGTTTCTTCCTTTTTGGCTTTCGAAGACCCTGTCCACCAACCGCTGGTAAGTGGCGCCTGCATTCTTCAGCCCAAATGGCATCATCTTGTACATGTAGGTGCCATGGCTGGTTATGAAGGCGCACCTCACTCTGTCTGGCTGCCAGAGGTACACTTGGTGGTACCCTGAGAAAGCATCCAGAAAACTCAGCGTGGTGTATCCACTAGTGGCGTCTACTAGCTGGTCAATCCTGGGCAGAGGGTAGCAGTCCTTAGGGCAGGCCTTGTTGAGATTGGTAAAATCTACGCACATTCTCCCTGCGCCTGATGATTTTTTTACCATGACAACGTTTGCCAGCCATTCTGGGTAATCGCAGACTTCAATGAAGTCAGCCTTCAGGAGCTTGTCTATTTCTTCCTTAATTGCCGCATCTTTTTCTACGGACATGTTCCTCTTCTTCTGCTTTACAGGGCGAGCCTCCGGACTGATGTTCAGCTTGTGAACGATAAATGCCGGGTCAACCCCGGGCATTTCGTCTGCAGAGTAGGCGAATACATCCCTGTTTTCTCTTAGGACCGCAATTAGTTCCTTTTGATAGGACTCCTCCAGGCCGGCTCCAACAAGGACCTGCCTCCCTGGCTCTAAATCCACCAGCATGCTCTCCCCTTCAGGCTCTAGGCGGACTGGCTCTTGCTGAGCAGTCGGGATCTCGCCTTCCCTGCTAGGGGAGCACTGGGCTTTTCTCTTCCCTTTTCTTTCTGCCTCATGGGCCTGCAGGGCCACGGAATAGCAGTGTCTGGCCGACTCCTGATCCCCGTGGACCTTCCCCTCCATGCCAAAGTTAGTTACATAGGCTATGGTGAGGGCCCTAATTGATACGGCGGCTATGGTTAGGCCCTAATTGTATGGCCCTAATTCATCCAGGGTGGCTCGGCCGATCTGGGCGTTGTACGCGGATTTGACATCCACCACAACAAATGACGCCCTGATATTTCTTGCTGAGGTCCCTTCCCCGAACATGACGGGCAGATCGATGACTCCCATGGGTAGCATGCCTGCTCCATTGAATCCATACAAGGATCCGGGGGCTGGCTTCAGGTGCCTTTTCTCAAGGTTCATCCTCTCAAAAGCATCCCTGTATAAGAGGTTTGTGTAGGCGCCAGTGTCCACCATACACCTCTTAACAATATGATTGCTGATTTCCAGGGTTAAGACCAAAGGGTCATTATGTGGGTACATGACTCTCCCCGCATCCTCGGGGGTGATGCTTAGGGTAGTGCCCCTTGGGCTGCCTGCCTTTTCGGCGTAGCAAATTTGGTTCCTCAGCTCGCGGATTTGTCTCTTCTGGCTGCGCCTGCTGGTCCGCCCCTCTGCATCCCCTGAAACTACATGGATGACCATGCGGTTTTGGGCTGAGCCCTCAGGTTTGTCTGCTACCTCTTTATGGGGTTTGTTTCTTGCTGCATAGTTGGCCAACCATCCGTTCCTGATTAACTTCTCGATCTCGTCTTTCAGGTGGCGACATTCCTCGGTAGTGTGGCCTATGCAGTCGTGGAAGGTGCAGAATTTCTTGGGGTCTCCCTTTGGGCTACGAGGTTTGTTCGGGCGATTCCACTTAGCGGTTTCCTTTTCTAGTTCGAAGATCTCTGCCCGGGATTTGTTGAGGGCAGTGTAACTGTCAAACCTGGGCTGGTAGACAGTGCGCTCTTTCTTGGGAGTGTCTCCCTCTTCCTTTGCTTGCCTGGCTCATTTCTGCCACGTCCGACCTGCGGTCCCCCTTGCGGCTTTGTTTGGCCTGCAGCGGTATCCGTCAGGCCGTGGAATTCCTCCTGCAGAATAAACCCTTCCGCAATTTTCCTGGCCATGGCCAAAGTTTCTGGCTGGGCCCTGATCATTTGATTTTTCATTTCCCCTAGAAGCAGGGAGATTGTCAGGGCGTAGGCGGCGGTGGAATCATCGATCTTCCTGACCTGCTGGTAGGACAGATCAAACCTTCTCAGATATTCCCTCACACTTTCACCCTTTTTCTGCTTTAGGGTCATGAGATCGAAACGAGTGAGGCGTCTTCTTTTATTCCCAGCGTACTGTTCGAGGAAGATCTCGGCCAACTCTATGAAGAATTTGATTGATCCCTGGCGGAGATCTCTGAACCACCCTTGTGCGAGTCCTACCAGGGTGGTTGGAAAAACTTTGCACCAGATGGCATCATCCACGTCGTACATGCCCATGTGGCTCTCGAATGCCGCCAGGTGATCTTCAGGGTCTGTTGTCCCATCAAACTTAATGGTGGGCATCTTAATTTTTGGAATGGGGTATTCCTGCACCTCAGGATGAAGTGGGGTTTTTGTGGGCCTGCCTACCAGTCGTGACCTGCTTTCCCCAGACTGGTTACCGTAAGAATCCCATTGTCTATGGGTCGGTTTCCTTGTACTGGGTGAGCGGTGCCTTGGAGGCGGCCTGCTTGCTGCTTCATCTTCTGTCTCAGGGGAGACTTGCCTGGGTCTTTTCCTCTGAGAGTGGCAGAGGTTCTCTCCCTGGTGATACTTGGATTCAAGCGGTTGCCCCCGGTTGAGCCTGGATTGCAGGCTTTGGGATAAACCAGGGGTTGACTGCTCTCTAGCCGCCGGTGTTAGCCTGGAGAAAACCCCGCCTGGTTTTTCTCCCAAGCGTTTTGACATGGGCTCCCTGGGCCTCATTCGCTCCTGTAACCCTCGAGATAAGCCTCCCTGTTCTCCAGAAGCTGATTCTGTTGTGTGAATGGAGAACGCCTGCTGGACAGGGGGCTCTGGGTTGCTGGTGGTAATGCGCCTTTGTACATGTGCATACGCCTGTGCCGTCCTTCTTGCTTTCCTTTGAGCATTCCTGGCGGCGGTCCGCCTCGTGCCCCCAGCTCCATCCCTGCTGATTGAGGATGGTTGCCTGGGGGCCGATGCGACCCTGCCTACCAAGTCCTCAGGAGTGAACTCCTGGTTCAGCATTGCAGAGAAGAAGGCGGCCGTCTGCGCCATCTGAGCTGGGGTTAGATTCAGAGCATGCCCTGGGTGTGCCCCCAACTCAGGTGCCACAGCAGTGTTTGGTCCGCCGAGGAGACTGGTTCCCCCTACCCCTAGGATCGTGGAAGGAGGAACCCTCTCCGACTGTGGCATACCATACAGGGGGGTCACCGGTGGGACCGTCGGACCCGTCCCTGCACTGGCATCGATGATTTCTTGCATGATTGTTGTAGTTTTGTGATTATGAGTGGTTGATTTTAGTGGGTAACTCGTGAGCACAACCGTAAGTTCCCCACAGACGGCGCCAAATTGTTCCGGTCACGGAAACAATTCACCCGGCTTTGGATCCGGGCCGTATAATTGGATTACTAGTGAACAATTGATCGTCTGAATTCCTTAAGCCTCTCCTTCGTCTCACTCCCTGGATCGGACCTTCCCAGCGGAGTTTGGCCTGCTCCCTGCACAACGAACGCACAGGGCCTCGGAGGTTGTCCGAGGGAACCCTCTCCGATGCCTAAGTCAGTCCGTGAAGTGCCTTGATGAACCTAGCTCGTGAGGAACTAGGTGGCGTTTTTAGGAGTAAGAGTCTAGAGAGAAAAAATCCAACCTCTCTCATGTGGGAAATGGGAAAGTATTTATACCTTCCCACAAGAGAGAGGAAAGAAGAAAAGAGGAGAGGGAAATGAGTGGATATTTGCGCGACGCGTGGACTCGCCTCGTCCACTCACTTCCCCTTACCTTTTGGACAAAATGACGGATGGGTCCTCGGTCTCCCTTTGGTCCTGCTTGGGCGGGAGCGCCCTAGAAACAGGCGGGAAGCTTGGTCTGCCCTGCTCGGCAGGCGGCAAAACCAGGCCAGGCGGTTAAGTGATTAAGATTATTCACTTGGAGTTTTTAGTGATGTTGCTGGGAGGTCTGCTGGGCAGGCCATCCTTTATTCGGGGATTTGGGCGTCTTGGGGCCTGACTGGCGGGCGACCCGAGGCTTGGCTACCGACCCCCATCAGAAAGTAACATAAAAAATATCCTAAACAATTATTATTTTAAAAGGTACGTATGTCTTCGTGCCAAAAAAATCTATAAATGAGCCGATTTTGTCATCCATCAATTTCGTCATCTACCTTAGCTTTTTGTGTTCTAGAACGTCCTGCAATGGTAAAAAAATATGATAAGAAAAATTGAAGAGACCATATAATGAACCATAAATAAGGTCGGAAAAATAAGAAAAGCATATTAGAGAAACAAAATACCCGCGGATCAGCCATGCTATGTAAAATTGTCTTTGTAAGATTTTCACTATCATCTGATGATCCTTCACTACTCATTACATTCAAAATTCTTTTGAGTAACGAATTAGTCTGAGTATACTTCAATTCTAGCTCCTCATTTTTCTTCTTCATTCCTTTATCAACTTATCCACAGCCTTTTCCATATTCGAAAAGTTGAAGTATATTTTTCGTTGCACTTAAATCTCTCTTTTCTTAAGAGAAAAAAAACCGATGAAAATTTTATTTGAATGACGGTACCTTGATGCATGCCAACAATAGCAAGAAGAGTTAAGTCGGTGTCTTGAGCTTAATTATATAAGTTTGGATATTAATGCCAAGAAATATCATCATATAAGACAACACAGTGAAAACTGACAGAGTAATAGTTATTAGAGACATAAGTTTGGCCTCACCATCATAAGAAATACTCCCATCCTCATCAATAGTCGCTTTAATAACATCAGCTTCAAGAACATCCATCTCAACAACATAATTGGTCAACTCATCACTGCAAGTGTCTACTACATTTCCCTTCAAATTGCAGCAAATCCATGAAGGTATTTGAAAAATTGAGAATCTTATTGCACTAAGACAAAAAGTAAAAAAGTATAAATTAAGTATATTAGGATTAGACTGATACAACAAAAACGAAATGGAAATATTTTTGTTACATGAATTATGGACCTAGCAAACAAATTGAAAAGGGTCAATGAGTGATTTTAATTTTCAGTAAGTCAAATTTGAATGCCTTTATTAAATTCAGCTTCAACAGTCATTTCCTTACGGTACACCAACAACCTAATGCTGTCATTTTCATTTGAAAGAAGAGTTAAAAATACAACCTTAGATAAACCTAAGACCTGTTGCTATTTAGTTGAGCTAATGTATTAATAAACAAAGACCAATCATCAAACAGTACTTGTGCATAGTGCAAGTTACATAAGAAAAAGACAACCAGATAGCTCAGAGCTGTATGTTCGATACCTTAAGATTCAACGTTTGTAGATTTCGCATCAAGTTAAGATCTACCAATCTAAGAGATGTCAACCTATTACGTGAAAGGTCAAAGTTCTCCAAACTCTGTAGAGAGAACAATGCAGCTGGCAACTCAACTAGCTTATTATTGGAAACTTTAAGTGTGATGAGAGCACTCAAAGAACCTATTTCCTGTGGCGAGCTTCGCATCTTGTTAAATGACAGATCTAGATGCTCTAGGTTAGTGAGGCAACCAATTTCTGGAGGAAGGTATCTGCAGTATTGGTATGAAGGTATTACAACAGAAGAAACTGGCAGGTCATTGATATGAGAATATATAAACTGCATAACATGAATTCAATACAGTGCTTTGATATTAGCAAACCACAACAATGAACCTTAAAAGATACTATAGTATAGCCTCATAAAACCCAAATAAAGGCAAATCATTAAGACATGTCAAAGCTACCAACTTTTCCGGAAGTACCGTTGTAATGTGCATTCCATACATAATCACACCTCGAAAGGTTGTAGATTTGCACATGAAATTATCTAATAACATAACTTAATCGTTAACCAGCAAGATCACAGCAAAGGGTACATATTCCCCTTGAAAACAGGCAGTGGCGGAACCAAAGGGGGCTAGCAGAGGCGCCCACTCCTTGGGTAAACGAAAAGGCAAAAATTTTAGTTAATTTTTATAGCTCAAATAATCACATTACTAGTTCACTCTCTGAAATTTCTTCACTAAAATCAAGTTAGCAGTTAAAGGTCAAGAGTGAAATTCAACAGAAGGATAAAACTTCAACTCATCTTTTAACTTTATAGAAATTTGTCAACCCGAGAAGCCATTGAAGAATTATTGTTAGCAAATAGGCCAGAGCCAGAATGTAGAATTGCACTTGGAAAGCAAATAAGCAATAAGAAAACTGGTACTGTAGAATATAATTTTTCAAGAGAGAGTGGAATAAATGAATCAGAAATTAAAAGACCTGTCAAAGAGCTTGACCAACTTAGGTTCACATCAGATCAATGCAATTAGGTCTAGTGGGTGTCATATTTTCAAATGTTTCAAATTAGACACAACTAAGAAATGATAGTTCAGACCATGTAAAACCATGTGCTGAAAAAACATTCCTAAATGCACTAAGATGCATATCATACATATGAGTCTGTGACATAAGAAGACATGAATTACTCGCAAATTTACAGTATAAAATACCACACCTGAACTGCCTTATCAAAGGCACAGCAAATTCCAAGGAGGTCTTGTATTTGTTTGATTGCATACGGGATGGATCGCCTCGTATCAATCAAGTGGAACACAGGGAGGCAGCAGTCCAGGACAATCCTCCATGCATCCCCGCTCTGCCGTACAGGCATCTTCTCCAGGGTAACTCTACAGCAAGTTCACCCTTTCTTTCACAAGAACTTTGCACCCAACTTGTTGTCCCGGGATTAATCAAAACAATGTTAACAGTAGATATTCGAGGATCACCTGCCAAAGTCCATATAAGAAACATTCAAACATGTAAAAATATTATGCCTGAAGTTAGAAACATAACAAATTTAACACAAATTATCAATTACATACACAATTTCAACGATTTCAATATCACAAATCGAATCCATCATTGATTTATTTCATTTCGAATCAGAACGAAACCATAAATTAATTGAATTAACTAAAACAACGAACTTCTACCAGATTTATGCGGTAAATCAACAAAACAAGATCCGAAACACATAAAAATTGAAGAATTGGAGAGGGAAATCAAACCTCATGAGCAAGGGTTTTACAGTGACCATACCAAGGAGCATAGAAATCAACGAGAACATAATCAAAGCTAGAAATTGCGGAATCGAAGTTCGATTAATCTAATTTAATCACACCTTCATTAATGGCGAATTCAGCGGAGAATGCGAAAGGTAACGAGAAGAATAGGAAAGAGAAACAGAGTATCGCCGCCATGTGAGAACCTTCGTCTCTTGCTGCTAGGTCTGCTACTGATCGTGAATTCATGGCTTCTTTTTGTCTCAACCTAATTATAAATATTCCGTACTTTAGTTTGTCTTAACTACAATTCTTCTATCTCTTAAACGGATCAACCGGTTCGGATCGCGATAAGAGTTTTATCGATTTTTTTTGAGTTTGTAACTCTGGTTGGGTCATTTCGCGTAGTCTTGATAAACGAACCAATCGGATCTGGTCAGCTTCTGGTAGAGTCACTTTCGGGTCTGAAAAATATGGTTGTTTTCGGGTCGGTCGGATAATTTCGGGTTCGGGTTATTTTGGGTTTTGTTATTTCTTTTTTTGGGATATCTCTATAATAATATTCAGGCCAATTCCGAGTTAGGTCGGGTATCCATCAATTGATATTGGTCTATATATAATAGGTTAATAGACAACTCAAGAAAAACAGTTGTATAATATATAGACAACTGTTTTTATAAAGTTCAGTTGTCTATAATCCTATAAAGACAATTGTTTATCTATTATAGACAGTTGTTTATAATAGGCAGTTGTTTAACAATTGTTTATAAACTGTTTGTCTATAAAAACAGTTGTTTAATTAGCTTAGGTTGGAACGGTGATACGCAGGTGATTGATGAACATGTGATTGATGAACAAGTGAGCGGTAATTGGTTTCATCAGTAAGGTAATTGATTGGGTCTATAAGAAGTGGATTTCCAAATTAGAGCAGGTGAGGACGGTAATTGGTTTTTGGTAAAGGAGGGGTACGTTTTTTTTTCACCGTCCATTTCAATTCATCAGTTTAGAGGAATTTAGAGGTTTTGTTTTTGAATTATAATAAAAATATAACTCTTGACACATTAAAGGGTAGAGAAGAAAAATTTGATACGGAAAAGGCTGGATACTTATAAAAGCGTCCAGCTTAAAGCGTCAAGAAACTAATAATTTTGTAGTAGTGATAGTTATGAATGAACTAGGTATAACATGAACTAAATGAAATAACTAAGGCTAAATCAAGCAATAAACTAGAGGAACTATGACAAATATGATGGAGAAATCAAATATGGGAAGAGTAGGGTTAGGTCGGGTTCATAAGTGCAATAGGATAGTTGGGAAATCAAGGGTGTAGGTTTCACCAAGTCACTAAGGTAAGGCCACGCTCTCGCATCAAAGACAAACCCGAAAACTCATGCAAGATGCTACTCAAAACAAGAGAATTCAATCTTAAGTCAAGCATACAATGAGAAGGAGGAAACAAGCAAGAGTAGTATGGGCACTTCTACCCTAACAAGCAATTCATCAAACACATGGTATGCATAACAAGTGACTAGTAACAAAAAATCCACCTTTACCCACAATCAAACCCTAATCACCCATAACCAACACTTAATCCCCCTACTAACCCCACAATAAGTCTACTCACTCATATTCAAACTAACACTAGCACAAACTAGAGAAATCAACACAAGAACAATCACATTCATGATGAAGAGTAACAAGGATGAACAATACAAATGATAAAGATATAAACTTGAATGATAAAACAAAGATTAAAGGAAAGGAGAAGAGAAATTATACCAAACTAACAAAGGATGGAAAAGATGAGAACTTGTATAAATAAGAAAACCCAAATAAATCCCCAAGGTTGTCAATCTTGGAAGAGTCTTCAAGAATTCCCTTAATACAAGAGTAATTACTAAGATTAAGCCTAGACTAAGAAAAGATTAAGGAAAGGTTAAGGGTAAACTAAGCTAATGATGAAGGATCTCTATCTAAGGTTTAGTCTAATGTAAGATAATGAATAGTTTTTAAAACAATACAAGAGGGGGGTATATATAGGGTTACAAGAATAGGGGGGGGGTGAAAAAATGAAGTCGCGGCTGAGCTGGGCCCTTCCCGGCCGGGAAGGAGGTGATCCCGGTCGGGATGGTGCACAACACCGGGCGGTGTTATGCATAATAACGGGTGGTGTTATGCTCTTCCCGGTCGGGATGATGTCGGTCCCGATCAGGATGGGGTGGTCGCGACCGAGAAGCTCATTGTCCCGGCCGGGATGGGCTGTCAGAGGCGCTGTCTTGTTCGTCACTTCGTCCCGGTCGTGATAGATGTGTTCCCGACCGGGATGGGTCTTGTACGCTTCAAATATGATCTCATAGGTCCCTACTTGCTCTTCCTAGGCTTCTTATCGATTCTCGGTGCTCGGGAATAGGTCCCAAGGGCTCGGGATTGAGTCTAAGCCACCGAGTCATCGTCGCTTCTCTTCATTGGCTCCATATGCATTGGAAACGAGTCGGAATCGTTCCATTTCTCCAAGATAGGCCTTAGGAACCTAAAACAAGCTAGAAGAAGCGTAAGTAGCCTCGAAACCGCTCCAAAGAGCAATTGCACAAGAGAAACCGGGACCAAACACAAGAAATAAGCACTACATAACACACTTATCAGCAATGTATAAATGTCGTAAACATTGCGTCAGATAGTCCGACGCAAACGCAAACAGTCAACGAGCATTGCGTTGGACTATCCGGCGCAACGTCGACGAAAATCATACATTGCGTCAGATAATCCGACTCAATGCTCGTTGACTGGGCACTTTGACCCGCCTAGCGTCGCATAAGATTATCCGAAGCAACATCGACGCACGATGTTTGCATCGGAATTGTCCACGCAAAGAAAATTATTTGCGTCAAAAAAACACGGCGACCTTTTGCGTGGGCTAGTCCGCCGCAACCACTATTTTGCGTCGGAAATTCCATTTTTGCATCGGACAAATCCATCTGCCTCGCGATTTTTAATATTTAATTTTTCTGTCTTTCTCTTCCGTTACAACAAAATGGTATCAGAGCATCTGGTTCTTATGATCTGTGAGGAAGAAAGACGTCTGGGATGAGCGTTAAAATCCAGTGTTTTAATGGGGGGAATAGTTTTAGTTTGTCGCAGATGAAGATGCGGGCGTTGTTAAAATAACAAGGATGATGGGCGTCAGTCGTGAAGAATAAAGACAACACAGTAATCGCTGAGATGGCCGTTCTGGAGGAGAGTCTGTCTGATGAAATCATCGGTGAAATCGCGGAGGAAGATAAAAGTCGTGGTAGTACTGATAAACAGGTGGAGCAGCAAGTCACTCTTGATGAGAGTGAACCATAGTCTGAAGATCAACAAATACAATCTGAATAAGTATGGTCATGAAGATAAGTATGGACAGACCCACCATTTCATCTTCATCAACTAATAAACAGATTTTGGCCCGTAAGCGGTCAATTAGCCCCATTTTTAGGAAGCCTTTGAACAAGTATGGTCATGAAGATGAAATGGTGGGTCTGTCAAATCTGGTTCCGAATAGCACGATCCAACAAGATTCGGACTTGCTAAAATTTGGAAGTATCTGATTATACCTCGTTGGGCAATATTTGAGGCAGAAGGGGAGAGAGAAGTTTTCTGGTACATCTGGAACCCATCTGGTAAATCTGTATGATTGAGAGAGTTGTTTTCCGGTACATCTGGGATTCGTAGGAGTGCATCTGGTACATTCGATATTCTCCAGAGTTCATCTGGTACAGTTGCCTGATCTAATTATTGTGTTGGACGATTCAAGTCACGGTGGAGATTGTTAGGATATAAGTGTCTAGCAATTATCCTTTCGGTTCTGGAATTGACTTGTGACCTGAATCTGTTTAGTTAGGGTTTCCTAATTAATATCTGATCTTTATGTCTGTTTAATTTGGAAGGTTTCCTAATTAATATCTGATTGATTAGAGTTTTCTAATCAATATTTCAGTGTCTGACCTAGTGTTTCGTATTGGGCTTCTTTCTAGGATTTCCTAATTTGTTTATGCTTTGGAGTTAAGCTTGAGAGTACTATAAACTCTCATACCCTTATCCTAATAATTATGATATCAATTTGAAATCTGTAACCTCTCCTCAAATTAATAAAACTCCTCCTCGTTTCTTCTGCCAGTGGACGTTGCTAACGGATTGTTAGTGGACCACGTAAATCTATCTGTCTCACGATTTTAAATTTTAAGTTCTAAATTTTTCTGTCTGTCTCTTCCGTTACAACAAAATGATATCTGAGCATCAGGTTCTTATGATCTGTGAGAAAGAAAGATGTCTGGGATGAGCGTTAAAATCCAGTGTTTTAATGGGGGGAATAGTTTTAGTTTGTCGCAGATGAAGATGCGGGCGTTGTTAAAATAACTAGGATGATGGGCATCAGTCGTGAAGAATAAAGACAACACAGTAATCGCTGAGATGGCCGTTCTGGAGGAGAGTCTGTCTGATGAAATCTTCAGTGAAATGGCGGAGGAAGATAGAAGTCGTGGTAGTACTGATAAACAGGTGGAGCAGCAAGTCACTCTTGATGAGAGTGAACCATAGTCTGAAGATCAACTAATACCATCTGAATCCGATTATTAACCGTCAGGTTCTTCATTACTAGTTCAGAAACAACAGAGTTTGGCCCGTAAGCGGTCAATTAGCCCCATTTTTAGGAAGCCTTTGAACAAGTACGGTCATGAAGATGAAATGGTGGGTCTGTCTAACTGGTTCCGAATAGCAAGATCCAACAAGATTCGGACTTGCTAAAATTTGGAAGTATCTGATTATACATCGTTGGGCAATATTTGAGGCAGAAGGGGAGAGAGAAGTTTTCTGGTACATCTGGAACGCATCTGGTAAATCTGTATGATTGAGAGAGTTGTTTTCCGGTACATCTGGCATTCGTTGGAGTGCATCTGATACATTCGATCTTCCCCAGAGTTCATCTGGTACAGTTGCCTGATCTAATTATTGTGTTGGACGATTCAAGTCACGGTGGAGATTGTTAGGATATAAGTGTCTAGCAATTATCCTTTCGGTTCTGGAATTGACTTGTGACCTGAATCCGTTTAGTTAGGGTTTCCTAATTAATATCTGATCTTTATGTCTGTTTAATTTGGAAGGTTTCCTAATTAATATCTGATTGATTAGAGTTTTCTAATCAATATTTCAGTGTCTGACCTAGTGTTTCCTATTGGGCTTCTTTCTAGGATTTCCTAATTTGTTTATGCTTTGGAGTTAAGCTTGAGAGTATTATAAACTCTCATACTCTTATCCTAATAATTATGATATCAATTTGAAATCTGTAACCTCTCCTCAAATTAATAAAACTCCTCCTCGTTTCTTCTGCCAGTGGACGTAGCTAACGGATTGTTAGTGGACCACGTAAATCTATCTGTCTCACGATTTTAAATTTTAAGTTCTAAATTTTTCTGTCTGTCTCTTCCGTTACAACAAAATGATATCTGAGCATCAGGTTCTTATGATCTGTGAGAAAGAAAGATGTCTGGGATGAGCGTTAAAATCCAGTGTTTTAATGGGGGGAATAGTTTTAGTTTGTCGCAGATGAAGATGCGGGCGTTGTTAAAATAACTAGGATGATGGGCATCAGTCGTGAAGAATAAAGACAACACAGTAATCGCTGAGATGGCCGTTCTGGAGGAGAGTCTGTCTGATGAAATCTTCAGTGAAATGGCAGAGGAAGATAGAAGTCGTGGTAGTACTGATAAACAGGTGGAGCAGCAAGTCACTCTTGATGAGAGTGAACCATAGTCTGAAGATCAACTAATACCATCTGAATCCGATTATTAACCGTCAGGTTCTTCATTACTAGTTCAGAAACAACAGAGTTTGGCCCGTAAGCGGTCAATTAGCCCCATTTTTAGGAAGCCTTTGAACAAGTACGGTCATGAAGATGAAATGGTGGGTCTGTCTAACTGGTTCCGAATAGCAAGATCCAACAAGATTCGGACTTGCTAAAATTTGGAAGTATCTGATTATACATCGTTGGGCAATATTTGAGGCAGAAGGGGAGAGAGAAGTTTTCTGGTACATCTGGAAAGCATCTGGTAAATCTGTATGATTGAGAGAGTTGTTTTCCGGTACATCTGGCATTCGTTGGAGTGCATCTGATACATTCGATATTCCCCAGAGTTCATCTGGTACAGTTGCCTGATCTAATTATTGTGTTGGAAGATTCAAGTCACGGTGGAGATTGTTAGGATATAAGTGTCTAGCAATTATCCTTTCGGTTCTGGAATTGACTTGTGACCTGAATCTGTTTAGTTAGGGTTTCCTAATTAATATCTGATCTTTATGTCTGTTTAATTTGGAAGGTTTCCTAATTAATATCTGATTGATTAGAGTTTTCTAATCAATATTTCAGTGTCTGACCTAGTGTTTCCTATTGGGCTTCTTTCTAGGATTTCCTAATTTGTTTATGCTTTGGAGTTAAGCTTGAGAGTATTATAAACTCTCATACTCTTATCCTAATAATTATGATAACAATTTGAAATCTGTAACCTCTCCTCAAATTAATTAAACTCCTCCTCGTTCCTTCTGCCAGTGGACGTAGCTAACGGATTGTTAGTGGACCACGTAAATCTATCTGTCTCGCGATTTTAAATTCTAAATTTTAAATTTTTCTGTCTTTCTCTTCCGTTACAACGAAATGATATTTGAGCATCAGGTTCTTATGATCTGTGAGAAAGAAAGATGTCTGGGATGAGCGTTGAAATCCAGTGTTTTAATGGGGGGAATAGTTTTAGTTTGTCGCAGATGAAGATGCGGGCATTGTTAAAATAACAAGGATGATGGGCGTCAGTCGTGAAGAAGAAAGACAACACAGTAATCGTTGAGATGGCCGTTCTGGAGGAGAGTCTGTCTGATGAAATCATCAGTGAAATCGCGGAGGAAGATAGAAGTCGTGGTAGTACTGATAAACAGGTGGAGCAGCAAGTCACTCTTGATGAGAGTGAACCATAGTCTGAAGGTCAACTAATACAATCTGAATCCGATTATTAACCATCAGGATCTTCGTTACCAGTTCAGAAACAACAGATTTTGGCCCGTAAGCGATCAATTAGCCCCATTTTTAGGAAGCCTTTGAACAAGTATGGTCATGAAGATGAAATGGTGGGTTTGTCTAATCTGGTTCCGAATAGCACGATCCAACAAGATTCGGACTTGCTAAAATTTGGAAGTATCTGATTATACCTCGTTTGGCAATATTTGAGGCAGAAGGGGAGAGAGAAGTTTTCTGGTACATCTGGAACGCATCTGGTAAATCTGTATGATTGAGAGAGTTATTTTCCGGTACATCTGGGATTCGTTGGATGCATCTGGTACATCCGATATTCCCAGGAGTTCATCTGGTACAGTTGCCTGATCTAATTATTGTGTTGGATGATTCAAGTCACGGTGGAGATTGTTAGGATATAAGTGTCTAGCAATTATCCTTTCGGATCTGGAATTGACTTGTGACCTGAATCTGTTTAATTAGGGTTTCCTAATTAATATCTTATCTTTATGTCAGTTTAATTTGGAGGGTTTTCTAATTAATATCTAATTGATTAGAGTTTTCTAATCAATATCCCAGTGTCTGACCTAGTGTTTTTTATTGGGCTACTTTCTAGGATTTCCTAATTTGTTTATGCTTTGGAGTTAAGCTTGAGAGTATTATCAACTCTCATACCCTTATCCTAATAATTATGATATCGATTTGAAATCTGTAATCTCTCCTCAAATTAATAAAACTCCTCGTTCCTTCTGCCAGTGGACGTAGCTAATGGATTGTTAGTGGACCACGTAAATCTATCTGTCTCACGATTTTAAATTTTAAGTTCTAAATTTTTCTGTCTGTCTCTTCCGTTACAACAAAATGATATCTGAGCATCAGGTTCTTATGATCTGTGAGAAAGAAAGATGTCTGGGATGAGTGTTAAAATCCAGTGTTTTAATGGGGGGGGGGGGAATAGTTTTAGTTTGTCGCAGATGAAGATGCGGGCATTGTTAAAATAACAAGGATGATGGGCATCAGTCATGAAGAATAAAGACAACAGAGTAATCGCTGAGATGGCTGTTCTGGAGGAGAGTCTGTCTAATGAAATCATCAGTGAAATCGCGGAGGAAGATAGAAGTCGTGGTAGTACTGATAAACAGGTGGAGCAGCAAGTCATTCTTGATGAGAGTGAACCATAGTCTGAAGATCAACTAATACAATCTGAATCCGATTATTAACCATCAGGTTCTTCATTACCAGTTCAGAAACAACGGAGTTTGGCCCGTAAGCAGTCAATTAGCCCCATTTTTAGGAAGCCTTTAAACGAGTATGGTCATGAAGATGAAATGGTGGGTCTGTCTAATCTGGTTCCGAATAACACGATCCAACAAGATTCAGACTTGCTAAAATTTGGAAGTATCTGATTATACCTCGTTGGGCAATATTTGTGGCAGAAGGGGAGAGAGAAGTTTTCTGGTACATCTGGAACGCATATGGTAAATCTGTATGATTGAGAGAGTTGTTTTCCGGTACATCTGAGATTCGTTGGAGTGCTTCTAGTACATCCGATATTCCCCAGAGTTCATCTGGTACAGTTGCCTGATCTAATTATTGTGTTGGACGATTCAAGTCACGGTGGAGATTGTTAGGATATAAGTGTCTAGAAATTATCCTTTCGGATCTGGAATTGACTTGTGACCTGAATCTGTTTTATTAGGGTTTCCTAATTAATATCTGATCTTTATGTCTGTTTAAATTGGAGGGTTTCCTAATTAATATCTGATTGATTAGAGTTTTCTAATCACTATCTCAGTGTCAGATATAGTGTTTCTTATTGGGCTTCTTTCTAGGATTTCCTAATTTGTTTATGCTTTGGAGTTATGCTTGAGAGTATTATAAACTCTCATACCCTTATCCTAATAATTATGATATCAATTTGAAATCTGTAACCTCTCCTCAAATTTATTAAACTCCTCCTCGTTCCTTCTGCCAGTGGATGTAGCTAACGGATTGCTAGTGGACCACGTAAATCTATCTGTCTCGCAATTTTAAATTTTAAATTTTAAATTTTTCTGTCTTTCTCTTCCGTTACAACAAAATGATATCTGAGCATCAGGTTCTTATGATCTGTGAGAATGAAAGATGTCTGGGATGAGCGTTAAAATCCAGTGTTTTAATGGGGGGAATAGTATTAGTTTTTCGCAGATGAAGATGCGGGCGTTGTTAAAATAACAAGGATGATGGGCATCAGTCGTGAAGAATAAAGACAACACAGTAATCGCTGAGATGGGCGTTCTGGAGGAGAGTCTGTCTGATGAAATCATCAGTGAAATGGCGGAGTAAGATAGAATTCGTGGTAGTACTGATAAACAGGTGGAGCAGCAAGTCACTCTTGATGAGAGTGAACCATAGTCTGAAGATCAACTAATACAATCTGAATCCGATTATTAACCATCAGGTTCTTCATTACCAGTTCAGAAACAACAGAGTTTGGCCCCTAAGCGGTCAATTAGCCCCATTTTTAGGATGCCTTTGAACAAGTATGGTCATGAAGATGAAATGGTGGGTCTGTCTTATCTGGTTCCGAATAGCAAGATCCAACAAGATTCGGACTTACTAAAATTTGGAAGTATCTGATTATACCTCGTTGTGCAATATTTGAAGCAGAATGGGAGAGAGAAGTTTTCTGGTACATCTGGAACGCATCTGGTAAATTTGTATGATTGAGAGAGTTGTTTTCCGGTACATCTGGCATTCGTTGGAGTGCATCTGGTACATCCGATATTCCCCAGAGTTCATCTGGTACAGTTGCCTGATCTAATTATTGTGTTGGAAGATTCAAGTCACGGTGGAGATTGTTAGGATATAAGTGTCTAGCAATTATCCTTTCGGATCTCGAATTGACTTGTCACCTGAATCTGTTTAATTAGGGTTTCCTAATTAATATCTGATCTGTATGTCTGTTTAATTTGGAGGGTTTCCTAACTAATATCTGATTGATTAGAGTTTTCTAATCAATATCTCAGTGTCTGACCTAGTGTTTCCTATTGGGCTTCTTTATAGGATTTCCTAATTTGTTTATACTTTTCAGTGAAGCTTCAGAGTATTATAAACTCTCATGCGCTTATCCTAATAATTATGATATCAATTTGAAATCTGTAACCTATCCTCAAATTAATAAAACTCCTCCTCGTTCCTTCCGCCATTGGACGTAGCTAACGGATTGTTAGTGGACGACGTAAATCTATCTGTCTCGCGATTTTAAATTTTAAATTTTAAATTTTTCTGTCTTTCTCTTCCGTTACAACAAAATGATATCTGAGCATCAGGTTCTTATGATCTGTGAGAAAGAAAGATGTCTGGGATGAGCGTTAATATCCAGTGTTTTAATGGGGGGAATAGTTTTAGTTTGTCGTAGATGAAGATACGGGCGTTGTTAAAATAACAAGGATGATGGGCGTCAGTCGTGAAGAAGAAAGACAACACAGTAATCGCTGAGATGGCCGTTCTGGAGGAGAGTCTGTATGATGAAATCATCAGTGAAATCGCGGAGGAAGATAGAAGTCGTGGTAGTATTGATAAACAGGTGGAGCAGCAAGTCACTCTTGATGAGAGTGAACCATAGTCTGAAGATCAACTAATACAATCTAAATCCGAATATTAACCATCAGGTTCTTCATTACCAGTTCAGGACATGACATAGGTCCACTCCGACGCGGCCACGCGCGGGTTTGGGGAGGCGAATGAATCTTCATATGAGAATGGATCGAATTGAAATTTAAATCGAGGTGTAGTCGCCACCGAAATTTGTGGGAGTTCGGGCCCGTTCGAACCCACTCTATATCGCAGTGGGCCGTGCACGAAATACGGCTCATTTCCGATGTCAGAGTTTATTGGGCTCGTCCCTTTGCATTTCGATACCGATACCGTCACTATCGGTTATCGTGTATTGAATGACACTCGTGCGCCAACGGTTTCGGGCATCCGGAAACCGAGGTTCTGAGTAAGGGGTGAGGGTACGTGTTGGGAAGCCCACAAAGGACACCCAACCCCGCCCGCACATTGGCGGCCTCTACTAAGATATCGAGTGACTTTCTAATACGCGCGCTAGTTGAACGGGAAAAATGCTTATTAGATTCGACGTCTAGTTATGAAATTAGCATCGAATCTAAGAGTTTGACGCTATGCCAGAATCGAAAGACTTGATTCCCCCCGCATCCCGACATCACAATTAATTCTTGCGAATTGTTTGATGTCGGATCCGCATCAACGGGGCTCGACCCTTATAAAAAAGTATGTTTTGGAAAATAGGTTTTAGAATTGATGAGAATTGCGATAACGATGATAAAAAAAAGAAAATTAAAGTTGATGTTAATCCGTCTCAACAATCAAGCAATCGGGGTGATGGGATAAGCGACCCGCAACGCTGTGTGCAGTACACTTGTATATTCGGGTTTTCTTATCCCACCATCACTCATGCTCGACACGAATCGACGAATACTTTAACGTTTTATACTAGTTATATTATCGATATTAGGACGCGAATAAAAAAACGAAACAACGACAGTGACGATTGACAACACGACGTGAGAAAAAGGAGAAAAGGAGAGAAACGGGAATTGGCACCCTCAACCTACATGTTTTTGTTCTCGGTATGGACTCGTCTAGATGCGGCTTGCACGGGATTAATCGAGGTATGTAGGACGAGTTGTGGTGGTTCGGGTTTTGAATTCCTAAAGCTAGATTTGGGGTTTGCTTGTGTAGTTGAAGTGTATGTAGATTAGGGTATAACCTAGGGTTTTAAGAGTGTGTAAAAGTTGAATTAGGGTTTTTTCAATTTGTAAAAAGTTGTTGAATAGTGTGCTGCATGGGGTGTTTATATAGGCATTGCCTATGTACCCCGTCTAGGGTTACTCGACCGAGTAGCCCCTGGACTCGGTCAAGTGGCCCAGGCGCCAGCAGCCGGGCTCAATTGAGGGCCCACTCGATCGAGTGGGCTGAGCACTCGATCGAGTGGCTCAGTTGGGTCGCGCGGGTCAACTTTTGGACCGTGGCTTTGGATGTTTGATGGGCTTTTGTATTTGGACTAGCTTTTTGATGTTTGAGAGGCTGTTTTGTATGTCTCGGAAACGACTTTGACCAGGGTTGACCCAATCGCTAAAAGTTGGTTTTATTTCCAGTCTCGGTTTTGGTCTAAATTAGTCTTGTTTGACTCGGAACGGTCCACTGGGCCTGGATTTTAGGTCAGTTTTGTGAGATTTGTACTCCATAAGTGCTTTAGCCAACAACTAATGGTTTTGAGCCCGTATCCGAGCGCGTAGAAACACGTTAGCGTTCGATCATCATCGGGTGTTTTTTGGAAACTACCATAGACACCTGGCAGTCAAAATGCGGGTGTCTACAGATCCCCCACTCTGACTGAGGCTTGGACAAGGCGAAAGTCAGAGTAGCCACCAGGCCAATCGAGGATTGAAACCTGGCGGACTTCCGGTCGGGTCGTTCATAGTCCATTAGACTCGCGTGAAGGGCTCGCCAGCCATAAGCTAGAAGTCATACCTGAGCTGATGACGATATCTCCGTGGGGAATTGGACTTGTCGCGTAAGTCCTGGGTGCGCCTGTATGTAGGCTCATCCCGTGTTATTCCGGGGAAAATGCCACCTAGGGTTTTCCGCTGGGGGAGATATAGTGGGTTGTATGTTCCTGTTTGAGTCGTACCTGTATAAGTCACATAAAATCTGCATGCAACACGTAGGTATAAAAATGACTCGTGCTGGGGAAAATAGATTTTTGAAATTTCGAATTTTTGAATGCTTTGAATTTTTTTTGAAATTTTGAAATTTTGAAATTTTGAGATTTTTGAATTCTAAAGAAATTAGGAAAGTTCGGGATGAATATTTTCGTTCTAGTATCGAGACTAGGCTTGTGGGTTGATTCCGTTTGTAATTAGGAAACCTTTGTGCAAGGAAAGGTATGAAAAGAGTGTTATAGAATTAATACTATAAATACCCCCTCCCTTGTCATTGATTATCTCATAACTCCCATTACAAATCATCCCCTCTCAAAAGAAATTCCTTATTCCTTTCGAGCAAAAAGATAACCATGGGAATCGACAGGCTGACTGTGATGCTGCAGGAATGGTCACGGCGCTTCAGGGACACAAATCGGGTGGCTCTCAACCAGACGGGTATTACTCAGCTGTACCCGTTTCGTCAGATGCAGGTTGATCGCTACTTTCTTGACGCCTGCTTGTCTTATTGGGATGACATATATCATGTCTTTGCCTTTCCTCGAGGAGAAGTCTGTCCCTTGCCCGAGGAGATCGCTGCTATAGGAGGGTGGAATCCGATACTTCGTCCTGCCATCCCGTATTCAATTTATGACCCGAGGAGGAAGCTTCGAGAATTTTTAGGGCTTTCCCATAACGAGGTATCCCGTATGATGGAGGGTGATAATATTTCTCTGATCGACTTGCCTGAGAAATTTATGAATACTCTCGATGTCCGGGTCAGACCGGCTCACAGCCGTAGGGCTTTTTCTTTCTGCATGCTCCATGTTTATGCCTTTGAGGGTCACATGGATTTACTGTCTTGTATGGGTAACAGCTGTGTCCTAACCGTGGTTGATTTGATGGAGATGGAGTATTGCCCGGCCTGGCTGATCACGGGCGAAATTATCCAAGGTCTAGATAATCGCAAGAGGGATTCGTCGGTCCGTCTCACTGGAAGTACCTGTTTGCTGCAAGTAGGGATGGCAACGGGTCCAGGACCCGGTCCAGACCCGGCGGGTCGGACCCATATGGGTCGGGTCTGGGTCTCATTTTTTCAGACCCGGCGGATCCGGGTCGGGTCTGGATCTTATTTTTGAAAATCGGGTCCGGGTCCGGGTCTGGAATACTGGACCCAGACCCGACCCGTGGACCCGGCACTTTAATTAAAAAAACAAACAAACAAAATTCTACCCACATACATAACCAAAACAGCTAGCAAACAACTAAATTACTAAAATAAGTCACTCTCTCACTTCTTTCCTCACCATTTCAATGTTCATTCAAGGTTTCCTAAGACCGTTATGAATGAGTTTGTAAGAGTGTTTAATTTCTTAGTACAATATATGTCGTAGATAATTTTGTACGTGATAAAAAATACCGGCAAAATTTGAAATTTGGAAGAAATGAGGAATGTAAGACAAAATAAAATAAAATAGTGAGACCCGCGGGTAGACCCGGACCCGAACCGGACCCGGCGGGTCTGGATCCGGGTCTTAAAATTTTGGACCCGACCGGGTCCGGGTCGGATCCGGGTCTAGGGTAATTTTGACGGGTCCGGGTCTGGATCCTAGTGGACCCGGTCCAGATCCGGTCCATTGCCATCTCTAGCTGCAAGTATGTTACTTTGCATTTTATTTTTCCCAATTTCTTGATTTTTAACTTATTTCGCGACTTTTGCTACGGCAGCGGGCACTCGATCGAGTCACCCTGGCACTCGATCAAGTGCCCTCGTAAAAAGCCTCCTGTTTGTGTTCAGGGGTACCACTCGATCGAGTGTCCCAGGCACTCGACCGAGTGCCCTTAGGCGGACGCCTATTTCGCCTCGGGAACTCATGTTTTGTTTCCTTTTTCAGATTTAGCTGTATGAGAGACTATCAGTGATAGATCCTTCTCTTGATGCGAGCAACTACCGTCATAACCAGGTGATGACGAGGAGGCGGGCCATTGACTTTTCTCGTCAGATTACTCAGAAGTATTGGGACGAGGTGTTTTCTTTTCACAGCGGCCCGTTAATTCGATGGGTAGTGCCGTGGTGGCCCATCTATCTTTGGACTGGCTTGGACCCGAGGGACAGAGCCCGCTATCAGGTAATTCTATCTTTCAGGCAGACAGTTCATATTTACCCGGATCGCATACTAAGGCAGTATGGATGGACCCATCGAATCTCAGAAGTCGAAGCAGTTGTGAGTGACCCTACCCAACTGACCGATGTAATGTGCGATAACTGGATGGAAAGATGGTACACCCGGCATACTTGGCCTATTACCAAATCTCGCCACTCGACCTGGGTTTCAGATTCATATGTAAAGTGGACTAAAGCGGGTGATGCCAAAGCCCGAGCTGCTCTGAAGGTTGATGAGGCTTTCGACCTGCTGCGAAGGGAGTAAGCTAAAGACAACAGGGGATTCTTTGATGAAGGTGACACCCCAGCTACTATGGTCCGATTAATGTCAGGCCAAAAGAAGAAGACCAAGACTCAAGCTGGAGGGTCTAGTGCTAAGGGTGCTTGGGGGAAAGTGAGCCCCCAGACTGACTTGGAGAGGAGACTGGGCCCAAAACTAGCCGTGCAGGACCGACTTGGCCCTCGGGATAGGCTACCCGAGCACGTACGGGCTCGACTTGGTCCAAAGACTGTGGCAGAAGACCCGTTGTCAAAGAAACGGGTTCGTGCTAATGAGGTTCCTCTCGTGATTCGGGAACGCTCGCCCCCGCCCCGGCGACCTCGGGCTCCACGCGACCCGAAGGACAAAGGAAAGGGCAAGATGCCGGGATATTAGCCTCCTTTATTATTATTATTTGAGTATTACTATTATTTCTTTGGTGTGATTTTTTGTGGGTGTGCCTTTTTTGGCGTTTTTTGTTTTTTGTAATTCCCGAGTTTATCGGTTTTAATAAAAGACATATTAATGAATATCGTTCCCGTCTTTTCGTTTATTGCAGTGGTTGTACCCTTTTGAGGGGTTGCCTACGTATCCACAATTAGCGGAATCAAACCAAACGTAGTTCAAAACTAGATTTGATTTTTGCAATTTTCGAAATACATCAGGACTATTCGTTCGAGATGTGCGACAGTAGAATAATTAATTCTAACTTATTGACTTGTCTAAAATTTTTGAAAATTTATAAAAAAATAAATTTTTATAAATTTTTGCAAATGACATTGAGATGGGGTTTTAGGGGTAATAGCGCTTCTACTGGTCCAAGTTGGTTGGGTTGATAAATTCGTTCCCGTCCAAGTCTGTCAGCATCACCGCTCCTCGTGATAGGACCTCCTTGACTAAGTATGACCCAGCCCAATTGGGTTTGAATTTCCCCCTTGGGTCAACCGGTAGTAAGGCACGAACCGATTTTAGGACTAAATCCCCCTCTTTGATGTTTCTGGGCCTAACCCTTTTGTTGAAAGCCCGTTGGATCCTCTTTTGATATATTTGGATATTGTTGAGGGCCCGGGATCGCCGTTCGTCCAAAAGGACTAGCGAATCGTATCGGGTTTGGACCCAATCTGCTTCCGGTACTTGGCTCTCGAGTAAAATCCTGAGGGATGGCACTTCTAGCTCAACCGGTTGGACCGCTTCCATTCAATATGTCAGATAATATGGAGTTGCTCCAGTTGCGGTGCGGATTGACGTCCGATACCCCCAGAGAGCAAAGGGTATTTTGTCAGGCCAATCCCGGTAATTCTCTGCCATCTTTTTAAGAATGGTGACAATTGTTTTATTAGCCGCTTCTACCGCTCCGTTTGTTTGGGGACGGTAGGGAGAAGATGTATGCCTTTGAATTTTGTATTTTGCTAGCAATGTAGCGGTTTCAGCTTGAAAGTGGGTCCCATGATCACTGATAAATTCGTGTGGGATCCCGTATCGGCATATGATCTTGTTCTGGATAAATTTGGCCACGTGCTTGGCGTGCAAGACACGGTATGACTCAGCTTCGACCCATTTGGTAAAGTAGTCGATGGCCACCAAAATGAAGCAATGACCTCCCGTCCCGGAAGGGTGCACCTTTCCAATTATATTAATACCCCATGTCGAAAATGGCCATGGTGACGTCATGGTATATAACAAGGAAGATGGCATATGCTGTACATTGGCAAAGATCTGACAATTATGGCAGTGCTTGACGTATAATTGACAGTTTGTTTCCATGGTGTTCCAATAATATCCGAGCCTCATGATTTTCCGGGCTAACATATGGGCGTTCATATGCGGGCCATTTTCACCATCGTGTACTTCGGCCATAACTCTTTCGGCCTGTGTTTTGTCGATACACAAGAGAAGAGCCCCCTGTGCCGTCTTTTTGTATAATTGCCCATCATCCGTGCGAACGAATTGGGTTGCCAATCTCCGCAGGGCTTTCTTGGCCCGGTTTTCGGTTCCCCGGGGATACTCTCCCGTTGCCAAGTAGGTTAAGACTGACTGATACCATGGTTCTAGATCGGTTAGCTCGATGTCCTGGATGGCGTGTACATACGCCGGCTCGGACCGTCTTTCGACGCAGATTGGCATGCTAGTTAGATGGTCTGGTATGTTTACCAGGGATGCTAATTTGGAAAGTGCATCTGCAAACTGATTTTCTTCCCGAGGCAGATGGATATATTCCACCTTCTGGAATTGTTTCTGAAGAACCCTTACTCGTGCTTGGTAAGCCACGAGATTGGCGTTCCGAGTTTTCCATTTTTGGAGCGCTTGATTGATGACCAGTGATGAGTCACCGTGGACCCGGAGGTTTGTTACCCCTAAATCAACGGCGACTTGCAGCCCGTGAATGCATACTTCATACTCGGCTTCGTTGTTGGTCACGTCAAAGTCCAATTTGATGGATAAGTTGGTATGCTCCCCTCTCGGTGAGATTAACAGAATCCCGACTCCGAATCCTCGAAAGTTGGATGCCCCGTCAAAATACAAATCCCATGTTTCGGTATCGGTATGGAATATGTCTTTTTCAGAAAAAGGCCCAAGTATTGGTGCGGCCCTCTTCAGATATTGGGCTATCGGCGAGAAATTCTGCCACTACCCGGCCTTTGATGGCTTTTAATGGCATAAATTTGAGGTCGAACTCTGCGAGCATCAAAGTTCATCTGGACATCCTGCCGTTAAGGATGGGCTTCTCGAACAGGTACTTTATAGGATCCATTTTGGATAATACATGTAACTCGTGGCTAAGCATGTAATGTCGGAGCTTTTTAGTGGCCCAAACCAAGGCTAGGCACATTTTCTCGAGCATTGTATACTTGTACTCGTATTCCAGGAACATTTTACTAATGTAGTAAATAGCTCGTTCTTCTGAATCGTCTGTCTGGGCCAGCATAGCCCTCATGGCTGTCTCGGTCGTTGTTAGGTATAACGACAAAGGTAAGCCGGGTTGAGGTGGCATTAATACCGGCGGTGCAGACAGAATCTCCTTGATTTTATCGAAAGCCGTTTGACATTTGTCGTCCCATAGTGTTCGTTCTCCTATCTTCAGTTTTTTGAAAATGGGCTCACATACCATGGTCAGTTTTGAAATGAACCGGCTGATGTATTGGACTTTCCCGAGAAACCCCCGTATTTCTTTTTCGGTCTTGGGTGGCTGCATCTCGGTAATGGCCTTGATTTTAGCTGGGTCGACCTCGATGCCGCGTTGGCTAACGATATGGCCCAGTAATTTGCCAGATGTTACCCCGAAGCTACACTTTTGAGGGTTTAGCCTCATGTTGTATTTGCGTAGTCGGGTAAAGAAGTTTCTTAGGGCCGCAATGTGCCCGCTTCGATCTTTGGACTTGACGATCATATCGTCCACATAAACCTCCACTTCCTTATGCATCATGTCATGTAATAGGGTGGTGGCGGTTCGTTGATAAGTAGCCCCGGCGTTGATAAGCCCAAATGGCATAACAGTGTAACAGTAAGTACCCCAAGGTGTAATGAAGGTGGTCTTACTCATATCCTCTTCTGCCATTTTGATTTGATTGTATCCGGCATACCCATCCATGAATGATAGAAGGGCATGGTCGGCCGTGTTATCCACCAATATATCGATGTGTGGTAACGGGAAATCGTCTTTTGGGCTGGCCTTGTTAAGGTCCCGTAAGTCCACACATACCTGCACCTTGTCGTCCTTCTTGGGTACCGGCACGATATTCGCGACCCAGTCTGGATATTCAGACACTTGTATAAAGCCCGCTTTGAATTGCTTGTCGACTTCTTCTTTGACTTTGAGAGACCATTCGGGCCTCATCCTTCGGAGTTTCTCTTTTACCGGTTTGCACCCATCTTTGATGGGTATTCGGTGTTCAGCTATTTCCCGATCTATTCCCGGCATGTCCTTGTAGGACCATGCAAAAACGTCTTTGAACTCCTGGAGGAGGTCTGTGAATTGTTTCTCTCCTCTGGATCTAAGGATAGGCCCAACTTAAGCATCTGGGGCTCTAAAGTGGTCCCCACATTGATGGACTCGGTTTCTTCAATTACCGGATGTCGGGATTCCCTTTGTTCGAGTTGCTCGATTAGATGCGGAGGTAGAGGTACCTGTTCGTCGGGTTTCTCAATGTCATTGCATATAATATTTTTGAAATTGAGAAAGTTTTGGAAATAAGACAAGTCGTAAGCAGAACGGTTTTCGTTATTATTATTAATGGTAAATTTTGAGAAAAGCTCGAATAGAGCGGCCATCTGCTCGTTGGTCAGTGGCGGGATAGGGAGAGGCCTTGGGACAGGCCCCGAGACCTCAGTGGAAGTGGCTAAGGGAAGAGGGGTTACAGACTCGACTCTAGCACCAAACCCTCTAGACTCTAACTCAGACTCCGACTCTGACTCTGACTCAAACGCGGTATCCGGCATGTCTCCCTCGCCGGTGGTCAACTTGTAGGTCCGTCCTTGGCTGTCGGTTCATTTGATGGTTTTCCTCCAGGCCCTTCTCTCGGTGTCTGCACCGACTTCGGTGATTAGCTTGGTTGGGTCAAACCGATTGCTGCGGAGGATCAGATTGACCAAATCATCCTTCGGAGCGAGGACGGCCTTGTCTTCTCCAAATAGGAGCCCCAGCACGGGCTCGGAGTTTTTTTCCCCTTCCTTGGACTCAGCTTGAACAATGGTGAATATATCATCGGGGATGAAATTGCATTCCCGAGCCGTTTTGGTCTCGGGATATGTGATGGTGGGCTGGTAGAGGCCCACTTGAATAGCTCCAAAAACTGGAATGACGAAGTAGTCAGTTAACTTCGGGCTATAAGGGCCTATGTAAGTACCCTTGAAAATGTCGATGGCCTTGTGAATACCGGCCAGAACCACGTTTTCCGGGGTTATAGCATACCCCAATCCGAATTGTGATTCGCCATCATTTTGGACCTCAATGATCTTCCCAGCCGGAAGATATGGCCTCGAGGTAGCCCCCGGTAAGTAACCCAAATTTTGTAGCATCATGTCGATGCTAGTTGTGAAGTAGGGCCTAAAGAGATACTCTTCTTCGATCATGCCCACGAAATCGAATCCCCGTGGGTCGGCCCGGCCCGTAGCATTGCAGCTTGCTACAGTAATGGGGGTTGCTTCTAGAGTGATGATACCGTCCCGTAGTGGCATCTTAACTTTCCGGTGGAGAGTAGAGGATACGGCCTTGACTGCATGGATCCAAGGCCTTCCTAGTAGTAAGTTAAAGGATTAGGTGACGTCGATCACCTGAAACTCCAGTTCTTCTCGATCCGCCCCGTTATGATTGTTAGTTTAACGGGCCCGGCTACTGGCTTTGGGCTTTCGTCGAAAGCCTGAATAGTTTGTGCTGTCGGGAGATAGTCGGCATCGGTGATGCCGAGGGCCTTAGCGGTCCTTAGAGGTAGGACATTTACGGCGGACCCATCGTCGATAAGGGTCATTGGGAGGTACTTCCCTCGGCAAATGACCGTGATGTAAAGGGCCAGATTATGATTGGGCTCGAACGCCGGTAGATCAGACTCGGAGAAGGTGATGAGTGGGCCTCCTCCCTTGGACTTGCCTTTGAGATAAGGCATAATAGTGGCTACCATTTCAGAGGGGGTAACCTGAGAGTCGACCTTGATCTCATCGAGAGCCTTAGTTAGTGCTTCCCGATGTGCTTGTGAGCTAACCAGTAGTTGCCATATGGTTAGGTCAGCTCGAACCCTCTTTAACTGCTGGACCAAGGCGGTGTCGTTGCTTGGTTCTTCAAGGTTAGGTTCCGTCCTGGCAGGTTCAGTGACGGATGTAGGAATAGAACGCCCAGCTGCGGCGAGGTGGTTGGTGGCTAAGGCTTTGGACTTAGCCTTTCGGACCTCTTCAAGGAGGATGGGGACAGCTTCCCCTTTCGCTAGGTAAACGTCATCCTCGTCATCGAACCATATCCCATTGATTTGTGGGACATGAGGGGAGATAAGGTGTGAGCAGTCGATTACCTCACCGGTGAATATAGCATGGGCACTGAACGGGTTTTCTTTGTTGCTCGGCTTGTCTCCGGGCAACGGGATCTTCCCGCTCTCGATCAGGTCCTGGATCAGATGCTTCAGATTCCAGCATTTTTCAGTATCATGCCCGTTACCTCGATGATAACTTTTGGGCCTCTTCTCTACTGGAACTTCTGGAGTTGGGCCGATCGGTTGGATCAGGCCCTATGAAGATAGCCTTTGTAAGGCATAAGTATAGGTAGTCCCTATATCTGTGAATACCCGATTTGGTGTATTCTTTTTGGATGAGGTGTCAAGCAGATTTACCTCGTCAAAGATGCTGCGAGTTGCAGCTGTAGGTGTGGGCTTGCTCGCAGATGAGCTTGCCCCTTGATAGCCCATGGTAGAGGCCTTAGTCAGGCTCTCTAACCTTAAGTCGTCCTCGATCCTTGTACCCATTTCAGTTAGGGTAGCAAAATTAGGGATAACAGCATACCGGAGGTGGACCCGGTAGGAAAGGAGGAGGTTCTTGACAAACGCCTCCACTTGCACTTTTTCGCTGGGCTTATCGACCAGCTTGACACTCTCGGCCCGCCATCTCTGCAGATATTTGGTGAACCCTTCTTTGAGCTCTTGGGTCATTACTTCCAGAGTACGCATTGTAGTCTGGATCTCGGTATTATCAGCGTAATTCCGAGCGAATTCAGTTGCCACATCGTCCCAAGTCTTGTATTTTTTGGAATCGAGCCTGTAGTACCAGGCCTTAGGATGCTTCTCCAGGGAAGAAGGGAATAAGTGAGTAAACATTGTGGATTTCACCCCTTTTACTGCCATAAAATCTTTGAAAGCCCGGATGTGGTGGACCGGGTCTTCGGTACCCTCAAACATTGGAATTCCCGTAAGGTTGAGGTTAGCAGGTAGCTCGTCATTCAAAGGCGAATAGGAACGAGCAATTTCAATGTGGATCGAGTTGTTTGTTGATAGGTGAACTTGTTCCTCGAGCTTGCGGATAGCGCCGACTAGTTCAGCTATGGGCCCAGTGGGCTCAGATCCAGGAGGAGGAATTCCCTTCTCCATTGCGCCCACACGGGTGGCAAGTGCCGTTTGATTAGTCTGGATGGCAGTCAATTGGGATTCGATCTTGTCTAGGGCATCCTTCAATGCGTCCATTTTGTGTTGATATCTGGTCTCGGGTGGCCTGTCTGTAAGAACACCGCGTAATCAGAAACTAGCCCGAATCCCGGAATAGAAAGTACGTCCTGAACAAGACTGAAAAGGGAAATGACTCGGAAAAGATACCTAGACGGGTGACTTGTGAAAAGTGGGCCTTCTTTAGGATTCGGCGGGTGGGCCTAGTCCTGTTCGAAAGAAGGTTCACGTGAGACATCCCCAGACTTTGGACTTGATTGTGTAGACGGACCCTCCTTTGTAGGAGTATGTCCTACGTAGGTGGGCCTTGCCTTAGTCTAATAAGGCGGACTGGGATGGGGAAGAAACCCGCGATGTAGGATCGACGGCGTTTCGACGCTAAAGACCTCGACGACTTAAGGCACGACTCGACACTGCTAAATAAAGGAAGTCCTAAGAAGAGGAAGATTTTGAAAATGGATTGTTTTTGGAAAGCTCGAGAGAACTCGGGGAAGGGCCCGATTTTTCGAGAAAATTGGAAAGTGCATCGGGCCACAAGTTTTGAAAGTTCAAAAATGTTTTCGAGTTTTGAATTGGGCAGCATACCGTCTAGAAAATAGGCTATTTTGAGTAAAATCATACGTCCTAAATTCGGTATATGTCCCGGGTTTTGAAATTGAATATCTTGAAAAAGATGTATTTTTTGAAAAGTTGACGGTTTTTGAAAACGACACAGAAACCAAGTAGCATGTAGTCAGGCAAGCATTATAACGACGCCATGTATGCTTTACACTAAGTCTCGGTCGGTCTAGAGGGTCTATACCAGTGTACATAGTCTAGACGTTGATCGGGACGGACTCTCTAAGTCGAGTTGAGCTTAGAACATGCCGCGAAACCCACTCGAATCGATTATGGACACCTTTTGACATATCCATATTGGAGTATATAAACGGTATAGTGGGACGTCGTTCACCGGTACCGGCCCGGGAAAATATGGGTTATGCATGAACCGTAAAACTAAAACGCGTATTGTACTAGTCAAACGATTTCTATTCGAGTCTCACCCTGAGGATGCCGATGGTAAGTCACGCATCAGTAAATCCCCAGCGGAGTCGCCAAATTGTGGAAATGACATAGGTCCACCCCGACGCGGCCACGCGCGGGTTTGGGGAGGCGAATGAATCTCCATATGAGAATGGATCGAATTAAAATTTAAATCGAGGTGGAGTCGCCACCGAACTTTGTGGGAATTCGGGCCCGTTCGAACCCACTCTATATCGTAGTGAGCCGTGCACGAAATACGGCCCATTTCCGATGTCAAAGTTTATTGGGCTCGTCCCTTTGCATTTCGATACCGATACCGTCACTACCGGTTATCGTGTATTGAATGACTCTCGTGCGCCAACGGTTTCGGGCATCCGGAAACCGAGGTTCTGAGTAAGGGGTGAGGGTACGTGTTGGGAAGCCCACAAAGGACACCCAACCCCGCCCGCACATTGGCGGCCTCTACTAAGATATCGAGTGACTTTCTAATACGCGCGCTAGTTGAACGGGAAAAATGCTTATGCAAACATTGTTTTCCCTAAGCATGTGAATGAAATTGAAAGGGTTTCTATGTCGATTTAATGCAACTAAAATATTAACGTCAAAGTTGTATTTTAGCATGCGGGTTCATTTTAGTACGATAAAATAAACAATAAATAACCAAGAAAAGCAACAAACTTGTTAGTAACGGTAAACCAATAATAACGGTTTGCGAATTATTGAATGATGTAGATAAGATGATACATGGTTTGAAATAATGATGTTCCACGTGATAGATTAGGCACGTGTTGACTTAAGTCATAAAAAACGGTTAACGAGACTCGAAAACGGTGTAGGGCTCACGGTTGACGTGATAAAGGTGCCACTCGACCGAGTCATTGAGGGGCTCGGCCGAGTGGACCTCTGAATAAGGGTTTGCGCAGATTTCGTGACGATACTCGGCCGAGTTACGAGGGAACTCGGTCGGGTACATGGCCACTCGATCGAGTTATGGCGAAACTCGACCGAGTGGTTGTCGCGGGAGTGTTCTATCTCGTTTTTGTGATGTCACTCGATCGAGTGGCTTAGGCACTCGGTCGAGTGGCACCTGTACGAACCAGGTTCGTTAGCAATTTTATTATTGATTTCGAAGTTGCTTTTGATTTTTGATAATTTGATGAATTGGGCATAAATATTATGGAATTTATACTCGATTCTAAATTCGATTACTCGTTGTATCGCCTATTCGATTATTGAATCGATATGGAATACTAGAGTAGAAATAAAAGAAAATTGCTTTAAGTCGTCTTAAATTAACTATTGCGATATGAATGGATTTCCTCTGCGTTTAATAATGTCGTAATTCTTACGAATTGTATGACAATTACTTTAGCATCAATAGAAATCGCGTTAATTAATTTATATGACTAGATCGTTAGATTCGACGTCTAATTATGAAATTAGCATCGAATCTAAGAGTTTGACGCTATGCTAGAATTGAAAGACTTGATTCCCTCCGCATCCCGACATCACAATTAATTCTTGCGAATTGTTTAATGTTGGATCCGCATCAACGGGGTTCGACCCTTATAAAAAAGTGTGTTTTGGAAAATAGGTTTTAGAATTGATGAGAATTGCGATAACGATGATAAAAAAAAGAAAATTAAAGTTGATGTTAATCCATCTCAACTATCAAGCAATCGGGGTGATGGGATAAGCGACCGGCAACGCTGTGTGCAGTACACTTGTATATTCGGGTTTCCTTATCCCACCATCACTTATGCTCGACACGAATCGACGAATACTTTAACGTTTTATACTAGTTATATTATCGATATTAGGACGCGAATAAAAATAAAAAAAACGAAACAACGACAACGACAATGACGATAGACAACACGACGCGAGAAAAAGGAGAAAAGGAGAGAAACGGGAATTGGCACCCTCAACCTACATGTTCTTGTTCTCGGTATGGACTCGTCTAGATGCGGCTTGCACGGGAGTAATCGAGGTATGTAGGATGAGTTGTGGTGGTTTGGGTTTTGAATTCCTAATGCTAGATTTAGGGTTTGCTAGTGTAGTTGAAGTGTGTGTAGATTAGGGTAGAACCTAGGGTTGTAAGAGTGTCTAAAAGTTGAATTAGGGTTTTTTCAATGTGTAAAAAGTTGTTGAATTGTGTGCTGCATGGGGTGTTTATATAGGCATTGCCTATGTACCCCGTCTAGGGTTACTCGACCGAGTAGCCCCTGGACTCGGTCGAGTGGCCCGGGCGCCAGCAGCCGGGCTCAATTGAGGGCGCACTCGATCGAGTGGGCTGAGCACTCGATCGAGTGGCTCAGCTGGGTCGCACGGGTCAACTTTTGGACCGTGGCTTTGGATGTTTGATGGGCTTTTGTATTTGGACTAGCTTTTTGATGTTTGAGAGGCTGTTTTGTATGTCTCGGAAAAGACTTTGACCAGGGTTGACCCAATCGCTAAAAGTCGGTTTTATTTCTGGTCTCGGTTTTGGCCCAAATTAGTCTTGTTTGACTCGGAACGGTCCACTGGGCCGGGATTTGAGGTCAGTTTTGTGAGATTTGTACTCCATAAGTGCTTTAGCCAACAACTAATGGTTTTGAGCCCGTATCCGAGGGCGTAGAAACACGTTAGCGTCCGATCATCATCGGGTGTTTTTTGGAAACTACCATAGACACCTGGCAGTCAAAATGCGGGTGTCTACAGAGCCCCCAATCTGACTGAGGCTTGGACAAGGCGAAAGTCAGAGTAGCCACCAGGCCAATCGAGGATTGAAACCTGGCAGACTTCCGGTCGGGTCGTTTATAGTCCATTAGACTCGCGTGAAGGGCTCGCCAGCCATAAGCTAGAAGTCATACCTGAGCTAACGATGATATCTCCGTGGGGAATTGGACTTGTCGCGTAAGTCCTGGGTGCGCCTGTATGTAGGCTCATCCCGTGTTATTCTGGGGAAAATGCCACCTACGGTTTTCCGTTGGGGGAGATATAGTGGGTTGTATGTTCCTGTTTGAGTCGTACCTGTATAAGTCACATAAAATCTGCATGCAACACGTAGGTAGAAAAATGACTCGTGCTGGGGAAAATAGATTTTTGAAATTTCGAATTTTTGAAAGCTTTGAAATTTTTTTGAAATTTTGAAATTTGGAATTTATGAGATTTTGACTTCTAAAGAAATTAGGAAAGTTCGGGATGAATATTTACGTGCTAGTATCGAGACTAGGCTTGTGGGTTGATTCCGTTTGTAATTAGGAATCCTTTGTGCAAGGAAAGGTATAGAAAGAGTGTTATAGAATTAAAACTTTAAATACCCCCTCTCTTGTCATTGATTATCTCATAACTCCCATTACAAATCATCCCCTCTCGAAAGAAATTCCTTATTCCTTTCGAGCAAAAAGATAACCATGGGAATCGACAGGCTGACTGTGATGCTGCAGGAATGGTCCCGGCGCTTTAGGGACACAGATAGGGTGGCTCTCAACCAGACGGTATTACTCAGCTGTACCCGTTTTGTCAGATGCAGGTTGATCGTTACTTTCTTGACACCTGCTTGTCTTATTGGGATGACATATATCATGTCTTTGCCTTTCCTCGAGGAGAAGTCTGTCCCTTGCCCGAGGAGATCGCTGCTATAGGAGGGTGGAATCCGATACTTCGTCCTGCCATCCCGTATTCAATTTATGACCCGAGGAGGAAGCTTCAAGAATTTTTAGGGCTTTCCCATAACGAGGAATCCCGTATGATGGAGGGTGATAATATTTCTCTGATCGACTTGGCTGAGAAATTTATGAATTCACTCGATGTCCGGGTCAAACCGGCTCACAGCCGTAGGGCTTTTTCTTTCTGCATGCTCCATGTTTATGCCTTTGAGGGTCACATGGATTTACTGTCGTGTATGGGTAACACCCGTCTCCTAACCGTGGTTGATTTGATGGAGACGGAGTATAGCCCGGCCTGGCTGATCACGGGCGAAATTATCCAAGGTCTAGATAATCGCAAGAGGGATTCGTCGGTCCGTCTCACTGGAAGTACCCGTTTGCTGCAAGTATGTTACTTTGCATTTTATTTTTCCCAATTTCTTGATTTTTAACTTATTTCGCGACTTTTGCTACGGCAGCGGGCACTCGATCGAGTCACCCTGGCACTCGATCAAGTGTCCTCGTAAAAAGCCTCCTGTTTGTGTTCAGGGGTACCACTCGATCGAGTGTCCCAGGCACTCGACCGAGTGCCCTTAGGCGGACGCCTATTTCGCCTTGGGAACTCATGTTTTGTTTCCTTTTTCAGATTTAGCTGTATGAGAGACTATCAGTGATAGATCCTCCTCTTGATGCGAGCAACTACCGTCTAGCAATTATCCTTTCGGATCTGGAATTGACTTGTGACCTGAAACTGTTTAATTAGGGTTTCCTAATTAATATCTGATCTGTATGTCTGTTTAATTTGGAGGGTTTCCTAATTAATATCTGATCTGTATGTCTGTTTAATTTGGAGGGTTTCCTAATTAATATCTGATTGATTAGAGTTTTCTAATCAATATCTCAGTGTCTGACCTAGTGTTTCCTATTGGGCTTCTTTCTAGGATTTCCTAATTTGTTTATACTTTGCAGTTAAGCTTAAGAGTATTATAAACTCTCATACCCCTATCCTAATAATTATGATATCAATTTGAAATCTGTAACCTTTCCTCAAATTAATAAAACTCCTCCTCGTTCCTTCTGCCAGTGGACGTAGCTAACGGATTGTTAGTGGACCACGTAAATCTATCTGTCTCGCAATTTTAAATTTTAAATTTTAAAATTTTCTGTCTTTCTCTTCCGTTACAACAAAATGATATCTGAGCATCAGGTTCTTATGATCTGTGAGAATGAAAGATGTCTGGGATGAGCGTTAAAATCCAGTGTTTTAATGGGGGGAATAGTTTTAGTTTGTCGCAGATGAAGATGCGAGCGTTGTTAAAATAACGAGGATGATGGGCGTTAGTCGTGAAGAAGAAAGACAACACAGTAATCGCTGAGATGGCCGTTCTGGAAGAGAGTCTGTCTGATGAAATCATCAGTGAAATCGCGGAGGAAGATAGAAGTCGTGGTAGTACTGATAAACAGGTGGAGCAGCAAGTCACTCTGGATGAGATTGAACCATAGTCTGAAGATCAACTAATACAATCTGAATCCGATTATTAACCATCAGGTTCTTCATTACCAGTTCAGAAACAACAGAGTTTGGCCCGTAAGCGGTCAGTTAGCCCCATTTTTAGGAAGCCTTTTAACAAGTATGGTCATGAAGATGAAATGGTGGGTCTGTCTAATCTGGTTCCGAATAGCACGATCCAACACGATTCAGACTTGCTAAAATTTGGAAGTATCTGATTATACCTCGTTGGGCAATATTTGAGGCAGAAGGGGAGAGAGAAGTTTTCTGGTACATCTGGAACGCATCTGGTAAATCAATACGATTGAGAAAGTTGTTTTCCGGTACATATGGCATTCGTTGGAGTGCATATGGTACATCCGATATTCCCCAGAGTTCATCTGGTACAGTTGCCTGATCTAATTATTGTGTTGGAAGATTCAAGTCACGGTGGAGATTGTTAGGATATAAGTTTCTAGCAATTATTCTTTCGGATCTGGAATTGACTTGTGACCTGAATCTGTTTAATTAGTGTTTCCTAATTAATATCTTATCTGTATATCTGTTTAATTTGGAGGGTTTCCTAACTAATATCTGATTGATTAGAGTTTTTCTAATAAATATCTCAGTGTCTGACCTAGTGTTTCCTATTGGGCTTCTTTATAGGATTTCCTAATTTCTTTATAAACTCTCATACGCTTATCCTAATAATTATGATATCAATTTGAAATTTGTAACCTATCCTCAAATTAATAAAAGTCCTCCTCGTTCCTTCTGCCAGTGGACGTAGCTAACGGATTGTTAGTGGACCACGTAAACCTATCTGTCTCGCGATTTTAAATTTTAAATTTTAAATTTTTCTGTCTTTCTCTTCCGTTACAACAAAATGATATCTGAGCATCAGGTTCTTATGATCTGTGAGAAAGAAAGATATCTGGGATGAGCGTTAAAATCCAGTGTTTTAATGGGGGGAATAGTTTTAGTTTGTCACAGATGAAGATTGGGGCGTTGTTAAAATAACAAGGATGATGGGCGTCAGTCGTGAAGAATAAAGACAACACAGTAATCGCTGAGATGGCCGTTCTGGAGGAGAGTCTGTCTGATGAAATCATCAGTGAAATCGCGGAGGAAGATAGAAGTCGTGGTAGTACTGATAAACAGGTGGAGCAGAATGTCACTCTTGATGAGAGTGAACCATAGTCTGAAGATCAACTAATACAATCTGAATCCGATTATTAACCATCAGGTTCTTCATTACCAGTTCAGAAACAACAGAATTTGGCCCGTAAGCGGTCAATTAGCCCCATTTTTAGGAAGCCTTTTAACAAGTATGGTCATGAAGATGACATGGTGGGTCTGTCTAATCTGGTTCCGAATAGCACGATCCAACACGATTCGGACTTGCTAAAATTTGGAAGTATCTGATTATACCTCGTTAGGCAATATTTGAGGCAGAAGGGGAGAGAGAAGTTTTCCGGTACATCTGGAACGCATCTGGTAAATCAATACGATTGAGAAAGTTGTTTTCCGGTACATATGGCATTCGTTGGAGTGCATCTGGTACATCCGATATTCCTCAGAGTTCATCTGGTACAGTTGCCTGATCTAATTATTGTGTTGGAAGATTCAAGTCACGGTGGAGATTGTTAGGATATAAGTGTCTAGCAATTATCCTTTCGGATCTGGAATTGACTTGTGACCTGAATCTGTTTAATTAGTGTTTCCTAATTAATATCTTATCTGTATATCTGTTTAATTTGGAGGGTTTCCTAACTAATATCTGATTGATTAGATTTTTCTAATCAATATCTCAGTGTCTGACCTAGTGTTTCCTATTGGGCTTCTTTATAGGATTTCCTAAATTGTTTATACTTTGCAGTTAAGCTTAAGAGTATTATAAACTCTCATACGCTTATCCTAATAATTATGATATCAATTTGAAATTTGTAACCTATCCTCAAATTAATAAAACTCCTCCTCGTTCCTTCTGCCAGTGGATGTAGCTAACAGATTGTTAGTGGACCACGTAAATCTATCTGTCTCGCGATTTTAAATTTTAAATTTTAAATTTTTCTGTCTTTCTCTTCCGTTACAACAAAATGATATCTGAGCATCAGGTTCTTATGATCTGTGAGAAAGAAAGATATCTGGGATGAGCGTTAAAATCCAGTGTTTTAATGGGGGGAATAGTTTTAGTTTGTGACAGATGAAGATGCGGGCGTTGTTAAAATAACAAGGATGATGGGCGTCAGTCGTGAAGAAGAAAGACAACACAGTAATCGCTGAGATGGCCGTTCTGGAGGAGAGTCTGTCTGATGAAATCATCAGTGAAATCGCGGAGGAAGATAGAAGTCGTGGTAGTACTGATAAACAGGTGGAGCAGAAAGTCACTCTTGATGAGAGTGAACAATAGTCTGAAGATCAACTAATACAATCTGAATCCGATTATTAACCATCAGGTTCTTCATTACCAGTTCAGAAACAACAGAGTTTGGCCCGTAAGCGGTCAATTAGCCCCATTTTTAGGAAGCCTTTTAACAAGTATGGTCATGAAGATGACATGGTGGGTCTGTCTAATCTGGTTCCGAATAGCACGATCCAACACGATTCAGACTTGCTAAAATTTGGAAGTATCTGATTATACCTCGTTGGGCAATATTTGAGGCAGAAGGGGAGAGAGAAGTTTTCTGGTACATCTGGAACGCATCTGGTAAATCAATACGATTAAGAAAGTTGTTTTCCGGTACGTATGGCATTCGTTGGAGTGCATATGGTACATCCGATATTCCCCAGAGTTCATCTGGTACAGTTGCCTGATCTAATTATTGTGTTGGACGATTCAAGTCACGGTGGAGATTGTTAGGATATAAGTGTCTAGCAATTATCCTTTCGGATCTGGAATTGACTTTTGAACTGAATCTGTTTAATTAGTGTTTCCTAATTAATATCTTATCTGTATATCTGTTTAATTTGGAGGGTTTCCTAATTAATATCTGATTGATTAGAGTTTTCTAATCAATATCTCAGTGTCTGACCTAGTGTTTCCTATTGGGCTTCTTTCTAGGATTTCCTAATTTGTTTATACTTTGCAGTTAAGCTTAAGAGTATTATAAACTCTCATACCCCTATCCTAATAATTATGATATCAATTTAAAATCTGTAACCTTTCCTCAAATTAATAAAACTCCTCCTCGTTCCTTCTGCCAGTGGACGTAGCTAACGGATTGTTAGTGGACCACGTAAATCTATCTGTCTCGCGATTTTAAATTTTAAATTTTTCTGTCTTTCTCTTCCGTTACAACAAAATGATATCTGAGCATCAGGTTCTTATGATCTGTGAGAATGAAAGATGTCTGGGATGAGCGTTAAAATCCAGTGTTTTAATGGGGGGAATAGTTTTAGTTTGTCGAAGATGAAGATGCGGGCGTTGTTAAAATAACGAGGATGATGGGCGTTAGTCGTGAAGAAGAAAGACAACACAGTAATCGCTGAGATGGCCATTCTGGAGGAGAGTCTGTCTGATGAAATCATCAGTGAAATCGCGGAGTAAGATAGAAGTCGTGGTAGTACTGATAAACAGGTGGAGCCGTAAGTCACTCTTGATGAGAGTGAACCATAGTCTGAAGATCAACTAATACAATCTGAATCCGAATATTAACCATCAGGTTCTTCATTACCAGTTCAGAAACAACAAAGTTTGGCCCGTAAGCGGTCAATTAGCATCATTTTTAGGAAGCCTTTGAACAAGTATGGTCATGAAGATGAAATGGTGGGTCTGTCTAATCTGGTTCCGAATAGCACGATCCAACACGATTCGGACTTGCAAAAATTTGGAAGTATCTGATTATACCTCGTTGGGCAATATTTGAGGCAGAAGGGGAGAGAGAAGTTTTCTGGTACATCTGGAACGCATCTGGTAAATCAATACGATTGAGAAAGTTGTTTTCCGGTACATATGGCATTCGTTGGAGTGCATATGGTACATCCGATATTCCCCAGAGTTCATCTGGTACAGTTGCCTGATCTAATTATTGTGTTGGAAGATTCAAGTCACGGTGGAGATTGTTAGGATATAAGTTTCTAGCAATTATTCTTTCGGATCTGGAATTGACTTGTGACCTGAATCTGTTTAATTAGTGTTTCCTAATTAATATCTTATCTGTATATCTGTTTAATTTGGAGGGTTTCCTAACTAATATCTGATTGATTAGAGTTTTCTAATAAATATCTCAGTGTCTGACCTAGTGTTTCCTATTGGGCTTCTTTATAGGATTTCCTAATTTCTTTATAAACTCTCATACGCTTATCCTAATAATTATGATATCAATTTGAAATTTGTAACCTATCCTCAAATTAATAAAAGTCCTCCTCGTTCCTTCTGCCAGTGGACGTAGCTAACAGATTGTTAGTGGACCACGTAAACCTATCTGTCTCGCGATTTTAAATTTTAAATTTTAAATTTTTCTGTCTTTCTCTTCCGTTACAACAAAATGATATCTGAGCATCAGGTTCTTATGATCTGTGAGAAAGAAAGATATCTGGGATGAGCGTTAAAATCCAGTGTTTTAATGGGGGGAATAGTTTTAGTTTGTGACAGATGAAGATGCGGGCGTTGTTAAAATAACAAGGATGATGGGCGTCAGTCGTGAAGAAGAAAGACAACACAGTAATCGCTGAGATGGCCGTTCTGGAGGAGAGTCTGTCTGATGAAATCATCAGTGAAATCGCGGAGGAAGATAGAAGTCGTGGTAGTACTGATAAACAGGTGGAGCAGAAAGTCACTCTTGATGAGAGTGAACCATAGTCTGAAGATCAACTAATACAATCTGAATCCGATTATTAACCATCAGGTTCTTCATTACCAGTTCAGAAACAACAGAGTTTGGCCCGTAAGCGGTCAATTAGCCCCATTTTTAGGAAGCCTTTTAACAAGTATGGTCATGAAGATGACATGGTGGGTCTGTCTAATCTGGTTCCGAATAGCACGATCCAACACGATTCAGACTTGCTAAAATTTGGAAGTATCTGATTATACCTCGTTGGGCAATATTTGAGGCAGAAGGGGAGAGAGAAGTTTTCTGGTACATCTGGAACGCATCTGGTAAATCAATACGATTAAGAAAGTTGTTTTCCGGTACATATGGCATTCGTTGGAGTGCATCTGGTACATCCGATATTCCCCAGAGTTCATCTGGTACAGTTGCCTGATCTAATTATTGTGTTGGACGATTCAAGTCACGGTGGAGATTGTTAGGATATAAGTGTCTAGCAATTATCCTTTCGGATCTGGAATTGACTTTTGAACTGAATCTGTTTAATTAGTGTTTCCTAACTAATATCTTATCTGTATATCTGTTTAATTTGGAGGGTTTCCTAATTAATATCTGATTGATTAGAGTTTTCTAATCAATATCTCAGTGTCTGACCTAGTGTTTCCTATTGGGCTTCTTTATAGGATTTCCTAATTTGTTTATACTTTGCAGTTAAGCTTAAGAGTATTATAAACTCTCATACGCTTATCCTAATAATTATGATATCAATTTGAAATTTGTAACCTATCCTCAAATTAATAAAACTCCTCCTCGTTCCTTCTGCCAGTGGACGTAGCTAACGGATTGTTAGTGGACCACGTAAATCTATCTGTCTCGCGATTTTAAATTTTAAATTTTAAATTTTTCTGTCTTTCTCTTCCGTTACAACAAAATGATATCTGAGCATCAGGTTCTTATGATCTGTGAGAAAGAAATATGTCTGGGATGAGCGTTAAAATCCAGTGTTTTAATGGGGGGAATAGTTTTAGTTTGTCGAAGATGAAGATGCGGGCGTTGTTAAAATAACGAGGATGATGGGCGTTAGTCGTGAAGAAGAAAGACAACACAGTAATCGCTGAGATGGCCATTCTGGAGGAGAGTCTGTCTGATGAAATCATCCGTGAAATCGCGGAGGAAGATAGAAGTCGTGGTAGTACTGATAAACAGGTGGAGCCGCAGGTCACTCTTGATGAGAGTGAACCATAGTCTGAAGATCAACTCATACAATCTGAATCCGAATATTAACCATCAGGTTCTTCATTACCAGTTCAGAAACAACAAAGTTTGGCCCATAAGCGGTCAATTAGCATCATTTTTAGGAAGCCTTTGAACAAGTATGGTCATGAAGATGAAATGGTGGGTCTGTCTAATCTGGTTCCGAATAGCACGATCCAACACGATTCGGACTTGCAAAAATTTGGAAGTATCTGATTATACCTCGTTGGGCAATATTTGAGGCAGAAGGGGAGAGAGAAGTTTTTTGGTACATCTGGAACGCATCTGGTAAATCAGTATGATTGAGAGAGTTGTTTTCCGGTACATATTGAAGGGTTCATAACCCTCTAATTAGACTCCTCTAATTAGTTACTAAATTACTTGTTAATTTAGTATATGAAGATCTAGTTACATGCATGACATAAAATGACAAAAACTAGATACAAGAAGAAATTTCCTTACATAAACAATGTGGAAATAATGGGCACAATAAGAAAACTCCTTTTTCTTATTGTTCTTGAGCTAATATTAGTATGGATGATCCTCCAAAATCTTGAATCTCCAAAGTAGAAGATCTCCTTCTAGTTGCACCAAGATTCAACCCAAATAATCACTATTATTATTAACTAGATAATAGTAGTGATGAACCAACACTAATATTATGAATATTACTACTCTAGTAATAAGGATGAATATTAGTATATAAGAGAGTTTTTAGAGAGATGGTGCAAGTGATTCAAAACAGGAGGTTCACTTATGAAAAATAAGAGAACCAAATGTCCCCTAAATAGCCCCTTTGGTCAGCCACCCTATCCAAGGGAAGGCAACTTGCACACATCATTAATTGCATGCAACATGGGTAAAGTAATGTAATCGTTATGTTTGTTGCAAGTTGCATGCACATAGAAAATAGCTACCAAGTCTTAATTTCCTATGTGTGCCGTACACATGTACATAAAATGGGTCCATTTTATTTTTGTCATTTGTCATACAAATGCTAATGTGTGACATGATCAATTATCTCTATAATTGATCACATCAAATAATATACCCTTAACTCTTTAAGTAGTACATTACTATTATATCTATATATAATAGGTCCCATAATAATAATTACTTTGCTAAATTTACAACTCCTTGTAAATATTAATGGCTAATTAACATTACCCATAAAAGCATACAAAACCTCAACTAATTTAGTAATTAACTATTAAATACTAAATTAGGTCTTATTTAATCGTATTAAAATAAGACGTAAAATTTATTCAGTCAATTATCGTATAATAGACTAATAAACTTAATCGGACTGAGTTCTAAACTCTGTCTCCAATAAATAACTCTCATTACCAAGCATATATCAAATATATACGCAAGGTGCTAATTAACTGTATCAGATACAAATAATTAGTTTTCTATTTGGGTCTCATCCTATAGGTGTGACCGAAAGGGATCAGTTGATCACCGCCGTCATACGACAATAACGTCTAACTCTAGTCGGCTGAGCGTTACTGATTTACGTTAATCAACTGATGTGGAGTATCAATGTACTAATTATCCCAAGTATATTCCGTTCATGAGATTTAATATATCAATGCACTATTGTGGAGGACACTTGCTCCAACAATCTCCCACTTGTCCAATACAAGTTGTGCATGTAGCCACTATATTGCGGAGGACTCCAACTCCACCAATATCTCCCACTTGTCTACACAAGTTGTGCGCTACCGATTCTCTTGTCTCTTTGATGTCACATCCTTCCACTCATCACAAGGTGTCTTTCAGGTCACACTTGTGATTTAATTATAATTAGAGTGGTTTTCTCGATCTGGAGAATAACTGTCTGACCGGAAAATCTACCATAGATCTATTTCCGAGCGTGGCCACGCATTTCCAGTTATTTCTCCTCGAGTGGCCCAAGGATGTTTGTACCCGACGTGGGTGGACAATTCCTGTTGACCCATCTTATACTGTATAATGCAGATCACCATGACCCAGAAGATGCCCATCAGCCTCCTTTCACGGCACGACCTAAGACACCAACCTAAGCCAATCGGAAACTGCACCGACTCAGATAAATGGTCGCCAGTCTAAAGAATCGACTCATAGGAATAAAATAGAAATCCCCGCCACGACCAGGCCTCAACTATTTTGATAAGGGATTCTATTGTGGTCACTGCCCGGCAGAGTGACAATCAGTCTGCCTATGTAAATGACCACTCATCTCCATGACCCCATGGTCTTGAACTAACCATCGATCAACTTACAATCTTGTCACTCCGAGTCGTCACCTCATTAAGTGACAAGAGGCAAAAATACTACGTTCAAACGTTCACTTGAATAGGGTTCAAGATTGTCTCACAATCCATTCGAATGAACAAAGTATAGGTTTTAGTCAAACTAAATAAAAGAGTTCATGTTGAAACTCGAACAATGAATGCTATTATCAGAAATGTAAAAATTGCTACAATATCCAATTATTACATCGTAGATAACTTAAAGAAAATCTGGGACTTTTCTCAATCCCATTGCGACAACATGACCATCATGTTTAGCCTTTGAAAGAGGCTTGGTTAAAGGATCAGCGATGTTCTCGTCTGTCCCAACCTTACATATATCGATTTCCTTCCTTTCCTCGAGATCTCTTATCACGTGGTATTTCCTAAGTACATGTCTAGACTTATTGCTAGACTTGGGCTCTTTTGCTTGAAAAATGGCCCCGCTGTTATCACAATATATGGTGATAGGATCTTCGACGGAGTGGACTACTCCTAGTCCTTCCAAAAACTGACGAATCCAAACAGCTTCCTTTGCAGCTTCCGAAGCCGCAATGTACTCAGCTTCTGTTGTAGAATCCGCGGTGACACTTTGCTTGGAGCTCTTCCAACTAATGGCTCCTCCATTCAACATATAAACATAGCCGGATTGGGATTTCAAATCATCCCGATCGGATTGGAAACTGGCATCCGTGTAAACTCTTACACGTAATTCAGTATCCCCTCCAAACACTAAGAACGAATCCTTGGTCCTTCGCAAGTACTTAAGGATGTTCTTTACGGCTGTCCAGTGACTTTCACCTGGATTGGCTTGATAACGACTCGTCATGCTCAAAGCATACGAAACATCGGGACGAGTGCACGTCATGGCATACATGATCGATCCAACAGCGGAAGCATAAGGAATCAACTTCATACGTTCAATCTCTTCGGGTGTGGTAGGACACTGTGACTTGCACAAAATGGTACCTTGACTCATGGGAAGAAAGCCTCTCTTAGAGTCTTTGATTTTGAATCTATCAAGAATCTTATCTATATAAGCTTCTTGACTTAATACCAACGTCCTTTTGGACCTATCTCTATGGATCCGAATACCCAAAATGCATTGTGCATTTCCCAAATCTTTCATTTGGAAGTGTTTTCCTAGCCACTCCTTTACGAAAGCAAGCATCGGAACGTCATTCCCGATAAGAAGTATGTCATCCACATACAAGACAAGAAAGGTTACCTTACTCCCACTAAACTTCATGTACAAACAAGGTTCCTCGACACTTCGAACAAAACCATACTGTTTGATAACATGATCAAAGCGATGATTCCAACTTCTGGACGCTTGCTTAAGACCATAAATGGATCTTTTAAGCTTGCATACCTTCCTAGGATTAGATGTATCTACAAAACCTTCTGGTTGTGTCATATACACTTCCTCTTCTAGAATCCCATTCAAGAAGGCGGTTTTGACATCCATTTGCCAAATCTCATAATCATGAAATGCGGCAATCGCTAGGATAATCCTTATGGAACGAAGCATTGCAACTGGAGCAAAGGTTTCATCATAGTGAAGACCATGAACTTGAGTAAAACCCTTTGCCACCAATCTTGCTTTGTAGACATCTTTATGTCCATCTATGCCATTCTTGATCTTAAAGATCCACTTACACTGAAGAGGTCTCACCTTTTCAGGTAAATCAACCAAATCCCATACTTGGTTTTCGTGCATAGAGTCCATTTCGGATCGCATGGCTTCAAGTCATTGCATGGAATCACGACTAGATATGGCCGCCTTGTAGGTTGTAGGTTCGTCACTTTCGCAAAGTAACATGTCTAACGCATCTTCCTCGACAATACCAAGGTATCGATCAGGAGGATGACTAATCCTTGTGGATTTCCTAGATTCAAAGGGAACAACAACCGTGTCCGAGGAGGAGGGAACGCTTTCCTCCACTTCATTTTCGGTTTGTGGCTCTTGGACTTCATCAAGTTCAAATTTTCTCCCACTTTGTCTTCTAGAAATGAAGTCATTTTCTAGAAAGACAGCGTCACGTGCCACAAACACTTTGTTTTCGTGACGATGGTAGAAGTAATAACCTTTTGTTTCCTTTGGATACCCTACAAACAGACATTTGTCGGATCTTGGTGCGAGTTTGTTGTCAGACTTTTTCTGAACACATGCCTCACAACCCCATATTCTCATAAACGACAAATAAGGAACCCTTCCCTTCCATATCTCATATGGTGTCTTATTGGCTGCTTTAGTCGGGCTTCGATTTAGTGAAAATATTGCGGACAAAATGGCAAAACCCCAAAATGAATCAGGAAGCTCAGTGAGACTCATCATGGACCGAACCATATCAAATAAAGTTCGGTTTCTCCTTTCGGCCACACCATTCAATTGTGGTGTGCCAGGAGGAGTCCATTGTGATACTATGCCACAATATTTTAGGTGTGAATCAAATTCATTATTTAGGTATTCACCACCACGATCGGATCATAGTACTTTAATCTTTTTATCCAATTGGTTCTCTACTTCACTTTGAAACTCTTTGAACTTTCAAAAGCATCGCTCTTGTGCCTCATTAAGTAGACATACCCATATTTACTTAAGTCGTCGGTAAAAGTGATGAAGTAGTTGTAACCACCCCTAGCGGTGATAGTCATTGGGCCACACACATCGGTATGTATAAGGCCCAACACCTCACTTGCTCGTGTTCCTTTACTTGAGAAAGGAGCACGAGTCATCTTGCCTAATAGGCAAGACTCGCATACACCATAAGATTCGTAAACAAACGGTTTGAGAAGTTTCGTTGAAACAAGTCTCTTAATGCGTCGTTCGTTTATGTGTCCTAAACGACAATGCCAAAGGTAGGATTGATTAAGTTCACCCGTTTTGAGCTTCTTGTTTTCTACATGATATACATCATTAACATTATCTAGAACATAAATACCTCCGATAGACGTAGCTTTACCATAAACCATGTCATTAAATGAAAAAGTACAACAATTGTCCTTAATCATAAAGGAAAAACCTTCCATATCAAGTACGGAAATGGAGATAATGTTCTTAGTTAAAGTTGGTACGAAATAACAATTATTCAAATACAACTCAAAACCACTAGCTAGAGTGAGTACATAAGTGCCTACGGATATAGCGGCTACTCTAGCTCCATTTCCCATGCGTAGGTCCACATCACCCTTGGCTAGTGCTCGCACGTCCCTCAGTCCCTGTAAATGATTACAAAGATGAGAACCACATCCGGTATCTAATACCCAAGTGGAAGTGCAAGTATAGTTAATGTCTATCATATAGAGAGAAGTGTGGACAATACCCGACGGAGTCTCACTCTCGTCTTTCTTGTTCTTCAAATCTTTCAAATATTTGGGACAATTGCGCTTCCAATGTCCCTTGCCATTACAATAATAGCAATCGGCGTCGGCATGTTTGTTGACCTTAGCCTTAGGTTTGCTATTCTCAATAGCTTTCCCTTTGTTCTTGTCTTTTCCTTGTCTCTTGAATTTGGTCTTACCCTTGTTTTTACCCTTTTGAACCCCAAGATTGAGATTCTTCATCTTCATGGAGAGCATGTCTCTCTTCTCACTCCCACTAGCCTCCATGTCCCTCTCCGCTTGGTTGAGGAGTGCATGAAGCTCTTGGAAACTCTTGTCCATGCCATGCATATTGTAGTTCACCCTAATTTGGGAGAACTTGGAGGGGAGTGAGTGAAGAATGCGACCTATCGCAAGCTTCTTGGGAATGCTACACCCTAGACGCTCTAGAGTGTCAATATGCTCAATCATCTTGAGCACATGGGGGCCAACTTTTTGACCCTTTTCTAGCTTTCCCTCGAAGAATTTCATCATAGCCTCATATTGACGGATGTCGGGTGATTGTGAAAAAGCCGTCGTAACCCTTGAGTATATCTCATATGCATTAAGGGTAATGTATTGAAGCTTGAGTTTTGGAGACATTGACCATATCAAGACATTCTTGATATCGTTAGATATCTTCAAAAACTCCTCATAAGCGGTCCTTTGTGCCGTGGTGGCTCTAGGACCAGGTTCGTTGGGTGGTGGCTCGTTCAAGTAACGAAGGACGTTGTCGGACAACGCCGCACCTTTTATGGTAGACTCCCACTCGATGAAATTACTTCCATCGTCTTTCAAGATACATTTGTCCATAACGGACCTAAGCCAAGAATCCTTTCCGAGTTGAATGGTTGCATTGGTAGCCATAGCGAATTATAAACACTACAACAAAGTTTAGGAAATATTAACATTCATTGTAATATAATTTACTTGTAAAACAATTTTAACAAGTCACTCATATAATGACCCCTCACGAAATTATATAAGTGATTCCGAGACCCGCATTTAGATAAGAACTAACATCACATGCAATCCTTATGTAAAAACGGTAAGTCATTACTCGACCAATTCTACCCTAGAACTCTCGGTCGACGGATTTCAACCAAATCCATCTCCTAGCCCCGAAATAACTCTTATCTCGTTGAGTCCAACCCAATCTTGGCATGTGATCTTATCACCCTACTTACCCAAGGTAAAAAGGGTCCACGTTGTGGTTGCCCTAATGAACAAGGGGTTCATAGGTGCTTTAATTGGTAAGGCTAAATCTCAATTCTTACTATGCATGTGAGAGGTCTTGTCAATATTAAGTTACTAATCACTTATAAGTGAACTAAGTTGGTGATTACGTAAATAGGTGAATTGACAATCGACGAATAAAATGCATAATTGGCGATTTTGGCATGGGCGAATATAAAGCAAGCATCAAACAAAATAAATCCTAGTATGGCCATCTAGCTAATCTAATTAACTAGACTATTACAAAATCGGAAACCAACTCCTTGGTCCCTGGCCTCTTCAATGGGACACAACCAAAAGGCACCGTCTTTTGTCCACCGTCTAGTGTAATCTCCGTCTTCATAATAATTAATTACAAATGATACATAGCATTTCCTATTATACATTTGTATAAAAAAACTATTAATTATACAAACGGGCGATACGAGATCGCAATTAATTACAACCAAATCGATATTCCCTTACATTACGGGTAATACCGATTAAAAGACTAGGCCATACTAGGTACAATCTTGCAAAATAAACAATAAATGACATTCATTCATTCAACAACATTAAAATAAATAAAATGCTGTAAAAATCATGCCAAAATCGCCCTATAATTTATCAAGTTCATCCTAGCTCGGTTTTTATGGAATTTATCGATTTTTAACCATTAAAAATCATTAATCAACACTTAATTCTCAATTAAGCTCAAACTAATTTTTCCAAACCAATTTGGAATTTCAAGAATTAGTCTCCACTAATTTGAAAAATAAAAAACTAGTTTGAATTGATTTAACTTGCTGATTTAATCGGTAAATGGTCAATTTTATGAAATAAATTCAAATTAAATCATAAAATACCCAAAAAAAAATAACAAAATTTTGTACATTCTGGAACATTTCCAGGAACTCAAAAAACAAAAATTTGTCCACAAAAAATTTCGAATAAATTTGGAACAAATAAATGCATGTTTGTCGATTTTTATCCAATAAAAAAACAATAAACATCCCAAAAGGACAAAATAAATTTCAAAAATTTACAAATATGTCCTTCAACATATAATGATATGTACACCAAAAAACCAAGCCCAAAAACAATATGCAACTATTTTTAGTTAACTTTTAACATCAAATAGGCATAAAAACTCGATTTTTAAGGCATAAATGATTATAAATTAGCAAATTAATTCCAAAAATTATCAAACTTGACCACAACCATTTTGAGGTCATTAGATGTGCATGTACCCAAAAATTTCGTATGAAACGTATTTTACACAAAAATTTCCGGTTTTTACAAAGTTATCATATAACCCGAAAAAATGTCAAAAATCGACATGCATGCAACAACAAAGCTCTGATACCACTTGAAGGGTTCATAACCCTCTAATTAGACTCCTCTAATTAGTTACTAAATTACTTGTTAATTTAGTATATGAAGATCTAGTTACATGCATGACATAAAATGACAAAAACTAGATACAAGAAGAAATTTCCTTACATAAACAATGAGGAAATAATGGGCACAATAAGAAAACTCCTTTTTCTTATTGTTCTTGAGCTAATATTAGTATGGATGATCCTCCAAAATCTTGAATCTCCAAAGTAGAAGATCTCCTTCTAGTTGCACCAAGATTCAACCCAAATAATCACTATTATTATTAACTAGATAATAGTAGTGATGAACCAACACTAATATTATGAATATTACTACTCTAGTAATAAGGATGAATATTAGTATATAAGAGAGTTTTTAGAGAGATGGTGCAAGTGATTCAAAACAAGAGGTTCACTTATGAAAAATAAGAGAACCAAATGTCCCCTAAATAGCCCCTTTGGTCAGCCACCCTATCCAAGGGAAGGCAACTTGCACACATCATTAATTGCATTCAACATGGGTAAAGTAATGTAATCATTATGTTTGTTGCAAGTTGCATGCACATAGAAAATAGCTACCAAGTCTTAATTTCCTATGTGTGTCGTACACATGTACATAAAATGGGTCCATTTTATTTTTGTCATTTGTCATACAAATGCTAATGTGTGACATGATCAATTATCTCTATAATTGATCACATCAAATAATATACCCTTAACTCTTTAAGTACTACATTACTATTATATCTATATATAATAGGTCCCATAATAATAATTACTTAGCTAAATTTACAACTCCTTGTAAATATTAATGGCTAATTAACATTACCCATAAAAGCATACAAAACCTCAACTAATTTAGTAATTAACTATTAAATACTAAATTAGGTCTTATTTAATCGTATTAAAATAAGACGTAAAATTTATTCAGTCAATTATCGTATAATAGACTAATAAACTTAATCGGACTGAGTTCTAAACTCTGTCTCCAATAAATAACTCTCATTACCAAGCATATATCAAATATATACGCAAGGTGCTAATTAACTGTATTAGATACAAATAATTAGTTTTCTATTTGGGTCTCATCCTATAGGTGTGACCGAAAGGGATCAGTTGATCACCGCCGTCATACGACAATAACGTCTAACTCTAGTCAGCTGAGCGTTACTGATTTACGTTAATCAACTGACGTGGAGAATCAATGTACTAATTATCCCAAGTATATTCCGTTCATGAGATTTAATATATCAATGCACTATTGTGGAGGACACTTGCTCCAACACATATGGCATTCATTGGAGTGCATCTGGTACATCCGATATTCCCCAGAGTTCATCTGGTACAGTTGCCTGATCTAATTATTGTGTTGGACGATTCAAGTCACGGTGGAGATTGTTAGGATATAAGTGTCTAGCAATTATCCTTTCGGATCTGGAATAGACTTGTGACCTGAATCTGTTTAATTAGGGTTTCCTAATTAATATCTGATCTGTATATCTGTTTAATTTGGAGGGTTTCCTAATTAATATCTGATTGATTAGAGTTTTCTATTCAATATCTCAGTGTCTGACCTAGTGTTTCCTATTGGGCTTCTTTCTAGGATTTCCTAATTTGTTTATACTTTGCAGTTAAGCTTAAGAGTATTATAAACTCTCATACGCTTATCCTAATAATTATGATATCAATTTGAAATCTGTAACCTCTCCTCAAATTAATAAAACTCCTCCTCGTTCCTTCTGCCAGTGGACGTAGCTAACGGATTGTTAGTGGACCACGTAAATCTATCTGTCTCGCGATTTTAAATTTTAAATTTTAAATTTTTCTGTCTTTCTCTTCTGTTACAACAAAATGATATCGATTCTTGGTGCTCGGGAATGGGTCCCAAGGGCTCGAGAATGGGTCCCAAGGGCTCGGGATCAAGTCTAAGCCATCGAGTGATCGTCGCTTCTCCTCGTTGGCTCCAAATGTGTCGGAAACGAGTTGGAATCGTTTCATCTCTCCAATAATGGTCCTAGGAACCTAAAACAAGCTAGAAGAAGGGTAAGTAGCCTCCAAAACCGCTCCAAAGAGCGATTCCACAAGAGAAACTGGGACCAAACACAACAAATAAGCACTACAAACCACACTTATCAACTCCCCCACATTTAACCCTTACTCGCCCTCGAGTAAGCACCAACTAACTACTAAGCTAATAAAAACTAAAATACTCAGCAGGTTTCGCACGAGTACTCCCCCCTTGTTGATTGTTCGTGGACTTGGAAGTCCATATGCAAGACGAAGGAAATTCTTAAACAAGGCTTTCATAATGGAGTATGGGAGTTGGATCCGAATGGCTACTTGATTAAGAGTGGTTATGGATGGCTCCTTCCTGCTCATAATCCTCCGCCTTGGACTAAGTTCGTGTGGAATCGGTGGGCTCTCCCTAAGCAAGCTGTCATAACTTGGCTGATTTTGAATGGAGGAGTTAATGTGAAGGATAAGCTGTTCCGGCATGGCTGCATTGACAATGATGATTGTTGCCTTTGCTGTAATGCCACTGAAACGGTGGACCATCTCTTTTTTGAGTGCCAATTCAGTAGAAGACTTATGCGGATTGTTGCTGATCTTATTGGATGCAATATCAGCCTGACGAATATACTTGATGGAGATATGCACCAGCAACATCGGAAATTGCACGGTGCTATTCTTGTGGCCTGTTACTATGTGACTTGGAATCAACGGAACAATGCCCGATTGGAGGGGTATATTGATCATCCAACAAAGCTGGCTTTACGTATCATAGGTGATGCCAGGAGACGGATTAAGTTGAGAGCTAAGGATAAAGTTACTGATACCGATTTACACTATTTTAGACAGATATGAACTAGCTTTTGATCGAGTTGAAGGTGCTAGCTACCCCTTGTCTCGAGTGTTTTTGTGTTTTATACTGTCTCTGTATAGATTATGTCATGTAACTAATATTTTTTGATGAATGAATTACTCACATTTCACCAAAAAAAAAAACTAAAATACTAACCGAGTGGGTATTAGCGCACCCTACGCCCTTTCAACTCACGCGAGAACACTTAGAGGAAAAGTGCTCTCCGCAAGGCAAGTGAGGTCTTGCGACAAAACTGTGGATACAACCGAACACGAAAACACACAAACAAACAAACACACAAACAAACAATCAAACAATCAGTTGCATCCAAGAAGAACCAAATACCGTTTCCCTCTACAAAGTGGTGAAAGAGACACCGGTTAAGGACTCAAGGCAAGTGACAACGTTCCCAAGCTAATAACACAAATCGAAATGAACAAAATCCTAATAGTATGACGACCAAGCAATAAAAACGTTGGTAACTTACATAGGTTCCTCCTAACCTTCTAAGAACGTACCACGGGACGATAGGCGGGATGGAAAAAGGATGAACCACGGAGTTAGTCGACACTGTAGGTAAGTGAAGCCCCGCCCCCTTTAGCGATGAGCCAAGAGGGTCGTCCCATGCTCAAAATCGCCTAACTAGTCCATGTAAAATGGTGGATAGGGTTGCAAAATGAGGGAAGACCGACTAATTACCGCTATCATCCTTCCTAGGGACTCGGTCCTTTGGTAGGCTCTTCACGGTAGTAGTCGGCAAAAGGCTTATTTTTGAGGGTGAGAGTTCTTTTTGTGAGATGATTTTCTTTCGCATCTTTCTTTTGCATTTGGCTTTTGAGTTTCTATGCCATTTCTTTTTCTTCTTTTGTATTTTTTTTTCTTTTGTTGTGCCTTTTCTTTTTCTTCTTTCTTTTTTTTTTCTTTCTTTCTGCCTTGGTTTGCCCTTTTGGCTAGCTTTTGTTTGTAGGCATTCAATCACAACCAAGTAAGAGACTTCAACATATTGCAACTTATTTGTGGAAAAATGTGTAGAAGGTAGGGAAATGGGTAAGTCAGGACGGGCCCTTCCCTTCAAACCCACAAAAAAAGGGGGAAACTTGGACTAAATCAAAGCAATTTCAAATACGGTCACCTAAGAGACGGGACTCGGCAACCAAGGCCTTTTCACTCCGTGGGTGGTCATAATGGTCAAAATGCAAATCCCGTAGTAAATCCCTAGTAGACTAGGTGGACTCAAGGTAAGAAACCAACAAAATCATTGATTGAAAGTCATTCTACTAGACTAAAGTCCAAGACTCGACTCATATTGCCAAAAAGGGAAAGTAAACACTTGCGCACTAGCCTCAAAACCGGGTTTTCGAAAACCTTTTTACACACTAGACAAAACTAAACAAGACAACACAAAGACACAACAAATCGAAAGGAAAAGAGACAAACAAAACAAAACAAAACAAAACAAAACAAAACAAGAGAAAAGAGAACAAGCACATAAAGAAAACAAACACCACCCCGAAACTTCCAAACAAGTCACCACATCAACCACAAACTTCACAAAGCTCCACCCGAGCACACCATCACAAATCTCCTCCAAACTCCAAAAAAAAGGGAAAAAGGAGAAAGAATTGAAGGGGTATTACCGGATGTCTTGAGCCTTTCGAAACTCACGGCGAAGATCACGCAACCTACAAGGAATGGGGAGGCAAAACACACACAATACAACAAAAATACGACACAACGACACAAAAGGAAAAGACACAAAGGAAAAACTTTTTGGTTTTTATGAAAATTTTCAAATTTTTAAGGATTTTTAAGATTTTTTCGAAAAAAACTACAAAAAATAAAGCTAGACTAGACTAATATATCGCTCCCCCACACTTAAACCGAGCAATGTCCTCATGCTCGATCGGTAGTGTGTGGAAGACACAAAAAAAGAAAATAAAAAAAGGAAAATAAAAGAACTAAAAATCAAAAAGAAAGTGAAGAAAGGGTAGAATGTGTCCGGCCGGGGTGTAATCAAGTCACCAAGGGCCGAGACAAGAAGAGATATGGATGGGGGAAGAAATAAAAAGAAGAAAATCAAAGGAAATGGGAGGGGAGGGCTAGGTGTAATCAAGTCACCTAGCCCGGATTCCCCCTAAATCTGACTAAATCCTACCAAAAAGGAAATAAAATAAAGAAAAGGTGAAATTACTTGTAAAATTGGATTTTTGAAATGACTCTCGATGTAGTCACGTCATCGAGAATTGGGAGCAATGACTACCAAAGCCCCGAGGGCCACCATGACACAAAAATGATAAGGGGAAGGGGAACATACAAAGGGAGACAAGCAATAAAAGACGGAAAAGAAATGAGAATCGTCTACCAAACGGTTAGCAACTCACTAACTCCATCGCCTCAATGATCATAATATGCACGTTGCTTGTCTTCATCATCGATATTCCTCTTCAAGCTTAATGTAGTCGCACGGTTGAAGTTCTAGGCTTGCATTTGTGTAAATGAGGTGGGATTCGAGGTGAAACTCGGTGTGTAGTGAAGAGAAGATGAGATGAAGGTATATATATGAAGTGTAGGGGTCATATGATAGCTGCAAGGGTAGGTAGGGAGGTTGGGAGGGGGTACAAAGCGGTGGGGTGGGGTTTAAATGAGGGAACAAAGTCAAATGAGGCTGCAGGGGACCATCCCGGTCGTGACAGACCTCATCTCGGTCGGGATGGTTCCTTCCCGGTCGGGATGACCATGATCCTGGTCGGGATGGACAGGCAGTAGCTCCAACTTTCGTGCACACATCATCCCGGTCGGGATGAAACCCTTCCCGGTCGGGATGACTCTTCTAGTCCTTCAATCCTCTAGAATCCCATCCCCAAAAGCTTAAGAAAAGCTCAAAAACCCGATTTCCTTGCTCAAGATCCAAGCTTCTATCAACGACCACTCCTCTCAAAACTTCATCTTCACTTCACACCTATCCAATAAGCTCAAGACATCCATCAAAATCCCTCCCTCACATCGCTCATCAAAAATTTCAAATTACAAGAATTCCACACACACACAAAAATCCTAGAAACAAATACACAATTAACACAATTACAAACACAAAAACTAAAAAGAAGAGAGGAAGGGGAATATACAACATGACGGTTCTTAAGGAACTCCGTCAAACCTAGGATGGTGGACTCTTCATTCCTAGCCATAGCCATCAAGGGCTCGGAGGAGCAAGTCAAATGCTCGAGCCACATCGTAGAGAGGGCTCATTGAGTGCCCGAGCCAAGCTATCCTCCAAAGCCTCCAAGTCGGAAGCAAGAAGTAGTCACCTAAAGACCCAATGTCATCTTTCACGTGGTCTCCGGGGTCTTTCCATCCAACGAGCTATATCGACCTCTTTCTCCTAAGCATCGCCTCCAAACGAAAGCAAGCTTCATATACTTAACATGAGGCACAAAAAACGGTTTTGGTCCCGTTTCTTTATTGCACATCCTCATATCTTCATCAAGTTGTGGTTCCCCATCTTCAAGTCCCAAAACATCACTTGGCCTCACGTCATCTTGGAGGAGAGAATTGAAACTTCTACCGGCGGTTTCCAAACCATTGCTTCGCTCACTTGCAAGAGGCTCATGATGTTCTTCCACATTTTCACACAAGGGCAACTTGGGCTCATTATTTTCACCCAACGACTTCATAACCTGTACCACCTCATTCAACTCACTAACCTCCTCCAATTCTTCACCAACAATGCCTTCATCAAGGGTCATTTTATTATTCGTCTCTTCTTGGGTAAACAATTGAGGTTCTTCATAGCAAGTCTCGCTTCTCAAAGGGACTTCATCGGCGGCTTCATGATTGGGTTGCTCCCCTTTCTCAAGCGACCACCCTTCGTCAAGTTGTGACTTTCGGGTTAAAAACATTACGGTTTTAACCGATAACGCATTTAATCGAGCATCCATCGCCTCATTTTCTCTTCGATATTGGGCCATGAATTCATCTTGATCTTTTCGCATTTGGATGGCCATTTCTTGCTGGCTATTTTGCAATTGAAGAATCGATTGAAATAACTCCAAGTTGGGCATTTGGTCATTGGGGTCTTGTAAAGCTCCTTGAAAATCTTGATGATGCCCAAGGGGTGGGGCATCATATTGTTGGTAGTGAAATTGAGGTGGTTGGTAATATGGTGGGTTTTGGGGAAATTGGCTTCCGTAAGGAGAAATATGATGAGGCATGGTGGATTCATGATGGTAATTTGAGTAATAACCACCATGATCACAAGGTTGATAAGCACTCACTTGATGGAAGTCGTTTCCATATCCTTGAAGCTCATACCCACGGGTTTCTTGATTACCCGATGAAGCTTGATTGTAGTAGGGAGACATCATGTCATGTTCTTGATTCATTGAGGGAGAGAAGTAGCTCATGGTGGCTTCTATTGGTGGGGAGTTTAGATTAATCCTCACGCTTTGCTCAAAAACTAGGCTTGTACCCGGTTGGAAACTTCTCAATCTAGCAACCGTTCGTTTATGCGGCTCTAAGTCGTAAGGAAGAGGATGGTCACCACCTCTAGGAAAAAACTGTAGACTAGGAGCAAACGTGAGAAGTCTAGTGCTTTTTGGGCACTAGACAAGAAAGAAATAAACTTCACACACACACAAGAAGCAAAAGAAAACAAAAAACTACCAAAAAAACGAATACAAAGTCAAGTAAAACGGCAAACAAAGTCTAAATTAGCACCGTCCCCGGCAACGGCGCCAAATTAATGCGAGAGATTTGCCGTGGATCCCACCGATCAAATAATAACCAACTAATCCTAACTGGATAGATAGGGCAAGTCAGGTTGAGTCCACGGGGACGGTAAGGAGGGTTTCGACTAGGTTTCACCTAAGGACTTGACTAGGTCAACGGGCTAAACTAGATTAAAACGATGAAAGGAGGAGAAACTAATACTAAGGACAATCTAAGTGTAACAGCTAAAGCTAAAAGATTCAAATAACTAGAGAAATAATAGTTAAGAGGAAGAAGAAATCAAATAAGAAAAGAACTAGGATTAGGTCGGGTTCAAGGGTGATGAAATGATCAAGGGGAAGCGAGAATGAATGGGTAGTCAAGCTATCTAGGCATGGTCCGGGCTCTCGCTACTTAAACCGACCTAGAGGCTCCTCGCTCTCACGCAAGAACCCATCCTAGCAACATACAAAACCGCAAAAAGAAGGCAAAAAAACAAGCATTTGCAACTACAAGTCATTCAAGCATTTCGTCAAACATGTTTTATGCATACAACTAGGAAGCAACCCAAACTTCCACCAACAACCTACACAAACCCTTAGTCACCCATTAAGCCACCCAATTCCCCTACTAATCCTAAAAAGAGACTACTCACACATATCTAAACTTAAAATAACACTAACAAGAGAAACAATCACAAGAACAAAAGAAACATTCATAATGAAGAACAAGGAGGATGAACAATGGACAATACAATAAACAAAAGATTCAAACTTTACTAACAAGAAGGATAAAGAGAAAAGAGAGAAGAGAGATTATACCAAATTAAGAGGAGGAAAATATAAACACTTGCATAGAAGAAAAACCAAACAATTCCACCAAGGTTGTCAATCTTGGTAGATTCTTCAAGAGATCCAATAATACAAGAGTAATCACTAGATTAAGGAGTAATTAAGGACTAATCTACACTAATCTAAGCTAATCTAACCTAAAGTAGTCTAGGGTTTAGTGGGTAATGAAAAGTAAAACATATGTCCCTAAACAATACAAGAGGGGGGGGGGGATATATAGGGTTTCACGGGTAAGGGAAGCGAGGAAAACGAAAACAGCCCATTCTGGGCCCATCCCGGCTGGGAAGAGGGTCATCACGACCGGGAAGGTGGTGATCCCGGCCGGGATAAAGCTCCAGTAGCCGTTGTTTGCTCGTCTCTTCATCCCGGTCGTGATGGATGTCTTCCCGACCTGGATGGGTCTTGTAGGCTTTCAAATATGGTCCCATAGGTCCCTCCTTGCTTTTGTTAGGCTTCTCATCGATTCTTGGTGCTTGGGAATGGGTCCCAAGGGCTCGGGATCGAGTCTAAGCCACCGGGTGATCGTCACTTCTCCTCGTTGGTTCCAAATGTGTCGGAAACGAGTTGGAATCGTTTCATCTCTCCAATAATAGTCCTAGGAACCTAAAACAAGCTAGAAGAAGCGTAAGTAGCCTCCAAAACCGCTTCAAAGAGCGATTCCACAAGAGAAACCGGGACCAAACACAACAAATAAGCACTACAAACCACACTTATAAAAAATGAAGAGCCACAATTGAAGTATGCTGAGACTAATATGCATTTATATTTTCTACCAATTTATGGTTCTTTATATGGTCTATTCAATTTTCCTTATTATATTTTTTTGACCACTACAGGACGTTCTACAGCACAAAAAGGGAGATGATGACGGAATTGATGGATGACATATTCGGTTCACTGTTTTTGAACTTGGACATTAAATTCAATGTTTTTCCGGAGGAAAACACGTACCTTTTTAAATAATAATGATTAAGTCTTTGTTTTCTGAACGACCAACTCGATCTTTGTGTCTTATTGATATCAATTCAGTAAATGTGGACTCACGCTTTTTAGACAACATAAATATGTGATCGCAAGTGTAGACACCCAGATTTGGTCCTGGTGGCTGCGGGAGTGCCCGACAAACACCCGATGACGATTAGACTGCAACCCGACGCGAGATTGCGATGTTTTAGATAGTTTTTTTTATAGAACGGATCAAATAATTACTCGGAAAATTAATTTAACATCAAGACAGCCTTAGTCGTGTCATTACGCTCGCGTCGACACTAATTATAGTCAATTCCGACACCGGGACCCCGAATCGGTCCCGAAATATGCAAACTCAAACCCGAGTCAACACGTCGGGCCGAGCAAACCTTGAGACACACGCCCGAGACTCACCCAGTGCTCGAGGTGCAAGGGTTACGGGAATGCTTAATCCCCAAGGTAATGCAATATACGCATCTTCTCCATTTTGGAAAGTTTCAAAATCGGATCTTTAAAACTCCATGCGCTTCACACCAGGCGTCTCAAAACTTAACTGCCTCACCCCAGGCGTCCGAGTTCTGAGTCACTGGACACCAAGCATTTGAATAGTCGATTTGAACTAGTTGAACAACTATAAATATCCCCCTCAGTTCATTCATTTCGACAATCATACACGAGTTCGTGACTTACTTCTACCACAACTCGCTCTCCCCCTCTTCTTCTATAACTTAGGTTGCACTCCGACACTAAGTACGATCCACTCGATTGTTTAGCGAATTGACGCTACTCCTCACTCTCGAGCACTCCACTCGACACCGAGGAGCACCTGCGTTTGACTAGCCAACCCCGGGTCTAGCAGCGAAGCTCTGCCGGATTAACCGCGGAACTAGCCGTAGTAACGAAGCCCTGCCGAAATTACCGTAGGATTAGCTAGGAGGATCCGCCTCGAAGTCGAATCGTCACTAGATTGTCGTCTAAACAAAACTTTACATTTCAGTACTTTAATTATGCATTTCGATAATGTCAAACATGGACACTAGGTCCATGACACGTCTTAAAACACGTAACGTCCTCAACTTCAACCATAAGCACTAAAACACCTTAACTAAACCCGAGTAGTTCCGAGATCCGTTCTCAACTTTCCACGCATCGTGTCTTGCTTAGTGTACTCTCTGAGGGTGCAACTCCTCACTATGTGATTTACTTACATTTCGCATTTACCGCTTTCGTATGATTTACCGCTTTTATGACCTTATAATCGCATGCTAAATCACCTAACACGGAATTCAAAACGTAAACAAGCTAAAAATGAACAAAGTGATGGTCGGGTTCCGTATTAATCCCGATGCTCACCATCCGTGGTTCGATGCATCCCCATTAATACCGAGCCGACGCATCTTAAGCAGAATACCAGGTAAGGTATACCACGAGAACGACTAATATCCGTGCTAATACGTATAATACATTAGTAACTTCTACTCTCCTATGTGCATCTTTTCATGGCCTTCTTTTCACGTGAAATTGCATGCAAAGAATGTAAACACAACTACTTTGACTACAAAACTTACTTGTCCTTAAACAACCGACATAGCAAAGACATAGGTTTAAAACAATGGATGTTACCGTACTTTCGTCATAATAAAGGAACAAAGTTATCAGCCCACTGATTGATTAGTAGAGGCTGCGATGTGCGGGCGGGATTGGATGTCGATGTCTACCGGACGTTGGCTTCCCAATACGTACCCTCACCCCTTACTCACCATCGACGGTTTCCGGATGTCCGAAACCATTGGCAATAAGAGTCATTCCAGGCATGGAGTGCTTAAGGGTACAAGTCTTTATCTTTAGGTCCCGTGTCACTCAACCTTGAGCCGGCTAAGAATAAAAGTTGACTTGAATGGTTTTCGAGTCCCCATAATTGATTCGGTGGCGACTCCACAAATCAGCAACGAATTCGGTTCGCTAAAAAGGTCGTCTTACCAAACATATCGGCCTTTAAACATTTACAACCACGACTCGATCGATTCCAATGGAAACACGGGTGCCCGCATCCGTCTAGTACTATTCCGAATCGTCTTCCAAATCGAGGTCCAAAACATCGCCCGAATGCGAGATCGGACCGGCCCCCGACCGGGAGGGGGCCACGTGGGTGGCCCCGCGAACAAACTGGGTCAATCCCATGCAGGCTCGCGCGAGGCGCCCGGCGGTGCGGATGGACGTCCACAGCAAACCATAGTCAGTTGTTGGAAATATATAATTATTATTATTATGTTCTTTATGATAAGATTCTCGACGCTTTTACGATATCAAAGTGTCGATAGCTGTATTTTATATTATTATTTTCGACTCTTTTAATAGTAAAAAGTCTTAGGCTTTGAAAAAAATTTGGTCGGGGAAAAAAATCGCGACATAGAAAAGCGTCGAGGTTGCATATTTTAGTGTACCATGTAGTGACGCAAAAAAGCATCTTGAATAAAATATTTAACGTTTTAATGCGTTGAGAATGGCGACATAAAAATGCGTCGAGAATTCTTGACGCCCAAGATCTCCACGCATTCTGGAAGCGTCGAGAATTAAATTTGAGACTCTTTAAAACGTCGAGAACCCACCTTTAAAGCGTCAAGAACCAAGGGTTTTGTAGTAGTGTGAGCTAGCGAGTGGCATGGATCCTACTCTACTTGATTTATATTTATTTATGGATTGTTAAACCCATTTGAAGGATTTTTATTTTTAGCCTTTTTGTAAAAAAGTGGCATTTGTATTGAGTGACCGTTCTTTTTGTAACATATAGAATATCAGTGTGTTTTAATCACAAATCTACAGTGTTTCTGCCACCGTATTGCACTAGAATTTATAGGGGATTACAGTATCATTTTGGGGTAGTGGACTCTGACTTGTGTTGTTTATGTGAACAACATAGGGAGTCTACGGAGCATTTGTTTTCGAGTGCCCATATAGTTCAAGTATCTAGAAAGGGGTGAATCATTGGCTAAAATCCAACATTCCGATGGCCCAGGTCCTAAATTGGAGTGTGAATGTTCGGGGGACGAAGCTGAAGTGTAAAGTCATGAGAACTGTTGTCAATGCATGTATTTATTATGTGTGGAGACAACGGAATGAACCTGAGTAGGCTGGAGAGGTGTCTTAGGAGACCTCCTCTAGTTGTTGAGCAGATTAGGCTCGAGGTTTCATATAGTATTAGAAGTATGATTAAATATCTTGTTGGTTCTAAGGATTCTAGGTGGCTGCAAACATTGTTATAAGTATCTAGGCTCGTTCTTTGTAACTTTGTGATTCTTTATTAATACACTTGCATTTCACCAAAAAAACATACATATTTAAGTACTCTAAAAATAGTGAGATTACCTTAAGTACTCTAACATGACAAACGAATAGAAATTCAAGTAGAATGATATTACCTTCATGTTCATCAATAATTGAAACTTAATTTGGATGATCTACATGTTCAGGGGGATTCATCTTTCATCATAATAACGGATTTCTGCAAAATTTCTGGAAATTAATCAAAAATAAATTGCAATTTAATAAAAAAAAAGACCGATGAATTGATAGCAATAGAAATGAAATCTACAGTTGAATCGATTAATTGATGAATTGTACGATTTTTCTGGAGCTAATGCAATTGATGAATTGAAGCAATTTTATGGATTTCTTTGGGAGCAAATTTAGGAGCTAATGAAAAGGGTTTACCTAAGATTAATGAAAGGGAGTAGAGAAAGAAAGTAGTCTAAGAGAGAGGGGTTTTTGGGAGAGTTTTGTTCTCTTTTGAGGATTAATCTCGACCATCGATCTTGAGTCCTCAATTTATTTTGAGTCTTCAATTTATTTTGAGTCCTTAGGTCCTTATATCAACCATTAGATCTAAAATTAATTGATGGATGAGATTTAAAGAAACAAACTATAATAAGAGTAGTTATTGACTTTCCCTAAATTAACTCTCTCTCTTCCTCTCTCCTATCTTAAATTATTAACTATCTCTTTCTCTCTCCAATGTTACGTTAAATTAACTATCAGTTCTTTCAATAATCCTCTTTATGATATTGATAAGTGTGTTTTGTAGTGCTTATTCCTTGTGTTTGGTCTCGGTTTCTCTTGTGAAATCGCTCTTTGGAGCGGTTTCGAGGCTACTTACGCTTCTTCTAGTTTGTTTTAGGTTCCTAAGACCAATCTTGGAGAAATGAAACGATTCCGACTCGTTTTCCACACATTTGGAGCCAACGAAGAGAAGCGACGATCACTCGGTAGCTTAGACACGATCCCGAGCCTTTGGGACCCTTTCCCGAGCCCTTTAGACTCGATCCCGAGCACCGAGAATCGATGAGAAGCCTATGAAGAGCAAGTAGGGACCCATGAGATCATATTTGAAGCCTACAAGACCCATCCCGGTCGGGAACACATCCATCACGACCTGGATGAAGTGACGAAGAAAGACGACCTACTGGGGGTCCATCCCGGCCGGGATCATGACCTTCCCGGTCGGGACCAACCCATCCCGGTCGGGACCACCACCTTCCCGGCCGGGAAGGGCCCAGCGAAGGCCTGTTTCGCTTTCGTCGCTTCCCTTACCCATGAAACCCTATATATACCCCCCCTCTTGTATTGTTTTAAGCACTTTTTAATCCTTTTCATTACCCACTAAACCCTAGACTAATTTAGGTTAGATTAGCTTAGATTAGTGTAGATTAGCCTTAATTACTTCTTAATCATAGTTTAATCCTAGTTTCATCTTTGTAATATTGAAGACTTTTTGGGTTGATCTACTCTATTGACAACATTGGAGATCTTCCTTTGGGTTTATTTATGCAAAGATTCAATATTTCGTTCATCATCTAGTGTTGGTATAATTCTTCTTCTCCTTAATCTCTTCTATTTAGTTTTCATTTGTCTTTATGTTTAGTAAACCTTCAATACTCCATTGTGAATGTTTGTGCTTGTGCTTGTTTCATTATGGGTGTTGGGTTTATTATCTTGAACATGAGTGAGTAGTCCTCTTGCTAGGATTAGTAGGGGATTGGGTGTTTAATGGGTGATTAAGGGTTTGTTTAAGTTGTTGGTGGAAGTTTTGGTTGCTTCTTAGTTGTATGCATAGAACATGTTTGATGAAATGCTTGAATGACATGTAGTTGCAAATGCATGTTTTCTTGCCTTCTCCTTCCGGTCTTGTATATTGCTAAGATGGGTTCTTGCGCGAGAGCGGGGAACCTCTAGGTCGGTTTAAGTAGCGAGAGCCCGGACTACGCCTAGATAGCTCAACTACCCCTTCACTTTTGCTCTTCCTTGATCATCCCGTCACCCTTGAACCCGACCTAATCCTAGTTCTTTTCTTATTTGTCTTAGCTATTATTCCTCTAGTTAGTTGAATCCCTAGCTTTAGTTGTTATATTTAGCTTAGTCTTAGTCTTAGTCTCTCCCCCTTCTTAGTTTTAGCTTAGTTTAGTCTTGTGACCTAGTCAAGTCCTTAGGTGAAACTTAGTCGAAACCCTCTTTACCGTCTCCGTGGACTCGACCCGACTTGCCCTATCTACCCAATTAGGTTTAGTTGGTATTATTTGGTGTGGGGATCCAGGACAAATCCTTCCCATCAATTTGGCGCCGTTGCCGGGGACGGTGTTTGTTTAGACTTTGTTTTCCTATTTACTTGACTTTGTCTTTGTTTTTGTAGCTTTTTTGTTATCTTTTGCTTCTTGTGGGTGCGAAGTTTATTTCCTTCTTGTCTAGTGCCCAAAAAGCACTAGACTTCTCACGTTTGCTCCTAGTCTACAGTTTGTGCCTAGAGGTGGTGACCATCCTCTTCTTTTCAACTTAGAGCCGCATCAACAGACGGTTGCTAGATTGAGAGGTCCTCAACCGGGTACGAGCCACGATTTTCGAGCAAAACCTGAGGTTTGATCTAAACTCCCCACCCATAGAAGCCGCCATGAATTACTCCTCTCCCTCTATGAATCAAGAATATGCCATGACGTCTCCCTACTAATATCAAGCTTCATGAGGTAATCAAGACACCCGTGGGTATATGCTTCAAGGACATGGAAACGGCTACCAACAAGTGAATGCTTATCAGTCCTATGATCATGGTGACTATTACTCAAGCTATCATTGTGAACCCACCATGTTTCTTCATGTTTCTTCACATGGAAGCCAATTTCCCCAAAACCCACCATATTACCCTTCACCTCAACCATAATATGAGCCCCAAAACCCACAATACTACCAATCATCTCAACCGCACTACCAACAATATGATGCCCCACCCCTTGGGCACCATCAAGATTTTCAAGGAGCATTCACTACTAGAATAAGCCCAAAAGAAATCATTAATAAGTCATCATTTAATTATAATAAAGGATGTATTTGGTTAAAGAGATCATTTTTCCCAAATAAGTGGTCTGTCATTTGAAAGAAAATTGATTTCAAATCAAATTCAATCTAATACAAAGACATCATTTTCTAAAAAATGATTTCTAACAAAATTCACCATAATACAAAGACACCATTTTTTAAAATAAATGATTTCAAACCACATAAAATTTATTATCAAAGACATCATTTGTAAGCAAATACAAATGATTTCTAATTAACTTAACATTTTTTTCTTATTTATTATCAAATACATCATTTGTAAGAAAATATGATGTATTACATCAATTTTATTATAAAATCAATATATATATATATATATATATATATATATATATATATATATATATTAGGCTTTTTTCGAGCGATCTCATTGGTCCGTTCAATCAAACCTCAAATTAGGAAAGTATCATAAATAATAAAAAAAATCAATTAGAGAATCTTTTGATTATTACAATATATATTTAATCTATTATATTAATGTGATATTTTACAATTCTGACGTGAAAACCTTAAGAGTTCATTTTTTTTAAAACATTATCGTAAAATAAATTATAAAAATGAAATAATTAGATTCGTGTTAAAAAATGCTTTCATTATAGTATAAATTTTATATAATTTGTTTCACATTATGTGATGAATTTATAATATATGACAGTTTTGAAATTATCCCACATCGACAAATTACAATATGATAATGAAATTCTATATTATAAATAAAGAGTAATAATTCGTTCTTCGATATCCACCAAAAGTCTTTTGAATCTCAAAAAGAGTTTCTAAGACTATAAACTTAAGTAATTATTCTCCATCGAGATGATGAAATTTTATATTATAAATAAAAATAATCATTCGTTATTAAATATCAATCAAAAAAAACTTTTAAGTCTTAAAACATCTCTTAATAAGACTACAAACTTAAGTAAAAAATAATCTCACATCGAAAAATTATAATAAGGTGATGAAACTTTATATTATAAATAATACTCCGTAGTAACAATGTGCTCTTAGATATTAACCAAAAATATTTTGAGTCTTAAAATATATATGAAGACTATAAACTTAACTTAAAAAAGTTGTCAAGATTATACACTTAAATAAAGAAATTATAATAATGTGATGAAATTCTATATTATAAATAAAACTAAAAAAATTCTTTAGATTTCAACGAAGTTAAGTAATTGTCCCACATCGAAAAATTATGATTAGCTTATGAATTTGTACTAAAGAAGAGTAATCATCGTTTTTAAATATCAAACAACAAAAAAACTTTTGTTTTTAAAAAAAACTATGATGAAATTCTATGTCATTGTTTTTTAAATTAGGATGAAGTCATGAATTTGTAGTCTTGAGTTTATAAAGGATCTTAATAAGACTACAAACTTAAAATTATCCCACATCGAAACAATTAAAATAAGTTACGGTAATGATTCTATATTATAAATAAGACTACAAATTTTAGTTAAATTTATCCCACATCGACAAATTATAATAAGGTGAAGAATTTTTATATTATAAATAAGACTAATTATTTGTTCTTAGATTCTTAGATATCAATCAAAATCTTTTGAGTCTTAAAGGAACTATTAAGACTATAAACTTGAGTAAATGATCTCACATCGAAAAATTATATCCCTCTCTTTCGAGTCTTAAAACACTCTTAAAGCTATAAACTTAAGTAAATTATATCCCACATCAAAAAATTATACTCCCTTTATTGGTCGCATCATTTCATTAAAATACCAAGACGATGAAATTCTATGATAAAATTCTATTATATAAATAAAAGTAGTATTTCTCCAAATTATGATGAGGTGATTCAATTCTATATTATAAATAAGAATAATCATCCGTCCTAAAAAAAGTTCTTAACGAGGTGATAGAATTCTATGTAATCTTTTGTTCTTAGATATTAACCAAAAATCTTTTGACACAAAAAAAAATTCTAGGACTAAGACTATATAGTTAAAGTATAATTATCTAGCATCGAAAAATGAATATGGATTGATGGAATTCTATATATTATAAATAAGTGTAATCATTCGTCTATGAATAAAAGTTTTTAATTAGACTATATATCTAAACTTAAATAAATTTAAGTAAAATTATCCCACATCGAAAAATTATAATAAGGTGAATTTTTATTATTGTATAAATAAGAGTAATCATTCATCCAAAATATATAATAAGATAATCCATATGTTTATACTAAAAGTGGAATATTTTAAATGCTTAAATACAACACTATGGTTAAATACCGACAAAAAAACTTTTGAATCTTAAAAAAGCTTTTAATATACAACACTACAAACTTAAAATCATCCCACATTGAAAATTGTGATGAAATTCTATGCTTCCTATTATAATAATCAAGACTTAAAAAGAGCTTTTAAGACTATAAGCTTAAGTAAATTATCTCACATCGAAAAAAAAATTGACGAGCTGATGGAAGATTATAAACTTAAATAAATCATCTCACATCGAAAAGTTATGATAAGGTGATGAAACTTTATAGTATAAATAAGACTAATCATTCGTTCTTAAATATCAATAAAAAATTCTAAGTCTTAAAAACTCTCTTAATAAGACTACAAACTTTAACTAAAATAATCTCACATCGAAACATTATAATAAGGTGAAACTTAGATAAAACTATCCCACATCCGAAAAATTATAAAGTTTTATCAAACAAAAATCTTTTGAGTCTTAAAAAGGTTCTTAAGACTATACACAAAAGATTACTTATAATTTTTTCCTTAGACATCAACCAACAATATTTTGAGTTTAAAAAAGTCTTAATAAGACTACAAAATTAAAATTATCCCACATTGAAACAATTAAAATAAGGTACGGTAATGATTTTATATTATAAATAAGACTACAAATTTTACTTAAATTATCCAACATCGACAAATTATAATATGGTTATGGTTCTATATTATAAATAAGACTAATTATTTGTTCTTAGATATGATATCAATCAAAATCTTTTGAGTCTTCAAAAAAATCTTAAGACCATAATAAGACGATGAAATTCTATGGTGATGAAATTTTATATTATAAACAAGACTAATCATTCATCCTTAGATGTCAACAAAAAAACTTTTAGTCTTAAAAAAAGCTATTAATACGACTACAAATAAAGTTAAATTAAAATTATCAGGTCTACGTAATCTTTCATTCTTAGATATTAACCAACAATCTTTTGAACTTAAAAAAAGGTATAATTAAAGTATATAGTTAATGTATAATTATCCCGCATCGAAATTAAGATGGTGTGATGGAATTCTATGTATTATAAATAAGAGTAATCATGCATCCGTCTATAAATAAAAGTTCTTAATTAGACTATATCTCAACTTAAATAAACTTAATTAAAATTATCCCACATCGAAAAATTATAATAAGGTGAATTTTTTTATTATATAAAAAAGAGTAATCATTCATCAAAAGTATATACTTCAACAAGATGATCAAATTCGATTATATAAATACAGAGTAATCGTCTATCATCTAACATAAACTTAAGTATGATGAGGTGATGAAATTCTATATCATAAGTGAGTAATCTTATGGTTTTAAATATCAACCAACAAATTTTGAGTCTTAAAAAGCTTTTAAAAGGACTAGAAACCTAAAATTATCCCACATCAAAAACCTTAAAATAAGGTGATGATTCTATATTATAAATAAGAGTAATCGTGCGTTTTTCTGGGTATTTAAAGCATATCTTAAAACTATAAACCTTGAGTAAATTATCTTATATCGAAAAATTACGATGGGGCGATAGAATCTTATATTATCAATCAAAAAAATTATTCGCATGCATTCTTTTGAGTTTTAGAATAAGCTCTTAAGACTATAAACTTAGTTGAAATTAAGTTTGATTACTAATATCATGTGATTATCATATTTATTATAATGATATAGATTGATCAAGTTTCTTACTCTATTTAACGAATATACATCATCAATGTAATTAAGCCAATTAATTCGAAGCCGACTAACCCGTGCAATGCACGGGCTTTAATCTAGTTTAACATAATACTATACTCTATTCTTGCTAATAACCCTAACACCAGCATCTTCATTCGATATTATCTTCAATCGCTCGCTCGCTCGCTCCTCCACCATCTCCATCTTCATTGCAATCTCTTTATCTTGGAAATTTCGACCACAATTCAATTAATTCAATTTCCGCCATTGATCCAAGATCATCACAAATTCCAAAGCTCGCGATCCAAACATCATCATCATCATCATCATCATCATCATCATCATCATCATCGAATTCATCTTCGATTTCACTCAATTAACCCTAACACACGGTCTGATTTCACTCGGTAATTTGTTTTACTTCCAATTTTTTTTGTTTTCCTTCATTTTTTTTTGTTTTCCTTTCAATTTCAATCGGTAATTCTGATTTCGTGATTTTGTTTGGATTCAATTCGTGCGCGTTTGTTGATTTGTGTGTTCGTGATGTTTGTGTGTGTTGGCGCCGCCTGCCATGGATGGTGGGGGAAATATAGAGTTTCACCCGGATACAGTTTTTAAAGTACTGTACAGAAAACCTAATATTATGAACGGATTTGGGGTTACTTCTTATGATTTGGGGTTCGAATCCTAATATTATTCAAATCGTCCTTGTAACTCTGCTTTACCGTAAATATTACAATAGGTCGGACAACACTCGTTCTTCTTTGTTAAAATGATACTCGTAATAATGAGGTTTAATGGATTGGAAAAGTAGTTAACCTGTAAAATTAGGTCTAAGAGTTAGCATTCAGAAGTCGAGAAGAATTGGAGACAAGGTCTCCGTCAAGGATAGTTCAGTTTGATGATGAGATTGCCGATTAATCGGTCATTCATACACGAAATGACCACGCTGAAGGTATTTGGATTGCAGAAAATAGAAAACGTCGTCATGATCAGCGTAAAAATAAAGAATCTTAAGGAGGTTGAATATTAGGGTCGTTGCCATTTTATATGTAAAAATAGAGGTAGTATACTGATCTTTTTTTTTGGGGGTTTTACATCATAGTACGTGAATAAACATTGTACTCAATTTAGGCTCCAGACCTTACGGTGTTTTACATCATTACTTATAATTCTTCATATGGTGTTTTTTTGGATGTAGAGTACATTTTTCGCGGCGTTATAACTCTAATACCGTGTATTTTGAGTGACAGTTCATTTTTTGTGGTGTTTATATCGTATTTTGTGAGTAGTAGACTATATTTTTGAGCCACATTATATATGATCATGCTAATGTTTTAGCTACAATGGGCGAGGTAATATGGACTGTGTATCGAATTTGTTTCAGATTGAATGCGAAATTTGTGTGAATTTATAAGTTTTTGTTAGTGGGTTTGTGTTTATTTGATTTGAGTTTGTTCTTGGTGTGTAAATGTGTATTTATTTAATTTTTTTGGTGTTTTTTAGGATGATTAGTTTTGAATTATTGGAAAGCTGAACAAAATTTTGAAAAGTCGTCTACGTAGAAGTTAGATCTCGTTCTTTTTGATTGAAAGTATCTTAACTACAAGTTGAAGTGAATTGAAATGAAGTTGAAAAGAATCGGGTTTGAAAATTGCTGATTTGATGGAGTGTTTGTAGGTACGCGATATATATGATGGTGGAGATTATCTTGTTTTAGTTACTACAGATCGACAAAGTGCGTTTGATCGAGTTTTAGCTTCAATTCCGTTCAAAGGACAGGTATTTATTACTGTACTACTTAAGTATTTGATAATTCCATGTTTTTACCTGATTCGAGTATAGACAGGTGGTTCTAGTCTTCCTGATTCGATAACTGGTTACTGCAACCTATTTGTCTGAACTTGTCGATCCCTTAATTGCAGCGAGCAGCACAGAAACATGGTTTGATTTTAGTGGATACTAAATATGAATTTGGGAAGACAGTTAACGACACAATTGTTCTAGTTGACGAGGTCAGTGATTATAATTTTAACCCTCCCGTCTCTCACATTTTCTATATGGGAAAAAGTCTCACGAGGCTTTTTGCTTAATCACTTGGATAGTCAGAAAGCTGCAGCAAGACGTTAAAATTCCGTTCCTTCTGCCCAATCATTTCAGGTACAAACACCTGACTCCAGTAGATATTGGATTGCACATTCTTACGAGGAGCGCTTCCAAAACGGTCTGGAGCCTGAAAATGTTGATAAGGTATCGAGTCGTCAACCCATATTTCCTTACCTAATTTCTGGTACAATAGGAAACTTCCTTCCTATTTATACTCGCTCCTCTCTGTTTTCCCTCATTTCTTTTATTCCTATTTCCAATACACATCCACCCTTTTGTTTCTTTGTATCATAATAAAAAAATGAAAGAGCAAGTACTGGATTATACGTTGGTACTGGATTAGTCAAGTTGCTCTTCTGTTGTGGTACCGTCGAGAATTTCTGTCTCATAAGCACTATGAAAGCATAACATTGATAGGCTGGCTATAATTTATAACCATTATGTTAATGGAGTCGTAGATTGATTAGTTTTTTCAAGATTAACATTGATCGTACTTGCTAGTTCTCAGCTTTCATGAGCTTAAATTGACTGGTTTTGATCCCAATCTTTGAAATTCCTCACTGCCATCATTTTCGTGTTTTGGCTGAAATGATCTAGTATCATAGTGTGTGCTGTGTGTGGCGTATTGCAGTCTCTTCGAAATAAATGAGTTCGAGTGACTGCACTTTTTCAGGGTATGAAGCAACCGTCATCCAGTGCAATTGTTGTCGTATTTCTGGTTATGTATCACGTTGTTAATGTTATTAATATGCACTTAGAGAGTAGCAATTGGTTTTAGTGTTTGGTTTATAGTTTATACACTCCGTGCTTCTTAGTATTAATACTCCATATAATGTTTTTCCAGGTATATGAGCCTAATGTGGATTTTTTTTGAAGTATTTTAGAGATGTACCGAAATCGTATACACAAGAAATAATTGACGATCTAAGAGAGATGTGGATTACGTTTGTTCTCAAGTACAAAGAAGTAGAAGATGAGGATGATTGATTGCAAAGTGAATACTCTTTTTTTTAAGCATATACGTCTTGGCATATATGAAATGGTTACACATCTTGGCACGCGCGCGCGCGCGCGCACACATACACACACACACACACACACACACATATATATACTCTTGCCATGTTATTTGAAGTATATGTTATTTTTTGACACATCTTGCCATATTTTTTGGCCTATTTATGTTTACAAGTTAAGTGAATACTAACTTTTTTGGGATAATTTACGCTTCTATTGTAATTATGAATTATTTCAGGATATATATCTATATATATGGGATATTTTGTGGAATTTTGTCTCTTGTTTTTTTGATACTTGAAAAAGAGTAGATTGTATTGTAATAGTTGAGTTATAAATCTAAATATTAACATAATTAAAAAATTAATTAAAGAGACTAATTTCATATATATATTAATTGTAATGGAAGTAAAGAAATTATTCAAGAGTATTAAATGGTTTCTTAAGTTAGTAGGCAAAGAAACCATTTAAGTGTGGTACTTGGTTTATTAAGGGTAAGCAATGAAATCATTTAAGTGCAGTACATGGTTTATTAAGTTTATATAAGAAGCCATTTATTTTTCCCAGAAGGTGTCTTTCTCATGCACCAAAGAAACCATTTATCTCTTAAAATTGGTTTCTAAAGCATAAGCAAAGAAACCATTTTTCTCACATGTTTTCTTACCCTAAGACACCTTTGACCTGGAGATCATCTCCAAAATGGTGTCTTAGGGCATTTTAAGATGATTTCTTTGCCATCTTTTCTAGTAGTGATTACAAGACCCCAATGACCACCAAATGGCCAACTTGGAGTTATATCAATCGATTCTTCAAATGCAAAAGAGCCAATAAGAAATGGCCATGCAATTGCAAAAAGACAATGAAATCTTGGCCCAAATACGAAGGGAAAGAGAGGCATGCAAAGCTAGATTGAATGCTATAGCGGCTCAAACCTTAATGTTTTTAACTCGAACTTCAAAACTTGATGAAGGATGTTCATTTGGGGAAGGGGAACAACCCAATGATGAAGCCCCTAATGAATTCCCTTTGAGAAGCGAGACTTGCTATGAAGAACCTCAATTGTCCACCCAAGATGAGACGAATGAGGAAATGACCCTTGATGAAGGCATTGTTGGTGAATAATTGGAGGAGGTTAGTGAGTTGAATGAAGTGGTAGGAGTTGTGAAGTCATTGGGTGAAAATGATGAACTCAAGTTTCCCTTGTGCGAAAATATGGAAAAACATCAAGAGCCTCTTGGAAGTAAGCGAAGCAATGGTTTGAAAGAGATTGAAACCGCCGGTAGAAGTTTCAATTCTCTTCTTCAAGATGATATGAGGACAAGTGATGAAGATAGGGAACCACAACTTGAGGAAGGTTTGGGAGTGTGCAATAGGGAAATGAGGCCAAAACCGCTTTTTGTGCCTCGTGTCAAGTACTTGAAGCTTTCTTGTGGTTGGAGACGGTGCTTAGGGAGGAAGAGGTCATTAAAGCTTGTAGGATGGAAAAACCCCGGAGACCACATGAGACATGACAATGGGTCTTTAGGTGACTACTTCTTGCTTCCGACTTGGAGGCTTTGGAAGATAGCTTGGCTCGGGTGCTCAATGAGCCCTCATTATGATGTGGCTCCTCCGAGCCCTTTAGGGCTATGGTTAAGAATAAAGAGTCCACCATCCTAGGTTTGACGGAGTCCCTCAAGAACTGTCGTGTTGTATATTCCCCTTTCCCTCTTCTTTTGAGTTTTTGTGATTGTAATTGTGTTATTTGTGAATTTGTTTCTAGGATTTGTGTGTTTTGTGGAATTCTTGTCAGTTGGTATTTTGATGAGCGATGTGAGGGAAGGATTTTGATGGTGTTTATTGAGTTTATTTGATAGGTTAATAGTGAAGATGAAGTTTTGAGAGGAGTAGTTGATGATAAAAGATTGGTGGAGGAAGTCGGTTTTTGAGCTTTTGACAAGCTTTTGGGGACGGGATTTATATCCCGTGTTTGATAATGTTATAAGGGTGGAAGGTTATGGTGATTGAAGGCTTTAAGGATCAAGATGGAGGCCATCTCGGCCGAGAAGCATGCCATCTCGGTCGGGATGAGTTGTGCTGAATAATGGGTTCCCTGACGTGCCCTCCCGCCCGGGATAAGTGTCCTCCCGCCCGGGATGGTGCCTTCCCGCCCGGGATGAGCTCCTTCTCGCCCGGGATGGGCTACAACATCTTCTTTTGACTTCTTTCCTTCATTTAAGCCCCACCCAACAACTTTATACCCCCTCCTAACCTCCCTACTCACCCTTGCCTCTATCATTTCACCCTTACACTTCATATTTACACCTTCATCTCACCTTCTCTTTACTACACACCGAGTTTACCCTTAAATCCCAACCTCATTACACCAATGCAAGCCTACTACTTCAACCATGCGACTACATTGAGAAAGAAGAGGACTAACGATGATGAAGACAAGCAACGTGCCGAATTGATCATTGAGGCGATGGAGATAATTGAGTTGCTAACCGTTGGGTAGGCGACTCTCCTTTCTTTTCCGTCTTTTATTGCTAGTCTATCTTTGTTTGTTCCCCATCCCTTAATGTATTTGGTGTCTTGGTGGCCCTCGGGGCCCTTTGTGGTGATTGCTCCCGATTCTCGATGATGTGATTACATCGAGAGTCATTTGAAAAATTCAATTTGGCAAGTCTTTTCACCTTTTCTTTATTTTCATTTTCTTTGGGTAGAATTTAGCCGGATTTAGGCGGAATCCGGGCTAGGTGACTTGATTACACTTAGCCCTCCCCTCTCATTTCCTTTTATTTTCTTCTTTTTATTTCTTTCCCCATCCATATCTTTTCTCGTCTCGGCCCTTGGTGACTTGATTACACCCCGGCCGGACACATTCTACCCTTTTTTCACTTTCATTTTTTGATTTTTAGTTTTATTTTCCCTTTTTTTTTTTAGTGTCTTTCACACACTACCGATCGAGCATGAGGATATTGCTCGGTTTAAGTGTGGGGGAACGATATATTAGTCTAGTTTAGCTTTATTTTCGTAGTTTTTTTCAAAAACATCTTGAAAATTCCTAAAAATTTGAAAAATTTCATAAAAACCAAAAAGATTTTCCTTTGTGTCTTTTTCTTTTGAGTCGTTGTGTCGTGCTTTTTGTGTTTTGCGTGTGTGTTTTTCCCCCTCTTTTGCTTGTAGATAGGTCGCTTGATCACCGTTAACTTTGGAGAGCTTTCAAGGCATCCGGTAACATCATTTTATCCCTTTCCTTCTTTGTTTCTTATGGAGTTTGGAGGAGATTTTGTGATGGTGTGTGCTCGGGTGGAGCTTTTTGGAGTTCGTGGTTGATTGGTGGCTTGTTTGGAAGTTTCGGGGTGGTGATTGTTTATTTTGTTGTTTGTTTTGTTTTATTTTGTTTGTCTCTTTTCCTTTCGTTTTTGTTTCGTCTTCGTTTTATCTTATTTAGTTGTGTCTAGTGTATAATAAAAGGTTTTCGAAAACCCGGTTTTGAGGCTAGTGCGCAAGTGTTTACTTTCCCTTTCTAGTAATAAGAGTCGAGTCTTTGACTTTAGTCTAGTAGAATGACTTTAAATCAATGATTTCGTTGATTTCTTACCTTGATTCCACTTAGTCTACTAGGAATTTACTACGGGATTTGCATTTTGACCATTTTTACCACCCACGGAGTGAAAAGGCCTTGGTTCCCGAGTCTCGTCTCTTAGGTGACCGTGTTCGAAATCGTTTTATTAGTCCAAGTTTCCCCCCTTTTTGTGGGTTTGAAGGGAAATCACGACCCCCGACTTACCCATTTCCCTACCTCCTACACATTTCCACAAATAATTTGCAAATTGTCTAAGTTCTTACTTGGTTGCAAGAAATGCCTACAAAACAAAATTCGGCCAAAAGGGCGAGCCAAGAAAAGAAAGAAAAAGAAAGAAAGAAAAAGAAAGAAAAAGAAGGAAAAAAGAAAAGGCACAACAAATGAAAAAAACAAAATACAAAAGAAGAAAAAGAAACGGCATAGCAACTCAAAAGCAAAATACAAAAGAAAAATGCCAAAGAAAATCATCTCACAAAAAAATTCTCACCCCCTCAAAAATAAGCCTTTTACCGACTGTTATCGTGAAGAGCCTACCAAAGGACCGAGTCCCTTGGAAGGAGGATATCGGTAACGATCGGTCTTCCCTCATTTTGCAACATTATCCACCTTTTTACTTGGACTAGTTAGGCTGTTTTTGAGCATAGGACGACCCTCTTGGCCTATCGCTAAAGGGGGCAATGTAACACCCCTAATTTTTATAAATTAAATTTGTATCAATATTTTTATTTGGTTTGCGATTTAACTTGTAATCCTTCATTTTAAATCTTATCGGATTTACTTTGACTTCGTCTTAAACTCCTAAAATCTTTAGTTTAGCTCGAATTTCTATTTTCAACTCGAAACTCGTTAAAACGTTTTATTATTTCTTTGAGAAATTATTTTATTAAACTTTCATTGAAAAATCATCATTTAGCTTTCGATAAATCAATTTAATTTATTTTCGTTGAAAACTATTTATTCGTCGAGAAACTCAATTTCCTTACAAACAATTATTTAAACTCGAGATTGACCCATTTGATTTCTCTAGTCAACTAATTATTTTTATCAACTTTGAACCTGACCCAAATATTTAATGTTGCGACAAAATATATTTTAGCCCATCTCAAAGTTTGGGTCTAATTCTTTTCTCATGCGATTTTAACCCAATTTATTTGTAAGCCAATTATTTATTTTTATTAATGATTTCGATCACACCGTGAATTATTTCCTTACCCAAATTGAGTCCAATGTTAACGTCTTTCGGAGCTAGTCAATTATTTGTTGACTTTAGTTCACTCTTTATATTAATTTTATTAATCACATGTTATTATCTTTTAGGAAGATTAACCTTCCTCTTATCCTCCTAGTGGCTATCAAAATCTTTTTTGCAAGAGACTCCTAGTTTTCCTCGATTTCAATCGTGTTATACAACCAAAACACTACTCTTATTATTTAATAGCATTCTTAATTTTCCAACTTCTATTCCTCTTTAATCACGTCTTGTAAACCATCCAAACACAAACTCTCTTCTATTAGTCTTCCTTCATTGATGCGTTGCTGCTGTGCTGCTGCTGTTTCTCACACAAATCAGCCCGTGCTTACCTTATTTTGTTCATCAATCTGATTCTTAAATCCGTCCTTTTTCAATCCAATCTCATGGGCAATTTATTTACTCTTATCCTCGCCTCGTTTCCACTTTTTATTAAGTTATATGGTTCTAATACCATATGTTTTAATTTTTCATAGGCTATCGTTCTAGATCCGATGAAGACGGTTATTTTATTAATTCGGATCACGACGAAGGTAACACATGATGGCATGACTCGGTTTGCACGATATATATGCTGTAGTTGTTTATTTATAGTTATTGTTTTAAAAATCAAATTTTATAAATATGTTTACTATATTATTATGATAATATATTTCAATCTTCTAAAATTATTATAAGGCCGAGACTAAAACGTATAAATAAGAATTAATTTCTTAATTTTTCGTGATTTTAATATGAACTATCAAATTGAAAGTTTTACTATTTTTAACGAGGTTACAGCATGTTTCAAAATCGATTAGCGTTTTTGTACGATATATTACTCATGTTTAAAGATCTTATTTTCAAAAACGTTTGAAAAGATACTACAGTTTATTTTAAGTTTATTATACGTCTGTTAAATTTAGTAATTTAATTCCAAGTAGTTTCATCACAATAAATCGTTTATGAAACTGTGACAGATTAATTCGCGAATCCGTCAGTTGTTGTAAAACCTAATTTAAAACCTATGATAAACTTTGAATTTAATTTTTGTATTTTACTTAAATTAACTTTAAAGAATCTAGTTAATGTTCCCAATTTGTTTTGCTTCAAAATAATGTTTTAAACGTATTTGATTAAATAAATACGATCGGGTGTCGGATTCTGTCAGTTTACAAAACTACGGATAAAAACCCCTGTTAAGTTAGGAATTTCGATTTTCTTCAGAAACAAAAGTTGTATTTAAGATTTTAAAGTTTTCAACCTCATTGATTTTGCATTGATTTGATTTTTAATTATTTAATTATGAATTTTATAGTAAGACAGTGCAATTCTGAAAAATCTGTAAATTTGTAATTTATTACTTTTAATTACTTATATTTCAACCTTCGAGAAATAATTATGATTTTGACTTTTTTTGACTTTTAATCGTTAATTATACATTTCTATAATAAATATAATAATGTCGTCTCGAGGCCTAATATTAAATATTTTATATAACTCATATGTTAAACGATTTCTAACTATAATAACACCTATTTTAGGAAAGTTACTATTTGAAAAAAGTTTCTATCTTTGGAAGGTTACTATTTTGGGAATATTTAAGATATATTCGGATAAAATACTTATAATGGTTTGAATGTGGAATAATGTGGGAAATGAGAATGTACGGTATATAAGTCTAGGATATGTTGGTTGTTACCATCGGCTATATGGTAAGTGTATTTGCGTCAGGGATACATTGATTGTCGAACTGGGTATCGTTCATGCTCAGGAGTCATGCACATGTACTTAGACTAGGACCTCGCTGAACGCAGTCCTATTATAGTTTGAGTTGTCTGGTGAGAGGGCTTAGGAGTCGCTTCGTGGGTACTGAGTTCCTTAACCAGTGAGGCTTAGGGGTCGCTTCGTGGGCACTAAGTTACACTTCGGTGTTGTTTTGACATATCTCTAGTATTAAAAGCTGTACTTATCATCGGTTTTAAATTCCATTATTCGTTTTGACGTCGTCAGGCTGCTGAATTGTTTTCTAGTTTTGAATCTATTTTGATACATATAATGTTTTGAGTTTTAATCTATTTTCTTATATTATGCTTCTATTGCTTATGTATTATGTAATATGGCTGGGAGAACTGCCTGAGTTACTCCCCACTGAATTGTGGATGTTATGTTTATAACATGACATGTTTTCTGTGTTCCGGGGTTTGATGTGCGCTAGCGAGTGTCATGGATCCTACTTTGCTTGATTTATGTTTAATTATGGATTGTTAAATCCATTTGGAGTTTATTTTACCCTTTGTAAAAAGTGGCCTTTGTAGTGACTAACCGTTCTTTTTGTAAAATTTAGAACATCAGTGTGTTTTAATCACAAATCTACAGTGTTTCCGCCACTGTATTGCGTTAGAATTTATAGGGGATTACAGGCGGGGTTTCACTTTACCTACAGTGTCGACTAACTCCGTGGTTCATCCTTTTTCCATCCCGCCTATCGTCCCGTAGTACGTTCTTAGAAGGTTAGGAGGAACCTAGGTAAGTTATCAACGTTTTTATTGCTTTGTTATCATACTATTTGGATTGTGTCCTTTTAGGTTTGTATTATTAGCTTGAGAACATTGTCACTTGCCTTGAGTCCTTAATCGGTGTTTCTCTCACCGCTTTGTTGAGGGAAGCGGTATTTGTTTCTTCTTGGATGCAACCGATTGTTTGTTTGTTTGTTTGATTGTTTGTGTGTTTATGTGTTTTCGTGTTCGGTTGTATCCGCAGTTTTCTCGCAATACCTCACTTGCCTTGCAGAGAGCACTTGTCCTCTAAGTGTTCTCGCGTGAGTTGAAAGGGCGTTGGGTACGCTAATACTCACTCGGTTAGTTGTCCAGTTTCTTTTAGTTTTTAGTTAGTTCGGGCTTACTTGAGGGCGAGTAAGGATTAAGTGTGGGGGAGTTGATAAGTGTGTTTTGTAGTGCTTATTCCTTGTGTTTGGTCCCGGTTTCTCTTTTGAAATCGCTCTTTGGAGCGGTTTCGAGGCTACTTACGCTTCTTCTAGTTTGTTTTAGGTTCCTAAGACCAATCTTGGAGAAATGGAACGATTCCGACTCGTTTCCGACACATTTAGAGCCAACGAAGAGAAGCGACGATCACTCGGTAGCTTAGACACGATCCCGAGCCCTTGGGACCCTTTTCCGAGCCCTTTAGACTCGATCCCGAGCACCGAGAATCGATGAGAAGCCTATGAAGAGCAAGTAGGGACCCATGAGATCATATTTGAAGCCTACAAGACCCATCCCGGTCGGGAACACATCCATCACGACCGGGATGAAGTGACGAAGAAAGACGACCTACTGGGGGTCCATCCCGGCCGGGATCATGACCTTCCCGGTCGGGACCAACCCATCCCGGTCGGGACCACCACCTTTCCGGTCGGGAAGGGCCCAGCGAAGGCTTGTTTCGCTTTCCTCGCGTCCCTTACCCGTGAAACCCTATATATAACCCCCTCTTGTATTGTTTTAAGCACTTTTTAATCCTTTTTATTACCCACTAAACCCTAGACTACTTTAGTTTAGATTAGTGTAGATTAGCCTTAATTACTCCTTAATCTTAGTTTATCCTAGTTTCATCTTTGTAATATTGAAGACTTTTTGGGTTGATCTACTCTATTGACAACATTGGAGATCTTCCTTTGGGCTTATTTATGCAAAGATTCAATATTTTGTTCATCTTCTAGTGTTGGTATAATTCTTCTTCTCCTTAATCTCTTCTATTTAGTTTTCATTCGTGTTTATGTTTAGTAAACCTTCAATACTCCATTGTGAATGTTTGTGCTTGTGCTTGTTTCATTATGGGTGTTGGGTTTATTATCTTGAACATGAGTGAGTAGCCCTCTTGCTAGGATTAGTTGGGGGATTGGGTGTTTAATGGGTGATTAAGGGTTTGTTTAAGTTGTTGGTGGAAGTTTTGGTTGCTTCTTAGTTGTATGCATAGAACATGTTTGATGAAATGCTTGAATGACCTGTAGTTGCAAATGCATGTTTTCTTGCCTTCTCCTTCCGGTCTTGTATGTTGCTAAGATAGGTTCTTGCGCGAGAGCGGGGAGCCTCTAGGTCGGTTAAAGTAGCGAGAGCCCGGACTATGCCTAGATAGCTCAACTACCCCTTCACCTTTGCTCTTCCTTGATCATCCTGTCACCCTTGAACCCGACCTAATCCTAGTTCTTTTCTTATTTGTCTTAGCTATTATTCCTCTAGTTAGTTGAATCGCTAGCTTTAGTTGTTATATTTAGCTTACTCTTAGTCTTAGTCTCTCCCCCTTCTTAGTTTTAGCTTAGTTTAGTCTTGTGACCTAGTCAAGTCCTTAGGTGAAAGTTAGTCGAAACTCTCTTTACTGTCCCCGTGGACTCGACCCGACTTGCCCTATCTACCCAGTTAGGTTTAGTTGGTATATATTATTTGGTGTGGGGATCCACAGTAAATCCTTCTCATCAGATATTCATCTCATTTATGCTCTACTTATATAGAGTAACACATTACTCTGCTAGAGTAACACACTTTACTTGCTAGATTTATACATTAAAGTTGAATATTTCAAACTGAGATTGAATATTTCAAATTGAAATTGCATATTTCTCTGATAGAGTTACACACTTTGTGTACTAGAGTAACACACTTTATTTACTAGATTAATAAATCAAAGTTGAATATTTCAAACTGAGATTGAATATTTCAAATTGAAATTGAATATTTTGAATTGAAATTACATTTTCTCTGATAGAGTTACACACTTTGTGTACTAGAGTAACACGCTTTGTGTACTAGAGTAACACACTTTGCATAATAGAGTAACACACTTTATTTACTAGATTTATACATTAAAGTAAAATATTTCAAACTGAGATTGAATATTTTAAATTAAAATTGAATTGAAATCACAGTTACAAACTAATATCGAAGGAATGTGACAGATAAATTAATTAGATAAGAGGGGGGGGGGGGGGGGTGTAATGTTGACTAAAATAAGGAGAGAGAGGAAGATATGATATTAATTGATTGCAAATAAGTTAATTGCTTTATTTACCCAATCAAATAACAGATATCCATCTTCCTCTAATCCAAGGGATATGGTGAGGACTTACAGACTTAAAACTAAAAAGTAGACTCTCTCTCATACTTGACAATTATCAAAACATAATATGTCTAGTCGATCTAAAACACCCAAAGTCGATCTAGGTTTAACACATTACTGGTACGTAGTATTTGAAACCATTCAATTGCATGGGATCCATACTAGTCTAACGTCCTGTTTGGAAAACAACGGATTAATATTGGCAGAAGCATATTAAGAAAGCAGATTTGACTAGCAGAAGCAATTGACGGTTTTTATTAGCAAATTTTAATTAGTAGATTATTTTATACTGTTCGGTAATTAGAAGTATCAAATTAGCTGATTGTTTAACAGCTTTTTAAAATGACAAAAAAGAACATGAACAAATATTTGATTAATTATACGTCAACATATACTTTAATAATATCTCTGATCTATTCTGTAACACCCGCTATTTTTCCTAAGCATTTTTATTCTTTCCGTTAGGACTCCGTCTTAACTCTGTCACTTTAAGGCCTCATATTTCATCATTTTACTAAGCTCTATTTTAATTTTTGAGTTTAATAATTTTTATTTTTAATTTTAAAGATTTAAATTCTTTTTAAATCCATTTATTTGGTTTCTTCGTAAACTAATTATTTTTTCCGCAAGGAATTCTATTTCTCTTCGAATTGACGTTTTTAAACTTTGATTTAAGTTATTCTTTTTCCTAAAAATGTTTGAATATGTTTCTATAATATTTTCAACTAGTAAATATTTTTATTTACAAAAATTTAGTTGTTAATGATTTTATTACGAAGCTTCGCGAATAATTATTTTCTTACGCGAAGTTTACTCGAATTACTTTGAAATGCCTTTAACTATTTTACGATTATACTTTTTATCAACTTATAAATTATTTGAGAACATTTTCTCACTTTTTGGACCGACTAAGCTCTTGGTCACAAGTTTTACTACGTTTTATTTAAACGTTTTATTTTATCACGTCAAAACGTAAATTACGTAAATTACGTAATGCTCTTGGAGGCTTTATCATCAAACTCTTCATACTTCTTTTCCTTCATTTTGGCCGGCCACTTATGCATATTACACATTGTTTTCATCAATCTTTAATCCCATTTATAACTAGGAAACCATCCATTTCCTTACATCATTTTATTCATTTATCAAAAGTTTAAAAAAATTCTACCTTCATCCTCATTTTGGCCGTGGCACTCCTTCATCCTCTAGGATTATTTTTGCTTCAATTCTAGTCTTAATCGACTCAAATTCATCGTCAATTAATCCTCTTTCCGTTTCCTTCGTTAAGGTAATAATCGACGTCGTTTTCGATCAATATTTACCTTGATTTTTATTAGTTTTCTCATGGTACTTTTCTGCCATGATTTTCGTGTTTGGTAGGATTTTTGGACGATCCCGAAGCCGACGAATATATAATCGATTCAGACTTGGAGTAGAGGTAACGTCGAAGTTACTCGGTATTTCATGATTTTAATTGAGTATTTGCATGTATATATTTTTATGTTTTATTTTAGCAATATATGTATGTCTTATAATCTGGAAAATTTTTGAAAGTTGAAAATTTGCATGTTTCGGTATTTTTATCGCTTTTACGAGATTAATGATTAAATCGTCATATTAGTTTGTAAAATCATAATATTCGGCCTAAATATGTAATATATGTTTATATTCTGGAAAAATGTTGTTTTTGATGATTTTTAATAATTTAGTATTTTTCTGATATTTTCGATATCGATTATTGAATTATTACCGTTATCGGACAAAAACGATTAAAAGCCGATTTTTAGTTCTAATACTTAAACATTTTATTTTAATCTTATTTTTGACGTGGTGAAACTTTCAGGTGAAATAGAATTTTCTGAATTTTCTCATAATTTTTCGGAATTGTTAAGTGGATGAATTAATTAATCACTTTAAATCATCGTTTATCGTTAAAACCGTGTTTGTCGTTTAAATTCTCGATTTCTGGTCTTTGGTTTAAATCTGGGAAAAATTTTTGATTCTGATGATTTCATATTAAAATGTAATTTTATGATTTTTAGTGCCTTAATAAAATGTTAGGAACGATAAGTATTATTAATGGAATCGTTAATTGTGAAAACGGGTTTTAAAGACGGTTTTGACGGAAGTTGGTAAATCTGGAACTTTGGAAAATCTGTAAAATTAGTATATTCTGGAAAATGATGATTTTTAGGTTTAATAATAATTTTTAGACATTAATACTTAAATCATTTTGTAATTACTATTTTTATTAATCGTTATTGTCGAGATTGGACGATTAACGAGAAAATGCTTTAAAAACCGAGTTTTAGGATTCTGGAAAGTTTTTTTTTCTGGACAGAATGTCCATAAATATATTTTAACTATTTTACGTAATTTTTTTACTATTTATTAAAGTCTTTAATTAATAAGTATTGATTTTCGGACAAATTACGATTTATCGTTAAAATGCTTCGTCTTACCTAAAAGAATTATTTTTCCAGCAATTTTGAAAGTATTTAAATCTGAAACTTTAGGAGTTAAATCATCCCTTAACATACTCTAAATGTATTCGTTGGTTTAATTAAATAAAGACGTTCAAATATTTAATTTAATGTTTGCCGTAAAATCCTATTTATAATTTTATTGTCGAAACTAATAATAATTAGGGAATTTTAACTTTATAACTTTTGAAAACACCCTAATTAGTAATATTAAAATGTTTAAGACATTTTTAATCATGATGAGGGTCGGCAGCGTGCTCCGGACCGCCTGCTAAGCAGGCCCTCAGAAGATTCTACCCAAGGAGCCCAGGAACCGACTTGGCGGACAATCAGAGCAAAGTCACTAAAAAGAGAACCCACGGGGAACTTCAGACGACCGCCTGCCCTACAGGGAGGGGCGGTCTGCCAAACCCAGTCTTCGCATAACCCCTTCCTGCCTGTCTTCTGGCCATTCCCCGCAGGCAGGGCAGGGATCACCAAGGGACCTCCTCGTCATTTCGCCTAAGGTAAACGAGAATGGGTGGATGAGGTGAAGCTACTTGTCACCTCCTCATCCACCCATCCTCCTTCTACTTCCCTCTCTTGTGGGAAGGTATAAATACTCTCCCACTTCCCACAAGAGAGGGGTTGGATTTTCTCTCTTTAGAACTCTTATTCTAAAAACGCCACCTAGTTCCTCACGAGCTAGGTTCTTCAAGGCATTCACGGACCGACTTAGGCATCGGAGAGGGTTTCCTCGGACAACCTCCGAGGCCCTGTGCGTTCTGTGTGCAGGGAGCCAGCCCATTCCACCGGGAAGGTCCGACCAGTGGAGTAGGAGGAAGGAGAGGTTGGCAGGATTGACCAATTGTTAATCCAAAGCGGTATCGTACACCTCCAGCCCGAATTCCGAATCGGGTTAATTGATTCCAATACTGGAACAATTTGGCGCCCTCTGTGGGGAAGATCTGGTTGTATCCACGAATTACCAACAAAAATCAACCATTCCCAGTCGCAAAAACTAACCAATCAAAGTGATCATGCCTGAGATCGTTGACACTAGTGTAGGGATAGGTCCGACGGTCCCACCGGTGACCCCCCTATACGGCATGCCTCAGCTAGAGAGGGTTCCTACCGCCACGATCCCCGGGGTAGGGGGAACCAGTCTCCTGGGCATGCCAAATATAGCTGTAGCACCAGGGCAGGGGGCACATCCAAGGCACACCCTGAACCTAACCCCAGCTCAGATGGTACAGACTGTTGCCTTCTTCTCCGCGATGCTTAACCAGGAGTTCACTCCCGAAGACCTGGTAGGCAGGGTCGCAACGACCCCCAGACAGCCCTGCTCAGCAAGCAGAGAGGGGGCTGGAGGTACGAAGCGAACCGCCGCCAGAAACGCCCAGAGGAAGGCAAGGAGAACAGCTCAAGTGTACGCACAAGCGCAGAGACGTATCACAGCAGGCAGCCAGGAACCGCTCGCTCAACAACAGGCATTCTCTATACACACTACGGAGTCCACGTCCCGGGAGAAGAGAGGTTTGTCTCAGGGACTGCGGAATCGAATGAAGCACAGGGAGCCTGCGTCTAGACGCCTGGAAGAAAAGCAGGGCGGAGTCTTTTCCAGGTTAACACCAGCAGCAAAAGGACAACCAGCCCCAGGGTTGTCCCAAAGCCTGCAGTCTAGGCTTAACCGGGGGCAGCCGCTCGAGTCAAGGTATCACCAGGATGACAACCTCGGTCAATCCCGGAGAAAGCGGTCCAGGCAACCCTCCCTTGACACAGAGGACGAGGCGACCATCAGACAACCACCGAAGCACCGCTCCCCCAGTATGAGGAAACCGGCCCCTAGACAATGGGATGTTCACGGTAATCAGTCTGGGGAAAGCAGGTCACGGATGGTAGGCAAGCCCACGAAGACCCCTCTCCATCCTGACGTACAAGAGTACCCCATCCCAAAGATTAAAATGCCCACAGTCAAGTTTGACGGCACTGCAGATCCAGAGGACCATCTGGCGGCATTTGAAAGTCACATGGGCATGTATGATGTGGATGATGCGATCTAGTGCAAAATCTTCCCAACCACCCTTGTAGGGCTTGCACAGGGATGGTTCAGGGACCTTCGCCAGGGGTCAATCAGTTTCTTTATAGAATTAGCCGAGGCATTCCTTGAACAATATGCAGGGAACAAGAGGAGACGACTCACTCGTTTTGACCTTATGACCCTAAAGCAGAACAAGGGCGAGATCGTCAGGGAGTAGCTAAAGAGATTCGACCTGTCCTACCAACAAGTCAAGGAGATTGATGATTCAACTGTTGCCTACGCCCTGACAATCTCCCTGCTCCCAGGGGAGATGAAGAACCAGATGATCAGAGCCCAGCCTGAACCCCTGGCAAAAGCCAGAAAAATTGCGGAAGGGTTCATTCTGCAGGAAGAGTTTCACAGCCTGCCGGACACCCCTGCAGGCAAAGCAAGGCCGCACGGGGGACCACAGGGTGGACGTGGCAGAAACGAGCCAGGCAAACAGAAAGAGGAGGGGGATACCCCCAAGAAAGAACGCACAACTTACCAGTCGAGGTTTGACAGCTACACGACCCTCAACAGGCCAAGGACAGAAATCTTCGAGCTAGAGAAGGAAACAGCAAAATGGAATCGCCCGAATAAGCCGTGCAGCCCAAAGGGGGATCCTAAGAAATTCTACACGTTCCACGATTTCATAGGCCACACCACTGAAGAATGTCGACACTTAAAAGACGAGATAGAAAAACTCATAAGAAACGGTTGGCTGAGTAACTATGCAGCAAGGAACAAACCCCAAAAGGAGGCGGCAGACAAACCCGAAGGCTCAGCCCAAAATCGCATGGTAATTCATGTAGTGTCAGGGGATGCAGAGGTGCGTACAAGCAGACGAAGCCAGAAAAAGCAGATCCGCGAATTGCGAAACCAGATTTGCTACGCCGAGAGGGCAGGAAGCCCAAAGGGCACGACCCTAAGCATCACCCCTGAGGACGCCGGGAGAGTCATATACCCGCACAGCGACCCTTTGGTCTTAACTCTTGAGATTAGAAATCACATTGTCAAGAGATGCATGGTGGACACTGGCGCCTACACAAACCTCTTGTACAAGGACGCCTTTGAAAGAATGAACTTAGAGAAAAGACATCTGAAGCCAGCTCCTGGATCTTTGTATGGGTTCAGTGGGGCAGGTGTACTTCCCATGGGGATTATCGACTTACCGGTAACATTCGGGGAGGGGGCCTCTGCCAGGAATGTCAGGGCGTCATTTGTTGTGGTGGATGCAAAGTCTGCATACAACGCCCTGATACGCCGGGCCACCCTAGACGAAATCGAAGCCGCTGTGTCAATCAGGGCCCTTACCATAGCCTATGTGACAGACTTTGGCATGGAAGGGAAGGTCCATGGGGATCAGGAGTCGGCCAGACACTGTTATTCCGTGGCCCTGCAAGCCCATGAAACAGAAAGAAAAGGAAAACGAAAAGCCGAAGGTTCCCCCAGCAGGGAGGGTGAAATCCCGGCTGGTCAGCAAAGAGAAGTCCACTTAGAGCCTGAAGGGGAAAGCATGCTGGTGGACTTAGAATCCGGGAGGCAGGTCCTCATAGGGGCCGACCTGGAGGAGTCCTACCAGAAGGAGTTAATTGCAGTCTTGAGAGAAAACAGGGACGTATTTGCTTACTCTGCAGATGAGATGCCAGGGGTCGACCCGACTTTTATTGTTCACAAGCTGAACGTTAACACGGAGGCTCGCCCTGTAAAGCAGAAGAAAAGAAATATGTCCGTAGAAAAAGACGCGGCGATAAAAGAGGAGATAGAAAAACTCTTGAAAGCAGATTTCATTGAAGTCTGTGATTACCCAGAGTGGTTGGCGAACGTTGTGATGGTGAAGAAATCATCGGGCGCATGGAGAATGTGCGTAGACTTCACAAATCTTAGCAAAGCCTGCCCAAAGGACTGCTACCCCTGCCTAGGATAGACCAACTGGTGGATGCCACTAGTGGATACACCACGTTAAGTTTTCTGGATGCATTCTCAAGGTACCATCAAGTGTACCTCTGGCAGCCTGACAGGGTGAGGTGCGCCTTCATAACCAGCCATGGAACATACATGTATAAAATGATGCCATTTGGACTGAAGAATTCATGCGCCACCTATCAGCGATTGGTGGACAAGGTCTTTGAAAATCAAAAAGGGGAGAAACTTGGAGGCCTATGTCGATGATGCAATTGTCAAAAGCAAGGGGGACATGGAGCACCTGGCGGACCTGCAAGAAACATTCTCCTCCCTGCGATCGTACAAAATGAAGTTGAATCCAAAAAAGTGCACGTTCGGAGTCCGATCTGGCAAATTCTTAGGATTCTTAGTCAGCTCCAGGGGGATAGACGCCAATCCCGAAAAGATTCAGGCGGTCCTAGACCTCCCGGAGCCTATGATCATAAGGGACATTCAACGGCTCACAGGCAGGATGGCTGCCCTGGCTCGCTTTATCGCCAGATCAGCAGACAAGTCGACCCCTTTCTTCAAAGTGTTGAAAGGCAACAAGCAATTCAAATGGGAGGATGAGCAAAAGAAAGCCTTTGAACAATTGAAAGAGCATCTGAAAAAGCTCCCTACCTTGGCGAGACCAATGGCCGGAGAAAAACTATACCTATACATTGCTGTCACCAACTCAACGGTGAGTGCAGTCATCCTGAAAGAAGAAGCAGGCTCACAGCAGCCCATCTACTTTGTAAGTCACGCCCTGGGGGCAGCTGAAAGAAACTATCCTATGGTAGAAAAAGCCGCCTATGCAGTCGTCATAGCAGCCAGAAAACTCAGGCCCTACTTCGACGCACACCCTGTTGTGGTCCTCACCGACCAGCCACTAGAGAAGATATTGGAAAAATTTGAAAAATCAGGAAGGCTGCTAAAATGGGCAATTGAGTTAAGCGGACTGGGGATATCATACCAACCCAGGACAGTCATCGAGGCACAGGCCCTGGCGGACTTCCTGGCTGAATGTTCTCATTCAGGGGAAGAAGAACCACCCACCGAAGAATGGATAGTACACACTGACGGGTCCTCAACGGCCAATGGTGCAAGGGCAGGTGTCGTGCTGACCAGCCCTGAAGGAGTGGACTTTGAGCATGCGCTCAGATTCACCTTCCTTGCATCAAACAACGAGGCAGAATATGAAGCCGTACTTGCAGGAATAAATCTAGCTAAGGCTGCAGGTGCAGAGCGAATTATACTAGCAACTGACTCCCAGCTCATTGCCAATCAAATCAACGGGGAATATGAGGCTAGGGATCAGGCCATGGCCACCTACCTAGAAAAGGTGAAGCAGGGATTATCAAGCCTAAAATCCTATGAAATCAGGAAAATACCCCGATCACAGAATAATCGGGCCGACGCCCTGTCAAAACTGGCCAGCTCCAGCCTACAAGACATAAGGAGGTCAGTTTGGGTTGATGTTGTGCATGAGAAATCCACTACCGCCTGTCAGACAGTCAACATCGTCGAAGGGGAACAGGAGAACTGGATGACCCCCCTCACTCAATTCAAAAAATACGGCATCCTACCGTCTGATCCAGTGCAGAAAAGGAAAATACAGACCAAAGCAGCATGGTTCGTAATAATTAACGAAGAGCTATACAAGAAATCCTTCACCTTCCCCCTGCTCAGATGCCTGGGGGCAGAGCAGGCCGCTGAAGTTTTGGATGACATCCACTCAGGGATCTGCGGACACCATATTGGAGGAAGATCGTTGGCCAACAAAGCTCTAAGGGCAGGCTACTATTGGCCTACCATGTTAGCAGATGCAAGGAGCCTAACTCGGAAATGCAGAAAATGCCAACTCTTCGCTCCATCAATTCATGCCCCAGCCCAAGAACTCAGGCCAATTTTATCTCCCATTCCTTTCGCTCAATGAGGGATGGACATACTGGGTCCCTTTGCTACAGCCACAGGGGGAAGAAAGTTTCTGATCGTGGGGATTGACTACTTCCCAAAGTGGGTTGAAGCCGAGGCAGTCCCAAACATCACCGAGCCGGCAGTCAGGAAGGTCATCTGGAGAAACATAATAACCAGATTCGGCCTACCAAAAATGTTAGTGTTTGATCATGGGAGGCAGTTTGATAATGACCCCCTAAGAGCCTGGCTGGAAGGGCATGGAATAACCATCGCCTATTCTGCCGTCTGCCACCCGCAGACCAATGGGCAGGCCGAGGCCGCTAACAAACAAATCCTAAATGGGCTAAAAAAGATGGTGGATGATCTCAAAGGAAGATGGGCAGACGAGCTACCTAGTATACTCTGGTCAATAAGGACCACCAGAAAAGAATCAACAGGTCAGACGCCATTTGGCCTGGTGTATGGAGCAGAAGCTTTACTACCCATCGAAGTGCGAATTCCTACCCTACGGTCTCAGCAGTACAACAAAGCTGACAACGATGCAGCAATGGACGAGGCCCTAGACCTGGTCCATGAGGTCAGGGAGGAGGCCAGCATCAACATAGCCGCCTATCAGCAAAGGATGAGAAAGGCATACAACAAGAGGGTACATGAGAGAAGGTTCCAGATAGGTGACCTAGTACTAAGGAAGACACAGGTTGTAGGAAAATCTAGGGAGCATGGCAAACTAAGCGCCAACTGGGAAGGCCCGTACCAGGTGACCCGGATTTTGGGAACAGGCACATACAAAATCGCCAACCCAGAAGGCTAAGAGCTGAGTGCACACTGGAACGCCGACACCTTGAAAAGATACTATGTTTAACCGAGCCTAGGAGAATCTCGTCTTTAGGAAAAAAGTACTGGCGGAGAACGATCAGAATGAAATGTCGACGGCTCCGACCATTCTTATGTTTTAAAAGCTTTTATATATAACACTCAAAGATTCATACTCGTTGTCTGTTTAAGCTTGCGCTCTCACACACAAACGAGCAGGGGGCAATAGGGGGAGGCCCCCCTGTTGCCAGGACCGAGGAAAATGGACCCCCCAACAAAAATTCTAAACCCTATACCTACCTCTGGGCAGGAAGGGTGCAGGCCTCACACGCCAAACTAACAAGGATTGGGGGCAGCTCCCCCAACCTTGTATAAAAAATGCAAAAGCCCTCCCTGTCTACCTCTGGGCAAGCAGGGAGCAGGCCCCCTGGACTCCAAACAGAGGCCAGGGACAGGCCAGGCTACGCACAACTGACAAGGACAGGGGGTAGCTCCCCCAACCTTGTATAAAAAACGCAAAAGCCATCCCTGCCTACCTCTGGGCAGGCAGGGGGCAGGCCCCCTGGACTCCAAGCAGAGGCCAGGGACAGGCCAGGCTACGCACAACTGACAAGGACTGGGGGCAACTCCCCCAACCTTGTATAAAAAACGCAAAACCCATCCCTGCCTACCTCTGGGCAGGCAGGGGGCAGGCCCCCTGGACTCCAAGCAGAGGCCAGGAACAGGCCAGGCTACGCACAACTGACAAGGACTGGGGGCAACTTCCCCAACCTTGTATAAAAAACGCAAAAGCCATCCCTGCCTACCTCTGGGCAGGCAGGGGGCAAGCCCCCTGGACTCCAAGCAGAGGCCAGGGACAGGCCAGGCTACACACAACAGACAGGGACTGGGGCCAACTCCCCCAACCTTGTATAAAAAACGAAAAAGCCCTCCCCGCCTACCTCTGGGCAGGCAGGGAGCAGGCCCCCTGGACTCCTAGCAGAGGCCAGTGACAGGCCAGGCTGCGCACAGCTAACAAGGACTGGGGGCAATTCTCCCAACCTTGGACCAGGTCGTACCTTGAAGGAAAGAGAAAAAAGCAGACCAAAACAAGGGAAAGCATTCCATAACAAACCCATGAAGGGTAAAAAGTTTTCACAAAATGACAAAGGCAAAGATCCGAAAAACTAAATATTACAAACAGCTCGCCATAAAAAGGCTCAGCGCAGAGAATAGGGCTATTTCAAGAAAGGATAAACATTATGGAGCATCCTGGCCTGGACCGGCAGCCGACTCAGGGGGTTTGGCCGCCCGAGCCTCGTTTTTAGCAGAATAGAGACTTCGGAAGGCCTCTTCATCAAACACAGGGAACATCTCCCCAATCACCTCCATCACCAGCTCCAAGGAGAAGTTGGCCCCACTCACAAAACTTGCGTCCACTGCAGCATCGGACTCCTCCACAAGGGCATCCTTTTATTTCTTCCATTCGCTCTTGCCCTGCTCAAAGGCTGAGTCGGCTTTAGACAGGCGTTCTTCCAGATCAGCTGCCTTCCTTTTTAGGTGCTCCATCTCAGCCAGAGAAAGGGTAGCCTGCTCCATCGCCAAGCGACTCTCCTTCAGCTCAGCTTCAAACTTGGCTGCTTCCCTCACAGCTCTCTCTCCTTGAAGCTTCCACTGGCCTGCCTGACTCCTCGCCTCCTCTAGCTCGCCCTCCTGCCTAGCCATCTTATCTTTCAAGTTATTTATCAAAGTTATGTCCCTTTCCACCATAGCCAGACGGTTAGGAGGGGGAGCCCCGGGTGTGACAGTCAGCTCTTCGTCGCTCAAACGACTAAGAGCCGCCAGCTCAGTAGACGCCAGCAACACCTTGGAGGTACGCTGGATATACTGAATCACTTGGTGAGAAGTTGAAGTTACAGACTTGGTGAGACGGTCGGCTAAAACGACGCCAGAATCGGAGAGCAGGCCCGACACGTCTACGCTATCGCCAGCAGTATAATGAAACTCCGTATTCTCCTCCTGAAAAAGGGTGCTCGGAATATCACGAGCATGGCGTTTTGCCTCAGGAGTACAAACGTCAGCCTCCAAGTCCACCACAGGAGTAGTCCCTGAGGGCTCCCTATCCCTCTTCCTTCTCAGCTCTAGGGGGACGCTCTCCCCAGTCCCCTCAGAGTTCACAGGACGCGTTCCCTGGGGAACACGAGTCCCGGCTGGAGAGTCACCTTGCCTACCTCCAGGGGAAGGAGTGGCCCCTGAAATAACTTCAGCCTCCCCATCCTGGATGCTGGGGGAAGGAGTCGCCGGCTTTGCCGACGGCAGACGAGGGGGAAGCGGTAGCCTCCGACCAGCAGCGAGATCCTTGACGAGCCTCATTAAACTTTTCTCCCCTTTCTTGAAATTTGAAGGGAGGGAAGGACGCTTCGAGACGATGACGAACTCCTCGCTCAAACCTAACCTTTTAACCTGCTTCCTTGTCCAACGACGAGAAGCGGAATCTGCAGAAAAAGAAGGGCAGTCAACTAAAAAGCAAAGAAATAAAAAGTCTCAGAAAAATCGCGCCAGCAAAAGCCCCCTAGAACTACCTTCAAGGCTAGGGATCAGGCCCAATGGGAGCAAGTACTCGTCTGTGGCTATGAGCTCCGCGTGGGGAAGCCAGAAAGCAGGGCCAAAAACACCAGACTTATCCGTAAAAATTTCAAACTTCTTGACTAAAATCTCTTCTTTCGCACTCAGCTTTACCTCCAGGGCCTTCCCCTTGACGCCTGGATGATACTCTTCGCGAGTTTCCATGCGGGTATGAACATGATTCCTAAAATGCCTAGGAATCCGCCACCCGGACGCGCTATGTACATACAAGAAATTGTTCTTCCAGTCTTTCAGGCTGCTTAAAGTCGGCCAGACTAGAGCATATTTCTTCTGTCTCTGCAGGGACCAGTACCCAAGGGAACCATCTCCCCCTGACGAAGACACCATTTTTAGCCCAACCATAAAACGAAGGGCGTCAATATAAGGCCCCTCACCGTGAAAAAGACAGGTCCAGGTATAGGCTATCAGGGACCTAATGGTTGTGGCAGTCGGTTGGGCTATAGCCACATTCATTCTCCTGAAGGTCTCCTCCAGGAAGGGGTGAAGGGGGAATCGCAGGCCAAATTCCAAGCTTTTGTGGTAAACAGCCACACAACCTTCAGGGGGGCAGCATACTGTGTCCTTTTCCCCTGGAACTACGACTGTATACCCCACCCCGAAATTATAAAATTTCTCGATTTCCTCGGCAACATTACTTTCTAAAATCAAATCCCTATTCTTGGCTTCAGGGTAGGTTTTTAGAGGAATCAAGTATTTTTTCTTATCCAAATAGTAAGTTTTCCCTCTCTCCCTGCAAATGAGGGGGCCAGCAATCCTGGAGGGGTCCACCTCCAGTGCCTCGCTGTCTGAATCAACAACGTCAAAGGGAGTGGGTTCGGGGGATTCAGCACCTTCCGCCCTGTCAAGGCGATCCTCCTCCCTGGGCCCAACCCCAGAAGAGGAGGCTAGATCGCGTCCACTTCCGTCTCTACCCTCAGCCCTCTCAGACAGTGAGCTAAAAGAGAAAGCCCGAACTCGAGACATACTAGTTTATAAAGAAAAAAGTATCGATGAAAGGGAAAAAGGGCGAAGATTTAAAGAGAGATCCTAACCAAGAATGTTGGTCGTCACTGGAAAGTGTGACAATAAGCACTCCTTGGTCTCACGAAGTTCTCAGCAACAAAGACGGTTTGGGAGTATGAGAGGGATTACGAGTTTTGAAAAATGTAAAAGAAAGAAATGGAGGAGGGGAAGGGCTTATATAAAGCCCAGGAAGCCATAAAGGCCGCCTCTCTGACAAGACGTCCCCAACAATCTACCTCACGTGTCATACTTTGAATATGAGCCGCTCACCCCTTCCCAAGAAGGGCCTCGAAAAAGCAAAAGTGTTAGAAGGAAAGTCAGTTAGCAACGTCATCCCCACATTAAAAAAAAAGCAAATAACAAAGTTGCTCGGATTTTTCATTAACTTTGATGGAAAATGGACAAGTTACATATCATGCCTGGCAAAGAAAGAAAATACAAGAGGAGCCTTGATTTCCGGCTCAATACGCCTGCACCCTGCAAGCAGGCCTAGTCATCTCCTAAGTCTGGAGAATAGTCCCCAGGGCTGTCTTCGCCTCCAAAGTCCGATCCCCAATCCCAGTCTGAGGAATCGTTGAGGGATCATCAGGGAGTCCATCCTCGTCTCTGTCACTCGAACAGCCCAGACCCTCACTGTCTTCAGAGTCCCGGCTGCTGACGTCCCAGTCCCTGTCATAGGGAACTGTCTGGGAGTCATCACAAGTACCGCAGCCTGTTTTCTTCACTCCAGAGGAAGGGTCTGACCCCAGGGAAGAGTCTGCGTCAGAACAGTCGGGGTCGAACTGCGGCGAGGATCTTCTAGGGCGCTTGCCCGCCCTAATGGTAGCCTTCTGAACACTCCGACGGGGATGTGGCCGTGGACGACGGCTGCGGCGAAGGGCCCGGTAAGCCGCCCGAGATACCGGAGTCTCCAAAATCCCTTAAAAAGAAAGGTAACGGTGCGAAATCCATGGCGAGTAATAGATTTCTTGATCCAAACCATGATTCAACAAAGAAAAGTGGAAGAATTGAGGACGAAATAACAAAATGGCGAAGGGAGCTGGAATTTATACAAAGGAAATGAAGCATTAAATGGCATCCCAACCATCCTGGCAGGGAATGCCACCAATCGCGAAGTCTTCACATTGCCCGAAAATCCATCAAGCATGAAGGGTAATCATTGCAAAAGACCTCTCAACTCTTTGTATACCTGACACAATTAATACTTCTTTCCTCGGGAAAGTACAAACGCATTAAATGCAGCGGTGAAGCCGAAAATAAGTCATCCTCCCTCCATCTAAGCAAAAGTCGCCAACCGGAAGGAAGCCTTGCTCCCTCCCAGCTTGCGAGGGCCAATTGATGAGGGTCGGCAGCCTGCTCCGGACCGCCTGCTAAGCAGACCCTCAGAAGATTCTACCCAAGGAGCCCAGGAACCGACTTGGCGGACAATCAGAGCAAAGTCACTAAAAAGAGAACCCACAGGGAACTTCAGACGATCGCCTGCCCTACAAGGAGGGGCGGTCTGCCAAACCCAGTCTTCGCATAACCCCAACCTGTCTGTCTTCTAGCCATTCCCCGCAGGCAGGGCAAGGATCACCAGAGGACCTCCTCGTCATTTCGCCTAAGGTGAACGAGAATGGGTGGATGAGGTGAAGCCACTTGTCACCTCGTCATCCACCCATCCTCCTTCTACTTCCCTCTCTTGTGGAAAGGTATAAATACTCTCCCACTTCCCACAAGAGAGGGGTTGGATTTTCTCTCTCTAGAACTCTTACTCTAAAAACGCCACCTAGTTCCTCACGAGCTAGGTTCTTCAAGGCATTCACGGACTGACTTAGGCATCGGAGAGGGTTTCCTCGGACAACCTCCGAGGCCCTGTGCGTTATGTGTGCAGGGAGCCAGCCCATTTCGCCAGGAAGGTTCGACCAGTGGAGTAGGAGGAAGGAGAGGTTGGCAGGATTGACCAATTGTTAATCCAAAGCGGTATCGTACACCTCCAGCCCGATTTCCGAATCGGGTTAATTGATTCCAATACCGGAACAAATCATTTTATAATGCTTATACGATATTTTAGTAATTTCATAAAATTAAATGTTCACTTTGGTAATTAATATCGTTAAGGCCGAAAGTACTAGTTTTATAAATCTATATCGTTTATTAAATATGTGATGTTAGTATAAACTAATATTTTCGCTATTTTGATATGATGCTATTTTTTGGTTAAGTTTCTAAAAATAGAAGTTTCCTAAAATAGAAAGTTTCCTCTTTTGGAAAGTGATTCCTTTTCCTTTTGTTCTCTTATTATTTATAATGATTATATCTTTGAATATCGATAATGGCTTTGTTTTGGAGTTATGGAATAAGGACAAGTGTGAGGTTAGAGTAATATATTCTGGGGGTTTACGTTTTTGCCATCAACTATAAGGCTGGTGTGTCTTTATGGGGCACACTGGTTGTTGAACCGAGCATATATGGTGTTCGGGAGTGTGTATATTTTCTTAGACTCGTGCCTTGCAGTGTAAGACGCCGTTGGGTTGAACTGAGTATTTATGGTGCTCGGGAGGGGTGTACATATCATCTTAAACTAAGGCCACGCATTTATAAGTCGCCGTCCTATTATGGTTGAGTAGCCTAGTTAGAGACCGAAGCTTAATTTGTTTGAACTAAGTTCTCGAAACTAGTTTTTAGTATTCTCCTAGTGAAAGTATAGTCGTCGACACTAATTCTATCCATAACGCCATTTTGATTATTTTATTTATTATCGATATAAATTGGTTTGCAGGTTGGCAAATATTTTTATGTTTCTTCGGTAATCCTTTTGATTAATTTGTTTTACGCTAAAGCTTATTTTAATATGTTGTTTTACTGTTTACCATCTTTACTATTTTTCCTATATTAGTAATTAATGTTTTAAAATCCTGTTATACGGCTGGGAGAACGTTGACGTTGCTCCTCACTGATTGTGGCTGTTATGTTTTTAACATGACAGGTATGCATGTTTCCGGGTGTGGGCTAGCGGGCAGACATGATCCTTGCTCGATTAATTTTAATAATTATGTTTTGTGGATTGTTAAACCCCTTTGTGGATTTACTTAATTTTGGCCATTTAGTTTTAGGGCCTAATGTTTGACTTTACCATTTATATTTTTATAAAAACATAGTTACAGCGTGTTATAATCCCGACTCTACAGTATTTCCGCCACTGTATCGCGTTAGAATTTCTAGGGGATTACAGTTGGCATCAGAGAGCATCACTGCTCCCGACGCTTACACACCAGAAATTAGGGAAAAATACCAGTAAATCATTTAAACAGTAAATAAAGATATTATTAGAAATGGGTAGAAACTGTTAAGATTATCTGTTCCTGAACTCGATGATTAGCATTGATTTTATGTTGTTATTTGTGAACTTCAAGATGGCCGGAAGAGGTAACCGAAACAACAACAACAACAACAACAATGATCAGGGAGGTATCAAAGCACTGGCTGACACGCTACGCAATATAGCGCAGGCCATGAACGAGATGAACAACCGGAACCAACAGAGACCCTTTAGCTTCTCTCATGCAGCTGAAAGAATGGCTAAAAGCAGACTGGACTTTTATGATGGCTCCGTGGACCCCGAAGTCATGAACCGTTGGTTTCGACTGATGGAACGATAGTTTGGAATTTACTCCGCCCCCGAGAATCAGAAGGTGGGCCTAACTGTGTTGTACCTGTCAGACGATGCAGACCGATGGTGGACCCAGGTTGGCCCGACTGCACTTCAAACTCCAGGATTCAACTGGACTCAGTTCAAGGCTCTCTTAGAACAGAGATTCTATCCCGAGGAGCTGAGGCATCAGAGGATGACTGAATTGAACGCTCTGCGCCAGAATACCATGTCTGTAGAAGCTTACACTACTCGGTTCCATTTCCTGGCGAACTATGCTGGAGACCTGCTACCCAATGAGAATTCCCGAGCTTTCTTTTATCGAGGAGGACTTCGAGCCGATATCACCCTTAACATGCCCTAGAGCCTCGCAACTGTTAATGAGCTCTATAATGCCGCGCTTTACGCAGAGTCTTCAATCGAGCGGGTGAAATCTATGAACCCATCATCTGGTTATAAACGACCTTTCACCCATTCTGGGAATAACTCTTCATCTTCTTCTTTTAAGAAGTTCAACTCTGGAGGTCTGGATTATTTTTCCTTTCCCTTATTCTTTTACTTTCTTTTCTTCTAAAATTTCTGACTCTACTGTATGCTATTACAGGTAGTGGGTTCAAGAAAAATAATTTCAACTCGAAGCCCAACAACAAGAAGGATTCAGCATGTTTCAAATGCAGACAATTCGTGCATCCTAACAAGAATTGTGACGGCACCCCTGTTGTTTGCTACACCTGCGGAGAAGCTGGGCATCGTTCTACCTACTGCCCAAAGAAAGCAGCAACCAATACAGCTACTGCAGCTAGTGCTGTCTCTACCACCGCTCCTCGTAAGGCACGTATCTTTGTGATGAGCCGTGCCGACGCTGAGGCTAATCCTGATGTGGTTACGGGTATGTTATTGCTTATATATGTTAGTGCTTATATATTATTTGATACTGGCGCTTCCACTTCTGTCATATCTTCTATTCTGGCTTCAAAACTATCCTTAACCCCCTGTCAAGATGAATCAATAGCTATTTCCCTTCCTTCTGGTGAAGTTGTTGACTGTTCTAAAGCTTACCAGAATGTACCTATTCTCTTTGCTGGTACTATTCTTCCTTATACTCTCCTTGAGTTCCCTCTCGCTGAGTTCGACGTTATTTTGGGAATGGACTGGTTAGCTCAGTATGATGCAAGGTTTCAGTGTCGAGATCAAAAGATTTCTCTGAAGACCCCCGAAGGTGTTCGAGTGTCTTACCGTGGTGGTCGAAGACAGAAGGGTATCAAAATTATTTCTGCCATGAAGGCTATCAGAATGCAGAGAAAAGGTTGCCAAGCATTTTTATGTACGGTAATTGTAACTGCTGAACTCCCTAAACTCGAGGAAGTGCGCATAGTGTGTGATTATGCAGATGTATTTCCCGAGGAGTTACCAGGTATTCCACCCGAACGAGATGTGGAATTCACTATCGAACTCGTGCCTAGTACTGCCCCGATCGCCAAAGCACCTTACAGAATGGCTCCTGCTGAGTTGCAAGAGCTACGCAAGCAATTGGATGAAATGATTGAGAAAGATTTCATTCGTCCAAGTTCTTCCCTTGGGGCGCTCCTGTTCTTTTTGTCAAGAAGAAATACGGTTCGATGCGCCTGTGTATTGATTATCGTGATCTCAACAAGGTTACGATCAAGAACAAGTATCCTTTGCCCAGAATTGATGATCTCTTTGATCAACTTAAGGGTGCTTCAGTGTTTTCCAAGATCGATCTAAGGTCTGGATATCACCAAATTCCCGTCCGAGAATCTGACATTCCGAAGACGGCTTTCAGTTCAAGGTATGGACATTATGAATTCAAAGTCATGCCTTTTGGACTAACCAATGCTCTTGCTGTTTTTATGGATCAAATGAACAGAACTTTCAGGGAGTATTTGGATCAGTATGTTGTTGTCTTTATCGATGACATCCTGATTTATTCCAAGTCGGAAGTTGAAAATGCAGAATATCTCAAGATTATTCTTAGCATTCTACGAGATCAAAAGTGGTATGCTAAGTTTTCCAAGTGTGAATTCTGGCTTTCCGAGGTAGCTTTTCTGGGTCATGTTATCGCAAAAGAAGGTATTAAAGTTGACCCTGCTAAGATTTCAGCTATCGAGAGCTGGGCAAGTCCCAAAGATGTTGGCGAGATCCGAAGTTTCCTAGGTCTTGCTGTCTATTATCGAAGATTCGTGCAAGACTTTTCTAAGTTAGCACGACCTATGACTCAATTACTCAAGAAAGAGAATAAATTTCTGTGGAGTCAAGCCTGTGAAGATACTTTTTTCTGAGCTCAAGAAAAAGCTCACTTCTGCTCCTATCCTGACCCTACATGAAGAAAGCGTTAGTTTCGATGTATATTGTGACGCTTTTAAGAATGGTTTGGGTTGTGTCCTTATGCAGAACGGTAAGGTGATCGCGTACGCCTCTAGACAGTTGAAAGTTCACGAGGTGAATTACCCCACCCACGCCTTGGAGTTAGCAGCTGTGGTGCATGCCTTGAAAGTTTGGAGGCATTATTTGTATGGAGTAAGATGCAAGGTTCACACTAACCATAAGAGCCTGCGATATCTCTTTACGCAGAAAGATTTGAATGCGAGACAGAGACGCAGGATCGAGTTAGTGAATGACTATGACTTGGAATTGGTGTATTGCGAGGGAAAAGTTAACGTGGTTGCTGATGCCCTTAGCAGAAAGACCCTCCATTCCTTGACTCCGTGTTCTGGCTTGTCTGTGGAGTTGGCCCGAGATTTCACCAAGATGTCTATTGATGTTGTTGATGAAGGTTATGATGGTCACCTGAATGCCCTAGTTGCTGAACCAACTCTTTTCCGTGAGATTCGTGAGAAGCAGTTGGAAGACCCTTTTCTAGCCGGTATCCGAGAAAAGATGAATCTTGGTAAGGCTCTAGATTTTTCTATGGATTCCAGTGGAGCACTGAAATTTAAGAACCGCTGGGTTGTCCCTGGTGATGCTGAGGTGAGAAAGCAAGATCTAACCGAGGCACATAAGACGAGGTACTCTATTCATCCTGGTGGTGACAAGATGTATCGGGATTTGAAGCTCCATTTCTGGTGGCCTCATATGAGAGAGGACATTGCAGAGTTTGTAAGTAAGTGCTTGACATGTCAGCAAGTGAAGTTCAAGCACAAGAAGCCTGGAGGTTTGCTACAACCACTCCCTGTTCCAGAATGGAAGTGGCAGTGCATATCGATGAATTTTGTGATGGCATTACCAAGAACCGTGAATGGAAGAGACAGTATTTGGGTTATTGTGGACCGCTTGACCAAGTGTGCACGATTCGTCCCTATTCGTGACACTTGGAGTTTGGAGAAGCTCGCAGAGGTGTATGTTGCCGAAATCGTCCGTCATCATGGTGTACCGCTCGAGATTGTTTCGGATCGAGACCCGAGGTTCTGCTCTAAATTCTGGAAGGCTTTGCAAGATGCTTTGGGAAGCAAATTATTGATGAGTACCGCTTTCCATGCTGCTACAGATAGACAGTCCGAGAGAACGATCCAAACTTTGGAGGATATGTTGCGAGCTTGTGCTTTGGATTTCCAAGAGAATTGGATCCGACATCTTCCGCTGGTAGAGTTTTCCAATAACAACAGCTACCATGCTTCTATTAAGATGTCTCCGTTCGAGGCACTTTATGGTCGAAAGTGCCGTAGTCCCGTCTGTTGGGATGTTCCCGGTGAAGTGAAGATTTTGGGCCCAGATTTGTTGGCTCAGACTATTGATGTGGTGAATGTGGTCCGATCTAGGATGAAGTCTACCCAGGATCGACAGAAGTCGTATGCTGATGTTCGTCGCCGACCTTTGGAGTTTTCGGTTGGTGATCTTGTGTTCCTGAAGGTATCACCTATGAAAGGGGTGAAACGGTTTGGGATTAAGGGCAAGCTCAACCCTAAGTTCGTTGGCCCGTACCCTGTGATCGAAAGAGTGGGCGAAGTTGCTTATAAACTGGAATTGCCTGCATCTATGGGTAAGGTTCACGATGTTTTTCATGTTTCTCAGTTAAGGAAATATGTTAGTGATCCCGAGCACGTGTTGGAGCCCGAGATTGTGGATCTCGAACCGGATTTGACTTATGAAGAAAGACCGGTGAAGATTACTTATCGCCGTGAGAAGCGTTTAAGGAAGAAGGTTGTACCTCTGGTAAAAGTTTTGTGGCGCTGTAAACGGTTTGAGGAAGAAACTTGGGAAGCCGAGTCTTCGATGCGAGCTAAGCATCCTCATCTCTTCGAGTAAGGTAAACCTCGATTTCCTATCTGCTTATTCTTAGTTTCGAGGACGAAACTTTCTTTTAGTGGGGAGGATTGTAACACCCGCTATTTTTCCTAAGCATTTTTATTCTTTCCGTTAGGACCCGTCTTAACTCTGTCACTTTTCGGCCTCATATTTCATCATTTTACTAACCTCTATTTTAATTTTTGAGTTTAATAATTTTTTTTTAATTTTAAAGATTTAAATTCTTTTTAAATCCATTTATTTGGTTTCTTCGTAAACTAATTAATTTTTCCGCAAGGAATTCTATTTCTCTTCGAATTGACGTTTTTAAACTTGGATTTAAGTTATTCTTTTTCCTAAAAATGTTTGAATACGTTTCTATAATATTTTCAACTAGTAAATATTTTTATTTACAAAAATTTAGTTGTTAATGATTTTATTACGAAGCTTCGCGAATAATTATTTTCTTACGCGAAGTTTACTCGAATTACTTTGAAATGCCTTTAACTATTTTACGATTATACTTTTTATCAACTTATAAATTATTTGAGAACATTTCCTCACTTTTTGGACCGACTAAGCTCTTGGTCACAAGTTTTACTACGTTTTATTTAAACGTTTCATTTTATCACGTCAAAACGTAAATTACGTAATGCTTATCTTTCCATTTATTGGAGGCTTTATCATCAAACTCTTCATACTCCTTTTCCTTCATTTTGGCCGGCCACTTATGCATATTACACATTGTTTTCATCAATCTTTAATCTCATTTATAACTAGGAAACCATCCATTTCCTTACATCATTTTATTCATTTATCAAAAGTTAAAAAAAATTCTACCTTCATCCTCATTTCGGCCGTGGCACTCCTTCATCCTCTAGGATTATTTTTGCTTCAATTCTAGTCTTAATCGACTCAAATTCATCGTCAATTAATCCTCTTTCCGTTTCCTTCGTTAAGGTAATAATCGACGTCGTTTTTGATCAATATTTACCTTGATTTTTATTAGTTTTCTCATGGTATTTTTCTGCCATGATTTTCGTGTTTGGTAGGATTTTTGGACGATCCTGAAGCCGACGAATATATAATCGATTCAGACTTGGAGTAGAGGTAACATCGATGTTACTCGGTATTTCATGATTTTAATTGAGTATTTGCATGTATATATTTTTATGTTTTATTTTGGCAATATATGTATGTCTTATAATCTGGAAAAATTTTAAAAGTTGAAAATTTGCATGTTTCGGTATTTTTATCGCTTTTACGAGATTAACGATTAAATCGTCATATTAGTTTGTAAAATCATAATATTCGGCCTAAACATGTAATATATGTTTATATTCTGGAAAAATGTTGTTTTTGATGATTTTTAATAATTTAGTATTTTTCTGATATTTTTGATATCGATTATTGAATTATTACCGTTATCGGACAAAAATGATTAAAAGCCAATTTTTAGTTCTAGTACTTAAACATTTTATTTTAATCTTATTTTTGACGTGGTGAAACTTTCTGATGAAATAGAATTTTCTGAATTTGTTCATAATTTTTCGGAATTTTTAAGTGGATGAATTAATTAATCACTTTAAATCATCGTTTATCGTTAAAACCGTGTTTGTCGTTTAAATTCTCGATTTCTGGTCTTTGGTTTAAATCTGGAAAAAAAAATTGATTCTGATGATTTCATATTAAAATGTAATTTTATGATTTTTAGTGCCTTAATAAAATGTTAGGAACGATAAGTTTTATTAATGGAATCGTTAATTGTGAAAACGGGTTTTAAAGACGGTTTTGACGGAAGTTGGTAAATCTGGAACTTTGGAAAATATGGAAAATTAGTATATTCTGGAAAATGATGATTTTTAGGTTTAATAATAATTTTTAGACATTAATACTTAAATCATTTTGTAATTACTATTTTTATTAATCGTTATTGTCGAGATTGGACGATTAACGAGAAAATGCTTTAAAAACCGAGTTTTAGGATTCTGGAAAGTTTTCTTTTCTGGACAGAATGTCCATAAATATATTTTAACTATTTTACGTAATTTTTGTACTATTTATTAAAGTCTTAAATTAATAAGTATTGATTTTCGACAAATTACGATTTACCGTTAAAATGTTTCGTCTTACCTAAAAGAATTATTTTTCCAGCAATTTTAAAAGTATTTAAATCTGAAACTTTAAGATTTAAATCATCCCTTAACATACTCTAAATATATTTGTTGGTTTAATTAAATAAAGACGTTCAAATATTTAATTTAATGTTTGCCGTAAAATCCTATTTATAATTTTATTGTCGAAACTAATAATAATTAGGGAATTTTAACTTTATAACTTTTGAATACACCCTAATTAGTAATATTAAAAATTTTAAGACATTTTTAATCATTTTATAACGCTTATACGATATTTTAGTAATTTCATAAAATTAAATGTTCACTTTGGTAATTAATATCGTTAAGGCCGAAAGTACTAGTTTTATAAATCTATATCGTTTATTAAAAATGTGATGTTAGTATAAACTAATATTTTCGCTATTTTGATATGATGCTATTTTTGGTTAAGTTTCTAAAAATAGAAGTTTCCTAAAATAGAAAGTTTCCTCTTTTGGAAAGTGATTCATTTTCCTTTTGTTCTCTTATTATTTATAATGATTATATCTTTGAATATCGATAATGGCTTTGTTTTGAAGTTATGGAATAAGGACAAGTGTGAGGTTAGAGTAATATATTCTGGGGGTTTACGTTTTTGCCATCAACTATAAGGCTGGTGTGTCTTTATGGGGCACACTGGTTGTTGAACCGAGCATATATGGTGTTCGGGAGTGTGTGTATATTTTCTTAGACTCGTGCCTTGCAGTGTAAGACGCCGTCGGGTTGAACTGAGTATTTATGGTGCTCGGGAGGGGTGTACATATCATCTTAAACTAAGGCCACGCATTTATAAGTTGCCGTCCTATTATGGTTGAGTAGCCTAGTTAGAGACCGAAGCTTGATTTGTTTGAACTAAGTTCTCGAAACTAGTTTTTAGTATTCTCCTAGTGAAAGTATAGCCGTCGACACTAATTCTATCCATAACGCCATTTTGATTATTTTATTTATTATCGATATAAATTGGTTTGCAGGTTGGCAAATATTTTTATGTTTCTTCGGAAATCCTTTTGATTAATTTGTTTTACGCTAAAGCTTATTTTAATATGTTGTTTTACTGTTTTCCATCTTTACTATTTTTCCTATATTAGTAATTACTGTTTTAAAATCCTGTTATACGGCTGGGAGAACGTTGACGTTGCTCCTCACTGATTGTGGCTGTTATGTTTTTAACATGACAGGTATGCATGTTTCCGGGTGTGGGCTAGCGGGCAGACATGATCCTTGCTCGATTAATTTTAATAATTATGTTTTGTGAATTGTTAAACCCCTTTGTGGATTTATTTAATTTTGGCCATTTTATTTTAGGGCCTAATGTTTGGCTTTTCCATTTATATTTTTATAAAAACATAGTTACAACGTGTTATAATCCCGACTCTACAGTGTTTCCGCCACTGTATCGCGTTAGAATTTCTAGGGGATTACATAGTCAAGCATTAAAAGTGAAAAAAATTTATCATGGAGAGTTGATATTTTTTCAGTTTATGAAATCTCAGCCGGAGATTATAAATTGATTAAAATGAAACAACCAAACATGAATCAAAGGGTGCATAAAGTCATTGTATATCAAATTGATGACATAATAAAAAAACAAGGAGAAGATGAAAGCATACCTTTTAACTAATTAAAAGGGTATATTATGAACGAGTTAGAATAACTAATATAGGGTAAAGGATTTGCAAAGGGTAAAGAAGTGAAAATCAATCCGCTAACGCAATATGCTGCTCCTAGCAGCATATTGCAAAATAGCATATTGGACCCCAATATGCCATTACAAAATGTCATTTACCAAACACCATAATCAACATATTTTTTGATCAAACATGCCAAAGGCTCCCAATATGTTGTTTTTCGGCGGATACGCCATTTACCAAACACTCTCTGTCCTCTATATATTAAAATAAACACCATGGTGAGTGAGGTGGCAAAAATTGGCTTCGCCATTTTGAAATAAGTATGCTTTTTTACTCTTTTAACTAGTCGCCATGCCCGTGCACCGCACGGGATTGCTAATTCACTTGTCTAACTTCCATGTGGTTGTCACGACGCGTGCTTGTAGAGGGTGTCGTAATCGTGAATAGAATAGATGTTGCGAAGATCGAATCATCAAAGCTACTAAAAGACGCATGACATGTAAATATAAAGAACTAAAGAAGTTGACATGATCCAGTCTAAGGAATAAACAGGCATTAAAAAATTCGTATACTATAAAATAATTGCAATATTTAATCTGCATAAATTATGCCCTTGTTGTTCTGTGTTTATCTCTGTCGGGGTCTATTTTGTCTTTTCAACTTTTGGCCTCTTTTTCATTATTGTTTCCTTCGCTACGGGTGCCTTTTTCGCCGTCACTTCGAAGCTGTAAGTCATTTTTGGTGTGGAAATTATGTTACTGAAATATAAGTGAAAAATTGCATATAGTTGGTGTACGTAATAATAATTAACTTACTCCTTGTTTATCTTTCTCTTCTCATTTTTTGCTGAGGTGTTCACCGGAGGGTCGGACTTTGTTGTAGACTGACTTTCTAAGTTGTCTTTTTGTGCTTGCTCCTGCGAAAACATTGGAGTTGTTTGGGTATATGGTCTCGTGTGTAAAAAGATGCTGGTGTTTTTTGGTAAGAATTGTTGTTGTTACCTCCATTTTTTTGCCCCCTTTCCACCGTGGTTGGAGTTAGAGGGTCCTTTGGCGTCGGCAATACGTTTTGACACTTCAGTTCCCGTTTAGAGTTGTATTTGGTAATCCCAATCCTGAATTTCATGGTGTATTCTCTCCCGACACATTGTTGGAGTATGTAAGACATACTTTCTTCTTTCCCCCATTTTGTTTTTCGCTCTCTTGTTAGGACAAAACGATTAAAATTTGTTTGAGTAGTTGATAAGTGTAGTTTGTAGTGCCTATTTCGTAGTGTTTTGGTCCCATTTTCCTTGTGGAATCGCTCCTTGGGAGCGATTTATGGGCTACTTATGCTTCCTCTAGTTTGTTTCAGGTTCCCGAGACCATTCATGAAGAGTTGGAGCAATTCCGACTCAATACATACACTTTTCGGAGCCAACGAAGTGAAGGAACGATCACTCGATGCCTTGGATTCGACCCCGAGACCTTGGGACCCAATCCCGAGCCTCCGAGACCCGATCCCGAGTCCCGAGAATGGATGAGAAGTCCATGTGAAGCAAGGAGGGACCAAAAGGATCATATTGGAGGCCTACAAGACTCATCCCCGACGGGTATGACCTCAACCCGTCCGGGATGAAGTGCACAAAAGAGGAGCTGCTGTTTTAGGTCCATCCCGACCGGGAAGGGATCCATCCCGACCGGGACCACCTCATCCCGACCGGGACCAACTCATCCCGATCGGGATGGCCCAGTTACAGCCCGTGATTGCTTGTTTCCATTCCTCCACCCATTGTAACCCTATATATACCCTTCCTCTTGTAATCTAAGCTTATGTTCTTCATGTTCTTCACTTCACACTAAAACCTAGACTACTTTAGGTTAGATTGGATTAGATTAGTGTAGATTAGTCTTTAGATTATCGTTAATCATAGATTAATGCTTGTAATTTGGGAATTCTTCAAGATCTCCATTCAAGCTTGACAACCTTGGATGTTTGTTTTGGGTTCTTCCATTTATGCAAGCTTCCTTCTTCTTTTCATCTTCTAGTATGGTATAATCTTCTTTTCCTTTCTCTTAATCCTTGTTCTTTCATTAAAGTTTGATTCTTTGTTGAATGTATTGTTCATAGTTCATAGTTCTTGTTAGTTTCTTCATGTTTGTTTTGATGTTTGTGTTGATTCTTCTTGTTTATGTTAGTTTTTACATTAGATATGTTTGAGTAGTATCTTGCTAGGGTTAGTAAGGTGATTAGGGTGTTATTTGGATGATTAAGGGTTTGTTGGAGATGTTGGTGGAAGATTTGGGTTTCCTCTTGGTTTGATGCATATTACATGTTTGTTGAAATGCTTGAATGACTTGTATGCATATGCTTGTTTTTCTTGACTTTCTCTTGTGGGTGATAGTTTATTTATGGGTTTGGTTCCCTCACTAAGTTGCGAGAGCCCGGTGAGGATGACCCCTAGGTCGGTCTAAGTTGCGAGAGCCCGGATGCGACCTAGGCCCCGATATCACGCTAGTAACCCCGTTTGTCGTTTGTGTCGCCAAGGTGGGTTTTAGGTGGAACCTCTAGGTGAGTCTAAGTTGCGAGAGCCCGGACTATACCTAGATTACCCTACTACCTCCTCACTCTAGCTCTTCCTCGACCATTCCGTTACCCCTTTGACCCCGACCTAATCCTAGCCCGTTTCCTTAGTTGTTCTCTCCGTTACCGTAGTCATAGCTTTAGCCTTTATTCCTCTCCTTATCATTCTAGTTTAGTTTAGCTCGTGGACTTAGTCTCGTATTTAGGCGACCTTAGTCTAGACGCCTCTTACCGTCCCCGTGGATTCGACCCGACTTGCCCTAGCTACCCACTAGGATTAGTTGGTTATTTATTTGATCGGCGGGATCCACGACAAATCCTAACCATCAGTAGTTGGTGTATTATTTGTTGTGCGTACCCTTTCATATTGGGTTAGTAATGCTTCGATTGGTCTCCCGTCTATCTTCTCAGCTTCTCTCCCAAAAATCACCAAAGATGCGTATGCTATTTCGTCCGCTATTGTAGTGATTAATCTGTGCCTGTGTTGTACGTATTAACATATTTGTGATATTGTCTAGGAGCAGCAGATAGCTTTAACATACCGTACGGTGAGTTATATTATTTGTGTTTTTTCTTACCTTTGTTTGGGGTAGGGTATTGGTTCGTTACATTGGCGACACTTTCCGTCCTCGTCGATTCCAGCGGGGCATTATGTGCAAGACTAATACCGCCAATCAACATCTATTTTTACTTCTGTTATTGTTCCGTGGCATTTGTATACCTCATTCTGTTCCAATTGTTTCATTTAATTGGAAATGTTCAATGGTATATCGTATCAGTAGGTATGCGATGTCTGTCAACATTACCTGAGCTTCGACATCTGCTTGTAGAAGCTCTGCAATGGGTGAAGTGATCATATCTTCTGCGACCTCAGCATCGAGGACTCTTATTTGAACGGGTTCCTGGTCCCTTTAGGGTGGTATGGCAACGCAAATAAGAATATGTGGCTAATCTAGTATCTGTGAGATCGGGTACATGGTTCATGTGCGTTTTTTTATTGTGGGGGCAAACGGTTACCTTTGCAGTAATATTCTTGTCTCTGGCAAGTCCAAGTCGAGGAAGACCTTGGTTCCATATGTGGATTGTAATTGGTAATCTCCCACATCAGTGTTGTAGTCTTTGTTAATAAGTATGATATGTGCAGCATTATTATAGGTAAAAAGATCAGTCGAATGTGATTAGACTAACCGTAATTAAATCAAAGCAATTTAACTAATATGATTTGTAACAATAAAAAACTTAAAACCAATTAGTTTAAAATAGTTCCTATGTGACTGCAAATAAATATTCAACGGGTACCTAATATTTATGTTAATAACATATTAACGCGTGTCCATTAGACACATGTTGGAAAAACGTTAACATAATACCTACATAATATTAAGTGACATTATAATATTTCGCTTTATTATACACTTTAACTAAGTTAATAACATAATATTAAGCCTACGTCTCCTTTTTATTGTCCTTTCGACTTTGTATAGTCGTACTAAACCACGGGTTTATAAACAATCGAGACGAATGGAGAAGTACTGTTTAGTGCTAAGCCGAAATGCGTAGAAATCAGAAGTAGCAGTAGTAGTTAGGGGTGTTCACCGGTCCAAACCCGGACCGGACCGGCTTGACCCGCGGACCGGCAACCCAAAAAATCCAAACCCGCGGACCGGATCGGTTAACAAAGAACCCGGACCGGACCGGACCCTCTTAAGACCGGACCGGACCGGCAAAATACACTAAATTTGATTAATTTTTTTAAGTGTGAACCGAACCGGACCGGACAGCGGACCGACAACCAAGTTTTTGGAGACCCACGGACCGGACCGGTATGTAGCCGGACCGGACCGGTATGTAGCCGGACCGGACAGTCCGAATCGGTCGGGTTTACCAGTCCGGGTCACTTTTTGAACACCCCTAGTAGTAGTAGATGAGTAGGAGTGAGGTTGAAAGAGGAAAAAAGAGAAGTACTAGTAGTACGTTGATGTGTCAAAATATGTGCATCCACATACACATGTTACATGTTCCATGTACATTTTCCTTGGCATTGAAGTGGCGTAGGTTTATGTTGCCTTATTTTCTCATAACACACAATACGGAGTAGTGAACAACTTTTTTGAAAATAAAAAAGATGAACGATAAAAGTTGATAAACAAAAGTTTATTACCTTCATAATTTATTACCCTTGAAGATGTGATGACTACGACCATGTCATGTCCATTTTGCCGGCTAATTTCTTCTCTAATGTAGTCAGACGCTTCACCCCATAAATTCACGTTCACTATTTTTTCCCTGCATGTAGTCATTATATTGCGGTAAGTTAATTACTTTACACGTAGGTATATGGGTGGTGAAGCTGGTGAAGGTATCTTTCATCTTGTATTTGTATATGACGTAAATGTGTCCGACCATTTTTTGTTAGAACCTCCCTTTTCTCCTCGATCGTTTTCAGGAAGCCAACAACGTCTGCACCATGTTGTTAAAAAGAGTGAATAGGCAAATAGAGTGTTTAGATAGTAAAATTGTTGCATTTTATAGTGCATGTGTCGGTGTACTTGCCTATCAAATAATCATTTTTGTTGTTGCGTTCTTCCAATTTGTCGAGTGGGTGGAATTCGAATTTGCGGAGTGGAATACTTTGAGTTTGGCCTTATCCTCCTGTATCGATGTAAACGGGATGTACTTGATGATGTGTGGGTTTCCTTTTACTGATTTGTACGATCTATTATTTTGCGCCACCTCAAAATGTTGGAGGGTGTACATTTTTCCCTCGTGCAGCACGCCTTCATATGAGGTCACCCACCGTTTGGGTATTATTGCATGTATATGGTTTCCCTGGCCAGAATGAGATGAAACAAAATGTTCAGTAATTTTTTAGCACCGACAAAAATAGACAGGGAATCAAAATGGTTGTCCAATTGAAGGGTTGGGACCTTACCTCTTTGTCTAATAGCACCATGTTTGGACGCCATTTGCACCCTGTTATCTGATATTTGGACTTTGAGGGGACCAAGCCTGCAATGGTAGTTCTTATTGACGCCATTTGTTTCCTTTGTTGTCTGTGGTTGGGTTATTTTGTTGCAATATTGTGTCGCGTATTTTAGCTTGGGTGTTAAAAGAGTGTATCGGTAGAGTAGTGTGCATGGGGTATTTATATGCGGTTAGTATAGTAACGTGAGAATAAATGTTTAGAGGAATCATTTTATTCATTACGTAATTGAATGTGTCATTATCATTGTTATTTAACTAAATATTTTGAAGAATCTTGTCACCTTGGATTCTACATCATCAATGAGGAAGAAGTTGATGAGTTCCTCACCTTGAATTCTACCTAATGAATGAGAAAGAAGTTGAAAGAGCTTACATTTCACCATATTAGCTAATGAATGAGAAAGAAGTTGAAAGGTCCTAACTAATAATAACCGACTTTATGTATTCAACTCCCGTCTTTTCAATTCCTACCCAATCGCATCGCGCCAAATATCCTACCTTAGAATTGAACATTTGTTGAATAGAGCATGGAGAGTGCATGAAGAGTGCTTTAGTGCTTTACTTTCAACCATAACTCCTTCCTTTTCATAACTCCCTCACTTTCATCTTCCACTCCATAACCCCTTTCTTTTCATCTTCCACTTCATAACTCCCTCCATAACTTCTTCCTCCTTTTCATCTTCCACTTCATACCTTTTCATCTTCTTCATAACTCCCTCATTTTCATCTTCCACTTCATAACTCCTTCCTTTTCATCTTCCACTTCATAACTCCTTCCTTTTCATCTTCCACTTCATAACTCCCTTCATAACTTCTTCCTCTTTTTCATCTTCCACTTCATACATTTTCATCTTCCATCCAATAGTATCGTGACACGTGGCTTGTTTTAGCTTTGAGATTTGGGGAAATGGAGGATGAAGAATGCTTTGTTCTCCTTTAAATACAATATATAGATTTGCAAGGCTTATGAGTAGGCTAATGACATCAAATAGGGTTGTATATCCAACAAGTTTCTCACTAATGATAGTCTCGAAAATTAATTGCATTTCGAAATAAAAAAAAAATCATTAATTGTAAAGTTGGAAATTGGTAGTTTTTTTTGGTGCAAATGTAATTATATTGATTGAAATTTGACCAATTTACAAATAAGTGCCTTCTTGCAAATGGACTATGCTTCTTTTCAACTTTAAGGCTCAATTAAATGAATCATAAGACAATTTTATTTAAAATATGAGTCCAATAATTCACCAACATAATTTTATAAAGAAAATATCTCTAACAACTGTATTTCCTAATTTTTTGAATAATTATAATCCTTAAAAAACTATTAGGCTACAAAATAGGCAAATGAATACATAATAATAAATTAATAACCAAATAACATATCAAAAGTTATACGGAGTACATACTAGGCATAATTTCATAATACTGGGCAGATACATAATTTCCGAAGCCTTTCTTTTTACCAATTAAAAATTCAGTTCTTTGTTTAATAGTAACCATATTTAACGTCGATAATGTAATTAAATTAAAATACTTACCATATTTAAAATTAAAAAATTGTAAAAACTATATTATTTTGTATATATCTTATCATTAAATGGTATAAAAATTATATTTAATTACAATATCTTTTAATTATTTTTGTAATTTACAATATTAACATTATAAATTTTTAGTAATTATTTTAATTATTTTTTAATGACACATTATCGAACCAACGGGTCAACCCGAATTTTGATTCTAAATTAATGGATCATTTCAGGTTTAAGAGAAATGGATCGTGAGTCAAAGTTTTAGGGTCTTGGCCCTAAAAAGATGCGATAGGTTTACGAGTTAAGTTAAAATTTGACATGACTATTTCTAATCCAAAAATCTTCTATCTAATCATCATAATCCCCTATTTTAGAAATAGATTATTTTTTCGAAAATATTCTACTAACCAGAGAGGTCAACTGTGGACGGAAGCACTAAAAAATAAAGGCGTAAGCCATTGGCTTAGACGGTGGGAATATAATTTTATCACATCACTAAACTCTTTTATAAACAAAATTAATTAAAAAACCGTGCGTAGGCACGATTTTAATTTGCACTAGTTTGTTAGTAATCTCATATTGAATCTGGGTAACTAAGTAGCTGGGCCTTCTAATGCTGAGTTGAAGTATGCATCTATTTCTTTCCATCCAGATATTATACCAAAGGCAAGAGTCCCTGCAGCGATGATCTGTTTAAAGAATAGTGATCTGCATCTCGAACTTCTCCACCAGTCAGTAGTGTTTGCTGTAGGAACACTCACCCCCAACCAGGCATTAAGCAAACGAACACACTCCTTAGTATAACAGCAATTTGCAATGAGATGCTCATGAGTCTCAACTCCAATACCACAGAGAAAGCAAGTACTGTCCGATATTATTTGCATTCTGAGAAGCCTGTTTTTAGTGAGGAGTCGCTGCTGACTGATTAGCCACACGATAAAACAGTGTTTGGGCAAACTCAGTCTATTCCACACCAATGTATTCTAGGGCACAATCTGCTTCTTCTCTATCAGCTAATTATACCCTTCCTTAACTGAGTATTGCTTACCTTGTGCCAGGAGCATGGAGAAGCAATTATTTTGAATAGAAATGAGACTTAACCCAGCAAATCTTTTTCCAAGACCAGCTAGAATTAAGTGTAGGATTATAAGTGGACCAATCAGCATCCTTAATGTACACCCCATGAATGCATCTAACCCATAAACGATCAGCTTTGACGGTGATCCACCAAGCATATTTTGCAACACACGCAATATTCCACAGTTTCAGATCCTTTAGTCCCAATCCACCTTCCTTTTTTGATCTGCACACCGTCTCCTAGGCAACTAATGGGGGTGTACTGTAATGCTCACTTCCTTTCCAAAGGAAATTTCTGCAAATGCTCGTTATTTGATTGATAACTGCAGCAAGACGTATAAAAATTCTCGCCCAATATTGATGGATGGTGCTCAGAACTGATTGCACAAGTATCAATCTCCCAGAATAAGACAACTTCTTCGCTCCCAGCCTCCTTATTCTTTGCACAATTTTTTCTGTTAAGATATGACACTCTAAGACTGATATCTTCTTAGGTGACATAGATATACCTAAGTATTTGAAGGGTAATTCCCCTCTTCTCATGCCAGTGATTTGAAGTATGCTAATTTCAGCTGCCTCAGATACTCCATTATAATATATACTTGATTTTTTTATTCATTCTCAATCCCAACGTTCTCGAGAAAATGTCAAAAGCTTGCATAATCAGTTTGCAATCAGTTTTAATGTAATTTTAATGTGGCCGATTTCCCCTCTTTTGCAATCAGTTTCGCTACAGCACCCGCTCCTCTAGCTAATTGTCCACCCTTTCCAAGTGTGATTTCTATGTTATATATGGCCGTGCCTAAGGGCATATCGGTCAAAGGTAGGGCATTTCCCATTTTTATAGGAACTTCTGTACCAGAAACAATGGTATCTCCAATTATAGCCCCTCTGGGATGTAAAATATATCTTTTTTCACCATCCCCATAGTGTATGAGACAAATGTATGCATTTCGATTAGGGTCGTATTCTATGGTTACGATTCTACTTTATATGTCTTTTTCATTCCGTCGAAAATCAATTTTACGATATAGACGCTTATGACCTCCCCCCCTATGCCTTGCGGTAATGATTCCTCTGGCATTACGGCCTTTACCACAACGACGTTGTCCCTAGATCAAATTATTTCGTGGATTGGATTTCACTTGATTGTTTACGGCTCCATTGCGTGTGCTCGGGGTAGAAGTTTTGTATAAATGTATCGCCATGCTATTAATTATTTTTATTGAAGTTATTTTCTTTCTAAGAGGTGGAATAGAATAACCCGATTGAAGCGTAATGATCATACGTCTGTAATGCATTGTATGTTCCATAATAGGTCCCGTTCTTCTACCCTTTCGGAGGAGTTGATGACTATTCATAACTATTACCTTGACACCAAAGAAGAGTTCGACCCAATACTTTATTTCCGTCCTAGTTGATTCGAATTCGACATTAGAAGTATACTGCTTTTTCCCCAATAACCGAATACTTTTGTCTGTAAATACTGCATTGCATATTTGATTCCATCCATAAATCGAATTTCTTTCCTATGAGTTCGAGTCTCAATAAGAATGCTAGTTTTAACTGTTCATATGTTATGATATGAATGAATATACCACACCAATTCCTTATGTATGGATGATGAGATTCCATTGAGACAGAGCCAGACTTATTGGAGGGTCCCATTGGCGTGCATCTAGTAGGAAATGAACCTACGAATTCGCCAATTATGAGTTGGGCGCTTTAACCATTCAGCCATGGATGCTTAGCAGGGATCCTCGTACATGGTGAATAACCAAATTCCAATTGAAATGAAATCTTTAGGATAAATCAATGCAATTTAGGAGGAATCAATGAAAGGACATCAATTCAAATCCTGGATTTTCGAATTGAGAGAGATTAAAAATTCTCATTATTTCTCAGATTCATGGACCCAATTCAATTCAGTGGGATCTTTCATTCACATTTTTTTTTTCCACCAAGAACGTTTTATAAAACTCTGTGACCCCCGAATTTGGAGTATCCTACTTTCACGCAATTCACAAGGTTCAACAAGCAATCGATATTTCACGATCGAGGGTGTACTACTCTTTGTAGTGGTGGTCCTTCTATATCGTATTAACAATCGAAATATAGTCGAAAGAAAAAATCTCTATTTGATAGGTCTTCTTCCTATACCTATGAATTCCATTGGACTCAGAAATGATACATTGGAAAAACTCTTTTGGTCTTCCAATATCAATAGGCTGATTGTTTCGCTCCTCTATCTTTCAAAAGGAAAAAAGATTTCGGCGAGTTGTTTCCTGGATCCGAAAGAGAGTACTAGAATCAATAAAAGAGAGATTCAACAACTAAAAGAAAGATCGATTCTTCGGGATCCTTCCTTTCTTCAAACGGAAGGAACAGAGATAGAATCAGACCGATTCTCGAAATGTCTTTATGGATATTCCTCAATGCCTCCGCTATTCACGGAACGTGAGAAGCAGATGATTATTCATCTGCTTCCGGAAGAAATCGAAGAACTTCTTGAGAATCCTACAAGATCCATTCGTTCTTTTTTCTCCGGCAGATGGTCAGAACTTCATCTGGGTTCAAATCCTACTGAAAAGCCCACTAGAGATCAGAAATTGTTGAAGAAACATCTTGTTGTTTCTTTTGCCCCTTCCAGGCGATCGGAAAATAAAGAAATGATTAATATATTCAAGATAATTACGTATTTACAAAATAGCGTCTCAATTCATCCTATTTCATCAGAGCCGGGATGTGATATGGTTCCGAAGGATGAACCAGATATGGACAGTTCCAATAAGATTTCATTCTTGAACAAAAATTCATTTTTTTTATCCGAAAAAAAGGGGTTCGGATCTCTCGCGGGAATTATTTGGAAGATAGAAAACAAAAAAGAGTGGTATTTGCTAGTAACAACAAAATGGAGGCAGTCAATCATAATCAATATATATTGATCCGAAATCTGATTCAAATCCAATTTAGCACCTATGGGTACATAAGAAATGTATTGAATCGATTCTTTTTAATGAATCGATCCGATCGCAGCTTCGAATATGGAATTAAAAGGGATCAAAGAGGAAACGAGACTCTGAATCATAGAACTATAAGGAAATATACGATCAACCAACATTTATCGAATTTGAAAAAGAGCCAGAAGAAAAGGTTCGATCCTCTTATTTTTCTTTCTCGAACCGAGAGATTCATGAATCAGGATCCTGATGCATATAGATACAAATGGTTCAATGGGAACAATAATTTCCAGGAACATTTAGTTTCTGAGCAGAGGAGCCGTTTTCAAGTAGTGTTCGGCCGATTACGTATTAATCAATATTCGATTGATTGGTCTGAGGTTATCGACAAAAAAGATTTGTCTAAGTCACTTCGTTTCTTTTTGTCCAAGTCACTTCTTTTTTTGTCCAAGTTGCTTCTCTTTGTGTGTAACTCACTTCCCTTTTTCTTTTGTGAGTTTCGGGAATATCCCCGTTCATAGGTCCGAGATCCACAATTCTGAATTGAAAGGTCCGAATGATCAACTCTACAATCCGTTGTTAGAATCAAGAGGTCTTCAAATCGTTTATTTGAAAAAATTAAAAGCCTTCTTATTGAATGATCATGATACTTTCCAAAAATCCAAATTATTGATCAATGGAGGAACAATATTACCATTTTTGTTCAATAAGATACCAAAGTGGATGATTGACTCATTCGATACTCGAAATAATCGCAGGAATGGTAACACGTATTCCTATTTCTCAATGATATCCCACGATCAAAACAATTGGCTGAATCCCGTAAAACCATTTCATAGAAGTTCATTGATATCTTCTTTTTATAAAGAAAATCGACTTCGATTCTTGAATAATCCACATCACTTCTGCTTCTATTATAACAAAAGATTCCCTTTTTATATGGAAAAGGCCCGTATCAATAACTATGATTTTACGTATAGACAATTCCTCGATATCTTGTTCATTCGCAACAAAATATTTGCTTTGTGTGTCGGTAAAAAAAAGCATGTTTTTTTGGAGAGAGATACTATTTCACCAATCGAGTCACATGTATCTAACATATTCATACCTAACGATTTTACAATTCGATCCGATCTATTCGTTCGTAGAACTATTGACTCGATCACAGACATTTCTGGATCTGGAACACCTCTAACAGAGGGACAAATAGTCTGTTTTGAAAGAACGTTTTATCAACCTCTTTCAGATATGAATCTATCTGATTCAGAAAGGAAAAACTTACATCAGTATCTTAATGTCAATTCAAACATGGGTTTGATTTACACTCCATGTTCTGAGAAATATTTACCATCGGAAAAGAGGAAAAAACAGAGTCTTTGTCTAAAGAAATGCGTTGAGAAAGGGCAGATGTATAGAACCTTTCAACGAGATAGCGCTTTTTCAACTCTCTCAAAATGGAATCTATTCCAAACATATATGCCATGGTTCCTTACTTCGACAGGGTACAAATATCTCAAATTTCTATTTTTCGATACTTTTTCAGACATATTGCCGATACTAAGTAGCAGCAAAAAATTTGTATCTATTTTTCATGATATTATGCACGGATCAGATATATCATAGCGAATTCTTTAGAAAAAAGTGTGTCTTCCACAATGGAATTTGATAAGTGAGATTTCGAACAAGTGTTTACATAATCTTCTTCTGTCCGAAGAAATGATTCATCGAAATAATGAGTCACCATTGATATGGACACATTTGGGATCGCCAAATGTTCGGGAGTTCTTCTATTCAAGCCTTTTTCTTATTCTTGTTACTGGATATCTCGTTCGTACTCATCTTCTCTTTGTTTTCCGAGTCTCTAGTGAGTTACAGACAGAGTTCGAAAAGGTCAAATCTTTGATGATTCAATCATGTATGATGGAGTTGCGAAAACTTCTGGATAGGTATCCAACATCGGAATCGAATTTCTTCTGGTTAAAGAATCTCTTTCTGGTTGCTCTGGAACAATTAGGAGATTCCCTAGAAGAAATACGGGGTTCTGCTTCTGGTGGCAACATGCCATTGGGTGGTGGTCCCGCTTATGGGGTCAAATCAATACGTTCTAATAAAAAAGATTTGAATATTAATCTCATCGATATCATCGATCTCATAAGTATCATACCAAATACTATCAATCGAATCACTTTTTCGAGAAATACGAGACATCTAAGTCATACAAGTAAAGAGATCTATTCATTGATAAGAAAAAGAAAAAAGGTGAACGGTGATTGGATTGAGGATAAAATAGAATCCTGGGTCGCGAGCAGTGATTCGATTGAAGAAGAAAGAGAATTTTTGGTTCAGTTCTCCACTTTAACGACAGAAAAAAGGATTGATCAAATTCTATTGAGTCTGACTCATAGTGATCGTTTATTAAAGAATGACTCTGGTTATCAAATGATTGAACAACCGGGAGCAATTTACTTACGATACTTAGTTGACATTCATAAAAAGTATCTAATGAATTATGAGTTCAATACATCTTGTTTAGCAGAAAGACGGTTATTCCTTGCTCATTATCAGACAATCACTTATTCACAAACCTCGTGTGGGGCTAATAGGTTTCATTTCCCATCTCATGGAAAACCCTTTTCGCTCCGCTTAGCCTTATCCCTCTCTAGGGGTATTTTAGTGATAGGTTCTATAGGAACTGGACGATCCTATTTGGTCAAATACCTAGCGACAAACTCCTATGTTCCTTTTATTACGGTATTTTTGAACAAGTTCCTGGATAACAACCTTAAAGGTTTTCTTATTGATGCTAGTGACGATATTGATATTGATGCTAGTGACGATATTGATATTGATGCTAGTGACGATATTAATCGTGACCTTGATACGGAGCTGGAGCTGCTAACTATGATGAATGCGCTAACTATGGATATGATGCCGGAAATCGACCCATTTTATAGCACCCTTCAATTCGAATTAGCAAAAGCAATGTCTCCTTGCATAATATGGATTCCAAACATTCATGATCTGGATGTGAATGAGTCGAATTACTTATCCCTCGGCCTATTAGTGAACTATCTCTCCAGGGATTGTGAAAGAGGGTCCACTATGTAACACCCCTGATTTTATAAAATAAAATAAATTAAAGTTATATTCGTATTTTTATTTTATTTACGATTTAACTCGTAATTCTCAAAAATTTTATACAATGAATTTATCGTTTAATCGTTTCAAACTCCTAAAATTTTATTTGTCTCGAAAACTCTTATTTTATTTTAAAACGTATTTTTATTCTTATTTAGATTTATTTTATACATTTAATTTAATTCTTATCGAAAGTCTATTTCGGCGATTTAAATTCTAAATCCTTTTTATTTACTTAAATTTAAGCTCATTTATTTTAAGTTTCGTCAAAATATTTATTTCCGTTCCTCGAGAAATAAATTTAATTCACTTTATCGAAAATTTATTATTTTTCGGAAAATACTATTTCATCGTCTAATTATTTATTTCTTTAAACTTCATTTTCGTCTCGAATACTTTATTTACTTATTTTAATTGTCGGCTCAATTATTCATTAATTTTCTTAACTCGTTTTAGCCCGATTCGTGGACCAGTCAACTTATCATTACGGATTATGTCTCCTATCCAATTCGTTTAATTTATCCGTATGTCTAACCCACTCCTTGGTGAGCTGATTCAGGCCCTTTTCTTTTGTTTTTCTCCACCGTTTCCCACTCATTATATTCATTAATTCAACCCCTCATTTAGTCCTTATTTATGTTGCCTGGTTTCATCTCCTTTTTCCTGCAGTTTGACCCACGCTTCACTTGCTCTTCCTTTTATTCAACTTCAACTCTTTTTCTTTGTTCTCCTTTCATTCTTTTCATCTTCGATGTTATTGAATTATGCTCCTTCCTCTCCCCTTCTCCTTCTTCTTCACCTGTTTCGCCCTTTTTCCGTTCGCTGCTGCTGCAATTCTTCGCTGCTGCTGTTGCGTCCAACTGCTGTTGTGCTCGTTTGCCGCTGCTGCTGCGTCCTGTTTTTCCCCCTCTGTTTTTCTCTTTTTTGGATGCGATTTGGTTCTGATCTACTGTACTGCGCGGTTGCTGTTACTGCTATACGGTTACGTTCCCTTCTCAGTTTTCTTCTTCTTCTCTTGTATGATTTTCTCGCTGCTTTGTTGTTGATTAGTTTCCCTTTGTTCCTTGTATCGATGATGCTGTCCGATGTCACTCGGTCCTTCTCGCCTTGCTGCTGCCGCGTTTTGTTGCTCTGCTTTTCGTTCGCGCGCGCTCCTGCTGCTGTTTGTTCGCCGTCGTGTTTCTACTTTCACCTTGCTCGGAGTTAGTAATGAAGGTAATTCTCCTCCTTTTTCTCGCTGTTCACGATTGTTTTTGTTGTTTCTCGTTGTTCACGTCGTTTCGGTTTGTCTTGTCCTTGTTGTTCAATCTTGTGTGACACCTTCTGCTGTTGTATTGGTTCGTTGCCCCTCGTCTTTCTGCTGCTGCGTTATTGATGCAGATTTCTGTCGATAATCTACTGTTCTTTTGGCTTCGTATCAGTTGTTAGTCGATGTTATTGCTTCATTTTGTATCGCTGCTGCTGTTTCAGTTACTAGCATTTCTGCTGCTATATAAGTCGATTTCGGTCCCGTTTCTCATCTTCCTTTTTCTCGGTCTTCTCTCATTTTCTGTCTCGACTTTCGAGTCGTTCTTGTTACTTGTGTTTCCTGATGTTCTACGTACCATTGCTGCTCCTGTTTCGTCACTTTTTGTCGTGGCTAATCGGTCTTGTTACTGTTGTTTTATGCAGTTCGGTTGTCAATTTTTTTTTTCTATCTCTCTGTCTGTCTTCTCCTTTCTCGTTTTTCTTCTTCTTCTTCTTCGCTCGTTTCCCTCCTATTTTGGTTTTCGTCGTTTGTTATTGTTAGCTGTTCGACTGCCGCTGTTTCCTCCTGATTTGTGGCTCGTTCGTTCCTCAATTCGTTTATCGATCCTTAATCCGGTTCCTTTATTTATGTTTCTTTCCCGATTCCGTTGGAGTATGAAGTTTTACTGGAACGAGTGTTCAAGACGACTTTGGAATTCAAGTTTGGAGGTCGGGCTATTAGACGAGCAGATGTTTCGGGGTTATCTTTTCGACTCAAGCTAACTTTAGGACGTTACTCGATTTTATATCGTATGTTTGAGTAGTAGTATGTAGCAAATATTTTAACTTCGGTTTTCTATATTTTTTTTAGCTATTTATTATTGCTAATTATATTAACTTTAAATCGTATGCCTTATAAATATTTTACAAGTTTTCGATATCATTTTATAAATCGTTAGTAATTTAATTATTTACGATCGTTATAATATTTTGTTGGTTATCGTGACACTAGTAACTAAATAATATCGATTTCATATTTTCGTCATATTTTGTTATTTATAATTTTTAACTCAAAATCGTATTTTTATCGAGATTTGTATATTTGTTCAATAAATTAATTTCGTTTTACGACTTATATTAATAAGTGAGAAAGTAGTCGATTTTGTTTTTAAATAATTTTTTTTTAATCGAGACTAATTTCCCTAATAATTTCTCATTTGTATACGATTGATTATTTTTAGTAAAATAAGTATTATTTATTGATAAAATCGATTTGCTAAAACTAATTTGAAAGCCTTATAAAATCTTGTTTAATTTATAAAACTCGTTGACTCAATTAATTTTGATTTCGTTTTTCTTAAAACATATCTTTTCTAAAATTTATAATTCTAACTCGATTTCCTAATTATTTATAAAATACTATACATTGATTTATTATATTTTATTTATATTTTGAGTAACGAATTTAGAAATATATTAAAGTTACGATAACGACGATAATAATAAATTATTAATTTTATTAGAAATGTTATTTCTATACATTTCACTTATTTTAATAACTTACGTATTTTCTATAAGACTTTCTATTTTAAGTAAGTTTCTAAAATTAGTAAGTTTCTATTTATAGAAAGTTTCCCTTTTAATATACAATGGTTGTTCCTTTTATCCATATCATTTATATTGATTATATTTACTTTTGAATGTCGATAATGGCTGTTTTGGAGTTATGGAATGAGGACAAGTGTATGGGTAGAGTAATACAGTCTAGGGTATACGTTTTGCCATCAACTATAAAGCTGGTGTGTCTATGTTGAGACACATTGGTCGTTGAACTGAGCATGGTTTGTGTTCAGGAGGGTGTATGCTTACCTTAAACTTAGATATCGCATCGTGTAAGTCGCGTCGGGTTGAACTGGGTATGGTTTGTATCCAGGAGGGGTGTACATTACTTAAGCCAGAACCTCGCTGCACGCAGTCCTGTTATAGTTGAGTTGCCTAGTTAGAGACCGAAGTCTAATTTGTTTTGACTAAGTTCTCGAAGCTAGTTTGAGTATTATCCTAGTGAAAGTCTATTCCGTTGCACTGATTGATTTCCATAACGTCGTTTTTGAATATGATTATTATTATCGATTGGTTTGATTTGCAGGTTGGCAAATGCTTTAAGTTTCGCTGAAAACTTATTTTTATTATATCGTTTTAATGTTTTCTCATTTTAAATATTTTGATATAATAATACTATTATTTTTCCATATGATATAATATGGCTGGGAGAACGTCCGGGTTAATCCCCACTGACGTGGCTGTTATGTTTATAACATGACAGGTATTTGCTGCTGGGTTTTCGGTGTGAGCTAGCGAGTAGCATGGATCCTACTCTTTCTTCATTCGTATAATTTATGGATTTGTATAAACCCGTTTGGAGATTTTACTTTTAGCCCTTTTGTAAAAAGAGGCCTTTGTATTGACTTACCATTTCTTTTAATACGATATAGTTTGTCAGAGTGTTTTAATCCCAACTCTACAGTGTTTCCGCCACTGTATTGCGTTAGATTTTCTAGGGGATTACACACTATAAATATTCTTGTTATTGCTTCGACTCATATTCCTCAAAAAGTGGATCCCGCTCTAATAGCTCAGAATATATTAAATACATGTATTAAGATACGAAGGCTTCTTACTTCACAACAACGAAAACACTTTTTCACTCTTTCATATACTAGGGGATTTCACTTGGAAAAGAAAATGTTCCAAACTAATGGATTCGGGTCCATAACCTTGGGTTCCAATGTACGAGATCTTGTAGCACTTAATAATGAGGCCCTATCGATTAGTATTACACAGAAGAAATCAAGTATAGACACTAATACAATTAGATCCGCTCTTAATAGACAAACTTGGGATTTGCGATCCCAGGTAAGATCGGTTCTGTAATCCCCTAGAAATTCTAACGCAATACAGTGGCGGAAACACTGTAGGGTTGGGATTAAAACACACTGACAAACTATATCGTATTAAAAGAAATGGTAAGTCAATACAAAGGCCTCTTTTCACAAAAGGGCTAAAAGTAAAATCTCCAAACGGGTTTATACAAATCCATAAATTATACGAATGAAGAAAGAGTAGGATCCATGCTACTCGCTAGCTCACACCGAAAACCCAGCAGCAAATGCCTGTCATGTTATAAACATAACAGCCACGTCAGTGGGGAGTAACTCGGACGTTCTCCCAGCCATATTATATCATATGGAAAAAAAATAGTATTACTATATCAAAATAATTAAAATGAGAAAACATTAAAACGATATAATAAAAAAAATAAGTTTTCAGCAAAACTTAAAGTACTTGCCAACCTGCAAGTCAAAATCAATCGATAATAATAATAATAATAATAAATGGCGTTATGGAAATCAATCAGTGCAACGGAATAGACTTTCACTAGGATAATACTCAAACTAGCTTCGAGAACTTAGTCAAAACAAATTAGACTTCGGTCTCTAACTAGGCAACTCAACTATAACAGGACTGCGTGCAGCGAGGTCCTGGTTTAAGTAGTGCACACCCCTCCTGGATACAAACCATATCCAGTTCAACCCGACGCGACTTACACGATGCGATATCTAAGTTTAAGGTAAACATACACTCTCCTGAACACAAACCATGCTCAATTCAACGACCAATGCGTCTCAACATAGACACACCAGCTTTATAGTTGATGGCAAAACGTATACCCTAGACTGTATTACTTTACCCATACACTTGTCCTCATTCCATAACTCTGAAACAGCCATTATCGATATTCAAAAGTAAATATAATCAATATAAATGATATGGATAAAAGAAATAAAGATTTTATATTAAAAGGGAAACTTTCTATAAATAGAACTTACTAATTTTAGAAACTCACTTAAAATAGAAAGTCTTATAGAAAATACGTAAGTTATCGAAATAAGTGAAATGTAATAAAAATAGCATTTCTAACGAAATTAACATTTTATTATTATTGTCGTTATCGTAACTTTAATATATTTCTAAATTCGTTATTCAAAATATAAATAAAATGTAATAGGTCAATATATAATATTATATAAATAAATAGGAAATCGAGTTAAAACTATAGATTTTAGAAAATAGATGTTTTAAGAAAAATGATATCAAAATTAATTGAGTCGATGAGTTTTATAAATTAAACAGATTTTATAAAGCTTTCAAATTATTTTTAGCAAATAGATTTTATCAATAAATAATACTGATTTTACTAAAAATAATCAATCGTGGATAAATGCGAAATTATTAGGGAAAATAGTCTCGACTTAAAATGTATTTAAAACAAAATCGACTATTTTCTCATTTATTGATATAAGTCGTAAAATGAAATTAATTTATTAAATGAGTTTACAAATCTCGATTATATAATATAAAAATATGATTTTGAGTTAAAATTATTATAAATTAACGAAATATGAAGAAAATATGAAATCGTTATTATTTAGTAACTAGTGTCACGATAACCAACAAAATATTATAACGATCGTAAATAATTAAAATACTAACGATTTATAAAACGATATCGAAAGTCGTAAAAATATTGATAAGGCATACGATTTAAAATTAATATAATTAGCAATAATATATAGCTAAAATTTGAAAACCGAAGTTAAAATATTTACTACATACTACTACTCAAACATACGATATAAAATCGAGTAACGTCCTAAAGTTACATCGAGCTGAAAAATCGAATCGATCCCGTGCATGTCTACTTGCATTGTTCGATTCCCAAATCTTCAATAGTACGCAAAATCCTTCGTCACGTGAATCACTAGCCTTCCAAATACGCTCCACTTCAGATTCGAGACAAAAAGAAACAGAAACGAAGATATCGGAAATTAAGGAAAGTTGGAAAAGAGAGACACAAAAAAGTGTTGGAGAAATCACAAACGGGTCAAGAAGAGTAACGACAAGCGAACCGAATATTATAGGATAAAGAAGAACGAGAAGACACGATGAACTGAGGAAAAACGTCACAACAAGCTTCACACAACAATAGTGAGCCAAAGCGACAACAGTAATTCGACATGGGCAAGGTTCAGACAACACGAATGTCAAATGAAGAAGTAGAACAGCAAAGAGGAATGCAAGATCCATCAGCGATGGAGGAACACGGACAGCGGTAGCGGCAACAACACAAATACGAAGAAAGAACAGCAGCATCGAAGAAGATCGATAACGACAACAACAAGGCAATTACAAGAACAACCACAGCAAGAAAAGATTCTTAAGAACCGGACACGAGAATAGCAGTAAAACGCATTAGGCACGAGTAGAACTACGATGCACACACGTACAACGAACTGTAGAAGAAAAAGCAGCAGGTGCAAGCAGACCGAACAGCCAACGGCAAAAAAAAAATACGACGAAACAGTAATCGTAGCATCAGCAAGAGGGAAACGAGACTCTAAGAGTAGAGGAACGAAAGACAGGTCTCGAAACAAGATAAAAACGGGAATAAAAGCAGCAATAGACGGCAACAACAACAACAAACCACGAATCAACACCAAAAGTCAGCAGCAACGCAACAACAGGTAAGCGGAGTGAAAATCGACGAAACGATTAAAATGAATAGATAGAGATTGATCAAAACAGCATCGATAAGGAATCAAATCAACGAACATAAAGGCTGGAACATAACAGAATCACGACCAAAACCAACAGCAGACAGGAGCGACATTGGCTGGTAATAGCATGAAACGAAGAGAGAAAAGAAGGAGAATGAAGAAGAACACAACAACGTATAGCAGCAGCAGAAAAACCGATTCAAACAGCAGCAGACAAAACGAATAACAACAACAAGAAGAAGAGGAGGAGAATAGATCGCTCACCGAATCAGGCAACGAAAAGGACGAAGGCAGGGGTGCTAAGCCAGAGAGACAAACGCAGCAGCAGCTGTAACACGGTACAGCAGGAACAGTAACAGCAGCAACAAAGAACGGACAACAATCGACGGACATCCGTTGGATGATGACGGGTGAACGTAAAAGAAGAAAAAACAGTAGCGAAGAAATGGCACCAGCAGCGAAGCAGAAAAGGAGGAGGAAGGGGAAGAGAATGGAGGAAACAAGAGAAGAATGGGAAAGGAAGAGGTGAAGCGGTGGTTGCATTATTAAAAAAAAGGAATGAATGATGGGGAATGAACGTATAAGGAGGATGAATGAGTCAAGCGGTGGAAAATAAAAGGCCAAGGGATAAGAATCAGCACAATAAGTGAGAAGGGGGGGGGGGGGGGGGGAAAGAATTATCTGAAAATCAATTGGGTAAAACAAAAGGTACAGATTAATTAAATGAATCGGGCAGAATACGAATTCCGTAACGATAAGTTGACTGACCCACAAAATCGAATTAAAGTGAGTTAATAAAATTAATAAAAACGGGCCGTCAGATAAAATGAGTAATTAAAGTACTCGCGACGAAAACGAAGTTGATAGAAATAAATAATTAGACGATGAAATAATATTTCCCGATAAATAATAAAATCTTCGATAAATTGAATTAAATTGATTTCTCGAGGAAAAGTAATAAATATTTTGACGAAACTTTAAAATAAATGAGTTTCAAGCCGAAAATAGAAATTTGAGCTTAAATAAATATAAGAATTTTAGAATTTAAATCATCGAAATAGACTTTCGACAAGAATCAAATTAAACGTATAAAATAAATCGAAAGAGAGATAAAAAAGATATGTTTTAAATAAGAGTTTACGAGACAAATAGAATTTTAGGAGTTTGAATTGATTAAACGATAAATTCGTTTGATAATAATTTTAAGAATTACGTGTTAAATCGTAAATAAAATAAAAAATACGAACATAATTTTAATTTAATTTAATTTATAAAATCAGGGGTGTTACAGGTTCAGGATGATGGGATCATTTTCTATCAGATAGGAAGGGATGTTGCACAAAATGTACTTCTAAGTAATTGCCCTATAGATCCTATATCTATCTATATGAAGAAGAAATCATGTAATGAAGGGGATTCTTCTTTGTACAAATGGTACTTCGAACTTGGAACGAGCATGAAGAAATTAACGATACTTCTTTATCTTTTGAGTTATTCTGCCGGATCGGTCGCTCAAGATCTTTGGTCTCTACCTGGACCCGGTGGAAAAAATAGGATCACTTCTTATGGACTCGTTGAGAATGATTCTAATCTAGTTCATGGTCTATTAAAAGTAGAAGGCGCTCTGGTGGGATCCTCACAGACAGAAAAAGATTACAGTCAGTTTGATAATGATCGAGTGACATTGTTTCTTCGGTCCGAACTAAGGAGTCCCTTAGATATGATGCAAAATGGATCTTGTTCTATCCTTGATCATATATTTCTCTATGAAAAATACAAATCGGAATTGGAAAAAGGGGAGGGAGCCCTCGATCCGCAACAGATAGAGGAGGATTTATTCAATCCCATAGTTTGTGTAACACCCCGGTCAAGCAAAGCTCATAAATAGGACATCTTCAATCAATGTGGGGTGTTTCAATCACTCCCACTTAAAGAACGTAACGTCCTCGTTGCGCCTGGCAGCATAACCGCTGACCCAGAATCCACCCTTGCTAGGTGCCAAATGCACGGTCGCAGGGTTGCTCTGATACCATTTGTAACACCCCGGCCCAATCCTAGGACCGGAAATGTTAACTGCAGTAGCCCGCCAGGCTTTGTACTGGTCCCACAGACCAACACGAGTCCTTTCCAGCACATTTTGTCCTCACTCATGCGCATCCCGGAAACCTTCCCAGGAGGTCACCCATCCTAAGCTTGCTCCCAGTCAAGCACGCTTAACTGCAGAGTTCTTATCATGGGCAAACTACAAAAGAAAGTGCACTTTATTGATATGAGTAGTACTTCAAATCCCTTTAAACAAAGCTCATAAATAGGACATCTTCAATCAATGTAGGGTGTTTCAGTTTGGGCTCCTAGAATATGGACCCCCCGGAGCTTTCTATTTTATTGTATCGAAAGGCCCAATTCATTGGGATTTCCTTATTGGGCTGGGTCATTGTGGGGCAAGCGTAGCATTTATGATGAAGAGGATGAGCTTCAAGAGAATGATTCAGAGTTCTTGCAGAGTGGAACCATGCAGTACCAGACACGAGATAGATCTTCCAAAGAGCAGAGTTTTTTTCGAATAAGCCAATTCATTTGGGACCCTGCAGATCCATTCTTTTTCCTATCCAAAGATCAGCCCTTTGTATCTGTGTTTTCACATCGAGAATTCTTTGCAGATGAAGAGATGCCAAAGGGGCTTCTTACTTCCCAAAAGTATACTCCTACATCTATATATACACGCTGGTTTATCAAGAATACGCAAGAAAAGCACTTTGAATTGTTGATTAATCGCCAGAGATGGCTTAGAACCAATAGTTCATTATCGAATGGATCTTTCCGTTCTAATACTTTATCCGAGAGTTATCAGTATTTATCAAATCTGTTCCTATATAATGGAACACTATTGGATCAAATGACAAAGACATTGTTGAGAAAAAGATGGCTTTTCCCGGATGAAATGAAAATTGGATTCATGTAAAAGGAGAAATCTTTCTCATTCCTTAGCCGGAAAGATATGTGGTCATGAAAGGGGGATTAAGTGGAACAGAATTGACTGGGTGGTAGAGGCGTGGAAACACTTGTTTTTCCATATTTCGGACCTTAGCTCCATGGAACAATATGCTACTGCTGAAACATGGAAGAATTGAAATCTTAGATCAAAACACTATGTATGGGTGGTATGAACTGCCTAAACAAGAATTCGTGAACAGCGAACAACCAGTTACCCACTACATCAATAAATTTCCATTAATGAAAGATTTAAATCCATTAGAAAATAAAAAAGACGCATGTCTGTTGAAATGGTTGTTGCTATCTGCTCCAATAACGAATCGTTGGTTTGACTGAATACCTAAATAAAATCGAAATAAAATACCCTATATGGATAATACACATTCCCCGTGACCGAGTCTAATTTAAATTGTTTTGTGCCGAAGCAAAGATATCCACGGGGAGGTTCGTCCTATTCATTCAGATATTCACGAACAAGAAGTACTGGATTCTCTTTCGGATAGGCCCTGAAAGTAGAAGAAAGGCTGGAATGTCTATTATGGAATTCATCCGACCCGATAGTGCCTATTTTGGGAACGTACAGTGCCAAAGTCACTGAATGGGTAAGTCGCCAATCCCTAAAACGGACTATGTAATTTATCTGCTGAGTTACGTTACGGGCAGGCATTTTTTCAGAGGTTTCTATTGTATCAATCTCTCCTTGTCCAATTTCTGTTGAAGCATATACTCGGGGGGGTGGGTGCAGGGCGGATGATTTCAAAGCGGACTCCCCCTTCATTAGATAGAGAAGATCGCCAAGATTTCGTGATCCGCTGCCGAACTTATTCTAATTCCAAGATCTCGGATCGATATCGATATACTGATCCGAGATCTTGGAATTCAATGAGCATTCTCGATATTATGCCTTGAAGAGGACTCAAACCTCCACGCTATTTAGCACGAGATTTTGAGTCTCGCGTGTCTACCATTTCACCACCAAGGCATCTTGAAAGTGATTCGTATTCCATGAATATGATATCTATCTAGTGTCATCGCTATTACAGAACCGTACATGAGATTTTCACCTCATACGGCTCCTCGAGAGTCATAAATAAATCTAAGGATTGATTCGATATTCTTTACGGATATCCTTGTAGGATAGATAAAGTAAAAATAAACCGAAAGATCCGGAATTAAACCAATGGAATTTTGTCTGCGATACTATAAAAGTGCTTCAGAATAGATCTCGTCCTTTGACTGACGCAATACTTTTAAAGTAATAACTTCATTTTTTAATAAAATACTCCTTTATAGGAATAAAAAAAGACTTAAAGATTCATTCATGACTTATGCCATAACAAAAAAGATATTTGCATGAATATGTATATTGAAAAAAAAGTTTTTAAATATTAAAAAAATTTATTCTATTTTTTATTTTTTTTATTTTTTCTTTTATTTAGGTTAAAAAAAGTTCAAGGATTATTTCGTTCCTGATAGTTATTTACTTAATGGAATCCAATTGACAGACAAAGTATCCCCTTTGCAAAAGAGCATCAAATCATTCGAAAAACACAGATGACTGAGTTTGAGCTGTTTACAAAGTGGGTGAAACCTGAAATCTGTCTTATCCTGCACCACCAGTAGAATACGAATCAAATATTCCATACAAAGTGTAAATAATAGAGTGGAAAGCGGGTCTCCTTGTCGCAAACCACATTTGGCCTTAAAAAAACCAAAGTGATCCCCATTCAGGTTGATGGTATAGCTCGGAGAACTCAAACACTCCATGATCAGTCTGATAACTTTACCAGGAAACTTTAGCCCTTTTAGAACTCCTTCCACAAACTTCCATTCAATTGTATCGTACGCTTTCTGCATATCAATTTTCATTATGACCCTTGGGATCACATCCTCCTATTGTAAAGACGAATTAACTCCTGACATATATGAATATTTTCAATAATATCCCTACCTTGAATTAACGCACTTTGAGTTGGACTGATAATCTGGGGAAGAACCTTGCATAGACGTGTGCAAATGACCTTAGAAAGGCATTTATATGTCACGTTACAGCATGCTATAGGTCTCAACTGAGTAACATGTTGTGGGTTTGAAACATTTGAGACGAGAGTCAGGATGGTATTGCTTATTTGTTTTAGTATCACCCCTTCTTCTATTGCATCTCTGATGGCTTTACTGAACAAGTTCTCTGTGACACTCCAAGAATCCTTGAAAAATTGACTGGTGTAACCATCTGGCCCCGACGATTTATTTCCAAGAATATCGAACAAAGCCTGTTTAATTTCTAAATCAGTAACAGGAGCTACCAACTCTTGGCCTTGATCCTGTGTCAGACAAGGTTCTGCATCTAATACTGCTTGATAAACCCAAATTGTGGGAGTGGATTCACCCAAAATACTCCTATAATAGGTCACCACAGCGTTCTGTATACGTTCAGGGGTGTCCTGAACTGCACCATTATGATCCTGAATTCGAGATATTCTATTTTGTTGTCTATGTTGCTTCATAACCGAATGAAAATATGATGAGTTAAGATCTCCCTCTAGGTTCCATTGTATCTTAGCTTTCTGGCTCAGGAAATTGTGCCTTGCTTTATATAATACTTGAAATTGCTTAGATATAGCATACTCATAGTGTTTTAACTGGATATTACTAGGATCCTGTGCTACCTGCAATTGTATTTGTTGAAGAGCAGCCTCCATGACACTAGCTTGCCCCTCAACTTCTGGTACCTGGATTGATTTATACTTTGCAGATTGTTCTTTAATTCCTTCAATTTCCTTGTAAGTTGATACATGAGAGTCCCTCTAATTTTATTTCCCTAAACATCCTTAACCGTGGGGATGAAATTTTCATCATCTGACCACATATTGAAGTACTTAAAAATCCTCTTCCTTGGCATCATTGGAGCTTCCAAATTCACCACACATGGACAATGATCAAATAGTCCTTCGGGTGGAAAATTAGCATATGCCTCCGGAAAATGCAATTCCCCTTCATCATTGCATAAGATTCTATCTATCCTGCTGTAGGATCGAGTATTAGGGGGTTGTTTGTTGTTCCAAGTAAAATGGGAACCCGTTGTCCTAACCTCATGTAGATTGCAGTCAAGGATGCATTGCTAAAATGGCCTGATTTCAGCAAGTGTTACTGGTGTCCCCAGCCTATCCTCCATATGTAACACGTTATTGAAATCCCCAAGTATGATCCAAGGCCCGCTGCAAGAGGCTTGATACAGTCTCACTTGCTGCCAAAGGGGCCCTCTCTCTGCGGGTTTGTTATAGCTATAAACAATAGTACACCAGAAATTGACTTTAGCATCTATTGTTCTCACTTTCAGATGCATTATTTGACCATGCACATCCAGTATATTTACCTGCACTCTATTAGCATTCCACAAACACCAAATTATACCTCCCTTACATATGTGATTATTCGTCGCTATGGACCAATCATTGAAGATGACATGACAATCATTTCAATTACTCGTACTTATTTTAGTTTCAAGCAATCCAAACAGTTGCACCTTATTATGATGTAAAAACCACCTTATTTCCTTCTGTTTCTTGGTTTTATTCATTTCTCTAATATTCGAAGCCCCAAGTTTATCCATGTGGATCAACTGGGGGTGGTATTTCAGACTCCTCAACTCCATGATCCTTATCTTTATTTACTGCTTTTTTCAATGATGATGTTAAAATTTCTAGGAATGAGAGACCTCTCTCTGGATGAAAACTCAAACTCATGTCTCTTGATGGCCTGGTAACAGCATGAATTAGATTAGATGCATTGCTGTTGTGGGGGACTAATTACTGCTGCTGGCGTTGCAGGAGGTGCATCCTTAGAAACAGGCGCAAGTCTCACAGCTCTAGCAACCAATTTTTTTACTCTCCTCCTTCGCCCTACATTGGACCTCATTATGCCCCATTCCTTGACATCTAGTACATGTTATGGGAAGCCAATCATATTTCACCTGAATGCATCTTTTCGTTCCATTTTCATCCAAAAATTTGATGCACTCAGGAAATTCCTGGTTAATCTCCACTTCCACCAGTAATTTTGCATAACCAACAAATAGACGTTGCTCTGTAACAGGTGCTTTCCTGATGACTCTACCAATCGGCCCCCCAATCTTTTTCAAACAATAATTTCCCCAGTATTTAAGGTCCAATTCCATTAGTTTAATCCAGATTGGAAGCTTTTTGATATCATGTTTCATTAGATCAGCATCCTCAGTCCATTCATGGATTACTAAAGGTTTGTTGTCAAACATTGGATGCTCTAAGAGCATCGCTGCCTGCTGCGACTCCTTGTCTAGAAAACGCACTAAGAAGATGCCATTAGGCATGAATGATACCTTGTCAATTTTCTGCTTCTTTCAGACTCGATGGATGTAGCCAGATAAAACACTCCATGGCGGATTTGCACCTACAACGAACCCAAATATCGTTGTACTTCAGAACTCTGTTTCCTAACTCACATCCTCCTTTGTAAGCTGCAGAAGATGAGGAACCTCTCGATCAGCTGGAGGCGGATCAAGCACATTTTCCAGAATTACTTCAAGTTCGTTGAAATCCAATTTCTTCTCCTGCTTGTACTTCTTCTTCTTCTACCTGTGTTTTTCTGGTATTACGCAAATGCTTATTATTGTTGATACTATTTTGTGTACTGCTGGATGCATTATTACTACTAGTTTTGTGATTCTTCTGTTGGCCGCTTTGAGAAGAAGAAGAATTGTTGACCTTCCTGTACTTTGCCATTGCAGAAGTACAAGAGAGCTTTCTCTCTCTTTTTTCTCTCACGTCCCGAAATTGTAAAGTTTAATTTTGTATCTATTTATCTCCAATTAGAGTTTATAGAATGATAATTTCTCTCCTAATCACAACTTTCTTTTGATTAAATTGTCTTATTTCGATCTAAAATATCATCGTATCAATCTCTACATTTTTTTTGCTTCAATTTGATTTTATATATACATTCGATTGATTATCTAATTATTGTCTAAAGTTAAGGTTTTTTTCTCAATTTTTTTATCAGTATGTTTTCACGATTTTTGCCCAAATCAATTCATGAGTGGTTTGGTTCCAAGTCTTCTATTTGATTTGATTGTTGTCTTATTTGATTGACGGTTCATCAGTACGTGATTCACGATTTAGTCGATTATATCTAATTGTTCTCTTATTTTTATTTTTTTGAAAACTTATTGATTTATTAGAAGATGAATTTTTTTGGCTTCAAGCCTTCTATATCATTTGCATAATTATCTAATTGGGTATGTTTATATTTTTTTAAGGAACCTTTATGGACATTTATCGCAAGTTTTTACATTTGGGAAGTCAAAATAATTTGCATGGAGTATTATTGACGAATTTTGCGATTATTGTATTTAGGACCTCATCTTGGATTACAGAACAGGGGCACTTAATTTCATTTGACGGACCTGACCGAGGTTTTTTCTTCTTTTCGATTTGAAGATTGTGTATATTCTTGAATGTTTTTAATCTTACTGCAAACAAAATGATGAAGTTACATTACCCGATTGAGTTTCTAAAGATCTTATGAAAAGCTTTGTGATCGTACTTACAATACTTAATCGAGTTTCTGACAACAATCTGAATTTATTTTGATTTGATTTGGTGTAGATGATGAAGATATATTAGAGAGAGATGAGGAAGAAGATATTATAAACAAAGAAAGATAAAGGTTGTACATTGCTAAAATAAATTAATTCAACTTTTATGCTTAATTTGTTTAATTTTTTATTTGTTTTGGTTTCACAATTGTGATCTAATTTTGCTAAGATATATTTTGATCTTGTATGCTAAGATACATTCACATTTTTCGTAAGTTCGTATATTTTGATTGATCAATATTTTGATCGGTCAATATGTCAATTAATAAGTTTGAATTGTTCTTATAATAAATTGTCTAAGAGTATGTAAGTTGAATGATTTTTTAATAATGTTATTAATGTAATTAATTAACATGATTAATTGCCTATTTTTTTGAATGAAATTAGTAGTTGGAGGGTTGGTATTATTGATACGGAGTAGTTTTTAATGTAATCATCTTAATTAAACGAATGGTAACTAAATTGTGTTAGTCTTATTAATTTGTATTTGAAAGGTTATTTGATTATTTTTATTGAATATATTTAAAAATGATAGTATAAACTATAATAGAAGGTAAGTTTATTTTTAACCATGAGCGTAACCGAATTGATTCAATTCCAAGCGTTAATTGGCTCAGAATTACCTTAAACCTTTATAATGTTTAAATTTGAAATTTGAGGAGATTCCAAGTCGATTCTTTCTTATTTGTTCTATTTGCTACTTGAAAATTGAAATTTGAACGTGATGCAAAAACCGTTATTACATTCACTACAAGAATAGAGCTCTTGGGCGTCCACAAATGGCTTGCGTCAGTGGACGCCATATTGTGGCGGGCGTCCATAGTTGGACGCTAGAAAGTGGTAGCCATGACCGGTCACCTATTTTTGAAGCGGGCGTCCACAGTTGGACACCAAAAAACGGGCGTCCACGCTGGCGGCTGACTGTGGACGCCAGGCACCCCTGTATGACGTCCACTATCAGACGCCACCTGCCCCATCTGGTGTCCGACTGTGGACGCCAGGTACCCTCGTATGGCGTCCACAGTCAGACGCCACCTGCCCTGAATATCTGCCATTTGAGTCCATTTTTAGCTTCCAGTAGCGTCTGACATGGCGTTCGTTAGTGGACGCCATGTATGCTGTTGCAAGGCCGTAAACATACGTTCGATGTCTAGCCAAAATCTGCAAAATAAACAACATCCACAACTCTCAACCATCCACAATACCTCAATTTCATTCACTCTCAATCAACCACAACACTTTAACTCTCGACACATTTCTGCTGAAAAAACGTTCATATAAAAAAGTTTTAACATACGGTTTGAAGGTACACATCCAAACTAGTTTGAATATACATCATCCATAAATCCGGTTATAACATAACAACAACAACCAATCAGCTAATTGGGAAGCTAGCTAACGCCGCAGAGTTCCCACCATCCTCTTTGAAGGGGTCTTTGTCGTCGTTTGGAGGGTGTTGGTTGGGCCCTTGGTTGCATTTCGCAAACATTGCTTAAAGCATGTCCATCTGTTCCTGCATCTTCCTAATTTGCTCCTGTTGCAATGCCAGTTGTTCCTTCATCTGCTCCTTCTCCGGGTCCTGCTGAGATCCCACGGGCGTATACTCCATCTGCGTAGCGGTGCCAAGATGTGGTGGCGGAGGTGTGAAGTACATCCCGTGCGCATTCCCGACACCCTACACATTTCCTTTCTTGTACCCCTCGACGAACCGGAAAAAAGTTTGATTCAGGTCGGTTTGGGTGGGCTCAGAAGTGGTGTCGGTGTTCGCGTGCTCGATTTAGGCATCCTACACACACAACAATGATTTCAGTTTAAGTTATTAGATGAAACCATTAAAGATAGTTATCTACCTCCTAAAGTAAGACAAAGTTGATTTGTTTGAAATAGTTAGTACTCACCCAGATCGCCTGATCTTTCCTCGTGACAGACCGAGTTGTCCCTTCGTCAGCACTCTTCTCGGGCATGTCCAGAAATAGCTCGGGCGTGGTTGGCATCTTCCCGGTTTCAGCTCGTATCTATTAAATGTATATGAACGTTGGTGAATATTATGCGATCATAGTTTATGAGAATTTATGTAAAACTATGATATTAATAAAAATCACACTTTCATGACATGACGGTAGGAAGACTAAGAACCCCGATGATGTGTCGGGTTCGCCTTCCCCTCCAATTCACAGTTCTTCATCTTGTTCCTCTTTCCCCTTTCCGACCTGACCTTGAACTCCGGGCTGTCATGGTATGCGACCCACCTCTCCAACGCTGGCCCTGAAATATGAAGTTATTAATATATTAGTTAATAAAACATTGAAGTTAGATTGTTTGTTCAAACTGAGTACTACTAAAAACTACACCTGTAAGGTTGATAAGTGTAGTTTGTAGTGCCTATTTTCTTGTGTTTAGTCCCGGTTTCTCTTGTGAAATCGCTCTTTGGAGCGGTTTCTGAGGCTACTTACGCTTCTTCTAGCTTTTGTCAGGTTCCTAGGACCATTATTGGAGATATGGAGCGATTCCGACTCGTTTCCGACACATTTGGAGCCTTCGAAGAGAAGCGACGATCACTCGGTAGCCTATACTCGATCCCGAGACCTTGGGACCCGATCCCGAGCCCCTTGGACCCGATCCCGAGCACCGAGAATCGATGAGAAGCCTAACAAGAGCAAGAAGGGACCTTTGGGACCATATTAGAGGCCTACAAGACCCATCCCGGTCGGGACAACCCTCATCCCGTCCGGGATGAAGTGCAAACAAAGAAGCTCTTCTGCTGAGTCAACCGGGACGAGATGAAGCCATCCCGGACGGGACCATCCATCCCGAACGGGATGAGCCCAGAAATAGGTTGTTTCGCTTTTCTCGCCTCCTCCACTCTTGTAACCCTATAATTACCCCCCTCTTGTATTATTTCACCATCTTAGCTTATGTTCTTCATTACCCACTAAACCCTAGACTACTTTAGGTTAGATTAGCCTAGACTCTTTAACCCTTGTAGCTTTAGATTTTAAGATCAACACAACGTTTGAAGTCGGAGGCGTACCCGTCAGGGAACTTCAACTTCTCTACCCACTCCAACAACGCCTTTCTCTGAGCCTTGTCAAGGCTAAACATGGCTCTCGGTTAGGATCCATCCCGTTTGATGTGCAATTGAGAATGGTCACAAAATTATTTTATATCTCACCGGGAGCCTGTAGTATCACAACTCTTCCCCTCCACATCCATAACAGTGTGGATCAATTGCTCAAAAAAGTTTTTCTCAATGTGCATCACATCTAAATTGTGACGAAGAAACAAAGTACTCCAATATGGTAGGTAAAAGAATATGCTACGTTTAAACCAACCATTTTTCCACTTTTTCAGATCTTTGAACTCTTGCTCGGTTCCGTCAACAGTGGACGGGTACTCGGAAATCAACTCCCATATTTCATCTCCTGGGAGTCGATCAGGTGCGTCATCAAGCACCACCTCACCCTTCTTGAATGCTTTCTTGTTCTTCCTATATGGGTGACCCTCTGGTAGAAACTGTCTATGACAGTCAAACCAACTAATTTTACTAGAATTTGGAAGTTAAAAAGCTTTGCTCTCATCCATACAACACGGACATGCTTTCTGACCCGCAGTAGACCACCCCGAGAGCATATCATATGCGGGAAAGTCGTTTATAGTCCACAATAGGGTTGCTTTCAACTGAAAGTTTTGTCTCAAAGAGACATCATAAGTTTCCACCCCTACTTCCCACAGTTTCAATTCCTCAATAAGAGGTTGTAAGCAAACATCCAAATGGTTTTTCGGGTTTTTGGGTCCAGGGACAACAAGAGATAGGAAGATGAAAGGCTGCTTCAAACACAACCAAGGAGGTAGGTTATAAGGTGTGATCATCACAAGCCAGCAAGAGTCCGACTTACCAAATTGGCCGAAAGGTGCAAAGCCATCAGTACACAACCCAAGCCTTACATTTCTGGGTTCTAATGCAAACTGAGGATATATTCTATCAAAACGCTTCCACTCCTCACCGTCACTCGGATGACACATCTTCCCTGGTACCCTAATATCCTCCTTGTGCCATCTCGTTTGCTCGGCTATGGTTCTTGTGGCATACAATTTCTGAAGTCTAGACGCAATAGGGAAGTACCTAAGCTGACTGATTGGGATCAGTTTCTTACCCCTATCACCACTTTTCCCTTTTCCACCGCTCAAAACAATATCCCCCTCAACCGTCTTATACCTACCCTTACCACATCTCCTACATTCATCAAGCATCGAATCGTCCTTCCAAAATAACATGCATCCATCAGGACAAGCATCAATATTTTGATGCAGGAGTCAAGACCTTTCACAACTTTTTTGGTAGTGTAGAATGTTCGGTTCATGATTATGTCTTTTGGGATGACTCTCTCAAGCAAGGCAGCAACACCATCGACACAAGCAAATGGTAGGTTGAACTCACATTTAAGGCTAACTACCATAAATGCGACTTCTAACAAAGTCACATCGCACCCTCCATATAACGGTTTCTCTTAAGCGTTCAACACGTCGAAAAACGCTTTTGCTCGTGTGTTAGGCTCTTGTGGGTTAGGTGAATTTTGTAGGTTGGGCGAGTCTTGTGGGTTAGGTGAGTCATCATTCCTATATATGTTATCGTGGTTAAACAAGTTACACTCCACAACGTCAACTGTCATACCTCTCAACCCCCCCTCATTTTGTCGGATCTCGGGTTCCTCAGACTGAGAGGGATCACCATGACAAATCCAACGATAATAATTAGGTGAAAAACCATTACAGATGACATGTTCCTTAATCACAATGATCTCAAAAAATTGTAGGTTCTTGCATTTAGTACATGGACACCTAACTTCCCCCCTCGATGCATAGTCAAATGGTTTTTTAGCAACCTCCACAAATGATTCAACACCCCTCAAAAATTCGACGGTGGGACGTCTCTTCTTATCAAGTCTTCCCTCATACATCCATTTTCGTTCAATTCTCTTCATTTTCTATGTAAAAAAATTTATATATAACAAATTAAAGTTTAATTTCCCTAACTTAATTTAGGACTAACTAAACCCAAATTTAACCATTTAACTTAAACTTAATTTCCCTAATTTAATTTCCTCAGTTTAATCACAAATACATCAAAGTAAACCCAAATGTCTTATTAATTTAGAATTGACCTTAACGTATTTATACTAACAAATTACTCAAACGAAACCCAATTTAATCAAGTTCTCACAAATTCATCACAACATTAACACCGCTTACCCTAAGCTTACACCAACAATCTACCTAATCAAAATTAACTATCAAACTACCAATAATAACTTAAATAAATTGAAATAAATAAAAAATTACAAACATCAAACTCAAAAAATTTTATATATAACAAATTAAAGTTGAATTTCCCTAAACTTAATTTGGAACTTATTAAACTCAAATATAATCACAAATTACTCAAACCCTAATTCAGCAATTTAATCAATATATATATATATATATATATATATATATATATATATATATATATATATATATATATATATATATATATATATATATATATATAAAGGAGGAACTTTTCGAGCGATATGATTGGTCCGTTGCATCAAAACTTAATTTAGGAAAGTATCATTCATAGTAAAAAAAACCAAGTAGAGAATCTTTTGATTATTATAATAATATATTTAATCTATCATATTAATGTTTATAATTTTCATCTTAAAACCTTTAAATTTAGTTTAACAAAAGATTATCGTAAAAAAAATTACAAAAATGAAATAATTAGATTCTTGGTAGAAAATGCTTTCATTTAAGTATAAATTTCATATTATTTGATCGAAAAATTAATGAATTTATTACACATTAAAATAATAAAGTTATCCCACATCGACAAATTATAATAAGGTTATGAAATTCTATATTATAAATAATAGTAATCATCCGTCCTAAGATATCCACCAAAAATCTTTTGAGTCATAAATAACTCTTAAGATTATAACCTTGAAATAATTATCCCACATCGAAAAAATTATGATGAAGTTATGGAATTCTAATATAAATATTATTAATCATTGTTTTTGAATATCGGCAAATAAATTGTCCAGTCTTAAAAAAAACTCTTAATAAGACTACAAACTAAAATTTGTCCCACATCGAAACAACTAAAAAAAGATGATGATTTTATATTATAAATAAGAGTAATTATGTGTTCTTTTGGTTCTTAATGAGGTTATGAAATTCTATAATTTAAACAAGAGAAATTATTACGAGTATTTTTGAATATCGACCAAAAAAAATTTGAGTCTTAAAAAAACTATTAATAAGACTACAAACTTAAAATTGGCCCACATCGAAACAATTAAAATAAGATGATGATTCTATATTATAAATAAGAGAAATCATGTGTTCTTTTGAGTTTTAAAAGGAGCTCTTAAGACTGTAAATTATCCCACATCAAAAAATTATGATAATGGAATTCTATATTATAAATAAGACTAATCATTCATTCTTAAATATCAATTAAAAAACTTTTGAGTCTTATAAAATATCTTTATTAGCCTACCAACTTAAGCAACATAATCACACATCGAAAAATTATAACAAGGTGATGAAACTCTATATTATAAATAAGAAATAAAAGTAATCAATTCTACAATAAGACCATGAAATTAGATTATAAATAAAGTAATCATTGCTCCAAATTATGATGAGGTGATCAATTCAATATTGTAAATAAGTGTAATCTTTCGTCCTTAAATATGACTAATAATTCGTTATTAGAAATCTTCTGAAACTCAATTGAGTTTTAAAAATCTCTTAAGACTATAAATTCAAGTAAAATTATTACAAGAGTTCTTAAGACAATATCTAAGCTTAAGTCAAAATTATTTATATCGAAAAATTATGAGGTGATGCAATTTGATACTTTGTATTATAAATAAGATTAATCATTCGTTCTTAGATATCAAAAACAAAGGTTTTTGAGTCTTACAAAAGTACTTGAGACTATAAGCTTAGGTAAGTATCTCACATCGAAAAATTATAATAAGGTGATCGAATTTTATTATATACTTAGTAAATAAGAGTAATCGCTCATTCTTAAGTTAAATATGAAAACAAACTATTTTATTATTATTATTATTATCCTAACGTTGTCTCACATCGAAAAATTATGATGAGGTGATAAAATTCTATATTAAAAATAATAATCATCTGTCATTGGATATCAACTAAAAACAAATTGAGTCTTAAAAATGCCCTAAGGATCGTAAGCTTATGGAAAAGAGAAATCATTTGTATTTAGATATTAACCAAAAATCCGAGTTCAAATTTTTTTTTTTAAGACTATAAAATCTAAGTAGAATTATTGCATATCGAAAAATTACGATGAGGTGATGAAATTTTATGTCAGAAATAAGAGACATCATTCGTTTTTAGATATTAACAAAAAAAATTGTCTTATAAAAGCTCTTAAAGCTATAAATTTAAGTAAAACTAGATTAAAGCCCGTGCGTTGCACGAGTTAGTTGCTTCGGGTTAATTGGCTTAATTACGTTGATGATTGTAGACACCCGCATTTTGCCTGCTAGTGTCTATAGCAGTTCCCGACAAAACACCCGATGATGATCGGACGTCAACGTGACTTAATATGCTCGAATACGGACTCAGAATCAATAGTATCCGACGTGGGCATTTAGCGGAGTGCAAATCTCTCAAAACAGACCTCAAATTCAGGTCCAGTGGGTCGTTCCGAGCAAAATAAGACTAATTTGGGCCAAAACCGACACCAAAAATAAATCCCGTCTTTTGGCAACCGGGTCAAAACCCGGTCAAAGACGAACCCGTCACAAAAACCAGCCTAAGTGCATCTTCTAGAAGCTGGCGCCAAGTCTAAATTCAAATAAAATCAATCCAAACAACAATATCAATTCCTTCCTAAAATAGCTCGATTTGCTTGATCCACTCGATCGAGTGGATTGACCCACTCGGTCGAGTGGAGCGTCAAAAACGGACCAGATTCATTTCTGAAGGCACTCGACCGAGTGCACTAGGGCACTCGATCGAGTGACCCTAGGTCGTGGGGTTTCTCCTATAAATACCCCCTTAACCCCATTCATTTCACAAGCTTTTTCCATGCATTCTTAGTCTACACTTTCTACCCTAATCCTACCATACTACATTTCTACTATATTCAATCTTCCACATTCATACACATTCATATATACAAAATCAACACATACACATTCAAAACCCGAGATCAAAACTCGTCAAAGACCCGAGAGCATCCTCTCCCTAACCAAACACACCCTAACTCACCCTACATATCTCGACACTCCCGCGCACACGCCGCTACAAAGAGTTCGTTTCCGAGGCCATTTAAGCATGTAGGTTGAGGGTGTCATCAAACCCCGTTTCTTTTTCTCCCTTCTCTTTTACTGTTTTTTATGTATATATTATTATTGTTATTGTTATTATTATTATTACTACTACTACTAACCACTAACACTAACCTTTAATTTTGTGCATACTAACATTTTATTTATATATTCTAACACTAACTTTCATTTTGTATACTAACACTTTAATTCCGTATTCTAACATCTAACATTATTATACCGTGTATATATACATACTAGTATTTAAATCTCGGTTTCGGATGCGTTTGACTATAATTGTCGCCTAAAGTCTGTCTAATCCCTTTACGAGCAACGACGGAGGTGGAGCCCTTTCGAGGAGCCCCGCCCCAATGTACTCAAGGGCATGACGTGATCGCGACTAATCGTAGTTGAACGTATTCGATCCCATTTTAATTAGTTCGGAACCCGTTGACACGAAAACCGACATCACATAACCCGAAATGATTAGTTTCGATGTCGTGACGTAGAGGGAAGCATTCCGTTACTAATTCAAACTTTCTTCACGTAAACGTTTTCATAAAGTCCCGACAACGGTATTATAATCGTACATATACACGATTAAAGTGCCGGAGGTCGAGTTAAATTCAAATCATGCGATATTTGTATTTAACTCGACCGACCGTCGTTTTCAACCTCAAAAACGAGACGAGTTGACACTCGTACAGGAACTACTCGACCGAGTGCATAGGCCACTCGATCGAGTAGCGTCCATAACACTGGACAGAACCCTTTTCGAGGGGTTACTCGACCGAGTGCATAGGCCACTCGATCGAGTAGCGTCCATATCACTGGGCAGAAACTTTTTTTTGAGGACACGCTCGACCGAGTCAGTCTATGACTCGACCGAGTGAGTCCTGTAACCCAGAAAACCGAGGGCCTTGACACACACTTTCAAGCCTCGTCCTTTTATCGACATTAGTCATCACGTGTAAAGACTATCACGTGACTATCCTATTTTCAAAACTCATGCATATCACGACACCTAAAACGATTTTGATCGACGGTCTCGCGCTATTAATTTTATGTCGACGACTCTTTAGTCGTATCCGTCATATAATTAATTTAGACTCCATTTTTCGAGATGATAAGTCGGGACAAGGCATCGAGGTTCGAGATCGGGTTAGCACCACACCTAGGTCTCGAACCTCCGTCCTTTGATTAATATGCAATATAATGCGTAATTAATTAAAGTTCGTCCATTTGCACAACTTACGGTCTAGTTTATATTTATTATATACGGGTCCGTTTCTAGTTAACATTTGCTGTTTATAATTCAATTATTCTATTTTATTGCTCGTTGTATTGTGAATTCCGGGTTGTATTCCGCCCGTGTAATTTGTAATTTATTTACGAGTTTTCTATTCTTGATGTTTGCCATTTATTGCCTTAAATGAACATCACATGCTAAATCACTTTGACGTGAATCAAGATGCATTAAATGACGTAGTTAATCAACAACTCGCATGCTTAGCCCGAAAACGCTGTTTGCATATCATTTAGTCATTTTACTAACGCGCGCACACGAACACGAACGATGTCTTAGTAGAGGCCGCCATGTGCGGGCGGGGTTGGGTGTCCTTAGTGGGCTTCCCAACACGTACCCTCACCCCTTACTCAGAACCTTTGGTTTCCGGATGCCCGAAACCATTGGCGCACGAAAGTCATTCTATATACGAAAGCCGGTTTAAACGGTATCGATATTGCAATGCAAAGGGACGAACCCCATAAACTCTGAAATCGAAGTGGGCTTACTTTGTGTATAGCCCATGACGACATAGAGTGGGCTCGTATGGTTCCGAATAACCACAAAATTCGGTGGCGACTCCATTTTGACTTAAATTTCGAACCCGAGAACAATCTCACCACGAGATTCATTCGCCTACCCAAACCCGCGCGTGGCCGCGTCGGGGTGGACCTACGTCATGTCCACAATTTGGCGACTCCGCTGGGGATACCTGATGTACCACATGTCATCGGGGTTCCTAGGGTGAGACTCGAAGAGAAATCGTTCGTATATTAGTGTGCGCGCATTAGTTTAATGATTCATGCATAACCCAAATTTTGCCCGGGCCGGTTACTTGTGACCGACGTCCCACTATACCACGGTGCATTCCTACATGGGTGCGCTAAAGACTTCGATGGCGGAACTCACCGGGGTTTTACGGCAGGTCCTAGTTCCAAATCGGCTAGGAAGTCCGTCCCGTTTCGTGAGAATGCGATCGTCGTTGGTATAGACCCTATTCGACCGACCGAGACTTAGTGTAAAGCATACATAAGCGTCGTTATAATGCTTGTTTGACAACGTGCTGCTTGGTTTCCGTGTCATTTTTCTAAACCGTCATTTCAAAAAATGCATCTTTCCAAAAATACCAAATTTTGAAAAACCCGAAATACTGTCCGTTTCGGGACCCGTCTTTTCAAAATATCCAATTTCAAAAACTCGGAATGCTGCCAAAATTTAGACTTACGATTTGACTCAAAATAGCCTATTTCTAGCCGGCATGCTGTCCATTTCAAAATTCGAATTTTTGATCCACCATTCAATTTTCGAATTTTCAAATTCCATTTTGATTTTCAAATTTCAAAATTCCATTTCGATTTTTTTTCAGATCCTCGAGATGCGATTCTCGATTTTCAAATCTCCGAGATGCCGTTCTCGATTTTCAAATCTTCGGGATCTCATTTTCGATTTTCAAATTTTCGGAAATTTATTTTCGATGTTCAAAATTTCAAAATTCCAAATATTCAACTTATCAAAAAAAAAACTCGGCCCTGTCGGCATGCTGCCAATTTCAAAAGACGGGATCGCCTCCTCAAATTTCAAAATGCGAATTTACTCGCAACCATTCTAACCTTTCAAAATGCCCGATCCCATTGGCCCACTGCCAATTTCAGGACTGTCCTCTCAATTTTCAAAATTCAATCATTTTTCAAAAAACCTTCCTTATTATAGGACCTACCGTAATCCGTGTGTCGGGTCTTTTCGTAATATGTCGAAGGTCTTTAGCGTCGAAACTCCGTCGATCCTACATCACGGGTTTCTTCCCCATCCTAGTCCGCCTTTTCCTAAAGGCATAACCGACCAACACGAGTCATACACTCGTAAATGGAAGGTTCGTCTGAACACTCGAGTCCGAACTAGAAAGTCACACGCGATCTTTCCCTCCGACAGGACGGTCCCCACGACCTTTCCTAGGGGAATTTTGCCCGTCTTTCAATCCGTTAGTCGAGTCATTGCAATTCAAGTCCTCTAACTTAAGGGTCTACCCTAATCACAGGGTCTATCCTTATTCAAGTCAAGTCAAGGGTCTCTAGCGTCGAAACTTTGCCGATCTTACATCGCGAGTTTCTTCCCTTACCCCGTCTGCCTTTCCTCGAGGCCGAGTCAACCTTTTACAAGGCATAGCCCTGTAGCTAAAGGTTCGTGATCCTTACATCTAAGGGTCACTCGTCCGACACTCGAGTCTTAACAAAACCTACAATCTCACTCGGGGGCTACCTTTCAGCAGAGCGATCAATCACGGTTGCTCTAAGGGTCACGTCCTACACGTGTTGTCTCACGTGTGCCACTTTCGAGTCTCTTGGATGTCACACCATCTGAGTCCTTTTAGAGTCCTCGGTCTCACTCGGGGGCTACCCTTCAGCAAAGCGATCAATCACGGTTGCTCTAAGGGTCATGTCCTACACGTGGTGTCTCACGTGTGTCACTTTCGAGTCACTCAGATGCCGCACCATCTGAGTCCTATTAGAGTCTTCAGTCTCACTTGGGGGCTGTCCTCCACCCGAGCATTCGACCACAGTCACCTTAAGGGGTACCTTACGTTCATCATACACCGGCGTCCTTATGATGTCTTCTTCGAGTCGTACCTATGCTACGAACACCCGAGTCTCCTAAAGGTTTAGGTCGCCACGGTTGGTCCAAACACGTGACGCGGTCAAACACGGTCGCCCCATTTTTGGACTTACCCTCGTGCAGCTTGAGTCTCATCGTCGAGTCCAAGCCAGGGTTGTTACCTCGTCTAGGTCAACGTTCGAGTATCCCGGTCCAAGAGTCTTTGTCGACCCGTCACCCCGGGCCATGTCTAGTTTGACTCCCTCTCTTGCATTCGCGCAAAGTCGAGTTTAGGCGAGTCGTGGCACCTGTCGTTTTCTCCAATCAAGGACCTTACCAAAAAGAAACGACCAACCAAGCATTCGAAAGTCCGGATCCGATTCGAGTCTAAGTCTGAGTCCGAGTCTAGGATATCCTACATCCTCATTTCAAAGTCAGAGTCAGAGTCAATTGTATTCTGTCCTCTTTTCAAAATTCATTAAAATCAACCTTTTCAATTTCTCATATAAGCTTCCCTTATGTGTTTCCGAGAACATGATGAACTCCATCATACACTGTGAGCACATGCACGTGACTATTATAGGCACATCTATAATGACTGCAGGAACTGAGACCCATGTTTTCCCTTACCTGTTCCATGTCCGGCATAGAAAGCCACATAACTACCCTTAGTAGGAGCAGTATCGAATCCTATGACAAATCTAGGTAGTCTCCTAGTTTGGGTTCAAGACGGAAGGCAAGCCCATTTCCCACAATAAACACCTCTCCAATAAGACTGATCAATCCCTACCTTAGGCGTTAGTCTGACCAGAAGCAAAAAAGAAGCATCGTGACTCTATAGGCTTGATGCCAAAAATACCCAACTCGGGACGATGCTCCCACTAAGCCTGCTCGGAATTATGATGACAATACCGAGATCCAAATCACCATGCTTACCGTAGAGTACTCCACCGCGAGTTGCACTCACCAACTAGGCTTACACCTTACAAGGGTTTAGCTCCACAAGCCTAATCCACCCGATGGGCCCACCCCCATATCCACCCACAACATCAAAGGGAGGGATAGCCGTGAAAAAAAAAACTGGACAAAAAACAGAAGTCCAAAGAAAAAAAGCAAAAGGCCGAAACAAAAGAGCTGGCCATGACCAAAAAAGAACTCTCAACATCCCTCGACCAGATACGATCAATCCCTTGACCGGGACACAGTCAACTCAAGTGAAGGATCCCACGACCGGGGCTAAGAGGTCAACCCAAAAAAAAAAAACAAAAAAAATTCAAATACCCATGACCATGGTCAACGTTCTGAAAATCCCTTGACCGGGGTACGGTCAATTCAAAAATTATCAATGCCCATACCATCGAATAAGGAAGAAACAATCAAGCTGGTAAGCTAACACCACATCTAGCCTTCCCACATTACAACCCTCAAGACCTTCTCGAGACTTAGGCTAAGAGACAGCCCAGAATTTTGAGGATTCAAGCTCCATAGGATACACCCTAACCATTAGGGCCAGACATGGAAATCAGATCCCGCATTATCAAACCTACCCTGATTGAAGTTCGAGTCATTTTTACTCGACTTCCCCCTTTCCTACCACATTACAACACCTTACCCTCGAAGCCTTAGCTCCACAAAATCGAGCTCCAGATTTCGAATCATCAAAGCCACTTGCGACTTAGCTCCACATTTCCAAAAACATCCAAACCAGTTACCAACCCCGAACACGGGAACTCAACCTGCGGTCGGCATAGAACATGCCCAAATAGTTCACACCACCTCTGGGGGCTACCCCGGAGAACGCTCACAGTCACGGGATCAACATCCTAACTGTTCTAGCCCTTTGATCAAGACATCATTGGGAATTCACCTAGCCTACACCATCGCTATGGCTAGTTACACACAAAGCCCTAATAAACTAGGCACCATAATATATCTTCCAATCCACTGAACTACGGCTTGGTTTGATTTCACTACACGTGAATACGTAGGCAGCCTTTCAACAAGGGCACAACCACCCATATTGACACATATTCAAAAAGCACCATCATTCCTATCACGACACCGTCATGTTCTCAACAGTTAGCTTTGTCATCCTGGGGGCTTCTATTAGACAGAAGACCTCAATCCACTCACATAATCCAAAGACTTTCAAAATCTATCCTCCTTTCTATAGAGTGTCCTAATACTCGGCTCAGTCGAAGACGAGAATCCGTCAGGGACTCGAAGCAACACCCATTTTGGGACTATACCCCAAAACCAAAGATCCAAAAAAGCACTAGACTATAGCATTGCTACTGCTAAGCCTTGTCATGCAAAAACAGTCTCATTACAGACTACTGCAATCCCCCTATTGCACATTCTTCCCATTTCGATGTTCGACCGTGTTACCACTCGCCTAGGCTACGGAATAACGCAGCTTAAGAGTCTTGTCGTCTTAGGCGGCCCACCCCCTACCGAGTCACAATCCAACCCCTCGAGAGTCCAAGTCGTGTCTGTCAACTCGTCGTCCTGTCACGTCCAGAGTCGAGTCTGTCGGTACCTCCCTCCTCAAATTTTCACTTCAAAGTTTGCAAAACTTAGCCATTTGATAAAATCCTTTTCGACAAGGTCAAATTTCGGTCTATTTAAGCTGCAAATTTCTTTTCTACCCCTTTCAATTTTGAAAACCTATCTCCTAGCACGTGAGTTGCTTTCAGGATTTCGATTTCAAAACTAAGCAAAAATCATTTCCCCCAGCGCAAACTAGTCTATAGATGCTAACTGCATTTCCTATGTGCTATTTTGCTATATACTATGCCTGCTATTTCTGCCTATGTATCTAACATTTCAGGTGCCAGCTAGTGCTTCCCAACGGAACATCAAAGGCGGTGTTTCTCCTGAAATGCTACATGCAAGTTGTCATGTGTCAGCATACGGGTGCACCCAAGACTTCAGAAGCAAGTCCCCGCGCAACTACTTTACTCCCCAACATGAGTCAGTGTTTTGCCTATATGTTACATACAAGTTGTTATGTGTCAGCATACAGGTACACTCCAGACTTCAGAAGCAAGTCCCCGCGAAACTATTTAAATTCCCCAACGGAGTCAACTTTTCCCCGGTATGCTACATCCAAGGCGTGATGTGTCGGCATACGGGTACACCTACGCCCCGAAAGGCAAGTTTTACTCCCCACGGAGCATCATCATCAGGTCAGGTACGACTCAAGGCTTCAAAAGCAAGCCCGTACAGCTCACATATTTCCCCAGCGGAACGCTCGAGGCGGCATTTTCCCCGAAATGGTACAGGATGGGCCCACATATAGGCACGCCTAGGACTTATGCAACAAGTCTGACTCCCCGTGGAGCTATCATCATCAGGACAGGTATGACCCTCTGCTTATGGCTGGCGAGCCCTTCACGCAAGTCTACTGGACTATAAACGACCCGACCGGAAGGCTGCCAGGTCGTAATCCTCGATTGGCCTGGTAGCTACTCTGACTTTCGCCTTGTCCAAGCCTCAGTCAGAGTGGGGGCTCTGTAGACACCCGCATTTTGCCTGCTAGTGTCTATAGCAGTTCCCGACAAAACACCCGATGATGATCGGACGTCAACGTGACTTAATATGCTCGAATACGGACTCGGAATCAATAGTATCCAACGTGGGCATTTAGCGGAGTGCAAATCTCTCAAAACAGACCTCAAATTCAGGCCCAGTGGGTCGTTCCGAGCAAAATAAGACTTATTTGGGCCAAAACCGACACCAAAAATAAATCCCGTCTTTTGGCGACCGGGTCAAAACCCGGTCAAAGACGAACCCGTCACAAAAACCAGCCTAAGTGCATCTTCTAGAAGCTGGCGCCAAGTCTAAATTCAAATAAAATCAATCCAAACAACAATATCAATTCCTTCCTAAAATAGCTCGATTTGCTTGATCCACTCGATCGAGTGGATTGACCCACTCGGTCGAGTGGAGCGTCAAAAACCGGACCAGATTCATTTCTGAAGGCACTCGACCGAGTGCACTAGGGCACTCGATCGAGTGACCCTAAGTCGTGGGGTTTCTCCTATAAATACCCCCTTAACCCCATTCATTTCACAAGCTTTTTCCATGCATTCTTAGTCTACACTTTCTACCCTAATCCTACCATACTACATTTCTACTATATTCAATCTTCCACATTCATACACATTCATATATACAAAATCAACACATACACATTCAAAACCCGAGATCAAAACTCGTCAAAGACCCGAGAGCATCCTCTCCCTAACCAAACACACCCTAACTCACCCTACATATCTCGACACTCCCGCGCACACGCCGCTACTACGAGTTCGTTTCCGAGGCCATTTAAGCATGTAGGTTGAGGGTGTCATCAAACCCCGTTTCTTTTTCTCCCTTCTCTTTTACTGTTTTTTATGTATATATTATTATTATTATTGTTATTATTATTATTACTACTACTAACCACTAACACTAACCTTTAATTTTGTGCATACTAACATTTTATTTATATATTCTAACACTAACTTTCATTTTGTATACTAACACTTTAATTCCGTATTCTAACATCTAACATTATTATACCGTGTATATATACATACTAGTATTTAAATCTCGGTTTCGGATGCGTTTGACTATAATTGTCGCCTAAAGTCCGTCTAATCCCTTTACGAGCAACGACGGAGGTGGAGCCCTTTCGAGGAGCCCCGCCCCAATGTACTCAAGGGCATGACGTGATCGCGACTAATCGTAGTTGAACGTATTCGATCCCATTTTAATTAGTGCGGAACCCGTTGACACGAAAACCGACATCACATAACCCGAAATGGTTAGTTTCGATGTCGTGACGTAGAGGGAAGCATTCCGTTACTAATTCAAACTTTCTTCACGTAAACGTTTTCATAAAGTCCCGACAACGGTATTATAATCGTACATATACACGATTAAAGTGCCGGAGGTCGAGTTAAATTCAAATCATGCGATATTTGTATTTAACTCGACCGACCGTCGTTTTCAACCTCAAAAACGAGACGAGTTGACACTCGTACAGGAACTACTCGACCGAGTGCATAGGCCACTCGATCGAGTAGCGTCCATAACACTGGACAGAACCCTTTTCGAGGGGTTACTCGACCGAGTGCATAGGCCACTCGATCGAGTAGCGTCCATATCACTGGGCAGAAACTTTTTTTTGAGGACACGCTCGACCGAGTCAGTCTATGACTCGACCGAGTGAGTCCTGTAACCCAGAAAACCGAGGGCCTTGACACACACTTTCAAGCCTCGTCCTTTTATCGACATTAGTCATCACGTGTAAAGACTATCACGTGACTATCCTATTTTCAAAACTCATGCATATCACGACACCTAAAACGATTTTGATCGACGGTCTCGCGCTATTAATTTTTTGTCGACGACTCTTTAGTCGTATCCGTCATATAATTAATTTAGACTCCATTTTTCGAGATGATAAGTCGGGACAAGGCATCGAGGTTCGAGATCGGGTTAGCACCACACCTAGGTCTCGAACCTCCGTCCTTTGATTAATATGCAATATAATGCGTAATTAATTAAAGTTCGTCCATTTGCACAATTTACGGTCTAGTTTATATTTATTATATACGGGTCCGTTTCTAGTTAACATTTGCTGTTTATAATTCAATTATTCTATTTTATTGCTCGTTGTATTGTGAATTCCGGGTTGTATTCCGCCCGTGTAATTTGTAATTTATTTACGAGTTTTCTATTCTTGATGTTTGCCATTTATTGCCTTAAATGAACATCACATGCTAAATCACTTTGACGTGAATCAAGATGCATTAAATGACGTAGTTAATCAACAACTCGCATGCTTAGCCCGAAAACGCTGTTTGCATATCATTTAGTCATTTTACTAGCGCGCGCACACGAACACGAACGATGTCTTAGTAGAGGCCGCCATGTGCGGGCGGGGTTGGGTGTCCTTAGTGGGCTTCCCAACACGTACCCTCACCCCTTACTCAGAACCTTTGGTTTCCGGATGCCCGAAACCATTGGCGCACGAGAGTCATTCTATATACGAAAGCCGGTTTAAACGGTATCGATATTGCAATGCAAAGGGACGAGCCCCATAAACTCTGAAATCGAAGTGGGCTTACTTTGTGTATAGCCCATGACGACATAGAGTGGGCTCGTATGGTTCCGAATAACCACAAAATTCGGTGGCGACTCCATTTTGACTTAAATTTCGAACCCGAGAACAATCTCACCACGAGATTCATTCGCCTACCCAAACCCGCGCGTGGCCGCGTCGGGGTGGACCTACGTCATGTCCACAATGATGTATATTCGTTAAATAAGAAACTTGATCAATTTATATCATTATAATAAATAAGATGATCGCATCAAACTTAATTTCAACTAAGTTTATAGTCTTAAGAGCTTATTCTAAAACTCAAAAGAATACATTCGAATAATTTTTTTGATTGATAATATAAAATTCTATCGCCTCATCATAATTTTTCGATACTGAATTACTCAAGGTTTATAGTTTTAAGATATGCTTTAAAGGCCCAGAAAAACGCACGATTACTCTTATTTATAATATAGAATCATCACCTTATTTTAATTTTTCGATGTGGGATAATTTTAGGTTTCTGGTCCTTAAATTTGTTGCTTGATATTTAAAACCATAAGATTACTCACTTATGATGCAGAATTTCATCACCTCATCATACTTTTTCGATGTGGTATAATTTAATTACTTAATTAAGTTTATAATTTTAAGAGCTATTTTGAAGACTTAAAAGAGTTTGTTTTTATATCTATGTTAGATGATAGACGATTACTCTTTATTTATATAATCGAATTTGATCATCTTTTATTATAATTTTTCGATGTGGGATAATTTTAATTAAGTTTATTTAAGTTTAGATAATATAGTCTAATTAAGAACTTTTATTTATAGACAGATGCATGATTACTCTTATTTATAATACATAGAATTTCATCACACCATCGTAATTTCGATGCGGGATAATTATGTAAAGAAATGCTTGAATTGATGCTAATTGCATTAATTGAGTGTACATTTATACATGTCCTAGTATCTTCTAACTGAGGAATTATGTACTAAGTGATTACAGGAATAAGCATCTAATGATATGATATGATACATTTACATAATGATGAAGATATGACAGTAGCTATAGACGGAAACTAGTGATCTTGAGGATCATTTCCAATACGCTCCCGCAAAATGGAGGCACTAGGAGTGAGTCCAATCTTGGAAAGTAATGGCTCGAGACGAGGACGAGATAGTGGTTTGGTTGTGTGTCAGCTAGTTGATCATTTACAGAAATATGAGTTACTCGAATCTGACCCTGTTCAACTTGTTGACGGACAAAATAGAACGAGATGGCGACATGCTTCATTCGTGAATGAAACACAGGTTTAGCAGCATAGTGCGTAGCACTAAGATTGTCACTGTAGATAACGGGGGTGGCGGTGATGGGTACGTGGAGCTCAGATAGGAGGTCACGGAGCCACATCAATTCAGACGTAGTGTCAGCAACCGCCCTAAATTCAGCCTCAGTGGAGGACTTAGCAACTACACGTTGCTTACGGGAGGACTAAGATATCGGGTTCTTGCCAAAATAGACAATGAAGCCGGACGTAGAGACGTAATCGGTCTTGTCACCTGCATGATTAGCATCACAAAAAGCATGCAAAGAATAGGGATTATGACGATGTAACTGAATACCCATATGAAGAGAACCTTTAAGATACCGTAGAAGACGTTTAAGCGCAATCCAATGGACCTCTTGAGGATCTTGTAGAAATTGGGCTAATTTGTTGACACCGAAAGCAATGTCGGGACGGGTGAGGGAGAGATATTGTAGGGAGCCAACAATAGCACGGTAGTCGAACGGGTTAGAAATGGGTGAACCGGTTGAGGGAAGAAGAGGAGGGTAGGTAGCTAAGGGGGAAGTAGCAGGCTTACACTCTAGTAGATTGTATTTTGTGAAGATGTCAGTAATGTACTTAGATTGGCTGAGGTGAATCCCGACTTTGTTGGGAGTGACTTCAATGCCTAGAAAATAAGAAGGGAAGCCAAGGTCTTTTAGAGAGAACCTGGTGGAGAAGGAGCGGAAGAACGTGGTGAGCAGTGGTGTTGGTGTACCTGTTACGATAATATCATCCACATATACTAGGAGATAGATTATTTGATTCTGTTTTGTGAAGTAAAAAAGGGAGGGGTCTGACAATGATTGTGTGAAACCAAAAGTGACGAGATAGGTTTTAAGTTCAGTGTACCAAGCTCTAGGGCCTTGTTTGAGACCGTAAATGGCTTTGGACAGCCGACAAACATAAGTGGGATGGTCCTGGTCAATAAAACCAGGTGGTTGAGCCATGTAGACAGTTTCGGTGAGCGTACCTTGGAGAAAAGCATTGTTGATGTCCAGATGTCGTAAGGACCAGCCGCGGGCAAGGGCAATCGTCAAAATAAGACGGACAGTAGCAGGCTTAACCACGGGACTGAATGTTTCGGAGTAATCTACTCCGGGACGTTGGTGAAAACCTTTGGCGACAAGGCGGGCTTTGTATTTATTAATGGAATTGTCCGGATTATATTTTATTCGATAAACCCATTTGCAACCGATTATGTTTTGGGCTGATGACGGAGGTACTAGAGTCCATGTTTTGTTAGCAAGAAGTGCTGAGAACTCATCGTTCATTGCCGCTGTCCATTCTGGATCAGCAAGTGCTAATTTTGTGGAAGCAGGAGGGAGGTGAGTAATAGAGTAAGTGGCAAGATTAGCGTATTTGGGATTCGGGACTCGGATGTTATTCATCGACCGAGTAGTGGGTCGAGTAGGGGCAATAGGTGGAGAGGGGTTTGGGGTAGGAGATTCTGTGGGCTGTGAAGTAGGAGAATTGGGTGAGGTGGCAGAGGAATTGGGTGAAGTGGCAGGGGAATTGAGATATCTAGGAGAGGATGGAAGGGAAGAAATAGGGGAGGTTGGTGAGGAGTTATGGGGAGAGGTTGTAGAGAGGGGTATAGGTGTGTGGGACAACGTGGGTGTGGGGTTAAAGATAGGAGTCCAAATAGGAGTGTTGCTGGGAATATCATGACATAAAGTGGAGGAAGGAAATTTGTGGAACACAAATTTAACGTGTCTGGATGTGTAAAGCCTTTGTGTACATGGATCGAGGCAATTGTACGCGCTTTGGGTCGCGGAGTATCCCACAAAAATGCAAGGGATAGATTTTGGGGCAAGTTTGTGAGGTGCGTAGAGTCGGAGCCATGGGTAGCAAAGACACCCGAAGCTCCGTAGTTTGGTATAATTGGGCATTTTGCCAAATAGTTTGAGGTAGGGTGATGAGTATTGTTGGTTGGGAGTAGGCATACGATTTATGAGGTAGTTGGCGGTTACCACGGCGTTGGACCAATAAGAAGAAGGGAGAGAGGCGTGTGTGAGTAGGGAAAGGGCCGTTTCGACAATGTGACGATGTCTTCTCTCGGAGTATCCATTGTGCTCCGGGGTATGAGGAGGAGAGGTAAGGTGACCTATGCCGTTATTAGTGATAGTCGGGTTAAGTTTAATATATTCTCCGCCGTTATCGGAGAATAGTTGAATTATGGGTCGATTAAAGTATTTTTCGACAAGAGCTCTAAATCGAGTAAATATGGGTGTAGTATCAGATTTTTGTTTCATGGGATAGAGCCATGTGTATTTGGTATAGTGATCTACAAATATGACATAGTACTTAAAACCGTCTAGAGAAAGAATAGGGGAGGTCCAAAGATCGGAGAAAATAATTTCTAAGGGAGAGTTGGAGGTAATAGAAGACTCGGAAAATGGTAACTTGTGACTTTTATTGATAGCACAAGCATTACAATCGGTGCATGAAAGGGAAAAATTTATAGCGGCAATTTTATTTATTTTAGCTAATATAGGGGGAGATGGATGCCCTAGCCGATGGTGCCATGGCACCGATGCACTATGTAGGATAGTAGTGTGCACCGTGGGTGAAGTAGAGTATCGCCACTCGTAGATGCCGTGGTTAAGGTGGCCACTAAGTAGAACCTTGCCCGTCAACCGATCCTGAAAACAAAAGGAATCACGAGAAAAAATAATTAGAGCATTATTATCAATACAAAATTGAGATACCGATAAAATGTTACGAGAAATATTTGGAACATGAAGCACATTATTAAATTGAAAGGAGAAGGAGGGTGTATGAATAGAAAAGAAACCAATGTTTTGGATCGGGAGAGAGGTTCCATCGCCGATGATAAGATCATCCATGCCGTCATAGGGGGCATGAATAGCTAGATTGGCAAGGTCTTGAGTGATATGGTGAGAGGCACCACTATCAATGAGCCAGGTGGATTTGGAAGAGGTGGGACCAACGGTGGCGGTGTGGGCTTTGGGCGCGGAGCGACGGGCTGGAGGGGGTGGGCGGGCTGGAACGCGGATCTGAGGATATAGGCGCTTGAACACTTCACAAGTGCCGAGGAAGTGGGCTTGTTGGTGGCACCATTGACACTTACCCTTAAAGGGTGTGGCAGCGGTGTTGGACGAGGATGGTGGTGTTGATAAGAGAGCGGGTTGAGGGGTAGATTGAGGGTGGTAAGAAGAGGCAGGAGGGACGCGGTGGTGAGCCGCATGGGCTGTTGCAGGAAGGTGGTTGGGAATGGTGGGGTTATTGTGTTTGAGGGCAAGTTCGAACTGGATAAGTTTTTCGTGGAGTGCTTCGAAGGTAATAGGTGTGTCCCTTGCTTTGACGGCTTCTATAATGGAGTGGTATTGGGTGTAATCGAGGCCATTGATGATTTTCGTAAGGAAGTCTTCATGGTCTACCGGTTTCCCCATATGAGCTAGTTCATCGACACATGATTTTAGAGCTTGCATGTATTCCGTGATGGATAGGTGTCCTTTGGAGATAGAGTGGAAGCGATCTTTAATTTGGAGGATATGACCTCGTGATGTGCTTCCGTAGGTCTTTTCCAAGGAACTCCAAATATCATGAGAGGTAGAGATATTATTGAATAAGGAAGCAATGTTTTCGGATAAGGTTCCGCGAAGGGCTCTGCTTATGAAAGCATCTTGACGGGTCCAAGTTTCATAAGCGGGGTTAGGCTTTTCAACCTTAGTCGATGCCTTAGGGGTGCTGTTAGTTTCATCAGAAACTTTGTCAACTTGGATGGTGGCTGGTGGGCACTCGTGGGATCCATCCAAGTACTTAAAGAAATTGTATCCACGCATAAGGTCTTTCACTTGTCGTGCCCAAGACCTATACGTGAGAGGAGTTAGTTCAATGACCTGTGAGAGGTCAAGAACGATGAAAGGTTTGGTAGGCTCGGCGTCATTGGGAATGACATTGTAAGCTCCGGCCATGGCAAAAAAAAGGAAGGATATCGTTTGTGAATGGAAGAGTGTTTTTGGTGAGGATCTCAAGCTCTTGATACCATGTAAAGAAATGCTTGAATTGATGCTAATTGCATTAATTGAGTGTACATTTATACATGTCGTAGTATCTTCTAACTGAGGAATTATGTACTAAGTGATTACAGGAATAAGCATCTAATGATATGATATGATACATTTACATAATGATGAAGATATGACAGTAGCTATAGACGGAAACTAGTGATCTTGAGGATCATTTCCAATAAATTATACATTAACTATATACTTTAATTATACATTTTTTTAAGTTCAAAAGATTGTTGGTTAATACGGAGTATCTAAGAACGAAAGATTACGTAGAATTATATCACCTCATTATAATTTTTCGATATGTGATAATTTTAATTTAACATTATTTGTAGTTTTATTAATAGCTTTTTTTAAGACTAAAAGTTTTTCGATATGTGATAATTTTAATATTAACTTTATTTGTAGTTTTATTAATAGTTTTTTTTTGTAGACTAAAAGTTTTTTTATTGACATCTAAGGATGAATGATTAGTCTTGTTTATACTCCCTCCGTTCCAGTGAATTGTTTGCCTTTCGTTTTGGCACCAAGAGTAAGGGATCCAATGAGGGAGTGACATGTGGAGCAAAACTCATGAGAATGGTCGAATTGCATATAAAAAACATTCCTAAAATAGAAAGGCAAACAATTCACTGAGACGTCCCAATATGAAATAGGCAAACAATTCATTGGAACGGAGGGAGTAATATAGAATTTCATCACCATATAATTTCATCGTCTTATTATGGTCTTAAGAGTTTTTTGAAAACTCAAAAGATTTTGATTGATATGAACAAATAATTAGTCTTATTTATAATATAGAACCATAACCATATTATAATTTATCGATGTGAGATAATTTAAGTAAAATTTGTAGTCTTATTTATAATATAGAATCATCACCGTACCTTATTTTAATTGTTTCAATGTGGGATAATTTTAATTTTGTAGTCTTATTAAGACTTTTCTAAACTCAAAATATTATTGTTTGATATTTAAAAACAATGATTACTCTTATTTAGTAGAAATTCAAAATCTCATCATTATTTTTCAATGTAGGAGAATTACTTAAGTTGTAACACCCGCTATTTTCCTAGCACTTTTATCCTTTCTACTTTTACTTCATCATAACTCTATCACGTTTCGGCATTCTGTTTCATCATTTTTCCAAGTTTTATTTTTATTTTTTTAAGTCAAATAATATTTATTTTTATTTTAAAAGATTTTAATTCTTGTAAACCTATTTATTTGATTTTCATTGTAAACTATTTATTTTTGCGCGTGAAGTTCTATTTTTCTACGAACTAACGTTTTAAGCTTGGAATTCAGTTATTTATTTTTCCTAAATATCAAAACACGTTTATATGATATTTCCAACTAGGAATTTTTTTAAAGAATATTTGACCTTTAATGATTTTATTACGGAGTTTCGTAAATAATTATTTTCCAACGCGCGGTTTACTCGAACTGATTTGAAATAGCTTTAACTATTTTACGATCCTTCTTTTTATCAACTTACAAATTATTTGAGACATTTTTCCCCATGATTTGAACCGACCCATCTCTTTGTCATACACTTACTATGTTTTTCTTTATAGTTCCATTTTATTATGTTAAAACTTAAATAGATAATTCTTTTTATTTCCCATTTATTTGATACTTTATGAACAAACTCTTCACGCCCCATGCTCTTTATTTGGCTGGTGCATCTAGCCTAAGTATTCCCTTATTTTAATCAAAAATTTATTTGGCATTCATTCATAAGAGACCATCCATTTCTTACATTCATTTTTTCCTTAAACAACAAAGAAAATACTCTTCATTTCCTCCATATTGGCCATGATTTTCAGCCATATTTTCCAGCCAAATTTTGTCCCTAATTGATTCTTGATCGTCTTATTTTCATCTCCGAATTAATCGTTATTCCGATCCTTCCGGTAAGGTAATAATCGATGTTGTATTCGACCATTATTTACCTTGATTTTTCCTAGTTTTCTCATGGTATTTTTCTACCATGATTTTCGTGTATGGTAGGTTTTGTGGACGATCCTGAGGCCGACGAGTATATTATCGATTCCGATTTGGACAAGAGGTAACGTCGATGTTACTCGGTATTGCATGATTTTAATTGTGTATTTGCATGTATATTTTTATATTTTATTTTTGAAAATATATGTATGTCATAAAATCTGGAAAATTTTTAAAAATTGAAAATTTGCATATTTCGGTATTTTTATCGCTTTTACGAGATTAATGATTAGATCGTCATATTAATTTGTAAAATCGTAATATTCGGCCTAAACATGTAATATATGTTTATATTCTGTAAAAATGATGTTTTTGATGATTTATTAATAATTTAGTATTTTTCTGATATTTTAGTTATCGATTATTGAATTATTACCGTTTACGGACAAAAACGATTAAAAGCCAATTTTTAGTTCTAGTACTTAAACATTTTATTTTAATCTGATTTTTGACGTGGTGAAAATTTCAGATGAATTAAATTTTCTGAATTATTTCATAATTTTTGGGAATTGTTAAGTGGATGAATTAATTAATCACTTTAAATCATCGTTTATCGTTAAAACCGTGTTTGTCGTTTAAATTCTCGATTTCTGGTCTTTGGTTTAAATCTGGAAAAAAATATGATTCTGATGATTTCATAATAAAATGTAATTTTATGATTTTTGCCTTAATAAAATGTTAGGACCGATAAGTTTTATTAATGGAATCGTTAAAGGTGAAAACAGGTTTTAAAGACGGTTTTGACGGGATTTATTAAATCTGGAATTTTTGGAAATCTGGAAAATTAGTATTTTCTGGAAAATCATGATTTTTAAGTTTAATAATAATTTTTGGATATTAATACTTAAATCATTTTGTAAATACTATTTTTATTAATCGTTATTGTCGAGATTAGACGATTAACGAGAAAACGCTTTAAAAACTGAGTTTTAGGACTCTAGAAATTTTATTTTCTGGACTGAATCTCCATAAATATATTTTTATCTTTTTTACGTAATTTTTGTACTATTTATTATTGTCTTTAATTAATAAGTAATTATTTTTGGACAAATTGTGATTTATCGTTAAAATGCTTCGTCTTACCTAAAAGAATTATTTTTCCAGCTATTTTGAAAATATTTGATTCTGAAAGTTTAAGAGTTAAATCATCCCTTAATATATTCTAAATATATTCATTGGTTTAATTAAATAAAAGACGTTAAAAGATTTAATCTGACATTTGGCGTAAAATCCTATTTATAATCGTATTGTCGTAACTAATAATAATTAGGGAAACCTTTGTAAATTTTGAAAACACCCTGATTAGTATTATTAAAAATTTTAAGACATTTTTAATCATTTTATACACTTGTACGATATTTCAATAACTCCATAAACTCAAATGTTCTTACTTTAATAATTAATATCGTTAAGGCCGAAAGTATTAGTTTTATAAATCTATATCGTTTACTAAAAATTGGTATTAGTATGAACTAATATTTTCATTATTTTGATATAATGCTATTTTTAGTAAAGTTTCTAAAAATAGAAATTTCCTAAAATAGAAAGTTTCCTCTTTTAGAATATAAATGTTTACTTCTTTTGTCCTCATATTATTTATATTGATTATATCTTTTGAATATCGATAATGGTTTTGTTTTGGAGTTATGGAATAAGGACAAGTGTGAGGTTAGGGTAATATATTCTAGGGTTTACGGTTTTGCCATCAACTATAAGGCTAGTGTATCAGGAATCGGTACATTGGTTGTTGAACCGGGTGACAGGTATCCCGGGAGTTTTGTACATTTTGACCATAAGCTTAGGCCTCGCAGTAAGTCGCCATCATAAGTTGAACTAGGTGACAGGTAATCCCAAAAGGGGTGTGCATTATCTTAAACTAGGGCCACGTATTTATAAGTCGCCGCTCTATTATGATTGAGTAGCCTAGTTAGAGACCGAAGTTTGATTTGTTTGAACTAAGTTCTCGAAGCTAGTTTTTGGTATTCTCCTGGTGAAAGTCTAGACTCTACATTAATCTTATCCATAACGCCATTTTGAATATTTTTATTATTATCGATATAATTTGGTTGCAGGTTGGCAAATGTTTTATGTTTTCTTCGGAAAACTCATTTTTATTATATTATTTTGATACGTGAAGTTTTTCACTGAAAGTTTGTTTTTATTATAATGTGTTTTACTGTTTTCCATTTTTACAATTTTTCTTTAATAGTAATTACAGTTTTAAAATCCTGTTATACGGCTGGGAGAACGTTGACGTTGCTCCCCACTGATTGTGGCTGTTATGTTTTTAACATGGCAGGTATATGTGTTTTCCTTCGGATGGGCTAGCGAGTAGTTATGGATCCTGCTTGTTTTGATCAGATCACTGTATTATGGATTGTTAAAACCCTTTTTATGGATTTTATTTATTTATTTATTTATATATTTTGTAGACATTTTTATTTTATGGCTTATGTATTGACTTACCATTTTTATTTAATCAAGACATAGCTACATTGTGTTATAATCCCACTTCTACAGTAGTTTCCGCCACTGTATTGCGTTAGAATTTCTAGGGGATTACAGTTGGTATATGTGTTTTCTGTCGGGTGGGCTAGCGAGCAGTTATGGATCCTGCTTGTTTTAATCAGATCACTGTATTATGGATTGTTAAAACCCTTTTTATGGATTTTATTTATTTATTTATATATTTTGTAGTCATTTTTATTTTATGGCTTATGTATTGACTTACCGTTTTTATTTAATCAAGACATAGCTACAGTGTGTTATAATCCCACTTCTACAGTGTTTCCGCCACTGTATTGCGTTATAATTTCTAGGGGATTACAGTTGGTATCAGAGCATCCCTGCTTCCAACGCTTACACCTGAAATTAAGGAAAATACCAGTAAATTATTCAAACAGTAAATAAAAATATTTTTAGAAATGGGTAGAAACAAATAAGGACTTGACTGTTAGGATTATTTGTTCTTGTAACTCAATGACTAGCATTGAATATTTATTTCTTTTATCGAGAAGAAGATGAAAGAGCAAGATGCTGATATGCTACTCCAGATCGGGACAAGACCTGCTTAGCACTCTCAACGCCTGCTGACTCGAGTGGACAACTTGGTGCTCCAAGAAAGATGTCGATGGTAAATTTTCAGCTCCGGTTTAGCTTGCTCAAGCTACAGGTTAGATGATCAAGAGTAGATCCCTGTTCTGTGACGTTGTAGTAGTAGATCCAGATGGAATGATCCAAGACTTGTGTGCTCGTTCCTCTACAAGAAGATGAAGTAATCCTTTTAGTTCCCTCGTGAACTTTGGAGGCCCGAAGATTCTCCTCTGGTTCTAGAACTTAGTGTTATATCGATTTCTTCCTTCCTTCCTCTACTTCTTCTAACTCTTCTCTTATAAATTCTTGTCTTCACTCTTGTGATAAGTCTTCGATTAATTCTCCTACTTTACCATCTTTCCTCTTGAGATTCTTTGGTTTGACCGATTTTTGTTTCAGTGAACCCCGTGAAAAGTTACAGATGTTTGAGGTGTATTAAACCCTTGTTACCTGGTTTGAGGATTTTGAGTCTGCCCTACCTTCTAAGCAAGTAAGAAATTCTTGAGGATTAATTTGAATAGCAAAATGTTTCTTGATGGAATTAGGATGACACTTTAGACACTGAACCTTGGGTTATAGGTTACCTTGATTATTTTGGGGTACTTAGAGTTGGATATTTGGGAGTAGTAAGAGTATGTCATATTTGATGGATACCTAGTACCTAACCTAGAACCGAACTAAGTGTAACTGATAATATTACTTTGGATTCTTACCTAATGCTTATTTATTGGATGCATCGCGAATATTTGGGATCATAGAGTATTGTTTAAGGTGTTAGCATGAGTGTTGTGGTACCATTGAAGGTTTTCATTAATGTCGTTAGAAATTTTGGTTGACATAGATTACCCGTATTTCTTAAGGATTAGATCGTTGATCGTCGTTTAAGGTTGTAACCTATGAACTTTGGAGTTGAGTGATCTAACTTGGATATATTGTTGTTGTCCCTGGAGAAGAGAACTATCTTGCACAATCACAGTTTGGTTTTATTGTGTTGTTTTGAGGATACTATAATACGGATCATCTTATTGGGACTGTTATAACCTTAGACCACCGAAATTGTGGCTTTGTTGAGTTAATAAATATTTTAGTGGTTTCGCTGATACAATATGAAATTTGGTGGAATTTTTAGAAACTTTTGCCCAATGACGTGTTTGAAGATGTGAGTGTTTGCGCCATTACCAATAGGTTTGAGCGTGTTTGAGGATTTGTTATACTTTCCCCCAACTTATTTACTTGTGGCATTACAAACATGTTGGTAATCTGAGGATTCTGTGCCCGAGCATTGTTATATTGGTGGACCTTGTTTAGTGATCCTTACTCGAAAAATTTGGAGCATACTTCGAGTTCAAACCTTATCAGTCTTGAAATTAGGACCCTTATCGATCAAGGGTTTGGGTATGTGTTGTTAACCATTGGAATCTTAATTATGGATTTGATTCTAAATCATTTGTGGATTAGTATCGTGTCGCTTGAACGTTTGGATAGTACGTAAGACTTAATTTTGGAGGCTATGGCAGTTGATAATTTTGGAGGTTTTAGATTGAGTAGGACCACCCTGTACCGATATTGGACTTAGCGTTATTTGATGGGCCAATTAGGAACCCGTGTTTGTGAGAGTCGTGCTAGGAATCTTGAGATGGTTAATTTCTTCTATAATCCTCGAGAGGTCTGTTTGACTCTCAACTTCGTCCTTCTTTCTGCTTCTCTTGAACTCTGTTACCGTAACTGCTGCTAATCCCTTTGACCTTTATCGATTTTGAAAAGCTCTTATTTTTAATTTATTTATCCTTGTTCTATTTACCCGTTAACTATTTTTCGAACTCCCTATTTTATAAAAAGTTTGACTACTTTAAAAAAAATGGATTATCGTAAAATTTTAACATTTTGAAGCATAATTTCAAATTTTAAAACTCCCCATTTTGTATAAACTTTGAGCAATTTAACATTTTGGGTTATCGTGAAATTTAACATTTTTTTTATTTATAATTTAAGAACTATATACTTCACTTTGTTTTATCTTTGGTTGATATTTATATTTAGATCTATTTCAAAATGCCTTAATAATTTATTTTAAATTATTTCGAAATTATTTTTAATTTTTGATTTTCAAGCGATCAAAATTTTATGAAGACTTTTATATTTTTTATATTTCCAAGTACTTCAATTTGTATAGGATTGTTATGTAAAACATTTTAACATTGTCGAAATTATTTTGTATGTTCAAGTTTGATAACATTTTTGAAAACTTTCATAATTACTTTGATAACATTTTCGAAATTTTAACGTTTTGAAAATTGATTTTCATTTTATTGTTGGTGGACTTTTGAATCTATTATTGAAAATGTTTGACGACTGGTTCGATTTTTACTGACTATTTTTGATTTCTCGTAACTAATTTTTGTTCCATCAGAAAAGAAATATTATCGAATTTCTTAATCAAAATATTTTACTTTTGTTTTGAAAATATTTTGGTATCCTATTTCCTTCGAGTTTGTTTACAATGTTATTTGATGTCATTGTTTTATCAAATAACTTTACTTTACGATTTCACTAATTAAAAGAATTTAAACTCCGGTAGCTTAGCCCAAATTCCTTTGAAATAAATATTTGCATTTGATTTCATATCACTTTGAAAGTTGTAAACTTTGCTTTTACAGCAAAATTTTTATGCGAAATTTGTATCCTCATGTTTTCGAGTGGGGTAATCTTGATTCCTTTTTACTTATTCTTAGTTTCGAGGACGAAAATTTCTTTTGGTGGGGAGTATTGTAACACCCGCTATTTTCCTAGCACTTTTATCCTTACCACTATTACTTCATCATAACTCTATCACGTTTCGGCATTCTGTTTCATCATTTTTCTAAGCTTTATTTTTATTTTTTTAAGTCAAATAATATTTATTTTTATTTTAAAATATTTTAATTCTTGTAAACCTATTTATTTGATTTTCATTGTAAACTATTTATTTTTGCGCGTGAAGTTCTATTTTTCTACGAACTAACGTTTTAAGCTTGGAATTCAGTTATTTATTTTTCCTAAATATCAAAACATGTTTATATGATATTTCCAACTAAGATTTTTTTTAAGAATATTTGAGCTTTAATGATTTTATTACAAAGTTTCGTAAATAATTATTTTCCAACGCGCGGTTTACTCGAACTGATTTGAAATAGCTTTAACTATTTTACGATCCATCTTTTTATCAACTTACAAATTACTTGAGACATTTTTCCTCATGATTTGGACCGACCCATCTCATTGTCATACACTTAATATGTTTTTCTTTATAGTTCCATTTTATTATGTTAAAACTTAAATAGATAATTCTTTTTATTTCCCATTTATTTGATGCTTTATGAACAAACTCTTCACGCCCCATGCTCTTTATTTGGCTGGTGCATCTAGCCTAAGTATTCCCTTATTTTAATCAAAAATTTATTTGGCATTCATTCATAAGAGACCATCCATTTCTTACATTCATTTTTTCCTTAAACAACAAAGAAAATACTCTTCATTTCCTCCATATTGGCCATGATTTTCAGCCATATTTTTCAGCCAAATTTTGTCCCTAATTGATTCTTGATCGTCTCATTTTCATCTCCGAATTAATCGTTATTCTGATCCTTCCGTTAAGGTAATAATCGATGTTGTATTCGACCATTATTTACCTTGATTTTTCCTAGTTTTCTCATGGTATTTTTCTACCATGATTTTTGTGTATGGTAGGTTTTGTGGACGATCCTGAGGCCGACGAGTATATTATCGATTCCGATTTGGACTAGAGGTAACGTCGATGTTACTCGGTATTGCATGATTTTAATTGTGTATTTGCATGTGTATTTTTATATTTTATTTTTGAAAATATATGTATGTCATAAAATCTGGAAAATTTTAAAAAATTGAAAATTTGCGTGTTTCGGTATTTTTATCGCTTTTACGAGATTAACGATTAAATCGTCATATTAATTTTTAAAATCGTAATATTTGGCCTAAAGATGTAATATATGTTTATATTCTGTAAAAATGATGTTTTTGATGATTTTTAATAATTTAGTATTTTTCTGATATTTTAGTTATCGATTATTGAATTATTACCGTTTACGGACAAAAACGATTAAAAGCCAATTTTTAGTTCTAGTACTTAGACATTTTATTTTAATCTAATTTTTGACGTGGTGAAACTTTCTGATGAAATAAAATTTTCGGAATTATTTTACAATTATTCTGAATTGTTAAGTGGATGAATTAATTAATCACTTTAAATCATCGTTTATCGTTAAAACCGTGTTTGTCGTTTAAATTCTCGATTTCTGGTCTTTGGTTTAAATCTGGAAAAGAAATATGATTCTGATGATTTCATATTAAAATGTAATTTTATGATTTTTAGTGCCTTAATAAAATGTTAGGATCGATAAGTTTTATTAATGGAATCGTTAAAGGTGAAAACGGGTTTTAAAGACGGTTTTGACGGGATTTATTAAATCTGGAATTTTTGGAAATCTGGAAAATTAATATTTTCTGGAAAATCATGATTTTTAAGTTTAATAATAATTTTTGGATATTAATACTTAAATCATTTTGTAATTACTATTTTTATTAATCGTTATTGTCGAGATTAGACGATTAACGAGAAAACGCTTTAAAAACCGAGTTTTAGGATTCTGGAAATTTTATTTTCTGGACTGAATCTCCATAAATATATTTTTATCTATTTTACATAATTTTTGTACTATTTATTATAGTCTTTAATTAATAAGTATTGATTTTTGGACAAATTGTGATTTATCGTTAAAATGCTTCGTCTTACCTAAAAGAATTATTTTTCCAGCTATTTTGAAAATATTTGATTCTGAAAGTTTAAGAGTTAAATCATCCCTTAATATATTCTAAATATATTCATTGGTTTAATTAAATAAAAGACGTTAAAAGATTTAATCTGACATTTGGCGTAAAATCCTATTTATAATCGTATTGTCGTAACTAATAATAATTAGGGAATTTTAGCTTTGTAAATTTTGAAAACACCTTGATTAGTATTATTAAAAAATTTAAGACATTTTTAATCATTTTATACACTTGTACGATATTTCAATAACTTCATAAACTCAAATGTTCTTACTTTAATAATTAATATCGTTAAGGCCGAAAGTATTAGTTTTATAAATCTATATCGTTTACTAAAAATTGGTATTAGTATGAACTAATATGTTCACTATTTTGATATAATGCTATTTTTAGTAAAGTTTCTAAAAATAGAAGTTTCCTAAAATAGAAAGTTTCCTCTTTTAGAATATAAATGTTTACTTCTTTGATCCTCATATTATTTATATTGATTATATCTTTTGAATATCGATAATGGTTTTGTTTTGGAGTTATGGAATAAGGACAAGTGTGAGGTTAGAGTAATATATTCTAGGGTTTACGGTTTTGCCATCAACTATAAGGCTAGTGTATCAGGAATCGGTACATTGGTTGTTGAACCGGGTGACAGGTATCCCGGGAGTTTTGTACATTTTGACCTTAAGCTTAGGCCTCGCAGTAAGTCGCCGTCATAAGTTGAACTGGGTGACAAGTAATCCCAGGAGGGGTGTGCATTATCTTAAACTAGGGCCACGCATTTATAAGTCGCCGCTCTATTATGGTTGAGTAGCCTAGTTAGAGACCGAAGTTTGATTTGTTTGAACTAAGTTCTCGAAGCTAGTTTTTGGTATTCTCCTAGTGAAAGTCTAGACTCTACATTAATCCTATCCATAACGCCATTTTGAATATTTTTATTATTATCGATATAGTTTGGTTGTAGGTTGGCAAATGTTTTATGTTTTCTTCGGAAAACTCATTTTTATTATATTGTTTTGATACGTGAAATTTTTCATTGAAAGTTTATTTTTATTATAATGTGTTTTACTGTTTTCCATTTTTACTATTTTTCTATAATAGTAATTACAGTTTTAAAAACCTGTTATACGGCTAGGAGAACGTTGACGTTGCTCCCCACTGATTGTGGCTGTTATGTTTTTTACATGGCAGGTATATGTGTTTTCCTTCGGGTGGGCTAGCGAGCAGTTATGGATCCTGCTTGTTTTAATCAGATCACTGTATTATGGATTGTTAAAACCCTTTTTATGGATTTTATTTATTTATTTATTTATATATTTTGTAGCCATTTTTATTTTATGGCTTATGTATTGACTTATCATTTTTATTTAATCAAGACATAGCTACAGTGTGTTATAATCCTACTTCTACAGTGTTTCCGCCACTGTATTGCGTCAGAATTTCTAGGGGATTACATAAGTTGGTTGATGCGCATGCCTAAGGAAAAAATTATAATTAGTCTTTTGTGTATAGTTTTTCGGATGTGAGATAGTTTTACTTAAATTTCACCTTATTATAATTTTTCGATGTGAGATTATTTTAGTTAAGTTTGTAGTCTTATTAAGAGATTAAGACATAGAATTTTTTATTGATATTTAAGAACGAATGATTAGTCGTATTTATATTATAAAGTTTCATCACCTTATGTGAGATTATTTTTATTTAACTTTGTAGTCTTATTAAGAGACTTAAATGTTTTTTTATTGATATTTAAGAACGAATGATTTGTCTTATTTATAATATAAAATTCATCAACTTATCATAAATTTTCGATGTGGGATGATTTATTTAAGTTTATAGTCTTCCATCAGCTCGTCACTATAATTTTGTAAATATGGGATGATTTTAAATTTGCAGTCTTATATATCAAAAGTTTTTTAGTAGATATTAAAACCGAATGATTACTCATATTTATAATATAGAATTCCTTCACCCCATCATAATTTTTGGTCGATATTTAAAACGAATGATAACTCTTATTTATAATATAAAATCTCAATGTAGGATAATTACTTAAGTTTATAATCTTAGAAATTCTTTCTGAGATTCAAAAGACTTTGGTAGATATCGAAGAACGAATTATTACTCTTTATTTATAATATTGAATTTCATTATCATATTGTAATTTGTCGATGTGGGATAATTTTAAAATTGTTATGTGTTATAAATTTATCACATAACGTGAAACAAATGATATGAAATTTATACTCTAATGAAAGCATTTTTTAACACGAATCTAAGGGCTCGTTTGGTTCACCATGGGAATATGAAGTTACCGGGACTTTAAATTAACGTGAATTTGTATTTCATGGGAATTAAAAAATATTGTTTGGTTGCCATGTGGGAAATGACTTCATGCGGAAAGTTCTACCCACCAACGGGGGGGCTTGGTGAGTAACTTCCCCCATTGTGGAGGAAGTGACAATTCCCAGGAAGTGGCAATTCCCAGGAAGTGGGCAACCAAACAACTCCCTGAAAATGCACTTCCCGGTAATTGGATGAGTAACCAAACGACCCTTAATTATTTCATTTTTATAATTTATTTTACGATAATGTTTTAAAAAAAATGAACTCTAAAGGTTTTCACGTCAGAATTGTAAAATATCACATTAATATAATAAATTAAGTATATATTGTAATAATCAAAAGATTCTCTAATTGATTTTTTTATTATTTATGATACTTTCCTAATTTGAGATTTGATTGAACGGACCAATGAGATCGCTCGAAAAAAAGCCTAATATATATATATATATATGTATATATATATTATCCCATATCGAGAAATTATAATAAGGTGATAAAAGCTCTTAAAGCTATAAATTTAAGTAAAATTATCCCACATTGAGAAATTATAAAAAGGTGATGAAATTCTACTATATTAATACGGAGTAAAAGCAATCATTCGTCTTTCGATATCAACGAAAAAATTTTTGAGTCCTAATAAAATAGTTTTTTAAGATCATAAACTCAAGTAAAATTATTCCACATTAAAAATTTATGATGAGGTGATGAAATTCTACATCATCAATCAAAGAAATTATTCGTTTTAGAGATATTAATCAAAAATATTTTGAATTTTATAATACTCTTCTTAAGGCTATAAATTGAGATAAATTCATCTCACATAAAAAAAAGTGATAAAATTCTATTATATATGAATAAAAGTAATCATCGTCTTTAGATATCAATCAGAAATCTTTTGAGTCCAAAAAAAAGTTCTTAAAACTATAAATTTAAGTAGAATTATCAATGGTATACTCTGTAATTAGGTAATCGAGTTTTATTATATATAAATAAGAGTAATCGTTCATCCTTTCAGAGCATCCACAATGTAGAGGATGGATCATCATCTTAACACACTCTCTTCTAAGAGGATGTCCTCTACATTGGAGTTACTTCCTCTAATTTTAGAGGAAAATAAGCATTGACCTTGTGCCTAGCAACCAATTATCATTTGCCATGTAGACAAATAATATTAATTTGTTTTATTTTATTTTATAGAAGTTAGGAGTGTCATCAAAGTAAAAAAAATAATAAAAAATTGATGGAAGATGATCCCCTCCATTGTGTGAAAAAAATGAGGATGATCATGAAAATATAAAAAATAAGATGGAGGAAAGAAAAAATGAAGTGTCAAAATAAGAGAAGGAGAGAGATAGAATAAGAGGAATAAAACCTCCTCTACATTGTGGATGATCTTAATAACTTAGATGGAAAAACAAACTCCTTTGGGTCTTAAGAAAATTTCTTAAGACCATAAACTTAATTAAGTAAAATCATCCACACTTTTGAGTCTTAAAAAAAACTCTTAGGATTATAATCTTGAGTAAAATTTCTCACTTCGAATAATTATTACAAAGTCATGAATTTCATAGATATAAACCAAACCTCCTTTGAGTTTTAGAAAAGCTCTTGGGACTATAATAAACTTTAGTAAAAATGTCTCTTTTGAGTCTTAAAAAAACTCTTAAAACTATAAACGTGTGTGAAATTTTTCCACATCTAAAAATTATTATAAAGTTACGAATTTTATATTATTTGCTCAAAAAAGTAATGAATTTATTACATATAAAAATAGTAAAATAATCTCATATCAAAAAATTATATTCGGGTGATAAATTTATGTATTATAAACAAGAATAATCATTGTTCTTAGATATCAACAAAAAAACCTTTTGATCATTAATTTTTTAAGACTATAAAATTAAGTTAAATTATCCCATATCGAAAAATTATGATGAGCTGATTAAATTCTATATTATAAATATGAGTCATCATTCGTACACAGATAATAACCAAACATCTTTTGAGTTTTATAAAAACTCTATTTCACAGCGAAAAATTTGTAATAGGGCGATGAATTTTCATTATATAATTCGTCCTTAAATATCGGCAAAAATTAAAGAGCTTCTAAGACTATAGAATTAAGTAAAATTATCTCACATTGAAATAATAATGTCATTGAAAAATAATGTCATATGTATCAATTAAATATTTCTCCATTCTATAATTGTAGTTATAAGTAAAAAGTGAGGTTGATATAGTAAAAAGGTTGGACCAAATAAAAAATATTTGCGATGGAAGAAGATAGAAAGACGGACGAAAATATAGTATGGAAGAAGATAGAAGGAAGGAGGAAGTACTTTGTACTTCTGTAGTATAATTGTACCACATTGAAAGATTATCATAAGGGATGCTATGATCCTATGATTATAAATTTAAGTCATTATTGGTTCTTAGATATCAACTATCAACCCAAATACTTACCGAGTATTGTTTTAAAGAAAGATATTACGAGTTTTAAATACAATGCACACATATAATTTAATTTGACGTTTGTCGCATATATGACCTCCCAAAAAACGCATTCACGTATGTGGATAGTATTCCTTTACTATTATACATACTCTTATCTTCGACTTACTTTCTACTATTGCGTACTCTCACAAATTTACGCAATCCTCTAACTTGGTGTCATTATCACTGTCACTAAACATCGGCCCGTGCATCGCACAGGCTTTCCAACTAGTCTTAATTTAACCGAATTCATCAAACCGTAATCAAAATTGGGCTAATGGGCAAAACTAATCTACCCAATCAAAATTGGGCTAAACTAATGGGCAAACAAATAATGCAACTCAATTGAGACCTAAACTAGTCACAATTTAATCACAAATTACAAATTACTCAAACTTAATTTCCCTAACTTAATTTTCTCAATTTAATCACAAATTACTCAAACCCTAATTAATAAATTCCCAATTTAACCAAATTCATCAAACCCTAATAAAAATTGGGATAATGGGAAAAACTAATATACCAAATCGAAATTGGGCTAAACTAATGCGCAAATAAACAATTCAACTCAATTCAGACCTAAACAATATTAACTATCAAACTACCAATAATAACTATCAAAAATAAGAACTAATTATAATGAATAAGAACTAGTTAAAATAAGAAAACATACCGTAAATTAGGAAGGAGAAGAGAAAATAAAGGGAAAAGGGAGAGAGCCGCGGTTTTGGGAGGTAGAGGGTGAAAAAAATGGAGAATGAATGAGGAGAGGGGGGTCGGCGAATATTTGAAGCAAGTTGGGCAAACGGGCATCCAAAAGTGGACGCCCGAAAAAAATTTCGGAGACACGACATGGTGTTCGCTGGTGGACGCCATTAAGGCCCAAATGGCATCCTCTAGTGGACGCCCATCTGCCTGAATATTTTCCATTTGCACTTCTGTCGGACGCCAAGTATGGTGTCCTACAGTGGACGCCCATTTTTTTTCAGACGCCATGTAGGCGTCCATATGCCCAAGACGCTCTTCAGGTGGACGCCCGGGGCTGATTTTCTTGTAGTGATTACTTCGGAAATGTAATCACGTCTAAGTTTTTTTTAAAAATTTATTAACAAATTTATAAGTATTGAACTTCTCTAATTACCCCGTGATTTATAAATTAGGAGGTAAATTCCAACCTAGCTTAAATTTTAACACTGATTGGATTATCAATCGTTGTATATCAATATACGCTTCTAAGCCCGTGATTTTTCACGGGTATCACATATCCGTTTATCATGCACTTTTCTTCGCTTATAGCCATTTTACTTGATCATTATTATTTGCAGTCTATTGTTTCACAGATGTCATGTATACCAAGGAAACGCCTCAACCCCGTGAATTTTCACGGATATTACACGGTTGAGTATTTCATGTATTTATGTATCCACATTTTTTTAAGCATTTTCTACAATAAATATGTTTGCACAATTGAGGAGTCAATATTAGCATAAACAATGGGGCCATTTGGTTTGGGATTTACAGGGAAGGGAAAGGTAATCAACTTGTGACATTTCCTTTGTTCTCGTTTGTTTTAACATTTTTCCATTCCCTTTCCCCCCTGTGAACGCCCGTCTGCACCGCCCGGCGCCACGAGCGCGCCCGCGCAGGACCTCCCGTTTTCGCGGCGGCCACTCACATGGCCCTGTCCGTCCCCGGGCCGATCCGATCTCACGTACGGGGCGATGTTTCAGACCTCGATTTAGTTGACGATTCGGATTGTACTAGACGTATACGGACACCCATGTTTCCGTTGGAATCAATCGAGACGTGGTTGTAAGTGTTTAAAGGCCGATATGTTCGGTAAGGCGACCTATTTAGTGAACCGAATTCGTTCCCGATTTGTGGAGTCGCCACCGAGTCAATTATGGGGACTCGGAAACCGTTCAAGTCAACTTTGATCCTTAACCGGCTCAAAGCTGAGTGGCACGGGGACCTAAAGATAAAGACTTGTACCCTTAGGCACTCCATGCCTTGAATGACTCTCATTGCCAATGATTTCGGACATTCGGAAACTGTCGATTCTGAGTAAGGGGTGAGGGTACGTATTGGGAAGCCAACGTCCGATGGACATCGACACCCAATCCCGCTCACACATGGCGGCCTCTACTAATCAATTAGTGGGCTGATAACTTTGTTCCTTAATTGTGGCGGAAGTACGATAACATCCGTTGTTTTAATCCTATGTCTTTGCTATGTCGGTTGTTTAAGGACAAGTAAGCTTTTGTCATCGAAGTAGTTGAATTTACATTCTTGCATGCGATTTTACGTGACAAGCAGGCCATGAAAATATGGACGTAGGAGAGTAGAGAGTACTAAGTATTATACGTATTAGCAAATCAGTTTTAACGTGATAATACGGATATTAGTCATTCTCGTGGTATACCTTACCTGGTATTCTGCTTATGGTGCGTCGGCCCAGTATTAATAGGGATGCATCAAACCACGCGTGGTGAGCATCGAGATTAATACGGAACCCGACCACCGCTTTGTTCAGTTTTAGTTTGCTTACGTTTTGAATTCTGTGTTAGGTGATTTAGCATGCGATTATAAGGTCATAAAAGCGGTAAATCATACGAAAGCGATAAATGCAAAATGTAAGTAAATCACATAGTGAGGAGTTGCACCCTCGGAGTGTACACTAAACGAGACACGATGCGTAGAAGGTTGAGAATGGATCTCGTAACTACTCGGGTTTGGTTAGGGTGTTTTAGTGCTTATGGTTGAATTTAAGGACGTTACGTATGATTATAACACTACTACAATTTTGATATTAGAGGAAGCCCAAAATAGGATGCTTATATAAGGAACCGTCCTCTATAACATGATAATTTTTGGCTCCCCATGACCTTGGTTAAATAGCACAGTTCAGCAAAAGAACCATCCTTTAATATTTATTATTAGCGCGGTTGGTCAATGGAACCGTCCTAATTAATATAAAAGCACGGTTATATCTTAAACTCGTACTATTAAATATAATTTAAAAGCGCGGTATATATTACACCCATCCTATCAAATATATGACCCGTCCTAATTAATATTAAAGTACGGTTATAGCTTAAATCCGTGCTATTAAATATAATTTAAAAGCGCGGGTATATATTACACCCATCTTATTAAATATATGACCCGTCCTATTTATTACTTAAGGTAATACAGAGTTATACGTTTTCAAAATAACCCTAAAGGGCTTAAACCCCTTCTGTCTTCATCGTGGAACTCAACCCTAAACCCTTCGTCCTTAATTCAGCGCTCAGCCCTGCCTTCGATCATCTCCGCCTGCCGCCATCTCTGCCCGCCTTCGATAATCTCTGCTTGCCGCGTTCTCCGCTGCCGCATTCTCCGCCTGCAGCCTTAGTTAATTCTTTCTTCTCCGCCTTCGATCATCTCTGTTTACCTGCGGTAATCATCATCTCCGGGTTCTCCGCCTTCCTATTTCATTCTATTAGCTATCTCGATTTTTATCTTGGCTTCATCCTTAAGCGCGGTTTTGATTATCTCGATCATCTATGGTTTTTGTCCCAAAATTTGATGTTTGATGTTCTGGGCGAGAATAATCTGTCTGATGTTTGATGTTTTGATGCTCAATCTACTGATAATTCTATATCAAACCGGAAAATATTTGGGTTTTACTTTCAATGATGAACAGACTTTCATTTGTTCTTAGTTAGCTATTGTACTGTCAATGATGAACAGGCTGAATTCTTACTTTCTCAATTGTTTTTTTTTGTTATGAAATTAAGTATGAATTATATATATGCATTCGGTTTCATAATATCTGTACTATGTGCTGATGAAAGCTAAGTAAGTGAAATGATCTTTCAAATGTAACATGTGATGAATTTATTAAAAAAAAAAGGCAAATGTTGAGGTTTTTAGATGTGCTTCCACTCTGAAGCTATGTTAAGTGTTGAAACTGTGTTTTTCGTTTAGTTTTGCATCAGCGGTCTGAAAGCTAATCCCTCCACATCTCGACATCAGTAACAAATTTAGTTCGAACCCAAAGCCACTATTGTGGGTATGGGCGTATGACACATTAACTCGGTAGACCAGGAAAAACAAACCCAAAAACACCCAATTTAAGGAACCTTAACTTCACTCGAAACCGGTACTTACAATCCCATAGAGAGTATAAACTGATGGAACATTTGAATGATTAAAAAGCAGCAAAAGTGAGTCCAGTAAAGCCATTATTCAGAACACTAGAATATTAGAATTCCCTAGTTTTTATTGACCAGCTACAAGATCTTGTAAATCTTTGATGAAACCATCGATATACCCATTTGCAAATGCCTCACTTGTCAATATACCAACTCAATGATGAACATGCTGAATTCTTACTTCCACTTAATTATTTGTAGATGGATTTGTTCAAATGGATTACAATGATCTTTGTCTATCTGTTTTCAACATGTAGTATCACTGTATGTCAGCCATGATTGTTTTTTTAAAGTACTCGGAAATGTAGACAAATTGTCAAAGAAGCACGAGTTAGTTCAGGTGGTAAAATTCTCTTACTCCCGTCAATTGATTTTGAAAGCTTCAAATAATATTTGGGTTTTGGGGGCGAAGTAAATTGTAATGTGTGTACTGTTAAATGGCCTAAGTTAATGAGGCACATATTGTTGTATGTGTAATGTGTTGGAACTCTAAATGAGCTGGGCGGGAGGGCTAACACCAGTGATCTGAGGCTATATACACACACACACACACACACACACACACACACACACACACACATACATACATACATACATATACATGAATGTATGTATATATGTATGTATGAATGTATGTATGTGATGTGTAGAGCGTTATTAAGAGTAGTGTGTAGTAGTATAATGGAAGAGTGGTGATTAAGAGTAGTGTGTAGTACTGCTTTTTGAACATACAACATTAACCATTTCCCAATTCCCGTTTGCCAGGCCAGGCCTGTTGTTTCAACCATTTCTCATTTCACAACAAGTCTTCTCCTCTTCTCTTTCCTTCCCCTTCTTTTCTATTTGTAGTGTGTAGTATAAAGGAACTCTATGGATCCACTTGCCGGATTGGAAGCGAAAACCCTTTCTTGGAAAAAAATTAAGGTATTTTTAATATCAATCCATACTTTATTCGTTCATTCACATACTTTAGTCGTAAACTTTGTCATTCTGAATATGCCTCTGATAGTGAGTTTATATTTTAGTGTCCTCAGCAGCCAGAAGATTCCGTCTTGTGCGGCTACCATTTTTGTCTGTATATGTTGGAGCTCATTAGATCTAGATATATGAAAGTCATCCCTGATGTATGTTAATGCTTCTTTATTTTAATCATGTGTCAGCATGAACATAATTTAACCGTCACTTATGTTTAATTAATTTTGTTGATAGTTCATGATAAGAGCCCCAAAGACATATTCAGTTGAGCAAATTGACGAGGTGCGGGATATTTGGGCAAATTTCGCTCTCAAGTTTCAGAATCAGTGATTGTTGGTAATTATCAAAGGTTAGTTCATATATGTATCATAAAAGAAAAATCTTCAATTCTTTATGATGGGTTCATAACCCTCTAATTAGACTCCTCTAATTGGTTACTAAATTACTTGTTAATTTAGTTTATAAAGATCTAGTTACATGCATGTGTAGACACCCGCATTTTGACTGTCAGGTGTCTATAGCAGTTTCCAAAAAACACCCAATGATGCTAACGTGTTTCTACGCGCTCGGATATGTGCTCAAATCCATTAGTCGTTGGCTTAAGCACTTACGGAGTACAAATCTCACAAAACTAACCTCAAAATCAGGCCCAGCGGACCGTTCTGAGTCAAACAAGACTAATTTGGGCCAAAACCGACACTGGAAATAAAACCGACTTTTAGCGATTGGGTCAACCCTGGTCAAAGTCGTTTCCGAGACACATCAAAGCAGCCACTCAAATACAAAAAGTTCAACTCAAGAAGCAAAACCAACAGTCCACCTTCAGACGGGCCATCAGGTCAAGTCCATTAGGGCACAAAACCCTAAACATCCAAATACATGGGCAATGCCTATATATACACCCCATGCAACACCACATGACACAACTTTTTCACAACCTCAAGAACCCTAATACACATCTCTACACAATCCTAATCAATATCAAATCAAACCCTAATCAATATCAAACTCTCAACACATCAAGACTCAAACCCTAAGCAATTCTACACTAGCAAACGCTAAACCTAATTTTAGGAATCAATCCCGAGCCACCATAACTTGACCTCCATAAAACCTCGAAGACTCTTGTGTAAAGCCACGGTGACGAGTCCGTTCCGAGACAAGAACATGTAGGTTGATGGTGTCAAAACCCCTTTCTCTCCTTCCTCTCTTCCTCTCGTCATCTTCATCTTTTTCGCGTTTTTTTTGTTTTATTTTGTTCCTCGCATTATAATATCGATAATAACTAATACAAAACACTAAAATACTTATCGATTTGTGTCGAATAAGAAGGGTATCGGAATAAGGAAACACGAATATACAAGTGTACTGCACACAGCGTTGACGGTTGCTTGTTCCAATACCCCGATTATTTGATTATTGAGATAAGTTAACTTAAACAATATTTTTTTTATTTCGTTTTCACCATTGTTCGAGTCATATATTTACATTAATTTTCAAAAACAAGCATTATATTTAATAAGGGTCGAAACCCGTTGACGCGGATCTGACATCCTAATCCTTAGGGATTTATTTCGATGTCGGAAAAGCCGAGGGAATCAAGTTTTCATTCAAGCAAAGTGTCGATACGTTAGATCCGATGCCAATTCCGTAATTGGATGTCGAGTCTAATAATCTAATCAAACAATTTAGCCAATTCAATTTTTCGTTGATGCTAACGTAGATGTTATTTAATTCGTTCGAATCATGACACTACAAACGCGGAGGAATATCTATATCGTCTTGATTATTTTAAACGATTCAAATCTCTTTTTTTTTTTTTCACTCTAAGTATTCCATATCGATTCCATAATCGAATATGGGATATGACGAGCATCAAAATTAAAATCGAGTATAAATTATTCTAAGTATTTAATACCGATTTCATAATCGAATTTTGAATACGACGAATATCGAAAATATTAAGTCGAGTGCAAATTATGGAATATTTGTACGCGATTTAATAAAATCATCAATTTTCCGAAGAAAACAATTTCGCTCTTTTTTATTATTATTATTCGAACATCATTTTTTTAGACAAAACATTTTTTTTAGATCTCGATATATTTTTTTCCTTGACCTCGGTCAACACGTGTTAATCCATCACGTGAACTACTATTCTTTTCAAAACCATGCATCATACTACATTATTCGCAAACTGTTATTATCATTATACCGTTACTAACAAGTTTGTTATTTTCTTGTCAATTTATTTTTGTTTATTTTATTTTACTAAAATGAACCCACATGCTAAAATTCCACTTTGACGTAGAATTAATTGCATTAAATTGACTTAGAAACCCTTTTCAATTCCATTCACATGTTTAGGGAAAATAATATTTGCATATCATTTTCCCGTTCAACTAACGCGCGTATTGGAAAGTCATTCGAATTCTTAGTAGAGGCCGCTAATGTGCGGGCGGGGTTGGGTGTCCTTCGTGGGCTTCCCAACACGTACCCTCACCCCTTACTTAGAACCTCGGTTTCCGGATGCCCGAAACCGTTGGCGCACGAGAGTCATTCAATACACAATATCCGATAATGTCGGTATTGGTATCAAATGCAAAGGGACGAGCCCAATACACTCTGACATCGAAAATGGGCCGTATTTTGTATACGGACCACTACGACATAGAGTGGGCTCGAATGGTTCCGAATAACCACAAAATTCGGTGGCGACTCCACATAGACCTAAATTTCCATTCGATCCGTTTCATATAGAGATTCATTCGCCTCGCCAAACCCGCGCGTGGCCGCGTCGGGGTGGACCTATGTCATGTCCACAGCATGATATTAAAATGACAAAATTAGATAAAAGAAGAAATTTCCTTACATTGACAAAAGGAAATAATATGGGCACAATAAGGATCAGCTTTTCTTATTGTTCTTGAGCTATTATTAGTATGGATGATCCTCCAAATCTTGAATCTCCAAGAAGAAGACCTCCTTTAAGTTGCACCCAAGATTTACCCAATAATCACTATTATTATTAACTAGATAATAATAGTGATGAATCTATACTAATATTATGAATACTACTACGTTAGTAATAAGGATGAATATTAGTATGAGAGAGAGCCATTTTAGAGAAGAGGAAAGAATCAATTAATTAAAAGTTGGAGGAAAATTGAGAACAAAATGTTCCCATATTTAAGCCCCAAAACCGGCAAACCCTTCCATAGGGAAGACAAAAATGCTTATTTTAATTGCATGCTTGAGGTCTAGGGTCTAGGGTAATTATGATAATTATTCTTGCATGCACATAAATAAGAACAACCATTATTGCCCTTATTCTTCTAGTGAACCGTGCACCACAAGCATAAAATGGTCCATTTTATTTTTGTCATTTGTCTTACAAATGCTTATATGTGACATGATTAATTATTTTATATAATTAATCAATAATATGATTATTTAAAAATTAAATATCACATCAAATAAATAATATACTCTTAACTTTTAAGTAGTATATTACAATTATATAGTAGTATCTGATACTGTATAATGCAGATCACCATGACCCAGAAGAGGTCCATCAACCTCCTTTCACGGTACGACCTAGGACAACAACCAAAGCCAATCAAAAACTGCACCGACTTAGATAAATGGTCGCCAGTCTAAAGAATCGACTCATAGGAATAAAATAGAAATCCCCGCCACGACCAGGCCTCAACTATTTTGATAAGGGACTCTATTGTCGTCACTGCCCGGCAGAGTGACAATCAGTCTGCCTATGTAAATAACCAGTCATCTCCATGACCCCATGGTCTTGAACTAACCATCGATCAACTTACAATCTCGTCACTTGGAGTCGTCACCTCATTAAGTGACAAGGGGCAAAGATACTATGTTCAAATGTTCACTTGAATAGGGTTCAAGATTGTCTCACAATCCATTCGAATGAACAAAGTATAAGATTTGGTCAAACTAAATAAAAAAGTTCATATTGAAATTTGAACAATGAATGCTATTATCAGAAATGTAAAAATTGCTACAATATCACATTATTACATCTTAGATAACTAAAGAAAATCTGGGACTTCTTTCAGTCCCATTGCAACAACATGACCATCATGTTTAGCCTTTGAAATAGGCTTGGTTAAAGGATCAACGATGTTATCGTCTGTCCCAACCTTACAAATATAGATTACCTTCATTTCCTCGAGATCTCTTAACACGTGGTATTTCCTAAGTACATGTCTAGACTTATTGCTAGACTTGGGCTCTTTTGCTTGAAAAATAGCCCCGCTGTTATCACAATATATGGTGATAGGATCTTTGACGGAGTGGACTACTCCTAGTCCTTCCAAAAAATGACGAATCCAAACAGCTTCCTTAGCTGCGATGTACTCAGCTTCAGTTGTAGAGTCCACGGTGACACTTTGCTTGGAGCTCTTCCAGCTAACGACCACTACAAGAAAAACAGTCCCGGGCGTCCGCCTGGTGGGCATCCTGTGCATATGGACGCCAACATGGCGTCTGGAAAAAAAACGAGCGTCCATAGTCAGACGCCAAACTTGGCGTCCGACTGAGCTGGGGAAGGAAGAAATTGAGCCTAACGGGCGTCCACAAGCGAACGCCATATCCACTAAATGGCCTCCACTGTCAGACGCCATTTAGTGGATATGGCGTCCACAGTCAGACGCCAGTTTGGCTGGATGGGGCGTCCGATAGTGGACGCCCGTCCGCCTGACTCGTATCAAATACCCGCCCGCCCCCCTCTCTCCTTTCACTCTCTAAAAAAAATCACTCTCTAAACCCTCTCTACTCCCTCGCCGACCCCAATCTCCCTTCCTCTCCTCCATTTTTCATACTTCTTCTTAATTTTTGGTATGTTTTCTTACTTTACTGAATTCCTATTCATTATAATTTGTTCTTATTTTTGAATGTTATTGTTATTTATTGGTAGTTCGTTAGTTAATATTGTTTAGGTCTAAATTTCGATTAGGTTGATTAGTTTAGCCCAAATACGATTAGGTAGATTAGTTTTGCCTATCACAATTTTGATTAGGGTTTGATGAATTTGCTTGAATTGAGCTAGAACGACCTCTAGGGCCTTCCGTGAGGTTTTGTGTGACTTAGGATGGACCAAAAGGTGTTGTAATAATGCCGGATTTTCCCGAAACCACTTATATCCTGATCGGGGTTGTAAAAAGGTGTTAGCGGCGCTTTCGGAATTTTAATATCTGCATCCAAAAATTTGACCTTTTTTGACCTGTTTAAGCTGTTTTTGTGTGACCTAAGCCATGAATTGTTGTGTTTTGTTCGGTTGAATTGGGATTATATTGATAAATTAGCTAGGGTTTTTGTAAATAGGGATTAAATTATGATTACATTTGTGATTAAATTCGGTAACTAATTTTTGTAAGGTCAATTAAAAATTAATAAGACATTTGCAAATTAAAAATTGGGTTTACTTTGACGTATTAGTGATTAAATTGAGGCTAAGCAAGTCTACTTTGCTCCTTCTCCTTACACGAAAAATGACAGAAATCAAAGTCAATGGTGGGCAGTCTTTACGACTAAACCACGGGGACAAATAGACAGTTCTCTGTTCCAGAAGATGCGGCTTCAAGTGGTACACGGTTATCTTCTATTGAAGAGACCATATTCTCCGAAGAAGATCAAAATGAAGGGGCAGAGGAAGAATTTGAGGATGATGATGATGATGGACAAGGAGATTACATGGTTAGGGATGTTCCGGAGATCCTTGAGGAGGATGAGGGACACGATGAAGAGAATTTGGAGGACGATCAAGAGGAGGGCGAGGAGACGGAGGAGGAGGATCAGACTGAGGAGGATGAGGCTGAAGAGAATAACGACAGCGAAGATGACTACTAGAGTTGCTGTAGTAGGTTATATTGATGATTACATGGTTAGGTGATTGTGCTACTTATTTGGTACATTATTTCAATCAAGTTAGAATGTAATTGCTAATTGTTGTTAACATTGTTTAATTTTTTGCAAGGTTAAGATAATGACAGGCTTTAGATCGACCAGGAAACATGGTGGGGGTAGTAGGTCTGTTCAAACGTCCACCACACAGCAGGAGGAGGAATTCGTCCGCGAAATGGGACTGGAGCAAACCGATGAGCAGGAGGATGAGGAGCAGCAGCAACAGGGGGCAGGAGGAGGAGCTGGAGGAGAATGAGAACGGTCGGGTGATTCTCGACCCTTGCCGTACATGGTAATATATTCTAACATGTTGATTATTCTTTTATAACATATTTTTTTTGGACTACATCTTAACAGATTTTGTACATATATGTGCTTCTCGACTCGGTGCAGTTTTCTACATAGACAGGTCACCAGAGGCTGTACTAACAGCTACATGGCCGACAGAGGGCAGGGGTATTCCTGCTGGACTCAGGTGCCAGTGGACGTACGGGAGTGGTGGTTCAACCAATTCCGGGTACATGGATTGTTTTTGTTACCGAGTTTTTAATTTAAAATGTGGACTTTGTAAATATTGCTGCTACTAATAAATCATCCGCCTTGATTGTGTAGTTGAAGTTCATATGGAAATCCAAGTAAGAAAGAAGGGTCTGGGAGCGGTATAACGAGACGTGCACAGGACGTTTCGCTTGCGTGATGGACAAACGCCACACCCGGGGGACTGCGCTGAAAGACCTTAAAGGTGTAGTTTTTTTATATTAATCAATTTTAACAAACAATCTAACCTCAATCTTTCACTGTATTAAATAATATATTGGTGTCGTCATATTTCAGGGGAGGCGTTGGAGAGATGGGTTGCGTACCACGACAAGCAGGACTTCAAGGTCAGGTCTGAAAGGGCCCAGAGGAACAAATTGTCGAACTGTGAACATGAGGGCCACGCAAACCCGACACATCATCGGGGTTCGCAGTCTTTTGTCACTCGTCTCAAGAGGGTATGATTTCTACTAATATCGTACTCTTCCTTGAATAATCGTAACCTATGTTCGCATAATTTATATTCGCCTAACGTTAGTACTCATTTAATAGTTGCAAGCTGAACTCGGGAGGGTGCCAACCACGGCGGAGGTATTCTTCGACATGCACGGGAAGACCGATGACAAAGGGACTAGTTTTAAGACGAGAAAGGATAAGGCAATCTGGGTGAGTACTAACTATTTCAAATAAATCAACTTTGTCTATATTTTAGGTGGTAGATAACTATCTTCAATGATTTCATCTAATAATAACTTGAATTGAAATCGTTGTTGTGTACGCAGGATGCCTACCAAGAAGAGCTAGCGAACCTCGAGAATGCTCCTGATGCTACAGACGTCAACCCGAACAAGATTTTTTTCAAGGCTGCCTCGGGATACAAGAAGGGAAGTGTGTATGGTGTACGAAACGCACACGGTATGTACTTCACACCTCCCCCAGCACATCTCGGCACCTCCACACAGATGGAGTACACACCGGCCGGATCTCAGCAGCCCAATGCAGAAAAGGAGGAAATGAAGGAGCAGCTGACACAGCAGCAGCAGCAACTGAAGGAGCAGGCGGAGCACATAAAGAAGATGCAGGAACAGATGGCCATGTTTCAGGCCATGTTCAACAAATGCAAACAAGGTCGTCCCCCTTCCCCTCCAGACGACAGAGACCCCTTTAGCGGGGATGGCGGTAACTCTGGTGCTTCAGCTAGCTTCTTAGTTAGTTGATTGTTTTTTGTTGTTGTTGTTGTAACTGGATTTATGGATTATGTATCTTCGAACTAGTTTAGATTTATGTACCTTCAAACCGTATGTTAAAATTTTTTTATATGAATGTTTTTTCAGCATAAATGTGTTGAGATGAAGTGTTTTGGTTGATTGAGAGTGAATGAGGTTGTGGTATTGTGGATGGTCGACAGTTGAGGTTGTGGATGGTCAAGAGTGAATGAGTTGTAGATGTGGTTTATTTTGCAGGTTTTGGGTAGACATTGAGTGCATGTTTACGGTCATGCAACAGCATACATGGCGTCCAATAACGGACGCCATGCCAGACGCCGGGGGAAGCTAAAAGCGATCAAAATTGGCAGATATTCAGGGGATATGGCGTCTGACAGTGGACGCCATTTACCCCTGGATGGCGTCCACAGTCGGACGCCAACATGAAGCTAATGGCATCTGACTGTGGACGCCATCCAGGGATAACTGGCGTCCACAGTCAGACGCCACACTTGGCATCCGCTGTCAGTCGTCAGTTCTCCTGGCGTCCAATAGTGGACGCCCGTATTAAACATGGGCGACCAATCGTGGCTTCCGCTTTCTGGTGTCTGTTCGCGGACGCCCGTTCGCTTATAACGTCCACTGTCGGTGCCCACTAGGTGGACGCCTGGGGCACCTTTTTTTGTAGTGGGCTCCTCCATTCAACATATAAACATAGCCGGATTGGGATTTCAAATCATCCCTATCGGATTGGAAACTGGCATCCGTGTAACCTCTTACACGTAACTCAGTATCTCCTCCAAACACTAAGAACGAATCCTTAGTCCTTCGCAAGTACTTAAGGATGTTCTTTACAACTATCCAGTGACTTTCACCTGGGTTGGCTTGATAACGACTCGTCATGCTCAAAGCATACGAAACATTGGGACGAGTGCACATCATGGCATATATGATTGATCCCACAGCGGAAGCATACGGGATCTACTTCATGCGTTCAATATCTTCGGGTGTGTTAGGACACTGTGACTTGCACAAAATGATACCTTGACTCGTGGGAAGAAAGCCTCTCTTAGAGTCTTTCATTTTGAATCTATCAAGAATCTTATCTATATAAGCTTCTTGACTTAATACCAACATCCTTTTGGACCTATCTCTATGGATCCGAATACCCAAAATGCGTTGTGCATTTCCCAAATCTTTCATTTGGAAGTGTTTTCCTAGCCACTCCTTTACAGAAGCAAGCATCGGAACGTCATTCCCGATAAGAAGTATGTCATCCACATACAAGACAAGAAAGGTTACCTTACTCCCACTGAACTTCATGTACAAACTAGGTTCCTCGACACTTCGAATAAAACCATACTGTTTGATAACATGATCAAAGCGATGATTCCAACTTCTGGACGCTTGCTTAAGACCATAAATGGATCTCTTAAGCTTGCACTACAACAAAATCACCTTTTCGTGGCGATTATTTTGGTATTTCGTGGCGATTCTATTCGATACGAAAGGTTTCCCCATCGATTGTGTATTCGTTGAGGTAGGCGGCGTTGCCGTAGCCTTTCGTGGCGAATAATCTTTTCGCTGGGTTAACTTCTAAAAATCGACGCGAAAGCAAAGGGGGTTTAGTGTCGATTTTTGTGTCGATTATTATTGATGCGGTAAGTAACTTGGTGTTCCCTCTAATGATAATTATAGCGATTGTATTCGACGCAATAAGTACAATAAAATGACATTTAATGACGATTGTTGTAATTATATTCGACACGATAAGTACTATCAAATGTCATATATTTACAATCGTATCAGTTGTATTTGATGCGATAAGTATTACAAAATGTCACATTTGGAGCTATTGTCTCTATGGAGTACGAATATCATCCAAAGACCATTGTAACAATTGCATTCGAAATGCAATGGTTACCAATTGCAACCATATTTTAAATTTGGTATCGACTTCGTTCAATAGGAAATATCATTTTATCTCTCAAAAGTGGTGCGACAATAAAAACAAAGGACAAGTGAAACATGTAACTTTTATAATACTCAAAATTCTCAAAAATTATATGTATTCAAGATTGGTTAAATTAAATTAATAAAAATATGTCCAAATAAGTGCAAACAATCTTTCGACAACCTAAAAAAATTACTACGTCTTCTGCGACCAAAGTAAAGCTTCAACCCATGTATTCCGTATTATGTAAGGTAGTTACACCTTACAAAAACTGCAATAAACAAAGATAATGTATACCAAGTTAATCAGAGTTTTTATTCAATTCTGACATGTAAGTAAAAAAATGAAATATATTTTTGTACATATAAACTCACTAATTTATGTATACTCCCTGACACATTATATAACAAAATGTCATATATCAACTGCTTGAATTACTATAATCATCCTATATGAACATTCAAAAAACATGTAGAATTTAAGACGTGACTCCATTATTTTTTAGGGTCAACTTTGATGCTTCAATGTATACGCAAACAATGAAAAGGAGAAAATGAAGCAAAAAATATGGAACCTTGAAAAACTGAAAAACTATCTTTCACTCTCATATACAAACTCCTGATCTCAATCTAAGGTAAGGAACTTTAGACCTAGAGTTGAAAAGGTTAAAGAAAGATGAAAATTATCGACACTTACACTATAAAAGGCATCGTGAGAGTAAGCAAGCACCTCCGTTCTAATGGGAAACTTAACATCACAAGACCTGACAATGTTCTGAATTTTAATATCCTACAACAAAGCAATGGTAGAATTAAATATTTGCTCATCATACTGAACTTCAGAGCAGTGTCAAAAACCAGACTAATAAAATGGTCAAATAATTTAACACATAGAAAAAATAAAATGATCAAATAAATTTACCCTGTATACATATACAGACAAAAATGGAACTCATTTGATGTGAATCAGTCAACCAGCCTTCAATCCTGATAATCAACAATCTAAACTAGCTATTTGTACTTAACAATACTGTCCACGAATCATATTGGATGAGAAAACAACAAATTAAATTGTTTAATCACCTTAACAAGCATGATACAATCCTTGTATAAGATTAGCATCTTGAGATCGATTTTCGGATGGTTGTGTTCTACAAAGTGCAACATGAAGTTGTTCCCATTCTTAAATACCCTTTCTTGAATCATCACTCCTTGTCCATACACTGTCCATCCTTGGGTACCGTTATCGAATTTGGAGTTGTATATGATCCCTCCATTGCAATATTGAACTTCCCATTGCTCAAGGCACAAAATAAAACACTAGAAATGTATAAAATGATACGTATGTTTGGCAGATGCGAGGATTTCAGTAACTAAACATACCTTTGTTGTTGTGGAATAGTCATAGGGAACATCTTGAAAGTCACACCCTGCTCCAATTGAGGCAAACACTTATTTAGGCCAAAATCATGGGTTTTTGTGACGCCAAATGGTAAGTATGTATGTATGTGTCATTTTGAGGCTACGGCCACGGCAATACAACCTGAATTAACCGTCTTTTCTAGTAAAATTCCATGCATGAGCTGTTGCTACACTTGAATACATAATGTAGTTGCTCAACAACTATCCTAGCTAGACACATAATTGCCTAAAGACTTAGGAGTATCTTAGACACAAAGGTAGAGAAGAAGATTATTGATTTTATGTGTTTAGTCAAGACTTAGGAGATCATCAAGTAAAGATACTACATTAGTTAGATTGATTGACTGCCTACTCAGAGCAAAACACTCTATAAGACGGGATGAAGGTGAGATAAAAGAAATGATGTTATCCATAAGATGCAAGCATGCCATAAGTAAAAGAAGACGATCCTCGTCCTTGAAAAAACAGACTCCTATAGAGCCAGGCCAGGCACAAGTTAAAAACAGAGATAGATACCTTAAATTTGGCAGGAAATCCTAGCTTCTGGATAATTCAAACATACTAAGAGAGAATAATGTGTGAGGTGGTGACTAATATTGGAGTGTTATACTCACATAAAAAATAGTGGAAAAACATAGATAAAAAATCCGTAACCTTACCCACTGCTATTTTAGATTAACTTTCACTTTTTTTCTTCAGTACACAACTGGAAACAATAGCAAATACTCACACGATGAGAATGAACCATAGGAAGCCATGATTTTGTAAATTCACTATAATTAATTAATTAATTATACCCTGACACTATCAGCATTAATTTTCTAAATTGATCATATATTTCATGACCAAATCACTTGGTAGTTGTAAAATTTCATGTCAAACAACCATAAACTAACACTTTAACATCATCAATCAACCATAAAAATGCAGACTTCAACATATATCTTGATGCCAAAATCATTTGAAAACTATCAAAAGTTTCAATTTTTCATGAACAAAACACTTTAAAATGACCAAGGAGCAGCCCAAAACTTCCAAAATAATTTTAAAATAATAGAGTACTCTGTAATGAATAGAGAAGCAAACCTGAATATTTTTATGACCAACAACGAGGCCATGAAGTGAAGACCAAACCATGGCATCATACAGCAATTTCTGAAGCAATTTGGGATCAATCTCATGAGGGTTGAAAGAGGATTCCCCTGAAATTTCATTGTGGGTGTCAATTGAATTTAATTTGCTGCTGCCACAGGAGTTTGAGACATGGTTTTGATGGTTAATTGAGGGAGATGTGAATGAAATGAAAAAGAAATGGGAGTGAAGAAGAAAGATGATTTGGGTTTAATAGAAGAAAAAGGAGAAGGAGGAGGGGAAATTTGATTTCAAGATAAAGAAGGGGAAGAAAGATTAAAGCCTACAATTCCCATATTCGTTGTTTCAGTCCAAAAGCAAGCATCACTGGTCACTACTCCAACTACTACATTTGAGTGGACAATCTTTTAAAGATTAACAATAACCACAACAGCTCTTGTGTCCAACAATAGGAAGCCATGATGTTGTAAGTTTCCGCAACAGCTAACAACACCAGAAATACAGTTTGAATCAATAACGAACATACAAAAAAACACACTAATTCCCGTCTAAACGAATTTAGATGCAGCATGAATCGAGTTAGAAGCAACTCGATAGTCTGTCTTGTAGAATTGCATTTCTATAAGGAGGTGCATCAGCAAACCCTAAATTACAAAAACCAATAACTCTGAAATTAAACAAACACAAACACAAAATCAAATCAAAACAAAACAAAACAATTCAATCGTATATGAATCTTGAAACGCACCAGTAGTGACGACGCAATCATATATATATATATAGGTTTTCCGATTTGAGAAATTGAAGTTGAGCTATGATGACATAGGCATCTCGCCGAAGATAGGGCCACTAAGCTGGAGAATATGTCGTAATGTTGTCCTCTGTCGCCGGAGATTAAAGTTCTGGGGATGGAGGTCAATAATGGGGTTGACAAGGACAAAGGAGGCATATTTTTGTGGGTTTATTAGGGAATAAGGATGAAGTTTAAGTGGGTGAACGAAGTTTAATTTGGTTTATTAGGATTAAGTTTAAGTGGGTTTATTAGGGTTTTAACTTGTGAGGAGATCCCGTCGATTTATTGATTCGATTATCGTCAATTGATATTTGTTACAATAAGTGTCCTTCATAAGTAATACAAGTACATTAGTTATGTCGATTTAGCAATCACCACAAAATAATCGCCACAAAAAAGGTTTTTTTTGTAGTGTTGCATACCTTCTTAGGATTAGATGTATCTACAAAACCTTCTGGTTGTGTCATATACACTTCCTCTTCTAGAATCCCATTCAAGAAGGCGGTTATGACATCCATTTGCCAAATCTCATAATCATGAAATGCGGCAATCGCTAAGATAATCATAATGGAGCGAAGCATTGCGACTGGAGCAAAGGTTTCGTCATAGTGAAGACCATGAACTTGAGTAAAACCCTTTGCCACCAATCTTGCTTTGTAGACATCTTTATGTCCATCTATGCCATTCTTGATCTTAAAGATCCACTTACACTGAAGAGGTCTCACCTTTTCAGGTAAATCAACCAAATCCCATACTTGGTTTTCGTGCATAGAGTCCATTTCGGATCGCATGGCTTCAAGCCATTGCATGGAATCACGACTAGATATGGCCGCCTTGTAGGTTGTAGGTTCGTCACTTTCGCAAAGTAACATGTCTAACGCATCTTCCTCGACAATACCAAGGTATCGATCAGGTGGATGACTAACCCTCGTGGATTTTCTAGGTTCAAAGGGAACAACAACCGTGTCCGAGGAGGAGGGAACGTTTTCCTCCACTTCATTCTCGGTTTGTGGCTCTTGGACTTCATCAAGTTCAAATTTTCTCACACTCTGTCTTCTAGAAATGAAGTCAATTTCTAGAAAGACAGCGTCACGAGCCACAAACACTTTGTTTTCGTGACGATTGTAGAAGTAATAACCTTGTGTTTCCTTTGGATATCCTACAAAAAGACATTTGTCGGATTTGGGTGCGAGTTTGTTGTCAGACTTGTTCTGAACATATGCCTCACAACCCCATATTCTCATAAACGACAAATAAGGAACACTTCCCTTCCATATCTCATACGGTGTCTTATTGGCTGCTTTAGTCGGGCTTCGATTTAGTGAAAATATTGCGGACAAAATGGCAAAACCCTAAAATGAATCAGGAAGCTCAGTGAGACTCATCATGGACCGAACCATATCTAATAAAGTTTGGTTTCTCCTTTCGGCCACACCATTCAATTGTGGTGTGCCAGGAAGAGTCCATTGTGATACTATGCCACAATCTTTTAGGTGTGAATCAAATTCATTATTTAGGTATTCACCACCATGATCGGATCGTAGTACTTTAATCTTTTTATCCAATTGGTTCTCTACTTCACTTTGAAACTCCTTGAACTTTTCAAAAGCATCACTCTTGTGCCTCATTAAGTAGACATACCCATATCTACTTAAGTCGTCGGTAAAAGTGATGAACTAGTTGTAACCACCCCTAGCGGTGATAGTCATTGGGCCACACACATCGGTATGTATAAGGCCCAATACCTCACTTGCTCGTGTTCCTTTACTTGAGAAAGGAGCACGAGTCATCTTGCCTAAAAGGCAAGACTTGCATATACCATAAGATTCATAATCAAATGGTTTGAGAAGTTTCGTTGAAATAAGCCTCTTTATGCGTCGTTCGTTTATGTGTCCTAAACGACAATGCCAAAGGTAGGATTGATTAGGTTCACCTGTTTTGAGCTTCTTGTTTTCTACATGATATACATCATTAACATTATCTAGAACATAAATACCTCTGATAGACGTAGCTTTATCATAAACCATGTCATTTTAAATGAAAAAGTACAACAATTGTCCTTAATCATAAAGGAAAAACCTTCCGTATCAAGTACGGAAATGGAGATAATGTTCTTACTTAAAGTTGGTACAAAATAACAATTATTCAAATACAACTCAAAACCACTAGCTAGAGTGAGTACACAAGTTCCTACGGATATAGCGGCTACTCTAGCTCCATTTCCCATGCGTAGGTCCACATCACCCTTGGCTAGTGCTCGCACATGCCTCAGCCCCTGTTAATGATTACAAAGGTGAGAACCACATTTGGTATCTAATACCCAAGTGGAAGTGCAAGTATAGTTAATGTCTATCATATAGAGAGAAGTGAGGACAATACCTAACGGAGTCTCACTCTCGTCTTTCTTGCTCTTCAAATCCTTCAAATATTTGAGACAATTGCGCTTCCAATGTCCCCTGCCATTACAATAATAGCAATTGACATCGGCATGTTTGTTAACCTTAGCCTTAGGTCTGCTATTCACAATAGTTTTCCCTTTATTCTTGTCTTTTCCTTGTTTCTTGAATTGGGTCTTACCTTTGTTTTTACCCTTTTGAACCCCAAGGTTTAGATTCTTCATTTTCATGGAGAGCATGTCTCTCTTCTCACTCCCACTAGCCTCCATGTCCCTCTCCGCTTGGTTGAGGAGTGCATGGAGCTCTTGGAAACTCTTGTCCATGCCATGCATATTATAGTTCATCCTAATTTGGGAGAACTTGGAGGGGAGTGAGTAAAGAATGCGACCTATCGCAAGCTTCTTGGGAATGCTACACCCTAGACGCTCTAGAGTGTCAATATTCTCAATCATTTTGAGCACATGAGGGCCAACTTTTTAACCCTTTTCTTGCATACCCTCGAAGAATCTCATCATAGCCTCATATTGGCGAATATCAGGCGATTGAGAAAAAGTCGTCGTAACCCTTGAGAATATCTCATATGTATTAAGGGTAATGTATTGAAGCTTGAGTTTTGGAGACATTTACCATATCAAGACGTTCTTGATATCATTAGATATCTTTAAAAACTCCTCATAGGCGGTCCTTTGTGCCGCGGTGGCTCTAGGACCGGGTTCTTTGGGTGGTGGCTCGTTCAAGTAACGAAGGACGTTGTCCGACAACGCCGCACCTTTTATGGTAGACTCTCACTCGATGAAATTACTTCCATCGTCTTTCAAGATACATTTGTCCATAACGGACCTAAGCCAAGAATCCTTTCCGAGTTGAATGGCTGCATTGGTAGCCAAAGGGAATTATAAACACTACAACAAAGTTTAGGAAATATTAACATTCATTGTTATATAATTTACTTGTAAAACAATTTTTTGACAAGTCACTTGATCTAGCATGTTTTATATGTGTTTACGACGGAGATTTGAGCTAGATTGGGTGATTAAAGGTGTGGATTTAGAGTGGAAATTGTCTAATTGGTTTTATTAAGTAAATTGTGCTTTATTGGAGAAAAGACGATTTTTAGAACTCTTATTTCTTTTTTATGTGATTTGGGCCCAAGACGAAGAGTGTGAAGAACAAGCCCAACTAAACCCGAGTGAAAAGTCAACGCGCAGCTCGGGGATTGAAGACGGAACTGCTTCGGGTTCTGTGTCAGCTTAATTATTATTATTTATTATATTATTATTAGAGTTAGGAAATTACTAGACTTTCCTATTATTATTATCACTAGACTACATATTATTCGTTTTGCATTATTACGTTTATTTCATATCAACATTACGTTACTTTGAAGAGAAGAGAAGAACCCTAATTTTCATGTGTAACTAATCTTTCTTCTCGGATCAAGGAATTGAAGCTACTAGTTAATTGATTGTGAGACTTTTCTTAATCTTGATTTATTTACTTGAGTATTGTTTATTCCTTGTACTAATTTTATGATTGTTGTTTGTTTAATCTTTTTGGCCAATTGATTATTTCAATCTTCAATCTATTGCAATTCTTTGTGTTTGAATCCGTAATTGTTCAATTCACTAGATAAAGTTGCAACCTTTAGACCTAATTATTTGTATGCGTTTCATCGTAATTGGGTAAAGGAAGGAATAAACATATAATTCGAACCAATAACCGCGTGTGTTAAAGGTCGTTATTTCTATTGAATTGTTCATATCGTTCATGCTGTTATCTAATTAAATCTAGACGCGTGGATTAGGTTGTTCAATAATTAGGTTGCTTAGTATCGCGTTTCGACTTAAGTAATATTATCTACGGAACAATTGGAACTTTTAATTTCACAATAGAATACTCAATGATTAAATAAAGGTTAGTAGTCGATGATCAATTGTTTAACTAGTTAGTGGATTTTCTTTGAGTCAAGTCTCTTAATCATCTGAATTCATCATTATTAGTTATTTTATTTTTTTTATTTTAGTTATTAGACAAATCACTCAAAAACCCCCAATTATTATTGTTACGTTACTTTATTTTAATTACACATTAATTACATCGCCTTCCCTGTGGATTCGACACCCGACTTACCTCTACTATATTGTTAAAGGTAATAGGACTTAATTATTTATCTTTGGGAGCAAACGACCTAGGCTCACCATGACTCATATAATGACTCCTCACGAAATTATATAAGTGATTCCAAGACCCGCATTTAGATAAGAACTAACATCGCATGCAATCCTTATGTAAAAACGGTAAGTCATTACTTGACCAATTCTACCTTAGAACTCTCGGTTGAGGGATTTCAACCAAATCCATCTCCTAGCCCCGGAATAACTTTTATTCCGTTGAGTCCAACCCAATCTTGGCATGTGATCTTATCACCCTACTTACCCAATGTAAAAAGGGGTCCACGTTGTGGTTGCCCTAATGAACAAGGGGTTCATAGGTGCTTTAATTGGTAAGGCTAAATCTCAATTCTTATTATGCATGTGAGAGGTCTTGTCAATATTAAATTACTAATCACTTTTAAGTGAACTAAGTTGCTGATTACGTAAATTGGTGAATTGACAACCGATGAATAAAATGCATGATTGGCGATCTTGGCATGAGCGAATATAAAGCAAGCATCAAACAAAATAAATCCTAGTATGGCCATCTTGCTAATCCAATTTACTAGACTATTACAAAATCGGAAACCAAGTCCTTGGTCCCTGGCCTCTTCAATGGAACACCTCCAAAAGACACCGGCTTTTTTACCACCGTCTTGGGTAATCTTCGTCTTCATAATAATTAATTACAAATGATGCAAATGAATACATAGCAATTCCTATTATACATTTGTATAAATAAAACTATTAATTATTATAAACGAGCGATACGAGATCGCAATTAATTACAACCAAATCGATATTCCCTTACATTACGGGTAATACCGATTAAAAGACTAGACCATACTAGGTACAAACTTGCAAAATAATCAATAAAATAACATTCATTCATTCAACAACATTAAATAAATAAAATGCTGTAAAAATCATGCCAAAATCGCCCTACTATATATCAAGTTCATCCTAGCTCGGTTTTTATGGAATTTATCGATTTTTTAACCATTAAAAATCATTAATCAACACTTAATTCTCAGTTAAGCTCAAACTAATTTTCTAAACCAATTTGGAAATTTCAAGAATTAGTCTCCACTAATTTGAAAAATAAAAATTAGTTTAAATTGATTTAATTTGCTAATTTAATCGGTAAATGGCAATTTTTATGAAATAAATTCAAATTAAATCATAAAACATATAAAAATAAAAATAAAAATTCTTGTACATTCCGTAACATTTCCAGAAACTCAAAAATAAAAAATGTGTCCATAAAAATTTCGAATAAATTTGGGAACAAATAAATGCATGTTTATCGAATTTTATCCAATAAAAAACAATAAACATCCCAAAAGGACAAAATAAATTTTAAAATTTTATAAATATGTCCTTAAACATATTATGAAATGTACAAAAAATTATCATACCCAAAAACAACATGAAACTATTTTTAGTTAACTTTTAACATAAAATAGGCATATAAACTCGGTTCTTAAGGCAAAAATGATTTTAAATTAGCAAATTAATTCCAAAAAACACCAAAATCGACCACAACCATTTTGAGATAAGTATGTATGCATGTAACCAAAAATTTTGGTGTGAAACATATTCTTACACAAAATTTTCGGTTTTTACAAAGTTATCATATAACCCGAAAAATGTCAAAAATCGACATGCATGCAACAACAAAGCTCTGATACCACTTGATGGGTTCATAACCCTCTAATTAGACTCCTCTAATTAGTTACTAAATTACTTGTTAATTTAGTTTATAATGATCTAGTTACATGCATTATATTGAAATGACAAAACTAGATAAAAGAAGAAATTTCCTTACATTGACAAAAGAAAATAATATGGGCACAATAAGAAACACCTTTTCTTATTGTTCTTGACCATTTATTAGTATTGATGATCCTCCAAATCTTGAATCTCCAAGAAGAAGACCTCCTTTAAGTTGCACCCAAGATTTACCCAATAATCACTATTATTATTAACTAGATAATAATAGTGATGAATCTATACTAATATTATGAATACTACTACGTTAGTAATAAGGATGAATATTAGTATGAGAGAGAGCCATTTTAGAGAAGAGGAAAGCATCACTTAATTTAAAGTTGGAGGAAAATTGAGAACAAAATATTCCCATATTTAAGCCCCAAAACCGGCAAACCCTTCCATAGGGAAGACAAAAATGCTTATTTTAATTGCATGCTTGAGGTCTAGGGTCTAGGGTAATTATGATAATTATTCTTGCATGCACATAAATAAGAACAACCATTATTGCTCTTATTCTTCTAGTGAACCGTGCACCACAAGCATAAAATGGTCCATTTTATTTTTGTCATTTGTCTTACAAATGCTTATATGTGACATGATTAATTATTTTATATAATAATCATTAAAATGATTATTTAACAATTAAATATCACATCAAATAAATAATATACTCTTAACTTTTAAGTAGTATATTACAATTATATCAATATAACTGGTCCCATAATTATCATTTGGCTAAATTTACAACTCCTTGTAAATATTAATAGCTAGCTACCACTATCTCTAAAAGCATACAAAACCTCAACTAATTTAGTAACTAACTTTTAAATACTAAATTAAGTCTTATTTAATTGTATTATAATAAGACGTAAAATTTATTTAGTCAATTATCGTATAATAGACTAATAAACTTAATCGGATTGAGTTCAAAACTCTATCTTCAATAAATAACTCTCATTACCAAGCATATACAAAATATATACGCAAGGAGCTTATTAATTGTATCAAATACTAATAATTAGTTTTCTATTTGGGTCTCATCCTATAGGTGTGACCGAAAGGGATCAGTTGATCACTGTCGTCATACGACAATAACGTCTAACTCTAGTCAGCTGAGCGTTATTGATTTACGTTAATCAACTGACGTGGAGTATCAATGTACTAATTATCCCAAGTATATTCCGTCCATGAGATTTGATATATAAATGCACTATTGTGGAGGACACTTGCTCCAACACTATCTGTAGTGTTTCTCTAGAATCGGGCAATAAACATCTTCACACCATATTAATGATATGAAGTTGTGTGTGCTTACTCCCAAAATTGGACTAGATAAACAAATGATGGGGATGGAGGAGGGAGTATAAAATTAGCTCAAACAGATTGTCTAAGTGTTGGATGTACTTGGTGTATACCTAATTTCTGTGATGTTGAATATGTCAAGTGGATTTACTTCCATACTTACTGTTTTGGGCCTCCTTAACCAAACACCCCTTCCCCTTTTTGATTATTTTTTGCTCCCATTTCGATCAGGCCGCTCACCCCCTCCCAAACACTAACCACTATGTTTGATTAGATACATGATCATCTATGTTGATTGGTTAAATTGTTGCTTTTCATGTTTGTGTATCTTGGGTGAGATTAGTTTCCCTTAACTATCTGTTAATTTGTGATCCATTGCTGCTAGAATACTCTGATTATTTTAGTGCCTGCTTTTGTTTTGAGTATTTGTGACAAATTCGATGTTGTGATTCTGGCCACTACAAATTAATTCAATATACCAAAATTTTGTTTGGACTGTGTTTGATACTTTGATGTTTGATTTTTGATAAGTTAATCGAATTGGCAAGGTTACTTTTTTGTGTACCAAACACAGATTTTTTTAGTATAATTAGGAGCTCAGAGGTTTTTCAACATTGATACTGAGAGTGCAGTTATTTTGGGTAACGGGAATTACGTGCGTTAGTTAGGTTTTACATGCATTATAGAGTTGACTAAGATGTTTGGTACACGACACCAAGTTAATCCCTGCACGACTTCTAAATCATTTTCAGTTTTTATCATCAGATATCTCTTTCGTCTGAGGGTTGGGTTTAGCTTTAGCATGTCACTTTGGTGTTTGATGTTGTTGGTCGACTCGAGCCAGCGTAGAATTTGTATTAACATGATGATCTTTGTAGAATATTTGTTTTTGGCTTTATTGTACGTAAGACGATCTTTGTAGAATAAGATTTTATAGTTCGACATATCTTTTCTTGGATACTGTATTTTACTTAAATAATGTTAATCATTTTCCTATTGGAAACAAAAGAAGAGAAATAGATCGGCTGAAAATAGCGCAAATTGTGGCCATCATGTTTTGTTGCAGATTCCTTACTTTTTGCTTCGTCTTTGATATATGTTAATTGTAGCAAAACTTATTAAGCCTTTGATTCTCTAATGGCTGCAAGGATGTTCCCACAGTTGGAGAATGTAATCCGAAATGTGGTATTAGTTAATAGTAGTACCACATTAACATATATCAAAGATGCCTGCAGGCTGTAGTACTAACATAATAAATGCTCATAAATGCTCTATGCAGACTGGTTTTTGAAACTCGGCAACATCATAAATGCTCTATGCAGCTTCCTTAACAATAAGAGGGTAGCTTGGTCAGCCTCAAAAATTAAAAACTACCCTTATTGGCCCCTTCAAAGTTGACACTAAGAAATAACATAGAAAACAATAATTTGTGAAAAATAATGACATGCCTGTAGGCTGTAGTACTAACATAATAAGTGTGACACGACGTATCCGAAAGTGGTCACCAAACGGAATATCGTGGAGAGCCATAACTTCATTGACCATTCACCCATCTTCGAGAACACATTTTCTCTGTGTGCACAGCATTTCCCCTACAAAAAAGGACACATCGTGATTATATTTGTATGAAAGCTGTCTCTCGTGAATATCAGGCTTCACTGCCTGCCATTGTGTTGTCACATAATTAAGACAGCCGCATTTTGCCATCACTTTACGCTCCAGGTTCCCTCCTTCAAACATTTTCATCACTGACTTCATCTGACATTATAATAAAGCCTTCTTCTTTGTTTGTTTTTATAATCCATACATTCATTTTGATTTTATTCTTTAATAGTAGTACTCCAGTATATTTCTTATTTTTTTCATTATTCTTCTTTCACCATCATTTTCTTGTTCTACTCTACTTAACCATTTGTTCTTAATCTTTTTCTTGCTTGTGTCTTTTTGTCTTTCTATGACTTTGAGATGCTGGGTTGTTGTTAATTGTGGTTTTAAGCAGTATTTTTTGTGGGTGTTTTTGGTCTAAATATTCAAATCAAGAAAAATGGGTTTCTTTTCATGTTTTTTCCCCGCAAAAATGTTAAAGATACTGTTGCTAACTTACAGCGGAACTAATGATTATTGGAAGTGTGTGTATGTGTACTGTGCAGATTTGTGACTTTTGTCTGACCTATTCTGTATAGGATCTAATGTTCCTTGTCTCGCTATTTGCAAAAGCTTTTCGACAATTCAAAGATGGACGTCAACTATGTGAGAGTGGTGTTACTAAAGCTTGTACATGGAAGACTAAATCATTGAAGAAACATCCTTAGACATTGTTATTATAACTCAATCACAACTATTGAGACCATATTTATTGATTCATAATTTTTGGTAAAGAATTGGTACATGTGATGCAATTGTCGGGCTTTTGAATGTTGATTTAATGTTTTAATTTAAATATTGGATTTTGGATTGGCGTACAATTATATCGAAATATTTTTTAAAAAAAAAAATTATGTAACACAAACAAGACGGTTATCGTAAGCGTAATATTTAATGGATGATATTTTGTTTTTATTCAAAATAATTAACAGGATAGTTCGTATGTCAACCATCCTATTTATATCAGTAGATAACAGGACGGTTTGGATGGAACCGTGATGTTTAATATAGGTTTAATAGCACACTTCAGCTGATCGCACTTTTAAATAACACATTAAAGAGGACGGTTCCTCCTTGAACCGTCCTATTAATGTTGAATTTAATATCACAGTTTGACCTTCTGGGAACCGCGCTATTTGATTTAATAGGACGTCGACCTAAAGGACGGTTCCTTATCCAATATAGGATGGTTAGAAACCATCCTATTTAATCTTAATTGTAATAGTGTAACGTGCCACGGACCTAGTGTCCGTACTAGTCGGACTCAACGTTATCAAAGTGCATAATAAAAGGTCGAAATGTAAAGTTTTGTTTAGATGACAACCTAGTGACGATACATTTTCGAGGCGGATCCTCCTAGCTTCCTACGGTGAATCCGGCAGAGCTTCGCTACGGTACCTAGGGATGGCTACTAGTCGAGTACAGGTGCACCTCTTTGCTTAAATCGAGTAAGGTATTCGAGGAACGACGGGGAGTAGTGTCGATTCGCGTATCGGGACAAACGATTGAGTGGATCGTACTTAGAGTCAGAGTGCGACCTAAGTTAAAGAGAAAGAGAGGGAGAGCGAATTGTGAGAGAGAGGTTCAAGAATTCGAGTGTGTCCTGAATGAGCGGAATGAGAGGGGATATTTATAGTTGTTCGTGCAGTTCAAATTGACTATTCGCACGCTCGGAGTCTTGCGCACCAAGACTGTGGCGCCTGGTGTCGTGCGTTTGGGAATTCGGTCTCTTGGAATGAGGCGCCTCGAATTTTGAAGATCCGGTTTTGAAATTTTCCAAAACGTAGATGATGCGTATATTTGATTAACTTGGGGATTAAGACTCCCCGTTAACCCTAATGCATTGAGCGCCGGGTGGGCCTCGGGCGCGTGTCTCGAGGATCGCTCGGCCCGACGTGTTGACTCGGGTTCGACTTTGCATATTTCGCCACCGATTCGGAGCCTCGGTGTCGGAATTGACCCGAATTAGTGTCGACGCGACTAGGACCATTTTGATGTTGAATTAATTTTTTCGAGTAATTATTTGATCCGTTCTATAGAAAAGACCATCTAAAACATCATAATCTCGCGTCGCGTTGCAATCCGATCATCATTAGGCGTTTGTCGGGCACTCCTGAAACCACCAAGTCAAAATCTGGGTGTCTACAGAAGCCCCCACTTTGACTGAGTCTTGGACAAGGCGAAAGTCAAAGTATAGCCGCCTAGGTCAATCGAGGATTAGGACCTAGTGGCTGTCTGCTCGGGTCGGTTTAAGTCCGTTAGACTACGTATTAAAGGCTCGTCAGTTAAGGTTTAGAAATCATACCTGACCTCCTCGCCTGCTATTGTTTGTCGGAGCTCGGGTCTGGGCTTGCTAGTTGGTTTATCTTGCTTTGGGTTCGTTGTTTTAGTAATTTCGGTCTTTGACATGGACCTTTTGCTTAAGTCCTTTATTGGTGTCTTAGTTCTGATTTAACATCCTTGGCGGATGGTTGTGCTGATTTCGGATTTGCTTTTCGCTTTAGGTGTTCCTCCAGGGGGTGAGTTGAGTGCTTAGGGACTCGTTTCAGGTTGATTTGATTGTTCTGAGTGCTTTGGAAATTGTTTTAGATTGATTTCCGAGTGAGGTGGGACTCGTTTAAAATTGATTTGAGTGCGACGGGACTCGTTTGAAATTGAATTGAACTGAGTGCGACGGGACTCGTTCAAAATGGGTTTGATTGCGACGGGACTCATTTAAAATTGAATTGAACTGAGTGCGACGAGACTCATTCAAAATGGGTTTGAGTGCGACGGGACTCATTTAAAATTGATTTGAACTGAGTGCGACGGAACTCGTTCAAATTGATTTGAGTGTGACGGGACTCATTTAAAATTGAATTGAACTGAGTACGACGGGACTCGTTCAAATTTATTTGAGTATGATGGGACTCATTTAAAATTTAATTGATCTGAACTGAGTGCGACGGGACTCGTTTAAATTGATTAGGGTGCGACGGAACTCATTTAGAATTGAATTGAACTGAGTGCGACGGGACTCGTTCAAATGGATATGAGTGTGACGGGACTCATTTAAAATTGAATTGAACTGAGTGTGACGGTACTCGTTCAAATTGATTTGGAGTGCGACGGGACTCATTTAAAATGGAATTGAACTGAGTGCGACGGGTCTCGTTCAAATGGATTTGGTTTGAAGTGCGACGGGACCCCTTTAAAATTGAATTGAACCGAGTGCGACGGGACTCGTTCAAATTGATTTGGAGTGCGATAAGACTCCTTTTGAATTGATTTGGAGTGCGACGGGACTCCTTTAAAATTGATTTGGAGTGTGACGGGAATCCTTTTGAATTGATTTGGAGTTTGAATTCTTTGGGTTTCGTTAGGCTCACGGGTTTTAATTTACCTTCAGAATGCTTTGGGATTCATTTGAAATCGAATTTGTTTTGTTTAGACATTATGTTCGGATTGTCATGTTGTAGACACCCACATTTTGACCGCCAGGTGTCTATAGTAGTTTCCGACAAACACCCGATGATGATCGGACGCTAACGTGCTTTAACGTACTCGGAAATGGGCTCGTAGTAATGGACATTTGGCTTAGGCATTTAAGGAGTACAAATCTCACAAAACCAACCTCTAATTCAGGCCCGGTGGGTCGTTTCGAGTCAAATAACACTAATTTGGGTCAAATCCGACACCAGGGGTAAAACCGTCTTTTAGCGACCGAGTCAAAACCCGGTCAAAGATATTTCTCGAGACTTGTAGGCTGACCGTGAGGTCTCACACGTCCTATTCGGACTCCAATTCTACAAAAATCAGCTACACAAAATAATAAACAATTCCGTTCAAGGTAGAATTCGATCTCGAGTAGGAATCCTATCCGAGAACCGACTCAGACACTCAACCGAGTGCAAACACTCGGCCGAGTAGTACACAAGTCAGCCGGTATTTCTTCTTTTCTTCCCTCACAAGAAAACGGAATTCTCGTTCTCCTCAGCTTCTTACTCAAGCGGTAATTCTAGCTCAAACAGGAATCATATTCAAAAACCGATTCGAACACCTGACCGAGTGTAAAACACTCGGCCAAAACAAGAGCAAAACAGCCGTGTGCCCTTTCTTCTTTCACAAGAAAGCGGAATTCTTATTTCCCTCAAACTCCTACGTTTCCTATCCTAAGCGGTAGTCAAACTCTCCCAAGCCAAGGTCGGGAATTCCCTATAAATAGCCCCTTGCATCCAACACAATACAGACGATTTTTTAGCAATACACACACAAATTTATCAACAATAATACATATCAACTTCCTATCATCCCGACACACATAATTCCTTAGCATCGAGAAACCGATAATACATCCAAAACCCGAAGGAAACCGGCCCCGATACCCGACACCTTCACCCGTCTCGACCGAACCCCCCTAGCCGAACCAAAACTCGACGCTCCCGTGCCTAGCCACATTCCGACGAGCTCCGATCCGAGTCAACAAGAGCATGTAGGTTGAGGGTGTACCAAACCCGATTTCTTCCTTTCTCTCCTCTTCTCCTCTTCGTCCGTCTTGTCTTTTTACGGGTCAAGAGTCGTTTTTTTTTTCCTAATATCGTTATTAACGAAAAACTATTTTCATAACAATATTCTTAAACATACGATATCGATTTTTCTATAATCGAATATCGTATCGAAAAGAATTATATTAAGATTTCGACGATACTAAAAATCGTTACATCTTTTCTTCGTTAAAAATTCTTTTCTTTCCTCGTTCAAAACAAACTATTTTACAAAACCTTTTTTATTATTCATTCCGAATATTCGATATCGATTTCATAATCGAATATCGGATATGACGAATATCGAAAACATGGATCGAATACAAGTTAATTCATAATTTGTACGCGATCCATCAAAATAACAATTTTCGAACAAAAATAAAAACGGACAGACCCGCACGCGAGTCGCGCCGTGCCCAGGCGACTCGCGCGCAGGCCTGAAATCCAAGTTCCTTTTTTTTACGTTTTTGTTCGTTTTATTATTTATTCTTCGATCGATTTCTAAAATTATATCTTAGACTATTCCAAGTATTTGATATTGATTTCGTAGTCAACTATCGAATATAACGAATATCAAAAATATTAAGTCGAGTACGAATCATGCAATATTCATACGCAATTTAATACGAACATCGAGTTTTCGAAAACCGGCACCGAAACAGGCCACCACGCGACCCGCCGGCGTCCCGGGCGAGTCGCGCGGCCGGCTGTTCTGCCGCGGCCTTTTCCGTTTTTTTATTTTATTTTTTCGAACTTCGTTTTTTATACAAAACAACGTTCTTTTCAACAATATTTTTCAGATTTCGATTAATATTTATTTTCTCGATTTCGCATATTTATTTCTTGCTATTATTATTTACAAATCGATACTAACTCGTTTGTTCATCTTTTGTAGCAAATTCATCTCTTTTATTTCATTTCTTTTATTATACTAAAACGAATCTCATATGTTAAATATAACTTTGACGTTAATCAATTTGCATGCATTAAACCGACTTAGCAACCCGTTCAATTCCTCACATGCTTAGGAAAACAATGTTTGCATATCATTCATCGTTCAACTAACGCGCGCATTAAAACATCATTCGATATCCTAGTAGAGGCCGCTAATGTGCGGGCGGGCACTACTACAAATCCCTTAGTTTCTTGACGCTTTAAGCTGGACGCTTTTATAAGTGTCCACCCTCTTTCTTATCTAATTTCCCTTGTCGACCCTTTCATGTGTCGAGAATTATATTTCATAGGTTTAATAAAATAAACCCTCCAAAATATCCAAATGAAAGCTAAATTAAATTTTAGTATTCCTCCTTTACCGAAAATAAAGAACCGCCCATTCTAATTTGGAATCTCCAAAATTAAACCTAATTAATTATTACTCATTTCTATTCCGCTGTTACTCCTTCATTATTCATCACCGTAATCCGCTGCTACTCATCCTTTCGTTTTTCCGCTGCTACTCCTTCATTACTCCATTTCTATTTCATTATCTTGTCTATTCCACGGCTGATTGTTCATTATCTAGTCTACCCCATTATTCATCATCGCGAGATTTGCGACCTTCATCATCACTGCTCATCTCTACGAATCCACGCATCAATCCCTTCTTTGATTATCATAATCCTTCGCCTTATCTTGCTGATTAACATCTGGTAAGTTCATTCATCATCCTTCTGAAATTTTCATTTTTCATCTCTCGCTACTTAAAATAATGAAAACCTAGGAGTATTTTAATTAATTGCTCTAAAGTTTTTTATTCATGTTACTTGTCTTCTCTGCCGTCTAGCTATTGTATGCCTAAATTGGGTACTTTTTCCAATTCCCTATCTCAATTAATGCTTCCCGGTGTTGATTATCACCATCTTCTCGCATTACTTTTGAATTTTTGGTAGAAATCTAAGGTATGTGTGTCAACATCATCATTGTATTTCTAATCATGCTTGATTTCAATATTTTGATGTTAAATTTACCGAGTTTTCGATTAGAATAACCTATATATGTTCGTCTCATTGCGTTGATTATTTCAGGTGTGCTGATTATCTTGCTTGGCTGCTTGCTTAAATTTGTACGATGGGGGGAAATGTTTATTCCTACGATATTTATTTTATTAAATTATGAACTTCCTCATTGTTTTCTAGTAAGTTCTTACCTGGGCCAAAAAATGCAAGATATAAAGAGCAGAAAGGGGCCTCAAAGAGCATACTTTTACTGTGTGACCAGAGAACAAGGCTCTTTTGATTGGTTCAAAGGTGTCATGGACGATATTGCAGAATATGATACAGATGTGGGTGCTGAAGCATGAACCTGATTACTTTTAACTGTTTAATGCCGGCTAATCCCTGATTATCTTTGCTAATATTCCCGACATTTGGTGAAGTTTTGATGAACAGAAAGTGATAGAAATGCACAACTACTTGACCAGTGTATATGAAGAAGGTGATGCTTGATCATCATTTATCCATATCGTACAGTCGTTGCAGCATGCTAAGAGTGGAGTTGATGTCGTGTCTGAAAGCCGGGTATTCATCTTTTCCATCACTAGACTATTGATAACTAAAATAACTTCAGCATTGGCTTACTAAACTGAACTGCAAAATTGTGTAGATAAAGACACATATTGCAAGACCTAACTGGAGGAAGGTGTTCACTCAATTAGCTGCCGACCACGCTTCACAAAGAATAGGTAAATATGCAAACACTTGACTATGATTGTTTTATTGTTTGGAAGAGGTTGATAGTTTACTGATTTAGTGACTAAAAGGTGCAAAATGTATCTACTTCTCTAAGTATCTTTTTGAGTGTGCATATCAGGATTGGAGATGCGAATAACAATAACATTATCAGGATTGGAGATGCCATTAATTTCCTTAATACTATCCATACAACCCCAAACATACTAGCGAAAAAGGGTGACAAGAACTATTCTTTTTCATAATCAGGTAATGTTTTAAGCTATTTTCAACTGTTATATCCTTTGGTTACATATCAAACATGCTTTGGAATAGTTGGAGCATCTAATTTGATGTGGATTTTGTAAGGTTCGAGACCCACTAATTAGACTCCTCTAATTAGTTACTAAATTACTTGTTAATTTAGTATATAAAGATCTAGTTACATGCATGACATCAAATGACAAAAACTAGATATAAGAAGAGATTTCCTTACATAAACAATGAGGAAATATTGGGCACAATAAGAAAACTCCTTTTCTTATTGTTCTTGAGCTAATAATAGTATGGATGATCCTCCAAAACCTTGAATCTCCAATGTAGAAGATCTCCTTTAAGTTGCACCAAGAATCAACCCAAATAATCACCACTATTATTAACTAGATAATAGTAGTGATAAAACAACACTAATATTATGAATCTATTACTACTTTAGTAATGAAGATGAATACTAGTATTAGAGAGAGTTTTGGAGAGATGAGGTAAAAAGCAAAAGCTCATGCATGCAAAATGAATTGGTGAGTAGAAAAGAGAACAAAGAGCCCCCTTTTTACTACCCCAAAACCGGCCACCCCACATGGGGAAGAGTAAAATGCATTATTTTATTTGCATGCTTAAAGTCTAGTGTCTAGTGTCATTATTACTATTATTTATGCATGTAGTAAAAATAAGACCAACCACTATTGCCATTATTTTTACTAGTGTACCATACACATGTACATAAAATGGGTCCATTTTATTTTGTCATTTGTCATACAAATGCAATGTGTGACATGATCAATTATCTCTATAATTGATCACATCAAATAATATACTCTTAACTCTTTAAGTAGTACATTACTATTATATCTATATATAATAGGTCCCATAATAATAATAATAATCAATTAGCTAAATTTACAACTCTTTGTAAATATATTAACGGCTAATTACCACAACCCATAAAAGCATACAAAACCTCCACTAATTTAGTAATTAACGTTTAAATACTAAATTAGGTCTTATTTAATCGTATTAAAATAAGACGTAAAATTTATTCAGTCAATTATCGTATAATAGACTAATAAACTTAATCGGACAGAGTTCCAAACTCTATCTCCAATAAATAACTCTCGTTACCATGCATATATCACTATATACGCAAGGAACTAATTAGCTGTATCAGATACAAATAATTAGTCTTCTATTTGGGTCTCATCCTATAGGTGTGACCGAAAGGGATCAGTTGATCACCGCCGTCATACGACAATAACGTCTAACTCTAGTCAGCTGAGCGTTACCGATTTACGTTAATCAACTGACGTGGAGTATCAATGTACTAATTATCCCAAGTATATTCCGCTCATGAGATTTAATATATCAATGCACTATTGTGGAGGACACTCGCTCCAACAATCTCCCACTTGTCCGATACAAGTTGTGCATGTAGCCACTATATTGCGGAGTACTCCTACTCCATCAATGTCTCCCACTTGTGTACACAAGTTGTGCGCTACCGATTCTCTTGTCTCTTTGATGTCACATCCTCCCACTCATCACAAGGTGTCTTTCAGGTCGCACTTGTGATTTAAATATAATAAGAGTGGTTTTCTCGATCTGGAGAATAACTGTTTGACCGGAAAATCTACCATAGATCTATTTCCGAGCGTGGCCACGCATTTCCAGTTACTTCTCCTCGAGTGGCCCAAGGACGTATGTACCCGACGTGGGTGGACAATTCCTGTTGACCCAACTTATACTGTATAATGCAGATCACCATGACCCAGAAGATGCCCATCAGCCTCCTTTCACGGCACGACTTAGGACACCAACCTAAGCCAATCGGAAACTGCCAGTCTAAAGAATCGACTCATAGGAATAAAATAGAAATCCCCGCCACGACCAGGCTTCAACTAATTTGATAAGGGACTCTATTGTGGTCACTGCCCGGCAGAGTGACAATCAGTCTTCCTATGTAAATGACCAGTCATCTCCATGACCCCATGGTCTTGAACTAACCATCGATCAACTTACAATCTTGTCACTCCAAGTCGTCACCTCATTAAGTGACAAGGGGCAAAAATACTATGTTCAAACGTTCACTTGAATAGGGTTCAAGATTGTCTCACAATCCATTCGAATGAACAAAGTATGGGTTTAGTCAAACTAAACAAAAGAGTTCATATTGAAACTCGAACAATGAATGCTATTATTATAAATGTAAAAATTGCTACAATATCCAATTATTACATCTTAGATTACTTAAGGAAAATCCGGGACTTTTCTCAATCCCATTGCAACAACATGACCATCATGTTTAGCCTTTGAAAGAGGCTTGGTTAAAGGATCAGCGATATTCTCGTCTGTCCCAACCTTACATATATCGATTTCCTTCCTTTCCTCGAGATCTCTTATCACGTGGTATTTCCTAAGTACATGTCTAGACTTATTGCTAGACTTGGGCTCTTTTGCTTGAAAAATGGCCCCGCTGTTATCACAATATATGGTGATAGGATCTTCGACGGAGTGGACTACTCCTAGTCCTTCCAAAAACTGACGAATCCAAACAGCTTCCTTTGCAGCTTCCGAAGCCGCGACGTACTCAGCTTCTGTTGTAGAATCCGCGGTGACACTTTGCTTGGAGCTCTTCCAACTAATGGCTCCTCCATTCAACATATAAACATAGCCGGATTGGGATTTCAAATCATCCCGATCGGTTTGGAAACTGGCATCCGTGTAACCTCTTACACGTAATTCAGTATCCCCTCCAAACACTAAGAACGAATCCTTGGTCCTTCGCAAGTACTTAAGGATGTTCTTTACGGCTGTCCAGTGACTTTCACCTGGATTGGCTTGATAACGACTCGTCATGCTCAAAGCATACGAAACATCGGGACGAGTGCACGTCATGGCATACATGATTGATCCAACCGCGGAAGCATATGGGATCAACTTCATGCGTTCAATTTCTTCGGGTGTGGTAGGACACTGTGACTTGCACAAAATGGTACCTTGACTCATGGGAAGAAAGCCTCTCTTAGAGTCTTTCATTTTGAATCGATCAAGAATCTTATCTATATAAGCTTCTTGACTTAATACCAACGTCCTTTTGGATCTATCTCTATGGATCCGAATACCCAAAATACATTGTGCATTTCCCAAATCTTTCATTTGGAAGTGCTTTCCCAGCCACTCCTTTACGGAAGCAAGCATCAGAACGTCATTCCCGATAAGAAGTATGTCATCCACATACAAGACAAGAAAGGTTACCTTACTCCCACTAAACTTCATGTACAAACAAGGTTCCTCGACACTTCGAGCAAAACCATATTGTTTGATAACATGATCAAAGCGATGATTCCAACTTCTGGACGCTTGCTTAAGACCATAAATGGATCTTTTAAGCTTGCATACCTTCCTAGGATTAGATGTATCTACAAAACCTTCTGGTTGTGTCATATACACTTCCTCTTCTAGAATCCCATTCAAGAAGGCGGTTTTGACATCCATTTGCCAAATCTCATAATCATGAAATGCGGCAATCGCTAGGATAATCCTTATGGAGCGAAGCATTGCGACTGGAGCAAAGGTTTCGTCATAGTGAAGACCATGAACTTGAGTAAAACCCTTTGCCACCAATCTAGCTTTGTAGACATCTCTATGTCCATCTATGCCATTCTTGATCTTAAAGATCCATTTACACTGAAGAGGTCTCACCTTTTCAGGTAAATCAACCAAATCCCACACTTGGTTTTCGTGCATAGAATCCATTTCGGATCGCATGGCTTGAAGCCATTGCATGGAATCACGACTAGATATGTCCGCCTTGTAGGTGTCAGGCTCGTCACTTTCACAAAGCAACATGTCTAACGCATCTTCCTCGACAATACCAAGGTATCGATCAGGAGGATGACTAATCCTTGTGGATTTCCTAGGTTCAAAGGGAACAACAACCGTGTTCGAGGAGGAGGGAACGCTTTCCTCCACTTCATTTTCGGTTTGTGGCTCTTGGACTTCATCAAGTTCAAATTTTCTCCCACTCTGTCTTCTAGAAATGAAGTCATTTTCTAGAAAGACAGCGTCACGTGCCACAAACACTTTGTTTTCGTGACGATTGTAGAAGTAATAGCCTTGTGTTTCCTTTGGATACCCTACAAATAGACATTTGTCGGATCTTGGTGCGAGTTTGTTGTCAGACTTGTTCTGAACATATGCCTCACAACCCCAGATTCTCATGAACGACAAATAAGGAACCCTTCCCTTCCATATCTCATATGGTGTCTTATTGGCCGCTTTAGTCGGGCTTCGATTTAGTGAAAATATTGCGGATAAAATGGCAAAACCCCAAAATGAATCAGGAAGCTCAGTGAGACTCATCATGGACCGAACCATATCTAATAAAGTTCGGTTTCTCCTTTCGGCTACACCATTCAACTGGGGTGTGCCAGGAGGAGTCCATTGTGATACTATGCCACAATCTTTTAGGTGTGAATCAAATTCATTATTTAGGTATTCACCGCCACGATCGGATCGTAGTACTTTAATCTTTTTATCCAATTGGTTCTCTACTTCACTTTGAAACTCTTTGAACTTTTCAAAAGCATCGCTCTTATGCCTCATTAAGTAGACATACCCATATCTACTTAAGTCGTCGGTAAAAGTGATGAAGTAGTTGTAACCACCCCTAGCGGTGATAGTCATTGGGCCACACACATCGGTATGTATAAGGCCCAATACCTCACTTGCTCGTGTTCCTTTACTTGAGAAAGGAGCACGAGTCATCTTGCCTAATATGCAAGACTCGCATACACCATAAGATTCGTAATCAAATGGTTTGAGAAGTTTCGTTGAAACAAGTCTCTTTATGCGTCGTTCGTTTATGTGTCCTAAACGACAATGCCAAAGGTAGGATTGATTAGGTTCACCCGTTTTGAGCTTCTTGTTTTCTACATGATATACATCATTAACATTATCTAGAACATAAATACCTCCGATAGACGTGGCTTTACCATAAACCATGTCATTAAATGAAAAAGTACAACAATTGTCCTTAATCATAAAGGAAAAACCTTCCATATCAAGTACGGAAATGGAGATAATGTTCTTAGTTAAAGTTGGCACGAAATAACAATTATTCAAATACAACTCTAAACCACTAGCTAGAGTGAGTACATAAGTGCCTACGGATATAGCAGCTACTCTAGCTCCATTTCCCATGCGTAGGTCTACATCACCCTTGGCTAGTGCTCGCACGTCCCTCATGCCCTGTAAATGATTACAAAGATGAGAACCACATCCGGTATCTAATACCCAAGTGGAAGTGCAAGTATAGTTAATGTCTATCATATAGAGGGAAGTGAGGACAATACCTGACGGAGTCTCACTCTCGTCTTTCTTGTTCTTCAATTCCTTCAAATATTTGGGACAATTGCGCTTCCAATGTCCCTTGCCATTACAATGAGAGCAATCGGCGTCGGCATGATGGTTAACCTTAGCCTTAGGTTTGCTATTCTCAATAGCTTTCCCTTTGTTCTTGTTTTTTCCATGTCTCTTGAATTTGGTCTTACCCTTGTTTTTACCCTTTTGAACCCCAAGGTTGAGATTCTTCATTTTCATGGAGAGCATGTCTCTCTTCTCACTCCCACTAGCCTCCATGTCCCTCTCTGCTTGGTTGAGGAGTGCATGAAGCTCTTGGAAACTCTTGTCCATGCCATGCATGTTGTAGTTCACCCTAATTTGGGAGAACTTGGAGGGGAGTGAATGAAGAATGCGACCGATCGCAAGCTTCTTGGGAATGCTACACCCTAGACGCTCTAGTGTGTCAATATGCTCAATCATCTTGAGCACATGAGGACCCACTTTTTGGCCCTTTTCTAGCTTACCCTCGAAGAATTTCATCATAGCCTCATATTGACGGATATCGGGTGATTGGGAAAAAGCCGTCGTAACCCTTGAGAATATCTCATATGCATTAAGGGTAATGTATTGAAGCTTGAGTTTTGGAGACATTGACCATATCAAGACATTCTTGATATCGTTGGATATCTTCAAATACTCCTCATAAGCGGTCCTTTGTGCCGGGGCGGCTCGAGGACCGGGTTCGTTGGGTGGTGGTTCGTTCAAGTAACGAAGGACGTTGTCGGACAACGCCGCACCTTTAATGGTAGACTCCCATTCGATGAAATTACTTCCATCGTCTTTCAAGATACATTTGTCCATAACGGACCTAAGCCAAGAATCCTTTCCGAGTTGAATGGTTGCATTAGTAGCCATAGCGAATTATAAACACTACAACAAAGTTTAGGAAATATTAACATTCATTGTTATATAATTTACTTGTAAAACAATTTTAACAAGTCACTCATATAATGACCCCTCACGAAATTATATAAGCGATTCCAAGATCCGTATCTAGATAAGAACTAACATCGCATGCAATCCTTATGTAAAAACGGTAAGTCATTACTTGACTAATTCTACCCTAGAACTCTCGGTCGACGGATTTCAACCAAATCCATCTCCTAGTCCCGAAATAACTTTTATTTCGTTGAGTCCAACCCAATCTTGGCATGTGATCTTATCACCCTATTTACCCTAGGTAAAAAGGGTCCACGTTGTGGTTGCCCTAATGAACAAGGGGTTCATAGGTGCTTTAATTGGTAAGGCTAAATCTCAATTCTTTCGATGCATGTGAGAGGTCTTGTCAATATTAGGTTACTAATCACTTATAAGTGAACTAAGTTGGTGATTACGTAAATTGGTGAATTGACAATCGACGAATAAAATGCATGATTGGCGATTTTGGCATGGGCAAAAATAAAGCAAGCATCAAACAAATAAATCCTAGTATGGCCATCTAGCTAATCTAATTAACTAGACTATTACAAAATCGGAAACCAACTTCTTGGTCCCTGGCCTCTTCAATGGAACACCACCAAAAGGCACCGTCTTTTGTCCACCGTCTTGTGTAATCTCCGTCTTCATAATAATAAAATACAAATGATACATAGCATTTCCTATTATACATTTGTATGAATAAAACTATTAATTATTACAAACGGGCGATACGAGATCGCAATTAATTACAACCAAATCGATATTCCCTTACATTACGGGTAATACCGATTAAAAGACTAGGCCATACTAGGTACAATCTTGCAAAATAAACAATAAATGACATTCATTCATTCAACAACATTAAAATAAATAAAATGCTGTAAAAATCATGCCAAAATCGCCCCATAATTTATCAAGTTCATCCTAGCTCGGTTTTATGGAATTTATTGATTTTTAACCATTAAAAATCATTAATCAACACTTAATTCTCAATTAAGCTCAAACTAATTTTCCAAACCAATTTGGAATTTCAAGAATTAGTCTCCACCAATTTGAAAAATAAAAATTAGTTTGAATTGATTTTATTTGCTAATTTAATCGGTAAATGGTCAATTTTATGAAATAAATTCAAATTAAATCATAAAACGTCCAAAATTAAAAATGAATAATTTTTTTCATTCTGGAACATTTCCAGGAACTCCAAAACAAAAACTTGTCCACAAATATTCTCGAATAAAATAGGAACAAATAAATGCATGTTTATCGATTCTTATCTCATAAAAAAAAAACAATAAACATCCCAAAAGGATAAAATAAATTTCAAAAATTTACACATATGTCCATCAACATATGAAGATATGTACACCAAAAAACCATGCCCAAAAACAACATGCAACTATTTTTAGTTAACTTTTAACATCAAATAGGCATAAAAACTCGGTTTTTAAGGCATAAATGATTATAAATTAGCAAATAAATTCCAAAAATTACCAAACTCGACCACAACCATTTTGAGGTCATTAGGTATGCATGTACCCAAAAATTTCGTGTGAAACTCCTTTTACACAAAATTTTCGGTTTCTTTACAAAGTTATCATATAACCCGAAAAAATGTCAAAAATCGACATGCATGCAACAACAAAGCTCTGATACCACTTGTAAGGTTCGAGACCCACTAATTAGACTCCTCTAATTAGTTACTAAATTACTTGTTAATTTAGTATATAAAGATCTAGTTACATGCATGACATCAAATGACAAAAACTAGATATAAGAAGAGATTTCCTTACATAAACAATGAGGAAATATTGGGCACAATAAGAAAACTCATTTTCTTATTGTTCTTGAGCTAATAATAGTATGGATGATCCTCCAAAACCTTGAATCTCCAATGTAGAAAATCTCCTTTAAGTTGCACCAAGAATCAACCCAAATAATCACCACTATTATTAACTAGATAATAGTAGTGATAAAACAACACTAATATTATGAATCTATTACTACTTTAGTAATGAAGATGAATACTAGTATTAGAGAGAGTTTTGGAGAGATGAGGTAAAAAGCAAAAGCTCATGCATGCAAAATGAATTGGTGAGTAGAAAAGAGAACAAAGAGCCCCCTTTTTACTACCCTAAAACCGGCCACCCCACATGGGAAAGAGTAAAATGCATTATTTTATTTGCATGCTTAAAGTCTAGTGTCTAGTGTCATTATTACTATTATTTATGCATGTAGTAAAAATAAGACCAACCACTATTGCCATTATTTTTACTAGTGTACCATACACATGTACATAAAATGGGTCCATTTTATTTTGTCATTTGTCATACAAATGCAATGTGTGACATGATCAATTATCTCTATAATTGATCACATCAAATAATATACTCTTAACTCTTTAAGTAGTACATTACTATTATATCTATATATAATAGGTCCCATAATAATAATAATAATCAATTAGCTAAATTTACAACTCTTTGTAAATATATTAACGGCTAATTACCACAACCCATAAAAGCATACAAAACCTCCACTAATTTAGTAATTAACGTTTAAATACTAAATTAGGTCTTATTTAATCGTATTAAAATAAGACGTAAAATTTATTCAGTCAATTATCGTATAATAGACTAATAAACTTAATCGGACAGAGTTCCAAACTCTATCTCCAATAAATAACTCTCGTTACCATGCATATATCACTATATACGCAAGGAACTAATTAGCTGTATCAGATACAAATAATTAGTCTTCTATTTGGGTCTCATCCTATAGGTGTGACCGAAAGGGATCAGTTGATCACCGCCGTCATACGACAATAACGTCTAACTCTAGTCAGCTGAGCGTTACCGATTTACGTTAATCAACTGACGTGGAGTATCAATGTACTAATTATCCCAAGTATATTCCGCTCATGAGATTTAATATATCAATGCACTATTGTGGAGGACACTCGCTCCAACAGATTTTAGAGCTATGAATGCAGAAAACGGTCTACTGTTTTCAGAACAGTTGATAGGTTTGATTTAAAAGAATAGAGTCTTACTGCTCTATAGGCTTACTTTTCTATCGAATGACGTTATTTGACCTATTAGCAATTTATGACGGATATATCCGTCACAAGGGAGACAAAAAACCGCAAATTTTAACAAGAACAAGAACACATGGCCTTAATTTTGGGGGCTTGGCCTACCCAAACACTTTCACCTAAACCCAGCTATATTAGCTATATTTCCTAGGAGAAAACCCCTTTTTCTCTTTGAATTAACTTGTCCTACAATTCCCAGAAAACATGCATTACCAAATCCTCCAATTCGATTGATTTTACATAAATTAAACCTTAAATTAAATGGGGTCCCTTTTCGATGATTGGCCTTCTTATGATCCTCACAACTTCACCCAGCTTCGCCCCTCTGATTATTCTAATCCTTCTGTAACACCCTCTTTCACTCCTTTTAATTCTTGATTTTTCTGCAATTAACTTAATCTCATGTTGGTTACCCTTCCTTCTTGTTAGATTATGTGAATTTCATTTGTCTCTTGTTCAAAATTGATGCAAAATGTTTGATTGATTGACTTCTGATTTTAGCTCAGTTTATGTAAGGGTTTTTATTATGAGTAAATCTTCTGAGAGATCGTCTCACACTCCTACATTGTGTAAGACATAGCATTAGTAACCCGTCTTTCGTTTAACTTTATTGAGAGACCATCTCCTCGAGTTTTTGTGTCTTATTATTATTACCCATGTGCTGGAACTTGATGATTTACAGTTTGCACTACCAAAAGATTCAGTATATAAGGGTTATTATTAAGAGAAAATCTTCGGAGAGATCGTCTCACACTACACTACATTGTGTAAGACATAGCATTATTAACCCGTCTTTCGTTTAACTTTATTGATTGACCGTCTCCTCAAGTTTTTGTGTCTTATTAATACCCATGTGATGAAACTCGATGATTTGCGATTCGCACAAACAAAAGATTCAGTATTTTGCTCATGACTTGATCTTTTCGATTTTGCAGTTATCTCTATAGAAAGCAAGAACATCCTGATTCGACACTTTTATAAACACACGGAGGATAAGGTAATAATATATCTGCCCCATATTTTTGTTCTTTCTATACCACACATGCTACTAAACAAAATCTTCGCTTTATTTGGGTGATCAAGAAATGCAACTTCAACTTAAACTATATCAATTTTGTTGTTGTTAAAAGTTGATGTAGATCAAAGTTAACAATTGTAATGGGGGAGGTGGAGTAATAAGTTTGGTAATTGACTTGTTGCTATTGCAGGTGGCCGATTACGGACTTGTTGGGGGATCTTTTCGAGATTATACCAGAGTTACTGAAGAAACTTCCTGAAAAAACTAGAGGATAATGTTGTGCATATGATTGCTGGAGCACTGTATGTATGTATGTAAGCTAGGATAATACCGTAATAATCTACACATGCGTGTGAAGTTTGTTACAACTTGATGTGCGTATTATTGATATAAATCCAAGAAATGTAGAGTCCCGCTTATTAGACAAACATATATCTGCAATCGCAAGCAGTTAGATGTTGGATTGAAATATGTTATTAATTTATTCTCTATAATCAGATTCTCGACGCTTTTACCATGTCAAAGCGTTGGTAATTGAATTTTATATTATTATCTCTCGACACTTTTATTAGCAGAAAGTTCCGCCATTAGAAAAAGTTTTGCCAGGAAAAGAAAAGTGACATAGAAAAGCGTCGAGGTTGCATATTGTAGTGTACCATGTGGTGATGGAAAAAAGCGTCGTGAATAGAATATTCAACGTTTTAATGCGTCGAGAATGCCGACACAAAAATGCGTCGAGAATTCCTGACGCCCAAAATCTCCACGCTTTTCGGAAGCGTTGAGAATTAAATTTACGACACTTTAAACCATTGAGATCCTACTTTTAAAGCGTCAAGAAACCAAGAGTTTTGTAGTAGTGGGGGTTGGGTGTTCTTAGTGAACTTCCCAACACGTACCCTCATCCCTTACTCAGAACCGTGGTTTCCGGATGTCCGAAACCATTGGCAAAGAGAGTCATTCAATATACGATTAACCGCTCCAGTCGGCATCTATAACGATATGCAAAAGGGACGAGCCCAATAAACTCTGACATCGGAAATGGGCCGTATTTTGTACACGGCCCACTACGACATAGAGTGGGCTCGAACGGTTCCAAATAACCATAAAATTCGGTGGTGACTCCGACTTCGATTTAAATTTCCATTTGACCATCTCATGGAGATTCATTCGCCTCCCCAAAACTCGCGCGTGGCCGCGTCGGGGTGGACCTATGTCATGTCCACACATGTGCTTCGGTATGAGTAGTGATCACTAGTAGAAAATTACCCTTTGGAACCGGTTGTAAACTACCCTTTGGAACCTTTTTTCAAAGGTTCTACTGCCACAGATTCCTTAGATCCGGAGCTTTGGAACCGGTTGTAAGAAGGTTCCATAGATGCCCTTTGGAACCGGTTGTTGTTGGAACCGGTTCCAAAGGGTATACCATTGGAACCTATTGTATTTACAGCTGGTTCCAAAGGGTGTACCATTGAAACCTGTTATTATTCACAACCGGTTCCAAAAGTATACCATTAGAACCTGTTGTATATCACAACCGGTTCCAAAGGGTGTACCATTGGAACCTGTTGTAATTGACAACCGGTTCCAAAAGCTGTATCATTGGAACCTGTTATAATTCACAACCGGTTCCAAAGGGTGTTCCATTGGAACCTTTTGCTATTCACAACCGGTTCCAAAGGCTGTTTCATTGGAACATGTTGCTATTCACAACCGGTTCCAAAGGTTTACCATTGGAACCTATTGTAATGCCAACAGGTTCCAAAGGGTACCTCATTGAAACCTATGATAATTTAGACACGGTTCCAAAGGCATGTCATTTTATCATTTATTTATATTTTGAAACCGGTGAAAATTGTTACTGATTTTAATTACAAAATTGAATTTTCGTATCCCTGAGAATGGTATATAAAAAACAAATCAAAGCACGCCAATTATAATATTAATAATTTGTCGAAAATTGGGCAGCACCTCCCTACAATTTGATTAAACCAAAATCAAAATCATATCACTGCAATGTTTAAATAGCACAACCAAATCCACAACCAATCCACACCTCCAACTACTTAAGTAACATCTCCAGTAGAATGCCCCACGTCTAGCAATCAACATGACTACAATATATCTCTAACCACAAAAGTTAACAAAGTCACAAACGTACTACATCATCAACTCTATGCACTTCTGAGACCAATATTCACGAACTTGGTTCATATCTTCCGTCGTCATTCTTGATTTTGAAACACACTAACAAATAAAAAGAATAGTAACAATGGATTAGCGATTACACCCATAATTACTTTATAACAGAAAAACTAAGATTAAGTTAAAAAAAACCTTAATTAAGCTTTCTTGACTCTTAGAGTAAAATACGGTGATGTCGTACATCCACTTCATGACATAGTATCCACATTCAAAGGCTCCAGATTGTTGAGGACACTGAAATTGTATGAACAAAAAGGTGTTATAAATCATTATTCACCAAGATAGTTTAATTCATCAATTGCACTATAATCATTACTTTAATTTAGTCATCTCCGACACAAAATTTGTACAGAAAACAAAAGACAACAATGAGATAGCTATAATGGAGTAAACATTTTTAAGAACTCAAAATCATTAACCAGATTTCATGAAGTATTTCAATCAACGCGTTAAGTTTAAATTAAATGGCAACTACTAACCCATGTAAAAAAAAGAAATAATTAAACAAGTTAAAGCTTAATAATGTTGTTTACCTCAATCATGTTCACATTGAGACTATATTTTTTAACCGTATGACGTCTCCTGCCACTCACTGTATAGATTTTCCAAGCCCTTACATTATAAACATTAAAAATTATTAGACTATTATTTTTCTGGAAAAGGTTTAACTTAAGATAGTATTTTGATGACCAATTAATAAACATAACTTACAATTGCAAATGTAGTATTACGATGTCCAAGTCATGTTTATCTTTATTCGATCCAAAGATATATGCTATGTTGTCCCAAGGGCAAATGACAAGCAACAACCAATTCTTGCTGTATATAATACAACTTACGATTAGTAAGTATGAAATAATATAAAATAACTAAGTAATTAATTTAAAGAACCTTGGAGACTTGCCTTGCATAGAATGCACCCATCACATATTTCTTGTCTTCTTGAATTAGCATGACATCTTTGATGTAGTTTTCCATCGACCGTGGATCATACAAGTATGAACTAAGACACACGGGACAAATGAAGCCGACACCTTCTTCTGTCACTCCTAATAACGTACTCTGTCACTAATCATGTGAGAGTATTATTTTCATAGCATCAATTTTGTAAGTGTGTCTTGAGTGACATAATACATTTTGGTGTGGCATTATGGTTATCCTTTTGTTATCCAAATACACATTTAGTTTGGCTATACATCAAGTAGTAGGACTAACGTCTTAGACTTTCCGACATAGGCGGAATCTAGTTAATAGTCAGGGACAACACTCGACTCACTACCCTAAATTTACAAAAATGGTTAAATTTATCGACTTTTACTACCTAAAAATTCATAAATAGGAGACCATACCATAAGTATAAAGCAAGATGAAACAATCCCTTCAAGTACCATCAATAATCGTAAAATTTATGGGGTCAAAAATGTGTGGATCGTCGTATTTGGGTAAAGATTTTTTCTATTATCTCCCCTTCATTTCCGTTCACATTTTATTATAATAATACTACTCCGTACTATTTTTGTTATTTTTTATCCACTTTATATGATTAAAATACAAACAATTAAACCGTTTCAGACTTTCAGAGTAACATCTAGACTACTCTAGAGTGTTAATAGATAATGGTGAGGGAATAATGGAGACGATCCTAACCCCATATCCCGGGGGACACACATTGAATTTTGTATATAGTACATAAGATATTAAGAACTTCTCTCAAGAATAAGAAAATGTGGCTTCCAGCTTTGCAAAATAATTTTGGCCGTTGAAAATTTGTAAGATAATTTTTAAATATATTATAATATGAGTATATGAAAGGCCAGATATAAAATACATAACATCATGATGAATACTTATAAAACAATAGTCTCCATCAACATTATGGGCTTAAAGAGGGAGTAACAAGTTCGCATGTTCATTTAGAACAGACAATGCAAATAGCCAAATACTATCACTTCTGCAAAGAAGCTTCCTTGAAAAATTATTCAGCAAATAAATATGTTTAGTTTGGTTAGGTCAAACATTGGTATCTTAAAAAAGAATAAATAAATAATAATAATACAAGTTCCGGTTTTTATAATAATAATAATAATAATAAAAGAATAATAATAATAATAAATTATTGTCTAAACAACCACTACATTAATTGCAAAAAAATATTTTAGTATATCATAAAGACCAACCCTAACAGCAAAAATGCAAAATCACTCCAGTTTTCACAACTCCAGAGTTCCTCCTAGTCTTACCTACAGTGACGTGTTCGTGTCGGATATCAATTTTAACCGAAAAATGAGGGAAAAGGATGTTTGTGAATAACTACAATAAAGACTCTGTTCTTTTAAGCTGAAAGTATTTTGTAAACTAAAATAAGCTGAATTCAGCTAATCAACTTGAAATGGACTAAACAAAGCTAAGGATTTGTTCTTTTGAACTGAAATATGCTGAAATGAAGTGCGTCCAACTGGGTTGAAATAACTAAGACAAAATGAACTGCATAAGACTGAACTCAACTGAAGTGGGAAGTGAGCTGAAAAGAAGTCTAATAGAGCATGGCCTAAAAGGCTAAAATGGGTGAAATTAATTGAAATGAAGGAAGCTAATAAATTGAGCCGAATGGAGTTGAACAAAATTGAATGTAGCTGAAGTAAAGTGAAATGGAGACTGAACTATAGAAACAAGTTGAGTAGAGCAGTCGAGGGAGAAGAACCGAACTGAAGTGAGTTTATACCAAACTGAACCAAAGTGAGATAAAATGCGCTAAAATGAGCTAAAATAAACTGAAATAAGCTGAAATATGCTGAAATAGCAGGACCTAGGTCTTAATGACGATGTTTTAGAACCTATAAAAATTCTAACCTAATACGGAGTACAGCATTACAATATCGTCTTAAAAACCCGGAAGTCACACTTAGTCCTGCTTATTGCAAGGTAAGGGGGGTCGGTTATATCGAGCAAAACCTAACAACAACAACAACAACAACAACGGAGCCTTAGTCCCAAAAGATTTGGGGTCGGCTAACAAGAATCAGAATCTGAGGTCGGCTAACATGAATCAGAATCGAGCAAAACCTAAATAAAAATAAAATAAATACTTTCATAATAAAGAATTTAGACATTATACAGTAAGGATATGTGTCTAATCTATACCTAAAAGGAGGTTTAGATACCTGACGTAGTATAGGCTTACACAAATTAGGTACAAGGAGCTATCAACTGTATGGGTGAAAGAACAACCAGCATACTCACAACTCACACAGGGGTATAGTCAGATTCTTGATTGGCAAATTCTCAATCACAGACAGGAGACAGTTTTATGGTCAGATAAGATTACATTGTGAGTTATGACTGCATGAAATGATCATACACTTGAGGCCGACCCGTAAGTTGTATAATCATTTACGAGTGTTGGACTCACGTATAAGACCGTCTCATATAAAACTCATTGGTTCCTAAAGCAAGTCACCAAAAAGCCAGAGCATACCATTTTGCTCGCATCCTCATATCTCCTCTGTTAAGTGTTAACCTATACCTCATGTTTCTAGTTAGTTTTACAATTGTGACTGCCATACATCAAACACAGACCTGTTTCACGTACCCTAAAAAGATTCAAATTGCAGAAACCGTTTCACGTATACGAAATTGTTTGTTTGGATCAGGACTATGATTCAAACAAATATTTAGAACCTCTTTCACTATATATCAATCGATTTCAACAGTAATAGAACAAAAAAACGCAAACAAGCAGAAAAACGAAAAATTAGGGTACCTCGTGTTTAGGGTCTTCTCCTGATTTGTGCGTCTGTCTTCGTCCCCTTTTGTCTTCTTCTTCTTCTTCGCGTCTTCGTCTTCTGGGTTCTTCGTTTTCGATTAGGGTCGTTTTCGATTAGGGTTTTTGGTTCTGTGTCGTCTGGAATCTGGGTTCTTCGTTTGTGTGTCTTCTGGAATCTGGGTTCTTCGATTAGGGTTCTGGGTTCTGTGTCGTCTTCGTCTGTGTCTTCTTTTCTTAGCTTCTTCAATTAGGGTCTGTGTTTCTTCGTCTGTGGGTTTGTCTGTGGTTCTGTATGTGTCTTCGTTTTTTTTTTCTTCTATGTGTGTCTATGTGTCTATTAGCTTGAATTGTTGTCTGTGGTTCTTCGTTTTTTTTCTTCGTCTGTGGGTTTTTCATTTGTGTGTCTATGTGTCTCTTAGCTTCAATTCTTTTGTATTCTGTGTGTCTATGTGTCTTCGTTTTCAATTTTTTTTTCTATGTGGTTCTATCTTTTATTTTCAATTTTATGTTTTTAATTAGCTTGTTCAATTTTGTGGAGTAGTATATACTTAAATGCTAGCTATCTTTTTTGTGTTTTCAATTTTGTATTTTCAATTTTGTTCAATTTCTAAGAAGATAACTTAACATTTTGTGTTTTATTATTTGTAATTTAGAAGTCTTTGGAACCATTTGTTAGGAAAATAGGTTCCATTAATGAAGAAGTTTTTAATAAGATCCAAAATTTTTAACATGTACCTTTGGAACCTCTTTTTAGTTAACAACCGGTTTCATTGGTAAGGTCTTTGGAACCGGTTGAACCTACAAAAGGTGCCAAAGTATTTTGATATGGTCTAAAAATTTTAGACACTGCCTTTGGCACCTCTTTTAGTGAACAACCGGTTCCATTGATAAGGTCTTTGGAACCGGTTCAACTTACAATAGGTGCCAATCATTTTTTTGGTCATCTAAGGAACCTCTTGTTCTTACAACCGGTTCCTTTTGATAGGTTCCAATGGCATTAATTCTACTAGTGGATATTGGCCGGAGATTTTTGTTTACTCTGCTGGGGAAAGATAACTTGATTTTAATTATCCCGTTAAAAGGGTATTTTGCTCGACGTTAAAAGGGTAATTGACTTGAATCCTCCCATTAAAGGAGTTTTAGGGTATTTGGTCCGTTGGGGATTGGCTTTGATTATTTGGTTAGAAGAGACTTTAAGGGTTGCCCGATCTGCCGGGGAGGAGTGAATTGTACTGTCATTGCCTATTCTGTTTGGTATATGAAGGTGCATTTTGCAATTATTGTGTACCGCATCCAGGTTGCTTTTGTCTTTGCTTTGGGCCAAACAGTCAGATGCGGGTCCTGAGGGGCCTTGATTCTCAGTCGCCTAGCCCGCAGCGGTTCAGAATTTGGACGCCTGCTCTGAGGCGCCTGGGATTTTGAGGGTCAGATTCGCTTAAAGTCGGCGAAGGAAAGGGGGCGATTTCATTTGTCTCAATAACCAAACGCGCGACACCTTCCGCCTTAAGCTCGTACTTTTGGCTTTGCTCAACTGATTTCCGTCTCGATTTTCGCCATATTCGATTATGTCAACATTGAGTAAGTGTTCCTTACTTACCTATTGTCGATTTGTGGTTAATTAGATTGATTGTGGGTCGGTTTTGCTTAAACTCTAGAAATCGATTTGGGCTTTTTGTTTTTGCTATGTTTCGATGTTTACTCTTGGTCCCATTGTTAGATTAGCGTAGATTAGAGCTTGATAGTGTAGTTATTAGCTTGATATGAAGCTTTAGAGGTGCTTTAATGGCTTCCTATGGGCGGAAATTGGAATGCTAGGGTTTAGGGTTTGTTTTCCGGTTATTCTCGTACTTGACCTTTGTAATCTCGCTCGATTAGGGCTTCTGACGTTATGGGTAACCTCCATATTGACTTTTGTGAGTCAGAATGTACTCTAGGCCATTCTGTGAGGGTTTGTGTGGCTTACGACAGACCTAATGATACAGTAACGATGCCGGATTTTGCCGAAACTACTTTTATTGTGATCGGAGTCAAAAATCAGTGCTTGTGGGTCTTTTGGAATTTTAATATCTTTATCCGAAATTTTAAGCTTATTTTGACCTGTTTGGACTACTTTGACCTGACCAGAGGTGCGTTTTTGTTTTGTTTTGCAGCTAGAGATGACGCAGAACATCCTAAGGGAGCTCCTACGACTGGTACTAGCGGAGAGGCCGCCGGGTTGAGTTCGCTGACTCCCTGGGGGATCCGTAAAAGGCGACGGAGCGTTTCTTTGCAGCGCCTTGAGCCTGGGGTCGTAGACGAGACCGGTTTCGATAAGGTCACCAGGCGTAGACTGCCTGTGACGGTTGTGACACGGGTTAGTCGTGTCACCGATATCAAAATAATCCTAAATACAAATAACTGATAGGTTGTGATAAATAGGGTCGATTCCACAGGGAGTCAAATTGAATTTATAAGTCAGTCGATTAAAGAGTCCAATTCACAAAGTGCGATTAGTTTGAGTTTTTAGACTAACAGACTACAGTAGACAACAGTAAAGGTAAAATAGTAAACTACTAAGAAGATGAAAAATAATAATATTAATGAAGGAAAGACACCAGAGTTACAAGATCATTATAAACCAAGATAAGCATAAATGCAATAATCAAACAATCAATTAAAATGAACCAAAGAGCATAGACACGGTCCTCTCGGATCACTAGTCACCCTAGAATTTACCTAACGGGCTCTTGCATCTTATTAGGAAATTTCATCAATGTTGATTATGAAATTGCTTCCTCATTGATGATGTAGAAAGCAAAGCACTCTGATCTCCATGCTCTATTCAACAAATGCTCAATTCTAAGGTAGGACACTTGGCGCGATGCTATTGGGTAGAAATTGAAAAGACGGGAGTTGAATACATAAAGTCGATTATTATTAGTTAGGACCTTTCAACTTCTTTCTCATTCATTAGGTATATATTAAATAGAAAGCAAAGCACTCTCCATGCTCTATTCAACAAATGCTCAATTCTAAAGTAGGACACTTGGCGCGATGCGATTGGGTAAGAATTGAAAAGACGAGAGTTGAATACATAAAGTCGGTTATTATTAGTTAGGACCTTTCAACTTCTTTCTCATTCATTAGGTATATATTAAATAGAAAGCAAAGCACTCTCCATGCTCTATTCAACAAATGCTCATTCTAAGGTAGGACACTTGGTGCGATGCGATTAGGTAGGAATTGAAAAGACGAAAGTTGAATACATAAAGTCGGTTATTAATAGTTTGACCTTTCAACTTCTTTCTCATTCATTAGGTAGAATCCAAGGTGAGGAACTCATCAACTTCTTCCTCATTGATGATGTTGAATCCTAGGTAAAGCAATCAAAGTCGGTTATTATTACTTACAACCTTTCAACTTCTTTCTCATTCATTAGCTAATATGGTGAAATGTAAGCTCTTTCAACTTCTTTCTCATTCATTAGGTAGAATACAAGGTGAGGAACTCATCAACTTATTCCTCATTGATGATGTAGAATCCTAGGTAAAACAATCAAAGTCGGTTATTATTGAAATGTAAGCTCTTTAACGTCTTCCTCATTGATGATGTAGAATCCTAAGTGACAAGATTCCTCAAAATATTTAGTTAAATAACAATGATAATGACATATTCAATTACGTAATGAATAAAATGATTCCTCTAAATATTTATTCTTACGTTACTATACTAGCCGCATATAAATACTCCATGCACACTACTCTATCGATACACTCTTTTAACACCCAAGCTAAAATACGCGACACAATATTGCAACAAAATAACCAAACCACAGACAACAAAGGAAACAAATGGCGCCAATAAGAACTACCATTGCAGGCTTGGTCCCCTCAAAGTCCAAATATCAGATAACAGCACGAGTCACAAGGATATGGCGCGTAACATCGAACAAAAACAGCTCCCCATTGTCGCTAGACATGGTGCTATTAGTCAAAGAGGTGAGGTCCCAACCCTTCAATTGGACAACCATTTTGATTCCCTGTCTATTTTTGCCAGTGCTAAAAAATTGTTGAACATTTTGTTTAATCTCATTCTGGCCAGGAAAACCATATACATGCAACAATACCCAAACGGTGGGTGACCTCATATGAAGGCGTGCTGCACGAGGGGAAAATTTACACCCTCCAACATTTTGAGGTGGCACAAAATAATAGATCGTACAAACCAGTAAAAGAAAACCCACACATCGTCAAGTACACCCCATTTACATCGATACAGGAGGATAAGGACCAAACTCAAAGTATTCCACTCCACAAATTCGAATTCCACCCACTCGACAAATTGGAAAAATGCAACAACAAAAATGATTATTTGATAGGCAAGTACACAGACACATGCACTATAAAATGCAACAATTTTACTATATAAACACTCTATTTGCCTATTCACTCTTTTTAACAACGTGGTGCAGACGTTGTTGGCTCCCTGAAAACGACCGAGAAGAAAAGGGAGGTGCTAACAAAAAATGGTCGGACACATTTACGTCATATACAAATACAAGATGAAAGGTACCTTCACCACCTTCACCACGCATATAGCTACGTGTAAAGTAATTAACATTTACCGCAATATAATGACTACATGTAGGGAAAAAATAGTGAACGTGACTTTATGGGGTGATGCGTCTAACTACATTACAGAAGAAGTTAGCCGGCAAAATGGACATGACATGATCGTAGTCATCACATCTACAAGAGTCATAAATTATGAAGGTAATAAACTTTTGTTTATCAACTTTTATTGTTTATCTTTTTGAATATATGTAAATTTACATGCTCGAGTCTATCACATATGATTATCAAAACCATGATCTTCAAAAAAGTTGTTCACTACTCCGTAATGTGTGATACGATGAAATAAGGCAACATAAACCTACGCCACTTCAATGCCAAGGAAAATGTACATGGAACATGTAACATGTGTATGTGGATGCACATATTTTGACGCAGCAACGTACTATCTGTACTTCTCTTTTCTCCTCTTTCAACCTCACTCCTACTCATCTACTACTACTGCTACTTCTGATTTCTACGCATTTCGGCTTAGCACTAAACAGTACTTCTCCATTTGTCTCGATTGTTTATAAACTCGTGGTTTAGTACGACTATACGAAATCGAAAGGACAATAAAAAAGGGACATAGGCTTAATATTATGTTATTAACTTTGTTAAAGTGTATAATAAAGCCAAATATTATAATGTCACTTAATATTATGTAGTATTATGTTAACGGTTTTTCTAACATTTCTAATGAACACGCGTTAATATGTTATTAACATAAATATTAGGTACCCGTTGAATCTTGATTTGCAGTCACATAGGAACTATTTTAAACTAATTGGTTTTAAGTTTTTTATTGTTACAAATCATATTAGTTAAATTGCTTTGATTTAATTACGGTTAGTCTAATCACATTTGACTAATCTTTTTACCTATAATAATGTTGCACATATCATACTTATTAACAAAGACTACAACACTGATGTAGGAGACTACCAATTACAATCCACATATGGGATCAAGGTCTTCCTCGACTTGGACTTGCCAGGGACTCGAATATTACTGCAAAGGTAACCGTTTGCCCCCACAATAAAAAATACGCACATGAACCATGTCCCCGATCTCACATATACTAGATTAGTCACATATTATTATTTGTGTTGCAATACCACCCTACTGGGACCAAGAACTTGTTCAAATAAGAGTCCTCGATGCTGAGGTCGCAGAAGATATGGTCACTTCAAACATTGCAGAGCTTCTATAAGCAGATGTCGACGATCAGGTAATGTCGACAAACATCGCATACCTACTGATATGATATACCATTGAACATTTTCGATTAAATGAAACAATTGGAACAGAATGAGGTATACAAATGCCACAGAACGATAACAGAAGTAAGAACAGATGTTGACTGGCGGTATCAGTCTTGCACATCATGCCCCGCTGGAATCGACAAGGACGGAAAGTGTCGCCAATGTAACGAACCAATACCCTACCCCAAACAGAGGTAAGAAAAAACACAAAAAATATAACTCACCGTATGGTATGTTAAATGTAACACCCCTAATTTTTATAAATTAAATTCGTATTTTGATTTTTATTTTGTTTGCGATCTTACTCGTAATCCTTAATTTTAGTTCTTATTGGACTTACGTTGACTTCTTCTTGAATTCCTAAAATCTTTATTTTAGCTCGAATTTCTATTTTCAACTCGAAACTCGTTAAAACGTTTTATTATTTCTTCGAGAAATTATTTTATTAAACTTTCATTGAAAAATCATCATTTTGCTTTCGATAAATCAATTTAATTCATTTTCGTTGAAAACTATTTATTCGTCGAGAAACTCAATTTCCTTACAAACAATTATTTAAACTCGAGATTGACCCATTTGATTTCTCTAGTCAACAAATTATTTTTATCAACTTCGAACCTGACCCAAATATTGAATGTTGCGACAAAATAATATTTTAGCTCATCTCGAAGTATGGGTCTAATTCTTTTCTTATGCGATTTTAACCCAATTTATTTGTAAGCCAATTATTTATTTTTACTAATGATTTCGATCACACCGTAAATTATTTCTCGACCCAAATCGAGTCCAATGTTAACGTCTTTTGGAGCTAGTCAATTATTTGTTGACTTTAGTTCACTCTTTATATTAATTTTATTAATCACATGATATTATCTTTTAGTAAGACTAACCTTCCTCTTATCCTCCTAGTGGCTATCAAAATCTTTGTTGCAAGAGACTCCTAGTTTTCCTCGATTTCTATCGTGTTATACAACCAAAACACTACTCTTCTTCTATTAGTCTTCCTTCATTGATGCGTTGCTGCTGTTTCTCACACAAATCAGCCCGTGCTTACCTTATTTCGTTCATCAATTTCATTCTTAAATCCGTTCTTTTTCATTCCAATCTCAAGGGTAATTTATTTACTCTTATCCTCGTCTCGTTTCCACTTTTTATTAACTTATATATGGTTCTCATACCATATGTTTTAATTTTTCGTAGGCTATCGTGCTAGATCCGATGAAGACGGTTATTTTATTAATTCGGATCTCGATGAAGGTAACACATGATGGCATGACTCGGTATTGCATGATATATATGTTGTAGTTGCTTGTAGTATTGTTTTAAATCGAATTTTATAAATATGTTTACTATATTATGATAATATGTTTCAATCTTCTAAAAATTATTATAGGGCCGAGACTAAAACGTATGAATAAGAATTAATTTCTCAATTTTTCGTGATTTTTAATATGAAATATCAAATTGAAAGTTTTATAGTTTTTAGTAAAGTTACAGCATGTTTTCGAATCTGTTACTACTTTTGTACGATTTTTACTCCTATTTAGAGATCTTATTTTCAAAAACTTTGAAAAGAGACTACTGTTTATTTTAAGTCTACTATACGTCTGTTATATTTCATAAATTAATTCCAAGTAGTTTCGTCACAACAAATCGTTTATGAAACTGTGACGGATTAGTTCGCGAATCTGTCAGTTGTTGTAAAACCTAATTTAAAACCTATCATAAACTTTGAATTTAATTTTGGTAATTTATTTAAATTAACGTTAAAGAGTCTAGTTAATGTTTCTAATTGGATTTGTTTTAAAATAAAATTTTAAACGCCTTTCATTAAAGAAATACTATCGGGTGTCGGATTCTGACAGTTTTTAAAACTACGAATAAAAACCCCTGTTAAGTTAGGAATTTCGATTTTCTCCAGAAACAAAAGTTGTTTTTAAGATTTTAATGTTTTCAACCTCACTGATCTTATATCGTTTTAATTTTTCATGATTTAATTATGAATTTTATAGTAAGACAGTGCAAATCTGAAAAATCTGTAAATTTGTAATTTATTACTTTTAATTACTTAAACTCCAACCCTTTTTAGAAATAATTATGATTTTTACCTTCCTTACTTTTAATCATTAATCATACATTTATCTAATAAATATAATGTTTATGTCTCAAGGCCTAATATTAAATATTTTATATAACTCATATGTTAAACGATTTGTAATTATAATAATACTTATTTTGGAAAGTTAATATTTGAAGAAAGTTTCTATATTTGGAAGGTTACTATTTTGGGAATATTTAAGACATCTTCGGATGAAATATTTATTGGGTTGAATATGGAATAATGGTGGAAATGAGAATGTACAGTATATAAGTCTAGGATATGTTGGTTGTTATCATCAGCTATATGGTCAGTGTATTTGCGTCAGGGATACATTGATTGTCGAACTGGGTATCGTTTATGCTCTGGAGTCATGCGCATGTACTTAGGCTAGGACCTCGCTGAACGCAGTCCTATTATAGTTTGAGTTGTCTGGTGAGAGGGCTTAGGAGTCGCTTCGTGGACACTGAGTTCCTTAACCAGTGAGGCTTAGGGGTCGCTTCGTGGGCACTAAGTTACACTTCGGTGTTGTTTTGACATATCTCTAGTAGTAAAAGCTGTACTGATCATTGGTTTTATATTCCATTATTTGTTTTGACGCCGTCAGGTTGCTGAATTGTTTTCTGGTTTTGAATCTATTTTGATATATATAATGTTTTGAGTTTAATCTATTTTCTTATATTATGCTTCTATTGCCTATATATTATGTAATATGGCTGGGAGAACTACCTGAGTTGCTCCCCACTGAGTTGTGGTTGTTATGTTTATAACATGACAGGTATTCTGTGTTCCGGGGTTTGGTGTGCGCTAGCGAGTGACATGGATCCTACTCTGCTTTAATCACATTTATTTATGGATTGTTAAACCCATTTGAAGAATTTCTATTTTTAGCCCTTTTGTAAAAAGTGGCCTTTGTATTGACTGACTGTTCTTTTTGTAATATATATAGAACATCAGTGTGTTTTAATCCCAAATCTACAGTGTTTCCGCCACTGTATTGCGTTAGAATTTGTAGGGGATTACATTAAACCTATCTACTGCTCCTAGACAATATCACAAATATGTTAATACCTACAACACAGGCACAGATTAATCACTACAATAGCGGACGAAATAGCATACGCATCTTTGGTGATTTTTTGTAGAGAAGCTGAGAAGATAGTCGAGAGACCAATCGAAACATTACTAACCTAATATGAAAAGATACGCACAACAAATATCACACCAACTACTCGAACAAATTTTAACTGTTTTGTCCTAACAAGAGTGCGAAAAACAGGACGGGGGAAAGGAGAAAGTATGTCTTACATACTCCAACAATGTGTCGGGAGAGAATACACCAGGAAAGTCAAGATTGGGATTACCAAATACAGCTCCGAACGGGAACTAAAGTGTCAAAAGGTATTGTCGACGCCAAAGGACCCTCCAACTCCAACCACAGTGGAAAGGGGGACAAAAAAACAGAGGTAACAACAACAATTCTTACCCAAAAACACCAGCATCTTTTTATACACGAGACCATATACCCAAACAACTCCAATGTTTGGCAGGAGCAACCACAAGAAGACAACTTAGAAAGTCAGCCTACAACAAAGTTCGACCCTCCGGTGAACACCTCAGCTAAAAATGAGAAGAGAAAGATAGACAAGGAGTAAGTTAATTATTATTACGTACACCAACTACAAGCAATTTTTCACTTATATTTCAGTAACAGAATTTCCACACCAAAAATGACTTACAGCTTCGAAGTGACGGGGAAAGAAGCATCCGTAGCGAAGGAAACAATAGAGAAAAAGAGGCCAAAAGTTGAAAAGACAAAATAGACCCCGACAGAGAAAAACACAGAAGAACAAGGGCATAATTTATGCAGATTACATGTTGCAATTATTTTATAGTATACGAATTTTTTAATGACTGTTTCTTCCTTAGACTGGATCATGTCAATTTCTTTCGTTCTTTATATTTACATGTCATGCGTCTTTTAGTAGCTTTGATGAATCGATCTTTGCAACATTTGCCCTATTCACAATTACAACACCCTCTACAAGCACGCGTCGTGGCAACCACATGGAAGTTAGACAAGTAAATTAGTAATCCCGTGCGGTGCACGGGCATGGCGACTAGTATATATATATAGATAGATATTGATAGATTCATTTAGCTTTTTTTAATATTCATTACACTGTATTTTACATTTTCCGAAATAACAGCGCCCATGTGAAAAAAATATAGAGAGAAATGCACAAAACACAGGGTGTGGGAAAAAAGGATTACACACCTGGTTGTACAAGAGTATTGTACAACCAAGCAGTTAATCCCAATTTATATATAAAAAAATTAAACTCCTTTCAAATTTAACGCTTATTAAAAGAAAACCAAAACCTTGTGTAGACACCCGCATTTTGACTGCTCGTGTCTATAGTAGTCTCCAACAAAGCACCCGATGATCATCGCCTGATCGGACGTTAACATACATTAATACGCTCGAATACGGGACTCAGAATCAATAGTATCCAACGTGGGCACTTAGCTGAGTACAAATCTCTCAAAACCGATCTCAAATTCAGATTCAGTGGGTCGTTCCCAATAAAATAAAGCTAATTTGAGCATAAACCGCCACCAGGGACAAAATCGTCTTTTGCGACCGAGTCAAAACCCGGTTAAAGTCGAAACCCAAAAACAAAACCAGCCTCACGCTGCCTCCAAATACACAAGGAATCAATTCAAAAATCAAATCAAGTCAAAGGTCAAAGCAAATCCAAACTTTCCTAAATCCTCTCACCCGTCTAAGGACACTCGATTGAGTGCCTAATGGCCACTCGATCATGTGACCCTCCATAAACCAACCAGGGAACCTTCCAGTGGGGCACTCGATCGAGTGACCCTAGACGGGGGTAAAATCTATATACACCCCTCTTTGCACATCATTAGAGGACTTTTTCAACCCTCATTTTTAACCACTTTAAGCACTCTCATACACTTTTGCAGTCTAGCTATTCCCGAGATCAAAACACGCTAAAAACCAAAAACATTTTCTCCCTGGTCACACACCCTAACTCACTCTACATTCTCGAACCGCTTCCGTGCCTACGCAGACTCGACGAGCCATTTTGCGAGACTATTAACATGTAGGTTGAGGGTGTACCAAATCCCGTTCTTCATAATCTCTAATTCTCTTTTCGTTTTTGTATATATTAACATTACTAACTCTTTAATTTATCGTTCTACTAACATTTACATACTCGCATCTAACTTTTACTTTTCGTTCCTAATAATCTAACATTTACTTATCGTTCTTTTTTGATTTTTTTTTATCATTTTAATGCTTGTTATTAAACTATTTAGTCTTTTAGTGTTCTTTTGAAACTATTTGTTCTCCATGGGTCCACGTCACCATTTTCTTTTTTTATTTCATTTACAAAACCGAGCCGCTAGTTCAATCCCATACGTAGGCAAAAAAACATATGTAGGCAAAAAAACATGCGACTGGCTGCTTACTGAGATGGCAAAAAAAACAGAGCAAAGAACAAATTCATTCACCATCATCATCCTCATCTCACACCCACCTCAATCCCATACGTAGGCAACGTCCTGATGGGAGGGATTTGTCGTGGATCCCGCCACCAAATAAAAACCAACTAACCTAACTAGGGTAGCTAGGGCAAGTCGGGTCGAATCCACAGGGACGGGAGGTCGGACTAAGGTATGCTACGGTCTAGGACTAGGTTCGAGACGAGCTAATCTAGTGAGGGGGAGACTAGGACTAAGCTAGGTCTAAAGCAAGAAAACAATCAAAGGAAACAGGCTAGGATTAGGTCGGGGTCAAAGGGGTAACGGAATGGTCGAGGAAGAGCTAGAGTGAAGGAGGTAGTAGGGTAATCTGGGTATAGTCCGACCTCTCGCAACTTAGACTCACCTAGAGGTTCCACCTAAAACCCATCATGGCGACACAAACGAAAAACGGGGTTACTAGCGTGATATCGGGGCCTAGGTCGCATCCGGGCTCTCGCAACTTAGACCGACCTAGGGGTCGTCCTCACCGGGCTCTCGCAACTTAGTGAGGGAACCAAACCCACGAGCAAACTATTACCCACAAGAGAAAGGCAAGAAAAACAAGCATATGCATACAAGTCATTCAAGCATTTCAACAAACATGTACCATGCATCAAACCAAGAGGAAACCCAAATCTTTCACCAACATCTCCAACAATCCCTTAATCATCCAATTAAAACCCTAATCACCTTACTAACCCTAGCAAGAGTCTACTCAAACATAATCAAACTACAACTAACAAGAACAAGAGGAATCAACACAAGAACAAGAGGATGCATATATGAAACTAGCAAGGATGAAGAACAAAACAATAAACAAGAACTAAAGATTCAAACTTGATGAAAGAACAAAGATTAAGATAAAGGAAAAGAGATTATACCATACTAGAAGATGAAAAGAAGAAGGAAACTTGCATAAATGGAAGAACCCAAAAACAATCAACCAAGGTTGTCAATCTTGGTGGAGATCTTGAAGAATTCCCTAATTACAAGCACTAATCTAGGATTAACGATAATCTAAGGACTAATCTACACTAATCTAATCTAATCTATGCTAAAACTAGGCTAGGGTTTGTGGGTAATGAAGAACATAAGCTAGGAATACAAGAGGAGGGGTATTTATAGGGTTACAATGCAAAGGAGGAGAAACAAAGTGACGCGGGTCTGTAACTGGGTCATCCCGGTCGGGATGAGTTGGTCCCGGTCGGGATGACGTGGTCCCGGTCGGGATGGACCCAAAACAGGAGCATCGCTTTTAGTGCACCTCATCCCGGACGGGTTGAGGTCATACCCGTCGGGGATGAGTCTTGGGCCTCCAATATGATCTTTTTGGTCCCTTCTTGCTTCACATGGACTTCTCATCGATTCTCGGGACTCGGGATCGGGTCTCGGAGGCTCAGGATTGGGTCCCAAGGTCTCGGGGTCGAATCCAAGGCATCGAGTGATCGTTCCTTCACTTCGTTGGCTCCGAAAAGTGTATGTATTGAGTCGGAATCGCTCCAACTCTTCACGAATGGTCTCGGGAACCTGAAACGAGCTAGAGGAAGCATAAGTAGCACATAAATTGCTCCCAAGGAGCGATTCCACAAGGAAAATGGGACCAAAACACTACGAAATAGGCACTACAAACTACACTTATCACGTCCTAATAACAATGGTAGTTAGAAGGGCGGTGAAGGGAGCAGTAGGGCCACGACCGCAGCCGCCAGAAGAAGAGCATTGATTGGATCTTGAATCATTGCCAGATCGATCACCGTCGGGTTTTCCAAATTGGGAATCGTTCTTTTCCGACCTTAATTGATTGGGGGACATATACTCCCCAACAACAATTAAATTTAATCAATTCAATCGTTCTTCCTCTTCCTCTTGTTAACTTAACCTAATTTAATCAATCAACACGGATCACAAAATCAACATTCCGCTGATCAATACAAACAAATTTAGCAGACCACAACCAACAATCAATAGAGTAGTAAATTGGGGGAGAGAATTAGGGTTATTGGAAGGAAATTGGAAGGTACAGGAACTGCAGGAAGGGGGAGGTAGGATTGATGAGATGCGGATGATGATGGTGAATTGCTCTGTTTTTTTGCCAAGCACTAAGCAGGCAGCCACTAGTTCAACCAGCGGCTCGGTTTCTGAAATGAAATAAAAAAAGAAAATGGTGACGTAGACCCATTGGGAATAAATAGTTTCAAAAGAACGCTAAAACAATAAATAGTTTAATAAAAAGCGTTAAAATGATAAATAAAAAAAATCTTTTTTATATGTTTCGTTTACATTAATACCGTGTATATTATACAAAAAACTATTTTCAAATTGATTTGAGCAAATGTCCAATGATGCTAGATCGATCGTTGATGTACTAGATTTATACCGGCTTTCCTTCTTGTTTTTCTTGTTTTTCCTTGTTTAATCACTCTTAGAAGCGGTTTCTGTGCTACTAATGTCTTCTCTTGAGATACTTGGCGTTTCTAGGTTCATATGGCAAGAACGCGGCTTTTGGGGTCGATTCCTACGTCGTAAGGACATATTCCAAGTCACGAGATATCCACAAGGCTAAGGAAAAGCAAGAAGAAGTCGACCCGGGAACCTACATGGCTGTGTAGCAAGCCGTGAAGTAAAGACGAGAGGAAGGAAGAAGTTTTGGCCCGTCATGGCTGTGACCACCACCATCACGGTCGGGATGGGACCCATCACGGCCGGGACGACCCTGTTTCCTCCCCCGCTTCGACGCTTCGCCTCCCTTATTCATGCAACCCTATAAATACCCCCCACTTGTATTGTTTTAAGGACGAAACCCTAGATAGAAATTAGTGTAGCCTAGCTTAATCTCTCCTTAATCTTAGCCTAATCTTAGTTTAATCTTCCCTTAATCTTCATTTAATTCTAGTTTAATCTTAGTTAGTTCTTGGGTAATTGAAGATCTTTTGAAGAATTCTTCTCTATTGACAACATTGAAGATACTTCTTGGGTTGATTTTATACAAGATTCAATCTTTGTTTATCATTTGAGTTTGGTATAATTTTCTTGTCTCTCTTCTTTTAATCCTTCATAAGTGTTAAAGTTTCAATCTTTGTTTATGTTTATTCTTGTTCCTAGTTTAGAATCCATTATGAATGCTTTCATTGTTTTGTTGGTTTCATTGGTTTATGTTTTGTTTGTTCATAATGATGTGTGAGTAGCTTTCCTCTAGGGTTAGTAGGGGGATTGGGTGTGATTAGGGATGATTAGGGTGAGATGGGTGATGTTTGTTGTTGTTTTTGTTGTTTCCTGATGCCTTGCACTCAACATGTTTGATGAAATGCTTGTGAGACTTGAGACGATCACTCCTTGTTTTTCTTGCGTCTTCTCTTGCATGTCTTTGTTTGGTGATAGGTTTGGCTCCTCTACTAGTAGCGAGAGCGTGGTGAGGTGACCCCCAGGCCGTTTAAGTAGCGAGAGCCCGAATGTAACCTAGGCTACGAAACCATGCTAGCACCCCCGTTTCCTTTTGATCTCCTTGACATCCATGAACCCGACCTAGCCCTAGTTTCTTCTTATATTGATTTACCTCGCTTTCCATTATCATTAGTTGCTTGTTTTGCCTTTTTAATCCGCGTTATAGACTTTAGTTTAGTCATTAATCAATCACCCTTGTTTTGCTTGAACTTAGTCTAGACTTGTAGCACACCTTAGTCCGACTCACCGTCCCTGAGGATTTCGACCCGACTTACCATTTGCTACCAAGCCTAGGTTAGTTGGTTTATCTTGATCGGTGGGATTCACGACAAATCCCACCATCAAATTGGCGCCATTGTCGGGGATGGTGTAGTTTAGACTCTTGTGTGCTTAGTTTTAGACTTTGTTCTTGATTTTTGTGTTTTCTTCTCCTTCTGTATCTCCGTTCTTATTTCTTGTGTGCTTATTTCTCTCTTCCTAGTGCCTCAAAAGCACTAGGCTTTTAACGTTTGCTCAAGTGTTTCTAGTTCATTCAATGTATCAAGGCAACGTTATGACAATGGCGCATCCAAGCTACCATCAATCTTTTTTTTTTGGTGAAATGTAAGTAGTGCATTCATAAAAAATTTTTACAAAGTAGCGCCATATACTATACATCCGATATAATTACATCAAAAAAGACAAAGCAACTTTAATAACTGTATCCTATCTTACGAAGCCATACAAAATCGTCAGTCGTAAGATCATCGTGTGCCTTGAGCTTCACACGACCTCTTACTTCAGTTATAATTTGCTTCGCTACTACTTCAGGTCGCATCACAGCTTCTTCTATTCTCCCTTTATTTCTTTGGGTCCAGACATGGTAATAACAAGCAGCTAGCAAACTAGCCTGAATCTTCCATCTAATCGAGTCATCCTCATTGTCGAGGATACTTTGGAGCGTTGGGCTGTAACCAGTCATCTAAGCAATATGGCTGATCAATTTAGCACTGTAGGGGCATTCAAAGAACAGATGTGCGCAGGTCTCTTCATCATTCTGACAAATACAACATTTATCATCCATCAAATAACCAAAACCGCATAGCTTATTTTTTTTTGGTGAGATGTGAGTATTATTATATCATTCACAACAATATACAAGGGTGGGAGGAGAGGTGAGGACCTCTAGCTCATACAAGATCAGAAAAAAAAGAACCATAGAACCAACTGACAACATAAGAACACCAAAATTAAATCAGTTTAAGTAAGCAATTCGTTTCCTAGTTGTTTATAGTAGTTTGTGGAATCTCTTTAGCTTTGGATTTGAGTGTATCTTGGATGTTCTTTGTCGTGGACTCGGGTCTTTGGACAATTCCATCCATTCTAGCATTATTCCTCGCAAACCATACTGCATATATGGTTCAACCTTAGTATTAATCCCTCCTCGCATGATAAGCCAAGCAATAATCATGTGCTTTTGCACATTCCAGGTATTCCAAATGAAAGAACACCAGAAAGTTCTAACAGGCAAGGGGTTAAGCCAGTCATACGCATCTCGAACAGTATAACCCTTAACCCCATGAGCCCATTTGTTGTTAATGAAGTCGTTCTTCAACTTCTCTTTTACCTTGCAAACCGATTTCCATGCCCAAGGAGCATCCTTCGGGGGAATATAATTGTACCAGTCACTCTGTTTAAGGTAGACCGTCGATTCCCATTTTGTCCATAGGCAATCCCGTTTCTCATAAACCCAATTGACAAGTTTCCCAACCGAAGCAATGTTGCAGTCCAATGGTCTCTTAATACCGAGGCCCCCTACCGTCTTCGGCCAAGTGACTGTTTCCCATGTAACTAGGGGAACCCGCCTATAGTCCACACTCCCATCCCATAAGTAATTTCTACAAATCGCTTCAAATTGTTTAATAGTATACTTAGGGAGGAGAAAAATACTAGCCTAGTAGTTATACAGGGTATTAAGAACAGAATTAATTAAGGTAATCCGACCTGCATATGATAATTTACGGGCACCAAAACTCCTGACACGAGCAATAATTTTTTTCAGTAAAAATGTCACATTCATGTCTATTGAGCTTACCAGGTTGAACCGGGACTCCAAGGTACCGAAAAGGAAGATCTCCCTTCTTTATATGAGTGATCTGATAGACATCCTCAATATCCTGCTCCTTAACACCACAAAAGAATGCTTCCGACTTGTTATAGTTTATGGCCAACCCCGAAGTTTGCGAGAGTGTCGAAATCGCTCGCATAAGAAGTATGATTGATGGCACCTCACCCTTACAGAATAATAATAGATCATCTGCAAAAACCAAGTGGTTAAGCCGGATCTCCTTACATTTAGGATGAAATTTAAACGGCCAATTAGCGGTCGCATAGGCAATGGTTCTCGAAAGGTACTCCATGCATAGTGTAAAGATGAGAGGCGATATAGGGTCGCCCTGTCTGAGTCCTTTTTTACCTCTGAAAAAACCAAAACTACTCCCATTCAGTACAATAGAGTAGGAGGTAGTGGAAATACATTGCATGATCAGGCTCACGAACTTTTGCGGGAAGTTCATTTTATTCATCAGGTCCTCCACAAACTTCCATTCGACCGTATCATAGGCCTTCTGTATGTCCAATTTAAACATACATCTAGGGGAGACATTTGTCCTAGAGTACATCTTGACAAGATCTTGGCATATGAGTACATTCTCTATAATCGATCTCCCCTTGATAAAAGCTCCCTGGTTCTCACTAACAATATGAGGAAGAACAGTTGCAAGTCTGTTGCATAAGACCTTAGAGATAATTTTATAGATCATATTACAGCACGCAATGGGCCGGAACTGCGTAACTGTTTTGGGTCTATCACACTTAGGAATCAGCGTGATATTAGTAGCATTAACTTGCTTTAAGAGTTTACCAGTGACAAAAAAATCAGTAATTACCTCAGTAACATCATTCCCTACCGTCTCCCAAGCATCTTTATAAAACGAACTCGAAAACCCGTCCGGTCCCGGAGCTTTTTCATTAGGAACTGACCTGATAATCTTCTCAATCTCATCCCTGGTCACAGGTGCTAGCAATATGTGATGATGTGTAGCGTTACAAACAGCCCCCTGTTGGATAGTTACAGTCCGTACAGGCTCTATAGCAGTACTAGTTCCAAGCAACTCTCGATAGTAGTCTAGGAATGCTTCTTGAATACTTGCATTGTCCGTACAATTCACTCCATTCAGGTTTGTAACTTGAGTAATTTTATTCTTGATCAATCTCTGCCGAATAGCCTGATGGAAATATTTGGTATTTGAGTCCCCTTCTTCAAGCCAATTCGCTTTCTCCTTTTGCATTAAGAAACTGTCTCTAGCCTTAATCAAGACCTGTAACTCCGAGTTGATTCATCTTTCCTCAGAAATTAGTGCAACCGTGGGAGAATTAGCAGCAATTCGCTGCTGTATGTCCACTAGTTGACCTGTCATAGCCTGCACCTTCACTTCAACTTCTGAAAACTGAGCCCTGTTCAGCAGTTTAAGCTCCTTTTTTAGCCCCTTCAATCTCTTAACTAAGCAGTACATAGGCGTCCCTTGAACAGGTAACTCCCACCCATCAGCAATTGTCTTCTCAAATTGAGGGGCAAGGCTCCACATATGAAAGTATTTTAAGCTCGCTCTCCTTCGTTCTTCTAACGCCCGTTGACTAACAGTACACAGGGTATGATCAAATAAGCCCTCCGGGTGAAAATGCGCTTGCGAGTCAGGAAACGACTCCACCCAATCCTCATTGACAAGAAATCTGTCTAATCTACTATATTTTCTAAACTCAACCTCTTGTTTGTTTGTCCATGTGAACCATGCTCCAGAGGCCTTAATATCACTAATACCACATCGATTTAAACAGTTCACAAACTCGTCCATGTCAATCTGCTTAGTTTGACCCCAAACCTTTCATTAGGGTTGATAACAGTATTAAAGTCTCCACAAATTGCCCAAGGACCTTGCATAGCATCTGCAATATTCTCCAGTTTTGACCACAATTCTCTCCTATCCCCTCCATCATTAAACGCATATACAAGAGTATAATAAAACAGCTGCCCAGAAGCCAAATGCCTGATTCTACTATGTATAAACTGAGGATTGTACTCCAAAGGGGCAACATCATATAAGGACGGCTGCCACAACAACCACACTCTCCCTCCCGGGTGTAAATGCATATTAGTCGATACACACCATCCACTCAGCATATTATTCATGACTCTATTACTATTTCTACTCTTTATTTTTGTTTCCAATAGGCGAAAAGACCCACTTCTTTATTACGTAAAAAACAATTCACCTGTCTTTGCTTATTTACACTATTCAATCCCCTAACATTCCAAAATCCGACATTCATTTGAATTGGTATTAGTAGGGGTACCTAAATTAACTTCATCCTGTTGGCGTGACTGACCTGGCTCAATGCCACCAGTTTCCTGATCGCATGCCTGTACTTGCTCAATGCCATCAGTACTTGAACTGATATTCACAATAGCAGCAGCATAAGTCTTGTTCCCAGGGTTCAGAACTGCTATCTCCTGTCTATATTGCTGATCCTTCAGAGGTTGCATTCCTTCTATCTTCTTTCTCCATACTCTTACCTGACCTGTAACAGGTGCGGCCACTTGTCGACCCTTACGATAGTTCTGCACTTCATGCCCTAAATTCATACGATAGTTTACGAAGAAAATCAAATAAATAGATTTAAAAGAATTAAAATCTTTTAAAATAAAAATAAATATCATTAAACTCAAAATTGAAAATAAGCTTGGAAAAATGATGAAACATAAGGCCAAAATGTGACAGAGTTATGACGAAGTCATAACAGAAAGGATAAAACGCTAGGAAAAATAGCGGGTGTTACAATCCTCCCCACTAAAAGAAAGTTTCGTCCTCGAAACTAAGAATAAGCAAAAAGGAATCAAGATTACCCCACTCGAAAAGATGAGGATACAAATTTCGCATAAAAATTTTGCTGTAAAAGAATATTTTACAACTTTCAAAGTGATATGAAATCAAATGCAAATATTTATTTCGAAAGGAATTTGGGCTAAGCTACCCGGAGTTTAAAATCTTTTAATTAGTGAAATCGTAAAGTAAAGTTATTTGATAAAACAATGACGTCAAATAACACTTTTAAACAAACTCGAAGTAAATAGGATAACCAAAATATTTTTAAAACAAAAGTAAAATATTTTGATTAAGAAATTCGATAATATTCATTTTCTGATGATACAAAATTTAGTTATGAGAAATCAAAAGTAGTCAGTAAAAATCGAACCAGTCGTCAAAAATTTTCAATAACAGATTCAAAAGTCAACCAACAATAAAACGGAAACTAATTTCAAAATGTTAATATTTCAGAAATGTTATCGAAGTAATTGTAAAAGTTTTCGAAAATGTTATCAAATTTGAACATAAAAAATAATTTCAACAATGTTAAAACGTTTTATGTCATAATCATATAGAAATCGAAGTTTTTGGAAATATGAAAGTCTTTATAAAATTCCGATCGCTTGAAAATCAAAAATTGAAATAATTTCGTAATAATTTAAAATAAATTATTAAGGCATTTTGAAACAGATCTAAATATAAATATCAACCAAAGATAAAACAAAAGTGAAGTATAAAGTTCTTAAATTATAATTCAAAAATATTTTTCACGATATCCGAAAAGTTTAAGTTAGTCAAACTTTTTACACAATGGGAATTTTCACAACTAGAAATTATAACTCAAAATGTTAAAATTTTACGATAATCCATTTTTTTTAAACTAGTCAAACTTTTTATAAAATAGGAAGTTTGGAAAATGGTTAACGGATAAATAGAACAAGGATATACAATAAATTAAAATAAGAGTTTTCAACATCGATAAAGGTCAAAGGGATTGGTAGCAGTTACGGTAACAGAGTTCAAGAGAAACAGAAAGAAGGACGAAGTTGAGAGTCAAACAGACCTCTCGAGGATTGTAGAAGAAATTAACCGTCTCAAGATTCCTAGCACGACTCTCACAAACACGGGTTCCTAATTGGCCTATCAAATAACGCTAAATCCAATATCGGTACAGGGTGGTCCTACTCAATCTACAACCTCCAAAATTATCAACTGCCATAGCCTCCAAAATTAAGTCTTACGTGACTATCCAATCTTTCAAGCGACACGATACTAATCCACAAATGCTTTAGAATCAAATCCATAATTAAGATTCCAACGGTTAACAAAACATACCCAAACCCTCGGTCGATAAGGCTCCTAATTTCAAGACTCATAAGGTTTGAACTCGAGGTATGCTCCAAATTTCTCGAGTAAGGATCACTAAACAAGGTCCACCAATATAACAATGCTCGGGCACAGAATCCACAAATTACCAACATGTTTATAATGCCACAAGTAAAGAAGTTGGGGAAAGTATAACAAATCCTCAAACACGCTCAAACCTATTGGTAATGGCGCAAACACTCACATCTTCAAACACGTCATTGGGCTAAAGTTTCTAAAAATTCCACCAAATTTCATATTGTATCAGCGAAACCACCAAAATATTTATTAACTCAACGAAGCCACAATCTCGTTGGTCTAAGGCTATAACAGTCCCACTAAGATGATCCGTATTATAGTATTTCTCAAAACAACACATTAAAACCAAACTGTGATTGCGCAAGATAGTTCTCTTCTCTAGGGACAACAACAATTTATCCAAGTTAGATCACTCAACTCCAAAGTTCATAGGTTACAACCTTAAACGACGATCAACGATCCAATCCTTAAGAAATATGGGTAATCTATGTCAACCAAAATTTCTAACGACATTAATGAAAACCTTCAATGGTACCACAACACTCAGGCTAACACCTTAAACAATACTCTATGATCCCAAATATTCGCGATGCATCCATTAAATAAGCATTAGGTAAGAATCCAAAGTAATATTATCAGTTACACTTAGTTCTGTTCTAGGGTAGGTATTAGGTATCCATCAAATATGATATACTCTGACTACTCCAAAAATATATTCAACTTTAAGTACTCAAAAATAATCAAAGTAACCTATAACCCAAGGTTCAGTGTCTAAAGTATCATCCAAATTCCATCAATCAACAGTTTGTCATTCGAATCAATCCTCAAGAATTTCTTACTTGCTTAGAAGATAGGGTAGACTCACAATCCTCAAACCAGGTAACAAGGGTTTACTAAACCTCAACCTCTATAACTTTCCACAAGGTTCACTGAGACGGAATTCGGTCAAATCAAAGAATCTCAAGAGGAAAGATGGTAAAGTAGGAGAATTAATCAAAGAGTTATCTCAAGAATGAAGACGAGGATTTATAAGAAGGGTTGGAATAAGTAGAGGCAAGGAGAAAAGAATCAATGGTTCCAGATGATTAAGATCTAAAGCGAGAAGGGAATCTTCGGACCTCTAAGGTTCCACAAAGGAATTCGCGGGATATCTTCTTCATCTCGTAGGGACACGAGCACACTAGTCTTGTGTTGCTTTGTCTAGATCCAAAGTGAAGTGAAGTCACGTCTAAGTCTACTGCACGATCATGGAACTTGAATCTACTCTTGATCATATGGCCTGTAGCTTAAGTAAATTGAACCGGAGCTGAAAAGTCACCATCGGCATCTTTCTTGGAGCACCTAGTTGTCCACTCGAGTAAGCAGGCATTGAGAGTGCTAAGTAGGTCTTGTCCTGATCAGGAGCAGCATCATATCAGCATCTTGTCCATTCATCATTTTCTTCGACATATAAAACAAATATTCAATGCTAATCATTGAGTTTCAGGAACAAGAAAGCTAAACAAATAAGTCCTTACTTGTTTCTACCCATCTCTAATAATATTTGTATTTATTGTTTAAATAATTTACTGGTATTTTTCCTATTTTCAGGTGTAAGCGTTGGGAGCAGTGATGCTCTGATACCAACTGTAATCCCCTAGAAATTCTAACATAATACAGTGGCGGAAACACTGTAGAAGTTGGATTATAACACACTGTAGCTATGTCTTAATTAAATAAAAATGGTAAGTCAATACATAAGCCATAAAATAAAAATGGCTACAAAAAAATAAAAAATAAAATAGAATCCATAAATAGGGTTTTAACAATCCATAATGCAGTGATCTTATTAAAACAAGCAGGATCCATAACTGCTCGCTGGCCCACCCGAAAGGAAACACATATACCTGCCATGTTAAAAACATAACAACCACAATCAGTGGAGAGCAACGCCAACGTTCTCCCAGCCGTATAACAAGATTTTAAAACTGTAATTACTACTATAGAAAAATAGTAAAAGTGGAAAACAGTAGAACAGCATATTAAAATAAGCTTTCAGCGCAAAACCAAAATATTAAAATGGGTTTCCGAAGAAACATAAAAATATTTGCCAACCTGCAAACCAATTTATATCGATAACAAATAAAATAATCAAAATGGCGTTATGGATAGGATTAATGTAGAATCTAGACTTTCACTAGGATAATACTAGAAACTAGCTTCGAGAACTGTAGACTTAACTCATAACCGAATCCAGTCTCTAACTAGGCAACTCAACTATAACAGGACTGCGTGAAGCGAGGTCCTGGTTTAAGTAGTGCATACCCCTCCTAGACAACAAATATGTCTAGTTCAGCTGACAGCGACTAACACGATGCGGTATCTAGCTTAAGGTCAAAACATACACTCTCCTGAACACAAACCATGCTCAGTTTAACAACCAATGTGCCCCATAAAGACACACCAGCCTTACAGTTGATGGCAAAAACGTACATCCCAGACTATATTATTCTAAACCCACACTTTTCCTTATTCCATAACTCCAAAACAATCCATTATCGATATTTAAAAGATGTATTCAATATAAACAATAAGAGAACAAAAGGAAAATGAATCACTTTCCAAAAGAGGAAACTTTCTATTTTAGGAAACTTTACTAAAAATAGCCTCATATCAAAATAGCAAAAAATATGAGTTTATACTAAAAAACATTTTTAGTAAACAATGTAGATTTATAAAACTGGTATTTTCGGCCTTAATGATATTAATTTCTAAAACGAGAACATTTGAGTTTATGAAATTATTGAAATGTCATACAAGTGTTTATAAAATGATTTAGAAATGTCTTAAATATTTTAAATACTACTAATTAGGGTGCTTCCAAAATTTACAAAAATAAAATTCCCTAATTATTATTAGTTTCGACAATGCGATTATAAATAGGATTTTACGGCAAATGTCAAATTAAATGTTTTAACGTCTTTTATTTAATTAAACCATTGAATATATTTAGAGTATGTTAAGGGATGATTTATCTCACAAAGTTTCAGATTTAAATACTTTCAAAATGGCTGGAAAAAAATAACTCTTTTAGGTAAGACGAAGCATTTTAACGGTAAATCACAATTTATCCAAAAATCAATATTTATTAATTAAATACTTTAATAAATAGTACAAAACCTACGTAAAATAGCTAAAATATATTTATGGACATTCTGTCCAGAAAAGAAAATTTTCCAGAATCCAAAAACTCAGTTTTTAAAGCGTTTTCTCGTTAATCGTCTAATCTCGATAATAACGATTAATAAAAATAGTAATTACAAAACGATTTAGGTATTAATATCCAAAAATTATTATTAAACTTAAAAATCATGATTTTCCAGAATCTACCATTTTTCCAGATTTCCAAAAATTCCAGATTTAATAAATCCCGTTAAAACCGTCTTTTAAACCCGTTGTCACAATTAACGATTCCATTAATAAAACTTATCGTTCTCAACATTTTATTAAGGCACTAAAAATCATAAAATCACATTTTATTAATAAATCATCAGAATCATAATTCTTCCAGATTTAATCATAGAACCAGAAATCGAGAATTTAAACGACAAACGCGGTTTTAACGATAAACGATGATTTAAAGTGATTAATTAATTCATCCACTTAACAATTCCGAAAAATTATAAAAACACTTCATAAAATTCTATTTCATCAGAAAGTTTCACCACGTCAAAATTCAGATTAAAATAAAATGTTTAAGTACTAGAACTAAAAATCGGCTTTTAATCGTTTTTGTCCGTAAACGGTAATAAATCAATAATCGATAACTAAAATATCAGAAAATTACTAAATTATTAAAATCATCAAAAACATCATTTTTTTACAGAATATAATCACATATTACATGTTTAGGTCGAATATTACGATTTTACAAATTAATATAACAATTTAATCGTTAATTTCGTAAAAGCGATAAAAATACCGAAACATGCAAATTTTCAACTTTTAAAAATTTTCCAGATTATAAGACATACATATATTGTCAAAAATAAAAATATAAAAATATACATGCAAATACACAATTAAAATCATGCAATACCGAGTAACATCGACGTTACCTCAAGTCCAAATCGGAATCGATAATATATTCGTTGGCTTCGAGATCGTCCACAAATCTTTAACACACAAAAAGTGTGGTAGAAAAAAATACCATAAGAAAACTAGGAAAATCAAGGTGAATAACGATTAAAAACAACATCGATTATTACCTTAACGGAAGGAACGGAAAAAGGATTAATTTGACGATGAAAATGAGACAATTAAGACTCGATTTGAAGCAAGAGTAAGCCTTGAGAGGCTGCTGGTGTCATGGCCAAAATGAAGAAGCTAAGAAAGAAAGGATTTTTTTTTGTTTAAATGTAAAAATGAATGGTAGGAAATGGATGGTTTATATGTAAGCTTAATGACAATGAATTTTTTGATAAAAACAAGGTGAAAGTGAGTCAAAAGTGCCAGCCAAAATAAAGGAAGAAGGTGTATGAAGAGTTTGAGTAATAATGCATCAATTTAATGAAAAGAAAATAATCTTACGTTTACGGTATAACGTGACAGAATGAAACGTATTAATAAAACGTAGTAAAATTGTGACAAGAAGCTTTGTCGGTCCAAAATATAGGGAAAATGTCTCAAATAATTTTTAAGTTGATAAAAAGAAGAATCACAAAATAGTTAACGGCATTTCAAAGCAATTCGAGTAAACGTTGCGTTGGAAAATAATTATTTATGAAACTTCGTATTCCAATCATAAAAGGCTAATTTTTAGTGAATAAAAATATTTACTAGTTGAAAATATTATAAAAATATGTTTAGACATTTGTAGAAAGAGGAATAACTTAAATCCGAGCTTAAAAACGTTAATTCGTAGAGAAATAAAATTCCTCGCGGAAAAATAAATAGTTTATGAAGAAAATCAAATAAATAGATTTAAAATAATTAAAATCTTTTAAAATAAAAATAAATATCATTACACTCAAAATTGAAAATAAGCTTGGAAAAATGATGAAAAATAAGGCCAAAATGTGACAGAGTTATGACGAAGTCATAACAGAAAAAATAAAACGCTAGGAAAAATAGCGGGTGTTACAGCCGGGGCCATTAAGCTGACCATCATCACGGGCCGGGACGAGAAGGAACTTGAATTTCAAGTGGTTGATGTCACCTCTTCCTTCAACCTACTCTTGGGATGCCCATGGATCCACGCCGTTAAGGCAGTATCCTCTACCTTGCATAGCAAGATCAAGTTACCTCTAGGTGACGGGATTATTACCCTAGAGGCGACACCAATGACTGTGGCTAGCTTTAACGCCACGGACCACCTCGGTATGGACTTTTGGGGGTCCAACTTCGTGGGGATGATCGAGGAAGACTTCCTTTTCTGACCTTACTTTACCACCAGCGTCGACACGATGCTGCACTATTTGGGATACTTCCCGAGGGACACCTCCCGGCGATATCTTCCAGCTGGGAAGATTATCGAGGTCCTGAAGAATGAAGATTCCCACTTCGGTCTAGGGTACGCCATGACACCGGGAAATGTTGTCCAAGCAGGCATTGAGAAGGCCTGCAATATCATTAAGGGTATCCACTTGAGCCCTTATAGCCCGAGGTTGGCCGACTACTTCGTCGCGCCGATATTTGGGGCCATCCAGGTTGGTCTATATTAACCAACCGTTACGCATCCCGGAATCAAACTGGCCCGAGATTGAAACTACATTCCGGATGATGTATTTACCCTCATTCAGTCAGAATCCAAGGAGGATGCCGACAATGTTGAGCCCGCACTGTGGCTGCTATTCGGGGAAGACAAGACCGCCCCGTCTCCTAAGGAGGATTTAGTGAATCTCATCTTCCGAATAACAGGTTCAACCCTACGAAGCTGATCTCGGAAGTTGGCTCCGAGGCCGGGAATAGAGCATGGAGGAAGACCGTCAAGTGGACCGACAGTCAAGGCCGGGTCTACAAGTTGATCATCGGTGAAGGGGATATGCCTGATATAATCTCCTAGAAACTCTAACGCAATACAGTGGCGGAAACACTGTAGAGTTAGGATTAAAACACACTGACAAACTATATCTCATTAAAAGAAATGGTAAGTCAATACAGAGGCCTCTTTTTACAAAAGGGCTAAAAAGGAAATTCTCCAAACAGGTTTATACCAATCCATAAATTGTGAATGAAGAAAGAGTAGGATCCACGCTACTCGCTAGCTCACACCCAGAACCCAACAGCAAAACTTGTCATGCTATAAACATAACAGTCACGTCGGTGGGGAGTAACTCAGACCTTCTCTCAGCCATATTATATCATATGAAAAATAATAGTATTATTATATCAAAATATTTAAAAAGAGAAAACATTAAAACGATAAAAAAAAATTACGTTTTCTGCGAAACTTAAAGCACTTGCCAACCTGCAACTCAAAAACCAATTCGATAATAATAATATTAAAAAATGGCGTTATGGAAATTCGATCAGTGTGCACAAGGCTAGACTTTCACTAGGATAATACTGGAAACTAGTTTCAAGAACTGTAGACTTAACTCATAACAGAATCCAGTCTCTAACTAGGTAACTCAACTATAATAGGACTGCGTGCAGCGAGATCCTGGTTTAAGTAGTATACACCCCTCCTAGACACAAACTATGTCCAGTTGAACCCGATGTGACTTACACGATACAATATCTAAGTTTAAGGGCACAATGCACACTCTCCTGAACACAAACCATGCTCAGTTCAACAACTAATGTGCCCCATAAAAGACACACCAGCCTTACAGTTGATGGCAAAAACGTACATCCCAGACTATATTACTTTAAACCCACACTTGTCTTTATTTCATAACTCCAAAACAAGCCATTATCGATATTTAAAAGATATAATCATTATTAGGATAAAAGGAATAAACATTTTATATTAAAAGGGAAACTTTCTATATATAGAAACTTCCTAATTTTAGAAACTGACTTAAAATAGAAATATTGTTATAGAAAATTCGTAAGTTATTAAAAAAATGTATAAAAATAGCATTTCTAACGTAATTAACATTTTATTATTATCGTCGTTATCGTAACTTTAATATATTTCGAAAATATGAAATCGATATTATTTAGTTACTAGTGTCACGATAACCAACTAAATATTATAACGATCGTAAATTAATTAAATTACTAACGATTTATAAAACGATATCGAAAACTTGTAAAATATTTATATGGTACACAATTTAAAATAATATTTTTAGCAAATAATAAATAGCTAAAATTAGAAAATCGAAGTTAAAAGATTTACTACATACTACTACTCAAACATACAATATAAAATCAAGTAACGTCCTAAAGTTACCTTGTTAAAGTTCTTGTGATCTCGTTCATGTTGTATAATCCAAGCTCCAAAACTTCGATAGTAACCTCTTTAAGCTCCAAGTTGTTGAATCGATACTCTTCTAAGCATGATTCACCATGACAATCGAGAAGACAAAACAAAAGAATGAGACAAGGGTATTCGACACAAGACGGAAAGGGAATTGATGTGTCAAACATAGACACGAAGACCGAAAAGAACCGAGTCTATAAACATGGTAACGAATTGACATAAACTGGTCTGAAATAGATGTCCCGAACAAAGGACACTATAGTAGTAATAACTGATTACCTAACCAGCATGCCGATTTACGTTGAAAGACGATTCGAGCCGGTATATGTCCATGTTATTCAAGACATTGAAATAACTGATCCTGAACCTTGGTATCAGGTCATTGTAACCTACATAACAACGGGAGATTATTCTCCTGGAATCGAAAATTGGGCCAGGAAAGCCCTGCGAAGATTAGCTACCCAATTTATCCGTACGGATGACGGACAATTGTACAAAAAGACAGCACATGGGACTCTCCTCCTATGTATCGACAAAATAAAGGCCGAGAAGGTTATGGCTGAGGTACACAACGGTGAGTGAGGTCCACATATGAACGCCCAGATGCTAGTCCGAAAGATCATGAGGCTCGGATACTACTGAAATAGGATGGAGACTGACTGCCAACAGTATGTAAAACACATTCATAACTGCCAGATCTTTGCCAATTTACATCATATGCCATCATCCCTATTATACACCATGACGTCACCATGGCCATTTCCAACATTGGAAATCGACATAATTGGGAAGATAAACCCTTCCGAGTCGGGAGGTCACTGTTTCATCTTGGTAGCTATTGACTATTTCACCAAATGGGTCGATGCTGAGTCATACCGAATCTTGAATGCTAAGCATGTCGCCAAGTTCATCCAAAACAAGATCATATGCCGGTACGGAATCCCGCACGAATTCATCAGTGATCACGGGACCCATTTCCAAGCCAAAACAGCAGTGCTGCTAGCCAAATACAAGATCTAAAGGCATACATCCTCACCTTACCGTCCCCAAACAAATGGAGCGGTACAGGCAGCCAACAAGACAATTATCACCATAATTAAAAAGATGGTCGATATTTATCGGGAATGGCCCGACAAAATACCTTTTGCCCTATGGGGATACCGAACGTCAATCCCTACTGCAACCGGTACAATCCCCTATTATTTGACATACGAGATGGAAGTGGTTCAACCGGTCGAGTTGAAGGTACCATCCTTCCGGATTTTACTAGAAAGCCAAGTACCTAAACCTGATTGGGTCCAAGCGCGATATGACTCGCTGGCCCTTCTAGACGAACGTCGGTCCCGTGTCCTCAACAACATTCAAATATATCAAAAAAGAATACAACGGGCCTTCAACAAAAGAGTCAGGCCAAGAAATATCAAGGAACGAGACTTAGACATCAAATCTACTCGAGCTTTACTACCAGTTGACCCGAGGGGAAAGTTCAAACCCAATTGGGTCGAGCCATATCTAGTGAAAAAGGTTCTATCAGGAGGTGCTGTGAAGCTGACAGACTTGGACGAGAATGACTTCACCAATCCCACCAACCTAGACCATCTGAAATGCTACTACCCCTAACCCTATCTCAATGTCATTTGCTAAAAGTTTATTAGAAGTAATCCTTTTAAAACATAAACTTTCAAAAAAAATAAACGAGTCAATAAGTTGGGATTATTCATCCTACTGTCGCACACACTTCGAACTATTAGTCTTGGTGTATTTTGAGATTGCAAAATTCTAAGCCTAGAACCATGTCTGGTTTGATTCCACTAACTGTGGATACGTAGATAGCCCCTCAAAAGGGCACAACCACCGCAATAGCAAAAGAGACAGAAACGGTTTAACTAATAAAAATGTCTTTTATTATTAACAAAACCCCGATAAACTCGGGAATTCTGATTACATCATTAAAAAACCACAAAAGACACTACAAATTAGTAGTATTATTCAAATAATTAAAATTAAGGAATTGGGTATTCAGGGCATCTTGTCTTTACCCTTATCCTTCGCATCCTTCAGAGCCCATTGTCGCCGAGGCGGGGGTGGGTGTTCTCGGATCACAACCAGGATTTCCTTAGCTTGAACCCGTTTCTTCGAGAGTGGATCATCCGTCACGGTAATCGGCCCGAGCCGAGCCTTCACATGCTCCGGCAGCCTGTCCCGAGGACCAAGTCGGTCCTTGGCTGCCAGTCTCGGTCCGAGCCTCCTTTCCAAATTAGTCTGGGGGCTCAACCTGCCCCAAGCATCTTTAATATCGGTCCCTTTAGCTTGAGTCTTAGCCTTTGTCTTTGGACCCGACATCAGACGAACTAAGGTAGCGGGAGTCTCCCATTCATCGAAGAAGCCATAGTTTTCCTTGGCTTGCTCTTGAAGAACCAGGTTGAAAGCTTCATCGACTTCAAAGCAACCATAGCATCTGCAGAGCCTTCCTTCGTCCACTTTCCATATGAAGCAGACACCCATGTTGAGTGAAGAGATTCAGGGACGGACCAAACCCGGGTGTGCCACCGCTGTAGCCAAGTGTTACACATCACATCGGTAAGTTGTGTGGAGTCACTGACAACCGCCTCGTCCTCCTGGATCTTCTACAACCAACCAAACTACCTGAGAATATGGTCGGGATAGAGGTGAACCGTCTGATTAAAAGACAAGATCGCTTGATAGCGGGCCTTGTCCTTTCTCCCCAACCCGGTCCAAGAAGGAATGATCCACCACTAGACAACCCATCGGATCAGTGGGCCACGGTGGAATGACAACTCCTCGTCCCAATACTTCCTATTAATAAGACAAGACGAGTCGATAGCCCGCCTCCTTGCAGTCACTTGGCTGAACCGATACTTGCTCGGGTCAAGAGGAGACTTCATGATTGATAGTCTTCATATAGCCAAACCAGGCAAAACACGGGTTTATAAGTTCTCGCGAATGTTTGAAACAAAACAAGGCTTAGGTCCACCTTGGGGCACTCGATCGAGTGCCAGAGTGACTTGATCGAGTGACCCCCTCAAACTTGGGCAAGAAGATCTTTTCCAGAGGCACTCGATCGAGTGCCCCCTACTGCAAAATCGATGCAAAAAAAAATGTAGAAATCAAGTTAGCCCGAGCATTCTTCTCCAAGTTTTTCCTTCAAAAAATGCTAAAATATTTTCTCCCCTGCGGATAATTGAGTCAGTATTTCTCCTTAAATGCTACATGTAAAATATAATATGTCGGCATATAGGTACACTCGACACTTCAAAGGCAAGTTCAACTCCCCATGGAGCTATCCTCGTCAAGACAGATATGACCTTCTACTAATGGCTGGCGAGCCCTTCACGCAAGTCTAATGGACTATAAACGACCTGACCGGAAGGCTGTCAGGTCGTAATCCTCGATTGGCCTGGTAGCTAGTCTGACTTTCGCCTTGTCCAAGCCTCAGTCGGAGTGGGGCTCTGTAGACACCCGCATTTTGACTGCTTGTGTCTATAGTAGTCTCCAACAAAGCATCCGATGATGACCGGACGTTAACATGCATTAATACTGTAACACCCGCTATTTTCCTAGCGCTTTTATCTTTTCTGTAATGACTTCGTCATAACTCTATCACGTTTAGGCTTGTTTCATCATTTTTTCCAAGCTTTATTTTTATTTTTGAGTCAAATAATATTTTGTTTTATTTTAAAAGATTTTAATGCTTTTAAACCTATTTATTTGATTTTCATCGTAAACTATTTATTTATTCGCGAGGAATTCCATTTTTCTACAAACTATCATTTTATGCTTGGAATTAAGTTTTTATTTTCCTAAAAATGTCCAAACAAGTTTATTTAATATTTTCAACTACGAAATATTTTATTTTTGAAAATTTACCAATTAAAGATTTTATTACGAAGTTTCGTAAATAATTATTTTCTAACGCCAGGTTTACTCTAATTGCTTTGAAATAACTTTAATAATTTTACGATCCTTTTTTCTACAAACCTAGAACTATTTTTGGACTCCCCTTGTCACCCTTGGACCGTTACCTTGTCACACACTCATCCCTTTACATTTTTTACACTTTGTTTTATAAAATGGATTAAGCTTTTTAGATATTTTGTTTTTCTACCATTTATTCTTAGTGTTAATGATCGAACTTTTCAAGCTCCACCTCTTCATTTTGGTTGGCCAACATCACTAGTATTTGGCCTCATTTTGATCAAAAGTCATGCATCACTTATGCTTAAGAAACCCTTTGTTTTTCTTATCATTCATTTACAAAAAAAATAAGCAAAACAACTCTCTTTTCCTCTTCATTGACCATGTTTTCCAGCATATACCAGCCCCAATTTTGTGCAAAAATCGAGTCATAATTGTCTCGTTTTCATCATCAAATTAATCGTTATTCCAATTCCTTCGTTCAGGTAATAATCGATGCTATTTTCCATCGTTATTTACCTTGATTATTTTAGTTTTTTTTCATGGTATTTTTCTACCATATTTTTCGTGTGTTGAAGGATTTGTGGACGATCCTGAAGCCGATGAATTTATAATCGACTCGGATTTGGAATAGAGGTAACGTTGATGTTACTCGGTATTGCTTGATATTATTTGTGTAATTGTATGTATATAATTATAATTTTATTTTTGACAATATATGTATGTCTCATATCGTGGAAAATTTTTAAAAGTCGTAAATTTGCATGTTTCAGTATTTTTATCGCTTTTACGAGATTAACGATTAAATTGTTATATTATTTTTTAAAATCGTAATATTCGGCCTAAACTAGTAATATGAGAATATATTCTGTAAAAATAATGTTTTTGATGATTTTTAATAATTTGGTATTTTTCTGGTATTTTAAGTATCGATTATTGAATTATTACAGTTTTCGAACAAAAACGATTAAAAGCCGATTTTAGTTCTAGCACTTAAAATTTTTCTTTTAATCAGAAATTTGGCATGGATGATCTTTCTGGTGAAAAATAATTTTCTGAAGTTTTTCATAATTTTTCGGAATTGTTAAGTGAGTGAAATAATTAATCACTTTAAATCATCGTTTATCGTTAAAAACGGGTTTGTCATTTTAATCTCTGATTTCTGATTTTTGTTTTAAATCTGGGAAGAAAAAAGTTTCTGATGGTTTCTTGAAAAAATGTATTTTTATGATTTTTAGTGCTTTAATAAAATATTAGGAACGAAAAGTTTTATTAAGAGAATCGTTAATTGTGGAAATGAGTTTTAAAAGACGGTTTTAATGGAATATATGAAATCTGGAATATTGAAAATATGGGAAAATTGATGTTTTCTGGAAAATCATGATTTTTAGGATTAATAATAATTTTTGGATATTAATACTTAAATCGTTTTGTAATTACTGTTTTTATTAATCGTTATTGTCGAGATTAGACGATTAACGAGAAAACCCTTTAAAAATCGAGTTTAAAGATTCTGGAAAATTTATTTTTCTGGACAAAATGTCCAAAATTGTATTTTAGCTATTTTACATAATTTTTGTACTAATTATCAAAGCCTTTAAATGATAGTATTGATTTTTGGACAAAATTTTGATTTATCATTAAAATGATCCGTTTCAACTAAATGAATTATTTTTTCAGCAATTTTGAAAATATTGAAATCTGAAACTTTAAGATATAAATCACCTCATATCATATTCTAAATTTGTTTAATTGCTTAATTAAATAAAAGACGTTAAATGTTTTATTTTGACATTTGCCGTAAAATATTATTTATGCTTGTTTTGTCGAAAATATTAATAATTAAGGAATTTTGGTTTTATAAATTTTGAAAACACTCTAATTAGTAGTATTAAATTTTTAAGACATTTCTTTTTATAAACACTCGTGTGATATTTCAGTAATTTCATAAACCCAAACGTTCTCACTTTAACAATAATATCGTTAAGGCCGAAAGTATTAGTTTTATAAATCTATATCGTTTACCAAAATTGTTGTATTAGTATGAACTAAAATTTTCGATATTTTGATATGATGCTATTTTTAGTAGTGTTTCTAAAAATAGAAGTTTCCTAAAATAGAAAGTTTCTTCTTTTACAATAAAATGATAACTCCTTTTGTTCTCTTATTATTATAATGATTATATCTTTTGAATATCGATAATGACTTTGTTTTGGAGTTATGGAACAAGGACAAGTGTGAGGTTAGAGTAATTTATTCTTGGGTTTACGTTTTTGCCATCAACTATAAGGCTAGTGTATCAGGAATCGGTACATTAGTTGTTGAACCGGGTAACAGGTATCCCGGGAGTTGTGTACATTTTGACCTTAAGCTTAGGCCTCGCAGTAAGTCGCCGTTATAAGTTGAACTGGGTGACAGGTAATCCCAGGAGGGTGTGCATTATCTTAAACTAGGGTCACGCATTTATAAGTCGCCGCTCTATTATGGTTGAGTAGCCTAGTTAGAGATCGAAGTTTGATTTGTTTGAACTAAGTTCTCGAAGCTATTTTTTTGTATTCTCCTAGTGAAAGTCTAGCCTTCGATACTGATTCTATCCACAATGCCATTTTCAATATTTTTATTATTATTGATACATTTTGGTTTGCAGGTTGGCAAATATTTGAAGTTTTCTTCTGAAAACTTGTTCTGATTTTATTGTTCCAATATTTTAAGTCTTCTCCGAAAGCTTATTTTTATAAATAATGTTTTACTGTTTTTCATTTTTACTATTTTTCTATAGTAGTAATTACAGTTTTAAAATCCTGTTATACGGCTGGGAGAACGTTGACGTTGCTCCCCACTGATTGTGGCTGTTATGTTTTTAACATGGCAGGTATATGTGTTTTCCTTCGGGTCGGCTAGCGAGCTGTTATGGATCCTGCTTGTTTTAATAAGATCACTGTATTATGGATTGTTAAAACCCATTTTATGGATTTTATTTTATTTTTTTATTTTGTAGTTATTTTTATTTTATGGCTTATGTATTGACTTACCATTTTTATTTAATCAAGACATAGATACAGTGTGTTATAATCCCACTTCTACAGTGTTTCCGTCATTGTATTGCATTAGAATTTCTAGGGGATTACAAATACGCTCGAATATGGGACTCAGAATCATAAGTATCCGACGTGGACACTTAGCAGAGTAAAAATCTCTCAAAACCAACCTTAAATTCAGATACAGTGGGTTGTTCCCAATAAAATAAAACTAATATGAGCATAAACCGCCATCGGGAGAAAAACCGTCTTTTTCGACCGAGTCAAAACCTGGTCAAAGTCGAAACCCGAAAACGAAACCAGCCTCATGCTGCGTCCAAATACACAAGTAATCAATTCAAATCAAGTCAAAGGTTAAAGCAAATCCAAACTTTCCTAAATCTTCTCACCCGTCTAAGGGCACTTGATCGAGTGCCTAAGGGCCACTCGATCGAGTGACCCTCCAAAAACCAACCAGGGAACCTTCCAGTGAGGCACTCGATCGAGTTCACTAAAGGGCACTCGATCGAGTGACCCTAGACAGGGGGTAAAATCTATATACCCCCCCGCTCGCACATCATTAGAGGACTTTTTCAACCCTCATTTTTCACCACTTTAAGCACCCTCCTACACTTTTGCACTCTAGTTGTTCCCGAGATCAAAACTCGCCAAAAACCGAGAACATTTTCTCCCTAGTCAGACACCCTAACTCACCCTACATTCTCGACCCGCTCCCGTGCCTACGCCGACACTCAACGAGCCCATTTTTTGAGACTACTAACATGTAGGTTGAGGGTGTACCAAATACCATTCTTCCAAATCTCTAATTCTCCTTTCGTTTTTGTATATACTAACATTAATAACTCTTTAATTTATTGTTCTACTAACATTTACATACTCACATCTAACTTTTACTTTTCGTTCCTAACAATCTAACATTTACTTGTCATTCTATTTTATATATTTCATTTATAATACCGAGTATATTATACTAAAACTATTTTCAAATTGATTTGAGTAAATGTCCAATGATGCTAGATCTATCGTCGAAGGCTTTAAAAGTCAAACTACGACATCGAAATGCAAAGGACTTAATATTTGCGATGACAAATCAAATTCAACGATCGAGTACGTTCGATAATTAATGCCGCCTAAAGTCCGTATAATCCCATGAACAAGTTGTACAGGAGGTGGCACCCCTCGAGGCGCGCCGCCCTCTAGGCACTTAACGGTTAGAGCGCCCTATGACGTTCGCATAACCAGTCGGGATTATATCGCGATCGCGGTAATTCATTGTCAACCATATTCGTTGACTTTTTCAAAATATCGCTCTAAAGGCTTGATATCGATTCCGTAATTGAATGTCGCGCATAGAAGAGTTGTCGACAATTAAATTGGCATGAAACCCGATGACGTTGAACCGATCGTCGTATGGTTGATAACACGCAAATTTGGACCGTTTTACCCCCTATTTTCACTCGTATTTGACTCGATTTTGTGTGCTTTAATGTCAGTATAACTCATTTTTGACTACATTTCGTATTTTCTAGTTTGAATTTGGTTTTTTTTGTATTTATCGTCTTTTTCGTAGAATTTCGTACTGCTTTTCTGTGTTTTTGTCTTTTAGGTACGTGTTCGTGTATAAAGAGGCGAATTAAAGCGAGAGGAGCAAAGTCAAGAGATCGAGTCAAACCCCAAGTCAAACCCGACTCACTTAACCCAACTCTCATCTAATCCACCAATCTTTCACTCAACCCATATTCTCCAAACCCAAATCATAACCCACAACACTAACCCAATCACAAATCAACCCAACTCCTCAATTCAATCCAATCCAACTCCATAATTCAAACTAACCCATACCCTAATCAAAGTCAAACCGACTTTGACTTTGACCCTTGACCCAAACTCAAATATCCCTCCATCAACCTTCAACTTCAGCCAACACCAACACCATAACCTAACACCACCACCCACCTCCTTCACCTCTAACCACCACCTTCAACCATGCCACTCAACCGGAGCTCCGGCCAAAACTACCACAACCAGCCGCGCGACAACGCAGCAGCAGCGGCAGCCCCAGGCTCCGGCAACCACAAACCCGACCTCCAACAAACCAGCCACCACCACTCACCTCCTTCACCCCCAACAACCACACAGGCACCCTTCGCCACCTCCTTCTCCGACGTCCTTCCCTCGACAGCAGCAGCCGCGTTGTACCAGCACCGGCGAGCCAGAGCTCGGACAGCAGCGGCGACGCGAGTTGGCCGCCTCCCTTCACCGAACAACGACAGCAACCGGCGCCTGCAGCAACAACGCGACACCACCAGCGGCAGCCAGCAGCTCCGTCCTCTGCCCAGATCCCGTTTTCCGGTGACTTTCGCCGGCGTCGACACCAACTCCGGTGTCGACCCGGTTCAACCCAGATCCGGAGTTTGAGATTAAAAACCGTCAATCTAATGGAGACTCGAGAAGTTTAATCGGAATGGACGGTGAGATCTAATTTGGATCGAGAAGGACGGGTGAGATCTAATTGGGTCGAGATGCAATTGAATTGGAATGGGTGAAACCGTAAAGTGTGTCGGGTGAGTTAGCACTCTACGAAGTGATCGGGCGAAATTAGAATGATCGGACGAAGTCGGGATTACCGTGAGGCAAAGGTTTGCCCGGTGGGTTAAGTTATGCAAAACCAAAGAGCGAAATTTCACCGAATGGGAATCATATGGTGAAGTTTAGTTGATGGGTATTGGGCTGCCACTATTGATCTTAGAAGACTAGGGTTTTGATACTCCCTCTTTTCTCTCCTCTATATATATGTAACTCCTCATTTGAGGAGGAGGCGCCATTCCATCACTCCACCACAACACTACCTAAGCTAGTAGATTAGTAGTAGATTATTACTAATAGATTGTTATTAGCTTATTAATAGACTAATTAGTAGGGTGATTTTTGGAGGGTGACAATCCAAAAATCTCCACTTATTATAGATCTAATTAATTAGTGTAAAAGATTTCATCTTTAGTGTAATCAAGTTTTAATCTTTCTTCCTCTTGCAACTTTTATTGAAGATTCTTGAAGATTATTAAGGGATTAGTGACAAATTCCTTGTCATCTTCATCAAGATTCATCTTTTACTTATGCAATTCTCTTCCTTATTGTTTATCTTCAATAGTTGGTATATTTCTCTTCCTCTCCCTAATCTCTAGTTAGATTTAATTTCGTTCTATATTTAATCTCTCGTCTAGATTTAATTTAGTTATGTTTTTCTATAGATTTAATTATTAGGCTTGTTTAGTTAATTTCTCCTTAGTTATCGTTTTATTAGTTCCCATTATGCATTGTGAGTAGATTTCTTGTTAGGGGTTTAGGGAGGAAGATCTTGGGTAATTTGAATTGAGGGATGTTGGTGGGTTGCTTGCTTGTTGATTTATCAAGTTTAAGGTTTTTGTGTCTTTGTTGACCTCGACTGCAGCTAGATTGACCTTGACTCATTTCTATCAATATGGGGAAACTCGGGATAGAAATTAGCTTAACTTGAGACTTACCCTTTCTCCGCGAAAGCGGGTATAGGTGGGTTGGGTGAAGAAACCGAATGGTGGCATTTTCTCTTATCGACGTTGTGACTAAAACTCGATTCCGAGACTCTTAGACCCTAATTTCCGATTCCGAGACTCTTAGACCCCAATTTCCGATTCCAGACTCCCCCTAACACCTTTTCCTTATTAGACTAGCTTCTCGTAGTTTATAGCTTCTTAGTGTAGATTAGTGTAGACTTAACCCAAAAAACCCCAAAAATAGACCTCCAAATGTGCTTAGACTTTGACTCGACCAACTTTACCTAGACCGTCCCTAAGGATCAATCCCGACTTGCCGCTACTACGTAGTAGTTAGTTGGAGTTTATAAATATTGTTTGATCGTGTTAGATAGGCGACAATCTGACGCGCATCAAAATGGCGCCGTTGCCGTGGACGGCGATTAGTTAGTTGAGTTTTAGTCTTTTTGTGTTTGGTTATTATTCTCCCTCTACCCTAGTGCCTCTTGGTGCTGGGAGAATCACCTTCTATTTGAGTATGTTTGCCAGGAACAGGTTATTGCCTCTTCGGTTCGATCCCGAGCCAAAGATGACATTTAAAGCTATGAAATTCCCGATAAATATCTCAACTAGAGTGATTCCACATTCATACCTCACACCACCATCCATACATACTATCCTTCCATCCCCTCCAAATCCATCCATATAACCAACATCCACACCACTTACACCTTTCATTCCACAAAATTCACCTTCTACAACTCCTCTTATCACTTCAAATCCACAAGAAACACCATCTCCACAAGAAAATTCTCCAACCCATTCACCTCCCAAATCACCTTCATCACCAAAAAGCCTTCGAAAAGCAAACATGAGAACTCTTGATTCACATTCACAACTCACTCACGAGGATTTTTATGCCCCCGTTTCCTATGGAACTATTCCGAATGAGTTTGAGCTTAAAGATTCCTTGATCAATGAAGTAAAACTAGACACCTTCCATGGGCTCCCTCAAGAAGATGCTTTTGAACATGTATGCTCTTCCAAAGAGAAGTTAGTTGAAGCCAAGCTTATTAAGAAAATGGGAGATGAAAATTCTCCTATGACCAATGAAATGAATCTCTAATTGGAAAAGGAAGAGCTAACCAAGAAACTTGAGGCTATGAATGCAAAGAGTACTCCAAAGCAAAGACCCTTCAATTCTAATCAATAAACATTTTCCAACCAAGGGTCTGTCAAAGTGTCTCCACATATGCCTCCATATCAAAGGGAAAACTTCAACAATCGAGGTAGAAACTATCATGTTCAAAGGGACTTCCAAAATCAGAGTGCAAATCAAGGGAACAATTACCATAATCAAGAAGGTAATCATCACAATCAAAAGTTTAATCAAGGATATCAATTCAATTATCAAGGTAACCAAGGGCCAAATCAAGGGTACCAAGGATTCAATTTTCAAAGACATAATCAAGCCTCTCCTTTTTATGGAAATTAAGGTAATTTTCAACATGGTCAAGGTAGTGGTCAAGGGTATGATTTGACCATTGATATGAGAAAGGCTTTAGTCAACGAAGTGTATCAAGGAAACCCGAATTACCAAGGTAATAAAGGTCATAAAGGATTACACTCTCAAAGCTACAATGGACCCTCTCAATTCTTTGGCAATCAAGGTAATTATCAACAAAGTCAAGGAAGCGGTCAATGGGACAATTCATTAAATGAATTGCAAAGAACAATAGAGTATTTGATGAATAGAGTATTTGATGAATGAAAATGCGAGAGACAAGGCAAGGATCGAACTCTTGAAGTCTCGACAAGCATCCAAAGCCTTAGTCGCTCCCGTGCACCCACCTTATGACATTCCCGGTCAACCTCAACACCCAAGGGATCCACCATACAAAACTTATGTTGTTATCAAAAGAGAAGGAAAGGAGCTTGAAAATCCTCACAGTCACTTGAGTACCAAAACAACCCCAGATTTGCAACAACAAAAAACACTCCATGTCACTACTCCCGATTCTCCCAAACAAAACCGGGGAATTCAAGGAGAATTTGAGTTAGTTGCAAAGGCCGAGGAAAAACAACGAAAATCGAAGGAAGCTAGAAGGCAAGAGACCGAGCAAGCAATTGAGGAGAAGGAATCCAATGTTCCATCTTCATTGATCTATGTGTCACCGTTACCATTCCCCAAATGAGCTAACATTCAAAAAGATAATATCAAGTGTAGCCGACTTGTGGACACGATCGAAAAAGTAGAAGTCTCCTTGCTATTCACCAAGGTCGTTCAACAAAAATCAACCCTCACTAATGGGGTGAAAAACGGTGAAAAGTCCTTAGACATCAAGTTTCCTTACCCCAAAAGGCAATCCAAGAAACCCATTCAAGGTGAAGTAGTGATCCTTGACGATATCAATGAGAATGGCGACGTCTTGTCATCTAGGTTAGAGATCACCACTTTTACTCCCAACAAGGAACTCGAATCCCAAAATTGCCACATGGAAAATGCAATCGAGAATGTCGAGGATACGAGTCTTTGGGATGAGTTGAATGAGGTGATAGATGTTGTTAAGTCTTGGAACGATGATGAAATCAAGCTGCCCTTGTGCAAAAATGTTGAAGAACGTCACGAGTCCTTTGCTAGTGAGCTAAATTTTGGTTTAGGAGAAATTGAAACCGCCGGTAAAAGTTTCGAATCTCTCCTTCACGATGATATGGGGACAAGTGATGTCTTGAGACTTAGGGATGTGGGCCCGCAACTTGAAGAAGAAATGGGGATGTACAATGGGGAAATAGCTTCTAAACCGCCTTTCATGTTGAGTGGTGAGATTGTGAAGTTTTGGAATGGTAGAAGGTATTTTGGGAAGAAATGGTCGCTTGGACTTGTGAAATGGAAAGACCCGGGAGACCATTACAAACCCAGGCTTCGTGGATTTGAAGACTGCTTATCGCTTCCGAGTTGGAAGCTTCTCATGATAGCTTGGCTCGGCTACATGAGCCCTTCTGAAGACTCTTCTAGAGCCTTTGACTTACTCCTCCGAGCCCTTGATGGGTATGGTGGAGATGATACTTTGAAGACAAGTAAACTCTAAGGTTTGGCGGTCCTAGCTAAAACCGCGCTTCTTGGGAGGCAACCCAAGCTTTTTAGTGCACATTTATGTTTTATGTGTTTTGTTTTTGTTTGTAGGAATCTTAAACAAGAAGCCAACATGGATAGATGATGAAGAATTTGGAAGTGATCAAGTTTGGAAGAGATTTTGCTTGATTGTTCCATTTTGGATTGTGGATTGCGATGTTTGCTTGTATCTTGTTGGAGGATTGGTGGTGTATTCGTAATTGTGATGTAATTGTGTTGTTTTTAGTAGTTGTTGTGGGATTGTAGTTAGTGTCTTTCTTGTATTGCCTTATTTTCTCCTTTCTTACAGGAATACCACCCACTTCAAAGCATAAGGACTTGAGGTATTAAAAAGTGAAGACCTTTTGGTAATCCCTTTTTACCCTTATTTTTCTCCCCTTCCCTTATTCACATGGGAGCATGGGCTTGTATGCTTTGGAGGTTCACATGGTGAACATTTTGGAATTGGTAGTTGTGGTTGTGTTGACTATTTGAAGAAGATTGGAGTGCTTGGCTTTACTTGTAGTTGTTTTTATTTTTGTTGTGTTCTTTTGTGTTTTGTTTAATGTGTTTAGGTAAATGTTTTCAAAAACCCAATTGTGAGACTTGCTTACGAGTGTTCACCTTCCCTTGTTAGTAACCCATTTTGATTTTGGCTTTTATTCTACTAGAATGACATTGAAACCAAGAATTTCATTGATCTTTTAGCTTGAGTCCACTTTTTCTACTAGGAGTTTACAACGGGGTTTGCATTTGACCACCTTGACCCCCCATGAGTGATAAGGCCTTGGTTACCGGATCCCGTGCCTATAGGTAACCTTACTTGAAGATATCTTTAGGTTTGGGACGATCCTCTTTGCTTTTGCGAAAAAGTCGGGATTACACTTACCTCCAGTGTCGACTAACTCCATGGTTCACTCATTTCCATCTCGTTTAACGCCTCTTTGTACGCTTTTAGTTGATTAAGAGGACCTAGATAAATCATCAATGTTTTAAGTGATTTAATGTCATCCTATTAGACTTTAGTCCACTTCATCTTGAATAACTAACTTTGGAATGTTTGTACTTGTCTCGAGTAAACTATTGGTGTCTTTCCCGCCGTCTCGATGAGGGATTCGGTTTTTTCATGTTTGGATGCAACTATTCGTGTTTGTTTGCTTATTTGTTTGTTTGGTTGTTTGTTCGTTCGTTCGTTTGTGTGTTTGTTTATGTGAGTTTAGTTGCGTCCGCAATTTTGAGCAAGACCCAACTTGTCTTGCATGGAAGTACCTTACCTTATAGGTATTTCGATGTGAGTTGAAGGGACGGAGCGGGCCCGTTAATTGCCCCGTATCGGCTTGGTTTAGTTTAGTAGTAGTTTTTATTCTAATAGCTTTTGTTGTGTCCTTTTTATGTGTGTGCGTGTTTGTGTGTTTTTCCTTGTAGGTACCTCCAACAAACAACGACAATGGATGAAAATGGATAAGAAGCACGAAATCGTTCAAGTGTGGGGGACAACTTATGCTTTAAAAGGTAATTTCTTACCCACCCTTCCTTTCCCTCCCTAATTTTGAACATTGAGAACAATGTTCGGTTTAAGTGTGGGGGGATTGACGATTAATCGTTGCTTTAGGATTGTGGTTGATATTGTTGTTGGAGGATACTTTGGTGGAGTTTATATGTTTATTTGTGCTTGCTATGGATTGTAGCCTTGTGTTTTGTTTGTTGTTTTTGTAACACCCCGTTATTTTCCGAGTCAATTGTAAAACTTGACTTTTCTACTTTTATTTAAATCGGATTTTTTAAATTGAAAAAAAAAAAAAAATTAATGTCTTTATAAATATTAAAGTATTTTGGGTCGTCTTATAATAAATCGGTTTTGATTTTCGTAAGTAGAACGTTATTTTATAAACTGACTTTGTATCGTATTCGATTTCGAGTCAAACACAATAAGGAAAAAAAAAAGAAAAAAAAAACCTAATTCCTATAAATCCCACGACCAACCTCATCAATTCATAACAACTCAAATTTTCATTATTTACTCTGCCGCCCTACCACAACTTGTTCCCCCTCTGTCCTTCTTATCTTAGCCTACATCAATTGTAAGTGTTTTTGTTCATATCAATTGTAAGTGTTTCACATACTACTAATTTCAGTCTTTCAATTAGTGTCGTAGGAATAAAGCTATTTTTGTTCAGTGCCTATTTTCCTTGAACCCAATCCTAGTTTCTGTTTTACAGTACATGGTGAATGGGCATTACTAAATCTTGAATATTTCTATATTTTTTCTCCTTAAACTGATTTGGTTATACGGGACGAGTGTTTGTAATTACTATTGATTATAACTGAGATTTGGGCAGGGAGAGTAGCAGGTAAGCAATTGACAAAGGAAATTGATGACTTTATGATTATGCAAGATTGATGTCATTGTGATGCAAGTTGGAGGGTGATGTGTGTTACACGTGATGGGAGTTTAGGCTGTTAGTTTTAGAAATTTAATCTTGGCTATCTCCTGTTGGTTTTAGTTCTTTGGCTTGATGATGAGATATTAAGGATTTGAGATTTTAAAGGGAGTGTTAATACAAGGAGTTGAGTATTGAGTGAACTGTTGATGGGTGAAAGTTTAAGCGACATTGTGTGATATTAGAGTGATATATTACGTTAGGTTCACATCAATTTTAGTTGGTGAATTATTGAATCCAATTTGTATTATTTGTAGCTTGTGGGTTCGAGGGGAAAGAATTCTTGGGATAATACTAGCCGAGTTGTGACCGTCTCGAGAGGTAAGGACGTTTTGACCTTTTCACCTTTTAAGTAAAGAGCATGTCCGGTTTAAATTATATTTTTGAAACAGTTTTATAATTATTTTGTCAACGATGAATTTTTATGATACTCTTGTAATATTTTGAATATTGGAACTTTGTGACAAGTCATATATTGGAATTATTTTGGTACAATTTTGGTGGTTATAACAGACTCCGGGAGCTCTGTTGGTCTATGAGGTTAAGGTGGGTCTGAGACGTCCCTGGGATTTCGTCCCGAAACTGAACTCCTGGCCCGAGTTGTGTTAAGTGGGGTTTTTCCGGCTCCCCACTTGCTAGGTAGTTAGACTTCCTCCTTTGGCAGCCTCATCCTACTGACTGCCCAATTGTGAGTAGTGCGCACTATAGTAAGTCTAGCTAAGCATAGGTGGTACCTCTAGACTGTGCCAAAGGGTAGGACCTTGGCACACAGGTGGAAACAATATATTTTGGTTGGTTTTGGTTTTGACTACTATTTTCACAGTATTTTGGTTTGGTGTTGAGACAATAATATTTGACTCTGATTTCAGTTTACTACAAATTATAATTATTGTTTTATATTTTCAATATAATATATTTTACTCAGCTTTGCTGACGTCCTTTTGTTTTGGGTCGTTCCCCCGCTGGAACCTGTACCTATTTGTGTTTTGGGTACAGTTGATAGGTACAATTAATATGCTGCATGGGTGCATTTGGTTCGGGATGCTGAGCGAGGAAGGATTTTATTATTTAACGTTTAACTCCAAACTATTTATATTTATGTTGAATTTTGGGTTGAAGTTGTTTTAAACCGTTTTGAATTTTGTGGGACTTAAGTCTTCCGCTGCAACGTTTTCATTTAATTATTTATCGAATTTACAGTTCTTTTTAATTCATATATTATTCTTTTGCCTTGCATTTGGCCTTGTGAGCTAAATGCGGAGTAACGGCTTTAAATTTTCCTATTTTATTCTTTATTTTGGTCGCGAAAAATTTAGGGCTGTTACAGTTGGTATCAGAGCAATAGGTCTTTCCAAAAAAATTTTGCAAAATTTGAAATGGTTTAAAAAAAAATACTACCTTTATTAAAAAAATCGTTCTTTATAAACCGAGAGTGTTGGGTGCATTGGGTGCATTGCATACGCATGAATTATGTTATTTATATCTATATATATTTATATTTGTCATGTTTAGTACTATTATTATCCTTACCTAATTGAAATGTGATAGAGATACTACTTACATTAATATTGTGATTTAAACTTCTTATACTTACACTTAATAGAACATTGTTTACTTCTATAGTGACAATGTCTCGAGGAAATGAAAACAATGATATGGCCGCTATGATGGCACAATTGTTAGCTCAGAATGCAGCTCTTATCGAAGCTGTACAACAAATGACTGCTGTTACCCGAAATATGAATGATAGGGTCGAGAATGAGAATGATCCTACACCCACTGTTACTGGAATGTCTGAAGCGGTACAGAAGAAGAAACCGCCGACTTTTACTGGGAAAGGGGATCCTAATGAACTAGATAATTGGGTTAGGGAGATGGAGAAAATTTTTCTGGCTGTAGGGTGTCCACATGAATTTCAGGCTAGGATCGCTGTCTTCTATCTGAAGGAAGAGGCGGACATTTGGTGGCAGACCGTTAAAGAGGACTTTATGAAACCAATTAGAATAAGAAATCCTAATGGCACACACACACTACATGATAAAGACTGGGATACTCTTAAGGAAATGTTAGAAGCAGAATTTTTCCCAGAACATGTGAAACATCAAAAATTAGCTGAATTTGGAGACCTAAAACAAACCGATGAGATGAGTGTGAAAGACTTTTATAATAAATTTGTTGAACTTAGTCGTTTTGCTAAGGAGCTAGTGCCAACTGAGGGGATTAAAGCATCTAGGTTTGAGGATAAGTTACATTGGAAGATTAAGGGTAGATTTGCTGGGGAGACATTAACTTCTTTAAGAGATGTCTATGCTAGGGCTGTTAATATTGAGAGGAGTAACCAGAAGATGGAGGTTGAGATGGTAAGTACTGGGAGTAAGAAGAGGGAGTTTCAGGGTAGTCAGTCTGACACCCGAGCGAAGAGAGGGAATTTCAATACTAATAATAACACCCAACACGGAGGGAATGGGAAGGAAGAAGGTAATAGTTGGAGAGGTAGAAACCAGGGAACACCTAATGACTTTACCCCACATTACTACTGTAAGTTATGCAAGGGAGATCACCCAGGCGTTGACTGTCAGGGGAATAAGGTGACATGCTACTGGTGCGGGAAGTTAGGACATCGAGAATTCGAGTGTAGGAACAAGAAGGCAGGGAAACCTCGTGCTACACAATCTGTTAGTGCTAGTGTGAATCAGAGTAACCGATTTGAGAGTCAGGGGAACACACAGAATTTTGGTAGGTCCCAAACTAACAATAATTTTAAGAATCCAGCTCCGACTCAGACCAACGTTACCGCAGCTAGTAAACCCGCGGGCCAAGTAAATGCTGCACAGAATAGCAAAAAGCCTACTGGGAAGCTCTATGTCATGAATAGGGAGGAAGCCGAAAACACGGACATCGTTTCGGGTAATTTTCTAGTGAATTCTATTTTAGCTCATGTTTTATTTGATTCTGGTGCATCTCACTCTTTTATTTCGACTAAGTTTGTGGATAAAATGAATGTTGAATCTAGTGAAATTGTGGATTATGATTTTGCCACGTCATCTGGGGACTTAGTAAACTATAAGAGGGTTGATAGGGATGTGTCTGTTTTATTAGTGATTATGATTTTCAAGAGGTTTTTTTTTTGGGTTGACTAGTGCACCTGATTTGTTTATGGACTTAGATGAACCGAACTTTGAGGACTTACTTAGATAAATTCGTTGTGATATTCATTGATGACATAGTATTTTTATTCAAAGAATGAAGAGAAGAATGAGGAACATTTACGAATTATCTTAGACATCTTGAGAGGAAAATAGTATTTGCTAAATTTTTGAGGTATGATTTTTGGATGGTACGAGCAATTTTGGGGAATATTATATCTAAGGATGGAGTATCAATAGATCTGCTAAGGTTGTTAAGGAGTGACCTAAATCGGAATCTGTGACTGAAATTCGTAACGTTTGGGTTTAGCTGGTTACTATATGTGATTTGTGAAGAATTTTTTTTTCAAATATAGATAAATTAATGACTGCACTGATGTAGAAAGCCATAAAATTTCATTGGGATGAGAGGTGTGAGGAATCGTTTCGAATTTTAAAGGAAAAATTGACCACTACTTTAGGATTTGCCTTACCGGATGGAAATGAAGTTTTTGAAGTTTATACCTATGCATTTTAAGAATGAATTAGTTAGTGTTTTCAACCGAATAAGAAGTGATTGCTTATGCATTTAGGCAGTGAACCTTTATGAAGAAAATTACCTTGCTTATGATCTAGACTAAGCGGCCGTAGTAGTTGCCTCAGAAATTTGGAGACATACTGTTTGGTGGATCATTTAAAGTTTTTATGATTGTAAATTTTAAGATATATATTTACCCATTAGGAGCTAATCGTGAGATAAAGAAGCTGGTTGGATTTGATTGAGGACTATAATATCGAGATAAGAAAAGCCAATGTGGTGGCTGATGCTTGGAGTATGAGTTAGATCCTTTAGGAGTTTCCGAGTGGAAGTGGAGTTTAATCTTTATGGATTTTATAGTTGGGTTGTTAAGGTCAGAGGAAAGTAATAATATGATTTGGGTTATAATTAATAGATTAACTAAGAGTACACATTTTATTCCAATGAAGGATATGTAAGAGAAGAAGCAACTTGTTGATGCTTATATACATTATGTGATAGGACATCATGTGGTTTCGAAGGATATTATATTAGGTAGCGAACATATGTGTTCCAATATTTTGTGAGGAACTTGAGCCAACCATACAAATACCCTCATCTTTTTGTCTAAGGTAGATTTTTCGTGCTTCGAGGACGAAGCTTTATTTTAAGGTGGGTAGAAATATGCATGACTACTTGTTTTTGTGGTAAACTAAGCATGTTCTTGTGTAATTTCATGCTAATATCTATTTATTGGTCACAAATATGAATATTTTGCTATCATTGATGCTTAATAAGCACAATATCATTGGTTATTCGTTATTACTTGAAATTGACATACTTGTGGTTTGTTTGTGCTCAACGCACATATTAGTGATTTCGTGCTCAACACACATATTGTTGGGTTGGTAGTGCTAACCGCACTTATTTGATTGACTGATTGATTTCGTGCATTACGCACTTGCAAAATGGTTGAACTTGTAATTTTCAAAATTTTGAAATAATTTAAACATTTTTGTCCGACATGCTTTTAACTTGGCAAGTGATACTTTTACCTTAGAGAAGTATGAGAATTGTAGTGGTGTCGAACTTTGGTATTATCTTATGGAATTTAAGTGATCTTATCTTGTGGATTTAGGTGGTGGTGACGTTGTATACTTTGAAATTTGAGGAATTAGGTAGTTATGGATTTTGAGGATTTAGAAATGTGAGACATCTTTAAGGTTGTGTTTAATTCGACGAATTTTGGATATATGGAATAAATGATTTATTTTTGGAGATATAAGAAGAATTTTGGTGGTTTTGGATATATGGAGTGAGCGGGTCATTTTGGAAATTCGTGAGTAATGTGAGACTTCATTTTCGAGGATGAGTTTAAACTTCGAGGACGAAGTTTTGTTTTAAGGAGGGAAGTCTGTAACACCCCGTTATTTTCCGAGTCAATTGTAAAACTTGACTTTTCTACTTTTATTTAAATCGGATTTTTTAAATTGAAAAAAAAAAAATTTAATGTCTTTATAAATATTAAAGTATTTTGGGTCGTCTTATAATAAATCGGTTTTGATTTTCGTAAGTAGAACGTTATTTTATAAACCGACTTTGTATCGTATTCGATTTCGAGTCAAACACAATAAGGAAAAAAAAAGAAAAAAAAACCTAATTCCTATAAATCCCACGACCAACCTCATCAATTCATAACAACTCAAATTTTCATTATTTACTCTGCCGCCCTACCACAACTTGTTCCCCCTCTGTCCTTCTTATCTTAGCCTACATCAATTGTAAGTGTTTTTGTTCATATCAATTGTAAGTGTTTCACATACTACTAATTTCAGTCTTTCAATTAGTGTCGTAGGAATAAAGCTATTTTTGTTCAGTGCCTATTTTCCTTGAACCCAATCCTAGTTTCTGTTTTACAGTACATGGTGAATGGGCATTACTAAATCTTGAATATTTCTATATTTTTTCTGCTTAAACTGATTTGGTTATACGGGACGAGTGTTTGTAATTACTATTGATTATAACTGAGATTTGGGCAGGGAGAGTAGCAGGTAAGCAATTGACAAAGGAAATTGATGACTTTATGATTATGCAAGATTGATGTCATTGTGATGCAAGTTGGAGGGTGATGTGTGTTACACGTGATGGGAGTTTAGGCTGTTAGTTTTAGAAATTTAATCTTGGCTATCTCCTGTTGGTTTTAGTTCTTTGGCTTGATGATGAGATATTAAGGATTTGAGATTTTAAAGGGAGTGTTAATACAAGGAGTTGAGTATTGAGTGAACTGTTGATGGGTGAAAGTTTAAGCGACATTGTGTGATATTAGAGTGATATATTACGTTAGGTTCACATCAATTTTAGTTGGTGAATTATTGAATCCAATTTGTATTATTTGTAGCTTGTGGGTTCGAGGGGAAAGAATTCTTGGGATAATACTAGCCGAGTTGTGACCGTCTCGAGAGGTAAGGACGTTTTGACCTTTTCACCTTTTAAGTAAAGAGCATGTCCGGTTTAAATTATATTTTTGAAACAGTTTTATAATTATTTTGTCAACGATGAATTTTTATGATACTCTTGTAATATTTTGAATATTGGAACTTTGTGACAAGTCATATATTGGAATTATTTTGGTACAATTTTGGTGGTTATAACAGACTCTGGGAGCTCTGTTGGTCTATGAGGTTAAGGTGCGTCTGAGACGTCCCTGGGATTTCGTCCCGAAACTGAACTCCTGGCCCGAGTTGTGTTAAGTGGGGTTTTTCCGGCTCCCCACTTGCTAGGTAGTTAGACTTCCTCCTTTGGCAGCCTCATCCTACTAACTGCCCAATTGTGAGTAGTGCGCACTATAGTAAGTCTAGCTAAGCATAGGTGGTACCTCTAGACTTTGCAAAAGGGTAGGACCTTGGCACACAGGTGGAAACAATATATTTTGGTTGGTTTTGGTTTTGACTACTATTTTCACAGTATTTTGGTTTGGTGTTGAGACAATAATATTTGACTCTGATTTCAGTTTACTACAAATTATAATTATTGTTTTATATTTTCAATATAATATATTTTACTCAGCTTTGCTGACGTCCTTTTGTTTTGGGTCGTTCCCCCGCTGGAACATGTATCTATTTGTGTTTTGGGTACAGTTGATAGGTACAATTAATATGCTGCATGGGTGCATTTGGTTCGGGATGCTGAGCGAGGAAGGATTTTATTATTTAACGTTTAACTCCAAACTATTTATATTTATGTTGAATTTTGGGTTGAAGTTGTTTTAAACCGTTTTGAATTTTGTGGGACTTAAGTCTTCCGCTGCAACGTTTTCATTTAATTATTTATCGGATTTACAGTTCTTTTTAATTCATATATTATTCTTTTGCCTTGCATTTGGCCTTGTGAGCTAAATGCGGAGTAACGGCTTTAAATTTTCCTATTTTATTCTTTATTTTGGTCGCGAAAAATTTAGGGCTGTTACAGTTTTTGTGTCTTGTTTTGTTTCGTGTTTTCATTTGATAAAACTTGAAAAATCCTAAAATTTAAAAATTCCAAAAATTCCAAAAAGATTTTTGTTTTCGTGTTTCACTTGTTTTCCTTGATAAAATCATTTTTCTAACTCTCAACTTCTTTAAAGAGTATGAATTTTTCTATTACTTGTTGGTTGATCTTAAATATTATATATTGATTGTCCTCCTACTGTAAGTCGCTCGGGTGTGTACCTCACTTGTGTCCACCTTCCACCTCCCGTGTTGTGATTTCGACATTGTATGCTTGTCTAGATGACTATAACCCAAGTGACTTTTATCTTTTACGATCCATCATTCCAGAAAAATACTCCACAAATAAGATTTTGATTATGATTGATATAGAGTTTTGCATTCCATTTCCAATTTAAATGAGCTCAAACATCAAAATGTTCATACAAAGAAAAATTCTCAAAAATTCAAAAGAAAAGAATAAGGGGGAGAAGAAGAAAAGAAAAAAAAAGAAATGAAAAAGAAAGAAAAAGAAAAAGAAAGACGATTCCTCCCCCGAGTATTTTTGATATCCTTATCTTCCATTTTGGATCGGTTCTTATGTCACTTGGGCCATTAGGATAACCCTAGCCCTTGTTTTTGCAAGTGGCCGAGACTTATATACTTTTGTCGATAACTTCATGGGAGTACTCATTCCATCTCCACCACACATCCCGACATAGCTTCGACCGAGGCCAAGAAATATGTAATAATTATTTTTACAACCGATTTAGTAATTTTAGTATTCATATTCTATATTTTAGTTGGATTTTAGAATTGTGACTTTTGATTTGAAAACTTGTGATCTGTTTGTGATGTTTGTTTTTCATTCTTGTGTTTTGTTTTTGCGTGTTATTTATTTATGGGTCGTAGATTAGTCTAATGAGTTACTCGAGGACGAGTAAAGTTTAAGTGTGGGGGAATTGATAACACGCAAATTTGGACCGTTTTACCCTCTATTTTCACTCGTATTTAACTCGATTTTGTGTGCTTTAATGTCAATATAACTCATTTTTGACTACATTTCGTATTTTTTAGTTTTAATTTGTTTTTTTTGTATTTATCGTCTTTTTCGTAGAATTTCATACTGCTTTTGTGTGTTTTCGTCTTTTAGGTACGTGCTCGTAAATAAAGAGGGGAATTAAAGCGAGAGGAGCCAAGTCAAGAGATCGAGTCAAACCCTAAGTCAAACCCAACTCACTTAACCCAACTCTCATCTAATCCACCTATCTTTCACTCAACCCATATTCTCCAAACCCAAATCATAACCCACAACACAAACCCAATCACAAATCAACCCAACTCCTCAATTCAATCCAACCCAACTCCATAATTCAAACTAACCCATACCCTAGTCAATGTCAAACCGACTTTGACTTTGACCCTTGACCCAAACTCAAATCTCCCTCCATCAACCTTCAACTCCAGCCAACACCACCACCATAACCTATCACCACCACCCACCTCCTTCACCTCTAACCACCACCATCAACCGTGCCACTCGACCGGAGCTCCGACCCAAACCACCACAACTAGCCGCGCGACAACGCAGCAGAAGCGGAAGCCCCAGGCTCCGGCGACCACAAACCCGACCTCCAACAAACCAGCCACCACCACTCACCTTCTTCATCCCCGACAACCACACAGGCACCCTTCACCACCTCCTTCTCCGACGTCCTTCCCTCGACAACAGCAGCCGCGTTGTACCACCACCGGCGAGCCAGAGCTCGGACAGCAGTGGCGACGCGAGTCGGCTGCCTCCCTTCACCGAACAACGACGGAAACCGGCGCCTGCAGCAACAACGCGACACCACCAGCGGCAGCCAGCAGCTCCGTCCTCTGCCCAGATCCCGTTTTTCGGCGACTTTCGTCGGCGTCGACATCAACTCCGGTGTCGACCCGGTTCAACCCAGATCCGGAGTTCTAGATTAGAAACCGTCAATTGAACGGAGACTCGAGGAGTTTAATCAGAATGGACGGTGAGATCTAATTTGGATCGAGAAGGACGGGTGAGATCTAATTGGGTCGAGATGCAATTGAATTGGAATGGGTGAAACCGTAAAGTGTGTCGGGTGAGTTAGCACTCTACGAAGTGATCGGGCGAAATTAGAATGATCGGGCGAAGTCGGGATTACCGTGAGGCAAAGTTTTGATCGGTGGGTTAAGTTACGCAAAACCGAAGTGCGAAATTTCACCGAATGAGAATCATAGGGTGAAGTTTAGTTGATGGGTATTGGGCTGCCACTATTGGGCTTAGAAGACTAGGGTTTTGATACTCCCTCTTTTCTCTCCTCTATATATATGTAACTCCTCATTTGAGGAGGAGGCACCATTCCATCACTTCACCATAACACTACCTAAGCTAGTAGATTAGTAGTAGATTATTACTAATAGATTGTTATTAGCTTATTAATAGATTAATTAGTAGGGTGATTTTTGGAGGGTGACAATCCAAAAATCTCCACTTATTATAGATCTAATTAATTAGTGTAAAAGATTTCATCTTTAGTGTAATCAAGTTTTAATCTTTCTTCCTCTTGCAACTTTTATTGAAGATTCTTGAAGCTTATTAAGGGATTAGTGACAAATTCCTTGTCATCTTCATCAAGATTCATCTTTTACTTATGCAATTCTCTTCCTTATTGTTTATCTTCAATAGTTGGTATATTTCTCTTCCTCTCCCTAATCTCTAGTTAGATTTAATTTCGTTCTATATTTAATCTCTCGTCTAGATTTAATTTAGTTATGTTTTTTTATAGATTTAATTATTAGGCTTGTTTAGTTAATTTCTCCTTAGTTATCGTTTTATTAGTTCCTATTATGCATTGTGAGTAGATTTCTTGTTAGGGGTTTAGGGAGGAAGATCTTGGTTAATTTGAATTGAGGGATGTTGGTTAGTTGGTTGCTTGTTGATTTATCAAGTTTAAGTTTTTGTGTCTTTGTTGACCTCGACTGCAGCTAGATTGACCTTGACTCATTTCTACCAATATGGGGAAACTCGGGGTAGAAATTAGCTTAACTTGAGACTTACACTTTCGCCGCGAAAGCGGGTATAGGTGGGTTGGGTGAAGAAACCGAAAGGTGATATTTTCTCTTATCGACGTTGTGACTAAAACTCGATTCCGAGACTCTTAGACCCCAATTTCCGATTCCCGACTCCCCCTAACACCTTCTCCTTATTAGGCTAGCTTCTCGTAGTTTATAGCTTCTTAGTGTAGAGTAGTGTAGACTTAACCCAAAAAAACCCAAAAATAGACCCCCAAACGTGCTTAGACTTTGACTCGACCAACTTTACCGAGACCGTCCCTGAGGATCGATCCCGACTTGCCGCTACTACGTAGTAGTTAGTTGGAGTTTATAAATATTGTTTGATCGTGTTAGATATGCGACAATCTGACGCGCATCAATGGTTCATAAGACCCGACAACGACATCGCGACGCGGAGGGATTTGATATTCATTCTAGTTTGATTATTTTCGATTCCACAAACATTGCTCTAAAATGTTCGATACTGATTCCATAATCAAGTGTCGAATATGACGAGCCCTCGAGAACCGCGTTAAAGCAAAACCTAGTGACATCAAACCAATTGTCACAGGGTCCACAAGACCCGACAACGACATCGTGACACGGAAGGGACTGATATTTGCATTAGTCCGGTCATTTCTCGATTTAAACGACAAATTCACGAAATGGATTGTTTCGATCAAAACCCCCAGCCGTTACAGAGGTCACACGATCGAGTGCCTAAGAGCCACTCGATCGAGTAACCCCCTCAAAAACGGGCATTAGTCATAAGTCATAAGGCACTCAATCGAGTCCCTCTAACGACTCGATCGAGTGACCTCTGTAAACCTCCAACGAGGCCCCTTAAGGCGATATAAAGTTCCGTCTAGTTATATTCACGACGCTAAATCGGTACGTGCCAAATCATCCACGTATTTTGCTCCTAAAACCTACACATTATATCGTTTTCAATATTATTATCATCTCGCTTCCTTTACGACTTTGAGTAAACGTCTTACACGACTAATCCTATATCGAAGATTCCCTAGTCGTATCTGATATTCGATAAGCCGAGACATTTCCATTTCACTAGGATAGGTCGGGATAAGACTCCGAGGCCCGGAATCGAGTTAGCACTACGCTTCGGTCCCGTATGCGAATGCGTATTAAAGCCTTTGTCCTCCGATCAATATACAATGCTATTTGTAAATGATCGGGGTTCGTCCAATTGTCTGATTTACGATTTCAATCCACGTTTTCTATTTACGAGTCCGTTTTTAGTCCATGTTTACCGTTGCTAATCCGATTATTATATCATTGTCTGTTGTATCGTGAATTCTGGGTTGTATTTCCGCCCGTGTAATTTGTAATTTATTTACAAGCTTTTTATTTACGATGTTTGCCATTTATCGTCTTTAAATAAACATCGCATGCTAAATTCCACTCCGAAATATATCAAGATGTATTCAACAACGTAGCAATACGTATTATACACATGCGTAGCTCAAACAATGTTTGCATAACATTCCCTCGTATTACTAACGCGTGAATTTAAAAAATCAATCGATATCTTAGTAGAGGCCGCTATGTGCAGGCGGAGTTGGGTGTCCTTTGTGGGCTTCCCAACACGTACCTTCACCCCTTACTCAGAACCTTCAGTTTTTGGATGCCCGAAACCATTGGCGAATGAGAGTCATTCGATATACGATACTCGATAACTCGACATCAGTATCGTTATACAAAGAGACGAACCCCACAAGCTCTTGTACTAAAGCGGACCATGCTTTTTCCACGATATGCCTAAGTATAGAGTGGGTTCGAATGGGTCTGAACTCCCACAATGTTCGGTAGCGACTCCAACTTTGATTTAATTTTCGACCCGAGAGTTATCTCATCACGAGAACATACCGCCACCCAAACCCGCGCGTGGCCGCGTCGGGGTGGATCTATGTCATGTCCACGTGTGGTCTTCTACTTTCCAATGATATTGACGCTCTCTCTTCAATTTGTCAAAGACCTTACAATTGAAAAATCAAAGCAATTGGTGAAATCAACCTGGCGTAAAAATGCATGAAACGATTCTACGATATCATTGAGAAGGGAAAACGCATCCAATAATATTTTGAGGTAAATTTTAACATCTTTTTTTCTATCAACTATTTTATGAAAATTTATCTTTATATTCGATGATTTTAGACTTCTTTTTGTTGGAGCAAGTGTCCTCCACAATAGTGCATTGAGATATTAAATCTCATGGACGGAATATACTTGGGATAATTAGTACATCGATACTCCACGTCAGTTGATTAACGTAAATCGATAACGCTCAGCTGACTAGAGTTAGACGTTATTGTCGTAAGACGGCGGTGATCAACTAATCCCTTTCGGTCACACCTATAGGATGAGACCCAAATAGAAAACTAATTATTTGTATTTGATACAGTTAATCAGTTCCTTGCGTATATATTTGATATATGCTTTGTAATGAGAGTTATTTCTTGGAGATAGAGTTTAGAACTCAGTCAGATTAAGTTTATTAGTCTATTATACGATAATTGACTGAATAAATTTCACGTCTTATTAATACGATTAAATAAGGCCTAGTTTAGTATTTAAACGTTAATTACTAAATTAGTTAAGGTTTTGTATGCTTTCATGGGTAGTGATAATTAGCCATTAATATTTACAAGAAGTTGTAAATTTAGCTAAGTAATTATTATTATTATGGGACCTATTATATATAGATATAATAGTAATGTACTACTTAAAGAGTTAAGAGTATATTATTTATTTGATGTGATCAATTATATGAGATAATTGATCATGTCACACATAAGCATTTGTATGACAAATGACAAAAATAAAATGGACCCATTTTATGTACATGTATATGACACACTAGTAAAATAAGGGCAATGATGGTTGTTCTTATTTATGTGCATGCATGAATAATAGTAATTATTACACTAGACCCTTGACTTTATGCATGCAAATAAAATAAAGCAATTGGTCTTCCCTAATTTAAGGGTGGCCGGTTTTGGGGATGTTATAAGGGAACTTTTTGTTCTCTTTTTAACTCCATCCATCCACCCATTCATTCATTAGTTTTTGCTTTTACCTCTTCTCCAAAACACTCTCATACTAATATTCATCTTTATTACTAAAGTAGTAATATTCATAATATTAGTATAGGTTCATCACTACTATTATCTAGTTAATAATAATAGTGATTATTTGGGTTGAATCTTGGTGCAACTAGAAGGAGATCTTCTACTTTGGAGATTCAAGATTTTGGAGGATCATCCATACTAATATAAGCTCAAGAACAATAAGAAAAGGAGTTTTCTTATTGTGCCCATTATTTCCTCTTTGTTTATGTAAGAAAATCTCTTCTTGTATCTAGTTTTGTCATTTGATGTCATGCATGTAACTAGATCTTTATATTCTAAATTAACAAGTAATTTAGTAACTAATTAGAGGAGTCTAATTAGAGGGTTATGAACCTTTCAAGTGATATCAGAGCTTTGTTGTTGCATGCATGTCGATTTTTGACAATTTTTCGGGTTATATGATAACTTTGTAAAAACCGAAAATTATGTGTGAAAATTTGTTTCACACGAAATTTTTGGGTACATGCATACCTAATGATCTCAAAATGGTTGTGGTCGAGTTTGGTAAATTTTGGAATTAATTTGCTAATTTATAATCATTTATGCCTTAAAAACCGAATTTTTATGCCTATTTGATGTTAAAAGTTAACTAAAAATAGTTGCATGTTGTTTTTGGGCATGATATTTTTTTTGTACATTTCATCATATGTTTAAGGACATATTTGTAAATTTTTGAAATTTATTTTGTCCTTTTGGGATGTTTATTGTTTTTTTATTGGATAATAATCGATAAACATGCATTTATTTGTTCCAAATTTATTCGAAATTTTTGTGGACAATTTTTTGATTTTTTGAGTTCCTGGAAATGTTCCAGAATGTACAAAAAAAATTATTTTTATTTTTGGGTGTTTTATGATTTGATTTGAATTTATTTCATAAAATTGACCATTTACCGATTAAATTAGCAAATTAAATCAATTCAAACTAATTTTCTATATTTTTCAAATTAGTGGAGACTAATTCTTGAAATTCCAAATTGGTTTGGAAAAATTACTTTGAGCTTAATTGAGAATTAAGTGTTGATAAATGATTTTTAATAGTTAAAAATCGATAAATTCCATAAAACCGAGCTAGGATGAACTTGATATATATTATAGGGCGATTTTGGCATGATTTTTACAGCATTTTATTTATTTTAATGTTGTTGAATGAATGAATGTCATTTTATTGATTATTTTGCAAGATTGTACCTAGTATGGCCTAGTATTTTAATCGGTATTACCCGTAATGTAAGGGAATATCGATTTGGTTGTAATTAATTGCGATCTCGTATCGCCCGTTTGTAATAATTAATAGTTTTATTTATACAAATGTATAATAGGAATGCTATGTATTCATTTGTATCATTTGTAATTAATTATTATGAAGACGGAGATTACCCAAGACGGTGGACAAAAGACGGTGCCTTTTGGAGGTGTTCCTTTGAAGAGGCCATGGACCAAGGAGTTGGTTTCCGATTTTGTAATAGTCTAGTTAATTAGATTAGCTAGATGACCATACTAGGATTTATTTTGTTTGATGCTTGCTTTATATTCGCTCATGCCAAAATCGTCAATCATGCATTTTATTTTTCGATTGTCAATTCACCAATTTACGTAATCACCAACTTAGTTCACTTATAAGTGATTAGTAACTTAATATTGACAAGACCTCTCACATGCATAGTAATAATTGAGATATAGCCTTACCAATTAAATCACCTATGAACCCCTTGTTCATTAGGGCAACCACAACGTGGACCCCTTTTTACCTTGGGTAAGTAGGGTGATAAGATCACATGCCAAGATTGGGTTGGACTCAACGAGATAAGAGTTATTTCGGGGCTAGGAGATGGATTTGGTTGAAATCCGTCAACCGAGAGTTCTAGAGTAGAATTGGTCGAGTAATGACTTACCGTTTTTACATAAGGATTGCGTGCGATGTTAGTTCTTATCTAAATGCGGGTCTCGGAATCACTTATATAATTTCGTGAGGGGTCATTATATGAGTGACTTGTTAAAATTGTTTTACAAGTAAATTATATAACAATGGATGTTAATATTTCCTAAATTTTGTTGTAGTATTAATAATTCGCTATGGCTACCAATGCAACCATTCAATTTGGAAAGGATTCTTGGCTTAGGTCCGTTATGGACAAATGTATCTTGAAAGACGATGGAAGTAATTTCATCGAGTGGGAGTCAACCATAAAAGGTGCGGCGTTGTCCGACAACGTCCTTCGTTATTTGAACGAGCCACCACCCAATGAACCCGGTCCTAGAGCCACTGCGGCACAAAGGGCCGCCTATGAGGAGTTTTTGAAGATATCTAACGATATCAAGAATGTCTTGATATGGTCAATGTCTCCAAAACTCAAGCTTCAATATATTACCCTTAGTGCATATGAGATATTCTCAAGGGTTACGACGGCTTTTTCTCAATCACCCGACATCCGTCCATATGAAGCTATGATGAAATTCTTCGAGGGTAAGCTAGAAAAGGGTCAAAAAGTTGGTCCCCATGTGCTCAAGATGATTGAGCATATTGATACTCTAGAGCGTCTAGGGTGTAGCATTCCCAAGAAGCTTGCGATAGGTCGCATTCTTCACTCACTCCCCTCCAAGTTCTCCCCAATTAGGGTGAACTACAATATGCATGGCATGGACAAGAGTTTCCAAGAGCTTCATGCACTCCTCAACCAAGCGGAGAGGGACATGGAGGCTAGTGGGAGTGAGAAGAGAGACATGCTCTCCATGAAAATGAAGAATCTCAATCTTGGGGTTCAAAAGGGTAAAAACAAGGGTAAGACCAAATTCAAGAGACAAGGAAAAGACAAGAACAAAGGGAAAGCTATTGAGAATAGCAAACCTAAGGCTAAGGTTAACAAACATGCCGACGCCGATTGCTATTATTGTAATCGCAAGGGACATTGGAAGCGCAATTGTCCTAAATATTTGAAAGATTTGAAGAACAAGAAAGACGAGAGTGAGACTCCGTCAGGTATTGTCCTCACTTCTCTCTATATGATAGACATTAACTATACTTGCACTTCCACTTGGGTATTAGATACCGGATGTGGTTCTCACCTTTGTAATCATTTACAGGGGCTGAGGGACGTGCGAGAACTAGCCAAGGGTGATGTAGACCTACGCATGGGAAATGGAGCTAGAGTAGCCGTTATATCCGTAGGCACTTATGTACTCACTCTAGCTAGAGGTTTTGAGTTGTATTTGAATAATTGTTATTTCGTACCAACTTTAACCAAGAACATTATCTCCATTTCCGTACTTGATATGGAAGGTTTTTCCTTTATGATTAAGGACAATTGTTGTACCTTTTCATTTAATGACATGATTTATGGTAAAGCTACGTCTATCGGAGGTATTTATGTTCTAGATAATGTTAATGATATATATCATGTAGAAAACAAGAAGCTCAAAACGGGTGAACCTAATCAATCCTACCTTTGGCATTGTCGTTTAGGTCACATAAACGAACGACGCATAAAGAGACTTGTTTCAACGAAACTTCTCAAACCGTTTGATTACGAATCTTGTGGCACATGCGAGTCTTGCCTTTTGGGCAAGATGACTCGTGCCCCTTTCTCAAGTAAAGGAACACGAGCAAGTGAGGTATTGGGCCTTATACATACCGATGTGTGTGGCCCAATGACTATCACCGCTAGGGGTGGTTACAACTACTTCATTACTTTTACCGACGACTTAAGTAGATATGGGTATGTCTACTTAATGAGGCACAAGAGCGATGCTTTTGAAAAGTTCAAAGAGTTTCAAAGTGAAGTAGAGAACCAATTGGATAAAAAGATTAAAGTATTACGATCCGATCGTGGTGGTGAATACCTAAATAATGAATTTGATTCACACCTAAAATATTGTGGCATAGTATCACAATGGACTCCTCCTGGCACACCACAATTGAATGGTGTGGCCGAAAGGAGAAACCGAACTTTATTAGATATGGTTCGGTCCATGATGAGTCTCACTGAGCTTCCTGATTCATTTTGGGGTTTTTCCATATTGTCCGCAATATTTTCACTAAATCGAATCCCGACTAAAGCAGCCAATAAGACACCATATGAGATATGGAAGGGAAGGGATCCTTATTTGTCGTTTATGAGAATATGGGGTTGTGAGGCATATGTTCAGAACAAGTCTGACAACAAACTCGCACCAAGATCCGACAAATGTCTGTTTGTAGGGTATCCAAAGGAAACACAAGGTTATTACTTCTACGATCGTCACGAAAACAAAGTGTTTGTGGCTCGTGATGCAGTCTTTCTAGAAAATGACTTCATTTCAAGAAGACAGAGTGGGAGAAAATTTGAACTTGATGAAGTCCAAGAGCCACAAACCGAAAATGAAGTGGAGGAAACTGTTCCCTCCTCCTCGGACACGGTTGATGTTCCCTTTGAACCTAGGAAATCCATGAGGGTTAGTCATCCTCCTGATCGATACCTTGGTATTGTCGAGGAAGACGCGTTGGACATGTTACTTTGTGAAAGTGACGAACCTACAACCTACAAAGCGGCCATATCTAGTCGTGTATCCATGCAATGGCTTGAAGCCATGCGATCCAAAATGGACTCTATGCACGAAAACCAAGTGTGGGATTTGGTTGATTTACTTGAAAAGGAGAGACCTCTTCAGTGTAAGTGGATCTTTAAGATCAAGAATGGCATAGATGGACATAAAGATGTCTACAAAGCCAGATTGGTGGCAAAGGTTTCGTAAGTGTCCTCCACAATAGTGCATTGATATATTAAATCTCATGGACGGAATATACTTGGGATAATTAGTACATCGATACTCCACGTCAGTTGATTAACGTAAATCGATAACGCTCAGCTAACTAGAGTTAGACGTTATTGTCGTAAGACGGCAGTGATCAACTAACCCCTTTCGGTCACACCTATAGGATGAGACCCAAATAGAAAACTAATTATTTGTATTTGATACAGTTAATCAGTTCTTTGCGTATATATTTAATATATGCTTTGTAATGAGAGTTATTTATTGGAGATAGAGTTTAGAACTCAGTTAGATTAAGTTTATTAGTCTATTATACGATAATTGGCTGAATAAATTTCACGTCTTATTAATACGATTAAATAAGGCCTAGTTTAGTATTTAAACGTTAATTACTAAATTAGTTGAGGTTTTGTATGCTTTCATGGGTAGTGATAATTAGCCATTAATATTTACAAGTTGTAAATTTAGCTAAATAATTATTATTATTATTATGGGACCTATTATATATAGATATAATAGTAATGTACTACTTAAAGAGTTAAGAGTATATTATTTATTTGATGTGATCAATTATATGAGATAATTGATCATGTCACACATAAGCATTTGTATGACAAATGACAAAAATAAAATGGACCCATTTTATGTACATGTATATGGCACACTAGTAAAATAAGGGCAATGATGGTTGTTCTTATTTATGTGCATGCATGAATAATAGTAATTATTACACTAGACCCTTGACTTTATGCATGCAAATAAAATAAAGCAATTGGTCTTCCCTAATTTAAGGGTGGCCGGTTTTGGGGATGTTATAAGGGAACTTTTTGTTCTCTTTTTAACTCCATCCATCCACCCATTCATTCATTAGTTTTTGCTTTTACCTCTTCTCCAAAACACTCTCATACTAATATTCATCTTTATTACTAAAGTAGTAATATTCATAATATTAGTATAGGTTCATCACTACTATTATCTAGTTAATAATAATAGTGATTATTTGGGTTGAATCTTGGTGCAACTAGAAGGAGATCTTCTACTTTGGAGATTCAAGATTTTGGAGGATCATCTATACTAATATAAGCTCAAGAACAATAAGAAAAGGAGTTTTCTTATTGTGCCCATTATTTCCTCTTTGTTTATGTAAGGAAATCTCTTCTTGTATCTAGTTTTGTCATTTGATGTCATGCATGTAACTAGATCTTTATATACTAAATTAACAAGTAATTTAGTAACTAATTAGAGGAGTCTAATTAGAGGGTTATGAACCTTTATATACTAAACGTCATTTCTAGAAGACAGAGTGGGAGAAAGTTTGAACTTGATGAAGTCCAAGAGCCACAAACCAAAAATGAAGTGGAGGAAAGTGTTCCCTCCTCCTCGGACACGGTTGATGTTCCCTTTGAACCTAGGAAATCCACGAGGGTTAGTCATCCTCCTGATCGATACCTTGGTATTGTCGAGGAAGATGCGTTGGACATGTTACTTTGTGAAAGTGACGAACCTACAACCTACGAAGCGGCCATATCTAGTCGTGATTCAATGCAATGGCTTGAAGCCATGCGATCCGAAATGGACTCTATGCACGAAAACCAAGTGTGGGATTTGGTTGATTTACCTGAAAAGGTGAGATCTCTTCAGTGTAAGTGGATCTTTAAGATCAAGAATGGCATAGATGGACATAAAGATGTCTACAAAGCCAGATTGGTGGCAAAGGGTTTTACTCAAGTTCATGGTCTTCACTATGACGAAACCTTTGCTCCAGTCGCAATGCTTCGCTCCATAAGGATTATCCTAGCGATTGCCGCATTTCATGATTATGAGATTTGGCAAATGGATGTCAAAACCGCCTTCTTGAATGGGATTCTAGAAGAGGAAGTGTATATGACACAACCAGAAGGTTTTGTAGATACATCTAATCCTAGGAAAGTATGCAAGCTTAAGAGATCCATTTACGGTCTTAAGCAAGCGTCCAGAAGTTGGAATCATCGCTTTGATCATGTTATCAAACAGTATGGATTTATTCGAAGTGTCGAGGAACCGTGTTTGTACATGAAGTTTAGTGGGAGTAAGGTAACCTTTATTGTCTTGTATGTGAATGACATACTTCTTATCGGGAATGACGTTCCGATGCTTGCTTCCGTAAAGGAGTGGCTAGGAAAATACTACCAAATGAAAGATTTGGGAAATGCACAATGCATTTTGGGTATTCGGATCCATAGAGATAGGTCCAAAATGACGTTGGTATTAAGTCAAGAAGCTTATATAGATAAGATTCTTGATAGATTCAAAATGAAAGACTCTAAGAGAGGCTTTCTTCCCATGAGTCAAGGTACCATTTTGTGCAAGTCACAGTGTCCTTCCACACCCGAAGAGATTGAACGCATGAAGTTGATCCCATATGCTTCTGCTGTTGGATCAATCATGTATGCCATGACGTGCACTCGTCCCGATGTTTCGTATGCTTTGAGCATGACGAGTCGTTATCAAGCCAATCCAGGTGAAAGTCACTGGACAGCCGTAAAGAACATCCTTAAGTACTTGCGAAGGACCAAGGATTCGTTCTTAGTGTTTAGAGGGGATACTGAGTTACGTGTAAGAGGTTACACGGATGCCAGTTTCCAATCCGATCGGGATGATTTGAAGTCCCAATCCGGCTATGTTTATATGTTGAATGGAGGAGCCATCAGTTGGAAGAGCTCCAAGCAAAGTGTCACCGCGGATTCTACAACAGAAGCTGAGTACATCGCGGCTTCGGAAGCTGCAAAGGAAGCTGTTTGGATTCGTCAGTTTTTGGAAGGACTAGGAGTAGTCCACTCTGTCGAAGATCCTGTCACCATATATTGTGATAACAGCGGGGCCATTTTTCAAGCAAAAGAGCCCAAGTCTAGCAATAAGTCTAGACATGTACTTAGGAAATACCACGTGATAAGAGATCTCGAGGAAAGGAAGAAAATCGATATATGCAAGGTTGGGACAGACGAGAACATCGCTGATCCTTTAACCAAGCCCCTTTCAAAGGCTAAACATGATGTTCATGTTGTCGCAATGGGATTGAGAAAAGTCCCAGATTTTCTTTAAGTTATCTAAGATGTAATAATTGGATATTGTAGCAATTTTTACATTTCTGATAATAGCATTCATTGTTCGAGTTTCAATATGAACTCTTTCATTTAGTTTGACTAAAACTTATACTTTGTTCATTCGAATGGATTGTGAGACAATCTTGAAACCTATTCAAGTGAACATTTGAACATGGTATTTTTGCCCCTTGTCACTTAATGAGGTGACGACTCGGAGTGACAAGATTGTAAGTTGATCGATGGTTAGTTCAAGACCATGGGGTCATGGAGATGACTGGTCATTTACATAGGCAGACTGATTGTCACTCTGCCGTGCAGTGACCACAATAGAGTCCCTTATCAAAATAGTTGAGGCCTGGTCGTGGCGGGGATTTCTATTTTATTCCTATGAGTCGATTCTTTAGACTGGCGACCATTTATCTGAGTCGGTGCAGTTTCCAATTGGCTTTGGTTGGTGCCCTAGGTCGTACCGTGAAAGGAGGTTGATGGACATCTTCTGGGTCATGGTGATCTGCATTATACAGTATAAGATGGGTCAACAGGAATTGTCCACCCACATTGGGTACAAACATCCTTGGGCCACTCGAGGAGAAGTAACTGGAAATGCGTGGCCACGCTCGAAAATAGATCTATGGTAGATTTTCCAGTCAGACAGTTATTCTCCAAATTGAGAAAACCACTCTAATTATACTTAAATCACAAGTGCGACCTGAAAGACACCTTGTGATGAGTGGGAGGATGTGACATCAAAGAGAGAAGAGAATCGGTAGCACACAACTTGTGTAGACAAGTGGGAGATATTGATGGGGTAGGAGTCCTCCACAATATAGTGGCTACATGCACAACTTGTATCGGACAAGTGGGAGATTGTTGGAGCAAGTGTCCTCCACAATAGTGCATTGATATATTAAATCTCGTGGACGGAATATACATGGGATAATTAGTACATCGATACTCCACGTCAGTTGATTAACGTAAATCGATAACGCTCAGCTGACTAGAGTTAGACGTTATTGTCGTAAGACGGCGGTGATCAACTAATCCCTTTCGGTCACACCTATAGGATGAGACCCAAATAGAAAACTAATTATTTGTATTTGATACAGTTAATCAGTTCCTTGCGTATATATTTGATATATGCTTTGTAATGAGAGTTATTTATTGGAGATAGAGTTTAGAACTCAGTCAGATTAAGTTTATTAGTCTATTATACGATAATTGACTGAATAAATTTCACGTCTTATTAATACGATTAAATAAGGCCTAGTTTAGTATTTAAACGTTAATTACTAAATTAGTTGAGGTTTTGTATGCTTTCATGGGTAGTGATAATTAGCCATTAATATTTACAAGAAGTTGTAAATTTAGCTAAGTAATTATTATTATTATGGGACCTATTATATATAGATATAATAGTAATGTACTACTTAAAGAGTTAAGAGTATATTATTTATTTGATGTGATCAATTATATGAGATAATTGATCATGTCACACATAAGCATTTGTATGACTAATGACAAAAATAAAATGGACCCATTTATGTACATGTATATGGCACACTAGTAAAATAAGGGCAATGATGGTTGTTCTTATTTATGTGCATGCATGAATAATAGTAATTATTACACTAGACCCTTGACTTTATGCATGCAAATAAAATAAAGCAATTGGTCTTCCCTAATTTAAGGGTGGCCGGTTTTGGGGATGTTATAAGGGAACTTTTTGTTCTCTTTTTAACTCCATCCATCCACCCATTCATTCATTAGTTTTTGTTTTTACCTCTTCTCCAAAACACTCTCATACTAATATTCATCTTTATTAATAAAGTAGTAATATTCATAACATTAGTATAGGTTCATCACTACTATTATCTAGTTAATAATAATAGTGATTATTTGGGTTGAATCTTGGTGCAACTAGAAGGAGATCTTCTACTTTGGAGATTCAAGATTTTGGAGGATCATCCATACTAATATAAGCTCAAGAACAATAAGAAAAGGAGTTTTCTTATTGTGCCCATTATTTCCTCTTTGTTTATGTAAGGAAATCTCTTCATGTATCTTGTTTTGTCATTTGATTTCATGCATGTAACTAGATCTTTATATACTAAATTAACAAGTAATTTAGTAACTAATTAGAGGAGTCTAATTAGAGGGTTATGAACCTTTCACTTTTATGAATGATAAAGTAGAATTTTCGAAAAATTATGGTTTAATACTACTTCATAATTCGTCAACCAATTACATATAATTTATATTTAGTGTGAATTAATATGAGCTAATAGGTAAAGGTTCGGAGCTTTTTATAAGATATTTCGAGCCTGTGACATTTTTTAATCTATGTCTTGAATTTAAATCTCTTCTCTAATAATATTTTTCATCTATTGCAACAAGTTAAGTCTCTACGGTACAATCGTTAACTTCCAAGATAATGAAGTCAAATTAAACGCGTTTTCTTTGGTTGATGAGCTACTTAAAAAGGACTTCAAACGACGTAAATATACAATGTTTGATACAATGTTTCATAGTTTATGTGTTTTTTGAGGACAATAACGTTTATAAAGTTGTACGTACAAGATTAAGTATGGTGAGAATAATTTTCTTAAGCCTCATATTACGAAATTTGATAGAGTTTTTTATTAAATTTTACGTGTCATTGTGGACGCTCCCCCACACAGCTCGCCCCGCACGCACCCGCGCGAGACTTAGTCGCGGCAGCCACCCACACGGCCCATCGTCGGCACGCTCGTTCGCGTCCCGGGGCAGATCCGATCTCGCGTTCGGGGCAATGTGCCGAACCTCGATTTGGTGGACGATTTGAATTGTGCTAGGCTGTAACACCCCCGTTTATCCAAGAGCCTTAACTAGGCCTTCCCGGATAAATGGAAGTGTTACCATCTCGGTTTAATCGAGGCAGTGTCCCATCACAAAACAATACTGAAACACAATCGAGTTTAATAGATTATTCATAGGATGTAAACCAAGTTCGAGGACTAAGTAAGGTTACAAAAATCCAAAACGACTACATGAATTAAAGGGTCAATTAAGTACTAATAATGGAAACATGCTAAGAGTATAACAACGATGGCCACACACTCCCTTCCCGAACAGCAATTCCCTTCAATTAAGCACGCATCAATGGTCCATATTTTCATCAATACTCTGCTCCCCAAAAGACCGGAAATGTCAATTGGATCGTCGCAGGCCCCCCAGTAAAATAGGGTGACAATTTAGACAGTGAAAACACGGTTAGAACATGCTAACACTAATATACAAGTACGGAATATGAAACATCAAGTCTCAACAATCTTAGTACCATCATCGGTACCAAGTAACAATATCATCTCACGTTCTCAGTACCATCACGGTACCGATCAATATTCCCATCTCAATATTCTCAGTACCAACATCGGTACCAATCAATAATCTCATCACAACTCTTCTGGCAGGCCCTTTCATTCCGAGTGTGCACACCCCCCGCAGGTTCAACAACCCGCGAGGAGAAATCAGGGAGGGGACCGTGATCAAAGGCCCCGGCTAGGTCTAAAGCTAGCCTCACCAACTCCAATATATCAATATTCAACAATCATTTTCCCATCAATATTCAACATTATTCTTCTTATCACAATATCATATCGTACTCGTAACTCATTCATGCATAATAATATTAACATATTCTAAGTAAGGAGGACCTTACCTAATTAGCAGGTCACCACCGGGTTGGTAGTACAGATCACCACGGAAACTCTACAAAGTCCGATCCTAATAAAATATTGTATACTTCAAGTAATATCGATCGTAAGGTATTTATAAAACAAACCTAATTAAATTAGGCTCCGACAAAATTACTATTATTACTATACACCTTATAGAAACAGGTTAGTATTAGTATTACTATTATCTATACACTACCGTAAACCCTTAATTGTTATAGCTATTATCAACACCAATATACACTAAGCTACTCACAACTTCACTAATAATTCACAATACGCATGACAGACATAAACAACTACTATTGTTTAATACTACTTAACCATCCACACCATCTCATTAATATTACTCCCAAGTATACCATCATCATTATTTTCATTAAACTATCATCACCATCATCATAAGACAATACCATCAGCATCATCATTAAACTATTATCATCATCATACGGCAATACCCATTAACCATCATTAAACTATCATCATCATTATACGACAACCCCCATCAACCATCATTAACTATCATCATCATCATTATACGACAACTCCCATCAACCACAAGAACCAACCGACGATAGTAGTAAACACCGCATTAAGCCGACACCATTTCCGACAATACTAGTACGACACGGATGCAACAAAGACAACGACGATCCGACAAAATACGTAATAGCAATAGTGCACATCAGCGGCTAACCCGACATACCGATCCCGGCTCGTATAATTCGACACAAAAGTACATTAACCATGCTATAAAAATGTAAAAGACAGTGTAACATACCCGAGTGGCCTGTCTATGCCAAGGATTAGCCTACGAGTGTTCCGATCTAACTACTAGAGTTCCGCCTTCCTTCTTGCTTCGTGCGGCTGTTGACGTGCGTTTCTCCTCTCCTTTGTTTTTTTTGTTTTGTTTTGTGCCGTGTGATTTGATTTGTGAGTGTGGGTTTATAAAGGCGACTTAGGTTAGGGTATTCTTTATTTAATAGCACATGGGTTGAATTGCTATCACGTACACAATTTAGGCCCGGTTTTTAAATGGTTTACGAGCTATTGCTATGGTTATTTCCCGGATTTGACTACTAAACATTACGGGTATTACATAGACGGATGTGGGGACATCCGTGTTTCCGTTGGAATCGATCGAGACGTGGTTGTGAGTGTTTAAAGGTCGATATGTTTTGTAAGACAACCACTTTAGTGAACCGAATTCGTTGCCGATTTGTGGAGTCACCACCGAGTAATTTTGGGAACTCGGAAACCGTTCAAGTCACTTTAATCCTTAGTCAGCTTAAAGTTGAGTGACATGGGGACCTAAAGATAAAGACTTGTACCCTAAAGCATTCCATGTCTAAAACGACTCTCATTGCCAATGGTTTCGGCCATCCGGAAACCGTAGATTCTGAGTAAGGTGTGAGGGTACTTATTGGGAAGCCAACGTCCAGTAGACATCAACACCCAATCCCGCCCGCACGTAGCGGCCTCTACTAATCAATTGATGGGCTGATAACTTCGTTCCTTAATTGTGGTGGAAACACGATAACATCTGTTGTTTTAACCCTATGTCTTTGCTACGTTGGTTGTTCAAAGACAAGCAAGTTTTTGTCGTCGTAGTAATTGCTTTTACATTCTTTGCATGTGATTTCACGTGACAAGAAGGCCATGAAAAGATGCACGTAGGAGAGTAGAGAGTACTAGATAGTATACGTATTAGCAAATCAGTTTTAACGTGATGATACGGATATTTGTAATTCTCGTGGTATACCTTACCTGGTATTCTGCTTAAGATGCGTCGGTTCGGTATTAATAAGGATGCATCAAACAACGTGTGAGGGGTGAGCATCGGGATTAATATGGAACCCGACCACCACTTTGTTCAGTTTTAGTTCGTTTACGTTTTGAATTCTGTGTTACTTGATTTAGCATGCGATTATGGTCATAAAGGCGATAAATCATACGAAAGCGTTAAATGCGAAATTAAGTAAATCACATTGTAAGGAATTTCACCCTCAGAGTGTACACTAAACGAGACACAATGCGTAGATGGTTGAGAACGGATCTCATGACTACTCGGGTTTAGTTTAGGGTGTTTTAGTGCGTACGTTTTAAGTTGTGGACGTCACGTATGTTTACGATGCATCGTGGATTTAGTATCCACATGAGTCGAACTCGACGTTATCGAAGTGCAAAATTAAAAGTACGGAATGTAAAGTTATGTTTAGATGTAAACCTAGTGACGATACGACTTCTATAGGCGGATCCTCCTAGCTTTCCTGCGGCAATTCCGGCAGAGCTTCCGTAGTAAGCTTGGGTCGACTAGTCGAACACGTGTGCCCTTTAGCGTTTGGATCGAGCCAATGACTCAAGGAACTAAGTAGATTAGTGTTGATTCGTGTATCGGAAAGAAAACGATCGAGTGGATCGTGCCTAATGTCGCAATAAGACGCTAAAGAACAGCAATGAGCTCGTAGAGATGAGAAGGAGAAGAATTTATAACTTGTGTGTTGAAATGAGCGGAGAAAGGGGGGTATTTATAGTTTTTCTCGTAGTTCAAATCGAGATCTTAGGCGCCTGGTGGCGTGCAACCCAGGACCAGGAGGCCTGAGTTGAGGCGGCGCAATTCTGAGGCGCCTGGAGGGAGATGGTCGGAATATTGAAGATCTGATTTGAAACTTTCCAAAGCAGAGATTATACGTAATCTTCGGTTTCTTGGGCCCTAATTATTTCTCCCGTGACCTAGCGCGCATGCACCGATGGGCCTTGGGTGCTTGTCTCAAGGCTCGCTCGGCCTGACGCGCTAACTCGGGTTTAACTTTGCATGTTTTAGGGCCGATTCGAAGCCCCAGTGTCAGAATTGACTCTAACTAGTGTCGACGTGACCGTAATAACATGACTAAGACCATCATGATGTTGGATTGGTTTTTTAGAGTAATTATTTGACCCTTTCTACAGAAAACCATCTAAAAAATTGTAAAATCGTGTCGTGTTGCAGTCTGATCATCATCGGGTGTTTGTTGGGCACTCCTATAGCCACCAGGTCTAAATCTGGATGTCTACAGAAGCCCCACTTTGACTGAGGCTTGGACAAGGCGAAAGTCAAAGTATAGTGTAGACACCCGCATTTTGACTGCTTTTGTCTATAGCAGTCTCCAACAAATCACCCGATGATGATCGGACGTAAACATGCTTTAATATGCTCGAATACAGTCTTGGAATCCATCGTATCCAACGTGGGCACTTATCGAAGTACAAATCTCACAAAACTGACCACAAATCCAGACTCAGTGGGTCGTTTCCAATAAAATAAAGCTATTTTTGAGCTAAAACCGCCACCGGGGGCGAAACCGTCTTTTGCGAGCGAGCCGAAACCGGTCAAAGTCCAAACCCAAAAACAAAAATCCCAAAATGCGTCCAAATACAAAATCAATTAAGGTCAAACGGAAAAAAATCATGCCTTGAATAGCACGGATATCAATCCGTATTTTGAGCGATTTCTGATACGGGCAAGTTCACCTGCTCGCAACCAGGCACCCCAGAACTGAGCCGCCTTAGCTGTGGCGCCCGAGTCTTGAATCGTCCCACTTGGGGCTTCCGAATACCGAGCCGAAACATTTCACAAAACTCAATAAATACACCCTTACCTTCGACGTTTCAAGGGCAAAGAATTCATTTCTCGAAACCTACTCTCAGAAAACCGAGAGCATTCCTAACCCATATACACACCTTAACTCGCCTACATTCTCGATCGCTCCCCTTCCTACGCCGACACTTAACGAGTCCGTGTTCCGAGACTTTTAGCATGTAGGTTTCGAGTGTTCAAATCCCGCTTTCAAATCCCTTAAACTCGTTTATATTCTTGTTTTACTAACATTATTAACTTTTACTAACATTTACATTATCACATCTAACATTTAATTTCCGTTACTAACTACTAACTCCTAACATTTATTTACTGTTCTTACATTTCGTTTATATAAATACCGCGTATTAATTACAAAACTATTTTCAAACTCGATTCGAGCAAACGTCTGGTGACGCTAAATCGAGCTCGTAGGCCTTATAAAGCCAAATTACGACGCTGAAGCGCAAAGGACCTAAGTTTTGCAATGACAAATCGAACCTTCTTATCGAACGCGTTCGATAATAAAACGCTGCCTAAAGTCCGTGCATTACTCGAATAGGCCGCATCGGAGGTGGCACCTATATTCCGAGGCGCGCCGCCCCAGGCGCCTAAGGGTCAGGGCGCCTCATGGCGCGCGCCTAACCCTACGGGTTATGACGCCAATTCGAGAGTGGTACGAAACCCTATGATGTCATTTTCAAGTGTGTTCGACATCATTTTCAAATATCGCTCTTTTGCGCCCGATGTTGACTCCATAGTCAAAATGTCGCGCATAAAAAAGGGTAATTGACAATCGAAGTGGTACGAAACCCTATGACGTCAATCCGAGAGTCGTACGGTCTACGCGACCTGATAACGACATCGTAATATGAAGGGTTTCGATATTCGTACCAAGTCGATATAATCGATTTATCATAAAATTGAATCGGTTTAGGACAAGTACCTCTTTATAGAAAAATGAGATATCGTAGATTACCGATGTAGTCCACAACGATACACATTTCGCTTAGGGAAAAATACTTGCGACTTTAGTCGACGAGCGCTAATCGATTGCGCGTTTCCTTTTCAAATTTACATTTTGTATTTATTTTTATCCTTTTACGACTTCGAGCGAATGTCTCATTTCATAAGTCATATACCGACGACTTCCTAGTCGGATTCGGTATACGACGTTTCGAGACAGCCAGTTTGCGCTATGAGGAGTTGGGACGAGACATCGAGGCTTCGCGATCAAGCTAGCATCACGCTTCGGTCTCGAATCCGGCCATACCAAACGTCCAAGGTCAGGCGCCTGCATATCGGGTCGCCCGCCCTCAAGCGCCTGAACTCTAGACCGCCCCATTTTAGGCGCCTGAGTACCAGGCCGCAACCTTTTGCGCATTCCAGCGTCTATCCTCTGGTCAATACATAATGCAATACGTATTTGATTAGAATCTGTCCAATATCCGGTTTACGGTTTCAATCTACGATTCATTTACGAGTTCGTTTATTATTTTATGTTATCGTTTCTAACCCGATTATATTATATTTTTCGCTCGTTGTATTGTGAATTCCGAGTTGTATTCCGCCCGTGTAATTTGTAATTTACATTTAGGTTGTTTATTTACATTGCGTGGCATTTACTGTTTTCTAAACGAACCCACATGCTAAATTCAACTTTGACAATAATCTAAGATGCATTAAATGACGTAGTTAACACGTATCTTTGCATGCGCAGCTTAAAATGCTGTTTGCATATCATTTAATCGTCTTACTAACGCGCGTACATGAAAATCGAACGATATCCTAGTAGAGGTCGCTAAGAGCGGGCGGGGTTGCGTGTCCTTCGTGGGCTTCCCAACACGTACCCTCACCCCTTACTCAGAACCACTAGTTTCTGGATGCCCGAAACCGTTGGCATACGAGAGTCATTCGATGCACGATACTCGATAACTCGGCGTCGGTATCGTATTGCAAAGGGACGAACCCCATAAACTCTAGTACTAAAGTGGTCCGTGCTTTGTGCACGATACGCTCAAGTATAGAGTTGGTTGAAACGGGCCCGAACTCCCACAAAGTTTGATGGCGACTCCTATTTCGATTTAAGTTTCGATCCGAGAACAATCTCACCACGAGATTCATTCGCCTACCCAAACCCGCGCGTGGCTACGTCGGGGTGGACTTTGCCATGTCCACATATAGTTGCCCAGGTCAATCGAGGATTACGACCTGGTGGCTGTCCGCTCGGATCGTTTTATGTCTGTTGGACTACGTTCTAAGGATCGTCAGCTAAAGCATAGAAATTATACCTGACCTCCTTGCCTGCGGTCGTCTGCTGAAGCTCTAGTCTGGGCTTGCTTGTCTTGCTTTCGGTTGTTATAATAATTGGTGTTTCGGTCTTTGACATGGACCTTTTGCTTGAGTCTTTTACGAGTGACTTGGTTTTGATTTAATCCCTTGCAGGTGGTTGCATTAAGTTAGATTTATCCTCTCGGGTGGCTGCGTTGGTTTTGGATTTATCCCTCCCGGGTGGCTGCATTAGTTTAGATTTATACCTTGATGCACGTATTTTATATACACTTTTTATGCTTTTTATACGCGCATTCCCGTGTTTATCGAGTAGTGTAAGCTACCATTTTGTCCCGAATTGGCTACTTTGTGGTGTTCCTTGTCTTTTTGCAGGAAAGGATGCCACAGGAGCATAAACGACCAAAACTGAGCCAAAACAAAGTTGGAAAGAGCTGATCGCAAAAATGGGTCAAGTATAGTCGACCGACTATTAGAATAGTCGGCCGACTAATTGGGAATCTGCAGAAGTTAAATGAGTCAATATTAGTCGACCGACTATTAAAATAGTCGGCCGACAATTTTCTGGGCCGTGGACAAGTTTCGTGTGGAGGAAGCAGTTTCCTTAATCAGTTTTAATTCTTCCTAAGTGTATTTAAGGGGAGTTTCAGCCAGTTTAGAAGAACACTTCTCCTTAGACTATTACTCCTAATTTTTCTTAGACAATTACCTTTGCTTCTAGTTTTATTTTCTCTCTTAAAAACTCGGTTTACATAAGATTGCAACCTTTGACTCGCCTTCATTCCTTTTGGTAATTTAATCTAATCCCTCTTCCTTTTTCCTTCTTCGTTCTTAATTGTTCTTAATCTTTGTTTATGCTCGTTGGCTTTTTATTATCAAACGTCATGTTTAATCTAGTAAAATCGTTTATCACTATTGTTGTTCTTGACTTAATTATGAGTAGCTAATTTCCTTCGCTAGGATTTAGTTTAGTTAAACACAAACAAAAAACCCTCGATTTGTTACTTAAATAAACTTTAATACGAGTAGGATTTGTTGTCTCCCTGAAGAATCGATCCCGACTACCCTGACTATATTTTTAGTTGGACCGTGGCCCACTAAGATATAGAGTGGGTTCGAACGGGCCCGAACTCCCACAAAGTTCGTTGGCGACTCCACTTTGATTTAAATTTCAATTCGACCCATCTCATATGGAGAATCATTCGCCTCCCCAAACCCGCGCGTGGCCGCGTCGGGGTGGACCTATGTCATGTCCACAATTTGGCGACTCCGCTGTGGATTAACTGATGCGTGACTTACCATCGGCATCCTTAGGGTGAGACTCGAATAGAAATCGTTTGCCTAGTACAATACGCGTTTTAGTTTTACGGTTCATGTATAACCCATATTTGCCCGGGCCGGTACTGGTGACCGACGTTCCACTATACCGTGATGTACTCCAATATGGATATGTCGAAGGTGTCCATAGTCGATTCGTATGGGTTTCGCGACATGTTCTAAGCTCAACTCGACTTAGAGAGTCCGTCCCGATTAACGGATAGGCTATGTGCACTGGTATAGACCCTTTATACACCGACCGAGACTTAGTATAGAGCATACATGGTGTCGTTATTATGCTTGCGTTACTATGTGCTACTTGGTTTCTAAGGTCGTTTTTAAAAAACCGTCAATTTTTCAAAAAATACATCTTTTTCAAAATATCCAATTTCAAAACCCGGGAAGCATACCGAATTTAGGACTTATGATTTTACTCAAAATAGCCTATTTTCAGCCGGTACGGTATCCATTCCAATGACATTTTCGCCAATTTACCAACTTTTCAAAAAATTCGGGCCCGATGACATTTTCGCCAATCTTAAATGTCGGGATCCTGTTTTCGATTTTCAAATCTTCGGAAATTCATCTTCGATATTCAAAATTCCGAAATTCCAAAAATGCGTCTTTTCAAGAATATTCAATTTTCAAAAACTCGAAAAGTTGTCGAAATTTAGACTTAAGATATGACTCAAAACAAGCCTATTTTCTAGCCGTCATGCTGCCCATTTCAAAATTCGAATTTCCAAACCACCATTCGATTTTCGAATTTTCAAAATTCAATTTCGATTTTAAAATTTTTGGGATGCCATTTTCGATTTTCAAAATTTTTGAGATGCCATTTTCGATTTTCAAAATCTCCGAGATGCCCTTTTTAATTTTCAAATCTTCGAGATGCCGTTTTTTATTTTCAAATCTTCGGGATACCGTTCCCAATTTTTTTTCAAATTATCGGAAATTCTTTTTTTTTTTCGATATTCAAATCTCAAAATTCCAATTATCCAATTTTCAAAAACTCGGAAAGCTACCGAATTTAGGACTTATGATTTTACTCAAAATAGCCTATTTCTAGCCGGTATGCTACCCGTTTCAAAACTCAAAATACTTTCAAAACTTCAAAACCGCGGCCCGATAACACTTTTCCAATTTTCGAAAAATTGGGCCATCCGCCGGGTTTTCCGGATTTCCTTAAAAAAATCCTTTTCAAAACTTTCCTCTTCTTAGGACTTCCCGTATTTAGCAGTGTCGGGTCTGGTCGTAAGTCGTCGAAAGTCTTTAGCATCGAAACTCCGTCGATATTACGTCGCGGGTTTCCCCCTATCCCAATCCGCCTTATTTGACTAAGGCATGGCCCACCTACGTAGGACATACTCCTACAAGGGAAGGCCCGTTTACACAATCGAGTCCAAAGTCTGAGGATGTCTCACGTGGACCTTCTTTCGAACAGGACTCGGCCCACTAGCCGGATCCTAAGGAAGGCCCACTTTTCACAAGTCACCCGTCTAGGTGTCTTTTCCGAGTCAACCTTTTACAAGGCATAGCCCTATAACAAAAGGTTCGCGGTCCTTACGTCTAAGGGTCACTCATCCGACACTTGAGTCTTAACAACCTTCGATCCCACTTGGGGGCTATCCTTCAGCAGGGCGATCAATCACGGTTGCTCTAGGGGTCATGTCTTACACGTGTTGTCTCACGTACCCCACTTTTGAGTCACTTAGATGTCATACCATCTGAGTCCTATCTGAGTCTTTAGTCTCACTTGGGGGCTATTCTCCGATGAAGTGATTAATCACAGTCACTCCGAGAATCGTACCCTACACATGTTTCTTAGGAGAGTTTAACCCGAGTCAAACCAGAGTCGTCTCTCCTCCCGCGCTATTTCCTATGCCTTGGTGAATTTGAGTTCCGAAGCAACTTTTCTGATTACGCGGTATTCTTACAGACAGGCCACCGGTAACCAGACGCCAGAAAATGCAAGAAACTTTGGACCAATTGGCAGCCTCCCTAGCTAAGCTTGAAGCCCAATTAACGGCTATCAAGACCGACCAAACAACCCTGGCCACCCGTTTGAGTGCCGTGGAGAAAGGGACTCTTAATGCTGGATCTGAACCTACTGGGACCATAGTTGAACTGGTAAGCGCCGTTCGCAAGCTTGAAGAACAGGTCCATTTGTCTACAAACAACTCAATCCATGCGAAAAATGCTCGCTCCTACTCGCCTCTGGATGACGAGCTACCCGCCAACCTCAACCTTACGGGAATACCGATTTTTGAGGGTAATGAAGACCCGGTCCATCACATTCGGGCTTTCAAAGAATTTATGGCTGTCAAGAAGGTGAAATCCACCATGTTCAAGCACTTGTTTGCCTCCTCCCTCGAGAAGCACCTGAAAGCCTGGTACTACAGGCTCGATTCCAAGAAGTACAAGACTTGGGATGATGTGGCAACAGAGTTCGCTCGGAATTACGCCGATAATATCGAGATCCAAACTACGATGCGTACTCTGGAGGTTATGGCCCAAGAGCCCAAAGGTTTCACCAAATACCTTCAAAGGTGGAGGGCCGAAAGTGTGAAGTTGGTAGACAAGCCCAACGAGAAGACACTAGTGGAGGCATTCATCAACAACCTCCTACCTTCCTACCGCGTCCATCTTAGGTATGCCGGTATTTCAAACTTTGCGGTGCTTACCGAAATGGGCGTTAGGATTGAAGACGATCTTCGACATAATGAAGATCTGGGTGAAGCTTCTACTGAAGGCTATACTGGACATCAACTCGAGTCCTTAGAAGCCGACGACTAATGACAACATCATCCGAGAGTACAGATTTGATTCAAGTCCGAGTCTGAGTCTGAGTCTAGGATGTTCTATTTCTTTCAAAGTCAAAGTCAGAGTTAGAGTCAGTTGTATTCTGTCCTCTTTTTCAAAATTCAATAAAATCAGCTTTCAAAATTCTTTCTCATATATACCTTCCCTTATGTTTTTCCGAGAACATGATGAACATCATCGTACACTGTGAGCACATGCACGTGACTATAGGCACATCTATAATGACTGCAGGAAATCGAGACCCGTGTTTTCCTTTACCTGTTCCACGTCTGACATAGAAAGCCACAAAACTACGCTTCGCAGGAGCGGTATCGAATCCTATGACAAATCTAGGTAGTCTCCTAGTTTGGGTTCAAGACGAGAGGCAAGCCCATTTCCCACAATAAACGCCCCTCCAATAAGACTGACCAATCCCTACCCTAGGTGTTAGTCTGACCAAAAAAAACCAAACGGCCAAAACAAAAGAGCTGGCCATGAAAAAAAAAGCTGGACAAAAAAAAATCCAAAGTCCAAAGAAAAAACCAAAAGGCCAAAACAAAAAAGCAGGTCATCATCAAAAAAAAATTCAAGTACCCATGACCGAGTTTGAACGGTCAATCCGAATGAAGAATCCCATGACCGGGGCTAAGAAGTCAACCAAAAAAAATTCAAATGCCCATGACCGTGGTCAGCGGTCAACTCAAGTTAAAGTTCCATGACCGAAGTACGATCAATTAAAAAATTATCAATGCCCATACTATCCGATAAGGAAGATATCAAGTTGGTCAGCTAACACCACATTTAGCCTTCCCACATTACAACCCTCAAGACCTTCTCGAGACCTAGGCTAGGAGGCAGCCCAGAATTTTTGAGGATTCAAGCTCCATAGGATACACCCTAACCATTAGGGCCAGACATGGAAATCAGATCCCGCGTTATCAAACCTGCCCAATCGAAGTCCGAGTCATTTTTACTCGACTTCCCCCCTTTTCCTACCACATTACAATACCTTACCCTCGAAGCCTTAACTTCATAAAATCAAGCTCCATATGTCAAAACATCAAAGCCACTTACGACCTAGCACCACATTTCCAAAATTATTCAAGCCAGTTACCAGCCCCGAACACGGGAACTCAGCTTGCAGTCGGCATAGAACATGCCTAAATAGTTTACACCACCCCTGGGGGCTACCCCGGGGAACTCTCACAGTCACAGGATCAACATCCTAACCATTCTAGCCCTTTGATCAAGACATCACTGGGAATGCACCTAGCCTACACCGTCAATATGGTTAGTTACACACAAAGTCCCATTAGACTAGGCACCATAATATATCTTTCAATTCACTGAACTACGGCATAGTTTGATTTCACTGCACGTGAATACGTAGGCAGCCTTTCAACAGAGGCACAACCACTCACATTGACACACATTCAAAAAGCACCATCATTCCGGTCAAGAAACTGTCATGTTCTCAATAGCTAGCTTTGTCGCCTTGGGGGCTTCTATTAGACAGAAGTTCTCCTTCCACTCACAAAATCCAAAATACTTTCAAAAACTAGCCTCCTTTCTGTAGTGTGTCCTAGTACTCGGCTCAGTCGAAGACGATAATCTGTCAGGACTCAAAGCTACACCCTACTTTGGGAAAACTTCCTGATGGTAGGAATTGTCGTGGATTCCCACCAATCAAATAATAACCGGCTAAGACCTAACGGTAGTTAGGGTAAGTCGGGTCGTGTCCACGGAGACGGTGTTGCAAGGTTTAGACTAGGTTGGCCTAAAACGAGACCAAGTCACAACAAACACAAAGAGCTACTAATTGGTGAGTTATGATGAGAGGAGAAGAAGAAAGTAGACTAACAATGAACTAGACTATAACAAGGCTAAATGAAATAACTAAACACAAACTAAACAATGAACTAATGGAATGATGACTAACTAATAAGTTGAATCAAATATGAAGAAGAAGTGGGTTAGGTCGGGTTCAAAAGTGTAGTAGGGTGATTTGGGTGGTCAAGGGTGTAGGTGTCTCCTAATTGCTAGATTCGGTCCGGGCTCTCGCAACTTAAACCGATGTCGAGGTAGGTTCGCGTTTGATGACGTCTAAACCCTAGTCCACATGGTATGTATAATGACTATTCTCAACATGACCACATACTAGACAAACAATGAGTAGAGGAAGACTAGCATGAGAAGCATGGCCACTACAACTCAAACAAGCAATTCAACAAACACATGGTGTGCCAAGTATGTGACTAACAACAAAGATTCACCCTTTACCCCTAATCAAACCCTAATCACCCATATTCTACCCTTAATCCCCCTACTAACCCACAAGAAGACTACTCACTCATAATCAAAGATAAACTAACAACAATAAGAGAAAACAACATCACAATCCAAACATCCATTATCAAGAACAATATGAACAATAACAAGGAACACTAAGTAAAGATTCAAACTTGAAATAATAACAAAGAACAAGAGTAAAGAAAGTTATAACAACACAAGATGAAGAAAAAGATGCAATCTTGTATAAATAAGAAACCCAAAATAATCCCAAGGTTGTCAAGCTTGGAGAGATCTTCAAGTGTCTTCTTAATACAAGAACTAATTACAACTAGATTAAACTAGGATTAACTAAGGATTAAAGAGAAATTAAAACTAATATGAGGAACTAAATCTAGGGTTTATAACTTGTAGAGAGGCTTAAGAGAGTCTAATGTATGATCAGATCCATAAACAATACAAGAGGGAAGTATTTATAGGGTTACAATAATGAAGGAGGAGGAGGAAAACAATTGCGGGCTACAGCACCTTGGTCCCGACCGGGACGGGATCATCCCGACCAGGACGGCCTGTCATCCTGACCGGGACGGGTTGGTCCCGACCGGGACGGCCCCAAAACAGGAGACCCCTCAAATGTGCACTTCATCCCGGACGGGATGAGGTCATACCCGTCGGGGATGAGTCTTGTAGGCCTCCAATATGATCTTTAAGGTTCCCCCTTGCTTCACATGGACTTCTCATCGATTCTCGGGACTGGGATCGGGTCTCGGAGGCTCGGGATTGGGTCCCAAGGTCTCGGGGTCGAATCCAAGGCATCGAGTGATCGTTCCTCCACTTCGCTGGCTCCAAAAAGTGTATGTATTAAGTCGGAATCGCTCCAACTCTTCACGAATGGTCTCGGGAACCTGAAACGAGCTAGAGGAAGCATTAGTAGCCCATGAATCGCTCCCAAGGAGCGATTCCACAAGGAAATGAGACCAAAATACTACAAAATAGGCACTACAAACTACTTATCAACTCCCCCACACTTAACCCTTACTCGCCCTCGAGTAAGCACAAACTAACTACTAAACTAGCCGAGTGGGTATTAGCGCACCCTACGCCCTTTCAACTCACGCGATAACACTTAGAGGACAAGTGCTATCCGCAAGGCAAGTGGGGTCTTGCGACAAAACTGTGGATGCAACCGGACACAAAACACATAAACAACAAACACACAAACAAACAAACAAAAATCGGTTGCACCCAAAAGAAAACAAATACCGCTTCCCTCAAACAAGCGGTGAAAGAAGCACCGGTTTAGGACTCAAGGCAAGTGACAACGTTCCCAAGCTAGCAATACAAACCAAAATGGACTAAACCCTAATAGTATGACGACAAAGCAACAAAAACGTTGGTAACTTACCTCGGTTCCTCCTAACCTTCCAAGAACGTACTACGGGACGATCGGCGGGATGGAAAGTGATGAACCACGGTGTTAGTCGACACTGTAGGTAAGTGAGACCCCGCCCCCTTTAGCGAAGAGCCAAGAGGGTCGTCCCATGCCCAAAACCGCCTAACTAGTCCAAGTAAAAAGTGGAAATGATTGCAAAATGAGGGAAGACCGACTAATGCCGCTATCATCCTTCCTAGGGACTCGGTCCTTTGGTAGGCTCTTTACGGCAAAAGTCGGAAAAAGGCTTATTTTGAGAGGTAGGGGTTATTTTTTGTGAGACGGTTTTCTTTTGGCATTTTCTTCTTCTTTTGCATTTTTGCTTTGTTTTGCCATGCCATTTCTTTTTCTTCTTTTCTATTTTCTTTTTGGCTTTTGTGCCTTTTCTTTTTCTTCTTTCTTTTCTTTCTTTCATTTTCTTTCTTTTTCTTTTCTTTGCCCTTTTTGGCTAGATTTGGCTTTTTGGCATTTCATTGTGTAACAAGAAAGAGAGAACTCAAAAAATTGCAAATTTATTTGTGGTTATGTGTAGGAGGTAGGGGAATGGGTAAGTCGGGGGTCGCGATCCCTCTTGTAACCCACAAAAAGTGGAGAACTTGGACTAATCAAACAATCCTAAACATGGTCACCTAAGGGACGGGACTCGGCAACCAAGGCCTTTTCACACCGTGGGTGGTCATAATGGTCAAAATGCAAATCCCGTGGTAAATCCCTAGTAAGCTAGGTGGACTCAAGGTAAAGGACCAACGAATTCATTGATTTAGGGTCATTCTACTAGACTAAAGTCCAAGACTCGATTTATACTACTAAGAAGGGAAAGTAAACACTCGCACACTAGCCTCTAAACCGGGTTTTCGAAAACCATTTTACACACAAGACACAAATACACACACAAAACAAAGACACGACGAAAACGAAAGAAAAAGAGATAAAAGGCCACAAAACAAAAACAAACACATACATAACACAAACACCATCCCTAGCTTCCAAACGAGCCACCAAATCAACCAAACTTTACAAAGCTCCTCCCGAGCACACAAAATCACATTCTCCTCCAAACTCCACAAGAGATAAAGAAGAAAAAGGGATAAAGATGTTACCGGAAGTCTAGAAAGCTCTCCAAAGCCATCGGTGATTCAAGCAACCTATAAGGAAAAAGGGAGGCAAAACACGCACAACACAACAAATACACGATACAATGACATAAAAGGAAAACACACAAAAGGAAAATCTTTTTGATTTTTATGAAAAAATTTCAAATTTTTAGGGTTTTTAAAGATTTTTCGAAAAACTAAGAAAATAAAACTAACTACGATAGAATATCGCTCCCCCACACTTAAGCCGAGCAATGTCTTCGTGCTCGACCGTAGTGCATGAGAGCACAAAAGAAAAGAAACTACGAAAATAAAGCTAAAAATCAAAAAGTGGAGAAAAGGGTAGAAAGCGTCCGGCCGGGGTGTAGTCAAATCACCATGGGCCGAGGCAAGAAAAGATATGGATGGGGGAAGAAAAATAAAAAGAAAGAAATGAGAGGAAATGGGAGGGAAGGACTAGGTGTAATCAAGTCACCTAGCCCGGATTTCGCCCAAATCTGACTAAATCCTACAAAAAAAGTGTGAAAATCTTGAAAAATTTGGATTTTGAAATGACTCTCGATGTAATCACATCATCGAGACTCGGGAGCAACCATACTAAGGCCTCGAAGGCCACCATGACACAAATGGTACAAGGGAAAGGGAATAAACAAATGAAGACAAGCTATAAAAACGGAAAAGAGAGGATAGTTGTTGTACCGTACGGTTAGCAACTCACTCGCTCCATCATCTCATAAATCAATATCGACATGTAGCAAGTCGTCGTCGTCGTTATTCCTTCCCAATCGCGGTACGGTTCCATGGTTGGGGCACCAAAGTAAAATGGGGTAGGTTTTGATGTGAAAGTCGGTTTAAAGTGACGAGAAAGTGAGGTGAATATGTATGTGAGGTGTAGGGGTCATATAACGAGGGTAAGGACATGTAGGGAGGTTGGGAGGGGGTATACAATGGTTGGTTGGACTCAAATGACGAAGAAAAGGCCAAAGGAGGACAAGGGGTCCATCCCGGTCGGGATGGGTGGTCCCGGTCGGGATGACCGTCTCGTCCCGGTCGGGATGAGCTGTCAGTAGACCCATCTTTTGTGCACCTCATCCCAGACGGGATGACATCCTTCCCGGTCGGGATGGTCCTTCCATCCCGGACGGGATGACCTCTTCTAGGCCGGGAAGAGTCTCTTAACCCTCGATAGCTCCCAAAAGCTCGTTCCAAGCTTCAAAAACCGACTTCCCTTCACACAATCCAAGCTCCAACAATGACCACTCCTTACTAGGAGACACTTTTACCTCACACCTATCACAATAAACTCAAATAACGCATCAAATTCCCTCCCTCACATCGCTCATCAATAATCCAAATAATCAAGAAATTCACAAGACCAAACAAACTACAAGAGAAAGAGATATATACAAAGAGACGGTTCTTGTGGAACTCCGTCAAACCAAGGTGGTGCATTCTTCATTCTTTTTCAGCAACAAGAACTAGTTCCATCTCCATCAAGGGCACGAAGAAACAAGTCGAAGGCCCTAGCGAAGTCTTCAATCAAGCTCGAGATATAACCGACCACATACCAAGGCTCTTCATGGCCTTGCCTTGACGTTCCCGGGGCATCCCGATCTTCCAAGTTCAACGACTTGAACTTGTACTTTTGGTCTTTGGGGACATACCCAAACGTCCACCGGTCCTCATGTGGCCCCAAGGGAGGCTCATCCTTCTCCTTGCTTTTCAATTTGTCATCAAGCCCATGATATGGGCACTCATCTTCTCCAATCTCGGAGTCCTCATCCTCAAGTTCACAAGAGTTCTTCTTCAAGCTTTGTCCCGGTTCACCCCCTAGATCGATGTCTTTCTTGGCTTGGATCATATTGCATGATTCATCCTTAGTAGGCGAAGTGTTGCCTTGGAGGTCGAACACTATCTTTTCCTCGCCTAACTCAAATGTGATCCTACCGTTCTTCACATCGATCATGGCACCCGCGGTGTGTAGAAATGGGCGTCCAAGGATAATAGGGGTGTCGGCATCCTCCGGCATGTCGAGCACAATGAAGTCGACCGGAATGAAGAATTTTCTGACACGTACCGGTACGTCCTCTAACATTCCTAATGGTCGATTGAGTGATTTATCGGCCATTTGGAGGGTGAGGGACGTACATTTCAACTCCTTCATTCCGAGTCGGCAACAAATAGAATAGGGGATGATGCTCACACTCGCGCCCAAGTCACATAACGCATTCTTGATCAAGAGGTTGCCTATGGTGCGAGGGATCGAAAAACTACCCGGATCCTTCAACTTTGGAAGCGTGGAACCTTGGATAAGCTCGCTCACCGCCCTCGTGAACGCTACGGTCTCTTTCTTGTCGACGGATCTCTTCCTAGCTAAGATTTCTCTCATAAATCTTCCATATGCCGGGATTTGGGTAAGTAATTCGGTGAACGGGACACTAACATCCAACTTCTTCACAATACTAAGGAACTTGTCGTATTGTCTATCCACCTTGTCTTCAATTGCCTTGTTGGGAAAGGCAACTTGATTTGGATCTTGTTTTGCTCAATAGGGGTGGACTCCTCAAATGACACTTTCCTTTTGCCCTTGTCTTTTGCTTGAAGTGGGGGAAGTTTGTCTTCTTGGGGTCTCTCGATCTCCCATAAGACTTGCTCCTCCATTGGATGTTCCTTGCTTGAGTTTTCTTGAATCGAAGGCACAACTTTTCTTTTTGGTTCTTGCTCATTAGGGGGTGGGGGAGGGTTATAAGATGTACCTCTCCTCGTGGTAATAGCATTCACATGCTCGAATTTTGGTGTTTCACCTTGAGGAGGTAATTGCCCCGGTTGCCTTGAAGAGCTACCCGAAGCAAGTTGAGCTATTCGGGTTTCAAGCATCTTCGTATGAGCATCTCTCGCCATGTTGTCCCTTTGAATAAAAGCATAGAATTCTTGTTGGTTTTTTGACATCTCCATTTGACTCCTTTGCATCTCCAACATAGATTTTTAAATGTCGAAATCATGAGTTGGAGATTGTGGATTGTGCGGAGTATTGGTGAGGGCTAATGGAGAACCGTAATCATGAATAGGAGATCGACTCCTAGGCTTGCTTTCTTGACGGTTAGCTTGAGTTGCTTGTTTTTGATGGTTCCCTTGGAACCCATGAGAATTGCCTTGATTAAGGCCATTGTTGTGGTTTTGTTGTCTTTGGAAGTTTTGGTTTCCTTGGAAACCACCGTGATTGAAGTTCCCTTGTTGGAACCCTTGATTGTTGTTGTGGAAGGTGCCTTGGTTATTTTGCTTGAAATTGTTGAAGGGCCTTGAGTTGCCTTGATAACCTTGGTAACCTTGATTGTTGTCCCTTAAGGGAGGTGGAACATAGGGACGAGGTTGCATAGCTTGTTGTTGAGGGACTTGATTGGAAGCTTGGTATTGGTTGGAATAGGAGGCACCTTGCTTGAATGCTTGAAAGGCATTCACTTGCTCAATACTCCCTTGACAATGCATAGGATCATGACCAACGATTCCACAAGTATCGCACATCCCATAATAAGGCAAAGGAGGTGCAAATCCCAAAGCATTCACTTCATGAATTGAGGCTTGGTTGGAGGAACTAATGTTTTGAACTTGAGTGAGGTGACCTTGGAGCTTCTTGTCAATGGTCTCCATATGGGTCTTCAATTGAGCTCCAAGGTCAATGCTTAGTTGAGTAATAGCATCAACCTCGTGCCTACCTCCTCGATTTGCCTTCCTAGGCCTAGAGTATTGCGAATTATGCACCGCCATCTCTTCGATTCTCGCCCAAGTTTGGTCATCATCGACCTCGGTGAACCTACCATTGGAGCCCATGTTGAGTATAGTTCTTGAGTCCTCATAAAGACCATTCCAAAATTGTTGGACTAAGAACCATTGTGAGAGTCCATGATGAGGCGCCAAATTGATGGTAGGAATTGTCGTGGATTCCCACCAATCAAATAATAACCGACTAAGACCTAACGGTAGTTAGGGTAAGTCGGGTCGTGTCCACGGAGACAGTGTTGCAAGGTTTAGACTAGGTTGGCCTAAAACGAGACCAAGTCACAACAAACACAAAGAGCTACTAATTGGTGAGTTATGATGAGAGGAAAAGAAGAAAGTAGACTAACAATGAACTAGACTATAACAAGGCTAAATGAAATAACTAAACACAAACTAAACAATGAACTAATGGAATGATGACTAACTAATAAGTTGAATCAAATATGAATAAGAAGTGGGTTAGGTCGGGTTCAAAAGTGTAGTAGGGTGATTTGGGTGGTCAAGGGTGTAGGTGTCTCCTAATAGCTAGATTCGGTCCGGGCTCTCGCAACTTAAACCGATGTCGAGGTAGGTTCGCGTTTGATGACGTCTAAACCCTAGTCCACATGGTATGTATAATGACTATTCTCAACATGACCACATACTAGACAAACAATGAGTAGAGGAAGACTAGCATGAGAAGCATGGCCATTACAACTCAAACAAGCAATTCAACAAACACATGGTGTGCCAAGTATGTGACTAACAACAAAGATTCACCCTTTACCCCTAATCAAACCCTAATCACCCATATTCTACCCTTAATCCCCCTACTAACCCATAAGAAGACTACTCACTCATAATCAAAGATAAACTAACAACAATAAGAGAAAACAACATCACAATCAAAACATCCATTATCAAGAACAATATGAACAATAACAAGGAACACTAAGTAAAGATTCAAACTTGAAATAATAACAAAGAACAAGAGTAAAGAAAGTTATACCAACACAAGATGAAGAAAAAGATGCAATCTTGTATAAATAAGAAACCTAAAATAATCCCAAGGTTGTCAAGCTTGGAGAGATCTTCAAGTGTCTTCTTAATACAAGAACTAATTACAACTAGATTAAACTAGGATTAACTAAGGATTAAAGAGAAATTAAAACTAATATGAGGAACTAAATCTAGGGTTTATAACTTGTAGAGAGGCTTAAGAGAGTCTAATGTATGATCAGATCCATAAACAATACAAGAGGGAAGTATTTATGGGGTTACAATAATGAAGGAGGAGGAGGAAAACAATTGCGGGCTACAGCACCATGGTCCCGACCGGGACGGCCTGTCATCCCGACCGGGACGACCCCAAAACAGGAGACCCCTCAAATGTGCACTTCATCCCGGACGGGATGAGGTCATACCCGTCTGGGATGAGTCTTGTAGGCCTCCAATATGATCTTTAAGGTTCCCCCTTGCTTCACATGGACTTCTCATCGATTCTCGGGACTCGGGATCGGGTCTCGGAGGCTCGGAATTGGGTCCCAAGGTCTCGGGTCGAATCCAAGGCATCGAGTGATCGCTCCTCCACTTCGCTGGCTCCGAAAAGTGTATGTATTGAGTCGGAATCGCTCCAACTCTTCACGAATGGTCTCGGGAACCTGAAACGAGCTAGAGGAAGCATAAGTAGCCCATGAATCGCTCACAAGGAGCGATTCCTCAAGGAAATGAGACCAAAATACTACGAAATAGGCACTACAAACTACACTTATCACTTCCCCAAAACCTAAAATTCAAGAAAGAACCAGACAACAGCATTGCTACCGCTAAGCCCTATAACAGATCGTCCTCATTTCAACTTCGACCGTGTTGCCACTCGCCTAGGCTACGGAGTAGCGCAACTTAAGAGTCTTGTCATCTTAGGAAGCCCACCCCCCTACCAGATCATGGTTCACCCCTTAGAGAGTCCAAGTCATGTATGTCAACTCGTCCTGTTGCGTCCAGAGTTGAGTCTGTCGGTATGCCCCTCTTTTCAAATTCTCATTTTGAAATTTGCAAAACTTAGCCATTTGGAAAAAAATCCTTTTCGACAAGGTCAAATTTCAGTCTATTTAAATTGCAAATTTCTTTTCTACCCCTTTCCATTTTGAAAACCTAGCACGTGAGTTGCTTTCAGGATTTTGATTTCAAAAACTAAGCAATTTTTATTCCCCAGCGCGAGTCATATGTTTACCTACGTGTTGCATGCAAAATTTATGTAACTGATACAGGTACGACTCAAGGCTTCAGAAACCGGCCTGCACAGCTCACATATAACTCCCCAGTGGAAAGCCCAAGGCGGCATTTTTTTTTACGGGATGGGCCCGTATATAGGCGCACCCAGGACTTACGCGGCAAGTCCAATTTCCCCACGGAGTTATCAGCATCGACCCAGGTATGGTTTCTGTCTTATGGCTGGCGGGCCATTTTACGCAGGTTTAATGGACTATAAACGACCCGACCGGAAGTCTGCCAGGTCTTAATCCTCGATTGGCCTGGTAGCTACTCTGACTTTCGCCTTGTCCAAGCCTCAGTCAGAGTGGGGGCTCTGTAGACACCCACATTTTGACCGCCAGGTGTCTATAGCAGTTTCCAAAAAAACACCCGATGATGATCGGATGCAAACGTGTTTCTACGCGCTTGGATGTGGGCTCGAAACCATTAGTTTCTGGCTTGGGCTTTTTACAGAGTACAAATCTCACAGAACCGACCTCAAATTCAGGTCCAGTGGGTAATTTCCAATCAAATAAGACTAATTTGGGTCAAAACCGACACCGGAAATAAAACCGTCTTTTAGCGACCGAGTCAAAACCCGGTCAAAGCCGTTTCCGAGAGCAAACCCGCGGTCCTCTTTCATGTGGGCCACTCGATCAAGTCCATCAGGGCACTTGATCGAGTAACCCTAGACAAGGAGGGGGAGCAATTGCCTATATAAACACCCTCTTGCATGCACAATTGAACACTTGACAAAACCCTAACACATCTACACACAACTTTTACACATCCTTTTACAACCCTAATCAATCCTCTACAACCCTAATCTCAACTCATCCCTCTACAACCCTAATACACCATAATTACTACCTTCAACCCTAGCATCTAGCAAACCCTAAACCACCATAACTTAACTTACATCAACCTCGATTCTCCCGTGCTAAAGCCACAACTAACGAGATCTATCCGAGACTAAGAAACATGTAGGCTGAGGGTGAAAAATCTTGTTCTTCTCTCTTCTCCTCCTCTCTTCTTCTCGCATCGTCGTCGTCCTTTCTTTTTTTTCCTTTTTTTATTGCTTATAATATCGATAATATTATTAGTATAAAACATTAAATTACTCGTCGATTCGTGTCGAGCGTGAGTGATGACGGGATAAGGAAATCCGAATATACGAGGGTAACGCACCCGATGTTGACGGTCGCTTGATTGTTGAGACGAGTTAACATCAACAATAGTTTTCTTATTTTATCATTCATCGCATATTCATCGATTTTCCTTACTATTTCAAACGAAAACACTTTTCTTTTTATTTGAGTCGAAACCTTTTGATGCGGATCCGACATCACACATTCCGTAAGGATTTACTACGATGTCGGGATGCGGAGGGAATCAAGTCGAGCCTTTTTAATTCAAGTAAATACAAAGCGTCAACCTATTAGATTCGATACCAACTCAATAGTTGGATGTCGAATTCAAATGGTCTAGTCAACAAATCCAACTAATACGATTTTCGTTGATGCTAAAATAGTTGTCACCTAATTCAATAGAATTAATTATGACACTATAAACGCGGAGATTATTCATATCGTTTTAGTCTGATTTAAAACGACTTACAAAATCTTCTTTTTTTAGACATACTCTAGATATTCGATATCGATCTCATAATCGAGCATAGAATATGGCGAGTATCGAGAGATTCAGGTCTAGTATAAATCACATTATATTTCTACGCGACCTAATAAATCAATGATTTTCAAAACCGGAAGTCTTTTAATATTCTTTAAGTCCCGATAAGATATTTTTAATGACTTCGGTCAACACGTGTCAAATAAATCACGTGTCATACTACTTTTCAAAAACCATGCATCATATTTCGTCTCATCATTCTATATTAGTTATAAGCCGTTATTATCGTTATTTACCGTTACTAACGCGTTTATTCCTTTTATTGATTTATTTTTCGTTGTTTATTTTATTGTACTAAAATAAACCTCGCATGCTAAATATAACTTTGACGTTAAATTTTAGATGCATTAAACCTACTTAGCAACCCATTCAAATTCTCGCATGTTTAGGCAAAACAATGTTTGCATATCATTTCATCGTTCTACTAACGCGCGTATTAGAGAGTCAAACGATATCTTAGTAGAGGCCGCCAATGTGCGGGCGGGGTTGGGTGTTCTTTGTGAACTTCCCAACACGTACCCTCACCCCTTACTCAGAACCTCGGTTTCCGGATGTCCGAAACCGTTGGCGCACGAGAGTCATTCAATACACGGTATCCGATAATGTCGGTATCGGTATCAAATGCAAAGGGACGAACCCAATAAACTCTGACATCCGAATGGGTCATACTTTGTGCATGGCCCACTAAGGTATAGAGTGGGTTCGAACGGGCCCGAACTCCCACAAAGTTCGGTGGCGACTCCACTTCAATTTAAATTTCAATTTCACCCATCTCATATGGAGATTCATTCGCCTCCCCAAACCCGCGCGTGGCCGCGTCGGGGTGGACCTATGTCATGTCCACAAATATATATATTACTCGTACAAAACAGTAGGAATCCTTAAAAAATTCACACATGAAGGTGACTGCAAGAAATTCAATATCTACAAGCAAAAAAAATCATAATCAAAGTATATCTCTACCAGTCTTTTTAAAACATAAAACCAATGTATCTGTGATACAAGATGAACACCTCCTTGATCAATTTTGTACTAGATGTTGTCCGTAATCAGTTGAACTCTTTGCAATGACCCTGAAACAAAAAAAAACGATTTGTAATCATAATGTTATTAGATTAGATATGCTTTGAAAAAAATGTAAGCATATTTCTAATTGCCCGAATACACCAACACCAACAAAAACAACAATCTGAAAAAGAAAGATCTTACTACACGACCATTATCAGAATTGAAAAGGTTTGAAAAACAGAGTTCTAAGATCCTTCCATTTGATTATTTTACACTTTCTCAACTGAATACTAAAGTGGAAGGAAGTAGCATATATATTCGTTCATATAGCTAGCAGATATGGTTAACAAAAAAAATAAACGCCTAAGCACCAAGCAGCAAAAGAAAGTACTCACCTGGTCTCAATTTGATGGATGCCAATTATTTGCACGACAAGCTACACAAAAAAGTCTAGACAAGTATAAGTAGCAAATACATTTCCACTAAAGAAGGTATAATAAGGATACAACATAAAAGAGATTTGTCAGACTGGGATTCTATCTGGATGTGCCTCCCTAAGAGCAGAACCATGAACCTTCCTTTCTGCTGTATGGAAACATTTCATTTCAAATTATCTGAAACATTAACTTCACAATTTATTGACTTAAAATAAAGAATTGTAAAAGTGTCTAAACCGAGAATGGTAAGATCAACATGAATAGAGGCTAAGCATCAATTATTGATCAAAATGAGGCAATGAAATGAAATAGTTGTATTTAGAGTAGATAATATATCCAAGTTAGTAGCCCATACGTGCTAGAATACATACCACCAAGTCGTGTCATTACAACAAAAGCTGATTTGCTAGTCGTTTTCATATTGTTCGTATGAAGGCCGATTAGGATGGCAAAAAGTGATGAATTCTAATGAAGATTAATACTTATAAGGAGTACTAAACAAAATTTTAGTATATACGGAGTACTAAACAAACTTTTAGCTTAATTAATAAGAGGGGCGCTTACCTTAATAGCGAAAAGATGAAGATTAAACTTTGGTTACTTCCCAACATTAATCTCAATGTACCTACAATGATTCTGATTATGATTAGTGATGGACTTATGATTGTATCTTACAAATTCAAACTCTAAGTTAGTAACTTTCTATTAATTTTATTTGCCTCAAACTCTAAGTTGGTTAGTGCTCCACATTCTTTTAAATTATACTCTTCCTATTGCTAGTTTTCTCCATTATAATTGTTGGCCGGTTTTCTTAATCAAATGACATTGTCTTCTTAAAGCTAATGAAGATATTATTTCTCATTGGAATGGTGACACAAACCCAAACCGATATCTAAACCACACACAAAAAGAATAGGGTTTAGATAATATACCTAATCGACGACGGAGACGGAATGTGAGGAGGCTAGATGTTATCTTGGTGCCGGAAGTGAAAGGATGCCTATTTAAGCATTTTTTTGTTATGATTTTGGACTTCGAAGAGGGCTACTGATGGGAGAAACTGGGCATGATAGATGTTTTGACCTGAAAAAAAGGAAGCACAAGGAACATTAGAGAGCACGAAACAGACGCTTGACACCACATCCTATGAAATGTAAGACACGAAGATTCAGAACTCGAGAAAGAAACCTAGATTTCGATGTAAATTTGAGACTTCTAGGCAACCGTTCAGCAACTCCTTCCAAAACTAAGAACGCAACTTTATCAACGTAGTCCAACCCCTGGAAAAACCCGTGTTTACTATTTAGAAAGCTTGAGAAACAACTCCGACTGAAATGAAACGACTGATTCCATGGAAGAAAGACGGACAACCATTTACCTCTGAATTTAACAACAAGCAGTTTTGAGTGACAGCTGTGTTTTTCACGAAAGGATGGTCCAACAGTTGAGCAGCTGTGGGTAGATCAACAGGGTTACGCTGCAAACACTTGAGCACAAAGTCTTTACCTTCCTTTGAGAGATGATCAGGGATCGCAGGAATCTCTTTGCTGTTTCCTACCTTGAAGAGAGCCGCAACCTTCACAAAAATGAAATCGTCAAAATTTGAACTTCAACACGTTTCACGAACCATTGATGAACAATAGAGACTTACTTATGGCCTTACCCCTTCGTATTGGCTCCAAGGTGGTTTCGCTGTCGCCATCTCTATGACATACAGCCTAGACTCCATATATCAACAATGATATCTAAACCACGCACAAAGCGATATCAACAGCAACAAAAACAAAAAATAAAAGGAAGAAGAGGGAAAGTGAGTCAGCGTGAGGGAAAGGGAGAGGCAATCGAGGAGGCGACGATGATGGGTCGCCGGAGAGGTAAGAGGAGAACCGGTGGTGGGAGCAGTGGAGAACCGGACATTTAGGTCGCCGGAAATAAAGAAAGAACAAAAAAACACAAAAAAGAGGTAGAGTGAGGAGGAGAACCGGTGATGTTGGGAGGTGGGTCGCCGGCAGAGGGGAAACGACGGTGAGTGGTGGCAGAGTGGCAGCCGGGGGGAGAGGGGTGAGGGTTTAGGGTTGGGGTTGATTTGGGGAGGGGGGGTTATTTCAGATCTCAAATCTTACCCCAAAAAAAATCAAAGTGGAATAGGTTCGAAAAAGGTAGAGTTAGAATTGTTTGTTTTTATTTCACTTTATTAACATTTATGTCGCTTTAACAAATAAAACAACCTCTTTTTCTATCATAGAGGTCGGTTTTCCTTCCCAACCGATTTCTTACATAACAGAGTACGGTTATTTTGACCAACCGACCTCTTTGTTATACATAAGATCTCACTCTTCTAGCTCAACCGTCCTAATTGTTAATTTTTTATCTAGAGCACGGTTCCGTGTGTGACCGTGCTCTAATAAGCGTCATCGTAGGCTAGAATTGTAGTAGTGAAAGTTCGGTGGTGACTCCACTTCGATTTAAATTTCAATTCGACCCATCTCATTTGGAGATTCATTCGCCTCCCCAAACCCGCGCGTGGCCGCGTCGGGGTGGACCTATGTCATGTCCACACATTCATCAAACAAAATCTGAGTTAAGCTTTGCTTTCCTTTTCGTCTTTGTAGTTCACAAGACAAAGTATTAGAGTAAGTCGCGTTACAAGCTCTATACTCGCTATTTCAATCAAGTGTTTGAATTAGCACCCGCTTTGTTGAGGTATAGGTTTATCTCACTTAGCACACTATCCTTGGTTACGTTCTATCATCACTTTACAGTAACTATTTCAACCTGATTTCGTTGCTTTGTTTCGTTCATTTCAATTTACTATCAATCTCCAATTCACTTGTTCAAAGTTCATTCAAACTCACATCAGACAGCTTAGAGTTCAGGTGCCAAGAAGCTAGCGGTCTAGGACCCGGGCACCTGGGCTTGGACGACTTGGTTCTGGGATGTTTGGGTTTGGGCGGTCCGGTCCTGGGACGCCTGGGCTGAGGCGGTTTGGTTCTCGGTGAAAGTTTTCACAATTTCCTAATTGTGGTGCGATTAAGGCTATATATGAGGGTTATGGACGCTCATCTTAGACATAATTAAGTACCCATTAGCTTCTTGTCTTATTTTGAGCCATGTCGAGTTTTGGTAGTCTTTTGACTGGGTGGATGGGTCGTCTCAAGAAGGGTGATCTTGAAGTTTTGCTAGGTGATGGTTTGTCCGCTATTATTGCGCTAAAGCAAGTTAAAGTGCTAGATGACTTTTTTTTGGCATGTTCTCATTTTTGGGATGCTAAGCACCATGTTTTTGCATTCCCGAGGAGCTAGGCGCTATTGGAGGATGGCACTCGATTCATCCTTGTATGCCCATTGAGGGTGATGTTCACGTGGAACGATTTCGTCATTTTTTGGACATCCCTTTGTTGGAGGAAGCTAATGCTTTGTTTGCAGAAGGTGGTATTAACTTAATACTTCTTGTTAAGGTGTTCTCACAGGAGGACTCTCGTGATATTTTGCCTTTAGCCCGTAAGCGGTCTCTTAGTATTGCGATAACATGTTATTATCTATTTGAGGATGCATCTGTGCATGATGGTTGGGGTAATCCTCGGGTTTTGGATATTGTAATGGAAATGGAGCATAGGCGATCGCCCTTTTGGCTTATTTTGGGCAAGCTTATCATGGGTCTTGATACGCGTGTAAGGATACATTGTATGCTCCTTTTTGTGGTTCTAGGACCATTTTACAGGTAAGCCATGGTGCTATTTTGTTATATTCAAAACTTGCCTTAGTTCGAAAGTTTGACTCTATGTTGTATTGTGCAGGTTTGGCTACAGGAGAGGTTATGTCTAATCGAGCCTCCTCATCTTATTTAGGGTTTTAACTGTAGAAGGTTTGAGGCTCGGAACGTGGTACCATTGTGGAATGTCGGTCTTACCGAAGAAGAGTAATTCTCTTATTTGCGGGCTAATGGAGGGGTTGCTTGATGTGAGTTCATTTTGCAACGTTGTTTTGATCGTTCCATATCTCAAGTTATACTTGGAATTTTGTAGTCATTCAAAATGAAAGAGATAGATTTCGAGCTTATCTTTCCAATGACTATTCTTGAAGGCTCATTGAACAAGTATTGACAAAGTTATGGTCCGAACAAGTCAGTTGTGCATGGGAATTTCGCAGCAGTTATTTATTCGACAGGACTGTTTCTTTTGTATCGACTTTCAATAAAAGAGCTAGTGGATACATTTCTCTAATCTAATTTACAAGTTCAAATAATCAAGACCATATGGATACATTAACTTGGGTTCACACTCATCAAACCTCTCGTGCAAACAAGGGATGTGCATCTGATTTGGTAGGCTGAATGTGTTCCCCATTGATGCATTGTATATAGTTTTCTAAGTTCTTTTCTCTTTCTTTGTTTGTATCACCCTTTTTAAGAGGCTTGACTATTCTGGTTGGCCTCTCTTTGGGGACGTTTTTAGGCTATAAATAGCCGCCCATTTGATGAATAAAGCATTCAACCTTCATCAAACAAAATCTGAGTTAAGCTTTGCTTTCCTTTTCGTCTTTGTAGTTCACAAGACAAATTATTAGAGTAAGTCGCGTTACAATCTCTATACTCGCTATTTCAATCGAGTGTTTGAATTAGCACCCGCTTTGTTGAGGTATAGGTCTATCTCACTTAGCACACTATCCTTGGTTACACTATCATCAGGAAGACTGCAGTACTACAGAATAAGGAGGCTACACAAGTTAACGTCGATAACCGCTCGACCAAAGACAATGTTATCAATCCTAGTATCGTCAACTCATCCAAACGGGCCAAGACTGATAAGACCCATATTGAAAGTATGGACGAAGAGGGGAAATGGGACTGGCTGGGCCTACAACGGGCTGGTAGGGTGGAAACTTACGTTCAGAGGGTCCGTGGTGAGAGACCCGAAGAAGCACACCCAAAGGGTAAGGGAAAGGAGAAGTTAGACCGGCAGGGCCCAGCTGTTATTACTATGTTGTATTAATTGATATTATGTGGCGTAATAGTACTAGTTTTTGTAAGGTTTTGCTTGACACGTTGTCCAGTTTTCGGAGTAGCCGGGTAGTAGACGCTTGATGTAAAAGGCCTCGACAAACGCTTGATTTAATTAATTTTGCATTAATGAGAAACACGTTTTTTTTTCTTTTCTTTTTTTGTGGTGGCTCGCAACTCGATTCTTCATTTTGCTTGGAGCGTCCTTTTGGGTTTTTCACTCCGTCCTTGGCTCACCTTTTCATTTTTATTTTTTTTGCTCTCTTTTTTTTGCTCTTTTTTTTGCCCCCCCTGTTTTTATGACTCGCAACTTGTTTCTTCATTTTACCCGGAGCGTCCTTTCGGGTTTTCACTCCATCATCGACTCGTTATTTTTTTTAACAACGGCTTGCATCTCGATTCTTCATTTTGCCCGGAACGCCCTTTCGGGTTTTCACTCCGTCCTCGTCCCGTCGTTTGTACTTTGTCATTGAAATCACTCGTTAATCGGAGGGTGGGGTGGTTCCGATTGGCATATGAATTGAGTAATCGATTTTGTTAGTTTTGGTTGCACCATCTGGGGGTTGCCTACGTATCCGTGTTTAGACGGAATCAAACCATGTTCATAGTTCGTAAAAATATGAGTGATTTTGCTTTAGACTCGTCATGCCAATTATCGATGCGGAGTGTTTTAAAGTGTTTCTGGACGGGTTTTCACCCTAGCTTAGGGATCAGGATGAGGTTGTGAGGAGACTAAGGGTAGTAGCGTTTAAGCTGGTCCATGTTTCTTGGGGTCGAGAACTCTTAAGCGTTTAGGTCGGTGATGATCACGGCGCCTCCCGTGAGTATTTTCTTGACAAGGTAGGGACCTGCCCAGTTTGGTTTGAGTTTTCCCTTGGGGTCGATGGGAAGAGGTGCCCTAATGGATTTAACTACTAGGTTTTCCTCGTGTATGTTTCGGGACTTAACTCGTTTGTTAAAGGCTTGTTTTATTTTTTGTTGGTAAGCTTGCACGTTGGATAGTGCATGTATTCTACGCTCGTCTAGGAGAACTAACTCGTCATAACGTTTTTGGTTCCACTCTTCTTCGAGAATGCCGCTTTCGGATAGTATCCTTAGCGAGGATATTTCTAATTCTATTGGTTGTACGCCTTCGAAACCGTACGTTAGGTAATAGGGTGTGGCTCCGGTGGGAGTTCGGTAGGAAGTTCGGTATCCCCATAATGCGAAGGGTATTTTGTTTGGCCAATCCAGGTAATTGTCTATCATCTTCTTATGGATGGTGACGATAGTTTTGTTTGCTGCTTCTACAGCCCCGTTTGTCTGAGGTCTGTAGGGTGATGATTTCTGTGGTTGGATTTTGTATATGTCTAGATGTTTTTGGGTGTCAGCCCTAAAGTGAGGCCCCTGGTCACTGATGATCTCATATGGTATGTCGTAGCGGCATATGATGTTGTTTTGTAAGAATTTGACTACTTGCTTGGAAGTTAGTATTGTGTATGAGGTTGCTTCTACCCACTTGGTAAAGTAATCAACGGCCACTAGTATAAAACTGTGTCCGCCAGTTCCGGATGGGTGTACTTTTCCTATAATGTCTATTCCCTAGGTAGAGAACGAAGGGTCGGGGTGTTGTTGTGGTGTGGAGTGGATATGGTGGTAGGTGTTGGATATTGGCGAATATTTGGCAGTTGTGAAAGTGACGGACGTGATGCCGGCAGTCTGCTTCTAGGGTTGTCCAGTAATAACCTAATCTCATTATCTTACGGGCTAATGCGTGTGCGCTCATGTGGGATCCGCATTCCCCGTCATGTACTTCTTCCATGACTTTTTTGGATTGGGCTTTGTCTATGCACCTAAGGAGTACTCCTTGTGGGGTTCGTTTGTATAATAATTCTTGGTTCAGGACGTAGTGAGTGACGTGCATTCTTAAGGCTCGTTTATGTTTGGTGTTTGTATTGGGCGGGTATGATCCGTCGGTTTTGAAGTCTAGGATTGTTTTGTATCAGGGTTCTTCGGAGGTGTCATCGGTTTCGATGTTATGGATATAGGCGGGTTGTTCACTTCTCTCACTACTACAAATCACTCACTTATGCGACGCTTTTAAGGGCTATTACTGACGCGTAAAAGCGTCAAAAATTTATTTATTGACGAGCCGTCACAAATTTTTGACGCTCTTTTGCGTCAATCGTATCGACGCTATTGTGCGTCTCAATTCTTTGTGACGCTATTTATCGTCAAATTATTAAAACATTAAAGCTTTAATTTTAGTAAATTATGACGCTTTTGGGTGTCAACTCCGTATATTTGACATTTCTAGGTATAGAGTAGAAAAAATAATTTGACATTAAAAAGCGTCATAAAGGAAAACGCTAATTATATATATATATATAGTAGTTTATTATTTAATTAAAATGTACTGTATCAAATACAAAACTAGTCAACTACAATTAACTAACAAATGTAGTAATTAAACTAAATCAAAATAATATCATCAAATAAATTAAAAAAATATGTCGTTAACTCTCAAAAATACATCAACCAAACCAACATTTCTTCATATGCACTTCAAATGCATTACATAATTTCTTAAATTTAAACTACATCAACTCAACTCTAAGAACGAATAAAAAAATCAAATGTCGTTGATCGACAAAAAATATCGACAAAGATCTATTACACATGAGATAATATGTTCTTCAATCTTCATTTAGGCAAATCTGAACTTGTTGGAGTCTTTGAAACCTATATAAAGGGAAAAGAACTACTATTATTGAAATGATATAATTAATCAAAAGTATGTATCGACAGCAGCTGTAGTCAGCAACAATAAATAATTTAACCAACAAACAAGCTACAAATATTATAAGCATCATGAAAACAATACATTCCTCCACATTAATACATTATCTTACTAACAAACAGGCCTAGAGGTAATTAACTTACTACTCGTAATAAAGAGACAAGAACTAAACACTAGCAGCGTAGTTAGCAAAGCGTTCAAGGATACGACCAAACTTCAAAGCACACCCCAACGTTGAAGTACATTTACGGGAATAAAATATTGTTTCCATAACGGCATATGATAAGACGGAACATACTTCAGTATGAGTTGTAGGATCAAGTCCATACAATGAAGAATTTTATAAATCAAGTCCATACTACACTTTTGTAAATCAACTACATAACGATTTTTTAACACAGTAAAAGAATTTTATAATTATGCAAATTAGAATAAACAGATGACATATATATGCTCACCTGAATATCCTAATTAGGAGTGACTAAAAGTGTGGACCAAGTTGGCCCATCCCTACCTAAACATGGCCACAATGTCCCAAGCTAGCTCAGTCGGCTCCGTAAAAAAAATGAAAACCTTATGGCTAAGATAAAAGATAGTTGAGCACTTGAGCCTGGTCCGACCATGATCACTGGTCACTACATCCGGATTAACTTAGGCGACCCCTCTGAAAGATGTTTTTTGTTGTAATAACGTTATATGGATCGGGCTTAAACTCGGACCCAGTTCAGCCTAGTCCATCTTCAAGAACGAGCCATTGGGCCTGAGCCCTTTTCACTATCCCATTCCGTTGGACCCGACTCACTAAACAAGTCTAGTTCTAAACCCCTAATACCCAAAGGCCAAAGATAACTAAAATCAACCAAAACATGTCGTAAATTTCATACTGCTTGCTTCTGATTTTGCTTTCCAGTCCAGTTCCATGATACGTATATTTACTGCTTATATGAACTTTATAATTATTCTATCCAGCATGAGTGATCATCTTGAGTGTTTAGTTAACTATAGATCTCGGGCTCGAGTCTAACGATTTTAAAATTTAAAACTTATGAGGAGGAGCTTTAACGTCCTTGAGCCTATTCGGCTCGAATCCAATTAATGATTTTCTTCAGTATGAGTTGTAGGATCAAGTCCATAAAATGAAGAGTTTTAAGTACTAATAATCGTATAAACAGAATGAAGAGAAGTGAATGCATACAGTGACGAAGCAATCACGAAATTGCAAGCGGAGCAAACTGGGAAGTAATGCGGGATCAATGTTTAACTATGTTTTCACCTCAGTAGCAATAATTCCCTCAACATCGACATATTCGTCAAAGCATTTCCCACTCTAAAAACCAACATGAAGACCTGAAGGAGGATAAGAAGGAGGAAGCACAATAAGGGAAGGCAGATTTTGTGATACGTAGTAACGTAGACTATATAAATTGTGATAATGATGAAAGAAATTAAGTAACCAAAAGAAAGAGAGGTGAAACAGAATCACCAATGTAAACACTCCTAACAATTCTAATGATGTTGGATTCAAGCAAGTATATACTCTTTACTGAATAGATAGGTGATGTAGGCTATGGTTCTAAGCTGAATTCAAACAAAATTCATATGTTAGGCTGCGGTTTTGGGATGTGTTCGAATATGACTAACATAGATTGAAGATTACTATATACGGAGTACTTTGTATTGTATTATTAATTAGTTGATGAAATCCGTACATTTCTAACAAAATAAACACCAGTAGATGAAAACCGATATCAGTAATCACAATAATAGGGATAAATTCATTCAAACTTTGTAATCTTAAAAGCATAAGATCAACAAAAGTTGAAAATTTTATATCAAATTACCATCTCAAGTTCGATTAATCGAATATATATAATAACTTTAAGAATTACAATCATTCATATGACAAAAAATAAGGGAAATACCATCACCAAATGCGTTCTGTATAAGATTTGGGGGGGGGGGGGGGAAGGGTAATCAGCCTTCACATAAGAAAAATAACCAGAACCGTCTTGAGTCCTTGACAAGAATATCGATTTTGAACTTTCCCCAAATTATATGCTTCAAACTGTATGAGGACAATTATATACGGGGTATAATTCACATGTATTATTCTACCACAAATTGAAGTTTTATATACTCTTACTGTATCCTGATATTGCCCAGTTGTCACCTCCGCCTAATATTCTTTCAATCAAATTGTGAATTAATGTATGTGATCTTTCAATTCAGTTCAGAGCTATCAGCATAAGAACAACTCATCTCATCAAATCCAACCTAAAAATAGACTGAACAAAATTCTCTTTTCATTTTCACTTTACAGTCTAAAATATCGTTCTTCAACTGAAAAAAACAGTATAGTCACAACGAACTGAAATGGAAAGCACATTTATCCTTAGAAACTAATCAACCAAAAAAACCCAGTTCTCACCTACAATCTCGTCTCATTGTTTATCATTCAGTCATCAATATTTAACTCAGTCTCTGCTTATATCTCTTCTTCACTTCCTAAACTCCACTGATATGCTTCACTGGATACTCAATTCAGTAATAAGTTTAGTTTATCCTTCAAATAGAGACTCCATCAAATAAATACCATACGGGTACAGATTTACAGTATTACGAATAAAAAACGCTCCTATAGAATGGTTTTATAGAATAAGACGACCTCAATAGATCGAGAAATAATACTTGTATTGCTTGTATGTATAAGACTGTTTTGCATAATAACATAATCAAACCAATTTATAGCAAGGAAGTGAATAAGAAAGGAGAAAACTATTACCTAGTCACAGGGTACTGTGATCGTAGATGACAGTCACCAAGAAGTTGGGCTGCAGTCTGTTCACCGCCCAAGGGAGCAAATTGTCCAAAATGCTTGTACCCCAAAGGACAGAATTTGTGTCGTCCTTATTTCCTAGTCTGCCGTTACCTTTCATGCATGTTCCCAACATAAATCAAATTCAATCAACTTGAAATGGCGATATAGAACAAAAACCACATAAATAAGAATCGAATTGATGAAAACGGAAAGGGAAGACGGAAAACCTGAATTGAAAAGTTGTACATTCACCCCGTAGATCAACCATCAAACAAGACACCCTTATTAACAGAAAAATACTCTAAGTCCAGTACATTAACAGCCGATTTGAAAAATAATAACTTAAAGAATCTCGATTCTGAATTTCCCCAAATCGTATGCTTAAAATTATATAAGACTAGTTAATTATAATTCACATGAATCATCATACCCTAAATTCGCTGGTATCATTCGACCATTAATTCAACCCTAAATTAACGAAATTACGTAAATTGGGTACTTAAAACTGAAAGAAAAGAGAAAAAAAGAACCTTATGTGTGTGATTTCAAAGATAATCAAATCGCAGTGGATTAGGAATGAACACTCGAGCATATGAATATGAATTAGAAAAACAAATTCTCAAGGATGAAGATGATGCAGTTGTTGATGATCGATGTAGGGTTAAATTTTAAGGAAAATTTTAGAGCGGTGAGTAAGAGTTGAAGGTGGTTCCTTTAGTAATAGTTTACGGAGTATTAGGTTAAGGTTATAGTGTGCTTTCCGAGAAAATAGAAATAAAGAAAAGAGCGCTTAAGCGATTTATGACACTAAGTGGTGTAAAGATTGCAAGGAGGGGAAATTAGGAGGTTGACGCTCTATAAAAGCATCAATAATGAAGCGTCATAATTGTAAGGAATTTGTAGTAGTGTCTCTACACAGATGGGCATAGAGAAAAGGTTGTCGGGCATGTTTATTAGTGAGGCTAATTTGGATAAGGTATCCGCGAATTGATTTTCCTCATGGGGTATGTGTATAAAGTTGATTTCGGTGAATTCTTGGGAGATTATCTCGATTTCGGTTTGGTATGGAGCTAGGCTTTCGCTATAAACCTTCCAAGTGTCTGTGGCTTGGTTGACTACTAATGATGTGTAACACCCCTGATTTTTATAAATTAAATTAAATTAAAATTATGTTCGTATTTCTATTTCGTTTACGATTTAACTCGTGATTCTTAAAATTATTATAACGAATTTATCGTTTAATCGTTTCAAACTCCTAAATTCTATTTGACTCGAAAACTCTCCTTATATTTAAAATATATTTTTATTTCCGCTTCGATTTATTTTATACATTTAATTTAATTCTTATCGAAAGACTATTTCGACGATTTAAATTCTAAATTCTTTTTATTTATATATTTTAAGCTCGAAGCTCATTTATTTTAAGTTTCGTCAAAATATTTATTTCCTTCCCTCGAGAAATCAACTTAATTCACTTTATTGAAAATTTATTATTTATCAGGATATACTATTTGATCGTCTAATTATTTATTTTTTTTCAACTTCGTTTTCGTCTCGAATAATTTATTTACTCATTTTATTTGACGGCCCAATTATTTATTAATTTTATTAACTCGTTTTAATTCGATTCGTGGGTCAATCAACTTATCGTTACGGAATTCGTCTCATACCCGATTCATTTAATTATCCGTTTGTCTTACTCTCTTTTATTTGGTGAGCTGTTTCATCCCCCTTTCACCTTTTTCAATTCCATATACGTTCCCTTGTCATTTTTCTTTTAATCTCCACCGCTTCACCCCTTGTACTCCCTTTTCATTCAACCCCTTAATTTCTTATTCCCCTTCCCTGGCAACCTCCTCCTCGTTTTCACCCTTCGCTTTCTCTGTCATTCACTCGTCCTTTTCCCTTGTTCCTCCCATCGTTTTGCCCTCTCTGCTGATGCTACTGTTTTTGCTGCTGCGTTCTGTCCTCCTTTCTCTCGTTCTTATTTTCTTTGTTGGCGGTCTCGCATCTCCTTCCCCCTCGTTGTCCTGCTGCCACGCTGCTGCTTTTAACGTGAGCAAAGGTAGCCCTTTTACTCTCCTTCTTCTCTTCGTCTCCTGCTATTCTTATTGTTCTAATATATTACAACGTCCTTGTTATCATTTTTGTCGGTCCTATTCCTTCCCCGTCCTTCAGTCCGTGTCTCCCCCTCTCTGCTATTGTGTTGTGTTTGCTTCTCCGATGTCGATATTTAGTTATGACAATTTTGACAGTGCTGATGCTAATATCGTTGTTTGTTGTCGATATACGATGTTGTTCGTTCCTTTACTCTTTCTCTCCTGTTCGTTCGGTCTGCTGATGCTTATCGTTTCTCTATTTTTCTGTCCATCTGCTGCTGTATGATGCTACTGACTATCCTCGTTGGACTGCTGTTCTTTTTACTCGAGTCCATTTTGACACGTGTCTTGCTGTTTGTTGTAGCTTCGTAACTGCTGCTAGTCTGCTACTCTTCATTTCTTCTGCTCGTTGTTTCTATTATCGTTGATCAGGTCCGTTTTTGGTCCGTCTTTTGTTACCGTCATTGTTGGATCGTCATCCCTGCTGGTTTGTTGAGCATTTGGTGGTTGCTAGCTGATCGTCGCTGTTGTCGATGCTTGCACAGGTTGCTGATTCACCCCTTTTGTCGCTGCAAGTTCCGTTACGCTACCGTGGTCGCAACGGTTCTGATGTTATGAACTGCAAGTTCTGTTTTGTGTGTCTTTTAGCCTTCCTTCGTCTTAATTCGTTCGTCGTTTCATTTCTTGCTCGTCCAACTCGAGGGTAAATTACTTACTCTCTTTTCCCCGTCTTGATTTATAGTTGATACCTCCTCCTCTCATCTGTTTTCCTTGTCACATTTCTGTGTCAACTCTAGTCTTTTCCAACTTTCCTTAATACCGGTTTCTTTGTTTCTATTTCTTTTGTCTCGATTCTCGTTGGAGCCTCGAAGCCCGTTTTTTTAAGACAAGTGTAAGAGCGGTTGGAATTTGGATTCATCAAGAGGGCAAGCACATGAGCATTCAGTTATCGACCTAAGGTAACTTTAGGACGTTACTCGATTTTATATCGTATGTTTGAGTAGTAGTATGTAGTAAATATTTTAACTTCGGTTTTCTATTTTTAGCTATATATTATTGCTAATTATATTAATTTTAAATCGTATGCCTTTCTATATTTTTATAACTTTCGATATCATTTTATAAATCGTTAATGATTTAATTATTTACGATCGTTGTAATATTTTGTTGGTTATCGTGAAACTAGTAACTAAATAATATCGATTTCATATTTTCGTCATATTTCGTTAATTTGTATACCTGTTTAATAAATTAATTTTCGTTTTACGATTTATACTAATAAATGAGAAAATAGTCGATTTAGTTTTAAATACATTTTAGTCGAGACTATTTTCACTAATAATTTCCTATTTGTTTTCGATCGACTATTTTCATAAAATTTGTATTATTTATAAATCAAAGCTATTTCGTAAAGATAATTTGAAACCTTTATAAAATTCATTTCATTTATAAAACTCGTTGACTCAATTAATTTTGATATCATTTTTCTTAAAATATCTCTTTTCTAAGATTTATTGTTTTAACTCGATTTCCTAAATTATTTATAAAATACTATATAATGACTTATTATATTTTATTTATATTTTGAGTAACGAATTTAGAAATATAATAAAGTTATGATAACGACGATAATAATAAAATGTTAATTTTGTTAGAAATGCTATTTTTAATACATTTCACATATTTTAATAACTTACGTATATTCTATAATAATATTTCTATTTTAAGTAAGTTTCTAAAATTAGTAAGTTTCTATTTATAGAAAGTTTCCATTTTTATATAAAATGATTTTTCTTTCCTTTTATCCTCATATTATCTATATTGATTATATTTATCTTTTGAACATCGATAATGGCTGTTTTGGAGTTATGGAATGAGGACAAGTGTATGGGTAGAGTAATACAGTCTAGGGTATACGTTTTGCCATCAACTATAAAGCTGGTGTGTCTATGTTGAGACGCATTGGTCGTTGAACTGAGCATGGTTTGTGTTCAGGAGTGTGTATATTTTGACCTTAAACTTAGATATCGCATCGTGTAAGTCGCGTCGGGTTGAACTGGATATGGTTTGTATCCAGGAGGGGTGTGCACTACTTCAACCAGGACCTCGCTGCACGCAGTCCTGTTATGGTTGAGTTGCCTAGTTAGAGACCGAAGTCTAATTTGTTTTGACTAAGTCCTCGAAGCTAGTTTGAGTATTATCCTAGTGAAAGTCTATTCCGTTGCACTGATTGATTTCCATAACGCCATTTCCGAATATTATTATTATCGATTGATATTGACTTGCAGGTTTGCAAATGCTTCAAGTTTCACTGAAAACTTATTTTTATTATATCATTTTAATGTTTTCTCATTTTAATTATTTTGATATAGTAATACTATTATTTTTCCATATGATATAATATGGCTGGGAGAACGTCCGAGTTACTCCCCACTGACGTGGCTGTTATGTTTATAGCATGACAGGTATTTGCTGTTGGGTTTTGGGCGTGAGCTAGCGAGTAACGTGGATCCTACTCTTTCTTCATTTATGTAATTTATGGATTTGTATAACCCGTTTGGTGAATTTTCTCTTTAGCCCTTTTGTAAAAAGAGGCCTTTGTATTGACTTACCATTTCTTTTAATAAGATATAGTTTGTCAGTGTATTTTAATCCCAACTCTACAGTGTTTCCGCCACTGTAATGCGTTAGAAATTCTAGGGGATTACATGATGAATCTCCATGGACTCTAAGGTTTTTAATCCCTAGTGTTACTGCGACTTTTAGCCCTATTAGGCAGGCCTCGTACTCGACCGCGTTGTTGGTTACTAGGAAGTCTAATTTAACTTATATGGGTGTATGTGGACGTCCGTCTGCACCGTCCGGCGCCCCGCGCGGGACCGACCCGGTTTCATCGCGGCGGCCACCCACGCGGCCCCCTCCCGGTCGGGGGCCGGTCTGATCTCGCGTTCCGGGCGATGTGTTGGACCTTGATTCGGATGACGATTCGGACTTGTACTAGACGGGCACAGGCGCCCGTGTTTAAGTTGGAATCGATCGAGTCGTGGTTGTAAATGTTTAAAGGCCGATATGTTTGGTAAGGCGACCTTTTCAGTGAACCGAATTCGTTGCCAATTTGTGGAGTCGCCATCGAGTCAATTATGGGGACTCGGAAACCGTTCAAGTCTACTTTGATCCTTAGCCGGCTCAAAGCTGAGTGGCACGTGACCTAAAAATAAAGACTTGTACCCTTAAGCACTCCATGCCTGGAATGACTCTCATTGCCAATGGTTTCGGACATCCAGAAACCGTCAATTCTGAGTAAGGGGTGAGGGTATGTATTCGGAAGCCAACGTCCGCTAGACATCGACACCCAATCTCGCCCGCACATATCGGCCTCTACTAATCGATCGGTGGGCTGATAACTTTGTTCCCTTGTTGTGGCGGAAGTACCGTAACATCCATTGTTTTAACCCTATGCCTTTGTTATGTCAGTTATTTAAGGACAAGTAAGTTTTATCGTCAAAGTAAATGTGTTTACGTTCTTTGCATGCGATTTCACGTGTCAGGTAGGCCACGAAAAGATGCACATAGGAGAGTAGATAGAGAGTACTAATATTATGCGTATTAGCAAATCAGTTTTAATGTGATAATATGGATATTAGTCATTCTCGTGGTATACCTTACCTGGTATTCTGCTTAAGATGCGTCGGCTCGGTATTAATAGGGATGCGTCGAACCATGTAAGGTGAGCACTGAGACTAATACGGAACCCGACCATCGCTTTGTTCCATTTTAGTTTGTTTACGTTTTGATTTTCCTGTTAGGTGATTTAGCATGCAATTATAGGGTCATAAAAGCAACAAATCATACGAAAGCTGTAAATGCGAATGTAAGTAAATCACATAGTAAGGAGTTGCACCCTCGGAGTATACGCTAAACGAGACACGATGCGTAGATAGTTGAGAACGATCTCGGAACTACTCTGGTCTATTTAGGGTGTTTTAGTGTTTATGGTTGAAGTTGGGACGTTACGTGTTTTAGTATGTGTAATGGACCTAGCGTCCACATTTGACATTATTGTAGTGCATATTAAAAGTACAAGAATGTAAAGGTTTGTTTAGATGACAACCTAGCGATGGTTCGACTTCGAAAGGCGGATCCTCCTAGCTAGTCTGTTTCCGCGGCTAATCTGGCAGAACTCTGTTGCTAGACTCGGAGTAGCTAGTCGAACACAGGCACCTCGGGATCGAGTAGGATGCTCGAAGGTGAGGAGTAGCGTCGATTTCTCTTATCGGGATTACGATCGAGTGAATCGTTTGCTTCGGGTGTCGGAGTGCGAGCCCTAAGCGAGAAACTCTTAACGAGTAAAGAGAGAAGGGAAGATGATGTGTGTTGAATGAATGGGGTGGAGGGGGGATTTATAGTTGTTTTCGGCTCTCGTCACCTGGATGGACGCCTGAGTCAAGGCGCACCAAAACTCAGGCGCCTGGGACCTTGCGTGTGAGTTAAAGGACGCGTCACGTAAGGCATTCAAAGTTTTAAAGATACGATTTTGATACTTTCCAAAACCGAGAGTGTGCGTATCATTCGTGCCTTGGAGGTTAAGCTTCCCCCCTTGACCTAGCAGGTGCGCATCCTGAGGTTCGCTTGGTGCGGTGCTGACTAGGTTCGTATTTCGGGACCGACTCGGGGTCCCGGTGTCAGAATTGACTCTAATTAGTGTCTATCCGACCGTAATGACACGACTAAGGTTGCCTTGAAGTTAATTTAATTTTTTCGAGTAATTATTTGATCCATTCTATAGAAAAACTATCTAAAACATCGCAAACTCGCGTCGCGTTGCAGTCCGATCATCATCGGGTGTTTGCTGGGCGCTTTTACAGCCACCAGGTCCAAATATGGGTGTCTACGGTGTGTGGTTACCTTGTGGGGATATTAAAAGGATTCCTACACCGCAACCCCTCATGCTTAAGGCGCCATCGAAGTATAGGTCCCATGATTCGTTGTCGACAAATAAAATGTCCTCGTCGAGGAAGGACCAGGTATCGGTTGAGTAGGTTTCCTCTATTGGGTTTTTGGCTAGGAAATCAACTACAGCTTTTCCTTTGATGACTTTAAGGGGTGTATAGGTTAAGTCAAACTCTTCTAGCATGAGGGTCCATCTGGCTAGTCATCCATTGAGGACGGGTTTCTCGAAGATGTATTTGATGGGGTCCATTTTGAATATACGTGTATGGTATGGCTAAGCATATAGTTTCTTAGTTTTTTGTTGACCACACTAGGGCAAGGCACGTTCTTTCTAGGGGTGTGTATTTTTTTTCATACTTGAGGAACTTTTTACTGATGTAGTAAATGGCTCTCTCTTCCTCGTCGATGGTTTTACCTAGTATGGCTCCCATTGTGGTTTCGGTTACGGTAAGTTAGAGGGAAAGTGGTATCCCCATTTTGGGAGGCATTAACACCAGTGGTTGGGCTAGTATCTCTTTCACTTTGTCAAAGGTCATTTGGCATCTGTCATCCCAGACAATCGGTTCGGTAATTTTGAGTTTTTTTGAAGATGGGTTCGCAAACCACGGTTAGTTTAGCGATAAAGCGGCTACTGTACTGTACTTTACCTAGGAATCCTCGGATTTCCTTTTCATTTCTGGGTGCTGGCATATCTAGTAGACCTTTTTTGATGGGTCTATTTTGATCCCTCACTGGCTTACGACTTGACCTAAAAGTTTCCCGGATGTAACCCCAAATGCGCATTTTTTAGGGTTAAGTCTCATGTTATATTGGCGTAGGTGTTTGAAGAATTTTTCGAGAGTGTGAATGTGCCCTTCTCGGTTTTGGGATTTGACTATCATATCGTCTACGTACACTTCGACTTCTTTGTGCATCATGTCATGTAAAATTGTGGTAGCGGTTCGTTGGTTGGTTGCCCCGGCGTTCTTAAGCCCGAAAGGCATGACTGAGTAACAATATGTTCCCCAAGGTGTTGTGAAAGCTGTTTTGGACATGTCGTTCTTGGCCATTTTTATTTGGTTGTAGCCAGAATACCCGTCCATAAGGGAGAGTAGGGCGTGATCGGCGGTGTTGTCTACTAGGATGTCTATGTGACGTAAGGGGAAGTCATCCTTTGGGCTGGCTTTATTGAGGTCCCGGAAGTCAACACAAACCCGAATTCTTCCATCCTTTTTGGGAACGGGGACTATGTTGGCTACCCAGTCGGAGTACTCGGAAACGTGAATGAATTCGGCTTTGAATTGTTTGTCTACTTCCTCTTTGACCTTAAGGGACCATTCGAGTTGCATACGGCGTTGTTTTTGTTTTACTGGCTTAAACCCGAGTTTAATTGGGATTCGATGTTTGGCGATATCTCGGTCTATACCTGACATGTCTTTGTAAGACCAGGCGAAGACGTCTTTGTATTGTGTGAGCAGGTTTATGAATTGTTCTCTCTCTGTAGGATCTAGGGAAGTTCCTATTTTGAGGTTTTGGACTTCTAGGGGTGTTCCGACGTTTATGGATTCGGTGTCCTCGATTACTAGCGCTTCTAACTCTTGTTTTGCTAATTCCCTTAAAGTTTCAAGCGGGAGGAAAGAGTTGTAACATCATCCTCGTCATTCATGTTTTGTTCACTATCGATAATGGTATTGCATGTTAAGTACGACGAGTTATATGCGAAAGTATTTTTATTATTAGTTAAATTAAGCATGTCAAGGACTTTTGACAAAGAGATCCTTTGTTCGTTTGACAGAGACAACAATATAGAGATTTTCGGAACAGGCCCCAGTTCATCCTGGACAGACACAGAAGTGGACGGAAGACAGACAATACTAGACTCTTGGCCCATTTCAAACTCGAATTCAGACTCTGTTTCGGATTCGGACTCGGACTCCTCGAACATCCTCCCTTCTCCTGTAGTCAGCTTGAATCTCCAACCATTTTCGTTGACCCACGTGACGGATTTCCTCCACCCTTTACTCTCTTTGTTTTCGTCAGTACTGACGATGAGGGAGATGGGGTCGAACTGTTTGTCAGTCATGACTATGTGGACTAGTTCATTGGGATCGGCGGGGGTGAAGCGCTCTTCCGCGAATAGCAGACCGTTAGCTAAGACATCTATACAGGGTGTATGCTTGGGTTTTGGTAAGCTTGATGTTGTTTCCGGGATGAAGTAACAATCTTGGAATATTTCTATTCCGGGGTAGCGTATACCTTTGATATAAGTTGATTCAGAGAATCCCATGTAAGGTTCGGTGTCGCCCTCTTTTACAAAGTAACCATTTAGGGTTGGGTTATACTGTGGGATTTGGATTCCCACAGTTTTACGTGTCCGCATGATGATTATGCGTTCACGGATTTCATTTTCAGTTGCGGGATACCCGAAACCTATTGTGTGTGTTTAGATCTTGAAGTTCACTTGCGATGTTTGGGTTCTTCTAATGATAACCCGAGGAAATGCCCTCGTTGTTTAATTATGAAATTAATGATCAGGTTGGATTATTGATCGAATTCGAAGGGTCCTAGATCTCTCTCTAATAAGTTCACTACATGGAATCCCCTTAATTCAGTGTCGGAATCTTCCGTGACTTGTGAGGTAGTGGCTTTTTTAATAAAGGCTCTCATGGGTGAGGCATGTATGGTGATTATTTCCCCATTAAGAGTGACCTTCACCTTTTGATGCAAGGTGGATGGTACGGCTTTGAGGGCATGCATGAATCCACGATCGTCAATCGTGTTGTACGACCTTGTTTTGACGTCTATGACCTGAAAGTCCATTTTTCATTCTATTGGCCTTACGATCATATTAACGATTGTGACCCCCGCGACCGGGCGTCGGGTGTCGTCGTAGGCACGTACCTCGGATTCGGTGGCGATGAAATCTGTGTTTGACATGCCTAGGGCACGAGCGGTTTTGAGACTGCGGAGTCGTCGTCCACAAGAGTCATGGGCACCTTTTTGCCTAAACATGTTACAGTGACATAAAGGGCTAGGTTATGTTTTGGTCCAAAGGGTGGAAGATCCTCATCGGAAAAAGTTATGGGGTCTTTTAGTTCTTTTGTTTCTTGAAGGACATGTCCTAACATGTCCTCAGGTGTGACTGTTAGGGATATGTTCATTCTCCCTAAGGCTTGGATCAAAACCATGTGGTGGTTGTAGAAGCTGGCTATAAGTTGCCATATGGAAAGGTCGGTTTTGGCTTTTTGTAGCTGTTTGACTATTCGAACTTCGGGGGTGGTGATAGGGATATCATCGGTGGTAATGGTGTTCTCGGTGGTATGGTTGGTGATTGGTATGTCGGTGGCAATGTTTTGATAAGGTCGCCCAGATCTAGTGACGTGGCTTACATCTTTAGTTTGTGGGGTAGTTGGGGGAATCATGACTATTGGTTTGTGGATGTAGACGTAGTCGTCATCATCCGCCCATATCCCATGAATGTCATGGTCATGTTGGTATCGTTCGTAGTTAATTGTACCGAATTGGATATGCTTCGAATTCCTAAGAGGAGGAAAGATTCCTTCCTCTATCAGGTTCTGGATATCGTGTTTTAATTTGGTGCGGGATTGGGTTTTATGACCGTGCCCTTGGTGAAAGGAACAAAAGGCTTTGGGATCACATGATTTGCTCATTTGTCCTAAAGGAGGTTTGGGGGTTGGTTCTAAAGGGGATAGTAGATCATGTTGGATGGAGAATGTCAGGGCTTCGTCGTACGGGATGTCTAGGTTGGTGAATTCTCTAGGGATTTTTGGATGACCATGTCACTATTTACTTGGCTTGGTAGAGGGTTTTTGGGGTTGGCCTTAAGGGAATCAACTTGCTCATTAAGGTTACAGATAGATGCTTCGATGGAAGCTACAGATGTTGCGATATTGTAGACCATGTTAGTTAAATCCTTGATGCTAAAGTTTGGGGTTGTAGCCATGTCAGAGGACGATTCTGTAGGACAATGTCGGAGATCAGAATGGACCCACCAAAAGACGTAAAGACTCGAGGGATGCTCGTAGGTTAGCGACACGAAAATAAGACCCTTGATTCGCGCGTGTTTGCGGTCATCGGATTTTGGGACTCAGCTGCGTTAGACACTTGGTGTATTCGGCGAGATGCCTAGTATACCCGGATCTCCAGGACGAGACGATTTGACTCAAATCTCGGGGTGAGATTTAAGGAGGACTCTCGAGACAAGATGACCCAAAAGGTAAAATCTTGAATGGAGGTGACCTTAGTAACTAACACAGACAATTAATCACACGGTTGTACGACGTAAGGAGTTGATCTCGATCCCGACTTGGAATCAAAGAGTTTTGATATTTTCAAAAATAAATGTTTTCAAAAAACGAGTTTTTGAAAGTGGAAGTTTTGACGTCGACATTACGATGGTTTAGTGACATCGTTTGTGGCATGTCGGAAAGTGTTGCTATGCGGGTGTCAAGGGTTTGACGGTAGCAAAAGTATGAATTGTAGTTTTGCGAAAATACGGTTTGTAAAAGAATTGTTTCTGAAGACATGTGAAAATCGTGATGTCGCGTTATTATCAAGACTTCTATTTGTTAGGAGCTCGAGGTTTGCAGTGTAAAGTATGTTTATGAGAAAACACGGTGTCCGTGATGGTGTTTTGAAAGTATGGCCAAACTCTTGCTACGGAGTTTAGGCGGTGATAGATAGTGTTTTTAGAAAATCTTGAAAACGAGTGAACGTGTGACCGTATTTATTGATTCCATCCCATTTATTAGGATTTTGACGATAGTGACGGTATGTTTAAAAAATGCTTTGAAAAAAAATGTAACCGTGTTAGGTGCCTTGATCCCATTGGTTGGGAATTTGGCGATAGTAACGGTATATCGTTGCTTGTTTTTTGAAAATGACGAGTTCTTTTTTTGGCCAAAAGTAATGGCGCTAAAAATGATTTTCGAAAATGGTTAGTGTGAACTTATCCAGAGTGATGACGTTGAGGTGCCTTTGAAAATAAGTTTGATTTGGCCGGAGTAATGGCGCTAAAAGATGGTTTTGAAAAAAAGATGTCCTTTCCAAAAACGGAGCTTAGGTGTAGTTGAATATGTTGTCGTGGTTGAATCCGGATTTTAATGTTTTATTCGGGTTGTCACAACATGCCACACATAACTAGGAATGCATACACTCATGTAGGATGCAGACACGGGTAGGCTACCGTCCACGAATAGTCTGTGGATCTTATTACCACGACGGGTCACCGGGGGAGGTGAGCGTTGTCCCGCTTGCTCAGTGCAGTTCGCTTGGCATATTCACGAAATGCGTGACTACCTTGGACGGCCGGAACATCAATCGAGGGTCTCCCCGCGAGTCCAGTCTGTGGATCTTATTACCACGAGAAGGTCGATTGGTCCTAAAATTAGTTAGGGTGGACTTTTTAGGGCCAAAACCTGTAGTGACCACAAAAAAGAAACTAGGAAATGGGCTTCACCAACCTCGTTCGAGTTACACCACCGCTGGAAACTTGTTTCCAAGTCCCCAGCGGAATCGCCAAACTGTGGACGCTCGCCCACACTGCTCGCCCCGCGCGCACCCGTTCGCGGCGGCCACCCACACGGCCCGTCGTCGACACACTCGTTTGCATCCCAAGGCCGATTCGATCTCGCGTTCGGGACGATGTGTCGGACCTCGATTTGGTTGACGATTTGAATTGTACTAGACGGATGTAGGGACATCCGTGATTCCATTGGAATGGATCGAGACGTGGTTGTAAGTATTTAAAGGCCGATATGTTTGGTAAGACGACCGTTTTAGTGTACCGAATTCGTTGCCAATTTTTGGAGTCACCACCGAGTAATTTTGGGAACTCGGAAACCGTTCAAGTCAACTTTAATCCTTAGCCGGCTCAAAACTAAGTGACATGGGAACCAAAAGATAAAGACTTGTACCCTTAAGCATTCCATGTCTAGAATGACTTTCATTGCGAATGGTTTCGGCCATCCGAAAATTGTAGATTCTGAGTAAGGCGTGAGGGTACGTATTGGGAAGCCAACGCCCGGTAGACATCAACACCCAATCCTGCCCGCACATAGCGGTCTCTACTAATCAATCGGTGGGCTGAGAACTTCGTTCCTTAATTGCGGCGGAAGTACGAACTCTGTTGTTTTAACCCTATGTCTTTGCTACATCGGTTGTTTAAGGACAAGCAAGTTTTTGTCGTCATAGTAATTACTTTTACATTCTTTGCATGCGATTTCACGTGATAAGCAGGCCATGAAAAGATGCACGTAGGAGAGTAGAGAGTACTAGATATTATACGTATTAGCAAATCAGTTTTAACGTGATAATACGGATATTAGTCATTCTCATGGTATACCTTATCTGGTATTCTGCTTAAGATGCGTTGGTTCGGTATTAATAAGGATGCATCAAACCACGTGTGAGGGGTGAGCATCGGGATTAATATGGAACCCGACCACCACTTTGTTCAGTTTCAGTTTGTTTACGTTTTGAATTCTGTGTTAGGTGATTTAGCATGCGATTATGGTCATAAAGGCGATAAATCATACAAAATCGATAAATGTGAAATATAAGTAAATCACGTGGTGAGGAATTGCACCCTCAAAGTATACACTAAACGAGACATGATGCGTAGATGTTTGAGAACGGATCTCATGACTACTCGGGTTTAGTTTAGGGTGTTTTAATGCTTATGGTTGAAGTTGTGGACGTCACGTATGTTTACGACGCGTCGTGGATTTAGTATCCACATGAGCCAGACTCGACGCTATCGGAAGTGCATAATTAAAAGTGCGGAATGTAAAGTTGTATTTAGATGACAACCTAGTGACGATACGACTTCTATAGGCGGATCCTCCTAGCTTTCCTGCGGCAATACCGGCAGAGCTTCCCTACGGTAATCTTGGGTCGGCTAGTCAAACACGGGTACCCTTTTTTGTTCGGATCGAGCCAATGACTCGAGGAACTACGAAGAGTAGTGTTGATTCACGTATCAGAAAGAAAACGATCGAGTGGATTGTGCCAAATGTCACAGTGCGACGCTAAAGAAGAACAAGGAGCTCGTAGAGAAGAGGATGAGAAGAATTTATGAATTGTGTGTTGAAATGAGCGGAGAAAGGAGGTGTTTATAGTTTTTCTCGTAGTTCAAATCGAGATATCAGGTGCCTGGTGGCGTGCGACCCAGGACTGGGACGCCTGAGTGAGTGGAGGCGGTGCAATTCTAAGGTGCCTGGAGGGAGGCGGTCGGAATATTGAAGATCCGATTTGAAAACTTTCCAAAGCGGAGATTATACACAATTTTAGATTACTTGGCATTAAGTGGTTCTCCCGTGACCTAGCGTGCGTGCGCCGATGGGCCTCGGACGTGCGTCTCGAGGCTCGCTCGGCCTGACGCGCTAACTCGGGTTTGACTTTGCGCGTTTCGGAGCCGATTCGGAGCCCCGGTGTCGAAAATGACTCTAATTAGTGTCGACGCGACCGTAATGACACAACTAAGACTGTCTTGATGTGGGATTAATTTTTACGAGTTATTATTTGATCCGTTCTATAGAAAAACCATCCAAAACATCGAAAAATTGTGTCGTCTTGCAGTCCGATCATCATCGGGTGTTTGTTGGGCACTCCTGCAGCCACCAGGTCCAAATTTTGGGTGTCTACAGTCATATGTAACAAGTGAGTTTTTACAAGCTACGTATAAAAGACTTTAAACTTCATATTCTTTTAATTAAAATTTACCAATAAACATTCCGAGTTGCTTACAATATTTTCCGTGCTTCAAAATATTTTGTCCAAAAATTTCGAGTCTATGTACCAAAATTATGAGCTAACAAGTAAAGTTGATGAGCTTTCAAAATACTTTGTTATTCATCTTCGTATGAAACCCTTTGAACTTTTAAAATTATTTTAATTGGCTCCAATATTTTCTAATTTTTTAACAATCTTTTCATGAAGAGTATGACGTGTTAAAATTTTGAGCTAACAAGTATAGTTTTTGAGCTTTCATTTAACTTTGTATGAAACTCTTTGGTCATTATTTTAACGGGGTCTAAATAATTTGCGATTCTCTTAACAATTATTTTGAGACAAAACGGTATCCAGGGGTTCCAAATAAATTTTATTTCTCTTTGGTCGTTGATATATTATGACGATAAAAGCCAAAGTTTATTTCTGTGACAAACCTTTCAAACTTTTCGAGTTTCATATTAAATTTTATGAGTTTTTTATTATAGTATCCGACTTTAGTACAATCTAGTAATATTTTAAGCTTCGTATAGGTTGCACACACTTTAGGATAATGCAAACTATAAGTTAAAAAGTGACTTCAACTACAGACAATCTGGTTCAAACTATATCATAACTAAAATAAATATATTAAGCTTGAAGTTACATCATAACTGATAATCCTTCGGCGTCGTCAAAATTTCACGAAGACTTACGTGACTATCACCAATTCACCATGATGATTATTAGTAGACATAGCTCGTACAGTAACCGACACTTTCCCTGCATTACTCAATGCCCGTTTACGTGTACGAGTCTCGGCAGCCTTAAATTCCCACGAGCTCAACTACTTTGAACATCCATCAAACTCCTTTTCCTAGTAAACGTCTCCCCTTTCTTTGTTTTTCCCTTTGGATTTTGGATTACAACAGCATCAACTCAAATAATTACCTTGGTTGAAGATAGAAGATAAGAACATTATATATTCAGCTAATTATGATTTTTAAGTCCGCTTTCAATTCTAGAACTTTTTGAGCTGTAATGAAAACAACTCGAGTCAGAAATAAATCTATATAATATATTAAACATCAAACAAACCATTCACCATCCTTTATTTACCTAATGCTCACTTCTAACTAAGGCACCTGTCATGACTTTTTTGGAGAAAAATGTAGAGATACCCACTAAATAATATTTAATTACATAATAAATGTAATGCTCGTAATAAAGTACATAAGCATCTAAGATTGTTAAAGCATAAATTGGATGTAATCCCCTAGAAAATCTAACGCGATACAGTGGCGGAAACACTGTAAAGTCGGGATTAAAACACACTGTAACTATGTCTTAGTAAAATTAAAATGGTAAAGTCAAACAATAGGCCTTAAATAAAATGGCCAAAATTTAAAACAATCCACAAAAGGGGTTTGAACAATCCATAGGACATAATTATAAAAATAAATAAGCAGGATCCACACTGCTCGCTAGCCCACACTCGGAACACGTATATCTGCCATGTTAAAACATAACAGCCACAATCAGTGGGGAGCAACGCCAACGTTCTCCCAGCCATATGACAGGATTTTAAAAACTGTAATTACTACTATAGAAAAAAAAATAGTAAAAATGAAAACATTAAAACATTATAATGAAAATAAGATTTCAGTGAAAAACTTCACGTATCGAAATAATATAATAAAAATGAGTTTTCCGAAGAAAACATAAAACATTTGCCAACATGCAACCAAATTATATCGATAATAATAAAAATATTCAAAATGGCGTTATGGATAGGATTAATGTAGAATCTAGACTTTCACTAGGATAATACTAGAAACTAGCTTCGAGAACTGTAAACTTAACTCATAACAGATCCAGTCTCTAACTAGGCAACTCAACTATAACAGGATTGCGTGCAGCGAGGTCCTGGTTTAAGTAGTATACACCCCTCCTGGATACCAAATGTATCCAGTTCAACTGACGGCGACTAACACGATGCGATATCTAGCTTAAGGGCACAATGCACACTCTCCTGGGCGAAACTACGCCCAGTTCAACGACCAAATGTGCCCCAAATAGACACACCGGCTTTATAGCTCATGGCAAAAACGTACATCCCAAACTATATTACTCTAAACCCACCCTTTTCCTTATTACATAACTCCAAAACAATCCATTATCGATATTTAAAAGATGTATTCAATATAAACAATAAGAGAACAAAAGGAAAAGGAATCACTTGCCAAAAGAGGAAACTTTCTATTTTAGGAAACTTCTATTTTTAGAAACTTTACTAAAATAGCATCATATCAAAATAGCAAAAATATTAGTTTACACTAATAAACATTTTTAGTAAACAATGTAGAATTATAAAACTAGTACTTTCGGCCTTAACGATATTAATTTCTAAAACGAGAACATTTGAGTTTATGAAATTATTGAAATGTCATACAAGTGTTTATAAAATGATTTAGAAATGTCTTAAACATTTTAAATACTATTAATTAAGGTGTCTCCAAAATTTACAAAACTAAAATTCCCTAATTATTATTAGTTTCGACAATACGATTATAAATAGGGTTTTAAGGCAAATGTCAAATTGAATCTTTTAACATCTTTTATTTAATTAAACCATTGAATATATTTAGAGTATGTTAAGGGATGATTTAACTCTTAAAGTTTCAGATTTAAATACTTTCAAAATAGCTGGAAAAATAAATCTTTCAGGTAAGACGAAGCATTTTAACGATAAATCACAATTTGTCCGAAAATCAATACTTATTAATTAAAGACTTTAATAAATAGTACAAAAATTACATAAAATAGTTAAAATATATTTATGGACATTCTGTCCAGAAAAGAAAATTTTACAGAATCCTAAAACTCGATTTTTAAAGCGTTTTCTCGTTAATCATCTAACCTCGACAATAACGATTAGTAAAAATAGTAATTACAAAACGATTTAAGTATTAATATCCAAAAATTATTATTAAGCTTAAAAATCATGATTTTCCAGAAAATACTATTTTTCCAGATTTCCAAATATTCCAGATTTAATAAATCTCGTTAAAACCGTCTTTTAAACCCGTTTTCACAATTAACGATTCCATTAATAAAACTTATCGTTCCTAATATTTTATTAAAGCACTAAAAATCATAGAATTACATTTTATTATGAAATCATCAGAATCATATTTTTTTCCAGATTTAAACCAAAGACCAGAAATCGAGAATTTAAACGACAAACACGGTTTTAACGATAAACGATAATTTAAAGTGATTAATTAATTCATCCACTTAACAATTCCGAAAATTATGAAAAAATTCAGAAAATTCTATTTCATCAGACAGTTTCACCACGTCAAAAATCAGAGTAAAATAAAATGTTTAGGTACTAGAACTAAAAATCGGCTTTTAATCATTTTGTCCGTAAACGGTAATAATTCAATAATTGATAACTAAAATATCAGAAAAATACTAAATTATTAAAAATCATCAAAAACAACATTTTTACAGAATATAAACATATATTACATGTTTAGGCCGAATATTATGATTTTACAAATTAATACGACGATTTAATCGTTAATCTCGTAAAAGCGATAAAAATATCGAAACATGCAAATTTTCAACTTTTAAAAATTTTCCAGATTATATGACATACATATATTGTCAAAAATAAAATTATAAATATATACATGCACTTACACAAATAAAATCATGCAATACTGAGTAACATCGACGTTACCTCTACTCCAAGTCTGAATCGAATATATTTTCGTCGGCTCCGGGATCGTCCAAAAATCCTACCAAACACGAGAATCATGGCAGAAAAATACCATGAGAAAACTAATAAAAATCAAGGTAAATATTGATCGAAAACGACGTCGATTATTACCTTAACGAAGGAAACGGAAAGAGGATTAATTGACGATGAATTTGAGTCGATTAAGACTAGAATTGAAGCAAAAATAATCCTAGAGGATGAAGGAGTGCCACGGCCAAAATGAGGATGAAGGTAGAATTTTTAACTTTTGATAAATGAATAAAATGATGTAAGGAAATGGATGGTTTCCTAATTATAAATGGGATTTAAAGATTGATGTAAACTATGTGTGATATGCTAAAGTGGCCGGCCAAAATGAAAAGAAAAAGGAGTATGAAGAGTTTTGATAATAATGCATCAATGAATGAAAAGAAATAATCTTACGTTTACGTTTTAACGTGATAAAATGAAATGTTTAAATAAAACGTAGTAAAACTTGTGACCAAGAGCTTAGTCGGTCCAAAATGTGAGGAAATATTCTCAAATAATTTATAAGTTGATAAAAAGTATAATCGTAAAATAGTTAAAGGCATTTCAAAGTAATTCGAGTAAACCTCGCGTAAGAAAATAATTATTCGCGAAGCTTCGTAATAAAATCATCAACAACTAAATTTTTGTAAATAAAAATATTTACTAGTTGAAAATATTATAGAAACGTATTCAAACATTTTTAGGAAAAGGAATAACTTAAATCCAAGTTTAAAAATGTCAATTCGAAGAGAAATAGAATTCCTTGCGGAAAATTTAATTAGTTTACGAAGAAACCAAATAAATGGATTTCAAAAGAATTTAAATCTTTAAAATTAAAAATAAGAATTATTGAACTCAAAAATTAAAATAGAGCTTAGTAAAATGATGAAATATGAGGCCGAAAAGTGACAGAGTTAAGACGGAGTCCTAACGGCAAGAATAAAAATGCTTAGGAAAAATAGCGGGTGTTACATTGGATGAGGACGAATCAAATGAAATGTATAGATTTGTCGTCTCACTTATTTTTCGTTACTAAGGTATGAATTTGTCAATGTCAAATATTACCTTATTTGACTAGCTGCGTTAGAATTAGTACTTTAGACTAATTTATTTACTGATATGAATCATTGTACAATTGACGGGGATGAATGAAGTTGAATGCGAATAATTAATTACCGATTTCAAAGTGTCATTAGGATGCCTGTAATAATTCCAGAAGTGAGACACTATTTTTTAACGCTTCCTGTCAAACAGTTTGCAGATAGGTTGATAAGGTACCAGTAGACCCTCGAAGGTGATGTCGAAAAACTGATTGGATATCCAACTTCAACTGGTACACCTCTAATTACGATAACTTTTGCTAAATAAGGCGATGTTAGCCAAAACGACCTTTGAGTTGCTTGCTCTTTAAAACATTTAAGACAATTGAGAAGGTGTATAATTAAATAAAAAATATCATAAATATCATAATAAAGTCGACATAAATATAATTTCAATTACAAAAAAATAGGTATAAATATCACATGCATACTGCTTTGACAATATACTCTTTAACACCTGAACTAAAATACACAACACAATAATGCAGCAAAATAGGCAAGAGACAACCAAAAAAGCAAACCAATGGCGCCAATAATAACAACTACAATTACAGGCTTGGTTCCCTCAAAGTCCAAATATCAAATAACAGCAGGGGTCGCAAGGATATGGCGAGTAACACCGAACAAGGATAACCCCCCCACTGTCGATAGACATGGTGCTATTAGACAAAGAAGTGCGGTCACAACCCTTTAATTGAACAAATATTCTGATTCACTGTCTATTTTTTACGATGCAAACAAATTACTGAAAAGGGTGCAGTCTATTTTTTAACGTTTCAAACCTTTAAAGATGCGCTTACAATCCTCATAGGTTAAGTTTGATCCTTTAAATGAAAGATCCAAGAATCACCAAAGAATAACACTTAATTATTTAATTATATGTTTCTTTCCCCAACCATTATAATGATTAAGATTAAGATGTGTATTTATGTGATTCTGGCCAGGAAGGGAAATCATATACATGCAACAATACCAAAGCGGTGGGTGACCTCATACGAAGAAGTACTACATGCGGGAAAAATATACAGCCTCCGGCATTTTGAGGTCGCACAAAATAATAGATCGTACATGTCAGTCAAAGAAAATCCAAACATCATCAAGTACGCCCCATTTACATCAATACAGAAGGATATATAAGGATCAAACTCAGAATATTCCACTTCACAAATTTGAATTCCACCCGCTCGACAAATTGGAGGAGTGTAAGAAAAAAAATGATTACTCCCTCGCATCCAATCCAGGCCAAGCTTTACACTTACTGTAAATGGACCATCAAATCCAAGCTTTACATTCCTTTTATGTCAAAAGACTTTACCATACAATCCACATATCCTTCATCTATCTACCAAAAATGTCATTACTCTTTACCCACTTTAATTTAGGTGGACCCATTAAACCATTTGATTTACCAATAATACCCTTACTTTTTACCCATTTTTTTTAAAAGTTACCCAAAATCCAATGTCAAACATGGATTGAATGGGATAGAGTATTTGATAGGCAAACGCACCGACAAAAGCACTATAAAATGCAACAATTATATTATTTTTAAAATTCTATTTGCCTATTGATTCTTTTTACGGATATTTCCCATGGTACCTTCGAAATTTGACACATTACACATGGTACCCCTTATTTTAAGTTTGTTCCTATGGTAACCTTGTGTTTTGTGTTTAGTGTCCATCACTAGTAGAAAATTACCCTTTGGAACCGGTTGTAAACTACCCTTTGGAACCTTTTTTCAAAGGTTCTACTGCCACAGATTCCTTAGGTCCGGAGCTTTGGAACCGGTTGTAAGAAGGTTCCATAGATGCCCTTTGGAACCGGTTGTTGCTGGAACCGGTTCCAAAGGGTATATCATTGGAACCTATTGTATTTACAACCGGTTCCAAAGGGTGTACCATTAGAACCTGTTGTAATTCACAACCGGTTCCAAAGGCTGTACCATTGGAACCAGTTGTAATTCACAACCGGTTCCAAAGGGTGTTCCATTGGAACCTTTTGCAATTCACAACCGGTTCCAAAGGTTGTTTCATTGGAACCTGTTGCTATTCACAACCGGTTCCAAAGGTTTACCATTGGAACCTATTGTAATGTCAACAGGTTCCAAAGGGTACCTCATTAAAACCTATGATAATTTAGACGCGGTTCCAAAGGCATGTCATTTTATCATTTATTTATATTTTGAAACCCGTGACAAATGTTACTGATTTTAATTACAAAATTGAATTTTCGTATCCCTGAGAATGGTATATAAAAAACAAATCAAAGCACGCCAATCATAATATTAAAAATTTGTCGAAAATTAGGCAGCACCTCCCTACAATTTGATTAAACCAAATTCAAAATCATATCACTGCAATGTTTAAATAGCACAACCAAATCCATAACCAATCCACACCTCCAACTACTTAAGTAACATCTCCAGTAGAATGTTCCACGACTAGCAATCAACATGACTACAATATATATCTAACCACAAAAGTTAACAAAGTCACAAACGTACTACATCATCAACTCTATGTACTTCTGAGACCAATATTCACAAACTTGGTTCATATCTTCCGTCGTCATTCTTGATTTTGAAACACACTAACAAATAAAAAGAATAGTAACAATGGATTAGCGGTTACACCCATAATTACTTTATAACAGAAAAAACTAAGATTAAGTAAAAAAAAAACCTGAATTAAGCTTTCTTGACTCTTAGAGTAAAATACGGTGATGTCGTACATCCACTTCATGACATAGTATCCACATTCAAAGGCTCCAGATTGTTGAGGACACTGAAATTGTATGAACAAAAAGATGTTATAAATCATTATTCACCAAGATAGTTTAATTCATCAATTGCACTATAATCATTGCTTTAATTTAGTAATCTCCGACACAAAATTTGTACAGAAAACAAAAGACAACAATGAGATAGCTATAATGGAGTAAACATTTTTAAGAACTCAAAATCATTAACCAGATTTCATGAAGTATCTCAATCAACGCGTTAAGTTTAAATTAAATGGCAACTACTAACCCATGTAAAAAAATGAAATAATTAAACAAGTTAAAGCTTAATAATGTTGTTTACCTCAATCATGTTCACTTTGAGACTATATTTTTTAACCGTATTACGTCTCCCGCCACTCACTGTATAGATTTTCCAAGCCCTTACATTATAAACATTAAAAATTATTAGACTATTATTTTTCTTGTAAAGTTTTAACTTAAGATAGTATTTTGATGACCAATTAATAAACATAACTTACAATTGCAAATCTAGTATTACGATGTCCAAGTCATGTTTATCTCTATTCGAGTCAAAGGTATATGCTATGTTGTCCCAAGGGCAAATGACAAGCAACAACCAATTCTTGCTGTATATAATACAACTTACGATTAGTAAGTATGAAATAATATAAAATAGCTAAGTAATTAATTTAAAGAACCTTGGAGACTTGCTTTTGCATAGAATGCACCCATCACATATTTCTTGTCTTCTTGAATTAGCATGACATCTTTGATGTAGTTTTCCATCGACCGTGGATCATACAAGTATGAACTAAGACACACGGGGCAAATAAAGCTGACACCTTCTTCTGTCACTCCTAGTTTTTGTCCATAATCATGTAGGAACCTATTTTAAGAACATAGTGTAAACATTCAAAATGAATATATTGAACAAACTGTGGACATGACATAGGTCCACCCCGACGCGGCCACGCGCGGGTTTGGGGAGGCGAATGAATCTCCATATGAGATGGTCAAATTGAAATTTAATCGAAGTAGGAGTCGCCACCGAATTTTGTGGTTATTCGGAACCATTCGAGCCCACTCTATGTCGTAGTGGGCTGTATACAAAATACGGCCCATTTCCGATGTGAGAGTTTATTGGGCTCGTCCCTTTGCATTACGATACCGATACCGACATTATCGGATACCGTGTATTGAATGACTCTCGTTGCCAATGGATTCGGACATCCGGAAACCATGGTTCTGAGTAAGGGGTGAGGGTACGTGTTGGGAAGTTCACTAAGAACACCCAACCCCGCCCGCACTTAGCGGCCTTTACTAAGATATCGTTCGTTTTTGGTGTACACGCGTTAGTTCGACGGTTGAATGATATGCAAAGATTATTTTCCCTAGACATGTGAGAGAAAAATAAATGGGTTGCTAAGTCGTTTAATGCATATTAAAATAATAACGTCAAAGTTATTTTAGCATGTGAAGTTCGTTTTAGTCTAATAAAACAAACGATAAAAATAAATCGCTACAAACAAGGAGCAAACGAGTTAGTAACGGTTGAATAAATCGAATAAAGATGTAAATAAATAATATGCATGATTTTGAAAAAGATTTATGACACGTGATGGATTAACACGTGTTGACCGAGGTCAAAAAAAGAATTTATCGAAATATGTCGCGAAAGTCGCTTTTTATGTAAGATCCGAAAAAAAATAGAAAAGCGAGAAAACGAGAAAGAGGAGCTCGGCCAATCAGGCCTCCGCGCGAGTCGCCTGACAGGCGCGCGACTCGCGTGGGGGTCTGTCCGCTTTTTTTATTTGTCAAAAATCGTTAATTTTTATAAATCGCGTATAAATATGGATTAATTTATACTCGATTTATGTTTTCGATATTCGTCGTATTCAATATTCGATTATGAAGTCGATATCGAATAGTTAGAATGACTTTAGAAAAGGTTTTGAAAAAAGTTTGTTTTGAACGAAAAGTAAAAAAAAAAAGAATTTTGAACGAAAAAGATGTTAATTCTCTCCGCGTATAAAATCGTTGAATTTTGTTTTAAAAAGATGTAACGATTTTATTAGCGTCAACGAGGATTAATTAATTTTGTTCTTGTTAGATACGATATTCGATTAGAGAATCGATATCGTATTTTAAGAACGTTATAAAAAATAGTTTTTGTAGTATCGATTATTAGGAATAAAAAATATGCGACAACGACCCATATTAAACGAGGACCGATGACTCGACACAAAAAGAAGAAAAAAAACGAGAAAGAGAGAGAGAGAGAGAGAGAGAGAAAAGAGAAGAGTCGGGTTTGATTTACACCCTCAACCTACATGCTTCGTTTTCTCGAAAAAAGGCTCGTCGGAAAGTGTTTAAACTTGGGAGCGTCGAGATGATGCGGGATGAGTTAAGGTGTCGGTTTGGTACGTTTTTTATGTGTGTGAGGCGTCGGGTTTGGCCGGACGGTGGGGGTGGTTTCGTCGGTATTTCGAGGCTTCTTCGGGAATATGTCGGGATTTGCTTTGAATTATTTTTACTAGATATCGAGGACGTATGTGTGTGAATGTATTATATGTGTATATTTGTTGTGTAAAACCTTCTTTTTGTGTTCGACGGGAGGTCCTATTTATAGGAGTCGAGGTAGTCTTGCTTGTGTGACAAGAAATACCGGTTCGGATAGGAAACACGAGAGTTCGAAAGGGAACCAAAGTCTCGTTTCTTGGTGGGGAAGCCAAATACCTCAGCTGTCATGAAGAGTTGGCCGAGTATTTAGGCTGTTTGGGATGTCTTGTCCGAGTATTTGGAGCTCGGTCGGTGTCTGATTCGGCTTCCGAATAGAATTCCACTTGAGATCAAATTCTACCTTTAACGGAATTGTTTAATGTTTTCGAAGTTGATTTCTTGTAGTGTTTGAGTCCAAACCGAACGTGTAGTGTCACGGTTGGTCCGCGTGTCTCGGGAAAAAATATCTTTGACCGGGTTTGACCCGGTCGCTAAAAGACGGTTTTACCCTTGGTGCCGGTTTCGACCTAAATTAGTCTTATTTGACTCGAAACGACCCACTGGGCCTGGATTTGAGGTTGTTTTTGTAAGATTTGTACTCTGTAATAAGTCTAAACCAAATGTCCATGATTATGAGCCCATATCCGAGTCCATCAAAGCACGTTTACGTCCAATCATCATCGGGTGTTTGGCGGGAACTATTATAGACACCTGGCGGTCAAAATGTGGGTGTCTACAGAGCCCCCACTCTGATTGAGGCTTGGACAAGGCAAAAGTCAGAGTAGCTACCAGGTCAATCAAGGATTAAAACCTGGCAGACTTCCGATCGGGTCGTTTATGGTCCATTAGACCTGCGTGAAGGGCTCGCCGGCCATAAGATAGAAATCGTACCTGGGTTGATGTTGATAATGTCGCGGGAGCTGTCTTGGAAGCTATGGGTATACCTGTTTACAGGTACATCCTGTCTTAGAATTGCGTGGGAGCTTGCCTTGGAAGCTATGGGTACATCTGTTTACAGATATATCCTGATTCTTCAGTAGAAAATGTCGCCTGAGCTTTCCACTGGGGAACTTTTCTTAGAATTCTTCGGAAGTCTTGGGTGTACCTGTATGCTGACACAATTTGTATGTAACATTTAGGTGAAATACCGACTCATGCTGGGGAAGAAATGATGATTTGAAAATTGTGGAAAGAAAAATGCTGAATTTTTTTTGAAAAGTTTGGGAAATTAGGATGCTTGGGATGACTTTGATTCCTAATCGGATTCTGACACGGACTCCTAAAACTTCCTGGTTAGGCCTGTATGCCTAGATGAAGTAGGGGATGTGATAAAGTCCTATTCCTGTGATGACTAAGGAAAGGGATATTCTCTATTATAATCAGAGGGTTCTGGCTTCTTATTTTTCATATTCCAACCCAAATCTTTTCTTCTATCTTAAAATTCCTTAGACTTTTAGGATAAATAAAAGAAACTATTCTCGCAATGGGTATTGATCATTTGACTGCGATGCTTCAGGCGTGGGCTCAGGACTTTCGAGACGAAGATAAAGTTCAGCTTACTCAAATGGGAATTGTGGCTTTATTCCCACTTCAGCGACTTAGGGTAGATTCGCACTTTCTCGATGCTTGCTTATCCTTTTGGGATACTACCCACCATGTTTTCGTATTTTCTCGAGGAGAAATATGTCCTCTTCCAGAAGAAATTGCAGCTATAGGCGGTTGGTGCCCTAATGCTCGTCCTGCTATTCCCCCATTTTACCCTGACCTAAGGAGAAGATTAGGGGATTTTCTGGGCTTGTCACATGCTGAGACAGCCCGTATGATAAAGGGAGATTCGGTTTCCCTATTTGACCTGGCTGATAAATTTATGAATTCAGTTGGTGCAAGAATTACTACTACCCATAGGCGTAGGGCTTTCGCCTTTTGTATGCTGCATCGATATGCCTTTGAAGGTCGGATGGATGCTGACTCGTGCTTGGGTGAGATCAGGCTAATTAGCATAGTTGACCAAATGGAGACAGGTCACAGCCCGGCTTGGCTGATAACTAGGGAGATTATTATGGGCCTTGATGCTAGAAGACTTGACCCGGATCGACAATTGACAGGAAGCATCCGTCTTCTGTAGGTATTTAACCGTTTTTTTTTTCTTTTTTCCCGAAAATTTGCCCGATTTTCCGAAATTTTTTCGAAATTTCCAAATTTTCGCAAATTTTTGATTTTTCCGAAATTTTGATTTTTTGAAAATTTTTAATAAAAAATTTTTCCGGAATTTTTTTTTTTGATTTTTTTTGAATTTTTCGATTTTTTTGATTTTTCGAAAGTTTTTGCAGATCTGGTTATCCGAGCGTCTGTTAATTATAGAGCCCCCGGTGAACATATCCAGATATCGCAGCTGTCAGATTGGCTCAAGGTCCCAACGAATAAGCTCGAGTCATCATATAAATCGGAAATATTGGGATGAAGAGCTAACATTCCATGGTGGGCCTTTGATTAGATGGAATGTCATTTGGTGGTTCCTTTCAAGACTGACGGGGTTAGCTAGAAGGGACAAGGACCGTTATCTGGTGATCTTATCTTTGGACTGGACCGTCCATATTTACCCGGATCGTATTCTGAGACAGTTCGGTTCGTTTCAGCAGATCCCCGAGACTGAAGCAATCATTAGCGTTTCGCTCCAATTGACGGACGCTATGTGTGACACGTGGCTACAACGATGGTTTACCCGTGTCATATGGACTATACCTCGCCCTTGTCAAACCACTTGGGTTTCTGAATCATATCGAAAATGGACCTCTGAAGAATCCCAGGAGACCCGTAAAGCTTTGAAGACTGACGAAGCTTTTGATTTGGCCCGTCGAGAATCGGCAAAAGTCAATAGGTGGTTCTTTGATAAAGAGGAAATTCCAACTACTTTTGTCGAGCCGGAGTCGGGTTCTAAGTCAAAAACTAAGACTCGAGCTAATGAGACCGGTGCTAGTGACTTGGAGAGAAGGCTCGGACCGAAACTAGCGGTCCGAGATAGGCTAGGTCCGTGTGACCGGTTACCCGAGAGGGTAAGGGCCCGCCTAGGACCGAGTGAGGTGACCGGGGAATCGAGTTTGAAGAAGCGAGCCCGGGTTAAGGAGATTCCCTTGGTGATTCGGGAGCGTTCACCTCCACGTCGACGCCGGTGGGTGGAAAAGGAAACTAAGGACAAAGGAAAGGGAAAAATGCCTTAGTTTTTTTTTTTATTATTTAAGTTTTAGTATTATTTATTGTGTGTTTTTTTTAATTTTTACTTTCCGAATTCGTCGGAATTTTTTTTTTGGAATTAATAAAAGAAAATTATTAAAAAAATGTTTCTGTTTTCTTTTCTCGATTGCAGTGGTTGTGCCCTTTTGAGGGATTGCCTACGTATCCATAATAAATGGAATCAAACCAAACGTAGTTCAGACTTAATTTGCAATTTCGAAATACATCAAGACTATTGGTTCAAGATGCTTGTAACAGTAGAATAAGTAATTCTAGCTTTTGACTTGTCTTTAAAAGTTTGAAAAAGATGTTTTTAATAAACTTTTGCAAATGACATTGAGAGAGATGAGTTAGGGGTAGTAGCGCTTCAGCTGGTCCAGGTTAGTTGGGTTGACGAACTCATTCCCGTCCAGGTCCGTTAGCATTACTGCTCCACCCGATAGAATCTTCTTTACCAGATATGGCCCGGCCCAGTTAGGTTTGAACTTCCCCCTTGGGTCTAGTGATAATAAAGCTCGAACAGATTTGAGAACCAAGTCTCCTTCTTTGATGTTCCTGGGCCTTACCCTTTTGCTGAAAGCCCGCTGGATTCTCTTCTGATAGATTTGTATATTATTGAGGGCACGAGATCATCGTTCGCCTAAAAGGACTAGCGAGTCATATCGTGCTCGAACCCAATCGGCTTCGGGTACTCTCAAGTAAGATTCTGAGTGACGGTACCTCTAACTCAACAGGTTGGACAGCTTCCATGCCGTATGTAAGGTAATACGGTGTTGCCCCGGTCGCAGTACGAATCGAGGTCCGATATCCCCAAAGTGCAAATGGTATTTTGTCGGGCCAATCCCGGTAATTATCAGCCATCTTTTTGAGTATGGTGACAATTCTTTTATTAGCCGCTTCTACCGCTCCATTGGTTTGGGGTCGGTAGGGTGAAGATGTATGCCTTTGAATTTTGTACTTGGTTAATAATGCTGTCGTCTCGGCTTGAAAATGGGTCCCATGGTCACTGATGAATTCATGAGGGATCCCATACCGGCATATTATCTTATTTTGAATAAACTTGGCGACATGCTTGGCATTGAGAATACGGTAGGATTCAGCTTCGACCCATTTGGTGAAATAGTCGATTGCTACCAAAATGAAGCAGTATCCTCCGGTTCCCGAGGGGTTTATCTTTCCGATTATATCGATTCCCGTGTTGAAAATGGCCAGGGTGACGTCATGGTGTATAGCAGGGATGGTGGCATATGTTGCACATTGGCAAAAATTTGACAATTATGGCAATGTCTAACATATAGCTGGCAGTCGGTTTCCATGCTATTCCAGTAGTATCCGAGCCTCATGATTTTTCGGACTAACATCTGGGCATTCATGTGTGGGCCGCATTCGCCATCATGTACCTCCGCCATAACTTTTTCGGCGTTGGTTTTATCGACACATCGAAGGAGAGCGCCTTGTGCTGTCTTTTTGTAGAGTTGTCCGTCGTCGGTGCGGACGAACTGGGCTGCTAGCCTACGCAAGGCCTTTCTGGCTCGATTGTTAGCTCCGGGTGGATATTCTCCGATTGTTAAATATGCCAACACAGCTTGATACCATGGCTCGGGATCGGGTATCTCGATATCTTCGATGTCATGGATATATGCTGGCTCGGATCGTCTTTCGACACAGATGGGCATACTGGTCACATGATCGGGAATATTTAGTAAGGATGCCAGTTTTGAAAGTGCATCTGCAAATTGATTCTCTTCCCGAGGTAGGTATATATATTCTACCTTTTGGAATTGCTTCTCGAGATCCCTTACTCGCGCCTGGTAGGCCACGAGATTAGCATTTCGAGTCTTCCATATTTGGAGTGCTTGATTAATGACCAGAGATGAACCACCATGTACTCGGAGGTTCGTGACCCCTAAGTCGGCGGCGGCTTGTAGCCCGTGGATACATGCTTCATACTCAGCAGCATTATTAGTGACGTCGAAGTCTAATTTGATGGATACGGGAGTATGTTCCCCTCTTGGCGAGATTAGGAGAATCCCGACTCCAAATCCTCGGAAATTGGATGCCCCGTCAAAGTATAAGTCCCATGCTTCGGTGTCAGTGTGGAAAATGTCTTCATCTGGGAAGGACCAGGTGTCGGTGTGTCCTTCTTCGGTTATGGGACTGTCGGCGAGAAATTCGGCTACTATTCGTCCTTTGATGGCTTTCAATGGTACGAACTTCAGATCGAATTCTGCCAACATTAGGGTCCATCTTGATATCCTGCCGCTGAGGATGGGCTTTTCGAAGAGGTATTTGATTGGATCCATTCTGGATAGTACTTGTACCTCGTAGCTGAGCATGTAATGTCGGAGTTTCTTAGTGGCCCAGACCAAAGCTAAGCATGTTTTCTCGAGCATGGTGTATTTACACTCGTACTCTAAAAATTTCTTGCTGATGTAGTATATAGCTCGTTCTTCGGAGTTGACGGTTTGAGCTAGCATAGCCCCCATGGCTGTCTCCGTCGTGGTTAGGTATAGTGACAAAGGCAAACCGTGCTGAGGTGGCATCAGGACCGGTGGTGAGGACAAAATTTATTTGATTCTATCAAAGGCAGCTTGACACTTGTCGTCCCATAGTAACCGTTCCCCAATTTTCAGCTTCTTGAAGATCTGTTCACACACCATGGTTAGCTTTGAAATGAACCTGCTGATGTATTGGACTTTTCCGAGAAACCCTCTTATCTCCTTTTCGGTTTTAGGGGGCTGCATCTCGGTGATGGCCTTGATTTTGGCTGGATCGACTTCGATACCTCGTTGGCTAACGATATGACCCAGTAATTTGCCAGATGTTACCCCGAAACTGCATTTCTGAGGGTTTAGCCTCATATTGTATTTGCGTAATCGGGCGAAGAACTTTCTCAGGGCGGTGATGTGACCGTCCCTGTCTTTAGATTTGACGATCATGTCGTCTACGTAAACTTCCACTTCTTTATGCATCATGTCATGTAATAAAGTTGTGGCGGTTCGTTGATAGGTGGCCCCGGCATTGATGAGACCGAACGGCATAACAGTATAGCAATAAGTACCCCAAGGTGTAATGAAGGTGGTCTTATCGATGTCTTCCTCTGCCATTTTTATCTGGTTATACCCTGCATACCCGTCCATAAATGATAGAAGGGCATGATCAGCTGTGTTATCCACCAGTATATCGATGTGTGGTAACGGGAAATCGTCTTTCGGGCTCGCCTTGTTAAGATCCCGAAAGTCTACACAGACGCGTACCTTACCATCCTTTTTAGGGACTGGTACAATGTTTGCAACCCAATCTGGATACTCGGAGACTCGTATGAACCCAGCCTTGAATTGTTTGTCGACTTCTTCCTTGACTTTGAGGGATCATTCGGGCCTCGTGCGTCGGAGTTTTTGTTTAACCGGCTTGAACCCTTCCTTGATCGGTATATGGTGCTCGGCTATTTCGCGATCAATCCCCGGCATGTCCTTGTAGGATCATGCGAAGACGTCTTTGAATTCTTGAAGGAGATTTATGAATTGTTGTTTCTCCTCGGGATCTAAGGATAACCCTATCTTAAGCATCTGAGGTTCTAAGGTTGTTCCCACGTTGATGGATTCGGTTTCTTCGATTACCGGATTGCGGGATTCCCTTTGCTCTAGTTGCTCGATCAGATGTGGAGGCAAGGACACCTGTTCGTCGGGTTTCTCAATGTCATTGCACATAATATTTTCGGAATTGAGAAAGTTTTGAAAATGAGACAAGTCGTAAGCAGAACGGTTGTTATTATTGATCATGAATTGAGAAAATAGCTCGAAAAGAGCTGCCATCTGATCACTAGTCAGTGGCGGGATAGGCAGGGTGCCCGGGACAGACCCCGAGGCACCAGGAGTAGCTAAAGGGAGAGAGGGAGTTACAGGACTGACCCTAGCACCGGACTCACTAGACTCAATCTTAGACTCTGACTCGGACTCCGACTCAGACTCAGACTCAGATTCTGGCATTTCTCCTTCCCCTGTGATCAGCTTGTAAGTCCTTCCTTGACTGTCAGTCCATTTGACAGTCTTCCTCCAGGCTCTGCTTCCAGTTCCGGATCCGACCTCCGAGATTAGTTTGGATGGGTCAAAGTTGCGGCTACGGAGAATGAGGTTGACCAGCTCTTCCTTCGGTGTTGGGGCCGCGGGTTCCTCTCCAAAAAGCAGCCCTAGCGCGGGCTCAGCATTCTTAGCATCTTCGGCCTGGATGAGAGCGAAGATGTCGTCTGGTATGTAGTTGAAATCCTGGGCCAAGTGGGTCCCAGGGCGCGTGGTGATGGGCCGGTATAGGCCTGTTTGGACTGATCCAAATACTGGAGTAACAAAAGTGGCGGTGTTAGTCCTTGTTTGGCCCATATTTTCTGGGGTTATGTTATAACCCAGACCAGTTTGAGTCCTCCCGTTATCTAGGACTTCAAGGATTCTCCCTACGGGGAGATCGGGCCTTGATGTAGCCCCCGGCAGATAGCCCAGATTTTGCAACATCCTGTCAATGCTAACCGTGAAGTAGGGTCAGAAAAGATGCTCTTCTTCGATGGCCCCTACGAAGTCGAATCCCCAAAGATCGGTGCTGCCCGAGGTGTTGCAGTTAGCCACAGTCATAGGTGTGGCTTCTAGAGTGATGACGGTGTCATGCAAAGGTAGCTTGATTTTCCGATGCAAGGTGGAGGATACAGCTCTGGTCGCATGGATCCAAGGTCTTCCCAAAAGAAGGTTGAAGGAGGAAGTCACGTCGATCACTTGAAATTCCAGCTCCTTCTCTATCGGGCCTGTTATGATAGTAAGTTTTGTGGCTCCGGCTACTGACTTTGGGCTTCCGTCGAAAGCCTGAATGGTTTGAGCTGTGGGAATGTAGTCGGCCTCGGTAATGCCGAGGGCTTTGGCGGTCCTCAAGGGGAGGACGTTGACTGCTGACCCGTCGTCAATTAGGGTCATGGGTAGGTACTTTCCACGGCAGATGACCGTGATGTAGAGGGCCATGTTGTGGGCTGGCCCAAATGGTGGTAGATCAGCATTGGAGAAGGTAATCAGTGGGCCTTCTTCTTTGGATTTCCCCTTCAGGTGGGGCAGAACCGTGGCTACCATTTCAGCTGGAGTAGCCATAGAGTCGATTTTGACTTGATCGAGGGCCTTAGTGAGTGCCTCTCGATGTTCCTGGGAGCTAACTAGGAGTTGCCATATAGAGAGGTCAACTCGAGTCTTGCTCAGCTGCTTCACAAGAGCCTTTTCAACAGTTGGCTCTTCTGGGGCGGGCTCCACCCTAAGTGGCTCGGCGATGATGAGGGCTTGACTGTTGGCTAAGACCTTGGACTTAACCTTTTGAATCTCCTCGAGCGTGATGGGGACAGCTTCCCCTTTGGTGAGGTAGATGTCGTCTTCGTCGTCGCACCAGATCCCGTTTATTTGCGGGACAAATGGAGAAATGAGGTGTGAACAATCCATTATTTCCCCGGAGAAGATGGCGTGAGTGGCTAACGGGTTATCCTTGTTGTTGGGTTTGCTCCCGGGCAAAGGGATCTTGCCACTTTCGATTAGATCTTGGATAAGGTGCTTTAGCTTCCAGCATTTCTCGGTATCGTGTCCTTTACCACGATGGTACTGACAGTAGGCCTGGAGGTTGTAGGCCTTGGAGCGTCGCTCGACCGGGAGATCAGGTGTTGGGCCTATCGGGGTGATCAGGCCTTTTGATGATAGCCTCTGCAGGGCATTTTCATAGGTGGTGCCTATGTCGGTGAATACCCGGGGGGTGGTATTCTTCTGGGACGAGGTATCAAGTGCGTTTACCTCGTCAAAAATGCTACGAGTGGCAGCAGTAGTTGTGGGCTTGCTTGTTGATGAGCTGGCCCCTTGGTATCCTTTGGCGGAGGCCTTAGTGAGGCTTTCCAACCTTAAATCATCTTCGATTCTTGTTCCCATCTCAGTTAGGACCGCAAAGCTAGGTATCACTAGTAGAAAATATGTAATTTGCGGCTCCAAAAAACCACTCATTTGCGGCGTTATAGGCATAGCAGCAAATGGAGGGGCAGCAAATAAAATAATTATTTGCGGCGTTTCACAGACGCCTCAAATAGGGCATTATATGCGGCGTCTTAGAGGGAAACGGCGCAAATATTTACGCTACTTGCTGAAAATTTCTAGATAAAACGCCTCAGATACTCTCATTTTTTCTGGCACCTTAACTAATTAAACGCCTCAAATAATTTAGTTTAAAAATGAAAAAAAATATATATTATTATTTCTCAATAATAACATTAGTATTCTCAATAAAACCAAATATAGTACTACCTTGGGTCAAATGTCAACCAATCAAATAGATATCCACAACATATCAAGTAAAATACTCATACGGAGTATAATGTATCATACATTTGAAATTACGGGATTTCTTCTGAATAAAATCGTCCATAAACTTAGTAGTATACAATTAGTACTCCAGTAGTTAGTACAAAGTTAACTATTATGTAAAACGACAATTGATGTAGCCCACTTGTCGCACAATTCAGTGTTCTAATCTTCGTCATAGTCGTACGGCTCCTCTTTGCATTAGATCCAAACCTAATAACCTAAGATCGACCAATTAACATCAGTCGTAAAGAAATGACACACTTAGCAATGACACATAACTAACTAGAAATATGAGGACGAATGGGACAATTACCGGAGCAAAATTTCCAACTAGTGATGAATCTGCTTTATCGTCTCTCTCCTACGCACGCAAATTTGTTTTAGAAAGTGGTAGAGAAATTGATTTTATGAGTATTTCTTTTTTATCATTAGAGTTACATAACCTAATCAATCCATCGAATTAATAGTATTTTCATAAAACAAATTGTTTAGGAATCTTACTTGTGACATTTTGGTTCATTTCCTGATGTGAGAGTTTTAGATAAGCATTCTTTACTTTTTGAAGAACAAAAGGTCATTGCTCGTGTACAATTTTAAAAGACTGCTTGAAAAGATATTATGTATAGAACTATTATTATCTATAGTGTTTAGAAAACATACCATGATTTTTTTCCCGGGTCTCGAAGCCATGAACTGCAATGAGTAAAAAAACCGAGTGTTTTTAATTAGGACTTAACTCTGACTCTCTTGAAGCCTTGTAGGAGGAGTTGGCACTACCAGTGTATTGTTTGGTGCTTCAAGTGGTGGACTTGCCTCTTTTGCTGGAATCAGCGGTGCTTCCAGTATAAGTTGAGAGAATCTCTTGAATTTGGCTGTAACTTACAAAAACAAACTGCAGATGAGTGCCTTAAGAGCTCATGCAAATCAGCAATAATAATACAACCATTAACATACATCAACATTAGGACCATATATCATTTAATAATTTTTTTAAATCGTACCTAGAAATTGCTACCAATGCCCTCCCTATCTGAGTCCATATCTGCCTCCGGCGACTTTCGCCTCCCTAAAAAGATAATAAAAGTCTAAATATATGATAAATTGGAGGAGCGATGAAAAACGATGAGGGAGAAGTAAAAACAAACACCTTTTGTCAAAGTGTAGCTCATTGTGTTTCTGTTTCTCTATAGATAAACCAAGTAAATCAACTGTGGAGTCTTCTGAGTTCCATCACCAATTAAAGACGATAATTATTATGTCGTATAAGAAACGTGGGATTTAATGTCCAGTTAGGACAAATTTTGGGTAACATGTGTATGGCAAAATTATTCATGCAATGTAGGTTAGTCTAAACTAGATAAGGACAACCGATAATTTTGCAATGAAAAGCTCAGACAAAAACAAAGTTAACTGTTTTGCTTGAAATAAGTAATCAATTTGTAATGAATTTGAAAGTGTCAAGAATATTAGTGGCTGTTAATTACACTGCCACATTATCCACTATATCTAGAGTTTACAATTTTATTCTTCCACACGCTATTTGTATGATTCAAGATAGACACTTAGACTTGTCAAATCTAACTATCTGACCATCAATTGAAACGGTTTTGACCAAATCCAAACTCAAACTATCTGACCCAAACTCAAATTGTACTCAACCATTTAATTAGTCATATTACATTATTACATCATATCCCAACTTAGTATGACAGCATTTTCAAATCAATAAAATAAAATAAATTAGCAAACAATGTACTTGCAAGATATTATATCCCAGCTGGTGCAATGTGAAAGTGACCAAAAATTTTGGATATATAATACATCTCGTGAAAAATTTATTAAGTACAAAGATAGCACTCACATTTTCATACTTAATAAAAAACCATTTTCATCCAACTATGAAGCTGATGTTGGTTAAGCAAAATAAAGAGTACAACTTTTCATAAATTTTAATTGGGATACCATTAAGTATGAAGATAGCACTCACATTTTTGTCATCTCAGACAAATATAAACTCTAAAAAGTGAACACACAACGTAAATGGACTGAATAATACTTCAGTGTTAGAAAAAGTGTACATAGAGAAGGCACATAAGATTGAAAAAGGCTCCATTGAAGTATACAAGAGTATGTTAATCTGTCCACCAAATATGAGAAGAAGAGGGCAAGAGGGAGTAGGTCCAACAAAGTAAGATAGCTGCAGACGTATATAATTCTTAAACACTAAAAACCCAACATTTATAAATAAGCTAACTAATACTCATACCTTAGATGCACCAGCATACCAGATGATAGATTTTATGTATTAAGGTCATTTTCTTTTGGACTGAAACTAACTTAACTTAACTTAACTTAAGTTAATTTAACTGAAGTAGACTGAAATATAGAGACAAAATATGCCTCCTGGAGCTGAACTGAACTGAAACTAACTGAATATAAGTCCAAAAGAAAAGGGCCTAAATGTACAAAATCAATAGAAATCACAAATTAATCATAATTACTGACATTTTCACAGTTTCTTTCACACCTTTTACGAAATGGAAGCACAAATGCACAATCCACTAAGAACAAGATAGGATAAGGTGTGATGTGGAATCAAAATTCCTAACTCAAGGTCAAGCGTCAAATGTTAACATTGTTAGTTATAAGACTCGAAGTACTGTGAACCAAACATTGTTGTCAAGATCTAGAATGTGTTCCATGAAGATACAACAACAAATTGACACTCCTATTTTTTTAGAAGTATACAAGGTAAGAGTAAGAATGTAAGATGAAGCAATATAGAGATTAAAGGGCGACAAACATTCAACTTAAACGCTAATTAGGAATCAATTCCACATCACATATGCTTCAACATAAGACATTATTAAACCCACATCACATAAGTTTCAACAACTCTATAGAAGGGTTAAAGATTAACAAATGTCAATACACACTAACCATTATAAGTTCTGTATGTGATTTCAGATTTCAGAAAATAAACCCAAACCCAAATATGATTTCTGAAAACCCTAGCTATCAGTTTGAATACAAAAACCCAATTAATTGCAACCAGAAACGAAAATCCAAAGCAATCAAGAGAAATAACCCTAACAAATAAGTTCTAAGGCTGAAATAAATCTAGTGAAACATTAAACAAGGATTGAGAAAGATGCATACAAGTGGTCCGCGAGAGTTTGAGGTTGAGGTCGACAAGGGATTCCAGGGTGACATTTGTGATTTGAGGTCTGAGAGAGACGGAGAATTGGGATGAGAAGGTGAGAGTGGATCTCTGAGAGAGACGGAGAATTGGGGTGAAAGGGTGAGAGTGGATCTCTGAGAGAGACGGAGAATCGGGATAGGAGGGTGAGAGAGTTGGTTGTGAGAGAAACTGAGAGTAGGGTGTGAATGAAATACGGAGTATCCTTTGGTTTATTTTATTTTATTTCCTTTATTAAACAAACACCCCAAATAATAAGGTGTATCAAATTAAAAAAAATATTTTTTGCTGCCATTTAGAAAAGATGTCGCAAATGAGTAGTCGCAAATGAGGTTTTTTCTACTAGTGTATGATGGCATACCGGCGATGGACCCGGTAAGCTGGAAGGAGGTTCTTGACGAAGGCTTCAACCAGCACTTTTTCACTGGGCTTATCGACCAGTTTGACGCTTTCAGCCCTCCAGTGTTGAAGGTATTTCGTAAATCCTTCCTTAGGTTCTTGTGCCATTACTTCCAGGGTGCGAATAGTGGTCTGGATTTATGTGTTGTCGGCGTAGTTCCGAGCAAATTCCGTTGCCACGTCATCCCAAGTTTTGTATTTCTTGGAATCGAGGTGGTAGTACCAGGCCCTTGGGTGCTTCTCGAGAGAAGAAGCGAACAGGTGCTTGAACATGTTGGACTTAACCCCCTTAAGGGCCATGAACTCCTTGAAAGCCCAGATATGGTGAACCGAGTCTTCAGTACCCTCGAACATTGGCAAACCCGTCAGATTGAGATTGGCGGGTAGTTCGTCGGTCAACGGTATGTAGATCCGAGCATTCTTCGTGTGGATGGAGTTTTGGGTTGACAGATGGACCTGTTCCTGCAGCTTGTGGACTGCGCTGGACAATTCGGCTAAAGGCCCAGTAGTATCGACACTGCCGCTGGGAGTTCCCTGCTCCACGGCACTTACCCGGGTAAGGATGGCGATCTGGTCCCCTCTCATCGACGTGATCATGTTTTCCAGCTTGGTCAAAGAGGCCCTCAATTCGTCTATGGCTTGTTGTGTCATGGCTCGGGTGTGGGGTGGCCTGTCTGTAAGGGCACCGCGTAATCAGTAACTGACCCAGATCTTAGAATCAAAGAGTACATCCCGAGCAAGGAAAAGACTAGACGAGAAAAAAAAAACTGAAAACCGACTTCTAGACGGATGACCCGTGGACGGTGGGCCTTCCTTAGGATTTGGCAAAGTGGGCCTAGTCCCGTTCGAAGGAAGGTCCATGTGAGAATTCCCCAGACTTTGGACTCGAATGTGTAAACGAGCTTCCCTTTGCAGGAGTTTGTCCTACGAAGGTGGGTCGTGCCTTGACAAATAAGGCGGACTGGGATGGGGTAGGAACTCGTGATGTAAGATCGACGGAGTTTCGACGCTATAGACTCTTACAACCTATGACAAGACCCGACATTGCTAAATACGGGAAGTCCTAAGAAGAAGAGGGCTTTGAAAAAAAGAATTTGGATTTGAAAACCGAACAAAGTGGGGTAGGATGGCCCGATTTTTTTTGAAAATCGAAAAAAAGTGTTACCGGGCCGAGATTTCGGATTTTTTTGAAAAGGTTTGGAGAGCATACCGGCTAAAAATAGGCTATTTTGAGTCAAAATCATAAGTCCTAAATTCGGTAGCTTTCCGGGTTTTGACAAATAGATGGGTTTGAAAAGATGCGGGTTTTTGAAAATGATGGTTTTTTGAAAAGACCAAAGAAGATCAAGTAGCATGTAGTCACGGAAACAGTATAATGACGCCATGTATGCTCTTAGTCTAAGTCTCGGTCGGTCGAGTAGGGTCTATACCTACGACGATAGCATTCTCGCAAATCAGGACGGACTTCCTAAGCCGAGTTGGTCTTAGAACCTGCCGTAAAACCCATGCGAGTTCCGCCATCGAAGTCTTTAGTGCACCCATTTAGGAATGCACCGTGGTATAGTGGGACGTCGGTCACAAGTAACCGGCCCGAGAAAGATTTGGGTTATGCATGAACCATTGAACTAAAACGTGTACATTACTATTCGAACGATTTCTTTTCGAGTCTCACCCTGAGGATGCCGATGGTAAGTGACACATCAGTTGATCCCCAGCGGAGTCGCCAAATTGTGGACATGACATAGGTCCACCCTGACGCGGCCACGCGCGGGTTTGGGGAGGCGAACGAATCTCCATATGAGATGGTCAAATTGAAATTTAAATCGAAGTAGGAGTCGCCACCGAATTTTGTGGTTATTCGGAACCATTCGAGCTCACTCTATGTCGTAGTGGGCCGTATACAAAATACGGCCCATTTCCGATGTGAGAGTTTATTGGGCTCGTCCCTTTGCATTACGATACCGATACCGACATTAACGGATACCGTGTATTGAATGACTCTCGTTGCCAATGGATTCGGACATCCGGAAACCATGGTTCTGAGTAAGGGGTGAGGGTACGTGTTGGGAAGTTCACTAAGAACACCCAACCCCGCCCGCACTTAGCGGCCTTTACTAAGATATCGTTCGTTTTTGGTGTACACGCGTTAGTTCGACGGTTGAATGATATGCAAAGATTATTTTCCCTAGACATGTGAGAGAAAAATAAATGGGTTGCTAAGTCGTTTAATGCATATTAAACTAATAACGTCAAAGTTATTTTAGCATGTGAAGTTCGTTTTAGTCTAATAAAACAAACGATAAAAATAAATCGCTACAAACAAGGAGCAAACGAGTTAGTAACGGTTGAATAAATCGAATAAAGATGTAAATAAATAATATGCATGATTTTGGAAAAGATTTATGACACGTGATGGATTAACACGTGTTGACCGAAGTTAAAAAAAGAATTTATCGAAATATGTCGCGAAAGTCGCTTTTTATGTAAGATCCAAAAAAAAATAGAAAAGCGAGAAAACGAGAAAGAGGAGCTCGGCCAATCAGGCCTCCGCGCGAGTCGCCTGACAGGCGCGCGACTAGCGTGGGGGTCTGTCCGCTTTTTTTATTTGTCGAAAATCGTTAATTTTTATAAATCGCGTATAAATATGGATTAATTTATACTCGATTTATGTTTTCGATATTCGTCGTATTCAATATTCGATTATGAAATCGATATCGAATAGTTAGAATGACTTTAGAAAAGGTTTTGAAAAAAGTTTGTTTTGAACGAAAAGTAAAAAAAGAATTTTGAACGAAAAAGATGTTAATTCTCTCCGCATATAAAATCGTCGAATTTTGTTTTAAAAAGATGTAACGATTTTATTAGCGTCAACGAGGATTAATTAATTTTGTTCTTGTTAGATACGATATTCGATTAGAGAATCGATATCGTATTTTAAGAATGTTATAAAAAATAGTTTTTGTAGTATCGATTATTAGGAATAAAAAATATGCGACAACGACCCATATTAAACGAGGACCGACGACTCGACACAAAAAGAAGAAAAAAAACGAGAAAGAAAGAGAGAGAGAGAGAGAAAAGAGAAGAGTCGGGTTTGATTTACACCCTCAACCAACATGCTTCGTTTTCTCGGAATAAGGCTCGTCGGAAAGTGGTTTAAACTTGGGAGCGTCGAGATGATGCGGGATGAGTTAAGGTGTCGGTTTGGTACGTTTTTTTATGTGTGTGAGGCGTCGGGTTTGGCCGGACGGTGGGGGTGGTTTCGTCGGTATTTCGAGGCTTCTTCGGGAATATATCGGGATTTTCTTTGAATTATTTTTACTAGATATCGAGGACGTATGTGTGTGAATGTGTGATATGTGTATATTTGTTGTGTAAAACCTTCTTTTTGTGTTGGACGGGAGGTCCTATTTATAGGAGTCGAGGTAGTCTTGCTTGTGTGACAAGAAATACCGGTTTGGATAGGAAACACGAGAGTTCGAAAGGGAACCAAAGTCTCGTTTCTTGGTAGGGAAGCCAAATATCTCGGCTGTCATGAAGAGTTGGCCGAGTATTTCGGCTGTTTGGGATGTCTTGGCCGAGTATTTGGAGCTCGGTCGGTGTCTGATTCGGCTTCCGGATAGAATTCCACTTGAGATCAAATTCTACCTTTAACGGAATTGTTTAATGTTTTCGAAGTTGATTTCTTGTAGTGTTTGAGTCCAAACCGGACGTGTATTGTCACGGTTGGTCCGCATGTCTCGGGAAAAAATATCTTTGACCGGGTTTGACCCGGTCGCTAAAAGACGGTTTTACCCCTGGTGCCGGTTTCGACCCAAATTAGTCTTATTTGACTCGAAACGACCCACTGGGCCTGGATTTGAGGTTGGTTTTGTAAGATTTGTACTCCGTAATAAGTCTAAACCAAATGTCCATGATTATGAGCCCATATCCGAGTCCATCAAAGCACGTTTACGTCCAATCATCATCGGGTGTTTGGCGGGAACTATTATAGACACCTGGCGGTCAAAATGTGGGTGTCTACACAAACATATAATAAAACTAATCCTAGATTTTAACATAATTGAAAATAATACAAAACATCAAGTTTATACCGTCCCCAAGCTTGAATTATTGTTAGATTTAGAGCATCGTAATTGCACATTTCCCTAATATCCTCGAAACTTAAGTAGACTTTGACGTCTCCGGAATTGTACACCGACTTACTGATATCTATAGATATCATAAATATGGAATCCGCAGATAATGAAACCATTAATCTTTCCAATTGTTGACAATATGAACCAATACCCTCTGGATCGTTGTTTTTTCCACAAACATTATTGACCTACAAATACCAATTTGCATGTTATTATTAAGACCTAAAATATTCCAGTAGTAGAAATCGAACCAAATTTACCTCATTCATAGATCCGACACGAACTTCATTCTTTGTGTTGAGCCTTATTACGAGACTCCTTTGTATCTTTGGATCTTGCTTTTCTTTTCAACTTTTTATTAGAGGACAATTCCTAAAATTACACGTATTAATTAAAAAACTAACATGATTAAAATATACGAGAATTGTGCTTGGTTTAAAATCATAATTCAATAGAATGCATGGTTAATGGAACAAAATTTCACTCTTTGTGATGATAACAAATTCAATCATGGCACAAATCCACAAAAGACCTAATTAGATAAGTAATATTTACCTTGTTTTGGCGTAGTAGAACTTTTTTTTCGGCCATTGTGCAAAACTTCCCACACCTTCACCAATTTTTTCAAATCCGGACCACGGAACTGGAAGTAATGCAGTAGAATCCAAACACTTATCAATTGTTATATGAACATTATGTGGACTCAATGTTGTGTGGTGCACCATTGTGTTCTCTTTCCATGGTAGAGCTATCCCCTCAGCAACGACGATCAATGCATCACCATCATGAACACATAACTGACAAGATGTAGAATCCTACAAAATATACATTGATGGGGGTCGGTTACCTGTCATGGGCCGCCTGCCAAACAGGCCCCGAGGCGGCCAAGTCCCAAAAGGGGGAAAAGGTCTGTCAAGAAGCTTTCTCCCATCTATCACTGGGATCTCCAAAGGTGGCCCCAATTTCTCGGGCCATCCGCCAAACGAGGTAAACCAAGCCTGCCGCCTGCTTCCAGGGCGTTCCCGCCTGAATGAAGCCGAAGGAAAACCGAGGACCCATCCGTCTTTTTATCTAAGGTAAGGGGAAATGGGTGGACAAGGTAAGTCCACGTGTCGCGCCAACATCCACACATTTCCCTCCTCTTCTTTCTCTTTTCCTCTCTCTTGTGGGAAGGTATAAATACCTACCCATTTCCCACATGAGAGGGGTTGGATTTTTTCTCTCTCTGGACTCTTACTCTTAAAACGCCACCTAGTTCCTCACGAGCTAGGTTCGTAAAGGCACTTCACGGACTGACTTAGGCATCGGAGAGGGTTTCCTCGGACAACCTCCGAGGCCCTGTGCGTTTATTTGTGCAGGGAGCAGGCCATTTTCCGCCGGGAAAGTCCGACTCTAAGAGTGAGAGAAAAGGGAGATCAAGGGAATCAAGCAGTTAATCATCCATCCTCAATTCAATTACACTACCCGGATTCTAGGCCGGGTAAATTGTTTCCGTAACCGGAACAATTTGGCGCCGTCTGTGGGGAACTTACGGTTGTGCTCACGAGTTACCCACTAAAATCAACCACTCATAACCACAAAATTAAACACAATCATGCCAGAAATCGTTGATGACAGTGCAGGAGCGGGTCCGACGGTCCCTCCGGTGACCCCCCTGTACGGAATGCCGCTGCTGGAGAGGGTCCCTCCTGCCACAATCCTTGGGGTTGAGGGAACCAATCCCTTCGGTGGACCTAACACTGCTGTGACACCAGAGCTGGGGGCACGCCCTGGACGTGCTCTTAATCTGACCCCAGCTCAGATGGCACAGGCAGCCGCGTTCTTCTCTGCGATGCTGGATCAGGAGTTCACACCTGAGGATCTGGTGGGCAGGGTCGCATCGGCTCCTAGGCAACCGTCCCCAGGCAGCAGGGACGAGGCCGGGGGCACGAGGCGGACCGCCGCCAGAAACGCTCAGAGAAAGGCGAGAAGAACAGCCCAAGTGTATACGCATGTGCAGAGGCGCATTACCACTGACAAACCAGGATCACCTGCCCAGCAGGCGGTCTCTATTCACACGACAGAATCGGCGTCTGGAGGGCAGGGAGGCTTATCTCAAGGATTACAGGAGCGCATGAGGCCCAGGGAGCCTGTGTCAAAACGCCTAGGAGAGAGGCCAGGCGGAGTTTTCTCCAGGCTAACACCTGCGACCAAGGAACAGTCAGCCCCCGGCTTATCACAAAGCTTGCAATCCAGACTCAACCGAGGACAACCGCTCGAATCCAGGTACCATCAGGGTGAAAACCTCTGCCACTCCCAGAGGAAGAGGCCCAGGCAGACCTCCTCGGGAACAGAGGACGAGGCAGCTAGCAGACCGCCACCGAGGCACCGCTCCCCCAGTACGAGGAAACCAACCCATAGACAATGGGAATCTCATGGTAACCAGTCTGGGGAAAGCAGGTCACGACTGGTAGGCAGGCCTACGAAAACCCCGTTGCACCCTGAGGTACAAGAGTACCCCATTCCAAAAATCAAAATGCCCACCATCAAATTTGACGGGACGACGGACCCTGAGGACCACCTGGCAGCCTTTGAGACCCACATGGGCATGTATGATGTAGATGATGCCATCTGGTGCAAAGTTTTCCCTACCACCCTGGTGGGACTTGCGCAGGGGTGGTTCAGAGATCTCCGCCAGGGGTCAATCAGATTCTTCATAGAGTTGGCTGAAATTTTCCTTGAACAGTATGCCGGAAATAAGAGAAGACGACTTACTCGTTTCGATCTCATGACCCTGAAACAAAAGAAGGGTGAGAGTGTGAGAGAATACATGAGAAGATTCGATCTATCTTACCAGCAGGTTAGGGAGATCGACGATTCCACCGCCGCCTACGCCCTGACAATCTCCCTACTTCCAGGGGAAATGAAAAACCAGATGATCAGGGCCCAGCCCGAAACCTTGGCCATGGCCAGGAAGATCGCTGAGGGGTTCATTCTGCAGGAGGAGTTCCACGGCCTGACGGACACCCCTGCAGGCCAAACAAAGCCTCAAGGGGGACCGCAGGGTGGAAGGGGCAGAGGTGAACCAGGGAAGCAGAAAGAAGAAGGAGACACTCCCAAGAAAGAACGCCCAGTCTACCAACCCAGATTCGATAGTTACACCGCTCTGAACAAATCCAGGGCGGAAATCTTCGAACTAGAAAAAGAAACTGCCAAATGGAACCGTCCAAACAAACCTCGCAGCCCAAAAGGCGACCCAAAGAAATTCTGCACTTTCCACGACTGCATTGGCCACACCACCGAAGAGTGCCGTCACCTGAAAGATGAAATTGAGAAATTAATCAGGAACGGATGGCTGGCCAACTACGCAGCTAAAAACAAGTCTCAGAAAGAAGTGTCTGAAAAACCCGAAGGGTCGGTGCAGAACCGGATGGTAATCCACGTGATTTCAGGGGGCACTGAGGGCCAACTCAGTCGAAGAAGTCAAAAAAGGCAAATGCGCGAGCTGAGAAACCAGATCTGCTACGCTGAGAAAGAAGGGAGCCCAAAGGGGGTGACACTAAGTATCACCCCTGATGATGCAGGACGGGTGGTGTATCCGCACAGTGATCCTCTGGTGCTGTCCCTAGAAATCAGCAACCACATTGTGCGAAGATGTATGGTAGACACAGGCGCATATACAAATCTTTTATACAAGGATGCTTTCGAAAAAATGGGCCTGGAAAAAAGGCATCTACGGCCTGCTCCCGGATCCCTGTTCGGATTCAGTGGGGCCGGCGTACTGCCCATGGGCGTCATCGACTTGCCTGTAACCTTCGGGGAAGGTTCCGCAGCCCGGAATGTCAGGGCAACCTTTGTTGTTGTGGACGCAAGGTCTGCCTATAATGCCCTGATTGGCAGGGCCACGCTGGATGAAATCGAGGCCGCAATCTCCATCAGAGCTCTCACCATTGCGTATGTCACGGACTTCGGGCTGGAAGGAAAGATACGTGGGGACCAGGAGTCAGCCAGACAATGCTACTCCGTGGCCCTACAAAAGCACGAAAGGGACAGAAAAGGAAAAAGAAAAGCTGACAGTTCCCCCTGCAGGGAAGGCGAAGTCCCAGTCGAGCACCCGACGCCCGACCGCCTGGAACCAGGAGGCGAAAGCATGCTGGTAGACTTAGAACCAGGAAGACAGGTCCTGGTGGGAACAGGTTTGGAGGAATCCTACCAGGCCGAACTGGTCAAACTTCTGAGAAAAAACAAAGACGTGTTTGCCTATTCTGCAGACGAGATGCCCGGCGTTGATCCCTCATGCATCGTTCACAAGCTGAACGTAAGCATGGATGCTCGCCCTGTAAAGCAAAAGAAACGAAACATGTCTGCAGAAAAAGACGCAGCAATCAAGGAAGAAATCGACAAACTCTTGAAAGCAGACTTCATTGAAGTCTGCGACTACCCAGAATGGCTGGCAAATGTTGTCATGGTCAAAAAGTCGTCTGGAGCATGGAGAATGTGCGTCGACTTTACGAACCTGAACAAAGCCTGCCCGAAAGACTGCTATCCGCTCCCTCGGATCGATCAATTGGTAGACGCCACCAGTGGCTACACCATGCTAAGCTTCTTAGACGCCTTTTCAGGCTACCACCAAGTGTACTTGTGGCAGCCAGACAGGGTGAAGTGTGCGTTCATCACTAGTTCGGGCACTTACATGTATAAGATGATGCCCTTCGGGCTCAAAAATGCGGGAGCTACGTACCAGCGTCTGGTTGACAAAGTGTTTGAAAAACAAAAAGGCAGAAACATTGAGGCTTACGTTGATGATGCCATCGTAAAAAGCAGGGAAGACAGGGAGCACCTGACAGACTTGCAGGAAACCTTCAATTCCCTGCGCGCTTACAAAATGAAACTAAATCCGAAAAAATGCACGTTTGGAGTACGCTCCGGAAAATTCCTAGGGTTCTTGGTCAGTTCTCGGGGTATAGATGCCAACCCTGAAAAAATTCAGGCAGTCCTAAACCTCCCTGAGCCCAAGACCATCAGGGACATCCAGCGCCTGACGGGACGAATGGCCGCCTTGGCACGATTCATAGCCCGATCAGCAGACAGAGCCACTCCTTTTTTCAAAATTCTGAAAGGAAACAAACAGTTCAAATGGGAAAGCGAGCAGAAAGAGGCCTTCGAGCAACTGAAAGACCACCTTAAAAGGCTCCCTACCCTAGCAAGACCAGTAGCAGGAGAGAAACTCTTCCTCTACATTGCAGTAACTAATATAACTGTCAGCGCGGTCATCCTACGGGAAGAGGCAGGCACCCAGCAACCTATATACTTTGTGAGTCATGCGCTGGGGGCAGCTGAGAAGAATTATCCGATGGTTGAAAAAGCCGCCTACGCGGTCATAATTGCAGCCAGGAAGCTCAGACCTTATTTTGACGCGCATCCAGTCATAGTCCTCACCGACCAACCCCTGGAAAAGGTGTTGGAAAAATTCGAAAAATCGGGAAGACTGTTGAAATGGGCCATTGAGCTAAGTGGGCTAGGTATCTCTTACCAGCCAAGAACAGCCATCAAAGCCCAAGCTCTGGCAGACTTTTTGGCTGAGTGCTCCCACTCCGGGGAAGAGGAAGCTCCCGCCCAAGAATGGGTCGTATACACTGATGGGTCCTCAACGGCCAACGGCGCAGGCGCAGGCGTCGTATTAACCAGCCCAGAAGGGACCGACTTTGAGCATGCTCTCAGATTCGTTTTCCCAGCATCAAACAATGAAGCAGAATATGAAGCAGTACTCGCAGGCGTCAGGCTGGCTAAAGCCGCAGGGGCGGAACGAATTGTTTTAGCAACAGACTCCCAGCTCATCGCCAACCAAATCAATGGGGAATACGAGGCAAGGGACCAAGCAATGGCCACATACCTAGAGATGGTAAAGAGAGAATTGTCCAGCCTGAAATCATACGAGGTCAAACAAATTCCCCGATCCCAGAACAACAGAGCAGATGCCCTGTCAAAACTGGCAAGCTCCAGTCTGCAGGACATCCGAAGATCAGTATGGGTCGACGTTTTACACGAGAAGTCAACTGATCCCTGTCAAACGATTAATGCCGTGGAAGAGGAGGTGGAAAGCTGGATGACCCCTTTCATCCAGTACAAGAGGCACGGCATCTTACCGTCAGACACGTTACAAAAAAGGAAGGTACAGGCTAAAGCGGCCTGGTTCATATTCATTAATGGAGAACTCTACAAAAAATCTTTTACTTATCCCCTGCTTAAATGCCTACGTGCGGATCAGGCTGCTGAGGTATTGGATGATATCCACTCAGGGATTTGTGGGCATCACATTGGCGGGAGGTCGCTGGCCCACAAGGCCCTCAGGGCAGGCTACTTCTGGCCTACCATGCTGGCAGATGCCAAGAGCCTGACCCAGAAATGCAGAAAATGTCAACTTTTTGCCCCATCGATCCATGCCCCAGCTCAGGAGCTCAGGCCAATCCTATCTCCCATCCCTTTTGCTCAATGGGGGATGGACATCCTAGGACCCTTCACGGTGGCCACGGGGGGCAGAAAATTCTTAATTGTCGCCATAGACTACTTCACCAAATGGGTGGAGGCTGAAGCTGTGCCTAACATCACTGAGCCGGCAGTCAGGAAGGTAATCTGGCGAAATGTCATCACCCGGTTCGGTGTACCAAAAATGCTGGTATTTGACCACGGAAGGCAGTTCGATAATGACCCACTAAGAAACTGGCTGGAAAGCCACAACATCTTGGTCGCCTACTCAGCCGTCTGCCATCCTCAAACCAATGGACAGGCGGAAGCAGCCAACAAACAAATTCTGAACGGCCTGAAGAAAATGGTGGATGACTGCAAAGGCAGGTGGGCTGATGAACTCCCCAGTATACTCTGGTCCATCCGAACTACCAGAAAGGAGTCAACAGGCCAGACCCCATTTGGCCTAGTATATGGAGCAGAGGCTTTATTGCCAATTGAGACAAGGATTCCCTCTCTACGTTCCCTGCAGTACAACCAGGCTGAGAATGAAGCCGCAATGGTTGAGGCCCTGGACCTGGTAAATGAGCTAAGAGAGGAAGCCAGTACCAATATCGCTGCCTACCAGCAGCGAATGAGGAAAGCTTTCAATAGCAAAGTCCGACAGAGGAGCTTCCAGGTGGGCGAATTAGTTCTGAGAAAAACACAGGCGATTGGAAAGTCAAGAGAGCATGGGAAGCTAAGTGCCAATTGGGAAGGCCCATACCAAATAACTCAGGTTCTGAGTCCAGGCACGTACAGGATAGCCAATCTGGAGGGACAAGAGTTAGGCGCTCATTGGAATGCAGATACACTAAAGAAATATTACGTCTAAGCAAAAGTGTAGGCAATTTCTACTTTTACTAGAGTAAAAAGGCGGAGGACGATCAGAAATGTCGACGGCTCCGACCACCCCTATGTCAAGAAGAAAATTTTAAGAGGAATGAGAAAATGCAGATTTATACTCGTTGTCTGTTCACACTCGCGTCTTTCACACACAAACGAGCAGGGGGCAATAGGGGGAGGCCCCCCTGTTGCCAAAATTGGGAAAAGTGAACCCCCCAACGCAAAACCAGAGAAAGCTACCCTGCCTACCTCTGGGCAGGCAGGGGGCAGGCCCCCTGGACTTTGAACAAAAAGCCAGGAGCAGGCCATACCAACAAGGACTGGGGGCAGGCCCCCCAGCCTTGTATAAAAAACGCAAAAAGCTACCCTGCCCACCTCTGGGTAGGCAGGGGGCAGGCCCCCTGGACTTTGAACGAAAAGCCAGGAGCAGGCCAAACCAACAAGGACTGGGGGCAGGCCCCCCAGCCTTGTATAAAAAACGCAAAAAGCTACCCTGCCCACCTCTGGGTAGGCAGGGGGCAGGCCCCCTGGACTTTGAACGAAAAGCCAGGAGCAGGCCAAACCAACAAGGACTGGGGGCAGGCCCCCCAGCCTTGTATAAAAAACGCAAAAAGCTACCCTGCCCACCTCTGGGTAGGCAGGGGGCAGGCCCCCTGGACTTTGAACGAAAAGCCAGGAGCAGGCCAAACCAACAAGGACTGGGGGCAGGCCCCCCAGCCTTGTATAAAAAACGCAAAAAGCTACCCTGCCCACCTCTGGGTAGGCAGGGGGCAGGCCTTCTGGACTTTGAACGAAAAGCCAGGAGCAGGCCATACCAACAAGGACTGGGGGCAGGCCCCTCAGCCTTGTATAAAAAACGCAAAAAAGCTACCCTGCCTACCTCTGGGCAGGCAGGGGGCAGGCCCCCTGGATTTTGAACGAAAAGCCAGGAGCAGGCCATACCAACAAAGACTGGGGGCAGGCCCCCCAGCCTTGTAGAAAAAACGCTGAGGAATCTCCCTTCCTACCCCTGGGCAGGCAGGGGGCAGGCTCCCTGGATTTTAAACAAAAATCAGGGACGGGCCAAGCAAACAAAAACCCTCCTACCTACAGGCGGGTGGGTTGCAAATCAAACTCATGAAGAATCAAAATACACAAGCAAACAGAAAATTCACATATAAAAGAAAAAGTAGCGTCGAGGAAATACAAGACAAGTTTTCAAGACAAATAGTTACAACCAGGGGAACGGCAGCCGGCCACCAAAGGGCTCGGCGCGCAAAAAGGCAAGGAAATTAAAGCGTTAGCACAGGCGCAGCAGGAGACGAGCAAGAGCCCTCTGAGGAAGACTGCCCTCCATGTTAAGCAGGGGGAGCGTCTGGACCGGAAGCGTCTCCCTCAGACAGCCTACGCATTTGAGCTTCATCCTTGGCTGTGTAAAGGGCACGGAAAGCATCTTCGTCAAAACCCGGGAACATCTCCCTGACAGCTTCCATCACAACCTTCAGGCAGGAGTTAGCACCATTAACGAATCCCGCCGACACCGCCACTTCCACCTCCTGGAGAATCTCACCCCTCTCTTTCTCCCAGTCTTCGGTCTTCGTCGCCAGGTCCTCGGTCTTCGCCGCCAGATCGCCAAGGGCCGTCTGCAGATCAGAGTTTGCCTTAGAAAGGCGCTCACCAAGGTCAACAACGCTCTTCTTAGCATGATCCAGTTCAGCCAGAGCTTTTCTGGCACGCTCCAATTCAGCAAAGGCCTGCTGCGCTCTCTTGGACTCCTCCCCCAGGCGAGACACCTCCCGTGTAGCTTTCTCGCTCTCAGACTTCCAGTAGATAGCCCGACCCCTGGCCTCTTCTAGCTCAATCTCCTTTTTCGCCAGCTGATCCTTCAGGCTGGCAATGAGAGCAACGTCCCTCTCCACTGCAGAAAGGCGGTCTGGGTTGGCTAGTTCCTCGTCACTCAGGCGACCAAGGGCAGCCAGCTCCGCGGAAGCCTGCATAATTCGGGAGGTGCGCTTAATATACTGGGTCACTTGACTGGCAGCGGTCTTGACGGTCTTGAGAAGATGGTCAGTTAAAACCGCCCCTGAGTCGGAGAGTAGGGCAGAGATATCCTGGCTGTCACCCGCATTGTAGTGGAACTCAACGTTCTCCTCAGATAAAAGGGTGGCGGGAATCTCCGGAGCAAAACGCTTGGGTTCAGGCGTGGCAGTCTCCAAATCCACCACCTGGTCAACGTTAGGGGCCTCCCGACTCCTCTTTCTGATCAATGCCCGGGGGGTACTCTCCCCAGTCTCCTCGGAACCTGCGGCCCGCGGCTGCGAGGGAATCTGAATCCCTGCTGAAAGGCCCTCTTGCCTGCCAACGGGCGAAGGAGTAGCCTCAAAAGCAATCGCCCTCGCAGCTGGCGAGGGGGTAGCCTCAGAAACCGCCGTCTTGGCGGGCGTAACTCGAGGAGGAGGGGGAAGCCTTGGCCTACTGAATGACAGGCCCTTCAAATGCTTCATCAGATTTTTCTCGCCTCTCCTAAAACCAGGGGGAAGAGAAGGGCGACTCTGGATGACAGTAAGGTTCTCGTCCAGGCCCAGGCGTCTCACCTCTCCTTTCCTCCAGATGAAAGTGGCAAGAGCTGCAAAGCAAACAAACAAGCCGTTAAAGCATTTAAAAAAAATACACAAGAGTTAGAAGGAATCACCAGCACTCCTGAACTACCTTTATCCAGACCCGGATTCATGCCCAGCCGGGTCAAATAATTGTCAGTCGCTAAAAGCTCCGCATGAGGGAGCCATAAGGTGGGGCCATACACCCCGTACTTGTTGGTATGGCCTGCAAAGTAGGCCGTCAACTCTTTCTCCTTCTCACTTAGCTTAACCTCCAAAGCCTTTCCGCCCACGCCAGGGTGGTACTCCTCAGGGGTCTCCATCCTAGTGTGGACGTGATTCCTGAAGTGACGAGGAATCCTCCACCCATGGGTGCTGTGTACGTAAATGAAGTTGTTCTTCCAATCCCTCAAGCTGTCCATACCAGGCCACACCAAACAATGTCCCTTCTGCCTCAAAAGGGACCAGTAACCAGGGGAGCCCGTACTCCCAGATGAAACCATCTGCAAACCCACCATGAACCGCAGGGCGTCGATGGAAGGCTCCATGCGGTGGAAAAGGCAGGTCCAGACGTATGAAATCAACGCCCTGACAGCTGTGGCTGTCAGCTGGGCGACGGCGACGTTCATGCGCCTGAAGATCTCCTCTAAGACAGGATGAAGGGGAAAGCGAAGGCCAAACTCTAAACATTTATGAAAGACCGCTATACACCCATCCGGGGGGTTGCATACGGTATCCTTTTCGCCGGGGACAACAACTGTGTACCCCTCCCCAAAGTTATACAGCCGCTCAATCACGACGGCGGCGTTCTTAGCAAGGATTACATCCCGATTTTTCGGGTCAGGAAACGTGCTCAGAGGGATGCGGTACTTAGCCTTGTCCAGATAATAAACCCTCCCCTTCTCCCGACGAACGAGGGGGCCGGAAGTTCGGGAAGGGTCAACCTCCAACGCCTCGTCGTCCGAATCGATAGCGTCGAACGAGGGAGGTTCAGGAGAATTACCGCCCCCACTATCAGCCGAATGTTCCTCCTCAAAATCAACCTCCTTAGAGGAGGAGGCAAAGTCCGCCCCTTCCCCCCTCCTTGATGGGTCGGTAAAGGGCAAAATCCTTTCACGGGTTCCCGACATGATTACTCTAAAAAAGGAAAAAGATGCAGAAAAAAGAAAACCGAAGAAAGAAAAAGAGCGGAGGATGGAAATCTGACCTAAGGATCGCCCGACAGCACGCCACAAGCCCAAAGAGGGAGTTTCAGGGAAATGGGAGTGCAAGGAAGAAGTGATCCGTCAATACCCAAAGGTTTTTGGCGAAAAGAAGAGAGTGAAGAAATATCGAAAGAAAAGAGAGATTGGAAAAGAGGAAGGTGATGGACAATGAATCACTTTTATAGAGGAGGGCATGCCAAGAGTCACTCAGCCCTCTGGAATTCGCCCAAGGGCAGCTGTCCACGTGTCACCCCTGGGGAGGCCTGCCCTAGGCAGCTTCCCAAGAAAAACCTTGGGAGGACCAAAAGGTGTCAGCAGGCTGATCACTCTATGACGTCCCCCCTGAAGTGGTTTCATTAAAAAAAAAAAAAAAAAAAGGGCAAAATAGTCATTTCATTGAAAACCCCGCAAGGGAAAGATACATCGCCAGACGAGCATAAAAGAAAATTACATAAGGCTTGAAAAAATTCCAGCCTGACAGAAGTTAAAAGGCCCTGCCACGCAGGCCTAGTCGTCCCCCAAATCCGGGGAATAATCTCCAGGACTGCCCGGACTCCCGAGAGTCGAACCCCAGTCCCAACTTGGGGAACCCTGAAAGGGGTCACTTGAAGCACCATCATCATCTCTGTCGCTCAAGCAGCCGAGACCTTCACTGTCGCCAGAATCATGACTGCTGTCTTCCCAATCCCTTCCAAAAGGGACAGCACGGGACTCATCGCAAGTGCGACAGCCTGTCTTCTTCACAGGCGAAGAAGAGCCCGACTCCAAGGAAGAATCGGTGCCAGAGTTGGGGCCGAATTGTTCAGGGTGCAGCCATGGAAAACATTCATGGCACCCCCTATCATAACAGCCCCCCCCTTGGGAGCAACGCCTGAACCTAGGCGCAGCAGGAGGAGGGGACCTCCTAGGGCGTTTGCCCATCCTGATAGAGGCCTTCCGACCCCTCCGGCGAAGGCGAAGCTGAGAGCAGCGACTCCGACGAACAGCTAAATAAGCCGTCCGCGCATATCTGAGCCTCCAAAACCCCCTGAAGATGAAGGAAACATGTTTGACTCCACGGTGAACCACACTTTTCTTGATCCAAGCCATGTTTAAAATGAGGAAAACGGAAAGATTGAAGGTGGAATGAAGCACAAATGATCAAGAAAGCCAAAGGTTTTATACCAAGGAAAATCCCGCATTAATGGTGTCCCAACCATCTCTGCAAGGGAGAGGGCCAATCAGCGGAGCGGCACGCTGCCCAAAAATTCTTTATGCAAAGGGGGGTAATCATAATGAAAGACGTTTGAACTCCCTGAGTGCTCAGAGAAATTAAAGCATGTTCCCTCGGGAACATGCGACGCATTAAATGCAAAGTGTCCAAAGAAGCAACCTCCCGCTGCCCCGGAACAAGACATCGCCTGCCGAGCTGGAACCCCGTTCCTCCTCAGCCGGCGAGGGCCAATTGATGGGGGTCGGTTACCTGTCATGGGCCGCCTGCCAAACAGGCCCCGAGGCGGCCAAGTCCCAAAAGGGGGAAAAGGTCTGTCAAGAAGCTTTCTCCCATCTATCACTGGGATCTCCAAAGGTGGCCCCAATTTCTCGGGCCATCCGCCAAACGAGGTAAACCAAGCCTGCCGCCTGCTTCCAGGGCGTTCCCGCCTGAATGAAGCCGAAGGAAAACCGAGGACCCATCCGTCTTTTTATCTAAGGTAAGGGGAAATGGGTGGACAAGGTAAGTCCACGTGTCGCGCCAACATCCACACATTTCCCTCCTCTTCTTTCTCTTTTCCTCTCTCTTGTGGGAAGGTATAAATACCTACCCATTTCCCACATGAGAGGGGTTGGATTTTTTCTCTCTCTGGACTCTTACTCTTAAAACGCCACCTAGTTCCTCACGAGCTAGGTTCGTAAAGGCACTTCACGGACTGACTTAGACATCGGAGAGGGTTTCCTCGGACAACCTCCGAGGCCCTGTGCGTTTATTTGTGCAGGGAGCAGGCCATTTTCCGCCGGGAAAGTCCGACTCTAAGAGTGAGAGAAAAGGGAGATCAAGGGAATCAAGCAGTTAATCATCCATCCTCAATTCAATTACACTACCCGGATTCTAGGCCGGGTAAATTGTTTCCGTAACCGGAACATACATAGTCATTCAAAATTATTAGAATAGGTACAAAAAATGTAGAAGGAAAAAAACATTAGTGAACAAAAACAACATAATCCTAAAAGATGATAATTTGTTGTACCTTTAAGTCAACAAAAGGGTCACTTTGATGAATTGAATTACTACGTTTTTATTTTTGTTACGGGTGAATCGGGTTAGCATTCAGTTCATTTCAGATAAGACACATTCAGTTCAGTTATTTTATGTTGTTTTTTTTTTTCTGTCACGGGTGAATCGATTTAGGATATGAAAGCGAATAAAAAATTTACGTTGTTTTGTTTTCGGAAATTTCCCATAGTACCCTCGGACTATGTCATATTACACATGGTACCCCTGTTTTTAAGTTTATTCTCATGGTAACCGTGAGTTTTATAGTTTAGTTCCCGATTTGCCCTTACCCAATTTTCTGTCATGACGCCGCTAAATTAGGACCAAAAGTTGGATGAGTGAGTAAGTGTGGATTGTTTGTTCTTCTTCTGGCAAAATAGAAAGGGGAGTGAATTTATAAGTACTTGTGTAACGGCTTGTTCAGTAAACTACTCGTTGCTTTGCTTCAATGAGTCGTTGATTTGCTTTCACGGGTGCCATTGGAACAACTATGAAAATTTAGGGGTATCATGAGAACAACTATGAAAACTTAGGGGTACCATAGGAACCCCTCTCCTTTTGAAGAAATGTTAAGTGATGTAATTAATTTTCCCTCCAAAATTAATTAACAACTAATTATCCAACTTTTGGTCATAATTTAACGGCGTCATGACAGAAAATTTGGTAAGGGCAAATCGGGAACTAAACTATAAAATTCAAGGTTACCATGGGAGCAAACTTGTGGACATGACATAGGTCCACCCCGACGCGGCCACGCGCGGGTTTGGGGAGGCGAATGAATCTCCATATGAGATGGGTCGAATTGAAATTTAAATCGAAGTTGGAGTCGCCACCGAACTTTGTGGGAGTTTGGGCCCGTTCGAACCCACTCTATGTCGTAGTGGGCCATGCACAATGTATGGCCCATTTCCGATGTCAGAGTTTATTGGGTTCGTCCCTTAGCATTTGATACCGATACCGACATTATCGGATACCGTGTATTGAATGACTCTTGCGTGCCAATGGATTCGAACATCCAGAAACCATGGTTCTGAGTAAGGGGTGAGGGTACGTGTTGGGAATTTCACAAAGAACACTCAACCCCGCCCGCACATTAGCGGCCTCTACTAAGATATCGTTTGATGTTTTAATACGCGTGTTAGTTGAACGATGAAATGATATGCAAACATTGTTTTCCCTAAACATGCGAGAATTGAATGGGTTGCTAAGTCGGTTTAATGCATCTAAAAATTAACGTCGAAGTTGTATTTAGCAAGCGAGGTTCGTTTAAGTATAATAAAACAAACAAAAGATGAAAGGAAATCGCTAAAAACATGAGCAAACGAGTTAGTAACGATTTGTAAATTGAATAAAAGACATAGATGCGATGAACGAATGTTTTTGAAATGTTTTTATGACACGCGATGGATTAAACACGCGTTGACCGAGGTCAAGAAAATATGCCAAGAAAACCCGTTGTTTCCTTAAAGAAACGTTGTTCGAAAAATTAGAAAATTGCTTTTTTATGTCGCGTTTTCAGGATGCTGCGCGCCTCGCCTGGGAAGAGCGCGACTCGCGCGGGTCAGGCGACTCGCCCGGGATGCGTGCGGGTCGCGTGACGGGCTGCCCTCGAGTTCGTTTTTAGAAAAATTGATAATTTTATTAAATCGCGTATAAATATAAATTAATTTATACTCGACCTAAATTTTCGATATTCGTTGTATTCGATATTCGATTATGAGATCAATATCGAATATTCGGAAAGAATCTTTAGAAAAGATAAAAAAGGTGTTTTGTAAATCGTTTTGAAAATTGAACCCGAAAAAGCGATGTCGATTCTCTCCGCGTTTAAAATCGTTGTATTTGTTTTTAAAACCAAGGAAAGATTTTTTAGCATCAACGAGATTAATTTAGTTCTTTTTTTGATACGATATTCGATTAGAGAATCGATATCGTATTTTAAGAACGTTGTTTTGTATGAAAATAGTTTGTAGTATCGATATTATAGAAAATAGAAGATGTGACGATGACGACCCATAAAATAAGACGGACTGACAACGAAAAAAAAAACGAGAAGAGGAGAAGAGAGAAAGGAGAAATCGGGTTTGATTTTACACCCTCAACGTACATGCTTTGTATTCTCGGAACGGGGCTCGTTGGAATGTGGCTTAGATACGGGAGCGTCGAGATAATGTCGGTGAATTATGGTGGTTTTTTGGGTCGTGTAAGGTGGCGGGTGGTGGCCGGTTTTTATGGTCTCGGGTTACACTATCGGTCTTTCGATGCTATGTGTATGAGGTGTCGGGAATTTGTAACGTCGTGGTGTGTGAATGATTGTATTGTAGATGTTCAATGTATGATGAATGTCGTAGATATTTTTTGTGTGATGCTAGAGGGTCCTATTTATAGAAAAGGAGGTTAGGAGAGGTATCCTTGCTTGGACGACAAGAAATACCGGTTTGGATAGGAAATGTAAGAGGTCGAGAGGAACGAGAATTTTTTTCTTGGCAAAGAAGCCACGGAATTTTGCTGGAAATAGGCTGCTCGGCCGAGTATTTGATGCTCGGTCGAGTGTTTGATCGGGTGTTCGGATAGGATTCCTACTGGAGATCGAATTCTACCCTTAACGGAATTGTTTAATATTTTTTGTAGCTGATTTTTGTAGTATTTGACTCCGAATCAAATTGTTGAAGCTTGCGCGGCTGATTTCTATGCCTCGGAAATGCCTTTGACCGGGGTTTGACCCGGTCGCTAAAAGACGGTTTTGCCCCTGGTGTCGGTTTTGACCCAAATTAGTCTTATTTGACTGGAAACGACCCACTGGGCCTGGATTTGAGGTCGGTTTCGTGAGATTTGTACTCCGTAAAAAGCCCAAGCCAAATACTAACGATTTTGTGCCCATATTCGAGTATGTTAAAGCATGTTTGCGTCCGATCATCATCGGGTGTTTGTCGGAGACTGCTACAGACACCTGGCGGTCACAATATGGGTGTCTACAGAGTCCCCACTCCGACTGAGGCTTGGACAAGGCGAAAGTCAGAGTAGCTACCAGGCCAATCAAGGATTAAGACCTGGCAGATTCTTGTCTTCGACTGAGCCGAGTACTAGAACATACTATAGAAAGGTGGCTAGATTTTGAAAGTCCTTTGGATTTTGTGAGTGGATGGAGGTCTTCTGCCTAAGAGAACCCCCCAGGACGACAAAGCTAACTGTTGAGAACATGACAGTGTCGTGACAGAAATGATGGTGCTTTTGAATTTGTGTCAATGTGGGTGGTTGTGCCTTTGTTGAAAGGCTGCCTATATATTCACGTGTAGTGAAATCAAACCATGCCGTAGTTTAGTGTTGAAAGATGTATTATGATGCCTAGTCTATTAGGGCTTTGTGTGTAACTAGTCATAGCGATGGTGTAGGCTAGGTGCATTCCCAATGATGTCTTGATCAAAGGGCTAGAATAGTTAGGATGTTGATCCTTTGACTGTGAGCGTTCTCTGGGGTAGCCCCCAGAGGTGGTGTGAACTATTTGGGCATGTTCTATGCCGTCCGCAAGCTGAGTTCCCGTGTTTGGGGTTGGTAACTGGTTTGGATGTTTTTGGAAATGTGGTGCTAGGCATTAAGTGGCTTCGATGTTTTGACATCTGGAGCTTGATTTTGTGGAGCTAGGCTTCGAGGGTAGGTACCGTAATGTGGTAGGAAAGGAGAAGTCGAATAAAAATAACTCGAACTTAGATCGGGGTAGGTTTGATAATGCGCGGGATCTGATTTCCATGTCCGGCCCTAATGGTTAGGGTATCCTATGGAGCTTGAATTCTCAAAGTTCTGGGTTGTCTCTAGCCTAGGTCTCGAGAAGGTCTTGAGGGTTGTAATGTGGGAAGGCTAGATGTGGTGTTTGACCAACTTGATTGTTTTTCCCTTTTCTCGATGGTATAATTTTGATAATTTTGAATTGACCGTTTTCACTACGGTCATGGGTTTTTGAATATTTTTTGGTTGACCTCTTAGCCCCGGTCTCGGGATTCTTCACTTGGATTGACCGTTTAACCTTGGTCATGGATGCCTCTTTTTTTATGATGGCCTGCTTTTTTATTTTGGCCTTTTGCTTTTTTTTTTCTCTGGGACTTTTGATCTTTTTTTTTGTCCAACTTTTCCTCTTTGTTCTGTTGGTCAGACTAACACCTAAGGTAGAGATTGGTCAGTCTTATTGGAGGGATGTTTAATGTGGAAAATGAGCTTGTCTCCCCTCTTGAACCCAAACTAGGAGACTACCTAGGTTTGTCATAGGATTCGATACCGCTCATGCTAGGGGTAGTTTTGTGGCTTTTCTATACCAGACATGGAATAGGTAAAAGGAAAACACGGGCTCGGTTTCCTGCAGTCATTATAGATGTGCCTATAATAGTCACGTGCGTGTGCTCACAGTGTATGAAGGTGTTCATCATGTTCTCGGAAACACATAAGGAAAGTATATATGAGAAAGAATATTGAAAGCTGATTTTATTGAATTTTGAAAAAGAGAACAGAATACAATTGACTCTGACTCTGACTTTGAAGTTGCAATAAATAGTATATCCTAGACTCGGACTTAGACTTGGACTTAAATCAAATCCGGACTCTTGGATGGATGAGAGGTAGATTGGATGCTTGATATGGGTTAAGTCGCCTCACCCAATCAAGATAAACCTAATTCTACTAACAAGAAGATAGCGGCAAGCAAGGTATTGAATCCACAGGGAAACAGTCAATTTTCGTCTATTAGCTATGGCGATTCTAAAATGCTCTAAACGGTTGATTGTTGGAAAATAAATAAAAGACTACTGAAATACGATAATAAATAATCGAATCTAACAATGAGATGAAAACTAAGGTCACGGGTTCACGATAGATGTTCGACAATTATGCGACAATAATAATAAACACATAAACATGCTAGTCGACTATAACACGTTCTCTCGAATCGTGTCAACCTAGGAAGGATCTAACGGGCTCTTGCAACTTATTAGACTCCCTACCAAATCGCGGGTGATCTAATCCTAATTCGGCTTTCGCACAAGAACTAGAATTTCCCAAACAGATTAAAATGTTATGGCCTTTAACAAATTAATCGACAAATAAAACACGCGAAAAATGGTACTAGCATAATAATAAATTTAGTATCGAAGCGACATAATCGTATATTAATCCATCGATCCCCCTCGACCCTAGCGAGAAAATTAGCTACGCATGATGATTACGAAACAACAAATTGCATACATATAATTTATGATAAAAAGTGAATCAAATGGTACTAACGATAAACGAACGAGAATCTAGCGAACTAAACGGAACGACGAATTGTAAATAAAGAAAATTATGACAAACTAAGTAATTCAAGATGAAGATTAAAATATAAAATTGAAAATTTGCATAAACGAATTTACCGAAATCGAGTACGAGTTGAAACCGAGTGCTAGAATGCTAAGAGTCACGAGTTTTCTAATGTGAAATTCTAAGTATGAAAAGTAGAAGTAGTCCCTAATACAACTCCTCCTTAGTTATACAAAAATAGGCGGAAATGGGCTTGCGTGTCACGCCGGCCGGCTGGCAGGTCGCCTGCCACATGCAGGGGCCGAAGCACAACTAAAAATGAAGCTCAAATCGCCTTTATGTCATGCCGGCCGGCCAGCAGGCGGCCTGTCAGGGCAGGCTGGCGCGCACAACACTAATAGAAGATGTAATGGGCCGCTTTCCATGGCCCAATGAATCGACACTTCTCATTTCTTCTTCGCCTAGACGTCCTAAAGCACGGGTTTTGTCTCGGGATCGTTCTTCTAACCAGATATGAGTGTAAATGCACGCAAAGACCTGAAATCGTGTAGAATCTACAAAAACACTCACTCAAAGCAAAATGTTAAAAGAAACGGCTCTAAAGAGCACGTTTCGACCGAAAAAGACAACGGAATCGAGGGAATAAACCTATATAAACACTGATGGGGGTCGGTTACCTGGCATGGGCCGCCTGCCAAACAGGCCCCGAGGCGGCCAAGTCCCAAAAGGGGGAAAAGGTCTGTCAAGAAGCTTTTTCCCATCTATCACTGGGATCTCCAAAGGTGGCCCCAATTTCTCGGGCCATCCGCCAAACGAGGTAAACCAAGCCTGCCGCCTGCTTCCAGGGCGTTCCCGCCTGAATGAAGCCGAAGGAAAACCGAGGACCCATCCGTCTTTTTATCTAAGGTAAGGGGAAATGGGTGGACAAGGTAAGTCCACGTGTCGCGCCAACATCCACACATTTCCCTCCTCTTCTTTCTCTTTTCCTCTCTCTTGTGGGAAGGTATAAATACCTACCCATTTCCCACATGAGAGGGGTTGGATTTTTTCTCTCTGGACTCTTACTCTTAAAACGCCACCTAGTTCCTCACGAGCTAGGTTCGTAAAGGCACTTCACGGACTGACTTAGGCATCGGAGAGGGTTTCCTCGGACAACCTCCGAGGCCCTGTGCGTTTATTTGTGCAGGGAGCAGGCCATTTTCCGCCGGGAAAGTCCGACTCTAAGAGTGAGAGAAAAGGGAGATCAAGGGAATCAAGCAATTAATCATCCATCCTCAATTCAATTACACTACCCGGATTCTAGGCCGGGTAAATTGTTTCCGTAACCGGAACAATTTGGCGCCGTCTGTGGGGAACTTACGGTTGTGCTCACGAGTTACCCACTAAAATCAACCACTCATAACCACAAAATTAAACACAATCATGCCAGAAATCGTTGATGACAGTGCAGGAGCGGGTCCGACGGTCCCTCCGGTGACCCCCCTGTACGGAATGCCGCTGTTGGAGAGGGTCCCTCCTGCCACAATCCTTGGGGTTGAGGGAACCAATCCCTTCGGTGGACCTAACACTGCTGTGACACCCGAGCTGGGGGCACGCCCTGGACGTGCTCTTAATCTGACCCCAGCTCAGATGGCACAGGCAGCCGCGTTCTTCTCTGCGATGCTGGATCAGGAGTTCACACCTGAGGATCTGGTGGGCAGGGTCGCATCGGCTCCTAGGCAACCGTCCCCAGGCAGCTGGGACGAGGCCGGGGGCACGAGGCGGACCGCCGCCAGAAACGCTCAGAGAAAGGCGAGAAGAACAGCCCAAGTGTATACGCATGTGCAGAGGCGCATTATCACTGACAAACCAGGATCACCTGCCCAGCAGGCGGTCTCTATTCACACGACAGAATCGGCGTCTGGAGGGCAGGGAGGCTTATCTCAAGGATTACAGGAGCGCATGAGGCCCAGGGAGCCTGTGTCAAAACGCCTAGGAGAGAGGCCAGGCGGAGTTTTCTCCAGGCTAACACCTGCGGCCAAGGAACAGTCAGCCCCCGGCTTATCACAAAGCTTGCAATCCAGACTCAACCGAGGACAACCGCTCGAATCCAGGTACCATCAGGGTGAAAACCTCTGCCACTCCCAGAGGAAGAGGCCCAGGCAGACCTCCTCGGGAACAGAGGACGAGGCAGCTAGCAGACCGCCACCGAGGCACCGCTCCCCCAGTACGAGGAAACCAACCCATAGACAATGGGAATCTCATGGTAACCAGTCTGGGGAAAGCAGGTCACGACTGGTAGGCAGGCCTACGAAAACCCCGTTGCACCCTGAGGTACAAGAGTACCCCATTCCAAAAATCAAAATGCCCACCATCAAATTTGACGGGACGACGGACCCTGAGGACCACCTGGCAGCCTTTGAGAGCCACATGGGCATGTATGATGTAGATGATGCCATCTGGTGCAAAGTTTTCCCTACCACCCTGGTGGGACTTGCGCAGGGGTGGTTCAGAGATCTCCGCCAGGGGTCAATCAGATTCTTCATAGAGTTGGCTGAAATTTTCCTTGAACAGTATGCCGGAAATAAGAGAAGACGACTTACTCGTTTCGATCTCATGACCCTGAAACAAAAGAAGGGTGAGAGTGTGAGAGAATACATGAGAAGATTCGATCTATCCTACCAGCAGGTTAGGGAGATCGACGATTCCACCGCCGCCTACGCCCTGACAATCTCCCTACTTCCAGGGGAAATGAAAAACCAGATGATCAGGGCCCAGCCCGAAACCTTGGCCATGGCCAGGAAGATCGCTGAGGGGTTCATTCTGCAGGAGGAGTTCCACGGCCTGACGGACACCCCTGCAGGCCAAACAAAGCCTCAAGGGGGACCGCAGGGTGGAAGGGGCAGAGGTGAACCAGGGAAGCAGAAAGAAGAAGGAGACACTCCCAAGAAAGAACGCCCAGTCTACCAACCCAGATTCGATAGTTACACCGCTCTGAACAAATCCAGGGCGGAAATCTTCGAACTAGAAAAAGAAACTGCCAAATGGAACCGTCCAAGCAAACCTCGCAGCCCAAAAGGCGACCCAAAGAAATTCTGCACTTTCCACGACTGCATTGGCCACACCACCGAAGAGTGCCGTCACCTGAAAGATGAAATTGAGAAATTAATCAGGAACGGATGGTTGGCCAACTACGCAGCTAAAAACAAGTCTCAGAAAGAAGTGTCTGAGAAACCCGAAGGGTCGGTGCAGAACCGGATGGTAATCCACGTGATTTCAGGGGGCACTGAGGGCCAGCTAAGTCGAAGAAGTCAAAAAAGGCAAATGCGCGAGCTGAGAAACCAGATCTGCTACGCTGAGAAAGAAGGGAGCCCAAAGGGAGTGACACTAAGTATCACCCCTGATGATGCAGGACGGGTGGTGTATCCGCACAGTGATCCTCTGGTGCTGTCCCTAGAAATCAGCAACCACATTGTGCGAAGATGTATGGTAGACACAGGCGCATATACAAATCTTTTATACAAGGATGCTTTCGAAAAAATGGGCCTGGAAAAAAGGCATCTACGGCCTGCTCCCGGATCCCTGTACGGATTCAGTGGGGCCGGCGTACTGCCCATGGGCGTCATCGACTTGCCTGTAACCTTCGGGGAAGGTTCCGCAGCCCGGAATGTCAGGGCAACCTTTGTTGTTGTGGACGCAAGGTCTGCCTATAATGCCCTGATTGGCAGGGCCACGCTGGATGAAATCGAGGCCGCAATCTCCATCAGAGCTCTCACCATTGCGTATGTCACGGACTTCGGGCTGGAAGGAAAGATACGTGCGGACCAGGAGTCAGCCAGACAATGCTACTCCGTGGCCCTACAAAAGCACGAAAGGGACAGAAAAGGAAAAAGAAAAGCTGACAGTTCCCCCTGCAGGGAAGGCGAAGTCCCAGTCGAGCACCCGACGCCCGACCGCCTGGAACCAGGAGGCGAAAGCATGCTGGTAGACTTAGAACCAGGAAGACAGGTCCTGGTGGGAACAGGTTTGGAGGAATCCTACCAGGCCGAACTGGTCAAACTTCTGAGAAAAAACAAAGACGTGTTTGCCTATTCTGCAGACGAGATGCCCGGCGTTGATCCCTCATGCATCGTTCACAAGCTGAACGTAAGCATGGATGCTCGCCCTGTAAAGCAAAAGAAACGAAACATGTCTGCAGAAAAAGACGCAGCAATCAAGGAAGAAATCGACAAACTCTTGAAAGCAGACTTCATTGAAGTCTGCGACTACCCAGAATGGCTGGCAAATGTTGTCATGGTCAAAAAGTCGTCTGGAGCATGGAGAATGTGCGTCGACTTTACGAACCTGAACAAAGCCTGCCCGAAAGACTGCTATCCGCTCCCTCGGATCGATCAATTGGTAGACGCCACCAGTGGCTACACCATGCTAAGCTTCTTAGACGCCTTTTCAGGCTACCACCAAGTGTACTTGTGGCAGCCAGACAGGGTGAAGTGTGCGTTCATCACTAGTTCGGGCACTTACATGTATAAGATGATGCCCTTCGGGCTCAAAAATGCGGGAGCTACGTACCAGCGTCTGGTTGACAAAGTGTTTGAAAAACAAAAAGGCAGAAACATTGAGGCTTACGTTGATGATGCCATCGTAAAAAGCAGGGAAGACAGGGAGCACCTGAAAGACTTGCAGGAAACCTTCAATTCCCTGCGCGCTTACAAAATGAAACTAAATCCGAAAAAATGCACGTTTGGAGTACGCTCCGGAAAATTCCTAGGGTTCTTGGTCAGTTCTCGGGGTATAGATGCCAACCCTGAAAAAATTCAGGCAGTCCTAAACCTCCCTGAGCCCAAGACCATCAAGGACATCCAGCGCCTGACGGGACGAATGGCCGCCTTGGCACGATTCATAGCCCGATCAGCAGACAGAGCCACTCCTTTTTTCAAAATTCTGAAAGGAAACAAACAGTTCAAATGGGAAAGCGAGCAGAAAGAGGCCTTCGAGCAACTGAAAGACCACCTTAAAAGGCTCCCTACCCTAGCAAGACCAGTAGCAGGAGAGAAACTCTTCCTCTACATTACAGTAACTAATATAACTGTCAGCGCGGTCATCCTACGGGAAGAGGCAGGCACCCAGCAACCTATATACTTTGTGAGTCATGCGCTGGGGGCAGCTGAGAAGAATTATCCGATGGTTGAAAAAGCCGCCTACGCGGTCATAATTGCAGCCAGGAAGCTCAGACCTTATTTTGACGCGCATCCAGTCATAGTCCTCACCGACCAACCCCTGGAAAAGGTGTTGGAAAAATTCGAAAAATCGGGAAGACTGTTGAAATGGGCCATTGAGCTAAGTGGGCTAGGTATCTCTTACCAGCCAAGAACAGCCATCAAAGCCCAAGCTCTGGCAGACTTTTTGGCTGAGTGCTCCCATTCAGGGGAAGAGGAAGCCCCCGCCCAAGAATGGGTCGTATACACTGATGGGTCCTCAACGGCCAACGGCGCAGGCGCAGGCGTCGTATTAACCAGCCCAGAAGGGACCGACTTTGAGCATGCTCTCAGATTCGTTTTCCCAGCATCAAACAATGAAGCAGAATATGAAGCAGTACTCGCAGGCGTCAGGCTGGCTAAAGCCGCAGGGGCGGAACGAATTGTTTTAGCAACAGACTCCCAGCTCATCGCCAACCAAATCAATGGGGAATACGAGGCAAGGGACCAAGCAATGGCCACATACCTAGAGATGGTAAAGGGAGAATTGTCCAACCTGAAATCATACGAGGTCAAACAAATTCCCCGATCCCAGAACAACAGAGCAGATGCCCTGTCAAAACTGGCAAGCTCCAGTCTGCAGGACATCCGAAGATCAGTATGGGTCGACGTTTTACACGAGAAGTCAACTGACCTGTCAAACGATTAATGCCGTGGAAGAGGAGCTGGAAAGCTGGATGACCCCTTTCATCCAGTACAAGAGGCACGGCATCTTACCGTCAGACACGTTACAAAAAAGGAAGGTACAGGCTAAAGCGGCCTGGTTCATATTCATTAATGGAGAACTCTACAAAAAATCTTTTACTTATCCCCTGCTTAAATGCCTACGTGCGGATCAGGCTGCTGAGGTATTGGATGATATCCACTCAGGGATTTGTGGGCACCACATTGGCGGGAGGTCGCTGGCCCACAAGGCCCTCAGGGCAGGCTACTTCTGGCCTACCATGCTGGCAGATGCCAAGAGCCTGACCCAGAAATGCAGAAAATGTCAACTTTTTGCCCCATCGATCCATGCCCCAGCTCAGGAGCTCAGGCCAATCCTATCTCCCATCCCTTTTGCTCAATGGGGGATGGACATCCTAGGACCCTTCACGGTGGCCACGGGGGGCAGAAAATTCTTAATTGTCGCCATAGACTACTTCACCAAATGGGTGGAGGCTGAAGCTGTGCCTAACATCACTGAGCCGGCAGTCAGGAAGGTAATCTGGCGAAATGTCATCACCCGGTTCGGTGTACCAAAAATGCTGGTATTTGACCACGGAAGGCAGTTCGATAATGACCCACTAAGAAACTGGCTGGAAAGCCACAACATCTTGGTCGCCTACTCAGCCGTCTGCCATCCTCAAACCAATGGACAGGCGGAAGCAGCCAACAAACAAATTCTGAACGGCCTGAAGAAAATGGTGGATGACTGCAAAGGCAGGTGGGCTGATGAACTCCCCAGTATACTCTGGTCCATCCGAACTACCAGAAAGGAGTCAACAGGCCAGACCCCATTTGGCCTAGTATATGGAGCAGAGGCTTTATTGCCAATTGAGACAAGGATTCCCTCTCTACGTTCCCTGCAGTACAACCAGGCTGAGAATGAAGCCGCAATGGTTGAGGCCCTGGACCTGGTAAATGAGCTAAGAGAGGAAGCCAGTACCAATATCGCTGCCTACCAGCAGCGAATGAGGAAAGCTTTCAATAGCAAAGTCCGACAGAGGAGCTTCCAGGTGGGCGAATTAGTTCTGAGAAAAACACAGGCGATTGGAAAGTCAAGAGAGCATGGGAAGCTAAGTGCCAATTGGGAAGGCCCATACCAAATAACTCAGGTTCTGAGTCCAGGCACGTACAGGATAGCCAATCTGGAGGGACAAGAGTTAGGCGCTCATTGGAATGCAGATACACTAAAGAAATATTACGTCTAAGCAAAAGTGTAGGCAATTTCTACTTTTACTAGAGTAAAAAGGCGGAGGACGATCAGAAATGTCGACGGCTCCGACCACCCCTATGTCAAGAAGAAAATTTTAAGAGGAATGAGAAAATGCAGATTTATACTCGTTGCCTGTTCACACTCGCGTCTTTCACACACAAACGAGCAGGGGGCAATAGGGGAAGGCCCCCCTGTTGCCAAAATTGGGAAAAGTGAACCCCCCAACGCAAACCAGAGAAAACTACCCTGCCTACCTCTGGGCAGGCAGGGGGCAGGCCCCCTGGACTTTGAACGAAAAGCCAGGAGCAGGCCATACCAACAAGGACTGGGGGCAGGCCCCCCAGCCTTGTATAAAAAACGCAAAAAGCTACCCTGCCCACCTCTGGGTAGGCAGGGGGCAGGCCCCCTGGACTTTGAACGAAAAGCCAGGAGCAGGCCAAACCAACAAGGACTGGGGGCAGGCCCCCCAGCCTTGTATAAAAAACGCAAAAAGCTACCCTGCCTACCTCTGGGCAGGCAGGGGGCAGGCCCCCTGGATTTTGAACGAAAAGCCAGGAGCAGGCCATACCAACAAAGACTGGGGGCAGGCCCCCCAGCCTTGTAGAAAAAACGCTGAGGAATCTCCCTTCCTACCCCTAGGCAGGCAGGGGGCAGGCTCCCTGGATTTTAAACAAAAATCAGGGACGGGCCAAGCAAACAAAAACCCTCCTACCTACAGGCGGGTGGGTTGCAAATCAAACTCATGAAGAATCAAAATACACAAGCAAACAGAAAATTCACATATAAAAGAAAAAGTAGCGTCGAGGAAATACAAGACAAGTTTTCAAGTTTTCAAGACAAATAGTTACAACCAGGGGTACGGCAGCCGGCCACCAAAGGGCTCGGCGCGCAAAAAGGCAAGGAAGTTAAAGCGTTAGCACAGGCGCAGCAGGAGACGAGCAAGAGCCCTCTGAGGAAGACTGCCCTCCATGTTAAGCAGGGGGAGCGTCTGGACCGGAAGCGTCTCCCTCAGACAACCTACGCATTTGAGCTTCATCCTTGGCTGTGTAAAGGGCACGGAAAGCATCTTCGTCAAAACCCGGGAACATCTCCCTGACAGCTTCCATCACAACCTTCAGGCAGGAGTTAGCACCATTAACGAATCCCGCCGACACCGCCACTTCCACCTCCTGGAGAATCTTACCCCTCTCTTTCTCCCAGTCTTCGGTCTTCGTCGCCAGATCCTCGGTCTTCGCCGCCAGATCGCCAAGGGCCGTCTGCAGATCAGAGTTTGCCTTAGAAAGGCGCTCACCAAGGTCAACAACGCTATTCTTAGCATGATCCAGTTCAGCCAGAGCTTTTCTGGCCCGCTCCAATTCAGCAAAGGCCTGCTGCGCTCTCTTGGACTCCTCCCCCAGGCGAGACACCTCCCGTGTAGCTTTCTTGCTCTCAGACTTCCAGTGGATAGCCCGACCCCTGGCCTCTTCTAGCTCAATCTCCTTTTTCGCCAGCTGATCCTTCAGGCTGGCAATGAGAGCAACGTCCCTCTCCACTGCAGAAAGGCGGTCTGGGTTGGCTAGTTCCTCGTCACTCAGGCGACCAAGGGCAGCCAGCTCCGCGGAAGCCTGCATAATTCGGGAGGTGCGCTTAATATACTGGGTCACTTGACTGGCAGCGGACTTGACGGTCTTGAGAAGATGGTCAGTTAAAACCGCCCCTGAGTCGGAGAGTAGGGCAGAGATATCCTGGCTGTCACCCGCATTGTAGTGGAACTCAACGTTCTCCTCAGATAAAAGGGTGGCGGGAATCTCCGGAGCAAAACGCTTGGGTTCAGGCGTGGCAGTCTCCAAATCCACCACCTGGTCAACGTTAGGGGCCTCCCGACTCCTCTTTCTGATCAATGCCCGGGGGGTACTCTCCCCAGTCTCCTCGGAACCTGCGGCCCGCGGCTGCGAGGGAATCTGAATCCCTGCTGAAAGGCCCTCTTGCCTGCCAACGGGCGAAGGAGTAGCCTCAAAAGCAATCGCCCTCGCAGCTGGCGAGGGGGTAGCCTCAGAAACCGCCGTCTTGGCGGGCGTAACTCGAGGAGGAGGGGGAAGCCTTGGCCTACTGAATGACAGGCCCTTCAAATGCTTCATCAGATTTTTCTCGCCTCTCCTAAAACCAGGGGGAAGAGAAGGGCGACTCTGGATGACAGTAAGGTTCTCGTCCAGGCCCAGGCGTCTCACCTCTCCTTTCCTCCAGATGAAAGTGGCAAGAGCTGCAAAGCAAACAAACAGGCCGTTAAAGCATTTAAAAAAATACACAAGAGTTAGAAGGAATCACCAACACTCCTGAACTACCTTTATCCAGACCCGGATTCATGCCCAGCCGGGTCAAATAATTGTCAGTCGCTAAAAGCTCCGCATGAGGGAGCCATAAGGTGGGGCCATACACCCCGTACTTGTTGGTATGGCCTGCAAAGTAGGCCGTCAACTCTTTCTCCTTCTCACTTAGCTTAACCTCCAAAGCCTTTCCGCCCACGCCAGGGTGGTACTCCTCAGGGGTCTCCATCCTAGTGTGGACGTGATTCCTGAAGTGACGAGGAACCCTCCACCCATGGGTGCTGTGTACGTAAATGAAGTTGTTCTTCCAATCCCTCAAGCTGTCCATACCAGGCCACACCAAACAATGTCCCTTCTGCCTCAAAAGGGACCAGTAACCAGGGGAGCCCGTACTCCCAGATGAAACCATCTGCAAACCCACCATGAACCGCAGGGCGTCGATGGAAGGCTCCATGCGGTGGAAAAGGCAGGTCCAGACGTATGAAATCAACGCCCTGACAGCTGTGGCTGTCAGCTGGGCGACAGCGACGTTCATGCGCCTGAAGATCTCCTCTAAGACAGGATGGAGGGGAAAGCGAAGGCCAAACTCTAAACATTTATGAAAGACCGCTATACACCCATCCGGGGGGTTGCATACGGTATCCTTTTCGCCGGGGACAACAACTGTGTACCCCTCCCCAAAGTTATACAGCCGCTCAATCACGACGGCGGTGTTCTTAGCAAGGATTACATCCCGATTTTTCGGGTCAGGAAACGTGCTCAGAGGGATGCGGTACTTAGCCTTGTCCAGATAATAAACCCTCCCCTTCTCCCGACGAACGAGGGGGCCGGAAGTTCGGGAAGGGTCAACCTCCAACGCCTCGTCGTCCGAATCGATAGCGTCGAACGAGGGAGGTTCAGGAGAATTACCGCCCCCACTATTAGCCGAGTGTTCCTCCTCAAAATCAACCTCCCTAGAGGAGGAGGCAAAGTCCACCCCTTCCCCCCTCCTTGATGGGTCGGTAAAGGGCAAAATCCTTTCACGGGTTCCCGACATGATTACTCTAAAAAAGGAGAAAGATGCAGAAAAAAGAAAACTGAAGAAAGAAAAAGAGCGGAGGATGGAAATCTGACCTAAGGATCGCCCGACAGCACGCCACAAGCCCAAAGAGGGAGTTTCAGGGAAATGGGAGTGCAAGGAAGAAGTGATCCGTCAATACCCAAAGGTTTTTGGCGAAAAGAAGAGAGTGAAGAAATATCGAAAGAAAAGAGAGATTGGAAAAGAGGAAGGTGATGGACAATGAATCACTTTTATAGAGGAGGGCATGCCAAGAGTCACTCAGCCCTCTGGAATTCGCCCAAGGGCAGCTGTCCACGTGTCATCCCTGGGGAGGCCTGCCCTAGGCAGCTTCCCAAGAAAAACCTTGGGAGGACCAAAAGGTGTCAGCAGGCTGATCACTCTATGACGTCCCCCCTGAAGTGATTTCATTGAAAAAAAAAAAAAAAAAAAAAAAAAAAAAAGGCAAAATAGTCATTTCATTGAAAACCCCGCAAGGGAAAGATACATCGCAAGACGAGCATAAAAGAAAATTACATAAGGCTTGAAAAAATTCCAGCCTGACAGAAGTTAAAAGGCCCTGCCACGCAGGCCTAGTCGTCCCCCAAATCCGGGGAATAATCTCCAGGATTGCCCGGACTCCCGAGAGTCGAACCCAAGTCCCAACTTGGGGAACCCTGAAAGGGGTCACTTGAAGCACCATCATCATCTCTGTCGCTCAAGCAGCCGAGACCTTCACTGTCGCCAGAATCATGACTGCTGTCTTCCCAATCCCTTCCAAAAGGGACAGCACAGGACTCATCGCAAGTGCGACAGCCTGTCTTCTTCACAGGCGAAGAAGAGCCCGACTCCAAGGAAGAATTGGTGCCAGAGTTGGGGCCGAATTGTTTAGGGTGCAGCCATGGAAAACATTCATGGCACCCCCTATCATAACAGCACCCCCCTTGGGAGCAACGCCTGAACCTAGGCGCAGCAGGAGGAGGGGACCTCCTAGGGCGTTTGCCCATCCTGATAGAGGCCTTCCGACCCCTCCGGCGAAGGCGAAGCTGAGAGCAGCGACTCCGACGAACAGCTAAATAAGCCGTCCGCGCATATCTGAGCCTCCAAAACCCCCTGAAGATGAAGGAAACATGTTTGACTCCACGGTGAACCACACTTTTCTTGATCCAAGCCATGTTTAAAATGAGGAAAACGGAAAGATTGAAGGTGGAATGAAGCACAAATGATCAAGAAAGCCAAAGGTTTTATACCAAGGAAAATCCCGCATTAATGGTGTCCCAACCATCTCTGCAAGGGAGAGGGCCAATCAGCGGAGCGGCACGCTGCCCAAAAATTCTTTATGCAAAGGGGGGTAATCATAACGAAAGACGTTTGAACTCCCTGAGTGCTCAGAGAAATTAAAGCATGTTCCCTCGGGAACATGCGACGCATTAAATGCAAAGTGTCCAAAGAAGCAACCTCCCGCTGCCCCGGAACAAGACATCGCCTGCCGAGCTGGAACCCCGTTCCTCCTCAGCCGGCGAGGGCCAATTGATGGGGGTCGGTTACCTGTCATGGGCCGCCTGCCAAACAGGCCCCGAGGCGGCCAAGTCCCAAAAGGGGGAAAAGGTCTGTCAAGAAGCTTTCTCCCATCTATCACTGGGATCTCCAAAGGTGGCCCCAATTTCTCGGGCCATCCGCCAAACGAGGTAAACCAAGCCTGCCGCCTGCTTCCAGGGCGTTCCCGCCTGAATGAAGCCGAAGGAAAACCGAGGACCCATCCGTCTTTTTATCTAAGGTAAGGGGAAATGGGTGGACAAGGTAAGTCCACGTGTCGCGCCAACATCCACACATTTCCCTCCTCTTCTTTCTCTTTTCCTCTCTCTTGTGGGAAGGTATAAATACCTACCCATTTCCCACATGAGAGGGGTTGGATTTTCTCTCTCTGGACTCTTACTCTTAAAACGCCACCTAGTTCCTCACGAGCTAGGTTCGTAAAGGCACTTCACGGACTGACTTAGGCATCGGAGAGGGTTTCCTCGGACAACCTCCGAGGCCCTGTGCGTTTATTTGTGCAGGGAGCAGGCCATTTTCCGCCGGGAAAGTCCGACTCTAAGAGTGAGAGAAAAGGGAGATCAAGGGAATCAAGCAATTAATCATCCATCCTCAATTCAATTACACTACCCGGATTCTAGGCCGGGTAAATTGTTTCCGTAACCGGAACAAACACGACACATCAAACTCCCTCGAACCGAACCCTTGCTTGTCCTCAAGCAAGACCCGTAAGAAAACAACTAATATAATACTGAAACAGCTCAAAGCAAATAATAGGCAACCAAATACTCAAGTCCGTCATAGCAAACATCTAACCAAGTCTAAGAAACGAATTCCAAGACGGGAAATAGGAGAAATAATTCACCAACAAATATACAACTTCACCAAGCATAATATGTAGAAACCACATTTTCAACCAAAACTCTTGCATAGGCTACTCACGGAGTCACTCATCGCTCAATTAGGAAGGGTGTGTATATGTGAAAAATATATATATGAAAACGCTCAACTACTCCAACTCATGGAAATATGCCCGCAATCTAGTATGGTATCGGCCTCTAAATTTTTACAGAACACGCTAAGATCACATAGGGAGGCAAGGATGGTGATAACAAGGTAGAAGGTGGAAATCGATATGGTCATGTGAGGTTAAAGCCAAACTAGTGAAGTAACTAGTACGATAATGCTCAACTCAAAAATTCTTCCACTTCCATAAACAAAACAAAACAAGTCACCAACCAACGAGAACGAATCCGGGGTCAAAAAAGAGGGCGCTCAAATTTCATCAAGTAAACGGAAAGTAAAAGTAACGAGAATAACATATTTTTGTTGTTTTGATTTTTTTTCTCTTTTTTTTCTTTTTCGATTCTTTTTTATTTTTATTTTTATTTTTTTCTTCCTTTTTTTGATTTTTTCTCAATTTTTTTTTTGAACTTTGAACTTTTTTTTCCAGCTTGATGAAATTAGAAGCAAATATATACAGTAACCCAAATTGACCCGGACAGGATCTAAAAACTCCCTTGAAACAGAGTCAACCACATCCATATTCTCCATCTTATTCATCTTGACGTCCATCAAAATTCTCCATATTCACACAATAACGAGCATAGAACGCACTAGGTGACCTACTTCATCAAGCTTGGCTAGGTAGGCAAATTTGATTTTGTAGTTCATTTTGTGAATTCTTTAACATTTTAGCCAAGGAGAAAATGGATAGAAATAGATGAAAAATGAAAAATGTCCCAAAAATGATCACTAGGCAAGTTAGTCAAAATAAAGGGGCAAACACCATACTTATGCGTATTGACATAACATATTCCACGAGGAGACCTACACACACAACCTAAGTGGTAGCCAGGTATGAATGTACTGGCTACAGGAGGCTCTAAATCTCACCAATTTTGTAGCTAAAGCCTAGATGCAAGGTCGGTCTAAATGGGAACTACAAATTATAGCTCAGTTGGTTGCATGCTTATCGATTAATTATTATTCCACATAACAAAGGTCAAATGAATGTCAATTAAGAATGAGTAGGTAGCTTAAAGAGTGCAACTTATCATCATTGCTGCATAATCGGTATCATAGACAAACATTAAGACTCAAGGAAATAAAACTAGAAATACTAAACACTACCCCACGCTAGACTCGACATTGTCCTCAATGTCCAAATCATACAGACTCAAAATTGGTGGGGGGACACAAATAAAAAAAATCGAGGATAGAGAAAAGACATACCAATTATGTACACGGAGAGGTAGCGGAGTCAGCAATCCGCTACGGATCATCATCATCATCACCAAAATCATCATCCTCCATATCATCATCCGCAGCAGTCCCAGAACCAGATGCGCCACCCGTACCAACCACCTCCCTGATAATCACTAGCGGCTCCAAAAGCAGGGCCCGTCGTGGCACTAAAATAATCAGTGTGAAGATGGAAGCCGCCATGAATCGAAGGGTCAGTATAACCACCCACGGGCCACGAAAAGTACGAGGGGTAAGGGCCCTGTGGTGGCACAGCAGCACGCCTAGCATAGTCATCATAAACGGGATACATCCCGAGACACTGATCAACATATAACCTGTCTAGGCGAGCGTGAGTAGCAGCGGTGTCGGCACGAGCCTCCGTGCGAAAAGTATCAAAATCAGAATGGGACGAACCGGCACTCAACTCCATGCGCTCCATCCATGCAATCAGATCGGGATGGAGGGAGCATACTGGGGTGGTGGAGGGGGCTGCTCAAAAGTAGTAGTGGTGGTGGTCGCGGGAACAGGCTGAGATGGACCGGGCTCAGAGGCGGGCTGGGAGGTACTGGGCACGCTCGTGGGACGACGAGTATAGGTAACAGCACGCGACGAAGGAAGAGAGCTAGGGGCAGCGACGGGTAATAAATAATTAGGCTGATCAGCCTCAAGTGACAAAACTGACCCGACTTGCAAAATAATAGCCGCCTGCTCATGAATAAGCCAAGGCCAACAATTCTGGTGCCTAGAAGAAATCCAGCTAAAAGAAGCCAAATAACGGAGGCTAAGGGTAATCTCGCCCGGGACCGGATCATGATCCGCTTCGCGAAAAGTGGTCAACCGAAGAGCTAAATGCGTGACTAACCCGCCTATATAGATAGGAACATCGGCAACGGCCGCAGCAATTCTCCTAAACTGGAGGACGAGGTGATAGGCAATATTAATATGCCACACCTTCGACTTACGCCGCAAATACGAGCCCAAAATAAACATCTCCTCGGTGCGCACATTATGTGGCTCCTTTCTAGCAAAAATCGTCCACCCCATAAACCTCTGCCAAACCTTTATAACCGGATTATGAATATTATTTGAACTCATATGCCCCGCGGTAGTGTACGGAGCATCCGCAATACACTCCCAAAAATCACCCACCCTAAAGTTATCATGCTCGGGTGGTGAACGGTCCTCATAATCCTTAGATCAAAACAATCCCCAAACTGCTTCAGATTTAGCGCAAAACTAGTATTCAGTAAACGAAACTCGACAGAAATCGCACCTGACCGTCTATTCTTAGTCACCGCAAATGAACTCAGAAATTCCAACGTAAGCTAAGTAAACGTATTATGACGCATAGTAAAGAATGTACCCATACCAACAGCTTTAGACAAAAGTTTCAAAGCAGAATCTAAGCCTAAAGTTCTCATAGCATCATGATCGATAAAATGAGTAGGAACAATAGACTGCTTTCTCAAGTTTTGAAATTTTACCTTTTGGTCAAGTGTGGTAAAAATTACGCCCGGAAAAACTTGATCGGAATCAATGTCGGGTTGAGCATGGTCGTTTCTGGTGCGCTTGTTCCGAGGAGGCATTGCAAATCAGCTGAAAGTAGCAAACTTGGGGGAAATATGGGGAAATTTTGAGGTGAGAGAGTGAAGATGGGGATGAATGAAGCTGGGAATTGAAAAGGTTGGGGTTTGGGATGAGAGAGAAGAGAGGGAGGGGCAAATGACTGAATGCTTCACGAGAAAATTGAGTTTGGGGATGTGTTGGGCGACCCGACCGGTCTGGACCGGCGACCGGCTGGCCGGCCTGAAGAACCTTCCCTTTATTTTCGATTTTTTTAATCAAATATTCCTCTCACAGCTCAGCCGGTAGGCACATACCCCCGGCTAGCTGGCCGGATTGTCCTCTTTTGAGATTTTTGCTCCAATTTCCCTTATTTTTCCTTGTGCCTCGGCCCCTAAGTCTATAGGGGGCCTGGGCACAGGCTGAGGTGCACAAATCCTTCTTTTCGAGTTATAATTCAACTCGTACCTCGGCCCCTAAAGTCGATAAGCCCCCTAGGCCTAGGCTGAGGTGACCTGCTATATTATCACAAGTACGCTGAATTTTTCCCTTCTCCTTTTTTCCTAATATCCTCAATTCGAGGTATTTTCAATGATTCTGCGCATCTCCAAAAACATTAGTCCCTCCTCTCGTCCTCACTAATATAACTAAAGAAAGAATAAAAATAAAACGAGAATGAGAAAAATTATTTACATATCCGAGCTGCCTTTCGGTAGTGCTGGTTTAGAGTCTCGCACGACTTGGATGAGTTTCAAGCTTTAGTGAGAAGAAGGAACGGGATGAAGTTGTATAACTTCAATCGCTCCAACGTGAGCACCTTCATGATATAACTTCAATCGTTGACCATTCACCTTGAATCGTTCACCTGAATCATTCTCGACTTCAATCGAGCCAAATTTACCCACATGGGTGACAGAAAACGGTCCGGACCAACGAGATTTTAACTTTCCGGGAAACAAACGGAGCCTAGAATTGAATAATAATACCTTATCCCCCATGTTGAACTCACGGTGAAGGATATGCTTGTCATGCCACCGCTTGGTGCGCTCCTTATAAACCCGAGCACTATCATAGGCACCAAGACGGAATTCCTCCAACTCATTCAGCTGCATGAGTCTCTTCTCCCCACTCAAATGCGGATCCAAGTTAAGCTCCTTGATCGCCCACCAAGCCTTGTACTCAAGCTCGACGGGCAAATGGCATGACTTGCCATAAACCAATCGGTAAGGTGAAGTACCAATAGGCGTTTTAAAGGCGGTGCGATAAGCCCATAATGTATCATCTAGCTTAGAGCTCCAATCCTTCCGAGCTTTTGACACGACCTTCTGGAGAATAGACTTGATTTCCCTATTAGACACCTCAACTTGCCCACTCGTTTGTGGGTGGTAGGCAAGACCGGTACGGTGAGAGACACCGTACTTAGCAAGTAAAGCATCAAGTCGCTTCTCATGAAAATGGCTTCCACCATCACTAATAATCGCCCTTGGAACACCAAAGCGAGGAAAAATAGTCTTTTTAAATAAAGAAATCACCGTTCTAGCATCATTAGCAGGAGATGCTACCGCCTCCACCCACTTGGAGACATTATCAACCGCAACCAAAATATATCGGTTGCCTTTGGATGACGGGAACGGGCCTTGATAGTCTACACCCCAGACATCAAAAATTTCTACTTCAAGAATCCCATTTTGAGGCATCTCATGCCTCCTAGAAATATTACCGGTCCTCTGACATGCGTCACAGGACATAATAAAAGCTTGGGCGTCCCGGAATAAGGTTGGCCAATAAAAACCCGATTGGAGAACCTTAGCCGTGGTTCGGCTCGGTCCATGATGGCCACCATATGGTGATGAATGACAACTCTCTAGAACTTCTCGAACTTCCCATTGAGGGACACATCGACGGAAAATACCATCGGCACACTCCTTAAATAAATAAGGGTCATCCCAGAAAAATTGTCGGACATCATGTAGAAATTTTTTCATTTGCTGATAAGAAAGATCAGAAGGTAATACCTTGCCAACTAAATAATTAGCATAATCCGCATACCAAGGTCCTTCGCTTTCACCGGTAGCTAAGGCCATGAGAGAATCATCGGGAAAAGAGTCATCTATGGGAATGACAACTCCTTCCTCCTCAACTCTAAGCCTCGATAAATGATCCGCAACGGCATTTTCCGCTCCCTTCTTATCCCGGATTGATAAATCAAACTCTTGAAGTAGTAAGATCCATCAAAGTAGTCAGGGCTTCGCTTCTTTCATGGCAAGGAGGTACTTAAGAGCCGCGTGATCGGTGAAAACAATGACTTCAGATCCAACCAAATAGGTTCTGAATTTCTCCAACGCATATACTATAGCTAGCAATTCCTTCTCGGTGGTTGCATAGTTAACTTGAGCATTATCAAGTGTTTTACTAGCATAGTATATAGCATGCAAGACTTTGTCCTTCCTTTGGCGCAAAACCGCTCCCACAGCATAATCACTCGCGTCACACATTATCTCGAATGGCAAATTCCAATCCGGTGACTGAATAATCGGAGCAGAAATGAGGGCATGCTTAATCCTGTTAAAAGCTTCCACACACTCATTAGTAAAGTCGAAAGGGGCATCCTTTAGGAGCAATTGTGTAAGTGGCTTAGCAATTTTTGAAAAGTCCTTGATAAAGCGGCGATAAAATCCCGCATGACCAAGGAAACTTATCACTCCCTTCACATTAACCGGCAAGGGCAATTGCTCAATCACTTGCACCTTTGCTTTATCCACCTGAATGCCTTTTTCGGAGACCACATGACCCAAAACAACACCCTCAGTGACCATAAAATGGCATTTTTCCCAATTCAAGACCCAACTGACCTCGACACATCGGTTTAAAATGGTATCGAAATTAGCTAAACAAGCTGAAAAACTCATACCATACACACTAAAGTCGTCCATAAACACTTCCATAATGGACTCGATGTAGTCGGAAAATATGCTCATCATGCATCTTTGAAAGGTGGCGGGTGCGTTACATAGCCCGAATGGCATCCTGCGATATGCGAAAGTGCCATAGGGACAAGTAAATGTAGTCTTCTCTTGGTCAGCCGGGTGTATCGGGATTTGGAAAAATCCCGAATATCCATCTAAATAGCAAAAATACTTATGAGAAGCTAATCTCTCAAGCATTTGGTCGATAAAGGGTAATGGGAAATGGTCCTAGCGGTGTTCAACTTTCTATAGTCTATGCACATTCTCCATCCCGTCACAATTCGTGTAGGGATTAATTCATTCTTCTCATTCGGGACCACAGTAGTCCCTCCCTTCTTAGATACAACTTGTACCGGACTCACCCACTTTGAATCGGGAACCGCATAAATAATTCCCGCATCCAACAATTTCATAACTTCCTTTTTAACAACCTCTTGCATATTCGGGTTCAACTTACGTTGACCCTGGACACAAGAACGATGACCTTCCTCAAGATTAATTCTATGCATACAGAAATCGGGACTGATTCCCTTCAAGTCATCGAGACTATACCCCAAAGCTTTCCTATTTTTCTTTAAAACAACTAACAAATCAGAAAGTTGTTGCTCAATTAAATCGGCACTTACAATCACGGGAAAGCTCTCGGTATCGTCTAAAAAGGCATATTTTAGGTGAGACGGAAGTGGCTTATGCTCCGGAACGGTTATGTCTATTGCAAATGAGGTGTGGACGATGTTGGTTACATCGACACCTTGCTCTTCCGTGAGCATCCTTCCTTCCAAAGCAGCTTCCAAAGCATCAACGACAGCAGAGTCAACGGAAGCATCACCTGCACACGCTTCCAAACATATCAAATCCTCTAAGGGGTCCCTTATAAGGGACGCCTCCATAGAATCATGAACTAAAACATCCACAACATCAATCATGCAACACGAATCCGTTACCATCGGATTCTTAAGTGTACTATCTAAGCAGAAAACAATGGTGTCTCCACCCACTTCCAAAGTCAATTTACCGTTCTTGACATCAATCACCGCGCCGGCGGTGTGCAAAAATGGCCTTCCCAAAATTATGGGAATTTGGGTGTCCTCGGCCATGTCAAGGACGATAAAATCAACCGGGATAAAAAAATTCCAACTCTAACGGGCACGTCTTCTAAAACTCCCAAAGGCGTTTTATGGAACGATCCGCCGTCTGCAAAGTGACACTAGTACACTTAAGAGGACTCATATTAAGTTTTCACAAACAGAGTAAGGCATGACACTTACACTAGCACCTAAATCACATAAAGCCTTATCAATCGATAAGGTGCCAATAGTGCAAGGAATCGAAAAACTACCGGGGTCCTTTAGCTTTGGTGGGGCTTTGTTCTGTAAAAATGCACTACACTCTGCAGTAAGAGCGACAGTTTCTACCTCACCAATGCTTCTCTTCCGAGTCAAGATGTCCTTCATGAACTTGGTATAAGATGGGACCTGCATAATGAGCTCGGTGAATGAGACTGTAACCTGCAAATTCTTCACAACCTCCATGAACTTGCCAAACTGGGTAGTCTCCTTCCGATTCTTCAATCGACACGGAAATGGTACTTGAATTGTTGGACTAGTCGGAGTGGGAATGAGAGTAGTGGGTGGTGGAACTTGATCTTCACTTGGAGTTTCCACAATTGCATCCTCATTGACAACTTCCACTAAAACCTCCTCCTTCGCAGCCGGTGTATCGTCCTTAGGCATCGACGGACCCTCATAGTGTGTGCCACTACGAAGAGTTATCGCATTAGCCGTATCATGTTGTTGATCACCTTGAGAAGGGAGTTTACCTTGTTGACGCGTTGCTTGTGACGCGGCAAGATCTCCCACTTGGTTCTCCAAATTCTTGATGGCATTATCCTTGGCTTGATCATTCTTTTGCATTTGAGCCATCATAGAGTTCTGGGTCTTGGCCATCATCTGCATCATATTACGAAGCTCAGCCATAAAATTAGAACTCGAAGAAGAAGAAGAAGAATTACCTTGAGCTTGTGCTGAAGATTGGCCAAATTTCTGCTGACTAGTATCGAAATTCTGATGAGAATTCCCGAAGTTCTGATTAGTATTGCCAAAATTTTGTTGATGTTGACCCGAGTGAGGTCGCTGCTGAAAATTTCCCTGATTTTGAAAATTTCTTTGATTACCAAAATTTCGCTGGTTTTGAAAGTTCCCTTGATTATGGAATTGCTGCTGGTTCTGAAAATTTCCTTGATTATGGAAATTCTGCTGATTCTGGAGATGCTGCTTGTGCGGGGGCACATAGGGTGGTGTAATAGGCGGGTTCAAGACATTAGTACTCCTGTAAGACAAAAGAGATGCATCATAGCCCGGTTGGTTCATATATGGATAACGTGGGCGCATAGAATGGAACACATTCACCTGTTCTATGGAGCCTAAGCAATCTTGAGCTTGGTGGTCCGCGGCACTACAACGAACACATTGCATAATCTTGCATGGCATGTACTTGATGCATACCTCCTCCCCCTTGAGAATTTGACACTTCAAATGCATCAAACCTCTTAGCCAAAGCGGCTAATTGAATTGCCACGGCATTAGAGGACCCGCTTTCACCGGAATTTGATCGAGTATTACCACGCGGATTACCCCATCGGGAGTGATGAGATGCCATCTCCTCTATTGTTTGCCAAGTCTTATCATCATCCACGTTACATTGGAATCGCCCATTACATCCCGAATCAAGTGTACTCCTGCAATCATCATACAACCCGTTATAAAATTGGTTACAAAGAAACCAAACCTGAAAACCATGGTGCGGGCATTCCTTCACAAGCTTCTTAAACCGCTCCCACGCTTCATGAATATTCTCGTTCGGAGTTTGACGAAAATTGGTGATTTGACTCCGGAGCATGTTCGTCTTTTGCGGAGGGTAATAGTGCTTGTAGAAGGCAAGGACAAGAGAATTCCAATTGGTGATCCCCTCGGTGACTTTATCAAGGTCCGTTATCCACTCCCTAGCGGAATCCCGTAGTGAGAACTTGAAGAACATCTCCATGACTTCTTCTTGAGTTACCCCGGCCGGAAGTGGAATCGTGGAGCAATAATCAGTAAAAATCCTCATATGCTTGTGAGGATCCTCCTTAGTGTCACCACCAAATTGATTCTTCTCCACCAAAGGGATAAAGGCGGGTCGAATCTCAAATGTACCTTGAGTGGCAGTTGGTCGCTTAACCAACTTAGGAAGAGCAGTTTGCTTGGGCTCCGAATGACTAGAGAGCTTCGGCATTTTTATAATCGGAGGAGGTGGTAAAATGATCTCGGACTGAGACTGATTTTCCTCTTCAAAGGACTGGTTCTCAGCTACAAATTCGGTATGAATAGCTTCCAAAGTCTCGAGATCAGGAGCTGCGGAAATCTCTCTCCAAAATTGTCTTCGCCTACGAAAGATTTTCTCGGGTTCAGGATCGAACGGAGTAAGCTCTGATGACCGAAAAGACCTGGGCATAAGCAAAACTACAATAGGAAAGTGAGATAAATCTCGAGGAGTTTTTAATTCCTTGAGACGAAAGAAAGCAAAAAAGAAACAAGCTAAAAAACAAGAAAAACCGTTTTCCCGGCACCGGCGCCAAATTTGATATGGGTTAAGTCGCCTCACCCAATCAAGATAAACCAAATGCTACTAACAAGAAGATAGCGGCAAGCAAGGTATCGAATCCACAGGGAAACAGTCAATTTTTGTCTATTAGCTATGGCGATTCTAAAATGCTCTAAACGGTTGATTGATGGAAAATAAATAAAAGACTACTGAAATACGATAATAAATAATCGAATCTAACAATGAGATGAAAACTAAGGTCACGGGTTCACGATAGATGTTCGACAATTATGCGACAATAATAATAATAAATACGATAATAATACGGGTTGATTGATGGAAAATAAATAAAAGACTAATGAAATACGATAATAAATAATCGAATCTAACAATGAGATGAAAACTAAGGTCATGGGTTCACGATAGATGTTCGACAATTATGCGACAATAATAATAAACACATAAACATGCTAGTCGGCTATAACACGTTCTCTCGAATCGTGTCAACTTAGAAAGAATCTAACGGGCTCTCGCAACTTATTAGACTCCCTACCAAATCGCGCGTGATCTAATCCTAATTCGGTTTTCGCACAAGAACTAGAATTTCCCAAACAGATTTTAATGTTGTGGCTTTTAACAAATTAATCGACAAATAAAACACACGAAAAATGGTACTAGCATAATTATAAATTTAGTATCGAAGCGACATAATCGTATATTAATCCATCGATTCCCCTCGACCCTAGCGAGAAAATTAGCTACGCATGATGATTACGAAACAACAAATTGCATACATATAATTCATGATAAAAAGGGAATCAAATGGTACTAACGATAAACGAACGAGAATGTAGCGAACTAAACGGAACGACGAATTGTAAATAATGAAAATTTTGACGAACTAAGTAATTCACGATGAAGATTAAAATATAAAACTGAAAATTTGTATAAACGAATTTACCGAAATCGAGTACGAGTTGAAACCGAGTGCTAGAATGCTAAGAGTCACGAGTTTTCTAATGTGAAATTCTAAGTATGAAAAGTAGAAGTAGTCCCTAATACAACTCCTCCTTAGTTATACAAAAATAGGCGGAAATGGGCTTGCGTGTCACGCCGGCCGGCTGGCAGGCCGCCTGCCACATGCTAAAAATGAAGCTCAAATCGCCTTTGTGTCATGCCGGCCGGCCAGCGGGGGGCCTGTTAGAGCAGGCTGGCGCGCACAACACTAATAGAGGATGTAATGGGCCGCTTTCCATGGCCCAATGAATCGACACTTCTCATTTCTTCTTCGCCTAGACGTCATAAAGCACGAGTTTTGTCTCGGGATCGTTCTTCTAACCAGATATGAGTGTAAATGCACGCAAAGACCTGAAATCGTGTAGAATCTACAAAAACACTCACTCAAAGCAAAAAGTTAGAAGAAACGGCTCTAAAGAGCACGTTCCGACCGGAAAAGACAACGGAATCGAGGGAATAAACCTATATAAACACGACACATCAATGCTTTGGTCATCGGGCCCTATATAGTCCAGAAGGGGCTTTGCAAGTGATAATGTTTCCAAAACGGGAGTCCTCCCGGCATCGAGGAAATCTTGGATGAGGTGTTTCAGTTTCCAGAACTGTTCTATATCGTGTCCCCTCCCTCTGTGGAATTTGCAGTAATGCTCGGCGTTCCATGCTTTGGAGCGTTTTTCCAATTGTACGTCGGCTGTTGGGCCTATGGGTAGTATTAGCCCTTTCGAAACCAACCTTTGGAAAGCGACGGTGTAGGACATATCCAAGTGGGTAAATGTCCTTACCTTTGACTGGTTCTTGACTTTCGAAGAGGTGACTTGAGGGTTACCTCTCTCTGTCTTGCCATCTTGAGGGTATCGGACAATTTCGTAAGAGTGTTCACCCTTCAAATGGTTCAGTTGGGTGATTGGCTGCCTTGCCCGCTCTAGTTGTGTTAGACGGGATCGTGTTCTTACAAGGTCTTCTTCGATGGTGGTTACCCTGGCATTTAGGTTATCTGGGGCGGTATTGATTTTTGAGAAGATATTGTTAATGGAGCCAGATAGCATACGCATACTCCCCTGGATATCCCATTTCTTGACGGCGCGGGATTTGTTGTGGTTTGGTAGTGTCTCGTTCATAGGGTCCCTGATCGAAAGACACGACAGGTGTTAGAACTCGCCTAAGCTCGGTTTTGCGCAAATGCAAGAGAGAGAGTCAAACTAAGTACAGCCCGGGGGTGGGAATGACTATAATTCTTCGACCGGGATACTCGAACGTTGACCTAGGCAAGGTAATGACCACGAATTAGACTCGAGCTGCAGAAGGGTGAGTCCGAAAATGGGGCGACCGTATCTGATCGCGTCACGTGCTTGGACCAACCGTGGTGACCTAAACCTAGGTGACTCGAGTGTTCGTAGCATAGGTTCGACTCGAAAAAGGCATCGTAAGGTACTCTCTAGGGTAACCGTGGTTGACTGCTCGGGTGGAAAACAGCCCCCGAGTGAGACAAAAGACTCTGATAGGACTCAGATGGTGTGACATCTAAGTGACTCGAAAGTGAGGTACGTGAGACAACACGTGTAAGACATGACCCTTAGAGCAACCGTGATTGATCGCTCTGCTGAAGGGTAGCCCCCGAGTGGAATTGTAGACTTTGTTAGGACTCGAGTGTTGGACGAGTGACCCTGTAAGGGTTACGGACCATTTGTTGTAGGGCTATGCCTTGTAAAAGGTTGACTCGGAAAAGACACTTAGACGGGTGACTTGCGAAAGGTAGGCCTCGCTCCCTTAGGATTCGGCTATGCGGGCCGAGTCCTGTTCGAAAGAAGGTCCACGTGAGACATTCCCCAGACTTTGGACTCAATTGTGTAAACGGGCCATCTTTTGTAGGTGGGCCTTGCCTTAGTCAAGTAAGGTGGACTGGGACAGGGGGAAAACCCGCGATATAAGATCGACGGAGTTTCGACGCTAAAGATTTACGACACAACCCGACACTGCTAAATACGGGAAGTCCTAAGGAGAGGAAGGTTTTGAAAAAAGATTTCTTTTTGAAAGCCCGAAAAATTCGAGGGAGGGCCCGATTTTTCGAAAAAAACGAAAAATCGTATCGGGCCATGGGTTTGAAAGTTCAAAAATATTTTTGAGTTTTGAAATGGGCAGAATACCGGCTAGAAATAGGCTATTTTGAGTAAAATTGTAAATCCTAAATTCGGTATATGTCCCGGGTTTTGAAATTGGATATTTTGAAAAGGATGCAATTTTTGAAAAAATGACGGTTTTTGAAAAAAAACGATTTTAGAAGCCAAGTAGCACATAGTCACGCAAGCATAGTAACGACACCATGTATGCTCTACTTCTAAGTCTCGGTCAGTCTATAAAGGGTCTATACCAGTGTACATAGCCTATTCGAAAATCGGGGCGGACTTCCTAAGTCGAGTTGAGTTTAGAACATGCCGTAAAACCCATACAAATCTGCTATGAACACCTTTTGACATATCCAATTTGGACTACATCAATGGTATAGTGGGACGTCGGTCATCAGTACCGGCCCGGGAAAAGATGGGGGTTATGCATGAATCGTAAAACTAAAACACGTATTGTACTAGTCAAACGATTTCTATTCGAGTCTCACCCTGAGGATGCCGATGGTAAGTCACGCATCAGTTAATCCCCAGCAGAGTCGCCAAATTGTGGACATGACATAGGTCCACCCCGACGCGGTCACGCGCGGGTTTGGGGAGGCGGATGAATCTCCATATGAGATGGGTCGAATTGAAATTTAAATCGAAATTGGAGTCGCCACCGAACTTTGTGGGAGTTCGGGCCCGTTCGAACCCACTCTATGTCGTAGTGGGTCATGCACAAAGTATGGCCCATTTCCGATGTCAGAGTTTATTGGGTTCGTCCCTTAGCATTTGATACCGATACCGACATTATTGGATACCGTGTATTGAATGACTCTCGCGTGCCAATGGATTCGGACATCCGGAAACCATGGTTCTGAGTAAGGGGTGAGGGTACGTGTTGGGAAGTTCACAAAGAACACCCAACCCCACCCGCACATTAGCGGCCTTTACTAAGATATCGTTTGATGTTTTAATACGCGTGTTAGTTGAACGATGAAATGATATGCAAACATTGTTTTCCCTAAACATGCGAGAATTGAATGGGTTGCTAAGTCGTTTTAATGCATCTAAAAATTAACGTCGAAGTTGTATTTAGCATGCGAGGTTCGTTTTAGTATAATAAAACAAACAAAAGATGAAAGGAAATCGCTAAAAACATGAGCAAACGAGTTAGTAACGATTTGTAAATTGAATAAAAGACATAGATGCGATGAATGAATGTTTTTGAAAAGTTTTTATGACACGTGATGGATTAAACACGCGTTGACCGAGGTCAAGAAAATATGCTGAGAAAACCTGCTGTTTCGTTAAAGAAACGATGTTCGAAAAATTAGAAAATTGCTTTTTTATGTCGCGTTTTCAGGATGCTGCGCGACTCACGCGGGTCAGGCGACTCGCCCGGGATGCGTGCGGGTCGCGTGACGGGCTTCCCTTGAGTTCGGTTTTAGAAAAATCGATAATTTTATTAAATCGCGTATAAATATAAATTAATCTATACTCGACCTAATTTTTCGATATTCGTTGTATTCGATATTCGATTATGAGATCGATATAGAATATTCGGAACGAATCTTTAGAAAAGATAAAAAAAGGTGTTTTGTAAATCGTTTTGAAAATTGAACCCGAAAAAGCGATGTCGATTCTCTCCACGTTTAAAATCGTTGTATTTGTTTTTAAAACCAAGGAACGATTTTTTAGCATCAACGAGATTAATTTAGTTCTTTTTTTGATACGATATTCGATTAGAGAATCGATATCGTATTTTAAGAACGTTGTTTTGTATAAAAATAGTTTGTAGTATCGATATTATAGAAAATAGAAGATTTGACGATGACGACCCATAAAATAAGACGGACCGACGACGAAGAAAAAAAAAACGAGAAGAGGAGAAGAGAGAAAGGAGAAATCGGGTTTGATTTTACACCCTCAACCTACAAGCTTTGTATTCTCGGAACGGGGCTCGTCGGAATGTGGCTTAGACACGGGAGCGTCGAGATAATGTCGGTGAGTTATGGTGGTTTTTTGGGTCGTGTAAGGTGGCGGGTGGTGGCCGGTTTTTGTGGTCTCGGGTTACACTATCGATCTTTCGATGCTATGTGTATGAGGTGTCGGAAATTTGTAACGTCGTGAATGATTGTATTGTAGATGTTCAATGTATGATGAATGTCGTAGATATTTTTTGTGTGATGCTAGAGGGTCCTATTTATAGGAAAGGAGGTTAGGAGAGGTATCCTTGCTTGGACGACAAGAAATACCGGTTTGGATAAGAAATGTAAGAGGTCGAGAGGAACGAGAATTCTTTTCTTGGCAAAGAAGCCACGGAATTTTGCTGGAAATAGGCTGCTCAGCCGAGTATTTGATGTTCGGTCGAGTGTTTGATCGGGTGTTCGGATAGAATTCCTACTGGAGATCGAATTCTACCCTTAACGGAATTGTTTAATATTTTTTGTAGCTGATTTTTGTAGTATTTGACTCCGAATCAAATTGTTGAAGCTTGCGCGGCTGATTTCTATGCCTCGGAAATGTCTTTGACCGGGGTTTGACCCGGTCGCTAAAAGACGATTTTGCCCCTGGTGTCAGTTTTGACCCAAATTAGTCTTATTTGACTGGAAACGACCCACTGGGCCTGGATTTGAGGTCGGTTTCGTGAGATTTGTACTCCGTAAAAAGCCCAAGCCAAATACTAACGATTTTGAGCCCATATTCGAGTATGTTAAAGCATGTTTGCGTCTGATCATCATCGGGTGTTTGTCGGAGACTGCTATAGACACCTGGCGGTCAAAATGTGGGTGTCTACAAAACTTAAAAGCAGGGGTACCATGTGTAATGTGACATAGTTCGAGGGTACCATATGACTTTTCCCTTTTGTTTTTTTTACCAATTTTTAAGTCAGAAAATATAGTACGTACTTGATATATTTAAACGAGTCAATAAATAAGCAAGTCATTACTCATTACTTAATCGTAATTACAGGAATGGTAGGTTCCAAAAATTAATAAGCAAGTCAAACTTTTTTTACGCAACTACTCATTACTCAAGCAAATAACATGATGAAATTGTCATTATATATTTTGTTTATTCAATACTCCCTCCGAGTTCCTATCATTTACCCATTTGTTTTTGGGGTGAAAAATAAGGAAGGAAAAATGAGTGGTTAAAAAAGAAAGAAGGAAGATAGATAAATTGGTGGATAAATGTGAACCACACATTTATGACCAAAAGTAGAAAATGGGTAAAAGATCAAACTCAACCCAAAAAGAAAAATGGGGCAATGTTAGAAACTCAGAGGGAGTATCTTTTTTCCTATAATAAGAGTGAATCATTCTTTCTCCTCCTTTCCTTTCCTTCCAATTTTTATTATCCAAACAATCTTCCTTCATTAAACATATCTTCGGGGCCGTTTGGTTCGCAGAGGGAAAAAGGAATGAAATTAGAAAAGGGAAACAAAAGGAAAGGAAACAGATTACCCTCAATTTAACATTTTGTTTGGTTTGAATAGGGTAAGGAATAATATTACCCTTGATTCCCTTTGTGGTTGTTTGGTTAGCAAACTATGAATCACTTGCATTTTTTTTAATTTGTTCTCTTTATTATATTTGTTAACCTTGTTTTTTCATTATTATTTTCAAATAATTATTTTTCACATGTATTATCAAATTTATTTTTAAAAACACCATGATCGTATCAAATTTATTTTCAATGACACTATAATAATCAACCAAAAAAAATCATTTGTTATTAATGTTGATATCAATTTCTAAAATCACGAAATATTCTAAACAAAAATCGTTGTCGGGCTGAAAAATGAATTATATACAAGTAGCATAATTTGAAAAGTGGAGAGTTCTGAGTTCTGACTTTAAAACTGAAAAGTGGCATAATCCGAGTCGGGCTGCATTAATGCGCGGAATTATATACAAGTAGCCTAATATGAAAAGTAGAGAATTCCGACTTTAAAACTAAAAAGTGGCATAATCTAATGGTTGTTAAACTGAAAAGTGGCATAATTCCGACTTTATATACACGTTTAGTCTACTGCAAGTAGCATAATCTGTACAGCATAGCAAAGAAAGAAATTTGTAGAGATTTTTTTTTAAAAGATCACGGTGGAAAAATGGGTGAAGAGATCCGACTTACAGTGTACAGTGGTGGCCGTGCTGGTGCCAGATTTCGGTGACGGTGCCGAATTTCGAGGTGGGCGACGGTTTTGGACTTGACCGATGGATGAATTTTTTTTGTCAAGCAGTACCATGAACGATGGAGGTAATATCTATGATGAAGGGAGGGATAATGGGAGGTAGAGGGGATGATAAATCCTCAGGGGTGAGGTTTTCATTATAGAAAGATTTGAGGATATTTAATACTCCCTCCGAGTTCCTATTACTGTCCCACTTTCCTTTTTGGACTGAGTTTGATTTTTGTCCCACTTTCCTTTTTAAGCCATCAATGTGTGGTTCACAATTACTCTCTCATTTCTCTCTCTTCCTCTTTCCTTTTTCAACCACTCATTTCCTCTTCCTTATTTTTCACCCCTAATCCTTATGGGACAATAATAGGAACTCGGAGGGAGTAGATTATACAGGAAAAGGAAATCAGTAATTAGCCCAAACAAACGTCTACAAAGTGAATCGATTTGCATGTTTCCCATACCCTTTCCTCCCCCAACCAAACGGCTCCAGAGTTTGAGATCGTAATAAAAAGGAAACCCTCTCATTTCCTCAAAGGCCACCCCCCATTTGTCTCTCACTAAAACCCTACTCATCCTTCCCATCGTTGGTTATCATCATCAATGGCGGCTGCTACTTCATTTTCTTTCTCCATCACCACCGCCACTTCATCGGTCGTTACAGCGCCTCTAAAGCCAACCCTTAATCCCTCTTCTTTCAATCCAGGGTTTTTGAGCCCCGCCGCACACTCCCTCAAATCTCCAATCTTCAAAAATGGCGCCGGATCTTCTCTTTCTGCACACATGATGGTATCTGTACCCGCCATAGATAAACCTTCAACTACCCTTGACTTTGATACCTCTGTTTTCACCAAGGAGAAGATCAACCTTGCTGGCCATGATGAGGTTTGTATTTATCTATTTAATTCTTGTATGTACCAAGATTTTATTTATTTATTTATTAATATTAATTAATTGTTTGATGTTTGTTTGATTTGGTAGTACATTGTTAGGGGAGGAAGAAACTTGTTTCATTTGTTGCCTGAAGCTTTCAAGGGGATTAAGAAGATTGGTGTTATTGGTTGGGGTTCTCAGGTGAGCTTCTTTTGTTCATTTACATGGTAAATTGGTAATGTAAACGTTGACTTTACCAATGCGCTTCCACTTCCTTTGTTTTTCTCATATATACTATCGTATTTTTTGTAATTAGAGTTTCTTTATGGTGGTGGAATGGGTTGCGTTTATAGAGGAAGTCGGGCATCTTTCTTTTGTTTGTTTATTAGAGGTCTTTTGTAAGTGGTTTTGTAGCTATGCTGAGCTTACATGTTAATTGATCCTTTCTTGAATGTTAAGCATCATCCATTAGCGACTATTGTGTTGAATAAGGGTTGGGGGGAATGTTCAATATTGCAACTCTTTTTTGTTGAAACTCTCTGGGTTCTGGTACTTTGGTTGCATCTCAAGACCAGCAATGACAACAGTCTCAGATTTAACTGTGGCTCTTCAGCTGTCTCTTTCGTCCAATTTTGTGCTTGAGTCATTTGTGAGTTGTAAACTATTCTCTAGATATGGGAGCTTAACTTTCCGCTTTAGGCTGCCCTCTTATTTAACTAGTCACATTTTTGTGTTGCAGGCACCTGCCCAAGCTCAGAACCTGAAGGAATCTTTGGCAGAGGCAAACTCTGATATTGTTGTCAAGGTTTGTCAAAGCTTCACATCTCTACTCTTGGCACTTCTTCCTCATATGTTCTCTTATCTCAAACACATTCTTCATTCGTTGATTTTAACCTTTGATGTGCAGATTGGACTCCGCAAAGGATCTCGTTCGTTTGCCGAAGCTCGTGCTGCTGGGTTTACTGAAGAGACTGGCACTTTGGGAGAAATGTGGGAAACTATTGCTGAGAGTGATCTTGTGATGTTGCTTATTTCTGATTCGGCTCAGGTTTGTGCCTGTTCTGTTGCCTTCTTGCCTTTTGGTCCTTATCAGCTTTCCTCACGTCAATGACTAGTGCAATTCCTGTGTGCGCACCGTTTTTTTAATTTTTTTTATACTCATTAATATGAAAATTATGTCTATATAAGATAATATTATTATATCACATATGTTTATAATTTATACTCCGTAGTAAGGACGATGTTTTATTTCCCCTTCTCTCTTTTTTTATAAGTAATCCATTCACTAAAAAATTACACCGAACAAATAGATGAGATTTGTTTTTATCTACATTTAACTCATTTTTTAACTCCGATTAAACAAGCGGCTTATTTAACACAATAATAAAATAAAATAAATAAAGAACCTACTTGCTTAAGTGCGATATCGTATCAGCATCGAAAATTACGTTCAAGATATATCTTTGACTGTATCCGAGTACTACACATTTTTAGAAATGGATACCATATCAGAGTGTTGGGAGTAAACATAGATGTCTCTTCCTCATCCTCCTCCTCCTCCTCTTCCTCGCTCAAGTTACAAACTTCTCCCTACTCTTCCTCACCAAACAAATAGATGAGATTTGTTTTTATCTACATTTAACCCTTTTTTTACTGTACCCCGATTAAACAAGCGGCTTATTTAACACAATAAAAATAAAAAATAAATAAATAACCTACTTGCTTAATTGCGATATCGTATCGACATCAAAAATTACGGTGAAGATATACCTTTGACCGTATCCGAGTGCTACACATTTTTAGAAATGCATACCATATCAGAGTGTTAGAGTAACATAGATGTTTTCTCCTCCTCATCCTCTTCCTCGCTCAAGTTACAAACTTCTCACTACTCTTCCTCTTCCTGCATCCTTTTTTTAGCTCTGTATTTGATATGATTTTTGTTTTCATAATCCTCCAAAGTTTCTCATCTCTATTGTTGGTTTTGCCTAATTAACTTCCATTTGGCTTTCTCATTGTCATTCTCATTGTCAGGCTGACAATTACGAAAAGGTGTTCTCTCACATGAAACAACACAGCATTCTTGGATTGTCCCATGGGTTTCTTTTGGGACATCTGCAATCAATTGGTCAAGATTTTCCCAAGCACATTAGTGTTGTTGCTGTTTGCCCTAAAGGGATGGGCCCTTCTGTAAGAAGGTTGTACGTGCAGGGCAAAGAGATCAATGGTGCAGGAATTAACTCTAGCTTTGCTGTTCACCAGGTTCATCTCTCTCCAATCTCCATAAATGTTAACTTCGGCTTGTCTGCAATTGTCTGATTTGATATGGTGTCATGTACATTTTGTCAATAATACTCCCTTGGTTCACAAATGATTGTCTCATTTATGAATACATGCGAGAAGTGTTTTATTGAAACGAGGCTATCATTTGTGAATGGAGGGAGTAGTTTTCTTGTGTTTGTTTATATGGTGATTACATTTGATAAACGTCATGTATTTGTCAAAAGACAATGTTCTACCCCCCTCTTTCTCTCTGTATATAGGATGTCGATGGAAGGGCTACGGATGTGGCACTTGGCTGGTCCGTTGCTCTCGGGTCTCCTTTCACATTTGCCACAACTCTTGAGCAAGAGTACAAGAGTGATATCTTTGGGGAGCGAGGTAGGTGATTCTCATTAATCTGTAAACACAAGCTCGTGAAGTTGTAATATATTTAAAACAAAATCCATGTGGTGCTTTGTTTTGTATAGGTATCTTACTTGGAGCTGTTCATGGGCTTGTGGAGTGCTTGTTCAGAAGATTCACAGAAAATGGAATGAGCGAAGAAGATGCTTACAGGAACACTGTTGAATGTGTTACTGGTGTCATATCAAAGACCATTTCAACTAAGGTATCTTTTAAGTTTTGATAGATCAGTAAGTGAAATACTTGTCATTGATAACGTGTTCATTTTGTTAGGGAATGCTGGCCTTGTACAATTCTCTATCAGAAGATGGGAAAAAAGAATTTGAGGCTACTTACAGTGCCTCCTATTACCCTTGTATGGAGATATTGTATGAATGCTATGAAGATGTTGCTAGTGGAAGCGAGATTAGAAGTGTTGTTTTGGCAGGACGTCGCTTTCAAGTATGCCAATCTTATTCTTTCTTGTAGATAAAAGTACAATTCATTTGATGCAATTTAGGCATACTCTTTAAGGTTAGATTGTTGGTGGTCAGACTCATGTGGTCTTGTTTGAAGACTTCCAATAAGTCTTCACAAAGTCTTAAGTTATGTCTATACAACTCATGACACAACCTTAGTTTAGAAGTAAAAGCGTGACTCAAGTGCGCCTCGAATGAGGCACTAACTATGCATTTTAGGTGTGCCTTTGAGGGATAATGTATAGAGTTTGAGGTGATAAAAGTTGGTGAAAACTTATGTGGCAAAGCATTAAGACCGAGGAGAGTTTGGCCTATAATCTTTCCCTTGATCTTCGATAGCAACCCATTTAAGTGAGAAATGGCAATTAAAGTTGTTATAAGACCGTGCCTTCAAAAAATTTGTAGAGAAGGAAGTTTGATGTTTGAACTGAATTAGAATAGTTCCCTTTCATCCAAGGGCATTTTTAGGGGTGCATGTGGTGCACCATACCCCCAAATATAAGAAATGAATATATTTTAGTGATGAGAAAGATCTTGTTGATATGATTTTGTGGTTAGATACATGGTAGGTGTAAAGAGGTTATGTGTTCAATCCTTAGGTGTATCTCAATACAAAATGACCTCTTTTTATTTGGAGTATTTGTCGAACAATACCTACAATTTTGGTCACTTTGCAAGAAATTTCCTGAAGTTTTAAATTTTGTCGTACACTACCTGAAAGTTTAGATTTTTTTGGTCAAACACTACCAAAAACACTATTAAGGCATGAAAAATGTGCAGGTGATTTTAAGTGTCCATATCATAGTCTTGGAGTTTATTTTATACTAATGTTTCAACTAAGCTAGTAAGATTCAATCTATTTTCCACGAAACTACTTTAATAGTCGTTGACTTTCAGTATTGATCATTATCTTCATCCTAGTGACAATTTTTTTTATATATATATTTTTAAAAAAACGGAAGAGGTTAGAGTTAAACATTAATACTCCCTTCGTTTCTGTAGAAGAGTCACCCTTTCCTTTTTAGGTTGTCTCTTTAAAAGAGTCGCCTTTTGCTTTATTTCTCTTTTGTTTGATTTGTATGGTTCCCATTAGTCGTGACCCCACATGTTTTTTCATCTTTCATTTTCCATCACACATTTCTGCACCCATCTTAATTCTCACTAATAGAGAGCGGTGACTCTCTTAGTGCACCGCACCACACAACATGTACTAATAAGGAAAGTGGAATATCTTAGTGAATATTCCTAAAAAGAAAATGTGGAACATCTTAGTGAAGGGGAGGAAGTACTTGCTATTTCTCATAGTTACAATAAAGTTTTACCATTGTAAATAAGACAGCAAAGAGAAAATATACGTCTTGGTGCTAATTAAGTTTTAGTTTAGTCTAAAAATAATAATTTGTATTTAAATCTGATTCCGCATGTACTTAACTAGTGGCTTTTATGCTGCAGGAAAAAGAAGGGCTTCCTGCTTTCCCAATGGGGAAAATTGATCAAACCCTAATGTGGAAGGTGGGTGAGCGGGTTAGAGCGGTGAGACCAGCTGGTGATTTGGGCCCATTGAATCCTTTTACTGCTGGTGTCTATGTTGCCCTCATGATGTCCCAGGTAAGTTCTTGATTGCTCATTCTTTCGAACTGTTAATTTCATTTCAAAGTTACTTTTGGAAATTTCTGGAAACCTTTATCATTGTGCATCTAAGTAATGAGCTTGTAGGTATTTTAAGGTCGGCTCTTAGTCATGTTAATACATTGTTAAGACTCCCTTTTAAATTAAACCTCTACCCGTGATTAGAAATGGATGCCTAAGAAATAGGCCTGTCCCATAATAATAATCTTATTATTAGACTGTCCCTTGCGTGAATTGTTTGATTGGCTCAAAATTGGAAGTTGATGTGGAATTTTGATTTTGTTACCAGATAGAAATCTTGAGGAAGAAGGGCCACTCCTACTCAGAGATCATCAATGAAAGCTTGATTGAGGCTGTTGATTCCTTGAACCCATTCATGCATGCCCGCGGTGTCTCCTTTATGGTTGACAACTGCTCAACCACTGCTAGGCTTGGGGCAAGGAAATGGGCCCCGCGTTTCGACTACATCTTAAACCAACAAGCTCTTGTAGCTGTCGACAGCGGTGCTCCAATCAACCAAGACTTGATCAGCAACTTCTTTTCGGATCCGGTTCATGAGGCTATCGGAGTTTGTGCTGAGCTCAGGCCTTCTGTTGATATCTCTGTGACTGCCGATGCTGATTTTGTTCGCCCTGAGCTGCGCCAGACATGAAATTACAGTGTCCACTGTTAAATTATCTATTGAGTGGGGAACGTCACTTCTAAAATCATTCTAAGGGTAGCTTATTATCTTTCTTGTTGAAGCAGAGGACTTGTTTTTTCTTAATGATTTGGGTCAGAGTATTTGCGAGAGCATTTCGTGTTTAACATATTACCATCTCTTGATGTATTCCCTCCTTTCTCAATAGTTATGTACTTATCTATGTTTGAAAACCCCTTAGCGTAAAAAGCCATTACGTAATTATTGAGAAAGACAGGGTGCAGTAATTTGCACGTTTTCTTTAGTTTCACACGTTTTTGGCCTTTTTGCCCGGTTCAGCTGGTGTTACGGAGTTTAATGAATAAAATCATTGGCCACCACCTTTTTGGAGAACATAAATTCTTCCAGCAATCATGACGGGCAAATTTTATACTCCATTTATTAATGTTGTGTGCATTTTTCACATTGAGTCTTTTTTTTAATGTTCTATCCAATTCTATTTTTTCTATATTAGTCTCTCAAATATCATTTTTTTAATATCTTCTACTATGATTCACTTGTATCAACTTCTCACATTTTCATCCTTTATTGTTTTTTCTTAAGAATTGTGTATATTTTGTAATATGAGAGGACGAGAGAATTGAGTTCTCTATTACATTGATCATTAGCGTATATATATACATATACAGATATCTAGGATTTCTTCTGGGTCTAGAATTTTGTGTAGATATTGAAGTCGACATAATGTCGTCATAGTGTGGACTTATTTATAAAAGATGAAACCACATAGGGTGATGTGGCACATTGTATGCTCTCAATTCCCCTCATCCAAGCAATCTTAGCCACTTGACAAAACAATCCTCCTAATTTCAACTAATTGCTAAATGGTCCCTCTCAGTTTTTCCTAATTCTGCTAACTACTCCCCATCCCCACCAAACATCCTCATTTCCCAGGTTTGAGAATTGATTGCACATACTTACTCCTCCCATAACCCTTCGATTCCCGTCACCGAATCAATCGAGGTGTTGTTGATAGATGATACTGTATTGTTCTTCTAATTGTTTTCTTTGTTGTATCAATTTCTTATTTATGTCTACCTTACATAAGTTCTAATTGCTTATTTATGTATCAATTTCTTATTTATGTATCAATTTCTTATTGCTGTGTTGTTATTCTTAATTACGTTCTTCTTGGTTGCTGTGTCGCTGTTTTTTTAATTGCTTTTTTTTTCCTCTTCTTCTTCGTAGAACCATATAATCTAAGCAACTGTGCGCAAGCAAGTGTTATTGAAGTTTACAGGTTCGCTAGAGGTCGGAGTCGTGTACACAATAAAAAACGTTAGTATCAGTAACAATGTGGGGTACGACAAGGCCGCTCCTTCACCATTCCGACTTTACTTCGAATATTAGTAAATTTTGGTGCATTCTGCTCTTCTTAATAATTGTATATTAATAGACTTGAGTTTTGATTTTGTATATTGTTTCGATTCTCATTTCTTAGCGTTTCTTTAATGTTTAATTTAAATGTCACTTAATAAGTGGTCATTTTGTAGAAGTAAATCGTTTTTGATTAGGTTAATAACTTTAATTTGATTAAAGTTTCAATTTAGGTAAATTTCTTGAGCTTTTCCCCATTTTTATTTTTCGTTAATTAAATAACTGATATGAGTATTTTTTGTCAATTACAATCCGCATTTTCAGGTGGTAGGGAAAAAAATTACAACGAGGGAATGAACGATTGGAAGCATCTGAATGAAATCATTATAGAGACCTTAATCCAAATTGTTGATTGATTCGGAGGTAGATCATTGAAATTCGGTATGTCAATTCTGTTATCAATGAATTTATATATCGATCAATACATCGTCTTATAGTTAAGATTTTCAGTGGTGAGAAACATTTTAACCAAAAAAGAATCACGAAAAAAGTGAAATTTCGATTTCTTTTCTGTAGGACATCAATTTTGAAATTTCTATTTCACAAAAAAAACAATCACGAAAATAGTAATAAATTAAATTATAATAATTATAAATTAAAATCACGAAATAAATTATAATAACTATAATCACGAAATGAATTTATAATAATTACGAGTATAAATTAAAATCGAATTTCTAATTATAATAATTATAAATTATTTAATCTTTTTTTAATTGACTCATTTCTTAGTGTATCCAACCTATCCGTACCGTTAATTTATTTAATCTTGGAATAAGTTCAAACCTTTTTAAGGTTTAAAATTTGAAAGTCAAGAAGAAAGAAAATTACTCATTTGTTATATTTTTCACTTAATAAAACATAGGTAATGATTAAAAATAAATTGGTATTCCGTATAAAATTGTCTCAACTCAGTTGTTACTGATTTATACTACTCCCTCCAACTCTTTGAAAAAACTCACGTATAAAAATTACTTATTTATATTACTCCTTGAAATTACCTTTTTTTTTTTATGGAATCATATTACGTTGGAAAGAGAAAAGTCGTTTAATTAAATGACACATTTGAGAGTATTACGGATAAATGGAGAGACAAGTCATTTAATTAAATGACCACTCTATTACTAATAATTAATACTCTTTTAAATGACACATTTAATAATCTTTCACACTCCAGTATGAGATGGAGAGAGACCTGTCATTTAATACGTGAATTAATAATTTGTCAATATAATGTTCATATATACATACTCACATAGTTGTATTCATATCCATTTATAAATGAAGAATTGAATATTAATATTATGCTTTTCATCATATAAAAAATACGAAGCATTTTGTTTGTTGGATTATATTAATTGTACAAATAGTTTGTATTATTATTAAAAAAATAGTAATTATTATTATTAAAAAAACCTCCACTATAAAAAAAATAGAGAAAGATAGTTAAAAATTGAAATTATTACTATTATTAAAAAAAACGATATTATGACAGATTATTAGTTTTTTTTTAAAAAGATAAATAATTGTAATTTGTTGGATGGTGCAGGAATTTCATTTTCTAAGAGAAAATTGAAGGAAGTTGACCAGTAATTCACGAAAGAGGAAAGAACTAGAGAGTGCTCAATTTGTATCAATTTCAGTTTCCCATCACGAAAGATGCATTTTTTTTCAATGTTTTTCTTTTGTATTCCGCAAATCAATCAATTTGTATCAATTAGGTGACTATCATAAAGCCATTAGATGGAGGAAGTAGAAAATTATCTCGGACAAGAATAAAGAGATTGAAGGAAATTTAGAAAGAATTTTTTTGGAAGACATATGAAAATTAGTGAACGTTAGTTTTGGATTAAAGGAAAAAAAATACTCTGTTAACGTAAGTTTGAATAAGAGAGTGAGACATTAATAACAGAAATTAATTAAGAGAGAAATTATTGGAATTGAGGAAAAATAGTGTGATTAATTAGGGGAGTAAATATTAAAGGGTAATATATTAGTTGGAAATAAGGAATGGTTTTGGAAGGTCAGTAATTGAAATAATTAGGGTCCAATTTACAATTAAACCTTTCGATTACCGAGAACAGTCAGCCACCATTTACGGAGTAATTGAAGAGACCCTTTACGTACATCATTCTTATTCTATTAAGTTTTGCCAATTTTGTTTCAACTAAGATATCTAAGTGTAGAAAATATAAAAACGCCTCACTTGGAAATATTACTTCGTACTACATGAAAATAACTCACTCACATGAAAAAATATGGCTTCGTGTAATTATTTTTTTACAAGAGTGAGTTTATGTCCGTTCCAGCTGAAATGAATATCTTACTTATTTCGTTCAATGGGCGTTAATTTCTATAGACTTATCTTCTAGACGATCTTATTCTTACCTAATTATTGAAATATCATGATTTTCTAACTTCATTTTTTAATATGAAGTATAATAAATTCAATTCATCAATAAATACCTTAGTCGAAACAAATTGATCAATTCATTATTTGTTTGGTTGATTTACATTTATTCTCACGAATAAATTACGGACAATTCATGAATAAGTTGTCATTTAGAGGCAACTCATATGCACCTTATTTTTTTTGATAACAACGAGGCAACCCACAAACGTTATCTCTGGTGAATGTACCCTATTATTACAATACTATTCGGTGTTTACTTTTGGTACGATTAATTATGTGTTGTTTAAATACCCACTAAAAACTTACGAGTATTTCATTATTAGTTCACACATATGCTCCTATATCCCTTATTCGTATACTTCTCAAAAAAAAGTAATTTACCTTATACCGTCTTAACGCAATATTTGATTATATAGCCCCGTGATTTTATCACGGGATTTATACTAGTATTACATTATAACACTCCCCTTGGATGTCCATCAGTGAAGTCATGTCTCATTAAAACTTTGCCTAAAAAAATCCAATGGGAAACACACTTGTAAAGTAAACGAGTACGTAAATCGCATAACATGTTGCCTTGTTAAAACATTTCCATGGAAAATTCAGTGGGACAAAACCATGGCTTAGGAAAAAGAGTACAGCGCGTGCTTACTCCATGTCTTCATGTAACTTCATGGCGTTGAAATGGATTCGTCATAACCGACAAACTTGGTAGCTCCAACATCGTGATCGAAAGTAATTTTCATTTCATGACAAATATGTCTCGAACAATTGTCATCTCAACAACGATGATTATAACTATAACGTTTTTAACACGTTTATAGCGCTATCTCGTTAAAAACCTTGCTAGGAGAAACCCCTTGGGACAAAAAAAATCTAGTCGAAGGGAAAAATAGTATAACTAATATTTCACAACTGATCATTTATCCTTCAGGGTTTTATCAAACATAGATGTTTATATCATTTACACATTTATCCTACAATTTAACAAAACAATAATTGTGTGCATGTATGTACTATGAATAATGCACTATAATATATATTCTATGACGTAATATGACACTACTATGCAATGACGTAATATGACACTACTAGACGTAATATGACACTATGCAATGACGTAATATGACACTACTAGTGCAATGATAAAATAACTATAGATATTACATGCACATGATATTTAATGCAAATTGTACAATATCTTCACCAATACTCCATATTATTCATAATTGGATTGACTTCAAGTCAATATGTGGACTTCAAGTCAATGAGCTCATTCTTAACCATAGATTGTACGTCAACAATCAAAATGGACGTTTATATAAGATTCCCATTAAAGTGTCCATTACATATCGTGCACAACTCGGTTCCGTAAATTAATATATCGATATAATTACTTATACTACCGGCACTGCTTAAAGATATCTGAATATATTTGGTACCAATACTTTCATATAGCTAGGTCATCTATTATCGTTCAGATATCTTTGTCACTTCAACGACATCCAAGTTTCATTACTCTTCATGAGTACCAACTGCACATGCTTCCCATTTTCTTTCACTTATAACATATGAACTGAATATGACCTTCATACTCCATCGTGTGTGATTATTGAAAATTTGGCAAGAATCTCAATGTTCATACATTTACTATCCACGTCCGAGCTATAACTCGCTCTACCTCAAGGAGAGTAAATCTGTCTATAGTCCAATCATAAATTTCAATGTATAACATATCTTGATATGATAAAGAGATCAAGCTGGTATACCATTATACATCATTATCAAAATCAAATTATGTAAATCAACATTCATATTTCTTGAATATCTAGTTGATATATATAATTTTCAAAACAAGTGTCTAAATCTCGGGTTTAGTTGGGGATCAATATTACTTGTTTGTTTTTACCAGCTTATTCTTATCAATCTTCCCTTTAAGGTGGTAAAACTATAATTATTTGATAGATTTAAAAGAATAATATCCACCTTAGAATTTATCTTATATTTCACAAATTTTAAGCGACTAATTCTCTTCATTAAAATAATATATTAGGGAGCTCGACTTGACGCAGTTGGTTTTTCCATGTGCTGAATTAAAATTGTCCATTGAGAAGATCATCATGTTCCTAGGATACTTATATTATGAACTCTGATTAAATGAACTTACTCATAAAATTCTGTGTGATTACATGTCGCATTATTCAATCATACAGAAACATTCATATTCATTATCCAACTACGAGTATTATTCAAATCTTCAACATAATATTTCATCTCGGTGTATTGTCTTGTCTTAAATATATATTGATTTTAATGATACACGAGAGAGTTTCAGCACTTTATTACATTTCTACTAAGAGAAACTTCATGTTTATCAAAACGGGTGTAACAAGAACCCGGATGACCTTGATTGTCACATATTTAATCCTTTTGTGCTAACTTTAGCTTGTCTATAATTCATGGCAATTTTTATAATTTATTTCGCATTATCATGATAAATTCACTTATCGCACGCCACGTTTTTTTAGCTGACTGAATTTCATTATGCTAAACTTCTAGTTTAGCTATATTTCATCCTAATGCATAATAATCTTATTCATGTGGCCAAAAACAAATTATTGATGTGACATGACACAAATGTTGTCTCATATAAATAGGCAAGATCCGTCAAAATTACTTAATAATTGATCCTGATGGTTATCAATTTTTTTCATATAAATAAAAATAAGTGTTGTATAAATAAAGCAAATAACCAGTATATGAATTAAATACCAACTTAAATAACAATAATAATAGTTATCCAAGCATCCAAAATATCAAAGTAAAGTACTGTGATAAAATCCAACATATAACTAAAGCTTTATTTTATAAGTAAATATAAAAATAAATTGGTCTTAGTGGACCAATTATGCTTGGCCAGTGAAGAAATCTTCTACTTCCAAATGGGTTGATTTATTAGTATCGAAATCACCTTCACCATCTTCATGCACCATATTTGTCTCTACATTCTTTCCTTTCTGAGACATTTGGTAGAGGTCAACAAAGTATTTTGGAGTGCGGCACACACGGGTCCAATGACCATATTGTCTGCAACGGTAACATTGGTTGAGGCCCACCTCATTTGTGTTTTCCTCTAGTTTATGATCATTTTTCCACTTCTGGTGATGATATGACCTTTTGAAGATACAACCCCGGCCTCGTCCGTATCCTGGCGCACAACCACGGCCACGACCGCGTCCACGGCCGCGACCACATCCTTGACCATAACTATTTGCATAATCATTTTCTTTTTCATATGTCCCCTGATGGGAGGCCACATTCGCTTCTGGGAATGGTTGAGTACCAGCAGGACGATATGAGTGGTTTTTCATCAGTAAAGTAAACAATAGATTAGTTCAGAGTATTTCTTAAATCCTTTTTCATTGTATTGTGTCTGCAGGACAATGTTACTTGCGTGAAAAGTACTTGAGAATATCTAAACTTAAGAGTTCTTAAGAGTATATCTAAACTTAAGTCAAAATTAATCTATATCGAAAAATTATGAGGTTATGGAATTTGATATTATAAATATGATAAATCATTCGTTCTTAGATATAAAAAAAAAGGTTTTTTGAGTCTTACAAAAGTACTTGAGAATATAAACTTAAAGTAAGATTATCCTACATCAAAAAATTATAATAAGGTGATCGAATTTTAAATAAGAGTAAGCGCCCATTCTTAAGTTAGATATAAAAACAAATTCTTTTATTATTATAATTATCCTAACGTTGTCTCACATCGAAAAATTATGATGATATGATGAATTTTATATTATAAATAATAATCATTTGTCCTTGGTTATCAGTTAAAAAAATTTGAGTCTTAAACATGCTCTTAGGACCGTAAGCTAATGGAAAAGAGAAATCATTCGTGTTTAGATATTAACAAAAACTTGAATTCTAAAAAAAACATTTTTAAGACTATAAACCTAAGTAGAATCATCGCATATCGAAAAATTATGACGAGGTGATGAAATTCTATATCACAAATAAGAGACATCATTCGTTTTTAGATATTAACGAAAAAAATTGTCTTATAAAAGCTCTTAAAGCTATAAATTTAAGTAAATTATCCACATCGAGAAATGAAAGAATATATCGAAGAATATATTCTGATGCGGTTGCATGTATTATGAAGATTGTGATATTATTGTGTATGCTTGTGGACATGACGTAGGTCCACCCTGACGCGGCCACGCGCGGGTTTGGGTAGGCGAATGAATCTCGTGGTGAGATTGTTCTCGGGTTCGAAATTTAAGTCAAAATGGAGTCGCCACCGAATTTTGTGGTTATTCGGAACCATACGAGCCCACTCTATGTCGTCATGGGCTATACACAAAGTAAGCCCACTTCGATTTCAGAGTTCATTGGGCTCGTCCCTTTGCATTGCAATACCGATACCGTATAAACCGGCTTTCGTATATAGAATGACTCTCGTGCGCCAAGGGTTTTGGACATCCGGAAACCAAAGGTTCTGAGTAAGGGGTGAGGGTACGTGTTGGGAAGCCCACTAAGGACACCCAACCCCGCCCGCACATGGCGGCCTCTACTAAGACATCGTTCGTGTTCGTGTGAGCGCGCTAGTAAAACGATTAAATGATATGCAAACAGCGTTTTCGGGCTAAGCATATGAGTTATTGGTTAACTACGTCATTTAATGCATCTTGATTATGGTCGAAATGATTTAGCATGCGAGGTTCATTTATAAAGCGACAAGCAAGTAAATAAATGAAACTCAAACATGAATAACGTACAAGTTACACGGGCGGAAATACGACCCGGCCAATACAAAAATTACGTAACAATAGAAATGGAATAAATAAATAAAAAGTTAGGAACGGACCCGTATACAGGCTAGACCGTGAAATGTGTAGGTGGACTAACCCCGATTAAATACACATCGCATTGTGTATTAAACGGAGGACGGAGACATAGGGCCTAAGCGTGATGCTAGCCCGATCCTATGCCTCGATGCCTTGTCCCAACTTATCACGTCGAAAAATCGATCAAAGTCGTTAAGGTGTCGTGATGAGCATGGGTTTTGGAAAATGGATTCACGTGATTGGCTTTACACGTGTCGACTAAAAAGTCGTAAAAAAAAGACGAGGCTTAAATGTTGCATTTTAGCTCTCGGTTTTCTGGGTTACAGAGCCCACTCGGTCGAGTCATGGTCTGACTCGGTCGAGTAGCCCCTCGAAAAAGGTTCTGCCCAGCTTTATGGACGCAACTCGATCGAGTGGCCTACGCACTCGGTCGAGTAGCCCCTCGAAAAGGGTTCTGTCCAGTCTGATGGGCGCTACTCGATCGAGTGGCCTATGCACTCGGTCGAGTAGCCCTTGTACGAGTGTCAACTCGTCTCACTTTTGAGGTTGAAAACGACGGTCGGTCGAGTTAAATACAAATATCGCATGATTTGAATTTAACTCGACCTCCGGTACCATAATCGTGTACATGTACGATTATAATACCGTTGTCGGGATTTTATGAAAACGTTTACGTTAGAAAATTTGAATTAGCAACGGAATGTCTCCCTCTACGTCACGACATCGAAACTAACCCTTTCGGGTTATGTGATGTCGGTTTTCGTGTCAATGGGTTCCGCACTAATTAAAATGGGATCGAATACGTTCAACTACGATTAGTCGCGATCACGTCACGCCTTTGAGTACATTGGGGCGGGGCTCCTCGAAAGGGCTCCACCTCCGTCGTTGCTCGTAAAAGGATTAGACGGATTTTAGGCGACAATTATAGTCAAACGTTTTCGAAACCGAATTTTTGATACTAATATATATATACGCGGTATAGTAATGTTAGTAACGCGAATAAAAAGGTTAGCATGAAAATGTAAAAGTTAGGATGTTAGAGTTAGTGTTGTTAGAATTACGATATTAATATAAGTATAATATTAACGATACAAAAAACGTAAATAAAGAGGACAAAGATCGAAATGGGGTTTAGGACACCCTCAACATACATGCTTAGTAGGGACCTCGGAAATGGACTCGCGAATAGTGACGGGACTATAGAGTATCGAGGATGTATGTAAGTTATGGTGTATGTGTGTGTGTGGATGTATTGTCGGTTTTTCGAGGGACAAGAGACTCGGTTTTTGGTGTGTATTTGCTTAGGGTTGTAGAGTAGGGAGTGTGGCTGAAATGTGAGGTGAATGTAGGTAGAATTGCCTTGGTAAAGGTTGGTAAAAGTTGTGAAATGAGTGAGGGTCATGGGGTATTTATAGAGTTTACCCCACGACCTAGGGTCACTCGATCGAGTGGCCCTAGTGCACTCGGTCGAGTGCCCTAGAAAATGGGCCTGATCCGGTTTTTGACGCTCCACTCGACCGAGTGGGTCAATCCACTCGATCGAGTGGGTTAGGTAAATCGAGATAAAAGAGGAAAGGGTTGACTTGGTTGATTGCGTAATCTTTTTTGAAAATGGGGTTGGGCGCCAACTTCTAGAAGCTGCACTTGGGCTGTTTTTGTGACGGGTTCGTCTTTGACCGGGTTTTGACCCGGTCGCCAAAAGACGGGATTTATTTTTGGTGTCGGTTTTGGACCAAATTAGTCTTATTTTGCTCGGAACGACCCACTGGGCCTGAATTTGAGGTCTGTTTTGTGAGATTATTACTCCGCTAAAAGTCCATGTCAGATATTATTGATTTCTGGTCCAAATCCGAGTATACTAAGTCACGTTTGCGTCCGATCATCATCGGGTGTTTGTCGGGAACCGCTATAGACACTAGCAGGCAAAATTCGGGTGTCTACAGAGCCCCCACTCTGACTGAGGCATGGACAAGGCGAAAGTCAGAGTAGCTACCAGGCCAATCGCAGATTACGACCTGGCAGCCTTCCGGTCGGGTCGTTTATAGTCCAGTAGACTAGCGTGAAGGGCTCGCCAGCCATAAGCAGAGGGTCATACCTGTCCTGCCGATGATAGCTCCGTGGGGAGTGAAACTTGTTTTTGGAGGTGTAGGAGTACCCGTATACTGATACATCATGGCTCTGATTGTAGCATGCTGGGATAAATATTGGCTCACGTTGGGGAGTGAAGTAGTTGCGCGGGGACTTGCTTCTGAAGTCTTGGGGTGTACCTGTATGCTGACACATGATAAACTGCATGTAACACATAGGCAAAACACCGACTTGTGCTGGGGAAAATGTACTGGATTTTGAAAAAAAGCTGAAATTTTCGAAAAAGATTTTTTTTTTGAACTTAAGGAATTTTTAGAAAAAATTTAGGAAAGCTCGGGATAACTAGATTCCTATTCTAGGTTGAAGCTAGGCTTGCACATGCTGGGGCCCAGTTTGCTGAGGAGGCAGGGTTAGCTAGGTTACAGTCAGGCTTCCCTATTATAAATACAGGTCTCCCTGCTTCAGCTTACTGCACCTCAAATCAAAACTCTTCTTCTCTTAACAAAAATCTCTCAGTCTTTCAAGAGAAATCAAGTTCCTGCCATGGGTATTGAGCATCTCACTTCAATGCTTTTCGCCTGGTCCCAACACTTTCGGGATGAGGACAGAATTCAGCTGACCCAAATGGGGATTGTCAGCCTGTTTCCTCTTCGGCGTCTAGTGCCTGATTCACACTTCTTGGACGCTTGTCTGGCGTTTTGGGATACTACCCATCACGTCTTCGCATTCCCGCGGGGAGAGATATGCCCTCTTCCCGAGGAGATTGCTGCCATCGGAGGTTGGAGCCCTGTGGCTCGTCCTGCTATCCCTCCGTTCTACCCGGACCCGAGGAGAAGGCTGAGGGATTTCTTGGGTCTGTCTCATGCTGAGACAGATCGAATGGTGCGGGGAGATACGGTTTCCCTCTTCGACTTGGCTGACAAGTTCATGAATAGTCAGGACGTAAGGGCTACGCCTTCTCATAGGCGTAGGGCTTTCGCGTTCTGCATGCTGCACCGCTACGTTTTCGAGGGGTTGATGGATGCTGACTCATGCGTGGGTCAAATTAGGCTGATTGGAGTGGTTGACCAGATGGAGACTGGTCATAGCCCTGCTTGGCTAGCCACTGGGGAACTCATCATGGGTCTGGATGCTAGGCGACTTGACCCAACCCGGCAACTGACGGGTAGCACCCTCATCCTGCAGGTATATGCCTTGCGATTTTTCAATCTTTTCTTTTCTCTTTTTTTGTTTCGTGGTTTCTCGAGGTCCGTAAGTCACTCGATCGAGTGGACCTATCACTCGATCGAGTGATGTCTGCAAAATGCTTCTGTCCAACTGGGGAGAGCCTACTCGATCGAGTGAGCTGTTTTACTCGATCGAGTGTCACACCTGACGAGCTTCTGGTTGTCTTAGGGAGCCTTACTCGATCGAGTCAGATGGTATACTCGATCGAGTGGGCTGTAGCGAACCATTCCGTTGCTCATAAATTCTGTATATACTTTTTTACAGGTTTGGCTGTCGGAGTGCTTATCGATCATAGAGCCTCCTCCGAGTGTTCCCAACTACCGTAGCAGCCAGATCAGTTCAAGGGGGTGCCGGATAAGCTCGAATCACCATATAAATCGAGCTTACTGGGACGAGGAATTGGTGTTCCACGGTGGCCCATTGATTAGGTGGACGGTTGCTTGGTGGTTCCTTTCTAAGCTGACGGGGTTGGCCAAGAGGGACCAAGCTCGTTACCTTGTGATCCTGTCCCTTGACTGAACAGTTCACATCTACCCGGACCGCATCCTGAGGCAGTTCGGTTCGTCTCAGCGCATTCCTGAGACTGAAGCCATTATTAGCGTCTCGCTCCAACTAACGGACGCTATGTGCGACACCTGGTTGCAGAGATGGTTTACCCGTCCTACATGGACTATTCCCAACCCTTGCCAATCCGCTTGGGTTTCTCGAGCCTATGAGAAATAGACTTCTGAGGAGTCTGAGGAGGCTCGCAAAGCTCTGAAGGTCGATGAGGCCTTCGAACTGGTCCGTCGGGAAACGGCAAAGGACAATAGGGGATTCTACGACGAGGGAGAGACCCCTGCTACCTTAGTCCGATTAGAGTCGGGTCTCAAGTCACATACTAAGACTCGAGCTAAAGATGCCGGTGCTAGTGGCACGCTGATGGGAGGGATTTGTCGTGAATCCCGCCACCAAACAATAACCGGCTAACCTAACTTGGGTAGATAGGGTAAGTCGGGTCGAATCCACGGGGACGGTAAGAGGCGTATAGACCAAGTTCGCCCAAGTACTTGACTAGGTCAACGAGCTAAACTAAAGAATGATAGAGGGAGAGAAGGCTAGGCTAAGACTAAGAAAACAAACAAGGAAAACGGGCTAGGATTAGGTCGGGGTCAAAGGGGTAACGGAATGGTTTAGGAGGAGTTAGAGTGAAGGCGGTAGTAGGGTAATCTAGGACTCACGACCTAGAGGTTCCTCATGGAACCCATCCGGCGACACACACGACAAAGGGAAGCAAGAAAACAAGCATTCCAACCTACTTAGTCATTCAAGCATTCCAACAAACATGTAATATGCATCACTCAAGAAGAAACCTCAAATCTTCCACAAACATCTCCAACAAACCCTTAATCATCCAATTAACACCCTAATCACCTTACTAACCCTAGCAAGAACACTACTCTAACATAATCTAACTACAACTAACATAAACAAAAGGAATCATAACAAGAATCTAAACATCCATAATGAAACTATTGAAAACAATGAAATAAGAACACTACAACAATCAAAGATGCAAACTTGGATGAATTAAACAAGATAAAGAGTAAAAAGGAAGAGAATTATACCATACTAGTGAAGGAGAAAGATTGAAACTTGCATTAATGAAGAAAACCCAAAACAAACCACCAAGGTTGTCAAGCTTGGTGAAGATCTTGAAGAATTCCCTTAATACAAGTACTAAACTAAGATTAACCACTAATTACCGACTAATCTACACTAATCTACACTAATCTAACCTAAAGTAGTCTAGGGTTTGAAGAACATAAGCTAAGATGGTGCCTTAATACAAGAGGGGGGGTATTTATAGGGTTACAAATGGAAGGGAGAAGAGAAGAATGAAGCGCGGGGTAGCAGCGGCCCTTCCCGGCCGGGAGGAGGTGGTCCCGGTCGGGAGGGTGTCGGTCCCGGTCGGGATGGACCAAAAACAGGAGCCCTCTCTTTTGTACACCTCATCCCGGTCGGGATGGCATCCTTCCCGGTCGGGATGGGTCTTGTAGGCCTCCAATATGATCTTTAGGGTTCCTCCTTGCTTCACATGGACTTCTCATCGATTCTCGGGACTCGGGATCGGGTCTCGGAGGCTCGGGATTGGGTCCCAAGGTCTCGGGGTCGATTCCAAAGCATCGAGTCATCGTTCCTTTATCTCGTTGGCTCCAAAATGTGTATGTATCGAGTCGGAATCGCTCCAACTCTTCCAAATCGGTCTCGGGAACCTGAAACGAACTAAAGGAAGCATAAGAAGCCCCTAAACCGCTCCCAAGGAGCGATTCTACAAGGAAAATGGGACCAAAACACTACAAAATAGGCACTACAAACCACACTTATCACACGCGGGGGTGGCAAAGCCCCCAGACTGACTTGGAGCGGCGACTTGGGCCAAGACTGGCGGCCCGGGACCGACTAGGTCCGCGCGACCGGCTCCCTGAGCCCGTGAGGGCCCGACTTGGGCCTATCGAGGTGGATGAGGACTCAAGTTCCAAGAAACGAGTCCGGGCTAAAGAGGTTCCTGTGGTGATTCGGGAACGCTCTCCTCCGCGTCGTCGTCAGTGGACGGTTAAGGAGGCCAAGGACAAGGGAAAGGGCAAGATGCCCTAAATACCGAGTCCTTAGTTTTTATTATTTAAATATTACTATTTTTGTCGTGTGTTTTTTTTTGTAGTTTTTGAATTCCTGCGCTTGTAATTTTCCCAAGTTTATTGGAACTTTTTTTTTTGATAATTAATAAAAGGAAGTTTATTATTAAACCGTTCCTGTCTTTTCTCGATTGCACTGGTTGTGCCCTTTTGAGGGGCTGCCTACGTATCCGCGATTAGCAGAATCAAACCAAACGTAGTTCAAGCTTAGGAAATTTGCAATCTTGAATTACACCAAGACTATTGGTTCAAGATGTTTTGTGACAGTAGAATAAATAATTCTAGCTCATTGACTTGCTTTTTGTAAAATAATCGATTTTGATAAAAAAAATTGCTAATGACACTGAGAAATGGCTAAGGGTAGTAACGCTTCAGCTGGTCTAGGTTGGTTGGGTTGACGAACTCATTCCCGTCCAGGTCCGTCAGCATTACTGCTCCCCCTGATAGGATCTTTTTCACCAGATATGGCCCAGCCCAGTTGGGTTTGAACTTTCCCTTTGGGTCAACCGGTAATAAAGCTCGAACAGACTTAAGGACTAAGTCCCCTTCTTTGATGTTTCTGGGCCTTACTCGCTTGTTGAAGGCCCGTTGGATCCGTTTTTGGTAGATTTGGATGTTGTTGAGAGCGCGGGACCGTCGTTTGTCTAGTAGAACCAACGAATCGTACCGTGCTCGAACCCAGTCAGCTTCGGGCACTTGGCTTTCTAACAGAATTCTGAGGGATGGTACCTCTAGTTCAACTGGTTGGACTGCCTCCATCCCATAGGTTAGGTAGTATGGTGTCGCTCCGGTTGCGGTGCGAATTGATGTCCGGTACCCCCATAGGGCAAAAGGTATTTTGTCGGGCCAGTCCCGATAATTATCAGCCATCTTTTTGAGTATGGTGACAATCGTTTTATTAGCTGCCTCTACTGCTCCATTCGTTTGGGGACGGTAGGACGAGGACGTGTGCCTTTGAATTTTGTATTTAGCCAGTAGGGCCGCGGTCTCAGCTTGGAAATGAGTCCCGTGATCACTGATAAATTCATGTGGGATTCCATACCGACATATTATCTTGTTTTGGATAAATTTGGCGACATGTTTAGCATTGAGGATGCGATATGATTCAGCTTCGACCCATTTGGTGAAATAGTCGATAGCTACTAAAATGAAGCAGTGCCTGCCAGTACCGGAGGGATTTACCTTCCCGATTATGTCGATACCCCATGTCGAGAACGGCCAAGGGGACGTCATGGTATAGAGCAGAGATGACGGCATATGTTGCACATTGCCAAAGATTTGGCAGTTATGACAATGTTTGACATATAACTGGCAGTCGGCCTCCATGGTGTTCCAGTAATACCCGAGCCTCATGATTTTTCGGACCAACATGTGAGCGTTCATATGTGGGCCGTTTTCACCATCATGTACTTCAGCCATGACTTTCTCGGCTTTATATTTGTCAACACAAAGGAGAAGAGCCCCTTGTGCCGTCTTTTTGTATAGTTGTCCATCATCGGTACGGATGAACTGGCTGGCTAGTCTCCGTAAGGCTTTCTTGGCTCGACCCTCAATCCCTGGAGGATATTCTCCGTTGGTCAGGTATGTTAACACAGCCTGATACCAAGGTTCGGGATCAGTGATCTCGATGTCCTCAATGTCATGGACGTATGCCGGCTCAGACCGTCTTTCGACACAAATTGGCATACTGGTCACGTGGTCGGGGATGTTCAGTAAAGACGCCAATTTTGAGAGTGCGTCTGCAAACTGATTTTCTTCCCGAGGCAGGTATATGTACTCTACCTTTTGGAATTGTTTCTCGAGATCCCTTACTCGTGCCTGGTAGGCCACGAGATTAGCATTTCGAGTCTTCCATTTTTGGAGTGCTTGGTTAATGACCAAGGATGAGTCGCCATGTACCCGGAGATTTGTGATCCCAAGGTTGGCGGCGGCTTGTAGCCCATAAATGCATGCTTCATATTCTGCTGCATTATTGGTAACATCAAAGTCCAGTTTGATGGAGACGGGAGTATGCTCCCCTCTTGGTGAAATTAGGAGGATCCCGACTCCGAACCCTCGAAAATTAGATGCCCCATCGAAGTATAAATCCCATGTTTTGGCATCGGTATGGAAAATATCTTCGTCTGGGAAGGACCAGGTGTCGGTGTGTCCTTCTTCGGTTACTGGGCTGTCAGCGAGGAATTCAGCTACTATTCGCCCCTTAATAGCTTTTAGCGGTACAAATTTCAGGTCGAACTCTGCCAGCATTAGAGTCCATCTTGAAATCCGGCCGTTAAGGATGGGCTTTTCGAAGAGGTACTTGATCGGGTCCATCTTGGATAGGATATGGACCTCATAGCTGAGCATATAGTGTCGAAGCTTCTTAGTGGCCCAGACTAGAGCCAAGCACGTCTTTTCGAGCATGGTATATTTGTACTCATACTCTAAAAACTTCTTGCTGATGTAATAGATGGCTCGTTCTTCGGAGTCAACTGTCTTTGCCAGCATAGCCCCCATGGCTGTCTCGGTCGTTGTTAGGTATAACGACAGAGGCAAGCCAGGTTGAGGTGGCATCAAAACTGGCGGAGCAGACAGAATTTCCTTGATTTTGTCGAAAGCGGCTTGGCACTTGTCGTCCCATAGTATCCGTTCCCCTATTTTCAGTTTCTTGAAAATTGGTTCACACACCATGGTTAGCTTGGAAATAAATTGACTAATATACTGGACTTTCCCGAGAAATCCCCTTATTTCTTTTTCGGTTTTAGGAGCTTGCATCTCGGTAATGGCTTTGATTTTAGCTGGGTCGACCTCGATACCTCGTTGGCTAACGATATGACCCAGTAATTTGCCTGATGTTACCCCGAAACTGCACTTTTGAGGGTTTAGCCTCATGTTGTATTTGCGCAATCGGGTGAAAAATTTCCTCAGGGCGGTGATGTGACCGTCCCGTTCTTTGGATTTGACGATCATGTCGTCTACATAGACCTCTACTTCTTTATGCATCATGTCATGTAGCAGAGTGGTAGCGGAAAATCATCCTTCGGGCTTGCTTTGTTAAGGTCCCGAAAATCTACGCATACCCGCACCTTACCGTCCTTTTTAGGAACCGGCACGATGTTTGCAACCCAGTCTGGATACTCGGACACTTGTATGAAGCCGGCTTTGAACTGTTTGTCGACTTCTTCTTTTACTTTGAGAGACCACTCGGGCCTCATTCGACGAAGCTTTTGCTTGACCGGCTTGCACCCGTCTTTGATAGGTATGCAGTGTTCGGCTATTTCCCGGTCTATCCCCGGCATGTCCTTGTAGGACCATGCGAAGACATTTTTGAACTCTTGGAGGAGGTTTATGAACTGTTGTTTCTCCTCGGGATCTAAAGATAACCCTATCTTAAGTATCTGAGGCTCTAAGGTTGTTCCCACGTTTATGGACTCGGTCTCTTCAATTACTGGATTACGGGATTCCCTTTGCTCTAGTTGCTCAATCAGATGTGGAGGTAAGGGTACCTGTTCGTCGGATTTCTCAATGTCATAGCATAAATCATTTTTGAAAGCAGAATTTAAAAGAGACAAGTCGTAAGCAGAACGGTTGTTATTATTGATTGAAAATTTGGAAAACAGCTCAAAGAGAGCAGCCATCTGATCATTGGTCAGTGGCGGGATTGGTAAAGCACTCGGAACAGACCCCGAAGTGCCAGCAGCAGGAATGATAGAAGGGAGGGGGGTTACAGGGGTGACTTTAGCACCGACTTCTCTAGACTCGACCTCAGACTCTGACTCAGACTCCGACTCAGACTCGGACTCAGACTCAGACTCAGGCATGTCTCCCTCTCCGATGACCAGCTTGTAGATCCTTCCTTGACTGTCGGTCCACTTGACAGTCTTCCTCCAGGCCCTTTTTCCCGTCTCGGAACCAACATCCGAGATTAGCTTGGTCGGGTCGAACCTGTTGCAGCGGAGGATCAGGTTGACCAGGTCTTCTTTTGGAGTCGGGGCTATGGTGTCTTCCCCGAAGAGTAGCCCCAGCGCGGGCTCAACATCGTCAGCTTCATCGGACTGGATGAGGGCGAACACCTCATCTGGGATGTAGTTGCAATCCCGGGCCAAGTGGGTCCCGAGGTGCGTGGCACTGGGTTGGTATAGTCCAACCTGGACAGCCCCGAATACGGGTGTGACAAAGTAGTCAGACAACCGTGGGCTATAAGGGCTCAAGTGGATACCCTTCATGATGTTGCAGGCTTTTTCGATTCCTGCTCGGACAACGTTGTCCGGAGTGATGGCATAGCCAAGGCCGAAGTGAGAGTCTTCGTCCTTAAGGACCTCGATGATCTTCTCAGCTGGAAGGTCGGGTCGGGAGGTAGCCCCCGGAAGGTACCCTAGGTTTTGGAGCATTGTGTCAATGCTCGTGGTGAAGTAAGGTCGGAAAAGGTACTCTTCCTCGATCATCCCCACAAAGTCGAACCCCCAGAGGTCGTGCGGCCCGTGGCGTTACAGCTAGCCACGGTCATCGGGGTTGCCTCTAAAGTAATAACATCGTTAAGCAGAGGCATCTTGATCTTACGGTGGAGGGTGGAGGACACGGCTTTGACCGCGTCGATCCACGGCCTTCCTAGGAGCAAGTTGAATGATGAGGTGACATCAATCACCTGGAATTCAAGCTCCTTTTCTATTGGGCCCGTGATGATGGTCAGCTTTATGGCCCCAGCTACCGACTTTGGACTCCCATCGAAGGCTTGGATGGTTTGAGCAGTCGGGATATAGTCAGCCTCGGTAATGCCGAGGGCTTTGGCGGTTCTTAGAGGAAGGACATTCACGGCTGACCCGTCATCGACTAGGGTCATCGGGAGGTATTTGCCCCGGCAAATCACCGTGATGTAAAGGGCCAGGTTGTGGGAGGCCCCAAATGGCGGTAGATCGGCTTCGGAAAAGGTGATCATTGGGCCTCCTTCTTTGGCCTTACCTTTTAGGTGGGGTAGGACCGTGGCTACCATTTCAGCAGGGGTGGCCAGAGAGTCGATCTTGACTTGATCGAGAGCCTTTGTAAGTGCTTCCCGATGTTCTTGAGAGCTGACTAAGAGTTGCCATATAGTGAGGTCAACTCGGGTTCTCTTCAGTTGCTTCACAATGGCCGTTTCAGCGGTCGGCTCTTCAGGGGCGACTTCCATCCCGAGTGGATCGGTGATGGTTGCCGGGATGGGGGTGTCCCTAGTGCTTGTGGCTAAGTAGGGACGACCAAGGTTGTTGCTGGCCAAGACTCGAGTTTTGGCCTCTCGAATCTGTTCAGGGGTGATGGGAACGGTTTCCCCTTTGGCGAGGTAGATATCATCCTCGTCGTCAAACCAGATCCCGTTCACTTGCGGGATGAAAGGAGAGATAAGGTGGGAGCAGTCAATCACCTCCCCGGCAAAGATGGCATGGGAGCTGAAAGGGTTCTCCTTGTTGCTCGGCTTATCTCCGGGTAGCGGGATTTTACCGCTTTCGATCAAGTCTTGGATCAAGTGTTTCAGCTTCCAACACTTTTCGGTGTCATGCCCATTGCCCCGATGATATTGGCAATAGGCTTGAGCGTCGTAGTTCTTGGAGCGTCGCTCGACCGGAACTTCAGGAGTTGGGCCTATCGGTTGGATTAGGCCTTTGGAGGACAGCCTTTGTAAGGCATAGGTATAGGTGGTACCTATATCAGTGAAAACCCGAGGTGGGGTGTTCTTCTTGGACGGGGCATCTAGTAGATTAACCGCGTCGAAAATGCTGCGAGTTGCAGCTTGGGGCTTAGTGGTGGAGGAAGAAGCCCCTTGGTATCCTTTGCTAGCGGCCTTAGTGAGGCCTTCTAGTCTCAGATCGTCTTCGATCCTCATACCCATTTCAGTAAGGGTGGTGAAATTGGGTATGACAGCATATCGGAGGTGAACCCGGTAGGAAGGGAGGAGGTTCTTGACAAAAGCCTCCACCAAAGTCTTCTCATTGGGCTTATCAACCAGTTTCACGCTCTCGGCCCTCCAGCGTTGAAGGTATTTGGTAAAACCTTCCTTCGGCTCTTGGGCCATAACCTCCAGAGATCGCATTGTGGTTTGGATCTCGGTGTTGTCAGCATAGTTCCGAGCGAACTCGGTAGCCACATCATCCCATGTAGGGTATTTTTTCGGGTCTAGCCTATAGTACCAGGCCCGTGGGTGCTTCTCAAGGGATGCAGCAAAGAGATTCTTGAACATGGTCGAATCCACTCCCTTGATGGCCATGAATTCCTTGAAGGCCCGTACATGTAGTAACGGGCCTTCAGTTCCCTCAAACATGGGCAAACCCGTAAGATTCAGGTTTGCGGGCAGCTTGTCACTCACCGTGGAGTATTCTCGGCTATTCTCCCGGTGGATATTGTTACTCCCAGTCAAATGGACTTGTTCTTCTAGTCGACGCACTGCGCTAACCAGTTCAGTTATGGGCCCGGTAGTCTCGACGTTAGGAGCCCTTTGCTCCACCGTAGCTAGGCGAGCAACAATGGCCACTTGGCCAGCCCTCATTTCAGTCAATTGGGCTTCGATGTCGGTTTGCTTCGCGACCATGGCGTCCAGAGCGGTTTGTAGGCTGTTCAAAGTAGCCATCCTTCGAGCGTGTCTAGTTGCTGGCGGCCTGTCTGTAAGAACACCGCGTAATCAGAAACCGAACCCAGATCTTGGAAAAAGGAAAGGAAAAGTACATCCCGAGCGACACTAAGGAAAGAAGACTAAAGACTCGAGAAGTACATCTAGACGGATGACTCGATGGGTGGTATAACTTCCTTAGGATTTCGGCCTTGTGGGCCTAATCCCGTTCGAAGGAAGGTCCACGTGAGACTTTTCCCCAGACTTTTGACTCGAGTGTATGGACGGACTTTCCTTTGTAGGGGTATGCCCTACGCGGGTCGGTCGTGCCTTGACTGATAAGGCGGACTCGGGAAAGGGGGGAGACTTGCGATATAGGATCGGCAGAGTTTCGACACTATAGACCTTCGACATACTATGCAAAGACCTGACACACGGCTAGACGGTAGGTCCTATAATAAGGAAGGTTTACTAGGAGAGTTGGATGTTTGAAATTTGAATATAAAGTGGGTGAATTTCCGAGAGTTCGAAAATTGAACACGGGATTTTGAAAACCAAGATTAGAATTTTGAAAAATTCAGAAAATCGAGATGGTGTTGGAAGTTCGAGAATTAAAACGGGCAGCGTGCCGACTAGAGAAAAAGGATATTTTGAGTCAAATCGTTTGATCCTAAATTTCGGCGGCATTCCGAATTTTGAAAGTTGGGTATTTTGAAAAGACGGGTCCCGAAACGGACAGCATTTCGGGTTTTTCAAAATTTGGGTGTTTTTTTTGGAAGATGCATTTTTGAAATGACGGTTTTTGAAAAGTGACACGGAAACCAAGTAGCACGTAGTCAAACAAGCATTATAACGACGCTTATGTATGCTTTACGCTAAGTCTCGGTCGGTCGAATAGGGTCTATACCAACGACGATCGCATTCTCATGAAACGGGACGGACTTCCTAGCCGATTTGGAACTAGGACCTGCCGTAAAACCCCGGTGAGTTCCGCCATCGAAGTCTTTAGTGCACCCATGTAGGAATGCACCGTGGTATAGTGGGACGTCGGTCACAAGTAACCGGCCCGGGCAAAATTTGGGTTATGCATGAATCATTAAACTAATGCGCGCACACTAATATACGAACGATTTCTTTTCGAGTCTCACCGTAGGAACCCCGATGACATGTGGTACATCAGGTATCCCCAGCGGAGTCGCCAAATTGTTGACATGACGTAGGTCCACCCTGACGCGGCCACGCGCGGGTTTGGGTAGGCGAATGAATCTCGTGGTGAGATTGTTCTCGGGTTCGAAATTTAAGTCAAAATGGAGTCGCCACCGAATTTTGTGGTTATTCGGAACCATACGAGCCCACTCTATGTCGTCATGGGCTATACACAAAGTAAGCCCACTTCGATTTCAGAGTTCATTGGGCTCGTCCCTTTGCATTGCAATACCGATACCGTATAAACCGGCTTTCGTATATAGAATGACTCTCGTGCGCCAAGGGTTTTGGACATCCGGAAACCAAAGGTTCTGAGTAAGGGGTGAGGGTACGTGTTGGGAAGCCCACTAAGGACACCCAACCCCGCCCGCACATGGCGGCCTCTACTAAGACATCGTTCGTGTTCGTGTGAGCGCGCTAGTAAAACGATTAAATGATATGCAAACAGCGTTTTCGGGCTAAGCATATGAGTTATTGGTTAACTACGTCATTTAATGCATCTTGATTATGGTCGAAATGATTTAGCATGCGAGGTTCATTTATAAAGCGACAAGCAAGTAAATAAATGAAACTCAAACATGAATAACGTACAAGTTACACGGGCGGAAATACGACCCGGCCAATACAAAAATTACGTAACAATAGAAATGGAATAAATAAATAAAAAGTTAGGAACGGACCCGTATACAGGCTAGACCGTGAAATGTGTAGGTGGACTAACCCCGATTAAATACACATCGCATTGTGTATTAAACGGAGGACGGAGACATAGGGCCTAAGCGTGATGCTAGCCCGATCCTATGCCTCGATGCCTTGTCCCAACTTATCACGTCGAAAAATCGATCAAAGTCGTTAAGGTGTCGTGATGAGCATGGGTTTTGGAAAATGGATTCACGTGATTGGCTTTACACGTGTCGACTAAAAAGTCGTAAAAAAAAGACGAGGCTTAAATGTTGCATTTTAGCTCTCGGTTTTCTGGGTTACAGAGCCCACTCGGTCGAGTCATGGTCTGACTCGGTCGAGTAGCCCCTCGAAAAAGGTTCTGCCCAGCTTTATGGACGCAACTCGATCGAGTGGCCTACGCACTCGGTCGAGTAGCCCCTCGAAAAGGGTTCTGTCCAGTCTGATGGGCGCTACTCGATCGAGTGGCCTATGCACTCGGTCGAGTAGCCCTTGTACGAGTGTCAACTCGTCTCACTTTTGAGGTTGAAAACGACGGTCGGTCGAGTTAAATACAAATATCGCATGATTTGAATTTAACTCGACCTCCGGTACCATAATCGTGTACATGTACGATTATAATACCGTTGTCGGGATTTTATGAAAACGTTTACGTTAGAAAATTTGAATTAGCAACGGAATGTCTCCCTCTACGTCACGACATCGAAACTAACCCTTTCGGGTTATGTGATGTCGGTTTTCGTGTCAATGGGTTCCGCACTAATTAAAATGGGATCGAATACGTTCAACTACGATTAGTCGCGATCACGTCACGCCTTTGAGTACATTGGGGCGGGGCTCCTCGAAAGGGCTCCACCTCCGTCGTTGCTCGTAAAAGGATTAGACGGATTTTAGGCGACAATTATAGTCAAACGTTTTCGAAACCGAATTTTTGATACTAATATATATATACGCGGTATAGTAATGTTAGTAACGCGAATAAAAAGGTTAGCATGAAAATGTAAAAGTTAGGATGTTAGAGTTAGTGTTGTTAGAATTACGATATTAATATAAGTATAATATTAACGATACAAAAAACGTAAATAAAGAGGACAAAGATCGAAATGGGGTTTAGGACACCCTCAACATACATGCTTAGTAGGGACCTCGGAAATGGACTCGCGAATAGTGACGGGACTATAGAGTATCGAGGATGTATGTAAGTTATGGTGTATGTGTGTGTGTGGATGTATTGTCGGTTTTTCGAGGGACAAGAGACTCGGTTTTTGGTGTGTATTTGCTTAGGGTTGTAGAGTAGGGAGTGTGGCTGAAATGTGAGGTGAATGTAGGTAGAATTGCCTTGGTAAAGGTTGGTAAAAGTTGTGAAATGAGTGAGGGTCATGGGGTATTTATAGAGTTTACCCCACGACCTAGGGTCACTCGATCGAGTGGCCCTAGTGCACTCGGTCGAGTGCCCTAGAAAATGGGCCTGATCCGGTTTTTGACGCTCCACTCGACCGAGTGGGTCAATCCACTCGATCGAGTGGGTTAGGTAAATCGAGATAAAAGAGGAAAGGGTTGACTTGGTTGATTGTGTAATCTTTTTTGAAAATGGGGTTGGGCGCCAACTTCTAGAAGCTGCACTTGGGCTGTTTTTGTGACGGGTTCGTCTTTGACCGGGTTTTGACCCGGTCGCCAAAAGACGGGATTTATTTTTGGTGTCGGTTTTGGCCCAAATTATTCTTATTTTGCTCGGAACGACCCACTGGGCCTGAATTTGAGGTCTATTTTGTGAGATTATTACTCCGCTAAAAGTCCATGTCAGATATTATTGATTTCTGGTCCAAATCCGAGTATACTAAGTCACGTTTGCGTCCGATCATCATCGGGTGTTTGTCGGGAACTGCTATAGACACTAGCAGGCAAAATGCGGGTGTCTACAATGCTTAGAATAGAAGATAGTATAATTGTATTGCATTAATTAGAAGATATTGTAAGATTGTATGCTAAGTATATATTGAGATGTACTGATATTGAGATGAATAAGAAAACAGAAGAAATTTTCACTCATACAAAAATATCGAGTTTATTATGGTATCAGAGCTAAGGCAATAAAAAAAAAAAACGCCATGGCTGGAGACGACGAGAAACCAAAGGAAAACAAACTGACAACCATTCCTATGTCATCACCCTTATATCTACACCCTTCAGACAGTCCAAGTCTGAACGTAACACAGATAATTTTTAATGGAAGCAATTACGATATGTGGGCTGAAGCTGTGAAGAATGGGTTGGATGCTAAAAATAAATTAGTGTTCATCGAAGGAAAGGTAAAGAAACCCGAGACTAATGGAGATGAAGATAGTCTTGAGATGGTGGCATGGCGCCAATGCAACGCCATATTAAGAGCATGGTTGCGGAATGTAATTGACCCTAAGTTACATCCGAGTATCACCTTCTCACAATCTATTAAGGAAATTTGGGAGGAATTACGAGAGAGGTATTCGGAAGGGAATGCCCCTCGTATACATCAACTCAAGAACGAGTTAAATGAATGCAAGCAAGGGAGAGACAATGTAGTGGAGTACTACACGAGACTGAAGACTATATGGGATGAGTTGGCCAATTACAGCAAGGTCAAAAATCGTACGTGTGGTGCGGCGGCTTCTATCACCAAAGAAAGGGAGGAAGAAAAAGTCCATCAGTTTTTGATGGGTTTAAACTCGGAATTGTATGGTCATATCAGAACCAACTTGTTGATGGAAGAGCCGATAACAACCTTGACCCGTGCCTACTCGGTAGTTTTGCGAGAGGAACGACACGCGTCCATGACTAAAATCAAGGAGGAAAGTAACGATGCAGCTATGGCGGTCCGAGTGCAAGGAGGACGGGGAAGAGGCGTCCATGGCCGTGTGAGTAGCGAGGATGACTCACCACCACAATGTACTCATTGTGGCAAATTTTATCACACCGAAGACATTCGCTATGATAAACATGGCTATGAAGAGGTAAAGGCTCGAGAGAGAAGTCGGGGCCGACGTGGTGGTGGTGGAGGACGCGGGACCCGAGGTAGAGGACGCGGTCGTGGACGAAGCAATTGGCAAGCTAATGCCGTGTCAGGTAAAATTGCAGGTACCAGCAATGGACAAAACGTACCATTCACTGACGATGAAATAGATCGTCTTCGGAGTTTGTTAGGGGCTAGTCCTGATGGGAACGAGAAATTGACAGGTATGAAACCAACTTTAGACACCAAATGGTTAATAGATAGTGGAGCTTTCCATCACATGACGGGAAAACGACACATCTTGGAAAATATATGGGAAGGTGCGTCTTCTTATGTGGGTCTACCGGATGGACAGAGAGTTAAGGCCTCTATTCATGGAGAAATAAAGTTGGATGAGAATTTTGTCTTAAAAGACGTTTTATTTGTGCCGACCCTCACTTGTGATTTAATCTCTGTAAAACAACTCATACATGAAAATAATTGTGTGATAACCTTTTACTCTGATTATTGTGTAATGCAGAATCGGACTACGAGGACGCAGATTGGACAGGGTGAGCACAGTCAAAGGGTATATTATTACAAGGTTGGCAAGAATGAGGTAGCGAGACGCGTCACCGTTTCCAAGGAGAGTCTACTATGGCATAAAAGACTCGGACATCCCTCTAAAAGTATTTTACCACGTTTTGATGCTTTAGTTGGATGCAAGTTAAATTGGGAACCTGAAGTAGCTTGTGATTCTTGTTGCCGAGCTAAACAGACTCGTACTCCGTTTCAACTTAATAAAAAAAGGTGTGATGTTTTATTTGGTCTTATTCACTGTGACATATGGGGACCATACCGAGTAGCCAGTTTAACCCGTGCACATTATTTTTTTACTATCGTGGATGACCATAGTCGGGGGGTTTGGATTTATCTCATGAAAGAAAAGAGTGAGGCTGGCAATTTACTTAAAATATTTTGCCAAATGACCAAAACTCAATTTGGAAAAGAAGTTAAAATTGTTCAGAGTGACAACGGAACAGAATTATTAAGTGGCAGTATGCAAAATTATTATGAGGAACACGGAATGGTGTTCCAAACTAGTAATGTCGACACACCCCAACAAAATGGTCGAGTCGAGAGAAAACACCGCCACATTCTCGAAAAAGCAAGGGCATTAAGATTTGAAGCGGGGTTACCGACGCAATTTTGGGATGAGTGTGTTACGACAGCTGCTTATTTAATAAACCAAACACCCACACCGTTATCAGACGGATAAACACCTTATGAAATTTTACATCAAAAACCACCCAATCTAGACAACTTACGCGTTTTGGGATGCTTATGCTATGCTCATAACAAGGGAAAAACGAGAGATAAATTTGGGGAGTGAGGGACTAGATGTATTTTCATTGGGTACCCTCTAATTAAAAAGGGGTGGAAGATGTATGATCTAAAAGAAAAACAAGTCTTCGTGTCGCGAGATGTGCAGTTTTACAAGTACACTTTTCCTTACATCTCGATTCCAAATGATGAGACACAACATGGGAACGTCCATGAACAGGCTGATCCTACAGTTTATGTGGATGTTTTAGACGTACCCCATGTTGTGAGGGGGAGTGCGACTGGGTCAGAACATGAGAGAGATGTTGGGGCAACTGGAAAAGACACAACAAGGCCCAACACAGCAAGGCCCAATGGAATGAACCAATGTGAGGGGGAGTCCACTGAGTCAGAATATGAGAGAGATGTAGGGGCAATTGAAACAAACACAAAAAGGCCCAACACAACAAGGCACAATGGAAATGTTGGGGCAACTGAAACAAACACAATAAGGCCCAACACAACAAGGCACAATGGAACAAATCAACGTGAGGGGGAGCCTAGTCGTGCGACTGTAGTTCCTGTCCAGTCAGATGGAATCTCGACCGAGAACAGTGGTCGGCCGACTGAAGAAAGAACAGTCGAAGCGAGTATTGGTACGGGAACAACGGAGACAATTGAGACTCGAATGGGACGTGGTGCTCGGAGTAAGTTTGAACCATCTTGGAAGAAAGATTATTACTGCAAGTCGACACAAATAATATACCCACAAGATGATGCTCATCAAGTTCAATCTCGCTCCTCACAGTCAGGTACTCGTTACCCTTTAATTAATTATGTTATCACCGATTGTTTTTCATCCTCCCACAGAGCTTTTATGGCTACCATTGATAAGGACCATGAACCAAGCCATTACTATGAGGCCGTGAAGAACAAGAAGTGGCAAGAAGCAATGCGAAAAGAAATTGATGCATTAGAGAAGAATGCAACATGGAAGGTTGTGACCTTACCTAAAGGGAAGAAACCCATCGGATGCAAATGGGTATACAAGATCAAGTACAAAGCCGATGGGACAGTGGAACGCTATAAGGCAAGGCTTGTGGCGCAAGGTTTCACTCAAATAGAAGGAGTAGACTATCGTGAAACATATGCACCCGTCGCAAAAATGACGAGTGTAAGATGTATGTTAGCCGTGGCAGTACAAAAGGGGTGGTTCATCGAGCAATTGGATGTGAATAATGCGTTTTTACATGGAGATCTTGATGAGGAAGTATATATGAAGATTCCACAAGGCTTCGATGGTGGGAGAAATGGTAAGGTATGTAAGTTGCTTAAATCTATTTACGGGTTAAAGCAAGCTTCCCGAAATTGGTTTGCTAAACTGAGTCAATCAATGAAGGCATATGGATTTGTACAATCTTTGGCCGACTATTCAATTTTCACATTAAATCGTGATGGAGTATTTATCGGGGTATTGGTTTATGTCGATGACATGATAGTAGTAAGTAGTGACCATAAAGCTTGTGCCATTTTCAAGAATTTCCTAAATAAAAAATTTGGAATCAAGGATTTAGGAAAAATTAAGTATTTCCTAGGAATAGAAGTAGCACATAATACAAATGGATTATTTCTAAACCAAAGGAAATATGCGATGGGGATCATCGAAGAGACGGGAATGAAGGGAGCAAAACCGGTTTACACTCCAATTCAACCCGAACACAAATTAGCATTAGCAAGTGGTTATGTCCTCAAAGATGTCATGAAATACCGAAGACTAATAGGGAGACTCGTGTATTTAACTATCACGAGACCATATTTAGTTTACGCGGTACACATATTGTCGCAATTTGTGAATGAGCCTAGAAAGGAACATTGGGAAGCAGCCTTGAGGGTAGTGCGCTATCTTAAACAAAATCCAAGCAAAGGGATAAATTTTAAGAAGGATGGTGATTTAAGATTACGGGGATATTGCGATTCGGATCATGCTCGATGTCCATTGACTCGGAGGTCGCTAAGTGGTTATTTCGTTTCAATTGGCAAATCACCTATATCATGGAGAGCGAAGAAGCAAGTAACAGTGTCAAAATCGTCAGCAGAAGCAGAATACAGAGCTATGGGATTTGCTACTAGCGAACTAATATGGTTGAAAGCGTTTCTCGCTTCATTGGGAATCTTTCATAAAGAACCAATGCATTTATATTGTGATAATGAGGCAGCTATTCATATAGAAAGGAATCCCGTTTTTCATGACAGAACAAAGCACATTGAGATAGACTGTCATTTTGTGAGACATCATTTGATTGAGAAGACTATTAGCTTATCCCATATTCGGAGCAAGGAATAGATAGCAGATTTGTTCACCAAGGCATTAGGAGGTGAACTGTTCGATCGTTTGCAGTTCAAGTTGGGACTCGGTTTACCAAGTGCTCCAACTTGAGGGGGAGTGAAAGAATATATCGAAAAATATATTCTGATGCGGTTGCAGTATTATGAAGATTGTGTATCGTGAAGATTGCGATATTATTGTGTATGCTTAGAATAGAAGATAGTATAATTGTATTGCATTAATTAGAAGATATTGTAAGATTGTATGCTAAGTATATATTGAGATGTACTGATATTGAGATGAATAAGAAAACAGAAGAAATTTTCACTCATACTAAAATATCGAGTTTATTAAGAAATTATAATAAGGTGATAGAAATTCTACTATATAAATACGGAGTAAAAGCAATCATTGGTTTTAGATATCAACGAGAAATCTTTTAAGTCCTAAAAGAACTTTTTAAGACTATAAACTCAATTAAAATTATTTCACATCGAAAAATCGTGATAAGAGAAATTATTCATTTTAGATATTAATCAAAAATCTTTGAATCTTATAATACTCCTCTTATGGCTATAAATTGAAGTAAAAATTATCCCACATCAAAAAATTACAAAAAAGTGATGAGATTCTATTATATAAATAAAAGTAATCATCGTTTTTAAAAATCAATCAGAAATCTTTTGTATCCTAAAAAGAGTTCTTAAAACTATAAATTTAAGTGGAATTATTACACATCGAAAAATTATGATGAGATATCATAAATAAGAGAATTCGTTCGTTTTAGATAATCATTTGTCCAAAAGTATACTCCGAAATAAGGTGATCGAATTCTAATATATAAATAAGAGTAATCGTTCGTCCTTAATAACTTAAATGAAAAAACAAACTCTTTTGGGTCTTAAAAAACAATAAGGGGATGGTTGGTGGTAGATGCGTTTAAAAAGGAGAGAGTTTTGTTTTTTTGTCCTAAACTGTGTCCTTATAAATGTGCCGATCCGTGTCCATTTTTTAAAAAAAAAAACAAGACACGGTTTTTGGTCTGTCCGACATGTATCCAGGAGTGTCGTAGGCGTGTCGGTGTCGGATATGGTGTCCGACACTGGTACGCCACAAACCAGGCGTGTCCGTGCAACCTAGCTCCGTAGTATAATTGTAACACATTGAAAGACTATGATAAGGGGATGATCATATGATTATAAATTGAAGTCATTATTGGTTCTTAGATATCAACTATCAACCCAAATATTTATCGAGTATTGTCTTAAAGAGAGATATTACGAGTTTTAAATACAATGCACGCGTATAATTTAATTTGATGTTTACCGCATGTATGACCTCCCAAAAACCATATTCACGTATGTGGATAATATTACTTTATTGTTAAACGTGCTAACAAGATTAACATGATATAAACATGTGCGATTAATCATGACGTGCGGTTTATATAAATGAGTTATAATATCAATTTATATCGTGACATGTTATACGTAATTGAGTAACAATATTGTGATATGTATGTATGTATGTATGTATGTACTTGATATAAACTTTAAATTAAATTTATACGAGAATGTACCTGAGTAGCGTAATAAATAAGATCTGAAGATGATAATAATAATAATAACAATAATTGTAGTTGCTCGCTCAATAGAGAATCGTGCTGATAACGTGTTGTAATATGAGAGAGGAAGAAGAGAGAATGAGGTGCTCTATTACATTGATCATTAGCGTGTATATATACATATACAGATATCTAGGGTTTCTTCTGGGTCTAGAATATTCTGTGTAGATATGATGTCGACATAATGTCTTCATAGTGTGAACATCCACCAATACAATATTACATTATAACAGTATATTGCTTTTTCTTAAGAATTGTGTAGAAAGCAAATGAGTAGAACATTAATAAATAGAGGGAGTGTATAAAGTTTATCCATACCATGTCATATTTTGACAAACGCAATAAATTAGAATTTTTATCTACAATGAAAGAATCTTCTCTTTATATAAAAGAAGGGACCATAAACCATGAGGTGACACAAGCTTAAGTATCCCCATTTCAAAATAAGTCCCAAATTTTGTACTTTTGTTTTTCATAAGGTTTGAGTAATGTTGGGAGCAATTTAATCCACCAACCCGCATTCAATGAACAAAAATTAGCATAATCGAAAATCAAAACAACAGTAAATGATCCGGTAATGAATGCAAGCAATGAACCTATCGAAAATGAAAAAAACAATTAATTACGTACATGGTTAATGACTTATTTGAAAAAATTCGAAAATGACTCTTCATTATAACAATACTCATTACTCACCTCTTTGAAAATAGAGTGCAAGTCTTTATTGGAAACAATACCAATTTTTGCTCTACATATATCGAATCAAATTTATTTATCTCTTCATATTTCAAATCTTTCTTACAAATCAATTTTCTGATATTTAGTTGATTTCATGTATGTACTGAGTACTTTTTTTCTTAATTCATTCGAAATCAATCTTAGTATTTTTGTGATTTGATTTGATTTGATGATGAAGATATATCAAAGAGAGATAAGGATGAAGATATATCAAAGAGAGATAAGGATGAAGATATTATAAAGAAAATAAGATAAAGATGAGGAAGGTATAGAGAAAAAAAATGCAGATGGAGATACAAAGTAAGCGGCCAACAACAGTCGAATGTAAAATACTTTTTTTCCATATAAGATTATTTATTCAATCGAAATTTTCAATTTTGTATTTTTCAAATCTTAATAGCCCGTTTCCATAAAATAACCGTACCTCTTCAGTTTAAGTGTGGAATTTCAAATATAGAATTTTTCAATTGTGAATTGTAATGTTGTTCGTAACTATTGTTAGAAATAATGCAAAGACAATAGGTTGATCATTGTTGCATTGTAAGGGTATCTCCCATTAAGTAGCACATTGACACCAATTTTCATGATGGTTATGAATATCATTATGTTCATAGTAATGACAATTCATTACCAATCATAAATTGCCTTGGATACCCTTTGATTTTAGTCTCATGTAGTCGTATATAAGGTGATACAAGAGAATGAGCATGAGACATATACATCAAAGACTCCATCATCCAAATCTCTTGATAAATTCTGAGTATACCATTGAGTTCCAATTCCTAATGGTTGAGTACACAATCTTTTAAGAGTGTTGTGTGACCTTGGGGGGCGACGCCCATTCCGATTTGTACCGTAGTCGGGGCGATTTCATTTCTCATTCAGTGGCCTCCATACCACGACACAACAACGTGTATTTACTAGTTATATATCGCCTCTATAGTGACCCTATATTTCCAACAATTGAGAAACGAAATTATGTCACTATTATTGTGGTTGTGTTCATCACTTGTCATTGGAATTGTTTCAATTGGCTATCTTGTTTCATTGGTAAGATTCATCTCGTTGAGGGTAAGACAGCAGTTCGGTATTATGGCAATAACTCCGTCTCTAGACCTCCGATTGGGACGTGTAATATGGCGTTGGAAAGCTAAGAGAAAGGTATTTAACTCTTTAGTTGAAGTCGTGAGCTGATTCTGTCATTTACCTTTCGGAAAACGGGACACAATGTCGTGGTAGTATGCTGAAAGTTTTTGAAGATTTATAAGTGAATGATATTATCTTATTTTATTATCAATCTTCATCCTTGAGAATGAGGTATGGTATCTATGAGTTTAGTTCTTGTCTTCTTGTGATTCGTGATGATAAAATAATTACGTTTGGTAGATGAGTATCATTTATCGTCATTGAATGGAAGATAAATTATCTAATAAGAGTAGGATGTTATGTTGTTTTTGAACATATGTTGAATGTGTTAGTCTCAATATTTCATGATGAATGATGAATTTGCACAGATGTTTGTATTAGTATACAACTAAAAGGTGAATGTTTTTTTGTGTTTATGGAGAATAGTATATGCCTACGATCAAAATAATTAATGTGATTATTAGTGGAGTAATAATTAATTATTAATGATTTTTGTGCAAATTATGTTGTCTTGGAAGATGACCATGTGAAGATTATATGCTCTTATGAGTAATGAGTGCAATATTTGGATTTATTATATAGCCGTTATAAATTTATTCCATGCACTTAATATATATGATATTGAATATTATTCATTAATCAATTTAAGAACATCATGTATGTTTTGCTTGAGAAAATTGAATATGTATAATATATGTTGGGATTATATATGTAATCCCCTATAAATTCTAACGCAATACAGTGACGGAAACACTGTAGATTTGGGATTAAAACACACTGATGTTCTATATTTTACAAAAAAAACGGTCAGTCAATACAAATGCCACTTTTTACGAAAGGGCTAAAAATAAAAATTCTCCAAATGGATTTAACAATCCAAAAATTGATATAAATGAAGTAGAGTAGGATCCATGCTACTCGCTAGCTCACACCCAAACCCATCAGCAAATTACATGTCATGTTATAAACATAACAGCCACAATTCAGTGGGGAGTAACGACGACGTTCTCTCAGCCATATTACATGACATTAAAGCATAATTACTATTATATCAAAATAGTTCAAAATGGAAAACGTTTAAAAACGATATAGTAAAATAATTCAAAATGATTGCCAACCTGCAAATCAAATCAACCAATAGTAATAACAGCGTTATGGATATAGATTAGTGCAACAGAATAAACTTTCACTAGAAGAATACTAAACTAGCTTCGAGAACTTAGTTCAAACAAATCAAACTTCGATCTCTAATCTAGGCAACTCAACCATAATAGGACGACGACTTATCAATGCGAGGTCCTAGCTTAAGTAAATATGCACATCCCTCCTGGAACACCAAATGTGCCCAGTTCAACCCGACGGCTTCTTACATGCGAGGTACGAGCTTAAGGTCAAAATGAACATACACTCCTGGACAAGAACATGCCCAGTTCAACAACCAATGCATCCCGCTCGGATACACTAGCCTTATAGCTGATGGCAAAACGTATACTCTAGACTGTATTACTCTACCCGTACACTTCCTCTATTCCATAACTCCAAAACAAAGCCATTATCGTAATTCAATAGAAATATAGTTCGTTTTTCAAAAGAAGAAACTTTATAGATATAGAAATATAACTTTCCAAAAGTAGGTATTATAATAAATAGAAATCGATTAAAATAGGAGTTATATAAAATAGTTAATATTAGGCCTCGTGACGTAAAGATTATATTTATTATATAAATGTATAATTCATGATTAAAAGTCAAAAAAAGTCAAAATCATAATTATTTATAAAAAAATTGAAGTTTAAGTAATTAAAATATTTAAACAACAAATTGACAGATTTTCCAGAATTGCACTGTCTTACTATAAAATTCGTAATTAAATCATTAAAAATCAAAACAACGTAAGATCAGTGGTTTTGAAAACTTTAGAAACTTAGTTACAACATTTATTTCTGGAGAAAATCCAAATTCCAAATAAAACATGGGTTTTTATTCGTATATTTAAAAAACTGTCAGAATTAGACTCCCGTTTGTATTTATTTAATAAAACATGTTTAAAAATTGATTTTAAATAAAATCTAATTGGAAACATTAACTAGACTCTTCATAGTTTATGTACGTAAATTACCAAGGTTAAATAAAAAGTTTAACATATGTTTCAATTTAGATCTTATCACAACTGACAGAATCGCGGATTAATTTGACACCTGTTCATAAACAATTTATTGTGACCAAAATACTTGTAATTAGTTTACGAAATTAAACAGACATAAACTAGAATTAAAATAAATAGTATACTCTTTTCAAAGTTTTCGGAAATAAGGTCTTTATAATAGAATGTTAATTCGTACAAAACACAAACAGATTCTGAAACATGCTGTAACTTTATTAAAAACAATAAAACTTTCAAATTGACACTTTATACCAAAAATCACGAAAATTGTTAGATAAATTATTATTATGTGTATGTTTTATTCTTGGCCTTATAATACTTTTTAATAATCAAAAGAATGATTTATTCACAAATCTCGTAAAAACGATTAAAAACAACAAAACATGTGAAGATTTACGGTTTTAAAGTTTTTGTTATTAAAAACGAGACATAAATATATTGTCTAACAAAAATCTAATTTCTATACATGCAACTACAAAAATAATATCACATAATACCGAGTAACGTGTCAATGTTACCTTAACCGAATCAATTAAATAATCATCTTCGTCGGATCTAGCACGATAGTCTACGAAATAATTAAACATATGGTATTAAAACCAAGTGAATAGAAAGGGGAAAACAAGATGAAGAATGAATAAGAGTAATTAAATTACCCTCGAGATCGGAAAGAATTAGAGACAAATTAGTATCGGATTGCTGATGAACGAAAAGAAGAAAGTTTAATGTGAAATAGAGGAGAAAAGAAGACTTGTGTTGTGAATAAAATAGACTAGAATGGAAGAGAATATAAAGAGAAATTAGAAAGCTAAAAGATAAGAATAATCAACTCACAAGGACTCTTAACTCAACTAGGAGAAGAGATGGTTGAGATGGAAAGAACAAGCAACAAATCGATATGATAAGTTTCCGATTAAAATAAATACTAGGATAAGAATTAAAATAGATAGGATAAAAATAATATGTAGTGTTGATAAAATGTGTCCGAAAATAGTTTTGAGCTAGAAATTAATTATAAATGTAATCGAGCATTTTTAGAAAAATAATTAGTTCAAACTCGATTTTAAAACTATTGTTCACAGAAAAAATATGATTTCTCAAAAATAATTAAAAATACTTGCGATGAAAAGAATTAAATGGGTTTTCGAATAAAAATAAAATAATTAAAATCCTTTTATGAAAATAAATAATTTTAGGCTCGATAATGAAAGAGACCTCGAAATGGGAAAAATGTAATTGATGAAATATTACAGAGTTACGATGTAATCGTAACGAAACAGATAGCAAAGCTAGAAAATTTGCGAGTGTTACAATATATTAGTGTGATTTTTCGTATCCTTATTAATGTTTTGAAAAGGCACGTGTGTGTACTTGTCTTGTAAATTATTTTGGATACATTTGGAAGAAGAATTTAACTTCACACTAGAGACGCATCAATGCTCACTTGAGTAAAATAAGCTATATGTGGGGGTTAAATATTTTATTTTTAATGACATGCATAATCTTGATCAAGTATGTATTAAATAATTGGATGAATTATTTGATAAATTACTCTAAGAATAGATTATGGAATAGATAAATTGTCAGGCACAATTATTTGATATCTAAAAGTTGGGATATTAATGAATGAATAATTTGTATATTTTGTTTGAACGATTATGTTTGTCACTATTTCGTGGTGTGACAACATGTGGGGGAAGTCATTCAACTTATTTGATAAAATTATTCATGCATCAATTTTAGAGTTGATATGTTATAATTTGTGAAGAGTATGTATATCTCTAATTGTGGGGGAAAGTGATGATCGATAGTATGTTTTATACATGAATAATTGAATCAAATGTAAGAGTTTTAATTTGTTGACTAAGTCAATAAAAAATGGTTGCGTAAGGTCCATTTATTTATGTTGTACATTTGGCTTACATCACACTATATGAGATTATGATGATTGATTTTATGTGAGTAAAGGATATATATTTTAATTTGTGGATTTGCAAAAAGAAAATATAAGTGAAACAATCATCGAGATCGTTGTTCTCTAATATAGGAATGATGATGTATATATGGTGCAATATTGAGAATTGCAACATGTTGGATATTTATAAAGATGTTGGATCATAAGGTGAGAATGTGAGATGCACAATGATCATGAGTAAGCTTTCATCTTTATAATAATTTTATTATAAGTCTATTGAGAAGACTTTTATAATTTTATGTATTATGTATGCGTATTATTTTTCTCTTTTAACCTTACCGGAGTAATGCATGGTAATTGGGAGCTTAATATTTATTGCATTATTGTGGGGGCATAAATTGCTATGTAATGTTTGATGCTAATTTCATCTTCATATTGCTAAATATGATGTGTAGTGAATTACACACATGTATTATGCAGATTTGAGGGAGTTGAAATCATCAAATATAATTTGGTGTATTTGATAGAGGTTGAGCATATAGAGCTCTTAATGGTCTTATAGCCCAAATTTGGGTGGTCCTTGTGAGACGGACTTGACGAGATCACCGTAATGATAGAGGTTGAGATATTTCTCTTAATGAATCTATATCCTATGTTTGGGTGGTCCTGTTGTGAAGGACTTGATGGATTCACCGTACGTAGTATTGAGAGGTTGAGCTTTAGAGCTCTTAATGATTCTATAGCTCATAAGTGAGTGGGTTATGTGGGGATATCCTTGATAGAATCACCTAAGTGAGTGTGAAGGGTTGACCTCCTTTTATGAGAGATTGAGTTATCTTTCTAGAGCACTCATCAAAATCTCAAGGTTCATTTGACCATAAATTTGTTGAATCGTATTGCGGAACTCGTGTGGAACTTAAGGTATGATATGTGTTGTGAGGATAATTCAACCGAAGTTCAATAAGGAGTTCAAATCGAAAGATATTCTCTTGTTGTAAGTAAGTTGTTGACTCATTTCACTAATACGTTAATTCAAATCGAAAGATATTAACGTCTAAGTGTCAACCTTTTCATATGCTCAGAATTTTTGTTATTGGTTGTCATTTGCATTAGTGGGGGATTGTTAGAAATAATGCAAAGACAATAGGTTGATCATTGTCGCATTGTAAGGGTATCTCCCATTAAGTAGCACATTGACACCAATTTTCATGATGGTTATGAATATCATTATGTTCATAGTAATGACAATTCATTACCAATCATAAAGGTATCTCCCATTAAGTAGCACATTGACACCAATTTTCATGATGGTTATGAATATCTTTATGTTCATAGTAATGACAATTCATTACCAATAATAAATTGCCTTGGATACCCTTTGATTTTAGTCTCATGTAGTCTTATATAAGGTGATATAAGAGAATGAGCATGAGACATATACATCAAAGACTCCATCATCCAAATCTCTTGATAAATTCTGAGTATACCATCGAGTTCCAACTCCTAATGGTTGAGTACACAATCTTTTAGGAGTGTTGTGTGACCTTGGGGGATGACGCCCATTCCGATTTGTACCGTAGTCGGGGCGATTTCGTTTCTCATTCAGTGGCCTCCATACCACGACACAACAACGCGTATTTACTAGTTATATATCGCCCCTATAGTGACCCTATATTTCCAACAACTATAAATTTCTATTTTTTTTCATATTAGTTTTTGTAGATTGTTAGATCAAAATAAAGTCCGAGTTTAGATTAATTTTTAGATTAATCCGGATCTTTAATTTGGTCAAAATAAAGTCCGAGTTTCACCTCAAATCTACAATCTCATATTAAGAAAGGATAAAAGTGACATATTTTTAATTATTGTTTGAATTATAAATGGAAGAAAAAAAGACATCCGTTTTCTAGGTAATTTTAATTATTGTTTGAATTCAATAATTTTTAGGCCATAATTTTTTAATTCAATAGTTTTTGTAAAAAAATTCATCATTTGCATACTTGCATAAAGTGACCATTATTTTCATAATTATTTCCTTTAATATTATTATCCTTTTTAATCATATATTGTTGAAGATTACTCCTTATTTACTTTCATTATGAATAGTGGCAGTAATTTATCGGGTCAAAATATGGATTGATAAAGTATCGTCAAAATTCTTATATATTATTAAAATACAAATACATTAAAATTGTTAATATAGTATTATTATATAATTCTCTTTCTAAAAGTATAAAAAACAATTTTTATTTTAAAATATCAAAACAATAAAAGTATACTCAAAAAAAAAAATTAGTTTCCTAATATGTAAATATTGAATTAGTTTCCTAAATTATATACGAAATAAGTATTAAGTTTAAATATTCAAAGTTATGAGTATTCATTTTTCAAAGTACTAACAAAAAATTATTTTTAATTATTTTTGTAATTTAAATATTAAAATTGAAAATTTTAATATATATACACACACAATATTTTATAAGTATATATTAACATTTTATTTATCGCAGAAAAAATGTTCTTCATCAAAGAAAATTGTTTTTCTATAATAAATTTGCATTGACAAGGAATTAGTAATCGTTAATTTATTAATTAAAGAATTAATTAATATATTTCTTAACTAATTTGTCGGCTAAATTAACATGTCCAAATTAATGTAATTAAGGTACCAAGTTTTTTTTTAAATTTATAGAGTATAAAATATAACTCTTCTCATTAAAGAAGGAACCAACATACGCTTAATAGTCAATTTCAATAATTATTAAATGAATCTCGGTAACATTAGAGAATCAAGTACTAATTACATCATTCTGAGTGATAAACTCCACTTTTAAATAATCAATTAATTTATCTCAGTAAACATCCACTCTCAATTAACGTCTTAACTAATTGATGAGAATTGTAAAAAACAATTTGTCTCTTCGTGGTTCTACTAACAATATTCCCATGTGAAATCTTAAAATAATATCATTGTGATATAATCTACTACGGGTATATTATGTTGTTCATGGTCATCTATTACAAACACTTCAACGTATTCTATGTTAAACGGTCTTTCGTACACCTAATAACACGCGGACGGATGGTCACACTCTTTCGCATAACACGTGAGGAACTTGGCTCCTTCTTTTTGTAATAAAAAAATGTAGCAACTCGTGAATTTTAATGTCAACGGGTATCAAACTGGGGATTCTTTGTTCTTTCTTTTGAATTTAGTGTTTTCGATAAGCTATCCATATATCTCCATCTCATGAAGACGCAATGTTTCTGAAATCATAATAATGACATTGAACCTGGGTATATTAATTTATTTGTTATTGGGGAGTATATTTTTACAGTTTTAGTTCTTAAAAGCATAATATTATCGAAATGTGAATGGTAGTTTTCAAATGTGATACGTACCGTTTTGCCAATGAAACATAAATGTCATATTTTCAATCAATGTTTACTTCTACGCATGATATTTATCGTCATTTTTTTTTATTAATTCTCTTTAAAATATGAGTGGTAATGTAGAGTAATTAATGTGAATATTTTTTTTGTTCTTTTATAAGTTTGGAAAAATGTGTAGTTATAAAGTAATCATGAGATTTGTTCTTTTGATAAATTTTCATAATTGACGTGCATTTCTCTAAAATGACAATTATTTGAATACGGAGGGAGTATGTTAGAAAACTAATTGCATCAGAAAGAAAGTAAGAGTCTTAATTAATAAGTTGTATTTTATAGGGATTGACTGAAACATTAGTAAGAATGAATAATTAGTTATATCAAGTTTACTTCGTTAAATATTGTATATTTGCAGTGAAAAGCTGTTGGTAGATGGCAAGAGGAGTTGTTGTTCTTTCTTCTTTTTCCATCCCACATAGGAAGATTAGTAAGCTTAGGAGGTCTTTATAAGGCCTCTCCTCCCTTGGGCTTATAAGTGTGAAGTGGAGTGGGCCTTTAAGGGTGATGGGTGATGTTGGGCTGCTATGGTCAACACGCGCGCGCGTGGCCCGGCTCGGGTTCGGGTTTGGGTTTGGGTGGAGCACCTACGGTGCGGGCTGTGCCCGACTTTTACCCTTTTGGGCCTACTTATGTTTTGTTTTTTTGGTCCATGTCCAGATTCATTTGTGTGTGTGTATTGGATAAGTCAAAAGAGCTGTTACGGTTTTTAATGGTGGAATTAAGGCCTTGATTTCGTTTTAATGGCCTTAATTGCTATTGATTTATTGCATCTGATAGGCTCCTCCGCCACCTATAAATACCGAGTCTGTTGTTCAGTTCCATCACACAAACAACTTAGCTTACAACACTCATCCTCACTTTTCCCTTCTGTTTTCTGAAAACCATAGTTCCTGGGTACAGTTGTTTTCGTTCCAAAGTTCTAAAACTCGAGTGGTCGAGATTCTGAACTGCAGTGTTCACCTTGGGAAACTACCGGCACTGTAGGCAATAACCACCGGAGTCGCGCCGATATAGTTTTCAAGTCAGTGGTCTCCATACCACGACACTGCTGCCTGTTTTTGTCTTCGTTTCTGCCCGTGTTGCCTCGGATCGTTCCTGTCGTCCCGTTGCTGTCGCTGCTTCTTACTGCCCGTTCTCGGACTTTTCTTTGCCTGTCCGAACTCGGTTTTGTTGCCTGCTCCGATTTCGATACCATTGTTGTTGCCTTCGGTTTTCTGTTGCCTCGTTTTTCTGTCCGGTTTGTGTACCTCGCGTCCAACAATTTGAAAACTATATTATTATTTTTTGTATCGCGAGTCGGGAAAACCTAATAAAAAAAATGGCTGTTGTGTCCGCTAAGTTCGCTGCTGATTTATCGAAACTTGAACCTCTAGATGGGTTGAATTATAAGAGGTGGGCTCAATTTTTTTTAATGTTTTTCGAACAATTTGAAATCGATTATGTTCTGTTTGAAGATGAACCCGTTTTAATTGTTGCGTCCACCGCGACCACACCTCCTTCCACTGCCACGGTTAAATCCAATGAGGAAAAAGTTAAGAAATATGATAAGGATAATAAGACAGTTAGATATCATCTTCTTAATCATATGACCAACACCCTTTTTGATTTATTCATGGTCCATAAATCTGCTAAAACTATTTGGGAGTCTTTAGAGAAAAAATATGGGGCCGATGATACGGGCAAAAAGAAGTATGTGGTGGGTCAGTGGCTCGGGTTCCATATGGTAGATGACAAACCGATTATGGAACAAGTTCATGCTTATGAAAACTTGTGTGCTGATGTTACAAATGAGGGTATGAAACTTGACGAGGTCTTTTTAGCTAATGTGTTGTTAGAGAAATTTCCTGCGTCGTGGAGTGATTATAGGAACCATTTAAAACACAAGAAAAAAGATCTATCACTTCAAGAACTTATTAGTCACATGAGGACCGAGGAAGCTAATCGCCTCAAGGATAGGTCTGTTCTTCTGTCGTCTGTCTCTACCAAAGCTAACCTTATTGAAGCTGGGGGCCCGTCTCATGGCAATAATAAGGGTAAGAATAAGATGGGTCAGAGTCAGGGTCAGGGCAAAGGTCAAAAAGGGAAAGGTCAAGGTGCCAAGGGAAAGAATCAAGGAAACTCCACCAAACCAGTTCCCAAGATCTTCAAGCCGAATCCAAACGTGGTGTGGTATGTGTGTGGGCAGACGGGTCACAAAGCATTCCAGTGTCCTCAAAAGAAAGGTGGTCAAGCCGCTCAAGCCAACATTGCTGAATCAGATGATGACATTATTGCTGCAGTGGTGGTTGAGGCCAATCTTGTGGCGAACGCGAGTGATTGGGTGCTCGACACAGGAGCGTTAAGACATCTTTGTGCCAACAAGGAGCTGTTCGCTGAATTTGAATATGTGGCTGACGGTGAAAAGGTTTACATGGGTAATTCTTCCTCTGCGCTGATCACAGGAAAAGGCAAGGTCTTTCTTAAACTTACCTTTGGGAAAACTCTTGCTCTTCATAATGTTTTGTATGTCCCTACTTTGCGTAGAAACCTAGTGTCTGGTGCCTTGTTAAACAAAGTTGGTGTGAAACTTGTTTTTGAGGCTGACAAGGTAGTAATGTCTCGCAACGGGGATTTTGTGGGCAATGGTTATCTCAGTGGGGGACTATTTATTTTGAACATTGACTCTTCTGCTATTAATAATAATTCTTCTGCTTTTGCTTATATTGCTGAGTCTATTGATGTTTGGCATGCTAGATTAGGTCACGTGAATTATGAATCGGTTAAAAAATTGAAAGAAATGTCGCTTATTCCATCTTTAACCACCGAAGTCTTCACTAAATGTTCTAGTTGTGTAGAAGCTAAGTTTACTAAGAAGCCTAGTAAACCGGTTAAAACTAGACGTACGAGTCTTCTCGAGTTAATTCACACCGACCTAGTTGACTTCAAGAGTACTATGAGTAGAGGAGGTAAATTTTATTATGTCACTTTTATTGATGATTACTCTAGATACACTAAAGTGTATTTGCTTAAGAATAAAAGTGAAGCTGAAGAGATGTTCATTAAATACAAAGCTGAGGTAGAAAATCAACTTGACAGAAAGATTAAAAGAGTCAGGTCTGATAGAGGTGGTGAATACGGTTCTAATTATTTAGTGGATTTTTGTGAGAAAAATGGATTAATTCATGAGTCAAGCCCACCTAACCAACCTCAGTCCAATGGAGTAGCTGAACGTAAAAACAGAACTTTAAAAGAAATGATGAATGCTATGCTCTTAAGTTTTGGCCTTTCTGACGATATGTGGGGGGAAGCAGTGCTTTCAGCTTGTCACATTCTTAACAGGGTACCTCATAAGAAATTAGACAAGACACCCTATGAATTTTGGAAGGGTTATGCCCCTAACTTAAGCTTTCTTAAAGTGTGGGGGTGTTTGGCTAAAGTTGGTTTACCGAGTTTTAAGAGGCCTACTATAGGATCTAAGACGTATGATTGCATTTTCATTGGTTATGTTCAAAATAATGCTGCTTATAGATTCATGTCATTGAATGACCGTTCTATTTCTGAGGCAAGAGATGCCGAGTTTTTTGAGCATGTTTTTCCTTTAAAGAAAGTTGTTGATTCACCTCCTGATTTGTCTGATGTGCCTATTAATCATGTTGATAATTCTATGCATGCTAGTAGTAGTACTGTTGTTGATCATACTAGTGAACCTAGAAGGAGTAAGAGGCCTAGAATTGAAAAGAATTTCGGAGATGATTTTATCACAACGTTCTTAACTGAAAATGCCAGTGGTGATTGTGCTTGCTTTGAATTCATTTCTGCTTTTTTAATAGAAGATGACCCAAAAACGTATGATGAAGCTATGAGATCCATAAATGCTGTTTTTTGGGAAGAAGCTATTAAAAATGAGTTAGATTCTATTGCATTTAATCAGACCTGAGAATTGACAGATTTGCCTAAGGGTAGTAAACCCATTAGTAGTAAATGGATTTTCAAAAGGAAACTGAGGCCTGACGGTACAATAGAAAGATTCAAAGCTAGACTTGTAGTGAGAGGGTTTACACAAAAGAAAGATATTGATTATTTCGATACCTACTCACCTGCGACTAAGATTTCCACCATTAGAACTCTTATTGCTCTGGCTGCTATTCATGATCTTGTTGTTCATCAAATGGATGTTAAAACTGCTTTCTTGAATGGTGACCTAAAAGAAGAGATCTAAATGACTCAACCCGAGGGGTTTGTGGTAAAGGGTCAAGAGAGTAAAGTGTGTAAATTGAGAAAGTCACTATATGGTCTAAAACAAGCACCTAAACAGTGGTATGAGAAATTTCACAACACTTTGATTGAAGATGGCTACATAACTAACAATTCTGATTCATGTGTGTACTCCAAGATGTTTGGATCAGACTGTGTGATTATTTGCCTATACGTTGATGACATGTTAATTCTTGGTAGTAATTTTATTGTTGTAAATAAAACCAAACAATTTCTGTCGTCACGTTTTGAGATGAAAGATTTAGGAGAAGCTGATGTTATTTTTGGAGTCAAAGTGATCAGAAACTCATATGGAATATCCTTAAGTCAATCTCATTATGTTGAGAAAGTGTTGAAGAAATTTGATAGTTTTGATGTGACACCCGCTAGAACTCCTTATGATGCTAGTATACCTCTGTGTAAGAACTTGGGTGAGAGTGTATCCCAAAAAGAGTATGCTAAAGTTATAGGAAGTGTGATGTTTCTCATGAACTGTACTCAACCTGACATTGCTTATGTTGTTGGTAGGTTAAGTCGGTATACACATAACCCTGATAGTGAACATTGGAATGCTCTTCATCTTTTACTAAGATACTTGAAAGGGACAGTTAATTCATGTCTACATTTTGGTAAATATCCTGCTGTGTTAGAGGGATTTACTGATGCGAACTGGATTAAAGGTAATGATGAAACAAGTTCTACAAGTGGTTATGTGTTCATCGTGGAAGTCTGCGAAACAGACTTGTATAGCAACCTCCACCATGGAGTCCGAGTTCATTGCTCTTGAGCTGGCAAGTCAAGAAGCAGATTGGTTGAGAAACTTACTAGCTGACATACAAGTGTGTGTGTGTGTGTGTGTGGGGGGGGGGGGGACAGGTTGCACCAGTTTCCTTACACTGTGATTGTCAAGCAGCCATCGGCATTGCTAAGAATGATGTCTACAATGGTAAGAAAAGACATATCCGGATCTGGCATGCTGTGGTGAAACAATTCCTGAAAAATGGAGTGATTGCAATAGACTATGTGAGGTCTGAACGCAATCTTGCAGACCGAGAAGAATCGTTCTCGACTCGTCGAGGGGAATGGGGCTGAGATCCTTAAGTCAAGATTAGAGTATGAATTTAGATGGACTCAAAAGCCTGCATTCCTATGGCGATACATAATCCATAGCCAGTTTTGGTGGTGCTTTGAGACGCACTTGATGGATTGTGTGAGTAAATAAAGGTTGGACCTATGTCCTTAATGGCTTACATGAGATGTGCTATTGAGAAGCACTAAGTCACCTATGTGAGTGTGATGGTTTCGCCACCATTTAGTGGAAAGTGTGAATTTCACTAGAGCACTCACTAGAACCAAGGTAAACGCATGGTTATGAAAGCGTTACACTTTGAAATTGCGGAACGACAAACTTTTGAAGGTATGACATGTGTTGTGGGGGTCTCAACCGAAGCTCAGTTAGAAATTCAAATCGTAATATATTCACTAATTGTAAGTAAGTTGTTGCCTCACCTCACTAAAACGTCAATTCAAGTCGAAAGACAATGAACGTCTAAGTGTCCAACCCTTCCTTACCCGGGAATCTTTGTTTTTCTTTCTTTTCTTTTCCCTTTTGCCATCCGTGGGGGATTGTTGATAGATGACAAGAGGAGTTGTTGTTCTTTCTTCTTTTTCCATCCCACATAGGAAGATTAGTAAGCTTAGGAGGTCCTTATAAGGCCTCTCCTCCATTGGGCTTACAAGTGTGAAGTGGAGTGGGCCTTTTAGGGTGATGGGTGATGTTGGGCTGCTATGGTCAACACGCACGCGCGCGTGTGGCCCAGCCAGGCTCGGGTTTGGGTTTGGGTTTGGGTGGAGCACCTGCGGTGTGGGCTGTGCCCGACTTTTACCCTTTTGGGCCTACTTATGCTTTGTGTTTTTGGCCCATGTCCAGATTCATTTGTGTGTGTGTATTGGATAAGTCAAAAGAGCTGTTACGGTTTTTAATGGTGGAATTAAGGCCTTGATTTCGTTTTAATGGCCTTAATTGCTATTGATTTTTTGCATCTGATAGGCTCCTCCGCCACCTATAAATACAGAGTCTGTTGTTCAGTTCCATCACACAAACAACTTAGCTTACAACACTCATCCTCACTTCTCCCTTCTGTTTTCTGAAAACCATAGTTCCTGGGTACAGTTGTTTTCGTTCCAAAGTTCTGAAACTCGAGTGGTCGAGATTCTGAACTGCAGTGTTCACCTTGGGAAACTACCGGCACTGTAGGCGATAACCACCGGAGTCGCGTCGATATAGTTTTCAAGTCAGTGGTCTCCATACCACGACATTGCTGCCTGTTTTTGTCTTCGTTTCTGCCCGTGTTGCCTCAGATCGTTCTCGCCATCCCGTTGCTGTCACTGCTGCTTACTGCCCGTTCTCGGACTTTCCGTTGCCTCTCTGAATTCGATTTTCGTTGCCCGTCCGAATTCGGTTTTGTTGCCTGCCCCGATTTCGATACAATTGTTGTGCCTTCGGTTCTCTGCTGCCTCGGTTTTCTGTCCGGTTTCTGTACCTTGCGTCCAACAAAAGCAACCCCGTGGGTTTGAAGTTTTAACCTGGTTCTTAAAAGTTGGAATTTCGACGAAAGAATTCCGACCCGGTTAACTATTGTCACAAGTGTGGAGGAAATATACGGATTTGAGGGATATACCCGTGGAAAAACCCGACCCGCATCACAATTTTCAAGACTATCTTCTTTATTGCTATTTTCCTCCATTGTTGGTATATTTCTTTTCCTCTCCCTCATCTCTAGATTAGATTTAATATTGCTCTTTCATTATTGCATCGTTTTTATTAATTTTACTTGCGTTGTTTTTAGATCGTCTTGTAGTTTCTTTTGTTGATCGTAATTTCCTTCGTTATCTTAGTTTTATTTTCTCTTGTTTTCATCATTATGCATGCTTTTGTTATTTTCTCCATTGTTATTGCTTTTGTAGTTTCCTTCATGAATTGTGAGTAGTTTACTTGTTAAGGGGTTAAGGGAGGAAGATCTTGGGTAATATAAATTAAGGAATTGTGATTTGGTTGCATGTTTGTTGATTTATCATGTTTGAGGTTTTCGTGTCATTGTTGACTTTGTTCGGCCAACTAGATTGACCTTTACTCATTTCTATAATTTGGAGAAACTCGGGGTAAGAGATCCCTCTTTTTCAGACTTACCACTGGTCGGGAAATCTGGGGTAGAAATTACCTTGACTTGAGACTTACCCTTTTTTGCCGCGAAAGTGGGATCTAGATAAGTTGGGTGAAGAAATCGAAAGGTGGCATTCTCCCTTTATCGACTTTGTGACCGACCCATAATTCCGAGACTCATAGAACCCGATTTCGATTCCCGACTCCCCTTAACACCTTTTCCCTATTTGATTATCTTTTTGTTATTCATCACATTTTAGTCTAGACTCGACTCTAAAACCCCCCCATTAGACCCCATACACAGCTTTCACTCGATTAGCACCGCTCTCCCTGTGGACCGACCTCGACTTACCAGGACTACCTTTAATTGTTTTTGTGTTAATTGTGAATCTTATAAGTATTGTTTGATCCCCTATCCTTCGTTAATGATCGATCCAGATTTGGGCGAGATCAATCAATTAGTGCAAATCATATCTACTCCATTAGCCTAACTTAGTTATGCAATTAGATTGTATATATCGTAACCTTCCGTAACGTACAATTACCATTTCAATTATAAATACTTAAATGGTAGATATTATTTTTGTTTGGACAAATATGTCAACACTTCACTTTTCGTACATATCACTCCGTGCCCAAAAATAAAATTCAAAACGTATCGTCTCATAATAAAGCATGGTTCTTGGTGTTTGCTTTTATATAAAGATCTTTTGGTATATATTTTTTTTAAAAGATACAACTTATTGTGACTCCCGATGTTTTCAAATTCATAGTTAATGGAGTCAATACTCTCAATGCGTTTACCCATTTACCCATTTACAATGGAGTCAATACCCATTTACTCTCAAAAGGGTCGGATGGAGAGATAGGGTCATCAATTGAGCCGAACGCGGGTCAGTCAAATATGTATCGGATTATACGGGTCATGGGCCGAGTTTGGTCAAAATACGGGACAGAAATAGTAATATGTCTGATTATTCAAACATCGTCATTTCATTTACGCGTCACTATGGAGTAAAAGATTTTTTTTTGCATTGGTGATTAACGTGCCTACTACATCTATAATGGTCCAAGTAATTCTCTCTAAAAAAAGAATGCTCAACCCGTGATGTATCACGGGTAGAATGCTATATAATGCTGTCCATGGACTTGTAACACAAACACTTCAACACGCGTATGGATGATCACCATTCACTTCAACCTGTGACGTATTCTACGTTGTTTAGTCGTTCGTACACCTATTAACACGCATATGGATGATCACCATCTTTCACAAGAATAGTAGACCAATCCCGGATTTCTTCATAAGGAAATATCAATAAAAATACTACAACCCGTGAGAGTTTTCACGGGTATCACACTAGTCTTAATTAAAGTTCTTAGATGGGACATACCTATAATTACTAACTTTAATCATTTATTTAATCATCAATATTTAAATATACTAGTTGTTCCCCCGTGCACGATGTTCCAAAGAAGGTGGGGCTACTATTGTTAAAACCTTATGTGTAATTACTATGGCACGAAATCGTCGACCAGCATGGAAGAAGAGTACTTCCTCTATCCAATTTTAATGTTCCCACATTTCTTAAAGATTGTCAATCTTTAATCTTCCTACTTACAATATTTTCTCTTTTGGTTGATTTTTGTAGTCCATATCATTTCTGACCCCATATTTTCTCTTAATTTTCATTTTTCACCACATACTCTACTTCATCCTTCCACTCCCCCATGAAGTTTAAAGTTAGATGGAAAGGGTATATATTAGCATACATATGTACATTATTTCCGGTGATTGACATATACTATTTGTGGGGAACCGAATACTGTCAGCATCATCAAAGTACATTATTGCATAATATAGAACAAGTTAAGTTATCAGTTGCATCTCGTATTTCAGATGCTCGTATCACTGAAAGGCTGTATTACCTCCAAACCTTGTGCTAACTTCACTGGAATCGTGATGGGTAAGACCATGTTCACCAAGATAAGCAGTTAGACTTATTACATATCCGTATCACAAAGCATTGATTATGGATGTAAGCTCACGATCGCGTCTAGTACACCACCGTGGTAGTTGAAAGTATCGTCGTATGCTTCAACAGCTGCAACATCTTTCAGGGCGACTAGAACGAAGTCATGGTGTGGTGGCTATGACATGGTATGTAACACCCCGGCCCAATTTTAGCATTGGAAATGTTAACCGCGGTAGATTGCTAGACTTTGTACTGGTCCCACAGACCAACACAAGTCCTTTCCAGCGCATTTTGTCCTCACTCATGCGCATCCCAAAAACCTTACGCTTAATTGCAAAGTTCTTTTGCATGGATGACCAGAAAAGAAAGTGCACTTTGTTGATATGAGTAGTACTTCAAATCCCTTTAAGCAAAGCTCATAAATAGGACCTCTTCAATTAACATATTGTTTCATGGTATTTCCCTTTTTTATGGCACTGTGAAATATCTTAGTATTCCTGTCTCCTTCAACATCTCATTGCATTTTAGCTTTCTGGCGTAGGAAACTAAACCGGGCATCCGAAACCTCCCTAATAGCAGTAGCAACTTTAATTTCATGAAGGATTAGGTTCTGATTTAGAGGGTGGTAGATCAAATCAGTCTGGATTTTTTGTAGAAGCAGTTCAATTCTTCCGTCTGCTGCTCAATATCAGAGTAGATAGAGCTATTCAATTGTTTTAATGGCCTCTTCAAGGTCTTAAGTTTTTTCATCACAATAAACCTTGCATAATCAGGAATAGTCTGTTGCCAAACACTTTGAACACTGTCTTTGAAAGAGTCCGTAACACACCGACCCAATCCTAGGACTGGAAAAGTTAGTTGCAGTAGCTCACCATGCTCTGTACTAGTCCCACAGACCAACACGAGTCCTTTCCAGCGCATTTTGTCCTCACTCATGCTTATCCCAGAAACCTTCCCAAAAGGTCACCAATCCTTAGACTACTCCCACTCAAGCACGCTTAACTGTGGAGTTCTTTTGCAATGGATGACTAGAAAAGAAAGTGCACTTTGTTGATATGAGTAGTACTTCAAATCCCTTTAAGCAAAGCTTATAAATAGGACATCTTCAATCAATGTGGGGTGTTTCAATCACTCCCACTTGAAGAACGCAACATCCTCGTTACGCCTGGCAACATAACCGCTGACCCAGAATCCACCCATGCTAGGTGCCAAATGTACGGTTGCAAGGTTGCTATGATACCACTTGTAACACCCCGACCCAATCCTAGGACCGGAAATGTTAGTCGCGGTAGCTCGCCAGGCTCATGTTGGTCTGTGGAACTAGTACAGAACCTGGTGAGCTACCGCGAGTAACATTCCATCCTAGGATTGGGTCAGGGTGTTACAAATGGTATCAGAGCAACCCTACGACTGTGTATTTGGCACCTAGCGGGGGTAGATTCTGGGTCAGCGGTTATGCTGCCAGGCGCAACGAGGACGTTGCGTTCTTCAAGTGGGTATGATTGAAACATCCCACATTGATTGAAGATGTCCTATTTATGAGCTTTGCTTAAAGGGATTTGAAGTACTACTCATATCAACAAAGTGCACTTTCTTTTCTGGTCATCCATGCAAAAGAACTCCGCAGTTAAGTGTGCTTGGCTGGGAGTAGTCTAAGGATGGGTGACCTCCTGGGAAGGTTTCTGGGATAAGCATGAGTGAGGACAAAATGCGCTGGAAAGGACCCGTTTTGGTCTGTGGGACCAATATAGAGCCTGGTGAGCTACCGCGACTAACATTTCCGGTCCTAGGATTGGGTCGGGGTGTTACAGAGTCTGCCTTGCCCCAAATGGTATAATATTTGAAACTTCTTCTGGGAGGAGGTGCACTGAGGGTGTTACTCACAATGCAAGAGCTATGGTCAAATAGACACTCAGGGTGGAAGAACGCATTAAGATCAGGGAATCGGTTACCCCAGCTCGCATTAGTAAGAAATCTCTCCAGACGACTATATATTCTACTTTGAGGGTCTCTTTTGTTGTTCCAGGTAAAGTAGCTGCCAGTAGCAGGAATGTCGCTCATGCTACATTGGTGTAAGTAGTCAATAAATTCCTCAATATCGGTCGCTTTAGTATTCCCCCAGTCGCTCCTTAGTATGAATTACTATGTTAAAATCACCCGCAATAATAGCCCAAGGGCCGGTATTGAGACAATGAGGAGGCCGAGATTGTGCCAAAGATCCTTCCTATCCATGCCCTCATTGAAATTATAAACAAACGTAATGTTGAAAGACTGACAGGTTGTCTTATTTTGGGCATGTAAATGTATGAATTGAGCATCATACATGATTATTTGAACATCAAACAAATTTGGTTTCCATAGAACCCAAATTCTATCGCCTTTATGATAGCTACAATTGGTGGTAATGCTCCACTCTTCAAAAATCTGTTGTCTGGTACTTCCTCCGTTCCATTAATTTGATTCTTTACATTTATTTTTTGGGCACTATTTATAGGTGAGTGATATCGTCAATGTAACTTCTACTCCCTCTATTCAACTCCAATTTACCCCTTAGTATTTTCGACACTATTCACAAATCAAAAGAATCTTCAAAATTCTACACAATCTATAACTATCATGTGAGATCTTGTTTGATTTGTCTTAACGAGTAAAATAAGAATATCAAAAAATTATAATTTTTACTAATACCTACTGAAAGATAATAACGATTTCAAATGCGTTTGGGCAAATGTGCATACAGAAATGAGTAAATTGGTTGAATGGTGGGAGTAATATACTCCCTCCGTCCCGATGAATTATTTGCCTTTCCTTTTGGCACAAAGGGCAAGAGGTCCAATGATGAGGTGACATGTAGAGCCAAATTCATGAGAAGACTCAAATTACATGTAAAAAATATTCCTAAAATAGAAAGACAAACAATTCATTGAGACACCCCAATATGGAATAGGCAAAGAATTCATTGGGACGGAGGGAGTATAAGATAAAATATAATCATGTGTGATTCTGTTTAAATTGTTTAATCGAGTACGTTATAAAAATCAAATTTTTATAATTTTTAGAAATACGTAACTAAAGATATAGACTAAAGAAAATGTGCATTGACAATTATGAAAAAGCAAACGTAAAGAATCAAATTGAATGAAGGGAGTATTATTCACATTAGTCTGCAACAATTTGGTCTCAAGTAAACCAAGGAGCCCAACATTATTATTGTGCAGAAACCATTTCACTGTTTTCTGTTTATTAACGTTATTGAACCCACATACGTTCCATCAAAGAATATAAAAATATTATTTTAAGAAATATTCCTTAGTATATTCTTTTATAATGTTATGAAAATATTAATATAGAAATAATATAGTTACTAGAGATAGAAGATACTATGAGATTGTAACTATAGTATATAAGATGAGTTGTATGGTGTTTGAGATCAATAAGAAAAATAGAGAATTCTTTCTTCTCACAAACCCTAGAATTTATCATGATATCATAACAAACCTGGTAAAAAAACATAATCATAAACTCGAAAAATTCCACTATGTCCGGAGAACCAAGAAACCGAAGGGGGACAATCCAAAGACTATTCCCATGCCATTTAGTGAAGACGAAATTAATCGCCTTCAGAGTTTATTAGGGGCTAGCCCCGATGGAAACAAAAAATTGCAAGGTATGCAATTAACTTAGATGCTGGATGGTTAATAGATAGTGGAGTGTCCAACCATATGGAGAGGACGAGAAATCTTGCAAAATGCTTGGGAAGCCGGTCTCGCTACCGTTGGCTTACCAGATGGACGAAGAGTTGAAGCTTACATCCATGGAGAAGTAAAACTGGACGAAAATTTTGTCCTGAAAGATGTTTTATTTGTGCCCACGCTTACTTGTGAACTCATTTCAGTTCAACAATTAATTCATGAGAACAATTGTATGATAAATTTTTATCGTGATTATTGTGTAATGTAGGATTGGACTACGAGGACGCAGATTGGACGGGATGGAAACAAATAACGGGTATATTATTACAAGTCAAGCAAGACTGAATTAGCGGGTCAAGTTACAGTTTCGAAGGAAAGTCGACTATGGCATAAGAGACTTGGTCATCCTTCTTAAAGTATTTTCCTCGTTTTAATTCTTTCGTTGGGAATAATTTAAATTTGGTGTCCGATGAAGCATGTGATTCTTGTTGCCGTGCTAAACAAACTCGAACTCCGTTTCAGCTTAATAATAAAAGATGTGACGTTTATTTGGTCTCATTCACTGCGATATATGGGGTCCATATCGAGTAGCTAGCTTGACCCGTGGCCATTATTTTTTAACTATTGTTGATGATCATAGTCCGGGGGGGGGGGGGGGGGGGGTATGAGTCTACCTCATGAAAGAAAAGAGTGAAGCGGATGATTTGCTAAAAAATTTTTGCCAAATGACAAAAACTCAATTTGAGAAAGGAGTCAAAATAATTCAAAGTGACAATGGGACGGAGTTATTGAGTAGGGATATGCAAAGTTATTATACGGAGCATGGGATATTGTTCCAAACTAGTAATGTCGACACACCCCAACAAAATGGTCGGGTTGAGCGAAAACACTGTCACATTCTTGAGAAGGCAAGACCCTTGCGATTTGAAGGAGGGTTACCAATAAAATTTTGGGGAGAATATGTGTTAACAGCCGCATATTTAATTAATCGCACACCCACATCTTTATTAGGCGGAAAAACACCCTATGAAATTTTGCATCGTAAACCAACCAAATTGGATAACTTGAGAGTCTTAGATTGCTTGTGTTATGCTCATAATAAGGGTAAACCGCTAGACAAATTTGGTGAGTGGGGAACGAGATGTATTTTTATTGGGTACCCTTATAACACGCTAAGAAAGGGTGGAAGGTGTATTATTTGAAGGAAAAATGAGTCTTCATGTCACGAGACTACAATTTTACGAACACACTTACCCTCTTGCTATCTCAGAAAATGTATCACAACAAGGGCATGTACAAGCCCAGAATGACACATTTGTTTATGTGGAACTATCGGCCCCATCCCACGTTGTGAGGGGGAGTGTAGAGAGTGAGACATAAGTTGGAATAGGGTCGGCTGAGGCTGATCTTTTGACCGCTTCAGGAAATGAAGGGTCGGTTGATGCATCGACTGGGACAGGAGATGCCAGAGTCAGGTCGGCCGATGTCTCGGCTGGGGCAGGCATTAAGAACTCCGCTGACAAAAGAAGTGATGTGTCGGCTGAGATAGAGCCAGTCAAGACTAGCACAGATACTGTGATAGATGAGACTAGGATGGGACGTGGTGCGCGTAGTAAATTTGAACCGTCTTGGAAAAAGACTATTATTGCAAATCAACACAGATATTTGCCCCACAAGAATATGCTCACGAAGTCCAATCTCAATCCTCAAGGTCAGGTATTCGTTATCCTTTAGTTAGCTATGTTATCACCAATTGTTTCTCACCGTCTCACATGACTTTCATGGCTACAATTGGTAAAGAGCATGAGTCGAGTTATTATCATGAGGCTGCAAGGAACAGAAGGTGGCAAGAAGCGATGAGAAAAGAGATCGACGCATTAGAAAAGAATACAACATGGAAGATAATGACCTTGCCTATAGGTAAGAAACCCATTGGATGCAAATAGATATACAAGATCAAATATCGAGCAGACAAGAGGGTGGAACGTTATAAGGCGAGACTTGTGGAGCAAGGTTTCACCCAAGTGGAAGGAATAAACTACCAGGAGATCTATACTCCGTTAGCAAAAATGACAAGTGTGAGGTGCATGTTAGCCGTGGCAGTACATAAGGGTTGGTTCATTGAGCAATTAGATGTGAACAATGCCTTCTTGCATGAAGATCTTGATGAAGAAGTATACATGAAAATTCCACAAGGTTTCGAGAAAGGCCAAGATGGAAAGGTATGTAAATTGCTAAAATCTATATATGGTTTAAAGCAAGCTTCCCGGAATTGGTTCGCTAAATTGACCATTTCAATGAAGAAATATGGGTTCGTACAATCCTTAGCAGATTATTTGCTATTCACGTTCAATCGAGATGCGATTTTTATTGGGGTGTTGGTTTATGTGGATGATATGACCATGGTTAGCAATAACAAAGTGCACTTTGTTTTCTAGTCATCCATGCAAAAGAACTTCGCAGTTAAGCGTGCTTGGTTGGGAGTAGTCTAAGGATGGGTGACCTCCTAGGAAGGTTTCCGGGATGCGCATGAGTGAGAACAAAATGCGCTAGAAAGGACTCGTACTGGTATGTGAGACTAGTACAAAGCCTGGCGAGCTACTGCGGTTAACATTTCCGTCCTAGGATTGGGTCGGGGTGCTACAAGATCCTAGTACTACTCTCGCCTAAGCACGCTTAACTGCGGAATTCTTTTGCATGGATGACCAGAAAAGAAAGTGCACTTTGTTGATATGAGTAGTACTTTCAATCTTTTTAGCACCTGTCATTTAAGCTCATAAATAGGACATCTTCAATCAATGTGGGGTGTTTCAGGAAATATATAGCAAATTACACAACATCACAACAACACAAAGCAACAGAGTTCACATTGCTGCCATATTTTTAGTTTAAATTGAAGTATCAAAGTGTCGTGCTGGTGTCTGACACGTGACCCGACATCCAAGTGAAGTATCAGAGTAAACATAGGTTAGTTTTAATAACGGTAAGGAAACATCGTTACTATGTGTACATGCACGTTTGGATTTATTTACCTGTTTGCAACCATGCTCAGTTATACTAATGTTTCCTCTGTCGAATAATAAAACATCGTGTTTATATTGGTTGCCGTTTTCACCTTCCTTCCACGAAAGTTTGAATGATGCCTGCGTTATGTAACCATCTCGAAAGGTTAACATACACGCAAATGGTTCGCCTTACGTAAAATTAGAGAAACGATTATAAAATCTTGGCAACCAGAGATCTACACATATCAAATGGGCACCCATTGCCAAATGAGATCGGGTTCGGGTAAGGTCATTGTGTGTTTGTAACAATTGAGGTTAGATCGAGTTTGTTATTGTCAAACCTTTTTAGGGATATTGGTTTGTATGAGACAATATTTCGGTCAGGTAGGGGTAGGTCAGGTCAAGCTCGTGTCTTTAGATCAAGTGCTGGGTCAAGCTCTGTTTTTAATTCGGGTGTTGGTCAGATTGAAAATTAAGCAATTATCAATCAACTACAGAATAATAGTACAATTAAGCAATTATAAAGAAAAATAAAGATTGAAAACTAAAGAATTATCCATCAATCAACGAATAACACTATAATAAAGAAACTACCTAGAAAAATTAAGATAGAAATTGAGAAAAAGGTAAGAGAATTCACATGATTCACTTGAGATTTAGGGTTTTAGTGAAGGTCCAGTGCCGATTCTAGAGATTGGGTACATGGGATGCGGAAAATGTACAATTTATACGATAGGAGACTAGTGACAAACGGATCTAACATCAAACATTGAGATTAAAAATGGTATATTAGGATTAAAATATTAAATGTTACTTCTAATATGTTATTGTTGGATGTAATGCAATGGCTAGCAATGATGACTATATACATTGTATTATAGAGAAGTCTTTCATAACATCGTAAAAAAATCTTCTCACTAATAGCATGGTTATGACCATTAAACTTTGTGTTTATGGCTTATGTTTATTGTGGTGGATATGTCATTAACTTGGTGATTATGGTGCCAATTAATTACTTTAATTTTTGGCTTTCCTCTCCTACACTATAAAAATGAGAAGCTTGTAGTCATTTGATACACATCATCTTTAATCTCATCTACTTCTTCTCTATGATAATTTTGAGCATACCATATGAGTTCCAACTCCTAATGGTTTAGTACATAACCTTTTAGAAGTGTTATGTGACCTTGGGGGACGATGGCCATTCCGATTTGTACCGTAGTCGGGGCGATTTCGTTTCTCATTCAGTGACCTCCATACCAGGACACAACGATGTCTATTCTTTAATTAAGCATCGCCTCTATAATGACCTTATATTTCCAACAGTTATGTGGGGATTTTTTAATATGACAAACTAAAAAAAAGTGAGTGCTTATATTAATTTACAATACAATTTTATACGAAGTAATAAATATATAATCATAATCTACCATATATGGTGAATTCCAAAACGACAATTTGGATTCTCTGTCCCAAGTATTTGTCCCATTCCCTGTCCCACCCAATCAAAAATTGACACGTACCAAACAAATAAAGTTGAGGCAAAAATCACGTGCTACCCAAACTACATCATCTTCATCATTCATCACTCATCATAATTGGCGTCACCGCTTACTGTATTTTGCCGGTCACCAATAGTCCAGCTAACCCTGATTTCCATCTCTGAAACCCCCCTTATCCTTGTCCTTATCCCCGTCGTTACCTCTGTAACCTTCCGTAGCTGGGTCTCGAAGCAGGAGTACTTGACATCGGAGACCGATTCCTGGAGGTCGCGGCGGTAGGTTTGAAGGACGAATTTGGATCAGCCACCTGAGCGCCCTCACACACGCAACTACCGTTTGAGCCACGATGGCTTGACGCCATCACAATCCGTCTCACTAACAATCCCCGCGTACCTGAATATCCTCCCACCGTCGTTCTTCATTATACCACCCTCCAATCCAACGGCGTACAATGTTCATCGATGGTGATAAAGTTGGCGTTGAGAACAGGAAGCCATTGATGACTATTATTTAGTTGTTGCTCTTTAAAAGCTCAAGGTTTGAGAAAAGAAAAGCACTCTCACGTGATTTTTTCCTCAACTTTATTTGTTTGGTACGTGTCAATTTCTGATTGCGTGGGACAGGAAGTGGGACAAATACTGCAGACAGAGGATCCAGATTGGTACTTTTTAAAAAAACCATAATTGGTGCGATTGATTTCAAATTTATCGCAAATTAGGACTTTTTTTGAAAAATACTAATTGGTGCAATTGATTTCAAATTCATCGCAAATTAGAATTTTTTCGAAGAACCCTAATTGGTGTATTTAAATTGAATTTCCTAACCTTTGTTTCTACTCGTATCATCACAAATGAAAACTTTTTCGAAGAACTCTAATTAGTGCAATTGAATTTGAAATTTCTGACCTTAATTTGTATTGAATCATCGCAAATGCGGTCTTTTTCAAAGAACCCTAGTTGATGCAATTGAGTTGTGGAATTTTCTCTCTCTAGAAATTTAATTAGATGGTGAGGGGGTGAGAGGGAGAAATGAGAAAGATAGAATAGTAATTCTGAAGTATGATTGAGTAAAGTTCAAGTACAAAAGTATCACCCTAAAAAAAACTCGAACCCCACATGATTAATAATTCGAAAAAGCACCACATTCTTAATTGGTGGTGAGTTAATCAAACTATAAACTCGATTTAAAAAGAGATATGAGAATGTTCACTGTTATTCCTAATTATACTTCTTTTTATCTAAAAAAATATTAAGAAAATATTTTAATTTTGTTCATTGTAAAAAGATGAATTATACTTATTAATTAGGAGAAAAACGATCTAACAGAAAACCATCCAAACAATAATTTTGTAGAAATAGAAATGTAGACACCCGCATTTTGACTGCCAGGTGTCTATAGCAGTTTCCAAAAAACACCCGATGATGATCGGACGCTAACGTGTTTCTACGCGCTCAGATATGGGCTCAAAACTGTTAGTTGTTGGCTTAAGCACTTATGGAGTACAAATCTCACAAAACTGACCTCAAATCCAGGCCCAGTGGGTCGTTTCCAGTCAAACAAGACTAATTTGGGTCAAAACCGACACCGGAAATAAAACCGAATTTTAGCGACTGGGTCAACCCCAGTCAAAGTCGTTTCCGAAACACAAAAAAACAGCCACTCAAACATCAAAAGTGTAGCTCAAACACAAAACCCATGAAATACCAAGTTCAAGGTCCAAAGACCCGGATCTCGCACTTCAGCTGACCCACTGGATTGGGCCCTTAAACAAGCCCGACTGCGTTTGATTGGGCCACTCGACCGAGTCAGGGGGCTACTCGGTCGAGTAACCCTAGACGGAGGAGGTTGCCAAAGCCTATATAAACCTCTCCTTTGCATGCATACAAACAACTTTTTTTCATCCAAAAAACCCTAATCAAAACCCTAAGCCCTAATTCAACTTTAATCCTATACACAAACCCTAACCCTAGCGTTTAGGAATTCGAACCCTAACCACCACAACTTAGCCTACATCTCGATACTCACGTGCAAGCCACAACTACGAGTCCCGTCCGAGAACAAGAACATGTAGGTTGAGGGTGCAAAATCCGTCTTCTTCCCTTCTCATCTCTCTCGGCTTCTTCATCTTTTTCGTCGTTTTTTTGTCTTTTATTTATTTATTTTATCATCACATTCTAATACCGATAATATCGCTAGTATTAAAAGCATTAAAATATTGTGGATTTGTGTCGAGTGCGAAGGATGTCGGAATAAGGAAACCCGAATATACAAGAGTATTGCACTCAGCGTTGCCGGTCGCTTATCCTGACACCCCTAGCATTTGATTATTGAAACAAGTCAACTTAAACGGTAATTTTTATTTTCGTTCGCGTGGTCATCATTCAATCACATATTTCATCAATTCTAAAACATTCTTTCAAAACAAGTACTTTTTTTTAAGGGTCAAAACCCGTTGACGCGGATCCGACATCACATGATCCCTAGGGATTCATTACGATGTCGGAGAAGCCGAGGGAATCAAGTCTTTCGATTCAAGTAAAGTGTCGATCCGTTAGATTCGATGCCAACTTAATAGTTGGATGTCGAATCTCAACAGTTTAGTCAAACAATTTAGCTAACGCGATTTTTCCGTTGATGCTAAAATAATTGTCATACAATTCGTTAGAATTACGACACTATTAAACGCGGAGGAAATCTATTCATATCGTGCTAGTTAACTTAAAACGACTTAAAGCATTTTTGTTAAAGTTTTCGCTCTAGTATTCCATATCGATTCAATAATCGAATATGGGATATGACGAGTATCGAAGTTAAGTTTCGAGTATAAATTCCATAATATTTATGCTAGATCCAACAAACTCATCGAATCATCAAAATCAAAAGCAATTTCGAAACTGAGAACAAATTGCGAAGCGAACCTGGTTCGTACAGGGGACACTCGATCGAGTGCTTAGCCCACTCGGTCGAGTGGCACCCCAAAAACGAGACAGAAGGTTTTCCGATCTCCACTCGGTCGAGTCTCGCAATGACTCGATCGAGTGGCAATGTACTCGACCGAGTTCGTCAATAACTCGACCGCGTAGGGTCTAAAACACGAGACATGAGCCTTTCCCGAGGACCACTCGGTCGAGTCCTTCAATTACTCGATCGAGTGGCCTTATCACGACAATACCGTGAGTCTCACATCCTTTTTTAGTCCCGATAAAACTCTTTTTATGACTTTGGTCAACACGTGTCTAATCTATCACGTGAAACATCACTTTTTCAAAACCACGCATCATCAGATTTACATTATTCTATATCATTTGCAAACTGTTATTACCGTTATACCGTTACTAACCGTTTGTCACTTTCCTTGTTGATTTAATTGTTTATTTTATCGTACTAAAATGAACCTTTGCATGCTAAATTTAACTTCGACGTTAGAATTAGTTGCATTAAATCGACATAGAAACCCTTTCAATTTCATGCATGTTTAGGGAAAATAATGTTTGCATATCATTTTCCCGTTCAACTAACGCGCGTATTAGAAAGTCATTCGATATCCTAGTAGAGGTCGCTAATGTGCGGACGAGGTTGGGTGTCCTTTGTGGGCTTCCCAACACGTACCCTCACCCCTTACTCAGAACCTCGGTTTCCGGATGCCCGAAACCGTTGGCGCACGAGAGTCATTCAATACACGATAACCGGTAGTGACCGTATCGATATCGCAATGCAAAGGGACGAGCCCAATAAACTCTGACATCGGAAATGGGCCGTATTTTGTACACGGCCCACTACGACATAGAGTGGGTTCGCACGGGCCCGAACTTCCACAAAGTTCGGTGGCGACTCCACTTAGATTTAAATTTCATTCGATCCATTCTCATATGGAGATTCATTCGCCTCCCCAAACCCGCGTGTGGCCGCATCGGGGTGGACCTACGTCATATCCACAATTTGGCGACTCCACTGGGGATTAACTGGTGCGTGACCTACCATCGGCATCCTCAGGGTGAGACTCGAATAGAAATCGTTTGACTAGTACAATACGCGTTTTAGTTTTACGGTTCATGCATAACCCCATATTTTCCCGGGCTGGTACTCGCGACCGACGTCCCACTATACCGTGAGGTACTCCAATATGGATATGTCAAAGGTGTCCATAGTCGATTCGAGTGGGTTTCGCGGCATGTTCTAAGCTCAACTCGACTTAGAAAGTCTGTCCCGATCAACGTCTAGACTATGTGCACTGGTATAGACCCTTTTTAGTCCGACCGAGACTTAGTGTAAAGCATACACGGCGTCGTTATAATGCTTGCCTGACTACATGCTACTTGGTTTCCGTGTCGTTTTCAAAAACCTTCAACTTTTCAAAAAATACATCCTTTTCAAACTATCCAATTTCAAAACCCGGGACGTATACCGAATTTAGGATTTATGATTTTACTCAAAATAGCCCATGTTCTAGCCGGTATTCTGCCCATTTCAAAACTAGAAAACATTTTCGAACTTTCAAATTTGTGGCCCGAAAAGTCGGCCCTTTCCCCGAGTTTTCTCGGATTTTCCAAAAACAATCCATTTTCAAAACCTTCCTCTTCTTAGAATTTCCCGTATTTAGTAGTGTCAGGTCATGTCGTAAGTCGTCAAAGTCTTTAGCGTCGAAACTCTGTCGATCTTGCATCACGGGTTTCTTCTCTATCCCAGTCCGCCTTATTAGACTAAGGCAAGGCCCACCTACGTAGGACATACTCCTACAAAGGAGGGCCCGTTTACACAATCGAGTCCAAAGTCTGGGGATGTCTCACGTGGACCTTCTTTCGAATAGAACTCGGCCCACCCGCCGAATCCTAAAGGAGGCACACTCTTCACAAGTCACCCGTCTAGGTGTTTTTTCTGAGTCATTTCCCTTTTCAATCTGGTTCGGGATGTACTTTCTATTCCGGAATTCGGGCTAGTTTCCGATTACGTGGTGTTCTAACAGACAGGCCACCCGAAACCAGATATCAACGCAAGATGGACGCATAGAAGGATGCCCTAGCCAAGATCGAAGCCCAATTGACTGCCATCCAGACTGACCAAACGACACTCGCCACTCGTGTGAGCGCCATGGAGAAGGGAACTCCTCCTCCTGGATCTTAGCCCACTGGGCCCATAGCTGAACTAGTCAGCGCTGTTCGCAGGCTCGAAGAACAAGTTCACCTGTCAACGAACAACTTGATCCACACTGAAATTGCTCGTTCCTATTCGTCTTTGAATGACGAGCTACCCGCTAACCTCAACCTTACGGGAATTCCAATGTTTGAGGGTACCGAAGACCCGGTCCACCATATCCGGGCTTTCAAAGATTTTATGGCGGTAAAAGGGGTGAAGTCCACCATGTTTACACACTTATTCCCTTCCTCCCTCGAAAAGCATCACAAGGCCTGGTACTACAGGCTCGATTCCAAGAAATACAAGACTTGGGATGACGTGGCAACTGAATTTGCTCGGAATTACGCTGATAATACCGAGATCCAGACTACAATGCGTACTCTGGAAGTGATGGCCCAAGAGCCCAAACAAGGGTTCACCAAATATCTGCAGAGATGGCGGGCCGAAAGCGTGAAGCTGGTTGATAAGCCCAGCGAGAAAGTGCTAGTGGAGGCTTTTGTCAAGAATCTCCTCCCTTCCTACCGGGTCCATCTCCGGTATGTTGTTATCCCCAATTTTGCCACCCTAACTGAAATGGGTACAAGGATCAAGGACGACTTACGGTTAGAGAGTCTGACTAAGGCCTATACCGAGGGCTATCAAGGGGCAAGCTCATCCGCGAGCAAGCCCACACCTGCAGTTGCAACTCGCAACATCTTCGACGAGGTAAATCTGCTTGACACCTCATCCAAAAAGAATACACCAACTCGGGTATTCACGGATATAGGGACTACCTATACCTACGCCTTACAAAAGGCTATCTTCAAAAGACCTTATCCAACCAATAGGCCCGACTCCCGAACTTCCAGTGGAGAAAAGGCCCAAGAGCTACAATGTCCAAGCCTATTGCCAGTATCACCGAGGTAATGGGTATGACACGGAAAAATGTTAGAAGCTGAAGCATCTGATCCAAGGAAAAATGTTGGAAAAATGCTAGGGCCCTCGGCATCACAGATGCCGACTATTTCCCGACAGCACAAACTATCCAGGCTTTCGACGGAAGCCCAAAACCGGTTGCCGGGGCCATTAAGCTAACAATAATAACGGGCCCAATCGAAAAAGAATTGGAGTTTCAGGTGATCGACGTCACCTCGTCCTTTAACTTACTACTAGGAAGGCCTTGGATCCATGCACTCAAGGCCGTATCCTCTACCCTCCACAGAAAAGTCAAGATGCCGCTTCATGACGGCGTTATCACACTAGAGGCGACCCCCATTACTGTAGCAAGCTGCAATGCTACGGGCCGGGCCGACCCACGAGGATTTGATTTCGTGGGCATGATCGAGGAGGAATATCTCTTCAGGCCTTACTTCACCACTAGCATCGACACGAAGCTACAAAACTTGGGCTACTTACCAGGGGCTACATCGAGGCCATATCTTCCAGATGGGAAGATTATCGAGGTCCTAAACGATGGTGAATCACAGTTCGGGTTGGGGTATGCTATAACCCCAAAAAACGTGGTCCGGGCCAGTATTCACAAGGCCACCAACCTCATCAAGGGTACTTACTTAGGCCCTTATAGCCCGAAGTTAACTGACTACTTCGTCACTCCTGTATTCGAAGCTATTCAAGTGGGCCTCTACCAACCCACCATCACATATCCCGAGACCAAAACGGCTCGGGAATGCAATTTCATCCCTGATGATATATTCACCCTTGTCCAAGCAGAATCCAAGGAAGGCACCGACAACTCTGAGCCCGTGCTGGGGCTCCTATTTGGAGAAGACAAGGCCGTCCCTACTCCAAAGGATGATTTGGTCAATCTGATCCTCCGCAGCGATCGGTTTGACCCAACCAAGCTAATCTCCGAAGTCGGTGCAGACACCGAGAAAAGGGCCTGAAGGAAAACCATCAAGTGGACTGATAGCCAAGGACGGACCTACAAGCTGACCACCGGCGAAGGAGACATGCCGGATACCGAGTCTGAGTCAGAGTCAGAGTCAGAGTCGGAGTCTGAGTCCAAGTCTAGAGGGTCTGGTGCTAGAGTCGAGACTGTAACCCCTTTTCCCTTAGCCACTTCCACTGAGGTCTCGGTGCCTGTCCCAAGATCTCTCCCTATCCCTCCACTGACCAACGAGCAGATGGCCGCTCTATTCGAGCTTTTCTCAAAATTTACCATTAATAATAATAACGAAAACCGTTCTGCTTACGACTTGTCTTATTTCCAAAATCCTTTCAATTTCAAAAGTTTTATATGCAATGACATTGAGAAACCCGACGAACAGGTACCTCTACCTCCGCATCTGATCGAGCAGCTCGAACAAAAGGAGTCCCGAGATCCGGTAATCGAAGAAACCGAGTCCATCAATGTGGGAGCCACTTTAGAGCCCCAGATGCTTAAGTTGGGCCTATTCTTAGATCCCGAGGAGAGAAAACAATTCACAGACCTCTTTCAGGAATTCAAGGACGTCTTCGCATGGTCCTACAAGGACATGCCGAGAATAGATCGGGAAATAGCTGAACACCGAATACCCATCAAAGATGGGTGTAAACCGGTAAAACAGAAACTCCGAAGAATGAGGCCCGAATGGTCTCTCAAGGTAAAAGAAGAAGTCGACAAGCAATTCAAAGCGGGCTTTATACAAGTGTCTGAATATCCAGACTGGGTCGCAAACATCGTGCCGGTACCCAAGAAGGACGGCAAGGTGCGGGTATGTGTAGATTTCCGGGACCTTAACAAGGCCAGCCCAAAAGACGATTTTCCGTTACCACACATCAACATACTGGTGGATAACACGGCCGATCATGCCCTTCTATCATTCATGAATGGGTATGCCGGATACAATCAAATCAAAATGGCAGAGGAGGATATGAGTAAGACCACCTTCATCACACCTTGGGGTACTTACTGTTACACCGTTATGCCATTTGGGCTTATCAACGCCGGGGCCACTTATCAGCGGACCGTGATAAGTGTAGTTTGTAGTGCCTAATTTGCTGTGTTTTGGTCCCATTTCCTTGCGGTATCGCTCCTTGGGAGCTGTTCATGGGCTACTTATGCTTCCTCTAGCTCGTTTCAGGTTCCCGAGACCATTCGTGAAGAGTTGGAGTGATTCCGACTCAATACATACACTTTTCGGAGGCAACGAAGCGGAGGAACGATCACTCGATGCCTTGGATTCGACCCCGAGATCTTGGGACCCAATCCCGAGCCTCCGAGACCCGATCCCGAGTCCCAAGAATCGATGAGAACTCCATGTGAAGCAAGGAGGAACCTTAAAGATCATATTGAAGGCCTACAAGACTCATTCCCGACGGGAAGGAACTCATCCCGTCCGGGATGAAGTGCACATTTGGCATGGCTCCTGTTTTGGTCCCCTCCCGGTCGGGACCGACCCGTCCCGGTCGGGATCAGACCGTCCCGGTCGGGACCAATCCCGTCCCGGTCGGGACCAACGTGCTGTAGCCGGAACTCCTATTTTTCATCCTCCCTCATTCTTGTAACCTTATAAATACTTCCCTCTTGTATTGTTGATGCATCTTATCATACCCTAGACTCTTTTAAGCCTCCATTAAGCATTCAAACCCTAGATTAGTGTTCCTCACATTAGTTTTAATCTCTCTTTAATCTCTAGTTAATCATTGTAATTAGTTCTTGGATTAAGGGAATACTTGAAGATTCATCCAAGCTTGACAAACTTGGAGTTGATTTGGGTTTCTCTTTTATGCAAGTTATCATCTTTTCATCATTTGGTTGTTGGTATAATCTTCCTTTCTCTTGTTTATTGTTATTTATTCAAGTTTGAATCTTTACTTAGTGTTCTTGTTTTCTTTCATTATGGATGTTTGGATTGTGATGTGGTTTTCTCTTATTGTTGTTAGTTTATCTTTGATTATGCGTGAGTAGTTTCCTTGTGGGTTAGTAGGGGGATTAAGGGTAGAATATGGGTGATTAGGGTTTGATTAGGGCTAAAGGGTGAATCTTTGTTGTTAGTCACATACTTGGCACACCATGTGTTTGTTGAAATGCTTGTTTGAGTTGTAGTGGCCATGCTTCTCATGCTAGTCTTCCTCTACTCATTGTTTGTCTTGTATGTGGTCATGTTGAGGATAGTGTTGAGGATAGTCGTAGTCACGAGAGTGCGGACTAGGGTCTAAGTTGCGAGAGCCCGGACCTACCTCGACATCGGTCTGAGTAGCGAGAGCCCGGACCTACCTCGACATCGGTTTAAGTTGCGAGAGCCCGGACCGATTCTAGCAATTAGGAGACACCTACACCCTTGACCACCCAAGTCCCCTACTACACTTATGAACCCGACCTAACCCACTTCTTTCCATATTTGATTTCATCTTATTAGCTAGTCATCATTTCTTTAGTTCATTGTTTAGTTTGTGTTTAGTTATTTCATTTAGCCTTGTTATAGTCTAGTTCGTTGTTAGTCCAATTCCTTCTTCTCCTCTCATCATAATTCACCAATTGTTAGCTCTTTGTGTTTGTTTGGTAGCGTAGTCTCGTTTTAGGTGGACCTAGTCTAAACCTTGCAACACCGTCTCCGTGGATACGATCCCGACTTACCCTAACTACCGTTAGGTCTAGCCGGTTATTATTTGATCGGTGGGATTCACGACAAATCCGACCATCAATTTGGCGCTGTTGCCGGGGACGGTGCATTTTTTAGACTTAGTTTGCTTATAGCTAGACTTAGTTACCCTTCTTTGTGCCCTTCTATCTTCTCTTGTGCATATTCTCTAGATTTTTCTTGTTTCCTTAGTTTTATTTCTTCCTTTTCTCTTTGTCTCTCGATTGTGCTTGTTTATTGTCGTTACCTAGTGCCCATAAAGCACTAGGTGTTCTCACGTTTGTTCTAGTGTGTAGTGTATGCCTAGGCGGGGAGGCGAATTCTTTCTCTTTAATCCAGAGCCGGAATGGCTTTTTCGAGCCTTTCGCCAACGGACGATTAACCGGGTTAGGATCTCTCAACCAAGCGCAAGCAATACTCATAAAGAACAAGCTCAAGGAAACGATTTTGAGGAAGCATCTCGAGAGACGGCCGAACGGAATTTCACCAATCCCTTTGGATATTCTAGTCCTAGTTCCCCCTCTACATCTACTTCAACTCCGTCTTCACCACCATCTCCCTTACATCCAATAATGCCGAAGTTTTCATCCCACTCTACATTCACGGAAGACGTCTTGCCGGGACCCAATGCTCTACCGGCCGCTTATGCCGGAAATTTTATGGCCAAGACTCACTTCATCCAACTTGTGGAAAGGAATCAATTTAGTGGTTTGCCCACCGAAGACCCGCACCAACACATGGAGACCTTCTCCGATTATTGCGACGCTATCTCTCAACCCGGGGTTTCACAAGACCAAATCCGTTGGGTTTTATTTCCATTCTCATTAATCGGAAAGGCAAAGCAATGGATCAAGAGTCTTGATCGGGCAACCATGGGAATCGATACTTGGAAAAAGCTTGCCTTGGCGTTCTACCAAAAGTTTTACCCTCCGGAAAAGACAAATTTGCTTAAGGCCTCCATCACCGGGTTCCAACAAAGGGATGAAGAGAGCCTATATGAAGCTTGGGAGCGGTTTAAGTCTTTGGTTAGGTCGTGCCCTCATCATGGAATCTCACAATGGTTCTTGGTACAACAATTTTGGAATGGCCTTTATGAGGACTCGAGAGCTATACTTAATATGGGCTCCAATGGTAGGTTTACCGAGGTCGATGACGACCAAACTTGGGCGAGAATCGAAGAGATGGCGGTGCATAATTCGCAATACTCTAGGCCTAGGAAAGCAAATCGAGGAGGTAGGCACGAGGTCGATGCTATAACTCAATTAAGCATTGACCTTGGAGCTCAATTGAAGACCCATATGGAGACCATTGACAAGAAGCTCCAAGGTCACCTCACTCAAGTTCAAAGCATTGGTTCCTCCAATCAACACTCAATTCAAGAAGTAAATGCTTTGGGATTTGCACCTCCTTTGCCTTATTATGGGATGTGCGATACTTGTGGAATCGTTGGTCATAATCCTATTCAATGCCAAGGAAGTATTGAGCAAGTGAATGCTTTTCAAGCGTTCAAGCAAGGTGCCTCCTATTCCAATCAATACCAAGCTTCCAATCAAGTCCCTCAACAACATCGTCCCTATGTTCCACCTCCGTTAAGGGACAACAACCAAAGTTACCAAGGCAACTCAAGGCCTTTCAACAACTTCAAACAAAGTAACCAAGGTTCATTCAACAACAATCAAGGGTTCCAACAAGGGAACTTCAACCAAGGCTATCAAAACCACAACCATGGCAATAATCAAGGAAATTCTCATGGGTTCCAAGGGAACCGTCAACAACAAGCAACTCAAGCTAACCGTCAAGAGAGCAAGCCTAGGAGCCGGTCTCCTATTCATGATTACGGTGCTCCATTAGCCCTCACCGATACTCCGCACAATCCACAATCTCCAACTCGTGATTTCGACGTTCAAAAATCCTTGTTGGAGATGCAAAGGGGTCAAATGGAGATGTCAAAGAATCAACAAGAGTTCTATGCTTATATTCAAAGGGACAACATGGCGAGAGATGCTCATACGAAGATGCTTGAGACCAAAATAGCTCAACTTGCATCGGGAAGTTCTTCAAGGCAACCGGGGCAATTACCTCCTCAAGGTGAAACACCGAAATTTGAGCATGTGAATGCTATTACCACGAGGAGAGGTACATCTTATAACCCTCCCCCACCCCCAAATGAGAAAGAGCCAACAAGAGAAGCTATGTCTCAAATTCAAGAAGAATCAAGCTTGGGAAATCCAATAGAGGAGCAAGTCTTATGGGAGATCGAGAGACCCCAAGAAGACAAGCTTCCCCCACTTCAAGGAAAAGACAAGGGCAAAAGGAAAGTGTCATTTGAGGAGTCTACCCCGATTGAGCCAAATAAATTCCATATCAAGTTGCCTTTCCCAACAAGGCAAATGAAGGCTAAGGTGGATGTCCAATTTGACAAATTCCTAGACATTGTGAAGAAATTGGATGTTAGTGTTCCGTTCACCGAATTACTTACCCAAATCCCGGCATATGGAAGATTTATGAGAGAAATCTTAGCTAGGAAGAGATCCGTCGACAAGGAAGAGACCGTAGCGTTCACAAGGGTGGTGAGCGAGCTTATCCAAGGTTCCACGCTTCCGAAGTTGAAGGATCCGGGTAGTTTTTCGATCCCTTGCACCATAGGCAACTTCTTGATCAAGAATGCGTTATGTGACTTGGGCGCGAGTGTGAGCATCATTCCCTATTCTATTTGTTGCCGACTCGGAATGAAAGAGTTGAAATGTACGTCCCTCACCCTCCAAATGGCCGATAAATCACTCAATCGACCATTAGGAATGTTAGAGGACGTACCAGTACGAGTCGGAAAATTCTTCATTCCGGTCGACTTCATTGTGCTCGACATGCCAGAGGATGCCAACACTCCCATTATCCTTGGACGCCCATTTCTACACACCGCGGGTGCCATGATCGATGTGAAGAACGGTAGGATCACATTTGAGTTAGGCGAGGAAAAGATAGTGTTCGACCTCCAAGGCAACACTTCGCCCACTAAGGATGAATCTTGCAATATGGTCCATGCCACGAAAAACATTGATCTAGGGATTGAGTCGGGACAAAGCTTGAAGAAGAACTCTTATGTACTTGAGGATGATGACTCCGATTTGGAGGAAGATGAGTGCCCATATCATGGGCTTGATGACAAGTTGAAAAGCAAGGAGAAGGATGAGCCTCCCTTGGGGCCACATGAAGACCGGTGGACGTTTCGGTATATCCCCAAAGACCAAAAGTACAAGTTCAAGTCGTTGAACTTGGAAGATCGGGATGCCCCGGGAACGTCAAGGCAAGGCCATGAAGAGCCTTGGTATGTGGTCGGTTATATCTCGAGCTTGATTGAAAACTTTGCTAGGGCCTTCGACTTGTTTCTTCGCGCCTTGGATGGAGATGGAATCGGGTTGGAGGTTGTTGAAAAAGATTGAAGAATGCACCACCTTTGGTTTGACGGAGTTCCACAAGAACCGTCTCTTTGTATATATCTCTATCTCTTGTAATTTCTTTTAGCTTTGTGAAATTCTTGATTACTTGGATTGATTGATGAGCGATGTGAAGGAGGGAATTTGATGTGTTATTTGAGTTTATTGTGATAGGTGTGAAGCGGAAGTGATTCCTAGGGAGGAGTGGTCATTGTTTGAGCTTGGATCGTGTGAAGGGAAGTCGGTTTTTGAAGCTTGGAACGAGCTTTTGGGAGCTATAATGGGTTAGGAGACTCTTTCCGGCCTAGAATAGGTCATCCCATCAGGGATGGAAGGCCCATCCCGACCGGGAAGGATGTCATCCCGTCCGGGATGAGGTGCACAAAAGATGGGTCTACTGACAGGTCATCCCGACCGGGATGAAGTCTTCCCGACCGGGACGAGCCGGTCATCCCGACCGGGACCACCCATCCCGACCGGGATGGACCCCCTGTCCTCCTTTGGCCTTTTTCTTCGTCGTTTGAGCCCACCCTACCACTTTATGCCCCCTCCCAACCTCCCTACTTGTCCTTACTCTCCTTATATGACCCCTACACCCCACATACACATTTTCACCTCACTTTCTCTTCACTTTAAACCGACTTTCACATCAAAACCCACCTGACTATACCCTTGTGCCCCAACCATGGAACCGTATCGCGATTGGGAAGGAATAACGACGATGAAGACTAGCTACATGCCTATATCGATTTATGAGACGATGGAGCGAGTGAGTTGCCAACCATACGGTACGGCAACTATCCTTTCTTTTCCGTCTTTTCTAGCTTGTCTTCTTTTGTTTGTTCCCCTTCCCTTATATCATTTGTGTCATGGTGGCCCTCGGAGCCTTGGTAGTTGTTGCTCCCGACTCTCGATGACGTGACTACATCAAGAGTCATTTCAAAATCCAAATTTTACAAGATTTTCACCCTTTTGTAGGAATTAGTCGGATTTGGGCGGAATCCGGGGTAGGTGACTTGATTACACCTAGTCCTCCCCTCCCATTTCCTTTTATTCTTTCTTTTTATTTCTTCCCCCATCCATATCTTTTCTTGTCTCGGCCCATGGTGACTTGACTACACCCCAGCCGGACACTTTCTACCCTTTTCTCCACTTTTTGATTTTTAGCTTTGTCTTCGTAGTTTGTTTTCTTTTGTGCTCCCATGCACTACGGTCGAGCATGAGGACATTGCTCGGCTTAAGTGTGGGGGAGCGATATTCTATCGTAGTTAGTTTTATTTTCGTAGTTTTTCTAAAAATCTTTAAAAATCCTAAAAATTTGAAATTTTTTCACAAAAATCAAAAAGATTTTCCTTTTGTGTGTTTTCCTTTTATGTCGTTGTATCGTGTATTTGTTGTGTTGTGAGTGTTTTGCCTCCCTTTTTCCTTATAGGTTACTTGAATCACCAATAGCTTTGGAGAGCTTTCAAGACTTTCGGTAACATCTTTATCCCTTTTTCTTCTTTATCTCTTGTGGAGTTTGGAGGAGATTGTGATGTGGTGTGCTCGGGTGGAGCTTTGTAATGCTTGTGGTTGATTTGGTGGCTTGTTTGGATGCTCGGGGTGGTGTTTGTGTTGTTTATGTGTTTTTTTTGTTTTGTTTTTGTTTTGTGTCCTTTTATCTCTTTTTCTTTCGTTTTCGTTGTGTCTTTGTTTTGTGTTTTGTTGTGTGTCGCGTGTGTAAACAGTTTTCGAAAACCCGGTTTAGAGGCTAGTGTGCAAGTGTTTACTTTCCCTTTCTAGTAGTATAGATCGAGTCTTGGACTTTAGTCTAGTAGAATGACCCTAAATCAATGATTTCGTTGGTCCTTTACCTTGAGTCCACCTAGCTTACTAGGGATTTACTACGGGATTTGCACCTTTGACCATTATGACCACCCACGGTGTGAAAAGGCCTTGGTTGCCGAGTCTCGTCCCCTAGGTGACCATGTTCGGATTTGTTTGATCAGTCCAAGTTCTCCACCTTTTTGTGGGTTTGAAGGGAAGGGCCCGTCCCGACTTACCTATTCACCTACCTCCTACACTTTCACACAATAAAGTTGCAAGTTGTTGAAATCGTCTTTCTTGTTGCACAAAGAAATGCCAAAAAGCCAAATCAAGCCAAAAGGGCAAAGAAAAGAAAAAGAAAGAAAAAGAAAGAAAGAAAGAATGAAGAAAAAGAAAAGGCACAAAAGCCAAAAAGAAAATAGAAAAGAAGAAAAAGAAATGGCATAGCAACAAACAAAGCAAAAATGCAAAAGAAAAGAGAAAATGCCAAAAGAAAATCGTCTCACAAAAAGATTATAACCCCACAAAAATAAGCCTTTTTCTGACTTTTGCCGTGAAGAGCCTACCAAAGGACCGAGTCCCTAGGAAGGAGGATAGCGGCAAGGGTCGGTCTTCCCTCATTTTGCAATCATTTCCACTTTTTACTTGGACTAGTTAGGCGGTTTTAGACATGGGACGACCCTCTTGGCTCATTGCTAAAGGGGGCGGGGTCTCACTTACCTACAGTGTCGACTAACACCGTGGTTCATCCTCTTTCCATCCCGCCGATCGTCCCGTGGTACGTTCTTAGAAGGTTAGGAGGAACCTAGGTAAGTTACCAACGTTTTTATTGCTTTGTCGTCATACTATTAGGGTTTAGTCCATTTTGGTTTGTATTGCTAGCTTGGGAATGTTGTCACTTGCCTTGAGTCCTAAACCGGTGCTTCTTTCACCGCTTGTTTGAGGGAAGCGGTATTTCTTTTCTTTTGGGTGCAACCTTTTGTGTGTTTGTTTGTGTGCTTGTTTGTTTATGTGTTTTTGTGTCCGGTTGCATCCACAGTTTTGTCGCAAGACCCCACTTGCCTTGCGGAGAGCACTTATCCTATAGGTGCTCTCGCGTGAGTTGAAAGGGCGTAGGGTGCGCTAATACCCACTCGGCTAGTTTAGTAGTTTGTTTGTGCTTACTCGAGGGCGAGTAAGGGTTAAGTGTCGGGGAGTTGATAAGTGTAGTTTCTAGTGCCTAATTTGCTGTGTTTTGGTCCCATTTCCTTGCGGAATCGCTCCTTGGGAGCGGTTCATGGGCTACTTATGCTTCCTCTAGCTCGTTTCAGGTTCCCGAGACCATTCGTGAAGAGTTGGAGTGATTCCGACTCAATACATACACTTTTCGGAGCCAACGAAGCGGAGAAACGATCACTCGATGCCTTGGATTCGACCCCGAGACCTTGGGACCCAATCCCGAGCCTCCGAGACCCGATCCCGAGTCCCGAGAATCAATGAGAAGTCCATGTGAAGCAAGGAGGAACCTTAAAGATCATATTGGAGGCCTACAAGACTCATCCCCGACGGGAAGGAACTCATCCCGTCCGGGATGAAGTGCACATTTAGCATGGCTCCTGTTTTGGACCCGTCCCGGTCGGGACCGACCCGTCCCGGTCGGGATCAGACCGTCCCGGTCGGGACCAATCCCGTCCCGGTCGGGACCAACGTGCTGTAGCCGGAACTCCTTTTTTTCATCCTCCCTCATTCTTGTAACCTTATAAATACTTCCCTCTTGTATTGTTGATGCATCTTATCATACCCTAGACTCTTTTAAGCCTCCATTAAGCATTCAAACCCTAGATTAGTGTTCCTCACATTAGTTTTAATCTCTCTTTAATCTCTAGTTAATCATTGTAATTAGTTCTTGGATTAAGGGAATACTTGAAGATTCATCCAAGCTTGACAAACTTGGAGTTGATTTGGGTTTCTCTTTTATGCAAGTTATCATCTTTTCATCATTTGGTTGTTGGTATAATCTTCCTTTCTCTTGTTTATTGTTATTTATTCAAGTTTTAATCTTTACTTAGTGTTCTTGTTATTGTTCTTGTTTTCTTTCATTATGGATGTTTGGATTGTGATGTGCTTTTCTCTTATTGTTGTTAGTTTATCTTTGATTATGTGTGAGTAGTTTCCTTGTGGGTTAGTAGGGGGATTAAGGGTAGAATATGGGTGATTAGGGTTGGATTAGGGGTAAAGGGTGAATCTTTGTTGTTAGTCACATACTTGGCACACCATGTGTTTGTTGAAATGCTTGTTTGAGTTGTAGTGGCCATGCTTCTCATGCTAGTCTTCCTCTACTCATTGTTTGTCTTGTATGTGGTCATGTTGAGGATAGTGTTGAGGATAGTCGTAGTCACGAGAGTGCGGACTAGGGTCTAAGTAGCGAGAGCCCGGACCTACCTTGACATCGGTTTAAAATGCGAGAGCCCGGACCGATTCTAGCAATTAGGAGACACCTACACCCTTAACCACCCAAGTCACTCTACTACACTTATGAACCCGACCTAACCCACTTCTTTCCATATTTGATTTCATCTTATTAGCTAGTCATCATTTCTTTAGTTCATTGTTTAGTTATTTCATTTAGCCTTGTTATAGTCTAGTTCGTTGTTAGTCCAATTCCTTCTTCTCCTCTCATCATAATTCACCAATTATTAGCTCTTTGTGTTTGTTTGGTAGCGTAGTCTCGTTTTAGGTGGACCTAGTCTAAACCTTGCAACACCGTCTCCGTGGATACGATCCCGACTTACCCTAACTACCGTTAGGTCTAGCCGGTTATTATTTGATCGGTGGGATTCACGACAAATCCGACCATCAGACCGCCACTACTTTACTACACGATATGATGCATAAGGAAGTGAAGGTCTATGTGGACGACATGATCGTCAAGTCCAAAGATCGAAGTGGGCACATTGCAGCCCTAAGAAAATTCTTTACCCGACTGCGCAAATACAATATGAGGTTGAACCCTCAAAAGTGTAGCTTCGGGGTAACATCAGGCAAATTACTGGGCCATATCGTTAGCCAACGCGGCATCGAGGTCGACCCAGCTAAAATCAAAGCCATCACCGAGATGCGACCACCCAAGACCGAAAAAGAAATAAGGGGGTTTCTCGAGAAGGTCCAATATATCACCCGATTCATTTCAAAACTAACCATGGTATGCGAGCCCATTTTCAAAAAACTGAAGATCAGAGAACGGGTACTTTGGGACGATAAATGTCAAGCGGCTTTCGATAAAATCAAGGAGATCCTGTCTGCACCGCCGGTATTAATGTCACCTCAACCTGGTCTGCCTTTATCGTTATACCTAACAACGACCGAGACAGCCACGGGGGCTATGCTGGCCCAGACAGTCAATTCCGAAGAACGGGCTATTTACTACATCAGTAAAAAGTTCCTAGAATACGAATGCAAGTATACAATGCTCGAGAAAACGTGCCTAGCTTTGGTTTGGGCCACTAAAAAGCTCCGACATTACAGGTTCAGTCACGAGGTACATGTATTATCCAAAATGGATCCTATCAAGTACCTGTTCGAGAAGCCCATCCTCAATGGTAGGATGTCCAGATGGACTTTAATGTTATCTGAGTTTGACCTCAAGTTTGTACTATTGAAAGCCATCAAAGCCCGGGTAGTGACAGAATTCCTTGCCGATAGTCCAATATCCGAAGAGGGCCACACCGATACTTGGGCCTTTCCTGATGAAGACATATTCCATACCGACACCGAAACATGGGATTTGTATTTTGATGGAGCATCCAACTTCCGAGGATTTGGAGTCGGAATTTTTTTAATCTTACCACAAGGGGAACATACCCCGTTATCCATCAAATTGGACTTTGACGTGACCAACAACGCAGCCGAATATGAAGCATGCATTCACGGGGTGCAAGCCGCCGCTGATTTAGGGGTAACGAACCTCCGGGTCCACGGTGACTCATCACTGGTCATCAATCAAGCGCTCAAAAAATGGAAAACTCGGAACGCCAATCTCGTGGCTTACCAAGCACGAGTAAGGGTTCTAGAGAAACAATTCCCGAAGGTGGAATATATCTACCTGCCCCGGGAAGAAAATCAATTTGCAGATGCACTTTCCAAATTAGCATCCCTGCTAAACATACCGGAGCATTTAACTAGCATGCCGATCTGTGTCGAAAGGCGGTCCGAGCCGGCTTACATCCACGCCATCCAGGATATCGAGATAACTGACCCAGAACCTTGGTATCAAGCCATTCTAACCTACTTGACAACAGGAGAGTATCCCCCGGGAACCGAAAACCGGGCCAAGAAGGCCTTGCGAAGATTGGCGACCCAATTTGTTCGTACGGACGACGGACAGTTATACAAAAAGACAGCACAGGGGGCTCTCCTCCTGTGTATCGACAAAATACAGGCCGAAAAGGTTATGGCCGAGGTACACGATGGTGAAAATGGCCCGCATATGAACGCCCATATTCTAGCCCGAAAAATCATGAGGCTCGGGTATTATTGGAACACCATGGAAACAGACTGTCAGCTATATGTCAAACACTGCCATAACTGTCAGATCTTCACTAATGTACAACATATGCCATCTTCCCTATTATATACTATGACATCACCATGGCCATTTTCGACATGGGGTATTGACATAATTGGAAAGGTACACCCTTCCGGGTCGGGAGGTCATTGCTTCATTCTGGTGGCCATCGACTATTTCACCAAATGGGTCGAAGCCGAGTCATACCGTGTCTTGAACGCCAAGCACGTGGCCAAATTTTATCCAGAACAAGATCATATGCCGAAACAGGATCCCACACGAGTTTATCAGTGATCATGGGACCCACTTTCAAGCTGAAACCGCTACGTTGCTAGCAAAATACAAAATTCAAAGGCCTACATCTTCTCCCTACCGTCCCCAAACAAACGGAGCGGTAGAAGCGGCTAATAAGACAATTGTCACCATACTTAAAAAGATGGCTGAGAATTACCGGGATTGACCCGACAAAATACCTTTTGCTCTCTGGGGGTATCGGACTTCAATTCGCACCGCAACCGGAGCAACTCCATATTATCTGACATATGGAATGGAGGCGGTCCAACCGGTCGAGCTAGAAGTGCCATCCCTCAGGATTTTACTTGAAAGCCAAGTACCGGAAGCAGATTGGGTCCAAGCCCGATACGATTCGATGGTCCTTTTAGACGAACGGCGATCCCGGGCCCTCAACAATATCCAAATATATCAAAAAAGGATCCAACGGGCTTTCAACAAAAGAGTTAGGCCCAGAAACATCAAAGAAGGGGATCTGGTTTTAAAATCGGTTCGTGCCTTACTACCGGTTGACCCAACAGGAAAATTCAAACCCAATTGGGCTGGGCCATATTTAGTAAAATAGGTCCTATCAGGAGGAGCAGTGATGCTGACAGACTTGGACGGGAACGAATTCGTCAACCCAACCAACTTGGACCAGTTGAAGCGCTATTACCCATAAACTCTATCTCAATGTCATTTGCAAGAATTTATAAAAATTTGTCTTTTTATAAATTTTCAAAAATTATAGACAAGTCAATAAGTTAGAATTAATTATTCTACTGTCGCACATCTCGAACTAATAGTCTTGATGTATTTTGAAAATTGCAAAAATCATATTTTTGAACTACGTTTGGTTTGATTCCGCTAATTGTGGATACGTAGGCAACCCCTCAAAAGGGTACAACCACTGCAATAAACGAAAAGACGGAAACGGTGTTCATTAATACGTCTTTATTAAAAACCGATAAACTCGGGAAATTCGAATTACAAAAAAAATAAATCAAATCACACCACAAATAATAATAATAATAATACTCAAATAATAAAAACAAAGGAGACTAATATTCGTGCATTTTGCCCCTTCCTTTGTCCTTCGGGTCGCGTGGAGCCCGAGGTTGCCGGGGCGGGAGCGAGCGTTCCCGAATCACGAGGGGAACCTCCTTAGCTCGAACCCGTTTCTTTGACAGCGGGTCTTCTGCTATCGTCTTTGGTCCAAGTCGGGCCCGCACGTGCTCGGGTAGTCTATCTCGTGGGCCAAGTCGGTCCTGCACCGCTAGTTTTGGGCCCAGTCTCCTTTCCAAGTCAGTTTGGGGGCTCACTTTCCCCCGTACACATCTAGCACTAGACCCTTCAGCTTGAGTCTTAGTCTTCTTTCTCTGGTCTGACATTAGACGGACCAGAGTGGCTGAGGTGTCACCTTCGTCGAAGAAACCCCTATTGTCTTTAACTTGCTCCCTTCGCAGCAGATCAAAAGCTTCATCGACCTTCAGAGCAGCTCGGGCATTGACATCGCCTGCTTTAGTCCACTTCACATAAGAGTCTGAAACCCAGATTGAGTGACGAGATGTGGGAATGGGCCAAGTATGTCGGGTATACCATCTTTGCATCCAGGTATCGCACATCACATCAGTCAGTTGGGTAGGGTCACTCACAACTGCTTCAATCTCCGGGATTCTCTGGGTCCAACCATACTGCCTTAGTATGCGGTCGGGATAAAGATGGATCGTTTCCCTGAAAGACAAAATTACTTGATAACGAGCTCTGTCCCTTGGGTCCAAGCCAGTCCAAACATAGATGGGCCACCACGGCACTACCCATCGAATAAACGGACCACCATGGAATGACAACACCTTGTCCCAATATTTCTAAGTAATCTGGCGAGAAAAATCAATGGCCCGTCTCCTCGTCATCACCTGATTATGACGGTAATTGCTCGCGTCAAGAGGAGGATCTATCACTGATAGCCTCTCGTATAGCCAAATCTGAAAAAGAAGGCAAAGATATGAGTTCCCGAGACAAAATAGGCGTCCGCCTAAGGGCACTCGGTCGAGTGCCTGGGGACACTCGATCGAGTGATACCTCTGAACACGAGCAGGGGGCTTTTTACGAGGGCACTCGATCGAGTGGCAGGGTGACTCGATCGAGTGCCCACTGCAGCAGGAAAAATCGCGAAAAAAAATCAAAAATCAAGAAATTGGGAAAAATAAAATTCAGAGTAACGTACTTGCAGCAAACGGGTATTCCCGGTCAAGCGGGCCGACGAATCCCTCTTACGATTGTCTAGACCTTGGATAATTTCACCCGTGATCAGCCAAGCCGGGCTGTACTCTGTCTCCATCAAATCAACCACGGTCAAGAGGCGGGCGTTACCCATACAAGAGAATAAATCCATGTGACCCTCAAAGGCGTAAACATGGAGCATGCAAAAGGAAAAAGCCCTACGGCTGTGAGCCGGTCTGACCCGGACATCGAGAAGATTCATGAATTTCTCAGCCAAGTCGATCAGAGAAATATTATCACCCTCCATCATACGGGATACCTCGTTGTGAGAAAGTCCCAAAAATTCTCAAAGCTTCCTCCTCGGGTCATAAACTGAATAAGGTATGGCAGGTCGGAGTATCGGGTTCCATCCTCCCACAGCAGCAATCTCCTCGGGTAAAGGGCAAACTTCTCCTCGAGGAAAGGCAAAGACATGATATATGTCATCCCAGTAAGACAAGCACGCATCCAGAAAATAGCGATCAAGCTGCATCTGACGAAACGGGTACAGTTGAGTAATACCCGTCTGGTTAAGAGCCACCCTATCCGTGTCCCTAAAACGTCGGGACCATTCCTGCAACATCACAGTCAATCTGTCGATTCCCATGGCTATTTTCATGAAAGGAGTAAGAAGACTTTCTTTTGAGAAGGGAGGAATTGTGGAGGAGATTATGAGAAAAATCAAGGGCAAAGGAGGGGTATTTATTGTATTAATTCTATAACCCTCTTTCCATATCTTTCCTTGCACAAATAGTTTCCTAATCACAAGCCTAGCCTCGATACTAGCACGGAAATAATCATCCCGAACTTTCCCAAATCTCTTTAGGAGTCAAAAATTTCAAAAATTCAAACAAATTCAAAATTTCAAAAATGTACAAAGTCTCAAAAATTCATTTTTCCCCAGCGCGAGTCATTTTTTCTACCTACGTATTGCGTGCAAAATTTTATGTGACTTATACAGGTACGACTCAAGCAGGGACATATAACCCACTATATCTCCCCAACGGAAAGCCCTAGGTGGTATTTTCCTCGGAATAGCACGGGATGGGCCTACATACAGGCGCACCCAGGACTTATGCGACAGGCCCAATTCCCCGCGGAGTTATCATCTTCAACTCAGGTATGATTTTTTATCTTATGGCTGGCGAGCCCTTCACGCGAGTCTAATGGACTATAAACGACCCGATCGGAAGTCTGCCAGGTTGCAATCCTTGATTAGCCTGGTAGCTACTCTGACTTTCGCCTTGTCCAAGCCTCAGTCGGAGTGGGGGCTCTGTAGACACCCGCATTTTGACTGCCAGGTGTCTATAGTAGTTTCCAAAAAACACCCGATAATGATCGGACGCTAACGTGTTTCTACGCGCTCGGATATGGGCTCAAAACTGTTAGTTGTTGGCTTAAGCACTTATGGAGTACAAATCTCACAAAACTGACCTCAAATCCAGGCCCAGTGGGTCGTTTCCAGTCAAACAAGACTAATTTGGGTCAAAATCGACACCGGAAATAAAACCAAATTTTAGCGACTGGGTCAACCCCGGTCAAAGTCGTTTCCAAAACACATAAAAACAGCCACTCAAACATCAAAAGTGTAGCCCAAACACAAAACCTATCAAATACCAAGTTCAAGGTCCAAAGACCCGGATCTCGCACTTCAGCTGACCCACTCGATCGAGTGCTCAGCCCACTCGATCGAGTGGGCCCTTAAACAAGCCCGACTGTGTTTGATTGGGCCACTCGACCGAGTCAGGGGGCTACTCGATCGAGTAACCCTAGACGGAGGAGGTTGCCAAAGCCTATATAAACCCCTCCTTTGCATGCATACAAACAACTTTTTTTCATCCAAAAAACCCTAATCAAAACCCTAAGCCCTAATTCAACCCTAATCCTATACACAAACCCTAACCCTAGCGTTTAGGAATTCGAACCCTAACCACCACAACTTAGCCTACATCTCGATACTCACGTGCAAGCCACAACTACGAGTCCCGTCCGAGAACAAGAACATGTAGGTTGAGGGTGCAAAAACCGTCTTCTTCCCTTCTTCTCTCTCTCGGCTTCTTCATCTTTTTCGTCGTTTTTTTTGTCTTTTATTTATTTATTTTATCATCGCATTCTAATACCGATAATATCGCTAGTATTAAAAGCATTAAAATACTTGTAGATTTGTGTCGAGTGCGAAGGATGTCGGAATAAGGAAACCCGAATATACAAGAGTATTGCACTCAGCGTTGCCGGTCGCTTATCCTGACATCCCTAGCATTTGATTATTGAAACAAGTCAACTTAAACGGTAATTTTTATTTTCGTTCGCGTGGTCATCATTCAATCACATATTTCATCAATTCTAAAACATTCTTTCAAAACAAGTACTTTTTTTTAAGGGTTGAAACCCGTTGACGCGGATCCGACATCACATGATCCCTAGGGATTCATTACGATGTCGGAGAAGCCGAGGGAATCAAGTCTTTCGATTCAAGTAAAGTGTCGATCCGTTAGATTTGATGCCAACTTAATAGTTGGATGTCGAATCTCAACGGTTTAGTCAAACAATTTAGCTAACGCGATTTTTTCGTTGATGCTAAAATAATTGTCATACAATTCGTTAGAATTACGACACTATTAAACGCGGAGGAAATCTATTCATATCGTGCTAGTTAACTTAAAACGACTTAAAGCATTTTTTTTAAAGTTTTCGCTCTAGTATTCCATATCGATTCAATAATCGAATATGGGATATGACGAGTATCGAAGTTAAGTTTCGCGTATAAATTCCATAATATTTATGCTCGATTCAACAAACTCATCGAATCATCAAAATCGAAAGCAATTTCGAAACAGAGAACAAATTGCGAAGCAAACCTGGTTCGTACAGGGGGCACTCGATCGAGTGCCTAGCCCACTCGGTCGAGTGGCACCGCAAAAATGAGACAGAAGGTTTTCCGACCTTCACTCGGTCGAGTCTCGCAATGACTCGATCGAGTGGCAATGTACTCGGCCGAGTTCGTCAATAACTCGACCGAGTAGGGTCTAAAACACGAGACATGAGCCTTTCCCGAGGACCACTCGGTCGAGTCCTTCAATTACTCGATCGAGTGGCCTTATCACGACAATACCGTGAGTCTCACATCCTTTTTTAATCCCGATAAAACTCTTTTTATGACTTAGGTCAACACGTGTCTTATCTATCACGTGAAACATCACTTTTTCAGAACTACGCATCATCATATTTACATTATTCTATATCATTCGCAAACTGTTATTACCGTTATACCGTTACTAACCGTTTGTTACTTTCCTTGTTGATTTAATTGTTTATTTTATCGTACTAAAATGAACCTCGCATGCTAAATTTAACTTCGACGTTAGAATTAGTTGCATTAAATCGACATAGAAACCCTTTCAATTTCATGCATGTTTAGGGAAAACAATGTTTGCATATCATTTTCCCGTTCAACTAACACGCGTATTAGAAAGTCATTCGATATCCTAGTAGAGGCCGCTAATGTGCGGGCGGGGTTGGGTGTCCTTTGTGGGCTTCCCAACACGTACCCTCACCCCTTACTCAGAACCTCGGTTTCCGGATGCCCGAAACCGTTGGCGCACGAGAGTCATTCAATACACGATAACCGGTAGTGACGGTATCGGTATCGCAATGCAAAGGGACGAGCCCAATAAACTCTGACATCAGAAATGAGCCGTATTTTGTACACGGCCCACTACGACATAGAGTGGGTTCGAACGGGCCCGAACTCCCACAAAGTTCGGTGGCGACTCCACTTAGATTTAAATTTCAATTCCATCCATTCTCATATGGAGATTCATTCGCCTCCCCAAACCCGCGCGTGGCTGCGTCGGGGTGGACCTACGTCATGTCCACAAAAAACTTGCCCACTGAACTAACGATAACAGTTTAACCCATGAAAAATCACAGGGTTTGGAACCAAAGTTATTTCATAAACGTTTGATTACACATAATTAAAGTATATAGACATGTTAATCATGAAGAGAACTTTTGATTTTTTTTCATAGGACGTACTACAAATCAGCCACCTACTTATAATACATGGAAGTTGAAATTAGAAGCATTTGATGAAACATGGTTACTCATATGATGATTGTGAAGGAGATGAAACATTAAATGTGAAGCACTTACCTATGAGAACTTATACAATTTTGAAAGCCTAATTCAATTCATGCTTTGAATTTAATTATTTCCAAGGTTTTGTATCATTGAGAGTCAATATAATAATGGAGGTCAATTTAATTGAAGACTTGCCAATTTAATTGGAGGCCAATTTTTGAGATTTTGATATTTAGGGGAAGGGAAAAAAATTATGGTGAAAGATAAATATAGGAAAGTAGACTACAATTTTTAATGAAGAATAGAATTTTTTGTACGGGGGAATGAAAATGAGAAATGGAGAAGGTGAATGTTATGGAAAAGATGAAGTAATTGATTTGTCTTCTTATTTGAAAACTAATTAAATTAATCAATTCCCTAAGTTATTTTCCTTTAATAAAAATTATTTGATACTGAACGACTACTTATAATTAATTAATCATAATAAAGCGGGTTAAAACAGAGTAATGAATATAATTATATAATTACAAAAAATGTTAAAATAATAGTAAAAATTAGAAATAAAATTGAAATAACAAAATCGTTAGATATAAATTCATAATCTAATTCATATACGGAGTACAATGTAGTGAAACAAAGGAAAAAAAAATTGTGCTTAATTACACAATTATGCACAAATTTATGAGTCACTTGTGAATAAAGGAGCCTGAAACAATCGAATATGACAAATTTTACGCCTATTACACTGGATTATTTATGACCCGAAATTGAACTCGATTGCAAGTTTTGCAAGGTTGTGATCTTTGTTTATTTTCTTCTTCGCTTATATATTATTTGCCTGCAAAACAATAATTGGCTAAACTCAATTCAGATTAAATTCTAATATTAAAATACTATAAAGGTAAAAAAAAAGTCAAAAATTAAAAATATTTTAAAAAAATACTAAAAAACTAAAATTGAAAAATAAAAATGTCAAAAAGTAAAATACTTCGTACTAAATTAAAATGGTCAAAAAATTCTAAATTAAAAAGGTAAAAAATTCTAAAAATTAAAATACTTTAAAATTCTTAATTAAAAACGTCAATAACGTTATACTCTAACTCCCATATTTTTTTTAATTTAGAATCCTTTACTTTAAATAAAAATAAATAAAAAAATAAACTCTTTAACTCTCATAAATTAAATCATTTTTATTTTCTCAAATATATTTCTCCATTTAAATCGTTGATTACATTCAAATCATTGAGAGAGACGTTGTTAATCGATGATTATATTTTAATGAATGTATCAAACTTGATAGAAAAAATTCAAACCTTGATTTTTTGAGGAGTTCATAACCTGTAACATCCCTGATTTTATAAAATTAAATTGTGTTCTTATTTATATTTTGTTGATGATTTAACTCTTAATCCTTTATTTTAATTCTCACCAAATTCTTTTTAACTTCGTATTAATCCTAAAAATATTTATTTTAGCTCAAAGTCCTATTTTCAACCCTAAATTCATTTTAATTTAAGTTTCGTCAAAATATTTATTATTGCTCGAGAAACCAATTTAATTCATTTTCATCAAAATTGTTCATTACTCCCTTGAGAAATATTATTCCTTCATAAACATTTAGTTTACTCTCGAGATATACTTTATCTTTTCTTTTGAACTAATTAATTATATTTCTAACACTTCGTTTTATCTCAAATATGTATTTTGGCCTCGCTAAATATTTTATAATTACCTTATTCTTTTCGGCCCAATTACTCATTTTTCTAACCGATCTTAATTTGATCCCTTACATGGCTTGACTGTGGAGTCGATGTCTATTGGTACCGTAACACAATTTACTGAATGCTTGTTATCTTATTCATTTCCGACCCATTTCGTTCTTAACCTAGTTTGTAAAGACCCACTTGTTTTTGTCTTGTGTTGCATCAGCCGTATCTCTCCGCGATCCCTGCCTCCAGTTTCGTTCTCCTTCTTTGTCCTCTTTGATCCTCCATCTTTCCCCATCAATCAACATCACGTATACCTTTAGAAGCCCTATCTTCTCTATTCGTTTGCGTTTTGTTGTTCGTTCATCTGATTGATGTGCCTTGTTTTCTTCTTCGTGATCTCTGTTTTGGTGGTGCGTCTTCATGCTGCTGTTTTTTCGAGTAGCATGATCTCGATAAAGGTATTCCTTCTTCTTCTTCTTCCTCCTCCTCCTTTTCTTCTCCTTCTTTTTGTTGCTGCAACTAATGCTGTTTCTATTGCTACTGTTGTTGCTGTCCACGGCCATTGTCGTTTTGTTGTTACGACCTGTTGCTCTCCCGTTTTTGTCATTGTTGTTTTGTTTGCATCGTACTACTGCTATTGTTGTCTCGTCATTGCGTGTTTTACCTGGTGCTGTTGATGGTAGTTGTTGTTGTACTCTTGTCGGTGTTGTTGGCTGGTGTCGCTGTTGATGCTACTATCGCTGTTGTCGTATAGTTGCTGCTGTTTGTACGTCCTTCTTGATCTTTTCGTACCCTTTTTTGTCTTATCTGTTTTTCCTCCTGGCTGCCACTGTTGTTGCTCGTGGCTACTGTTTTGTGTCCTATCCATCTTCTACTCGTTCTTCTCTCTTGTTTGTGTCGTTCATCTGATACTTCTATCGAATTCCTCACAAATCGTTCCCTCTTACATTGTTTTCCCTTGACTTCTAATCTACTTGAACTCTCGATTTTCATACTCCGTCAAATTAAGCGTTCTGTTCATCTCCAAGTCTCACTACTAGGAAAAACAAAACATCCGACCAAAATCAGCTACCATCTTCTGTCGCTAAAAAAGATGTGTGACAGATGACAATCTCTAAGAAGCAGTCGCACAGAGTAGTCGCTTGAAAAGGAGGCGGGCGACCAATATCGATCGCTAAGAAACTCGAGCGACTGATATCAGTCATTAAGTTTAGCGACCGATATCAATCTCTATATTTTAAGCTTAGCGACCAATATCGGTCGCTAATGGGCAAGGTTTAGCGACTGATATCGGTCGCCCCATGGGTTTTCCTGACGTCCTCGGGGACCTTGGGCGACTTACTTAGCGACCGTTATCAGTCGCTGATATTTTCCTTTCGCGAACGTTATCGGTCGCTAATAGACCTGTAAGTGGCCGATTCAATTTGTTTCATTTCTAGCCAAAATCTGCGAACAAAAAAAACAACCCAACAATGACAATACGTTCCAAACACATTCCAAACACCAAGCCGTATCGGCCACATAACGCCGGCGTCACACTTCCACACTTGCCAACCAAGGTAACTCAATGTCGTGAATAAACTAAATTAAGAGTAATGTTACAAGCTGTTTTCAATCAACATTAAAAAATTACAAGGTTTCTTAAACTACAATTATTGACAGTATCTACTCAAAAAACATGGAAACTAGCTGAAGCACCACTACCACCCCTATTGAAGGGGTCTCTAGGGTCTTGGTGTTGGGGAGTGGGGCCGGAGTTGCAGGTCTGCTGCTGCATGCTCTTCAGGCTGGCGAGCCCTTCTAGTATTTGCCTGTTGACCTCAGCATGTTGCCTCATTTGCTCAGACTGTAGCTTCATTTGTTCAGACTGCTCCTTCACTTGATCAGCCAGCGCAACCTGTTTCGCCTTTCCTTCTTCTATTTCCGACCTCATCTCAGCCATGACGGATGGTACGTACTCCGTCGAGGTCAAATGCCCCCCCCTGAGCATTTGCTGGTGTGAAGTACAGGGTATGAGCATTCCCCGTTACGGTACCCTTCCATGACATCGAACCTGGTTCAGATCCCTACCTTCAGCGTCGTCGGTGGATGCGGATTCCTGGTATGTATCCTAAAAAAATGATTTGATGATAAGGTTAGATTTCGTCGACAAAGTCACAATCTAAAGAACAATGTAAAGAAGCCTTATGTTAGAAACTCACCCAAATTTCTTTGTCCCTGGCCGAAATGAAACGCCTTTCACCTTTGCAATCCACCTTGCTCTTCGTTTGAAGAAACAACTCCGCAGCGTCGGGGAGTTGTCCTGTTGTAGACACCCACATTTTACTGCCAGGTGTCTATAGCAGTTTCCGACAAACACCCGATGATGATCGGACGCAAAAGTGCTTTAACGTACTCGGAAATGGGCTCGAAATCATGGATATTTAGCTTGGGCTCTTTACGGAGTACAAATTTCACAAAACCAACCTCTAAACCAGGCCCAGTGGGTCGTTTCAAGGCAAATAAGACTAATTTGGGTCGAATCCGACACCAGGGGCAAAACCGTCTTTTAGCGACCGAGTCAAACCCGGTCAAAGATATTTTCTCGAGACTTGTGGGTCAGCCGTGTCACCCCACATATCCGACTCAAGCTCGAATACTACAAAAAATCAGCTACACAAATATTAAACAATTCCGTTTAAGGTAGAATTCGATCTCAAGTAGGAATTCTATCCAAACATCGAATCAAACACTCGACCGAGCTTAGGACACTCGACCGAGTAGCCTGTTTTCAGCCGAGCTCTTTGCCTTCTTCACCAAGAAAGTGAGTTCTCGTTCCTCTCAACCTCTTACGTTTCCTATCCAAACCGGTATTTCTTGTTGTCCAAGCAAGACTACCTCTTCTCCTATAAATAGGACCTCCCCATCACATCAATTACAACAATTACATCGACCAACAATCAATACACCAATTATTCATACACCTCGAGACTCTCACACTTAGCATCGAGAAACCGATAGTGTAACCCGAGACTACAAAAACCGGCCCTAGACCCTTCACCCTTCACGTCCAAACCAAAACCACCACCAACTCACCGACATTAACCCGACGCTCCCGTGCCTTAGCCACATTCCGACGAGCCCCGATCCGAGTTAACAAAAGCATGTAGGTTGAGGGTGTAATCCAACCCGACTTCTCCCTTCTTCTCTCTCTCGTTTTTTTACGGGTCGTCGGTCGTCTCTCGTTTTTTTACGGGTCGTTCATCGTTTTTTATTTCTAATATCGATATTACTAAAACTATTCTCATATAGCGAATATTCTTAAAAATACGATACCGATTCTCTAGTCGAATATCGTATTAAAAGAATTACATTGATCTCGTTGATGCTAAAAATCGTTATATACTTCTTTTTAGAAAATACGACGATTTTAACGCGGAGAGAACTAACATTCTTTTTCTTTTCGTTCAAGTTTTTCATTCAAAACAATTTTATAAAACTTTTTCTAAAAGTCATTCCGAATATTCGATATCGATTTCATAGTCGAATATCGAATACGACAAATATCGAAAGCATAAATCGAGTATAAATTAATTCATATTTGTACGCGATCTATCAAAATTAGCGCTATCCGAAAAACCCGAACCGGGACAGACCCTCACGCGAGTCGCGCCCCTCCCAGGCGACTCGCGCGGGAGTCTGAAATCCGCAGCCCCCTTTTCTTCGCTTTCTCAATTTTTCTTAAACATCGTTTTTTCTACAAAACGATTTCTCTTTTCTTTTCATCTTTTCTAAAATTATTCCGAACATTTGATATCGATCTCATAATCGAATATCGAATGTAACGAACGTCGAGAGTATTAAGTCGGGTGCAAATTGTTCAATATTTGTACGCGATTTAATAAAATCACCGCTTTTTCAAAAAATCAATTTCGAAAACAGGCCGGGACGCGAGTCGCGGGCGTCCCGGGCGAGTCGCCTACTCGGGCGAGTCGCGCCTGACTCGGGCGAGTCGCCCAGCCGGCTGGAACGAGACCCGTTCTTCGCTTTTATTATTTTTCAAACATCATTTTTTGGACAAAACAACGTCTTTTTAGCGATATTTCAGATCTCGATATATTTTTTACATCATTCATTACATCCATATTTTTTATTTCGATTTACAAACCGCTACTAACTTGTTTGTTCGTGTTTGTAGCAATCTTTTTTCCATTGTTTTATTATATTAAAACGAACCTCACATGCTAAAATACAACTTTGACGTTAATTTTAGTTGCATTAAATCGACTTAGCAACCCATTCAATTCTCGAATGTTTAGGGAAAACAATGTTCGCATATCATTTCATCGTTCAACTAACACGCGTATTCAAAAATCAAACGATATCCTAGTAGAGGCCGCTAATGTGCGGGCGGGGTTGGGTGTCCTTCGTGGGCTTCCCAACACGTACCCTCACCCCTTACTCAGAACCTCGGTTTCCGGATGTCCGAAACCATTGGCAACGAGAGTCATTCAATACACGATATCCGATAACGTCAGTATTGGTATTAAATGCAAAGGGACGAACCCAATAAACTCTAACATCGGAAATGGGCCGTATTTTGTACACGACCCACTATGACATAGAGTGGGTTCGAACGGGCCCGAACTCCCACAAAGTTCGGTGGCGACTCCAACTTCGATTTAAATTTCAATTCGATCCATGCTCATATGGAGATTCATTCGCCTCCCCAATCCCGTGCGTGGCCGCGACGGGGTGGACCTATGTAATGTCCACAATTTGGCGACTCCGCTGGGGATTAACTGATGCGTGACTTACCATCGGCATCCTCAGGGTGAGACTCGAATAGAAATCATTTGACTAGTACAATACGCGTTTTAGTTTTACGGTTCATGCATAACCCCATATTTTTCCGGGCCGGTATTGGTGACCGACGTCCCACTATACCATTGATGTAGTCCAAATTGGATATGTCAAAAGGTGTGCATAGCAGATTCGTATGGGTTTTACGGCATGTTCTAAGCATAACTCGACTTAGGAAGTTCGCCCCGATTCTCGAATAGGCTATGTACACTGGTATAGACCCTTATAGACTGACCGAGACTTAGCTTAAGAGCATACATGAAGAGCATACATGAAGAGCATACATGGTGTCATTATACTGTTTCCATATCTACGTGCTACTTGATCCATATCTTTTTCAAAAAAACGTCATTTATTTTTTCAAAATTTGCATCCTTTTCAAAATATCCAATTTCAAAACCCTGGACATATACCGAATTTAGGACTTATGAGTTACTCAAAATAGCCCTCTTTCTAGCCGGTATTATTCCCAATTTAAAACCCGAAAATATATTTTCGAACTTTCAAAACCTTCGCCCGGTACGCCTTTCCGTTTTCTTTCTCGAAATAAAGAGGGTCGGTTCTCCCCGAATTTTTTTCGGGCTTTTAAAAAAATAATCATATTTCAAAACTTCCTCCTCTTAGGACTTCCCGTATTTAGCAGTGTCGGGTCGTGTCAGAAGTCGTCGAAGTCTTTAGCGTCGAAACTCCGTCGATCTTACATCACGAGTTTCCCCCTATCCCAGTCCGCCTTATTTTACTAAGGCAAGGCCCACCTGCGTAGGACATACTCCTACAAGGGTTGGCCCATTTACACAATCGAGTCTAAAGTCTGGGAATGTCTCACGTGAACCTTCCTTCGAACAAGGCCCAACCCACATAGCTGGATCATATGGGAGGCCCACCTTTTCACAAGTCACCCGTCTAGGTGTCTTTTCCGAGTCATTACCGTTTTATTCTTCTTCTTTTTCCCTTGCTCAGGATGTACTTTTCTTAGGATTCGGGTTAAGTTGCTGATTACGCGGTGTTCTTACAGACAGGCCACCCTTCACTCGAACCATGACGAAAGAAGTCATTGATGAGTTGACAGCTTCGCTGACCCAAATCCAAGACCAATTGAGACAAATGAGGGAAGACCAGATTGCCATCGTCACTCGGGTAAGTGCCGTGGAACAAGGAACCCCCAACGCTTCGATCGAGGATGACGGACCTTTGGCCGCCTGGCCGGCGCAGTCCGAAAGCTGCAAGAACAGGTCCACTCGACCACCAGAAACATCATCCTCACGGAAAATGCCCGTACCTATTCGCCCTTGGCCGATGAACTGCCCGCTAACCTCAACTTAACGGGCTTACCAATGTTTGACGGGACTGAAGACCCAGTACTCCATATCCGGGCCTTCAAGGATTTTATGGCTGTTAAGGGAGTCAAATCGACCATGTTCAAGCATCTCTTTGCTTCCTCTCTGGAAAAGCACCCGAAAGCCTGGTACTACAGGCTTGATCCCAAGAAATACAAAACCTGGGACGATGTCGCAATGGAATTCGCGCGAAACTACGCGGATAACGCCGAGATCCAGACTACCATGCGTACTCTGGAGGTTATGGCCCAAGAGCCTAAGGAGGGTTTCATTAAATACCTTCAAAGGTGGAGGGCTGAAAGTGTAAAGCTGGTGGACAAGCCCAGCGAAAAGGTGCTAGTAGAGGCCTTTGTCAAAAACCTCCTCCCCGCTTACCGGATCCATCTCTGGTAACGCCATCATACCCAATTTTGCCACTTTGACCGAGATGGGTACAAGAATCGAAGATGATTTAAGGCTAGAGAGCCTCACTAAGGCCTCTGCCAAGGGGTATCAAGGAGCCAGTTCATCCTCCAGCAAGCCCGCAACTACAACTGCGGCCCGTAGCATCTTTGACGAGGTTAACTCATTAGACACCTCGACCAAAAAGAATACTCCAAATCGGGTATTCACTGACATAGGAACAACCTATGCTAATGCCTTACAAAGGCTGTCTTCAAAAGGCCTAATCCAACCTATAGGCCCAATCCCGGAAGTTCCCGTCGAAAAGCGATCCAAAAGCTACAATATTCAAGCCTATTGCCACTATCACCAAGGCAACGGGCACGACACTGAGAAATGCTGGAAGTTGAAGCATCTCATTCAGGATCTGATCGAAAGTGGGAAGATACCACTACCTAGTGATAAGCTGAGTAACAAAAATAACCCACTTGCTACTCACGCCATTTTTACTTGAGAAATAGTCGACTGCTCTCATCTCATTTCCCCTCTCATTTCCCAAATCAACGGGATATGGAATGATGATGAGGACGACGTTTACTTGGCTAAGGGGGAAGTTGTCCCCGTCACCATCGAAGAAATCCGGAAGGCTAAAGCTAGAGCCCTGGCCGGCACACACGTCATCACGACCGATCTTTATATCCCGGAAACCGTCACTGAACCTTCCAGGACGGAACTTACTCCCGAAGAACCAAACGCTGACACGGCTCTAGTCAGACAACTAAAGAGGGTCCGAACTGATCTTACTATATGGCAGCTTTTGGTTAGTTCTCAGGAGCATCGGGCAGCACTTACTAGAGCTCTTGATGAAATCAAGATTGACTCGTCGGTTACCCCCACCGAAATGGTAGCCGCTATTTTGCCTCACCTCAAAGGCAAGTCCAAAGGAGAAAGCCCACTTATCACTTTCTCCGAGTCCGACCTCCCACCGTTTGGGGCCACCCATAACTTGGCCCTATATATCACGGTGATCTGCCGGAATAAATATCTCCCGATGACCCTAATTGATGATGGGTCCGCAGTAAACGTCCTTCCCTTGAGGACAGCTAAGGCCCTCGGCATTACCGAGGCTGACTACCTTCCAACTGCACAAACTATCCAGGCTTTCGATGGAAGCCCAAAATCAGTTGTTGGGGCCGTTAAGCTAACGATCAAAATAGGCCCGATAGAGAAGGAGTTAGAATTTCAGGTGATCGATGTCACCTCATCTTTCAATCTGTTACTCGGGAGACCATGGATACACGCGGTCAAAGCCGTGTCTTCCACCCTTCACAGGAAGGTCAAACTACCTTTACAAGATGGGATCGTTACTCTCGAAGCTACCCCCATAACCGTGTCAAGCTGCAACACGGCATGCTCAACCGACCCGCGAGGTTTCAACTTCGTGGGAATGATCGAGGAAGAATATCTTTTCCGGCCATACTTCACCACAAGCATCGACACGATGCTACAAAATCTGGGTTACCTACCAGAAGCTACCTCGAGACCTGACCTCCCGGCTGGCAGAATCATTGAGGTCTTAACTAATGAAGAGTCAAGATTCGGCTTGGGGTATGCTATAACCCCGGAAAACGTGGTTCAGACCGGTATTCAGAAGGCCATCAACATCTTCAAGGGTACCTACTTGGGCCCTTACAGTCTAAGACTGACTGATTACTTCGTCACTCCAGTGTTCGAAGTTGTTCAAGTGGGCCTCTATCAGCCCACCATCTCATATCCCGAAACCAAATTGGCTCGGGAATGCAATTTCATCCCGGATGACATCTTTGCCCTTATCCAGGACGAATCAAAGGAGGGCGCAAATAATACTTAGCCCGTTCTGGGACTCTTATTCGGGGAAGACAAGGTTTTCCCGACCCCTAAACTGGAGTTAGTCAAATTGATCCTCCACAACAACAGGTTCGATCCAACCAAGTTGATCTTCGAAATAGGTGCTGACACTGGGAAGAGAGCTTGGAGGAAGACAACTAAGTGGACCGACAGTCAGGGTCGAGTCTACAAGCTAACTACTGGTGAAGGAGATATGCAAGGCGTTGAGTCCGAGTCCGAGTCAGAGTCAGAGTCGGAGTCTGAGTCCAAGTTTAGAGGGTCCAGTACTAGGATCGAGTCTGTAACCCCTCTCCCTTCTTTAGTCACACCATCGGGAGCCCCGGAGTCTGTTCTGAGGGCTCTCCCTATCCCGCCTCTGACCAATGATCAGATGGCAGCTCTCTTCGAGCTCTTTTCAAAATTCACTATCAATAATAACGATAACCGTTCTGCTTACGACTTGTCTTATTTTCATAACATTTTCAAAAATTTCATTTGCAATGACATTGAGAAACCCGACGAACAGGTACCACTGCGTCCGCATCTAATTGAGCAACTCGAACAAAGGGAGTCTCGAAATTCGGTAATCGAAGAAACCGATTCCATCAACGTAGGAACCCCTTTAGAACCTCAGATGCTTAAGCTAGGTCTATCTTTAGATCCCGAGGAGAAACAACAATTCACGGATCTCCTCCAAGAATTCAAGGACGTCTTTGCATGGTCCTACAAGGACATGCCGAGAATAGACCAGGAGATAGCTGAACACCGAATACCCATCAAAGACGGGTATAAGCCGGTAAAACAGAAACTCCGAAGAATGAGGCCCGAATGGTCTCTCAAAGTCAAGGAAGAAGTCGATAAACAATTCAAAGCGGGCTTTATCCGAGTGTCTGAATATCCAGACTGGGTTGCAAACATAGTGCCAGTACCCAAAAAAGACGGCAAAGTCCGGGTATGTGTAAACTTCCGGGACCTTAATAAGGCCAGCCCAAAAGACGATTTCCCGTTACCACATATCGACATACTGGTGGATAACACGGCCGATCATGCCCTTCTATCATTCATGGACGGGTATGCCGGATACAATCAGATCAAAATGGCGGAGGAAGATATGAGTAAGACCACCTTCATCACACCTTGGGGTACTTACTGTTATACCGTGATGCCATTTGGGCTCATCAATGCCGGTGCCACTTATCAACGGACCGCCACCACTTTATTGCATGACATGATGCATAAGGAAGTGGAGGTCTACGTGGACGACATGATCGTCAAATCCAAGGACCGAAACGGGAACATTGAGGCCCTAAGAAAGTTCTTCACCCGACTACGCAAGTACAATATGAGGCTAAACCCTCAAAAGTGCAGCTTCGGGGTCACATCGGGCAAGCTACTGGGCCACATTGTCAGCCAACGTGGCATCGAATTTGACCCAGCAAAGATCAAGGCCATTACCGAGATGCAACCACCCAAAACCGAAAAGGAGATAAGGGAGTTTCTCGGGAAAGTCCAATATATCAGCCGGTTCATTTCAAAGTTAACCATGGTCGGTGAGCCCATTTTCAAGAAACTGAAGATAGGAGAACAGACACTATGAGATGATAAATGTCAAATGGCTTTCGATAAAATCAAGGAAATTTTATCCTCTCCGCTGGTATTAATGCCGCCTCAACTGGGCCTGCCCCTGTCGTTATACCTGACAACGATCGAGACCGCCATGGGGGCTATGCTCGCCCAAACGGTCGATTCAGAAGAACGGGCTATTTACTAAATCAGTAAGAAGTTCTTGGAGTATGAATGCAAGTATACAATGCTCGAGAAAACGTGTCTAACTTTAGTATGGGCCACTAAAAAGCTCCGACACTACATGCTTAGTCACGAAGTACATGTGCTATCCAAAATGGATCCAATCAAGTACCTATTCGAGAAGCCCATCCTCAACGGCCGCATATCTAGATGGACTTTAATGCTAGCTGAGTTCGACCTCAAATTCGTACCATTGAAAGCCATCAAATTCCTCGCTGATATCCCGATATCCGAGGAAGGATACACCGATACTTGGGCCTTCCCGGATGAAGATATATTCCATACTGACACCGAAACTTGGGATTTATACTTTGATGGGGCGTCCAACTTCCGTGGATTTGGGGTCGGTATTTTGCTAATCTCGCCACAAGGGGAACACACCCCATTATCCATCAAGCTAGATTTTGACGTGACTAACAACGCAGCCAAATATGAAGCATGCATTCACGGGTTGCAGGCCGCCGCTGATTTAGGAGTAACAAATCTCTGGGTCCACGGTGACTCGTCTTTAGTCATTAATCAAGCCCTACAAAAATGGAAGACTCGGAACGCAAATCTCGTGGCTTACCAAGCACGAGTAAGGGTTCTCGAAAAACAGTTACAGAAGGTGGAATACATCTATCTACCTCGGGAAGAAAACCAGTTTGCAGTGCTCTTTCAAAATTAGCATCTCTACTGAATATCCCAGCGCATCTAACCAGCATGTCTATCTGCGTCGAAAGACGATCCGAGCCGGCATATATCCACGCTATTCAAGATATCGAAATAACTGATCCAGAACCTTGGTATCAGGCTATTCTGACCTACTTAACGTCGGGAGAATATCCTCAGGGAGCTGAAAACCGGGCCAAGAAAGCCCTGCAAAGGTGGGCCACCCAGTTCATCCGCACGGACGATGGACAGTTATATAAGAAGACGGCACAGGGGGCTCTACTCCTATGCATTGACAAAACGCGAGCCGAAAGAGTCATGGCTGAGGTACATGATGGTGAAAATGGCCCACATATAAATGCCCATATGCTAGCCCGGAAAATCACGAGAGTCGGCTATTATTGGAATAGCATGGAAACTGACTGTCTGTTATATGTCAAACACTGCCATAACTGTCAGATTTTCGCCAATGTACAACATATGCATTCATCCCTATTATATACAATGACGTCACCATGGCCATTCTCAACGTGGGAAATTGATATAATTGGGAAAGTGAATCCTTCCGGGACGGGAGGTCACTGTTTCATTTTAGTGGCTATCGACTATTTCACTAAATAGGTCAAACTGAGTCATACCGGATCTTGAATGCCAAGCATGTGGCTAAGTTCATCCAAAACAAAATTATATGTCGATACGGGATTCCACACGAGTTCATCGGTGATCACGGGACCCATTTTCAAGCTGAAACTGCCACTTTGTTGGAAAAATACAAGATTCAAAGGCATACATCTTCGCCTTACCGTCCCCAAACGAAAGGAGCGGTAGAGGCAGCTAATAAAACAATTGTCACCATACTTAAAAAGATGGCTGAGAATTATCGGGACTGGCCCGACAAGATACCTTTCGCCCTATGGGGATATCGAACATCAATTCGCACCGCAACCGGGGCAACTCCATATTATCTGACATATGGAATGGAGGCGGTCCAGCCAGTCGAGCTAGAAGTACCATCCCTCAGAATTCTACTCGAGAGTCAGGTACCTGAAGCAGATTGGGTCCAAGCCCGATATGACTCGCTAATCCTCTTGGACGAACGGCAGTCTCGGGCCCTGAATAATATTCAGATATACCAGAAAAGGATCCAACGGGCCTTTAACAAAAGGGTTAGGCCCAGAAATATCAAAGAGGGCGATCTAGTCCTAAAATCCGTTCGAGCTTTGCTACCAGTTGACCCAAGGAAAAAATTCAAACCCAATTGGGCTGGGCCATATCTAGTGAAGAAAATCCTTTCAGAAGGAGCAGTAATGCTAACAGACTTGGACGGGAACGAGTTCGTCAACCCAACCAACTTGGACCAGTTGAAGCGTTACTTCCCTTAAACCCTACCTCAATGTCATTTGCAAAAAAATTATAAAAATTTGTCTTTTTCAAAATTTTAAGCAAGTCAATAAGTTAGGATTACTTATCCTACCGTCACAAATCTCGAATTAATAATCTTGATGTATTTCGAAAATTGCAAAAAAAAAACGTCTGAACTACGGAAGGTTCGATTCCATTAATTATGGATACGTAGGCAACCCCTCAAAAGGGTACAACCGCTGCAATAACGAAAAGATGGGAACGGTATTCACTAATATGTCTTTTTATTATAAAAAAATACGATAAACTCGGGAATTTCAAAAATACATTACAAAAAAAAAAAAAAACAAAATCACACCACAAAAATAGTAGTAATACTTAAATAATAAATTTAGGAGACTACTCGTACATTTTTCCTTTCCCATTATCTTTCGAGTCACGCGGAGCCCGAGGCCGACGGGGCGGGGGCGAACGTTCCCTAATCACAAGGGGAATTTCCTTTGCTCGAACCCGTTTCTTCGACAACGGGTCTTCTGCCATTGTCACTGGCCCAAGCCGAGCTTGTACGGGCTCAGGAAGTCTGTCTCGAGGACCAAGTCGGTCCTTGACCGCCAATCTTGGGCCAAGTCTCCTTTCTAAGTCCGTCTGGGGGCTCACTTTCCCCCGTGCACCCTTAGTACTGGACCCCTCAGTCTGAGTCCTAGATTTCCCTTTCTAACTTGCCGAAGTAGCACCTTCGTCAAAAAAGCTTCTATTGTCTTTAGCATGCTCTCGACGCAACAGGTCGAAAGCCTCGTCAGTCTTCAAAGCAGCTCGAGCTTTAGCAGAATCAACCTTTGTCCATCTGACGTAAGAATCGGATGCCCAGATCGAATGAGGAGTCTTGGGAACGGACCAAGTGGCTCGGGTATACCACCTTTGCATCCAAGTGTCACACATAACGTCCGTCAACTGAGTAGATTCACTCACGATTGCGTCGATTTCCAGGATTCTTTGGACCCGACCATATTGCCTAGGTATGCGATCGGGAAAGAGGTGAATTGTTTGTCTAAAAGATAGGATTACCTGATATCGAGCCCTATCTCGAGACTCTAAGCCAGTCTGGACATAAATGGGCCACCATGGGACGGTCCAGCGGATAAATGGGCCTTCATGGAAGGACAGCACTTCATCCCAGTATTTTTGAGTGTTGAGGCGAGAAAAGGCAATGGTCCGTCTCCTCGTCATCACTTGTTTAAGTTGATATCAGCTCACGTCTAGGGGAGGGTCCAAGATCGATAGCCTCTCGAACAGCCACAGCTGAAAAACCCGCGAAAAAATAAAATCGCGAAAAATTGTCAAAAAACCGCGTAAAAAAAACGAAAAAATTGCTAAAACCGAGAAAATCGGAAAAATCGAAGAAAGCCACAGAAATCGAGAAAAACCGGGAAAACCGAAAAATTGCGAAAAATCGAAAAATCAAAAATCGACATACCTGTAAAAGACGGGTAATCCCAGTCAACCGGGTTGACGGATCCCTTTTGCGATTATCCAAACTCTGGATAGTCTCTCCTGTAATCAGCCAAGTCGGGCTGTGCTCCGTTTCCATCAGGTCAGCCACAGTGAAAAGTCGGACGTGACCCATATAAGATAATAAATCCATGTGACCTTCGAAGGCATAAACATGGAGCATACAAAAAGTAAAGGCCCTACGGCTATGGACCGGCCTGACCCGTACGTCATCTGGGTTCATAAATTTTTCAGCCAAATCAATCAAGGAAACGGTATCTCCTTCCAGCATACGGGATACCTCCATGTGAGAAAGTCCTAAAAATTCCCGTAGCTTTCTCCTCGGGTCATGAACTGAGAACGGGATAGCAGGGCGAAGTATGGGATTCCACCTCCTACAGCAGCGATTTCCTCAGGGATAGGACAGATTTCGCCTCGAGGAAAACCAAAAACGTGATAAGTATCGTCCCAATAGGACAGGCAAGCATCCAAAACGTGACGGTCTACTTGCATCTGGCGGATCGTGAATAATTGGGTAACACCATTCTGATTCAGAATGACTTTATCTGCGTCTCTGAAGTATCGGGACCACTCTTGCAGCATTCCAATTAATCGATCGATTCCCATAATTGGATTTCTAAAAAGAATAAATTTCTCAGGGCTTGTTTTTCTTTAAGGAAGAGAGGGAATTGTGGAAATTGTGAAAAAATATGAAGCAGGGAGATGGTATTTATAGCATAAAACCGGATTCTCCTCCTCACCTAAGGATTCCTAATCCCAAAAGATTTAGCATACAGGCCCTATCCTAGGATCTAGCTAAGTCATCCCGAGCATTCCTATTGCTTTTCAGAGTCAAAAAATTCTCTAATTTTCAAATCCAAAACTCAAAACCTTTCTCAAAATATTTTATTTCCCAGCGCGAGTCATATTTGTTTCGCCTACGTGTTGCATGCAAAATTTTATGTAACTTATACAGGTACAATTCAGGACCGCGCAATTCACATAACTCCCCAGCGGCATTTAACAGGATGAGCCCATATATAGGCGCACCTAAGTCTTAAACGACGAGTCAAATTCCCCACGAAGTTATTATCATCAGCTCAGGTACATTTCTAGTCTGTGGCCGGCGGGCCCTTCACGCAGAGTCTAATGGACTTTAAACGACCCGATCAGATGTCTGCCAGGTTTTAATCTTTGATTGGCCTGGTAGCTACTCCGACTTTCGCCCTGTCCAAGCCTCAGTCAGAGTGGGGGCTCTGTACACACCCACATTTTACTGCCAGGTGTCTATAGCAGTTTCCGACAAACACCCGATGATGATCGGACGCAAACGTGCTTTAACGTACTCGGAAATGGGCTCGAAATCATGGATATTTAGCTTGGGATCTTTACGGAGTACAAATTTCACAAAACCAACCTCTAAACCAGGCCCAGTGGGTCGTTTCGAGGCAAATAAGACTAATTTGGGTCGAATCCAACACCAGGGGCAAAACCGTCTTTTAGCGACCGAGTCAAACCCGGTCAAAGATATTTTCTCGAGACTTGTGGGTCAGCCGTGTCACCCCACATATCCGACTCAAGCTCGAATACTACAAAAAAATCAGCTACACAAATATTAAACAATTCCGTTTAAGGTAGAATTTGATTTCAAGTAAGAATTCTATCCGAACATCGAATCAAACACTCGACCGAGCTTAGGACACTCGGCCGAGTAGCCTGTTTTCAGCCGAGCTCTTTGCCTTCTTCACCAAGAAAGTGAGTTCTCGTTCCTCTCAACCTCTTACGTTTCCTATCCAAACCGGTATTTCTTGTTGTCCAAGCAAGACTACCTCTTCTCCTATAAATAGGACCTCCCCATCACATCAATTACAACAATTACATCGACCAACAATCAATACACCAATTATTCATACACCTCGAGACTCTCACACTTAGCATCGAGAAACCGATAGTGTAACCCGAGACTACAAAAACCGGCCCTAGACCCTTCACCCTTCACGTCCAAACCAAAACCACCACCAACTCACCGACATTAACCCGACGCTCCCGTGCCTTAGCCACATTCCGACGAGCCCCGATCCGAGTTAACAAAAGCATGTAGGTTGAGGGTGTAATCCAACCCGACTTCTCCCTTCTTCTCTCTCTCGTTTTTTTACGGGTCGTCGGTCGTCTCTCGTTTTTTTACGGGTCGTTCAACGTTTTTTATTTCTAATATCGATATTACTAAAACTATTCTCATATAGCGAATATTCTTAAAAATACGATACCGATTCTCTAGTCGAATATCGTATTAAAAGAATTACATTGATCTCGTTGATGCTAAAAATCGTTATATACTTCTTTTTACAAAATACGACGATTTTAACGCGGAGAGAACTAACATTCTTTTTCTTTTCGTTCAAGTTTTTCATTCAAAACAATTTTATAAAACTTTTTCTAAAAGTCATTCCGAATATTCGATATCGATTTCATAGTCGAATATCGAATACGACGAATATCGAAAGCATAAATCGAGTATAAACTAATTCATATTTGTACGCGATCTATCAAAATTAGCGATTTCCGAAAAACCCGAACCGGGACAGACCCTCACGCGAGTCGCGCCCCTCCCAGACGACTCGCGCGGGATTATGAAATCCGCGGCCCCCTTTTCTTCATTTTCTCAATTTTTCTTAAACATAGTTTTTTCTACGAAATGATTTCTCTTTTCTTTTCATCTTTTCTAAAATTATTCCGAATATTTGATATCGATCTCATAATCGAATATCGAATGTAACGAACGTCGAGAGTATTAAGTCGGGTGCAAATTGTGCAATATTTGTACGCGATTTAATAAAATCATCGCTTTTTCAAAAAATCAATTTCGCAAACAGGCCGAGACGCGAGTCGCGCGCGTCCTGGGCGAGTCGCCCAACCGGCTGGAACGAGACCCGTTCTTCGCTTTTATTATTTTTCAAACATCGTTTTTTGGACAAAACAGCGTCTTTTTAGCGATATTTCAGATCTCGATATATTTTTTACATCATTCATTGCATCCATATTTTTTATTTTGATTTAAAAACCGCTACTAACTTGTTTGTTCGTGTTTGTAGCAATCTTTTTTCCTTTGTTTTATTATATTAAAACGAACCTCACATGCTAAAATACAACTTTGACGTTAATTTTAGTTGCATTAAATCGACTTAGCAACCCATTCAATTCTCGCATGTTTAGGGAAAACAATGTTTGCATATCATTTCATCATTCAACTAACACGCGTATTCAAAAATCAAACGATATCCTAGTAGAGGCCGCTAATGTGCGGGCGGGGTTGGGTGTCCTTCGTGGGCTTCCCAACACGTACCCTCACCCCTTACTCAGAACCTCGGTTTCCGGATGTCCGAAACCATTGGCAACGAGAGTCATTCAATACACGATATCCGATAACGTCGGTATCGGTATCAAATGCAAAGGGACGAATCCAATAAACTTTGACATCGAAAATGGGCCGTATTTTGTACACGGCCCACTACGACATAGAGTGGGTTCGAACGGGTCCGAACTCCCACAAAGTTCGGTGGCGACTCCAACTACGATTTAAATTTCAATTCGATCCATGTTCATATGGAGATTCATTCGCCTCCCCAAACCCGCGCGTGGCCGCTTCGGGGTGGACCTATGTCATGTCCACACCTGTTTTGTTCTTCAATTGTTAACAGTACATGTAGATTTCTTGTCAATAATTTTAATGAAAACATGAAATAAGAATCCAAAATAAAAATCAAAGGAAAGGAAACACTTACGTCCATAGCCCGCTGGTGCATCGACTGTGACCCACCGTAGTGTGTGGGCTCCACTTCGGCCGCAGGGTCTCCCCGCCTCTTGTTTTTCCTTGCTTGGGCGGATTTCTTGAGAAACTTTGGGTCGGAGCGGGCTTTATTGTAATGCTCCATAGCGGCACCTAAAATTCATATAAAGAGATCAGTAAGCAAATATATAACTTTCTACTAAAGTACGGACACTAATTGAGTAATCAAACCTCTAAGCACTTTTTCTGCCTTTCTCTCATTCGCCAACTTGAACATGTTATCCTTGTACCGTGGCTTGGCGACCTCCATGTAGCGGTCCCATGCAGCCACCTCGAGGCTCGGGTCCCACCAGAATTTTAGCTGCAAGATCATTTGTTGTTAGTAAATTTTTAATTCGTAAACAGTAATAGGTAACTACTAAACCTAAAAAACGGTGCACCTTGAAATTGGTGAACCACTTCTCCTGCTGCCACGAAGGCACCTTAGTCCAACTGGTGCAGTACGTCATCAAGTCACTCATAAAACTGTCGGACACACCAGACACGGTCGATCGATACCGGAACCTACACCAAAAAACAAAGTATAATTGAACTACAAAAGTATTTGAAAACCTTAACATTTAAAAAAACCAATAATGAAGTTGCTCATATGATGTCTCACCAGATGTTATCGGGGCTCAGAATTATGCGCCCATCCTCCTCCCTCGGTTTGATTCAGTGAGGTGGTGGTGGAGGTTGTTGTGGTTGCTTCTCCGGGACCTCCTGGTTCTCGTCGTGCTGCTCCTCGGTCCGTTGGTCATCCTGCTCCTGCTGGGGCTACTGCTGTCTCCTCGTGCTCCCGCTCCCAGCCCTAAATCGTCGGACCAACGTTATATCTGCTGACGAAGATAGGAAGTTAGAAATCAAAACGATTAATAGTACTACAATCAAAAAATCAAAAAATTTAACAACATAATCAACTAATCAAAATAGTAAACAAAGACTTAAATATTGAAATAATATAAATTAAAACTATACCCTACTAGCAATCATCATCGCTGTCTTGTCTTCTCCCACTTGTCTACTCGAACCAACTACATCCTCCTCCTCATAATCATCTTCCTCCTCTTCGTCATCGACCTCCAAATCATCGGTGCCTTCGACTTCGCTATCTTCCTCCTCCTAGACCATATCACCAAAAGTACCTTCATCGTCCTCACCACCTTCATCATCTTCAAAATCCTCCCCCACATCCACCTCATTATACCCCTCACTTGCAAAAGAAGTCTCATTAATTGGAGACAATGTTGTACCACTAGAAATGACCTCTTCTTGGAAGATGTCAGTGTCAATGTGCCCCCGTGGCTTAGTTTTAAACACTGCCCACAACTAATTTTGACTTCTATTGTTCTTTGTGGTTGGATAAGGAGCAAAGTACACTTGGTGTGCTTGATGTGCAAGTATAAACGGATCGCACTTAGAGTATTTTTTTGGTATAATTAACTTCAACTAGTTTGTACCGTTCATGTACTCTCGTACAATGCACTGAGTTGTCCTTCCATTCGCATTTAAATATCACAACTCTATACCCATGATCACTTCTAGTATAGCACAACTCGAAGATGTCTTCCAGTAGACCGTAATAGTCGTCACCATCAAGTGATGACACAGTCACACCAAAATTACATCTAGCCCTACTGCTACCATGAGCAAATGTATGGAAATTTTAACCATTAACCGAATACCGGTTCCAAGTTCTAACCTTCTGCAAAGGACCTAATGCTAAACTCCTAACCAAATCATCCTGGATATTCGAAGTAATTACATGATTCTTAAGCCAACTGGGGAACTGTTCCTCATGCCTATTCCAAACTTCATCAGCATTTAAATTTGGATTAGCAGTGAGAAATTCAGTTACAAACTGCTTCTCATAAGGCTCCAAAACTTCGCAATTTGATAAAAAGTAAAGGTGAGCACGATTGTATTCCTTATCATCTATCATCCTCCATCCCCCAGCTGATGAAGATCCTTCACCTACCTTAATTTGAAAAAAGTCTGGTATGTTGAGGTCAATCATCTGAAGTGTTTCTAGGTTAAGATTCTTGGCTTTGGTGTTGACTTCTTTCTCGAAATACAGAGAACAGAAGTTGGCTATCTCCTCTGTTAGATAAGCATTACATATGGAGCCCTCGACCTTGGCCTTGTTACCAATTCTTTTCTTCAAATGGTTGAGAAATCTAAGACCATCAAGCAATTATATTAATAATAAATTATAATATTTAACGTTAGTGTTTCATTACGTATTTTAAAGTACTCACCTCTCAAACGGCTACATCCATCTATGTTGGACCGGTCCTCCCACTTTAGCTTTGTAGGGAAAGTGGACAGGTAGATGCTCCATTGAGTTAAAGGAGGGTGGGAATATCATCTCAAGTTTACACAGTATCTGAGGAATACTCATTTATTGTAACTGTCAACGAACACAAATCCCAAAAAAACTGCGATATCTCAGTAAAATAGGATTCCAAACCTCTTGTGGCAGGAGTTGCTTCAGCGACACAGGTAGTAACCGCTCCATGAAAACGTGACAGTCGTGACTCTTCAAACCTTGCAACTATAGGTTCTTAATGTCGACACACCGACTGAAATCGGAGGCGTACCCATAGGTTCTTAACTATAGGTTCTTAATGTCGACACGGCCTTTCTCTTAGCCTTATCAAGGCTATACAAGGCCCTGGGCTTGGACCCATCACGCTTGATATGCAATTTCGGATGGTCACAGATTTTCTTCAAATCTTTTTGGGAGCCTGCAGTGTCACATGTCTTACCGTCTACATCCATGACGGAGTGAATCAGTTGCTCAAAGAAATTCTTCTCAATATGCATCACATCCAAATTATGTCGGAGTAACAAAGTACTCCAATATGGAAGGTCAAAGAAGATGCTTCTTTTGAACCAACCATTTTTTAATTTCTTAAGATCCTTGAACTCTTTATCGGTGCCGTCAATAGTAGATGGGAACTCTGAAATCACCTCCCATATCTCATCTCCCCGAAGAGAAATTGGTGCCTCATCTAGCACCACCTCACCCTTTTTGAAAGCTCTCTTGTTCTTCCTGTACGGGTGGCCCTCGGGTAAGAACTGTCTATGACAGTCAAACCAACTAATTTTGCTTGAATTTCTTCGGTAGAACGCTTTACTTTCATTCATGCAACAAGGGCATGCTTTTTGGCCCGCCGTAGACCAACCGCTCACTACTACAATTTTAGCCTACCATGACGCTTATAAGATGACGGTTATACACGGAACCGTCCTCTAGGTACATTTGGTATTTGGCGGAAAATGTTTTTATCAATTATGACGGTTTTGATGGAAAAGTGAGATCTTATGTACAACAAAGAGGACGGTTGGTCAAACAAAACGACCTCTATTACTTAAGAAACCGGTTTAGAAGGAGAAGCGACCTCTATGATAGACAAAGAGGTCTTTTGATTCTTTAAAGCGACATAAATGAAAATAATAATATTTTATTTCACCGTAATCTAACTCTCTAACATAAGTAAAACAAGAATTTCAGTTCACTCTTATTTCTTATTATCAAAACCTAAGTACTCCGTCATTCCACTTCACAATTCTCCGTCACCTACCTCCGTTCGCACTACCCACGATGCCGGTACCCAAGACGCCGCACGCCTTTCGACCGCCGTTCGCCGTCCTCCGTCCTCTATTACGCCGTCCTCCGTTCTCTGGCACTACTAAAATAAGCTCAAAAGGAATCATTAATAAGGAACCATTTAAGTATACACAAATTCTTGGGAGAGACGGTCTCTCAATAACTTATTGAGAGACTACTCTTCTGTACCACTCTATGTCTTATTCGTACCTTTAAATGACAACTTTGTTTTGTACCTATTTTTATAAGAAGTGTACCCTCTTTATATTTGTATACTCTTTTATGTTAATCGTACCTACTTCTATTAGGTTTGGTACCACTGTTACTTCCATTTGTACTTAGTCTCTCAATAAAGTTAATGAGGGACCGTTTATCAGGAGACCTACTCTTAAGTATAATCAATGATTTCTTTGGTTAAAGAAATCAATTCTCTCAAACAGATGGTCTCTTATCTAGTAACAAAGACATCAATTTTCAGATAAATGATTTCTATTCATTTTCACTTTATTACAAAGACACCATTTTCTAAATAAATGATTTCTATACATCTCAACTCTAATAGAAACACATCATTTTCAAGGAAATGATTTCTAATCACATTCTATCTACTCATAAAGACACCACTTTTTTAAACAGATGATTTCCTAAAAAATAATATGGAGTAATCCTCTATATATTAAAACAGAAACCACTTCCCACTTTTTGAGACAATGTGAGGCTCCCATTTTGAAATAAGCCTCATTTTTTACACTTTCTACTTCTCATCCAGTGTGAACACAACTTCGTATGCATAGAGAGTACATGCCTCACAGCGCAGCCGTATTAATTATTCCCAAAAAGGCCGATGACAGGTTTCGAACCCGCGACCTCTGAGGCAAATCCCAACTTACCACACCACTGGGCCACCTCGCTGATTGTGAGAAAATAGTACAAAAAAAATATACTACCTTTCACAGTCCCCCCTTAATTGATCCTCAACAGCTCGCCTCTTCGTCTTCCCAATTCCTCATTTATTGATCAATGAATTGATCAAACACTTCTCGAAACCTGATCAAATACACTTCATCTCCGTCAATCATCCATTCTACTCATCCTCCTCGAAAACGCATCCATCATTCATCTCCTCGAAAATGAATCATCCATTCACCCCCCCTCGGAAATCTTCATCTTCTTCAATGATTCCTCGCTGGAAGTTGTGATGCCACTTAAACCCGTCCCATTGTCTCCACAAGCCCTTTAAATTACTTCCGCCAGAGGTAATATATATCTATTCAAACCGGTAAGTGTAGTTCCATATCAGCCATTACATCTTTTCTGAACTCCTCTGCTCTATTACTATTACTACTGTTATCTTTCCCCGCTTTAGCCACCATGTCTGTTTGTCGTCGTGACTCCATTTCAACATTATGTGAGGGTGTGCGAGTGAAGGATCTAAATGTCAGGGTGATCAATCGATGGAATAGACTAAATTTTAATGACAAATCCGTCACCGACTCAATTGAGTTGCTGCTTATTGACGAGAAGGTTGTTTCCCAAGTAGTATTGATGTATAGCTGTAGATAGTGGTTATGATGTATTACATTTGCTTTTTATTTTGTTGATATTTTAGCTTTTTTTATATATCAGGATGATTTAGTCCATGCTACTATAAAGAAATCCTTGATTAGCAAGTTCATTGACAAATTCATAGTGAAGGAGGCTTATAACATTCGCAGTCTCACCGTGACGTCGAACACTGGATCGGAGTGGGCCACCTCTCATGCCTGCAGGCTCCAAGTTGAATTCTCAACAAGGGTTACTCATTTGCCCAAATATTCATCAATTCCTTTCAACATATACCGCTTTGCGAGGTTTGAAGACATCGTCAATGGCAAAGTACCAATGAATCAGTAAATAGGTCTCCATTATGTTACCTCTTGGTTGCATTTACTTACACAATGTCCAGTTTGAAAATAATTCTGAGCTTTTTCATGTTTTGTAATGGTTGATTGGTTTTGCAGATATTGTTGGCAAGGTGTACGAAATTGGTCCGATGCAGGAAACGAAGAGGGCTTACAAGTGCAGAAAAATTAAGCCTGAAGATATTGAGTATGTACCCTTATTGAATTCGTAATTAAGTAACTTAGTTTTCATTCTTTGACCCATCAACCGCTTATTGTTTTCTTGGTTGACTTCAGGGGTGTTGTTCTTCAATGTACACTATGGGCTCCTCATGCCACCGAACTTCCGGAGGTTTTGCAAGTTCTTCCGTCTCCGCAACAGTCTAAAGTTGTTGTTCTCAGAGGTCTTGAGACGAGGCTGTTTGACAGTAAGCTACTTCTGCATTATTGAAGTCATCTACTCCCCTCTAACGCGAGTAGTTAGTTAATTTGATATATATCTTGGTTGTTCGTTTGATAGATACCTGGATTGTGCAAACCACGTTCAAAGCCACAACTTTAGAGATCAATCCAGCAATACCCGAAGTCAAGGCTTTTCAGGAGAGGTTTAGGATTGCATTTTCATTTGTACTATACACTCTGAAATCTTGCACCTTTATTGTGATAACAATTTTCTTTCTTTTCAGTCTATCATCCCAAGCCCCTAGCAATTCTCTCCAAATAATCGAGGAAGGTGGTGAAGAAGAGAGTTTCAACTTGCCCGTTGACGGTGTTTTATCAATTTCACAGATTGTTGAAAATGAGAAGGTAGGATCCCAAGCTTTGAAACGGGTCCCTATGACATGCTGTTTTTCTAACTTTCCATTTTTTTTACGGTGTTTACTTCTTAACAACCAGGCTGGGTCGTTTTACACTGTCGCAACGATTGTCGACATAGATTCATCTGCGGGTTGGTACTACCGCAGTTGCAGGTCTTGCAGGACGAAAACAGTGAAGAACGACAAGGGTAGGTGGGTTTGCAAGAACACGGGGTGTGATGGAAGCAAAAATGGATACATGACCTGCAATTCGAAGTAATTCTAATACTTGCACATTCGCTATATGTATCATTTATCCCCCCGCAATTTAACTTTTCCTATTTCTAAATATTTTAGTATTTGTCACAGATTTCAGTTGAAGTTTGTCGTCCAAGATTTCACCGACACAGAGTGTAATTTTGTTGTCTTTGATAATCAAGTGGAGCAGTTCCTTGATACCACGGCTATTGAACTTATTGCTAAGATGGAAAAGGTACGTACCATCTGCTAAATGATGCCCCCTCATTTTTATTTCTTTCTTCTAGGTCAAGTTCTTCACTCTAATTTTCACCTGAGTGTTACTCTTAGGATGGACAGGGTCATTCCATGCCTGAAGAGCTCTCCATTTTCCTTGATCAACGTTATCTGTTCAAGATAAAAATAGATGACAACTTCAATGTCAAAAATTTTTCCAAGTCATACACTGTGTCGTGGATGTCCGACGACGTTGACAAGATCCACAAGTGGAACATGACATACGACCAAGCCCTCAAGGTATTCACACACTGGCCTACATTAACATTTCAAGTAGTATATATGGTCTTTTGAATGCCTCAGTTGAACGCAACCTTCTGACGGGAATTATAATGTAGGTTGAGATGGACACATATACTTTGATGACAAAGGATCTCCGGCGTAAGTCGACCACTTCAGGCAGTCAGAGCTTTGAAGATGTTCCTGAAATTGAATTTAGTGGTTCTAAAGACGTTGACGCAACACCTACTAAACCGGTATTTTCTGCATATATTTGTTTTAATTACATTTAACTTTGTTACTACAACACAAATCTCACGGGTTGTTTACACCTCATCTAATCGCATTTGTACTCTGTTTGCAATCAGGTCATCGATTGTTAGACCGCCTCAACGTCATCTAGGATTACACCATTGAAGAGGAATGGAGCTGCGGTCGAATTGCAGTCTTATGATCTAGATGCCCTTGCAGAAGACGCTGCATCTGCTACTAAGCAGATCCTGTCTATAAAGAAGGAAAAAATATTTTGATTGATGTGTTTTTCGTTTGTCCTGGAAAACTGTTAACCGTAGTCTCTTCTCTAAAAACTTTTTCAATTTGTCTTTAGACGCTTAAGTGCTCTTCACCATTTCACTCTGGTGATATTATTTGCCAGATGAGACATTATTATCTGCCAAATTATCTTGATGAGGACTATACATGTTTGGTTTTTGTTCACCTGATGATTTGAACCTCTATGGTAGAGGTTTTTACTGTTATATCCCTAGCATGTTTCGTCGTCTGATTGCTGTTGCAGGTTACAGGTTGATTAGAATATTCTGGCTTTGCTCTTCACCAGGCTCACCCATATCCTCATCAGTGTCGACTAACACACAACATTGTCGCTGAATTGATACAGTTTTATTCGAGGATGATTTTTTTTGTATCATATTTTCATCACCTTCCTGTTTACTATGTATTGTACTTAAACGATATTTTAACACCTAAGTTCATATATGTAAACATTTCAGTGCTTTTGATTTAAACATTTGTGTAAAGTAGCCTTATTCTGAACTTTATATACCTTTCTATCGTCATTCCGTGTGCATCATTTTGTCTCCACTATACAACTTTGTCATCGTATGGTCATCTTATGGAGAACGTTACGAAAATGTAAGCAGAAATGAGCTTAAGTTAATTGAAATGAACATACGTACAATAATTGAACTCAAAATGGGAATTTAGTCAAGTTCTTCACTACAATGGTCGCAGATAAATGAACGCAATACGTTAGCGTTGTTCCAAGGTACAACGTTGATTTTTTTACTCCATTATGTGAGCATCCTATACTACAATGTTTACTACGCTACAATTTTCCAGTTTCTGTACTCCAGCTTCGTAATCCTCAAGTTACAATTTTAAATATTTTCCGTAAATCATGCGCATTATAATGCCCCATTTACAATTATTTGTACTAACCTTGAACATTAAGAGTAACTTGCCCTCTCATATTTTGACTTAGTACAATTTCTCTTCATCATCTTTGATAGTCATGTCTATATTACATGTTGCTTCCCGGCTCACAGATCTTCTTCGTTAAATTTTGCCTCTCCAAATTATACTCTCACTACTGTTTTACAGCTGCGTGAAATTCTAACACATCGAGTTCCCTATCTTTATCTTCATTAACATTTACGATGAGTTGCATTAACTTGCCATGATTTCAATTGAATCCATGACCCCTCGACTTCAGAATCTCATTTTCCTGAACAATTAAATTTGTTCCACAACTTCCAATTATGTATTGTTGTATAAAACTATTGTGTTTCTTTTTTCTTCCACAGTAGAAGCAAGTAAAGTAAGAACCATGGATGGTGATATGAGTCTAAATGCAGATAAAGTTAAGTCGGCTACTTCGAAGCGAAAGTCTACTAACGTCTCCGAAAATGCAGGCATTGAGAGTAACTCAACACGGAGGAAGGCACTTAGGAATGGTAAGCACATTGACGGAAGGTTTCAACTATCTCCACAGTTTGTTTTCTACCTGTTAACCACCATTTCATAATTCTGTTAACGATTTTTTTAATTTCGTTAACAATTGTTAGATCGGAGGTGTACTTTAAAGAATGTTACAAACACAGTTGGCAGTCCTGCAACCGGTCATGACTCAGGAACACCCAGGTGCAATCTTAGTTTTGATCAAAGCACACCTTCGAATCATGGTTGCAGGTCTTTAAACCTTGAATGTAGACCTTCAACATAGCTGCCAGGTAAGTGTATGTTAGCAGAGTTTCCAGACCAAACAACCGCACCCGGAAATGATGCCTCAGGTACAATGCTCCGACATTATGTTCTCTTAATGCAATTATCCACTAAATGTATCCTAACCGTGCCCTACAATTAAAGTTAGTTTCATTCTCCGAATTCATATTTAGGTTCGTCGCCCACCACATCTCCAACAGATGAGCTTGAAACATTTGATCGGGATAAAGATCTTTATGAAGATGGTATTCCTTTTCACTGATAAGTATTCGTTGTTCATGCGTTTTCCTGTATATCCTTTCTTTCCATCTGCATTGTCCATTCATGAAACGTGGAATACTGAACTGCGCAGCAATTGGTCTCGAGAAGTACCTCATTAAATATCTCACAGCACAGCAAGCACGAAGGGATTTGAAACATATTTTTGCTGACAGGAGGGAGGGCCATAATGCATATCAGGATGCCATGTACACTGACAAAGATCCTTATCGTGAGTGGCGTACGAAACTTGCGCGTCGTAAACATGTCGTCAAATTCAGAGAGCGGAGGGATCGAAACTTACTACAGACGTCGCCGGAGACAATTTCCTCTTCTCCTTTTTCTGAACTTACGGGGGGTAACCTTCCTAACTCAATTGTAAAAGTCATTATTTGCTCTTTAGTTTTCTATTTTATTAAATGCATCATTAACTAATGTATACGTTTATGCGTTAAATCTGTCAGCCTCGATTGGCCGTGTAGTTGATGTTCTACGTGAGTCATGCGTAACTGAAATCAGAACGCCACAGAATATAGTGTCCACCGGGAGGTTTACCCAATCGAGTCATCGTGATCTAATAATTAACAGCTTAGCACGTGACTATTTGGTGGCCCATCCACCGAAGGCAGCCAAGCAATTACAGGTTTGCAAAAGACGCACAAAATTATGCTGCAACTCATATATTCTTAGTTACTAATAGTTATTCAATCTTTGCAACTACGTGCAGGGTGGGAAGGCTATGAGGACATAGGAGACCCTGTCTACAGCTGTCAGAGGTGTTCTGCGCAGATGTGGTACGGGGAGCGCGACAGGATGGATCGAACACCGTTGATCCCAACATTTTCAATGTGCTGCAAAGACGGTGTGGTCGAGTTACCATACCTTACGGACCCCCCTCCGCTAATAAAGCATCTACTCCACGGTGATCATCCCAAGAGTCGACATTTTAGGGATAATATTCGGATGTACAACTCCGCTCATGCATTCACATCAAGTGGAGGCAAGATAGACCATTCTGTCAACGATGGCAGGGGCCCTTACACGTACAGGATTGGGGGTCAAAATGGTCATTTCATTGGCAGCCTACTTCCGGGTTCTGAGGAAACTCCAAAGTTCTGTCAGCTGTACATTTACGATACCGGTGAAGAACTTAACAACAGGAAACGAGCTTATAGGTAATAGACTTTAACGTCGCTGCTGGATAATTTCGTTGCAACACATTTTGAAAGAGTCACCTAAAAATGTTACCTTGGAATTGTTCAATTTGTAGAGGGCAGTCGAATAGAGCGGACAGGTTTGATGACGACCTTATGCTTGATTTGAGGTCCATGATTGATGAATATAATCCGTTAGCTAAGTCCTTTCGAATGGCGAGGGATACTATATTGAGCCGGCAGGATAGCTTTGAGGTTAGTCTACGGCTTATTGATGGACGGCACACGGACGGTCGCACATACAATCTCCCGTCCGTGTCTGAAGTAGCTGCGATTATTGTCGGTGACATTGATGAGGCCATTGAGAGCAGAGACATCATCGTTGTTGAAAGGTGCGGACGTCTTCAGCGAATTTCTGAACTTCACCCGTCTTACCTCGCACTTCAGTATCCACTCTTATTCCCGCATGGGGAGGACGGTTACCGTCTTGGAATTAAGCATTGCCAGAATTCTATCAAAACCAGTCGTAACCCAGAGATAGCCCATAATAGTCTTACTTTGAGAGAGTGGTTTGTATTTCGTTTGCAGGATCGTCCATCAAATGTAGAACCTGACACTTTGTTGCGAGGAGGTAGGTTATTCCAGCAATTGATTGTTGATGGATACACAATGGTCGAAGCCCAACGAATAACTTACCTGAAATTCAATCAGCCTAAACTTAGATCCGAGAATTACAAGCAGTTAAGGAATGCTGTCGATAATGGAGAAACAGACACCTCATCTCAAGGTGTTAAGTACATTCTTCCTTCAAGTTTTGTTGGGGGTAAAGGTTACATGAGGGAAACGTATCAGGATACGATGGCAATTTGTCGCTGGTGTGGCTACCCCGATTTGTTTATAATGTTCACGTGCAATCCGAAGTGGCCAGAAATTACACGTTTTGTAAAAAGTAGAGGGCTGCAGCCCGAGGACAGACCCGATATAGTTTCCCGTGTATTCAAGCAGAAATTGGATCTTCTAATGAAAGACTTTAGGGTAAATCACGTCTTCGGACGAACTAGGGCAGGTATATTCCATCCGACATCCATACTTTCAAATTTTAAATGTTATTCTATGTACTTTATTATTGTGATGCCAATTTTATGCGATGATTTGCAGTTGTGTACACAATAGAGTTTCAGAAACGAGGTTTGCCCCATGCTCACATACTTTTGTTTCTCGAGAGGGAGGACAAGTTTCCCGAGGCGTCGGATGTCGATGCGGTTATTTCTGCAAAAATCCCAGATCCGTCGGAAAACCCATCACTATATGAAGCAGTTCAGGATTTAATGATCCATGGTCCCTGTGGCCTCGCGAATCCTAATTCACCGTGTATGGTTAATGGTGTATGCACTAAAAGATTTCCTAAGGCATTTTGTGAACGTACAACTGTCGATGGTGACGGTTACCCGATGTACCAGAGATAGGACAATGGCATTAGAATTGACAAGGGGGGTGTGAGCGTTCACAATGGTTTCATTGTCCCTTATAATGCCGATTTGCTGAGCAGGTATCATGCGCACATAAACGTCGAGTGGTGTAATCAGGCAAGATCCATCAAATATCTATTCAAGTATGTGAATAAAGGGTATGACAGGGTGACTGTTGGTGCATCTGTTAGGACAAAACCCGACGAAGTGGATCACATCCAGGAATACTATGACTGTCGGTACGTGTCACCGTGTGAGGCCGTATGGCGTATCTTTTCATTTGAAATTCACTATAGGACTCCTCCAGTCCTTCGTCTTGAGTACCATTTGCCGAACGAGCAGAATGTTGTATACAATGACGATGACCCACTTGAAGAAATTGTTGCAAGGTCGAACGGTGCTAGAACGAAGTTCACCGCTTGGTTGGAGTACAATGCAAACCATCAGGAGTCCAGGGGGCTGACGTACACCGAGTTTCCAACCAAGTACGTTTGGCAGAGAGAGGGTAGGTGTTGGACCCCCCCGTAAGAGGGGCTTTAGCCTTGGCAGAATGTACCATATGTCTCCAAACGGGGGTGAACGATACTACATGAGGTTATTACTGAATTTTGTCAAAGGTGCTACATCGTATGAGGACATTCGTACGGTGAAGGGTGTCTTATACGAAACATACAAGGATTTTAACATGAAGCTTAAGATTAGGATGGATATGGTTTTTGTGATATGCGTTTTAACATCAGATTCAAGTTAATTTGTTTGTGATTTTAATATCAGGTTCAGGTTAATGCTCGTCTTCATCAATGATATGCATTTCTGGTTTGATGTGTTTTGTTTATGCGGTTTGGTCGTTCCTCTGTTTTTCGAAATTTTGTCATCTTCCTGATTTCACAGTGCTATTGATTATTTTTTTGGCTCAAAATTCTGGCGTTTGATTTACTGATTTTTGATATTTTTTGAGATTTTTTTGAGATTTTTGATCAGATAAGGAAACCGACATGTACAATGCTAATATAATCTGCACTTTTTTCAGTGAGTACTGGCATTCTAACACCTGCTGCTTGTCTATACAATTGCGTTACTTTCCAGAAATCAATTGATTACCAACTTCTTCTTTGGTTTAATCATCTTTTCTTTGCTTGCTTGGGTCAGATAATGAAAGCCACTTCAATTTTAATGGTATTTCTTTAACCACTTTTCTCTTATACTTCTTTAATGCTCTGAAAGCTCCGTTTCGATAAAACATTATGGAGATTATTTCATTCTAGAAATATATGAAACCCCAAATGAGTGACATATCCGGCCATGTTAGAGCAGCTTAAATAGCAATAAATGGCCCAAAACAAGTTTCACAAGAAAGACGACATTATCCTAATGTATTTAGGTTGCTGCATAAGCTCTTATCCATATTCAATGTTTATTGATGAACTACCATACTTTGATTAACTCATGTGTGTTTTTTTATGTAGATATGTTAGTTATGCTATGGATAGTGTCTCAATTATTATCCATCCACAGACCTAATACAATCTCTGGAAGCAAAAAAGCATTGGGTAAAGTATTTTTGGCAGTACTGTACTGTTAGTTTTTGCTTTCTTGTAATGCTCTTTGAAATACGAATTCTAAGTATTTTTTCCGCTGTTTAATGAAGACTACCCTTGGCTCACTTATAATTCACTTGTATCTCTTCAAATATAATATTCAGCCACTATAAACTGAATTATATCTTGACTACCCTCGGCTCACTTATAATCTATTATATGTCCGACTAATGCTGACTTTTTTTTCTCTTTCGGCCAGGATGTCGCTAATAGCAATCGTGCAAGCTGCAGCTATTGCGCCGTTCACAGACGCGATCCTATAGCCTGGAATTTAACTTGCCCCCTTCAACTTTCTTCTTGCTTCTTTTCTGTATAGAACTCTCCTCTTCATCTGTCAACTTTACTTCGACATGACACCACAAACTGATTATTTGGGGCCTTGACCCAACTTTTGGAACAAAATCCAACTTTTATGAAACCTTTTTCAGGGACTTGTAGGATCAGGAGTTACATTCTTCATTCAAGCTTGGTGTATATCGAAGAAAGATCCATTTTTCTCATCAGTGTTTACACCCTTTAGCCACTGTTATCACAACTGTCTTAGCATGTTGTTCCTTGAATGAACAACATACATTGGCAGGTAAATTCTACTAAAAATCTAATTTATAGGTCATTAATTTCATAGATTAGTTGTTCTCAGGTTTCACTTTCAACATTCCTGTTTAGTTCTATGCCTTACTATGTTTAGATCTCCGGGTAACAACAAACTCCCTAAATACTACGACAACAACGAGGTCTTGAAATCCATGTCTTGAAACTGGTTGGATCGTCGAAGATGATGGCACCACTTATCGCCGGGAACCTTCCATCCTCGGTCCCTTCCTTTAGATCTATTATTTTTATTAGTTCATATCTGTAATCCCCTAGAAATTCTAATGCAATACAGTGGCGGAAACACTGTAGAAGTGAGATTATAACACACTGTAGCTATGTCTTGATTAAATAAAAATGGTAAGTCAATACATAAGCCATAAAATAAAAATGGCTACAAAATAAATAAATAAATACAATCCATAAAAAGGGTTTTAACAATCCATAATACAGTGATCTGATTAAAACAAGCAGGATCCATAACTGCTCGCTAGCCCACCCGAAGGAAACACATATACCAGCCATGTTAAAAACATAACAGCCACAATCAGTGGGGAGCAACGTCAACGTTCTCCCAGCCGTATAACAAGATTTTAAAACTGTAATTACTATTATAGAAAAATAGTAAAAATGGAAAACAGTAAAACACATTATAATAAAAATAAACTTTCAGTGAAAAACTTCACGTATCAAAACAATATAATAAAAATGAATTTTCCGAAGAAAAAAAAAACATTTGCCAACCTGCAACCAAATTATATCGATAATAATAAAAATATTCAAAATGGCGTTATGGATAGGAGTAGTGTAGACAGCTAGACTTTCACTAAGAGAGTACTAAAAACTAGCTTCGAGAACTTAGTTCAAACAAATCAAACTTCGGTCTCTAACTAGGCTACTCAACCATAATAGAGCGGCGACTTATAAATGCGTGGCCCTAGTTTAAGATAATGCACACCCCTACTGGGATTACCTGTCACCCAGTTCAACTTATGACGGCGACTTACTGCGAGGCCTAAGCTTAAGGTCAAAATGTACAAACTCCCGGGATACCTGTCACCCGGTTCAACAACCAATGTACCTATTCGTGATACACTAGCCTTATAGTTGATGGCAAAACCGTAAACCCTAAAATATATTACTCTAACCTCACACTTGTCCTTATTCCATAACTCCAAAACAAAGCCATTATCGATATTCAAAAGATATAATCAATATAAATAATATGAGGATAAAAGAAGTAAACATTTATATTCTAAAAGAGGTAACTTTCTATTTTAGGAAACTTCTATTTTTATAAACTTTACTAAATATAGCATTATATCAAAATAGTGAAAATATTAGTTCATACTAATACCAATTTTTAGTAAACGATATAGATTTATAAAACTAATACTTTCGGCCTTAACGATATTAATTATTAAAGTAAGAACATTTGAGTTTATGAAGTTATTGAAATATCGTACAAGTGTATAAAATGATTACAAATGTCTTAAAATTTTTAATAATACTAATCAGGGTGTTTTCAAAATTTACAAAGCTAAAATTCCCTAATTATTATTAGTTACGACAATACGATTACAAATAGGATTTTACGGCAAATGTCAAATTAAATCTTTTAACGTCTTTTATTTAATTAAACCGTTGAATATATTTAGAATATGTTAAGGGATGATTTAACTCTTAATGTTTCAGATTTAAATATTTTCAAAATAGCTGGAAAAATAAATCTTCTAGGTAAGACGAAGCATTTTAACGATAAATCGTAATTTGTCCAAAAATCAATACTTATTAATTAAAGACTTTAATAAATAGTACAAAAATTACGTAAAATAGTTAAAATATATTTATGGACATTCTGTCCAGTAAAGAAAATTTTCTAGAATCCTAAAACTCGATTTTTAAAGCGTTTTCTCGTTAATCGTCTAATCTCAACAATAACGATTAATAAAAATAGTAATTACAAAACGATTTAAGTATTAATATCCAAAAATTATTATTAAGCTTAAAAATCATGATTTTCCATAAAATACTATTTTTTCCAGATTTCCAAAAATTACAGCTTTAATAAATTCCATCAAAACCGTCTTTAAAACCCATTTTCACAATTAACGATTCCATTAATAAAACTTATCGTTCCTAACATTTTATTAAAGCACTAAAAATCATAACAATACATTTTATTAAGAAACCATCAGAATCATAATTTTTTCCAGATTAAATCAAAAGACCAAAAATCGAGAATTTAAACGACAAACGCGGTTTTAACGATAAACGATGATTTAAAGTGATTAATTAATTCATCCACTTAGCAATTCCAAAAAAAATTCGAAAAAATTTCCGAAAATTCTATTTCATCAGATAGTTTCACCACGTCAAAAATAAGATTAAAATAAAATGTTTAAGTACTAGAACTAAAAATCGGCTTTTAATCGTTTTTGTCCGTAAACGGAAATAATTCAATAATCGATAGCTAAAATATCAGGAAAATACTAAATTATTAAAAATCATCAAAAACATCATTTTTACATAATATATATATATATATATATATATATATATATATATATATATATATAGAAATTGCATCCGGTGAGTTGGTCTTCTTTAAATGAGTCCGTCCTGCAAATCACAGCCACATGATCAAATCACATGAATGGCTGAGATTCAATCTCAGCGTCATCTTCATCGTATATAATCTTACTGTTACAGTAACAGAACACTATTTTATTTTTATTTTTTTTATAAAAAAAAAAACTATTACAGTAACACAAATATCTTACTGTGACACTGTTACAGTAATAAGGAATTACAATAATAATGTCAGAGTAATACTGTTACAGTAACAGAACACTATTACAGTAACACAAAAATCTTACTGTGACAGTGTCACAGTTATAAGGAATTACAATAATAATGTCACAGTAATAATGTCACGGTAATATGAAATTAAAGAGTTATAAATATCTTACAGTGACACTGTCACAGTAATAAGGAATCACAGTATAATGTCACAGTAATAATGTCAAATTCATTTATCAATTGACACTACAAAGTAACATCAACATGAGATTAACAGTAGCACTGTTACAGTAACAGAGCACTATTACAGTAACACAAATATCTTACTGTGACACTGTCACAGTAATAAGAAATTACAGTAATAATGTCACAGTAATAATATCACAGTAATATGGAATTAAAGAGTTATGATGTTTGTGTATGCAAAGGCAGCCTTGTTACTCTTCCTTAATGACGTGGTCCAATCTCAGCCATTCAATCTTGTTTGATTGTGTGGTCCAGATTGAAAGGACGGACTCATCTAAAGAGGGAGACTCACCGGATCCTCACTCACTCTCTCTCTCTCTCTATATATATATATATAAATATATATATATATTACATGTTTAGGCCGAATATTACGATTTTACAAATTAATATGACGATTTAATCGTTAATCTCGTAAAAGCGATAAAAATATCGAAACATGCAAATTTTCAACTTTTTTAAAAATTTTCCAGATTATATGACATACATATATTGTCAAAAATGAAATATAAAAATTATACATGCAAATACACAATTAAAATCATGAAATACCGAGTAACGTCGACGTTACCTCTAACCCAAATTCGAGTCGATTATAAATTCGTCGGCTTCGGGATCATTCAAAAATCCTTCAACACAAGAAAAGCATGGTGGAAAAATACCATGAGAAAACTAAGAAAATCAAGGAAAATAACGATCGAAAACAACATCGATTATTACCTTAACGAAGGGATCGGAATGACGATTATTTAGGAGATGAAAACGAGACGATCGAGACTCGATTTGAGACAAAATTTGGCTAGAAAAGCTGCTGGAAAATCTCAGCCAAGAGAGAAAAAGGGAGGAAATGTTTTTTAATTTTTTGTAAAATGAATGATAAGAAAGTAGATGGTTTTCTAAAGCATAAATGATAAGTAAATTTTGATGAAAGCTATGTCATAATACATGCACAATACAGCCAAAATGAGAGAGGAAGAGAGTGTGAAGAGTTTGTGTTTAAGGCCAAAAATAAATGGGTGAGGAAAAAAAATATCTAAGGCTTAAACATCATAAAATGAAATGTATACAAAGTTGTAGTGTAAAAATATGACATGGGTGTGTCACGGTCCAAAACATGGGGAGAATGTCCCATATAATTTCTAAGTAGATAAAAAGATGAATCGTAAAATTGTTAAAGGTATTTCAAATCAGTTCGAGTAAACCGCGCGTTGGAAAATAATTATTTACGAAACTTCGTAATAAAATCATTAAAGGTCAAATATTCTTAAATAAAAATATTTCTTAGTTGGAAATATCATGTAAACGTGTTTTGATATTTAGGAAAAAATAAATAACTGAATTCCAAGCTTAAATCGTTAGTTCGTAGAAAAATAGAACTTCACGTGCAAAATTAAATAGTTTACAATGAAAATCAAATAAATAAGTTTACAAGAATTAAAATCTTTTAAAATAAAAATAAATATTATTTGACTCAAAAAAAATAATAAGAATTCAGAAAGATGAAGGAAATAGAAGACGAACTTGACATAGAGTCATGACGGAGTCACAACAGAATAATTAACGGCACTAGGAAAATTGTGGGTGTTACAATCCTCCCCACTAAAACAAAGTTTCGTCCTCGAAACCTTTTTTTTTTGGTAAAAGGTAAGTATGTATATATATGTGGGAACAATGTACAAGTGTTTGACTACATCAATTTATGTAGCCATCTAGCATCTCTATCTTTTATCGGATATTTAATCTTACACAAACTTCTACTTTTAATCTCCTCTTTGATCAATTTGACCGCCCTCAATGGTACCATAACCACTCCATCAATTCTGCATAAATTCCTCTGTCTCCAAATATGATAAATCGACGCATTAATCATAGCTCGAAGCACGTTACATTGAAGATTAGTTCCCCTCAATTTGCACGCCCACTCTAGCCCGCCAATACTCGATATATGCTTTCCAACCCACTCACGAAGAAAACCAATTACCCGAGAGCAGAAAAAGCAGAAAAAGGTGAGGATACAAATCTCGCATAAAAATTTTGCCGTAAAAGAAAATTTTACAACTTTTAAAGTGTTAAGAAATCAAATGCAAATATTTATTCCGAGAGGAATTGGGCTAAGCTACCCGGAGTTTTAATTTTTTTTTTTTAATTAGTGAAATCGTAAAGTAAAGTTATTTGGTAAAATAATGACGTCAAATAACATTTGTAAACAAACTCGAAGAAAATAGGATAACCAAATTATTTTGAAAACAAAAGTAAAATATTTTGATTAAGAAATTCGATATTATTCCTTTTTTTTATGAAACAAAATTTAGTTTGGAGAAATCAAATTTTGTAGTTAGTAAAAATCGCACCAGCGGTCAAACATTTTCAATAACAGATTCAAAAGTCCACCAACAATAAAATGAAAATCAATTTTCAAAACGTTAAAATTTCGAAAATGTTATCAAAGTAATTATGAAAGTTTTCAAAAATGTTATCAAACTTGAACATACAAAATAATTTCGACAATGTTAAAACGTTTTACATAACAATCCTATACAAATTGAAGTACTTGGAAATATAAAAGTCTTCATAAAATTTTGATCGCTTGAAAATCAAAAATTAAAAATAATTTCGAAATAATTTAAAATAAATTATTAAGGCATTTTGAAATAGATCTAAATATAAATATCAACCAAAGATAAAACAAAGTGAAGTATATAGCTCTTAAATTATAAATATAAAAAAATGTTAAATTTCACGATAACCCAAAATGTTAAATTGCTCAAAGTTTTTACAAAATGTGGAGTTTTAAAATTTAAAATTATGCTTCAAAATGTTAAAATTTCATGAAAATAAAAAAATTTAAATTAGTCAAGCTTTTTACAAAACGGGCAAATTCACAATTAGAAATTATAACTCAAAATGTTAAAATTTTACGATAATCCATTTTTTTTAAAGTAGTCAAACTTTTTATAAAATAGGGAGTTCGAAAAATAGTTAACGGGTAAATAGAACAAGGATAAATAAATTAAAAATAAGAGCTTTCAAAATCGACAAAGGTTGAAAAGATTGGCAGGAGTTACCGTAACAGAATTCAAGAGAAGCAGAAAGGAAGACGGAGTTGAGAATCAAAAAGAGCTCTAAAGGATTATGGAAGAAATTAATCATCTCGAGATTCCTAGCACGACTTCCACAAACACGGGTTCCTAATTCCCATCAATTAACGCTAAGTTCAATATTAGTACAGGGTGGTCCTACTCAATCTACAACCTCCAAAATTAAGTCCTACATACTTATACAATCTTTCAATTAGTATAGTAAGAATCCACAAATGATTTAGACTAATCCTTTAATTAAGATTCCAACGGTTATCAAAACATACCCTAACTCGTAATCACTAAGGTTCATAAATTTAAAGCTCATAAGGTCTGAACTCGAGGTATACTTCAAATTTCTCGAGTAAGGAAGACTAATAAAACCCACCAATTAACAAAGTTCGGACACGAAATCCTCAAAAATGATCACCAACATATTTATAATACCACAAGTACAGAAGTTGGGGAAGTACAATAAATCCTCAAACACGCTCAAACCTATAGGTAATGGCGCAAACACTCACATCTTCAAACACATCATTCGATTAATGTTTCTGAGAAGTCCATCAAATTTCTAATCGTAATGGTGCAACCACAAAATATTTAATAACTCAACGAAGCCGCAATCTCGTTGGCCTAAGGTTCTGAACTATAAATCCATTAAGATGATTGACATCAAAGTGTTCCTCAAAACAACGCGATAAATCCAACTTCTAATGGCAATATGTTTCTCCTTTTCAAGGTTAACAACAATTTATCCAATTTAGATTACTCAACTCCAAAGTTCATAGGTTACAACCTTAACCAACGATTAACGATCTAATCCTTAAGAAACACGGGTAATCTATGTTAACCAAAATTTCTAACGGTATTAATGAAAACCTTCGATGGTACCACAACACTCAGGTTAACAATTTAAACAGTACTCTATGATCCCAAATATTCTCGATGCATCCATCAAATAACATTTAGGTAGGAATCCCAAAATTCTATTATTAGCTACACTTGGTTCGGTTCTAGGTTAAATTAGGTACTAGGTATCCATCAAATACGATATACTCTTACTACCCCAAAATATATTCAACTCTAAGTCCTCCAAATAATCAAGTAACCTATAACCCAAGGTTCAGTGTCCAAAGTACCAACCTAATTCCATTAATTGACAATTTATCATTCAAATCGATCCTCAAAAGCTTACTAAGATAGATAACAAGGTATAACTCACAACCCTCAAGCCATAGGTAACAAGGGTTTACTAAACCTCAAACATCCATATCCTTTCACGGGGTTTACTGAGACGGAAATCGGTCTAGCCAAAGAATATCAAGAGAAAGATGGTAGAGTAGAAGAATATAACAAGGATTCACCAAGCGGTTGAAGAAGAGAATATAAAAGAGAAGAATTAGAAGAAGTAGAGGAAGGAAGAAAAGAGTCGATGATATTATATTACTAATTTCTTGAACCAGAGGAGAATCTTCGGGCCTCCAGAGTTCACGCGGGATCCAAATGGCTTACTTCGTCTTCTTGTAGAGGAACGAGCACGTAAGTCTTCGGTCACTCCATCTCGATCTACTGCGACATCATGGAACATGAATCTACTCTTGATCATTTGGCCTGTAGCTTAAGTAAACTGAACTGGAGCTAAAAATCACCATCGACATCTTTCTTGGAGCACCAAGTTGTCCACTCGAGTCAGCAAGCGTTGAGAGTTCTAAGTAGGTCTTGTCCCGATCTGGAGCAGCATCCTATCAATATCTTGTTCATTCGTCTTCTTCCCACAAAAGCAGCAAATATTCAATGCTAATCATTGAGTTCAGAAACTGATAATCTTAACAGTTAAGTCCTTATTTGTTTCTACCCATCTCTAATAATATTTTTATTTACTGTTTAAATAATTTACTGGCATTTTCCCTAATTTCAGGTGTAAGTGTTGGGAGCAGTGATGCTCTGATACCAACTGTAATCCCCTAGAAATTCCAACGCAATACAGTGGCGGAAACACTGTAGAAGGGGGATTATAACACACTGTAGCTATGTCTTGATTAAATAAAAATGGTAAGTCAATACATAAGCCAAAAAATAAAAATGGCAACAAAATAAATAAATAAATAAAATCCATAAAAAGGGTTTTAACAATCCATAATAATACAGTGATCTGATTAAAACAAGCAGGATCCATAACTGCTCGCAAGCCCACTCGAAGGAAAACACATATACCTGCCATGTTAAAAACATAACAGCCACAATCAGTGGGGAGCAACGTCAACGTTCTCCCAGCCGTATAACAAGATTTTAAAACTGTAATTACTATTATAGAAAAATAGTAAAAATGGAAAATAGTAAAACACATTATAATAAAAATAAACTTTCAGTGAAAAACTTCATGTATCAAAACAATATAATAAAAATGAAAAACAGTAAAACACATTATAATAAAAATAAACTTTCAGTGAAAAACTTCACGTATCAAAACAATATAATAAAAATGAGTTTTCCGAAGAAAACATAAAACATTTGCCAACCTGCAACCAAATTATATCGATAATAATAAAAATATTCAAAATGGCGTTATGGATAGGAATAGTGTAGACGGCTAGACTTTCACTAGGAGAGTACTAAAAACTAGCTTCGAGAACTTAGTTCAAACAAATCAAACTTCGGTCTCTAACTAGGCTACTTAACCATAATAGAGCGGCGACTTATAAATGCGTGGCCCTAGTTTAAGATAATGCACACCCCTCCTGGAATTACCTGTCACCCAGTTCAACTTATGACGGCGACTTACTGCGAGGCCTAAGCTTAAGGTCAAAATGTACAAACTCCCGAAATACCTGTCACCCGGTTCAACAACCAATGTACCGATTCCTGATACACTAGCCTTATAGTTGATGGCAAAACCGTAAACCCTAGAATATATTACTCTAACCTCACACTTGTCCTTATTCCATAACTCCAAAACAAAGCCATTATCGATATTCAAAAGATATAATCAATATAAATAATATGAGGATAAAAGAAGTAAACATTTATATTCTAAAAGAGGATACTTTCTATTTTAGGAAACTTCTATTTTTATAAACTTTACTAAATATAGCATTATATAAAAATAGTGAAAATATTAGTTCATACTAATACCAATTTTTAGTAAACGATATAGATTTATAAAACTAATACTTTCGGCCTTAACGATATTAATTATTAAAGTAAGAACATTTGAGTTTATGAAGTTATTGAAATATCGTACAAGTGTATAAAATGATTAAAAATGTCTTAAAATTTTTAATAATACTAATCAGGGTGTTTTCAAAATTTACAAAGCAAAAATTCGCTAATTATTATTAGTTACGATAATACGATTACAAATAGGATTTTACGGCAAATGTCAAATTAAATCTTTTAACGTCTTTTATTTAATTAAACCATTGAATATATTTAGAATATGTTAAGGGATGATTTAACTCTTAATGTTTCAGATTTAAATATTTTCAAAATAGCTGGAAAAATAAATCTTTTAGGTAAGACGAAGCATTTTAACGATAAATAGTAATTTGTCCAAAAATCAATACTTATTAATTAAAGACTTTAATAAATAGTACAAAAATTACGTAAAATAGTTAAAATATTTTTATGGACATTCTATCCAGAAAATAAAATTTTCCAGAATTCTAAAACTCGGTTTTTAAAGCGTTTTCTCGTTAATCGTCTTATCTCGACAATAACGATTAATAAAAATAGTAATTACAAAATGATTTAAGTATTAATATCCAAAAATTATTATTAAGCTTAAAAATCATGATTTTCCAGAAAATACTATTTTTTCCAGATTTCCAAAAATTACAGCTTTAATAAATCTCATCAAAACCGTCTTTAAAACCCGTTTTCACAATTAACGATTCCATTAATAAAACTTATCGTTCCTAACATTTTATTAAAGCACTAAAAATCATAAAAATACATTTTATTAAGAAACCATCAGAATCATAATTTTTTTCCAGATTAAATCAAAAGTCCAAAAATCGAGAATTTAAACGACAAACGCGGTTTTAACGATAAACGATGATTTAAAGTGATTAATTAATTCATCCACTTAGCAATTCCAAACAAATTACAAAAAAATTCAGAAAATTCTATTTCATCAGATAGTTTCACCACGTCAAAAATAAGATTAAAATAAAATGTTTAAGTACTAGAACTACAAATCGGCTTTTAATAGTTTTTGTCCGTAAACGGAAATAATTCAATAATCGATAACTAAAATATCAGAAAAATACTAAATTATTAAAAATCATCAAAAACATCATTTTAACATAATATAAATATATATATATATATATTACATGTTTAGGCCGAATATTATGATTTTACAAATTAATATGACGATAAAAAGCGATAAAAATATCAAAACATGCAAATTTTCAACTTTTTAAAAATTTTCCAGATTATATGACATACATATATTGTCAAAAATGAAATATAAAAATTATACATGCAAATACACAATTAAAATCATGAAATACCGAGTAACATCGACGTTACCTCTAACCCAAATTCGAGTCGATTATAAATTCGTCGGCTTCGGGATCATTCAAAAATCCTTCAACACAAGAAAAGCATGGTGGAAAAATACCATGAGAAAACTAAGAAAATCAAGGAAAATAACGATCGAAAACAACATCGATTATTACCTTAACGAAGGGATCGGAATGACGATTATTTAGGAGATGAAAACGAGACGATCGAGACTCGATTTGAGACAAAATTTAGCTAGAAAAGCTGCTGGAAAATCTCAACCAAGAGAGAAAAAGGGAGGAAATGTTGTTTAATTTTTTGTAAAATGAATGATAAGAAAGTAGATGGTTTTCTAAAGCATAAATGATAAGTAAATTTTGATGAAAACTATGTCATAATACATGCATAATACAGCCAAAATGAGAGAGGAAGGGAGTGTGAAGAGTTTGTGTTTAAGGCCAAAAATAAATGGGTGAGAAAAAGAAAATATCTAAGGCTTAAACATCATAAAGTTGTAGTTTAAAAATGTGACATGGATGTGTCACCGTCCAAAACATGTGGAAAATGTCCCAAATAATTTCTAAGTTGATAAAAAGATGAATCGTAAAATTGTTAAAGGTATTTCAAATCAGTTCGAGTAAACCACGCGTTGGAAAATAATTATTTACGAAACTTCGTAATAAAATCTGATGGGGGTCGGCAGCCTGCTCCGGACTGCCTGCTAAGCAGGCCCTCAGAAGGCTCTACTCAAGGAACCCGGGAACCAACCTGGCAGACAATCAGAGCAAAGTCACTTAAAAGAGAACCCACGGGGAACTCCAGACAACCGCCTGCCCGACAGGGAGGGGCGGTCTGCCAACCCAGTCTTTGCATAACCCCAACCTGCCTGTCTTCTGGCCATTCTCCACAGGCAGGGCAGGGATCACCAAGGGACCTCCTCGTCATTTCGCCTAAGGTAAGCGAGAATGAGTGGATGAGGTGAAGCCACTTCTCACCTCTTCATCCACCCATCCTCCTTCTACTTTCCTCTCTTGTGGGATGGTATAAATACTCTCCCATTTCCCACAAGGAGGGGGTTGGATTTTCTCTCTCTAGAACTCTTACTCTAAAAACGCCACCTAGTTCCTCACGAGCTAGGTTCTTTAAGGCATTCACGGACTGACTTAGGCATCGGAGAGGGTTTCCTCGGACAACCTCCGAGGTCATGTGTGCGTTCTGTGTGCAGGGAGCCAGCCCATTCCGCCGGGAAGGTCCGACCAGTAGAGTAGGAGGAAGGAGAGATTGGCAAGATTGAACAATTGATTAATTCAAGGCAACACCGAACAGTACGAGCCCGAATTCCGAATCGGGTTAATTGATTCCAATACCAGAACAATTTGGCACCGTCTGTGGGGAAGATCTGGTTGTATTTACGAATTACCCACAAAAAATCAACCATTCCCAATTACAAAATCTAACCAATCAAAGTAATCATGCCTGAGATCGTTGACACTAGTGTAGGGTTAGGTCCGACGGTCCCACCGGTGAACCCCCTATACGGCATGCCCCAGCCAGAGAGGGCTCCTACCGCCACGATCCCCGTGGTAGGGGGAACCAGTCTCCTGGGCATGCCAAATACAGCTGTACCACCAGGGCTGGGGGCACATCCAGGGCACACCCTGAACCTAACCCCAGCTCAGATGGTACAGACAGCTGCCTTCTTCTCCGCAATGCTTAACCAAGAGTTCACTCCTGAAGACCTGGTAGGTCGGGTCGCAACGACCCCCAGAGAGCCCTGCTCCGTAGGCATAGAGGGGGCTAGAGGTACGAAGCGAATTGCCGCCAGAAACGCCCAGAGGAAGGCAAGGAGAACAGCTCAAGTGTACGCACAGGCGCAGAGGCGTATCACAGCAGGCAGCCAAGAACCGCCTGCTCAGCAACAGGCATTCTCAAAGGGGCTTATCTCAGGGGCTGCAGGATCGAATGAAGCACAGGGAGCCTGCGTCTAGACGCCTGGGAGAAAGGCAGGGCGGAGTCTTTTCCAGGTTGACACCGGCAGCAAAAGGACAACCAGCTCCAGGGCTGTCCCAAAGCTTGCAGTCTAGGCTTAACCGGGGGCAGCCGCTCGAGTCAAGGTTTCACTAGGATGACAACCTCGGTCAATCCCGGAGAAAGCGATCCGGGAAACCCTCCCTTGACACAGAGGACGAGGCGACCAGCAGACAACCACCGAAGCACCGCTCCCCCAGTACGAGGAAACCGGCCCCTAGACAATGGGATGTTCACGGTAATCAGTCTGGGGAAAGCAGGTCACGGATGGTAGGCAGGCCCACGAAGACCCCTCTCCATCCTGACGTACAAGAGTACCCCATCCCAAAGATTAAAATGCCCACAATCAAGTTTGACGGGACTGCAGATCCAGAGGACCATCTGGCGGCATTCGAAAGTCACATGGGCATGTACGACGTGGATGATGCAATCTGGTGCAAAATCTTCCCAACCACCCTCGTAGGGCTTGCACAGGGATGGTTCAGGGACCTTCGCCATGGGTCAATCAGTTTCTTTATAGAGTTAGCCGAGGCATTCCTTGAACAATATGCAGGAAACAAGAGGAGGCGACTCACTCGTTTCGATCTTATGACCCTAAAGCAGAACAAGGGCGAGAGCGTCAGGGAGTACCTAAAAAGATTCGACTTGTCCTACCAACAAGTCAGGGAGATTGATGATTCGACTGCTGCCTACGCCCTGACAATCTTCCTACTCTCAGGGGAGATGAAGAACCAGATGATCAGGGCCCAACCTGAAACCTTGGCAAAAGCCAGAAAAATTGCTGAAGGGTTCATTCTGCAGGAAGAGTTTCACAGCCTGCCGGACACCCCTGCAGGCCAAGCAAGGCCGCACGGGGGACCGCAGGGTGGACGCGGCAGGAACGAGCCAGGTAAGCAAAAGGAGGAGGGGGATACCCCCAAGAAAGAACGCACAACTTACCAGCCAAGGTTTGACAGCTACACGGCCCTGAACAGGCCGAGGGCAGAAATCTTTGAGCTGGAGAAGGAAACTGCAAAATGGAATCGCCTGAATAAGCCGCGCAGCCCAAAGGGAGATCCTAAAAAATTATGCTCGTTCCATGACTGCATAGGCCACACCACTGAAGAATGCCGACACTTAAAAGACGAGATAGAAAAACTCATAAGAAACGGCTGGCTGAGCAACTATGCAGCGAGGAACAAATCCCAAAAGGAGGCGGCAGACAAACCCGAAGGTTCAGCCCAAAATCGCATGGTAATTCATGTAGTGTCAGGGGATGCAGAGGGTCGAACAAGCAGACGAAGCCAGAAAAAGCAGATCCGCGAATTACGAAACTAGATTTGCTACGCCGAGAGGGCAGGAAGCCCAAAGGGCACGACCCTGAGCATCACTCCTGAAGACGCAGGAAGAGTCATATACCCGCACAGCGACCCTTTGGTCTTAACTCTTGAAATTAGCAATCATATTGTCACGAGATGCATGGTGGACACTGGCGCCTACACAAACCTCTTGTACAAGGATGCCTTTGAAAGAATGAACTTAGAAAAGAGACACCTTAAGCCGGCCCCTGGATCTCTGTATGGGTTCAGTGGGGCAGGCGTACTTCCCATGGGGATTATTGACTTGCCAGTAACATTCGGGGAGGGGGCGTCTGCCAGGAATGTCAGGGCGTCATTTGTTGTGGTGGATGCAAAGTCTTCATACAACGCCCTGATAGGCCGGGCCACCCTGGAGGAAATCGAAGTCGCTGTGTCAATCAGGGCCCTCACCATAGCCTATGTAACGGACTTTGGCATGGAAGGGAAGGTCCATGGGGATCAGGAGTCAGCCAGACACTGTTATTCCGTGACCCTGCAAGCCCATGAAACAGAAAGAAAAGGAAAATGAAAAGCCGATGGTTCCCCCAGCAGGGAGGGTGAAATCTCGGCTGCTCAGAAAGAGAACCCCACTTAGAGCCTGAAGGGGAAAGCATGCTGGTGGACTTAGAACCCGGGAGGTAGGTCCTCATAGGGGCCGACCTGGAGGAGTCCTACCAGAAGGAGTTAATTGCAGTCTTGAGAGAAAACAGGGACGTATTTGCTTACTCTGCAGATGAGATGCCAGGGGTCGACCCGGCTTTTATTGTTCACAAGCTGAACGTTAACCCGGAGGCTCGCCCTGTAAAGCAGAAGAAAAGAAATATGTCCGTAGAAAAAGACGCGGCAATAAAAGAGGAAATAGAAAAGCTCTTGAAAGCAGATTTCATTGAAGTGATTACCCTGAGTGGTTGGCGAACGTTGTGATGGTGAAGAAATCATCGGGCACATGGAGAATGTGCGTAGACTTCACAAATCTTAACAAAGCCTGCCCAAAGGACTGTTACCCTCTGCCCAGGATAGACCAACTTGTGGATGCCACTAGCGGATATATCACGTTAAGTTTTCTGGATGCATTCTCAGGGTACCAACAAGTGTACCTCTGGCAGCCTGACAGGGTGAGGTGCGCCTTCATAACCAGCCATGGAACATACATGTATAAAATGATGCCATTTGGACTGAAGAATGCAGGCGCCACCTATCAGCGATTGGTGGACAAGGTCTTTGAAAATCAAAAAGGGAGAAACTTGGAGGCCTATGTCGATGATGCAATTGTCAAAAGCAAGGGGGACAGGGAGCACCTGGCGGACCTGCAAGAAACATTCTCCTCCCTGCGATCGTACAAAATGAAGTTGAATCCAAAAAAGTGCACGTTCGGAGTCCTATCTGGCAAATTCTTAGGATTCTTAGTCAGCTCCAGGGGGATAGACGCCAATCCCGAAAAGATTCAGGCGGTCCTAAACCTCCCGGAGCCTAAGACCATAAGGGACATTCAACGGCTCACAGGCAGGATGGCTTCCCTGGCTCGCTTTATCGCCAGATCAGCAGACAAGTCGACCCCTTTCTTCAAAGTGCTGAAAGGCAACAAGCAATTCAAATGGGAGGATGAGCAAAAGAAAGCCTTCGAACAATTGAAAGAGCATCTGAAGAAGCTCCCTACCTTGGCGAGACCAGTGGCCGGAGAAAAACTATACCTACACATTGCTGTCACCAACTCAACGGTGAGTGCAGTCATCCTGAAAGAAGAAGCAGGCTCACAGCAGCCCATCTACTTTGTAAGTCACGCCCTGGGGGCAGCTGAAAGAAACTATCCTATGGTAGAAAAAGCCGCCTATGCAGTCGTCATAGCAGCCAGAAAACTCAGGCCCTACTTTGACGCACACCTTGTTGTGGTCCTCACCGACCTGCCATTAGAGAGGATATTGGAAAAATTTGAAAAATCAGGAAGGCTGCTAAAATGGGCAATTGAGTTAAGCGTACTGAGGATATCATACCAACCCAGGATACCCATCAAGGCACAGGCCCTGGCGGACTTCCTGGCTGAATGTTCCCATTCAGGGGAAGAAGAACCTCCCACCGAAGAATGGATAGTATACACTGACGGGTCCTCAACGGCCAATAGTGCAGGGGAAGGTGTCGTGCTGACCAGCCCTGAGGGAGTGGATTTTGAGCATGCGCTCAGATTCACCTTCCTTGCATCAAACAACGAAGCAGAATATGAGGCCATACTTGAGGGAATAAATCTAGCTAAGGCTGCAGGTGCAGAGCGGATTATACTAGCAACTGACTCCCAGCTCATTGTCCACCAAATCAACTGGGAATATGCGGCTAGGGATCAGGCCATGGCCACCTACCTAGAAAAGGTGAAGCAGGGATTATCAAGCCTAAAATCCTATGAAATCAGGCAAATACCCCGATCACAGAATAATCGGGCTGACGCCCTGCCAAAACTGGCCAGCTCCAGCCTACAAGACATAAGGAGATTAGTTTGGGTTGATGTTGTGCATGAGAAATCCACTACTACCTGTCAGACAGTCAACATCGTCGAAGAAGAACAGGAGAACTGGATGACCCCCCTCACTCAGTTCAAAAAATACAGCATCCTACCGTCTGACCCAGTACAGAAGAGGAAAATACAGACCAAAGCAGCATGGTTCGTAATAATTAATGAAGAGCTATACAAGAAATCCTTCACCTTCCCCCTGCTCAGATGTCTGGGGGGCAGAGCAGGCCGCTGAAGTTTTGGATGACATCCACTCAGGGATCTGCGGGCACCACATTGGAGGAAGATCGTTGGCCCACAAAGCTCTAAGGGCAGGCTACTATTGGCCTACCATGTTAGCAGATGCAAGGAGCCTAACTCGGAAATGCAGAAAATGACAACTCTTCGCTCCATCAATTCATGCCCCAGCCCAAGAACTCAGGCCAATTTTATCTCTCATTCCTTTCGCTCAATGGGGGATGGACATACTGGGTCCCTTTGCTACAGCCACAGGGGGACGAAAGTTTCTGATCGTTGGGATTGACTACTTTTCAAAGTGGGTTGAAGCCGAGGCAGTCCCAAACATCACCGAGCCGGCAGTCAGGAAGGTCATCTGGAGAAACATCATAACCAGATTCGGCCTACAAAAAATGTTAGTGTTTGATCATGGGAGGCAGTTTGATAATGACCCTCTAAGAGCCTGGCTGGAAGGGCATGGAATAACCGTCGCCTATTCTGCCGTCTGCCACCCGCAGACCAATGGGCAGGCCGAGGCCGCTAACAAACAAATCTTAAACGGGCCCAAAAAGATGGTAGATGATCTCAAAGGAAGTTGGGCAGACGAGCTACCAAGTATACTCTGGTCAATAAGGACCACCAGAAAAGAGTCAACAGGTCAGACGCCATTTGGCCTGGTGTATGGAGCAGAAGCTTTACTACCCATCGAAGTGCGAATTCCTACCCTACGGTCTCAGCAGTACAACAAAGCTGACAACGATGCAGCAATGGCCGAGCCCTAGACTTGGTCCATGAGGTCAGGGAGGAGGCCAACATCAACATAGCCGCCTATCAACAAAGGATGAGAAAGGCATACAACAAAAGGGTACACGAGAGAAGGTTCCAGATAGGTGACCTAGTACTAAGGAAGACACAAGCTGTAGGAAAATCTAGGGAGCATGGCAAACTAAGCGCCAACTGGGAAGGCCCGTACCAGGTAACCCGGATTTTGGGAACAGGCACATACAAAATCGCCAACTCAGAAGGCCAAGAGCTGAGCGCACACTGGAACGCCGACACCCTGAAAAGATACTATGTTTAGCCAAACCTTAGAAGAATCTCGTCTTTAGGAAAAAAGTACTGGCGGAGAACGATCAGAATGAAATGTCGACGGCTCCGACCACTCTTATGTTTTAAAAAAGCTTTTATATATAACACTCAAAGATTCATACTCGTTGTCTGTTTAAACTTGCGCTCTCACACACAAACGAGCAGGGGGCAATAGGGGGAGGCCCCCCTGTTGCCAGAACCGAGGAAAACGGACCCCCCAACAAAAAATTCTAAACCCCTCTACCTACCCCTGGGCAGGAAGGGAGCAGGCCTCACACACCAAACTAACAAGGACTGGGGGCAGCTCCTCCAACCTTGTATAAAAAACGCAAAAGCCCTTCCTGCCTACCTCTGGGCAAGCAGGGAGCAGGCCTCCTGGACTCCAAACAGAGGCCAGGGACAGGCCAGGCTACGCACAACTGACAAGGACTGGGGGCAACTCCCCCAACCTTGTATAAAAAATGCAAAAGCCACCCCTGCCTACCTCTGGGCAGGCCCCCTGGACTCCAAGCAGAGGCCAGGGACAGGCCTGGCTACGCACAACCGAGAAGGACTGGGGGCAACTCCCCCAACTTTGTATAAAAAACGCAAAAGCCACCACTGCCTACCTCTGGGCTGGCAGGGGGCAGGCCCCCTGGACTCCAAGCAGAGGCCAGGGACAGGCCAGGCTACGCACAACCGACAAGGACTGGGGGCAACTCCCCCAACCTTGTATAAAAAACGCAAAAGCCATCCCTGCCTACCTATGGGCAGGCAGGGGGCAGGCCCCCTGGACTCCAAGCAGAGGCCAGGGACAGACCAGGCTACGCCCAACTGATAAGGACTGGGGGCAACTCCCCCAAACTTGTATAAAAAATGAAAAAGCCCTCCCTGCCTACATATGGGCAGGCAGGGGGCAGGCCCCCTGGACTCCAAGCAGAGGCCAGGGACAGACCAGGCCGCGCACAGCTAACAAGGACTGGGGGCAATTCTCCCAACCTTGGACCAGGCCATACCTTGAAGAAAAGAGAAAAAAACAGACCAAAACAAGGGTAAGCATTCCATAGCAAACCCATGAAGGGTAGAAAGTTTTCACAAAGTAACAAAGGCAAAGATCCGAAAAACTAAATATTACAAACAGCTGGCCATAACAAGGCTCAGCGCAGAGAATAAGGCTATTTCAAGGAAGGATAAACATCATGTAGCATCCTGGCTTGGACCGGCAGCCGCCTCAGGAGGTTTGGTCGCCCGAGCCTCATTTTTAGCAGAATAGAGACTTTGGAAGGCCTCTTCATCAAACACAGGGAACATCTCCCCGATCACCTCCATCACCAGCTCCAAGGAAGAATTGGCCCCACTCACAAAACTTGCGTCCACTGCAGCATCGGACTCCTCCACAAGGGCATCCTTTTCTTTCTTCCATTCGCTCTTGGCCTGCTCAAAGGCTGAGTCAGCTTTACACAGGCGCTCCTCCAAATCAGCTGCCTTTCTTTTTAGGTGCTCCATCTCAGCCAGAGAAAGGGTAGCCTGCTCCATCGCCAAGCGACTCTCCGTCAGATCAGCTTCAAACTTGGCTGCTTCCCTCACAGCTCTCTCTCCTTGAAGCTTCCACTGGCCTGCCTGACTCCTCGCCTCCTCTAGCTCGCCCTCCTGCTTAGCCAGCTTATCTTTCAAGTTATTTATCAAAGTTAAGTCCCTTTCCACCATAGCCAGACGGTCAGGAGGGGGAGCCCCGGGTGTGACAATCAGCTCTTCGTCGCTCAAACGGCTTAGAGCCGCCAGCTCAGCAGACGCCAGCAACACCTTGGAGGTACGTTGGATATACTGAATCACTTGGTGAGAAGTTGAAGTTACCGACTTGGTGAGACGGTCGGCTAAAACGGCGCTATAATCGGAGAGCAGGCCCGACACGTCTACGCTGTCGCCAGCAGTATAATGAAACTCCGTATTCTCCTCCTGAAAAAGGGTGCTCGGAATATCACGAGCAGGGCGTTTTGCCTCAGGAGTACAAACGCCAGCCTCCAAGTCCACCACAGGAGTAGTCCCTGAGGGCTCCCTATCCCTCTTCCTTCTCAGCTCCAGGGGGACACTCTCCCCAGTCCCCTCAGAGTTCGCAGGACGTGTTCCCTGTGGAACACGAGTCCCGGCTGGAGAGTCACCTTGCCTACCTCCAGGGGAAGGAGTGGCCCCTGAAGTAACTTCAGCCTCCCCATCCTGGATGCTGGGGGAAGGAGTCGTCGGCTTTGCCGATGGCAGACGAGGGGGAAGAGGCAGCCTCCGGCCAGCAGCGAGATCCTTGACGAGCCTCATTAAACTTTTCTCCCCTTTCTTGAAATTTGAAGGGAGAGAAGGACGCTTCGAGACGATGACGAACTCCTCACTCAAACCTAACCTCTTAACTTGCTTTCTTGTCCAACGACGAGAAGCGGAATCTGCAGAGAAAAAAGGGCAGTCAGTTAAAAAGTAAAAGAATAAAAAGTCACAGAAAAATCGCGCCAGCAAAAGCCCCCTAGAACTACCTTCAAGGCTAGGGATCAGGCCCAATGGGAGCAAGTACTCGTCTGTGGCTATGAGCTCTGCGTGGGGGAGCCAGAAAGCAGGGCCAAAAACACCAGACTTATCCGCAACTATTTCAAACTTCTTGACTAAAATCTCTTCTTTTGCACTCAGCTTTACCTCCAGGGCCTTCCCCCCGACGCCTGGATGATACTCTTCACGAGTTTCCATACGGGTATGAACATGGTTCCTAAAAAATGCCTAGGAATCCGCCACCCAGACGCGCTATGTACATACAAGAAATTATTCTTCCAGTCCTTTAGGCTGCTTAAAGCCGGCCAGACCAGAGCGTATTTCTTCTGTCTCTGCAGGGACCAGTACCTAGGGGAATCGTCTCCCCCTGACGAAGACACCATTTGTAGCCCAACCATAAAGCGAAGGGCGTCAATATAAGGCCCCTCACCGTGAAAAAGACAGGTCCAGGTATAGGCTATCAGGGACCTAATGGCTGTGGCAGTCAGTTGGGCTATAGCCACGTTCATTCTCCTGAAGGTCTCCTCCAGGAAAGGGTGAAGGGGGAATCGCAGACCGAATTCCAAGCTCTTGTGGTATACAGCCACACAACCTTCAGGGGGGCAGCATACTGTGTCCTTTTCCCCTGGAACTACGACTCACTACAACAAAAAAGCCTTTTCGCGGCGATTATTTAGGTGTTTTGTGGCGAATCTATTCAACGCGAAAGGTTTCCCCATCGATTGTATATTTGTTGAGGTAGGCGGCGTTGCCGTAGCCTTTCAGGGCGAATAATCAATTCGCTGGGTTAGCTTCTTAAAATCGACACGAAAGAAAAGGAGGTTTAGTAGCGATTTTAGTGTCGATTATTATTGATGTGGTAAATAATTTGATTTCCAACTAATAATAATTGTAGCGATTATATTCGACACAATAAGTACAATAAAATGTCATTTAGTGACAATTGTTGTAATTGTATTCGACACGATAGGTATTATTAGGGTCACATATTTACAATCGTATCAATTGTATTTGGCACGATAAGTATTAAAAAATGTCACAATTGTACCAATTTGGTATCGATTTCATTCGATACAAAATACTCTATGATTTCTATCTCCCAAATACGGTGTGACAATAAAAAGAAAGAACAAGGAAAAAACATATAACTTTTATAATATTCGAAAATCCCAAAAATTACATGTATCCAACATCTGCAAAATGAAATTAATAAAAGTAAGTACAAACGATCTTTTGTCGACCTAAAAAATTACTGCGCCTTCGGCCACCGAAGTAAAGCTTCAACCCATGTATTCTCTATTATGTAAAGTAGTCCGCCTAAAAAACTGCAATAAACAAAGTTAGTTCTAACGTGTAAGCAAAAAAATGAAATATATTTACGTGTATACTCACTAATTCATGTATACCCCCCGGCAGTCTGGCAAATTATACAACAAAATTTCACATATCATCTTCTTGAATTACTATAATCATCGTGTATGAACATTAAAAAAGCACGTAGAATACCCGTCTTAGAAATTTAGAATTATTACTTAAAGGCGTAAACATTAAGCTTATCTTTTCTTCAATCATACTGATAGCAGAGGAGGGCGAAAGTCAAGGAAGGTGTTAGGCTTTCAACATAGAAAGAAAGTCTCCGTAATTTGAATAGAAGAGATAATACTCTAATGAAATTGACAATGCTCGTGTGTACCGAGCAGACAATTTCCCTGACAAAGTAAAAAAAATGTATGTCGTATATTAGGTCTAAAACCATTCTCAATAGGAAACATAAACATTAGGGAACCAAATAAAATTCAGACAGAGAGGGCTTACCGCTATTATTGTCAGCTGCATCATTTTGGTTGTGACTAGTCATTCCTGCAACATCTTGCAAAGCAACATTCGCTGAGAACCCATCATTATAACTCTCCGCATTATTGTGGTCGAACCCAACAGGATAATTATCCTGCTGCTGATTTGTCCACTGATCATTATTATCGAAGGAAAACAATTCGGAAGGCTCGAATTCATAATAACACTCAATCCATGGATCACTTTCAGAGGACTCAAGGGAAGTGTTAGTAGTAGTTTGGTAGTTCATGATGGATGATTTGTTATAGATACACTGGCAGTAACATAGCATTGATATACTATCACATTTTGCAGGATTTTTGTAAGTGGGGAGTTGTATAACAACTTTCCTAGGACTTTCCCTTGACATTAAACGAAGCTTCATGGTTGATTCTCATAATCAAGGTGGCTTAATCTAAATGATTACTTTGGTAAGTTTATTTTTAGTGTATATATATATGAATATGAATGATGGTAAAAAATTTATAATTGAAATTGAAAATATTTGAAAGGGAAAGGGCAAGCATGTAAGGAGAGCCAAGACTTCTGAGAATGGTTTTAGACCTCCAGAACAACTCTGTGCATCGCAAAAGTGCCGCAAGAAGAAATATGTCACATTAAAACAGAAAAAGGCAGAATTCAAAACAGATAATTATAGCACAAGGTACCAAGTCCTAGCTGTCGGATGAGGTGAATCAAAGATAACAAGATGCCATGTACATTCATTCCATTTGGAGGAGAAGTATACTACGTAGGAGAGGGACAAGGTGCCATGGCATTATAGATGGGGTGTAGTTACAAGCCAAAAAAGAGGAAATTTGAGGATAACTCCTTTTGTATACAGGTTGTTAAGGTGGATGAGAAAAACGAGTTAGTAAATATTTATACTAAAGGATATGAAAATGCTTCAGATAAGTATGTGGTTTGAGGCAAGGGCTATACTGGTAGAGGGTATGGTCATGTCGTTATATACGACGATGCTTTCAAATAATTCAATTTAGTGAATACTTATTCAGTGATATATATGTATTATATATAATATGACATTGATGAAAGAATAAATACAACATTGCGAACTATTTATCATGTACAAATGAGACACGATAATTAATCAACCAACAACAATGAGTAGACTTTGGCGGACAATAGGAATAGAGCATAAAGAGAGCCGAATATACCAGTGAGGACTTCTGTAATTGCACAGAAGGGTAGTGCTTCTGGTTCCTTTGCTGCCAATGATGTTGTTCTTAGTCCATGAGAATTACCATCAATATACCATCACAATCAGCAACATTAGCTACTATTCGCAAAACATAACTTATGAAAATATTCGCTCTCCTTAAGTGTTACCTAGATGTTGTTGTTATTCCTCAAGCACTATGATCACGAAACTGCATCTTATCTATCACAACTTGCACCGATTTCGCCCCAACCAAACCCGTCAACCTGAACATAACATTTGTTAATGAGAAATTTGCACCTGGGAAACCAATTATTAAACCTGGCCACTTGTAAATGGTGTACATTGTCATTAAGTGATAGCTGGCAACAATTGGATCGCTTTCCCGATTACGTAGATGAATGAATCGGAAAAAAAATCAAGTGGGCCTTAAGTTAAAACACAGTTTATATGCTTTATTTTGTAAGACAAAAAACAACATAATGCATCAGATATTCACGAAAAAATGCACTATGCTTGATATAATTTGCATCAATGTATCAAAGTATTATGAACATAGAAGCCTTCCCATTCCATAAACGCAGTTCTTCCACCAGCTAACATTTAACAAACAACGAATTAAACTCCAACTTGATGCTTTCCTATAGCCCTGCATACCCAATAGAACTGCCTTTCATAAACATCAGAACTGCTACCTAGATTTAAGGACAACAAAACCTACAATCGATCCAAATTAAAAATCTAAGAATTATTTAGCAAACAACGGCGTGTTCAGAGCAACAAGGAACAACCTGTATATTCTCCTAATAATTCCCAAATCAAATAAGCTGAAATGGTTTGTATATAACTCAAAAACGTAACAGCTCTTGTACTGTATCCAACAATTGAAAGCCATGATGTTATGAGTGTACACATCATCAAACAACAACAAAAATACAGTTTGAATAAAGAATTAACATACAAAACAACACAATAATTCTCATCTGAATGAATTGAGATGCAGCCCGAATCAAATTGGAAGCAACTCTTTTTTTGTATCAGCAAACCCTAAATTACAAAAACTAATAACTCTGAAATTAAACAAACACAAACACAAGCACAAAATAAAATCATAACAAATTAATTCAGACTCATGAATCTTGAAACGCACCAGTAGTGACAGCGCAAATTAGGTTAAATGGATTTTCATATTCAAGAGATATAGTTAGAGGGACGCCGACATGGGAATATCACCGGAAATAGTTGATGTAGATGATGTGTCCTTGCATAACCTCGAGGATATGTCGTAAGCTCGTTCTCCTCTTGTATATATGTCGATTAGAATCAAGTTGTAGGACCTCATAAATTAGGTTGGAATTTGGGTCCAGTTATGGAGGCTAAGGTTCTGGTGATGGAGGTCAACAACGGAGGTTGGCAGAAGGCATATTATGTGAGGTTATTAGGAATGAAGTTTCAAGAGGACTTATTAGGGTTGTGAGGAGATAACCCGGCGATTTATTGAGTTTATTAGTGTCAATTGATATTTGTTACAATAAGTGGTCATTCCTAAAGAATATAAGTACAATATTTAAGTCGATTTACCAATCGTCACGAAATAATCGTCGCGAAAAGGCGTTTTTGTTGTAGTGACTGTATACCCCTCCCCGAAATGATAAAATTTCTCGATTTCCTCGGCAGCATTACTTTCTAAAATCAAATCCCTATTCTTGGCTTCAGGGTAGGTTTTTAGGGGAATCAAGTATTTTTTCTTATCCAAATAATAAGTCTTCCCCCTCTCCCTACGAACGAGGGGGCCGGCGATCCTGGAGGGGTCCACCTCCAGTGCCTCGTTGTCTGAATCGACAACGTCGAAGGGAGCGAGTTCGGGGGATTCAGCGCCTTCCCCCCCTGTCAAGGCGATCCTCCTCTCTGGGCCCAACCCCAGAAGAGGAGGCTAGATCGCGTCCACCCCCGTCTCTACCCTCAGCCCTCTCAGACAGTGAACTAAAAGGAAAAGCCCGAACTCGAGACATACTGGTTTATAAAGAAAAGTACCGATGAAAGGGAAAAAGGGCGAAGATTTAAAGAGAAATCCTAACCTAGAACGTTGGTCGTCGCCGGAAAGTGTGACAGTAAGCACTCCTTGGTCTCACGAAATTCTCAGCAACAAAGACGGTTTGGGAGTATGAGAGGGATTACGAGTTTTGAAAAATGTAAAAAAAAAGAAATAGAGGGGGAGGGCTTATATAAAGCCCAGGAAGCCAAAAAGGCCGCCTCTCTAACAAAACGTCCCCAACAATCTACCCCACGTGTCACACTCTGAACATAGGCCGTTCACCTCTTCCCAAGAAGGGCCTCGAAAAAGCAAAAATGTCAGAGGAACGGTCAGCTGGCAACGTCATCCCCGCATTCAAAAAAATAAAATAAAAGAGAGAGTAACAAAGCCGCTCGGATTTTTTCATTAACTTTGATAGAAAATGGACAAGTTGCATATCGTGCCTGGCAAATAAAGAAAATACATAAGGAGCCTGAATTTCCGGCTCAACACGCCTATGCCCTGCGAGCAGGCCTAGTCATCACCTATGTCTGGAGAATAGTCCCCAGGGCTGCCTTGACCTCCAAAGTCTGATCCCCAATCCCAGTCAGAGGAATCCTTGAAAGGATCGTCAGGGAGTCCGTCCTCATCTCTGTCACTCAAGCAGCCCAGACCCTCACTGTCTTCAGAGTCCCGGCTACTGACATCCCAGTCCCTGCCATAGGGAACAGTCTGGGATTCATCACAAGTACGGCAGCCTGTTTTCTTCACTGGAGAGGAAGGGCCTGACCCCAGGGAAGAGTCTGCGTCATAACAGTCGGGGTCGAATTGTTCAGGGTGCAACCATGGGAAACACTCATGGCAACCCCGATCAAAGCACCCTCCTCCCTGAAGGCAGCGCTTGAACCTGGAAGCAGCAGGAGGCGAGGATCTTCTAGGGCGCTTGCCCGCCCTAATGGTAGCCTTCTGAACACTCCGACGGGATGTGACCGTGGACGACGGCTGCGGCGAAGGGCCCGGTAAGCCGTTCGAGCATACCTGAGCCTCCAAAATCCCTTAAAAAGAAAGGTAACAGTGCGAACTCCATGGCGGGTAATAGATTTCTTAATCCAAGCCATGGTTCAACAGAGAAAAGTGGAAGAATTGAGGACGAAGTAACAAAATGGCGAAGGAAGCTGGAATTTATACAAAGGAAATGAAGCATTAAATGGCATCCCAACCATCTTGGCAGGGAATGCCACCAATCACGAAGTCCTCACATTGCCCGAAAATCCACCAAAGCATGACGGGTAATCATTGCAAAAGACCTCTCAACTATTTGTATACCTGACACAATTAACACCTCTTTCCTCGGGAAAGTACCAATGCATTAAATGCAGCAGTGAAGCCGAAAATAAGTCAACCTCCCTCCATCTAAGCAAAGTCGCCAGTCGGAAGGAAGCCCTGCTCTCTCCCAGCTTGCGAGGGCCAATTGATGGGGGTCGGCAGCCTGCTCCGGACCGCCTGCTAAGAAGGCCCTCAGAAGGCTCTACTCAAGGAACCCGGGAACCAACCTGGCAGACAATCAGAGCAAAGTCACTAAAAAGAGAACCCACGGGGAACTCCAGACGACCGCCTGCCCGACGGGGAGGGGCGGCCTGCCAAACCCAGTCTTCACATAACCCCAACCTGCCTGTCTTCTGGCCATTCTCCGCAGGCAGGGCAGGGATCACCAAGGGACCTCCTCGTCATTTCGCCTAAGGTAAGCGAGAATGAGTGGATGAGGTGAAGCCACTTGTCACCTCCTCATCCACTCATCCTCCTTCTACTTCCCTCTCTTGTGGGAAGGTATAAATACTCTCCCACTTCCCACAAGGAGGGGGTTGGATTTTCTCTCTCTAGAACTCTTACTCTAAAAACGTCACCTAGTTCCTCACGAGCTAGGTTCTTTAAGGCATTCACGGACTGACTTAGGCATCGGAGAGGGTTTCCTCGGACAACCTCCGAGGCCCTGTGCGTTCTGTGTGCAGGAAGCCAGCCCATTCCGCCGGGAAGGTCCGACCAGCAGAGTAGGAGGAAGGAGAGATTGGCAAGATTGAACAATTGATTAAATCAAGGCAACACCGAACAGTACGAGCCCGAATTCCGAATCGGGTTAATTGATTCCAATACCGGAACAAAATCATTAAAGGTCAAATATTCTTAAATAAAAATATTTCTTATTTGGAAATATCATATAAACGTGTTTTGATATTTAGGAAAAAATAAATAACTGAATTCCAAGCTTAAAACGTTAGTTCGTAGAAAAATAGAACTTCACGCGCAAAAATAAATAGTTTACAATGAAAATCAAATAAATAGGTTTACAATAATTAAAATCTTTTAAAATAAAAATAAATATTATTTGACTCAAAAAAAATAATAAGAATTCAGAAAGATGAAGGAAATAGAAGACGAAATTGACATAGAGTCATGACGGAATCACAACAGAATAATTAACGGCACTAGGAAAATTGTGGGTGTTACAATATCATTCCATGTTCGACCCTTCCGTTTAATTCAATAAGTTACCCGTATTTTATCGTCTTAAGACCTCAATTAGGTCTATTTAAGGTTAGGTAGTTTTACTGAATGCAGTTTTCTATTTTGTTTGTTGATTAAACATTTGGAAATCTGCAGGGATGCGGACCGTCTCCAATGGAAATGGAGGACCATCCACCGTCTCTAATTTGTTTGCTGGTTGAACCTTTGATCATCTATTCGAAGGGAATAAATATTGATTTGCATAGATGATACAACTTTCATTGGTTGAAATGTGTATTTGCAGTTGAAGTTCCTTTGTAATATTTGGATGATAATTTAATTGTTGGGTTCTTTTGATTGTGGATTTAAATATATGGTTGTACGGTTTGCATTATTATAATTTTTTTTTTAAAAAGCAATATCAAATAGAACGGTTCTCAATATATGTTAACAATGACGGTCATGTATTTGAACTGTGATCTCAGAAGATTAACAAAGATGACGGTTGGTAGAAAAAAGCGTCCTCTGCAAAGAATAACAACAATGACGGTCATGTATACCAACCGTGCTGCGCAAGGATAACAACAATGACGGTCATGTAGCCTAACCGTGCTCTGGAAGAATAACAACAATGACGGTTTGACTTGTTTTAAACCGTGATATATTATCAACGATCACGGTGACCTATATGACGGTTACTATCTTCTTTTAGGACGGTTTTCAACCGTAATGTTTTGTATGTTTTGTAGTAGTGGCTCAACATACCATACGCAGGGAAATCGTTTATAGTCCACAAAAGCGATGCTCTAAGCTGGAAATTTTGTTTCAACGACACATCATGTCTCCACCTCTACTTTCCACAAGTGTTTCAATTCCTTTATCACCGGTCGGGAACAATAAGAGAAAGAAAGATGAATGGTAGTTTCAGACACAGCCATGGGGGTAAGTTGTATGGTGTGACCATGACAGGCCAGCAGGAGTACGACTTACCGAACTGATTGAAAGGGGCAAACCCATCAGTACACAACCTAAGTCTCACATTACGGGGTTCCTCAGCAAAATTAGGGTAAATTATATCAAAGCTTTTCTACCCCTCCCCATCACTAGGATGACACATCTTCCCCTCTACACGAGTTTTTTTTATGACACCTCATTTGTTCGACAATAGTTTTGGTTGCATATAATTTTTGAAGCCTAGGGGCGATGGGAAAGTTAGTAAGTCGACTAAGTGGTATAAGATTTTTATCCCTCGCAGCACTCTTTCCCTTCCTACCCCTCAAAGCAATATTCCCATCTACACTTTTGTATCTACCCTTACCACATTTTTTACATTCCTCAAGTAGGGCATCGTTCTTTAAAAAGAGCATGCATCCGTCGGGAGAAGCATCGATCTTTTTATGCAAAAGTTGAAGACCTTTAACTATTTTTTTGGTAGTGTAGAATGTTTTGTATATAATGTTGTCTTTTGAGATGACCTTCTCAAGCAATGCAACGAAATCGTCTATGCATCCAAATGGTTGGTTATACTCAGATTTAAGGGTCACTATCATAGACGCGACTTCTACCAATGTCATATCACACCCTCCATATAACGGCTTCTCCAAAGCGTCTAACATATCAAAAGATGCTTTTGCTCGTGGGTTTGGCTCTTGTGGGGTTGCTTGGTCATCATCATTAGTATACATGCTCTTGTCATTAAACACATTTCACTCAACTACATCAACTATCATTCCTCTCAACCCCCCTCATTTTGTTCAACCTCAGATTCCTCAACAAGAGACGTCTCACAATGATAAATCCAACGATAATAATTTGGATAAAACCCATTTGAGATAATATGTTCCTTAATCACAATAATCTCCAAGAATTTGAGGTTCTTACATTTCACACAAGGACATCTAAGTCTACCATCCGATGCGTATTCGGGTTGTTGTTTAGCAAAATCCCAAAAAACTATCCACACGCTTTAAAAATTCAATTGTGGGACATCTTATCTTATCCATCTTTTCTCATACATCCATTTTCGTTCAAATCTATTAATTTTTTATCTAAAACAGTTTAGAAAATGATCAAATACACATTATTTCCTCTAAATTAATTTAGTAATATACACTACTCACATATTTAGTAAAATTCTCAATTCACCTAAACATAATACTATTTGTACCTAATCCGCCTAATTATATCGTAAATCGGCCTAATTATATTTTCACTTCCAATTTTCTAACACATTAAGAAAACCAAATTCATTCGAATATCCAAACATTAAAAAAACCAAACTCATTCGACTATCCAACCATAAACCATAACTTTATACTAACAATCTACCTATTTCAAATTGGGGGAACCTATGGGCAATTAACATGCTAACTACATTAGATATTCTTACAACAACAAGACTATACTAAAAAACATCTAACTCAATAACTAATTTATTAAAATCAATAAATACCAAAATTAAGAAATAATTTAAACAAAGTACAGATAAAAAACATACCTTAATCAAGGAAAATGCGAGAAAAAAAATGGAATGAAGAGGAAAGGGAGCTCGGCGGATTTAGAGAGAGGGGAGACGAGTTTTAGAGAGAGTGTGGAAATGAGAATGACGGAGAGGGAAGGGAGGTCTGCTTAATTTTAAAAAAATATGAAGGGTTAGCGACCGACAGCGGTCGCCCGTCTTTTTTTGTCGGTCGCCGAGCTTCGTTTTTTCGTATATTTAGCGACCAATATCGGTCGCTAGTCCCTTATTTAGCGACTGATATCGGTCTCTATATTAAATTAATAATACCACTTAGCGACCAATATTGGTCGCCCGCGGTTTTTCTTAGCGACTGACATCGGTCGCTAATATGTGTTCAATTTATCCAAACCTCTTCCCACTCAGTCTCTTCGCCTAGCGACTGATATCGGTCGCCCGAGTTTTTTTTGGTCGCTACTAAAGCGACTGACAGTTTTGATCGCGCGTGTATGGTAGCTAAAATAATATTTTCTTGTAGTGTCTTTTGGGTAAATTGATTACCGATCTTATCCAAATTGTCCGACACATTTTTATATGGTGTTTTATACCCTATATTTCTTTTTTGTAGGATTTCGTGAAGACCCAGCCAAGCACAAGTACATGATCGTTCGTATATCTATTTCAGATAACTTTTGGACGTTACTCGGTATTATATCATATGTTTGAGTAGTAGTATGTAGTAAATACTTTACCTTCGATTTTTTAGTTTTTAGCTATTTATTATTTGCTAAAATTATTCTTTTAAATCGTGTGCTTTATAAATATTTTACAAGTAATCGATATCGTTTTATAAATCGTTAGTAATTTAATTATTTATGATCGTTATAATATTTTGTTGGTTATCGTGACACTAGAAACTAAATAATATCGATTATTTCACCAATTTATTAATTTAACTTAAAATTGTATTTTAATACAATAATTGAGATTTGAGGACTTGTTAATTAAATTAATTTCATTCTACGACTTATATTAATAAATGAGAAAATAGTCGATTTTGTTTTAAATACATTTTTAGTTGAGACTATTTTCCCTAATAAATTATCATTTGTCTACAATTGATTATTTTTAGTACAATCCGTATTATTTACTAATAAAGTTTATTTGTTAAAAATATTTGGAAAGCTTTGTAAAATCTTGTTTCATTTATAAAATCCGTCGACTCAATTGATTTTGATACCATTTTCTGGAAACATCTCTTTTCTAAAATTTATAGTTCTAACTCGATTTTCTAATTATTTGTAAAATATTGTATATTGACTTATTATATTTTATTTATATTTTGAGTAACGAATTTAGAAATATTTTAAGTCACGATAACGACAATATTAATAAAATGTTAATTTTGTTAGAAATGATATTTTTTATCCATTTAACCTATTTTAACAAGTTATGTATTTTCTATAACCATATTTTTATTTTAAGTAAGTTTCTAAAGTTAGTAAGTTTCTATTTATATAAAGTTTCCCTTTTAATATAGAATGTTTATTTCTTTTATCTTCATATTATTTACAATGATTATCTTAATTGAATATCGATAATGGCTTTGTTTTTGGAATTTTTTTTTGATAAAATGTGATTCTTTATATCAAAAAAATAAAGGATTTACAATACACAAGTCATATCATAACGAGGAAGAGAACAGATCCCTTCCTTACTCACAAAAAAACAGCTCACTACTACCAATCCAAAGAAAGACTAGGCATCATAACCTTCATCCGGATTTTCACATCATTCCTGATTCTCGCTCCAATATACTCAAGTCTAGAAATCATCTCGTTAACTCTAGCATTATTTCGTTGAGCCCATATATAGTAATAGAAGACTGCCAGCACGACAACATTAGTCTTCCAATTAATCCCATCTCTAGGACTAAATAACAGATCACTCATACTCTTGACAGGTCCATACCAACCTTCAATGCAGTCCAGTAACTTCCTACTGTAAACACAAGACATAAACAAGTGATCTATAGTTTCAGTATCATCTTGGCATAACCAACACCTGTCAGTCTCAGTGCATCCAAAATTGTGAAGTCGAGTCATAGTATTCATTCCACCCATATGAGCCATCCATGTAATAACCGAATGTTTGGGAATGATCCTGTTGCACCATACTACTTCAGTCCGAGCCTTAGCTGGTTGTTTGGCTCTAATCCATTCATATCCACTAGCAACGGAGTAACCACGACTTGCTTCCTACCATTCGTTATCAAGATACCCATGTTTCATAACTTCCTTCACTTTGCATATAGCCTTCCATGACCAATTATCTGATGATTTTGCATATAGCCTTCCATGACCACTTTGTTTTTTGGAATTATGGAAGAAGGACAAGTGTTAGGTGTAGAGCAATATATTCTGGGGTCTACGTTTTTGTCATCAACTGTAAGGCTGGTGTGTCTATATGGGGCACATTGGTTGTTGAACTGAACATATATGATGTTTGGGAGTATGTGTACATTTTTGACCTTAAGCTCGTGTCTCGCAGCGTAAGACACCGTCGGGTTGAACTGAGTTTTTATGGTGCTCGGGAGGGGTGTGCATATTATCTTAAACTAGGGCCAAGCATTTATAAGTCGTCGTTCTATTATGGTTGAGTAACCTAGTTAGAGATTGAGGTTTGATTTTCTTGAACTAAGTTCTCGAAGATAGTTTTTATTATTCTCCTGGTTAAAGTCTAGCCTTCTACACTGAATATTTCCATAACGCCATTTTAAATTATTATTATTATTATTATTATTATTATTATTATTATTATTATTATTATTATTATTATTATTATTATTATTATTATTATTATTATTATTATTATTATTATTATTATTATTATTATTATTATTATTATTATTATTATTATTATTATTATTATTATTATTATTATTATTATTATTATTATTATTATTATTATTATTATTATTATTATTATTATTATTATTATTATTATTATTATTATTATTATTATTATTATTATTATTATTATTATTATTATTATTATTATTATTATTATTATTATTATTATTATTATTATTATTATTATTATTATTATTATTATTATTATTATTATTATTATTATTATTATTATTATTATTATTATTATTATTATTATTATTATTATTATTATTATTATTATTATTATTATTATTATTATTATTATTATTATTATTATTATTATTATTATTATTATTATTATTATTATTATTATTATTATTATTATTATTATTATTATTATTATTATTATTATTATTATTATTATTATTATTATTATTATTATTATTATTATTATTATTATTATTATTATTATTATTATTATTATTATTATTATTATTATTATTATTATTATTATTATTATTATTATTATTATTATTATTATTATTATTATTATTATTATTATTATTATTATTATTATTATTATTATTATTATTATTATTATTATTATTATTATTATTATTATTATTATTATTATTATTATTATTATTATTATTATTATTATTATTATTATTATTATTATTATTATTATTATTATTATTATTATTATTATTATTATTATTATTATTATTATTATTATTATTATTATTATTATTATTATTATTATTATTATTATTATTATTATTATTATTATTATTATTATTATTATTATTATTATTATTATTATTATTATTATTATTATTATTATTATTATTATTATTATTATTATTATTATTATTATTATTATTATTATTATTATTATTATTATTATTATTATTATTATTATTATTATTATTATTATTATTATTATTATTATTATTATTATTATTATTATTATTATTATTATTATTATTATTATTATTATTATTATTATTATTATTATTATTATTATTATTATTATTTTGTTGTTGCAAAAAGTCATCATTTCATTCAATTGAGAAGGAAATTACAATGTTGCAAAAAAGACTATCACACTAGCTTACATCAAGCCAAATTACTCAAAATCCTAGAGTATTTAGGATTATCTTCCTTACACAAAAATCTAGTTTGAGTCAAAAATTTAATGTTAGCAAAAATAGTTTCCACATTAGCCTCCTTAGCAGCAAAGAGCCTCTTGTTTCTCTCCTTCCAGATGTAGTATACTGTGACCGAGATGCTAATTCTAAGCCAAACATTCTTCCAGTGCTTCTTGGTTCTTCCACTTCTAGTCCATTTAACAATAGACTTGAGATCATGACCAATACCTTGAACTCCAACCCAATCCAATACAGCCACCCAGACTTGCCTACTAAAAGAGCATCTGAAGAAGAGATAAGCTGAATTTTCTACATCCTGACAGCACAAGCAACATCTGCTTGCCATATGAAAGCCCCTTCTCTGACACTGATCAGCAGTGGGAAGCTGGCTTTGCATTGCCATTGACATGATCACTCTATGACTAGGATGAAAAATGCTATTGTTAAAGAAAGAATACAAGGACAGTTTGACAGCTCCTCTTAAGAACCAATAGACTTTGTGGGCCTGAAACTTAGCACCTGTAACACAACCCTGCAACAGGTTATGAGCTGCTGCAACTGATCCACAATTATTCACGAGAATATCCCTTACAGTAATGATGTTCTTAATGCCAGCAGGAAAAAATTCCTTAGAATCAATGCTCCAAATATCTTCAGAATGAAAGATATAATGCTTACACCAAGAACTCCAAAGAGAGCAAGGATTTTTAGAAAGAATCCAAACCCATTTAGCCAAAAGAGCCAGATTCCAGTCTCTAATATCCTTAATGTTAAAACCCCCTGAATCCCATGGAGAACAGATGTCCCTCCATTTCTTGAATGTGAGTCTTCTTTTACCATCTTGAATGCCCCAAAAGAAGTCCTTACAAATCTTAATAATGAGCTTGACAACCCCTTTAGGGAGCAATAAACTTGAGCACCAAAAGTTATCCAGTCCAAAAATAACTGAGTTCAATAACTGTGCTTTACCAGCATAAGAGAGAAAATGATTGGACCAGTGACCCACAGAATGCTGAATCTTCAGAATAAGATAGCTGAACATGTCTATACTCAATCTAGCATCAGAGAGTGGAACACCCAAATATCTAAAAGGAAATGTACCTACTACAAAACCAGAATGAGACAAAATAACAGCTCTAACATCCTCTTGAACACCTTCAAAATAAATGCAAGTCTTATCCACATTAGGAACCAAACCAGAGAGATTGCCAAAAGCATCTAAAGTATCCTTAATAGCCATGACTTAAGGAAGATCTCCCTTAGTAAAAATCATTAGATCATCAGCAAAAATGAGGTGGGTAAGATTTAACTTTCCACACTTAGGATGATAAGATACATTAGGCAAATGACAAATTTTCCTGAGAGCTTTTGACAGTATCTCCATACTCATCACAAAAATGTAAGGGATAAAGGATCCCCTTGTCTAATTCCACATTTTCCTTGAAAGAAATCAGAGACCTCACCATTCAGATTAAGAGAATACCAAGGACTACAAACACAACCCATTATCCACCTAACAAACTGATTAGGAAGACCAAGATGAGAAAGCATTTCAGAAATAAAGTCCCACTGTAAAGAGTCAAATGCTTTCCTTATATCCACTTTCACCAAACGTCTAGGAGTAAGGAATTTTCTATTATAACCCTTAACTAGAGCCTGTGAGAGGAGAGTATTATCAAAAATACTTCTTCCTGAGATGAATGCAGTTTGTTCCTCACCATTATAGTAGGCAAAACCACCTTCAACCTATTAGCCAAAATCTTAGTTACAGTTTTATAAAAAACAGTGCAACAAGATATAGGTCTAAACTCCTGAACGGAGGAAGCATTCTTCTTCTTAGGAATGAGAGTAATAAGGGTAGAATTAGCTTGTTTAGGCATTTTGCAAGATTTGAAAAAGCTGATCAGAGCTCTACAAAAGTCATTACCCACAATGCTCCAAGAGGCCTTAAAAAACCAGCTGAAAATCCATCAATCTCTGGACTACTATTGACATTCATCCCAAAAACTGAAGATCTGATTTCCTCAGAGGTAATAGGCCTTACTAGAGCATTAACAGCCTCAACCTTCAAAGACAAGGAAGGGGAGGGAAGATCTCCAAAAAGAAATTTGACCTGACCTAGAAGAGACTGATAATACCCTCGAAAAACAGTAGATACATCAGGCAGACCTGTTTGCAGATCTCCTTTAGCATCAATATTAGTTCCAATAATCTGTTGCTTCTTCCTCTCAGCAATCCTGGCATAGAAATACTTAGAGGAGCAGTCTGACGGCTGTAAATGTTCGACTTTAGCTCTTTGATGTAACATTGCTAACTCAGCTGCTTTAAGCTCAGAAAAATTAGTAAGAAGCTCTCTCTCCATTGTAATAAGAGGCATAGACAAAGGGTTATCCTGTAAGAGCTTTTGACAAGAAGTCAAAGCATCCTTAGCATGAATAACCTGGCCAGTCAGGTTAGTAAAATTGTTCATGTGAAGAAGAAAAAGCTCTTTCTTCACATGTTTAAACAGACAAAAGATTGGAGAACCAAATACAGGCTTATTCCAAGCTTGAGTCACCACTACAGAATAAGAAGGATGAGAAGTACAACTATTTAGGAACTAAAATCTTCTCCTGAAGCAGTTATCAATATATGCTGTAACAATAATAGGTGAGTGATCTGAGACTCTAGACTCACAGAAAACAGCAATAGAAGAAGGGAAAAGGGACTGCCAGGCAGGATTACCCAAAGCCCTATCTAGTTTAGACCAAATCCTATCAGAAGGATCCCTCTTGTTAGTCCAAGTTAAAGAGCAACCAGAACTAGGTAGATCATCTAATTGACAAGAAAGAAGACAATTATTGAAATCCCACATATCCTTGAAACTAGGGGGGTTAGAACCAACTTTCTCCTCAGGGCTTCAAACAATATTGAATTCACCAAGGACCACCCAAGCCTCAGTAGTAGAAATACTAGCAAGGTCATTCCAAAGGGCCATTCTATCAATACCTTCATTAAGACCATAAACCATACTAACTTGGAAGAACTTATTAGTTTGAAAATGATGAAAAGTACTAGAAATAACTTGGTCAGACTTCTGAAGTAAGTTAAAAGCAACTGTAGAAGGATTAAAAAATCATCCAAATCCTCCCATTATGATGCTGATCAGGCACTAAACCATTTCCTGTAAATCTTATTAGCCTTTCTTTAACTCTAGTTTCCATACAGCAAGAACATCCACCTTATTCTGAAATAGGAAATTAGAAACTTCACTATGTTTTATGGGGTTATTAAAGCCCCTAACATTCCAGGCCGCTATTTTCATATGGATGTTTGTCAGGTGGGACTCTTTCAGTCCTCACTCCTCCACATAAATCTGCTACCTGCTCCCTAGGACATCCTGAGTGCATTACAGAAGCTATCTCAGGGGGTTTTCCACCAGGAAAGACAGTCATACACTCCACCTCTGGCTTACTCATCGCCCCTGAGTGCTCTTAGGTACCACCTAGTCCTTCTTCATAATCATTCTCAAACATCTGATACTTGTTAGCCAGAACCATTGGCTCAGCTTCAACAGTTGGTTTAGTCTTAAGAGATGAAGAGTTTCTCTTAGACACAGCAGGAATTGGTCTTCCTGATCACTAAAGGAGCATCCTGAGTGCATTACAGCAGTAGATTTAGGGGGTTTTCCACCAAGTAAGGAAGTCTTACACTCCACCTCTGGCTTACTCATCGCCCCTGAATGCTCTGAGGTACCACCTAGCTCCATGGGGGACTTAACCACTGCCCCAGTTGAGGAATTGGGATCCTCAACTGGTTCTGAAAGGCTCAAAGTAACCTCTTCCAGTTTTTTAGCGGCTGCAACTTTCTTCTTTTCCCATTTACAATTTGATATAGTATGCCCCAACTTGCCACATCCCTTACAATAATAAGGGATCCACTCATACTGGATTTTCTGGACCGAAAAATCATTGTAAGGAGTACTAATAACCACTTGTTCAGGAAGTGGTTGTGAAATGTCTGCTTCAACAAGAACTCTAGCAAAAGAGAGCTTAGTTTGCTTGCCAACTTACTTAGGACAACATCAGACCACAAAAATGGGTCAAGATTAGGGAACAACACCCAAATTGGAACACAGGACACCTTTTCCATGGTGGCAGAAAAAGATGGAGTCCATTCTTTAAGGATAAGAGTATATATCCTTAAATTCCAAGGACCCTCACTTAAAATCCTCTCCGTAGCCTCCCTAGAGTCGAAACGAAAAGAAAACCACCCCTTTTTGAAATATTGCACCATAGGAGAGGCCAAAGGTCTCCATTTCATAGTAACAAACTTCCTCATCTACTGTAATGAGGGTTTTGAACCTATGACATTACCCATAAGCGTAAACTCCCAAATTTTCAATTCATCCTCGAAATCACTCAATTCTATACTAATCTCATAACAATAAATGACATCCTGAAAGAATTGCAAATTCATACCCATTTGTTTTTGTTTAGCAACAACATTCGACCACTTCAATGATTCGAAAACAGAGGGTTTAGCAGAAATATTAGCATTACCAGTATTATTAATCAGATTTGAATCCGGATTAATATGAGGAACATAATTAGAATTAAGATTGGAGTTTTTACCAGCGAAATTCATAGCATTGGGAATTACATCATTTAACGAAGATTGGCGCGAAGAACTTTGGGCAATCAAACGCTCCTGCGAATCATCCTCAGCCTCTTCTGCACCACCATTAGGAGGAGGAAGAGACTGACCGTGTTTCTTTGACCTTCCTGGACTACGCTTCAAAGTGGAAGCCATGGGAGAGAAGCTCGAAGTAACAACATCGCCTTAGAGAGTAACAATCTAGAGAAAGAAACAATTTCTCTCACTTCGCGATTGATTATTATTTTATTTTTAATATAAAAACCGGAGCTTGCATTAATAACGAAACAAATTACAAGAAGTTAGTGGGTAGCCGAGATACTATCTGGGCACCCACTCCCTTAGCAATAGCGAAGCTAAGTCTAGTAAAAATAAAAGCAGCCGCGCGAGCCCCCGCATCCTGAGCGATAGAGAATTTTTGAATCCGCTTGAGCAACGCAACAGCCTCTGCATCAAGCTCCTCAAGTGAAGAGAAGGAGAAAGGCAGGAACCCATAACCAGTCTTGGAGCACAAATCATCGTACTTGGCGCATCCTTATTATTATTATTATTATTGATATATAATTGATATTATTATTGATATTATCATTGATATTATTATAGATATTATTATTATTATTATTGATATTATTTTTATTTTTATTTTTATTTTTATTTTCAAGAAAAAAGTCATATCTCTTTATATTGATGAAAAATAGAGACGAGCTCTTACAAAAAAAGGTAACCCCTATAGGTGATAAGAATTTCCTATCATCCGAGACAAGGAAAAAAAACCTCTATAGTATCATATGTTTACAAGCTAGATCAATCCTTCTACTTCTTAATCTAGTGAAGACTTCAAACTTGATTTGCCCGACTATACTTGTATAAGATCTGGTTGCGTTTTCAAATATCCTTGCATTACGCTCTTGCCATAAACCGTAAACTACTGCTGCTAAACACCCTCTGTACCAAACATTCTTCCAATGTTTTTTTGCTTTCCTGTTTACCACCCAATTTAGCTCAGTAGCAAGACTATGACTTCTGCCCGTAATTTGCATCCAGTTTAGTAGATGTTGCCACACCAATTGGGAGAACGGACAAGCAAAGAATAGATGCTGATGAGTTTCCTTGTCCTGATTACACAAAACGCACCTACTAGCTAGATGCAATCCTCTCCGCTGCATGTTGTCAGTAGTAGCGAGTGTTTTTTGTCCTGCCATTGCAAGAATATATCGATGTTTTGGAATAATTGAAGCACATTGCAGTCCAGCCATCCAATAAACATTCGGTAACTTTAATCGAAACCAATCATAAGCCAACTCCACCTTGTATTTATTTTGTTTGCTCCAACTTTGACACAGCTGTATAGCAGCAGCCTCTCCTCCAGCTCTACTAATCATTTCGTCCCGTATCTTGAGGATACTATTAAACGTTGCCGTGTGTCTCTCTTTTTTCTATACCTGCCAAATACTTACAAACCCAAGCACATATTTCCTGTGCCATTTAGCCTATATCCCGTCACCGTCATAAATCAATTTCCATAGCCAATGACCAATTAAAGCTTTGTTTCAAGAGACCAAGTCCTTCATATAAAAGCCCCCCTCCCTCCATGGTTTACTGATACTACTCCAACTCTTGTATACCAGTCTCTTACCATCTTTCCTTCCAGTCTAGAATTTTTTTTACAGATCTGATTTATTGCTTTGATTACATTAACCGGAAACAATGTATTAGCACTCCAATAATTTGTTAGCCCAAATACAACGGAGTTGAGGAGTTGAACCCGTCCTGCATAAGTCAGAAGATTAGATGACCAGCAAATCACGTTATTCTGAATCTTGTTAAGTAGAGGCCCATATTGCTCCTTCTTGTTGCTAACTGAATTAAGCGGAAGACCCAAATATCTACATGGGAAAGAGCCCTGCTGAAATCCCGTATCCTTCAAAATAAGAGCCCTGATAGTGTCAGTAACCCCTCCAAAGAAAATTTGAGTCTTGTCGTTGTTTGCTTGCAGACCAGACTCAGCTGCAAACTTTTCCAACGCCCCTACTGCAGCTTGTACTGAAGGGCAGTCACCTCTAGTGAAGATCATTAGGTCGTCGGCAAATACCAAGTGATTTAGATGGAGTTGGCACCACTTAGGATGATAGGAAACAAGCGGTGCTAAGATAATTTGCCTTAGTCTGCGCGATAAAACCTCCATACTGAGGACAAAGAGATAGGGCAACAAAGGATCTCCTTGTCTAACTCCACCTCCACCCTTAAAAAAACCATGAATAGTGCCATTGATTTTAATCGAGAACCAAGACCCCGTTATGCATTGCATTATCCAATTAATAAGTTGAGGAGGAATATTATAGGCTCGCATCATTTGTTCAAGGAAGCTCCATTGCAATGAGTCAAAGGCCTTTCGAAGATCTATCTTCATTAAACATCGTGGCGTTATGTATTTCCTTCCATAGCTTTTAATAAGAGATTGTGAAAGTGCAATATTCAGGGCCTTGCACAAACGCTGCCTGTTCAGGGCCAACCAAATCTTGCATCACCAGTTTAAGTTTGTTGGCTAGAAGCTTACTAACAGTCTTGTAGAAGACTGAACAACACGATATAGGCCTAAAGTCAAGAACACTTTGACATATCTCCTTCTTAGGAATGAGTGTGATTATTGTGGTATTTGCTTGCTTGAGTAGTTTCCCCTTCCTGAAAAACTCCCAAACAGCAGCACAATAGTCCGCTTTAATGGTAGGCCAAGATGTCTAGAAAAATTCAGAGGAGAAGCCATCTGGCCAGGGCTCCTGTCTGATCCAATGGAGAAAACAACATCCCCAATTTCCTTTTCAATTGGTATTTCAAGCATTTGTTCCCAAGAGGACTCCTCAACAGTTGCTCCACGTTGAATGATTGCTGGATCAATGTCAAGGGTGCTATGAGATGCTCCCAAGAGCTCTTTATAATAATAAAGAAATCCCATAGCCACCTCCTGCAACCCCTCTCTATCCCTTCCTTTATGATCCTTAATGCTGCCAATAATTTGTTGCTTTCTCCTTTCTTTAATCTTGGCATAAAAATATTTAGTAGATTCATCTCCGAGAGCTAAATAATCCATTTTGGACCTTTGTTTGAGGATGCTAAGTTCAGCTGCTTTTAAATCATTATATTTAGTTAGAAGCAAGTTTTCCTGATTTATAAGAGCCTGGGAAAACGGATCCCCCTGCAATGATTTCTGACAGGCCTCCAAATCTTTGATAATCTCCATAATTCTTTTACCTATGCTTGTATAATTGTTTCTATGCATGAATTTCAGTCCATTTTTCAAACACTTAAGTTTCCTAAGAAGCTTAAAACCATATGTACCATGAACTGCCTTCTGCCAAGCATTATACACTACTGATTGGTATTGAGCATTCATAGCCCAACAATTGAGAAAGCTGAACTCTGACTTCCTTCTTACATCCTCAGAAACAGTAATTAAGACAGGAGAATGGTCGGATATACCTGATTCCAGGTAGCAAGCTCGAGAATCAGGAAATGAGGTAGCCCAATTCTCGTTGATCAGAGCCCTATCTAGCTTTGACCAGACCCTAGAACTAGGGTCCTGCTTATTTGTCCACGTGAGTTCACAACCTTGACCAGCTATTTCCAGAAATGAGGTAGCCCAATTATTATTATTATAATTATTTTTGCAAGAAAGATCATCATTTCATTCATTTTGAACAAAATTACATTTTTGCAAAAAGCTATCACTTTAAGAACTCAAACAATGAGTCCTAGTCTCTCCAAAATTCCCCTAACTTTTAGTGACTTTGTACAGGCAGATAATCTAGTGATTATTATGAACTTTAATTGCTCAAAAACAGACTCAACAGAACTCTCTTTCCCAGTGAAAATTCTTTTATTTCTTTCCTTCCAAAGCAATGTAATTGCAGCAGCTAAGGAAGCTTGAAGCCAAGAATTCTTCCAATGCTTGCAATGGTGTCTATTCCTTGTCCACGCCGCAATCTCTAACAACTTCATAGTGTAATGATGTATACCTATCCAGTTAAGAACCAATCTCCAAACATCCGTGGAAAAGGAACACTGAAAAAACAGATGTGAATGAGTCTCTGCATGTACCTTGCAAAGACAGCATCTATTAGCCAGATGATAACCTCTTTTATAGTATTGATACACCTTTCCCAATTTATGAAGTAATGCTAATGTTGCAATAACCCTATGACTCAGAGCCAAAGCGGGAGACTGCAGTACTTTACTCCAGGTCCATCGCTTACCCATCAGTAGAATGAGATATGCTCTCTTAACCATGAATCTACTTCCCACCACACAATTACTAACAAACTGATGTACACATTGAATAGAGCCAAACTGAACCAGCAGCTTCAACTTAGCAGAGATAATATGTTTAATACCTGCAGGAAAATATTCCTTCGCCTCAAGGCTCCATATAGTAAACTTCCCCAAGATATAGGCATGACACCACTTGCTCCATATATTATCAGGTTCCTTGCCTAAAACCCAAGGCCATTTCGAGAGAAGAGCAAGATTCCAAATCTCCAGATTTTTAATGTTCATACCTCCATCTTCCCAAGGAAAACATATTTCCTTCCATTTTTTGAAGACATGCCTCTGTGTTCCTTCAACAATACCCCAAAAGAAGTCCTTTCAGACTTTGTTTAACCTTTTAATAACCGCTTTGGGTAGCATTATACTAGAGCACCAGAAATTTTCCATTCCAAAAATAATTGAATTTATTAACTGACATTTGCCAGCATATGTAAGCAAATGTGAAGACCAGTGTTGAACAGCATTCTGAACTTTCTGTAGGAAACTATCAAACATCTTAATACTAAGTCGAGAGTCAAAGAGAGGGATGCCAAGGTACCTAAAGAGGAAAGTCCCTTGAACAAACCCTGAGGAATCCAGAATTTCCTTTTGGATATCAGGATGCAACGCACCAAAGAATATATTTGTTTTATCCAAATTGGCCTCCAGACCGGACAACTGAGCAAAACTATGCAAACAGTTCTTAATAGCCATAATTGAAGGCACATCACCCCTTGAAAAGATCATAAGATCATCTGCGAAAATAAGATGTGATAACCCATCTCTAATAATATTTTTATTTACTGTTTAAATAATTTACTGGTACTTTCCCTAATTTCAGGTGTAAGCGTTGGGAGCAGGGATGCTCTGATACTAATTGTAATCCCCTAGAAATTCTAACGCAGTACAGGGGCGGAAACACTGTAGAAGTGAGATGATAACACATTAAAGCTATGTCTTGATTAAATAAAAATGGTAAATCAATACATAAGCCATAAAAAAAATGGCTACAAAAAAAAATAAAAAAAACAGAATCCATAAATAGGGTTTTAACAATCCATAGTACAGTGATCTTATAAAAACAAGCAAGATCCATAACTGCTCGCTAGCCCACTCGAAGGGAAACACATATACCTGACATGTTAAAAACATAACAGCCACAATCAGTGGGGAGCAACGTCAACGTTCTCCCAACCGTATAACAGGATTTTAAAACTGTAATTACTATTATAGAAAAATAGTAAAAATGGAAAACAGTAAAACAATATTCATAAAAATAATATTTCCGTGAAAACTTCACGTATCGAAACAGTAAAAATAAAAATGAGTTTTTCGGAGAAAACATAAATCATTTGTCAACCTGCAACCAAATTATATCGATAATAATAAAAAAGTCAAAATGGCGATATGGATAGGATTAGTGTAGACGGCTAGACTTTCACTAGGAGAATACTAAAAACTAGCTTCGAGAACTTAGTTCAAACAAATCAAACTTCGATCCCTAACTAGGATACTCAACCATAATAGGGTGGCGACTTATAATTCGTGGCCCTAATTTAAGACAATGCACACCCCTCCTGGGATTACCTGTCACCCAGTTCAACTTATGACGGCGACTTACTGCGAGGCCTAAGCATAAGGTCAAAATGTACACAACTCCCGGGATAATTGTCACCCGGTTCAACAACTAATGTACCGATTCCTGATACACTAGCCTTATAGTTGATGGCAAAAACGTAAACCCCAGAATATATTACTCTAACCTCACACTTGTCCTTATTCCATAACTCCAAAACAAAGCCATTATTGATATTCAAAAGATATAATCATTATAATAATAACAGCACAAAAGAAGTAATCATTATATTCTAAAAGAGAAAACTTTCTATTTTAGGAAAATTCTACTTTTAGAAACTTTACTAAAAATAGCATCATATCAAAATATTAAAAATATTAGTTCATACTAATACAATATTTTTAGAACGATATAGATTTATAAAACTAATACTTTGACCTTAACGATATTAATTGTTAAAGTGAGAACATTTGGGTTTATGTAATTATAGAAATATCACACGAGTGTTTATAAATTGATTAAAAATGTCTTATTTAATTAAAATACTACTAATCAGGGTGTTTTCAAAATTTATAAAATTAAAATTCTGTAATTATTATTAGTTTTGACAAAACAAGCGTAAATATGATTTTACGGCAAATGTCAAAATAAATCATTTAACGTCTTTTATTAAATTAAACCATTAAACAAATTTAGAATATGATATGGGGTGATTTAACTCTTAAAGTTTCAGATTCAAACATTTCCAAAACTTCTGGAATAAAACAATTCATTTTGGTGAAACGAAGCATTTTAACAATAAATCGTAATTTTGTCCAAAAATCATTACTATTAATTAAAGAATTTGATAAATAGTACAAAAATTACGTAAAATAGGTAAAATATAATTTTGGACATTCTGTCCAAGAGAATAATTTTTTCCAGAATCCAAAACTTGGTTTTTCAAGGGTTTTCTCGTTAATTGTCTAATCTCGACAATAACGATTAATAAAAATATTAATTACAAAACGATTTAAGTATTAATATCCAAAAATTATTATCAAACTTAAAAATCATGATTTTCCATAATCTACAAACTTGTCCAGATTTCCAAAATTTCAGATTTAGCAAATTCCGTTAAAACCGTCTTTTAAAACCCGTTTTCACAATTAACGATTCCAGATTTAAAACAAAGACCAGAAAATTCGGAAATTAAAACGGCAAACACGGTTTTAACGATAAACGATGATTTAATGTGATTAATTAATTCACCCACTTAACCATTCATAAAAATTATGAAAAAATTTAAAAAATTCTTTTTCAACAAAAAGATTATCCATGTCAAATTTCAAATTAAAATAAAATTCAATAATCAACTTTTAATCATTTTTGTCCGTAAACGGTAATAATTCAATAATCAATATCTAAAATATCAGAAAAATACCAAATTACCAAAATCATCAAAATCATCATTTTTACAGAATATATTCATATATTACATATTTAGGCCGAATATTACAACTTTACAAATTAATACGACGATTTAATCGTTAATCTCGTAAAAGCGATAAAAATACCGAAACATGTAAATTTTTAACTTTTAAAAATCTTCTAGATTATATGACATACATATATTGCCAAAAATAAAATATAAAAATATACATGTAATTACACAATTAAAATCAAGTAATATCGAGTAACATCGACGTTACCTCTAATCCAAATTCGAGTCGATAATATATTCATCGGCTTCGAGATCATCCACAAAACCTATGACACATGAAAAGTACGGTAGAAAAATACCATAAGAAAACTAGGAAAAAAATCACGGTGAATAACGACCGAAAACAACATCGATTATTACCGTAACGAAAGGATCGTAATAACAAATTATTTGACGATGAAAACGAGACGATTATGACTCGATTTTGAGACAAAAATGCTGCACTTGGCTGCTGATCAGAAGTGACAAATGAAGAAGGAAATGGAGAGTTTAGCCTTGATTAATTTGGTGTATGAATGAATAAAAATGTGAAGGGTTCGTAGCATGAATGTATAGCCTCTTAAAGTTGATAAAAACAAGGCCAAATACACAAGGGGAATCAGCCAAATGAAGTGAATGTGAAGTATGAAGAGTTTGGTCAATTCATCACAATAAATAAGAAGAAATAAAATATCTAACGCTTAATTTATTTGTAAAATAAAATGTGTAAAAAGTGGTAGCATAAAAATGTGACATAGGTGTGTCACGGTCCAAAACATGTGGAAGAGGTCCCAAATAATTTGTAAGTTGATAAAAAGAAGAATCGTAAAATTATTAAAGGTATTTCAAAGCAGTTCGAGTAAGCCACGCGTTGGAAAATAATTATTTACGAAACTTCATAATAAAATCATTAAAGGTCAAATATTCTTAAATAAAAATATTTCTTAGTTGGAAATATCATATAAACGTTTTTTGATATTTTTAGGAAAAATAAATAACTTAATTCCAAGCTTAAAACGTTAGTTCGTAGAAAAATATAACTCCACGCGCAAAAATAAATAGTTTACAATGAAAATCAAATAAATAGGTTTAAAAGAATTAAAATCTTTTAAAATAAAAATAAATATTATTTGACTCGAAAATAAAAATAAGGCTTGAAAAAATGATGAAACAGAAGGCCAAAACGTGATAGAGTTATGACGACGTCATAACGGAATATATAAAAGCTTTTGAAAAATAGCGGGTGTTACATTCGGAGAAACCTTCTTTCTCGTTTTCGAAAAAGATTTCAAGGCTTCGGATGGTGATTTGGGTTTCAGAGTTATCCGCATACTGTTTTGCGAATTCTACGGAGATGTCGTCCTAGGTGAATATCTTTTTGGGGTCAAGGGAGTAAAACCAATATTGGGGTGTGTCGCCTAGGGATGATGGGAATATTCTACCGAAAAGGCTGTGTTCGACCTCTTTAATGGCAATGTAATCATTAAAGGCTCGGATGTGGTTAAGTGGGTCCTTCGTTCCTTTGAACTTGGGTATATCGGTCAAGGAAAAGTTTTTTGGGAGTTGGTCGTTCACCATCTCAAACTTTCAGTGGTTTCCGAGGTGAACATTGTTGCCTTGGTTTAGGCACATTTGGTTTTCAAGGAAGTCTATGCGACTCATGGCGGACTGCAGAATGTCGTCTTGGGGTGGTGTAACAGGGTCATTATGGGTGACTCCGACGAGAATACCGTCTAATGGCGTAGAGGTTAAAAGAACCTCGTTGAGGATCCGGTTATTGTGTTCATTAGAGGCCTTATTATCTTCCAGGTGGCCTAGGTGGGAATTGATGCTGTTTACGGATGCGTTCATGGCAATGACGGAGGCCTGTAAGTCTCAGATCATATTGGCTAAGGCTCCTACGATGTTATGCCCGGATTGTTCGACGTCATTCCCACTATGGTTACTTGTGTCTACGGTAGAATCTCCCGACATGACTGTGGAAAAGGAGGTATGGATAAGGGTGGATCTATCGGACGACTTAAAGACTCAAGGAATGCCCACAAGTGAGCGACACGGAAAAGAGACCCTTTGATTTGCGCATGTTTGCGGTCATTGGATTTGGGACTCGGGCGCTTTAGACCCTCGGTGTGTTTGGCGAAACGCCTAATAGACTTTGATCTCTAGAACGAGACGATTTGACATAAATCTCTGGGTGAGATTTAAGGAGAAGACTTCTCGAGATGAGATGACCCAAAATAAAAAACTTCGACTAGAGGTGACCTAATTACCACAAACAGTTAATCACACGGTTGTACGACGTAAAAAATCAAAGAGTTTTGATCTTTTCGAAAATGTAAGAGTTTGAAAGCAATTTTTTCGAAAGTAATTTTGGCACCACGATGGTTTAGTAACATAGTTTGTGGCGTGTCGGAAAGTGTTGCGATACGGGTGTCATGGGTTTGACGATAGTAAAAGCATGATTTCGTGATTTTGTAAAACTGGTTTTTGAAAATTGTGATGTCGCATTATTATCGAAACTACTATTAGTTAGAAGTTCTAAATTTGCGGTGTAAAGAGTGTTTCGTGGGAAAACATGGTGTTTGAGGTGGTGCTTTCGAAAATGTGACAAGGTTCTTGTAACGGAACTTGGGTAGTGATAGTGTTTTTAGAAAACTTAAAAACGTGCGACCGTGTTCGTCTATCCCATTGATTGGAATTCAACGATGGCGATGGCATGCGTGAAATGTTTCGTGAGTATAACCGTGTTAGGATCCTTAACTTCATTAATTGAAATTTCGGCGATGCTAATGGCATGTGCGAAAAATGTTTTGAAAAACCAAAGTGTAACCGTCTTATATGCCTTGATCCCATTGGTAGGAAATTTGGTAATAGTAACGGTATGCGCGGGAACGTTTTGAAAGCAGAATGTGACCGTATGAGGTACCTTGATCCCGTTGGTTGGGAGTTTGGTAATAGTAACGGTGTGCGCTGGAACGTTTTGAAAGCAAAATGTGACCATATAAGGTACCTTGATCCCATTGGTTGGGAGTTTGGTAATAGTAACGGTGTGTCGTTGTTTTTCGAAAATAACGAGTTTCGTTTTGAAGACGGTTTTTGAAAATATGAGTGAAATTAGCAAGGGTGATAGCATTAAGGTGTCTTGTTGAGAATAACAAGTTTGATTTTGGCCGGAGTAACGGCGCTAAAACGTGGTTTTGAGAAAAAGAGGTCTTTTCGAAAACGGAGTTTGGGTGTTGTTGAATATGTTGTCGTGGTTGAATCTGGAATTTAATGTTTTATTCGGGTTGTCACAACATGCTACACGGAATGCATAAACTCATGCAGGATGGATACACGGGTAGGTGACGAATAGTCTTTGCTTAGGTGACGACGAGTCACCGGGGGAGGTGAGCGTCGTTCTGTTCGCTCAGTGCCACTCGTTTGGCATATCCACGGAAAGCGTGGCTACCTTAGATGGCCGGAACGTCAGTCGAGGGTCTCTCCGCGCGTCTATTAAAGATCTTACCGCGAAGAGGTCGATTGGTCCTAAAATCGGTTAGGGTGGGCTTATTAGGGCCAAAACCTGTAGTGACCACAAAAAGGAACTAAAAAATGAGCTTCACTGACCTCGTTTGAGTTACACCACCGCTGGAAACTTGTTTCCAAATCCCTAGCGGAGTCGTCAAACTGTGGACGCTCGCCCACACCCCCGGCACCGGCGCTCGCGCACAGGACCGGTCGCAACGTCCACCGACGAGGCCACATCGTCCATGGAGCCGGTCCGAACTCGCGTACGGGACGATGTGTCGGACCTCGATTTGGTTGACGATTTGAATTGTAGTAGAAGGATGCGGACTTCCGTGTTTCCGTTAAAATCGATCGAGACGTGGTTGTAAGTTTTTAAAGGCCGATATGTTTCGTAAGACGACCTTTTTAGTGAACCGAATTCGTTGCCGATTTTTGGAGTCACCACCTTGATAATTTTGGAAACTCGAAAACTGTTCAAGTCAACTTTAATCCTTAGTCGGCTCAAAGTTGAGTGACATAGGGACCTAAAGATAAAGACTTGTACCGTTAAGCATTCCATGTCTAGAATGACTCTCATTGCCAATGGTTTCGGACATCCGGAAACCGTCGATTATGAGTAAGGGGTGAGGGTACGTATTGGGAAGCCTATGTCCGCTAGATATCGACACCCAATCACGCCCGCACGTAACGGCCTCTACTAATCAATCGGCGGGCTGATAACTTTGTTCCTTAATTGTGGCGGAAGTACGATAACATCTGTTGTTTTAACCCTATGCCTTTGCTATGTCGGTTGTTTAAGGACAGGTAAGGTTTTGTCGTTGAAGTAGTTGCGTTTATATTCTTTGCATGCAATTTCACGTGACAGGCAGGCCTTGAAAAGATGCACGTAGGAGAGTAAGAGAGTACTAGATATTATACGTATTAGCAAATCAGTTTTAACGTGATAATACAAATATTAGTCATTCTCGTGGTATACCTTACCTGGTATTCTGCTTAAGATGCGTCGGTTTGGTATTAATGAGGATGCTTTGAACCACGTGTGATGGGTGAGCATCAGGATTAATACGGAACCCGACCACCACTTGTTCACTTTTAGCTTTGTTTATGTTTTGAATTTCGTGTTAGGTGATTTAGCATGCGATTATGGTCATAAAAGCAGTAAATCATACGAAAGCGATAAATGCGAAATATAAGTAAATCACATTGAAAGGAGTTGCACCCTCGGAGTGTACACTAAACGAGACACGATGCATAGATGGTTGAGAACGGATCTCGAAGCTACTCGGGTTTAGTTTAGGGTGTTTTAGTGTTTATGGTTGAAGTTGTGGACGTTACGTATGTTCATGACGTGCCATGGACCTAGTGTCCATATGTGTCGGACTCGACGTTATCGAAGTGCATAAATAAAGAGCGTGGAATGTAAATTTCTGTTTAGATTACACTCTAGTGACGATACGACTTCTTAGGCGGATCCTCCTAGCCTATTGCGGAAAATCCGACAGAGCTTCGCTACGGTGCTGTGAAGTGGCTAGTCGAACACGGGTGTCCCTTTTCGTTCGGATTGGGCCAATAACTCGAGGAACTAGAAGGAGTAGTGTCAATTCGCGTATTGGGAACAAACGATCGAGTGGATCGTACTTAGAGTCGGAGTGCGACGTTAAGTTAGATGAAGCTCGTAAAGAGGAGGAGGGGGATTGAGTATTATGATTTGTGTGTTGAAATGAGCGGAGAAAGGGGGTATTTATAGTTTTTCTCATAGTTCAAATCAACTTTTCAGGCGCCTGGTGCGGTGTGCACCAGAACTGGGACGCCTAAGTGTATGTGTAGGAAGATTCAGTCGCCTAGAGGGGGGCGGCTGGTGTTTTGAAGATAAGATTTCAAAACTTGTCAAATCGGAGATTATACGTGATCTTATACCTTGCTTGGGGGTTAAGGTTTTCCGTGACCTAGCGCGTTATGCGCCGATAGGCCTCGGGTGCGTGTCTCGAGGCTTGCTCGGTCTGACGCGCTGACTCGGGTTTGACATTCCGTGTTTCGGGACCGATTCGGAGCCTCGGTGTCGGAATTGACTCTAATTAGTTTTGACGCGACCGTAATGTCATGAATAAGACCGTCTTGATGTTGAATTAATCTTTTCGAGTAATTATTTGATTCGTTCTATAGAAAAGGCATCTAAAACATCGTAAACTCGCGTCGCGTTGCAGTCTGATCGTCATCGGGTGCTTCTCGGGCACTTCTGCACCCACCAGGTCAAAATCTGGGTGTCTACAATCTCTCAGATTCATAAGGAAGTCAGCATGAAGAGGAGCTTGATCTCTTTGACAAGCATCTAAAGGTAGAAAATCCTGACTTCTCTGGTGGTTTAAACCCTGATGAACTACTAGAATGGATTAGGGATGTAGAAAGGGTCTTGGAGTATAAAGGGTATAATGATGCTAAATTTTTCAAAACTAAAAGGCTATGTTTCACCGTGGTACGAAAACCTTAAATTTCAGAGAAACAAAGGTGGTAAGGAACCTATTAACACTTGGTCTAAACTAAAGAAAAAAATGTTACACAAATTTTTAGCCAAGGACTATACACAAGACCTGTTCATTAGGTTGTCCAAGCTTAAGCATAATGAAAGACTTGTACAGTCCTACTTCAGAGACTTTGAACATCTCAATCTACAGTGTAAGATTAATGAGAAACCTGAATAGAAAATTACAAGGTTTTTAGAGGGTCTAGATGTAGGCATTGCTAACAAGGTTAAGATGCAACAAAGTGCACTTTCTTTCAGGTCATCCATGCAAAAGAACTGGCACTTGTAACACCCCGGCCCAAACTAGAACCGTAAATGTTAGTCCTGGTAGTTCGCCAGGCTGTGTAATGGTCCCATAGACCAACACCAGTCTCTTCCAGCGCATTCTGACCTCACTCATGCGCATCCTGGAAACCTTCCTAAGAGGTCACCCATCCTTAGCTTACTCTCACTCAAGCATGCTTAACTGTGGAGTTCTTTTGCATGGATAACCAGAAAGAAAGTGCACTTTGTTGATATGAGTAGTACTTTCAATCCTTTTAAGCACTAGTCATTTAAGCTCATAAATAGGATATCTTCAATTAATGTGGGGTGTTTCATCATGGTCATTTGATGATATTGTCAGTTTGTCAATTAGGGTGGAAAAAATGGGGAAACCTAAGCTTGTGTCCAAGTCTACTGTGAAACCTTGACAGTCCAGGTTCTATAATGTCCCTTGGATTACTGAGACCCGTAAAGCTGCATCTGCACCACTTGTAGACGAGGGGAAGGGGAGTAGGACCCTGAAGCCCAGAAGTTCCATGTCTGAGGGTAGAATTAGTTTCTTTCGGTGCCAGGGATATGGTCACTTTAGGAAGGATTGTCCTTCTAAAAGATCTTTTACCCTCATGGAAGTAGAAGCTTGGGAGAAAGAAGGTCTTGTTGAATATGTGTTTGACGAAACCTTAGTGTTAGAAGAGATCTTTGAAGAGGAAGAACCAACCCAAGATGTGGTTATGACTTCACTTGACACAGGTCATAATCTTGTGGTTTGGAGGGTTATGCACTCATAACAAACCCCTTTGGAAGATGTTTAAACGAATCTTATCTTCAGAAGTAGGTGTACTATTCAGGAGAGGGTGCGCAACTTGATAATTGATGGGGGAAGTTGTACCCTTGTGGCATATGTTACCTTAGTTAGCAAACTGAGTTTGAAGACTCAGAAACACCCAAGTCCTTGCAAAGTGACATGGTTAAAATAGGGGAGCTGAGGTCAAGGTTGATAAGCAGTGTGTTGTGCCTTTCTCAATATGGAGTGCATACAAGGATTAGGTCCTCTGTGATGTGGTACCTATGGATGCCTATCATTTGCTCTTAGGCAGACCATTGAAATTTGACAAGAATACAGTTCACCAAGGGAGGAATAATACATACAGTTTCAAGCATGGGAACAAAAAGATAAAATTTACCCTTCTGCCACCAAATCAAAGGAGTTATGGTAGTCCAAACTTACAAGAAGAGATTGGGGAAGTTCTGTACCTATTTGAAGCCTCAATGGTGAAGGATGGAACATGTAGAATGTGCACTAACAGCAGAGCTATCAACAATATAACAGTGAAGTACAGATTCCCTATACCTAGGCTTGATGATATGGTGGATAAGCTAAGTGGGGCATGGGTGTTCTCCAAAATTGATCTAAGGCAAGGATACCACCAAGTGAGAATTAGAGAACGGGATGAATGAAAATTGCATTCAAGACCAAACATGGTCTGTATGAATTGCTTGTAATGCCATTTGGTGTGGCTAATGCACCAAGTACTTTCATGACATTGATGACTATTGTCTTAAGGCCTTACCTAGGCAAGTTTGATGTGATCTACATTGATGACATACTCATTTACACCAGCAGTAGAAAGGAACATCTCTATCACCTTGAAGTGATCTTCCAACTTCTGAGAAAGAACAAACTATATGACAAGCTTGAAAAGTGTATTTTCATGGCAGAGGAAGTGACTTTCCTTGGGTTAATTATGTCTGGGAGGGGATCTCAGTGGATCAAGAGAAGATATAAGTCATTCAATCATGGCATGCACCCAAAACTATTACTGAAGTGAGGGGGTTCCATGGTTTGGCCTCTTTCTATAGGATATTTATTAAAGGGTTCAGTTCAGTCATTGCACCTATCACTGAGTGTATGAAGAAGGGAGAGTTCAAGTGGACTGAAGATGCTCCAACTGCCTTTGAGAAGATAAAGAAGCTAATGTGCCAAACACCAATCCTAAGGTTACTGGACTTTGACAGCCTTTTTGAAGTGGAATGTGATGGAAGTGGTGTGGGGATAGGAGTTGTACTAATCCAAGGCCAAAAGCCATTGGCCTATTTCGGTGAGAAGCTAGGGGGAGCAAACTTGCATTACTCCACTTATGATAAAGAATTTTATGCTATTGTGAGGGCTTTGATGCATTGGAGCGACTACTTAAAGCCTAAACCTTTTGTATTGCATTCAGATCATGAGGCCTTGAAATACATAAATGGTCAACACAAATTGAACCACATGCATGCCAAGTGGGTTGAGTTCTTGCAATCCTTCACCTTCTTAAGCAAACACAAAGAGGGTAAACTAAATGTTGTTGTTGATGCCTTATCAAGGAAACACTAGTGGAATAGGAGGACACTTTGGGGGTGCAAAAGACCTTTGAAATCTTGCAAGAGCAGTTTTATTGGTCTAAAATGATGGGAGAGGTTTAATTGAGCCTAAAGAAGTGTAACACCCCTGATTTTATAAATTAGATTCACATTTGTGTTTTATTTTGTTTGCGATTAAACTCATAAACTGTGATTTTAATCCTTATCGGATTTACTTGAACTTCGTCTAATTCCTAAAATCTTTATGTTTAGCTCGAAAGCTTATTTTATTCCATGAAACTATTTTAGTTCGAAAATCTTTTCAATTTAAATTTAATCAAACATTTAGTATTTTTCCTCGAGAAATTAGTTTAGTTTATTTTGATCTCGTCAAAAACTGTTGTTATTATTATTTCTCCGAGAAACATTATTTATTTTTTTGGAGAGAATGTGAGAGATTTTATACCATAACAACACAATATTACAATATACATGTACATGCCAAGGAAATAATATCCCACAATAAGTAGGACATTATTCCTTGTTCAGAATAACACTAATAGAGTGTAATTCATTTTGCTTGATTTGTGGGTTCTGCATCACCCCTTTCAATCTAATTTTGACTTCTTCCTTAACTGATCTAGTTAGTTTAGTTGGACTTGGGGGATAACCATCAATCTGAGCTTTGTTTCTCATCATCCAAATGCTATGGTGATAAGAATTCAGTGTCATGGCAACTATCTTACCAAAGGGGCTATCAGAAAGTTGGAAATTAGGGGCAGAAGAGAAAGGATTCCCTACCCATTGTTTCAGCATTACTCTAATGAGTTTGCTATAAGCACAAGTAGTAGTGAGGTGTTGAACAGTTTCAGCTGCTACATTCCACAGACAACATAACTCATCAGTGCAACATCTAATTTTAAATAGTTTGTCTTTAGTATTCAGGCCATTACTGAGCATAATCCAGGTGATGAGAAACATTATTTCTTTGCAAATGCTTATTTTAATAAATCTTGAGATACGTTTTCTATATTTTCTCTACCTACTCATATTTTTGAACTTTTTAGTTGTCTCGGATATTTATTTGACTCGAGAAATATTTTATTAATACGTTAATTAATTGGCCCAATTACTTACTCTCCTTAGTCGATTGTTATACGATTTCTCGTGATTCAACTTTTGACCTGATTCATCCTCTTACGTTAATCCTTTTAACCTAATTCAAACCCCACTTCAATTCGTCTTCTCCTGTCAGCCGCACTGTACGTTTCTCATCCTCCACCATCTCCATCTTCATTCTTCAACCCTCAACAATCAGCCTCCTATCATCGTCTTTAATCGAACCTTATCATCCAATCTCCTCCTACCTTCAATTCTGACCACCGATGCCACCTCCTGCCTTTATGTTGTTTGTCGTGCGTCATGTTGTGTTCATCACCTCTGTGTCGATTCTTTGACGTCATAAGTCATTTCAGATGTTGGCATTACGTTGTAACTAAAGGTAATCCAATTCCCCTTTCTATTCTCGTTCTTTCGTTACCTTTCTGTGCTGCTAATGTGCGTTTTGTTCTTGTTGTTCGTTGTCTCTCTTTCTTCTCCCCTATTTTATTGGACTTTAATGTCAAATTTTTCAACCTTTACTCTTTCTCGTTCTCATCATTGTCTTTATTATGTTGTTGCTTCTGTGTAGCGTCAATGATGCTGCTATTATATTGATGCTCCATTCGTTTCACTTTCTCGTTTCTTCTTCTTCCTTTCGTGTTCTCTCTACCTACTCTCTCAACGACCTAATGTGCCCCATATAGATACACCGGTTTATAGCTGATGGCAAAATCGTACATCCCAAACTGTAAACCTCACACCTGTTCTTATTCCATAACTTCAAAACAAGTCATTATCAATATTCAAATGAGATAATCAATGTAAATAATACGATGTTAAAAGAAATAAACATTTCATTTAAAAAGGAAACTTTCTATTTATAGAAAGTTACTGACTTTAGAAACATACTTAAAATGGAAATATTCCTATAGAAAATACGTACACTATTAAATTAGTTAAATGTACTAAAACAGTATTTCTAACAAAGTAAACAGTTTATTAATATAGTTGTTATCGTAACTTAATATATTTCTAGATTCGTTACTAAAAATATAAATCTAATCTAATAAGTGAATATATAGTATTTTATGAATATTTAGGAAAATCGAGTTAAAACAATAAATTTTTTTAGAAAAGATACGGTTAAAAAATCATATTAAAATCAAATGAGTCGAGAGGTTTTATAAATGAAACGAGATTTTAGAAAACTTTGAAATTATTTTATTAAAAATATTCAATCGTAAACAAATAAGAAATTATTAATGAAAATAGTCTCAACCAAAATGTATTATTCCAAACAAAAACAATTATTCTCTAGTTTATTAATACAAGTTGTATAACAAAATTAATTTATTAAAAAAAGTACACAAATCTTGGTTATTATATTTAAAATACAATTTGAGTTAAAATAATAACTTAATGAAATATGACAAAATTATGAAATCGATATTATTTAGTTACTAGTATCAGGATAACCAACAAAATATTATAATGATTATTAATAATAAAACGGTATTGAATACTTGTAAACTATTTATAAAGTACACGATTCAAAAATATATTTTTAGCAAATACAAAGTAATAAATAGCTATATATTAGAAATTCAAAGGTAAAATATTTACAACACACTACTACTCAACATACGATATAATACCGAGTAACGCCTTAAAGTTACCTTAAGCAATAGCCTCTTGCAACATGGTCTACAAGGTCATATCCAAGTTACTGTGTGTTACAGGTTGGTCATTGTCCTGTCGGATTTAATATCTACGACTCAGGGTGGCTTCATACAAGGGAGGAATATTATGGAGAACATTCTCATATGCCAGTATCTAATAAAGCTTTGCAACAGGAAGTCTGTCTCTCCAAGATGCATCTTCAAGATTGATCTACAAAAGGCCTATGACACAATTGAATGGGATTTTTTTATCCTAGATGCTGCAAGCCTTGAATTTCCCACCTAGTTTCACCAAACTGATCATGGAATGTGTCTCATCAGCCTCATTTTCCTTGAATCTAAATGGAGATATGTTTGGGTTTTTTAAAGGCAAGCGAAGGCTAAGGCAAGGGGATCCATTATCCCCTCTATTGTTTACTATATGCATGGAATACCTCACAAGACCCTTGTAGATCACAACTAAGCAGGAAAATTTCAAATCCATTATCCCCGAAACCCTAAACCCTCTATGTAGCAATCTCAGACTTTCAAGTCTCATGTTTGCTGATGACCTGTTGCTCTTTTCTAAAGGGGATGCTCCATCTATCATGGTTCTTCTAAGGGCTTTCTCTACATTCTCCTGTGCATCAGGTCTTAAGATGAGTCCAGGGAAGTCTAATGTCTACTTTAATGGGGTCCCTGATCACTTAAGAGCAGATATTGTAAGCATCTCTGGATGTGTGGAAGGTTGTATGCCTTTTAGGTATCTAGGAGTACCTATTAAGCCAACAAAATTGAATGCCAAGGACTGTAACCCATTGATCAATAAGATTATGGAGAGGATTAGATCTGTGGGTACCAGGAAGTTGTCATATGTTGGTAGACTGGTATTAATTAAAGTTGTTCTTAAGACACTCCACAACTACTGGGCATCAATCTTCATCCTCCCCTCTGCAGTTATACACAATATAGAAGGTAATGTAGAAATTACCTATTGGGAGGGTGGAACTGAGTATAAGAGAGCACCTCCTGTAGCCTGGGATAAAGCTTGCAAACCTCGCAAGGAGGGTGGACTTGGAATAAAAAATGACTCAATCTAGAACAAGGCTGCAATAGGAAAGTTAGCCTGGTGGATCTATACCAACGCAGATTCTTTGTGGGTTCAATGGGTAAATCATATATACATTAAAGGAGCAGATTAGCTTGGGTATGAACCCCCTGCAGACACTCCATGACCTGGAAGAAGATCTTTAAAATGAGGGATGTTTTTCGTCCTGCATACGACACTCAGACTTGGCAATTGATCCCTAGAAAAACTTACAGCATCAGTAAGGGATATGATTGGATTAGGGGTGATAGTATCCCTGTACCTTGGAGTCATCTCTTATAAAATGAATGGACAACACCTAAGCATAAAGCGATCAACTGGTTGTACCAGAATGATGCTTTTAAAGGTGAAATTATTTGCCTATGGAGTAGTTCAGGAAACCGAATGCTGCATTTGTGTACTGGTGATGAAGATATGGAGCATCTGTTCTTCTCCTGTGCCTATAGCTCTCAATTAGCACAATTGGCCAACAAGTGGATTGGTATCTCAATCCCCACAATTGATGTCACAAACTGGAGGTTAGCCAGAAGAGGGTCAAAGCTTAGAAGGGGAGTCCTGAATGGCCTTATCAATGCAATGATATACCACATTTGGAACCAGAGGAATAGAGATAGGATTGATCATAATATTCTTATGCCTAATCATGTACTTAAATGTATTCAAAATGATATGAAAATTAGACTTGAATCTTGTTGTAAAGGGGCTATCCACCAAAAGGATAGACTCTCGTTGGAGAAATTACTCATGTAAGGAGACTTTTCCCTCAAAAATTTGGTTACTTCATTAATATAATTTACCTTTCATCAAAAAAAAGTTACCTTAAGTCGGATCGATAATTTCAAAGCACTTGCCCGCTAATAGTCTAAGCTCCACTCACGAGTTCAAAAGTCGTCTCGAACAGTTGTTCTTCAGTAAAACTTCAAGGCTCGCTCCCACAGAATCAGGAAATATACACAAACATAAACAAAAGGTCTACTACAAAACATCAAATAGACATGGGTCGTTTTCACTATTAGACATGGGCTCTGCGACCCATGTTAAGTGACTTCTATTGTCAAAAAAATAGACATAGGTTTTTCTAATAACTCATGTCTATTTTAATATTATAGATAGGTTTGCAAAACTAACCAATGTCTATAAAACAATAGACATTGGTTTTTTGTACGCCCTATGTCTATTTATAAATATACACATGGGTTATTTATTTGCCCTATGTTTATTGTCATAGTATAGACATGGGTATTCTGTACGCCCTATGTCTATTGCACTGCTAAATTACAAAAAAAATACAAAATTAAAAAAAATACGAAATAGGCGCACCACTTTCACATAAATAATAATTAAATTTTATTTTTTCAATTAATTACAGCCAGAAGACATTATCTCTCTTCCTTCCGATACTTAACTAAAAATCTAAGTTGAATACTCGATAAGGAAACCTAATAAACATGCTAATAAAGCGACTAGAATCAAGACATCGCTGCTCATATGTTCCTCTTAACCTTTCTCCAAACTATCTCCTCTCAATCAAATAAGGGTTTAACAACATTAAAGAGTTTCCAAGGCTGCTGAAGTAAATATTATTCTTAGTAGTTATTTTTTATGAAAAAGTTATATTTCAACTAGGCCTTAGACACCACCCATAAATGTAAAAAGTTGTTAGGTGAGGTTGCCTACTTGAGTGTGAGTACCTGGAACAGCACAGTCTCCTTAATGGTCTGAATGAAGAGGAGGGTCCTGCATAAGACATTAACCGACAAACAGCTTAAACCACGGATATTTCATTCATATTTATAATAAGTACGGACTAAACATAAGCTAGCATTGCTACATTCAGACTTAACTTATACGGAGTAATACTCCAAATTTGGCGATACAGAGGATCCATACATTCAAAGGATAATTGATCTTAAGCATATAATTTTTGCCAGCAGGAATGTTAGAGCATTCAAACGCATAGCTCCTCTACAACAAATTAATACAACTTCAAAAGTTAACCCCACAAGAAACAGAAGATTGTATTTAGCAAACATCAGACAACATTTCAAACCTTAACAGGTGTCATACTGAATGTTGAAACATTAAGATCTATTAAACTGTTGGCAATTTCGCTTTTCAATTCTGCAGCTGCTTCCTAATAATTGACGCAAACAATCAACAAATTGGACATGAAAGTAATAACACTATCAATTCATATGGATAATCAACTTACATGAAGTTTAGCAACAAATACAGTTGAAAAAATTTCAAATCAAAAACAAATTTGTAATAGTAGTTGCACATCTGGTTTTCACATTATTATATTTCTCTTCAAACAGGTCGGGTTTTGTAATTACAGAGTCCTCACTCCTCAGCATATAGATTAAATGATTTTTTTTCTCATATCTCAAAGGGTGCAAAATCCCACCATAAGCACCTCAAATTTCCAAGATATCACTTCAGGATGTCCCTACAGAAGCTGAAAAATTTACTAGCAATTTCTAAGGCGGTCATCGTCACAATCTCTCATTTGTTAGAACTGCCCACCTATGTAGATGGATGTTTAATAGAAATTTCTAAGACCTCTTTCTTGTAATTTACTCATCGTCTTTCCTTAGAAGAAGTGTAAAAGAAACATTGATATTTGTTCATATAGATAATTACGTGAAGAGGATGAAATGCAGGATTAGGTTTTGAAGCTTGACCATGATGCCAAAACATGGTTCATAATTACCTGGCCGAAAAGAACATCGTAGGTTACTATATACATGTGCTCCGTTTGCCTCTACTCAACAAAATACATGAGCATTGTTGATTAATGAACGCCCGCATCAATATGAAGGAGAAAAATGATTGTTTCTTCATGACACTGCGAGCCTAAGTTAGTAGCTCAAAAATGCAGATAACATAATGACGATAGAACTTGCATAAATGAGTAACATGACTTACTTTCCACTTGCTATTGAGTACAGAAGATGTATCTAAGATCTCCTTGATAAGTAAAAGATCTGTAACAACAACACAAAAAGTTGCTTTAATTTTCTCCTTCAAGATTATGTTTACAGAGTTAGATATGATGTTAACCAGAGCTACAGATTATAACCCAAAAGCAGCTATTGGTTAATCAGAATGACAGACCATGTTTTGTGAAATGACCCATGGAAGAAATCGAACGTATGCAAACAGTTGATTTATTTATAAATGTCAAATAAGGGCGTCCATCATAAGACGTCCATAAGCTATTACTCCCTCCCTCCATTTAATAACTTCTTACATAGAATCAATAATTATTAGGGGAGTAATAGAGCTCAAATGTAGAGTAACAGTTTTTCTCATTTCAAGCTCCATTACTCCCAAGCGAGCCTGACGCTGACACACTATTTCCTGAATGAATCGTATCGTGGTAGTAGTCAATGATAAAATAATCCAAGTTTGCATATACATGGAACAGGAAATGTAGACCTTATTTCATGCTTGTTTCATCAAATATACCGACTACCAGTAAGTAAACAGGTGAGGAGGGTGAAAGAAGGGCAAACATTTGAGAGTTTGGCAAAGAAGAGCAAAACTGGCCTTTTTGTTACGAACGGAAGGAATGTAAACCAATGACTTTATAGACTCAGTGGCGCAGCACCGGGCGTCGCCTTGAACGACGGTGCGGAGTATTTTCGCCACTTTTCTACGCCCGAAATACGCCGACCTTGTGTAGAGATTTCGGTAAATAAACGACTGTGATAACACATGAAGGTAATACAACATTTAACACGAAACACTCCTACATTTTTCTACAGTTCTACTCCGAGAACTCAACTATTGAGAACAAATTAACCCTAAAGGGATGTCAATCGACCGAGTGCCAACTAAAATTAAGCACAATACTTGATCCACCCCCGATCATGAGAACCAAATACTTAACCTCTACCCGCCTTCAGGACGATGACAGATCAGAAAACCTAAACCCGATCCGTTAACGTTAATCGCTGGGTGCTGTATTAGCTAATATTCACATTAATACAAGTTCATAACTCAATACCAGCACAAATTTAAGTATTCTAATCACCATTACAAAAAAACATTTAAAATTTTCTCAAAGCCACTACTACTAGTCTACTACAGAACAATCGAAATCAAACAATTCACTATACAATCAGAAAGGGGGGTTTAGGGTTTAACACTGATGGAAATTTACGATAGAGGAAATTGAATAACACAGAAGATTATAATCTGAAACATTGTATCATAGAGCTTGATAAGAATCTAATCGGCAAACATCTTGATCAAATTAAAATTAAACGAAAAATGTAGAACGAAAACAATTACATTTTAGATGAATATTCATAGAATTAGAGGGATTACCTGTATTAGACTGCAGTATTAAGGATGAATGAGGGGATGAAGATGGCGGCGGAAAGCAGAAGGCGAAGGAGTGAATGCAATCTTATAATATATTAAATAGAAAGCAAAGCACTCTCCATGCTCTATTCAACAAATGCTCAATTTTAAGGTAGGACACTTGGCGCAATGCGATTGGATAGGAATTGAAAAGACGGGAGTTGAATACATAAAGTCGGTTATTATTAGTTAGGATCTTTCAACTTCTTTCTCATTCATTAGGTAGAATCCAAGGTGAGGAACTCATCAACTTCTTCCTCATTGATGATGTAGAATCCTAGGTAAAGCAATCAAAGTCGGTTATTATTGAAATGTAAGCTCTTTAACTTCTTCCTCATTGATGATGTAGAATCCTAGGTGAAGCAATAAATTTCAGTCACCTCCCATCCTCTTCGTCTTCCTCACATATAATTCACCCCTATAACAATGGGTGCTTGCCTTTCCCATTATACCATCCAATTGCACGTATACACATATTGACCTACACATTTAGCAACTCGCGATCGGTGTGTGCGCAAGCTTTCTATTATTTTTTCGCTCTGTCTGCGTGGTGCAGTTGTATTATAGCTCCGCCTTCGGATTCTTGCAACGAGCATGATCAATTCCCACCCTATTACCGTTGAGAAATTAAATTGCCTGATCCGAAGATGTGTAGTCGTCGAGACAAGAATCGAAAACAACCTCCACCCACCTACGTTGTATTTGATATGTCTCCCACATCAACGATAATTGGGTGTAGTGAGCCTACGAACCTACAAAGCCAGTCTCTGCCGCCTTAGGAGGGGCTTGATTGTCTCGCACAGAAGAAACGCCATTCCTGCTACGGAAGCCCAACCTCGGCCTACCCTACACACACCAGCTCATTGTACGACGGTTTGCATCGACGAACCTTCCCCAGGCATCAAACGATATGATGTGATTGGGTAGAAATTGAAAACGAGGGAGTTGAATATATAATCAATGCCAAAGTCAGTTATTATTAGTTAGAACCCTTCAACTTCTTCCTCATTGATTATGTAAAATCAAAGTGAAGCAATAAATTTAAACCATCTCCCATCCTCTTCATCTTCCTCTCTTATAATCCACCACCTATAACAATGGGTGTTTGCCTTTCCCATTACACCATCCAAGTGTACAACGAAACTGAGTTGATTCTCGCCGCCAAACGTCGTCGTACTGTTGTCGTTGGATGCAGACGACCCCGATTTTTTCCACCGCCCAGACTAACTCGGTATGTGCGTGACTATTAATTCGTTTCTGCTTCATTGGGTTTATGCTTGCATTAGTAGGAGTCAATCGATACAACCTCATTCTCACATAATTGACATAGTATTGTTATTGTAATAATAAGTTGATCGACGAGTTGATGTAGTATCATATCAACACGTCGATCATAGATTTAGAGGCATGTCTACATCAATCATAATCTAATGCACAACTAATAATGGAAAATAATAGAAGAACACTAACACAGACAACAACAGATGTGAAACATCAAAATTAGAAACAAGCACAACAAAGGGTAAGAGCAATAATAGATTGTTAAGTGTGTTGGACTTTGTTTCCAGCTTGCTATAAAGTGGTACTATGTATTAAAGCGCTAAAATTGCTATCCCATGTATATGTCACCTTTTGTCTATGATATAATAATACCTCACATTATACCAAAAAAAGGGCAAGAGCAACAAACTCAACAATGTAGACGAGAGAAAACAAAGGAGAAACTAGCACAAGATCGAACAATAAAATACGATATTTCACTATTTTTATAATTTCACGTACAAAAAAAATCACGTACAAAAGTTGAGAAAGCAAAAAATATAAAATGGGAGAAAAGAAAAATGTAGAGAGAGAGGGGGGATGTTATAGCACTATCTTATCTATTTATTAATTTACTAAAATTCAAACAAACCATCATCATCCATCATTTATCTAAGGGCAATAGCAGCTGTAATCCCCTATAAATTCTAATGCGAAACAATGGCGGAATCACTGTTTAGTTGGGATTAACACACCGATAACTAAATTTTAATAATAAAAAGGTAAGTCAGTACAACTGCCACTTTTTATAAAAAGGGCAAAAAATAAATTCCTCAAAAATGTTTAACATACAAACCATAATATAAAAATAAATTCAACGGCGCAAGATTAAATGCCGCTCGCTAGCTCACACAACCCGAACAGATAATACCTGCCATGTTATAAACATAACAGCCACAATTCAGTGGGGAGTAACGACGACGTTCTCCCAGCCATATTACATGATATTAATGCACAGTTACTACTATATCAAAATAGTTGAAAAATGGAAAATATTTAAAATGATACGGTAAAATAATTCGAAATGATTGTCAACCTGCAAATCCATGTCAATCAATAAAAATAACGGCGCTATGGAAGTCAATCAGTGTAACGGAATAGACTTTCACTAGGATCATACTAAACTAGGTTCGAGAATTTAGTCAAAACAAATTAGACTTCAGTCTCTAACTAGGCAACTCAACTATAACAGGACTGCGTGCAGCGAGGTCCTGGCTTAAGTAATGTACACCCCTCCTGGACACCAACCGTAATCCAGTTCAACCCGACGGCGACTTACACGATGCGATATCTAAGTTTAAGGTCAAAATATACACACTCCTGAACACAAACCATGCTCAGTTCAACGACCAATGTGTCTCTAACTAGACACACCAGCTTTATAGTTGATGGCAAAACGTATACCCTGGACTGTATTACTCTACCCGTACACTTATCCTTATTCCATAACTCCAAAACAAAGCCGTTGACAAAACGTTCTAAAAAGGAAACTTTCTAATATAGGAAACTTTCTGATTTAGGAAACTTTCTATTTTTAGGAAATTTTCTATTTTAGGAAATTTTCTTGGAATAACAATACGATGAAAATAGCGTTATAGAAAAATATCGAGAATAGTAATTTACTCTAACTATAAAGTAAATATTATTAATTTCGCAAACTACTACTTTCGGCCTTAACAATTTTTAAGTTCTAAATCGAGTATAAATTGTTTATAAGAAATATCGAAATATTTCACAAACGTATTATTATTATTATTATTATTATGAATTAGGGTGTTTCGAAAATATATAAAACTAAAATTCCCTATTTATTATTAGTTTCGACGGAACGAGTATAAATTAATGTTTTACGACAATCATCTTTATAAAAGTAATTTATTTAACCTTCTTTATTTTATTAAACATTTAAATTATTTTTGAATAACATAAAGGGTGACTTAAGATGAAACGGTTAAATTTTTAGAAGGTTCGAAATTGCTGGAAAATTAAATAAGTTGCTGTAAAATCGTGTTTTAACGATTATTCACGATTTCGCTTAAAAATTGATTCTATCATTTAAAAGCTTCGAAAAATAGTGTAAAAATTACGATAAATAATTAAAACTAATATTTAGACAATCTGTCCAGAAAATAATTTTTTTCAAAATCTGGAAACTCGTTTTTAAAGGCTTTTACGGAAAACGCGTTAATAAACGTTAACGATTAAAAATAAAAGCTAAATTCAAAACGATTTGTGCACGGTTGTTAAAAATCATAACTTATCAAGGAATTAAAAATTTTCCAGAAACTTTTCAGTTTTTTTTTAAAAAAAAAAAAAATCCAGAATAAAAAAAAATAGGCAAAACCGTCTTTTAATCATCGGTTTCGTTTTAAAAGGTTAAATAACTATTTATCGCTCTTTTTATTTTATTAAATCTCGAATGTCACAAAAATAATTATTTTGTTAGAAAATATCAGAAACTTTAATTTGAATCGAGAATAAAAATAAAAATCAAAAATTAAAAGGAATATTCGGTTTTAACGATAAACAGTGTTTTAGGACTATTTATTTTTTTTCACCCACTTATAAAATTCTAAAAATTACGAAAATTTACAGAAAATTAAATTTGGTCAGAATGTACGTACACAAAAAATTTCAGATTTAAATACGTAATTTAGGCATTTGAACATTAAATGGGTTTTAAATCGATTTTGTACGAAATCGGTTAAAAATCCATTAAACGACTCAAAAACTCGAAATCTGTAAAATTTATTTTTTTGGCAGGAACTTTAAAATTATATTAGTGTATCGGCCAAATATTATGATTTAATAACTATTATAACGATTTATTCGCTAATCTCGTAAAAACGAACATAACAACGAAATAATTGAAAATTAACGATTCTAAAACTTTTAAATAAAAAAAAAATTAATGACATACTATAATAGCCAAACAAAACTTAAATTCTATACATGTAACTACGACAAAATATCAAGCAATACCGAGATCGTCGTGTTACCTTAATCAAGATCTGAGTCAATAATGTACTCGTCTTCCTCGGGGTTGTCTCGAAAACCTATAATAAAAAAAATATGTATAAAAAGGTACAAGACCTTTATTAGCGTCGTAAATCGAGAAGTAGGAAGGAGGAATAGGGGTTTCGATGATTACCCTTGAACTAAGATGAACACGGAATGAAGAGAATGATCGAAAACGGGAAAAAAATGAAGAACAGTGCACTATTGTTGTTTACGTTCTTTTTTTTTTTTGAGAAGAGAATAAGAGAACGTACATTGGATATGGGATATGGTTGGAGTTTAAAAGGGGTTGGGTAACTTGTAATAAGATAAAGATGGAAATAGAGGAGTCGGTTTTGACTCTCAACCGACTACGAAAATATCTCAGTCTGCTGAGGGAAACGGTCGGGTCTGCTACAATCTGAGCCCGATTCAAGATTAAAATCGTTAATGGATCACTTTTAAAAATAATAATAAGACGGAAAACATATGAGAACGTGTTTATGAGAAGGAAGTATTAAAATCACGTCTCAAAAATAATTATATACGAAATCGCGTAGAAAAATATTAAATAGCAATTTCTCGAGATTAATTAAAATTCTCGCGGACAAGGAAATTAAAATTGGTTTTGAACGAAAATTTATTAAAGTGTTATACGAAGATCGAAATTAAGCTGGATGAAAAATAACGAGACTCGATAAGAGTCGATTTAATCGCAACGGGACGGATATCAAAGTTGTAAATTTTACGGGTGTTACAACCCTCCCCACTAAAAAGAAGTTTCGTCCTCGAAACTGGAAAAGACGGAAAGGAAGGAATCGAGATTACCTTACTCAAAGAGATGAGGATGTTTGGCTTGCATCGCCGCTTCGGTTTCCCAAGTTTCTTCTTCGAACTTGTTACAGCGCCATAAAACCTTCACCAAGGGTACAACTTTATTCCTCAAGCGCTTCTCTCGTCGATCAGTAATCTTCACAGGTCTCTCCTCGTATGTCAGGTCAAATTCTACATCAACAATTTCTGGTTCTAGAACGTGCTCGGGGTCACTAACATACCTCCTCAGCTGAGATACGTGAAAGACGTCATGAACTTTGCCCATCGAAGCAGGCAACTCTAGCTTGTAAGCCACTTCACCTACCTTCTCGATCACGGGGTACGGTCCAATGAACTTAGGACTAAGTTTGCCTTTGATCCCGAATCGTTTCACTCCTTTCATCGGCGATACCTTAAGAAATACCAGATCACCAACTGCAAACTCCAGAGGTCGGCGGTGGACATCAGCATAGGATTTCTGACGATCCTGAGCAGCTTTCATCCTGGAACGAATTAATTCCACTGCGTCAACGGTCTCGGCCAACAGATCAGGACCCAAAGTCTTCACCTCACCAGGTACGTCCCAACACAATGGGCTACGACACTTACGACCATACAGTGCTTCAAACGGGGCCATCTTGATGGAAGCATGATAACTGTTGTTGTAGGAGAATTCCACCAATGGAAGATGTCGGATCCAATTATCCTGAAAATCCAACGCACAAGCCCGTAACATGTCTTCTAAGGTCTGAATCGTCCTCTCGGATTGACCATCGGTAGCGGCATGAAAAGCGGTACTCATCAACAATCGACTTCCCAAGGCACTTTGTAATGCCTTCCAGAATTTAGAACAGAACCTTGGATCTCGGTCGGACACGATCTCGAGTGGAACACCGTGATGACGGACCACCTCGGCAATATAGACTTCTGCAAGCTTCTCTAGACTCCAAGTCTCACGGATAGGAACAAATCGTGCACACTTGGTCAAACGATCTATTATGACCCAAATACCGTTTCTTCCATTTACGGTTCTTGGTAATGCCATTACAAAATCCATGGCTACACACTGCCACTTCCACTCTGGAACAGGGAGCGGTTGTAGCATACCAGCAGGTTTCTTATGTTCAAACTTAACCTGCTGACAAGTCAAACACTTGCTCACAAATTTGGCAATGTCGTCCCTCATGAATGGCCACCAGAAATGAAGCTTCAAATCTTTGTACATTTTACCACCTCCGGGATGTACAGAATATCTCGATTTATGAGCTTCGGTCAAAATCTGCTTCCTGACTTCCACCTCATCCGGAACGACCCAACGGTCCCTAAACTTCAGAGCTCCACTAGAATCCACAGAGAAATCGAGAGCTTTACCCTGTTTCATCTTCTCACGGATACCGACAACGAGAGGATCTTCCAACTGTTTATCACGAATCTCCTGAAAAAGAGCCGGTTCAGCAACTAAGGCATTGATCCGCCCATCAGAACCTTCGATAACCACATCAATTGTCATCTTTGCGAACTCTCGGGACAGATCTTCAGAAATGCCAGAACATGGAGTTAAGGAATGTAGGATCTTTCTGCTAAGAGCATCTGCAACCACATTGGCTTTACCCTCGCAGTACACCAATTCAAGATCGTAATCGTTCACCAACTCTACCCACCGTCTCTGTCTCGCATTAAGGTCTTTCTGCGTAAAGAGATATCGTAGGCTTTTGTGGTCAGTGTACACCTTGCACCTTACTCCATAGAGATAATGTCGCCAGACCTTTAGAGCATGAACTACAGCAGCTAACTCAAGATCGTGGGTAGGGTAATTCGCCTCATGAACTTTTAACTGTCTAGAGGCATAAGCGACTACCTTACCACCTTGCATGAGAACACAACCCAAACCATGCTTAGAAGCGTCACAATAAACTTCAAAGTTAACACCTTCCTCGGGTAGGGTCAAAACTGGAGCAGTAGTAAGCCGTCTCTTAAGCTCGGAGAAGGCATCTTCACAGGCCTGGTTCCATAGGAACTTAGACTCTTTCTTAAGCAACTGAGTCATAGGACGGGCCACCTTAGAGAAATCTTGAACGAATCTTCGGTAATATCCAGCAAGACCTAAGAAACTTCGAATCTCACCAACATCTTTCGGACTTGTCCAATTCTCGACAGCGGAAATCTTAGCCGGGTCCACTTTAATACCGTCTTTAGCAATGACATGACCCAAGAAAGCCACTTCAGAGAGCCAAAATTCACACTTAGAGAACTTAGCATACCACTTTTGATCTCGCAGGATGCCAAGAATGATCTTAAGATGCTCGGCATGCTCAGCCTCGGATTTAGAATAGATTAGGATGTCGTCAATAAAGACAACAACACACTGGTCTAGATACTCCCGGAACGTTCGGTTCATCTGATCCATGAATACTGCAGGAGCATTGGTCAGTCCAAAAGGCATAACTTTGAACTCATAGTGTCCATACCTCGAACTGAAAGCCGTCTTGGGAATATCTGATTCACGGACAGGGATTTGATGATAACCCGATCTGAGATCGATCTTGGAAAATACAGAAGCGCCCTTAAGTTGATCGAAGAGATCATCGATTCTGGGCAAGGGATATTTGTTCTTGATCGTAACCTTGTTAAGGTCACGATAGTCAATACATAAGCGCATAGTACCGTCTTTCTTCTTTACAAACAGTACAGAAGCACCCCATGGAGATGAACTAGGACGAATGAAGTCCTTCTCAATCATATCATCCAACTGTTTACGCAATTCTTGCAACTCAGCTGGAGCCATTCTATAAGGGGCCTTTGCAATAGGGCCAGTACCTGGTACGAGCTCGATGGTGAATTCTACATCTCGCTCAGGGGGAATACCAGGTAATTCCTCGGGAAATACATCTGCATATTCACTGACTATGCGTACTTCCTCAAGTTTGGGTAATTCTGCAGTTACAGTCACCGTACATAAAAATGCTTGGCAACCTTTTCTCTGCAAACGAATAGCTTTCATAGCAGAAATGATCTTGATACCCTTCTGGCGTCGACCACCACGATAAGTAATACGAGAACCACTAGGAGTCTTCAGAAAAATCTTCTGGTCTCGGCACTGAAATCTTACATCATAGAGGGATAACCAATCCATGCCCAAAATAACTTCGAACTCTGCCAGAGGAAACTCGAGAAGAGTTGAAGGAAGGATAATACCGGAAAAAAGAATAGGAACAGCTTGATATGCTTTAGAACAAGCAACGATTTCACCAGAAGGAAGAGTGATAGAAATAGGCTCGGCTTGGGAAGGAATAAGAGATAATTTCGAAGCAAAGCTGGAGGAGATAGCAGATATGGAGGCACCAGTATCAAATAATATAAAGGCACTAACACCAGAGATCGTAAACATACCCGTAACTACGTCAGGGTTAGCCTCAGCGTCGGCTCGGCTCATCAAGAATATGCGCCCCTTTCGAGCAGGTGTGGTGACAGCATCGCTGGTTGCAGCCTTCTTCGGACATCTGGTAGAAATATGTCCCGGTTCTCCGCAGGTGAAACAGACGATGGGAGAGCCGTCATAGTTCTTGCCCAGGTGGAAATCCTTCTTGCATTTGAAGCAGGCAGTGCTCTTCTTGTCTTGAAATCGGGAGTTAGAGTTGTTCCTTTTTCCTGTAAAACATATGATGTGATTCTGAACAAGATAAGAAGAAAGAAAACAAAGGAATATTTCAGACCTCCAGAAGAATGAAATTTCTTCGATGAAGAAGAGGTGTTGCCAGAAGATTGGAATGGTCGCTTGTAACCAGCAGTAGTGGTCTCCATTTTCTTGACTTCCTTCAGTGAGGACTCGGTAAACAATGCGGCATTGTAGATATCTTGTACAGTCTCCAAATCCCTGGGAATATTGTGTGCAATGTCTGCTCTGAGCCCCTCTCTGAAATAAAAGGCTCGATTGTCCTCAGTTTGTAGCAGGCCTTCAGCATAATGCGCCAGGAAATGGAATTGTTGCGAGTACTCAGCCACGGTCATGTTGTTTCCTTGGACAAGATTGCTGAACTCCCTCATTCTTTGCTTCTTTAGCTCCTTGGGATAGAACCTACGCTCCAACAGGATCTTGAATTGAGCCCAACCAAAACCCGGAGTCTGCAAAGTAGTTGGGCCAATCAGGCTCCACCATCGATCGGCTTCATCAGACAAGTAAAGCACGGCCAGGCCCACCTTCTGGTCCTCGGGAGCAGAATAAATCCCGAATTGCCTCTCCATCAACCGGAACCAACGATTCATGACTTCAGGATCTACAGAGCCGTCGTAAAATTCTAACTTGCTCTTGGCCATTCCTTCAGCTGCGTGCGAGAAGCTAAAGGGTCGCTGGTTGTTTGCGTTCCTGTTGGTCAATTCCTGGAGTGTTTGCACCATCGCATTTAGGTTGTCGACAAACGCAGCATTGATGTCATTCTGGTTCGTTCGGCCGTTCATCTTCAACCACAAAAGAAACACATAATCAATGCTAATCATTGAGTTCAGGAACATATAAACTAAACAAGTCCTTATTTTGGTTTCTACCCATCTCTCACTAATATCTTATTTAATGTTTAACCAATTTACTGATATTTTTCCTAAAATCATGTGTGAGCGTCGGGAGCAACGATGCTCTGATACCAACTGTAATCCCCTATAAATTCTAATGCGAAACAATGGCGGAATCACTGTTTAGTTGGGATTAACACACCGATAACTAAATTTTAATAATAAAAAGGTAAGTCAGTACAACTGCCACTTTTTATAAAAAGGGCAAAAATTAAATTCCTCAAAAATGTTTAACATACAAACCATAATATAAAAATAAATTCAACGGCGCAAGATTAAATGCCGCTCGCTAGCTCACACAACCCGAACAGATAATACCTGCCATGTTATAAACATAACAGCCACAATTCAGTGGGGAGTAACGACGACGTTCTCCCAGCCATATTACATGATATTAATGCACAGTTACTACTATATCAAAATAGTTGAAAAATGGAAAATATTTAAAATGATACGGTAAAATAATTCGAAATGATTGTCAACCTGCAAATCCATGTCAATCAATAAAAATAACGGCGCTATGGAAGTCAATCAGTGTAACGGAATAGACTTTCACTAGGATCATACTAAACTAGGTTCGAGAATTTAGTCAAAACAAATTAGACTTCAGTCTCTAACTAGGCAACTCAACTATAACAGGACTGCGTGCAGCGAGGTCCTGGCTTAAGTAATGTACACCCCTTCTGGACACCAACCGTAATCCAGTTCAACCCGACGGCGACTTACACGATGCGATATCTAAGTTTAAGGTCAAAATATACACACTCCTGAACACAAACCATGCTCAGTTCAACGACCAATGTGTCTCTAACTAGACACACCAGCTTTATAGTTGATGGCAAAACGTATACCCTGGACTGTATTACTCTACCCGTACACTTATCCTTATTCCATAACTCCAAAACAAAGCCGTTGACAAAACGTTCTAAAAAGGAAACTTTCTAATATAGGAAACTTTCTGATTTAGGAAACTTTCTATTTTTAGGAAATTTTCTATTTTAGGAAATTTTCTTGGAATAACAATACGATGAAAATAGCGTTATAGAAAAATATCGAGAATAGTAATTTACTCTAACTATAAAGTAAATATTATTAATTTCGCAAACTACTACTTTCGGCCTTAACAATTTTTAAGTTCTAAATCGAGTATAAATTGTTTATAAGAAATATCGAAATATTTCACAAACGTATTATTATTATTATTATTATTATGAATTAGGGTTTCGAAAATATATAAAACTAAAATTCCCTATTTATTATTAGTTTCGACGGAAAGAGTATAAATTAATGTTTTACGACAATCATCTTTATAAAAGTAATTTATTTAACCTTCTTTATTTTATTAAACATTTAAATTATTTTTGAATAACATAAAGGGTGACTTAAGATGAAACGGTTAAATTTTTAGAAGGTTCGAAATTGCTGGAAAATTAAATAAGTTGCTGTAAAATCGTGTTTTAACGATTATTCACGATTTCGCTTAAAAATTGATTCTATCATATAAAAGCTTCGAAAAATAGTGTAAAAATTACGATAAATAATTAAAACTAATATTTAGACAATCTGTCCAGAAAATAATTTTTTTCAAAATCTGGAAACACGTTTTTAAAGGCTTTTACGGAAAACGCGTTAATAAACGTTAACGATTAAAAATAAAAGCTAAATTCAAAACGATTTGTGCACGGTTGTTAAAAATCATAACTTATCAAGGAATTAAAAATTTTCCAGAAACTTTTCAGTTTTTTTTTAAAAAAAAAAAATCCAGAATAAAAAAAAAATAGGCAAAACCGTCTTTTAATCATCGGTTTCGTTTTAAAAGGTTAAATAACTATTTATCGCTCTTTTTATTTTATTAAATCTCGAATGTCACAAAAATAATTATTTTGTTAGAAAATATCAGAAACTTTATTTTGAATCGAGAATAAAAATAAAAATCAAAAATTAAAAGGAATATTCGGTTTTAACGATAAACAGTGTTTTAGGACTATTTATTTTTTTTCACCCACTTATAAAATTCGAAAAATTACGAAAATTTACAGAAAATTAAATTTGGTCAGAATGTACGTACACAAAAAAATTTCAGATTTAAATACGTAATTTAGGCATTTGAACATTAAATCGGTTTTAAATCGATTTTGTACGAAATCGGTTAAAAATCCATTAAACGACTCAAAAACTCGAAATCTGTAAAATTTATTTTTTTGGCAGGAACTTTAAAATTATATTAGTGTATCGGCCAAATATTATGATTTAATAACTATTATAACGATTTATTCGCTAATCTCGTAAAAACGAACATAACAACGAAATAATTGAAAATTAACGATTCTAAAACTTTTAAATAAAAAAAAATTAATGACATACTATAATAGCCAAACAAAACTTAAATTCTATACATGTAACTACGACAAAATATCAAGCAATACCGAGATCGTCGTGTTACCTTAATCAAGATCTGAGTCAATAATGTACTCGTCTTCCTCGGGGTTGTCTCGAAAACCTATAATAAAAAAAATATGTATAAAAAGGTACAAGACCTTTATTAGCGTCGTAAATCGAGAAGTATGAAGGAGGAATAGGGGTTTCGATGATTACCCTTGAACTAAGATGAACACGGAATGAAGAGAATGATCGAAAACGGGAAAAAAATGAAGAACAGTGCACTATTGTTGTTTACGTTCTTTTTTTTTTTTTGAGAAGAGAATAAGAGAACGTACATTGGATATGGGATATGGTTGGAGTTTAAAAGGGGTTGGGTAACTTGTAATAAGATAAAGATGGAAATAGAGGAGTCGGTTTTGACTCTCAACCGACTACGAAAATATCTCAGTCTGCTGAGGGAAACGGTCGGGTCTGCTACAATCTGAGCCCGATTCGAGATTAAAATCGTTAATGGATCACTTTTAAAAATAATAATAAGACGGAAAACATATGAGAACGTGTTTATGAGAAGGAAGTATTAAAATCACGTCTCAAAAATAATTATATACGAAATCGCGTAGAAAAATATTAAATAGCAATTTCTCGAGATTAATTAAAATTCTCGCGGACAAGGAAATTAAAATTGGTTTTGAACGAAAATTTATTAAAGTGTTATACGAAGATCGAAATTAAGCTGGATGAAAAATAACGAGACTCGGTAAGAGTCGATTTAATCGCAACGGGACGGATATCAAAGTTGTAAATTTTACGGGTGTTACAGCAGCAATAGTTGTAGTTTCATACACCATATTTTCATTGTCATCAAGGTACATTAACCATGTTTGAAACTTTCTATTTCACCGATCAATGTTAAAAGTTTCATATATTTATTGTGGATCCCCTTTTTTCTCTCATTTACATGTATGAAATCGATTCCTTACTTTAGAAACCGATTTATTATAAGGAACTTTATTCTCTAACTCAATGACATGAAACTCCTTATATATTATCATTGATATTGTCCTAATACTATCTTATACTCCCTCTATTCATAATTTTTTGCCCCATTTCATCATTATTTGTGAGGGTATTTTAATTAAATGGGGCAAAAGATAGTGAAAGGATGGAGTAATAAAGTCATGTGTTCTGCTCTGTTTGGGTCAATCAACTAAACCAACCGATAAATAAAATTAAGAAACGAGGGAGTCTGTTAAAAAAACAAAGACAATCAATTAACAAAATTTTCAATTAAAAAAAACTTAATAAATTAAGAAAGAAAAGAGAAAAGAGGAAAAACTTATCAACTCCACCTCGCTTCATCATCCTCTTCCATTCATCTTCCCCTTCCATAGTTCATAACTGTATTATCACCTACAACAATGGATACAAAGTTATTATAGAGCATGAACCTCAATATGTCACCCAAGTGTACAACCAAAGCGACCCGATTAGATCTACAACCAAACCTCAATATGAACCTCAGTGTACCGCCCAAATAGAATTAGAGTTTCGCGGTAAACACACCAATTCAAAAGGAGAAGAGAAGGCTAGACAAGAGGTAAGCGAACAATTATTATCTACATCAACTACGAGCACTTCATGATACATTGCTTATATTTTAAGAACAAAACTAACACACCCAATGTGTTATAAGTCTTAAGTGGTAGTAAAAGAAGCATCCGTAACAATAGAAACCATAGAAGAAAAGAGGCCAAAATTAGATTTGAAAATCTCAACTAAAGATGCGAGGAAAAATTAAGAAAGATCAAAGCCATAATTCAAGAGAATTACGTTCTCCAATAAAAGTTAAAAAATGAATTATTAGTTACGCATTACATCTTATAGCGTTATATCTCATTTTTGCCAATAATCACTTTCTTACGTTTTTACAAGCACACTTTCAGTCTAATTCACCTTGCTACACTTGTGGTGACATGTTTGATGTATGTTTCGACACTTTTACTCTCCCTTTTTTTCCCTACCATTCATTTAACATACATGTCATATATATTTCTGTAACTTGAATCTTTCAATCTTTCTAACCTCCATCTTCAGAATTTAGGAATGTCTGTAGAAGTAACTAAAATTACAAAGACATGAAATCGAAACAAAAAAATGCATAAATTAATTAATAAAATAAATATTGGACAATGAAGCAAAAAGACAGAATTACGATTTACAAAGGCCATAAAACAATATATTCCCGTGCGGTGCACGGGTATGGCGACTAGTTGATTTTGATTTTGAAATGTATAGGCTTACATTATAAACCCGTCTTATAGCAGAAGGCGGAAAGCAGACATTTTGCTTTATACTAGAGCAGATCAAATGGCCCAGGCCCGACGGTCTAACCCGACCCGACCTGATTTTTTCAAGGGCTTGAGCCATCTTATTGGCCCAAAAAAGCCCGAAACCCGATCCGATCTTAGCCTGATTTAAATTTTGGGCCGACCTTAAAGCCCGAATTTTGGCCCGGCCCAGCCCAATGTTTTTTAAAAAAATATAACATAATTATGTTTTTAAACTTTATGTGGAAATTCATGTGTTTTTTATCCTAATTTTTTTTTAAAAAAATGTCGTGCAATTTTTGTATGGAAGTTTATGTTTTTATGTGTTCATAGTTATTATACACCGACACTAATACCGTATATGTGTGTTGTGATATGTTAGTGTGACACGTAATAATACGAAAAATTGACTAACACCAAAACTATGTGTTAAATGTCTAAACGAGGTAAACTTTGTTCACATTTCTTAATACGGAGTATTAATATACCGTTATGTACTCTAGTCGTCTGATTAATTTCGAGTAAGTTTTAGTAAAAAAGGGTCTGTTTATTAGTTGGGTCGACTGCGGGCAAAAAACTTGATTAATTGTTGGTTAATTTGTGCTAATAAATATTTTTTTAAGGTGACGTAAAAAAATTTAACTTAATCCCGAACAATCGTTGTGACCCGATTGGGCCCGAGAAGCCCGCAAGCCCGAAAAAGCCCGAACGGGTCGGGCTTGGGCCTTATAAATCGGCCCGTTTGGGGGGCCCGACCCGGCCCAACCCGCTAGGTGGGCTTTAATTTTATGGCAAAGCCCGGCCCAAACCCGACCCGACTCGGCCCATGATCACCTCTACTTTATACGCTTTATTTTGATTTTGGAATATATTGGTTTGCTAATCTCATGGGTAGTGGGCCGGCACAAGCGGCCATCGGTAATTATCTACTGTCTATCACAAGTTTGCTGGTTTTGACGATAAAAATGAGTTAATTGAAGTTGTCTTAATCTAGTGATTAAGATTTGTAGACACCCGCATTTTGCCTGCTAGTGTCTATAGCAGTTCCCGACAAAACACCCGATGATGATCGGACGCAAACGTGACTTAGTATACTCGAATATGGGCTCGGAATCAATAATATCGGACATGGACTTTTAGCGGACTACAAATCTCTCAAAACCTTCCTCAAATTCAGGCCCAGTGGGTCGTTCCGAGTAAAATGAGACTAATTTGGGCCAAAACCGACACCAAAAATAAAAACCGTCTTTTGACGACCGGGTCAAAACCCGGTCAAAGACGAATCCGTCCTCAAAATCAGCCTAGTCCGCTTCTAGAAACTTGCGCCCAAACACAATTTTCAAAAAATCAAAAAAGTCAACCATTTCCTAAAATGGCTCGCCAATCCTATCCACTCGATCGAGTGGATTGACCTCACTCGATCGAGTGGAGTAACAAAAACGCAACAGGCCTCTTTTTTAGGGCACTCGATCAAGTGCACTAGGGCCACTCGATCGAGTGACTCTAGGTCGAGGGGTAAACTCTATAAATACCCCTCCTTGTTCTCTTCATTTGCATATTTTTCAATGCATCAAAAACCATACATTTCTACCCTTACTCACCCATTCTCTCTACACTACAACCCTAAGCAACACTAAGCAAAAAACCGAGTCATTGTTCCTCGAAAAATCGACAAAACCATCCATACACACACACACGCGCGCCATAACTTTACATACATCCTCGATACTCCCACGTTCCCATTGCTATTACGAGTCCATTGCCGAGGCCATTCTAAGCATGTATGTTGAGGGTGTCGTCAACCCCGTCTCAATCTCTATTATCTATATTTATATTATTCATTTTTATGCTTTGTATTATAATCGTATTAGTATACTAACACTAACGTTCGATTATCGTATATTAACTTCTTAATTCTTGTTACTAACCAATCTAACATTTATTTATCGTCATTTACAATTCGTCCTAATACACATACCGCGTATACGTATATAGTATTAAAACTCGGATTCGAACACGTTTAACTATGATCACCGCACCAAGTCCGTTTAATCCCTTTACGAGCCACGACGGAGGTGGCACCCTTTCGAGGATCGCCGCCCCAATGTACTCAAGGGCGTAACGTGATCGTGGTCGATCATAGTTGAACGCGTTTGATTCCATTTCTAAGATTAGCACGGAATCCGTTGATGCGAAAACCGACATCACATAATCCATTAGGATTAGTATCGATGTCGTGACGCGGAGGGACACAATTTCGTCGCTAATCAAATTTTTAAACCCATAACAACATTTTCTATAAAATTCCGATAACGATATTATAATCGTACAATACACGATTATAGCACCGAAAATCGAGTTGAGTTTAAATCTCGCAATATTTTTACGTGACTCGGTTGACCATCGATTTTAAAATAAACAAATCGGAATAGCCACCTTTTCCGAAACGAGTTATGACTCGTACAGGGGGCACTCGACCGAGTGCCATGGGCCACTCGATCGAGTAGCACCCCAAAAACCGGGCAGTAGCTACTTCGAAGGCGCACTCCATCGAGTCCATGCATGACTCGATCGAGTGGGTCCTTTAGCCCAACAAGTCGAGCGCTTTATTTCATTATCCGAGCTTCGCCTTTTTTTTACGACTTATTCGTCACGTGCAAAGTCAATCACGTGATGTACCATTTCAAAACTCATGCATATCATTTCACTTAAACGACTTTGATCGATTGTCTTTCACCTTTAGTCTTGTGTCGACGACTCTTTAGTCGTATCCGATACATGACTAATTTAGACGCCAATTTTTCGATGTGACAAGTCGGGACAAGGCATCGAGATTCGGGATCGGGCTAGCACCACGTCTAGGTTCCATATCTCCGTCCTTCGTTTAGTACACAATATAATGTGTATTTAATCGAAGTTCGTCCATTTACACAATTTACGGTCTAGTTTGCATTTATTATGTACGGGTCCGTTCCTAGTTAGCATTTGCCGCTTATAATTCGATCATTCTATTTTATTGCTCGTTGTATTGTGAATTCCGGGTCGTATTCCGCCCGTGTAATTTGTAATTTATTTACGAGTTTTCAATTTTCGATGTTTGCCATTTATTTATTTAAATGAACATCACATGCTAAACTACTCCGACAATATTTAGATGCATTAAATGACGTAACTCACACATAATTCGCATGTTTAGCCGAAAACGTTGTTTGCATATCATTTAATCAATTTACTAGCGCGCGTACACGAACACGAACGATGTCTTAGTAGAGGCCGCTAAGTGCGGGCGGGGTTGGGTATCCTTAGTGGGCTTCCCAACACGTACCCTCACCCCTTACTCAGAACCTCGGTTTCCGGATGCCCGAAGCCGTTGGCGCACGAGAGTCATTCTATACACGATAACCGTTAATGACGGTATCGGTATCGCAATGCAAAGAGACGAGCCCCATAAACTCTGAAATCAAAATGGGCCGTACTTTGTGTACGGTCCATGACGACATAGAGTGGGCTCGAATGTATCCGAATTCCCACAAAATTCGGTGGCGACTCCAACTTTGACTTAAATTTCAATCCTAGATCAATCTCACCACGAGATTCATTCGCCTACCCAAACCCGCGCGTGGCCGCGTCGGGGTGGACCTACGTCATGTCCACAATTTGGCGACTCCGCTGGGGATACCTGATGTACCACATGTCATCGGGGTTCCTATGGTGAGTCTCAAAGAGAAATCGTTCGTATATTAGTGTGCGCGCATTAGTTTAATGATTCATGCATAACCGATTTTTGCCCGGGCCGGTTACTTGTGACCGACGTCCCACTATACCGCGGTGCATTCCTAAATGGGTGCACTAAAGACTTCTATGGCCGAACTCGTATGGGTTTTGCGGCATGTCCTAAGACCAACTCGGCTTAGGGAGTCCGTCCTGATTTACAAGAGAGCCATCGTTGTTGGTATAGACCCTATTTCGACCGACCGAGACTTAGAGTAACGCATACATAAGCGTCGTTATAATGCTTGTTTGACTACGTGCTATTTGGTTTCCGTGTCATTTTTCAAAAACCGTCATTTCAAAAAATGCATCTTTCCCAAAACACCAAATTTTTGAAAAACCCAAAATGCTGTCCGTTTTGGGATCCGTCTTTTCAAAATATCCAATTTTGAAAATTCGGAATGCCACCGAAACTTAGGATTAACGATTTGACTCAAAATATCCTTTTCTTTAGCCGGCATGCTGTCCGTTTTGAATATCGAATTTCCGACACTATCTCGATTTTCTGAATTTTCAAAATACTAATCTAGTTTTTTCGAAATTTCGTTGTCGGTTTTCAAACTTTCGGAAATTCGCTCATTCTATATTCAAATTTTGAAATTTCAAACATCCGACTTTCCAAACAAATCTTCTTTATTATAGGACCTACCGTTTATCCGTGTGTCGGGTCTTTGCATAGTATGTCGAAGGTTTATAGCGTCAAAACTTTGTCGATCTTACATCACGAGTTTCCCCCCTTTCCCGAGTCCGCCTTATTTGTCAAGGCACGACCAACCCGCGTAGGGCATACCCCTACAAAGGAAGGTCCGTCTCTACACTCGAGTCAAAAGTCTGTGGAAAAGTCTCACGTGGACCTTCCTTCGAACGGAATTAGGCCCACAAAGACAAAGTCCTAAGGAAGTCACACCACCCACTAGTCATCCGTCTAGGTGTCTTTCTCGAGTCTTCAGTCCTTTTCGTTTTGTCGCTCGGATGTACCTTTTTTTATGATTCCAAGATCGGGGTTCGGTTTCTGATTACGCGGTGTTCTTACAGACAGGCCACCGTCCACCAGACACAGCCGCAAAATGGAAGCAGCTCTGAACAATCTGAAGGCCTCCGTGGATGCCATGGCCGCCAAAAAAACCAACATTAATGCCCAACTGACAGAAATGAGGGCTGGTCAAGTGGCTATTGTTGCTCGTATGGCTGCAGTGGAGCAAAGGACTCTTAATGCCGAGGCTACGGGGCCTCTAGCTGAACTAGTTAGCGTGGTGCGCCGACTAGAGGAACAAGTTCATTTGGCTGGGAGTAACAATATCCATCGGGAGAATAGCCGTTAGTACTCCCCGGTGAGTGACAAGCTGCCCGCGAACCTGAATCTCACAGGCTTACCCATGTTCGAGGGGACCGAAGACCCGTTACTACATGTACGGGCCTTCAAAGAATTCATGGCTATCAAAGGGGTAGATTCTTCGATGTTCAAGAATCTTTTTGCTTCATCCCTTGAAAAGCACCCACGGGCCTGGTACTATAGGCTAGACCCGAAGAAATACCCTACTTGGGATGATGTGGTTACAGAGTTTGCTCGGAACTATGCTGACAACACCGAGATCCAAACCACAATGCGGTCTTTGGAGGTTATGGCCCAAGAGCCCAAAGAAGGTTTTACTAAGTACCTTCAACGCTGGAGGGCCGAGAGTGAGAAACTGGTCGATAAGCCCAGTGAGAAGACTTTAGTGGAGGCTTTCGTCAAGAATCTCCTCCCCTCCTACCGGGTTTATCTCCGGTACGCTGTTATACCCAATTTCACCACCCTTACTGAAATGGGTATGAGAATTGAAGACGACCTGAGACTGGAGGGCCTTACTAAGGCCTCTGGAAAAGGATACCAAGGGGCTTCCTCTTCCACTACTAAGCCCCAAGCTGCAACCCGCAGTATTTTCGACGCGGTTAATCTACTAGATGCCCCGTCCAAGAAGAACACCCCACCTCGGGTTTTCACTGATATGGGTACCACCTATACTTATGCCTTACAAAGGCTATCCTCCAAGGGCCTAATCCAACCGATAGGCCCAACTCCTGAAGTTCCAGTCGAGCGACGCTCCAATAACTACAATGCCCAAGATTATTACCAATACCACCGAGGCAATGGGCATGATACCGAAAAGTGCTGGAAGCTAAAGCATTTGATCCAGGACTTGATTGAGAGCAGTAAAATCCCGCTGCCTAGAGATAAGCCGAGTAACAAGGAGAACCCTTTCAGCTCCCATGCCATCTTTGCCGGGGAGGTGATTGATTGCTCTCATCTTATTTCTCCACTTATCCCGCAAGTAAACGGGATCTTGTTCGACGACGAAGACGATGTTTACCTTGTCAAAGGGGAAGCTGTCCCCATTACCCCCGAGGAGATTCGCAAGACCAAATCCAGAGTCTTAGCCAGCAACCACCTTGGTCGTCCCTACCAAGCCACTAGCTCTAGGGACACCCCTATCCCGACAACCGTCACCGAGCCACTCGGGATGGAAGTCGCCCCTGAGGAGCCAACTGCTGAAACAGCTCTCGTGAAGCAACTGAAGAAGACCTGAGTTAACCTCACTATATGGCAACTCCTAGTTAGCTCACAAGAACATCGAGAAGCACTCACTAAGGCTCTCGATCAAGTTAAGATCGACTCTTTGGCTACCCCTGCTGAAATGGTAGCCACGATCCTGCCCCCACTTGAAGGGCAAAACCAAGAAAGGAGGCCCAATGATCACGTTCTCTGAAGCCAACCTACCGTCGTTCGGGGCCTCTCATAACCTGGCCCTCTACATTACGGTGATCTGCCGAGGGAAATACCTCCCGATGACCCTAGTTGATGATGGGTCTGCTGTGAATGTCCTTCCTTTGAGGACCGCTAAAGCCCTCGGATTACCGAGGCCGATTATGTTCCGACGGCTCAGACCATCCAAGCCTTTGATGGGAGCCCAAAGTCGGTAGCTGGGGCCATAAAGCTGACCATTATAACGGGCCCAATTGAAAGGAGCTTGAATTTCAGGTGATCGATGTCACCTCAACCTTCAATTTACTCCTAGGAAGACCGTGGATTCACGCAGTCAAGGCGGTATCCTCCACCCTCCACCGAAAGATTAAGATGCCTTTGCTCGACAATGTTATTACTTTAGAGGCGACCCCAATGACTGTGGCTAGCTGCAACGCCACGGGCCACGCTGACCTCTGGGGGTTCGACTTTGTGGGGATGATCGAGGAAGAGTACCTTTTTAGGCCCTACTTCACAACTAGCATCGACACGATGCTACAGAACCTAGGGTACTTACCGAGGGCTACTTCTCGACCCGATCTTCCAGCTGGGAAGATCATTGAGGTCCTTAAGGACGAAGACTCTCACTTCGGCCTTGGCTATGCTGCCACCCCGGGCAACGTTGTCCGAACAGGAGTCGAAAAGGCGTGCAACATCATCAAGGGTATCCACTTGAGCCCTTACAGCCCACGGTTGACTGACTACTTTGTCACACCGGTGTTTGGGGCTATTCGGGTTGGACTGTACCAACCCAATGCTGTGCACCTCGGGACCCAATTGGCCCGAGACTGCAACTACATCCCGGATGATGTGTTCGCTCTCATCCCATCTGATGGAGCTGACAATGATGAGCCCGCGCTGGGGCTACTTTCCGGGGAAGACACCATAGCCCCAACTCAAAAGGAAGATCTGGTCAACCTGATTCTCCGCAACAACAGGTTCGACCCGACCAAGCTGATCTCGGATATTGGCTCCAAGACGGGAAACAGGGCCTGGAGGAAGACTGTCAAGTGGACTGACAGTCAAGGAAAGATCTACAAGTTGGTCACTGGAGAAGGAGACATGCCTGAGTCTGAGTCCGAGTCTGAGGACGAGTCTAGGGAGTCCGGTGCTAGAGTCACTCTTGTAACCCCTCTCCCCCTTGTCATTCCTGCTGCTGGCACTTCGGGGTCTGTCCCGCGTGCCTTACCAATTCCGCCACTGACCAATGATCAGATGGCTGCTCTTTTCGAGCTGTTTTCAAAATTTTCAATCAATAATAACAACTGTTTTGCTTACGACTTGTCTCTTTTAAATGCTGCTTTCAAAAATATTTTATGCAATGACATTGAGAAACCCGACGAACAGGTACCCTTACCTCCACATCTGATCGAGCAACTGGAGCAAAGGGAGTCCCGGAATCCGGTAATTAAGGAAACTGAATCCATTAATGTAGGAACAACCTTAGAGCCCCAGATACTTAAGATAGGGTTATCCTTAGATCCCGAGGAGAGACAACAATTCACGAACCTCATCCAAGAATTCAAAGATGTCTTTGCATGGTCCTACAAGGACATGCCGGGGATAGACCGGGAAATAGCCGAACACCACATACCGATCAAAGACGGGTGCAAACCGGTTAAGCAGAAGCTCCGTCGAATGAGGCCCGAGTGGTCTCTCAAGGTAAAAAAAGAAGTCGACAAACAATTCAAAGTCGGCTTCATACGGGTGTCCGAATATCCGGACTGGGTTGCAAACATCGTGCCGGTTCCTAAAAAGGACGGTAAGGTGCGGGTATGCGTGGATTTTCGGGATCGTAATAAGGCAAGCCCAAAAGATGATTTTACGTTACCACACATCGACATACTGGTGGATAACACGGCCGATCATGCCCTTCTATCATTTATGGACGGGTATGCCGGGTATAATCAAATCAAGATGGCGAAAGAGGATATGAGTAAGACTACCTTCACTACACCTTGGGGTACTTACTGCTACACCGTCATGCCTTTCGGTCTCATCAATGCTGAGGCCACATACCAACGGATCGCTACCACCTTACTGCATGACATGATGCATAAAGAGGTAGAGGTTTATGTAGACGACATGATTGTCAAATCCAAAGAACGGGACGGTCACATCACCACCCTAAGAAAAATTTTCACCCGATTGCGCAAGTACAACATGAGGCTAAACCCTCAAAAATGCAGTTTCGGGGTAACATCAGGTAAATTATTGGGTCATATCGTTAGCCAACGAGGTATCGAGGTCGACCCAGCTAAAATCAAAGCCATTACCGAGATGCAACCTCCTAAAACCGAAAAAGAAATAAGGGGATTTCTCGGGAAAGTCCAATATATCAGTCGTTTCATTTCCAAACTAACCATGGTGTGTGAACCCATTTTCAAGAAACTGAAAGTAGGGGAACGGGTATTATGGGATGACAAGTGCCAAGCTGCTTTCGACAAGATCAAGGAAATCCTGTGTGCTCCGCCAGTCTTAATGCCACCTCTAACCCGGTTTTCCTCTATTGTTATACCTAACGACGACCGAGACAGTCATGGGGGCTATGCTGGCTCAGACAGTTAACTCCGAAGAGCGAGCTATTTATTACATCAGCAAAAAGTTTTTAGAGTATGAGTGAAAATATACCATGCTCAAAAGGACGTGTTTGGCTCTAGTTTGGGCCACTAAGAAGCTCCGACACTATATGCTCAGCTACGGGGTCCATGTGTTATCCAAGATGGACCCAATCAAATACCTCTTCGAAAAGCCGGTTCTCAATGGCCAAATTTCTAGATGGACTATAATGCTGGCAGAGTTCGACCTAAAATTTTTACCGTTGAAGGCCATTAAGGGGCGAGTAGTGGCTGAATTTCTTGCCGATAGCCCGGTAACCAAAGAAGGACACACCGACACCTACTCCTTCCCAGATGAAGATATCTTCCATACCGATACCGAAGCATGGAATTTATACTTCGATGGAGCATCCAATTTTCGAGGGTTCGGAGTCGGGATCCTCCTAATCTCACCAAAAGGGGAGCATACTCCCGTGTCCATCAAACTGGACTTTGATGTTACCAATAATGCAGCCGAATACGAAGCATGCATTTACGGGCTACAAGCCGCCGCCGATCTGGGGATCACAAATCTCCGGGTACATGGTGACTCATCCTTGGTCATAAACCAAGCACTTCAAAAATGGAAAACTCGGAACGCCAATCTCGTGGCCTACCAGGCACGAGTAAGGGATCTCGAGAAACAATTCCAAAAGGTGGAGTACATATACTTGCCTCGGGAAGAGAATCAGTTTGCAGATGCACTCTCAAAATTGGCATCTTTGCTAAATATTCCCGATCACGTGACCAGTATGCCAATTTGCGTCGAAAGACGGTCCAAGTCGGCATACATTCACGACATTGAAGACATTGAGATAACTGATCCTGAACCATGGTATCAGGCTGTATTAACGTACCTGACAAACGAGGAATATCCTCTCGGGACTGAAGGCCGACCCAAGAAAGCCTTATGAAGGCTAGCTACCCAGTTTGTCCGCACCGATGACGGGCAGCTATACAAAAACACAGCACAGGGGGCTCTACTCCTTTGTGTCGATAAATATAAAGCTGAAAAGGTTATGGCCGATATACATGATGGTGAATGCGGCCCGTATATGAATGCCCAGATGCTGGCCCGAAAAATCATGAGGCTCGGGTATTACTGGAATACTATGGAAACCGACTGCCAGTTATATGTCAAACATTGTCATAACTGTCAAATCTTCGCCAACGTGCAACAAATGCCGTCATCTCTGCTTTATACCACGATGTCGCCTTGGCCGTTCTCGACATGGGGTATCGACATAATCGAAAAAGTAAACCCCTCTGGTACCGGAGGACACTGCTTCATTTTGGTAGCTATCGACTATTTCACCAAATGGGTCGAAGCTGAATCCTATCGCGTTCTCAATGCTAAACATGTCGCCAAGTTTATCCAGAGCAAGATAATATGTCGGTATGGGATCCCACATGAATTTATCAGTGATCACGGGACTCATTTTCAAGCCGAAATGACAGCCCTTTTAACCAAGTATAAGATTCAAAGGCATACGTCCTCGCCTTACCATCCCCAAACGAATGGAGCGGTAGAGGCGGCCAATAAAACAATTGTCATCATACTCAAAAAGATGGCTGATAATTACCGGGACTGGCCCGACAAAATACCTTTTGCCCTATGGGGATACCGGACGTCAATTCGCACCGCAACCGGGACGACACCGTATTACCTAACTTATGGGATTGAGGCAGTCCAACCAGTTGAATTGGAGGTACCGTCCCTCAGAATTCTGTTAGAAAGTCAAGTACCCGAAGCTGATTGGGTTCGAGCACGGTATGTCTCTTTGGTTCTACTAGACAAACGACGATCTCGTGCCCTCAACAATATCCAAATCTATCAGAAAAGGGTCCAGCGGGCCTTCAACAAAAGGGTGAGACCCAGAAATATTAAGGAGGGGGATCTGGTCCTTCAATCAGTTCGAGCTTTATTACTAGTTGACCCAAGGGGAAAATTCAAACCTAATTGGGCTGGACCATACTTGGTAAAGAAGATCATATCAGGAGGAGCGGTAATGCTGACGGACCTGGATGGGAATGAGTTCGTCAACCCAACCAACCTGGACCAGCTGAAGACTACCCCTAGCCACTTTTCAATGTCGTTTGCAAAATTTATCAAAATCATTTTTTTCAAAAAACAAGTCAATAAGCTAAAATTATTTATTCTACTGTCACAAACATCTTGAACCAATAGTCTTGGTGTAATTCGAGATTGCAAATCTACTGAGCTCGAACTACGTTTGGTTTGATTCTGCTAATTGGAGATACGTAGGCAGCCCCTCAAAAGGGCACAACCAGTGCAATCAAGAAAAGACAGGAACGGTTTAATAATAAACTTCCTTTATTAATTACTAAAACCCCGATAAACTCGGGAAATTACAAATGCAAAAATTCAAAAAAATTCAAAAAAAAGCACACGACACTCCAAATAAATAGTAATAATATTCAAATAATAAAAAAAACTAAGGACTCGGCACTTAGGGCATCTTGCCCTTCCCCTTGTCTTTGGCCTCCTTGACCGTCCACTGGCGACGACGCGGAGGGGAACGTTCCCGAATCACCACAGGAACCTTCTTAGCCCGGACCCGTTTCTTTGAACTCGAGTCCTCGATCACATCTATCGGCCCGAGCCGGGCCCTCACGGGCTCAGGCAGCCGATCGCGCGGGCCTAGTCGGTCTCTGACCTCCAGTCTGGGCCCAAGTCGTCTCTCAAATCAATCTGGGGGCTTTGCTGCCCCCGCGTGCCGCTAGCACCGGCATCCTTAGCTCGAGTCTTAGTTTGTGGGTTAAGACCCGATTCAAGTCGGACTAGAGTAGCAGGAGTGTCTCCCTCGTCGAAGAAACCCCTGTTGTCTTTCGCTGTCTCCCGGCGAACTAATTCGTAGGCCTCATCAACCTTCAAAGCTTTTTGAGCTTCCTCAGACTCCTCGGAAGTCCACTTCTCATATGCACGTGAAACCCAAGCGGATTGGCAAGGGTTGGGTACAGTCCATGTAGGACGGGTGAACCACCTCTGTAGCCATGTGTTGCACATAGCGTCCGTCAATTGGAGCGAGACGCTAATGATTGCCTCAGTCTCAGGAATGCGCTGAGACGAACCGAACTGCCTCAGGATGCGGTCCGGGTAAATGTGAACTGTCCAATCGAGAGACAGAATCACCAAGTAGTGGGCTTGGTCTCTCTTGGCCCATCCCGTCAGTTTGGAGAGAAACCACCAAGTAACGGTCCACCTAATCAAGGGACCACCATCGAATACCAGCTCCTCGTCCCAATAAGCCCGGTTCGCATGATGAGTCGAGCTTATCCGTCGTCTCCTCGAGCAAATTTGATTGTTGCGGTAATTGGGTATACTCGGAGGAGACTCTATGATCGACAGACGTTCCGACCAAATCTGAAAAGTATACACAAGATTCGTAAGCGATGGGAAGGTTCGCTAGAGCCCACTCGATCGAGTATAACAGCTGACTCGATCGAGTAAGCCCTCTGAAAACAGGCAGAAGCTCGTCAAGAGGTCACTCGATCGAGTGACAGGTCCACTCAATCGAGTGGCTCGCGTATATCAAAATTCTCGCGAGAAAAAAACGAGATGTATACCTGCAAGATACGGACGCTCCCCGTCAGCTGTCGGTCCGGGTCAAGCCTCCTAGCATCTAGACCCATGATAATCTCCCCGTTGGCTAGCCAAGCAGGGCTATGACCAGTCTCCATTTGGTTAACCACGCCAATCAGCCTGATCTGACCCAAGCATGAGTCAGCCTCCACCATCCCTTCGAATACATAGCGGTGCAGCATACAAAAGACAAAAGCCCTACGCCTGTGAGCAGCAGTAATCCTCACATCCTGGAGGTTCATAAATTTGTCAGCTAAGTCGAAAAGGGAAACAGAATTTCCCCGCACCATGCGATCTGTCTCAGTATGAGACAAACCTAGGAAATCTCTCAATCTCCTCCTTGGATCAGGATAAAACAAAGGGACAGCAGGGCGAGCAATGGGGCTCCAACCGCCCACAGCGGCAATCTTCTCAGGAAGAGGGCATATTTCTCCCCGTGGGAATGCAAAAACGTGATGGGTAGTATCCCAAAACGCTAGACAGGCATCCAAGAAGTTTGAGTCGACTACCAGACGTTGAAGTGGGAATAAACTAACAATCCCCATCTGGGTCAGTTGAACCTTTTCTTCGTCCCGAAAGTATTGGGACCAAGCCAGAAGCATCGCAGTCAAGTGATCGATACCCATGGCAGATATTTGAGTCTTCTTTGAAAATCTAAGAGATTTTGAGGAGAAGAAGGAGTTTGTGATTTGGGATATAGTAAGTTGAAGAAGGGATTCCTATATTTATAATAGGAAAACCTAACTGAACCCTAACTGCCACGCCTCCTCAGCAAATATGGGCCATATACACGCGCGCAGGCCTGATTACAGTTTAGAACCCAGAATAGGAATCAAGTCGTCCCGAGCATTCCTAAAATTTCTAAAAAAATCCTTCAAAATTCTGCGTTTCAAAAAATTCAATATTTTATTTTCCTCAGCATGAGTCGGTGTTTTGCCTATGTACAACATGCAAGTTTTTATGTCTCAGCATACAGGTACACCCCAGACTTCAGAAGCAACTCTCCGCGCAGCTGCTTTACTCCCCAGTGTGAGTTAGTGTTTCTCTCAAAATGCTACATCCAAGATGTGATGTATCGGCATACGGGTACACCTAGGACTTCAAAAGCAAATTCGACTCCCCACGGAGCTACCATCATCAGGACAGGTATGACCCTCTGCTTATGGCTGGCGAGCCCTTCACGCAAGTCTATTGAACTATAAACGACCCGACCGGAAGGCTGCCAGGTCGTAATCTGCGATTAGCCTGGTAGCTACTCTGAATTTTGCCTTGTCCAAGCCTCAGTCAGAGTAGGGGCTCTGTAGACACCCGCATTTTGCCTGCTAGTGTCTATAGCAGTTTCCGACAAAACACCCGATGATGATCGGACGCAAACATGACTTAGTATACTCGAATATGGGCTCAGAATCAATAATATCCGACATGGACTTTTAGCGGAGTACAAATCTCTCAAAACCAACCTCAAATTCAGGCCCAGTGGGTCGTTCCGAGTAAAATGAGGCTAATTTGGGCCAAAACCGACACCAAAAATAAAAACCGTCTTTTGACGACCGGGTCAAAACCCGGTCAAAGACGAATCCGTCCTCAAAATCAGTCAAGTCCGCTTCTTGAAACTTGCCCCCAAACACAATTTTCAAAAAATCAAAAAAGTCAACCATTTCCTAAAATGGCTCGCCAATCCTATCCACTCGATCGAGTGGATTGACCTCACTTGATCGAGTGGAGTAACAGAAACGCAACAGACCTCTTTTTTAGGGCACTCGATCGAGTGCACTAGGGCCACTCGATCGAGTGACTCTAGGTCGAGGGGTAAACTTTATAAATACCCCTCATTGTGATCTTCATTTGCAGATTTTTCAATTCATCAAAAACCCTACATTTCTACCCTAACTCACTCATTCTCTCTACACTACAACCCTAAGCAACACTAAGCAAAAAACCGAGTCATTGTCCCTCGAAAAATCGACAAAACCATCCATACACACACACACACCATAACTTTACATACATCATCGATACTCCCGCGTTCCCGTCGCTATTACGAGTCCATTGCCGAGGCCATTCTAAGCATGTATGTTGAGGGTGTCATCAACCTCGTCTCAATCTCTATTATCTCTATTTATATTATACATTTTTATGCTTTGTATTATAATCGTATTAGTATACTAACACTAACGTTCAATTATCGTATATTAACTACTTAATTCTTGTTACTAACCAATCTAACATTTATTTATCGTCATTTACAATTCATCCTAATACACATACCGCGTATACGTATATAGTATTAAAACTCGGATTCGAACACGTTTAACTATGATCACCGCACCATGTCCGTTTAATCCCTTTACGAGCCACGACGGAGGTGGCACCCTTTCGAGGAGCACCGCCCCAATGTACTCAAGGGCGTAACGTGATCGTGGTCGATCATAGTTGAACGCGTTTGATTCCATTTTTAAGATTAGCACGGAATCCGTTGATGCGAAAACCGACATCACATAATCCATTAGGATTAGTATCGATGTCGTGACGCGGAGGGACACAATTTCGTCGCTAATCAAATTTTTAAACCCATAACAACATTTTCTATAAAATTCCGATAAGGGTATTATAATCGTATAATACACGATTATAACACCGAAAACCGAGTTGAGTTTAAATCTCGCAATATTTTTACGTGACTCGGTTGACCGTCGATTTTAAAATAAACAAATCGGAATAGCCACCTTTTCCGAAACGAGTTATGACTCGTACAGGGGGCACTCGACCGAGTGCCATGGGCCACTCGATCGAGTAGCACCCCAAAAACCGGGCAGTAACTACTTCGAAGGCGCACTCCATCGAGTCCACGCCATGACTCGATCGAGTGGGTCCTTTAGCCCAACAAGTCGAGCGCTTTATTTCATCATCCGAGCTTCGCCTTTTTTTTACGACTTAGTCGTCACGTGCAAAGTCAATCACGTGATCTACCATTTCAAAACACATGCATATCATTTCACTTAAACGACTTTGATCGATTGTCTTTCACTTTTAGTCTTGTGTCGACGACTCTTTAGTCGTATCCGATACAAGATTATAGTTGGTAAATGAGTTAAGCGGGTCGAGTATGGGTCAGGTCTGCTTCGAGTCGAGCCACTTTCGGATTATTAAAGTTGGGTTGACTTTGGGATGGGTCAGATAATTTTGGATTCGGATCATTTTTGGGTCTTCTGGTTTCAAATTTTGTAGGGTTATCGACTCGTTTTCTATAATCACGTCCGGGTCAAGGCAGGTCGATTCGGAGTTACGGGTCAAACTCGGGTATTTTATTCAGTGTCAGGTTGAGTGAAATGTATCATAGACATGGTTTTTTCATATACCCTACTTTTATTCATTTATCATAGACTTGAGCTTTAATTTGACCCATGTCTATAATTTATAGACATAGGTTTTAATTTTAACCTATGTATATTCTCTTTTATATACATGGGTTTTTTAATAACCTATGTCTATTAAAAATAGATGTGTGTTTCCCTTTCAACCTATGTCTATTAGGTGATGTCTTTGACAATTTTGTAGTAGTGAGGGTTGGAAAAGAACACGTGCATGATGGTCAAAACTAACGCAAAAACAAAGAATGCTATGCAAACCGAACAAGGGACGAGGAATTCACCTTCGTCGAGTTCTTGTTAGGATGATAGCCACTAACTTGGTGGTATCCAAGGGCACCAATAGAATGAACGAATCCAAGGAACAACGGGTGAACAATTTAGCACCAGTGGCGATTCCAGAAATTGAGTACAGGAGGTGCGAAAAAGTAATTAAGTACTGGAACGTTAGTTACGACATCAACTTAGGATTTCGGAATCAAAATAGAGTTTAAATACCAGCAAAATTGAAGCTTATAAAATGCGTGACGAACTGTTACGAAAAAATAAAAGATTTATTCATGTATTCATGTTGAAGAAACCCAATATTATGATATTCTGATTGACTTGAACGTAACGTAGAATAGTGTAAAAGAATATTAATCGGACTTAATTAATGCATAAATAATTTTAAATAGAGATATTTCTAAATTTATTGGGAAATAAATAGATTATCTTTATTTAACATAAAGAGGTAAACAAAAAGTATTTAATGATAACTTGATGAGAGAATGTATCTCTTAATTTTTAGTGTATTATTATTATTATTAAAATACTTTATATACTATTAAGTTTTCCGTAATACTTCTCCCTTCGTTCCAACCATTTGTATACATTTGAGTTTTTAACACTATTTATAAGTTATGAGAATCTTCAATGTAACTTCTAATATATAAGATAAAAGATAGTCATGTGAGATTTTATTTAAATTGTCTAATAAAATACATTATGAATATCAAATTTTTATAATTTTTAGCAACACGTAACTAAAGATATAGACAAAAGAAAATGAGTATCGACGTACGTGCATAAAGCAAACGTGTACAAATGGTTGGAATGGAGGGAGTATATGACTTCAAAAAAACAATATTTTGGGTTATACTTTAAAAAGAAAAATGTTGACAATGAGATTAGAACCCACAACCTCTCACTTAGAACAAACAACCATTACCACTTTGCTACTATACTGATACTGATACAAAAGGCTACACAATATCTATTTATTTTAGAAGTTTGGGGGGATGCGCTTGCAATATCTATTTATTTTGTCATGCGATAACAGTACCACGCATCCGATCAACTATATCTTGTACCACCGTATCTTGCATACCGATTTTGATCACTAAAGTACAATTATTCTTGAAGATTGTTGAAGATTATTCTTGAAGATTGTTGGAACTTCGGGACTTCGAGGCACCATCATGATCGAAATCTACAAATAACACAAAACCGGTACAACGAAAATGAAAGGGTAACTTGGATATCCATGTAAAATCGTGAACGAAATCACTTTCCTTCAAGAATAATCGACCCTATAGTGCCTCGGGTTACACGATTTCCTTGTGGGATAAGACTACAAGAATCACACTCTAATTCCGACACTTAGAATTTCGAGCAAAAACTTATGAGAATGAAAGTCTATCTCTCTACAAAGAAGAAGGGAGAAAAAGAGATGGAGTTTCTCTATTTTTCCTTCTCTCTCGTATGAACTCCCAAGGCAACTTGCCTTAGATCACATCCCACTTTTCTCGTGAAAAAGTGTCTGCCCTCAAGCAAATTAGATGACAGTGTCATTCCAAGGCAAAAACTGCCACACTACAATTGTTCCACGTCAAATAATGGATAAGAATGCAGTTGGAAACTAATCATCACCAACATTATAACGGACCGTACTGGAGAGCACACACCTTGGTTTCACGAGATTGTATGTGAACCCCGTAATAATGGACACGTACAAGTACATTCACTTGATGATTCATACAAACCGCAAGCTCATTTTAGGCTTAGACAAGTGTGCACTCCGCACTCCCGACTCGTCGTATAGCTAATAAAGCCGAGTTTGCCCTTCTTTGTAACTAAACCCTGACTAAACCAAATAAAATAGGTGATTAACTCAAATCACCAACATTCCTCCCCCATTTGACTGTAATTCTTGGTTAAGCAAGGATAGACAACCAGCTCATGCATCGTGGCAATATCACGAAGATCGAATTACCACTTAGTATAATTACACATTCCAGATATTTGGTGTATCGGGCTGTGTCTAAGCATTGAACCCCTTTACCCATATTGAATACGTGAAGATAATCATACACATAAGCTGAAAACTCCATAAGTAAAACCGACATTAATTAATCAGCCTTGTGTCCATATCCTTTCATGAGCGCATATAGGGAGTCAACCCGAACACCTTTGAAGCGGCCAAACTTCATGCCTCACATAGGTGAATCTTTTATTATCGTGCACCCGCATTGGCATTTTATCAAAGATTGATTAAGAAGGTATCACTTCACCCTATACATGCGGATAATAGCACACACTTTCGGGACAAATAATCATGTGCTCAAATTTAAGATAGTAGGCCTTCCACATTGAATTCTGCCTCTAACGTTGTATTAGAGGGGAATTGGGTATCCTACCACCAAAAATTATTGGGTTTAACCATCCCGATAACAGACTTTATACCAAGTCCCTAGTTGATCGTTAATCAAAGCGATCCACGAGAAAAAGCGATCCACTAGAAAAACCTTGAGATCTCCTAAAACAACCAAAGTAACCAGGTTTATGATAGTAAAGATACCGTGTTATTTCTAACACCCGATGCTGCAATCACCATTTCCACTTGACTATAAACTTAGCCAAAATAACATCACTATCATAAGCAAGGAAAACATCGGTCTAATACTTGAAAGAAACTCGTAATTCTTTTTCTTAGCAACCTAGCCTATACACCGGCTATAGCAAGATAACACTACAAGCTCCAATTTCAAAATTTAATTTGTAATGCGAATTTGTTTCTTGGAAACCATAAATCAATGGTGTCTCCCCAAACATATAAACACTATCAATTGTAGAAAACACCCATCTACAAACATAGCTCAATTTGCATATACAACACTCCCGCATAACCGAAGGAGAACCAACACAAAACAAACCAATTTGATGGCTATCTAAAACATTTCACACTTGATTAATTGCTTAGTCAAAGATGAGTATTAGTTTAACCACTATACACTCTCAACTCTAACCGACTATGCAATCAAGCTCATGCGAAAACTCGAGTTGTGAAACTCGACCAATAGACAACAAACCAGAGAATAGTACGTTACTTACTCTCACCCTTGATCCTAAAACCAAAGATCATATTTACCTCCCCCATGTCCTTCGTACAAAGACATGATGAACATACAACCACCTTTTACAAGGCCTTATTCTTTGATCTATGCCAGATATCAACTTAGGACAAATGACTACTCCTTAACCGGACTTGTCAAAATTGTACCTTCCATGCTATTGATTTCCAAGTACATGGCTACTAACCGTCATGACTCTATAAGCTAACCATGGTTATCACAAACCAACATTACCGAGATTATGAAACAAAATCAATCGCAAATCTTAAAACAAACATACGACATACACAGAAGAAACAACTGACCAATGTTATTAATAAACAATAAAAAAACCATTGATAAAGCAACATCCAAAATATTCCAATACAAGTTCCTCTCACGATTATATCCAAAGTGAGACTCGTCAACAGCTTGAATATTTATGCTTCCACAAGAGTGAGTTTTCAAATTCCCCTAAATAAACCAGGCTACCCAAGGAATCATATACCATCCCTTCGTGCGCCTAAACAATCAATACACCATTCTTTCAAGCTACATATGTGAACCATATTTTACTGCTCAAAATCCAGAATTACCGTGTATCACATTCAAGGGAGTACCCATTCTCATGCATTCTAATCATCTCAATTATTATATTATACCATACAATAAAGACACATATTCAAAAACACCAAACATAGTGTAAACACTACACACACACGTTCAAATAGCTACCGCTAAAACATGAACATACCAATGAAATATCAATCATCAACATCTCGATGAAACTCACTTAAAACATACTCCCTCCGTTCCAACGAATTGTATACATTTGTTTTTTTGACACTGTTTATAAGTAGAATGAATTTTCGTTATAACTTCTAATATAAAAGATCAAATATATTCATGTGGGATCTTGTTTAAATCGTCTAATCGAATACATTATGAATATCAAATTTTTATAACTTTTAGTAATACGAAACTAAAGATATAGACAAAAGAAAACGAGTATCGACATACGTGCATAAAACAAACGTATACAAATGGTTGGAACGGAGGGAGTAGCTATTAAACAAGCTAAGATCGAATAATCAAATACTACCATGATTAAAATCTACTCAAACGTCAACCACCATAAAAGAAATGTATAAATTAAATCACATATACAAAACTTTGACGATACTATCCACGAAGAGCAAACTTACTTAAAGTAACGACAACAACCTATCAAAATCATTAACCAATTTATCAACATAATTCAAACGTCTACTAACATATTCCACATGATATACATCATACATATGATCAATTCAATCAACAACTTTATAAATACTTGCAAAAACATCCCATTAACTTGCCCCACAAAAACCTCGTGGCGACCACTAATGAGACAAAAAACCCGACATAAACCATGTCACAAATGAAATACAAATTTCTCCCTTTAAAGGACCGTGTGTGTATCAAATCCCCATAAACCGAGACTTTACACCATAAAAGTCAATACACTACGTAATGGAGTTGTACGAGTACCCGTATTTTACCGCTCCAATCCGCATAAACAAGTTTCTATTACACCGAGGAGGATTAAACGAGATATTCACTCCTTCCCCATATAGACAACAACCAAATTGTTACTCCATATAAACTTTAATAATTGGACCAAATATAATAATGTATGAATAAAATATTTATTGAGACCAAAATAAGTACTCCCTTTTTTAGGTGGAAGCTTTTATTAAAATTGAGGGAGTATTCGGTACGAAAACGAGGTTTACGGAAAATCATTGAATAGTTCATGTATGGCGAAAATTAGTTCAATTGATTTCTCAAGAAAACTAATAATTATTCGACGAAAGTTTAATAAAATAGTTTCTCGATAAAATATAATAAATGTTTTACGAAACTCAATTAAAATGAATTTCGAGTTGGAAAATAGAAATTCGAGCTAAAATAAAGATTTTAAGAATCAAGTTGAAATCAAAGTAAATTCGATAAGAACCACTACGATAATGAGACTGGGCAAGGGTCGACAAACTCATCAAGGTTTCAGCGAAAACAATCATGAATAATGTGAAGAAGTAGAAACGGTTGATAGACAATAAGAACGAAATGATGACAAGAAAGGATCTACTTTTCGGCTCAAAGCAGCAACCACGAGAAGGATCAGACGCGGACAACAGTAGAGGATAACAGAGGACGGAACACGACTAATAGCGACGACAGCAACAGTAGCGAACACAGGCAACAAAACGCAGCAAGGGTCTACTCTTTGACAAGGGATGAAGATGGTGGTGACTGGGTTCGAAAAGATGACAGAAGATGGTAGAGCGTGAAGGAGGAAGAACCAAGGAGAAGAGGGAGATGTATGCGTTGAAACGGTGGAATAAGAAAAAAAAACAAGAGGGGGGGGGGGGGGTGAACACGTTAAATGTAGTGGGAAATCAAAAGAAAAGGGGGATGTATGTAATAATAAGTGGGTTAAATGAGGGGTTAGGAAAACCGATTAAACGAATAGGTACAAGTAGGAGACGGTTTCTGAGACAGTAAGTTGACTAACCCATGAAATCGAATTAAAATCGAAATAATACAAATAATTGGGCCGACTAATAAAATGAGTAAAATAAACGTTTCTCGAGAGGAAAACAAAGTTTATAGAAATAAATAGTTAGACGGTGAAATAGTATTTCTCGATAAATAAGAAATCTTCGATAAAGTGTATTAAATTGATTTTTCGAGGAATGATAATAAATGTTTTGACGAAACATAAATAGATGAGCTTCGAGCCGAAAATAGAAATTCGAGCTTAAATATAAATAAATAAAAAGAATTCAGAATTTAAATCGCCGAAATAGACTTCCGATAAGAATTAAATTGAATGTATAAAATAAATCGAAACATAAATAAAAATATGTTTATATAATAAGAGTTTCTGAGACAAATAGAATTTTAGCAGTTTGAAACGATTAAACGATATATTTGTTTTATAATAATTTTAAGAATTGCGAGTTAAATCGCCAACAAAATAAAAATATGAACATAGTTGTTGTAACGGAGGCGTCCCGTTACCAACAGTTTGTCGACTACGCGAAAAGAACAAAACAACGAACAAACAATATTTAAACTGAGACACGGAATTACGTGGTTCACCAGCAAAATCACTGGCTACGTCCACACCAACAAGGAGAACAATATTCACTACTGTGGAGATAATAGTACAACTCGGAGGAATCCTCTCTAAGACAATGCTTAAGAGACTCCAATTTTGGGTTGATTACTAAGGTGGAAGGGTAACCTCTATTTATACAAAAAAATCACCCCCACTTAGTTAATCTATCGATGTGGGACAAATTTTTCTATTTATACATAGAAAAACTACCATATTCCACTACTCTTTAGATGTGGGACAAAACACATTCTAACAAAATACATCGTCTTATTTCCGTACCTAGTTCGACATTCAACCCGAGTCTCGAATACGACAATTGCTAGTCATTAATCCTAACAATCTCCACCTTGACTTGAATTGTCCAACACGAACCAAGCTCCAAAATGATGCAACCAAATCAGCTTCCAATTGTCGATTCTCAAGTCACCACCTGTCCTATTAGTCTCCACACTGACTTGAACTCAACAAACAAAACGGACAAATGAACCAAGTGTGGCAACGTGACCAAAATGTACCAAGTACCATATGTAGCAAGCTGAAACTACCAACGTACTAAGCACCCAACATATCATCATACCAACATGGCCAAACGTTGCGAGATCACTACCAAACGCCAAAAACAAATGTATGAGATATATACCAACGTCACAAATGATGGAATGGTGTTCCAAAACAAATGTTCACAAGATTCCAAAACAAATTCTCCTTCAAAACAAAATATGGCTAAATGTACCGTCGTACCAAATTGTCAAAAAGGACACAACGCCATAAACAAAACAACGTCTCACTTGAGTCAACAACGGTGTCATGACACCACAAATTTGCCTACACCAAGGCACAACAACTCAAGTCAAAACAATCAATACCAACGTTCTAAGCGAGCCCAAATCACCTCCATCATCAGGTGCAAATGTTAGACTAACAAGTCCAACCCAACAGCTCCAAAGAACACAAAATAATGAACTCCCGTCGAAGTTTCAAATGACCCCAACCGTGGTCCCAACGGCTCTCTTTCAAGAGCACCAAACAGCTCCACCTGGAGCCCAAACCGCCCACCACGCGGAGCGCAAACTGCCTCATTGAAGCGCAGAAACAACGGTCAATAGCTTGTCTTGAGAATCTTGTAGTTCGACCCGTACAGGCGAAAACTCCCCCTTACTGTCAACACTATCATCCTCACACAAACCTACCAACCCCAAATTAATCAAATGATCATTGAATGAACCAAACTGGATGTGCCTCGACGTATCTCCCAATCATCTAAGTCGCGTATGCCCCAACTTAGACCCAAGAGAGCCAGACGAACGACTACTCGATGCACCAACGGTCAACCCAGTACCACGAAGGACATAAAGTGCTCCTTCCCTGACACCTCTCCAAGTAGCCAACGAACCTCTACCCACGCACAAAGTTCCACCATCACCTTGAAAACTGTAGCCCTGATCGACTAGCATCCCAAGTGACACAAGATTTCTCTTCAACTTTGGAACATGTCTGACACCCTCTAGGAAGACAACAGTACCATCACGTGTTTTAACCCGAATAGTCCCAACTCCCACAATCTCACAAATGGACCCGTCACCCATAGTAACACTATCCTCATGTGAAGCTTCGTAAGACTCGAACCATTCCTTAACAGGACACATATGGAAAACGCACCCCGTGTCTAGAATCCAGTTATCCAAAAGACGTGGAACAACATCAACAACGAGAACTAAATCTTCCTCACAGTCGCACTCGACACCTCTATGTACAACAGCAGAAACACCAACATCCTTCAACCTAGGACACTTGTCTTTCCAATGACCAGGTTCTTTACAATAATTCACTACTAGAATAACCTCAAAAGAAATCATTAATACGAAACCATTTAAGTTTAATCAATTATTTCTTTGGTTAAAGAAATCAATTATCCTAAATAGGTGGTCTCTTATCTAAGAACAAAGACACCATTTTTTAGATGAATGATTTCTTACCCCATGCAAATTAATCTGAAAGATACCATTTTTCAAAAATTGACTTGTTTATAATACAATCCTATGCCAAAGAAATCATTTTTCAATTAAATGATTTCTAACCATTTTTTTTAAAATTTCTTTCTATTTTTCGTACTGTACAACACTTCACCACACCCATTTCTAATTTCGTTTGATTTTTTCGTTTCTCTCTTCACCATTCATTCGCAAAACCCAATTAAACCCTAGACTTGATAATTCATCCCTACTCCACCAATTTCTACCATTTTCTTAACAAAATTCGTCGCATAGTTTCACTGTAAGTTAGTGTATTGATTGTTGTGTTCTTCAATTTCTTTTGATGGTCAATTATATGTTTTTGATTGATTGATTTTTGACTTGGCGATTCTGTAATCCGCTGCCATTTTTCGAATTTCATCCATAAAATTCGTCGCATCGTGTCACTGTAAGTTCGTGTATTGATTCGTGTATTGATTGTTGTGTTCTTCAATTTGTTTTGATGGTCGATTATATGTTTTTGGAATTTTCTTAGAAAATTTTCATACGTTTCACTGTAGTTAGTGTTAGTGTTTCTTTTGTTTATTGACTGAGATTGAGATTGAGATTGATTGTTGTGTTCATCAGTTTGTTTTAAAGGTAGATTATATGTTTTTGATCGATCGATTGAATGAGTTAGAGGTAGTGAATAATCCGTGGTATGTAATCTAGTGATGCACGCAGGTATATTTGGAGATTTCACTGATTATGTTTTCTGCAGCTGTTGATTAGACGAAGGTTATTAGCTCTTCCTCTTTTGCTTCAAATATATTTCTATATTAGTGTTGATGCTCGATACAGGAAGATTTTTAGTATTAGAATCAATTAGTGTTGATGCTCATACTTGTTCATCATGTAATCACGTTTCCTTAAGTGTCGGCATTTGCATTTTGAGGTAGGGATTTGAATTCAAATTTTGTGAAAGTGATGAAGCTACATTATCTAGATGAAAGTAGGTTAATTACTTAATTTGAATTGCTGCTAACTGTGCTTACTGAAATGACTTGCTTCCTGATATACTAGTCTACTTGTCGGGCAAATGGCTGATGTGATTGTTACTTTTCACAGGCTGATTAGATAAAAACCCATTATGAGAAGGGTAGATCAAAGGATGTTAAAATCTTGTCCTCAAGTGATGTTGTCTTAGAAACATATGGAGTGTGTTATCTTCAAAGAACTCGTCCGAGGTAATTATGAACCTGCTTTTGTGTAGTTCGTTTGTTATCATATCTACTCCACTACTCCATAGGATGTTATGTGTGGTGTATTTTGTGAGTTGGTGATTTCCAGTAGAGGTGGGTCTTGATTACCAAATGCAACTGAACCATCCTAGCATTCGTTACCCATTTGTATTTGAGCTACAATTGTGTGCTGCTCACCACATCTTTGTATCTGTTTTTGAAACTGAAATAGTGTGATAACTTGTCTTTACTCTATTTATTCAATTCACATGAATTAGAGTTGTAAGTTTATTTCTATGGTGTTAATTCATATAGTTGAATCATGACATATTCACATGGTCGGCCACCAATTGTGCAACAACCCCACTTTTTTAGCTGCTTGAGATTTCACATATTAATATGCTGCATTTGATTGTATACATATTTTCAAAATATGCGAGGGAGTTGTTTTTTAGGGTAATACCCTTCAATTGCACCTGTGGGTTGTAGTGGTGAAATGATTGGGCTTTTTTATCATAAGAATGCCATATTCTCTAGCAAATATGATGTCAGTTTATTGGGGGATGCATTATCATGTTAGGTATGCTGATTTTGAAGGGGTTTCAACATAAAAGGCATTGTGGTAAGCCATGGTCACGCGGTCGGGTACATTGGTATTTGGTTCTTGTAGGTTATTAATGATTTAATTTAATGGGTGCCCAAAATTAAGTTTTAGGTTAGTTGCTATGCTCCATGAAGAAACAAAATGATTTATTTCTTAAGTCATGGAATTAATTAATTGACGACAAGTGATTTATTGTGGAGGATTTTTAGGTAAATGAAGTTAGCGTTGTGAAGGTTGTATGGGTTCTTCCGGAATTTGGTGATGCAATTGCGTGCATTTCAACTGATGGCACTTTGTCTTTGTGGGAAGGAGTCATGGAAGGTAATTCATTCTATTTCTCCTCATTTCACCTAATAACCCATTGTTATATGAGTGATTATTTTCCTTTTGTTCCACTTCCCTTTGGTATGACTCCATTATGCTTCTAAGTACTTGGTCCTTTTTTTCCTAGAGTAAAATCAATCAGTAGTGACATTTGATGGTTATTTTTTCCTAGAGTAAAATCAATTACAGTTGTAATGTAAAAGAAGAATACATTTGATGGTTATTTCAGAACAATCTTGAGGACATACACTTTTTATGAAATTTTGACAATCTGTTTGAGGCTTAGTGTCATTTTTCTTCATTTTCTTCTATTTTATTTTATAGTTGCACATGATTTAACAATTAATGCTCATAAGTTTTCTAGGCTTGGATTCATCAAGGAGTTTTTTCTTGAGTAGAAAGAAGTAGAAGATGAAGATGATTGATTTCGAAGTGTAATTAGATCCATTGTAGAGTGCATCCTCATTTTGGGAAAACATGCTCTTTTTTTTGGATATTTATGTTGTACGAGTTGTACACTTTTTTGTGCTTCTAATGTAATTTTGACATATCTTGGTATCATTATATATATGAGATATTTTATGGAAATCCGTGTCTATTTTAGTTGATATTTGAAAATGTGTATATTGTATTTTATTGTTTGGGCTATCTTGCATATTAAAAGTTTTTTTAAAAAAAATCAAGGTGGCAAAGAAACCATTTAGGTGTGTTACATGATTTATTAAGGGTAAACAAAGAAACCATTTAAGTACATTACATGGTTTATTAAGTTTAGCTGAGAAACCATTTATCTCTCCAAGAAGGTGCTTTTCTCATGGACCAAAGAAACCATTTATTTCTTAAAAATGGTTTCTAAAGCATGAGAAAAGAAATCATTTTTTTCACATGGTTTCTTACCCTAAGACACCTTTGACCTGGAGATCATCTCCAAAATGGTGTCTTAGGGTATTTTGGAATGGTTTCTTTGCCCTTTATTGTAGTAGTGATTGCAGACATCTTTCCGAGATTTCCTAGACTTGGTTTTACCCTTGCTAGGTCCCTCTGACTTCACAACAAGCCCCATCGGACTACTGTCTACAACATTACCCGACGCTACTCGGCGCAAATCCATAGTGTGAAGCGCTGACCTCACTTCCTCCAGGGTCAAAGTATCTTTACCAACCACAAATGACTCAACAAAAGTCTCAAACAAATTTGGCAAAGAAACTAACAAAATCAAGGCAGCATCCTCATCATCTATCTTAACATCTATATTACGCAAATCAAGTAAAATAGAGTTAAGTTGGTCTAGATGTTCCTTCAGAGACGTACCTTCCTGCATACGAAGACAGAACAAACGCTGCTTTAGAAGCAACTTGTTGGTTAGAGTCTTTGTCATGTACAAGGACTCCAACTTCAACCACAAACCAACAGCAGTTTCTTCATCGGCAACCTCAATAATCACATCATCAGATAAACACAACAAAATTAAAGAATGCGCCTTCTCCTCCAAGGCCACCTCTGCTTCTGTCTTCGCCTTATCTTGTGATTTTTCTTTTGCCTTTGACAGAACAGACCAGACGCCTTGTTGTCTCAGCAAAGCTCTCATCTTCAACTGCCACAACCCAAAACTATTACTCCCGGTGAACTTATCAGCGTTTAATAGTGTTGCTCCGGACATCTTCTCGCCAAAAAATCAACAGACCCAAATAAAGCCTAACTCAGCGGAAGCAGAACTTGGCCCTGATACCAGTTTGTTGTAACGGAGGTGTCTCGTTACCAACAGTTTGTCGACTACGCGAAAAGAACAAAACAACGAACAAACAATATTTAAACTGAGACACAGAATTAGGTGGTTCACCAGCAAAATCACTGGCTACGTCCACACCAACAAGAAGAACTGTATTCAGTACTGTGGAGATAATAGTACAACTCGGAGGAACCCTCTCTAAGACAATGCTTAAGAGACTCCAATTTTGGGTTGATTACTAAGGTGGAAGGGTGACCTCTATTTATACAAAAAAAATCACCCCCACTTAGTTAATCTATCGATGTGGGACAAATTTTTCTATTTATACATAGAAAAACTACCATATTCCACTACTCTTTAGATGTGGGACAAAACACATTCTAACAAAATACATCGTCTTATTTCCGTACCTAGTTCGACATTCAACCCGAGTCTCGAATACGACAATTGCTAGTCATTAATCCTAACAATAGTTTTAATTTAATTTAATTTATAAAATCAAGGGTGTTACAATCTTCCCCACTAAAAAATGTTTCGTCCTCGAAACTAACAAAAACATAATAATAGAATGAAAAACAGAGTTATATTACTTGAACAAAAGGAGAATGCTTGAATCGCATCACAATCTCGGTTTTAAAAAAAATTACAACTTCAAACGTGACATGAAATCGAAATCGAAGACAAAATTTATCTCAAAATAGTATGGGCTCAGTTACCCAAAGTTTAAAATAATTTAAATTAATAAAATCGTAAGTTAAAAATTATTCGATAAAATAATGACAATAAATAATATTTGTAAACGAACTCGAGGGGGAGAGTACCCAATTATTTTCAAAGCAACATTAAAATGTTTTGATTAAGAAATTCGTTAATATTTTATTTTACGACCAAACAAAAATTTGAGAAATCGAATTTTGTAGTTAGTAAATAAAAATCGAACTAGTCGTCAAATATTTTCAATAACAGATTTAAAGTCTATCAAAAATAAAACAAAAACTTAGACATACGAAGTTTTTCGAAAATTTTAAACTGTTTTACCTAAAAATCTTACAGAAATTAAAAATATTAGCAATTATGAAAATTTTCCGTAAAATTTAAACATGCTTGAAAATCGAAATTTGAAACAATTTTGAAATACTTTAAAATAAATTATTAAGACCTTTTGAAACAGGACTAAATATATGTTATCAACCAAAAAAGGAAAATGAAGTACAAAGTTTTGAAATTTATAACTCAAATGTTAAAATTTCACGATAGCCCAAAATTTTAAATTAGTCAAACTTTTCATAACACATGTTCGGGAAACTGATAAACGGATGAATAGAGTCAGGTCAACGACAAATCGCAACAAAAGTTTTCAAACTCGATAAAGAAGTCGAAAGGATTGGCCGAAGAAGAAGTAGCAGGATTTAAGAAAAGCTAAGGGGAGGAACGAAATTGAGAGTCAAATAGAGCCCTCAAGGATTAGAGAATAAATTAACCATCTCGAGATTCCCGACACGACTCCCACAAATAAGGGTTCCTAATTTCCATCAAATAACGTTAACTCTATTATTAGGCATTGGGTTGTCCAACTCTGTCTTACAACGTCCAAAAATATCGACTGTTACAACCTCCAATAAAAAGTCTTGCATGATTATTCACTTGCTCAAACGACACAATACTAATCCTCAAATGCCATCACGAAGCTAGTGCATTGGATTTATCATAATGAGGAGCGTTTATGGGTCAAGTGGATCAATAGCATTTACCTTAAAGGGCAAGGGTGGAAGATGTATCAACCTCCTACTACTGCCTCTTGGGCGTGAAAATGCATTTGCAAGACGAAGGATAAGGTAAAACTTTGTTTTCCTAATGGAAATTGGCTAGGTGATAAAGAAGAGTACTCGATTAGAGATGGTTATAATTGGCTTAGAGGTTCCCATCCTACCGTGGATTGGCACCAAATCATTTGTAATGGATGGAACGACCCAAAGCATGCTTTTGTCACCTGGCTAGTGAAGCAGAAGGGACAGAACTGCAGAGGGAAATTATATAAATTGGGCTATTGTCAAGATAAAGACTGTTGTCTTTGTGAGAGAGATGTGAAAACAATTGAGCATCTGTTTTTCGCCTGTCCATACAGCTATCTGATTATTAAATATGTTGAAGATTGGTGCGGGTTCAAACTGAATGTAACCATGGCAGGACTCGGGTGATTAACGTTGAAGTATAATCTTCATACGATTTTATGGACCGCAATACACTATCAGGTCTGGATGCAGAGGAATAATGCAAGAATACATTGTAGCCTTAAGATACCTAAACTGGTGGCTAATTTTGTCATACAACAGGCCAAGAAGAGAATCAATGCCAAAGTTCCTATACTGACTCAGGAGGATAAGCGCTGGAGTAGAATATGGGGCATCTGATAGCGTTTGGGTGTTTAGATGCTTCTATTTCTTGATTTTATCCTGTTTTTGTATTTGATCAGCTAGACTGGATCAGTTGTAAAAATTTTTATTGATATTTATACCACTTCACATTTTACCAAAAATTAAATTCTCAAATGCTTTAGAATCTAATCTCATTAGTTAAGATTCCACAGTCAAAAGAACACACCCAAACTCTTGATCGATAAGGCTCCTAAATTCAAAGCTCATAAGGTTTGAACTCGAGGTATACTCCAAATTCCTCGAGTAAGGAACACTAAACAAGGTCCACTAATTTAACAATGCTCAGGCACGAAATCCGCAAAAATGATCACTAATATATTTATAATGCCACAAGTACGGAAGTCGAGAAAGTACAATAAATCCTCGAACACGCTCAAATATATAGGCGATGGCGCAAACACTCACATCTTCAAACACGACATTGGGTTAAGGTTTCTGAAAAATTCCATCAAATTTCATATTGTAACAGCGAAACCACTAAAATATTTATTAACTCAACAAAACCACAATCTCGTTGGTCAAAGGGTTCTGAACTATAAATCCATTAAAATGATTGGCATTAAGTATTCCTCAAAACAACGCGATAAATCCAACCTTTAATTGTGCAATATGTTTCTCTTCTTCAAGGTTAACAACAATTTATCCAAGTTAGATCACTCAACTCCAAAGTTCATAGGTTACAACCTTAAACAACGATCAACTATCTAATCCTTAAGAAACGCGGGTAATCTATGTCAACCAGAATTTCTAACGACATTAATGAAAACCTTTAACGATACCACACTCAGGCTAACACTTTAAACAATACTCTATGATCCCAAATATTCGCGATGCATCCATCAAATAAGCATTAGGTAAGAATCCCAAAGTAATAGTATCAGTTACACTTAGTTCTGTTCTAGATAAGTACTAGGTATCCATCAAATATGATATACTCTTACTACTTCAAAATATCATTCAATTTTAAGTACTCTATATAATCATGTAACCTATAACCCAAGGCTACTGATCGGTATCTAATGTATCATCCTAATTCCATCAATCAACAATATGCCATTCAAATCAATCCTCCAGAATTTCTTACTTGCTTAGAAGATAGGGTAGGCTCATAATCCTCAAACCAGGTAATAAGGGTTTACTAAATCTCAAACATCTATAACTTTTCACGGGGTTCACCGAGATGGAATTCGGTCAAACCAAAGAATCTCAAGAGGGAAGATGGTAAAATAGAAGAATTAATCGAATATTTATCACAAGAATGCAGACGAGAATTTATAAGAGAAGAGTTGGAAGAAGTAGAGGCAGGGAGAAAAGATAATAGCCTGTCAAGTTATAAACATAATAGCCACGTCAGTGGGGAGTAACTCGGACGTTCTCCCAGCTATATTATATCATGTGGAAAAATAATAGTATTATTATATCAAAATATTTAAAATGGGAAAACATTAAAACGATAAAATAAGAACAAGTTCTCAAAAGAAAACTTAAAACACTTGCCAACCTGCAAGTCAAAATCAGTCGATAATAATAATATTCAAATATGGCGTTATGGAAATTCGGTCAGTGTGCACAAGGCTAGACTTTCACTAGGACAATACTGTAAACTAGCTTCGAGAACTGTAGACTTAACTCATAACAGAATCCAGTCTCTAACTAGGCAACTCAAATAGAACAGGACTGCGTGCAGCGAGGTCCTGGTTTAAGTAGTATACATCCCTCCTGGACAAAAACCATGTCCACTTCAACCCAACGCGACTTACACGATGCGATATCTAAGTTTAAGGGCACAATGCATACTCTCCTGAACACAAATCATGCTCAGTTAAACAACCAATGTGCCCCATTGACCCGATTGTGGAGCTCAAAAGGGTAGTCAACGGACTAAAAGAGTCAACCAACCACGTACTTGGATTAATCAATCCCAAGTTACTACGGATAGGCGTGTCGTAGCTCATACACGTCCAGGTTCATGCAATTACACAAAGGATCACGTTGGAGAATATTGTCTATCCTAGGAAGATATGGAGGATCTCGTGGGGATGGCATAATATCCATGATAGTAATGGAAAAATAAAGAGAGATATGGATGATGTCTCTCATGATAGGCTAATTGTGAATAAAAGGCAACAAGAGGGTCTTCATATATTTAATATATCAATCAATGATTTCGTGATCTCCAATATATGGAGAATAGATCATGTGGATTGTTGCCAACTAAGTGAAAGTGTTGGTGATCTATCCAAGAAGTGGGTGTCCAGATTCATTCCACCACTTAGCCACATTCACACGTCATTTGCAATCACAATCAACCAAGAAAATCATACTTATTTTAAGGTGATATGGAGAATCAAATCCAGTGAAATATTTATGAATTTACAAACAACTTGTCAAACTCTGGATTAATTTGTTAATCTCGTGTTTAAACTTCGAGAAGGTGCTTCGAAGTGTTTAGAGGGTTGGTGCTCCAAACTCTGAGCTATTAATTCCGGGTTCAAGGTCGAACTACGGGTTAAATATCCTTTGCTTACTCACCGATTAACATCGGATCACAAAATACAAAAAAAAACGAAGCGTCTGCTTCCCAAAAATAGCCGAGCCACAAGACTCAAAATCCTCACAGACCTTAACCATGAACCAGGGTTACATTAACCTTAGTTCAATTTCACTCCAAAATCCACGTCATCAACCAAGGTTACATTAACCTTCGACCCAATCTTCATTTCTTATTCTAAACCGCTTCCGCATTCGCATCATTTGGTATCAGAGCCGTGTTTAGCGATATGGGAGATAACGATATCAACAACAACAATGTCAACAACGACGCAAGCAGCATCAATACTGGAGGGGGTAATGACGAGAATCTCATCCAACAATTGCTTCGTGCCTTGCGTAATTTACCTGAGAACCGAGCAGAAGGAGGAGCTAGGAGATTCGTGGACGTGCCAAAGCCTCGAGATGAATTCAAAGTCACGAAATTTCCGGAGTTTGAAGGAGGAGTCGATCCAGAGGAATACTTGGATTGGGAACGCAAGATGGAAAGAATGTTCGATTTCAAGGACGTTCCTGACGAAAAGCGTTGTAAGTATGCTATACTTAGACTCACAAAAACAGCATCTTTATGGTTTGAGGGCATGAAATTGAGAAGGGCTGGAGAGGAAAAGCCAAAGGTTAAAACTTGGGATGACCTTAAACGTAAGTTACGCAAGAGGTATGTGCCCAAGAGTTATAAAGTCGATTTGTATAGGAGAATTGCCGAATTAAGACAAGGGAGTCTAAATGTTAGTAGTTACATTTCAGAGTTTGAAAAAGCGTCTTTGATGTGCGAGTTAGACGAGTTAGAAGAACAAAAAATGGCTCGATTTCGTAGAGGTTTAAATCGTGGTATCGCGGATGTCGTTGACTTACATCCCTATGAGTCATTCGATACACTTTGTTCTTTGTGTCTTAAGGTCGAAACCCAACAAAAAAAGAAAACTACCCCTAAGACGGATACTTGGAATAAATCCGAGGAAACTAAGTTTGAAGGGTCAAATTTGCATGTGACTCCTAAGACTGCCCCTATTTCCCAAATGACACCCAATACACCCTATAAGGCCAAGGACATGTCGAAGGTCCGTTGTTTCAAGTGTCAAGGGTTCGGTCACTTTAAAACCGAGTGTCCCAATCAAAGAATCATCACCTTAAAGGAGGCGATTACGTATCGTGATGATTTGTGGGAACAAGAGGAAAGTGACGGGGAGGGAAAAGTTTATATGGCAAAGGGAGGAGAGGAAGAGGTGGAAGAAGTATTAGAGTTTGAGGCTCCTACACACGTTGAGTCACTAGTTTTGCGTCGTACACTACACACACTTGCTAAATCGTCTATAATGAAGCAAAGAGACCAAATCTTTCATACTAAATGTCAAGTGAATGATAAGTGGTGTAATGTGATTATTGATGGGGGGAGTTGCACTAATGTCGCATCCCAAGAAATGGTGGACAAACTTGCCTTGACCACTACGCCCCACCCAAAACCCCACACACTACATTGGCTTGATGACGGAAAGAAGGTGAAGGTCACAAAGCAAGTGCGAGTTGGATTCACGATGGGTCCGTATAATGATGGAATCACGTGTGACGTGATTCCCATGGATGCGTGCCACATTCTTTTGGGCAGGCCATGGCAATTCGATCGTTATGTACGTCACCAAGGGAGGACTAACGAGTATATTCTGATGGTGAATGATAAGAAAATCGTCCTAAGGCCAATGGCACCGAAGGGTGTTCGTTCTATGCATTCTAACCGGACTACCAAGCGTAGTTTATCTGTGTTTGCTAGTGAGTAGGTGTTAGCAAACAAAGAGGAGAGGTATGCCCTTAAAGCGTCCAGCATGTCCGTAGTTTCAAGAGGGAACAACCTTGACCAAGGTTACATTAACCCTGACCAAGTTTACCCTAACCTTGACTCTAACGAACTTATGCAACCGCTAGTAGGTGGGTCTGATCAAGATGTATTTTCGAGTGACCTTGAGCCTAGCTTGTCTACAGTTGTTAGTCAAAACAGAATTAAACCGGTGATTGACCGGAAAGAAAAGATGAATACACTTATTGCGTCAAAGCAGCCCGTTCTTCAAGAGGACCAATCCGGGCTCATACAACCATCAATTCAAATGAGGGATAATTACTATGGGGTCCGTATCACTTCCGTGGAGAACTTAGCTCCAAATTTAAAATTTGACGGCCTTACGGAATTGAGGTCGATTCCTTTTGAAGAGGGAGGGGATGACCCGATTGTGGAGCTCGAAAGGGTAGTCAACGGACTAAAAGAGTCAACCAACCACGGACTTGGATTAATCAATCCCAAGTTACTACGGATAGGCGTGTCGTGGCTCATACACGTCCAGGTTCATGCAATTACACAAAGGATCACGTTGGAGAATATTGTCTATCCTAGGAAGATATGGAGGATCTCGTGGGGATGGCATAATATCCATGATAGTAATGGGAAAATAAAGAGAGATATGGATGATATCTCTCATGATAGGCTAAGTGTGAATAAAAGGCAACAAGAGGGTCTTCATATATTTAATATATCAATCAATGATTTCGTGATCTCCAATATATGGAGAATAGATCATGTGGATTGTTGCCAACTAAGTGAAAGTGTTGGTGATCTATCCAAGAAGTGGGTGTCCAGATTCATTCCACCACCTAGCCACATTCACACGTCATTTGCAATCACAATCAACCAAGAAAATCATACTTATTTTAAGGTGATATGGAGAATCAAATCCAATGGAATATTTATGAATTTACAAACAACTTGTCAAACTCTGGATTAATTTGTTAATCTCGTGTTTAAACTTCGAGAAGGTGCTTCGAAGTGCTTAGAGGGTTGGTGCTCCAAACTCTGAGCTATTAATTCCGGGTTCAAGGTCGAACTACGGGTTAAATATCCTTTGGTTACTCACCGATTAACATCGGATCACAAAATACAAAAAAAAACGAAGCGTCTGCTTCCCAAAAATAGCCGAGCCACAAAACTCAAAATCCTCACAGACCTTAACCACGAACCAGGGTTACATTAACCTTAGTTCAATTTCACTCCAAAATCCACATCATCTACCAAGGTTACATTAACCTTCGACCCAATCTTCATTTCTTATTCTAAACCGCTTCCGCATTCGCATCACCCATAAAGACACACCAGCCTTACAGTTGATGGCAAAAACGTACATCCCAGACTATATTACTCTAACCCCACACTTGTCTTTATTCCATAACTCCAAAACAAGCCATTATCGATATTCAAAAGATATAATCATTATGAGGATAAAAGGAATAAACATTTTATATTAAAAGGGAAACTTTCTATAAATAGAAACTTACTAATTTTAGAAACTTACTTAAAATAGAAATATTGTTATAAAAAATTCGTAAGTTATTAAAATAAGTGAAATATATAAAAAATAGCATTTCTAACGAAATTAACATTTTATTATTATCGTAACTTTAATATATTTCTAAATTCGTTACTCAAAATATAAATAAAATATACAAAGTCAATATATATAGTATTTTATAAATAATTAGGAAATCGAGTTAAACTATAAATTTTCAGAAAGGAGATGATTTATGAAAATGATATCAAAATTAATTTAGTCGACGAATTTTATAAATTAAACGAGATTTTATAAAGCTTTCAAATTAGTTTTAGCAGATAGATTTTATCAATAAATAATACTAATTTTACTAAAAATAATCAATCGTAGACAAATGGGAAATTATTAGGGAAAATAATCTCGACTAAAAATGTATTTAAAACAAAATCGACTACTTTCTCTTTTATTAATATAAGTCGTAAAACGAATTTAATTTATTGAACAAGTATACAAATCTCGATTATAATATAAAAATACGATTTTGAGTTAAAATTATAAATTAACAAACTATGACGAAAATATGAAATCGATATTATTTAGTTACTAGTGTCACAATAACCAACAAAGTGTTATAACGATCATAAATAATTAAATAACTAATGATTTATAAAACGATATTGAAAACTTGTAAAATATTTATCAGGTACACAATTTAAAAATAATATAATAAGCAAATAATAAATAGCTAAAATTAGAAAACCGAAGTTTAAAATATTTACTACATACTACTACTCAAACATACGATATAAAATCGAGTAACGTCCTAAAGTTACCTTGAGTCGATATCCAAATGCTCATGTACTTGTCCACCTTGATGAGTCCAAACTCCAACCGTTCTTATACTTGTCTTACAAAGGGACTTTGAAGCTCCAACGGAAATCGAGACAAAAGAAACAGAAATAAAGAAATCGGAATAAGGAAAGTCGGAAACAAATGACTAGGACGATTAGAATAGAAGGACGGAAAGTAAAGCTCGCGAATCAGGAAAACAAAGAAGATGAAGAACGGAGAACGACATCCTAACATGGCTTCTAACAACCAAATTACTACCCAAAAGCAACAAGGCGGACATCAACAATATCACAACGATCGAGAACCGAGGAACGGGTATAGACAGTATCAAAACAGGAGCAGAAACAATAGATCAACAACAAGGAAACGAAATTGAGTAGCAGGTATGCGGTATCGAAGAGAAAATCGAGAGAGGACAAAAGGCGTAGAAGACCAAGAGGAATGACAACAACGATTGAATCGATACCGAAACCGAACATAACATCGACAAGTTGCAGTAGTACAAAGAGTAGAAAAATAGCGAGCAGTAGCACAAAATGAGAACAAGACGAACCAAGCAGTAGCAATGGATCTTCAGACAATAGAGAGCAGAATGAAAGTGGTAACAACAACAAATGACGATAACCAAAACAGGACGAAAATATGCGAAGAAGAAGAAAAAAAAGCAGCAGTAGAAGCAACGACATATAGCAGCAACGAACAACAATTGCGAGGGAAACGACAATGACGAAGACAGCAGCAACGAAGCAGAAGAAGAAGAAGAAGAAGAAGAAGAAGAAGAAGAAGAAGAAGAAGGAGAAGAAGGAGAAGAAGAAGGAAATGGAGAAGTGGACAGACGAGCAGAAACAAAGAACAACAACAAAAAGGACGCACAAAAGCAATCAGGCACGATAAAAGAAACGAAGCATCAACAGTACGTACAACATCGACGAGTCACAATAGTACAGAAACCACTACGATAATGAGACAGGGCAAGGGTCGACAAACTCATCAAGGTTTCAGCGAAAACAATCATGAACAGCGGGAAGAAGAAGGAGAAACGGTTGATAGACGATAAGAACGAAATGAGGAACAAGAAAGGATCTACTTTTCGGCTCAAAGCCGCAACCATGACAAGGATCAGACGCGGACAACAGCAGAGGAAGGCAGAGGATGGAACACGGCTAATAGCGACGGCAGCAGCAACAACGAATACAACCAACAAAACGCGACAAGGGTCTACTCTTTGACAAGGGATGAAGATGGTGGTGACTGGGTTCGAAAAGATGACTGAAGATGGTTGAGCGTGAAGGAGGAAGAACCAAGCCGAAGAGGGAGATGTATGCGTTGAAACGGTGGAATAAGAAAAAAAAAAGCAGGGGGGGTGAACAAGTTAAATGTAGTGGGAAATCAAAAGAAAAAGGGGATGTATGTAATAATAAGTGGGTTAAATGAGGGGGTAGGAAAACTGATTAAAAGAATAGGTACAAGTAGGAGATGACACTAGTAGAAAAAGGTGGAATTGCTGCTCCTCGTTTGAGGCGTTTTAGGTGATTAGCTGCAAATAATTTATTTTTATTTTAAGAAAAAAATGCTTGGGAGAGTCTTTTTTAGGGATAAATTGAAATAAATAGGAAAAAATAATATAAAGAGGCATCGTCCACAATTGACGCCTCTCCATGATAAAAAAAGAACTTGGTGCGGCGTCCACTTGATGCCTCTCAACTCTAAATACTTTAATCTATGAAAAAAATAAAAAATAAAACAAGCCCCACTCTCCGTCATCCCTATCTATAACTCTTAACCCTATTGTCATCCCAATCTCCCTCATACTTGACGAAACGAAGCCTCATTTTTCCATCGACGAAACGCAACCCCAGAACTCCCTCGACAAAACCTAGAACCCGCCATCATCCACTCTCCATTTAAAACCATTCTCGTTGCTTGCACTCCATCTCCGTAGGCTCGCCTCTCCATTCTCACGGAGGTCTGTTGCTTGCTGAAGTTTTTGTTTATTTTATTGTGTCTTTCTTCTTTTGCCTTTAATTAAAGCTTTTTGTTACTACTTGTTTGTTAGGGTTGAGTTTTTAACAGATTTTATGGTTAATTAAGGGTTTTTGTTTCTAGATTTCGTAATACTCGTATATGATTTTTGTATGATTGAGAAATATAGTTTTTTTTTGTAGATATATAAATTTTTTATGAAGTATAGCTTCAGTATTTTTGTATACCAAGTTTGCTAAGTGTCACTGTTTTTGTATTCACAGTTCATACTTAGTATTGCCTATTGTCTATTTTCTTCTTTGCAAGTACTCGTTGATTATTGTGTATTTGTAATTGTGTGTGGGAATACGAAATTATAAATTGTGTGATGTTGTATTCTACAATAAATGAACCTGATCAAATTTGATGGTTGTCGTCCTTGTCTGCTAGCTACTAAGATTCTTCAATTGTGAGTCCTTCACTTAAATTCTCAGTTAGAGTTGATATCAATGATTCACGGCATCAAATTGTTAATTAAACCATTGATTTTGGGTTGATATTGAGGTATTTTGGTGCAAATCTTTACTACGGAGTATAATTGATTATTTGGGTTGCTATTGAGGAATTGTGGGTGCTTAATTGAAGGGATTTTCAAAAATTTGCCTTGAATAATATTAACATTGAGTGATGTAATTAACTAAAGTTTCTTACTGACAATAACTTAACTCATCCATGCTATTATACCCCTTCACATTGATGAATTATAGGTACTGGTTATTCTTGATTCTTGATTAGCACCAAAATTCAGCACCAAAATTTCTGCAGTTATTCTTGATTATGATGGTACCCTTTTGAATACAGGTACTGATTACCTAATTTGATCTTCTGGGTATTCTTAATTTTGTTGTTTTATGAAGATCTTACTGATTTGTTTTGGGTTTGATGCAGAGTTTGTGCTGAGGAGTCTTTGAGAATTGATGTAACCAGTTTTCAATAAAGAGGTTAAATCGAGCGTGGTGACACTATGACACATGCCATTATCTTTCGCAAGATTCAGGAACAATATTGATTTGAAACTCCCTTGGTTTTTCATCGACACAAGTTTCTTCATTTTATTCTTCTCCAGTTTGCTACGATAAATCAAAGAAAAAGTCGAAATCTGTAAGTATTTTTTTTGCGTTGTGATTAATTTTTAGCCTTTTAACTTCTATATATGCTTTTAATTAGGTTTTGATATCTTAGTACTTTAAATTTCATCAATGAATGAAAAAGGTGGGATCTTTATGTTAAATTAAGTATTTGGATTTCTGGGTATTGATTATATGTGGTGGAATTGTTCAACTATAGGGTCAATATACATTGTATCAAATTTGAGGATTAGAACTAGGTCAATTGCAATTCGTATTGATGTTGTAGTCACTTGTTAAAAATTTGAGATTTTTATCTATAGGACTTACTATTATCTTTAACACTTACATTTGGTGGCTGAACAACTTTCAAATCAAAGTCTTGTAAGTAGTACATACGGAGTACTTCATTTACTTGCTCCACTCTTCATATTTAATCAGTTCTCAATCGGTATACATCGTGTGTTTGATCAAGTTAAGATTACTTCTTTGACATAGGTTGAGACATTCACTTCTCTAATAAGAATGAACCATTCATATACTCCGTATCATTTTATAGTGAACAACTGAACACGACTTGATTAGTAAGCCCATGAGGTACTCTGAACCGCGCAGTTCATGTTAAGACCTAAATTCATCTATAAAAGTACTGTATAAACAAGGCTTTGTCATAAAAACACGCTACTGTCAAATTTCACCTCCTTATAATTTAGGGTCCGGGCATTTCAAATTCTTTTGAGAGTCGTGAACGTGACATACGGCAAACGGAAGGGTAACTGTCCATACTACTTTTTTTTATCAGCTGAATATGGGCAGCACAGAAGAGCTAGTACGAAGCCAATAGTCGGTCCATTAACACACAAGACATACTGACCACGTAACGATTCCGTTCTCTAGTTAATAATTTTATCTCTTTCTTGGAAGCACTTTCTTGTAGTTTGTATGTCACACATTGACTTTGATTAGTATTACAAATCTATCTATGTGCTATAGGCCCTATAGTTGTTTTTCTAAAATTATTTCAAGAACCTGCTGAATTTCTGTGTGTTTCAGGTTGTACAGCAGAAAAATGAACTAGTTTTTAATAGTAACCGAGTCTGAATTTTACGAAACACTATACTCTAACCTAGTTTTCAATAGCCGGTACATATGAAAGCTTTGGTCTTACAGCAGGAAATAACGATACATAAGAGCATGGTGTTCATTTACCAGTATGTTGCAGCTACCAGATATGGGGTGTTAATAAATACGGAGCGTGCGCTGATGTAGCAATCCCGGGTGTTATTCCGCCTCCACTGATGGAATTTGAGGGTAAATTTATCGTCTTTTATTTCATTTACTAGTTTTTAATGAACTAGTTTTTAATAGTAACCGAGTCTGAATTTTACGAAACACTATACTCTAACCTAGTTTTCAATAGCCGGTACAAATGAAAGCTTTGGTCTTACAGCAGGAAATAACGATACATAAGAGCATGGTGTTCATTTACCAGTATGTTGCAGCTACCAGATATGGGGTGTTAATAAATACGGAGCGTGCGCTGATGTAGCAATCCCGGGTGTTATGCCGCCTCCACTGATGGAATTTGAGGGTAAATTTATCGTCTTTTATTTCATTTACTTACTCTCTGTCATATCCCCGTGAACTGTTTGAGCTTCTTTGTTCGTCCTCCTTGTCTACTGCATATTCATAAACAATGGAAGCTATCTGAATATACATGGCATTTGAATTCAGTTGCTTTTATCGTTGAGCAGTCAAGCCACCATTACTATCATGCGGTTACTATTGGCAACGATGCTCTGATTTCTGCTTACAGATAGTCTCCCACCGCCTTTTTGATAAGTGCTTTCTCTGTTTGAAAATATCTGATGCTTCGGGTTTCCTAGGATCAGCTTAACATTCCTTGTTGTACTAAGACTTAACGGTTTTCTCAGTGATTAACACGCTCTCGGGAAACAAAAAAGAGGTCTACTTTTGGAGCCATCTTATCAAAAGTTTTGCCTGCAACATTTTCTATAATTGCTTCGTTTTCCAAATTGATCCGGCAAAGCGATAAATCATCACCTAATAAACTGTCAGTTTACAGCAGTTTGTGATCATGCGGGACATATTTTTATGTTTCTTTGAATTGACACATCCAGTATGGTTGCTACTCCTCTCGCTCAATGGGTCATTTTCATCACTAATCTTTTCTATATACTATTTTATTTTACCCGTTTTTTGGTCATGAATTTAAAAATCTTTTTGCGAATCAATCGTCTCATGACATTTTCGGTTACATGATATCACATCAGATTAGTTCGTGACTTTAGGTTCTACTTTGACTTTTAAAGTTTGGATTATGGTCGGGTTGGTTTTTTATTGGGTCATTTGGACGCGCCAGTTTTGTCGACTCAACAAATACAACATTACAGCCTTAGTCCAAAAAGATTTTGCCGTATGTTAAAACAGTACCTTACTAATGACACAGTGTAAGTGAGTGTGTGTTTGTGTGCACGTCTGCATTTGTGTGGTAGATTTTTTAGGAGGGGCTCTTACATTGCACATGTTTGACTTTGATATTTGGTGTTAAGGTAGAACACTCTCATTACATATAAACATCACCTCATCGGTAAAGAAATAAATAAATGATCTATATAAATTTAGAAGTTAACCAAATCTTACTTTATTTAGTAATTAACTACTCGTATCTTTGGTGTGTTTACTTTAATTTCGTTTCAACTAAGTTTTAAAAGTAATTAAAATAATCAACATTCAATATGATATCTTGTTTAGGGCCTTAAAGAAGTTCAAGATGAGTGGTGGTCATATGAAGAGGAAAAGATATGAGCCATTATGGAAATCTATGAAGGTAATTAACTAAAAGACTACATTGTTTTTCTCAATATTTGTTTACACTTTAATTCTTACAATCCGAAATTTTTTGAAATTATGAATATTTTGATTCCATGATAGTGTCCTCGACAAGGTGGAAGTGTGGACGATGGTTTGTTTGTGATGCGGTTCATGTACGATATAGTTAATCGTTGATCAATTGCAAGTGACTTTGAAAGGTAAGCAATTGGCCAGTTAATCATTCTAAGTTTTCTTTTAATCGTTCTTGCTTAACTTTATGATCCTTTCCCCAATCATCTCATCATCGCCTAGTTATTTGTTTATCCGAGTTGAGCCATTGTAACAAGGTAATTTACATTGAACGCACTTCAAAAGTAACCCTCCAACGTCCACAAATTAATCATTTTTATACGGTATGTTGAAGCGGAGGAGATGTCATTGAGTATATGTTGGGATATATAGTAGTACAAAAGATGGTTTCTTTGTAGTGGTAAAATTAGGTTTAATTTGTAGACATTCTTTGCAGTAACATTGAAGCATTGTCTGTAGAAGTAAATAAATTTGTGAGGTGGGTGTTTGTTTAATTAGTTCAAACCTCGTTGACATTATAAGCTACACATAATAAGCTACAATAAAATCTTTTTACTTGAATATATAACTTTATTGTCATATTTATGTGTTCAATCGATAATAATTCGTCGTTCTTGTATGTTTTTAAGGCTTGGATCTTACAAAATGAGCAACCCTACACCTACGGTGAAGATGAGATGAATGAATCACAGGATAAGTGGGCTACGTACTTTACGAATCGTTGTTGTACTTGAAATAGACTAGTTAATTGGACCATTTTTGTCATGAGTTGTTTGGTGTAATTGAGGTTGGAATTGTATCCATGCCACCTTTTGGACATGTGAATGTAGATTTGGATGGATAATGTAAGAATTTTATTTGGTTTATTGAAATGCAAATGGGTGTCGTTGAAATTATTAAAAAATTTATATATTTTTTAAATAAAATAAATATTGCTTTCGACATTTATTTGGAGTAGACGCCTCTAACGATCCAATTAAATATGTAAAATATGGTGATATTTGTGGCGTCGAATTTTATTTGACGCATCAAATTTTGGCTATATTTAAGGCGTCATATACAAAAAAAACGCCGCAAAAGATGTGTCATTAGAGGCGTTTATCCCTCAGACGCCACAAAAAGGTATGAGTATTTGAGGCGTCAGTTTTAGAAAACGCCGCAAATGATCCACTATTTGAGGCTTCTAAAAAATGCCGCACCATAATTTCCAATGTGTGGCCCCCCGTATGAGGCATCATAAAAAATGCCTCTAATGGAGGGTTTTATGGAGCCTCAAATCCCTGTTTTTCTACTAGTGTGGTTTCCGAGACAATAAGTGGACTGACCCAAGAAATCGAATTAAAATTGAAATAATACAAATAATTGGGCCGACTAACAAAATGAGTAAAATAAACGTTTCTCGAGACCAAAACAAAGTTTATAGAAATGAATAATTAGACGATGAAATAGTATTTCCCGATAAATAAGAAATCTTCGATAAAGTGAATTATATTGATTTCTCGAGGAATGGTAATAAATGTTTTGACGAAACTTAAAATAAATGAGCTTCGAGCCGAAAATAGAAATTCGAGCTTAAATATAAATAAATAAAAAGAATTTAGAATTTAAATCGCCAAAATAGACTTTGATAAGAATTAAATTGAATGTATAAAATAAATCAAAACAGAAATAAAAATATGTGTTAAATATAAGAAAAGTTTCCGAGACAAATAAAATTTTAGGAGTTTGAAACGATTAAACGATAAATTCGTTTTATAATAAATTTAAGAATTACGAGTTAAATCGCAAACAAAATAAAAATATGAACATAACTTTAATTTAATTTATAAAATCAGGGGTGTTGCAGAAAGTGTTGCATTAGGCTTGTTTTTTAATAGTGTGTGTATCTCAACTTGTTTGTGAACTGTAACACCCCATCTTTTTTTACTGTTTTAGTTATTTCTAGTAACGAGTAATATTAATTAATCGAGTTTCGAAAAACTATTTTAAATAATAATATTCAATGCTTGTGCCTCTAGAACTTTTCTATTTCACTTCACAGTTTGCAAAACTGAAATTTCTATCGTTATCACAATTCTGCACGATTTCGTAAAACAATTCTTATTTACTCATACGGATTCCGATGGAGGCATTTAAAAACCCTAACTTTATTAATTTTCCCAGACCTGAAAAATGGTAAAATTCTAAATTAAAATTTATAAGTGCATCATAAAAATACTGTACTGGACAGCTCCTTTGCAACGAAAATCGTCACCCGATTAATCGTTTCTCGACTTTTGATCTTTGTAACCTTTTTGGAACTAAAATAACTCCAAAATATTATCCTTACACACTTCAAACCGTTTAAATGAAGGACAAGGTTCAAAAAATGTTTTTCTAATAAAAAGCACCAAATAGCGTAATGTACTTCCTAAAGTGTGACTAGCCATTTGAAGCAATTGTCATTTCTTTGTCCATTGTTTTCTCCCCTCACCAAATGCACGACTCACCTTCATTTAGTCAGCCTTAGATCTTCATTTTAGCCCCTCATTTACTCACTTAAACACTCCTTCAAAACATCCATCTAAAAATCAAAGAAAACCACACAAGTATTCATAAGTTCTTATGGTGTTTACACCACCATTTTTCAAGAGCTCTTATGCTTTCTTTATATTTTCATGTACTCCCTATTTTCAAAGTTATTTAATAATATAATTACTAACTTATTAGTTTGTTTTTTTATCCTTCTAACTAATCTATGAAGAGGAGCAAGAGGAAGGAAGCATTGATCTTCGTTTTTCTTTTATTTTGTAGAATCAGTTGTTGTTGCTTAAGGTAACCTAACTTTTCTTCGCCCTCAAATCTCGTAATATAGTTATTAGACTCTAATTAACATATAACATCATGTTTAGGACTAAATCACTAGATCACCAAGTTTAAAGTTAACTATTTGTTTATTTATCACTTAATAATACATACTGTAAAATGGATTATGTGATGTATGTTGTATGTTTACGATTTTTATGTGTAAAGTCCATTTAGAATTAGGCTTAGGTTTCTTCATGAAAGTTGTAGATCTAAATGTCTAGTACGTAGGAAAAATATGAACAATAAGTTTTTATGATGTTTTATATTTATTAATGATTTATTTCGTAAACTGGTACCATATGAGTTTATCTACTATCTGTTTAAATAAATATGTTTCCTAATGTTAAACGTTTCGTTTGAACTTGAAAAACATATACTCCCTCCGTATCTATATGTTCGCCCACTTTCAATATAATACTTCACCCTTATATTAAATAAAGTGGACGAACATATAGATACGGAGGGAGTATTATTATCCTGGTGATGTCTAGTATATGCACGTCAAATTTCATGTAAATCCATAATATTGTAACACCCCCATTTACCCAGAATCCTTATCAAGACATTTCCAAGTAAATAAAAGTGTTACCATCTCGGTATAACCCGAGGTAGTAGTCCATTACAATACAATTCAGAAACCAACCATTTAAAACTAAATAATGAATTATTACAATCTCGTATCCACAGAACAGGGTTACACAACTGTATCAGCGGAAGCATAACTAATATGACTACAAACTATAAGCGTGGTCAGTGACAACGCAGACCCATCCCGTACAGTCAACCAGAATACAATCATCACACATCATCAACCTGCACACTAGTATTGCTCCCCAAAAGATTGGAAATATCAATTGGATCGTCGCAGATCCCCAATAAAATAGGGTGACAATTTAGACAAAGAATACGGTTAGAACATGATAACATCATAACACAAGTACGTAATATAAAACATTAACTCTCAACTGTCTCGGTACCATATCGATACCAATCAACAATATCATCTCCACATTCAGTACCATCACGGTACCAATCAAATCCCGCTATACTACTCGATAGGCTTCAAACCCACCATGATTCCGCTATACTACACAATGGGCCTCCCGGCCAGGATTTCACTAAACTACTCAATGGGCCTCCCGACCAGGATTTCTCTACACTACTCAATGGGCCTCCCGGCTAGGATTTCGCTACACTACTCAATGGGCCTCCCGGCCAGGATTTCCCTTCACTACTCAATCTCATCCATATCAATATCATATCATAAATACATAGTTGTACGACATATAATATTAACATATTCCAAGTAAGGAAAACTTTACCTAGTCAGCAAGTCATCACCACGTAGGTAGTAGTATTCCCGATGGAGACTGGTCTAAGAAGTCCATTCCTAATAAGATATTATATACTTAAATTGAAGGAATATGTCCTAAGACATTTTCGGCAATTACTAAATATAATATAGGATATTATTATGGAGATAATCGTTATGTATTCTAGTAATTCATAATTGCTTGCTAGAGAATAATTATGATAATTAGTCCAATTCGATTGGCCTGATGACTATGCATATATAATCCTATAAGGTCACACAATCAGAATTTGTCAGGAAACTAAACAGACCCAATGTGGACTTGTGAGGTATTAGACTGTGACTACCTATGAGGCCCGGTTAGTCTTTTGGTTTAACCTAAACTCTACTACTATATAAGGATATGGTGTATGAGTCATAAGGAGATAGAGAATCAACCAGGAGACAACTCTAATCTAAGTCAGTTCAGTTTATTGCCTCAAGCACCCTTAAAAGTAAGAGAGAGAATTGTTCTATCTCTTCCGTCCTAGCAGACGTGGGATTCCGACTGGGTTGGTGGACCGAGTAGAGGAGCAACACGTGGGGCTCTAGTATCTCTGCGTCTTATATATCGAGAAATTTACGCTATGAGGGTATGTATTTCTCGACCTACTTTTGTTCTGATTCATATATGTATTGTTCTTGTTTTCTTGGATTGGTGCTAGGAAATTGTTTCCTGAAATTCCGCTTTCGCACCGGTAAAATCCTTCAGTGGTATCAAAGCCTCTAGCATAATATTTATATGATCAGATTCATATGGTTTTGCGTCTTTATTGTGATTCAATTATAATCTCGAGTTTATCATGAAAAAATTGCATAACTAATATAGTGATATTAGTTGATTGAATTTTTAAGGAGGATCGATAAAAATTGGATTTTTTCGGTCAAGGATTTTTTTGTTTACTCTATGGTTATAAGATAACGGTAGAAATTTATTGATTTCATTGCACCAAATTATTTTTGTATGAGTTTGGGTCACTAATTGAAAAATTAGTTTTCGATTATCTCATATGATGAATGAAATCTTTGGAAAACAATTTTGTATTAAATCCAATCTTCCTATTTTTTTTTATTTTTTTTTATCAAAATCGATTTGGGAGAGAGAGGAGGGTCGGTGGTTGGTCAAGGGTTGACCGGAGTCCAGACCGTCACTGGGCATGGTGGTATGACCACCGATGATACAGTTAATGGTGACCGACGGTCCAACGTCAATTATTGTCGCTGGCCCTGCTTGATGGTCAGACGACACTATCGTCAGAGGTGGGCGACCACATCTGGCATGGAAATGTCGGATGAGAAGTAGGGATGATTTTTATGGTATGAAGGAAATTGAATAGTGTGTATGGGTGATGGCAGATTATTTGGTTCCCATTATTTCCAAGGTTGGTCCACCATGAAAGTAAATGAGATTTACACCTCATTAGGCCCATTGTATGCAAATCTGATTTGCAAGTTTTTTGACCCATTATGTCATGGCAAATCTGATTTGCTGTCTATTTAGGTCCATTATTAGAAATTTAATTCCTTTAAATATTCAATAATGTTAATTTTTCGTAATTTGATTACACCCACGATAAAATATTATAGATTGAATCATAATAAATTCGTTTGTTTAGTTTACGACTTAATCGTTAAGTCGTGTTACTAAAGTTCGTTATGCGATTGGTTTATGACTTAAGAGTTAAGTTGTGCTACTAATTTCAAGTTTTTTTTATAATTAATCTTTAAGTAGATTATGAATGAGATTCATAGTTTTTATTGTTTTTCCGTATTGTGAATGTGGCGCCTGAATGCCATTATAATTGTTATGAGATTGGCTTGTGACTAGTATGGCCCAAATTAGGTTGATTTACGATCTGCGTATCGTTATTCGTTGTAATAATTTTTATTATTTATTCGTCTTGTTACAAGTGCAATGTATAATTATTCTTGTTCATACGATTGCGGGCGTATCGTATTGCAATGTAATAATTTATTGTTTTATTTTACTAGTTAAGTTGTAATTATTGAAAATAAACGTAATTTGAAGACGAAGTCCCGAGAAGATGAAGGATGGAGATCCAAATGATTCGAGGGAGGTTCATGAAGGATGGAGATCCGGATGAAGCTTTTGGACCTAGTTAGTTTAGGGGCCATACTAGATCACTTATTTTTATGCTTGCATTTAAATTCGTTTTATGCTTGCTTTATTTTGTGAATGTGGTTATTTTGTTATGTGTTCACCGTAAATAACCGATATTTGATCCCCAAATAAGTAATATTGAGTCTTATATTTTTTCAAACAACACCTATGAAGCCCTAGAACACGATTGATAGGTTCTGCCAAAGCAGGGTGTTGATCGTTATTCCGGGGATAATAGGGTGAATTTATGAAATTCACACGTTAATGTTTGATTTGACTCAACAGAACTATCAAGGATAAAGTTTTGGGTTTCGAAACAAAGGAGATGTGTTTGACAAGGAGTTGTTGAATACGTCGACCGAGAATTATAAGTCAGTTATAATTAGTAAGGCTGTTACTTACCTTAAACACTGTTTAATTAAAGGCAGGGCCAAAGTCCGTTTAATGAATAGTGGGAGAGGGTCTTGGTTATATGCCTTTTAGGGGATGATTTTTTAAAGGGCATTTGGTAGTTTAAAAGGTTGTTTTAAACTGCTTTGATGAACATTTTGCTTATACTCGCTTGTTATTTTTGTTTATGTAGAAATAATGACTAAAACAACAACTCGTTTTTTTAATCTGTGCTCTGTTCTTGAGAAGGACAAAATGAATGCTAATCTTTCCTGAAATGGAAACGAAACTGAGAATGGTTCTCAGGTGTGAAGGAAAGGGTATGTTTTGAACAATTCTCTTTCTGCCGAACTCCCTAAAATAGCATCAGATGCTAAAAGCCGGAGAACGTATCATAGTGATAGCTCGAATGGCCATTGATAATGTATCAATTAATTTGTTGTATAACTGGTTTCAAAATTTGTTTGAACTTTTGTATGCAATGAGGGAAAACAAAACTGACAAGAGTTTGTGTTGATTCGGATTGAGAGTTACATCCCAAATGAGTCGAAAAAGGGAACATGGAGATGTTCTTATGGCTCGTAAGGGAAAATCGTTCAAACGGATGGGGTAAGACCGATTTCTAAGAATGACTATGATAAACAAGTTGTCAAGTCGGGTTCTTTTGAAAAAGGAAAGGTCGGTTCAAAAGTAAATGTTGCGAATGAACAAGTTTTCTCTCGTCTAAAAGTTAAACGTGGAAGAGGATTTCTCCAAATACTACGAGGACAAGGAACATGGTGTTTCTACGTTCGGTCTGTTTGTTATAGAAGTGAATTTAGCAAATTCTATTTCCCGGGTATACGATACCGCGAGTGGTAGTCACATTATTGGTAATGTGCAGAGACCAAAAGGAGTAGAAAGCTAAATTAACAAATAGTTTGTATGTTTCGGAAACACACATCTATAACATCGTCGGCAAGATACATAAAGTTAATGAATAAAACACCCTTTGCAAAGCAAATGATGTTCTAGCCCTTATACATCTGGATGTGTGGGGATCAATGAACACATTAGCAAGAGGTGGGTATGGTTACCTCACAAGTCGGAATTGTTTGAAAAGTTCGAACATTTCCAAATTGAAGTGCAAGACCAACTTGAGAAGAAAATAAAAACATTATGATCCGATCGTGGTTGGTGAATATTTATTTTCAAGAGTTTGATGATCTTTTACAAGGATTGTGGAATCGTTTCATATTTCGGACCACTAGGAAAACGGAGTTTTCCGAATGGGGGAATCGAACTTTATTAGATATGGTTTGATTCAGGATAACTCTTGTTGACCTTCTAATTTTCATATCCGGATTTGCATTTAGAGTGCAGCATTCGCACTTAACATGATTCTAACCAAAGCAATAGATGAGACACCATATACATGATATGGATGGAAATGTTCCTAAGTCTTCTTTTATGGTCTATTCCGAATAGACTAAAAGATATTACTCCTACACCTAAAGCATAAACAAAGTAGTTGTTGCTTGTGGTGGTGTCTTTTTGGAAAAAGGTGGTTGTTCCAAAAAGTCAAGTGGGAGTAGTATACATCTCGAAGGAGTTCGTGATGATGAGCAACAACTGATTAAGATGGCACAATATAAGGATGTTCTAAAAGGTGGTGATGTAGGTTCGACCCATAACCCATCCGCTAATTATCTAAAGGTTGTCATTCCATATTGTAGAACTAGTAGATCTTATATTCCAACGAAAAGGTTTGCAAAAACTTATTTGACGGAATGTTCCAAAATAATGATTTTGGAAAATAAGAAACTTACTGCCTACAAGGATGCTTTGGTAAGTTAGGACTCCAATAAGGTGACTAAGAGTAGTCGTGCTAAAATGGATGTGAAACCGCTTTCTTGAAGGAGTTCTTGAAAGAGGATGTGAAGTTAAGTGGGAGTATTATTATATTCCTAGTATTGTATGTGGATGACATACTGATCATAGGAAACGATATATCCATGCTTGAGTCAGTCAAGGGATGGTCACATTATTGTTTCACTATGAAGGATCTATGAGAGACAGATTAAATATTGGACGTAAAGATCTATGGAGATAGATCGAGGATGATGATTGAACTTAGTCAAGAAACTTATGAAGATAAGATCTTGTTATGTTCATGATTACCCAAATACCAAAAAGACTCGGGTGTTTGACACTGGGTTGTCGTGAGTTGGTATACTGTGGAGAATATGAGTTTGTGGTTACGAGTTACACTGTTGTGAGTTTCTTTAGTGACTAAAGATGACTTCCGCACTAGTTTGGTTTCATTCTTTGTCTCAATGGACTCTCGCAGATTTTACATAAGAAACCGGGTATATAGCAACGACAAATGCAACAAAGGTAGTTTGGTATCAAAAGTGTTTTGATAAGTGGAAAATTATCGGTGAACAGAGATCACAGCTTACATGTGTTCCTAGTCAGTGTCACTAAATTGGACATAAGTGATGCATTGAATGACTAGCACGAGATTGTTGGATAGCGCAGTTCCATGGGCTATGGGAACATGGAGATGTTCGTTCAATCGAGTGGATATATTGTGACTTGAGCAAAGTGGATTCTAAAGTAGAATCAAATCTATGTTTAGTGGATTCCTTTGACATGAGTATATCATTGCAACCATGATACGATTAGTTGTGCATTGACACTGTCAAACGCCGCGCCGTAAAAGGAGGTTATAAAGACATTCGTCATGCATACTAAGAATTGAGTGGGAGTTTTGGATGATACAAGACTGGATAAGTCCTCCTATATGGTAGGATTGGTGTCTGGGCCCCTTGATGAGGGAGAACTGAAAAATGCATGGCCATGCGAGGATTGAATTAAGGAGTTAATTCATTCAAAGGCAGTTCGAACTCGGAGATCGAGGAAATGAATTTGATAATAAGTGACACATTAATCATGAGATGTTTAGATGTGATCGAATTCGGCATTAAGCGACTTAAGGAATTTGAAGATTGCCTTATTGTCTTCGGAGAAGTGAGAGATTGATGGAATATGTCCTAAGACATTTCCGGCAATTACTAAATATAATATAGGATATTATTATGGAGATAATCGTTATGTATTCTAGTAATTCATAATTGCTTGCTAGAGAATAATTATGATAATTAGTCCAATTCGATTGGGCTGATGACTATGCATATATAATACTATAAGGTCACACAATTAGACTAAGTCAGGAAACTAAACAGGCCCAATGTGGACTTGTGAGGTATTAGACTGTGACTACTTATGAGGCCCGGTTAGTCTTTTGGTTTAACCTAAACTCTACTACTATATAAAGATATGGTGTAAGAGTCATAAGGAGATAGAGAATCAACCAAGGAGAAAACTCTAATCTAAGTCAGTTCAGTTTATTTCCTCCGGCACCCTTAAAAGTAAGAGAGAGAATTGTTCTATCTCTTCCGTCCTAGCAGACGTGGGATTCCGACTGGGTTGGTGGACCGAGTAGAGGAGCAATACGTGCGGCTTCAGTATCTCTCCGTCTTATATATCGAGGAATCTATGCTACGAGGGTATGTATTTCTCGACCTACTTTTGTCCTGATTCATATATTTATTGTGCTTGTTTTCTTGGATTGGTGCTTGGAAATTGTTTCCTGAAATTTCGCTTTTGCACCGGTAAAATCCTTCATAAATTTATATCGGCCTAACGTAATTAACTTATAAGAGCAACCACCCCAACTTAACTATATTATAACATGAATCAACCCGACTCCTTGCTCTCAACCCAACCCTATTAGCAACTACTACCCTGACACAACAAAAATAACAATGCAACAACAACTGACAACATACAATAAGAGGAGCAGTAGGAAACCACCAGTAGTGCACCGACAACCAACGCACGATACCTTATGACCCATTCCCTCATTACTCCCTCAACTAGCAGCACACAACTCTGACGGAACAACAAAATACAATAATAAGAATAACTTGACGACCCGACACAATAACAACGAACCGACACATACCTTACGTTTGTTTTACGTTCGAGCCACAATCAAGACAACGATACTAGCCTCGATTAGGATGAAAACCACCAATATCTCCATTTAGGGTCCACCTCGCACGACAAACAAAACGAAAACATGGGAGGCAGATGACACGGAAATCAGTGCAAATAGGGAATCAACTCTTCCGACTGAAACAACTATGGCTGAAGGTTGAAGAAGGTGGTGAGGGAGGAATCGTGATGGTGTTTAGAGGTGTTGTGCGTGAACGCACGTTGGTTGAAGGAGCAAGGAGGTTGACATTGACGGTTGGAATAGTTTAGGGTGTGCGGCGTATTGTAGTATACATAGATAGCAAAGTTAAGAGGTTGAGTTGACGTAACCTAGCAATCCACTCCACTTTACTATTACTATTACTATTATTGTCATCATCATCATTATTACCATCATCATCATCACCACCACCACCACCACCACCATCATCATTATTACTATCATTATCATTATCATTATTATTATTATTATTATTATGGGCTTAATAAGTCGGGTTCGACCTATAAGTTGGGCTAAAAGAACGGTTCAACAACTTATTATAAGGAATGACACTATCGACACCCGATAGACGCAATAGACAGGTATCATAAATAAAATGGGTTAAATTAAACGTGTAACACCCGTATTTTTTACCATTTTAGTTATTTATAATAACGATTAATATTAATAAATCAAGTCTCGAAAAACTATTTTATATATTAATATTAAATTCTTGTGCCTTTGGAACCTTTCTATTTCACGTCATTGTTTGCAAAACTAAAATTTCTATCGTTATCGCAATTTTACGCGATTTCGTAAAACGGTTCATATTTTCTCATACGGACTCCGATTGAGGCGTTTCAAAAGCCTAACTTTATTAATTTTCCAAGATCTACATAATGGTGTTATTTAAAATTACAATTTATAAGTTCATCATAAAAATATTGTACTGGACAGCTCCTTTACAGCGAAAATCATCACCCGACGAATCGTTTCTCGACATTTGATTTCTGTACTTCTTTCCTAACCATTGTCTGACCAAATAAACTCAAAAATATGACCCTAAGGCATGCCATACCGTCACTTTGAAGTCCAAGCGTCAAATATGCTTTTCTAATCAAAAACACCAAATAGGGTAACACTACTAGAAAAGAGGGCAACAAAATCATCTTAAAATGCCCTAAGACACCAATATGGAGATGATCTCCAGGTCAAAGGTGTCTTAGGGTAAGAAACCATATGAGAAAAAATGATTTCTTTGTTTATGTTTAAGAAACCAATTTTAATAGATAAATGGTTTCTTTGGTCTATGAGAAAAATGATTTCTTATGTCAACTTAATAAACCATGTAATGTACATAAATGATTTCTTTGTCTACCAACTTAATAAACCATTAACACACTTGAATGATTTCTTTGCCACCTTGATTTTTTTTTAAAACTTTTATTATTCAGGATAGCCCAAACTTTAAAATACAATACACGAATTTTCATATATCAACTAAAATAGACACGAATTTTCATAAAATATCTGATGACACGAACTATATATATATATATATATATATATATATATATATATATATATATATATGTATATATGTATATATATATATAAAATGATGCCAAGATGTCTGAAAATTACATTATTAAGCCTATTATTAAATTGAGAATGCTTTTAGGGACATTCCAGGGGAGAAGGCCCCCGGCCCGGATGGTTATTCGAGTTCGTTTTATAAAGATGCTTGGGATATTGTTGGGAATGATGTGAGCAAGGCAATCTTGGATTTCTTTGAACATGGGCAACTTCTTAAACAACTCAATTCCACCAACATTACACTTGTTCCCAAAGGTGATCGTCCTGAATCGGTCATGCAATTTACGCCGATTGCGTACTGCAATATGGTCTATAAGGTGATTTCAAAACTGTTGTGTAACAAGTTGACTACTGTTTTGCCACACATTGTCAATGAAAATTAGAGCGCGTTTATAAAAGGACGATCGATCATTGAGAATGTCCTTATATGTCAGGATCTTGTCAAGATGTACAATAGGAAGAATGTTTCTCCTAGATGTATGTTCAAGCTAGACCTACAGAAGGCTTATGATACGATCGAATGAGATTTTGTGGAAGACTTGCTGACTAAAATAAACTTCCCAGGCCGATTTATATCTTGGGTTATGCAATGCGTGTCTACCACGACCTACTCTATTGTGCTGAACGGAGATTCATTTGGCTTTTTTAAAGGCAAGCGTGGGCTAAGACAAGGAGACCCTATCTCGCCTTTGCTTTTTACCCTATGCATGGAGTACCTCACAAGAACTATTGATTATGCTACATCCAGATGGCCTTTTAATTACCATCCTTAATGTAAGGCCCTTAAACTCACTCATCTTGTTTTTGCGGATGACTTGCTTTTGTTCTGTAAGGGGGATGTCCCTTCTATCATGCTTCTTATGCGTGCTGTCTCTACATTCTCTCAAACTTCTGGTCTTCACATGAACAAGGATAAATCCGAAGTTTTCCATTGTGGGATGAAAGAGATGGATAAAAACGATATTTTTCAGGTGACTCTTTTTAAAGAAGGGTCTCTTCCCTTCCAGTACTTGGGTGTCCCTGCCCAGTCTGGTAAACTAAACCGTAAGGAGTGCAATATTCTCATTGAGAGGATTGTTGCTCGAATTAGAAGCATTGGGGCTCGTAAGCTATCTTATGCAGGCCGTGTCACTTTGATCAACTCAGTACTTAACACTCTCCATTGCTACCGGGCTAGTACTTTTTTTGTTACCGAAGCATAATATTAAGATGATAGAAGCTGTGTGTAGGAATTATCTATGGGATGGTAGTGCTGACTATAGGAGAGTCCCTCTTGTTGCTTGGGACAATGTTACGTGCTCAAAAAAAGCTGGTGGATTAGGAATTAAGAGGCCAGGTATTTACAACATAGCGCTATAGGGAAACTCGTAAATTGGATTTATGAAAAGAGAGATAGCCTATGGATCAAATGGGTATCCACTCTTTATCTGAAAACAGTTAACTGGCATGAATATACTCCTCCCAAAGATGTTCCTTGGTCCTGGAGGACTATTTGCAAGGTAAAAGAAAAATTAAAGAATGGTTTCCAGAATGATCGATGGATGCAGGATGACAAAGGGTACTCAGTCCAAAGTGCTTATGACTGGATCGCTCCCCAGCCCACTGACCCGCCTTGGTCGTCTTTTATTTGGAACCGCTGGAATGTACAGAAACATGCTCTGATTGCTTGGATTATTATGCAAAAAGGGATCAACACAAAGGACAAGCTTTATAGGATAGGCTGCACCAGCGATGCTAACTGCTACCTCTGCGATCGAGAACAGAAGACGCCATCTCACCTGTTTTTTGATTGTGTGTATAGCTCCAGGATACTGCTGTTAACTGAACTAAAAATGGGACTGAACCTAGGCATAAATCGAGTGATACAAGCTGATGATGGGACAGTGAAGTGGAAACTAGCTGCGTGTGTCCTTGCTGCTACTTACTATAATGTGTGGTTGCAGCGAAATAAGGCAAGAATTGACGGGTTATTCATCAGACCCAAAAAAGTGGTGAATTAGATTTTGTCCGAAGTGAGGCCTCGCATAAAGATCAATGAGAAAGATGAAATGACTGGTGAAGACGCCATTTGCCTCCGAAAAATAGGATATGAATGTTGACGCGAGTTAACAATTTTTGATAATATTTTGTTTTGTTTGTGTCCTTGATATTGTTGTACAGAATATGGCCTTCCTTGTATATTTTTTTGATGAATGAATTTCCTTACATTTCACCCAAAAAAAACCTATTACAGTTTCAAATACAACATTAGGATTTTCCTCGTGCTTGACCTGCACACTGATAAAGGAATATCAGAAAACAAAGCAAATTCGACAAGAAAACAAGATGTGGAGGTGAATTCTCATAATGGACAACCTTTGACAAGAGACATAATCACACAATGTCAGTTGCAATCAACCGGCTTTGGTAAAAAAAAACGTGATCATCCCGTGCCTGCCAAAAAAGAACATTTGATATTCATGCTAATGCAAGTATTAAAAGTCAAGAGCATCAGCATCAGAAAAAGGTACGCAGTAGAACCTTCATAAAAGCATACTTCTTAAGCACAGCAAGACGAGACAAGTATAGCCAATTGAAACTACTCTTGTGACTCAAGTAATCACGCTTAGCCTTAACAGCCCTGAATGATACTCTACCTAGCCTATGAAGCTTCATCGCCATGACTGTAATCAACTTAAGAATTACTAACTTAATCAATCAAACAAAATTCAGAAAAATTTAAACTCCAAATTTTAGAAAACTTATCAATCAAACACGAAAAATGAAAATCAATCTATGAAATTAAGGAAATCGATTGATTACCTTTTGTTCAATAAACTCGCTCGACTTGATCAATAGCCGGAGCTTAATCAACGATGATGGAGCATGGAGAAAACATAATCAAACAAAAACAAATGCAGATTACAAAACTACGACATATACGATGCATAATCGATCAAAATGCTAGAAAATCGCAAGTGACAATACTAATAAATGAATCTATGTAAAACAAAAACAAATCAAGGTTACAAAACTAGGCCAAATGAAATACATAATCAATCAAAAATCGGATGAAAGTACCTGAGCAGCGACCTTATGAGAACACGTAGGAAAGAGTTTAGTAATACAAGTGGTGATGAAGCCGAGTTCCGAAAGACCAATGGCGGCAAGAAGACCTGCGCCAACTGCACCTACCACTACCGCATCGTACGCATGGTTCACCACCGTGGATCCGCCACTATATACATCAATCAATCCAATCCAATCGAATCATATCATGCCAAATCCAATTAAATTCTATACAAATACAATCAATAAATTCAATCTAATCTAATCTAAGATCGCGCGAGGAAATCCTAAAGAAACACAAACATGACGGAAGTCAAAAGCGAAATCGAAAGGATTGTTTAGTTACGGAAATCAAATGCGAAGTGGTGTTGCACCGTTCTTGCTATAAACCAAGAGTAATTCGAGCCGCTTAGAATAAAATCTTTAAAATAAAATGTTTCCTTCCTAAGTTCCTAAGATATCTCTTTCTTACGCATTCGAAATACACATAGAGAATCATATCTCCAATTGCTAATTACTAAAGCCGAAGCTCGGCCTTATCCAAACAATAATTGCCCATTTCAAAATACACACAAAGGATTCTATCTCCATTCTCCTCGACCTTCCACATTCAATGGCTACGATTTTATTCCCAAGAAACAGTTCATGCTACAAATTCACACTCAAAACCGCTGTATAGGCCTCAATTTGGGAAACGGGAGTAGAATTACCCAACTTAAGAGTAACAGATTATTATTCAATTACCTCATAGAGATGCATGCATTGGTCAACGATGACAAGTATACATGGAATTCAGAATTTCAGATAGATAGACAAACATAGAATGACAAGAATCATAACAATGACGAATGCATAGAAATCAAAATCAAACCAAAACAATTCAATCAATTCTCACCTTCCCTGCGCCGAATTTCCGAAAAATACAGCAGTACCATCATCATCAACGTCACTATCATTCCCTTGACATTCTCCCGACTCCAAATCAACCTCCCTCCTCCTCCCAACCCGACGCCGATACTCGGACCAAACCAAAATCACATGAACCGAACACTGCACCGCATACCCACCCACCGAAACCCGAACCGGAACATTCGGATCCTCGCCCGCCGTACAAATCAACATCACCACCGACACCACAACGAATACCATATTCCACAGCATATCAACAGCCACGACCGGCTTGGAGTAGCCCCAGTCGGCGCGTCGCTCTTCCAGCTCACGCGCCGCCGTCATCCTGACCATCATGGAGGGACCACGCCTCCCCGCGGCCCGGCCGAGAAGGAGGGTGAGGATGGTGGTTTGAGGGATTCGGGTGGTGGTTTCCTGGCACGGAGCGAGTAGCGGGGCAACTGTGGTGGAGGATCTTGAAAGCGAAAGGAATCTGGAGATCGGAGAAGCGGATGAAGAACGAGGGCGTAAAGTTTGAATTCTTAGGGATTCTGAAAAAGGGGAAATAAAGGGGTGTGAAGAGTTTTTTTTTGAAAAAATTGAATGAAATGGGGAAGATGAAATTCGAGAAATCACAATAATTATTGAGAAATCATTATTTGAGAAAAGATGTCTTTGAGTATTATTATTATTAACAAATCATTTTTTTGAAAAATGATTTCTTTGGTATTTTAAAAACCAACTTGTATGGGGTAAAAAATCATTTGCCTTAAATATGGTGTCTTTGTTATTATGTAAGAGATCACTTATTTAGGATAATTGATTTCTTTAACCAAAGAAATCATTGATTATACTTAAATGGTTTCTTATTAATGATTTCTTTTGAGGTTATTCTAGTAGTGTAATGTACCTCTTAAAGGATGATTAGCTACTTTGAGTAATTGTCAACTTCTTGTCCACCCTTTTGCTCCCCCATCAATTGGACGACCAAGACCCCATATAAACAGCCACATATGCGCATTTAGCTTACTTATTCATCCATCTTTTACCCTCCTTCAACCCCCTTCAAAAAACCAAAGAAAACAACACAAATTTTCACAAGTTCTTATGGTGTTTCAATCACCATTTTTGAAGAGCTCTAATCCCTTTTTCTCTCATCTTATACTACTTATTTTCAAGTTTATTTAATAGTATAACTACTAACTTAGTTTGTTTTTGTGTCATTCTAACTAATTTATGAAGAGGAGCAAGAGAAAAGGAGCATCGATCATCGTTTTCTTATATGTTGTAGAATCGATTATTTATGCTTAAGGTAACCTAACTTTTCTTCGCCCTCAAATCTCGTAGTATAGTTTTTAGACTCTAACTAACATATAACATCAATTTTAGGACTAAATCATTAGATCACCAAGTTTAAAGTTAACTATTTGTTGATTATCACTTAACAATACATGCTATAAAATGGATGTTGTGATGTATGATGTATGTTCACGATTTTTCTATGTAAAATATGTTTCGAATTAGCCTTAGGTTCCTTAATGAAATTTGTAGATCTGAACGTCTAGAATATGAGAAAAAAAGGGAAAGTAAGTTTTTATGATAATATATATATTTAATATTGATTTTATTTCTTAAATTGGTACTGTATGATTTTATGTATTGTCTGAGAAAATAAAATGTTTCCTGATGTTAAACGTTTTGTTTGGACTTCGAAATATTATATTATGTTCCTGATGATGTCTATTATGTGTACGTCAAATTTCATATAAATCCATCATATATACTTTCATTTATAAAATGTTTACTAAAACGGGTTAGATCTGAAAAAAGGGTTTTATTTAAGAACATTTATAAATTATTGTAATCTAAATTTCTGGGGATAAGTTATGTACAAGTATAGATATCCAAAATAAAAGTTTAGTTCACTTTTCTGATGTTTAAGTATTTTAAACGATTTAAAAGAAAGTATTGAAAACCGTACTGTTTTCGTTTTTAATTTGTTAAAAATAATACAACTTATTATTTTTCAAAAATGAATTTATATCTGGAAACCTAACTCATAAAATTGTGTTGTATATAAAAATCGAAAGTTAAAAATAACATTTGAAAAATGACTCATTTAGTAACCTTAATAATATTACCGATTTCGTTATACTTAAAATTATTTTTGTAAACCTCTAAGTTTTGAGAAATATGATACGTAATAAGGTTAAAAATGATTATTATTATTATTATTATTATTATTATTATTATAAATTTATTTCATTTTTGAAATATTTTACTAAGTATAAATAGGTTTTAAAAGTTAATTATACTTGTACAAGTACGAAACTGTATAAAAATACTAAATACGTACACTTGAACAATAAATGTACTAAATACTTGTACCCAAAAAGTATAGTGTACTAAAAGACAAATAACCCAAAAGTACTAAGTTAAACAGTGCTTAAATGTGCAAAACAACACTTAAACTTTATAATACGCACTTAAGGACTAATTAGTGACTAAGTCAAAACTAAGGGTTGAGTAGTTCATCTTGGTCAAACTTTGACTTTTTGAGTCAACATAGACCAAGTCAAGATAAAGGAACCCATCTTAAATAATGTACTTAGAAATAATTGAATTTTAATCAAATCTCAAATAATGAACGTTCAAATAATATATATCAAATAAAACGTTCCAAATCTCTAACATCAAATATAGTTAAGATGATCAGTCAAGTAAGATACACTTAACATAATTATGATGATCGTTTAGTAAATCGTTCCTAAATTAGCTTAAGGAACTGTTGTACCTTCGGGTCAGTCAGTGTCCTGCATGAATCAGTAGTGGACCTTCCTAGTGTTCCATTTCTTGGGGCTTCTGTACCTACAGGACAGTATGCATCCTTTCGGTTATCTGAACTAAGGTCTTACGGGAGTCTGACCGTTCGATACCAAGTGACCCATATGTAGCAATTGTACTTTTGGGACGGTATGCGATCATTTTGGTTGTCTGAACCAATGATCCTACGGGAGTCTAAGTGTCCAGCATCCTTATATGTCTCCTACAGACAATCTATATCATAGTATCGTTATGTGTTGGACAATGTTATGCCGAGGTTTAGAGATCGACGTGACGGGAGATTGCTCGGAGAGCTTTTGCTATGAGAGTACGGACAGCACATCCTGAAGCTGCGTGTGGATGGATTGTCGTTAGAGTAGTAGTCACCGGCTATCACTGAGGATATGCGGGAGTCCGAGAGTTGTGTTAGGAGGTACATGCGCATGTATTTGACAAGGGCCTGATCAGCTCTACTCTCTTTCTGATATCATGGCACTTTTATTCACGGTTGTGTACGTGATTCTTTTCCCTGCTTCTGCGTGTTGTTAGTGGGCCTCGCGATGGTGTGGGTAGGCTTCTGCGAGTTGTCGTCTACATCATCAACAGTCTGTTATCCCCCGGGATTAGAGTTTTAAATCAAATCATAGCTGTTGTTCGATCCTATTGAGCACTAGGGGTGAGATGTAAACTTCCTAGTATCGATATGATTGGCGGGATTGATGTTTCCATCCGCACTTATGGTGAGATGCAAGCCTTAAGTGTGCATGAGACATTAGTAGTCACGTCCCGTGCATTATGTGAAAGGAAACCATTGTTTTTAAAAAGTAAATGACTACAGTTTTCTAAATCACATGTGTTAGTATGCTTCGTTACAGTTCTATACTCTTATGACTAATGATGTGATTGAAATTTTTGATAATGGGAAGTGATGTTTTGTTATATGTCTTGCCTGAATATTGATTATGACTGATATTATGTTTCATATGATTTGTATTATGTATGTCTTACTCTATTTTCACATGACACTTCTATAAATCCATGATCCATGCTTTACTGTATTCAATTCACATGATATTCATATGACGTATGTATTACTTTATTCTATCACTAATACTAAACATCAAATAGAAAACTCCTAATAGACATTAGATATTCTTAACAACTGATGTATACTATTTATACATCTGTTTTCTTTGAGAAACAGATGTCTTTATCTGATAATAGACAACTGAGTTGTATAAAAACAGTTGTCCATATATATTATACAACTGTTTTTATTAACCTTAGTTGTCTATTCTAATTTTCAAGACCACTAAAAATTGGTTGTTACTACCCAACCCATATCACTTTTTCTCAAGCATGTTTTTTTAAAGTAATCTAATAATAAGTGACCCACTATACTATATTCCCTCCATTCCATCTGATTCCATACATTTGTCTTTTTGAGCACTATTCATTAATGTGGAGAATTTTCAATATGTTTTTCTAATATATAAAAGAAAATATAGTCAAGTGAGATATTGTTTAAATCGTCTAACCGTTTACATTATGAATATTAAATTTGTATAATTTTTAGTAATATGACTCAAGTTATGGACAAAAGAAAACGAGCATTGACATACGCGCATAAAGCAAACGTATGAAATTAAATGAAACGGAGGGAGTATAATAATAAGTAATCTAATACACTACTCCGTAATATGTAATCTAACCCATATCACTTTCTCAACCCATATCACTTTCTTCTGATTTAATCGACCCATATCACTTTCTCAACAAAGTCATGAAGCAGCTTCCCTCTCAACCCTAAATTTACGCCCTTTTCCAGATCCCTAAAATTTCCCACTAGCAGCTTTGAATTCCCGCTCAACAAAGTCATGAAGCAGCTTCGAATTCCCGCTCTTCGTCGCTATTCTTCTCTTCCTTCTTCTTGTCTAATTAATTTCGTTCCCTGAATTTGTCGTTCTATTTGTCGCTGTTCCTTCTTTTTCTCTATTTGTCGTTCGTCGTATCTCCCGCTCGCCGAAATCAACCATTTCCCGCTCGCCCTTCATCCCTTCCGAGTTCTGGGTTTTGAGTTCTGAGTTGCGCCGCTCGCCCTTCATCCCTTCATCATTTTCTCAACTGTAGAAGAGATTATCAAGGTTGGTTCAACTTTAGTTACTTTTTGTATTTTCAATTCAGTTTAGAGTACAGATGCTGTCGATTTTTAGGATTAAAGTTTTGCTATGATTTGATGAACTCGGTGTTTAGGTTGAATTAATGGCTTTTGATGTTGAAATTCGAACATTTGTTCTGTTTTCAGTTAATATAGATATGAATGTAAGCGATGAAACCAAAAAAAGAATTGAATTAGAGAAAAAAAGATGAGAGCTAAATGACATGTTTGCTAGGAGCACAAGTTACTGCCGCAGGAGTTTTTAGTGACATTCTGCGTTTAGCTTCGTTAGTTGACTGGTTTTGTGAAACAGCTTCTTGTCTTTGGAACTGAATTCGGATTAGGACTCGACCTAAATGACATGTTTGCTAGGCATAGATTAGTCAAAAGACAATGTTGTTTTGGAGTAAGATATTATGCCCAAAAATTGTACTGGAATGTTGACATATATATATATAGCTTCCAGGCTATGAGGAATTTTGGTCAGTAATGTGAACAAACAAGCATTGAAACAAAAATGCTCAAAATTTCTCAGCACCAGAAAACATAAATCCAGGAGTGTCTGCGAGTATAAAGTTAACTATCAAGATCAGATGAGTAACAAAATCGTACAGGGAAGGGCAGGGCAGAGTCATACAACAGTGACAAAAAGATGCAAGTACTTTGAAAGCATGTGGATGTGGTAAAATCAGCTGTACAATGGAAGATCTTCTCAGGTCCCTAAGTCCGAAGAGATCGATCTACTGCCTATAATTATAGATGAAACCTTGGAAACAATGTGAAGTTAAAGAAGCTAGCTAACCTAGAAAATTATACATTTATCAAGGGTAACCTTCATTGTGTTTAGGAATCAGGAAATGTTGTCCTAACATTTGATTACGGTATAGATATTGTTGATTTTTAGGATTAATGTTGTGCTATGATTTGATGAACTCAATTAGAGCAGGAAATCTCTATCAAATCGAATCAGATGGTTTCGTGGTGTAATCTTTTCTTTTGTAAAACTGTTTAAAATAGTAGGAGTATTAGTGGTGGTATTAGAGAAAATGAATTGACATTGTTATGTTATGTTATTGGATGATCATTTTGAATTATGGGTGTAGAATTGTGTTGCTAGTTTATTTATTACTCCTGCCTGCAATATGTGATTTTTTTTCTTTCTAAATTCACAAATTCATTCTCATAGAGTGAGTATTTTTGTTTTTGGTGATTTAGGAGAAAACATTTGAATTTTATCTTTATCATTTGAATTTTGAGTGCGAAGTTATATTAGATGCTAAATGCTATTGCCTCAGAGTCGAAAGTGGCAGCTCTTGGGAGGTGTCGTGTCTGTCACATATATTCATATCTGCATAGTTCTTTTTTTTTGTGAAAGTGTAAGTATTATATATAAGAAGAATCAAATATACATTTAATTGCCCATCAATCTAGAGATGAAATTCTCGTCTCTAGCATTGAGTTTGCCTTTCTGAACCGTATTGAAATATCTGCATAGTTCTGTATCTCCTCCTCCTCCTTCTTCTTCTTCTAGGTATCTGATATACCAGGCCTATGGGAGTATAGGAGTATCATGCTATACTCCTCCTATCTATACACTCAAAATTTGATATTGATGTGTCAATGGAAAATTCACAGAAGTTTAATTAATTGGCAGGAGTACTCGTTTTTAATCACATACACTCAAAATGATTTTTAGGAATCAGGAAATGTCAATATGGCTTTTCGTAGTTATGGAAATGGAGGTATAGGAAAGGTTATAGAGCAGGGCTGATTTAACTTTGCGTGCATGGGTTGAGCTGGTGGTTGGGTTAGACCAAAAAGATGTTTATTTGATATCCATCCATGATTTTTTTTAAAAGAGGAGTCACAAAATCGATTATGGTATTGATAATAAGCAAGATTCATACAAGAGTATTACCTTAATACTAATAAATATTAATAACATCGTCATCTAAAGTAATTGACATCTGCTGAACTCTTACTCAAATTCACGAGTTGAGATGCATGATTACTTGGTATATATGATTAGCAAACACAAACTAAAAGACATGCATTGATCCATACAACACATTTGTGTGACGATCTATATATTGAGGAAGAAAAAGTGAGAGTAGTACGGTCTTTTTATCTCATGGAAAAAACATGGAGGCTTCAAAGCCAAGGCTTTAGATATTGCGCTTTCTACCTTTTTTGCTTTCTATGATTCTCCTCCCACTCTCCACAGGGCTCCTCTTTTGGCTGCTCCAAGTCTTGCAGACTCTAGCATATGTCTTATACCTGCTATTGTTGATAATGTACCTTGTATTAGTGTTCTCAACCGAGACTGAATTGGGCCAGAGATTCTTGGGCTTGGCCCAAACTACGGTCGGGTTTGCAGTTGGGTTACATTATTATATGACGGTGTTTCATAGGGTGGTGTTACGTCAGCCACCTAAGATGAATTGGAAGATTCACGGGATTTATGCCACGTGTTTTCTCGTGATTTGTGTGTTTGCTCGTGCCGACGTAGGAAGAAGGCTTATCTTGTGGACGGAAGTGAACAAGGCAAAACTAGCTAGATCTACTCTTTCTCCCTTTTATTTTACTCAAAAATTATTCATTTTACTATTGATATATTTATCATAGATTATAATTAGAATGAGTTACTGGAGAATGCTGAAGATGAAAGGAGTTCGTAAGTGTAATCACATGCCTAAAGTTTCTTGTTTAGTGTAAATGTGAATGTCTGCAAAAATAATGGATCAATTGGTTCGTCGATAATTAAAGGCCCCAAAATATGTTTAGTTTTCAATTACTAGTACTAGTATGAAATGATAATACTTTCGTATATGTCGACTTTTATGAATGAGAGTGTTATGGTGACGGGACATAAGAATGGGGTGATTTTGGTTCATAGGGTTTGGGAGACTTTGATGGGTGAGGAATTAAACTCCATTCAAATAGAAAAGTTAGCCCCCTTGGATCTTATATATAATGCTTTTATATAGAATGTATGATATGCTCGCGAAAAACTTCTTTTTTCTTTGGTATAACTCTTACACTTTGTTATACTTGTTGCAATATAGTCGGCTCCTCATGCTCGGAAAATAGAGTGTGGTTATTACGTGATGAGATATATGATTGACATTATCACTCGTTCGGATTTGAAGAGAATCGTCAATGAGGTAAGACTTGGGTTTTCACACTTTCTCTTGTTTCAATAATTTGTTTTATGCACATAATTGAAAAAAAATAATTAGTTCATTTATATTATTGTTTTTGTAGCATTTCAACGATATGATGCCATATTCACAAGAAGATATTGACAAGGTTCATGGATTATGAGCGGATTATTTTCTTAATAATTATTCGTATATGATGCATGCATGCATAAGATTACCTCATGTGGACAAGGTGTTAGTTAGATTATGGTTTTAGGTACTTTTGGACATTTGATAGTGATTTTATGTGTAATTTTTGGATTTTGGAGGTTGGATAATGATTTTATGTATCTTTTAGATTTTGGATGTTGGATTTTATAAAAATGTAACTTCTTTTGTTCAATTATTCGCTATGATATTCCTTTTTTATGGTTTGTTAATAAGTACGTATTTCAGAATTATTAAAAAACATAAAATATGTATACGTATATAAGCACATATCTATACATACGTATTTTAGAAAACAATTGTGTATTATGTATATAGACAACTGATGTTTAGAAAAACAGTTGTCTATATACATAATAACCCGTTCTCTCTCCCGATTGAGATATCCTCCCTTTCGCCCAAGAAAGATTGATTGAATCATAATAAATTTGGAGCGTGAAAGGCAATTAGGCCCTGTTTTGAGTTTTAGGGGGATTCAGATTAACATTATCAATTAGAAAAATTTATGGTTGGCTCGGTTGGACCAAAAAAATGAAGTATCCAGGCTCCGTTTATCAAAAACCCAATTCCAATTTGGGATATTGGGAATATATTGAAGATTACTACTTTTATTATATTATATATTATTAACCAATAGACAACTGTTCTAAAACAGATGTCTATGTTTAGACTAATATACAACTCCAAACTACTCAACTGTTGTAAGTTAGTTGTCTATTGCAAAAAAACAGTTGTCTATTTAATGTTTTTTAGTAGTGTATATAACCTACATGTCTTATATATTTAAGTTGATTCGCATGTTAACTGAAATCACTTCATGTGTATCTCACATTGTATACATGTCGATTAGTAATGTGACATGTCTGCTTATCTGTTAATTAGATAACCTAAACGTTATACTACATTGATTATTCGGGGCCGTGTTAGAAGGACGGTTAGGTTACTCCCACTAAGTGGGACATGTATATTTAAATATGCATTCATGTTGACGAACTTTCAAGACTGGACTTGGGGTCATGAATGAGTGCAAGAGATACAGTGTAGCAGATGAGGGTGTCAAACTATAAATCTCGTAACACAAATTTTGTCAGACTATTATTTTAGAAAATTGTAATTCGTTTTATGATGTTGTAAGTGACAATCGGTTCTTGTATTAATGAAAGACTCACTCGGAGTTAACAGTTTTAATTTCTACCACTTTTTACGACTTAATTATTTTTCCGCCTCGTTAATTAATGTCATTAGAAGAACCGGGTTGTTACAAAACGAGCAACCAATTATATATACTACTACCTATTAAAGAGACCCGAATTAACTGAAAATACGAGTAATACACGACGGGTATTACAAATATATATATTGTCATTTATAAAATTTGAACTAAAATGGGTCAGATCTGGAAAGATGACTTTATTTAAGAAGTCTAAATTTCTGGATTTAAGTTATGTACAAAGATAGGTATCTAAAGAAAATATTTAGTCCACTTTTTTGATGTTTATGTATTTTAAAAGATTTAAAAGAAAGTATTGAAAACCGAATTGTTTTTGTTTTTAATTTGTTAAAAATAATAAATTGTCTTATTTTTGAAAAATAACTTTATATCTGGAAACCTAACTCATAAAAGTATATTGCATACGAAAATCGTGAGTTAAAAATAACATTTGAAAAATGACTTATTTATTACCCTTGATAATATTATCGATTTCGTTATTACTAAAAGTTATTTTTGTAAAACTCTAAGTTTTGAGAAATTTAATGCTTAAGAAGGTTCAAAATGATTATTATAATTATTATAAAAATATTTTATTTTTGAAATATTTTACTAAGTATAAAAGGTTTAAAAGATAAGTATACTTGTGGAAATACGAAATCGTATAAAAATACTAAATACGTACACTTGAAATATAAATGTACTAAATAATTATGCCTACAAAGTTTAAAATACTAAAAGACGAATAACCCAAAAGTACTAAGTTAAAGATGCTTAAATGAGCTAAACGTCACTAAAATCCTCTTACTATTAAGAGAATAGTGAGTGCTTAGGTGTCAACATACTATCAACTCATGAAATCCTCTTACTAAACCTCATGAAATTTTTTCCCTCCAAAATACTATCAACTCAATATGGAAACAAATGAACACTATTAAATTCCTATAATTATACTATCAAAATTCAAATCAAAGTAAAGCAAAATTCTTCAATAAATAAAATAATTATTTATGGGCTATTAAAAAAACATTTATGACACGTATCTTTTTATCTAACAAAATATGAGTATTAAAATTATACAAAATCCTTTCAAATTTTGATTTTAAAATATAAATAAAATACTCTTTTTATCAAATAATATTTTGATATTACGTTACTCCGTATATTCTAATTTGTTAACAAAATCTGTAACTGATCTGAACATATAAGGATGTATTTTTGTTTCAAGCCGTTTGGTTTAGTGATTTAAAAAACTTTAAATTAAATAATCAGCTAAAAATTATTAAATATTATCATTAGCTTTATAAAAACATATATATATTCTTGAACTTGCTATCAAGTCAAGCACTTATTGACAAATGCATTAAATGAGATTACTCGATTATCTTCAAAAATTTAAATTATTTTCTTAAATCAAAATGTACAGATTGAAAGTGTTTAAAGTTAGTAGGTTACCGATAGATATTTACGAGTAATCACTAAATATAAAATTTTAAATTTACCGTGCATTATTGCGCGGGATCTATACTAGTATTATAATAATCACTTAAGGATTAATTAGTGACTAAGTCAAATTAAGGGTAGACTAGTCCACCTTGGTCAAACTTTGACTTTGAAAGTCAACCTAGACCAAATCAAGATAAAGAAAGCCTCTTGAATATATACTTAGAAATAATTGAATCTTTAATCAAATCTCAAATAATGAACGCTTCAAATTATATACCTCAAATAAAATGTTCCAAATCTCTTACATCAATATACTAAAAACTATTTGTTAAGTTAAATATTACGACGATTGATAATGTTTGTTTATCTTAAAATTGATATACCTAAAGTCCATAGGAACAACTGTACTTCCAGTCGGTGTGTTACCTAACCGGTGATCAGACACGTTTTCACGAGCGATGTTATCGACACCAATCATGGTGAAAATAGACATGTGCTCTAGCCATACCCTCTTAGTTGTTTTCACCATTCCGTGTTGTAATGACTTCATCCGAGTCAATACACAACCCACAGACCAATCACCTTTATGGAACCTAGTATTTGTCTCATCTCTCTGGTTATCAGGCATGTGCCCCACGATGACCGCTAAGCTCGATATTCCAGAGGCTGTCTTTAAAAAACACCAAAATTCAACCGATGTTCGTGTTGGGCGCTATCTTGGTAAAGTTTAGGAAACGGTGCGATAGGATAGAGGTTCGAAAGTAGACTACGAAACTCGGAGTCACTGCTCATGGGAGGCCATGACGTATCCTATCGGTGCGAGATAATGCTAAGAAGTAAATGGGCAGCCAACTCTTTATAAGTTTGTTGGTAGAGTAGTAGTGGTCCAGTTGCCATTGAGGTGCTCGTTGTGTAAAAGTTCTCTTTCCCGAGACAAAGAGTATGGATTGGGTGTGTGCGCATACATAGGCAAGGGCACTGATCAGCTCTCACTCTCTATATCATATATCTTTGGGGCATAATACCTTCCAACCTTTGCCTTAGTAGTGTATGGGACAAGTTCTGTTTAGTGGGGCCTCTGAGTCCATCGACTTGCAGTCCTTCTTCGTAATGTTTGTCAACTAAACCGAGTCAATTTAGGTGTTCGATCCTATTAAGCACTAGGGGTGATATGTAAACCTCCTAGTTTCGATATGATTGGCAGCTCATTCGAGCTTATGGCGAGATACAAGCCTTAAGTACACATGAGACATTAGTAGTCAAGTCTCGGGCATTGTGTGTAAATGAAACCTTTGTTTTTAAAACTAAATGACTATAGTCTTTTAAATCACATTTTTCAGTATGCCTCATTATAAAAGAGAAAAGGATTGAAAATCTCTTCCTCACACAAAAACTATACAATGTCCTCAATGGACAAGTTTGTTAGAGGGTAGAAGAAGAAAGAAAACAAAATAAAATAAAAGAAAATATATTTGAAATTTTAAATGAATTTCTAATTTTTATGGATTTTTCAAAAATTTGAACAAAAGAAAACATAAACACAACAATCACAATACAATCCCACAACAACATCTAATTTAACAACACAAATACATCGGCCACCAATCCTCCAATAATATATATATATATATATATATATTATATATTATATATATATATATATATATATATATATTGTTCCGTTTTAGAAACTTCTCAAAATCGGATCTTCAAAATCTCAAGTGCCTAGTGGGATGCAGCTGAGAATCACGTTGCCTAGAGCGAGGCGCCTCAATCTTAGATCGCACGACGTGCTACGCCCGAGATCTCGGATTGAACTACGAGGAAAACTATATATACCCCCCTCCTCCGCTTATAATCGACACACAATTCCTACTTCTTACGTGCTTCACACAACTTGCAGCTCTTCTATAGCGTCGCACTCAACAACATTAGGAACGATCCACTCGATCGTTATCTCCTCAATTCTCATTCCACGAATCAACGCTACTATTCGTAGTTGCTCGAGTTCCTGATTCGAAAGAACGAAAAAAGACACCTGTGTTGATCCGTCGACTTACCCCCCCCCCTACAGTAGCGAAGCTCTACCGAAATCGTTGCAAGACCCTAAGTAAATATCATTTCGTTCAAGTCGATATCGTCACTAGGTTGTCATCTAAGCCAAACTTTACATATCGCACTTTAGTTATGCGTTTTGACGTCGTCAACTCCGACCTACGTGGATACTAATTCCACGATGCGTCCACCATTTGCACTCCAAATGGTGTACAAGCCTCAGGCCCTGTTCTTTTCCGCTGAAACAAGACTGAGCTGAGCTGAGCTGGTCTGATAGGAGCTGAGCTGGACTGATAGAAGCTGAGCAGAACTAAAAGAAACTGAAACTAATAACTACTTATATAAATTATCTAATAATATTTTAAAAAATGTAAAAAAAATAATCATAACCCCATTCAATAATAATAATAATAACAATAATAATAATAAAAATGATAACAATGATAATGATAATGAAACACCAATCAATAATAATAATAATAATAATAATAACAATAATAATAATAACAATGATAACGATAACGATAACGATAACGATAATGATGATGATAATAATAATAATAATAATAATAATAATTCTAATAATAATAATAATAATAGTAATAGTAATAGTAATAGTAATAGTAATAGTAATAGTAATAGTAATAGTAATAGTAATAGTAATAGTAATAGTAATAGTAATAGTAATAGTAATAATAATAATAATAATAATAACAATAACAATAACAATAACAATAACAATAACAATAATAATAATAATAATAATAATTGTTCCGGTTTGGAAACAATTGACCCAACTTCGGATTCGGGTCTCTTGATTATAATTCTATTTGGGTAGCTTTCGTCGACTTTCTTCCACCTCTCCTTCTCCTCACTTCGGTGGTCGGACTTTCCCCGGCAGAGACGGTCCGCTCCCTGCACAATGAACGCACAGGGCTTCGGAGGTGTCCGAGGGAACCCTCTCCGATGCCTAAGTTAGTCCGTGAAATGCCTTAACGAACCTAGCTCGAGAGAAACTAGGTGGCGGTTTTAGAGTGAGAGTCTAGAGAGAGAAAATCCAACCCCCTCAATGTGGGAAACGTGAGAGTATTTATACCTTTCCACAAGAGAGAGAAAAGAGAAGAGGAGAGAAGGAAAATGAGTGGATGAGAGGGTGACAGGTGGATTCACCTCATCCACTCATTCTCTTTACCTTAGGCAAATGACGGAGGGGTACCTGATTTCCCCTACCCCTGCAGGGAGCGAGAACACCTTGGGGGGCCAGTAGGCAGAGAGGCTTGACTGCCCTGTTTGGCTGGCGGCATGGCTCTGCCGAGCAGGTGGGTTCCTTGGGAGTTTTGGTGATTCTTCGTTAGGTGGCCTGCAGGGCAGGCTCTCTTCTAGTCTTGGGTCGGGCCATCTTGGGACCCAAATGGCGTGTGACCCATAGCAGGCTACCGACCTCCATCAATTGGCCCTTGCCGGCTAAGGAGAAGCAGGGCTCCCTTTGGCAGGCGATCTCTTGATTGGGATGGGAGGCTAACTCTTTTGAGCAACTCAGCATTTAATGCGCAGCATGTTCCCGAGGGAGGAAACTCAACCGTATTGGGCATGCAAAGAGTTGGAATGTCTTGGCTCATGATTACTTCTCTTGCAAAGAGGATTTTTGGACAGCGCGCCAACTTGATGATTGGCTCTCCCTCTTAAAGAGGTGGTTGGAGCACCATTAATGGCTTGTTTTGCTCTTATATAAATTCTGGCCTTCTCCATCATTTTCACGCCTCATCTTCAACCTTTCCACTATTCTTTCCCAAAAAGAGCCAATGTCTTGGATCAAGAAAACAGTCTTCCGCTGCGGAGTCTACGTGGAGGTCCTCTGTTTCAGAGGGCGTCTTTGGCTGAAGTATTCAAGGCGGGCTCACCAAGTTCTTCGTTGTAGTAACAGAAAATGCTCCCGTTCTCAACGGGTGGCTAGGAGGAAGGCCCTTTCCAGGGCTGGTAGGCGCCCTAGGAGTTTTCCTCCTGCTGGTCCTCGCTCTGGACATTGCACCCAGGCAGGGGGCTGTTATGACAGGGGGTGCCACAGGTGCTTCCTTGGTTGCATCCAGATCAATTTGACCCCAATTGCCTTGAATTGACCTCTTCTCCAGAATCAGGCCCCTCCTCTCCTCTGGTGGGGAGGGTGGGCCGCGATTTTCCTGATGATGCCAAGGCCGTCCCTTTTGGCCATGATTGGGACACAAGCAGCCATGATTCTGAGGATAGCGAAGGCCAGGGCTATTCCTCTGGCAAGGGCGAAGATGATTTCCCTGTTGATCCTTTTAAGGATTCTGACGACTGGGACTGGGGGTCCACCTTGGATGATGACAGCCCTGGGGATTATTCCCCAGATTTTGACGATGATTAGGCCTGCTCTAGATTTGCAGGCTGGTTGACTGAGCCAGGATTTTAGGCTCCTTTTGTACTTTACTTTTCTGCGCTGAATTTGTAACTAGCCCATTTTCGGGCCTTTTCTAATTAATGAAAGATCAGGCAGGCTTTTTATGCGTGTTGTTTTTTTTGAATGAAGGGGTGACGTCATGGAATGATTAACCCTCTGACATCCTTTACCTTTTCGAGGCTTCTCTTGGGAAGTCATGGGCGGTCAGTTTCGGAAAACGTGACACGTGAGGGCATTTCCTGGGGAAGTTTTTAGGAAGGGCGACTCTTCACTTACCCTGGCCTATATAAGCACTCTTACTTCCCCCCATTTCCCTCTTTTACGCTTTTTGAAAGACTCAAACCCTTCTTCATACTTTTTCGCTGCCGAGAACGTTCTCAGACTGAGGAGCTTTCTTTCTCGGATTTTCAACCAGCAGTCGTCGTTTTAGGTTAGAATCTTGTCCTAAGTCCTCGTCTTTTTCATTTCCTCGCTTTTCCTTCTTCTTAAATCATTATGCCTAGTCACCGCACTCGCATCCTTACATTTACCGACCCGTCGACTGAGAGGGAGGAGGGTAGGGAAGAGGGTAGAGTCGACCTTGCCTCCTCCTCTGGGAGGCCTGGTGTTAGGATGATTGAAGAAGATCACTTGGATAGAGGCGAAGATGCTAATTCGCCTGAGCCTGCCCCTTTTGACGTCTGATTAGTGTAGTTTGTAGTGCCTATTTCGTAGTATTTTGGTCCCATTTTCCTTGTGGAATCGCTCCTTGGGAGCGATTTAGGGGCTTCTTATGCTTCCTTTAGTTCGTTTCAGGTTCCCGAGACCGATTTGGAAGAGTTGGAGCGATTCCGACTCTATACATACACATTTTGGAGCCAACGGAGTAAAGGAACGATGACTCGATGCTTCGGAATCGACCCCGAGACCTTGGGACCAAATCCCGAGCCTCCGAGACCCGATCCCGAGTCCCGAGAATCGATGAGAAGCTCATGTGAAGCAAGGAGGAACCAAAAGGGTCATATTGGAGGCCTACAAGACTCATCCCCGACGGGTATGCACCTCATCCCGTCGGGGATGAAGTGCACTTTGGAGGGTGCCACTGCAAGGCCGTCCCGGTCGGGACCAACCCGTCCCGGTCGGGATGGTGGGTCCGTCCCGGCCGGGATGACCCGTCCCGGTCGGGACCGAATCGCTGTAGCCCGCATTTCTTTCTTTCTTCTCCCTTCCATTTGTAACCCTATAAATACTTCCCTCTTTTATTGTTTATGATCTCACATTAGTTTAGCCTCTCTTAAGCCTCTCTACAAGATATAAACCCTAGATTTAGTTCCTCACATTAGTTTGAATCTCTCTTTAATCCTTAGTTAATCTTAGTTAATCTTAGTTAATTAGTGCTTGTATTAAGAAGATACTTGAAGACTTCTCCAAGATTGACAACCTTGGGATTATTTGGGTTTCTCTTTTATGCAAGATTTCATCTTTTCTTCATCTAGTATTGGATAAACTTCCTTTACTCTTATTCCTTGTTATTAATTCAAGTTTGAATCTTTGATTAGTGTTGATTGTTATTGTTTATATTGTTCTTGATGATGAATGTTTGGATTGTGAAGTTGTTTTATCCATTCATTGTTGTAGTTAGTTTGACCATGAGTGAGTAGTTTATTTGTGGGTTAGTAGGGGGATTAAGGGTAGATTATGGGTGATTAGGGTTTGATTGGGGGTAAAGGGTGATTCTTTATTGTTAGTCACACATTTGGCACACCATGTGTTTGTTGATATGCTTGTATGGGTTGTAGTGGCCATGCTTCTCATGCTAGTCTTCTTCTACTCATTGTTTGCTTTGTGTGTGGATATGTTGAGCATAGTCATCGACATCGGTTTAAGTTGCGATTGCCCGGACCGAACCTAGCAATTAGGAGGCACCTACACCCTTAACTACCCAAGTCACCCTACTACACTTATGAACCCGACCTAACCCACTCCCTCTTTTCCATATTTGATTCATCTTGTTAGTTAATCATCACTTCCTTAGGTTGCTAGTTAATTGGATTATTAGCATTGCTTAGCACTTCTCTTTAGTTTGCTAGTTGGCTTGTGTTTAGTTATTCTAGCTTAACCTCGTTTAGCCTAGTTGATTGTTAGTCTACTTCCTACTTCTCCTCTCATCATAATTCATCTAGTAGTAGCTCTTTGTGTTTGTTTGGTAGCATAGTCTAGTTTTAGGCCGATTTAGTCTAAACCTTGCAATACCGTCTCCGTGGACACGACCCGACTTACCCTAACTACCGTTAGGTGTTAGTTGGTTATTTAATTGGTGGCGGGATCCACGACAAATCCTACCATCAATTTGGCGCCGTTGCTGGGGACGGTGCATTGTTTAGACTTTGTTTGCTCATTTCTAGACTTAGTTACTCTTCTTTGTGCCCTTCTATCATCTCTTGTGAATATTCTCTAGTTTTCTTGCTTCCTTAGCTTTCTTTTCTCTTTGTCTCTAGTTGTGCTTGCTTATTGTCGTTACCTAGTGCCCATAAAGCACTAGGTATTCTCACATTTGTTCTAGTGTGTAGTGTATGCCTAGGTGGGGAGGCGAATCCTTTCTCTTTAATCCGGAGCCGAAGAGGCTTTTTCGAGCTTTTCGCCAACGGACGATTAACCGGGTTAGGATCTCTTAACCAAGTGCAAGCAAAACCCATCAAGAGCAAGCTCAAGGAAGCGATAGTGAGGAAGCATATCGAGAGACGGCCGAAGGGAATTTCACCAATCCCTTTGGAGATTCTAATCCTAGCTCCCCTTCTACATCTACATCAACTCCGTCTACACCATCTTCTCCCTTACATCCAATAATGCCGAAATTTTCCTCCCACTCTACATTTACGGAAGATGTCTTGCCGGGACCCAATGCTCTACCGGCCGCTTATGCCGGAAATTTTACGGCCAAGACCCACTTCATCCAACTTGTGGAAAGGAACCAATTTAGTGGTTTGCCCACCGAAGACCCGCACCAACACATGGAGACTTTCTCCGATTATTGCGACGCTATCTCTCAACCCGGGGTTACGCAAGATCAAATCCGATGGGTTTTATTTCCATTTTCATTGATTGGAAAAGCGAAGCAATGGATTAAAGGTCTCGATAGGGCAACCATGGGCATCGACACTTGGAAGAAACTTGCATTGGCATTCTATCAAACTTTCTACCCTCCGGAGAAGACTAATTTGCTTAGGGCCTCCATCACCGGTTTCCAACAACGGGATGAAGAGAGCCTATATGAAGCTTGGGAGCGGTTTAAGTCTTTGGTTAGATCGTGCCCCCATCATGGACTTTCACAATGGTTCTTAGTCCAACAATTTTGGAATGGTCTTTATGAGGACTCAAGAACTATACTTAACATGGGATCCAATGGTAGGTTCACCGAGGTCGATGATGACCAAACATGGGCGAGAATCGAAGAGATGGCGGTGCATAATTCGCAATATTCAAGGCCTAGGAAGGCAAATCGAGGAGGTAGGCACGAGGTTGATGCTATAACCCAATTAAGCATTGACCTTGGGGCTCAATTGAAGACACACATGGAATCCATTGACAAGAAGCTTCAAGATCACCTCACTCAAGTCCAAAGCATCGGTTCCTCCAACCAAGCCTCAATTCATGAAGTGAATGCTTTGGGATTTGCACCTCCTTTGCCTTATTATGGCATGTGTGACACTTGTGGAATCATTGGTCATGACCCTATGAATTGTAGAGGGAGTATTGAGCAAGTGAATGCCTTTCAAGCATTTAAGCAAGGTGCTTCCTATTCTAATCAATACCAAGCTTCCAATCAAGTCCCTCAACAACAAGCCTTTCAACACCATCAACAACATCGTCCTTATGTTCCACCTCCCTTAAGGGACAACAACCAAGGTTACCAAGGCAACTCAAGGCCTTTCAACAACTTCAAGCAAAGTAACCAAGGTTCATTCAACAACAATCAAGGGTTCCAACAAGGGAACTTCAACCAAGGCTATCAAAAGCAAAACCATGGCAACAATCAAGGCCTTAATCAAGGCAATTCTCATGGGTTCCAAGGGAACCGTCAACGTCAAGCAACTCAAGGCAATCAACAACAAAGCAAGCCTAGGAGCCGGTCTCCTATTCATGACTATGGTACTCAATTAGCCCTCACCGATACTCCGCATAATCCATCATCTCCACCTCGGGGATTCGATATTCAAAAATCTATGATGGATATGCAAAAGAGTCAAATGGACATAACAAGAAACCATCAAGAGCTCTTTGCTTATATTCAAGGGGAAAACGCGACAAGAGATGCCCGTATAAAGATGCTTGAAACTCAAGTATCTCAACTTGCTTCGGGGAGCTCCTCAAGACAAAAAGGACAACTACCTTCTCAAGGCGAAACACCGAAATTTGAGCATGTCAATGCCATCACCACAAGGAGAGGTACATCTTATGAATCCCCTCAATTTCCTAGTGAGCAAGAGCCAATCCAAGAACCGACAAGGAAAACGACACCTCCAACTCAAGAGAGCTCAAGCTTTGATAATCCAACGGAGGAGCAAGTCTTATGGGAGGTTGAGAAACCTCAACAAGACAAGCTTCCCCCACTTCAAGCTAAAGATAAGGGTAAAAAGAAAGTGTCATTTGAAGAATCCATCCCGATTGAGCAAAATAAATACCAAGTCAAGTTGCCTTACCCAACAAGGCAAATGAAGACCAAGGTAGACTCTCAATATGACAAGTTCCTTAGTATCGTGAAGAAGTTGGATGTGAGTGTCCCCTTTACCGACCTACTTACCCAAATCCCGGCATATGGAAAATTTATGAAAGAAATATTGGCTAGGAAGAGATCCATCGACAAGGAAGAGACCATCGCGTTCACAAGGGTGGTGAGCGAGCTCATTCAAGGTTCTACGCTTCCAAAGTTGAAGGATCCGGGTAGGTTCTCGATCCCTTGCACCATAGGGCACTACAAGATCGAAAGAGCTTTATGTGATTTGGGTGCGAGTGTAAGCATCATTCCCTACTCCATTTGTTGCCGACTTGGGATGAAGGAGCTTAAAAGTACCTCTATCACGCTCCAAATGGCCGATAGTTCATTCAACCAACCATTGGGGATGCTAGAGGATGTGCCGGTGAGAATCGGTAAGTTCTTCATTCCGGTTGACTTCATCGTGCTCGATATGCGGGAAGATGAAATCACTCCCATTATTCTTGGGCGCCCATTTTTGCATACCGCCGGTGCTATGATCGATGTGAAGAACGGTAGGATCACATTCGAGTTAGGCGAGGAGAAGCTAGTGTTTGACCTTCAAGGTAACACTTCGCCTGCTAATGATGAGTCATGCAATATGATCCAAGCCAAGGAAAACATCGATCTAGGGGGAGAACCGGGACAAAGCTTGAAGAAGTACTCGTATGTACTTGAGGATGATGACTCCGATTTGGAGGAGGATGAGAGCCCATGTCATGGGTTTAATGACAAGTTGAAGAGCAAAAAGGATAAAGATGAGCCTCCCTTGGGGCCACATGAGGATAGATGGACGTTTGGGCATATACCGAAGGATCGAAAGTACAAGTTCAAGCCATTGAACTTAGTAGATCGGGATGCCCCGGGAACGTCAAGACAAAGTTATGAAGGGCCTTGGTTTGTGGATGCTTATGTTACTAGCTTGATTGAAGATTTTGCTAGGGCCTTCGACTTGTTTCTTCGTGCCCTTGATGGAGATGGAACTAGTTTTGGTTGTTGAAAAAGATTGAAGAAAGTATCACCTTGGTTTGACGGAGTTCCACAAGAACCGTCTCTTTGTATATTTCTCTTTCCCTTATAGTTTGTTTGCTTTTGTGAAATTCTTGATTGTTTGGATGATTGATGAGTGTTGTGAGGGAGGGAATTTGATGTGTTGTTTGAGTTTATTGTGATAGGTATGAAGTGGAAGTGATTCCTAGTGAAGATTGGTCATTGCTTAAGCTTGGATTGTGTGAAGGGAAGTCGGTTTTTGAAGCTCGGTACGAGCTTTTGGGAGCTATAGAGGGTTTGGAGACTCTTCCCGGCCTAGAAGAGGTCATCCCGTCCGGGATGGAAGGCCCATCCCGATCGGGAAGGATGCCATCCCGTCCGGGATGAGGTGCACAAAAGTTGGGATCACTGACAGCTCATCCCGACCGGGACGAGGTCTTCCCGACCGGGACGAGATGGTCATCCCGACCGGGACCACCCATCCCGACCGGGATGGACCCCCTGTCCTCCGTTGGCAATTTTCTTCATTGTTTGAGACCACCCAACCACTTTATTCCCCCTCCCAACCTCCCTACATATCCTTACTCTCATTGTATGACCCTTACACCTCATATACACGTTTTCACCTCACTTTCTATTCACTTCAAACCGACTTTCGCATAAAAAACCCACCTCATTTTGCATTTGTGCCCCAACCATGGAACCGGATCGCAATTGGAGAGGAATAACGACGACATGGACAAGCTAAGTGCCTATATTGACCTATGAAACGATGGAGCGAGTGAGTTGGTAACCGTATGGTACGACAACTATCCTCTCTTTTCCATTTTTATAGCTTATCTTCTTGGTTTATTCCCTTTCCCTCTTATCATTTGTGTCATGGTGGCCTTCGAGGCCTTGGTGTGCTTGCTCCCGACTCTCGATGACGTGACTACATCGAGAGTCATTTCAAAATCCAAATTTTTCAAGATTTTCACCTTTTTGTTGGATTTAGTCGGATTTAGGCGGAATCCGGGCTAGGTGACTTGATTACACCTAGCCCTTCCCTCCCATTTCCTTTTATTTCCTTCTTTTTATTTTTCCTCCCCCTTCCATATCCTTTTCTTGTCTCGGCCCATGGTGACTTGACTACACCCCGGCCGGACACTTTCTACCATTTTCTCCACTTTTTGATTTTTAGCTTTATTTTCGTAGTTTCTTTTGTGCTCCATGCACTACGGTCGAGCATGAGGACATGGCTCGACTTAAGTGTGGGGGAGCGATATTCTAGCGTAGTTAGCTTTATTTTCTTAGTTTTTGGAAAAAAATCTTTAAAAACCCTAAAAATTTGAAAAAATTTCACAAAAATCAAAAAGATTTTCCTTTTTGTGTGTTTTCCTCTTGTGTCATTGTGTCGTATATTTGTTTTGTGTGCGTGTTTTGCCTCTCTTTCCCTTATAGGTTGCTTTAATCGCCGCTAACTTTGGAAGGCTTTCAAGACTCCCGGTAACATCTTATCTCTTTTTCTTCTTTACCTCTTGCGGAGTTTGGAGGAGATTGTGATGTTGTGTGCTCGGGTGGAGCTTTGTAAAGTGTGGATGATTTGGTGGCTTGTTTGGAAGACAGGGGTGGTGCTTGTGTTTTCTTTTGTGTTTGTTTTGTGTTGTTCTTGTTTTGTTACTTTTGTTTCTTTTTCTTTTGTTTTCATTGAGTCTTTGTTTTGTGTTATGTTGTGTGTCTTGTGTGTAAACCGTTTTCGAAAACCTGGTTTAGAGGCTACTGTGTGAGTGTGTACTTTCCCTTTTTAGTAGTGTAAATCGAGTCTTGGACTTTAATCTAGTAGAATGACCCTAAATCAATGATTTCGTTGGTCCTTTACCTTGAGTCCACCTAGCTTACTAGGGATTTACTACGGGATTTGCATTTTGACCATTATGACCACCCACGGTGTGAAAAGGCCTTGGTTACCGAGTCCCGTCCCCTAGGTGACCGTGTTTGGGATTGTTTAATTAGTCCAAGTTCTCCACTTTTTGTGGGTTTGAAGGGAAAGCGCGCTCCCGACTCTCCCATTACCCTACCTCCTACACATATTCACACAATAACTTGCAACTTGTTGATTCCTCTCTTTCTTGTCATACAAAGAAATGCAAAAAAAGCCAAATCTTGCCAAAAGGGGCAAAGAAAAGAAAATGAAAGAAAATGAAAGAAAGAAAAGAATGAAGAAAAAGAAAAGGCACAAAAGCCGAAAAGAAAATAGAAAAGAAGAAAAAGAATGGCATGGCAAAGCAAGGCAAAAATGCAAAAGAAAAGAGAAAATGCCAAAAGAAAACCCGATTCACAAAAAGATCTTAACCCCACAAAAATAAGCCTCTTTCCGACTTTTGCCGTGAAGAGCCTACCAAAGGACCGAGTCCCGAGGAAGGATGATAGCGGCATTAGTCGGTCTTCCCTCATTTTGCATGTTTTTCCACCTTTTTACTTGGACTAGTTAGGCGGTTTTGGACATGGGACGACCCTCTTGGCTCACGCTAAAGGGGGTGGGGTCTCACTTACCTACAGTGTCGACTAACACCGTGGATCATCACTTCCCACTCCGCCGATCGTCCCGTAGTACGTTCTTAGAGGGTTAGGAGGAACCTAGGTAAGTTACCAACGTTTTCGTTGCTTTATCGTCATACTATTAGGGTTTAGTCCACCTCGGTTTGTATTGCTAGCTTGGGAACGTTGCCACTTACCTCGAGTCCTAAACCGGTGTTTATTTCACCGCTTGTTGGAGGGAAGCGGTATTTGTTTTTCTTTTGGGTGCAACCTTTTGTGTGTTTGTTTGTGTGTTTGTTTGCTTATGTGTTTTGTGTCCGGTTGCATCCACAGTTTTGTCGCAAGACCCGACTTGCCTTGCGGAGTGCACATTTTCTCTAAGTGCACTCGCGTGAGTTGAAAGGGCGTAGGGTGCGCTAATACCCATTCGGCTAGTATAGTAGTTAGTATGTGCTTACTCGTGGGCGAGTAAGGGTTAAGTGTGGGGGAGTTGATTAGTGTAGTTTGTAGTGCCTATTTCGTAGTATTTTGGTCCCATTTTCCTTGTGGAATCGCTCCTTGGGAGCGGTTTAGGGGCTTCTTATGCTTCCTTTAGTTCGTTTCAGGTTCCCGAGACCGATTTGGAAGAGTTGGAGCGATTCCGACTCTATACATACACATTTTGGAGCCAACGGAGTAAAGGAACGATGACTCGATGCTTCGGAATCGACCCCGAGACCTTGGGACCAAATCCCGAGCCTCCGAGACCCGATCCCGAGTCCCGAGAATCGATGAGAAGCTCATGTGAAGCAAGGAGGAACCAAAAGGGTCATATTGGAGGCCTACAAGACTCATCCCCGACGGGTATGCACCTCATCCCGTCGGGGATGAAGTGCACTTTGGAGGGTGCCACTGCAAGGCCGTCCCGGTCGGGACCAACCCGTCCCGGTCGGGATGGTGGGTCCGTCCCGGCCGGGATGACCCGTCCCGGTCGGGACCAAATCGCTGTAGCCCGCATTTCTTTCTTTCTTCTCCCTTCCATTTGTAACCCTATAAATACTTCCCTCTTGTATTGTTTATGATCTCACATTAGTTTAGCCTCTCTTAAGCCTCTCTACAAGATATAAACCCTAGATTTAGTTCCTCACATTAGTTTGAATCTCTCTTTAATCCTTAGTTAATCTTAGTTAATCTTAGTTAATTAGTGCTTGTATTAAGAAGATACTTGAAGACTTCTCCAAGATTGACAACCTTGGGATTATTTGGGTTTCTCTTTTATGCAAGATTTCATCTTTTCTTCATCTAGTGTTGGTATAAACTTCCTTTACTCTTATTCCTTGTTATTAATTCAAGTTTGAATCTTTGATTAGTGTTGATTGTTATTGTTTATATTGTTCTTGATGATGAATGTTTGGATTGTGAAGTTGTTTTATCCTTTCATTGTTGTAGTTAGTTTGACCATGAGTGAGTAGTTTATTTGTGGGTTAGTAGGGGGATTAAGGGTAGATTATGGGTGATTAGGGTTTGATTGGGGGTAAAGGGTGATTCTTTATTGTTAGTCACACATTTGGCACACCATGTGTTTGTTGATATGCTTGTATGGGTTGTAGTGGCCATGCTTCTCATGCTAGTCTTCTTCTACTCATTGTTTGCTTTGTGTGTGGATATGTTGAGCATAGTCATCGACATCGGTTTAAGTTGCGATTGCCCAGACCGAACCTAGCAATTAGGAGGCACCTACACCCTTAACTACCCAAGTCACCCTACTACACTTATGAACCCGACCTAACCCACTCCCTCTTTTCCATATTTGATTCATCTTGTTAGTTAATCATCACTTCCATAGGTTGCTAGTTAGTTGGATTATTAGCATTGTTTAGCACTTCTCTTTAGTTTGCTAGTTGGCTTGTGTTTAGTTATTCTAGCTTAACCTCGTTTAGCCTAGTTGATTGTTAGTCTACTTCCTACTTCTCCTCTCATCATAATTCATCTAGTAGTAGCTCTTTGTGTTTGTTTGGTAGCATAGTCTAGTTTTAGGCCGATTTAGTCTAAACCTTGCAATACCGTCTCCGTGGACACGACCCGACTTACCCTAACTACCGTTAGGTGTTAGTTGGTTATTTAATTGGTGGCGGGATCCACGACAAATCCTACCATCAACGTCGTCGACTCCGACGACGAGGCAATGGAAATTGACCCTTCCAGGATTGCCGGCCCACTTGTCCCCAGGGAAGCGGGGAAAATTTATTACTTAGACAAGGTTAAGTACCTGGCCCCCCTGAAAACCTACCCGGAGTCCAAGAACCGGGACTTGATCTTGGCGAAAAACGCTGCCGGGGCGATTGAGAAATTTTATAATTTTGGGGAGGGGTACACAATTGTTGTCCCAGGAGAGAAAGACACTGTATGTTGCCCCCCTGATGGCTGCATAGCGGTCTACCACAAATGTCTAGAATTTGGCCTGTGTTTCCCCTTGTACCCCTTCTTGGAGGAGACTCTTAGGAGGATGAATGTGGCCATAGCTCAGTTGACCGCTGTTGCGGTTAGATCATTAATAGCATAGACATGGACCTGCCTATTTCATGGCGAGGGGCCCTCAATCAACGCTCTGCGATATATGGTTGGTCTGCAGATAGTGTCCTCTTCTGGGGGAGAGGGTTCCCCTGGATATTGGTCTATTCAAAGACAGAAGGGATACACTCCGGTCTGGCAAGCTCTGAACAGTCTGAAGGACTGGAAAAACAACTTCCTATATGTGCACAGTATTTCAGGGTGGCGGATTTCTAGACACTTTAAGAATCATGTCCACACCCGCGAGGAGTATCACCCAGGCGTTGGGGGGAGGGCCCTGGAGGTGAAACTGAATAGGCGGGACCAGGAGCTGGTTGAGAAGTTTATTGCCACTGTAGATAAATCAGGCGTATGTGGTCCTGGCTTCTGGCTTCCCCATGCGGAGCTCTTAGCCACTGATGAATATCTGGGCCAAGTGGGCCTGATTCCTGGCCTCAAAGGAGGTAGTTCAGGGACATTATTGGCATTGTCTTCTTTCAACTCTACCTTTCTACTTTTTTCTAACTGATTTTCTTTTGCCCTGCAGATCACGCCACTCGTCTCTGGTCAAGAAAAGAGGTAAGGAACCTCGGTTTAGACGAAGACTTCACCATCGTTTCCAAGCGACCCTCCCTTCCTTCCAGCTACAAGAAGGGTGAGAAAACTTGATGAAGTACGTAAAGAGCATCTCCGCCAGCCGAACAAGACTTCCTCTCCCTCCGAGGCTGCCACTTGCAAAGCCGACGGTTCCCCCTTCTGCTACCCGTGGTGTGGAGACGGAGGTTACCTCAGAGGCCACCCCTTCCCCTGCCAGCAAGCAGGGTGGTTCCCTTGCAGGGACTCATACTCCCCTAGAAATCGGGGAGAGCGTTCCCCTGGAGAGAAGGAAGAGGAGGAGCAGAGAGCCCTCAGGTGCTACGCATGTGGTCGATCTAGAGGCCGATGCCGACACTCCGGACGCCTAGCGCCCTGCTCGCGATGTCCCAGGAACCCTCTTTTCAGAGGAAAACATTGAGCTCCACTACACTGCTGGCGACAGTCTGGACGTCTCTGCCCTGGTCTCAGACTCTGGTGCTGTTTTGGCGGATCGTCTCACCAAATCTGTAACCTCCACTACTAATCAGGTGATCCAATACATTCAGCGCACTTCCAGGGTGCTTCAGGCTTCTGCTGAGCTGGGGGCTCTTAGCCGGCTGAGTGATGAAGAGTTGGTTGTTACCCCTGGGCTCCCTCCTCCTGATCGTCTGGCAATGGTTGAAAGGGATATTACCCTTATCACCAATTTGAAGGACCAGCTGGCGAAACAGGAGGGTGATTTGGAGGAGGCCAAGGGTCAGGCGAGCCAGTGGAAGGCTCAGGGCGAGAAAGCTGTGAGGAAGGCGTCTAAGATGGAAGTGGAGCTGAAAGAGAGCAGGCTGGAAGTGAAGCAGGTTAAAAAATCGTTGGCTGAGCTGGAGCATATCAAAAGAAGGGTAGTTGACCTGGAAGAGCGTCTGTCCCAGGCTGATTCAGATTTCAAGAAGGCCCAGGATGACCTGAAGGTAAAGGGCGAGGAATGGTAGAAGGAGAAGGATGCCATTTTGCAGGAAGCCGATGTCACAGTGGAAACGAGCTTTCAAGATGGGGCCTCTTCTTCCTTGGAGCTTTTTATGGAAGTTATTAGGGAAATGTTCCCTGATTTTAATGAAGATGCCTTCCGAAGTCTTTATGCTACCAAGAACAAAGCTCGGGCAAACAGGCCGCTTGACGAGGCTACTGGCCCTAGTCAAGATGCTCCTAATGTTTAACGTGCAAGGCAGTCGTCCTCTGAGGGCTCTTGCCCCTATCCTACTGTGCCTTTGCTCCCTCGCAGACATTTTAACTCTTTTGCGCGCCGAGCCCTGATGTGTCCGGCTGCCTTGTCTGATGTAATATCTTAACTTTCCTTTGTTTCTGGATTCTTAGTATCCTCTTTGTTCAAACTCTTTTACTTGTTTATGGATACATCTTTTTGTTTCTACTTTGCCTGCCTTCTCTATTTATAGTTAGATCTGACCCTGGCTTCTGGTCGAAGTCCAGGGGGCCTGCCCTCTGCCTGCTCAGAGGTAGGCAGGGGGACTTTGCGTTTTTTATACAAGGTTGGGGGGCTACCCCCAGTCCTTGTTCATTCGGCGCATGGGGCCCGACCTGACCCTGGCCTCTGGTCGAAGTTCAGGGGGCCTGCCCCCTGCCTGCCTAGAGGTAGGCAGGGGGACTGCGTTTTTTATACAAGGTTGGGGGAGTTGCCCCCAGTCCTTGTTCTCTTGGCGTGCGAGGCCTGGCCTGACCCTGGCTTCTGTTCGAAGTCCAGGGGCCCTGCCCAGAGGTAGGTAGAGGGGCTTTGCATTTTTTATACAAGGTTGGGGGGCTGCCCCTAGTCCTTGTTCGTTCGGCGCGTGGGGCCCGCCCTGACCCTGGCTTCTGGTCGAAGTCCAGGGGGCCTGCCCCCTGCCTGCCCAGAGGTAGGCAGGGGACTTAAAATTTTTTTGGGGGGTCTATTTCCCTTGGTTTTAGCAACAGGGGGGCCTCCCCCTATTGCCCCCTGCTCGTTTGTGTATGAAAAAAATGCAAGTTTTTAAACAGACAACGAGTATAAACTTTCGGACTTTTCATTTCTTGTTAAAGAATTCTTAACATAATTGTGGTCGGAACCGTCGACATTGCATTCTGAGCGTCCTTTGCCAAATTTTTAGAAAATACTTATGCTTCCTTAGCATTTAGACGTAGTACTTTTTTAAGGTGTCCGCATTCCAGTAGGCGGCCAATTCTTGGCTTTCAAGATTGGCGATTTTGTAGGTGCCTGGCCCCTTAATCTGGGTTACCTCATATGGGCCTTCCCAGTTGGCGCTCAGCTTTCCGTGCTCCCGCGATTTTCTCACTGCTTGCGTTTTTCTCAAGACCAAGTCCCCCACTTGGAAACTTCTCTCGTTCACCTTCCTGTTGTACGCCTTCCTCATTCGTTGCTGGTAGGCGGCTATGTTCATGCTAGCCTCCTGCCTTACTTGATTGACTAGGTCCAGGGCCTCAGTTATTGCTGCTTCGTTCTCCACCCTGTTATATTGTTGAGATCGCAGGGTAGGGATCCGTGCCTCTATGGGCAGCAGAGCCTCTGCCCCGTATACCAGGCCAAAGGGGGTCTGACCCGTGGACTCTTTTCGGGTAGTCCTAATTGACCATAGTATGCTCTGTAACTCATCTGCCCATCTGCCTTTAAGCTCATCCACCATTTTCTTGAGTCCATTCAGAATTTGTTTAATAGCAGCTTCAGCCTGCCCGTTGGTTTGGGGATGGCAGACAGCAGGGTAGGCGACTGCTATGCCATGGCTTTCCAGCCAAATTCTCAGGGGGGTCGTTGTCGAATTGCCTTCCGTGATCGAATACCAGCATTTTTGGCAGGCCAAACCTGGTTATGATGTTCCTCCAGATTACCTTCCTGACCGCAGGCTCTGTGATGTTTGGTACTGCTTCTGCTTCGATCCACTTGGTAAAATAATCGATCCCCACAATTAAAAACTTCCTGCTCCCAGTCGCAACAGTGAAAGGGCCCAATATGTCCATTCCCCATTGGGCGAAGGGGATGGGGGACAGAATTGGCCTGAGTTCCTGGGCTGGGGCATGAATTGATGGGGCGAAGAGCTGGCACTTCCTGCACCTTCGAGTTAAATCTTTTGCGTCTGCTAGCAGGGTTGGCCAATAATATCCTGCTCTCAGGGCCTTGTGGGCCAGAGACTTCCCTCCTATATGATGGCCGCAGATTCCCGAGTGGATGTCATCTAGGACCTCTGCAGCCTGCCTTACCCCCAGACACTTGAGCAAGGGTGAGGAGAATGATTTTTTGTACAGGTCTTCGTCTATCAGTATGAACCACGCGGCTCTCGCCACCGTCTTTCTTCTTTGAGCTGGGTCAGATGGTAGAGTTCCATGTTTTTTGAATTGGATGATTGGGGTCATCCAATCTTTAGGTCCTGCTTCTTCAATGACGTTGACTGGCTGGCGGGGGGTGGTAGACTTTTCCTGGACCACGTCCACCCAGACCGACCTTCGTATGTCCTGCAGGCTGGAACTGGCCAATTTTGAGAGGGCATCCGCCCGGTTATTCTGGGACCGGGGGACCTGCCTGACTTCATAACACTTGAGCCCTGACAATTCCTGCTTCACCTTATCCAGATATGCGGCCATCGCCTGATCTCTAGCTTCATATTCTCCGTTAATCTGGTTAGCGATAAGCTGGGAATCTGTTGCTAAAACGACGCGCTCTGCCCCTACGGCTTTGGCCAGATTAATGCCTGCGAGAACGGGTTCATACTCGGCTTCATTTTTGGATGAAGGGAAGGTGAACCTGAGAGCGTGCTCGAAGTCCACTCCTTCAGGGCTGGTCAACACGACCCCAGCCCCTGCTCCGTTGGTTGTGGAGGATCCATCTATATATACCACCCATTCACCGGCGGGGGGATCGTCTTCCTCCGAATGAGAGCACTCGGCCAGAAAATCTGCCAAGGCTTACGCCTTGATGGCTGCCCTGAGTTGGTAAGATATTCCCAGCCCGCTCAATTCAATGGCCCATTTCAGCAGTCTCCCGGACTTCTCGAATTTTTCCAGCACCTTCTCCAGCGGCTGGTCGGTCAGCACCACGATAGGGTGCGCGTCGAAGTATGGCCTGAGTTTTTGGGCTGCGATGACGACTGCGTAGGCCGCCTTTTCCACTACTGGGTAGTTTTTTTTCCACTGCCCCCAGGGCATGACTTACGAAGTATATAGGTTGCTAAAAGCCTGCTTCTTCTCTTAGGATAACTGCGCTTATCGTTGAATTCGTTACAGCGATGTAGAGGAAGAGCTTCTCCCCTGCCACTGGTCTTGCCAGGGTGGGGAGTTTCTTCAAATGCTCTTTCAGCTGCTTGAAAGCCTCTCTCTCTGCTCATCTTCCCATCTGAACTGTTTGTTTCCTTTTAACACCTTAAAGAATGGGGTTGATTTGTCTGCTGACCTGGCGATGAAGCGTGCCAGGGCAGCCATCCTGCCAGTTAGGCGTTGGATGTCTCTTATGGTTTTAGGTTCTGGAAGGTCCAAGACAGCCTGAACCTTTTCAGGGTTGGCGTCTATCCCCCTGGCGCTGACCAAAAAGCTCAGGAATTTTCCAGAACGAACTCCGAATGTACACTTCTTGGGATTGAGTTTCATTTTATAAGTTCGCAGGGAGGAGAAAGTCTCCTGCAAATTCATCAGGTGTTCCTTGTCCCCTTTACTTTTCACGATGGCATCATTGACGTAGGCCTCCAAGTTCCTACTCCTCTGATTTTCGAAAACTTTGTCGACTAGTCGTTGGTAGGTGGCGCCTGCGTTCTTGAGCCCGAATGACATCATTTTATATATGTAAGTGCCATAGCTGGTGATGAAGGCGCACTTCACCCTGTCAGGCTGCCAAAGATACACCTGATGATACCCTGAAAAAGCGTCCAGAAAACTCAGCATGGAGTACCCGCTAGTGGCGTCTACCAACTGGTCTATCCTTGGAAGAGGGTAGCAGTCCTTCGAGCAAGCTTTGTTGAGGCTTGTGAAGTCCACGCACATCCTCCATGCACCCGAGGACTTCTTTACCATTACTACATTCGCTAGCCACTCAGGGTAGTCGCAGATTTCTATGAAATCCGCCTCAAAAGTTTTTCTATTTCCTCTTTGATGGCTAGGTCTTTTTCTGCCGACATATTTCTCTTTTTCTGCTTCACATGGCGGGCCCCCGGGTTTACATTCAGCCTGTGAACGATATAAGCCGGGTCGACCCCCGGCATTTCATCTGGCGAGTAGGCGAACACATCCCTGTTACTCAGGACTTTGATCAGTTCTGCCTGATAGGACTCTTCCAGGTCAGCCCCTATGAGAACTTGTTTCCTTGGTTCCAGGTCCACCAACATGCTTTCCCCCCCAGGTTCAAGGTGGTCAGTTGCCTGTTGGTCAGCTTGAATCTCGCCCTCCCTGCTGGGGGAACTGTCAGCTTTTCTTTTTCCTTTTATTTCGGTTTCGTGGGTCTACAAGGCCACAAAATAGCATTGTCTGGCCGATTCTTGGTCTCCGTGCACTTTTCCCTCCATACCAAAGTCTGTCACATAGGCTATAGTTAGAGCCCTGATTGATGCGGCTTCAGTTTCGTCTAGGGTGGCTCTGCCTATCAGGGCGTTGTATGCGGACTTCGCGTCTACCACAACGAATGACGCCCTGACATTCCTGGCGGAGGTTCCCTCCCAAAATGTTACTGGCAGATCTATGATCCCCATGGGAAGCACGCCTGCTCCGCTGAACCCATACAGCGATCCAGGGGCAGGCCTGAGGTGCCTCTTTTCCAGGTTCATCTTCTCAAAGGCGTCCTTGTACAAAAGGTTTTTATAGGCGCCAGTGTCCACCATGCATCTTCTCATGATGTGATTGCTGATTTCAAGGGACAGTACCAAAGGGTCACTATGGGGGTATATTACTCGCCCTGCATCATCAGGAGTGATGCTCAGGGTGATGCCCTTGGGACTCCCTGCCCTTTCAGCGTAGCAGATTTGATTTCGTAATTCACGGATTTGTCTTTTCTGGCTTCTCCGGCTTGTCTGACCCTCTGCGTCCCCCAACACTACGTGGATTATCATACAGTTCTGCACCGAGCCCTCAGGCTTCTCCACCGCGTCCTTCTGGGTTTTGTTCCTTGCTGCATAGTTACTCAGCCAGCCATTCCTGATGAGTTTTTCAATCTCATCTTTCAGGTGGCGGCATTCATCGGTGGTATGTCCTACACAGTCGTGGAACGTTCAAAATTTTTTCGGGTCCCCCTTCGGGCTGCGTGGCTTATTTGGGCGGTTCCATTTAGTTGTTTCTTTTTCCAACTCAAAGATTTCTGCCCTGGATTTATTGAGAGCTGTATAGCTGTCAAATTTGGGCTGTTAGGCCATGCGCTCCTTTCTGGGGGGTGTCTTCCTCCTCAGCTCTCTACTTCCCTATTTCAGCTCTGCCACGTCCACCCTACGGTCCCCCCTGCGGTCTGGCAGGCGTTACGGGAGTATCCGGCAGGCTGTGGAACTCTTCCTGTAGCATGAAACCTTCAGCAATTTTTCGAGCCTTGGCTAGGGTCTCAGGCTGAGCTCTGATCATCTGGTTTTTCATCTCCCCTGGGAGTAGCGAGATGGTTAGAGCGTACGCTGCAGTTGAGTCATCAATTTCTTTGACCTGCTGGTAGTACAAGTCAAATCTCTTTAGATACTCCCTGACGCTTTCGCCCTTCTTCTGCCTGAGGGTCATCAGGTCAAAACGGGTTAGCCGGCGCCTCTTGTTCCCTGCATAGTGGTCCAAGAAGGCCTCAGCCAGATCTATGAAGAAACTAATCGAACCCTGCCGAAGGTCTCTGAACCATCCCTGTGCCTGTCCTTCAAGGGTGGTTGGGAAGACTTTGCACCAGACTGCATCGTCCACATCGTACATGCCCACGTGACTTTCATAAGCTGCTAAGTGATCTTCTGGATCTAAGGTCCCGTCAAACTTGACGGAGGGCATTTTGATCTTTGGAATGGGATACTCCTGCACGTCAGGGTGGAGAGGAGTTTTTGTGGGCCTGCCTACCACTCGTGACCTGCTTCCCCCCAGAGTGGTAACCGTGGTCATCTCATTTTCCAGGAGTCGGTTTCCCTGCAATGAGGGAGCGGTGCCTAGGTGGCCGCCTACTCATAGCTTTGTCCTCCCTGTCAAGGGAGGGACGTCTGGATCATTTCTTCTGGAGCCGGTCAAGGTTGTCATCCTGACGATGCCTTGACTCCAGTGGCCGCCTCTAGTTGAGTCTGGACTGTAGGCTTTGAGATAGCCCTGGAGTTGGCTGTGGCTCTGCCGCCGGTGTTAACCTAGAGAAGACTTCGCCCTGCTTCTCCCCCAGACGCTTAGATGCAGGCTCCCTGTACCTCATTCGATCCTGGTGGTCTTGGGACAGACCCCTCTTCTCCCTGGCAGCTGTGGATTCAGTGGTGTGTATAGAAAACGCTTGTTGCTGGACAGGCCGCTCTTGGTTGCTGACAATGCGTTTCTGGGCCTGCTGATATCCTTGAGCAATCCTTACTACTTTCCTCTGAATGTTTCTGGTAGCGGTTCGCTTCGTGCCCCCGGCCTTTCCTCCACTTTCAAAGTGAAGCTGCCTGGGGGTGGTCGCGATCCTGCCAACCAGGTCTTCAGGGGTGAACTCCTGATTTAGCATTGCTGAAAAGAAAGTCGCAGTTTGTGCAACCTAGGCAGGGGTGAGATTCAAATTTGGCCTTTGATGGCCACCCTGCCCAGTTGTAACTGCGGTTTCTCCATCAGGCGCTCCACGAAGGCTTGTTCGTCCTACCCCTGGGATTGTTGCAGCAGGTGTCCTCCCAGGTGTAGGCATGCCATATAAGGGGATCACCGGTGGTACCGTCGGACCCGCCCCAGAACTGGCCTCTATGATTTCAGGCATTTTGTTTGATTGATTGTGGTTGATTTTGGTGGGAAACTCGTGAGCACAACCTAAGATACCCCACAGACGGCGCCAAATTGTTCCGGTTTGGAAACAATTGACCCGACTTCGGATTCAGGTCTCTTGATTATAATTCTATTTGGGTAGCTTTCGTCGACTTTCTTCCACCTCTCCTTCTCCTCACTTCGGTGGTCGGACTTTCCCCGGCAGAGACGGCCCGCTCCCTGCACAATGAACGCACAGGGCCTCGGAGGTGTCCAAGGGAACCCTCTCCGATGCCTAAGTCAGTCCGTGAAATGCCTTAACGAACCTAGCTCGAGAGGAACTAGGTAGTAGTTTTAGAGTGAGAGTCTAGAGAGAGAAAATCCAACCCCCTCAATGTGGGAAATGGGTGAGTATTTATACCTTCCCGCAAGAGAGAGAAAAGAGAAGAGGAGAGAAGGAAAATGAGTGGATGAGAGGGTGACAGGTGGATTCATCTCATCCACTCCTTCTCTTTACCTTAGGCAAATGACGGAGGGGTCCCTGATTTCCCCTGCCCCTGCAGGGAGCGAGAACACCCTGGGGGCCCAGCAGGCAGGGAGGCTTGACTGCCCTGTTTGGCTGGCGGCATGGGTCTGTCGAGCAGGTGGGTTCCTTGGGGAGTTTTGGTGATTCTTCGTTAGGTGGCCTGCAGGGCAGGCTCTCTTCTAGTCTTGGGTCGGGCCATCTTGGGACCCAAATGGCGGGTGACCTATAGCAGGCTGCCGACCTCCATCATATATATATATATACATATATATATATATATATATATATATATGTATATATATATATATGTATGTATATATATATATATGTATATATGTATATATATATATATGTATGTATATATATATATATATGTATATATATATATATATATATATATGTATGTATGTATATATATATATATGTATATATATATATATATATATGTATATATATATATATAACCAAACATCCACAATCCACAATGTAACAATCAAGCAAAAATTCCCCCACACTTGATTGCTTTGTAATTCTTCATTGTCTTTCCATGCCAGTTTCTTGTTGGAGATTCGTACAAAAAAACACAGAAAGCGTAAATATGCACACAAAAACATGGGTTGCCTTCCAAGAAGCGCGGTTTTGGCTAGGACCATCAAACCATAGAGTTTGTTTTTTCTCAAAGTATCATCTCCATCATACCCGTCAAGGGCTCGGAGAAGTAAATCAAATGCTCTAGAAGAGTCTTCAAGTGAGCTCATGTAGCCGAGTCAAGCTATCGTCAAAAGCTTCCAAGTCGGAAGCGATCATCTAAAGACCCATCATCATATTTCTTGTGGTCTTCCGGGTCTTTCGAACCCACTAGCTTTATGGACCTCTTAATCCCAAACACCGTCTCCAATCACGAACAAGCTTCAAATCTCTAACATGAGGAACGAAAGACAGTTTTGGCCTAATTTCTCTATTGTGCGTCCCCATATCTTCTTCAAGGTGCGGGCCCACATCCCAAAGTCTCAAGACATCACTTGTCATAATATGATCATGAAGTAGAGATACAAAACTTCTACCGGCGGTTTCAATCTCTTGTAAACCAAAATTTTGCTCATACCAAAGGACTCGTGGTGTTCTTCTACATTTTTTGCACAAGAGCAACTTGATTTCATCATTTTCCCAAGACTTAAAAAGACCTATTACCTCATCCAACTCATCCCAAAGACTCACATCATCAACATCATCAATTGCATTTACCATGTAACAATATTGGGAATTGAGTTCCTTGTTAGGTGCAAAGGTGGTGATCTCCATCTTTCATGACAAGATGTTGTCATTCTCAACGATATTTTCATGGATCACTTTTTTACCTTGAATGGGTTTCTTGGTTTGTCTTGTGGGGTAAAAAGACTTGATGTCCATTAGCTTTTCACCATTTTCTTCCCGTCAATGAGTCATTGTTTTTCTTGGATCGCTTTGGTGAATGGCAAGGCGACTTCTACCTTCTTTAGCATGTCCACGAACCGGCTAGGCTTGATATTTTCTTTGTGAACTTTAGCCCGCTTTGGAAATGGTAAAGGTGGAACATATATCGATCGAGGTGGAATATTAGATTCCTTCTCCTCAATTGCTTGCTCGGTCTCTTACGTTCTAGTTTCTCTTAGCTTTTGTTGTTATTCCTCGACATTTGCATCTAACTCAAACTCTGCTCGAATTCCCCGGTTTTGTTTGGGAGAATCGAGAGTAGTGGCATGTAGTATTTCTTGTTGTTTCATATTTAGGGTTGCTTTGGTATTCAAGTGGTTGTAATGATTTTCAAGCTCTTTTCCTCTTCTTAGGATAACAACATGTGAAACACCCAACATTGATTGAATATGTCCGATTTATGAGCTTAAATGACTAGTGTTTAAAGGGATTGAAAGTACTACTCATATCAACAAAGTGTACTTTCTTTTCTGGTCATTCATGCAAAAGAACTCTACAGCTAAGCGTGCTTAAGTGGGTGTAATGTTAGGATGGGTGACCTCCTGGGAAGGTTTCCAAGATACGCATGAGTGAGGTCAAAATGTGCTGGAAATGACTCGTGTTGGTCTGTGGGACCAGTATAGAGCATGGTGAGCTACCACGACTAACAATTCTGGTCCTAGTTTGGGTCGGGGTGTTACAAGTGGTATCAGAGCAACACTGCGACCATGTATTTGGCACCTAGCGGAGGTGGATTCTGGGTCAGCGGTTATGCTGCCAGGCACAACGAGGACGTTGTGTTCTTCAAGTGGGAGTGATTGAAACACCCCACGTTGATTGAAGATGTCTTATTTATGAGCTTAAATGACTAGTGCTTAGAGGGATTGAAAGTACTACTCATATCAACAAAGTCCACTTTCTTTTCTGGTCATCCATGCAAAAGAACTCCGCAGTTAAGCGTGCTTAAGTGGGTGTAATCTTAAGTTGGGTGACCTCCTGGGAAGGTCTCCAAGATCCTCATGAGTGAGGTCAAAATGCACTAGAAATGACTCGTGTTAGTACGTGGGACCAGTACAGAGCCTGGTGAGCTACCTCATGCACTAGAAATCACTCGTCTTAGGTTGGGTGACCTTTCCAGCACATTTTGACCTCACTCATGCGCATCCTGGATACCTTCCAAGGAGGTCACCCATCCTTAGACTACTCCCAACCAAGCACGCTTAACTGCAGAGTTCTTTTGCATGGATGACCAGAAAAGAAAGTGCACTTTGTTAATATGAGTAGTACTTTTAATCCTTTTAAGCACTAGTCATTTAAGCTCAAAAATAGGACATCTTCAATCAATATGGGGTGTTTCAATCACTCCCACTTGAAGAATGCAACGTCCTTGTTGCGCCTGGCAGCATAATCGTTGACCCAGAATCCACCCCCGCTAGGTGCCAAATACACGGTCGCAAGGTTGCTCTGATACCTTTTGTAACATCCCGTTGTCTTTTGCTTTTGGGGTGTCCAGACGATGGATGTTGATGTAAGGGCCTCGACAAAGGCTCGATTTTGCTTGATTTGTATTAATGAGAAGTACACGTTTTTTTTATTGCGATGGCTCGCAACTCAATTCTTCATTTTGCCCGGAGCGCCCTTTCGGGTTTTCATTCCGTCCTCGGCTCACCTTTTGTTTTTTTTGTTTCTTTTATTTTTTGGTCTTTTTTCTTTTCTTTTTTCAACGGCTCGCAACTTAATTCTTCATTTTGCCCGGAGCTTTTCGGGTTTTCAGGTCGTCTTCGGTTCGTCTTTTTTTTTTAATGTGTGCTTCGTCATTGTAATCATTTTTTTAATTAAAACGTATGATGAGTTCCAATTTTTGCACGAATCGACCGTGGTTGATTTTGTTATTTTTGTTGTACCCTCGAGAGGGCTGCCTACGTATCCGTTGTTAGATGGAATCAAACCATGTTCGAAGTTTGTCAAGTGCGAGTGATTTTGTGCTTTAGACTCGTCATGCCAATTGTCAACGCGGGATGAATAAAGTGTGTTTGCTCGGGTGTTCACCCTAATTGAAAACTAAGGTGAAGTGATCGGGTGTGACTCCTTGAAAGTGACAATTACCGAGATATTGTGTTTAAGTCAAGGCAAGTGATTTGGATGATTTTAGAATTTGGATCTAGGTAGTAAGTGGTTTCGATGGATCAGAATCTGGAGTTGATTTTTGTGGAGTTAAGGCTGTGAGGTTAGGATTTCGTGATGTAGTAGGAAAGGGGAAGCTGATTAAAAATGATTCAAACTTCAATCGGACGGACTGTAAATTATGTGGGATCTGATTTCCATGTTTGGCCCTAATGGTTGGGATTATCCTATCGGGCTTGAATCCTCAAAATTTTGGACTGTCTCCTCAAAAGTGTCTCAGGAAGGTCTTTAGGGTTGTAATTTAGGAAGGCTAAAATTTGGTGTTAGCTAACCGGTCTGTTCGTTTATTCCCTTTTTGTTCGGACTTGTATTGGGTGATTGAAATTTGATTTTGACCACTGAACTTGGTCTTGATCGCTTTGCATCATTCGATAGGGCCGGTTTTATTGGTTTGGCCTTGATTTTTTTTCTTTTGGCTCCTTTTGGCCATTTCAGACTTTTAGGTTGACTAGCACGTACGGTGGATTGGTCGGTTTTAGGGATGTTTATTGTGGGAAAAGGGTTTGCCTTCCGTCTTTGATCACAAGTTAAGAGACTATCTAGATTCGTCATAGGATTCAGTAATGCTCATTCTAGGGGATAGTTATGTGGCTTTCTATACCAGATATGGAATAGGTAAAAGAGAACACGGGATCTCGGTTCTTGTAATTCCTCGTTGTTTTGAGGAGTCGATAATCGCACGACATGTTGTCCAAACGTGACGAGTCCTAAGGATAATTTGTTATTTAAATCAAGCATGTCAAGATCGTAGGAAGATAAGATAGATAGAGAGGCGCTTTCATTGATAGCTAGACACGATGTATTAATAGGACTTGCGAGGTCTGGATAAGCCCTCTCTACCTCAGACATGAAACATAATAATAACAATACTATGACTTGACCTACTATGACGATGACCGGGCTCGAGACTATGACCATCTTCTTGGTTTTAGATCCTTATGTAACCTTCTAGGGATGCGACCCTTACCTTGGGTGGTGCTCTGGACATGTTTCGGTTGATGGACTGTCGAAGGGTTTGAAATAACTCGTGACAACCACTGATGTTACTATCTCTCCCTCGGTGTTTCCGAAGGTGAATTCTGCTTATTGTCGTTTCGAGGGAGAAAATGTTCCTTCCTCAATCATGTCTTGTATCACGTGCTTTAGTGTAAGGCATGCTTCGGTAGTGTGTCCATTACCCTGATGAAATAGGCAATAGGCATTAGGGCTCCATTTTTTTCTTCGTTTGTTGACTGGTGGGGCCGGAGTTGGACCCATGGGCAACAGTAGTCCTTTATCGACCAAGTGTTTTGAAGTCTCGGTGTAAGATGAGTCAATTGCGGTAAACTTCCTTCGTGACGCCTTGTTGAACATGGCTTTACAGGGCCTTGAGTTTTTTTCCGTATTGGTCTTAGGAAGGTTTGATCGTGCGGAACATTCAGACGACCCACTTGGAGTAAGCCCCCGGATGTTGTAATCGACTAAATTGGTATTTTCTTCGCTTTCCGTGTCTTTACTTTCTAGGAAATCGAGGTGATTGCTAATGTTGCGGACGGAAGAACTTAGACGGGTTACCGAGGCGTGGACGTTGCGAACAAATTCGGTTAGAGTGTTGACATTGTTGGGGATGCTCTTGATGGTGCTTGAATCCGAAGACATGTTATGGAATAACTATCTGCATGACACGACGGAAGGTGAAAAAAGGACCCACCGGACGATGCTTAAAGAGACTGGAGATTGACTCAAGGAATGAACGTAGGTGAGCAACACGGAAATGAGACCCTTGATTCACGCGTGTTTGCGGTCATTGAATTTTGGGACTCATGTGCTTTTGGATACTAAGTGTATTTGGCGAGACACCTAATACACTCGGATCTGATCTCTAGAGCAAGATGATTTGACACAAATCTGAGGATGAGATTTAGAGAGGACTCTCAGGATGTGATTACCCAAAACGTAAAACCTTGGACGGAGGTGAATTTAGCATTCAGCAAAGACAGTTAAGCACACGGTTGTACGACGTAAGAAGTTGATCTCGATCCCGGCTTAGAATCAAACGATTTTGATGTTTTTTGAAAATGGATGAAGAATTTTGAAAAGAGAGTTTTCGAAAGTAAGAGTTTTGAAATTGACATTACTGTGTTTAAGAAATACCATCTTGATATGTCGGGAAATGTTGCCATGTGAGTGTCAAGAGTTCATGAGTTGAAAATTTGACGATAGCAATGGCGCAATTTCGTAAAATGATGGCGTAGGAAAACCGTTTTGTGGAAAGATGTGAGAGTCGTTTGGTTGCGTTGTTATCGAGACTCCTATTAATTAGAAGTTCGATGTTTGCAATGTAAAAGGTGTTTTGAAGAAAACAGGATGGCCATGGTAGCGCTTAAAATGGAAGTCCAACCGTGTTGTGTAACTAGATTCTCATTATTGGAATTTAGGCGATGGTAGCGGTGTTTTAAAAGAGTTTTGAAAAGGAGAGTGTAACCGCGCTAAATTCCTTGATTCCATTGATTGGAATTTTGGCGATGGTAATGGTATGTATATAAAAACGTTTTGTAGATGGGAAATGTAGCCGTGTTTAAATACCTTGATTCCATTTATTAGAATTTCAGCAATAGTAATGGTATTGTGTAGAAAATATTTTGAGGACGAAGAAATGTAACCGTGTTAAAACACCTTGACCCCATTGGTTGAAATTTTGGTGATGGTAATGTTATTCTGTAAAGAAAATGTTTTGAAAATGAGAAGTATTGATTTGGCCAGCATAAAGGCGCTGAAATGGGTTTTGAAAACGGCGGGTGTGAATTTGGCCAGAGTAACGGCGCTAAAAACGGATTTTGAAAATCGTGAATGTAAATTCGACCACAGTAACAGTGCTAAAATGGGTTTGAAATTTTTTTGTTTTGGAAACGACATGGTCGAAGTGACGGCGCTAAAACATTTTTCGAAATTGGCTTTTTCGAAAATGGATTTTGGTGTAGTTGAGCATGTCGTGGTTTAATCTGGGTTCGCCAATTGTAAACGCTGCCACCCACTCGCCGCGCGCACCCGCATGGACTGTCGGGACGGCCACCCACACGGCTTATCTGATGCAGTCTTGGCCATTCCGATCCCGCGTTCGGGGCGAAGTGTCGGACCTCGATTTGGTTGACGATTTGAATTGTACTAGATAGATGTATGGGCGCATCTATGTTTCCGTTGAATCGATCGATATGTGGTTGTAAATGTTTAATGGCCAGATCATTTAGTCTGGCGACCATTTTAGTGAACCAAATTTGTTGTCGATTTGTGGAGTCGCCACCGAGTAATTTAGGGATACTCGGAAACCATTCAAGTTGACTTTAATCCTTAGCCGGCTCAAAGCCGAGTGACATAGAGACCTAAAGATAATGACTTGTACCCTTTAAGCATTCCATATCTAGAATGACACTCATTGCCAATGGTTTCGGACATCCGGAAACCGTTGATTCTGAGTAAGGGGTGAGGGTACGTATTGGGAAGCCAACATCGGATAGATGTTAACACCCAATCCCGCCCGCACATAGCGACCTCTACTAATCAATTGGTGGGCGGATAACTTTGTTCCAGTGTGTTGTAAATACGATAACAACCATTGTTTTAACCTTATGCCTTTGCTATGTCGGTTGTTTTAAGGACAAGTAAATTATCGTCAAAGTAAGTGTTTTACATTCTTTCCATGCGATTTCACGTGACAACCAGGTCATGTAAAGATGCACATAGGAGGGTAGAGAGTACTATATATTATTCGTATTAGTAGATCAGTTTTAACGTGATAATACAGATATTACTCATTCTCATGATATACCTTACCCGGCATTCTGTTTAAAGTGTGTCTGTACGACATTAATAAAGATGCGTCGAACCACGCGTGAGGTGTGAGCATATAGATTAATACGGAACTAGACCACCGCTTATTTTGATTAATGTTAGTTGTTTACGTTTTGATTCCGTGTTAGGTGATTTTACATGCGATTATGGTCATAAAAGCCGTAAGTCATTCGAAAGAGGTAAAGTACGAGATGTAAGTAAATCACGTTGTATGAGGAATTGCACCCTCAGAATGTATACTAAACGAAGTACGATGTGTAGACGATTAAGAACGGATCTTATAACGACTACTTGGATTCGATTTAGGTGTTCTAGTAATTAAGGTTGAAGTTGTGGACGCTACATGTTTTAGACGAGTTGGTTTTGACTGAGTCAAACTGGAGTAAGGCCCTGTTCTTTTCAGCCCGTTTCAGACCAGCTCAGCTTTTATCAGCTCAGCCAAGCTCTTATCAACTCGGCCTAGCTTCTATAAGCTTAGCTCTAATATTTTCAGTCCAACTCCAAAATTTTAGGCTTCTAAAATAATACTTCAATAATAATAATAATAATAATGATGATGATGATGATGATGATGATGATGATGATGATGATGATGATGATGATGATGATGATGATGATGATGATGATGATATTATTATTAATAATAATAGTAACAGTAATAGTAATAATAACAACAACAACAACAATAACAATAATAATAATAATAATAATAACAACAACAACAATAATAAAATATAATAATAATAATAATAACAACAACAATAATAATAAATTATTATTATTTAATTTTTTGCAAGAAAGGTACATCTTATTTATATAATTAAGATTAGGATCTTACGAAAGTGTTCCGGTATGGAAACAATTGACCCGACTTCGGACTCGGGTCTCTTGGTTATGATTCTACTTAGATAGTTTTCGTCGACTTTCTTCCACCTCTCCTTTTCCTCACTCCGGTGGTCGGACTTTCCCCGGCGGAGACGGCCTGCTCCCTGCACAATGAACGCACAGGGCCTCGGAGGTGTCCGAGGGAACCCTCTCCGATGCCTAAGTCAGTCTGATGGTGAGGATTGTCGCGGGTCCTACCGATCAATAAATAACCAACTAATCCTAACGGTAGCTAGGGTAAGTCGGGTCGTGTCCACGGAGACGGTAATGTAATGCCTAGACTATGGTCTACTCACGAAAAAGGCTAAGTCACAAACAAACACAAAGAAATGATGATTGATAATTTATGATGGGGGAAGAGGTATGAACAAGACTAACAACTAATGAACTGGAAAAGATGATCGACTAAAGAGATAGAGAATTCAAATATGGAAAAGAGTAGGGTTAGGTCGGGTTCATAAGCATAGTAGGATGATTGGGTAATCAAGGGTGTAGGTGCCACTTAGTCACTAAGGTCGGTTTGCGCTCTCGCGCCAAAGCCAAAGTCCGTACTCTCGTGTCTAAGACTAGACCCGAACATTCATGCAAGATGCTACTCAAAACAGAAACATTCAACCACAAATTGAATACACAATGAGAAGGAGAGAACAAGCATGAGAAGCATTGGCCACTACTACCCACACAAGCAATACAACAAACACATGGTGTGCCCAATAAGTGACTAGCAACAAATGAATCACCTTTACCCACAATCAAGCCCTAATCACCCATAATCCACACTTAATCCCCCTAATAACCCCACAAGGAATCTACTCACTCATTATCAAACTAACAATAACATAAACAAGAGGAAACATCACAAACATCAAAACATCCATAAGGAACAAACAAGAACAATAAACAATAATCAAAGAATAAAACTTGATGATAAAACAAAGATTAAGAGAAAAGAAATTATACCCACTACAATAGGATGAAAAAGATGAGAAATTGAATTAATAAGAAACCCAAATAAAACTCCAAGGTTGTCAATCTTGGAATAATCTTCAAGAATCTCCTTAATACAAGACTAATTGCTTGATTAAACTAAGATTAACTAGAGATGAAAAGAGGCTAATTAGGGTTTTGAATGCTTAAGAGAGATCTAAAATAATCTAGGGTAAAGTATGGTGCTTAAACAATACAAGGAAGGAGTATTTATAGGGTTACAAGAATGAAGGAGAAAGACAAAATAGTCACGCGGCTACAGCTGAGCCATCCCGTCCGGAACGAGATGGTCCCGTCCGGGACGGAGTGGTCCCGACCGGGACGGGTCCAAAACAGAACGGGTCTTGTAGGCCTTCCCGTCGGGGATGGGTCTTGTAGGCCTCCAATATGATATTTAAGGTCCCTCCTTGCTTCTCATGGGCTTCTCATCGACTCTCGGGTCTCGGGATCGAGTCTAAGGGGCTCGGGATCGGGTCCCGAGGTCTCGGGGTCGAATCCAAGGCATCGAGTGATCGTTCCTTCTCTTCGTTGGCTCCGAAAAGTGTATGTATTTAGTCGGAATCGCTCCAACTCTTCATGAATGGTCTCAGGAACCTGAAACGAACTAGAGGAAGCATAAGTAGCCCATGAACCGCTCCCAAGGAGCGATTCCGCAAGGAAAATGGGACCAAAACACAACAAACTAGGCACTACAAACCACACTTATCAACTCCCCCACACTTAACCCTTACTCGCCCTCGAGTAAGCACAAACTAACTACTAAACTAGCCGAACGGGTATTAGCGCACCCTACGCCCTTTCAACTCACGCGAGAACACCTAGAGGATAAGTGCTCTCCGCAAGGCAAGTGAAGTCTTGTGACAAAACCGTGGATGCAACCCGACATAAAAACACATAAACAAACAAACATACAAACATACAAACAAACAAACAAAAGGTTGCACCCAAAAAGAAACAAATACCGCTTCTCTCTAAAAAGCGGTGAAAGAAGCACCGGTTTAGGACTCAAGGCAAGTGACAACGTTCCCAAGCTAGCAATACAAACCAAAATGGACAAAACCCTAATAGTATGACGACAAAGCAACAAAAACGTTGATAACTTACCTAGGTTCCTCCTAACGTTCTAAGAACGTACTACGGGACGATCGGCGAGATGGAAAAAGGATGAACCACGGTATTAGTCGACACTGTAGGTAAGTGAGACCCCGCCCCCTTTAGCAATGAGCCGAGTGGGTCGTCCCATGCCCAAAACCGCCCAACTAGTCCAAGTAAAAAGGTGGATATGATTGCAAAATGAGGGAAGACCGATCATTACTGCTATCATCCTTCCTAGGGACTCGGTCCTTTGGTAGGCTCTTCATGGTAACGATCGGAAAAAGGCTTATTTTGAGAGGGTGAGAATATTTTTTTTGTGAGACGGTTTTCTTTTGGCATTTTTCTTTCTTTTGTATTTTTGCTTTGTGTGTTGCTATGCCATTTCTTTTTCATCTTTTGTATTTTCTTTTTGGCTTTTTGTGCCTTTTCTTTTTCTTCAATTTTTTTTATTTTTTTTTCATTTTCTTTTTTTTCATTGTTTTCCCCTTTTGGCTAGTTTTGAGTTGTAGGCATTTCTTCTTGCAACTAAGAAAGAGATTTCAACAATTTGCATCTTATTTTGTGGATATGTGTAGGAGGTAGGGGAATGGGTAAGTTGGGAGTCGCGATCCCCCTTCAAACCCACAAAAAGGTGGAGAACTTGGACTAATCAAACAATTTCAAACACGATCACCTAAAGGACGGGACTCGGCAACCAAGGCCTTTTCACACCGTGGGTGGTCAAAATGGTCAAAATGCAAATCCCGTAGTTAACCCCTAGTAAGCTAGGTGGACTCAAGGTAAGAAACCAACGAAATCATTGATTTAGGGTCATTCTACTAGACTAAAGTCCAAGACTCGATTTATACTACTAGAGAGGGAAAGTAAACACTTGCACACTAGCCTCTAAACCGGGTTTTCGAAAACCGTTTACACACTAGACATAAGTACACATTACAAAAAAAAGACACGACAAAAACGAAAGAAAGGGAGACAAAAGGCAACAAAACGAAACAAATTAAAACAAACAAACAAAGAGAACAAACACCACCCCGAGTTTCTAAATAAGTAACCAATCACCCACTAATATGCACAAAGCTCCACCCGAGCACACATCATCACAAATCTCCTCCAAACTCCACAAGAGGCAAAGAGGGAAAAGGGATGAAAGATGTTACCGGACGTCTTGAAAGCTCTCCAAAGCTATTGGTGATTAAGCAACCTATAAGGAAAAAGGGAGGCAAACACGCACAACACAACAAATATACGACATAACGACACAAAAAGGAAAACACACAAAAAGAAAATCTTTTTGATTTTTGCGAAAATTTTCAAATATTTAGGGTTTTTAAAGATTTTTCGGAAAAACTACGAAAAAAAACTAACTATGATAGAATATCGCTCCCCCACACTTAAGCCGAGCAATGTCCTCATGCTCGACTGTAGTGTATGGAGACGAAAAAAGAAAAGAAAAGAAATTACGAAAATAAAGCTAAAAATCAAAAAGAAAAGTGGAGAAAAGGGTAGAATGTGTCCGGCCGGGGTGTAGTCAAGTCACCATGGGCCGAGACGAGAAAAGACATGGATGGGGGAAGAAATAAAAAGAAAGAAATAAAAGGAAATGGGAGGGGAGGACTTGGTGTAATCAAGTCAACTAGCCCGGATTCTGCCCAAATCCGACTAAATCCTACAAAAAGGGTGAAAAGTCTTGTAAATTTTGGATTTTGAAATGACTCTCGATGTAGTCACGTCATCGAGAGTCGGGAGCACAATTACCAAGGCCCTAAGGGCCACCATGACACAAAAGTGTATAAGGGGGAGGGGAACTAACAAAAGGAGACAAGCAACAAAAGACGAAAAAGAAAGGATAGTTGCCGTACCATGCGGGTAGCTACTCACTCGCTCCATCGTTTCATAGGTCGCTATCGGCACGTAGCTAGTCGTCATCATTGCTATTCCTCTCCAATCGCGATATGGTTCCATGGTTGGAGCACAAAGGTATGAGGAGGTGGGTTTTGATGTGGAAGTCGGTGTAAAGTGAAGAGAAAATGAGGTGAATATATGTATATGAAGTGTCGGGGTCATATGATAAGGGCAAGGATAGGTAGGGAGGTTGGGAGGGGGTATAAAGTGGTAGGGTGGGCTCACATGTGTGGACATGACATAGGTCCACACCGACGCGGCCACGCGCGGGTTTTGGGGAGGCGAATGAATCTCCATGAGATGGTCAAATGGAAATTTAAATCGAAGTCGGAGTCGCCACCGAATTTTATGGTTATTCGGAACCGTTCGAGCCCACTCTATGTCGTAGTGGGCCGTGTACAAAATACGGCCCATTTCCGATGTCAGAGTTTATTGGGCTCGTCCCTTTGCATATCGATATAGATGCCGACTTGAGCGGTTAATCGTATATTGAATGACTCTCGTTGCCAATGGTTTCGGACATCCGGAAACCACGGTTCTGAGTAAGGGGTGAGGGTACGTGTTGGGAAGTTCACTAAGAACACCCAACCCCGCCCGCACATTAGCGGCCTCTACTAGGATATCGAATGACGTTTTAATGCGCGCGTTAGTAATACGATGAATGATTATGCAAACATTGTTTTCCTAAGCATGTGAGGAATTGAACGGGTTGCTAAGTGGTTTAATGCATGCAAAATTAATTAACGTCCAAGTTGAATTTAGCATGTGAGATTCGTTTTAGTATAATAAAAAAAAGGAAATAAAAAGATGAATTTGCTACAAAACAAACAAACGAGTTAGTATCGATTTTTAAATAATAATATAGCAAATAAAATAACGAGATCGAGAAAATAAAAATTAATCGAAATCTGAAAAATATTCTTGAAAAGAACGTTGTTTTGTATAAAAAACGAAGTTCGAAAAATAATAAAAAGACGGTAAAGGCCGCGACATAACAGCCGGCCGCGCGACTCGCCCGGGATGCCGGCGGATCGCGTGGTGGCCTGTTTCGGGGCCGGTTTTCGAAAACTCGAAGTTTGTATTAAATCGCGTATGAATATTACATGATTCGTACTCGACTTAATATTTTCGATATTCTTTATATTCGATAGTTGACTATGAAATCAATATCAAATACTTGGAATAGTTTTAGAAAAGATGTTAATTTTAGAAATCGATCGAAGAATAAATAATAAAACGAACGAAAACGTAAAAAAAAGAAATCCCGGATTCCAGACCTGTGCGCGAGTCGCCTGGGCATGGCGCGACTCGCGTGCGGGTCTGTCCATTTTTTATTTTTGTTCGAAAATTGTTATTTTCATGAATCGCGTACAAATTATGAATTAACTTGTATTCGATCCATGTTTTCGATATTCGTCGTATCCGATATTCGATTATGAAATCGGTATCGGATATTTAGAATGAGTTTAAAAAAGTTTTGTAAAATAATTTGTTTTGAACGATAAGTAAAAGAAAAGAATTTTTAACGAAGAAAGATGTAACAATTTTTAGTATCGTTGAAATCTTAATATAATTCTTCTCGATACAATATTCGATTATGGAAGAATCGATATCGTATGTTTAAGAATATTGTTATGAAAATAGTTTTTCGTTAATAACGATATTAGGAAAAAATAGAAAAAATTGACTCTTGACCCGTAAAAAAACGAAACGGACGAAGAGGAGAGAAGGAGAGGAAGGGAGAAATCGGGTTTGGTTACACCCTCAACCTACATGCTTTTGTTGACTCAGATCGGGACTCGCCGGAATGTGGCTAGGCACGGGAGCGTCGAGGCAACGTCGGTTGGGTTAGGGTGGTACGGTTAGGTGGGACGTGTGAAGGGTGTCGGATATCGGGGCCGGTTTTCCTTCGGGTTTTGAATGTAATATCGGTTTCTCGATGCTAAGGAATTATGTGTGTCGGGATGATAGAAAATTGCTGCTAAAAAATCGTGTATGTGTGTGAATTGTATTGTTTTTCGGTGTAATGGGTGTGTAAAAACGTTATGTTTTGTGTTGGACGGGAGGTCTTATTTATAGGGAATTCCCGACCTTGACTTAGGAGAGTTTGACTACCGCTTAGGATAGGAAACTAGGGAATTTGAGGGAAATAAGAATTCCGCTTTCTTGTGGAGGAAGAAAGGCAAACCGGCTGATTTGGTCTTGTTTTGGGCTGTCTCGGCCGAGTGTTTTACACTCGGTCGGGTGCTCGAATCGATTTTTGAATAGGATTCTTGTTTGAGCTAGAATTACCGCTTGGGTAAGAAGCTGAGGAGAGCGAGAATTCCGTTTTCTTGTGAAGGAAGAAAAGAGGAAAAAACCGGCTGGTTGTGTACTTGGCCGAGTGTTTCAACTCGGTTGAGTGTTTGAGTCGGTTCTCGGATAGGATTCCTACTCGGGATCGAATTCTACCTTAAACGGAATTGTTTATTATTTGATGTGGCTGATTTTTTGTGGAATTTGAATATGAATCGGACACGTGAGATGTCACGGTCAGTGCGGAGGTCTCGGAAAAAATCCTTGACCGAGTTTTGACTCGGTCGCTAAAAGACGGTTTTACCCCTGGTGTCAGATTCGACCCAAATTAGTGTTATTTGACTCGAAACGACCCACTGGGCCTGAATTTGAGGTTGGTTTTGTGAGATTTGTACTCCGTAAAATGCCTAGGCCAAATGTCCATCATTTCGAGCCCATTTCCGAGTACGTTAAAGCACGTTAGCGTCCGATCATCATCGGGTGTTTGTTGGAAACTACTATAGACACCTGGCGGTCAAAATGTGGGTGTCTACAGAGCCCCCACTCTGACTGAGGCTTGGACAGGGCGAAAGTCAGAGTAGCCACCAGGTCAATCAAGGATTAAAACCTGGCAGCTTCCGGTCGGGTCGTTTAAGGTCCATTAGACCTGCGTGAAGGGCCCGCCGGCCACAGACTTGAAATGTACCTGAACTGATGATGATAACTCTGTGGGGAATTGGACTTGTCGTATAAGACTTAGATGCGCCTATATATGGCTCATCCTGTTAAATGCCGCTGGAGAGTTGTGTAAATTGCGCTATCGTGATTTGTACCTGTATAAGTTACATAAAATTTTGCATGCAACACGTAGGCGAAACAAATATGACTCGCGCTGGGGAATAAAAATGATTTTTGCTGTATTTTGAAATCGAAGTCCTGAAAGCAACTCATGTGCTAGGAGATGGGCTTCCAAAATTGAAAGGGTTGAAAAGAAATTTGCAGTTTAGATAGATTGAAATTTGACCTTGTCGAAAAGATTTTTTCAAATGGCAAAGTTTTTGCAAATTTTAAAATGAGAATTTGAAAAGAGAGGCCTACCGGCAGACTCGACTCTGGACGCGACAGGACGAGTTGACAGACACGACTTAGACTCTCTAAGGGTTGGACCGTGACTTAGTAAGGAGGTGGGCCACCTAAGATGACAAGACTCTTAAGTTGCGCTATTCCGTAGCCTAGGCGAGTGGCAACACGGTCGAACATCGAAAGGGGATAGATATGCTATACGGGGTTGCAGTAGTCTGTAATGAGACTGTTGTAGTCTAGTGTTCTCTTGGATTTTTGATTTTAGGGTACATTTCCAAAGTGGGTATTGCCTCGAGTCTTGACAGATTCTTGTCTTCGACTGAGCCGAGTATTAGGACACACTACAGAAAGGAGGCTAGATTTTTTTGAATTTATCTGGATTTTGTGAGTGGATGGAGGTCTTCTGGCTAAAAGAGCCCCCAGGACGACAAAGCTAGCTGTTGAGAACATGACGGTGTCGTGACCGAAATGATGGTGCTTTTTGAATGTGTGTCAATGTGGGTGGTTGTGCCTCTGTTGAAAGGCTGCCTACGTATTCACATGTGGTGAAATCAAACCAAGCCGTAGTTCGGTGGATTATGGTGCCTAGTTTACTAGGGCTTTGTGTATAACTAGCCATATTAATGGTGTAGGCTAGGTGCATTCCCAGTGATGTCTTGATCAAAGGGCTAGAATGGTTAGGATATTGATCCTGTAACTGTGAGCGTTCTCCGGGATAGCCCCCAGAGGTGGTGTGCACTATTTGGGCCTGTTCTATGCCGACCGCAAGTTGAGTTCCCGTGTTTGGGGTTGGTAACTGGTTTGAATGAGAAGAATTGGGATGAGATTTTAACGAGTTCTGCTCTCGGGGATTTTAACGAGTTCTGTTCTCGGGGATTTTAACGGGTTTTGCTCTCGGGGATTTTAACGAGTTTTGCTCTCGGAGGATTTTAACGAGTTTTGCTCTCGGGGGATTTGACGAGTTTTGCTCTCGAGGGATTTGACGAGTTTTGCTCTCGGGGGATTTGACGAGTTTTGCTCTCGGGGGATTTGACGAGTTTTGCTCTCGAGTTTGCGTATGGTGATTGTGAATTTTGTTGTGTAAAGGGGAAGTCGAGTAGAATGGCTCGAACTTTGATCGGGATAAGTTTTGATAATGCGAGATCTGATTTCCATGTCTGGCCCTAATGGTTAGGGGTATCCTATGGAGCTTGAATCCTCAAAATTCCGGGCTGTCTCTGGCCTGGGTCTCGGGAAGGTCTTGAGGGTTGTAATGTGGGAAGGCTAAATGTGGTGTTAGTTGACCAGCTTGATTGTCTCTCCCTTATTGGATGGTATGAGTATTGATAATTTTGAATTGATCGTTTTCACTACGGTCATGGTTTGTTTGAATATTTTTTGGTTGACCTCTTAGCCCCGGTCTTGGGATTCTTTATTTGGATAGACCGCTTAACCTCGGTCATGGGTGCCTCTTTTTTTTGATAATGGTCTGCTTTTTTTGTTTTGGCCTTTTGCTTTTTTTTTTTCTTTTGGACTTTTGTTTTTTTTGTCCAGTTTTTTTTTTTATCATGGCCAGCTCTTTTATTTTGGCCTTTTGCTTTTTTTTTTTGGCTGGTCAGACTAACACCTAAGGTAGGGATCGGTTAGTCTTATTGGATGGGTGTTTTATTGTGGTAAATGGGCTTGCCTCCCGTCTTTAACCCAAACTAGGAGATTACCTAGATTTGTCATAGGATTCGATACCGCTCCTGCTAAGGGTAGTTGTGTGGCTTTCTATACCAGACATGGAACAGGTAAAGGAAAACACGGGTCTCATTTCCTGCAGTCATTATAGTTGTGCCTATAATAGTCACGTGCGTGTGCTCACAGTGTATGATGGTGTTCATCATGTTCTCGGAAACACATAAGGAAAGTATATATGAGAAATAGAAAAGCTGATTTTATTGAATTTTGAAAAAAGAGGACAGAATACAATTGACTCTGACTCCGACTTTGAAGTTGAAATAAATAGTATATCCTAGACTCGGACTCAGACTTGGACTTAAATCAAATCCGGACTCTTGGATGCATGAGAGGTAGATTGGATGCTTTGGTCATAGGGCCCTGTATAGTCCATGAGGGGCTTTGCAAGTGACAATGTTTCCAAAACGGGAGTCTTCCCGGCATCGAGGAAGTCTTGAATGAGGTGTTTCAGTTTCCAGCACTGTTCTGTATCGTGTCCCCTCCCTCTGTGGAATTTGCAGTAATGCTCGTCGTTCCATGCTTTGGAGCGTTTTTCCAAAGGTGGGTCGGCTGTTGGGCCTATAGGTAGTATTAGGCCCTTCGGAACCAACCTCTGGAAAGCGACGGTGTAGGACATATCCAAGTGGGTAAATGTCCTTTCCTTTGACTGGTTCTTGATTTTTGGAGAGGTGACTTGAGGGTTACCTCTCTCGGTCTTGCCATCTTGAGGGTATCGGACAGTTTCGTAAGAGTGTTCACCTTTCAAATGGCTCAGTTGGGTGATAGGCTGTCTTACCCGCTCTAGTTGTGTTAGACGGGCTCTGGTTCTTATAAGGTCTTCTTCGATGATGGTTACCCTGGAACTTAGGTTATCTAGGGCAGTATTGATTTTCGAAAAGATATTGTTAATGGAGCAAGATAGCATAAGCATACTCCCTTGGATATCCCCTTTCTCGACGGCGTGAGATTTGTTATGGTTTGGTAGTGTCTTGTTCATAGGGTCCCTGATCGGAAGAAACGACAGGTGTTAGAACTCGCCTAAACTCGGTTTTGCGCAAATGCAAGAGAGAAAGTCAAACTAGGTACGGCCCGGGGGCGGGAATGACTAAGATTCTATGACCGGGCTACTTAAATGTTAATCCAGACAAAGTAACGACTGTGACCTAGACTCGACCACGAGACTCGAGCTGTACAAGGATAAGTCCGAAAATGGGGCGACCGTATTTGACAGTGCCGCGTGCTTGGACCAACCGTGGTGACCTAACCCTAGGTGACCCGAGTATTCGTAGCGTGGGTACGACTCGAAGAAGGCATCATAAGGACGCCGGTGTAGGATGAATGTAGGGTACTCTCTAGGGTAACCGTAGTTGACTGCTCGGGTGGAGGACAGCCCCCTGAGTAAGGCTAGAGACTCAGATGGTGTGACATCTAAGTGACTCGAAAGTGGGATACGTGAGACAACACGTGCAAGACATGACCCTTAGAGCAACCGTGATTGATCACTTTGCTGAAGGGTAGCCCCCGAGTGGGGAAAAGCCTGAAAGGGAAATGACTCGGAAAGGACACCTAGACGGGTGACTCGTGAAAGGTGGGCCTCCCTTAGGATTCGGCGTGTGGGCCGAGTCCTGTTCGAAAGAGGGCCCATGTGAGATATTCCCCAGACCCTTGGACTCGATTGTGTAAACGGGCCTTCCTTCGTAGGAGTATGTCCTACATAGGTGGGCTTTGCCTTAGTCAAATAAGGCGGACTGGGATCAGGAAGAAACTCGTGATATAAGATCGACGGAGTTTCGACGCTAAAGACTTTGACGACTAATTACACGACCCGACACTGCTAAATACGGAAAATCCTAAGTAGAGGAACGTTTTGAAAAAGGGATTTTTGTTTGGGAAATCCGAGAAGTCTCGGTGGATGGCCCAATTTTTCGAAAAAACGGAAAAGTGCATCGGGCCATAATTTTGAAAGTTCGAAAAAAAATCGAGTTTTGAAATGGGCAGAATACCGGCTGGAAAATAGGCTACTTTGAGTCAAATCGTAAATCCTAATTTCGGTAGCATTCCGGGGTTTTGAAAAGTTGAATATTTGGAATTTTGAAACTTGAGTATCGAGAAAAGGAATTTCCGACAATTTGAAAATTGAAGATGAGATCCCGAAGATTTGAAAATCGAAAAAACGGCATCTCGAAGATTTGAAAATTAAAAATGGCATCTCGAAGATTTTGAAAATCGAAACTGGTATCTCGAAAATTTTAAAATCGAAATTGAATTTTGAAAATTTGAAAGTCGAATGGTGGATCGGAAATTCGAATTTTGAAATGGGCAGAATGCCGGCTAGAAAATAAGCTTGTTTTGAGTCAAATCTTAAGTCTAAATTTCGGCAGCTTTCCGATTTTTTTTTAAATTGAATATTTTCGAAAAGATGCATTTTTGGAATTTTGAATATCGAAGATGAATTTCCAAGAATTTGAAAATCGAAAATAGGATCCTGACTTTTAAAATTGGCGAAAATGTCATCGGGCTTGAATTTTTTGAAAAGTCAGAAATTTTGAATTTTTGAAATGGATTTTTGAAAGCCCGAAGAGAAATTCGGGGGATGGCCCGGTTTTTTTTCGAAAGAAAAAAAATGGAAATCGAACCGGGCGACGGTTTTGCAAGTTCGAAAATAGTTTCGAGTTTTAAATTGGGCATAGTACCGGCTAGAGAAAGGGCTATTTTGAGTAAAATCGTAAGTCCTAAATTGGGTATAAGCCCGGGTTTTGAAAATTGGATATTTTGAAAAGGATGCAAATTTTTGAAAAATGACGGTTTTTGAAAAAGATGTGGATCAAGTAGCACGTAGTCATGGAAACAGTATAATGACACCATGTATGCTCTTAAGCTAAGTCTCGGTCAGTCTATAAGGGTCTATACCAGTGTACATAGCCTATCGAGAATCGGGGCGGACTCCCTAACTCGAGTTGAGATTAGGACATGCCGTAAAACCCATACGAATCGGCTAATGGACACCTTTGACATAACCAATTTGGACTATATCAATGGTATAGTGGGACGTCGGTCACGAGTACCGGCCCGGGAAAAATGGGGTTATGCATGAACCGTAAAACTAAAACGCGCATTGTACTAGTCAAACGATTTCTATTCGAGTCTCACCCTGAGGATACCGAAGGTTATTAACTCATCAGTAAATCCCCAGCGGAGTCGCCAAATTGTGGACATGACATAGGTCCACCCCGACGCGGCCACGCGCGGGTTTTGGGGAGGCGAATGAATCTCCATGAGATGGTCAAATGGAAATTTAAATCGAAGCCGGAGTCGCCACCGAATTTTATGGTTATTCGGAACCGTTCGAGCCCACTCTATGTCGTAGTGGGCCGTGTACAAAATACGGCCCATTTCCGATGTCAGAGTTTATTGGGCTCGTCCCTTTGCATATCGATATAGATGCCGACTTGAGCGGTTAATCGTATATTGAATGACTCTCGTTGCCAATGGTTTCGGACATCCGGAAACCACGGTTCTGAGTAAGGGGTGAGGGTACGTGTTGGTAAGTTCACTAAGAACACCCAACCCCACCCGCACATTAGCGGCCTCTACTAGGATATCGAATGACGTTTTAATGCGCGCGTTAGTAATACGATGAATGATTATGCAAACATTGTTTTCCTAAGCATGTGAGGAATTGAACGGGTTGCTAAGTGGTTTAATGCATGCAAAATTAATTAACGTCCAAGTTGAATTTAGCATGTGAGATTCGTTTTAGTATAATAAAACAAATGAAATAAAAAGATGAATTTGCTACAAAACAAACAAACGAGTTAGTATCGATTTGTAAATAATAATATAGCAAATAAAATAACGAGATCGAGAAAATAAATATTAATCGAAATCTGAAAAATATTCTTGAAAAGAACGTTGTTTTGTATAAAAAACGAAGTTCGAAAAATAATAAAAAGACGGAAAAGGCCGCGGCATAACAGCCGGCCGCGCGACTCGCCCGGGATGCCGGCGGGTCGCGTGGTGGCCTGTTTCGGGGCCGGTTTTCGAAAACTCGAAGTTTGTATTAAATCGCGTATGAATATTACATGATTCGTACTCGACTTAATATTTTCGATATTCTTTATATTCGATAGTTGACTATGAAATCAATATCAAATACTTGGAATAGTTTTAGAAAAGATGTTAATTTTAGAAATCGATCGAAGAATAAATAATAAAACGAACGAAAACGTAAAAAAAAAGAAATCCCGGATTCCAGACCTGTGCGCGAGTCGCCTGGGCATGGCGCGACTCGCGTGCGGGTCTGTCCGTTTTTTATTTTTGTTCGAAAATTGTTATTTTCATGAATCGCGTACAAATTATGAATTAACTTGTATTCGATCCATGTTTTCGATATTCGTCGTATCCGATATTCGATTATGAAATCGGTATCGGATATTTAGAATGAGTTTAAAAAAGTTTTGTAAAATAATTTGTTTTGAACGAAAAGTAAAAGAAAAGAATTTTTAACGAAGAAAGATGTAACAATTTTTAGTATCGTTGAAATCTTAATATAATTCTTCTCGATACAATACTCGATTATGGAAGAATCGATATCGTATGTTTAAGAATATTGTTATGAAAATAGTTTTTCGTTAATAACGATATTAGGAAAAAATAGAAAAAATTGACTCTTGACCCGTAAAAAAACGAAACGGGCGAAGAGGAGAGAAGGAGAGGAAGGGAGAAATCGGGTTTGGTTACACCCTCAACCTACATGCTTTTTTTTACTCAGATCGGGACTCGTCGGAATGTGGCTAGGCACGGGAGCGTCGAGGCAACGTCGGTTGGGTTAGGGTGGTACGGTTAGGTGGGACGTGTGAAGGGTGTCGGATATCGGGGCCGGTTTTCCTTCGGGTTTTGAATGTAATATCGGTTTCTCGATGCTAAGGAATTATGTGTGTCGGGATGATAGAAAGTTGCTGCTGAAAAATCGTGTATGTGTGTGAATTGTATTGTTTTTCGGTGTAATGGGTGTGTAAAAACGTTATCTTTTGTGTTGGACGGGAGGTCCTATTTATAGGGAATTCCCGACCTTGACTTAGGAGAGTTTGACTACCGCTTAGGATAGGAAACGAGGGAATTTGAGGGAAATAAGAATTCCGCTTTCTTGTGGAGGAAGAAAGGCAAACCGGCTGATTTGCTCTTGATTTGGGCTGTCTCGGCCGAGTGTTTTACACTCGGTCGGGTGCTCGAATCGATTTTTGAATAGGATTCCTGTTTGAGCTAGAATTACCGCTTGGGTAAGAAGCTGAGGAGAGCGAGAATTCCGTTTTCTTGTGAAGGAAGAAAAGAGGAAAAAACCGGCTGGTTGTGCACTTGGCCGAGTGTTTCAACTCGGTTGAGTGTTTGAGTCGGTTCTCGGATAGGATTCCTACTCGGGATCGAATTCTACCTTAAACGGAATTGTTTATTATTTGATGTGGCTGATTTTTTGTGGAATTTGAATATGAATCGGACACGTGAGATGTCACGGTCAGTCCGGAGGTCTCGGAAAAAATCCTTGACCGAGTTTTGACTCGGTCGCTAAAAGACGGTTTTACCCCTAGTGTCAGATTCGACCCAAATTAGTGTTATTTGACTCGAAACGACCCACTGGGCCTGAATTTGAGGTTGGTTTTGTGAGATTTGTACTCCGTAAAATGCCTAGGCCAAATGTCCATCATTTCGAGCCCATTTCCGAGTACGTTAAAGCACGTTAGCGTCCGATCATCATCGGGTGTTTGTTGGAAACTACTATAGACACCTGGCGGTCAAAATGTGGGTGTCTACAACATGACAAAGAAAAGGCCAAAGAAGGAACAAGGCCTCATCCCGGTCGGGATGGATGGTCCCGGTCGGGAAGACCTCGTCCAGGTCGGGATGACACTCCAGTAGACCCAAATATTCGGACACTCATCTCGGACGGGATGACATCCTTCCCGGTCGGGATGGTTCATCCTTCTCGGTCGGGATGCACTCTTCTCGGCCGGGAAGAGTCGTCTAACCCTTTATAGCTCCAAAAGCTCGTTCCAAGCTTAAAAAACCGACTCCCCTTCGCATGATCCAAGCTCTAACAATAAACCCTCCTCTCTAGGATTCATCTTCACTTCACACCTATCAAATGGGCTCAAAACATTCATCAAAATACCAAATCGCAAGAATTTCACAAAACTAAAAAATATTACAAGGAAGAGATATATACAATAAGACGGTTCTTTTGGAACTCCGTCAAACCAAAGGTGGTGCATTCTTCAATTCTTTTTCATCAACACTAATACCAATTCCATCGCCATCAAGGGCACGAAGAAACAAATCGAAGGCTCTTGCAAAGTCTTCAACCAAGCTAGTGGAATACCAACCTCCACTCCAAGGATCATCACATCCTAACCTCGACGTTCCCGGGGCATCTCGATCTACTAAGTTTAATGGCTTGAACTTGTACTTTCGATCCTTCGGTATATACCCAAACGTCCATCTATCCTCATGTGGCCCCAAGGGAGGCTCATAATCCTTCTTGTCTTGGCACTTGTCATCAAACTCATGATATGGGCACTCATCCGCCCCAATCTCGGAATCATCGTCCTCAATTCCGTAGGAGTCGTTCTTCAAGCTTTTACTCGTCCCATTCCCTAGACCGATCTCCTTCATGGCGGTGATCATTTTACAAGACTCATCATTAGTAGGCGAAGTGTTGCCTTGGAGGTCAAACACGAGCTTCTCGTCGCCTAGCTCAAATGTGATCCTACCGTTCTTTACATCGATCATAGCACCGGCGGTGTGTAGAAATGGGCACCCAAGGATAATGGGAGTGATAGTATCTTCCGGCATGTCAAGTACAAGGAAGTCGACCGGAATGAAGAACTTCCCGATTCTAATTGGCACATCTTCCAACATCCCCAAAGGTCGGTTGAGGGATCTATCGGCCATTTGGAGTGTAATGGAAGTACTCTCGAGCTCTTTAATCCCAAGTCGCTCACAAATGGAATAGGGAATGATGCTTACACTCGCACCCAAATCACATAATGTTCTCTCGATCTTGAAGTTGCCTATGGTGCAAGGGATCGAGAAACTACCCGGATCCTTCAACTTGGGAAGCGTAGAACCTTGAATAAGCTCGCTCACCACTCTTGTGAACGCTATGGTCTCTTCCTTGTCGACGGATCTCTTCCTAGCCAAGATTTCTTTCATGAATCTTCCATATGCCGGGATTTGGGTAAGTAGATCGGTAAATGGGACACTCACATCCAATTTCTTCACAATATTGAGGAACTTTTCATATTGGACATCCACCTTGGTCTTCATTTGCCTTGTTGGGAAAGGCAACTTAATATGAATCTTGTTTTGCTCAATAGGGGTGGACTTCTCAAATGACACTTTCCTTTTACCCTTGTCTTGTCCTTGAAGTGGGGGAAGCTTGTCTTCTTGGGGTTTCTCAATCTCCCACAAGACTTGCTCCTCTATTGGATTTCCCAAGCTTGGATCTTCTTGAATTGGAGACACAACTTCTTTCATTGGTACATGCTCAATAGAGGGTGGGGGAGAGTTATAAGATGAACCACTCCTCGTGGTAATAGCATTCACATGCTCGAATTTCGCTATTTCACCTTGAGGAGGTAATTGCCCCTTTTGCCTTGAAGAGCTACCCGAAGCAAGTTGAGCTATTTGGATCTCGAGCATCTTCATGTGAGCATCTCTTGCCAAGTTATCTCTTTGAAGTTGAGTAATGATTTCTTGTTGGGTTCTTTGTGTCTCCAATTGACTCCTTTGCATGTCCAACATTGACTTTTGCGTGTCGAAATCCCGAGGGGGAGATTGTTGGTTATGAGGAGTGTTTGTGATGGCTAGAGGAAGGCCATAATCATGAGTAGGAGATCGACTCCTTGGCTTGCTTTCTTGTCGATTACCTTGGGTTGCTTGTTGTTGTTGATGGTTCCCTTGGAACCCATGAGAGTTGCCTTGACTAAGGCCTTTTTTTTAGTGAAATGTGAGTATTGCATTCATCAAAAAATTATACAGAGAAGCACTATATACTTTACAGCCGATATAATTACATCAAAGGTAGAACAACGCAATTAGTAATTATATCCTATCTTACGAAGCCAATCAAGATCGTCATTCGTAAGGTCATCATGTGCCTTGATCTTCACTCGACATTTAACTTCAGCTATAATCTGTTTCGCTACAATGTCAGGTCGCATCACAGCATCTTCAATCCTCCCTTTATTTCTTTGGGTCCAAACATGGTAGTAGCAAGCCGCTAGAAGGCTAGCCTGAATTTTCCATCTAATCGAATCATCCTCATTGTCAATAACATGTTGGAGCTCAGGGCTATAACCAGTCAGCTGATAAACACAGCTGATCAGCTTAGCACTATATGAACATTCGAAAAAAAGGTGATCACATGTCTCTTCATCATCAAGGCATATACAACACCTATCATCCATCAAGTAACCAATCTTGCATAGCTTGACTTTAGTATTAATCCCTCCTCTCATAATGAGCCAAGCGATAATAATGTGCTTCTGCACATTCCAAGTATTCCAAGTGAAGGAACACCAATAAGGTCTAACGGGCAGGGGAATCAGCCAATCGTACGCATCTCGAACAGTGTACCCTTTATCCCCATAAATCCATTTATTATCAACAAATCCGCTCTTCAATCTTTCCTTTATCTTACACACTGATTTCCAAGCCCATGGTACATCCTTCGGAGGAATATAATCATGCCACTCACGATTCTTAAGATAAACCGTGGATATCCATTTAATCCACAAACAATCCCGCTTCTCATAAACCCAATTAACTAGCTTCCCAACAGAAGCTATATTGCAGTCCATGGGTCTCTTTATACCAAGTCCCCCTACCGACTTCGGCCAAGTGACAGTATCCCAAGCAACTAGGGGCACTCGTCTATAATCCACACTCCCATCCCATAAATAATTTCTACATATTGCTTCAATTTGATTGATAGTGTATTTAGGGAGAAGGAATATGCTGGCCCAGTAATTATAAAGGGTATTAAGAATAGAATTAATCAAGGTGATCCTACCTGCATAGGATAATTTGCGGGCTCCAAGGCTTCTGATACGAGCTATAATTTTTTCAGTGAGGATGTCACATTCATGACGGCTGAGTTTTCCAGGCTGCACCGGCACCCCTAAGTACCGGAAAGGGAGGGACCCCGCTTTTATGTTCATTACCTGGTAAATATCATTAACATCCTGATCTTTGACACCACAATAATAGACCTCCGACTTTGTATTGTTGATGGTCAATCCCGAAGCTTTCGAGAAGGTTGCCACCGCTCGCATAAGAAGAATAATCGAAGGCACCTCACCCTTACAGAATAGTAATAGATCATCAGCAAAAACTAAATGGTTAAGCTTAAGCTCCTTACATTTTGGATGGTACTTAAACGGCCAGTGTGAGGTCGCATAAGCAATAGTTCTCGTGAGGTACTCCATACATAATGTGAAGATGAGAGGCGATATGGGATCGCCTTGCCTGAGACCCCTTTTTCCCCTGAAATAACCAAAGCTATTCCCATTCAAGACAATAGAATAGGAGGTGGTAGTAATACATTGGAGAAGCAGGTTCACAAATTTTTGCGGGAAGTTCATCTTAATTTGCAGATCTTCCACAAATTTCCACTCAACCGTGTCATAGGCCTTCTGGATGTCCAACTTAAATAAAAACCTTGGAGATACATTTGTCCTAGAGAACATCTTGACAAGGTCTTGACATATGAGTACGTTCTCAATAATCGATCTCCCTTTAATAAAAGCTCCCTGATTCTCACTAACAATTTGAGGGAGGACAATTGCAAGTCTGTTACACAACACCTTTGAAATAATTTTGTATATCATATTGCAACACGCAATGGGATTGACTAAGGCCTTTATTGTTGCCATGGTTGTAATTTTGATGTCCTTGATTGAAATTCCCTTGTTGGAACCCTTGATTGTTGTTGAAGGTACCTTGGTTATTTTGCTTGAAGTTGTTGAATGGCCTTGGGTTGCCTTGATAACCTTGGTAGCCTTGATTGTTGTCCCTTAAGGGAGGTGGAACATAGGGACGGTGTTGTAGAGCTTGTTGTTGAGAAGCTTGATGGGAAGCTTGGTACATATTAGGATAAGGGGCACCTTGCTTGAACGCTTGAAAGGCGTTCACTTGCTCAATACTTGCCCGACAATGTATAGGCTCATGTCCAACTATCCCACAAGTATCGCACATCCCACAGTAAGGTGTATGAGGCACAACTCCCAATGCATTTACTTCATAAATCGAGTTTTGGTTGGAGGAACTAGCGCTTTGAACTTGATTGAGGTGGATTTGGAGCTTCTTGTCAATGGTCTCCATGTGAGTTTTTAATTGAGCTCCAAGGTCAATGCTTAGTTGTGTGATAGCATCGACCTCGTGCCTACCTCCTCGATTCGCTTTCCTAGGCCTTGAGTATTGGGAATTGTGGATCGCCATCTCTTCAATTCGTGACCAAGTTTGGTCATCATTCACCTCGGTGAACCTTCCAATAGATCCCATATTGAGTATGGCCCTTGAGTCTTCATATAATCCGTTCCAAAATTATTGAACAAGGAACCATTGTGATAAACCATGGTGAGGACAAGAGCGGATCAAGGCTTTGAATCTTTCCCATGCTTCGTAGAGGCTTTCTTCATCACGTTGTTGGAATCCCGTGATAGAGGCTCTCCACAAATTTGTCTTCTCCGGGGGATAGAATTGTTGGTAAAAGGCTAAGGCTAGCTTCTTCCAAGTATTAATACCAAGAGTCGCCTTGTCTAACCCTTTGAACCATTGCTTTGCTTTACCGATCAAGGAGAAAGGAAATAGTACCCACCGGATTTGGTCTTGGGTTATTCCCGGTTGTGAAATAGCATCGCAATAGTCCGAAAAGGTTTCCATGTGTTGATGGGGATCTTCGGTTGGTAGCCCATTAAATTGGCTTCGCTCGACCAATTGGATAAATTGAGTCTTTGCCACAAAATTTCCGGTATATGCCTCCGGTAAAGCGGTTGGACCGGGCAAGACATCCTCCGTAAACGTCGAGTGTGAAGAGAACTTAGGCATTATCGGATATGCGGGAGAGGACGGTGTAGACGGTGTTGATGTAGAAGTAGAAGGGGAACTAGGTTGAGAAGTACCAAAAGGATTTATGAAGATCCCTTCGGTATTGCCTTGAGGTTGCTCGATAAAGTCGGATCCTTGAGCTTGTTCTTCGGTGGTATTGATAGCACTTGGTTGAGAGATTCTAACCCGGCCAATCGTCCATTGGCGAAAGGCTCTAAAGAGTCTTTCCGGCTCTGGATTGAAGAGAAAGAATTCGCCTCCCCCCTAGGCATACACTACACACTAGAGCAAACGTGAGAGCACCTAGTGCTTTATGGGCACTAGGCAAAGACAATAAGCAAGCACTTCCCAAGACAAAGAGAGAAAGAAGCTAAAGAAAATAAGAAAAACTACACAATATGCACAAGAGATTGAAGAAGAGCACAAGAAGGGTAACTAAGTCTAGCTAATAGCAAACTAAGTTTAAACATGCACCGTCCCCGACAACGGCGCCAAATTGATGCTGAGGATTGTCGCGGGTCCTACCGATCAATAAATAACCAACTGATCCTAACGGTAGCTAGGGTAAGTCGGGTCGTGTCCACGGAGACGGTAATGTAATGCCTAGACTATGGTCTACTCACAAACAAGGCTAAGTCAAAAACAAACACAAAGAAATGATGATTGATAAATTATGATGGGGGAAGAGGTATGAACAAGACTAACAATGAATAAGCTATAACAAAAAGTAATGAACAACTAAATATTAACTAAGCAAATAAACTAGAGAATATGATCGACTAAAGAGATAAAGAATTCAAATATGGAAAAGAGTAGGGTTAGGTCGGGTTCATAAGCATAGTAGGATGATTGGGTAATCAAGGGTGTAGGTGCCACTTAGCCACTAAGGTCGGTTTGCGCTCTCGCGCCAAAGCCAAAGTCCGCACTCTCGTGTCTAAGACTAGACCCGAACATTCATGCAAGATGCTACTCAAAACAGAAACATTCAACCACAAATTGAATACACAATGAGAAGGAGAGAACAAGCATGAGAAGCATTGGCCACTACTACCAACACAAGCAATACAACAAACACATGGTGTGCCCAATAAGTGACTAGCAACAAATGAATCACCTTTACCCACAATCAAGCCCTAATCACCCATAATCCACACTTAATCCCCCTAATAACCCCACAAGGAATCTACTCACTCATTATCAAACTAACAATAACATAAACAAGAGGAAACATCACAAACATCAAAACATCCATAAGGAACAAACAAGAACAATAAACAATAATCAAAGATTAAAACTTGATGATAAAACAAAGATTAAGAGAAAAGAAATTATTCCCACTACAATAGGATGAAAAAGATGAGAACTTGAATTAATAAGAAACCCAAATAAAACTCCAAGGTTGTCAATCTTGGAATAATCTTCAAGAATCTCCTTAATACAAGACTAATTGCTTGATTAAACTAAGATTAACTAGAGATGAAAAGAGGTTAATTAGGGTTTTGAATGCTTAAGAGAGATCTAAAATAATCTAGGGTAAAGTATGGTGCTTAAACAATACAAGGAAGGAGTATTTATAGGGTTACAAGAATGAAGGAGGAAGACAAAAGAGTCACGCGGCTACAGCTGAGCCATCCCGTCCGGGCCGAGATGGTCCCGTCCAGGACGGAGTGGTCCCGACCGGGACGGATTGGTCCCGTCCGGGACGGGTCCAAAACAGAACCACTGCAATATGCGCACCTCATCCCGGACGGGATGAGTTCCTTCCCGTCGGGGATGGGTCTTGTAGGCCTCCAATATGATATTTAAGGTCCCTCCTTGCTTCTCATGGGCCTCTCATCGACTCTCGGGACTCGGGATCGAGTCTAAGGGGCTCGGGATCGGGTCCCGAGGTCTCGGGGTCGAATCCAAGGCATCGAGTGATCGTTCCTTCTCTTCGTTGGCTCCGAAAAGTGTATGTATTTAGTCGGAATCGCTCCAACTCTTCATGAATGGTCTCGGGAACCTGAAACGAACTAGAGGAAGCATAAGTAGCCCATGAACCGCTCCCAAGGAGCGATTCCGCAAGGAAAATGGGACCAAAACACAACAAACTAGGCACTACAAACCACACTTATCACAGTCCGTGAAATGCCTTAACGAACCTAGTTCGTGAGGAACTAGGCGGCGGTTTTTAGAGTGAGAGTCTAGAGAGAGAAAATCCCACTCCCTCAATGTGGGAAATGAGAGATTATTTATACCTTCCCACAAGAGAGAGAAGAGAGAAGAGGAGAGAGGAAAAATGAGTGGGTGAGAGGGTGACAAGTGGATTCACCTCACCCATTCATTCTTCTTTACCTTAGGCAAAATGACGGAGGGGTCCCCGGTTTCCCCTGCCTCTGCTAGGGGCAAGAACACCCTGGGGGCCAGCAGGCAGGGGGGCTTGACCGCCCTGTTTGGCTGGCGGCATGGCTTTGCTGGGCAGGTGAATACCTTGGAGGTTTCAGTGATCTTTGTTCCGTGGTCTGCAGGGCAGGCCCTCCTCTGTTCCTGGGTCGGGCCATCCTGGGGTTCAAATGCCGGGCGACCCGCAGCAGGCTACCGACCCCCATCAATTGGTCCTCACAGGCTGAGGGGAAGCAGGGCTTCCCTTTGGCAGGCGATCTCTTGATTGGGATGGGAGGTTGACTCTTTTGAACAACTTAGCATTTAATGCGCAGCATGTTCCCGAGGGAGAAAACTCAACCGTATTGGGCATGCAAAGAGTTGGAATGTCTTTTTCTCATGATTACTTCTCTTTTAAAGGGGGTTTTTGGATAACGTGCCAATTTGATGATTGGCTCTCCTTCTTACAGAGGTGGTTGGAGCACCATTAATGGCTTGCTTTTGTTCTTATATAAGTTGTGATTTTCTCCATCATTTTCACGCCTCATCTTCAACCTCTCCACTATTCTTTTCCAAAAAGAGCCAATGTCCTGGATTAAGAAAACAGTCTTCCGCTGCGGAGTTTACGTGGAGGTCCTCTGTTTCAGAGGGCGTCGTCGATTGAAGTATTCTAAGCGGGCTCACTAAATTCTTCGCTGATGTAGACGAAAAAGCTCCCGTCCTCAACGGGCTGCTAAGAGGAGGACCCTCTCCAAGGCTGGCAAACGCCCTGGGAGGTCTCCCCCTTCTGCTGATCCTACCTCTGGATACTGCACCCAGGCAGGGGGCTGCTATGACAGGGGATGCCATAGGTGCTTCCCTTGGTTGCATGCAGAGCAATTTGATCCCAATTGCCCTGAACTGACCTCTTCTCCTGAATCAGGCCCTTCCTTACCTCTGGTGAGGAGGGTGGACCGTGGTTTTTCTGATGATGTCAGGGCCGTCCCTTTTGGCCATGATTGGGACACAAGCAGCCATGACTCTGAAGATAGTGAAGGCCAAGGCTATTCTTCTGGTAAGGGCGAAGATGATGGCCCTGATGATCCTTTTAAGGATTCTAACGACTGGGACTGGGGGTCCGCTTTAGATGATGACAGCCCTGAGGATTACTCCCCAGATTTCGATGATAGTGCTAGGAGTTAGATGGGAACCACCATTTTGGCCAATCCCACCCTCAAGAGACCCACCACCCTCCTTAGCAACTAATGTACCACCTAGCTCTGTTAACTTCTTAGCCTTTTCAGCCTCCTCTTTTGCTTTCAACTTTTTCTTCTCCCACTTACAGTTTGATACAGTGTGCCCTAGTTTACCACAACCATATTAATAATAAGGCACCCATTCATACTCTATCTTCTGATCTGAATGACCAGAGAAGAGGGTATTAATGACAATATGATCCAGGAGAGGCTGAGATACATCCACCTCAATTAGTACCCTGGCAAATGATAGTTTAGCCTTTGTGGTTGTGGCCAAATCAGCACACAAAGGTTTACCCACTTTACTTGCAAGTTTACTCAAAACCACATCCACTACTACAATTTTGATATTAGAAGACGCCCAAAATAGGATGGTTATATAAGGAACCGTTCTCTATATCATGATAAATTTTTACTCCCCATGACCTTGGTTAAATAGCACGGTTCAGCAAAAGAACCATCCTTTTATTTTTACTATTAGTGCGGTTGGTCAATGAAACCGTCCCAAATAATATAAAAACACGGTTATAGGTTAAACTCATCCTATTAAAATAATTTAAAATCGCGGTTATACATTAAACCCGTCCTATTAAAATATAGGACTCGTCCTATTCAATACGGTAAGACATAGACATAGTTACACGTTTTGGTTATTAAAATCTATCTAAACTTTTCAAAACCTCTTTAATATTGCAGCCTTCACACACCTCGGGTTTGATCGGGTCGGGCTTGTGAATTATGATCATTAGAAGCAAATGAGTTTGTACGGGTATCGTGAAATTATCAGTTTTATACATTTATGTTGAACGACTCATTTTCCAAGTCGGTCAGTGTCACCAATCACGTCAATATCGAGTTACGACCATCATCGAGTTCAATTCGAGTCACTATATTTTCGGGTCGAACCGAGTTTATTGGGTCGGGCCGGGTTTAACAAGTGGACTTGTGAATTTCTTCGGGTATCGTGAAATTAAAGGTCCACCACCACATCATCCACATGCTCAAAAAATCCGAAATTAAGTAAAAGACCGCCATTATTAAACCTCCGATTTTCTCACCGGCCTCCACGCCAACCTCCTCAACGTCATCGACCTCCACGCCTATCCGGCCTCTGCATCAACCACCGCTCCTACGCATCAACCGTCGCCTACATCCTCCACCTTCGTCCTTCACGCCCAAATTTGTCTTCCTACTCAAACCTCACTCGAATGTCACTCAAAGTAGTCGACGGCGTCTCGTTCTCGTATCTCACTCGAATGTCATCTACTATTCGTAGTCACTCCAATTCGATCTCAACTTTCCGCCATTGTTGCAGGTTTCTTCTTCTCCTCCTCCTTCCTTGATCTCATCTCTCCTTAGCTTCTCCTTTGATCACCTTTATTTTTCCTTTTTTTTGAGATGAATTAATCGGATGAATGTTTTTTAGGTTATTACTTCAAATACGTTTCGATTTGATATTTTGATGTATTAATTTGTAGTTACCTCAATTTTTTTGTGTTTTTAGTTGATTTTTGAGGAATATTGTTGATATTTATATTCATCATAATGCTTCATGCATGGTTAAACTGAACTCCTGATGATTTTCGATCGGCGTCTGTAAGTTTTAAATGCATGATATCCTGTAGAAGTCTTGCCTATAATACATTTCAATTAAATCATATGACTTGGTTAGGTCTTACTTCTCTTATTTTCTTTTGTTGGATTCTAGTATTGTACTCCGTAGTATATTTTGGGCTTTGAAACTGCAAGGCTCCTTGTTAAATTGTCAGTTTGTTTCAGTCTTGCATAAAAGTTGGACTTGGTTTTGTTTCACCTGAAAATGTCGGCGAATGTATCTGCCTAGCTGGGGATTTCCATTCTTTACCGCATAACCACAAGGCCAAAGAAGATAAGTTCCAGGTAACATCCAGATAGAGTTATTCCTTAATCCTTGTGTAGTCTAGTGAGGCTAGGAACCGGTAGTCGATACAGGAATGTGATTCTCTTCATGATGCAGGCAAAGAAAATGGTTATTTCTGCTTTCACAGAGGCTATCAAAGACATGTCTAAATATGTAGGTAATGACTCGATGAGGATTCAAGTTAGAATGTCTTTCATGTTCACTGCTCCGTATTATTTACTATCAACTTCAATATCATGCTATGAAGTTAAGTCCCGTAATCGAATTCCCGTAATCAATATCATACAAGATTCTGACAATTAGATATATACCCTTGTCCCATACGTACCCAGACTAGTGTTTGAGTAACATAGGTGGCAACCAATCTCTCGATATGTCAAGTGTCAACCGACACCTGACGTTGTTGACAGTTAATCACAAATGTAGTCTAGAATTCTGGAATCCTAAAGTTTGAGAATTTAGGTACGGAGTATTATTTTTTGGATGAAGTGAAAGCTCGATACACGAGGTTCAGTTTTGAAGTTTGCACCCATACCAGAGTTCAAGATTAAGTTGTTAATATAAATTCATTTTCACTTATATTGTTGTCAAAAGAAGTTCCTAATGTTGACGTTTGTCTAGATTGCCAGGGAATTGAGGCTGGGAAATATTGGTGGCATAATTGTTGTAGATATTATTGATATGTTGGATGATTGTAAGTACATTGACTAAGTTTTTCTCATTCGTTATTTCTGTTGTAATTATGTTTCATCATTCTAAATGCACTATCAAATGAGGGGAATACAGGTGAACACACATGAAAAATTTACTAAATATGAAGATGATTGATCACAAGTAGCTTCTAGCATGCTGCCTTTTGTCTAAGGCAATTTTTAGTTCTACTCTAACAACTTTTCTGCGTTGAAATCCTTACTAATTAAAAATAAGCACTCGTCCCCTCCATGACTTTGGATCACAAAAAAAAGTGTGTACTTATATCTTTGTATCTTTGTTCTATATTATTGCCAGCAAACAAAAGATTGATTTATAAAGAAGTCAGTAAGGCTGTTGAGAGAGATCGATCAATAGTCAAAAATTGATTTATGAAGAAGTCAATGAATTGATGGAGATAACAAGAAAGCGGGTATGTTTTTAGTGTTGATATTTCATTTTTAGTGTTAATCAATAGTCAATTTGCTTGTTGATTCTTCCTTTCATTCTTGTATTTTTTCAAGTTATTATCATCTTTGCTTGACCTTTTCAATTCTGTCTATTTTTTTCCTTAACCCAAATTTTGTTATCATCATCTTGTTTATTACCTAATTTGTATGTTTTTCTTGACAATATATCATCATGATGCAGAACCTCTTGAGTCAGGTGACCTAGTGGTCCTCCTGAAGGGACAACTTGTAGGGAACCCTATGTGTTAAGGTTTAGTCCTTTGTTTACTGAGATGAGTGATCAGATTGTTCCTGTGGCTATGGACTGTCATGTGACCATGTTTTATGGGACTATTGTTAGTGGTCTTAAGTGTTTGGATCCTTTATTCTTTCTATTCAACCCGAGACCTAGTTATACTCTTCGGTTTCTAGACCCAATTCAAGGGGTGTGTATGGGTTCAGGTTCGAGTGGGTCGAGGTTTGATGTGGCTAATCATGTGCAAGGAGAGATCGGGGGTGCTTTGGGGTTAGGTGTACTAAACTTACTAGGAAAGATAAGTTGTTAATCTTGGCTGGTAACCATGGAGTTGTATAGATTATATACGACTAATAAGAGCATATTACTAGATAGCTAGCTTTGTTTCATGAATTTTTTTTAGCTGTAGTAAGTTTGTACCCGTGACATGGAGCATGATGACAGGCAAAACTCTGACAGGCTCCTTCTTTGGTGGAATCAAACCAAAGTCTGATATACCGCGCCTTGCTCACAGATATACGAACAAGGTCGGTCACCCATTTCTCATCTCTATCGTCCCATATCATTTTTACTCTTCAGTTTCATTTTTTAAAGTAGTATTATATGTGTAAATTAATTAATGTGACAAAGTTAGTTGTGGTAACTGGTAATGTGTGTTGCAGGAGCTATGTCTTGATGGATTCATTACTCATGAAGTCAGCTTGCAGGAGATCAATAAAGCCTTCCAATATCTTATCCAGGGAGAAAGCCTTCGATGCATTATTATATGGGTGCCCAAGTAAACATAAGCTTTGTCATTGCCCCTTGATTTGATTATTACATGAACACAAGTTTTACTACAATAAGATTATCAAACTTTTGAATAGTTGTGTATATTTTTGATATTTTTTTTTTGGTAAAGGTCAAGTATATATATATGTGTGTGTGTGTGTGTTTGTGTCTGCGCGTATCCAATTTACAAAAAATGACTACAGCAAATTATGCAGCCATTAGTTATCTCTATCACTGATTGGATATCTAATCTTACACATAATTCGATTTCTAACATCCATCTTAATCATCTTGACGACGCAATCTGGTTGTGGGACCGATCCCTCTATTCTGCACACATTCCGTTGTCTCCAAATATGATTGATCGTAGCATCTATCATAGCTCTAAGAATGTTGCATTGAAGCTTGGTACCTCTCTTCTTACAAGCCCATTCCAGCCCCCTATTGCTAGGAATTCGCTTCTTCACCCACTTACTCAGAATGCCTATAACTCTTGAGCTCCAACAACACCCAAAAAATAGATGTTCAAAAGTCTCAGTCTGTGAGTCACAAAAGTAGCATAGGTCGGAATCAGCGACCCCGATCCTCAAAAGTTTCACTCTAGTGTTTAAAGCCCCCTTAAACACAAGCCAAGAAATGAAGCTGTGTCTCGGGATGCTCCAAACACTCCAGACGAGCCTGCTCCAACCGACCTTCGGGTGATGAGCCCGTAAGGTGTCATATGCCCGAGCAATCGAGTACTGGCTGCAAGTTCCGTGCCAAAGCCCATCTACAAATAAATTCTTGATCTTCTCTTTAGCCTGACAAATCTTCTTCCACGCCCACGTGACGTCAGCCTGAGGCTGATAATCACGCCAGGTAGAACCCCTCAAATAGATGTTACTGACCCACCGAACCCACAACCGATCCGGTTGATCAAACACCCAAGAGGCCAATTTAGCCACAGCTGTCTCATTCCACAGGTATAGGTCTCACAACCCCAACCCACCCTCCTCTTTAGGCCGACAGATTTTCTCTCAACTCACTAAGGCTCTCTTCGTGCCCTCCACACCACCATCTCATAAAAAATTGCGACATAGAGACACGATTCGAGCCATAACAAATTTTGGAATAATAAAAACCATGGCCCAGTAATTATGTAGCTGAGACAGCACAGACTGAACCAAAGTCAGCCTTCCTGCATAAGAGAGTTTCCGGGCACCAATACTAGTAATCCTCACAACAATACGGGCTAACAGATTCTCACAGCCCTTCTTACCCAAATGAGTGCTCTGAATTGGCAGGCCAAGATATCTAAAAGGCATGGTGCCTTCCACACATCCTGAAAACTGCAGAATAGCCTCCTTCCTGTCATTGTCAACTCCGGCGAAGTAAGCATGAGACTTGCCCACACTAATACTCAGCCCAGAAGGTCTGCTGAAAGATGCAAAAGCCTTTCAAAGCAGCTCCATAGAATCAGTCTCCCCTTTGCAGAAAAGGAGCAGATCATCCGCAAAGAGTAAGTGACTTAACTTCAAAGGACCACATTTAGGATGATATTTGAAATTCTTATCCATCATTCCATAAGTCATAATACGGGAGAAATATTCCATGCAAATAGTGAATAAAAGAGGAGACATCGGATCCCCTTGCCTCAGACCTCTCTTTCCTCGAAAAAATCCAAAATTATCCCCATTAGCACAAAGAGTGTAGGAGACCGATTGAACACACTCCATAATCAAGCATCTGAAATGAGCAGGAAAATCCAATGCTTGCAGCATCTGATCCACAAAACGCCATTCCACACTATCATATGCTTTATGAATATCTACCTTAAAAAGGCATCTAGGAGAAACCTGGCTCCTCCCATACATACGGACCAAATCTTGACAAATCAGAACATTCTCCACAATACTTCCCCTTCAAAAAAGCCCCCTTGAACAGGAGAAATTATCTGAGTTAAGACTCGAGCGAGTCTTGTACAAATAATTTTAGAAATGCATTTATACAAGACATTACAGCATGTAATCGGTCGGAACTCTTTCACAGACTGAGGTCTATTCACCATAGGAATAAGGACAACATTAGTACAGTTCAGCTGTTTGAGCAGCTTACCTGAAACAAAGAAATCGTGGATAGCTTTAACAATATCACCTCCAACTATCTCCCACGAATCAATAAAAAATTGACTCGAAAATCCATCCGGTCCCGGCGCTTTGTCTCGAGGAATGGAAAACATAGCACGCTTGATCTCGGCCTCAGACACACTCGCGGATAAGAAAATTTTGTGTTCATCTGAACAAACTTTCCCCCGCCTTACTATCCAGAAATTGACCAGCTCCGTATCGCGTGACTCACCCAAAAGCTTCATGTAGTAGTCTAGAAAAGCTCCTTCAATGGCCTCCTTAGAGTCACACAATCTGCCCGCATCATTAGCTATTCCCACGATAGCATTCTGGGCTCGTCGCGCACGCAAAACCCCATGGAAATAGGCTGAATTTACGTCCCCATCTTTAACCCAACGATGCTTCGACTTTTGGGCCCAGAATTCTGAACGAGAGGACTGTAAGAACCGTACCTGCTCATTCAATGTAGCCTCTTCCTGCAGCAACGCCACTGACCTGTCAGTTCTGAGACGGACTTGCAGCAGCTCAGCTCCATCTCGGCTTGACTGCACCGGTTCTCAATGTCCGAGAAAAAGGGCTAGTTCAAATTCTTCAGCGGTCTCTTCAGTTCACGCAGCTTATTCACTACTTGAAACATCCACGAGCCCCTAATCGACAAGCCCCAAGTGTCTTTCACACACTTGTTAAATTCAGGGGCCCTACTCCACATATTCATATACTTGAAGCTCCGATTCTTTCTCACTCGTGGAAGTTCAAGCTGAACTACACACGGACAGTGATCGAAAGTACCTTTCGGCATGAAATTAGCGAAACCATTAGGGAATAGAGTCATCAAAGCATCGTTAGCCAAGCACCGATCAATGCGACTATACACCCTAGTTTCCGCCACTTTGTGTTTGTTATTCCAAGTGAACCACGACCCAGTCGACTTAACATCAAAGATATCACAATTAACTAGGCAATCCCGAAACTGTGCCATCGCCTCCTCCGAGGAAGAACCACCGATACGTTCCCGAGCCTCAATCACACAATTGAAATCACCCATTATCATCCACGGATCACCCATAGCATACGACTCAAGTCTCCTCCAAAGTTCCAGCCTGTCTTCAGCCGAGTTAAAAGCATACACTACAGTAAGCAGGTGTTCCTTCCCAGGGCTAGAAACTCTGACATGGATACATTGATTACTATAATCCAATATCGTCAAATTGACCTTCTCATGCTTCCACAGCAACCAGACTCGACCCCCTTCATAACAGTGATTATTAGTAGTTATACTCCATTCATTGAAAATATTCCGATGAACTTTCGTATAAGCTTTATTCCTAATCTTTGTTTTAAGTAAACCAAACACATCTACCTATTGCCTCCTAACAAAATCACAAATAGTGCGCTACTTATTTATATTACACATGTCGCGCACGTTCCAAAAACCAATATTATGTATTACCACGAATGACCAACTCCAACCCAACCCCTTCCATTCCTTCACCCCTCACCTTGCTCGGCGAGCCTTTCACCATATCCGCAAAGGAAATATTCGGATTGATAACCGGGTCCTTCCTAGAAGCAATACGAATCATCTCAGTATTCATAGGCTGTTTCACAGGCTACTTCACAAGACCCTTCACAACAGCAGGAGGTCGCTGCTTAAGTTCATCCCCTTCATCTTTCTTCTTATTCCTGGCCTCTAATCGTACCTTCCTCAATTCCTCTTTCCTACAATCACTCATTTCATGCCCATATCCTTTACATTTGGAACACCAAATAGGTTTCCATTCGTACTTGACTAGGACATCAACAACATAACCATGTTCATCCAAAAAACGTACCGATTTTTTGAATTTTTGCCCTAGTTTAACCAACACCATCGTCCTCGCATATCCCAACCTAGTTCGCTCCTCCGTAGCTAAGTCAGACTTAATATAAGGACCAACTAAGGAAGCGATCCTAGGAAGGCAACGACCCCAGAATTTCAGGGGAAGGTCATGTAATTGTACCCATACCGGTACCTTTTGCACATCCTCCTTGTCAAGCTTAGCGTCCGGAGTCCACTCTTTAACGATTAATGGTTTGTTATCAAACATATATAAACCATGGTTAAGAATTTGTACCTTAGCTTCTTTCTCTTTGAACCTCACAATGAAGATCCCATTCGGAAGGAACGATATTTTGTCAATCGGATGAGCCTTCCAAATGCGCTTCACGTACCCTTCCAATACCTCCCACGGCGGATTCGCACCCATAATGAAGCAATACACCGCATTACTCCAGTATTCAACTTCTTCCTCCATATCATCCTCAGAGAAACGTAACAAGTCCTCTTCTTCGTCCACGTCCACCACACGCTTTCCATCTCTCTGTTTCCACCCTACATCGGCATTCGACTCTGTCACAATTAAAGCGTTCGTTTCAGGGACAAACGACGATTCTTCCTCATCATCAGACTCAAGATTTAACCCGGGAATATCATTAATCCTGCTATTCTCCGATGCACCATCCTCAGTCTGATCAGAGTTTTGCTTCGCCTTCACTTCAATCTTCTGATTAGTTGAGTTTTTCGCAATAGTTCCTCTTTCGCTGCCCTAGTGATCGGTTTAGAGCCTTTAACGGAAGAACGTTCTTTGTTTCTCATTGTAGCAGCAGCGCCGGTCAGCAAGCCGCCGACAGCAGGTAGAAGTCGCCGGAATTACTCTGAGATCGCACGGGTTCGCCAAATCGCCAGAGCTTCAAAAAAAGATTTGAATGATTTTTGATTTTATATTTTTGAAATTTGCCGGAGGTATCCTTCTATGATTAGCGAAGTGTATAATGTTTGGGAAATTTGTAATTTGTGAATATTTGGCGGATTATTGCACTTGTTAATTTGTTGTGTGTGTATAATTTTTTTTTAATTTATGAATTGTATTAACGAGGGCGGTTCAGTACAATAACCGTTCTATTTGTAGTTATATAAAACAACACGGTTCCACCTACAACCGTGCTATTTATGAAGACTTAAATAAGACGGTTCCCCCTTCAACCGTCCTATTTGTAATCAATTAAATAGGACGGTTTGATCTTCTTTGAACCGCGCTATTTGATTTAATAGGACGTTGACCTAAAGGACGGTCCCTTATCCAATATAGGATGGTTAAGAACCATCCTATTTAATCTTAATTGTAGTAGTGATCTGACCACATGAAAGGATCCATATGACGAAACAGAACCCAAACTGGTACTGTGCTAATGCTTTCCATTTCTGCAGCAAATAATGGCATCCATTCTTTGAGAATTAAGGATGATGTACCCACCTTCCATAGTCCCCTTTTTAGGATATTAGTCAAATCCTCTTGAGACGAAAAGCAGAAGGAAAACCAACCTTTCTTGTAGTATTGTACAACAGGCAGTGCAATACCACCCCAGTTATTAGACACAAACTTTTGCATAGTCTGCAACACAGGCCGGGAACCTATGACATTCTCCATAAGAGTAAATTGCTAGAGTTTCATTTCATCCGCAAAATCATCCAATTCAATATCTATTTCAGTCGAGTTAGAACTACTTTCACAATAGAAAAGATTCATGCCCATTTGTTTATTCGTTCGAACAATATTAGACCATTTTTTTGGTTTTTCAGGCTTATCCGGAACAGAGGGAGCAACAATGGCTTCTACATGTTCAAGATTAGCATCAGCAGACGGACAAATCACCTCAGAATGACTAGAAACAGTATTAAAAGTCTCAGGAGAAACAAATTTACCAGCAGATTTCATAGCGTTGAGAATTACGTCATTTAGCGAAGTGCGTTGCGAAGAACTCTAAGCGTTAGTTTTCTCAGGCAATTCTGCAGCATCTCCCACCATAACTGAACCTTGAGGATCACAATTAGGAGGGGGATCATGGTGCTGTGATTTCTTGCTAGGACGCCCGGGCCCACGTTTAAGAGGAGGGACGGACACCATGGATGAAACCTTCGCGTAACAGAATTGGGGAGAAAACAGACCTAGAGAGATTGATATTATTATGTATTCATCATCATCATCATCATTATTATTATTATTATTAATTTTTTTTAGTTATAAAAACCGAACTTCCATTAATACCAGAACAAATTACAAGAAGTTAGAGGGAAGCCGAGATACTATCTGGGCCCCCACTCCTTTAGCAATCGCGAAACTAATTCTAGTGATATTATTATTATTACTTTTTTTTTATTTTTTTTTTATAAAAACCGGACTTTCATTAATACCAGAACAAATTACAAGAAGTTAGAGGGAAGCCGAGATACTATCTGGGCCCCCACTCCCTTAGCAATCCCGAAACTAATTCTAATGATATTATTATTATTATTATTATTATTTATAAAAACGGAACTTGCATTAAACACCAGAACAAATTACAAGAAGTTAGAGGGAAGCCGAGATACTATCTGGGCCCCCACTCCCTTAGCGATCGCGAAACTATTTCTAGTGAAAATATGAACTGCGGCACGCGCTCCAGCATCTTGTGATAAAGCGAATTTCCGAATCCGTTGGAGCAGAGAAACAGCATCCGTGTCGAGCTCGCCGAGAGAAGAGAAGGAGAAAGGTAAGAAACCATACCCAATCGCCGTGCAGCGTGCCTGATACTTGGCACACTTACGACGGGCAGCATCAGCAACGACCCGTCCAGGCTCAAAAGCAGTAAGGCCAGACTGAGTCAAGGGCGAGGACCCAGTCAGATCAACGCAGACATCACGCCCCTTGTCCCACGAGTGGAGCAGGAGGTCGGCCGGTCGTAGGGGCTTGCCGATATCGTCGCAGAGGCCGATCTCCACTTCCTTGCCTGCAGAGATCCCTGTCCGGAAGCAAATATCCAACAGTGTGTCGCAAACAAGGTTATGGCAATGTTTAATCCCCACAGAACCAGCACACGAAACCGCGTGATCACCAAAAATATCATCTCTGAGAACCCTGGAGCAGGAAGAGAAAGTCCCGGAAAGCGGAAACAAAGGGACTCCCAGGCGATAACTAAGCACACTGCGATAAGTCCGACCGTTCATGGTTTGCCCAAGCCCGGTAATAGAGACAACTCTCAACCAGTCAGAAGAATGGTCCCCCTGCTGAGATTTCCACAGGGCAACCTGTCGAGGGGTCAAGGAGAAAACCAATTCCGCTATTGTAGCAATCCTCGTGAAATATATATCTGCCAATTTCTTCATAAGTTTAGGGGCAGCAATCTCAGAGGGGTTACTCAAGAAGTCAAAACCGGTAGCCTCAACTAAACCACTCAAGGCAGACTCAAAGGCAAATCCAGGGATGACGATCTCGGAGGGACGAAGCAGCTTAGATTGTAAATTGGCAGACTGGAGGCGAGAAGCAAGGAAGGCAAAGTGCAAGGCATCAGTTGCGGCAAAGACACCGAGCCCCCCTAGGGAAAAGGGGAGGGTGGCCAGCCGCCACTGCCACTCCCCAAAACCGGGTCCGTACGCCGTGACAATACGCTCAAGGCTAGATCGGAGCGCAGCATCGAAAGAAAGGTGGGCCGACCCAAAAGCACGGGGAGAGCAAGTGCGCAAAGCAAAGTATAACTTAGAAATACCTGTGCACGCCCGGAGAAGAAGTAACTCACACTGGGGATCCCCGATCGTAGCTACCAAGTCCATGAGCTCTATAGTACGGGCAACCCTCTTCGAGACAAGAGCACCACTGAAAGCAGGACACACGCTGACCGGCCCTCCCAGGACCTTAACACCATCCAAGGGTCTGGCAATAGCGGTAGGGAAAACACCATCAAACCTACTCCTTGGGTCTTCGGTAGGCCAGAAAATCTCCGTTTTAGTAACGTTGAGATGAAGGCCAGAACGGGGGCCCTCCTCCATAATCATCTGGAGAACCTTTCCCACAACAAGCGTATTCCCGACAATAGTGCCATCGTCGAGGTACCAAGCTTGGAAGCAAAGATCAAAGGAGTCCCTGATCCTACAAACCAAAGGATGCAAAACAAAGGAGAAAAGGAGGGGCCCTAAGGGGTCACCCTGCTGGACCCCCTGGCAAGAGCGGAGGCAGTGCTCCCCGTTGTAGAGCCTAGCTGGGCTGGAATAGCAAAACTCAACCCAACTGGAGAGGGCAGGACACTGACGGCAAACCTCCCCCAGCATAGTCTCCCTGTCAACCAAGTTAAAGGCATTATTATTATTATTATTATTATTTAATTATAAAATCGGAGCTTGCATTAATAACGAAACAAATTACAAGAAGTTAGTGGGTAGCCGAGATACTATCTAGGCACCCACTCCCTTAGCAATAGAAAAACTAAGACGAGTAAAAATAAAAGCAGCTGCGCGAGCTCCCGCGTCCTGAGAGATAGAGAATTTCTGAATCCGCTTGATTAAAGCAGCGGCCTCCGCGTCGAGCTCCCCTAGAACAAATTTCTGAATATTATTATTATTATTATTATTATTATTATTATTATTATTATTTATAAAAACCGAACTTTCTTTAATACCAGAACAAATTACAAGAAGTTAGAGGGAAGCCGAGATACAATCTGGGCCCCCACTCCCTTAGCAATCGCGAAACTAATTCTAGTGATATTATTATTATTATTATTATTTTGTTTTTTTTGTTTTGTTTTTTTTTAATAAAAACCGGAGCTTGCATTAATAACGAAACAAATTACAAGAAGTTAGTGGGTAGCCGAGATACTATCTGGGCACCCACTCCCTTAGCAATAGCGAAACTAAGTCTAGTGAAAATAAAGGCAGCTGCGCGAGCCCCCGCATCCTGAGCGATGGAGAACTTCTGAATCCGCTTGAGCAACGCAACAACCTTTGCATCAAGCTCCCCAAGCGAAGAGAAGGAGAAAGGCAGGAACCCATAACCAATCTTGGTGCACAAATCTCCATACTTGGCGCACTTACGCTGAGCCGCATTAACGACCGCACGACCAGGCAGGAAATCCATCATCGCAGACTGAGTCAATGGGGACAACCCTATCAGATCGACACACACATCCCGCCCCCTATCCCAAGAATAAAGAAGCAGATATCCAAAAGGGTGTCGCGAACCAGGTTATGTCTATGCTTAATACCAACAGTACCAGCACAAGACACATCATGATTTCCAAAAATGTCCCCAACAAAAATCCCGGAACAGGCAGAACAAGGCTTAGGCACCGGGAACAAAGGGACACCCAACCGATAGCTAAGGACAGAGCGGTAGGTCCTCCCATTCATGGTTTGCCCCAGCCCGGAGATGGGTACAGCGCGCAGCCAGTCAGACGTGTGAGCACCCTGCAGAGACTTCCACAATGCCATCTGTCGCCGAGTCAAGGAGAAAACCTATTCTACGGAAGCAGCAACCTTCGTGAAATATATATCTGCCAATTTCTTCATAAGTTTGGGGGCAGCGATCTCACTAGAATTACAGGAAAGGTCGAAACCGATGGTCTCGTTAAATAGAGCCAAGGCCGCGTCAAAGGTCGGCCCGGGGACAGAGACAGCTGAAGGCCGAAGGAGCATAGCCTGCAACTCAGAGGACTGAAGGCGAGAAGCCAAAAAGGCATAGTGCAGAACATCCCCGGCGCTGTACACACCCAACCCTCCGAAATTAAAGGGTAGTGTGGAAAGACGCCACTGCTAGTCTCCAAACCCGGGGCCGGACGCGGTGACAATGCGTTCCAAGCTAGATCGCAATGCCGCATCAAAGGTCTTAGCCGAGTCGAAGACCGTAGGGGGACAGGTTCGCAGAGAGAAAGAGAGCTTAGAAATACCGGCACAAGCACGAAGTAACAACATCTTGCACTGTGGGTCCTAAATCCTGGCAACCGAATCCATAAGCTCAATGGTTCTCATAACTCTCTTCGTCACAAGCTCACTGCTGAAAGTACGGCAGATACTGACGGGACCACCAAGGACTTTGACACCACGAAGCGGTCGAGAAATATCAGGGGGGAAAACACCCGAAAGTCGACTCCTAGGGTCTTCCTTAGGCCAAAAAACCTCGGTTTTTCCGACATTAAGGTGAAGACCCAAGCGAGGACCATCCTCCATAATCAGCTCCAAAACCTTCCCCACGACCAAAGTATCTCCAACGATGGTGCCGTCGTCCAAGTACCAAGCCTGCAAGCTCAAGGGAAAAGAGTCCCAGATCTTACAAATGAAGGGATGCAAGACCAAAGCGAAAAGAATAGGGCCCAAAGGGTCACCCTGCTGGACCCCCTGACAAGACCAAAGGCTATGCTCCCCGTAGAAAAGTTTGGCGGGCCGAGAGTAGCAAAACTCGACCCAGCGGGAAAGAACAGGGCAACAACGACGAACCTCACTCAACATGATCTCCCGGTCGACTAAATTAAAAGCATTTTGGAAGTCGACCAAAAGCATGGAAAGGCCCACATCACCACCACGATCCTCAATAAACCGATTCAAGGCATGAAGAATGGCCTGTCCTCCACCGGAAACCCCGACCCCAAACTGAAGGCCCTCAAAGTAACCGCAAAGGGACAGACCAATCAGAATAGCCCCAACCTTAGAGACAAGGCGTCTCCAAACCGTGCCCACAGCAATAGGACGGACCCCACCACCTGATTTAACAAGCGGGGTGAGCGGAGCACTGGCGATGTACTCACTGAGAACCTGCGGGCATCCACCCTCGAGAAACAGGTTAACCACCCTAGTGATAGAGGTGATCAAATCATCCGAGATAGCCACCGCGGCTCCGCTCAAACAATCCAAAAGATGTTGGGCACGAAAACCGTCCCGTCCACAAGAAGTGCCACGCGGAAAACTCCTGATCATATCCAACACGACGGTCGTGGACGCGATGAGCTGTGGGTGAGCGGCAGGCAAAGGCGGCAAGGAAAGGGGCGGAATAGTGGGGTGCTTATCTTTCAAAGCCTGTAGGGTATCGGCCGTGTAAGGGGCAACGCCAGACGAAGAAAGCACTCGGACAACGGCAGCGTAATGACCATCACAAATCTTCCGCCGACACTGCCGCAAGTTAACCTCACTAGAGTCAAGGTCCTCCTCTAAACGAAGAGAAAGACCCTCCTCAGCTAAGGTCTCCTGCAGAAGCAGAGCAATACCACCAGGGGCACCCCAAGTACGAATGACACTAGTAATACACTCCTCCTGACGCTGGCGCTTCATGATAGCTCTACACTCAAGGTTACTCCTGGGGGAAAAAGACTTAAGAACACAGAGAGGTAAAATAAGCAGGCTAACCCAGCGAGAAAGATCACCAGGGGAGTCAGCCACAGCAGCAAGGGCCCCCCTGAAGATCCTAGAAAACTCAAGGCGACATCTGGGAGGGATAGATTTCACTGTGCACACCCCTAACGACAACAAGCGATCCAGAGAAGCCACGTCAAGACAACCCAACCCAACAGGCCCCACAACATCGCCAGGAGACGAAGATGGAGCGAGCGGCCGAGGGATGCCATAGACAAAGAAACGAGCAACTCCGTCACCACAATCAGGGGGTGCAACAAAATCAGACCCCAGCCCGTGCCGACACTTGGCAGAAAGAGAATGTGTGGTAAAGCAAACCCCACAAAGCCAAAGACTCATATGCTTAAGGGTAACCTCCGCCTCAGAAAAAATAGATAAACTAGAAGAAAGGGCTTGACGCGTAATTACCTGAGGATTCCCGAGGCCATGTCGCTTTCGGAGGTGGAAGATCATGGAGGTTTTAACAAGACCCTTCCCATTATTGTCACAACACTCAGAAAGACCACCGAAGGGGCAATGGAAACGTGCGAGTCCCGGCATGATGAATAGGCAAGACACGAAAGGAGAGACGCGGGGAAAAGCAGAAAGTCGACCACAGAGCACACAAGCAGCCACCAAGAAAATCAACAACACCCAAAACAAAGACAAACGACCCAAGGAAAACGGAACAAACAACAAGAACCGCAGGGAACAAAAACCAACACCGGAGAAGAGCCGGGCGGACACTAAGGGCTGGCCAGCGAGAAACAGCAGCCAAGCAACCAAGCGGCCCCCAAAACAAAAAACAGCAGAACAAAAAAGACAGAACAAACAAGCCGCAAGCAATGACCGAAGAGCAGCAGACACACCAGCAGCACAACAACCCAACAAGGCACAGCGGCGGTCGAAAACCGACACACCAAGAGAGGATAGAGAACCACCGATGAAGACAGAGGCCCGACGACGGCAAGACCGCAAACAACAGAACAAACAGCACGCAGAAACCGGCAGAAACCCAATCGGGGGAGCAGACAAGAGCGACGGGAGAGGAAGAAGGACGGAGGAAGAAGAGAAGGAAGCCGGAAGAGCTGACGAGCGGCAAAGCAGCGGCGGCAGCGACGACCAACAGAGCAGCAGCAGAATTCTGGTAGGAATCCGACCGGAGGGAAGAAAAGGAACGACGAGGTTGGAAGGTGGACGGAGGAAGAGCAGAAGGTAGCCGGAAGAACAGGCGACGATAGAGCAGCAGCGGAGCTCCGACGGCAAAACAGAACCGCACGGAGAGAAGACCCAACATGGGCGGCAGGGCGGAGGGAGGGGGGCGGCAGCCAAGGAAAGGAGGAAGGAGGAAGGAGAACGGCAGGTAGGGCAGGCCGCCGTGGCAGCGGCTGCCGGCGGCAGGGGACCGACGCAGGGGAAGGGGCTGAATCGCCTCCCTCTCTCTCAAGATCTGTTTTCGAAATTATTATTATAATTATAATTATTATTATTATTCATGGAGGTCGGTTGCCTGCTATGGGTCACCCGCCATTTGGGTCCCAAGATGGCCCCACCAAAGACTAGAAGAGAGCCTGCCCTGCAGGCCACCTAACAAAGAATCACCAAAACTCCCAAGGAACCCACCCGCTCGGCAGAACCATGCCGCCAGCCAAACAGGGCAGTCAAGCCTCCCTGCCTGCTGGCCCCCCAGGGTGTTCTCGCTCCCTGCAGGGGCAGGGAAATCAGGGACCCCTCCGTCATTTGCCTAAGGTAAAGAGAATGAGTGGATGAGGTGAATCCACCTGTCACCCTCTCATCCACTCATTTTCCTTCTCTCCTCTTCTCTTTTCTCTCTCTTGTGGAAAGGTATAAATACTCTCCCATTTCCCACATTGAGGGGGTTGAATTTTCTCTCTATAGGCTCACTCTAAAACCGCCACCTAGTTCCTCTCGAGCTAGGTTCTAAGGCATTTCACGGACTGACTTAGGCATCGGAGAGGGTTCCCTCGGACACCTCCGAGGCCCTGTGCGTTCATTGTGTAGGGAGCGGGCCGTCTCTGCCGGGGAAAGTCCAACCACCGGAGTGAGGAGAAGGAGAGGTTGAAGAAAGTCGACGAAAGCTACCCAAATTGAATTATAATCAAGAGACCCGAATCCGAAATCGGGTCAATTGTTTCCAAACCGTAACAATTTGGCGCCGTCTGTGGGGAATCTTAGGTTGTGCTCACGAGTTTTCCACCAAAATCAACCACAATCAATCAAACAAAATGCCTGAAATCATAGTGGCCAGTTCTGGGGCGGGTCCGACGGTACCACCAGTGATCCCCCTATATGGCATGCCTACACCTGGGAGGACACCTGCTGCAACAATCCCAGTGGTAGGATGAACAAGCCTTCTTGGAGCGCCTGATGGAGAAACCGCAGTTACAGCTGAGCAGGGTGGCCATCAAAGGCCTAATTTGAATCTCACCCCTGCCCAGGTTGCACAAACTGCGCCTTTCTTTTCAGCAATGCTAAATCAGAAGTTCACCCCTGAAGACCTGGTTGGCAGGATCGCGACCACCCCCAGGCAACTTCACTTTGAAAGTGGAGGAAGGGTCGGGTGCACGAAGCGAACCGCTGCCAGGAACATTTAGAGGAATGCAGTAAGGATTACTCAAGGATATCAGCAGGCCCAGAAACGCATTGTCAGCAACCAAGAGCGGCCTGTCCAGCAACCAGCATTTTCTATACACACCACTGAATCCACAGTTGCTAGGGAGAAGAGGGTCTGTCCCAAGACCTCCAGGATCGAATGAAGCACAGGGAGCCTGCGTCTAAGCGTCTGGGGGAGAAGCAGGGCGGAGTCTTCTCTAGGTTGACACCGGCGGCAGAGCCACAGCCAACTCCAGGGCTATCTCAAAGCCTGCAGTCCATACTCAACCAGGGGCGACCACTGGAGTCAAGGCATCTTCAAGATGATAACCTTGACCGGCCCCAGAAGAAACGATCCAGACGCCCCTTTCCCTGATAGGGAGGATGAAGCTATGAGTAGGCGGCCACCTAGGCACCGCTCCCCCAGTGCAGGGAAACCGACCCCTGGAAAATGGGATTACCACGGTTACCACTCTGGGGGAAGCAGGTCACGAGTGGTAGGCAGGCCCACAAAAACTCCTCTCCACCCTGACGTGCAGGAGTATCCCATCTCAAAGATCAAAATGCCCTCCGTCAAGTTTGACGAGACCTCAGATCTAGAAGATCACTTAGCAGCTTATCAAAGTCACATGGGCATGTACGATGTGGACGATGCAGTCTGGTGCAAAGTCTTCTCAACCACCCTTGTAGGACTGGCAAAGGGATGGTTCAGAGACACTAGTAGAAATCAAGCAAATGGCATCGGTACAATGGCATCGATTCTAATAAGAACTGATGCCAACTGCAAAGTAAAGAGTTATTGGCATCGATTGTGACTTCAGAGTCGATGCAATTTTTTGCTGGCATCGGGTGTTCACATTGAACCGATGCCAATTTTTCGTCATTGGCATTGGTTGTAAGATTAGAACCACTGTAAATATTTTTTTTAGTATATACTAAAAATCATTGGCATCGGTTGTTTTTTTGAAGCGATGCCATTTTTATTTTCCTAGCATCAGTTGTTAAATCAAACCAATGACAGTTTACTGTAACATATTGGTATCATTTGTTAAATTGAGACCGATGCCATTTTAATTTTTTTCGCATCGATTATAAATCAAAATGATGCCAATTTTGTGTAATGGTGGCATTGGTTGTTAATTTTACTAATGCTAATTTTTCTTGCTGAATTGGTTGTTAGGTTAGTAACGAAGTCAATTAATACTTATCTTATTGATATGAACAAATGTCAAAAAATATTTCATAACAAAATAAGTAATATCAGACCACGCTTAATATATTTTTATTATAATTGAGAACAAGTTTTATTTAGTAACTAAAGGAACCTATATACGTTAAATGATTTTACTAATGTCGAAGATGTAACACCCCAGATTTTATGAATAAAATTAATTTAAAATTTTATTCGTATTTTTATTTTTGTTTACGATTTAACTCGTAAATCTTAAAATTTTTATAAAACGAATTTATCGTTTAATCGTTTGACTCGGAAACTCTTCTTATGTTTAAAACATATTTTTTTTATTTCCGTTTCGATTCATTTTATAAATTTCATTTAATATTTATCGAAAGGCTATTTCGACGATTTAAATTCTTTTTATTTATTATTTAAGTTCGAAAATTCTATTTTCGGCTCGAGGCTCATTTATTTTAAAGTTTCGTCAAAATATTTATTTCCTTTCCTCGAGAAATCAATTTAATTCACTTTATCGAAAATTTAATATTTATCGGGAAATACTATTTGATCGTTTAATTATTTATTTCTATCAACTTCGTTTTCGTCTCGAATAATTTATTTACTCATTTTATTTTACGGCCCGTTTATTTATTAATTTTATTAAATTGTTCTAACTCGATTCGTGGGTCAGTCAACTTATCATTTCGGATTTCTTCTCATGACTGATTCACTTAATTAATCCGTTTTCCGATCACTCTTTTTATTTAGTGGGGCCGCTTGATTCAATTTTTGCTCTTGTTTTCCCAATGTTTACATTCAATTCCCTTTGTTTTTCCTTTTGTTTACCCCCACCGCTTCATCATCTCTCCACCTCCTCTCATTCATTTTTTTTACCTGCTCTTCATCTCATCCGTCTCCCTCCTCCTTCATTTTTATTTAGTTCCTCCGTTTCATCCATCCTTTTCATCTCCTTCATCTCTGCTTTCCATCAATCGACCATCACCGCACCATTACGAGTTCGTCTCCTCTGTTTTTCGCTGCTACTGTGTTTTCGCTGCTGCTGCTGCCACGAACTGCTGCTATGCTCGCTGCTGTTTTGTGTGCTGCTTGCTGATGCTGTTTCTTCTCGATTCCGGTGTCGGTCCCGGTGTCCTTTGTTTCGGACAGGTAATTCCATTCCTCTGTTGTCTTCGTCCTTCTTCTTTTCTTTTTCTCTTCGCCGGTCCGCTGCTGCTGCATTTACTGTTCTGTTTTCGTTCCTCTTGTTGCAGTCGCTATTGTTCCGGTTGCTGAAACAACTAAGTATTGGTACTGTGTCGCTAGTGTTGCGTATGCGTCTCATTTTCGTATTGTTGATCTGCTGCTGCTTCTCTTTCTTTTCTTCTTCTTTGTCCTGTTTTCTCGCTGCTACGTTTTGTTGTTGTCGTTAACCTGTTTTCGTTCCTTTTTTTTGTGTACGCTGCTGCTTCTAGTATCGATCTGGGTCCTCATCCTTCGTTCTCTCGGTTTGTTTTGTCGATTTTTTTTGTTTTCCTTGTCGGGATGCTGCTGTTGGATATTGTTTTATTGTCATTTCGGTGCTGTTGTCATTCTTCTTCCTCTATTTTTTTTCTCAGCCTCATTCCGTCACGTTACCATTCTTGTGTGAACCCTGCTGCACCTGTTTTGTGGGTCAGTTCCTGGAAACTCACATCGTTACGTTCTCAGGTCGACTTGATTAAGTTCAGTCTTTTGGTTTATGTTTGACACATTAAGTCCCTTTCCGAGTCAAATACTCGTGTCTCTTTGTTTCCCCTTGTCTCAAGTCTGAACATCGCTTTATTCCGACCCGTTCGTATCTGTTTTAGCTTCCTCCCTTTTTGGGTTATTAGTCCACCCGAATCCAACTCTTATCTTTCCTTTTTGTGCGTGTCAAGTTGACCTTCCTAGTGAATCATGCTCGGAAGACTGTCGGATCTACAACTTGGAGCTTAAAGACGACATTTCTGCTGATTTGAAGCTTTATTTGATCAAGAAAGACGAGTACGAGTTCGTTCGGATGTCGACTTAAGGTAACTTTAGGACGTTACTCGATTTTATATCGTATGTTTGAGTAGTAGTATGTAGTAAATATTTTAACTTCAGTTTTCTATTTTAGCTATATATTATTGCTAATTATATTAATTTTAAATCGTATGCCTTTCTATATTTTTATAACTTTCGATATCGTTATATAAATCGTTAATAATTTTTATAAATAATGATCGTTATAATATTTTGTTGGTTATCGTGACACTAGTAACTAAATAATATCGATTTCATATTTTTGTCATATTTCGTCCATTTATAATTTTAACTCAGAATCATATTTTTATATTATAATCGAGATTTGTATACGTGTTTAATAAATTAATTTCCGTTTTACGATTTATACTAATTAATGAGAAAATAGTCGATTTCGTTTTACATATATTTTTAGTCGAGACCATTTTCACTAATAATTTCTTATTTGTTTACAATTGACTATTTTTATTAAAATTCGTATTATTCATTAATAAAAGCTGTTTGCTAAAAATAATTTGAAATCTTTCTAAAATTTATTTCATTTATAAAACTCGTTGACTCAATTAATTTTGATATCGTCTTTCTTAAAACATCTCTTTTCTAAAATTTATAGTTTTAACTCGATTTCCTGATTATTTATAAAGTACTATATATTGACTTAGTATATTTTTTTTATATATTTTGAGTAACAAATTTAGATATATATTAAAGTTGCGATAACGACGATAATAATAAAATGTTAATTTCATTGGAAATGCTATTTTTATACATTTCACTAATTTTAATAACTTACGTATTTTCTACAACAATATTTCTATTTTAAGTAAGTTTCTAAAATTAGTAAGTTTCTATTTAAAGGAAATTTCCCTTTTCATATAAATTTTTATCCCCTTTTATCTTCATGTTATTTATAATGATTATTTATTCTCAATATCGATAATGGCTTGTTTTGGCGTTATGGAATAAAGAGAAGTGTGGGGTTAGAGTAATATAGTCTGGGATGTACGTTTTTGCCATCAACTATAAAGTCGGTGTGTCTATGTTGAGACACATTGGTCGTTGAACTGAGCATGGTTTGTGTTCAGGAGTGTATATTTTGACCTTAAACTTAGATATCGCATCGTGTAAGTCGCCGTCGGGTTGAACTAGATTACGGTTGGTGTCCAGGAGGGGTGTACATTACTTAAGCCAGGACCTCGCTGCACGCAGTCCTGTTATAGTTGAGTTGCCTAGTTAGAGACCGAAGTCTAATTTGTTTTGACTAAGTTCTCGAAGCTAGTTTGAGTATTATCCTAGTGAAAGTCTATTCCATTGCACTGATTGATTTCCATAACGCCATTTTTGAATATTTATATTATCGATTGATTTTGACTTGCAGGTTGGCAAGTGCTTTAAGTTATCTTCGAAAGCTTGTTTTTATTATATCGTTTTAATGTTTTCTCTTTTTAAGTATTTTGATATAATAATACTATTATTTTTCATATGATATAATATGGTTGGGAGAACGTCCGAGTTACTCCCCACTGACGTGGCTGTTATGTTTATAACATGACAGGTTTTCGCTGCTGGGTTTTGGGTGTGAGCTAGCGAGTAGCGTGGATCCTACTCTCCCTTATTTATGCTTACTGAAGGATTGTATAAACCCATTTGGAGAATTTTTATTTTTAGCCCTTTTGTAAAAAGTGGCCTTTGTATCGACTGACCGTTCATTTGTAAAATATAGAACATCGGTGTGTTTTAATCCCAATTCTACAGTGTTTCCGCCACTGTATTGCGTTAGATTTTCTAGGGGATTACAGTTGGTATCGGAGCATTGTTGCTCCCGACGCTTACACCTGATTTTAGGAAAAATACTAGTAAATGATTTGAACAATTAAAAAAAAATATTAGTGAGAGACGGGTAGAAACCAAAATAAGGACTAACTGTTAGGTTTATATGTTCTTGTAACTCAATGATTAGCATTGAATATTTGTTGCTTTTGTCTGAAAGAAGATGAATGAACAAGATGTTGATAGGATGTTGCTCCAGATCGGAACAAGACCTACTTAGAACTCTCAACGCTTGTTGATTCGAGTGGACAACATTGTGCTACAACATGGTGACCTTTCAACTCAGATTTAGTTTGCTCCAGCTACAGGCCAGAAGATAAGAGTGGATTCCTGTTCCATGATGTTGCAGTAGATCCAGATCGAGCGACCCAAGACTTCCGTGCTCGTTCCTCTGCAAGAAGATGAAGTAATCCTTTTAGTTCCCTCGTGAACCTTAGAGGTCCGAACTTTTCCTTCTTGTTTTAGGTCTTTATCATCTAGAATCGTTGATTCTTTTCTTCCTGCTTCTGCCTTTTTCAATTCTTCTCTTATAAATTCTCGTCTTCATTCTTGAGATAATTCTTCGATTAATTCTCCTACTTTACCATCTTTTCTCTTGAGATTCTTTGGTTTGACCGATTTCCGTCTCAGTGAACCCCGTGAAAGGATGTGGATGTTTGAGGTTAGTAAACCCTGTGTTACCTGGTTTTGAGGATTGTGAGCTTACCCTATCTTCTAAGCAAGTAAGAACTTCCTGAGGATTGATTCGAATGACAAATTATTGATTGATGGAATTAGGGTGATACTTTAGACACTTAACCTTTGGTTATAGGTTACTTGATTATTTTGGAGTACTTAGAGTTGAATAAATTTTGGAGTAGTAAGAGTATATCATATTTGGTGGATATCTAGTACCTAACCTAGGACCAAACTAAGAGTAACCGGTAGTATACCTTTGGATTCTTACCTAAATATTATTTGATGGATACATCGAGAATATTTGTGATCATAGAGTACAATTTAAAGTGTTAGCCTGAGTGTTGTGGTACCATTAAAGGTTTTCATTAACATCGTTAGAAATTTTGGTTGACATAGATTACCCGTGTTTCTTGTGGATTAGATCGTTGATCATTGTTTAGGGTTGTAACCCATAAACTTTGGAGTTGAGTGATCTAACTTGGATAAATTGTTGTTAACCTTGAAGAAGAGAAACATATTGCACAATTAAAGGTTGAATTTATCGCGTTGTCTTGAGGAATACTTGATGCCAATAACCTTAATGGATTTATAGTTTAGAACCCTTAGACCAACGAGATTGTGGATTCGTTGATTTAATAAATATTTTGGTGGTTTCGCTGATACAATATGAAATTTGATGGAATTTTAAGAAACCTTAGCCAATGACGTGTTTGATGATGTGAGTGTTTACACCTTTACCTATAGGTTTTAGCATGTTCGAGGATTTATTGTGCCTTTCCCAACTTCTGTACTAGTGGCATTATAAATATGCTGGTGATCATTTCTGAGGATTGCGTACCCGAGCATTGATGGGTGGACCTTGTTTTGTTCCTTACTCGAGAAATTTGGAGTATACCTCGAGTTCAAACCTTATAAACTTTGAATTAGGAGCCTTATCGATTGCGTGTTTGGGTATATTTTGATAATTGTTGGAAATTTTAATTGAGGAGATTAGATTGTAAAACAATTGTGGATTAGTATTGTGTCGTTTGAACAATTGGATAATCACGTAACACATTTTTGGGATTGTGACCAGTAGTACCACCTAGTGCCTAAAATTGGACTTAACGTTATTTGATGGAAATTAGTAACCCGTGTTGTGGGAGTCGTACCGGGAATCTCGAGATGGTTAACTTATACTCTTATCCTCGAGAGATCTTTGACTCTCAATTTTGTCCTTTCCTTATCTTCTCTTATCCTCCTACTTCTCTTTGGCCAATCCCTTTGACTCCTTTGTCGGGTTTAAAATTTTTGTTTCGATTGCCGTTGACTCTGACTCTATTTATCCGTTTATCATTTTCCCCGAACTCATGTTATGAAAAGTTTGACTAATTTAAAATTTTTGATTTTCATAAAATTTTAACATTTTGAGTTATAAATTTCAAAACCTTGTATTTCGTTTGTTTTATTTTTAAGTTCCGTTTCAAAGGGTCTTATAATTTATTTTAAAGTATTTCGAAATCGTTTAAAATTTTAATTTTGATTATCAAGTAATTGAGATTTTTATGAAAACGCCCGTAGTTGCAAATATTTCGATTTCTATAGAATTATTTTCTAAAAATGGTTTAACATTTTCGAAAAACTTGGTATATCTAAATCTTTATTTTAATGTCGATAAACTTTAAATCTATTATTGAAAACGTTTGACGAATGGTTCGATTTTCATCTTCTACTACCAAATTTGATTTCTCAAAACTTTGTTTGGTCTTAAAGCAAAATATTGTCGAAATTCTTAATCAAAACGTTTTACTGTTGTTTTGAAAATATTTGGGTACTCTTCCCCAAGAGTTTGTTTACAAATATTATTCATTGTCATTATTTTATCGAATATTTTTTTTTACTTACGATTTTATTAATTTAAATGATTTTTAAACTTCGGGTTTGAGCCCAACTCATCTTGAAATAAATTTTATCGTCGATTTTGATGTCATATCACGTTTGAAGTTGTAAAAATTTTTTGAAACCGAGTTTGTGATGCGAGTTAAGCATTCTCGTTTTGTTCAAGTGATAAAACTTTGTTTCCCATTCTATTTTTTATGTTTTTATTAGTTTCGAGGACGAAACTTCTTTTAGTGGGGAAGATTGTAACACCCCAGATTTTATGAATAAAATTAATTTAAAATTTTATTCGTATTTTTATTTTTGTTTACGATTTAACTCGTAAATCTTAAAATTTTTATAAAACGAATTTATCGTTTAATCGTTTGACTCGGAAACTCTTCTTATGTTTAAAACATATTTTTTTTATTTCCGTTTCGATTCATTTTATAAATTTCATTTAATTTTTATCGAAAGGCTATTTCGACGATTTAAATTCTTTTTATTTATTATTTAAGTTCGAAAATTCTATTTTTGGCTCGAGGCTCATTTATTTTAAAGTTTCGTCAAAATATTTATTTCCTTTCCTCGAGAAATCAATTTAATTCACTTTATCGAAAATTTAATATTTATCGGGAAATACTATTTGATCGTTTAATTATTTATTTCTATCAACTTCATTTTCGTCTCGAATAATTTATTTACTCATTTTATTTTACGGCCCGTTTATTTGTTAATTTTATTAAATCGTTCTAACTCGATTCGTGGGTCAGTCAACTTATCATTTCGGATTTCTTCTCATGACTGATTCACTTAATTAATCCGTTTTCCGATCACTCTTTTTATTTAGTGGGGCCGCTTGATTCAATTTTTGCTCTTGTTTTCCCAATGTTTACATTCAATTCCCTTTGTTTTTCCTTTTGTTTACCCCCACCGCTTCATCATCTCTCCACCTCCTCTCATTCATTTTTTTTTACCTGCTCTTTATCTCATCCGTCTCCCTCCTCCTTCATTTTTATTTAGTTCCTCCGTTTCATCCATCCTTTTCATCTCCTTCATCTCTGCTTTCCATCAATCGACCATCACCGCACCATTACGAGTTCCGTCTCCTCTGTTTTTCGCTGCTACTGTGTTTTCGCTGCTGCTGCTGCCACGAACTGCTGCTATGCTCGCTGCTGTTTTGTGCGCTGCTTGCTGCTGCTGTTTCTTCTCGGTTCCGGTGTCGGTCCCATTGTCCTTTGTTTCGGACAGGTAATTCCATCCCTTTGTTGTCTTCGTCCTTCTTCTTTTCTTTTTCTCTTCGCCGGTCCGCTGCTGCTGCATTTACTGCTCTGTTTTCGTTCCTCTTGTTGCAGTCGCTATTGTTCCGGTTGCTGAAACAACTAAGTATTGGTACTGTGTCGCTAGTGTTGCGTATGCGTCTCATTTTCGTATTGTTGATCTGCTGCTGCTTCTCTTTCTTTTCTTCTTCTTTGTCCTGTTTTCTCGCTGCTACGTTTTGTTGTTGTCGTTAACCTGTTTTCGTTCCTTTTTTTTGTGTACGCTGCTGCTTCTAGTATCGATCTGGGTCCTCATCCTTCGTTCTCTCGGTTTGTTTTGTCGATTTTTTTTTTCCTTGTCGGGATGCTGCTGTTGGATATTGTTTTATTGTCATTTCGGTGCTGTTGTCATTCTTCTTCCTCTATTTTTTTTTCTCAGCCTCATTCCGTCACGTTACCATTCTTGTGTGAACCCTGCTTCACCTGTTTTGTGGGTCAGTTCCTGAAAACTCACATCGTTACGTTCTCAGGTCGACTTGATTAAGTTTAGTCTTTTGGTTTATGTTTGACACATTAAGTCCCTTTCCGAGTCAAATACTCGTGTCTCTTTGTTTCCCCTTGTCTCAAGTCTGAACATCGCTTTATTCCGACCCGTTCGTATCTGTTTTAGCTTCCTCCCTTTTTGGGTTATTAGTCCACCCGAATCCAACTCTTATCTTTCCTTTTTGTGCGTGTCAAGTTGACCTTCCTAGTGAATCATGCTCGGAAGACTGTCGGATCTACAACTTGGAGCTTAAAGACGACATTTCTGCTGATTTGAAGCTTTATTTGATCAAGAAAGACGAGTACGAGTTCGTTCGGATGTCGACTTAAGGTAACTTTAGGACGTTACTCGATTTTATATCGTATGTTTGAGTAGTAGTATGTAGTAAATATTTTAACTTCGGTTTTCTATTTTAGCTATATATTATTGCTAATTATATTAATTTTAAATCGTATGCCTTTCTATATTTTTATAACTTTCGATATCGTTATATAAATCGTTAATAATTTTTATAAATAATGATCGTTATAATATTTTGTTGGTTATCGTGACACTAGTAACTAAATAATATCGATTTCATATTTTTGTCATATTTCGTCCATTTATAATTTTAACTCAGAATCATATTTTTATATTATAATCGAGATTTGTATACGTGTTTAATAAATTAATTTCCGTTTTACGATTTATACTAATAAATGAGAAAATAGTCGATTTCGTTTTACATATATTTTTAGTCGAGACCATTTTCACTAATAATTTCTTATTTGTTTACAATTGACTATTTTTATTAAAATTCGTATTATTCATTAATAAAAGCTGTTTGCTAAAAATAATTTGAAATCTTTCTAATATTTATTTCATTTATAAAACTCGTTGACTCAATTAATTTTGATATCGTCTTTCTTAAAACATCTGTTTTCTAAAATTTATAGTTTTAACTCGATTTCCTGATTATTTATAAAGTACTATATATTGACTTAGTATATTTTTTTATATATATATTTTGAGTAACAAATTTAGATATATATTAAAGTTGGGATAACGACGATAATAATAAAATGTTAATTTCATTGGAAATGCTATTTTTATACATTTCACTAATTTTAATAACTTACGTATTTTCTACAACAATATTTCTATTTTAAGTAAGTTTCTAAAATTAGTAAGTTTCTACTTAAAGGAAATTTCCCTTTTCATATAAATGTTTATCCCCTTTTATCTTCATGTTATTTATAATGATTATTTATTCTCAATATCGATAATGGCTTGTTTTGGCGTTATGGAATAAAGAGAAGTGTGGGGTTAGAGTAATATAGTCTGGGATGTACGTTTTTGCCATCAACTATAAAGCTGGTGTGTCTATGTTGAGACACATTGGTCGTTGAACTGAGCATGGTTTGTGTTCAGGAGTGTGTATATTTTGACCTTAAACTTAGATATCGTATCGTGTAAGTCGCCGTCGGGTTGAACTGGATTACGGTTGGTGTCCAGGAGGGGTGTACATTACTTAAGCCAGGACCTCGCTGCACACAGTCCTGTTATAGTTGAGTTGCCTAGTTAGAGACCGAAGTCTAATTTGTTTTGACTAAGTTCTCGAAGCTAGTTTGAGTATTATCCTAGTGAAAGTCTATTCCATTGCACTGATTGATTTCCATAACGCCATTTTTGAATATTTATATTATCGATTGATTTTGACTTGCAGGTTGGCAAGTGCTTTAAGTTATCTTCGAAAGCTTGTTTTTATTATATCGTTTTAATGTTTTCTCTTTTTAAGTATTTTGATATAATAATACTATTATTTTTCATATGATATAATATGGCTGGGAGAACGTCCGAGTTACTCCCCACTGACGTGGCTGTTATGTTTATAACATGACAGGTTTTCGCTGCTGGGTTTTGGGTGTGAGCTAGCGAGTAGCGTGGATCCTACTCTCCCTTATTTATGCTTACTGAAGGATTGTATAAACCCATTTGGAGAATTTTTATTTTTAGCCCTTTTGTAAAAAGTGGCCTTTGTATCGACTAACCGTTCTTTTGTAAAATATAGAACATCGGTGTGTTTTAATCCCAATTCTACAGTGTTTCCGCCACTATATTGCGTTAGATTTTCTAGGGGATTAAGAAGATCTAATAGAACTGACTATGCATATGTCTGTAGAAAGACTTGAAGCCACTCGCATATTGTGTTTCTATGAATTCTGACTTTCCCTTCTTTTCTTATAATTTAATACTTGGCGTTACAAACTTACACCTAGTGCTACTGAGGCCCACTTCTTTTCAAGTCCTTCAATTCAGTCTAACACAATTCAGTTTCAAATGGTTCATTTTGTCTCAGTTAAGGATGAGTCGATGATAATGAGTAGGGTTCTTTAAGACCCGGACCCGACCCGTTGTTTCATACGTTGGACCCAGACCCGACCCGGACCGGGACCCGTCAGGGTCTAAAATATTTGGACCCTTAACCAACCTAATAGGTATTTGTAGACCCATGGGTCCGATATCTTTAATGTAAAATATTGTTTTTTGTACAAAAATGTCACTAGTTGCAATAAAAACGTAAAAATTAACCTTTAAAATGAAAAAAAAAATCAATGCTTAAAGATTTAAATTACTTAAAACCGATAAAACGTTTTGTATTTTTGACTTTTCTTTTTACTTTGTTACAGTAATTCTTAAGGGTCTATTTAAGGTGTTGTGTCTTACATTTGAGACTCGAACAAGTATACTTTTAGGAAGACTCATACCTGACCCAAACCCAGGGTAAAAAAAAAAAAGACTCGTCGGTCGTACCCGACCCATTAGGATAAGCCTTGACGGGCCTGGGCAGGGTCTTGGACAATTGACATCCCTTATCTCCGTATTCAATCTAATTAAGTTCAATTCAACTCACTTCACTTCAGCCAAAAGAACATGACCTAGTTATTCTAGACACTAGTAGAAAAAAATTATTGCGTCGACTGAAGCCTTCTACTGGCTTGGCCTCACCCAAAGGCCGAGAAGTCTCAGTTATGAATTGAAAAGGCTCAGCTACAGGTATAACCAACCGCAAGTCTTGGCGGCCTCATTGCCATATTAGATGCGAGATGACGAGTACCTACACGATTAGGCAAGAGCAGAATAAAAGGATTTCAAACGGGGACTAGAACCGTAGCACCACTCGTCTACAAGATCGAAGACATTGTTTGGATTCAACTTTTGCATAGAATTGATTTAGATTTTATAGAGCCTAATCACTTGATTCTTTTGTAGGTTATCTCCTTCGGTTTTTTTTTGTAAGTTCTATCTTTTGTTTCTCCCATTTATGGACTAATAAAGAGTTATCTTCTTCAAAAAATACTTGTAATAACAATAATACGGAGTAAAATATAAAAAAATCTTGGCTTAAAAAATGGTAAAAGTTTAGATGCTAGAAACTATTTCTGACTGTAACTTGATCCGTATTCGATCTGACCCGTATTTCGACTTGGGTGGACTCTTTATTGAGTTAGTTTTAAGTTACTCCCTCCGTTCCAATGAATTGTTTGTCTTTCCTTTTGGCACCAAGGGTAAGAGATTCAATGAGAAGGTGACATGTGGAACAAAACTCATGAGAATGGTCAAATTGTATAAAAAAAACATTCCTAAAATAAAAAGATAAACCATTCATTGAGACGCCCCAATATGAAATAGGTAAACAATTCATTGGGACGGAGGGAGTAGAACTTAAAAGCCACGTGATTGTTCACAAGTGTACTCACAAGTCACGACACTCACGACTCATGAAAATATTAGACTGTGATCTCCGTAACTGCTCAACAAGACTCGAGCACTCATTCTTTTCAGTTGTGGGCGTAGAGTATGTAGGACAGAAAATAAGGATTATTTGTTTTACTTTTCTCCTGTGAATATATCCCTAATTGCTTCATCATCTTGATCATATCTCCATCATCTTTAATCATTCATCAATCAAGGTACGGAGTATTATACTTATTTATGCTTCTTTTGTTAACCCCCTATGAATGGATTTTCAATTTTTATTTAATTTTATATAAACAATCATTTAGGATTAGTCAGACATTTGATCTACTACTTATCGAAAAAGTTCATCAATTGATTCTCCATCTTACTATCTTTATACAAATTGATACTCATATGTATTTCTTGACATAGAAAGGTCTCGTTAATTAGCCGACTTATCAATTTAACCCCAACCTTTTTCCAGTTCCTTATCTTTAACAGGCTGATTCAGAAAACTCATCAAAAATTCCAAAAAAAGCTACTATGTACGCCAGGTTTTGTTGTTCGGTGATTTATGACTGGGATAAAATTCACGATTTTTAATAAAATTGGTATGAGTATAATTAATGTTATACTAGAATTTTTGTTTCTGTTTCTACTTGGAATTGGGATTTTTAATTTACTGATGTGGTGGTGTTTTAGCATGGTCAATTCTAGGTTTGACATTCATTAAATTGTGTACAGGCATGGACATATACACTATCTTATTATAGCAGCTTGTCTTAATGTTTACTTGCCATTCAGCTATTACCAACCGTAAAGAATCCCTTCAATTAGTAAAATATGGTGATGTTGCATAACGTTACGAATTCCTTTTGTTTCTTATTGTCCTTTAGTTTTTTTAGTGATGGTTCAACTCTGTCTTATTCAGCTAATTAATCTGAATTTGCAGTTGATGATAACGTCCATTCATTATTGCATTGCATTGCGACATAGTTCAAACAATGATGAATGCCAAACATTACTCTCATGGCCTTGCTAGCAGTTTATCTATTGCAATTTGGCTATTCATCTCGTGACTGTGGATCGGAAGGGCAAGGTGTGTCACATGTGAGTATGTCTCTTTGCGTTTGTTATGTTATGTTGGTGTGGTACTGCTTTTATCTTGAAAGTAGTCATTTGGAAATCAATCTATGACAGTTGCAATTATAAGTATGAAACTCTTGCGTATTGCTACCGTAACGGACTTTTGAGACAAAATCCCACATAAAAAAAGAAAAGAAATTGAAGCCTTGATCCACCACATTAACTCTATTGTAGCCAAATATTTCAAACAATGTTCAAACTTAATTAGATGTGTTGGGTCATACGAGTAATTGTTTAATTTCAGTGCATCTTCTATTATTGTTTTAATTTATGATTTTTCAACCTTCAATCAGTTTTCTAGGTTCATAATTATTGTTAAGGTATGAAATTTGATCTGATGTGAATTTTGATGCATTGAACTTTCCAATCACGACTAAGTTTGATGTCTAGTTATAGTGTTGTTATATATGTATATGCAATATATCATGTGGTGTTTCTCTTGGACGTTTTGAAGACAAAGTTGCGTGAATATAGCTTCTTTCAAACCAAATTGCAGCAAAAGTACCAAAGCTTCTCTACGGTCAATAATTAAATCTTTGCCTCGGATATTGTTTTCTTTTACAGGAATCGACTTTGTTTGCTTATTTGGTTCTTGGAGCATCTTATGAATGTGAGGAGATAGTGAACGACGGTCATTGACTTTGATGATTGGAGAAGAACTTTTACATAGTGAATAATATAGTGAAAGATTTTGATGTATGTAATTGTGAATCAAGGGATGTTATTTTTGTGGATACTTGCATTATATATGCTTATCTAGTTTTTTTTGTTAATAAATGGGTTTTGTTAGTGAAGTATTCAAACTGTAGCCATGGTGTACTGAATTTTTTTGTAGCTTTTATGTGAAAAATTACACTTATTAGCATTTGAAATGTGCATAGGAGAGAAAAAATAAAAAAAAATGGTATAGGTTTCGAAAGTAATGTCAATGTCAAGTTGGCCAAAATGGCATCCGTTGCGAAACCGATGTCGATGTGGGAACATATTTATCGGTTACTATGATACAATCCATGCTAGTTTAGTAAGTTCGCATCGGTTGCAATCGATGCCTTTTTTCAAAATTGCCATCGGTTTCAATCGATGCCATTTTCTAAAATTGGCATCGCTTGAATTTTTTTGTAGCTTTTATGTGAAAAATTACACTTATTAGCATTTGAAATGTGCATAGGAGAGAAAAAATAACAAAAATGGTATAGGTTTCGAAAGTAATGTCAATGTCAAGTTGGCCAAAATGGCATCCGTTGCGAAACCGATGTCGATGTGGGAACATATTTATCGGTTACTATGATACAATCGATGCTAGTTTAGTAAGTTCGCATCGGTTGCAATCGATGCCTTTTTTCAAAATTGCCATCGGTTTCAATCGATGCCATTTTCTAAAATTGGCATCGCTTTCAATCGATACCATTTTTCAAAGTTGGCATCGGTTTCAATCGATGCTATTTTTTAAAATTGGCATCGGGTGTAATCGATGCCAATCTTACAACATTAGCATCAGTTTAAAATCGATGCCATCATTAGCATCGCCTTGATCGGCATCGCTTGGAAATCGATGCCAATGACCATTTACAACCGATGCCATTCACTTAAATCCTACTAGTGAGACCTTCAGCAGGGTTCGATTAGTTTCTTCATAGATCTGGCCGAGGCTTTATGGACCAATATGCTGGGAATAAGAGGCGTTGGCTAACCCATTTTAACCTGATGACCCTCAGGCAGAAGAAGGGCGAAAGCGTCAGGGAGTATCTAAAGAGATTTGACCTGTCCTACCAGCAGGTCAAAGAAATTGATGACTCAACTGCAGCGTACGCGCTAACCATCTCGCTACTCCCAGAGGAGATGAAAAACTAGATGATCAGAGCTCAGCCTGAGACCCTATCCAAGGCTCGAAAAATTGCGGAAGGTTTCATGCTGCAGGAAGAGTTCCACAGCCTGCCGGATATTCCCGCAGGGCCTGCCAGGCCGCAGGGGGGACCGCAAGGTGGACGCGGCAGAGCTGAAACAGGGAAGCAGAGAGCTGAGGAGGGAGACACCCCCAGAAAGGAGCGCGTGGCCTACCAGCCCAGATTTGACAGCTATACAGCTCTCAATAAATCCAGGGCAGAAATCTTTGAGTTGGAAAAAGAAACAGCTAAATGGAACCGCCCAAATAAGCCACGCAGCCCGAAGGGGGACACGAAGAAATTTTGTACGTTCCACGACTGTGTAGGACATACCACCGAGGAATGCCGCTACCTGAAAGATGAGATTGAAAAACTCATCAGGAATGGCTGGCTGAGTAACTATGCAGCAAGGAACAAAACCCAGAAGCACACGGTGGAGAAGCCTGAGGGCTCGGTGCAGAACCGTATGATAATCCACGTAGTGTCGGGGGACGCATAGGGTCAGACAAGCCGGAGAATCCAGAAAAGAAAAATCCGTGAATTACGAAATCAAATCTGCTACGCTGAAAGGGCAGGGAGTCCCAAGGGCATCACCTTGAGCATCACCCCTGATGATGCAGGGCGAGTAATATACCCCCATAGTGACCCTTTGGTACTGTCCCTTGAAATCAGCAATCACATTGTGAGAAGATGCATGGTGGACACTGGCGCCTATACAAACCTCTTGTACAAGGACGCCTTTGAGAAGATGAACCTGGAAGAAAAGCACCTCAGGCCTGCCCCTGGATTGCTGTATAGGTTCAGCGGAGCAGGCGTGCTTCCCATGGGGATCATAGATCTGCCAGTAACATTTGGGGAGGGAACCTCCGCCAGGAATGTGAGGGCGTCATTCGTTGTGGTAGACGCGAAGTCTGCATACAACGCCCTGATAGGCAGAGCCACCCTAAACGAAATTGAAGCCGCCATATCAATCAGGGCTCTAACTATAGCCTATGTGACAGACTTCGGTATGGAGGGAAAAGTGCACGGAGACCAAGAATCAGCCAGACAATGCTATACTGTGGCCCTGCAGACCCACGAAACCGAAAGAAAAGGAAAAAGAAAAGCTGACAGTTTCCCCAGCAGGGAGGGCGAGATTCCACCTGACCAGCAGGCAGCTGACCACCTTGAACCTGGGGGGAAAGCATGCTGGTGGACCTGGAACCAGGGAGACAAGTCCTCATAGGGGCTGACCTAGAAGAGTCCTACCAGGCAGAGCTGATCAAAGTCCTAAGGAGTAACAGGGATGTGTTCGCCTACTCGGCAGATGAAATGTCGGGGGTCGACCCGGCTTATATCGTTCACAGGCTGAATGTAAACTCGGAGGCCCGCCCTGTGAAGCAGAAAAAGAGAAATATGTCGGCAGAAAAAGACCTAGCCATCAAAGAGGAAATAGAAAAACTTTTGAAGGCGGATTTCATTGAAATCTGCGACTACCCTGAGTGGCTAGCGAATGTAGTAATGGTAAAGAAGTCCTCGGGTGCATGGAGGATGTGCGTGGACTTCACAAGCCTCAACAAAGCTTGCCCGAAGGACTGCTACCCCCTTCCAAGGATAGAGCAGCTGGTAGACGCCACTAGCGGGTACTTCATGCTGAGTTTTCTGGACGCTTTTTCAGGGTACCATCAGGTGTATCTTTGGCAGCCTGGCAGGGTGAAGTGCGCCTTCATCACCAGCTATGGCACTTACATGTATAAAACGATGCCATTGGGGCTCAAGAACGCAGGCGCCACCTACCAACAACTAGTCGACAAAGTTTTCAAAAATCAGAGGGATAGGAACTTGGAGGCCTACGTCGATGACGCCATCGTGAAAAGTAAAGGGGACAAGGAACACCTGATGGATTTGCAGGAGACTTTCTCCTCCCTGCGAACTTATAAAATGAAACTCAATCCCAAGAAGTGTACATTCGGAGTTCGTTCTGGGCTTTTTGGTCAGCGCCAGGGGGATAGACGCCAACCCTGAAAAGGTTCAGGCTGTCTTGGACCTTCCAGAAACAAAAACCATAAGAGACATCCAACGCCTGACTGGCAGGATAGCTGCCCTGGTACGCTTCATCGCCAGGTCAGCAGACAAATCAACCCCATTCTTTAAGGTGTTAAAAGGAAACAAACAGTTCAGATGAGAAGATGAGCAGAGAGAGGCTTTCAAGCAGCTCAAAGAGCATTTGAAGAAACTCCCCACCCTGGCAAGACCAGTGGCAAGGGAGAAGCTCTTCCTCTACATTGCTGTAACGAATTCAACGATAAGCGCAGTTATCCTAAGAGAAGAAGCAGGCTCTCAGCAACCTATATACTTCGTAAGTCATGTCCTGGGGGCAGCGGAAAAAAACTACCCAGTGGTGGAAAAGGCAGCTTACGCAGTCGTCATCGCAGCCCGAAAACTCAGGCCATACTTCGACACGCACCCTGTCGTGGTGCTGACCGACCAGCCGCTGGAGAAGGTGCTGGAAAAATTCGAGAAGTCTGGGAGACTGCTGAAATGGGCCATTGAATTGAGCGGGCTGGGAATATCTTACCAACCCAGGGCAGCCATCAAGGCGCAAGCCTTGGCAGATTTTCTGGTCGAGTGCTCTCATTCGGAGGAAGATGATCCCCCCGCCGGTGAATGGGTGGTATATACAGATGGATCCTCCACAACCAACGGAGCAGGGGCTGGGGTCGTGTTGACCAGCCCTGAAGGAGTGGACTTCGAGCACGCTGTCAGGTTCACCTTCCCTGCATCCAACAATGAAGCCGAGTATGAAGCCGTTCTCGCAGGCATTAATCTGGCCAAAGTCGCAGGGGCAAAGCGGGTCGTTTTAGCAACAGATTCCCAGCTTATCGCTAACCAGATTAACGGAGAATATTAAGCTAGAGATCAGGCGATGGCCGCATATCTGGATAAGGTGAAGTAGGAATTGTCAAGGGTTAAGTCTTATGAAGTCAGGCAGGTCCTCCGGTCCCAGAATAACCGGGCGGACGCCCTGTCAAAATTGGCCAGTTCCTGCCTGCAGGACATACGAAGGTCGGTCTGGGTGAACGTAGTCCAGAAAACTCTACCACCCCCCGCCAGCCAGTCAACGTCATTGAAGAAGCAGGTCCTGAAGATTGGATGACCCCAATCATCCAATTCAAAAAACATGGAACTCTGCCATCTGACCCAGCTCAAAGAAGAAAGACGCTGGCGAGAGCCGCGTGGTTCATACTGATAGACGAAGACCTGTACAAGAAATCATTCTCCTCACCCCTGCTCAAGTGTCTGGGGGCAAGACAAGCTGCAGAGGTCCTAGATGACATCCACTCGGGAATCTGCGGCCTTCATATAGGAGGGAAGTCTCTGGCCCACAAGGCCCTGAGAGCAGGATATTACCGGCCAACCCTGCTAGCAGACGCAAAAGATTTAACTCGAAGGTGCAGGAAGGGCCAGCTCTTCGCCCCATCAATTCACGCCCCAGCCCAGGAACTCAGGCCAATTCTGTCCCCCATCCCCTTCGCCCAATGGGGAATGGACATATAGGGCCCTTTCACTGTTGCGACTGGGGGCAGGAAGTTTTTAATTGTGGGGATCGATTATTTTACAAAGTGGATCGAAGCAGAAGCAGTACCAAACATCACAGAGCCTGCGGTCAGGAAGGTAATCTGGAGGAACATCATAACCAGGTTTGGCCTGCCAAAAATGCTGGTATTCGATCACGGAAGGCAATTCGACAACGACCCTCTGAGAATTTGGCTGGAAAGCTATGGCATAGCAGTCACCTACTCTGCTGTCTGCCATCCCCAAACCAACGGGCAGGCTGAAGCTGCCAATAAACAAATTCTGAATGGACTCAAGAAAATGGTGGATGAGCTTAAAGGCAGATGAGCAGATGAGTTACCAAGCATACTATGGTCAATTAGGACTACCCGAAAAGAGTCCACGGGTTAGACCCCCTTTTGCCTGGTATATGGGGCAGAGGCCCTGCTGCCCATAGAGGCACGGATCCCTACCCTGCGATCTCAACAGTATAACAGGGTGGACAACAAAGCAACAATGACTGAGGCCCTGGACCTAGTCAATGAAGTAAGGCAGGAGGCTAGCATGAACATAGCCGCCTACCAGCAACGAATGAGGAAGGTGTACAACAGGAAGGTGAACGAGAGAAGTTTCCAAGTGGGGGACTTGGTCTTGAGAAAAACGCAGGCAGTGGGGAAATCGTGGGAGCACGGAAAGCTGAGCGCCAACTGGGAAGGCCCATATGAGGTAACCCAGATTAAGGGGCCAGGCACCTACAAAATCGCCAATCTTGAAGGCCAAGAATTGGCTGCCCACTGGAATGCGGACACCTTAAAAAAGTACTACGTCTAAATGCTAAGGAAGCCTAAGTATTTTCTAAAAATTTGGCGGAGGACGATCAGAATGCAATGTCGACGGCTCCGACCACAATTATGTTAAGAATTCTTTAACAAGAAATGAAAAGTCTGAAAGTTTATACTCGCTGTCTGTTTAAAAACTTGCATTTTTTCACACACAAACGAGCCGGGGGCAATAGGGGGAGGGCCCCTGTTGCTAAAACCAAGGGAAATAGACCCCCCAACAAAAATTTTAAGTCTCTCTGCCTACCTCTGGGCAGGCAGGGGGCAGGCCCCATGCGCCGAACGAACAAGGACTAGGGGCATCCCCCCAACCTTGTATAAAAAACGCAAAGCCCCTACCTACCTTTAGGCAGGCAGGGGGCAGGCCCCCTGGACTTCGAACAGAAGCTAGGGTCAGGCCAGGCCTCGCACGCCAAGAGAACAAGGACTGGGGGCAACCCCCCAACCTTGTATAAAAAACGCAGTCCCCCTGCCTACCTCTGGGCAGGCAGGGGGCAGGCCCCCTGAACTTCGACCAGAGGCCAGGGTCAGGTCGGGCCCCACGCGCCGAATGAACAAGGACTGGAGGCAGCCCCCCAACCTTGTATAAAAAACAGTCCCCCTGCCTACCTCTGGGCAGGCAGGGGGCAGGCCCCCTGGACTTCGACCAGAAGTCAGGGTCAGGCCGGACCCCACGCGCCGAATGAACAAGGACTGGGGTAGCCCCCAACCTTGTATAAAAAACGCAAAGTCCCCCTTCCTACCTCTGGGCAGGCAGGGGGTAGGCCCTCTGGACTTCGACCAGAAGCCAGGGTCAGATCTAACTATAAATAGAGAAGGCAGGCAAAGTAGAAACAAAAAGATGTATCCATAAACAAGTAAAAGAGTTTGAACAAAAAGGATACTAAGAATCCGGAAATAAAGGAAAGTTAAGATATTACATCAGACAAGGCAGCCGACCACATCAGGGCTCGGCGCGCAAAAAAGTTAAAATGTCAGCGAGGGAGCAAAGGCGCAGTAGGATAGGGGCAAGAGCCCTCAGAGGACGACTGCCCTGCACGTTAAACATTAGGAGCATCTTGACTAGGGCCAGTAGCCTCGTCAGGCGGCCTGTTTGCCTGAGCTTCGTTCTTGGTAGCATAAAGACTTCGGAAGGCATCTTCATTAAAATCAGGGAACATTTCCCTAATAACTTCCATAACAAGCTCCAAGGAAGAAGAGGCCCCATCTTGAAAGCTCGTTTCCACTGCGACATCAGCTTCCTGCAAAATAGCATCCTTCTCCTTCTGCCATTCCTCGCCCTTTACCTTCAGGTCATCCTGGGCCTTCTTGAAGTCTGAATTAGCCTGGGACAGACGCTCTTCCAAGTCAAGTACCCTTCTTTTGGTATGCTCCAGCTCAGCCAACGATTTTTTAACCTGCTTCACTTCCAGCCTGTTCTCTTTCAGCTCCACCTCCAGCTTAGACGCCTCCCTCACAGCTTTCTTGCCCTGAGCCTTCCACTGGCTCGCCTGACCCTTGGCCTCCTCCAAATGACCCTCCTGTTTCGCCAGCTGGTCCTTCAAATTGGTGATAAGGGTAACATCCCTTTCAACCATTGCCAGACGATCAGGAGGAGGGAGCCCAGGGGTAACAACCAACTCTTCACCACTCAGCCGGCTAAGGGCCGCCAGCTCAGCAGAAGCCTGAAGCACCCTGAAAGTGCGCTGAATGTATTGGATCACCTGATTAGTAGTGGAGGTTACAGATTTGGTGAGGCGATCCGCCAAAACTGCACCAGAGTCTGAGAGCAGGGCAGAGACGTCCAAACTGTCGCCAGCAGTGTAGTGGAACTCAGTGTTTTCCTCTGAAAAGAGGGTGCCTGGGACATCGCGAGCAGGGCGCTTGGCGTCCGGAGTGTCGGCGTCGGCCTCTAGATCAACCACATGCGTAGCACCTGAGGGCTCTCTCCTCTTTCTTTAGAGTCAGCAGGTCGTGATCCCAGGGGAGTATGAGTCCCTGCAGGGGAACCACCCTGCTTGCTGGCAGGGGAAGGGGTGGCCTCTGAGGTAACCTCCGTCTCCACACCATGTGTAGCAGAAGGGGGAACCGTCGGCTTTGCAGGCCGCAGCATCGGAGGGAGAGGAAGTCTTGTTCGGCTGGCGGAGATGCTCTTTACGTACTTCATCAGGTTTTTCTCACCCTTCTTGTAGCTAGAAGGAAGGGAGGGACGCTTGGAAACGATGGTGAAGTCTTCGTCTAAACCGAGGTTCCTTACCTCTTTTCTTGACCAGAGACGAGTGGCGTGATCTGCAGGGCAGAAGAAAATCAGTTAGAAAAATGTAGAAAGGTAGAGTTGAAAGAAGACAATGCCAATAAAGTCCCTGAACTATCTCCTTCGAGGCCAGGAATCAGGCCCACTCGGCCCAGATATTCATCAGTGGCTAAGAGCTCCGCATGGGGAAGCCAGAAGCCAGGACCACATACGCCTGATTTATCTACAGTGGCAATAAACTTCTCAACCAGCTCCTGGTCCCGCCTATTCAGTTTCACCTCCAGGGCCCTCTCCCCAACGCCTGGGTGATACTCCTCGTGGGTTTCCAGGCGGGTGTGGACATGATTCCTAAAGTGTCTAGGAATCCGCCACCCTGAAACACTGTGCACATACAGGAAGTTGTTTTTCCAGTCCTTCAGACTGTTCAGAGCTGGCCAGACCGGAGTGTATCCCTTCTGCCTTTGAATAGACCAATATCCAGGGGAACCCTCTTCCCTAGAAGAGGACACCATCTGCAGACCAACCATATATCGCAGAGCGTTGATTGAGGGGCCCTCGCCATGAAATAGGCAGGTCCATGAGTATGCTATTAATGATCTAACCGCCACAGCGGTCAACTAATTTATGGCCACATTCATCCTCCTAAGAGTCTCCTCCAAGAAGGGGTGCAAGGGGAAACGCATGCCAAATTCTAGAGATTTGTGGTAGACGGCTATGCAGTCATCAGGGGGGCAACATACAGTGTCTTTCTCTCCTGGGACAACAATTGTGTACCCCTCCCCAAAATTATAAAATTTCTTAATCGCCCCGGCAGCGTTTTTCGCCAAGATCAAGTCCCGGTTCTTGGACTTCGGGTAGGTTTTCAGGGGGACCAGGTACTTAGCCTTGTCTAAGTAATGAATTTTCCTCGCTTCCCTGGGGACAAGTGGGCCGGAAATCCTGGAAGGGTCAATTTCCATTGCCTCGTCATCGGAGTCGACGATGTCAAAAAGGGCAGGCTCAGGCGAATTAGCATCTTCGCCACTATCCAAGTGATCTTCTTCAATCATCCTAACACCAGGCCTCCCAGAGGAGGAGGCAAGGTCGGCTCTACCCTCTTCCCTACCCTCCACCCTCTCAGTCGACGGGTCGGTAAATATAAGGATGCGAGCGCGGTGACTAGGCATAATGATTTAAGAAGAAGGAAAAGCGAGGAAATGAAAAAGACGAGGACTTAGGACAAGATTCTAACCTAAAACGACGACTGCTGGTTGAAAATCCGAGAAAGAAAGCTCCTCAGTCTGAGAACGTTCTCGGCAGCGAAAAAGTATGGAGAAGGGTTTGAGTTTTTCAAAAAGCGTAAAAGAGGGAAATGGGGGAAGTAAGAGTTCTTATATAGGCCAGGGTAAGTGAAGAGTCGCCCTTCCTAAAAACTTCCCCAGGAAATGCCCCCACGTGTCACGTTTTCAGAAACTGACCACCCATCACTTCCCAAGAGAAGCCTCAAAAAGGTAAAGGATGTCAGAGGGTTAATTATTCCATGACGTCACCCCTTCATTCAAAAAAAACAACACGCATAAAAAGCCTGCCTGATCTTTCATTAATTAGAAAAGTCCCGAAAATGGGCAAGTGACAAATTCTGCGCAGAAAAGTAAAGTACAAAAGGAGCCTGGAATCCTGGCTCAGTCAACCAGCCTGCAAATCTAGAGCAGGCCTAATCTTCGTCAAAATCTAGGGAATAATCTCCAGGGCTGTCATCATCCAAGGCGAACCCCCAGTCCCAGTCGTCAGAATCCTTAAATGGATCAACAGGGAAATCATCTTCGCCCTTGCCAGAGGAATAGCCCTGGCCTTCGCTATCCTCATAATCGTGGCTGCTTGTGTCCCAATCATGGCCAAAAGGGACGGCCCTAGCATCATCAGGAAAATCGCGGCCCACCCTCCCCACCAAAGGAGAGGAGGGGCCTGATTCTGGAGAAGAGGTCAATTCAGGGCAATTGGGGTCAAATTGCTCTGGGTGCAACCAAGAGAAGCACCTGTGGCACCCCCTGTCATAACAGCCCCCTGCCTGGGTGCAATGTCCAGAGCGAGGACCAGCAGGAGGAGACCTCCTAGGGCGCCTACCAGCCCTAGAAAGGGCCTCCCTCCTAGCCACCCGTTGAGAACGGGAGCGTTTTCTCTTACTACAACGAAGATTTTGGTGAGCCCGCCTTGAATACTTCAGCCGACGACGCCCTTTGAAATAGAGGACCTCCACGTAGACTCCACAGCGGAAGACTATTTTCTTGATCCAAGACATTTGCTCTTTTTGGGAAAGAATAGTGGAAAGGTTGAAGATGAGGCGTGAAAATGATGGAGAAGGCCAGAATTTATATAAGAACAAAACAAGCCATTAATGGTGCTCTAACCACCTCTGTAAGAGGGAGAGCCAATCATCAAGTTGGCGCGCTGTCCAAAAATCCTCTTTACAAGAGAAGTAATCATGAGCCAAGACATTCCAACTCTTTGCATGCCCAATACGGTTGAGTTTCCTCCCTCAGGAACATGCTGCGCATTAAATGCTGAGTTGCTCAAAAGAGTCAGCCTCCCATCCCAATCAAGAGATCGCCTGCCAAAGGGAGCCCTGCTTCCCCTTAGCCGGCGAGGGCCAATTGATGGAGGTCGGTAGCCTGCTATGGGTCACCCACCATTTGGGTCCCAAGATGGCCCGACCCAAGACTATAAGAGGGCCTGCTCTGCAGGCTACCTAACGAAGAATCACCAAAACTCCCAAGGAACCCACCTGCTCGGCAGAGCCATGCCGCCAGCCAAACAGGGCAGTCAAGCATCCCTGCCTGCTGGCCCCCCAGGGTGTTCTCGCTCCCTGCAGGGGCAGAGGAAATCAGGGACCCCTCTGTCATTTGCCTAAGGTAAAGAGAATGAGTGGATGAGGTGAATCCACCTGTCACCCTCTCATCCACTCATTTTCCTTCTCTCCTCTTCTCTTTTCTCTCTCTTGTGGTAAAGTATAAATACTCTCCCATTTCCCACATTGAGGGGGATGGATTTTCTCTCTCTAGACTCTCACTCTAAACCGCCACCTAGTTCCTCTCGAGCTAGGTTCGTTAAGGCATTTCACGGACTGACTTAGACATCGGAGAGGGTTCCCTCGGACACCTCCGAGGCCCTGTGCGTTCATTGTGCAGGGAGCGGGCCGTCTCTGCCAGGGAAAGTCCGACCACCGGAGTGAGAAGAAGGAGAGGTGGAAGAAAGTCGATGAAAGCTACCCAAATAGAATTATAATCAAGAGACCCGAATCCGAAGTCGGGTCAATTGTTTCCAAACCGGAACAATTATTATTATTATTATTATTATTATTATTATATTTTTTTTGTTTTTGCAAGAATTTTATGACTCTTTTATTCATCCATATAGGGCAAACATAAGAGACTAGGCTTACAAAAAAATAATATCCCCTATAACATGTTACATGTAATTACAATGTAAATCGTAGAACTATCCTCCTACTTCGTAATCGTGTAATGACCTCAAATTTAATGTACTGTGCTAGCTGTTTATAATGCCTCTCAACATTACTGAAAATTCTCAAATTCCTTTCACTCCATATATGATGAATTACAGCAGCTAATGTAGCCCCTTACCAAGCCTGTTTCCAATGTCTATTAGTTCGTCTCAACTTTGCCAAATGCAATTCAGTCCCAAGATCATTGCTTCTTCCTTCAATTCTCATCCAATCCAAAAGCTCCTTCCATAGACTAGAGGCGTAAATGCAATGAAAGAAAAGATGTTGATGCGATTCAGCCTTCTCTTTCCATAGTACACATCTATTCACTATGTACTGCCCCCGTTCCTGCAAGTTATCTATTGTTGCAAGGCATCCTTGTGCAGCCAATGTTCCAATAACACTATGTTTAGGAATAACCTACTGTCGTTGCAGCAGGCTCAGCCATCTCTTCTTTGTGTATTTATTCCGAAACCATTCATAAGCTTTAACAACCTGGAACTTCTCATTTTTCACCCAACTCAGCAATAGCATATTTGCTTTGTCCACAGTTCCTTCCTGCACTAATATTTCATCTATACGTATCACACTCTTGAAGGTTGCAGTAAATCTTTCCTTCTGTTGGACATTCTAGATGCTCTGGTTATCAAGGATGTACAAATGATTCCATTTACTCCACAATCCCCCATTATTTTCAGCTAGCTTCCATAACCAATGGCAAATTAATGCCTTATTCCATGCCTGCAGATTTTTTATATTTAAGCCCCCCTCTTCCCATGGAGAACAAAACCTATCCCAACTCTTGAATACAGGTTTCTTACTTGCCAAAGTACTTGTCCAAAAATAGTTACGACAAAGCTGCTTGATCTTGCTGAGAACATTCAGAGGAAGAAGAGCATTAGCACACCAGTAGTTCATAATTCCAAACACAACTGAATTAATGAGCTGAATTCGTCCTGCATAGGATAAACAAGTTGCAGACCATCTCGTAATTGCATCCTGTACTTTTTGAATCAAGGCCATATAGTGCTCAAGCTTATTGTTTATGTCATTTAAGGGAAGCCCTAGATACTTACAGGGGAAACTCCCTTGGGTAAATCCAGTAACATCCAAGTAGATACTCTCGTGAATTCCCCCTAAGTAGATATTAGTCTTATCCCTATTTGCTTGCAACCCAGACTCCCCTGCAAATTCTTCCAGAGTTGTAAGGACCGCCTTAACAGATGGTGTATCTCCTCTCATAAACACCATCAAATCGTCCGCAAAAATCAAATGGTTCAAGCTGAGCTTCCTACACTTAGGGTGATAAGAAACCTGAGCTTGATTATTGATCATTCTTAATCTTCTAGAGAAAACCTCCATGCTTAGGACAAAGAGGTAAGGAGATAAGGGGTCTCCTTGTCGAATACCACTTCTTCCCTTAAAAAACCATGAGAAGTTCCCTTTATCTTTAAAGAAAACCATGACCCTTTAATGCACGAGATAATCCAATTAATAAATTGAGCCGGAAAATTTAAACCTTTAAGCATATTCTCTAAGAAATCCCATTGTAAGGAATCAAATGCTTTCCTTAAATCAATTTTCATCAAGCATCTTGGGGTTAGGAATTTTCTTCCATAACTCTTAATAAGAGATTGAGATAATGCTATATTCTCGTGTATGTTCCTGCCCTTCAGAAAAGCAGCTTGTTCAGGACCTATTATTTGTTGAAGGACCTCCTGTAATCTGCATGTTAATATCTTTGTAACAGTTTTGTACAGCACTGAACAACACGAAATCGGTCTATAGTCAAGCACTGACTTGCAAACTGATTTCTTTGGGATCAGAGTAACAAGTGTAGTATTTGCTTTCTTGATCATTTTACTTGTTCTAAAAAATTCCAACACAGCAGCGCAAAAGTCACCCTTTACTATCTGCCATGAAGCCTTGAAAAAACCTGCTGAAAATCCATCCGGACCTGGGCTCTTATCAGACCCCATAGAAAATAGCATACTTCTAATTTCCTCCTCATCAGGTAATTTTAAAAGATTACACCAGTCATTCTCCTGAATAGTTGCCCCCTGCTGCAATATTCTTGGATCAAGTGAATGGGTACTCTTCTCAGTACCTACTAGCTCATGGTAATACTCCACAAAACCCTCAGCTACTTCTTTCATCCCCTTCCTCAAGCATCCATTAACATCTTCAATAGCACCAATGATTTGTTGGTGCCTACGTTCTCTTATTCTAGAATAGAAATAAGAAGTTGCATCATCATTTAGGGCCAAGTTTTCCATTTTAGCTCTCTGCTGCAAAATACTTATGTCTGCTTGTTTTAGCTGCCAACATAATGTGAATAGGTATTTTTCATTCTGAATTAACTCAGAGGAAAAGGGATTACTCTGAAGGGAAAGTTGGCATTCTTCAATCTTTTTCTCCACTTTCTTTATTCTTGCCCCAATACTTGAAAAATGCTTCTTAGGCAACCCTTTCAACGCCATTTTAACATTCTTCAATCTTTGGAAAAGTTTATATCCTGCTGTACCATAAACACGTTGCTGCCAAGCATTTCTTACAATGGACTGGTAATCTGGATGTTTTGTCCAACAATTAAGAAAATTGAATCTTCTAACCATCTTTTCCTCATTGAACATATGAACAATCACCGGAGAATGATCAGAAATCCCCGAGTTAGAGTAATTAGCAAACGAATTAGGAAAATCATTTGCCCAATTAAAATTAATGAGTGCCCTATCAAGTTTAGTCCATACTCTAGTATTCGATTCTTGCTTATTGGTCCAAGTATATTCATATCCTTGGCCTACTAACTCCTGCAATCGACATTGAGAAATGCAGGTATTGAAATCCTCCATATCAGCTATGAGTGGGGCAGATCCTCCCACCTTTTCCCCTAAGTGTCTTATAATGTTAAAATCTCCCAAGACAAGCCAACTAGAAGTTAGATTAAGCCTATGCAGATGACTCCATAGCTCATCCCTCCCTCTAGCATCATTGACTCCATAGACTACAGTAACAAAGCATTCCTTGCCAGTAGCAAAATGATGCAATTGACAATGAATAAATTGTTTATTCTCCTCCAAAATATCAACCCTAAAAGTACTTGGATTCCAAATTACCCAGATTCGTCCATTATAATGGCTCCTATAATTGCATTAAATAGAAAAAGAATTGAATTTGCCTCTAATAATTTTCTTTGCTTTTTTTTCCCTAATTCTTGTTTCCAGTAACCCCAAAAAATCCATACCACTATCCTTAATAAGGTGTAATACTTCATTTTGCTTAAGGATCTCGTTACCTCTTATGTTCCAAGAGCCCACAATCATATTGTAAGATCAGGAGGAAGTGGTTCCACCACTAGAGGGAATTCCTCTATACAAACATTTCCCAATGAAGATTCTATCAAATCAATGCTATCCATTTTCAACAGCTCAAACCTGTTTGGAGAGTGCAATTGTTCAACCAAGGATTGATCTATTTCCCCTTCCTTAAAGCACCTACTAGAGTCTAGCACCTTAAGGCCTCTCCCAATGCATCCTGAACGCTTTACAACAGTGGTAAAGTCAGAGTGAGGATCAACAGGCGCAGCTTGACCTAGCTTCAAGCATTCTGAGTCAACATGTGCAGCCTGCTGTCCGTCACTATGCTTTTCATCTACTGAGGTACCGCCTAGCATTTGGGGTCTAGAGCCAGTGATTCGACATCCAGTGGGCTCTCTCTCATGGGGTCCTGAATGCGTTACAGTAGAAGCAGGAGGATCCAGAGTCGCTCCATCTACTGAGGTACCATCTAACCCATGAGAGGCCTTCTTGACAGGCGTATAGCGAGTTGCAGGCCTGCCTACACCATCCTTTTGCATCTTCTTTTTCTCCCACTTACATGCTGCTTTGAGATGCCCCAATTTGACACATCCCACACAGTAGTAAGGGAGCCATTCGTAATCTACACGCTGCACTGATTTGCTAGAAAAAGAGGTGTTGATCGTTATTAAATTTGGCAATTCCTTTGAGACATCCACCTCGATCATGACCCTGGCAAAGGAGAGGCGTTCCTTGTAAGTAGTCGTCATGTCTGCAAACATTGGCTTTCCTATTTTGCTCGCCATTTTACTGAGTACTGACTCAGTCCAAAGAAAAGGATCAAGGTTCGGAAAGAGAACCCATGTTGGTACAATGGAAATCCTATCCATCTCTTGCGAGAAAATCGGACTCCACTGCTTGAGAACAAGAGAATGTAACCCCACCTGCCATGGTCCACCCTTTAGGATCGTTTCCATTGCTTCTTGGCTTCCAAATCTGAACGAAAACCACCCTCACTTAAAGTATTGCACGACAGGGGGATTTACGTGATTCCAATGTTTATCCACAAAAACTTGAATATGCTTGAGTAGTGGCTTTGCCCCTAGAACGTTCCCCATGAGCGTGAACCTCCATAATCGCAATTCATCCTCGAAATCATCCTGACAAATTTCAACTTCCTCCGACTGTGCACAAGATTCATCAAAGTGTAAACCCATACCCATTTTTTGTTCTTTTGCTTTCTCAGCCCATGTCAAACTAACATCCGGACCAAGATTTTTTTCTTCATGTTTATCATGATTCCCATGCCCATTCCCAACCAGAGCTCCTCTGGTTTCCTCTGATTCCGAAATGCGCTCATCCTTCTTATTTGAGTCCTGAATTGTCTTCCTCTTAGAACTATTTGAAGCCTTATTCCCACTAAGCTGTGTCGTAGACTGCAGAGCTAAATCAATTAAGTCATTTATTATGTAATTTTCTTGTTTTTCCGACTGGGTTTTGTTTTCTCCTCCGGTGATGGCGGAATCCGTGAGAAACCAACATCAATGGAACCACCCTGAGTAGACGCTTCGTTTGGTATAATTTTTCTTGGTCTTCCCCTTCCTCTTCCCGTTGTCGCAGTGGTAGTCATCGTCGTCATTAATGGCTATCGCGAGAGGAATCTTCCTAGAGAGAGAGAGGAGAGAGAAAGCTTTTTTCCTTATTATTATTATTATTATTATTATCATTATCATTATCATTATTATCGTCATCTTCATCTTCATCGTCATCGTCATCGTCATCGTCATCGTCATCGTCATCGTCATCGTCATCGTCATCGTTATCGTTATCATTGTTATCATTATTATTATTATTATTATTGTTGTTGTTGTTATTATTATTATTATTGATTGGTGTTTCATTATCATTATCATTGTTATCATTGTTATTATTACTATTGTTATTATTATTATTATTATTATTATTATTATTGATTGGTGTTATGATTTTTTTTTTCATTTTTTTGAGTATTATTAGATAATTTATATAAGTAGTTATTAGTTTCAGCTTCTATCAGTCCAGCTCAGCTCCTATCAGACCAGCTCAGCTCCTATCAGACCAGCTCAGCTCAGCTCAGTCCTGTTTCAGCCGAAAAGAACAGGGCCTGAGGCTTGTACACCATTTGGAGTGCAAATGGTGGACGCGTCGTGGAATTAGTATCCACGTAGGTCGGAGTTGACGATGTCAAACCGCATAACTAAAGTGCGATATGTAAAGTTTGGCTTAGATGACAACCTAGTGACGATATCGACTTGGACGAAATGATCTTTACTTAGGGTCTTGCAACGATTTCGGCAGAGCTTCGCTACTGTAGGAGGGGGGGGGGGGGTAAGTCGACGGATCAACACAGGTGCCTTTTTTCGTTCTTTCGAATCAGGAACTTGAGCAACTACGAATATAGTAGCGTTGATTCGTGGAATGAGAATTGAGGAGATAACGATCGAGTGGATCGTTCCAAATGTTGTTGAGTGCGACGCTATAGAAGAGCTGCAAGTTGTGTGGAGCTCGTAAGAAGTAGGAATTGTGTGTTGATTATAAGCGGAGGAAGGGGTGTATATATAGTTTTCCTCGTAGCTCAATCCGAGATCTCGGGCGTAGCACGTCGTGCGACCTAAGGTTGAGGCGCCTCGCTCCAGGCGACGTGATTCTTAGGTGCATCCCACTAGGCACCTGAGATTTTGAAGATCCGATTTTGAGAAGTTTCGAAAACGGAGTTATATGTGATCTTTGTCATTGCTTGCTTACCAGGGCTTTTAAGCCTTGCCCTAGCGCAAGTCAATGGGCCTCGCATGCGGATCCCGGGGTTCGACTTGGCCTGACGTGTTGACTCGGGTTTGACTTTGCGTGTTTTGGGACCGATTCGGAGCCCCGGTGTCGGAATTGACTCTAGTTAGTGTTGCCGTGACCACAATGACACGACTAAGACCGTCTTGATGTTGAATTAATTTCTCTGAGTAATTATTTGATATGTTCTATAGAAAAATCATCTAAAACAACGTAAAACCATGTCGTGTTCCAGTCCGATCATCATCGGGTGTTTGTCGGACGCTCCTGCAACCACCAGGTCCAAATCTGGGTGTCTACAGGGAGTAAAGACTTTGACGTTTTGAAATTTGGGAATTTTAAAGGAGGAATGCTTGGGATGACTTGATTCCTAAATTGGGCTTAGAAAGGTGTTGGAATATGGATTGGGCTTGCGCGCATAGACGCGTACACTGAGGCGGCCCAGTTTTCATGCGCAGGCACCCGCGTACCCTGATTTTCAAGCGCCAGGGCTCAGGCGCCCCGTCTTTCGTTTTCTCCTTTTTTGCGCTGCGGTGCGGATCCCGATGTGCTGTAGGGTTTTTGTGTTTATATACGCGACCTTTCTGGCTCGTCTTTTTTCACCCGTCATTGCACCATTCCTTCAAAACTCCTCAAATCAATTAGAAATCCGAGCAATTTTTATGGGTATTGAAAATTTGATTGCGCTGCTGCAGGTATGGTCCCGGAGTTTTAAGGATAAGGAGAATATTCATCTCAATCAGATGAGAATTTCTGCTTTGTTTTTGTTACAGCGTCTTAAGGTAGATTCTCACTTTTTAGACGTTTGCTTGTCTTTTTGGGATACGACCCATCATGTATTTATGTTCCCTCGGGAAGAGGTCTGCCCTCTTCCTGAGGAAATAGCTGCTATTGAATGATGGTGCCCTACCTCCCGTCCTGTTGTTCCTTTATTTATCCTGACCTGAGGAGGAAGCTGAGGGAATTTTTAGGTTTGTCTCATGCTGAGGTAGAATGAATGGTGGAAGAGAACTTGGTGTCCCTATTTGATTTAGCTGATAAGTTTATGAATGAGAAGGATGCGAGAATCATTGCTTCTCAAAGGGGTAGGGCCTTTGCCTTTTGCATGCTTCATCGCTACGCCTTTGAGGGGCGTATGAAGAATGACTCTTGTAGGGGCCATATTCGGCTTCTCGGCATGGTGGATCAAATGGAGACTGGTCATAGTCCAACTTGGCTGATAACCGGTGAGATCATCATTGGCCTTAACGCTAGGAAGGTTGATTCTGATAGGCAACTGACGGGCAGTTGTCGTCTTTTGTAGGTACACATCTCTAGTTTTTTTTGAAGTCTTATAAGTCTTGTCCAGCCAGATTTGGTTGTACGAGAGATTATCGATCATGGAGCCTCTTCTTCATGTGCGCAAGTATCACAGTAGCCAAGTGAGTTCAAGGAAAAGGCATATGTGCCCGAGCCATGACATAATCCGGGCTTAGGAGGAGCTCGTATTCCATGGAGGTCCCTTGATCAGATGGGATGTTGCCTGCTGGTTTCTTTCCACATTGACAGTGCTAGCCAAGAGGGATTAGGCTCGATATTTGGTAATCCTGTCATTCGATTGGTCTGTTCATATATATCCAGATTGCATCCTTAGGCAATTCCGATGGACTCAGAGGATTCCCGAGACCGAGGCCTTAATCAGCATCCCACTTCAGCTGAAGGACGCAATGTGTGACACCTGGTTTCAGCGGTGGCACACACGTGTCATTTGGACTATTCCTAACCCTTGTCACTCGGTCTGGGTTTCCGAGTCATATCTAAAATGGAGTTCTGAAGAGTCGAAAGAAGCTCGTAAGGCCCTGAAAGTTGATGAAGCCTTTGATCTGGTTCGTAGGGAGACGACTAAGGATAATAGTGATTTTTTCGATGACGGAGATACCCCTGCTACCTTGGTACGTCTTGACTCGGGTCCTAAGACAAAGACTAAGATTCGGGCTAGAGGTGTGTGGGGAAGACTGAGCCCCCAGCCTGATCCAGAGAAGAGGCTCGTACCGAGACTGGCGGCTAAGCACCGGCTCGGCTAGTGTGATAGGCTGCCAGAGCACGTGAAGGCCAGACTTGGGCCAATAAACGTGGCTGAAGATCCACTCCTGAAGAAACGACGTCGGGCAAAGCAAGTCCCTGTAGTGATTCAGGAACGTCCGCCCCGCATCGTCGCCAGTGGACTGCTAAGGAAGCAAAGGATAAGGGTAAGGGCAAGATGCTCTGAGTAACCGATTCCTTAGATTTATTATTATTTGAATAATACTACTATTATTGTAGTGTCGTGTTTTTTTTTTGTACTTTGAATCTCCCGAATTTATTGAGGCTTTGGGAATAATAAAGAAGTTTTTATTAATTTAATCGTTTCTGTCTTTTTTGCGATCGCGGTGGTTGTGCCCTCATGGGGGTTGCCTACGTATCCACAGTTAGTGGAATCAAATCAGACGTAGTTCAAACTTTTGTATAATTTTGCAATCTCGAAATACATCAAGATTAATGGTCCGAGGTGTGTATGACAGTAGGATAAATAATCCTAACTTATTGACTTGTTTTTTTTCTTCGAAAGTCTATGTTTTGAAAAGATGACTTTGATAAACTTTAACAGATGACATTGAGAAAGGATTAGGGGTAGTAACGTTTCAGCTACCCAGGACGATGATAAATAATCCTATAATCTAGACGGTGATGATTTTGGTGAAACCCAAGAGGATCTGGACTCAGTGCCGGATCTGAATGATAATGACAATGAGGAACCAGTGAGTGTGGATGAAGGTGGTACATGGTACGTAAAACAAGGTAAGAAAGTGATACCTGCTATTACTGAAACTGTATCAGTTCTTCAACTTAAAGATGAGGACATGAAACCTACCATAGATTACTGGCAGAACGCAGTTTATGGCTTCATTGTTGGGGTCTTCTGTTCTGGAGGGATTCCTTAGGAGAATATGGAAAATGCATACTATTGACAAAGTATCATTTATGCCGAATGTGTTTTTTTGTGAGATTCCATACCCAAGATAACAAGCAGTTTTGCAGGCGGGGTATTTTCTGTTTGATAATAAATCCTTGGTTATGAAAGGGTGGTCTCCTGATATTGACCTTGAAAAGGAGGATGTCAAAGTCGTGCCAACGTGGGTGAGACTGCACAGACTGCCTTTGAAATTTTGGGGTGCCCTTCCTAAAATAACAGGGATGATAGGTCCTTTTGTTCGGAATGATGAACCTACTGAGAATCGAACGAGGCTAGGCTTTGCTAGAGTCTTGGTTGAGGTCACAGTAGGCCAAGAGTTTTCACAGCATGTTCAGTTCAAAGATAACCAGGGTAATCTAGTTGTGATGGAGGTGGAATATGACTGAAAACCTATGCTTTGTACAGGATGTAAACGTATGGGACATGATGCTAAAATGTGCAGGATTAAGGATAAAACTAAGCAAGTCCCATATAAGCAAGATAAGAAGGAATGGAGGCCTGTGGATGTAAGACATGTTGTAGTAACTAGTTCACTTGAGATTAGGGATCCTAATATTGAACCACAGGCCAAAATAATCAATTATAGTTCAAGGCCTGCTAGACCAATTGCTCAGATTCACACTTCTGATGCGTCTAAGGCTGGGGAAAATAGCAATGAAGTAACTGGGGATCCCTTGGGGGCTAGCATTACAGTGATACCACCACAGTCTAGTCCCACTTATCTTCAGAGGCTTACAGGTAGAGGAGATGTCTCTGCTGGAAAGGATGGTCACTCTTCTCAATCCCAAAATCATGATTTGTGGATTCTGGAATGTGAGGGGGATGAATAGCGGGAAGAAGCAAAGGTCGGTTATTCAGTTTCTGCAGTCTAATAAGGTGGGCCTGTTTGGACTTCCAAAGACCAAAATCAAGCCTCAAAATCATCAAATAGCACTTAATAATGGTTTTAGTAGGTGGTTTATCTCCACCAAGAGTCATCTTCATGTTGGGGGTAGGATCTGAGTTCTGTGGGATCAAGCACAGTGTACAGTTGAAATAAAATTCTACTCCACGCAACTGATTCATTATTCAGTTCAGAAACTGGCTAGTAATAAGCAATATACCATCACTTTTGTATATGCCTTTAATAAGATTGGGGAAAGAGAGACTCAGTGGGAGCACTTAAGAGGTTAGAATGCACAAACTCATGGCCCTTGGCTAGAGGGGGGTGATTTCAACTGTGTCCTAAAGCCTGAGGAAAGATTACGGGGAGGATTCAAGGTACAAGAGGCCCAACCATTCCATCAGTGCTTGGATTCTTGTGCTTTGGTGGACTGCCCTGTTGAGGGGTCCTTTTACACCTGGAATAACAAGAAAGCTCCTGAGGAATGAGCCTATAGCAGACTGGATAGGGCACTAGTGAATCAAGAATGGTTAGTTAAGTTTGAGGATGTTCATGCTCACTTTCTACCTGAGGGGCTGTTTGATCACACCCCTTGTCTCATTCAAGACAAGACAGGTGTAGGCAAGAGTAAGAGAAGTTTAAAAGTACTTCAATATGTGGAGTCAAACTCTTGAATTTCCAGAAATTGTCACCAGATGTTGTGATAGTAATATAGCAGGTGTACCAAATTTTTACTTAGCTGAAGAATCTTAAGGGACCCCTGAAGACTCTTAACAGGCAGAAGTTCCATGATATTGAGCACCAGGCTGATGTAGCCTAGGTTCACGTCATTCAGCTCCAAAAGAGTATTGTTGCCAACCCTGGGATCCAATCTCTTATGAAAGAAGAACTGCAGGCCCAGATTGTGTTCAGGGATGCTAAATTGACGTTTTTAAGTCAGAATGCTAAGTGTCAGTGGTTGAAAGATGGGGATGCAAGTACTGATTTTTTTTCATGGATCCCTAAGGGCAGGAAGGGCTCAAAATAAGGTCATCCACATTGAGAATACTAGAGGACATCTACAATCCACCCCAATTATACAGGGGGTGGATTATTATCAATTATTATCAACAACTGTTAAGTGACAAAAATCATACCACTTCAGTCTCCTCCACTGTGATGGCACTAGGACCAGCTTGTTTCGCTGCCCACAAGGAATTTCTCTTGACTCCAATCACTAATGAGGAGATTAAGAAGACTATGTTTAGTATACCTAATGAGAAGACACCAGGCCTTGATGGGTATTCTTGTAATTTTTTCAAAGCTTCATGGGATATCATTGGTGAGGATATATGTAAAGGGATTAATTTTTTTCAGGATAGGAGAATGCTAAAAAAATCGAACCCTAATGAACCCTTAAAGGCAATTCACAGGCGATTTTCCTTGGCTTCATTAAGGATAATCGTGATCTCTAATGGCGAGAAATTCTGCATGAAGACTAAGAGTAAGCAGCGAAGTTCACTACAGAAAATGAAAGAGAGTTGTAATAAGGATCAAAGAACACAAGATGGCAAGACAGGTCCAAGAGATGATGAGGTTTTACGTACCAAACCGATGCATGAGATTATGGGTATTCTAGGACTTGATTTTGAGGATGAAGACATAGTAGAGGACAACATATGGATACCTCAACGTGGGAAGAAGAAATCCAACGTCCAACACGTGGAAAACACAGAACAAATTGTTGAGGAGGAAAGCCTACTGCAATTTACAGTTGAGGACGTCCAAGAGGAGATCAACTACTGGCAAAATGTGGTCTTCTGCTATATTTTGGGAGCAAATCCTCATGGGAGGTAATCCAAGGATATATTAACAGAATTTGGGGTAAGCATGGTATTGATAATATTTCTTTTCTCCCTAATGGCATATTCCGGGTACGATTTAGAAATATGGTTGATAAGGAAAAGGTACTCCAAACTGATTATCATATGTTTGATAATAAACCTCTTATTGTGAGGCCTTGGACTCAACAGATGAATTTGATGAGAGAGGATGTTAAAGTCGTTCCGACTTGGGTTAGGATCCATGAGTTGCCACTAAAATTCTGGGGGAAATGCCTTCCTACAGTAGCTGGCCTTACTGGGAAGTACATTAAGGCTGACCAAGCTACTATGGAGAAAAAAAGGCTTGGCTTTGCTAGGGTGCTAGTGGGAATTAAGCTGGGTCGGAACCTTCCAGATCAGATTAAATTTAAAGATGAGAATGGGGAAATCCTAACTTTGAAAGTGGAATTTGAATGGAAACCAACTATATGTCACCATTGCAAAGGAATGGGACATGATACAGACAAGTGCAGGAAAAAGGTTCAACCTGTAAAGAAACAAAATCAGCCTGCAAAGATATAGAGGCAATTGCCCCCATAGTTGAGAATTCTGAGCAAGGTTCCCACTAAGAATGGAGAGGTTGCAAGCTAGTCAGCTGTGGCAGGTAACCAAGAAATCCAGGCTGGTGTACCAGTCAAGGATACCTACTCTATGATAGTAGGTTCACCTGTGCAAAATGTTGAGATGGTCGTAAGCACTCCCCCCCCTCCCCACCACCACCTAATCTTAATCCTCAATGATTTACAAATTAGGATTTTGGAATGTGAGGGGGATGAATGATGTCAATAAACAGAACTAACTGCCATCAGCGTCATGGTGGCAGAGTTTGGCATATTTTTGAAACCTGTTCACTTTGATGTTTGGATCTTGCAGACTACTGCACAGTTCATTCATACTCAGGTCGGGGATAAAGGGGATAATTCAAGCTTCTCCATTACTATGATTTATGCATTTAATAAAGGGGATGAAAGAAAAGAATTATGGGATCATCTGAAAACATTGGCTCAAAATATTCAAGGTCCCTGGGCTTTGGCTAAGGATTTTAATACTGTTTTCGATCATGCTGAAAGGTTAGGGGGAGAGTCTAAACAGGAAGACATGGATGATTTTAATCATTGCATTACTGACTGTGATATGGTGGATTTGGGTGGTACAGGACCTTACTACACATGGAATAACAAATAGGCCTCTCAACACAGGATATATAGTAGGCTGGATAGATTTTTGGTAAATTATGAATGGCTACAAATTTATCCTAACCTCCATGCTCATTTTTATCCTAAAGGCATTTTTTTATCACACTCCTTGTGTGGTTTCCAATGCTACAGCTGACCAACAGAAGAGGCTTGGATTTAAGTTATTTGACATGTGGGCAAACCACACTGAGTTTTTACCTTTAAATGAGGCTCAATGGCAAAATCATTATGATAGGACCCATATGTTCAGATTGGTGAAGAGATTAAAGGCTTTGAAGTTTGACTTGAAGCGTCTGAATAGGTTGGCATTCTCTGATATAGAGTGCCGAACTACTCATGCTAGCAGAGAGTTAGAAGCCATTCAATTGCAGCTACTCATGGACACTACTAACACTGAACTGATAGAAAGGGAAAGGCAGATGTCTGGAGAGTATAGAGGGTTACTAGAGGCCCAAAATTCTTACCTGCGGCAAAATGCTAAGGCTACCTGGTTCAAAGATGGAGATGACAATACAACTCATTTCCATAGAGCTATTAAGTAGAGGTATCAACACAACATTATGCACCAGATTGCAAATGTTGAAGGTAATGATCATAGAGACCCTGCAGGTGTTTAGGAGGCATTCCTTACCTACTATAAGATTTTAATGGGTAGTAGTACTGAAACTGAAATGGTGAGGCAGGATGTAATCAACAAAGGTCCTTGCCGCACCCATGTGCATGTAGGACTCTTGGAGGCTCCTGTGTATGATAAGAAAATAAGGGACATTGTGTTCTCTATCCCCAATGAGAAGGCTCCGGGGCCAGATGGGTATACAAGTGGCTTTTATAAGAAGGCTTGGAGAATTATTCGGGGAGATGTATGTACTGCTGCTAAGGATTTTATTGAGACTGGTAACCTCTTGAATCAAATCAATGCCACCACTCTGACTCTCATCCCTAAATGCGATAGACCTGTGGATGTAAAACAGTTTGGGCTTATTGCCTGTTGTAACCTCATAACAAAGTCATCTAAAAAATTCTTTGTGGTAGACTGGCAAAGATGCTACATGATCTAGTGCATGAAAATCAAGGGGCATTTATCCAAGGTGGATTTATTATAGAAAATATACTCATTTGCCAGGATATTGCCCAACACTATTCCAGGAAGAGTGCTTCTCCAAAATGTCTGATCAAGATTGATCTCCAAAAGGCATATGATTCTGTGGAATGGAAGCTTGTTGAGGATCTGTTAACCCAACTCAAGTTCCCAACACATTTCAGAGAGTTGATGTTGACATGTACTACAAGTCCCATGTTTTTCCTTGAGTCTTAATGGAACAATGTTTGGGTATTTTAAAGCTCAAAGAGGGTTGAGGCAAGGTGACCCCATGTCTCCCTTGATATTCACCCTCTGCATGGATTACCTTAGCAGCATACTTTTATATGCTACTGAAAAATGGTCGTTTAAGTATCACCATATGTGCAAGCACCTGAGACTCTCCCACCTTATATTTGCAGATGATCTAATGCTATTCTGCAAAGGAGAAGCTCAGTCTATCATGCTAATTATGAGGGCCCTGTCATCATTCTCTAAAGCTTCTAGAATAAAAATTAATGTTTCAAAGTCTGCCATTTATTTCAATGGGATGGACAGGACTCTCAGAGAGGATATTCTCCAGGCTACTGGTTCTAAGGAAGGGGAGTTTCCCTTCACTTACCTGGGTATTCCTATTAAATTTAGAAAACTCACTAAACATGAATGTTCCAAGGTGGAATGGAATGATAGCTAGAATCATGAGTCTTGGAGCCAGAAAGCTTTCTTATGCAGGTAGGGTTGTTCGTATTAACTTAGTACTCAGTATACTCACCACAACCACTGGTCTAATATCTTTCTTTTCCCCAAAAGAGTCAATAGGAGAATTGAGGCGATTTGTAGGAACTATTTGTGGGAAGGATGTGCCGAATACAATAGGGTCTCATTAGTATCCTGGGATAGAGTCACTAGGCCTAAGAAAGAATGGGTTTTGGGCATAAAGAAGGCTGAAATATGGAACATGGCTGGAGTGGGCAAACTAGTGCATTGGGTGTATGAAAAGAGTGATAAACTGTGGATCAAATGGATCAATCACAATTACTTGAAAGGCTGTGATTGGCATGAGTATACACCACCCTCATATGTTTCTTCGACCTGGAGGTCAATATGTAAAGCTAAGGAAAAAAAATGAAGGCTGGTTATATCAATAGCATTTGGATGCCTGATCCTAAAGGATATTCTATTGCTAGAGGATATAACTGACTAAGGGGCAGTAACCATGAGATCAACTGGCACCAATTGGTTTGGGATGGCTGGAGAATTCCTAAACACGCTGTTCTATCCTAGATTATGATCAATCAAGGCCTTAATACAAAGGAGAGGCTGACCAGGATAGGTTGTTGCAGTGAAGATAGCCGCTGTATTTATGTAGTAGAATCAGAGACAGTTCAGCACCTTATGCTTTCATGTGAGTATAGTTGCAAGATAAGGGACTCCCTTGAAAACTGGTTGGGCAGTACCCTACCCAAACCACCTGAGTTCACTCTCATACCTGGACCTGCGGGTAGGATTCAAGCTATGGTACTTAATGCCTTCCACCACACTATATGGCTGAGAAGGAATATTGCTAGGATGGATGGATATTTGCATAAACCGGACCAAGTTGTCAAATACATTCAAAGAGAATTTAAAAATAGGATGGAAGGTATCCTGCAAAGACCTTATTCCACGCTGGAAGAAATTCAAGGGCTTAATGTGATACTCATGACGGATTGAACTTTAGTTCCTTATTCTTCATGAGGGAGTTTTTATTTGTACATGGTCCTCTATTATATTCATTGATTGTAAAATTAATGGAACAAAATCTCACATTTTCACCAAAAAAAGAAGAATGCTAAAGCAAATGAACACTACCTGCATCACTCTTATTCCTAAGGTGGACAGACAAGTGAATGTTACCCAATTTAGACTCACTGCTTGCTGCAACACTGTCTATAAATACATTTCTAAACTTTTGTCCAACAGGCTATCCTTGGTTCTACCAGACCTTATGATGTGAGTTAGAATGAACTTTGAACAAGTTATTTGGTGATTGATAGTAAATTAAAATGAACGAAACAAAGCAACGAAATCAGATTGAAATAGTTGCTGTAAAATGATGATAGAACGTAACCAAGGATAGTGTGCTAAGTGAGATAGACCTATATCTCAACAAAGCTGGTGCTAATTCAAACACTCGATTGAAATAGCGAGTATAGAGCTTGTAACGCGACTTACTCTAATACTTTGTCTTGTGAACTACAAAGACGAAAAGGAAAGCAAAGCTTAACTCAGATTTTGTTTGATGAAGGTTGAATCATTTATTCATCTAATGGGTGACTATTTATAGCCTACAAAACGACCCAAAGAGAGGCCAACCAGAATAGTCAAGCCTCTTAAAGTGGGTGATACAAACAAAGAAAGGGAAAAGAATTTGGACAACTAGATACAATGAACAAGTGTGAACACTAGCAGCCACTATTTTGCTCCATTTCAGATGCATGTGCTTCTTTGTTTGCTTTAGTAGGCTGGTGTGTTTTTGCACTTGGTTAATATATCTTCTAGTCTTGAAAGCAATTAATCCCATTGCTGATTATTTGAACTTAGAAATCGTATTAGAGCAATGTATCTTTAGCTCCATTTATTCTGTCTAGCTTGTGTTCATACAAGCTAATTAAGTGCTTCGAGAAGGTATACTACCAAGCTGGTGGATTGGATAATGGGGACCAAGTTAGGATCACTTGGCTTAAGTGTGAGTTCATCAAATGAGGCTGCTTATTCGGATCATTTCCTCTCCCTTTGAAAGGAATTGTCCTCAATTCTAAAATTCCATCGTCATCTATGTAGGGAGATAAGTCTCCTATGTTGAAAGTAGCATGAATTTCATAATCATCCGGTAACTCAACCTTGTAGGCATTGTTATTTACTCTGGCCATGATCTTGTGAGGACCCTCTTTATGAGCTATTAACTTGTGCTTTCTCTTGCTTGGAAATCTTTCCTTCCTTAAGTGAACCCATACTGGATCACCCTCTTGGAACGACCTTCTTTTGTAAGCTTCATTTATCTCCTTGATCCTTTCCCGAATCTGTTCATGGAACTTTCTCCATAATGTGTTCCACAAGTAGCTAAGGAACTTGGAATCCTGATCAGAAACGATGGGCTTGGGAATCCCATGTAGGCGTACCACTCCTCGAAAGTAAAAGTCAGGCCTTTTGCTAGCATCATCAGTTATGTGACAAATAATGAAGTGAGCCATTTTGGAGAATGGCAAGTACTCTCTTGGTTCGAAAGGACATTTTGAGAAATGACATGTCACGCATTTGCCCACAACGTTTTGAATACTCCCTTGTATCTTTAGCCAGAAGAAGAGTTCTTTTAACACCTCTAAGGTCCTGGTCACGTCAAAATGTCCAGCTGGCCCTCCTCCATGAGCTTCTCTAACTAGAAACTCTGAAATAGGATGTTTAGGAACACAAAGATGGTTCCCTTTAAAAAGAAAATCTTCCTGCGAAACAAACTCATCAAAAGTACTAAGAGCACCAGCCTTGTAATTGGTGAATACTTCACCAAAATCAGCATCCACAGAGTAGTAGTCCTTCAAAGTCTTAAATCCAAGCGATCTTACATTTAGGGTGGATAAGTGTTTGTAGCGACAAGATAAAGCATCAGCCACGACATTGCTCTTACCATCCTTATATCTGGAAGAGAAATGAAAGGGTTGCGAGAGTTCCACCCATTTGGTATGTCTTGGACTTAGCTTTTGCGAGCCAATGATGTACTTTAAGGACTCATGATCTCTACTAGGTTTCAAACCAGCTGGTAATTCATTAGGAATGACAACACCCAGTTCCTTTAGCAACTCCTCAAATCGTTTCCCTCCAAACCCATTATCAACCCTAACTGGTTCCTCTCTAGTAACCATGACAAAGACACACTGTCCCTCTTCTATGGCATTTTCTACCACATTTTTACTAGCAAATATGGAGAGGTTGGGTTTCTTGACTCGAATAGCTAACACGGTGCACACATCTTGAGGTGTCATGGGTTTTAGCACAATTTTCTTTCCCATATCCCTCAATTCATACTCATTCTTTCTCCCATGGTGAACTACATCCCCATCAAACTGCCAAGGACTACCCAATAGTATGTGACAAGCATCCATAGAAATAACATCACATAAGACCTCATCAACATAGGAACCCATGGTCAAACCAACCCTTACTTGTTTAGTGACCCTCACTTTGTTCCCGTTATCTAACCAATGTAGTGCATAAGGTTTAGGGTGATTAGTAGTAGCTAGACTTAGTTTGGTTACCATTTCAGCTGAGGCAACGTTGGTACAACTACCTCCATCAATTATTAAACTACACCATTTGTTGTTAACTTGACACTTAGTATGGAATAGTTGGTCTCTTTGTTCAGTATCGTATTGAATGGGGTTAACATGTAGAGTACGTAGTACTAAGAGTGTATCATAAGTTGGGGGTTCATAAGCCTCAATATCTTCCTCTTCCTCGTTAACATTGAAAACAGTCCCTATACGATCGAGCTTCCACGAGCACAAGAGAAAGGAATACTGTCCAAAGAGCAAAGCACACAACTTAAAGTTTAAAGTCATCCAATCAATCGACGAAGAATGAGACAAGGCACTAGTAAAAAAACACATTTGGTTTGTAAAAAAAGGTTACGGTTGGATATAATAACCGTAACCACAATATTCTATAGGAATATGATTTATAAATGGCTACGGTTCTACAAAAAAACCGTAGCTAGATATAAAATGCTTCGGTTGAGTTTATAAACCGTAGCCAAAAGTGGTTATAAAGGGTAACGGTTTTAGTCAAGAACCATAACCAAATATAAAAGGTTATGGTTGAGTTTTTAACCGTAGCCAGAAGTGATTTTTAACCGTAACTATTTATGTTAACATATAAGGATGACAATGGGTTTGGAAACCTGCTGTAGACACCCACATTTTGACCGCCAGGTGTCTATAGTAGTTCCCGCCAAACACCCGATGATGATAGGACGTAAACGTGCTTTGACAGACTCGGATATGGGCTTGTAATCATGGACATTTGGTTTAGACTTTTAAGGAGTACAAATCTCACAAAACCAACCTCAAATCCAGGCCCAGTGGGTCGTTTCGAGTCAAATGACACTAATTTGGGTCGAAATCGTCACCAGGGGTAAAATCGTCTTTTAGCGACCGAGTCAAAACCCGGTCAAAGATATTTTCCGAGGCATAAAATCTGCCGTGTCACCCTACCAATCCGGTTTAAACTCGAATCAGCCATACAAAATAATAAACAATTCCGTTTAAGGTAGAATTCAATCTCGAGTAGGAATCCTATCCGAGAACCGATTCAAACACTTGACCGAGTGTAAAACACTCGGCCAATTCACCTTCAAGTCAGCCGTGTTTCCCTTTCTTCTTGGCCAAGAAAGCGGAATTCTTATTTCCCTCAAACTCCTACGTTTCCTATCCTAAGCGGTACTCAAACTCTCCTAAACCAAGGTCGGAAACTCCCTATAAATAGGACCTCCCGTCCAACACAAAAGAGACATCAATTACATCGCTTTTCCAGCCAACATACACGGTTTCCACACACCCATCATACCGAAAAAATAGCTTTATACACCAATCCAATAGTTAGCAAATCCCGACACTTGTCCCGAAACCTCGGAGCCTTGACCGCACGTCCAAACCCGGCGTCCCAAACCTCTAAAAAACCGATACACCTTAACTCATCCTCATCATCTCGACGCTCCCAAGTCTAAGCCACTTCCCGACGAGCCTTATCCCGAGAAAACAAAGCATGTAGGTTGAGGGTGTAAATCAAACCCGACTCTTCTCTTTTCTCTTCTCTTCTTCTCGTTTTTATGGGTCTCGTCGGTCTTTTTTAATTTTTCTAATATCGATATTATTAAAAACTATTTTCATATATCGAATATTCTTAAAATATGATATCGATTCTGTATAATCGAATATCGTATCAAAAAGAATTATATTAAGTTTTCGACGAAATCGTTACACCTTTTTACAACTTTTCATTCAAAATCTTTTTTACATCTTTTCGTTCAAAAACAAACTTTTTCAAAACCTTTTCTAAAGTCATTCCGAATATTCGATATCGATTTCATAATCGAATATCGAATACGACGAATATCGAAAATATAGACCGAGTATAAATTAATCCATATTTGTACGCGATTTATAAAATTAACGATTTTCGAACAAAAAAATAAAAATTGGACAGACCCGTACGCGAGTCGCGCCCGGTCTAGGCGACTCGCGCACGAGTCTGTGATCCGGTTCTATTTTTTAGTTTTTCGTTCGTTTATTTTTATTATTTTTACGAAACGATTTCTAAATTTATATCTTTTTCGAAACTATTCCAAATATTCGATATTGATCTCATAATCGACTATCGAATATAACGAATATCGAGAATATTAAATCGAGTACGAATTATGCGATATTCGTATGCGATTTAACCAAAATTTTCCTGAAAATCATCGTCGAAATCAGGCCGCCACGCGACCCGCATGAGGCTCGGGCGAGTCGCGCGGCTCTAGGCCCAAACACGTTTTTTTATTCTTTTTTTTCGAACTTCGTTTTTTATACAAAACCGCGTCTAAACAATATTTTTCAGATTTCGATTAATTTTTATTTCCTCGATTTCATATATTTATTTCCTATATTATTATTCAATCGTTACTAACTCGTTTTCTCGTGTTTGTAACAATTTATTTTTCTCATATTCTTTTTATTGTTTTATTAGACTAAAACGAACTCACATGCTAAAATAACTTTGACGTTAGTAGTTTAACATGCATTAAACGACTTAGCAACCCATTTTTTTTTCCTCACATGTCTTAGGGAAATAATCTCTGCATATCATTTCATCGTCGAACTAACGCGTGTACACAAAACCGAACGATATCTTAGTAAAGGCCGCTAAGTGCGGGCGGGGTTGGGTGTTCTCGCTGAACTTCCCAACACGTACCCTCACCCCTTACTCAGAACCGTGGTTTCCGGATGTCCGAAACCATTGGCAACGAGAGTCATTCAATATACGATTAACCGCCCATTCGGCATCGGTATCGATATGCTAAGGGACGGACCCAATAAACTCTGACATCGGAAATGGGCCAGACTTTATGTATGGCCCACTACGACATAGAGTGGGTTCGAATGGTTCCGAATAACCATAAAATTCGGTGGCGACTCCTACTTCGATTTAAAATTCTATTCGATCCATCTCATATGGAAATTCTATCGCCTCCCCAAAACCCGCGCTTCGCCACGTCGGGGTGGACCTATGTCATGTCCACAATTTGGCGACTCCGCTGGGGATTAACTGATGTGTCACTTACCATCGGCATCCTCAGGGTGAGACTCGAAAAGAAATCGTTCGATTAGTAATGTATACGTTTTAGTTCAATGGTTCATGCATAACCCCGTTCTATCCCGGGCCGGTTACTTGTGACCGACGTCCCACTATACCACGGTGCATTCCCACTTGGATGCACTAAAGACTTCAATGGCGGAACTCGTTTAGGTTTTGCGGCATGTCCTAAGACCCACTCGGCTTAGGGAGTCCGTCCTCAGTACGAGAAAGCCATCGTTGTTGGTATAGACCCTATTAGACCGACCAAGACTTAGACTAAGAGCATACATGGCGTCGTTATACTGTTTTCGTGACTACATGCTACTTGATCTTCTTTGGTCTTTTTCAAAAACCGTCATTTTTCAAAAAAAAACTTGCATCTTTTCAAACCCATTCTTTTTTCAAAACCCGGAAAGCTGCCGAATTTAGGACTTACGATTTTTGACTCAAAATAGCCTATTTTTAGCCGGTATGCTGTCCAAACCTTTTCAAAAAAAAGCCCGAAATCTCGGCCCGATACCCCTTTTCTCAGTTTTCAAAAAAAAATCGGGCCTTCCAATCCGACTTTGCTCGGTTTTCAAATTCAAATTCCCTTTTCAAAATCCTCTTCTTCTTAGGACTTCCCGTATTTAGCAGTGTCGGGTCTTGTCATAAGTTAGAGTCTATAGCGTCAAAACTCCGTCGATCTTATATCACGGGTTTCCACCCCATCCCAGTCCGCCTTACTTGTCAAGGCACGGCCCACCTTCGTAGGACTAACTCCTACGAAGGGAAGCCCGTTTACACACTCGAGTCTAAAGTCTGGGGATTTCTCACGTAGACCTTCCTTCAAACAGGACTAGGCCCACTCTGCCGAATCCTAAGGAAGGCCCACCACTCACGTGTCATCCATTTAGAAGTCAGTCTCCGGTCTATTTCTAGTCTAGTCTTTTTCTTGCTCGGGATGTACTTTCGATTCTAAGATCTGGGTCAGTTACTGATTACGCGGTGCCCTTACAGACAGGTCACCCCACACTCGAGCCATGACGCAAAAAGCCATAGATGAATTGACCACCTCATTGGCCCAAATCCAAGACCAATTGAGGCAAATGCGCGAGGACCAGATCGCTATTGTCACTCGGGTTAGTGCCGTGGAATAGGGAACCCCCAACGCCTCGATCGAAGATGACGGGCCTCTAGCCGCACTGGCCAGTGCAGTCCTCAAACTGCAAGAACATGTCCATCTGACAACCCAAAGCTCCATCCATACGGAGAATGCTAGGATTTACACCCCACTGACCGATGAACTACCCACCAATCTCAATCTGACGGGTCTACCAATGTTCGAGGGTACTGAAGACCCGGTCCACCATATCCGGGCTTTCAAGGAATTCATGGCCCTTAAAGGGGTTAAGTCCAACATGTTTAAGCACCTATTCGCTTCTTCCCTCGAGAAGCACCCAAGAGCCTGGTACTACCGGCTCGATCCCAAGAAATACAAAACTTGGGATGACGTGGCAACGGAGTTCGCTCGGAATTACGCCGACAACACGGAAATCCAGACCACCATGCGCACCCTGGAGGTAATGGCCCAGGAACCTAAGGAAGGATTCACAAAATACCTTCAACGCTGGAGGGCTGAAAGCGTCAAAATGGTCGATAAGCCCAGTGAAAAGGTGCTGGTTGAAGCCTTTATCAAGAACCTACTTCCAGCTTACCGGGTCCATCTCCGGTACGCCATCATACCTAGCTTCGCGGTCCTAACTGAAATGGGAACAAGAATCGAGGATGATTTAAGGTTGGAAAGCCTCACTAAGGCCTCCACCAAGGGATACCAAGGGGCTAGCTCATCAACAAGCAAGCCCACTACTACCGCCGCCACTCGTAGCATTTTCGACGAGGTAAATGCTCTCGATACATCATCCCAGAAAACTACCACTCCCCGGGTATTCACCGACATTGGCACTACCTATGAAAATGCCCTTCAGAGGTTATCATCGAAAGGCCTGATCACCCCGATAGGCCCAACACCTGATATCCCGGCCGAACGTCGCTCTAAGGCCTACAACCTCCAGGCCTACTGTCATTATCATCGTGGTAAGGGGCACGATACCGAGAAGTGTTGGAAGCTAAAACATCTTATCCAAGACCTTATTGAAAGCGGGAAAATCCCTTTACCCGGGGGTAAGCCCAACAACAAGGACAACCCGTTGGCCACTCACGCCATCTTCTCCGGGGAAGTAGTCGATTGCTCACACCTCATTTCCCCATTTATCCCACAAGTAAACGGGATCTGGTGCGACGACGAAGACGATGTCTACCTCACCAAAGGGGAAGCCGTCCCCATCACGCCTGAGGAGATTCAGAAGGTTAAGTCCAAGGCCTTAGCCACTAGTCAAGCCCTTATCATTGCCGAACCACTTAAAGTGGAGCCTGCCCCGGAAGAGCCGACTGCTGAAAAGGCTCTTGTGAAACAGCTAAGCAAGACTCGGGTTGACCTCTCTATATGGCAACTCCTAGTTAGCTCTCAAGAACATCGAGAGGCACTCACTAAGGCCCTCGATCAGGTCAAAATCGACTCCATGGCTACTCCGGCTGAGATGGTAGCCACAGTCCTACCTCACCTAAAAGGAAGATCCATAGAGGAAGGCCCACTGATTACCTTCTCCAATGCCGATCTACCACCATTTGGGCCAGCCCACAACATGGCCCTCTACATCACGGTTATTTGCCGTGGAAAGTACTTACCCATGACCCTAATTGACGACGGGTCAGCAGTCAATGTCCTCCCCTTGAGGACCGCCAAAGCCCTCGGCATCACCGAGGCCGACTATATTCCAACAGCTCAAACCATTCAGGCTTTCGACGGAAGCCCAAAGTCAGTCGCCGGAGCCACAAAACTCACTATCATAACAGGCCCGATAGAGAAAGAGTTGGAATTTCAAGTGATCGACGTCACTTCTTCCTTTAACCTTCTGTTGGGGAGACCTTGGATCCATGCAACCAGGGCTGTATCCTCCACTTTGCATCGAAAAATCAAGCTACCTTTGCATGACTCAGTCATCACTCTAGAAGCCACACCTATGACCATGGCTAATTGCAACACCTCGGGCCGCACCGATCTATGGGGGTTCGACTTCGTAAGAGCCATCGAAGAAGATCATCTCTTCCGCCCTTATTTCACCGTCCCCCTAGATCGGATGTTGCAGAATCTAGGCTTTCTACCAGGGGTTACATCAAGGCCCGATCTCCCTGCAGGAAAAATTCTCGAAGTTCTAGACAATGGGAGGACTCAAACGGGCTTGGGCTACACCCTAACTCCGGAAAACATGGGCCAAACTGAAACCGGTAAGGTTACCTTCGTCACTCCAGTGTTCGAGACTGTTCAGACCGGCCTATATCGGCCCACAAACACACGCCCTGGGACCTACTTGGCCCAGGATTGCAACTACATACCAGACGACATCTTCGCTCTCATCCAATCCGAAGACGCTAAGAATGCCGAGCCCGCGCTAGGGTTACTTTTTGGGGAAGAACTCGCGATTCCAACACCAAAGGAAGAGCTAGTCAGCCTCATTCTCCGCAGTCGCACCTTTGATCCGTCTAAGCTAATCTCGGAAGTTGGGTCCGGAACCAGAGCTTGGAGGAAAACTGTCAAGTGGACTGACAGTCAAGGAAGGACTTACAAGCTGATCACAGGGGAAGGAGAAATGCCAGAATCTGAGTCTGAGTCCGAGTCGGAGTCTGAGTCAGAGTCTAAGATTGAGTCTAGTGAGTCTGGTGCTAGGGTCAATCCTGTAACTCCCCCTCTCCCTTTAGCCATTCCTGGTGCCTCGGGGTCAGTCCCGGACACCCTACCTATCCCGCCACTGACTAGTGATCAGATGGCAGCTCTTTTCGAGCTCTTTTCCTAATTTATGATTAATAATAACAACCGTTCTGCTTACGACTTGTCTCATTTTCAAAACTATTTCAAAAATTTTATGTGCAATGACATTGAGAAGCCTGACGAACAGGTATCCTTGCCTCCACATATGATCGAGCAACTAGAGCAAAGGGAATCCCGCAATCCGGTAATCGAAGAAACCGAATCCATCAACGTGGAAATAACCTTAGAACCTCAGATGCTTAAGATAGGGCTATCCTTAGATCCCGAGGAGAAACAACAATTCATAGTTCTCCTTCAAGAATTCAAAGACGTCTTCGCATGGTCCTACAAGGACATGTCGGGGATTGATCGCGAAATAGCCGAGCACCATATACCGATCAAGGAAGGGTTCAAGCCGGTCAAACAAAAACTCCGACGCATGAGGCCCGAATGGTCCCGCAAAGTCAAGGAGGAAGTCGATAAACAATTCAAGGCTGGGTTCATACGAGTCTCCGAGTATCCAGACTGGGTTGCAAACATAGTACCAGTCCCTAAAAAGGATGGTAAGGTTCGTGTCTGTGTAGACTTTCGGGATCTTAACAAGGCGAGCCCGAAAGACGATTTCCCGTTGCCACACATCGATATACTGGTGGACAACACAGCAGATCATGCCCTTCTATCATTTATGGATGGGTATGCGGGGTATAATCAGATAAAAATGGCAGAAGAAGATATGGATAAGACCACCTTCATTACACCTTGGGGTACTTATTGCTATACGGTTATGCCATTTGGTCTCATCAATGCCGGGGCCACCTACCAACGAACCGCCACAACCTTATTGCATGACATGATGCATAAGGAAGTGGAAGTCTACGTAGACGACATGATCGTCAAATCCAAAGACAGGGACGGTCACATCACCGCCCTGAGAAAGTTCTTCAAACGATTGCGCAAATACAACATGAGGCTAAACCCTCAGAAATGCAGTTTTGGGGTAACATCTGGCAAATTACTGGGTCATATCGTTAGCCAACGAGGTATCGAGGTCGATCCAGCCAAAATCAAGGCCATCACCGAGATGCATCCCCCTAAAACCGAAAAAGAGATAAGAGGGTTTCTCGGAAAAGTCCAATACATCAGTAGGTTCATCTCAAAACTAACTATGGTGTGCGAACCAATCTTCAAGAAGCTAAAAATAGGAGAACGGTTACTATGGGATGACAAATGTCAAGCAGCCTTCGATAGAATCAAGGAAATTTTGGCCTCACCACCGGTCCTAATGCCACCTCAGCACGGTCTGCCTTTGTCACTGTACCTAACTACAACAGAGACAGCCATGGGGGCTATGCTAGCCCAGACGGTCAACTCCAAAGAACGGGCTATATACTACATCAGCAAGAAGTTTTTAGAGTACGAGTGTAAGTACACCATGCTCAAAAAGACATGTTTAGCTTTGGTCTGGGCCACTAAAAAGCTCCGACATTACATGCTCAGTTACGAGGTACAAGTATTATCCAAAATGGATCCAATCAAATACCTCTTCGAAAAGCCCATCCTCAACGGCAGGATATCAAGATGGACTCTGATGTTGGCAGAATTCGACCTAAAATTCGTACCACTGAAAGCCATCAAAGGACGAGTAGTAGCCGAATTTCTGGCTGACAGTCCCGTAACCGAAGAAGGACACACCGACACTTGGTCCTTCCCAGACGAAGACATTTTCCACACTGATATCGAAGCATGGGACTTGTACTTCGACGGGGCATCCAATTTCCGAGGATTTGGAGTCGGAATTCTTCTAATCTCACCGAGAGGGGAACATACTCTCGTATCCATCAAATTGGACTTCGACGTCACTAACAACGCCGCTGAGTATGAAGCATGTATCCACGGGCTACAAGCCGCCGCCGACTTAGGGGTCACAAACCTCCGAGTACACGGTGATTCATCACTGGTCATCAATCAAGCGCTCCAAAAATGGAAGACTCGAAATGCTAATCTCGTGGCCTACCAGGCACGAGTACGGGATCTCGAGAAACAATTCCACAAGGTAGAATATATATACCTACCCCGGGAAGAAAACCAATTCGCAGATGCACTCTCAAAACTGGCATCTTTACTAAACATTCCCGATCATATGACCAGTATGCCAATCTGTGTCGAAAGACGATCCGAGCCAGCGTATATCCACGACATCGAAGAAATCGAGATACCTGATCCCGAGCCGTGGTATCAAGCTGTGTTGACATACCTAGCAACCGGGGAATATCCATCCGGAGCTGACAACCGAGCCAAAAAGGCCCTGAGAAGACTGGCAACCCAGTTCATCCACACCGACGATGGGCAACTCTACAAAAAGACAGCACAGGGGGCTCTCCTTCGATGTGTTGATAAAACCAACGCTGAAAAAGTTATGGCTGAGGTACATGATGGCGAATGCGGTCCGCACATGAATGCCCAGATGCTAGTCCGAAAAATCATGAGGCTCGGTTACTACTGGAATAGCATGGAAACCGACTGCCAGCAATATGTTAGACATTGCCATAACTGTCAAATTTTTGCCAATGTACAGCATATGCCACCATCCTTGCTATACACCATGACATCACCATGGCCATTCTCAACATGGGGAATCGACATAATTGGGAAGATAAACCCCTCGGGAACTGGAGGACACTGCTTCATTTTGGTAGCAATCGACTATTTCACCAAATGGGTCGAAGCTGAATCCTATCGTATTCTCAACGCTAGCCATGTTGCCAAGTTCATTCAAAATAAGATAATATGCCGGTATGGGATCCCTCATGAATTCATTAGTGACCACGGGACCCATTTTCAAGCCGAAACAACAGCCTTGCTGACCAAGTACAAAATTCAAAGGCATACATCTTCACCCTACCGACCCCAGACCAATGGAGCGGTAGAAGCGGCTAATAAAACAATTGTCACCATACTCAAAAAGATGGCTGATAATTATCGAGACTGGCCCGACAAAATACCATTTGCACTTTGGGGATATCGAACCTCGATTCGTACTGCGACCGGGGCAACACCATATTACCTCACATATGGTATGGAAGCAGTCCAACCCGTTGAGTTAGAAGTGTCGTCACTCAGAATCCTACTTGAGAGTCAAGTACCTGAAGCTGATTGGGTTCGAGCACGATATGACTCGCTAGTCCTTTTAGATGAAAAACGATCTCGTGCCCTCAATAATATTCAAATCTATCAGAAGAGAATCCAGCGGGCTTTCAACAAAAGGGTGAGGCCCAGGAACATCAAAGAAGGAGATTTGGTTCTCAAATCTGTACGAGCTTTATTACCAGTAGACCCAAGAGGAAAATTCAAACCTAACTGGGCTGGGCCATATCTGGTAAAGAAGATTCTATCAGGTGGAGCGGTAATGCTAACGGATCTGGACGGGAACGAGTTTGTCAACCCAACTAACCTGGACCAGCTGAAGCGCTATTACCCTTAACCCACCTTTCTCAATGTCATTTGCAAAAGTTTATTAAAGACAAGTCAAAAGCTAGAATTATTCATTCTACTGTTTCAAACATCTTGAACCAATAGTCTTGATGTATTTCGAAATTGCAAATTAATTCAGTCTGAACTACGTTTGGTTTGATTCCATTTATTGTGGATACATAGGCAGCCCCTCAAAAGGGCACAACCACTGCAATCGAAAAAAAAACAGGAACGGTTCTTTAATAAATCTTTCTAATAAAATTACAAAAAATCAAAAAACCATCACAAAAAAAATATACTAATACTTAAATAATAAAAACTAGGGCATTTTTCCCTTTCCTTTGCCCTTAGCCTCCTTTTCGGTCCATCGGCGTCGAGGTGAAGTGAACGCTCCCTAATCACCAAGGGAACCTCTTTAGCCCGGGCTCGTTTCTTCAAACTCGACTCCCCGGTCACCTCGTTATCACGCGGGCCTAGCCTGTCTCGGACCGCTAGCCTCGGTCCAAGTCTTCTCTCCAAGTCACTAGCACCAGTCTCATTAGTCTGAGTCTTAGGTTTTGACTTAGAATCCGACACTGGCTCAACAAAGGTAATGGGAATCTCCTCAAAGAACCGCCTGTTATTTTTGGCCGACTCTCGACGGGCCAAGTCAATGGCTTCTTCGGTCTTCAAAGCTTTACGGGCCTCCTCGGATTCTTCAGAAGTCCATTTGCGATATGATTCAGAAACCCAAGTGGTTTGACAAGGGCGAGGTATAGTCCATATGACACGGGTGAACCACCGCTGTAGCCACGTGTCACACATAGCGTCCGTCAACTGGATCGAAACGCTAATAATTGCCTCAGTCTCAGGGATCTCTTGAAACGAACCGAACTGCCTTAAGATACGGTCCGGATAGATATGGACAGTCTAGTCCAAAGAAAAAATCACCAGATAACGGGCCTTGTCTCTCCTAGCTAATCCTGTCAACCTCGAAAGGAACCACCAAACGACGTTCCACCTGATCAAAGGCCCACCATGGAATGTTAGCTCTTCATCCCAATATTTTTGAGTTATGGGATGACTTGATCTTATTCGGCGAGACCTTGAACCGATCTGACTACTGCGATATTTGGGTATGTTTATCGGGGGCTCTATAATCGACAGACACTCGGATAACCAGATCTGCAAAATTTTCGAAATGTCAAAAACTTTCGAAAAATCAAAAAAATCGAAAAATTGGAATTTTCGAAAAATTCAAAAATTCGAAAAATTCAAAAAATTAAGAATTTTCGTAAAAATTCAAAAATTTCGGCAAAATCAAAAAAATCGAAAAAATCCGGAAAATTGGAAATTTCGGAAAATTCCAAAAAATTCAAAATTACCGTAAAAGTCGGGAAATCGGGCAATTTATCGGAAAAATAGTTAAAATACCTGCAAAAGACGGATGCTCCTTGTCAATTGCTGACCTGGTTCGAGTCTCCTAGCGTCAAGGCCCATAATAATCTCCCCAGTTATCAGCCAAGTTGGGCTGTGACCTGTCTCCATTTGATCAACTATGCTGATTAGCCTGATCTCACCTAAGCATGAGTCAGCATCCATTCGACCTTCGAAGGCATATCTATGCAGCATACAAAAGGCAAAGGCCCTACGCCTATGGGTAGAAGTAATTCTTTCACCAACCGGGTTCATAAATTTATCAGCCAAGTCAAATAGGGAAACTGAATTTCCCTTCACCATACAGGCTGTCTCAGCATGCGACAACCCTAGGAAATCCCTCAGCCTCCTCCTTGGGTCGGGATAAAATGGGGGAATAGCAGGACGAGCATTAGGGCACCATCCTCCAATAGCTGCTATCTCTTCAGGAAGAGGACATATTTCTCCCCGAGGAAATGCAAAAACATGAAAGGTAGTATCCCAAAAGGCTAAGCAAGCATCAAGGAAGTATGAATCTACCTTAAGTCGCTGAAGTGGGAATAAAGCCACAATCCCCATTTGAGTTAACTGGACTCTGTCTTCATCTCGAAAATCCTGGGCCCACGCATAAAGCATCGCGGTCAAATGATCAATACCCATCGCAAGAATAGTTTCTTTTATTTTATCCTAAAAGTCTAAAGGATTTCGAGATAGAAGAAAAGATTTGGGTGGGAATATGAAAAAATAAGAAGGCAAAGCTCTCTATTTATAATAAAGAGTATCCCTCTTCCTAGTCATCACAGGAATAAGATTTTACCACTTTCCCTCCTTCACCTAGGCATACAAGTCTAACCAAAAAATTCTAGGAATTCGTGTCAGAATCCAATTAGGAATCAAAGTCATCCCAGCCATCCTTATTTTCAAACTTCCAAAAATTTTCAGCATTCTAAGTTCCCTAGTGGAAAAGCTCCTGCGCAATTCTAAGACAGGATATATCTGCAAACAGGTATACCCATAGCTTCCTAGGCAAGCTCCCGCGACATTATCAGCATCAACCCAAGTATCATTTCTATTCTATGGCTGGCGAGCCCTTCACGCAGGTCTAATGGACCCTAAACGACCCGATCGGAAGTCTGCCAGGTTTTAATCTTTGATTGACCTGGTGGCTACTCTGACTTTTGCCTTGTCCAAGCCTCAATCAGAGTGGGGGCTCTGTAGACACCCACATTTTGACCGCCAGGTGTCTATAGTAGTTCCCGCCAAACACCCGATGATGATAGGACGTAAACGTGCTTTGACAGACTCGGATATGGGCTTGTAATCATGGACATTTGGTTTAGACTTTTAAGGAGTACAAATCTCACAAAACCAACCTCAAATCCAGGCCCAGTGGGTCGTTTCGAGTCAAATGACACTAATTTGGGTCGAAACCGTCACAAGGGGTAAAATCGTCTTTTAGCGACCGAGTCAAAACCCGGTCAAAGATATTTTCCGAGGCATAAAATCTGCCGTGTCACCCTACCAATCCGGTTTAAACTCGAATCAGCCATACAAAATAATAAACAATTCCGTTTAAGGTAGAATTCAATCTCGAGTAGGAATCCTATCCGAGAACCGATGCAAACACTTGACCGAGTGTAAAACACTCGGCCAATTCACCTTCAAGTCAGCCGTGTTTCCCTTTCTTCTTGGCCAAGAAAGCGGAATTCTTATTTCCCTCAAACTCCTACGTTTCCTATCCTAAGCGGTACTCAAACTCTCCTAAACCAAGGTCGGAAACTCCCTATAAATAGGACCTCCCGTCCAACACAAAAGAGACATCAATTACATCGCTTTTCCAGCCAACATACACGGTTTCCACACACCCATCATACCGAAAAAATAGCTTTATACACCAATCCGATAGTTAGCAAATCCCGACACTTGTCCCGAAACCTCGGAGCCTTGACCGCACGTCCAAACCCGGCGTCCCAAACCTCTAAAAAACCGATACACCTTAACTCATCCTCATCATCTCGACGCTCCAAAGTCTAAGCCACTTCCCGACGAGCCTTATCCCGAGAAAACAAAGCATGTAGGTTGAGGGTGTAAATCAAACCCGACTCTTCTCTTCTTCTCGTTTTTATGGGTCTCGTCGGTCTTTTTTATTTTTTCTAATATCGATATTATTAAAAAATATTTTCATATATCGAATATTCTTAAAATATGATATCGATTCTATATAATCGAATATCGTATCAAAAAGAATTATATTAAGTTTTCGACGAAATCGTTACACCTTTTTACAACTTTTCGTTCAAAATCTTTTTTACATCTTTTCGTTCAAAAACAAACTTTTTCAAAACCTTTTCTAAAGTCATTCCGAATATTCGATATCGATTTCATAATCGAATATCGAATACGACGAATATCGAAAATATAGACCGAGTATAAATTAATCCATATTTGTACGCGATTTATAAAATTAACGATTTTCGAACAAAAAAATAAAAATTAGACAGACCCGTACGCGAGTCGCGCCCGGTCTAGGCGACTCGCGCATGAGTCTGTGATCCGGTTCTATTTTTTAGTTTTTCGTTCGTTTATTTTTATTATTTTTACGAAACGATTTCTAAATTTATATCTTTTTCAAAACTATTCCAAATATTCGATATTGATCTCATAGTCGACTATCGAATATAACGAATATCGAGAATATTAAATCGAGTACGAATTATGCGATATTCGTATGCGATTTAACCAAAATTTTCCTGAAAATCATCGTCGAAATCAGGCCGCCACGCGACCCGCATGAGGCTCTGGCGAGTCGCGCGGCTCTCGGCCCAAACACGTTTTTTTATTCTTTTTTTTCGAACTTCGTTTTTTATACAAAACCGCGTCTTAACAATATTTTTCAGATTTCGATTAATTTTTATTTCCTCGATTTCATATATTTATTTCCTATATTATTATTCAATCGTTACTAACTCGTTTTCTCGTGTTTGTAGCAATTTATTTTTCTCATATTCTTTTTATTTTTTTATTAGACTAAAACGAACTCACATGCTAAAATAACTTTGACGTTAGTAGTTTAACATGCATTAAACGACTTAGCAACCCATTTATTTTTCCTCACATGTCTTAGGAAAATAATCTCTGCATATCATTTCATCGTCGAATTAACGCGTGTACACAAAACCGAACGATATCTTAGTAAAGGCCGCTAAGTGCGGGCGGGGTTGGGTGTTCTCGCTGAACTTCCCAACACGTACCCTCACCCCTGACTCAGAACCGTGGTTTCCGGATGTCCGAAACCATTGGCAACGAGAGTCATTCAATATACGATTAACCGCCCAGTCGGCATCGGTATCGATATGCTAAGGGACGGACCCAATAAACTCTGACATCGGAAATGGGCCAGACTTTAAGTATGGCCCACTACGACATAGAGTGGGTTTGAATGGTTCCGAATAACCATAAAATTCGGTGGCGACTCCTACTTCGATTTAAAATTCTATTCGATCCATCTCATATGGAAATTCTATCGCCTCCCCAAAACCCGCGCTTCGCCGCGTCGGGGTGGACCTATGTCATGTCCACACCTGCCCAGACCCCCGGGTCCTACCCTAATGGGTCGGGTATGGGTCCTCTTTTTTTAGACCCTGCGGGTACGTGTCGGGTATGGGTCCTTCAATAATTTTCCGGGTCCGGGTTCGGATCTTATATGTTGGACCCGTTAAAATTATTTTTAAAAAAAATTAGTGGATACATCGTATATAGGTGATTCAGTGGGTAGTGATTCAACGTGTGATACAGCATGCAGCCTTAGTGAGAGTAAGTTTGAGATACTTTTAGTTTTCTACACTCTTTCATTTTTTTTATTTTGTAAAAATGAACCAAATACAAATCAATTGCAATAGAATTTGTCAATAAGTTACACAATTCTTCTAATACGTCTACCAAAACTCAGCAAATACCATGATTCGACCACCTTTATCAGTATATCAGGCCTTTTCGGTGTCCGATTTAAAGTCATACGGCTTCCGTTAATTCATCTATTTAACTTTATATTCATTATGAATAATATTTTAATCAAAGACAAACAAATAAACGAGACGGAGGAGTATATATTAAAAAAATATACATATCGGGTCCGGACCCGTGAAGGACCCTGACCCTACCCAGACCCATCGGGTCCAAGTAAGAGTCTTAAAATTTTGGACCCTTACGGGTCCGGGTCGGGTCTGGGTCCAACTTATGAGACACGGGTCCGAGTCTGGGTCCGGGTCCGGCCGGACTCGACCCATACCCGACCCATTGCCAACCCTACCTGTGAGCCGACCCGTTTGACAGGTCTATGTAATACCGTAGTAAAAAAACCTACGGATTTTCCTAATTCTCACCTATTTCCTAATCACTACGGAGTATGTTCTTAATTCTCACATATTTCCTATGAAACACCCCATATTGATTGAAGATGTCCTATTTATGAGCTTTGCTTAAAGGGATTTGAAGTACTACTCATATCAACAAAGTGCAATTTCTTTTCTGGTCATCCATGCAAAAGAACTCCGCAGTTAAGCGTGCTTGGATGGGAGCAATCTTTTAGGATGGGTGACCTCCTGGGAAGGTTTCCAGGATGCACATGAGTGAGGACAAAATGCGCTGGAAAGGACTCGTGTTGGTCTGTGAGACCAGTACAAAGCCTGGCGAGCTACCGCGGTTAACATTTCCGGTCCTAGGATTGGGCCGGAGTGTTACATCCTAATCACTACGGAGTATGTGTTATTAGTTATATAATAAATAAATACTACCAAGGCATCAAATAAAACTCATATCCTCAATTCTCAATAAAACTTCCCTCAAATACCCTTTTAAAACCCACGATTCATTCACCCTCAGTTCAATAAAACCAGAATCCCAGAACTTCAATCAGAATTGAAGAACTTCAATCCTAATTGCATAATTTCAACTCAAATTTGGGGAAGGCTACGGTGCATCGTCGGTAAGTTACGCCGGAACTCTTTGCTTCGTTCCGTTCAATTGGGAATTTTTATCTTACTTTTGCTTCACTTTGCTTCAATTGTTCCGTTCTTTCAATTGTTCCGTTCTTTAAATTGTTACTGAACTCGTAATTCTTTATTTTGCTTCGTTTCGTTCAATTTTGCTCCGTTCAATTGTTAGTTTCGTTCAATTATTATTTTTGTCTTACTTTTGTGTCAACTGTTTCATTCTTTCAATTGTTACTAAACCTGTAATTCTTAGTTTTTCTTCGTTCCGTTCAATTGTTTCGTTCTTGTTTTTTAATATAGTGTACCTTTATTAAAGTAAATATGTAGTAGGCTAAGTAAGATACAACTAGTATCTTGCTAATTAATGTTTTGATTGAGATTTAATCAAATTTATTGTTCCCTTGTTTCAATTTTTATATTTAAGTTCATGTCTATTAATACTACTCTATGATTTGTCTTTTTAACCTTGACCTCTATCTTTATTATTGAAGGAGAAGAGTAGGAAAGCTATCAAAAGTGTAAAGCATAACGAGCATCCTCATGTGATGGGTAGACGGGGATACAACCTTAGGGTTCCTGAATGGATAGCTAAAGAATGTTCTAAATCTTCATCCTCACAGATGTCTTTTAACTCTCTGATTATTGACCGTAGTTGACGTTGGGTTAAAGGAAGGACTAAATTAGATGGTGATATTCCAAATGAGAAGAGTAAGAAAGTTTCTGAACAGATGGTAAGTACTTGGATAAAAACTACTCCCTCCGATTCTTTAGATTCGCAACATATTCCACATTTGGCAAATTCATTAGGTTTGCAACATTTCTATAATAGGTAGGTTTTTGTTTGTGTAAACTTTTTACTTTATTGGTGAGACCCACCATCTCCACTCCCAACCTTATTATTTGTGCAAATAGTAAACGTTGCGAATCTAAAGAATCGGAGGGAGTAATAATTAAAGAAATAACTTAGAATGTTTGCCTAATTGGGCTTGTTGGTTTTTATTTGCATTAAATACTTCTAATTTCTGTACACTTTAGGATGAGGGGCGAAAGAAAGTAGATTCTAGATAATTTGTCCCCAATAGATATGATGACGTATTATCAAGTAGTCTAAATAAGAAGGAGCATCCGGGTCGAGTAAGAGGTTATAAAGGACGTGTTCGGAACGTCACGTCGGACACCACAAAAGGTTGTTGGGTTTTCTGACGAAGAAGTAGCTATATTTAAAAAAACAGTGCAGAAGGAGATGATGGAGTTTTTAAGCCATATAATTCGCAAAGAGATCCGTCAAGAGACTATAGGGATATTAAAGCAACTTGGCTTCAAAGAGCCTTTGGAAGAGCCCCAAAGTAGCTGTCACTATGGAAATCCAGATAATATGTTCGAGATGAACAACACTCCTAAAATAGAGGACAAAGACTTGAAGGTATGGATCCCACTTACTCCCATTATCTTCTCGGATATGCTTGCTCAGAATGACATTTAATTAGATAATGACATGTGGGATCCTCCCAAAAAGTAGTTGTGCATCATGTTTTATCTAGATAAGTTTATGATGGACTAAACACTTCACCCATATGAGTAATTTATTATTACTATCTATACATTTTATTTCGTCTTATCTATCATGTACTTCGTAGATGATAAGAAGTATTTAGCTTGTTACAGATTTGTATGGATTTATTGATCGTAAAGAAAACCTAGTAGGGAGTATATAAGAGAGGATCTTATATAAGTTGATAGATGTATTTCATTATCCTTTTTTTACTAACCGTAGAAGTTATGATACCAACATTTGGATTGCTTGACAGATGTGTTGCCAATTATAGAAATTATGACTGTTTTACGTAGAATTAGAAATGATTAACATATTCTTAAGGGGGAAAAGCAACTACACTCCATAATGTGATATGTAGGACAGTGTGTTTTGGTTGTTGGAAAAGATGTGCCTCCATTTCATTCTTTAACTTCTCTTCTACATTCTTCATAGCAAAATTAGTAGTGATTAATTAGTCACATAACTTGATTCCACTTTTCTCACAATAGTATTAGTAGTTCTACTTAACTGACGAGATTAGTAGATAGGTTTGTCAATTAAAATGTACACTTTTGACTTTTGAGTACTGTTTGTTTTAATCATTGTATTCATATGACAGTCATTCAAATGATCTCAGATAGTTACTAGTTCTCATTTCCTATCTCATTTGTTTTTACTCAGAACCAACTAAGTGTCAACTGGCTTGTGTTCGTGATGGAAAAACCTTCACCGTTGCAATAGCTACTCTTTACCCATGTAAAGATAACAATCAACTCATTCATGGGATCCCAATTAGTACTGGTAATGCAAGAGTGTCTACTGATCAAGTTGTTGAAGGTAATGCCCCACTTCCTATTCCCTCACAATACCTTGAAAGAGTAGAAGACGCCATAAGAAGTTTTGTTCAGTGGCCAAAGAGCCTCATCCCTATTGCAAAGGTGAAATACAATTTATTTATTTTTATCAAATTGTCAAGGTAAATGTTCTCTCTTTTTTTGACTTTTTTTTTCATAGGAGCCTCTCGTTGATGATATGCTTGATACTTTTGCCCTTAATAAGGGAAAGCAAATCTCTATAAGTTCTAGTATCAAGTCGCCTTTCAAACCTATGTTTTCAAAACATGAATCAAACATGGGTCTTGAATGTCAAATGTTAGAGGACCTGCTTACTTTAATGAGTCCTGAAGTAAAAGTGTTTGACGTGGTGTTGCCAAAGAGTGTGTTTAACCTTCCAAAGGACATACCCGTTGTTGTGACTGAAGATGGTATTAATCAACTATTTCGGATGACAGCTTTGAATATGTCGTGTATTCAAGTGTTCATAATGTAAGTTCTGATACATTCTTTCCCACTTCCATATTACTCCCTCCGTTTTTTATTTATTGCCCCGTTTCATTAAATACACCACCTATATAATGGTGAAATGGGGCAATAAATAATAATGGAGTAATATTTATTACACTTGAGATTTACATTTATGTTTTCATATATGTAAGGTTCTTAAAAAATCTCTCTCCTTTCTCGGTTGGATTTTTATGTCCAACGACCATGTCCCGAATTGGGGAAGACAATGCTCGTAACAATGATGTGATGAAGTATGTGGAATGCACTTCACTTAAGATGGGTGGCGTTGATGTTATATTAGTTCCTTTTTCTCATGGGTACGCATCTTAACCTATAAGATATACAGAGTAATTATTATATATAGTCATATTTGTGGATGACTATTTTTTCTTATTTATATAGAATGCACTGGATGTTGGTATTTCTTTGTCCGTCTACTCATGAGGCTTATTTTTGTGATTCGCAAAGTAGCAGAAAGCGTGACTTATCTTTTAAACGTGTGTTACAGAGGTAAGTATTTATGTACTACCAACACATCATTACTTTTACTCTTTTTTTCATTACTTTCTTCATTTTTAATTACTCGAGTAATAGTAACATACCATTTTATTTCGTCGAGGCGTAGTGCATTTCGAGTTTTCAGGGCTAATGGAGGTTCAACATTGAAGTCAGGCTCGTCAATGAAATGGAAGAACATTGTAGTAAGTACTTTTTTTGTTCTTTTATTGTGGTAAATGTACCCATAATATTTATATTTGTCATTGATGTTTATGATGTTAACTTTTAGTAATATTTTTTATAGTGTCATCAACAAATCGGAAGCACCGAAAGCGGATATTATGTGATGTGTTACATGTTGGATGTAGTTAGACATTATCGGAACATAAAAGATCCTAATAAGGTATACATTCCACGAATGAAGATTTATTTTATCTCTTTTCCAAAAATTAAACTCATGTTATGTTACTTATATATACTTCTTTGATATATTTGTAGTGGTTTGGATCCGAGGTTGCTTATACAGATGAAGAGATCAATGAAGTTTGAGAGTTGTGGGCAACGTATTTTATGGACAACTATCTTTAGTTATATTATGTTTTTTTTTGCAGTACAACGAATGGTGGATGGTTATTGCTTTTAAGTTATTGTTGAATTTGAATATTTTTAGTTTATTATTATTATTACACATTCAATTTGTATTTTCAAAACATGGAATTGATAAATTGGATGAATTTATTTTAATGTTAAAGGTTTCCTTCTAGATTTAATCAATTTTGTTGTATCACATGATTTGATGATAATATTGTTTTTAATATCGTGCAATTAAATTGCACGTTAATGTATACATGTTCGTTGTAAATGAAACTGCAATATCTGGAAAAGAAAGGCTACGGTTGGATGTAGTAATAACCGAAGCCTCTTCAGCAATTTTTGCTTCAGTTAATGCTTTAACCAAAGCCTCATCCTCACTTTTTGCTTTGGTTGTTATAATTAACCGATGTCATTAATCAATATTGGTGACGGTTCCACTTAACAACCGAAACCTTTACTACGCTTTTGGCTACGGTTGTTACAGCTGACCGATGTCGTTACTGACTTTTGGCTACGGTTCCACTTAACAACCGAATCCTTTACTATGCTTTTGGCTACGGTTTTTATAAATAACCGTTGCCATAAATAGCTTTTTGCTTCGCCTCTTAACTGAAGCCAAAACTCTTACAGTTGATGCTACGCCTTGAATTACTAAGCCCATTTAACCGTAGCCATATGTCCTTTTTAACCGAAACCACAAGTGTTTTTTGTACTGGTGAGGAAAGAGGCCAGAGAGAATGACCGGGTGAAATTTCACCCGATGAAGTACCACCGGGCAAAATTTCACCCGACGGAAAAGGGTCTCCCCGAAGATTTTCCGAGCTATCTCACCGGGCGAAAATGATCGGGCGAAATTTTGCCCACCGGGTGAAATTTCGCCCAATGGAGAAAAGTGCCAAAAATTGCAAAATGAGAAGAAAATCTGACCGGGCAAAATTTCACCCGGTGGGATTAATTCGTCAAACCGCAGGGCGAAGTTTCACCCCATGAAGATGCAAAAGGTGATTGTCTCACTAATGAAGCAAAAGTTGGATTTTGGCTTTAGGTTAAGAGACCCATTAAGGCATTACTATATATATGTTACCCTAGTTTGTTGCCCAAGGCATTCCATCATTAGTGTAGAGGCTTCCATTAGTTTAGTTCCTCCATCATATTACACCATTCATTAGTAGAGTAATCTAGTAGTATTCTAGTAGTAATTCTCCCTATTCTAGTAGCTTACATAGTAATTCTAGTAGTAGATCTACTTAGTTTCCATCAACAATTCTCTAGATTTCAAGTTTGTAGAAGATTATTTCAAGTTTTATTTGAAGATTTGTGGGTTTATTGAAGAATTAGTGACAAGTTCTTCATCTTCACCATCAAAGATTCAATCTTTATTTATGCAATCTCCTCGTTATTTGTAGATCTTCATAGTTGGTACATTTATATCCACTCTCTAATCTCTAGTTTAGATTTATTTTAGTGTTTTCTCATTATTGTCTTGTTTAGATCATCTTAGTGTTGTTAGTTTCTCTAAATTTTATTTATGTAGTTTCATAGTTTATGGGTAATTGTTAGATTGTAGTTTCCTCATTATTTTGTAGTTATTTTCCTTAGATCTAGTTAGTATGCATGCTTTAGTTAGTTTCTCCTTAGTTAATGTTTTCTTGCTTTCCATTATGATTAGTGAGTAGATTTCTTGTTGGGAGGTTTAGAGATGAGGATTTGGATTATTTGAATTAAGGGATGTTGGTGGGTTGCTTGCTTGTTGGTTTATCTTGTTTGTGGTTGTTGTGTCATTATTGTTTTAGTCGGCCAACTAGACCGACCTTGATTCATTTCTATCAATATGGAGAAACTCGGGTAGAAATTACCATAACAAGAGACTTACCCTTCTTCGCCGTGAAAGCGGGTTTTTAGGTGGGTTGGGTGAAAAAACCGAAAGGTGGCATTCTCCCTTTACCAATGTTGCGACAAAAACTCGATCCCAACCTTCTTAGACTCCATGTTCCAAATTCCCTAACGCCTTTCTCTATATTGACCACCCCTAGCTATTTTCGTAGTCATTTCGCTAATATAGACTCGAACCCTTAGAAACCCCCCTCTTGGCATCAAACACGCCGCTTTAAACTCGATCAATACACTCCGTTCCCTGTGGACCGACCTCGACTTACCACGATTACTATAGTAGTTTTTGTGTTATTCCGAGTCTATAAATATTGTTTGACTCTCCGTCCTTCGCTAAACGACCGATCCGCTTGGGGTGCACGTCACCAGGTCGTAATCCTCGATTGACCTGGGTGGCTATACTTTGACTTTCGCCTTGTCCAAGCCTCAGGCAAAGTGGGGGCTTCTGAAGACACCCAGATTTGGACCTGGTTGCTGCAGAAGTGCCCAAAAAACACCCGATGACGATCGGACTGCAACGCGACGCAGGTTCGCGATGTTTTAGGTAGTTTTTTTATAGAACGGATAAAATAAATTACTCGGAAAAATTAAACTAACATGATGGCAGCCTTAGTCGTGTCGTTACGGTCGCAAAGACACTAATTAGAGTCAATTCTGACACCGGGACCCCGAGTCGGTCCTGAAACTCGAACCGAGTCAGCACCGCGCCAAGCAAACCCCGGGATGCACACCCGAGGCCCGCTAAGCACCACGGTGCTAGGTCAAGGAAGGGAAACCTTAACCTCCAAGCTACGTATCATACACCACCTTTCGGTTTTGGAAAGTTTCAAAATCGTATCTTCAAAACACCGAGCGCCTCACCTTGCGCGCCTGAGTCTTCCCACGCCTGAACCCAGGCGCCTGAGTCTTGGTGCGCCTGGACTCAGGCGTCCATCCGGGTGACGAGGGCCGAAAACACCTATAAATACCCCCCTCCATCCCCTCATTTCGACACATCTTCTCCAATTCTCTTCCCACTTCACTCGTAAGAGTTTCTCACTAAGGGCTCGCACTCCGACACCCGAGGCAAACGATCCACACGATCGTAGTTCCGATAAAAACGACATCGACACTACTCTTCACCTTCGAGCACTCCACTCGATCCCGAGGTGCCTGTGTTCGACTAGCTATAGTCTAGTAACCAAGCTCTGCCGGATTAGCCGCAGAATCAGCCAATAGTAACGGAGCTCTGCCGGAGTAGCCGCAGGAGGGGTCAACAGTAACGGAACTATGCCGAAATCGCTAGGCAAGCTAGGAGGATCCGCCTTTGAAGCCGAGTCGTCACTAGGTTGTTATCTAAACAAAACTTTACATTCTCGCACTTTTTTTTATTATGCACTACGATAATACTAGACATGGACATTAGGTTCACAAACACATACTAAAACATGTAACGTCCCAAATTCAACCGCAAACACTAAAATACACTAAATACACCAGAGTAATTCCGAGATCCGTTCTCAACTATCTATGCATCGTGTCCCGTTTAGTGTAAATTCCGAGGGTGCAACTCCTCACAATGTGATTTACTTACATTCACATTTACAATTTTTCGTATGATTTATTGCTTTTATGACCTTATAATCGCATGCTAAATCACCTAACACAGAAATAAAAACGTAAATGAGCTAAAAATGAACAAAGTGATGGTCGGGTTCTGCATTAGTCCGGGTGCTCGCCTTACTAGGTTCGACGCATCTTTGTTAATACCGAACTGACGCATCTTAAGCAGAATACCAGGTAAGGTATATCACAAGAATGACTAATATACGTATTATCGCGTTAAAACTAACTTGTTAATACGTATAATACTAGTACTCTCTACTATCCTATGTGCATCTTTTCATGGCCTGCTTTTCACGTGAAATCACATGCAAAGAATGTAAACACAACTGCTTCGACGACAAAACTTATTTGTCCTTAAACAACCGACGTAGCAAAAGGTATAGGGTGAAAACAATGGATGTTACAGTACTTCCACCACAACAAAAGAACAAAGTTATCAGCCCATCGATTGATTAGTAGAGGCCGTTATAGTGCGGGCGGGATTGGGTGTTGATATCTATCGAATGTTGGCTTCCCAATACGTACACTCACGCCTTACTCAGAATCGACGGTTTCCGGATGTCTGAAATCATTGGCAATGAGAGTCATTCCAGGCATGGAGTGCTTAAGGGTACATGTCTTTATCTTTAGGTCTCGTGCCCCTCGACTTTGAGCCGGCTAAGGATTAAAGTTGATTTGAACAGTTTCCGAGTCCCCATAATTGACTCGGTGGTGACTCCACAAATCGGCAACGAATTCAGTTCACTAAAAGGTCGCCTTTCCAAACGAATCGGCCTTTAAACATTTACAACCACGACTCGATCGATTCCAAACGGAAACATGGGTGCCCGCACCCATCTAGTACAAGTCCGGATCGCCATCCAAATTGAGGTGCGAAACATCGCCCCGTACGCGAGATCGGACCGGCCCCCGACCGGGAGGGGGGCCGCGTGGGTGGCCGCCGCCATACATTAAAAAACCGGGTCGGTCCCGCGCGGACGCGCGCGGGGCTTGGACGGTGCGGACGGACGTCCACACGGGGTCTCTCCCTGAGTCCAAGCCAAATGCTCCTTAAGCTTAGCAATCTCGTTATCCCGAGATTACAACAGCCGCAGCAACTTGACTTCAATCCTCTCAAGCTCGATCACCTGAGTCGCCAGTTGCCTTACCATGTCCGGAACATCCTGCAGATACAGCAACCCTTAGGAAAACACGCAACCAGCCTAGAAAAACTAGCCCTAGAGAAAGTGTACTTACCGATCGAGGTCCCGAAGTGTTACAGGAAGAGGCAGCAACCGCCCTTGATGCGTAGGCCCGGAAGCAACTGGCGGCTTGCCACAACCGCTGATGGGAAGCCAACGAAACCTGAAAGACAAAACCAAACAAATTAGTCAAACAAATCCGAGTTCAAGGCAGATCCCGAAACTTAATTACCCGGTACACCCGATCACGCCACTCCATCCCAGCCTCCATCTCCTCGGTGGAACACGAGGGAAGAGGCTCCATAAAGGGCACCCCAACTGCATCGACCCTAAGGAGTGTCAAGGGAAAGTCTGGGGGCTGAACAACATCAGCAGGATCGGCCAGCTGAAGGAGAAGCGAACCGTTCAAAATGCAAACAGATGGTAAACCATAGATCAAAACAAACAACAAACCGAAAAGAACAAGTACTCACCACGAGGCGGTGGCAAGCTAGGCGGTGGCAAGCTAGCCGCTGGCAGACGTGAGACACGTAGGAGGCATCAGGCACCAGTAGTGCACTGCCTCCCTCTCCGTCCTTACCCTCGCGAGCCTCTGCGGTGGTCGGCGGTCTAAACATGGTCCAGAGAGGATCAACCATCACCCTGAACTCGTCATATAAACACTAACACACCAACCTCTCACCTAGATACCACACCGGGCGAAACAGCGCAAGAAGGAGCATACTCCTATAGCTCCTAGCCCTCAGCTCTACCCCCACATACTCGGGCAAACCCTCATAGTCGGCCCAATGATGGGCCACGAACTGCATAAACAAACAAACATGTTAAACTCCTAACCGTGGGGGCTACTAAAGAAAATAAACCATGAGAAAGAAACTTATGTCCTCGAGGCGCAGTTGGTTCATCAGCACATTCTCCGACGAGTAGTGACTCATCGTGTTCTTGGCCTGAGCCAACCTCCACTCAATCCCAGCCGGAAACCTAGCCGGGCGAGTGCGCACCGTCTTGGGTACCAAGCGCGGGAAGTAGGAGTAGATCCATGCCTGCAAAACCCAAAATAACCGTCAGCAAAACCAAACCAAACAAAGTAAAACCAGAAACCATTTGCATGGAATACCTCAATCGAATGATCCATTATGCTACCTGTAAATGGAGCTTCAAGTACCACCCTTTATGTAAGCAAATGAAGCTCACGCATTTGTTCTTTGCAGACGACCTTATGATGTTCTGTAAGGGAGAGGCTCGGTCTATTATGCTGCTGGTTCGTGCCCTTTCTTCCTTCTCCAAAGCTTCGGGATTGGTTATTAATAAGACAAAATCGGCCATGGTCTTTAATGGAATGAAAAAAAAGTTGATCGATGATGTTCTTCAAGTTACTGGCTTCAGCGAAGGTAAACTCCCCTTTACCTATCTTGGAATCCCCATTCAAACGAGGAAATTGAACAAATTAGAATGCTCTAAGATTGCTGATAAGATGATTGCCCGTATTAGGAGCCTGGGTGCCCGTAAACTGTCCTATGCTGGGAGAATTGTTCTTATTAATTTCGTCCTTAATACCCTTTACAATTATTGGGCCACTATTTTTATTCTTCCTAAAGGGGTCATTAAGAGGATTGAGGCTATATGTAGGAATTATTTGTGGGAGGGAAGCTCCGAGTATAATCGAGCTAGTCGCCCTTGTCGCTTGGGATAAAGTAACTAGAATAAAGGAGGAGGGGGGTCTTAATATTAAACAGGCTGGGGCTTGGAATATTGCTGCTATTGGTAAGTTGGTTCACTGGATATACACGAAAAGTGACAGGTTATGGGTTAGATGGACCAAGCAAATATATCTTAAAGGCATGAACTGGCACGACTACAGCCTGTCAATGGATGTTGCTTGGACTTGGAGAACTATATGTAAGGCGAAAGATAAGTTCAAAGAAGGTTATTTGAATGATGAATGGGCGCAGGATAAAGGGGAGTACACGGTTGCTCGGGGTTACAAGAGGATTATAGGTGATAGTCCTAAAGTCCATTGGAACAAGTTTGTTTGGAATGCTTGGAACCTACCGAAAAACTCAGCAATTGCCTGGATTATGATCAACGGTGGGCTGAATACGAAGGAAAAGCTACACAAGTTAGGGTGCTGTGAGGATGATAGATGTTGCTTGTGTGGAATGGAGACCGAAACAATCAAACACGTGATGGGTGATTGTGTGTTTAGTGGAAGAGTTGCAGCCGGGTTGGAAGATTGGATGAAGAAGAAACTACCTGCTCAACCGGACTACAGGCTGGTAGACGGGTATGAGGGGCGAGTTCAAGCTACTGTTATGGCGCCTTCATATACACAATGTGGATGAAGAGAAATAAGGCGAGATTGGATTACGTATTACAACAACCGGAGCAAGTTATTTATGAAATAAAAAAATCTGTCTGCACTAGATTAGAGAATATTACTCTCAAGGATAGAATTAAGTGTAAAGAGATGGAGGAAATTAGGAGACTCATCTTGTCCGCCTAGGTCGAGACGTAGTCTTCACTTTGTAAGTTACAGTTATGTGATATATATAATACTAACATTTTTCACCAAAAAAAAAAGTAAAACCTGAAACCGAGCAGAAAGAGAAACAATAACTGACCTCCAGTACGAGACCTGGACCCACGATGGGTAAAGGCGAGCCAGAGTCCACCCTCTGCGGCCTCACCATGACCTGTAAGCAACATGTCATTTCCGCAAAAGCCGCGGTCACCCGATCAAAACGTCCTAGCTGATCCAAATCCTCTAGGAAAGGCAAAATCCTATTGCTAGACCTCTCGACCTTATCCGAGAAGTGGTTCGACCCTAGGAAGTACCAAAAACCACCAATGACATCCTGCATCGGCGTGTTGGGCACTCGACTCTCTAACACCGCCACTCTCTCAAAGTGGTAAGTAATATACGAGCTCACCAAAGCATGGGGCGCACTGAAAGCCGCAGGCTCCAAACAGTTCCCAATCCAGCCCTTGACCTTGTCACTATCTAAGTTAGGGCCCTCTGGAGCCCACCTAATCATCTCAAGACCCCAGGGCAAACTCGTAATAACCCCGAAGTCCTCCGAAGTCATCTCGACTTCCCCAAACGACATATGAAATGTCGAGGTCGTGTCGTGAAAGTGATCTATCATCGCTCTAATTACCATGAGGTTGCACTTAGTCTTGCAACCTACCAATCGAACCCAGTGCCCGACCAAGGGGCCCAAAGCCATCTCCGCAATAATGTCCTTAGCCGCAGGACTAAGCTTCTGGGAATAGATCTCCAAGCACGTCGTAAAACCCGAGAAGGTCCTCATCGGACCCGGGGACTGCAAGCCGAGACAATGTAAGCATAAACAAAATAAACCAATACAAACCAAAGTCAAAACCTAAACTAATCAACACGAGTCAAGGTATTCACCTGGCCATTTACGACACGGCAAGAGACATGTAAATCGGGACGTACCGTCCCAATCCCGAGCACAAGGAGGATCCTCGTAGACAATCTCCTCCCTCTCGTCGACAGATCCAGGGGCATGGGTCCTCCTAGAAACCGTCACAGGCAATCTACGCCTTGTGACCCTATTGAAACCAGCCTCGTTCACGGCTCCCGGCTCAAGACGCTGCGAAGGAGCGCTCTGTCGCCGCTTACGGACCCCCCCGGGAGTCAGCAAACTCAACCCGGCGGCCTCACCGCTAGTACCAACTGGAGGGACTCCCTCAGGATGTCCTGTACCATCCCTAGTTGCAAAACAAATTAAAAAGACACATTTCGGGACAGGTCAAAGTAGCCTAAACAGGTCAAAATAGGCTCAAAATTTCGGATAGCGATATCAAAATTCCAAAAGACCCATTGGCACCCATTTTCGTCCCCAGTCACGATAAAAGTGGTTTCGGGAAAATCCGACATCGTTACGGTATCATTTGGTCCGTCGTAAATTACACAAACCCTCACGCAATGACCTAGAGTGCATTCTGACTTACAAAAATCGACATGGAGGTCACCCATAACGTCACAAACACTAGTGAAGCAAGATTACAAAGGTCAAGTACGGAGATAATTGGGAAAATGATCTCTAAACCCTAGCATTCCAATTTCCACCCATAGGAAGCCATTAAAGTACCTCTAAGCTTCATATCAAGCTAATAACTACCCTATCAAGCTCTATTCTACCCTAATTTAACAATGGGAGCAAGAGTAAACATCGAAACATAGCAAAAACAAATGCCCAAATCGATTTCTATGGTTTAAGCAAAATCGACATACGTTCAATCTAATTAAGCACAAATCGACAATAGGTGAGTAAGGAACACTTATTCGAGGTTGACATAATCGAATATGACAAATTTCGAGACGAAAATCGGTTGAACAAAGTCGGAATAAGGGTTTAAGGCGGAAGGTGTCGCGTGTTTGGATCTTGAGACGAATGAATCGCTTCCCCTTCCTTCGCTGACTTTAAGCAAACCTCACCCTCAAAACCCCAGGCGGCTCAAGGCAGGCGTCCCAATTTTGGACCACTGGGGGCTAGGCAACTGAGAATCAAGACGCCTCAGGACCCGACCCTGATCATACAGCCCAAAGCAAAGATAAAAACAACCAAGACACGATACCCAATAGCCGCGAGATGCACCTCCCCGTACGTACTAAACAAAATAAGCAAGGACAAAACAATTTACTGCCCCCCAACTGATGAAACAAGCCTCAAAACCTCCTCTAATCCAAATCAACCCCCAAGCGGAAAACGCACGAAAACCTCTAGCTAATAAGACCACTCATACCCAAGTACATGACAATCCGAACACGACATCTGAACAAAACAAACTCAATTTTGAATGAATCCCAAAGCATTCAGAACACAAATTTTAAACCCGTGAGCCTAACGAATCCCAAAGCATTAGGAAGGTAAAATTTAAACCCGTGAACCTAACGAATCCCAAATCATTCGGAAGGTAAATTTTAAACTCGTGAGCCTAACGAATCCCAAAGCATTCGGAAGGTAAAATTTAAAACCTGCGAGCCTAATGAATCTCAAAGCATTCAAACGGCAAACCAATTTAAACGAGTCCCGTCGCACTCAAACCAATTAAAATGAGTCCTGTCGCACTCAAATCCATTTGAACGAGTCTCATCGCACTCAGTTCAATTTTAAACGAGCCCAGTCGCACTCAAACCAGATTAACTGAGTCCTGTCGCACTCAAATCCATTGAACGAGTCCCGTCGCTCTCAGTTCAATTTTAAACGAGCTCTCGCACTCAAACCATTTTAAATAACTCTCGTCGCACTCAAATCCATTTGAACGAGTCCCGTCGCACTCATTTTAATATTAAACGAGTCCCGTCGCACTCGAACCAAAATAAATGAGTCCCGTCGCACTCAAACCAATTTAAATAAGTCCCGTCGCACTCAAATCCATTTGAACGAATCCCGTCGCACTCAATTCGATTTTAAACGAGTCCCGTCGCATTCAAATCAATCTAAAATGAGTCCCAAAGCACTCAAAACAGTCGAATCAACCTGAAATGAGTCCCAAAGAGCTTAATTCACACCCTAGAGGAATACTTAAAACGAAAAGCAAACCCGAAATCAGCGCAACCATCCGCCAAGGATATTAAATCAGAACCAAGACACCAATAAAAGACTTAAACAAAAGGTCCAAGACCGAACTACTAAAACAACAAACCCAAAGCAAGATATACAAGCTAGCAAGCTTGGACCCGAGCTCCAACAAGCAACCGCAGGCAAGGAGGTCAGGTATGATTCTAAGCCTTGGCTCACGAGCCTCAAATACGTAGTCTAACGGACTTAAAAAGACCAGAGCGGACAGCCACAAGGTCATAATCCTCGATTGACCTGGGTGGCTATACTTTGACTTTTGCCTTGTCCAAGCCTCAGCCAAAGTGGGGGCTTCGATAGACACCTGGATTTTTACCTGGTGGCTGTAGAAGTGCCCAACAAACACCCGATGACGATTGGACGGCAACGCAATGCGAGTTTACGATGTTTTAGATGGTTTTTCTATAGAACGGATCAAATAATTACTCGGAAAAATTAATTCAACATCAAAATGGTCTTAGTCGTGTCATTACGGTCGCGTCGGCACTAACTAGAGTCAATTCCGACACCAGGGCCCCGAATCGGTCCCGAATTATTCAAAGTCAAACCAGAGTCAGCACATCGGGCCGAGCGAACCTCGAGACACGCGCCCAAAGCCCACTCGGCGCTCGACGCGCTAGGGCAAACAAGGAGTCTTAACCCCCTAGTAAGACCAATATATGCATCTCCTCTATTTTGGAAAGTTTCAAAAGCGGATCTTTAAAAGTTGAATCGCCTCACACCAGGCGACCGAGTTCCCCAACGCAAGACATCAGACGCCTCAGTCTTGGTGCGCAGGACGCCACGCATCCGAACCCTCAATTTGAACTGCACGAACAACTTTAAATACCCCCCTCATTCCCCTCATTCAACACACAATTGAACTTCAATTCTCTTCCCCTCTTACTCTTTACGAGTTTCTCTTTAACTTAGGTCGCACTCCTACTCTAAGTACAATCCACTCGATTGTTTGTCCCGATTCACGAATCAACACTACTCCTCGTAGTCTTTCGAGTTTCTGACTCGATTTGAACGAAAAGGGGCACCTGTGTCTGACTAGCTACCCCTAAATACTGAAGTGAAGCTCTGCTGGATTTGCCGCAGAAAAGCTAGGAGGATCCATCTCGAAGACGTATCGTCACTAGGTTGTCATCTAAACAAAACTTTACATTCAGTATCTTTATTTATGCACTTCGATAACGTTGAGTCCGACTAGTATGGACACTAGGTCCATAGCACGTTATAAACATACGTAACGTCCACAACTTCAACCATAAACACTAAAACACCCTAACTAAACCCGAGTAGTTCCGAGATCCATTCTCAATCATCTACGCATCGTGTCTTGTTTAGTGTACACTCCGAGGGTGCAACTCCTCACTATGTGATTTACTTATATTTCACATTTACCGTTGTCATATGATTTACCGCTTTTATGACCTTATAATCACATGCTAAATCACCTAATACGAAATTCAAAATGTAAACAAAATAAAACTGAACAACGCGGTGGTCGGGTTCCATATTAATCCCAATGCTCACCTCTCACATGTGGTTCGACGCATCCCTATTAATATCGAATCAACGCACCTTAAGCAAAATACCAGGTAAGGTATACCACGAGAATATCCGTATTATACCGGGTAAGGTATACTAAAATTAACCTAATTTATCATATCATTCAATTTCCCTCAAAATTAAACTAAACCCTAAATCATTCAATTTCTCCAATCAAGCCCACATTTTCAATTTATAGCACAACAATTAACCCACCTACATTAACTCAATAACACCACAATAATAACTCAATAATCATTCAACTCAACAATTAACCCAACAATAATAACACAATAACAATAACTATAACAACAATAACAATACTAAAATAATAACACATACAGGTGACGGAAACTCGTCGGAAATCGACAAGGGAAGACGAGCGCCGGCAGGGAGGACGCCGGCAGGGAGCACGAAAGAGAGAAGACAAGCGCGCGCGGATGACGCCGGCAGGGAGAACGTCGGCATGAAGAACGCCGGCAGGAAGGACGAACAAGAAAGACGACCATCGGCGAGAGCAGCAGTGCCGGCAAAGAGGACGAACGAGGGAAGATTGCAACGCCGGGGAGAGCGAACGAAGGACGCCGGCAAGGATGAACGCCGGTTGATTCGCCGGTGACCGGAGATGGGGAGGTTGGGTTTTGGAATTGGGGGTTAGGGTTACGATTTGGGGTTTTGTGTGTTAGAGTGGGAATGAATAAATGAAGGTGGTCGGGTAAAAGGCTGGGTTAATCATTTAAATTTTTTAATTTTTTTAAGGCTATGCAACGGATATCGCGTTGCAGAATTCCGTCGCTAATCAGTTTTTTTGACGGACTATCCATCGCACGGCCTGTCGGAGGCAAATTTTTTTTAGCCGTTGGAAAGTGCGTTCCAGCCTGTATCTGCGTCACGTTTTATAACTCTGCGATAGGGGAGTCCGTCGCAAATAGTCTTCTATGACGGACTTTCCGTCGTAATATCCTTCGGTTGGTTTAAAAAATTTTGTCAAATTACTAATCTCAGGCTGCCTATGGGTCGGCTTTTGACACACTATGCGGCGGGATATCCGCCGCATAGACTTTAATTGCGACACGTACCCCATCGCAAAACTTTTCGACGCTAAATCTCACCACTGCGCCTGCACTACCGTCAACATGACGTCAGGGAAACCGGTGCAATTGTCCGTATGTTGGGTGATCTGACGTAAGTCGACGCAAACTCCTTTTATACGTCAGAATTTGTGTCCGCCGCAAATAGTCCACCGCAATTCGACCTGATTTTTGTAGTGTTATCACGTTCAAACTTATTTGCTAATACGTATAATACTTAGTACTCTCTACTTTCCTACGTGCATCTTTTCATGGCCTGCTTGTCATGTAAAATCGCATGCGAAAAATGTAAATATAACTACTTCGACAATAAACTTACTTGTCCCTAAACAAACGACGTAGCAAAGACATAGGGTTAAAACAACGGATGTTGTCGCACTTCCGTCACAATTAAGGAACAAAGTTATCAGCCAACCGATTGATTAGTAGAGGCCGCTATGTGCGGGCGAGATTGGGTGTCGATGTCCAGTGGCCTCCCAATACGTACCCTCACTCCTTACTCAGAATCGACGGTTTCCGGATGTCCGTAACCATTGGCAATGAGAGTCATTCCAGGCATGGAGTTCTTAAGGGTACAAGTCTTTATCTTTAAGTCCCCGTGCCACTCAACTTTGAGCTGGCTAAGGATCAAAGTTGACTTGAACGATTTCCGAGTCCCCATAATTGACTCGGTGGCGACTCCACAAATTGGTAACAAATTCGGTTCACTAAAAAGGTCGTCTTACCAAACATATTGGCCTTTAAACATTTCCAACCACGTCTCGATCGGTTCTAACGGAAACACGGATGTCCGCATCCGGCCAGTACTATCTGAATCGTCAACCAAATTAAGGTCTGTCACATCGCCCCGTCCGTGAGATCGGACCAGCTCCTGGACGGACGGGGTCGCGTGGGTGGCCACCGTGAAAACTGGAGGTCCCGTGCGGGCGCGCGCGTGGCGCTGGACGGTGCGGACGGGCGTCCACACATTGAAGTAGACTACGACAAACTTATCCAAACAAGGCCTCAAGCCTCGGTCATCAATCTCTTGAAGGTGCTAGGGGCATTGGATAAACCAAATGGCATCACAAGCCATTCGTACAACCCATGTTTAGTCTTGAAGGTCGTTTTTCAATCATCCCCTTCCAGGATCCTCCCTTCATGATACCCTTGCCTCAAGTCAATCTTGGAGAACACTCGGGCATCACTAAGTTCATCCAACAAGTCGTCAAGCCTAGGTATGGGGAACCTATACTTAACCGTAATGTTTTTGATGGCTCTACTACACTACAAGAAAGAACGTTCATTCCTACGGACCCGATTCGTAGGAAACATGCCATTTCCGTCGAAATAAGCACGTTCCTACGGAAAATTCGTAGGAGCCATTCCGTCGGTATACTTCGTCGAAAATAAATAACTTCCTACGACATTTTTCGTAGGAAATAACTTTCCTACAGAATGTTCCGTCAGAATAGCTGGTGACGAGCATTTGTTTACAAAAAAATCGTTGTTACGGAACATCGTCGGAAGGGTTCAAATTTCCTACAAAAATTCCTTAGGACAATATCTTTCCGTATGAAGCATTGATTGAGAAAAAGAATACTTTATTAAATATTTCAAGCTACGGATTTCCGTAGGAAACTGTAAAACTTCCGTAGGATAAAACCTTATTTTAGACATAATTTCACTGTTTTATGGCATAAACAAAAAAATAATTATATATATATACACATAATTCATTAATAAAAAAATTACATATATATATATATATATATATATATAACTAACACAATAATCCGACAATACTCATAAATAAAATTTTTTCAAACACTATAGACTTAGCTAATTACGGAAGGTCTTGTGCAACTAAAAGATAGAATTAAATAGTATACTTCAGGACACATCGGATGGCAGTTGGCTCTCGGAAGTCGGCTACAAGTATCTGCTAGATATACAACAAGCTTTTACTTAAAGAAGGAAAACATATCCATTGACATATCCAAGAGAATCTAGCTATAGAAGAAGGCTGACTACTTGAGTAATAAAGAACATAGAAAACTCTTAATAACCAAGTAAATCATAAAACAGATGAAATAAAATAAAATAAACAAAAACAATAAAAATGAAGATTAGTTTCCAAGTTGAGTTGAGTGTAGAGTAATAACAATATTGCCAAAGGCTATTAACATCAAAGTAGTGACGAGCGAAAGAAATCCAGGGAGTTGGAGGGACGTAATGTGGCAGCAAAATTATAATCTAGGAAATTCAAAATAGCGTAGCTACCCAACAAAATAGTCATATGCGAACCATTTATCTTTCTCAATATTAACACTGAATTTTAAACTAAGAGTATGGAATGAACTACATACCAACGAGGAAGCTGTGACAATAAACTAATAAGTGACTGCAAAATTCTTTACTACTCGATTTAAACTGTCTGTACATATATTCCTTTCTAGAACCACGACAATAATTCTCTGAATCGTATCAGCCTGCAATAGCCACGAATAAACAGGTTCTAGGATACATTTTGAGTTTTTATAATTGAAAAAGGAACATTATCCTGTATACTATATAAAGGATGAAAAAATGATGTTGTTTTTTTTGTCATCGCTTTAACTGATCCTTGATAGGCGTGAACCATGAAACCTAGAATTTATTGCCAACTTCTCTGAAGTCGAAGACAAAGGAACGTAGAATCAGATAACAATTAGCATCACAGACAACAATGCTACATTCTGCAACGATAGAAACATCTAGCACTGAAAATGCGTGTAGCAGGAAATAGAAATCCGTGTATAAGTGTTCTATTTAGGCCCTCCCTTAAAATCACAATTGTAGTAGTGATTTTTTGGTGGTGGCTTGGGCATAACTGAAACAATGACAATTTGAAAATGACTCATCAGTGCTCTAAAAATTGGAGTCCGACCAACTGAAAAATGTTAGCAAATTCATTCATATCCTAGTCTGTAATGGGTGTTTATTGTCTTCACAACTCAGCTTGACAAGAGTATTCACTACTACAATATTAGTCATAACCAATACATGAATAAGAGTTGTGGACGTTCGTCCGCACCGCCCGGCGCCCCGCGCAGGACCGACCCGGTTTGCAATCGCGCCGGCCATCCACACGGCCCCCTCTCGGTCAGGGGCCGGTCCGATCTCACGTTTGGGGGGAAGTTTCGTACCTCGATTCCGATGACGATTCGAACTTGTACTAGACGGGCACGAGCGCTCGTGTTTCCGTTGGAATCGATCGAGTCGTGGTTGTAAATGTTTAAAGGCCGATATGTTTGGTAAGGTGACCTTTTTAGTGAACAGAATTCGTTGCCGATTTGTGGAGTTGTCCTCGAGTCAATTGTGGGGACTCGGAAACCGTTCAAGTCAACGTTGATCCATAGCCGGCTCAAAGCTGAGGGGCACGGGACCTAAAGATAAAGACTTGTACCCTTAAGCACTCCATGACTGGAATGACTCTCATTGTCAATGGTTTCGGACATCTGGAAACCGTCGATTCTGAGTAAGGGGTGAGGGTACGTATTGGAAAGACAACGTCCGCTAGACATCGACACCCAATCCCGCCCGCACGTAGCGGCCTCTACTAATCAATCGGTGGGTTGATAACTTCGTTCCCTTGTTGTGGCGGAAATACTGTAACATCCATTGTTTTAACCCTATGCCTTTTGCTATGTCGGTTGTTTAAGGACAAGTAAGTTTTGTTGTCGAAGTAGTTGTGTTTACATTCTTTGCATGCGATTTCACATGACAAGCAGGCTATGAAAAGATGGACATAGGAAAGTAGAGAATACTAGTATTATACGTATTAGCAAATCAGTTTTAATGCGATAATACAGATATTAGTTTTTCTCGTGGTATACCTTACCCGGTATTCTGCTTAAGATACGTCGGCTCGGTATTAATAGGGATGCGTCGAACCATGCATGGCGAGCACCGGGACTAATACGGAACTCGACCATCACTTTGTTCAGTTTTAGCTTGTTTACGTTTTGATTTCCGTGTTAGGTGATTTAGCATGCGATTATAACTCATAAAAGCAATAAATCATACAACAATGGTAAATGCGAACGTAAGTAAATCACGTAGTGAGGAGTTGCACCCTCGGAGTATACGCTAAACGGGGCACAATGAATAGATGGTTGAGAACGGATCTCGGAACTACTCGGGTCTATTTAGGGTATTTTTGTTTATGGTTGAAGTTGGGACGTTACGTGTTTTAGTTAGTGTGACGGACCTAGTGTCCACGTTTGACATTATCGTAGTGCATAATGAAAGTGCAAGAATGTAAAGTTTTGTTTAGATGACAACCTAGTGACGATTCGACTTCAAAGACGGATCCTCCTAGCTTGTCTGGTGATTTCGGCAGAGTTCCGTTATCGTTGGACCCACCTGCGGCTAATCCGGCAGAGCTCCGCTACTATTTGCTAGTTCTGCAGCTAATCCGGCAGAATTTTGTTTACACTCGGGACGGCTAGTCGAACACAGGCACCTCGGGACCGAGTGGAGGGCTCGAAGGTGAGGAGTAGCGTCTATTTCGCTTTTATCGGAACTACGATCGAGTGGATCATTTTGCCTCGGGTGTCGGAGTTCGAGCCTTTAGCGAGAAACTCTTAATGAGTGAAGAGGGAAGAGAGAATGAGAATGAGATGTGTCGAATGAAGAGGGTGGAGGGGGTATTTATAGGTGTTTTCGGCCCTCGTCACCCGGATGGACGCCTGAGTCCAGGCGCACCAGAACTCAGGCGCCTAGGCTTAGGCGTGTGAAGACCCAGGCGCGCAAGGTGAGGCGCTCAGAGTTTTGAGGATACGATTTTGATAATTTCCAAAATCGAGAAGTGCGCTTATTATACCATGCTTGGGGGTTAAGTATTCTCTGGCCTGACCTAGCGTCGTTTCACCTAACGGGCCATGGGTGTGCATCCCGAGGTTTGCTTGGCGCGGTGCTGACTCGGTTCGGGTTTTGGGACTGACTCGGGGTTCCGGTGTCAGAATTGACTCTAATTAGTGTCTATGCGATCGTAATGACACAACTAAGGCTGCCATGATGTTAATTTAATTTTTCCGAGTAGCTATTTGATCTGTTCTATAGAAAAACTATCTAAAACATCGCGAACCCGTATCGCGTTGCAGTCCGATCGTCATCCGGTGTTTGTTGGGCACTCCTGTAGCCACCAGGTCCAAATCTGGGTGTCTAAAGAAGCCCCCACTTTGACTGAGGCTTGGACAAGGCGAAAGTCAAAGTATAGCCACCCAAGTTAATTGAGGATTACGACCAGGTGGTTGTCCGATCGGGTCGTTTTAAGTCCGTTGGACTACGTGGTGAGGCTCGCCATCCAAGGCTTAGAAATCATAACCGATGTTTTCGCCTGTGGTTGCTTGTCAGGGCCCGTGCTTGTCGTCTCGTCTCGGTTTTGCTGTTTTAGTAGTTTTGGACCTTTTGCTTGATTATTTATTGGTGTTTTTTATTTAATCCCTTGCGAATGGTTGCATTAAGTTAGATTTATCCCTCCCGGGGTGGCGGCGTTAGATTTATCCCTCTCGGGTGGCTGCGTTAGATTTATCCCTCTCGGGTGGCTGCGTTAGATTTAGTTTTGTTTTCTTCGGAATAGGATCCCATCCATTCCAGGACTTCTGCTTTCTTTGGGATAGTTTCTGACTATCCCTGGTCTGTTGCTTTCTTCGGGATAGTTTCTGACTATCCCTGGACTATTGCTTTCTTCGGAATAGTTTCTTACTATACCTGGTCTATTGCTTTCTTCGGGAAAGTTTCTGACTATCCCTGGTCTATTGCTTTCTTCGGGAAAGTTTATGACTATCCCTGGTCTATTGCTTTCTTCGGGAAGGTTTCTTACTATGCCTGGTCTATTGCTTTCTTCGGGAAAGTTTCTGACTATCCCTGGTTTATTTCTTTCTTCGGGAAAGTTTCTAACTATCCCTGGTCTATTGCTTTCTTCTGGAAAGTTTCTGACTATCCCTGGTCTATTGCTTTCTTCGGGATAGTTTCCGACTATCCCTGGTCTATTACTTTCTTCGGGAAAGTTTCTGACTATCCCTGGACTATTACTTTCCTCGGGAAAGTTTCTGACTATCCCTGGTCTATTACTTACTTCAGGATAGTTTCTGACTATCCCTGGACAATTGCTTTCTTCGGGATAGTTTCTGACTATCCCTGGACAATTGCTTTCTTCGGGATAGTTTCTGACTATCCCCGGACTATTGCTTTCTTTGGGAAAGTTTCTGACTATTCCCGGACTATTGCTTTCTTTGGGAAAGTTTCTGACTATCCTGGTCTATTACTTTCTTCGGGATAGTTTCTGACTATCCCTGGACTGTTGCTTTCTTTGGGATAGTTTCTGACTATCCCTAGACTTTTGCTTTCTTCGGGAAAGTTTCTGACTATCCTGGTCTATTGCTTTCTTCGGGAAAGTTTCTGACTATCCCTGGTCTATTGCTTTCTTCTGGAAAGTTTCTGACTATCCTTGGTCTATTGCTTTCTTCGAGAAAGTTTCTGAGTATCTCTGGTCTATTGATGAGTGGTTGTTTGGATTTAGTGATTGTTTTGTCTTTAAATTACTAGTGTTGATGTGTAAGCTCTTAACGAGTGCAAAATGTTTTTTGCATTAGATCTTGGGCTTGCATTTGCTTAGTGAATTCTTCCGAGAATGTGTTAAAATAATAATCCCCCTGGGATGTAAATTGAGCACTTAGGGACTTGCTAGGATAACAGATTGGTTCGAGTGCTTTGGGGCTTGCTTTAGGCTAACAGATTGCTTTGAGTGCTTTGGGATTGTAGATTTGTTTTGTTCGTTTTGTCACGCGGTCAAGCGCGAGCATTTTCGTTGGTCGTTGTCCTTTATGCTTGCTTTATTATTGCTTTTTGTTTGGGGTCGGCTTGTAAGTGTGCTTTAGTGTTATCGATTAGTAATTGCTTCGTCGTTGTTCGTTTGCTTGTTTAAAGGGTGCGTGTTTTACGTATATTGGATATTAAGCCTTGTTCGTTCTCGTTTTAGTCTTGTGCTGGACTAGTGGGACGCACTTTGCGCCCCAATCCTCAGCCGCATGGTCTCCAGCGGTCCAGGATTTGGGCGCGCGACCTGAGGCGCCCGAATTCTTGTGAGTCGGGTTTGCTTTAAGTCATCGAAGGTTGGGAGATTCGTTTCATTTGTCCCAAAACTCAAACGCGGCGCCAGCCCTTTCGCCCCAATACCGCCTTCTCGATTTTTCTAACCAATTTCCATCTCGATTCTTGCCATACGTGAGAATGTCGACTCCGGGTAAGTGTTCTTTACTCGTCTATTATCGATTTTTCTTAATTTGATTGAATGTGTGTCGATTTTGTTGAAACCCTGGAAAATCGATTTGAGTATTTTAAATTTGCTAAGTTTCGATGTTTGTGCTTAATCCCATTGTTAAATTAGTGTTGAATAGAGCTTGTTATGGTTATTGTAAGCTTGATAAGGTACTTTGAGGTATGGCCATGGCTTCCTATGGAGATAGACTCGAAATGCTTAGGGTTAGGGACCGTTTTCTTGGTACTTCCCGTACTTCTCTTATGCAATCTTGCTCAATCAGAGTTTGTGATGATGTGGGTGAATCCTTTGTCAATTTTTGTGAGCTAGAATGGCCTCTAGGGCCTTTCGTGAGGTTTTGTGTGACTTAAAGGCGTCATAATGATGCCGGATTTTCCCGAAACCACTTCCATTGTGATCGGGGTCAAAATAGGTGTTAGCGGGCTTTTCGGAATTTTGATATCTCTATCCGAAATTTTGACCTTATTTTGACCTGTTTAAGCTGCTTTAGCTTGACCTGAGGCATGGTAGCTAGAGGTGATAACGAGCATCCCGAGGGAGCTTCTACGGTTGGTACTAGTGGTGAGGCCGCTGGGACGAGTTCACTAACTCCCCGCGGGATCCGCAGAAGACGACGAAGCATTTCGTCGCAGCGTCGTGATCCAGAGGCCATCAATGAGGTCGACTTTGATAGGGTAAGGAAGCGAAGGCTTCCCGAGACGGTTGCTAGGAGGGCTCATGTCTCGATTCCCGTACCAAAGGACGAGGAGATCGGTTACGAGGATCCTGAGTGGGCCCGGGACTAGGACGGTCACCAGTTGTTGTTTCCTCCCGACCTACATGTTTCTCACCGCATTGTGCAGGGTCTGGTGAGTATCCTTATTCGTGTTTATTAGTTTACGTTTCGGATTCTTGGCTTACGTTGGGTTTGGTTTGTTTCGTTTATACTTGTATCGCTTCGGTTTGGAGTCCCCAAGTTCGATGAGGACCTTCTCGGGTTACACTACATGCCTTGAGATCTATTCTCAAAAGTTGACCCCCGTGGCAAAGGGGATTATCGCGAGGACCGTTCTGGGTCCCGTGGTTGAGCAGTGGGTTAGGTTAGTGGATTGCAAGACTAAGTGCAACCTTATGATGATTAGAGCGATGATAGATCGCTTTCACGACACTACTTCAACCTTCCACATGTCCATTAGGGAGGTCAGGATGACTTTAGAGGACTTCGGGGTTATCACGGTTTGCCCTGTGGTCCTGAGAGGATTAGGTGGGCTGCCGAGGGCCCTAGGCTAGATAGTGATGAGGGTCGGGGCCTCATCGGGGATTGTTTGGAGTGTGGGGCTTACAGTACGCCTCATGCTTTAGTGAGTTCCTACATCACCGATCACTTTGAGAGGGTGGCGGTGTTAGAGGGTCGAGCACCCAACACGCCGAAGCAGGATGCCCGGTTGTGGTTGTGGTACTTCCTAGGGTCGACCCACTTCTCGGATAAGGGCGAGAGGTTTAGTACTAGGATTTTGCCTCTCCTAGCCGATCTAAGTCAGCTGGGGCGCTTTGATTGGGTGACCGCAGCTTTCGCGGAGATGACTCGCTGCTTGCAAGTCATGGTGAGGCCGTTGCAGGTAGAGTCGGCCTAAGCTTTGCCCATCGTAGGCCTAGGTCTCGTGCTGGAGGTTAGTAATTGTTTCCGTACTTGTTTCTCGGGTTTTGTCTAACTTAGCTTAGTTTTACTAAGGATGTTTTGGGGTTTTGCAGGCCTGGATTTACTCCTACTTCCCCTGCCTGGCACCTAAAACGGTGCGGGCTCGTCCGACTAGATTCCCGGTGGGGATCGAATGGAGGCTGGCCCAGCCTAAGAGTACGTCCGTTAAAGAACGTGTTGGTCAACCGACTACGCCTCAAGGACGTAAGTTTTCTCTTTATGGCTCGTTTTACTTGATATCCTCCAGGGGTTTAGGGTCATTGAAATGCTAGTTTTGTTTGTGTAGTTCGTGGCCCGTTCTTGGGCCAACTATGAGGGTGCGCCTGATTATGTGGCGGCGGAGTTGAGGCCTCGGAGCTACAGGAGGATGCTCGTTCCTGCGCTGTTTCGCTCGGTTTGGTACCGGGGCAAACGACTGGTGCATCAGTGCTTGTATAATGACTTTAGGGTGCCGGTTTATCCTCCCCGGACCATGTTTAGGCCACCGACCACCGCAGAGGTCCTCGAGGGCAGGGATGGAGAAGGAGGCGATGCACTCCTGGTGCCTGGGGCCACTTATCTATCTCATGTCAGCCAGCGGCTACCTTGCCACCGCTTCGTGGTGAGCGCTTGATATTTGGTTCTTAAGGCCTGTTTTCTTTTTATAGCTTAGTATTTTCTTGTTTTCTGATCGGCCCGCCTTTCTTTCAGCTGGCCGATCCGGCTGATGCTATTCAGCCCCCAGACTTTCCCTTGATGCTGCTTAGGGTAGATGCAGCCGAGGGAGCTTTTACCGAGCCTCTGCCCCTGTGCTCTGCCGAGGAGATGGATGCCGGGATAGAGTGGCGCGACCGGGTATACCAGGTAAGTTTCGGCTTCTGTTTTAGGTTTGGATTCTAAGGGTTAGGTTTTGTTTGGCTAACTTGCGTGGTTTCACCTTTCAGGTTTCGTCGGCTTGCCCTCAGCGGTTATGGCAAGCTGCCAACTGCTTCGGGGTCTTTGCCTCGAGGGTCTCCCGTGACACTTCGGGACCTCGATCGGTAAGTGCGCGTACCTAGGGTTGGCTCTTAGATTGTTTGTCTATTTTCCTCAAGTGCGGGTTATGTTTGCAGGACATTCCCGATATGGTGGGTCAGCTGGAGACTCGGGTGACCGAGCTTGAGGCGGAAGCGTCTGAGGCGCGACAGCTCCTGCAATCTCGGGCCAACGAAATTACTCAACTTAAGGAGCGGCTGGCCCGGTCTCAGGGCGAGACCTCCGCGCAGGGTGAGGATAGGCATCGGGTTGAGAGGGAGAGAGAGGTTGAGGCTGAGGCTACGGGTCGTGCTACGGGTGCTACAGAGGAGGTTGGAAAAGTTCCCGAGACGGTTACCCTAGACTTGTTGTCCGGAATGGTCGGTAGCGAGTCTCTTACCTTTGCTTTAGAGGACTTAGGTTTGGACGACAACATCGGTGAGTTCGTGATAGCCATCGGTGCAGCTTCTAGGGTCCTCCATAGTCTTATGAACCCGATTTGTGTATGAATTTATAGGTTTTGTATAATTTCTTTAGATTTTTTGTATTTGAATTAATTGGATTGGTCTTGTGTTTTCGTTTGGTGAAATGTTGACCAAGATTGACAAGTAATCACTTCGCGTTCGTTTTATTTGCGATTTAATCGTAGTTTATTTAGAACGTTTTAAAATGCGTTGGGAATGCATGAGAGTACGAAAATGATTTTTCGGACTTTTTGAAATGCGTTAGTTTGAGCCGGGAATCGGATCGAATAGTACGTCGATTAAAATGTTTGACCTGACATGGTGCGACACGTAAAAGAAAGTCGGCACATTTTGACCGAGTGCATTAGGAGGCAAGTGTAGTTGTCTTGACATTTACATTTAGGATGAGGCAAAAAGCAAAAAGTGCTAGGCTATCTTCTTAAAAAAAAAAATTTAGACCACTTTTGTGTATTCATGTCACAGACGCGATTTGATAATAACTGTTAAAGGCTACAACACGCCCCGGTGGGATAGCTTATCCTCCTAAAGAGAAAAAAAATGAAAAGATGTCTAAGACCGGTGGGTCCGACGGGTGAAATGTGACATCCGCGTGGCCTCGCGACTCTTGCATGGGCGTTTCGGTTTCCGGAGAGGGTCTCAGTTGCTTCGGGAGGTCGTTCTCGATGTTTGAGATGTCAGGTGGTGGTTAGGTTGATAACGCGCGGTCGATGTCTCGGCTTTTGGGCTGCTTGCAGGGCTGATGACTTGGGGACGGACGTATGGGCTAAGGCAGTCCGGTTTCAGGTCGCCTGGGCTCGGTCGGCCGAAAGTTTGGGCTTTTGGGCTTGGGCGGTCCAGTTCCCGTTTATGGAAATTTACGTAGTTTCCTAATTGTGGGATTAGGGCTATGTTATGGGTGCTTGTTTTAGGCATACTAAAAATACCCAAAGAGTGCCTACAGCTTCCTTGTATTGTTTTGAGTTATGTCGGGTTTTGGGGATCTTCTGACCGAGTGGGCGGGTTGTTTTAAGAAAAGTGACCCCGAGGTTAGCCCAAATGACGGCTTGTCGATGATTATTGCGTTAAGCTGAGTCAAGGTGCAGGAAGACTTTTTGCTAGCATGTTCTAAATTTTGGGACATAGAAAGTCATGTTTTTACTTTTCCCGAGGGTAAGGTTTGTCCTCTCCCAGAGGAGCTAGATGCAATAGGTGGGTGGAGTTCGGTTCGACCTTGTGTGCCTTTGGGAGATGATGCTTTTGTGGAACGGCTTCGTCATTTTTTGGACCTTCCCACGTTGGAGGAGGCTAGAGTTTTCTTTGGGAGAGATGGCATTGATCTAGAGTTGCTTTTTAAGACATTCTCACCGGTTGGCTCCTATGATATTTCAGTTCTAGCATGTAAGCGGGCTTTCAACATCGCGGTGGCTTGTTACTATCTCTTTGAGAATGCGATAGCGCATGAGGGCTGGGGCAATCCTCGGGTTTTGGATGTTGTTATGGGTATGGAGCATAGGCAGTCACCCTCTTTGCTTATTTTGGGTGAGCTCATTTTAGGTCTTCATGCTCGTGCCCGGCTGCATCGAGCTCCTTTTCAGGATTCTAGGATCATTTTGCAGGTATATATAAGGATGTTTTTTTTGTGGCTACTCTATTTTGGAGGCGTGACGTTTTGTTGTGGTTTGTGCAGGTTTGGCTACAGGAGCGACTTGGCTTGGTCGACCCTCCCCGGGCCGTCAAAGGTTATAACTATAGGGGTTTCACGGGTCGGAAAATGATGCGGGCTTGATTCTTCATTTTGCCTGGAGTGCCCTTTCAGGTTTTCACTTCGTCCTCGGCTCACCTTTTTATTTTTTGTCTTTTTTCTTTTTTTCTCTTTTTTTTTCGACGGCTCGCAACTCGTTTCTTCATTTTGCCCGGAGCGCCCTTTCAGGTTTTCACTCCGTCCTTAGCTCGTCTTTTTTTTTTACGATGGCTCGCAACCCGTTTCTTCATTTTGCTCGGAGCGCCCATTCGGGTTTTCACTCTGTCCTCGGCTCGTCGTCTGTGCTTCGTCATTGGAATCACTCGTTAACCGGAGCGTGGAGAGAGGTCCCGATTTGCATGTGAATCGAGTAATCGATTTCGTCATTTTGGTTGGTTGTACCCGAAGAAGGGTTGCCTACGTATCCGTGCTTATACGGAATCAAACCATGTTTGTAGTTCTTTAAGTGTGAGTGATTTTGCTTTTGACTCGCTATGCCAATTATCGATGCGAATTTTTCGTTGTGGTTTTTTTTTCTTTTTCTTTTTGCGCGGGATTTTTTTTGCCCTTATTCGGAGATTAGGATGAGGTTGTTAGTGTAATCCCCTAGAAATTCTAACGCGATACAGTGGCGGAAACATTGTAGAGTCGGGATTAAAACACACTGTAACTATGTCTTATTAAATTAAATTGTTAAAGTCAAACGTATGCCATACATAAAAATGGCTAAAATTTAAAACAATCCACAAAGAGGTTAAACAATCCTTAAGACATAATTATTAAAAAGATCAAGGAGGATCCAAGACTGCTCGTTAGCCCACACCCACCGGAAAACAAACACGTATACCTGCCATGTTAAAACATAACAGCCACAATCAGTGGGGAGCAACGTCAACGTTCTCCCAGCCGTATAACAGGATTTTAAAACAGTAATTACTAATATAGGAAAAAATAGTAAAAATGGAAAACAGTAAAACAGCATATTAAAATAAGCTTTAGCGTAAAACAAATTAATCAAAAGGGTTTCCGAAGAAACATAAAAATATTTGCCAACCTGCAAACCAATTTATACCGATAATAAATAAAATAATCACAATAGCGTTATGGATAGGTTTAATGTAGAATCTAGACTTTCACTAGGACAATACTAAACTAGCTTCGAGAACTTAGTCAAAACAAATCAGACTTCGGTCTCTAACTAGGCAACTCAACCATAACAGGACTGCGTGCAGCGAGATCCTGGCTTAAGTAATGTACACCCCTTCTGGACACCAACCGTAATCCAGTTCAACCCGACAGCGACTTACACGATGCGATATCTAAGTTTAAGGTCAAAATATACACACTCCTGAACACAAACCATGCTCAGCTCAACGACCAATGTGTCTCAACATAGACACACCAGCTTTATAGTTGATGGCAAAACGTACATCCCAAACTATATTACTCTAAACCCACACTTGTCCTTATTCCATAACTCCAAAACAAGCCATTATCGATATATAAAAGATATAATCATTATAAATAATAAGAGAACAAAAAGAAAAGGATCACTTTCCAAAAGAGGAAACTTTCTATTTTAGGAAACTTCTATTTTTAGAAACTTTACTAAAAATAGCATTATATCAAAATAGTGAAAATATTAGTTCATACTAATACCAAATTTTTAGTAAACGATATAGATTTATAAAACTAATACTTTCGACCTTAACGATATTAATTATTGAAGTAAGAACATTTAATTTTATGAAATTATTAAAATATCGTACAAGCGTTATAAAATGATAAAAAAATGTCTTAAACATTTTAATATTACTAATTAGGGTGTTTTCAAAAGTTAAAAAGCTAAAATTTCCTAATTATTATTAGTTTCGACAATAAAATTATAAATGGGATTTTACGGCAAACACCAAATTAAATATTTGAACATCTTCATTTAATTAAACCGACAAATATATTTAGAGTATGTTAAGGGATGATTTAACTCTTAAAGTTTCAGATTTAAGTATTTTCAAAATTGCTGGAAAAATAATTCTTTTAGGTAAGACGAAGCATTTTAATGATAAATCACAATTTGTCCGAAAATCAATACTTATTAATTAAAGACTTTAATAAATAGTAGAAAAATTACGTAAAATAGTTAAAATATATTTATGGACATTCTGTCCAGAAAAGAAAAATTCCAGAATTCTAAAACTCGGTTTTTAAAGCGTTTTCTCGTTAATCATCCAATCTCGACAATAACGATTAATAAAAATAGTAATTACAAAAAGATTTAAGTATTAATATCCAAAACTTATTATTAAACCTAAAAATCAAGATTTTCATGAATCTACCATTTTTCCAGATTTTCAAAAATTCCAGATTTAATAAATCCCGTCAAAACCGTCTTTAAAACTCGTTTTCACAATTAACGATTCCATTAATAAAACTTATCGTTCCTAAAATTTTATTTAGGCACTAAAAATCATAAAATTACATTTTAATATGAAATCATCATAATCATAACTTTTCCCAGATTTAAACCAAAGACCAGAAAACGAGAATTTAAACAACAAACACGGTTTTAACGATAAACGATGATTTAAAGTGATTTAATTCATCCACTTAACAATTCCGAAAATTATGAAAAAAATCAGAAAATTCTATTTCACCAGAAAGTTTCACCACGTCAAAAATCAGATTAAAATAAAATGTTTAAGTACTAGAACTAAAAATCGGCTTTTAAACGTTTTTGTCCGAATACGGTAATAATTCAATAATCGATATCAAAAATATCAGAAAAATACTAAATTATTAAAAATCATCAAAAACAACATTTTTCCAGAATATAAACATATATTACATGTTTAGGCCGATTATTATGATTTTACAAATTAATATAACAATTTAATCGTTAATCTCGTAAAAGCGATAAAAATACCGAAACATGCAAATTTTCAACTTTAAAATTTTTTCCAGAATTTGTGACATAAATATATTGTCAAAATAAAACATAAAAATATATACATGCAAATACTCAATTAAAATCATGAAATACCGAGTAACATCGACGTTACCTCTACTTCAAGTTTGAATCGACAATATATTCGTCGGCTTCGGGATCGTCCAAAAATCCTACCAAAAGCAAAAATCATGGAAGAAAAATACCATGAGAAAACTAATAAAAATCAAGGTAAATATTGATCGAAAACGACGTTGATTATTACCTTAACGAAGAGAACGGAAAGAGGATTATTTGACGATGAATTTGAGTCGATTAAGACTAGAATTGAAGCAAAAATAATCCTAGAATAGGGGAAAAGTGCCACGGCCAAGAGGAAGAAGGTAGATTTTTTTTTTTTAACTTGATGGATGAATAAAGTGTAGTATGGAAATGGATGGTTTTCAAAATATAAATGAGATTAAAGTGTTGATGAAAACTATGTGCAAAAATGACAAAGTGACCGGCCAAGCTTAAAGAGAAAGGAGTATGAAAAGTTTTGATACTAATGCAACAATGAATGAAAAGAAATTATCTTACGTTTACGTTTTAACGTGATAAAATGAAACGTTTAAATAAAACGTAATAAAACTTGTGACCAAGAGCTTAGTCGGTCCAAAATGTGAGGAAATGGTCTCAAATAATTTATAAGTTGATAAAAAGTATAATCGTAAAATAGTTAAAGGCATTTCAAAGTAATTCGAGTAAACCTCGCGTAAGAAAATAATTATTCGCGAAGCTTTGAAATAAAAATCATTAACAACTAATTTTTGTAAATAAAAATATTCACTTGTTGAAAAATATTATAGAAACGTATTCAAACATTTTTAGGAAAAGGAATAACTTAAATCCAAGTTTAAAAGTGTCGATTCGAAGAGAGATAGAATTCCTTGCGGAAAAATTAATTAATTTACGAAGAAACCAAATAAATGGATTTAAAAAGAATTTAAATCTTTAAAATTAAAAATAAAAATTGTTAAACTCAAAAATTAAAATAGAGGTTAGTAAAATGATGAAATATGAGGGCCAAAGTGACAGAGTTAAGACGGAGTCCTAACGGAAAGAATAAAAATGTTTAGGAAAAATAGCGGGTGTTACAATCCTCCCCACTAAAAGAATGTTTCGTCCTCGAAACTAAGAATAAGCAGATAGGAAATCGAGGTTTACCTTACTCGAAGAGTTGAGGATGCTTAGCTCGCATCGAAGACTCGGTTTCCCACGTTTCTTCCTCAAACCGATTACAGCGCCACAAAACTTTTACCAGAGGTACAACTTTGTTCCTTAAACGCTTCTCGCGGCGATCAGTGATCTTCACCGGCCTTTCTTCATAAGTCAAATCTGGTTCGAGATCCACAATCTCGGGCTCCAACACGTGCTCGGGATCACTAACATATTTCCTTAACTGAGAAACATGAAAAACATCGTGAACATTACCCATAGATGCAGGCAATTCCAGTTTAGAAGCAACTTCGCCCACTCTCTCGATCACAGGGTACGGGCCAACGAACTTAGGGCTGAGCTTGCCCTTAATCCCAAACCGCTTCACCCCTTTCACAGGTGATACCTTCAGGAACACTAGATCACCAACCGAAAACTCCAAAGGTCGGCGACGAACATCAGCATACGACTTCTGTCGATCCTGGGCAGACTTCATCCTAGATCGGACCACATTCACTACGTCAATAGTCTGAGCCAACAAATCCGGGCCCAAAATCTTCACTTCACCGGGAACATCCCAACAGACGGGACTACGGCACTTTCGACCATAAAGTGCTTCGAACGGAGACATCTTAATAGAAGCATGGTAACTGTTGTTATAGGAAAACTCTACCAGCGGAAGATGTCGGATCCAACTCTCTTGGAAATCCAAGGCACAAGCCCGCAACATATCCTCCAAAGTTTGGATCGTTTTCTCGGACTGTCCATCTGTAGCAGCATGGAAAGCGGTACTCATCAATAATCTGCTTCCCAAAGCATCCTGCAAAGCCTTCCAGAATTTAGAGCAGAACCTCGGGTCTCGATCCGAAACAATCTCGAGCGGTACACCATGATGACGGACAATTTTGGCAACATACACCTCTGCGAGCTTCTCCATACTCCAAGTGTCGCGAATAGGGACGAATCGTGCACACTTGGTCTAGCGGTCCACAATAACCCAAATATCGTTTCTACCATTCACGGTCCTTGGTAATGCCATCACAAAATCCATCGATATGCACTGCCATTTCCACTCTGGAACAGGGAGTGGTTGTAGCAAACCTCCAGGCTTCTTGTGCTCGAACTTCACCTGCTGACATGTCAAGCACTTACTTACAAACTCTGCAATGTCCTCTCTCATATGAGGCCACCAGAAATTGAGCTTCAAATCCCGATACATCTTGTCACCACCAGAATGAATAGAGTACCTCGTCTTATGTGCCTCGGTTAGAACTTGCTTTCTCACCTCAGCATCACCAGGGACAACCCAGCGGTTCTTAAATTTTAGTGCTCCACTGGAATCCACAGAAAAATCTAGAGCCTTACCAAGATTCATCTTTTCTCGGATACCGGCTACAAAAGGGTCATCCAACTGCTTCTCACGAATCTCACGAAAAGAGTTGGTTCAGCAACTAGGGCATTCAGGCGACCATCATAACCTTCATCAACAACATCAATAGACATCTTGGCAAAATCTCGAGCCAACTTCTCAGGCAAGCCAGAACACGGAGACAAGGAATAGAGGGTCTTTCTGCTAAGGGCATCAGCAACCACGTTAGCTTTTCCCTCACAATACACCAATTCAAGGTCACAATCATTCACTAACTCGATCCAGCGTCTCTGTCTCGCATTCGGATCTTTCTGCGTGAAGAGATATCACAGACTCTTATGGTCAGTGTGAACCTTGCATCTCACTCCGTATAAATAATACCTCCAAACTTTCAAGGCATGCACCACAGCTGCTAACTCCAAGTCGTGGGTAGGGTAATTCACCTCATGAACTTTCAACTGTCTAGAGGCATAAGCGATCACCTTACCGTTCTGCATAAGGACACAACCCAAACCATTCTTAGAAGCGTCACAATACACATCGAAACCAACGCCTTCTTCAGGTAGGGTCAGGATAGGAGCAGAAGTGAGCTTTCTCTTGAGCTCAGAAAAAGCATCTTCACAGGCTTGACTCCACAAAAATTTATTCTCTTTCTTGAGTAATTGAGTCATAGGTCGTGCTAATTTAGAAAAGTCTTGCACAAATGTTCGATAATAGCCGGCAAGACCTAGGAAACTTTGGATCTCGCCAACATCTTTGGGACTTGCCCAGCTCTCGATAGCTGAAATCTTAGCAGGGTCAACTTTAATACCTTCCTTTGCGATAACATGACCTAGAAAAGCTACCTCGGAAAGCCAGAATTCACACTTGGAAAACTTAGCATACCACTTTTGATCTCGTAGAATGCCAAGAATAATCTTGAGATGTTCTGCATGTTCAACCTCCGACTTGGAATAAATCAGGATGTCACCAATAAAGACAACAACACACTGATCCAAATACTCCCTGAAAGTTCTGTTCATTTGATCCATAAAAACAGCAGGAGCATTGGTTAGTCCAAAAGGCATGACTTTGAATTCATAATGTCCATACCTCGAACTGAAAGCCGTCTTTGGAATGTCTGATTCACGGATGGGGATTTGGTGATATCCAGACCTTATATCGATCTTGGAAAACACAGAAGCACCCTTAAGTTGATCAAAGAGATCATCAATTCTGGGCAGAGGATATTTGTTCTTGATCGTAACCTTGTTGAGATCACGATAATCAATACACAGGTGCATCGAACCGTCTTTCTTCTTGACGAAAAGAACAGGAGCGCCCCAAGGGGAAGAACTTGGACGAATGAAATCTTTCTCAATCATTTCATCCAATTGCTTGCGTAGTTCTTGCAACTCAGCAGGAGCCATTCTGTAAGGTGCTTTGGCGATTGGGCCAGTACCAGGCACGAGTTCAATAGTGAATTCCACATCTCGTTTGGGTGGAATACCTGGTAACTCCTCGGGAAATACATCTGCATAATCACACACTATGCGCACCTCCTCGAGTTTAGAGAGTTCAGCAGTTATAGTTACCATACATAGAAATGCTTGGCAACCTTTTCTCTGCATTCTGATAGCCTTCATGGCAGAAATAATTTTGATACCCTTCTGTCTTCGACCACCACGGTAAGACACTCGAACACCTTCGGGGGTCTTCAGAGAAATCTTCTGATCTCGACACTGAAATCTTGCATCATACTGAGCTAACCAGTCCATTCCCAAAATAACGTCGAACTCAGCGAGAGGGAACTAAAGGAGAGTATAAGGAAGAATAGTACCAGCAAAGAGAATAGATACATTCTGATAAGCTTTAGAACAGTCAACAACTTCACCAGAAGGAAGGGAAATAGCTATTGGTTCAGCTAGACAGGGGGTTAAGGATAGTTTTGGAGCCAGAGTAGAAGATATTACAGATGTGGAAGCGCCAGTATCAAATAATATATAAGCACTAACACCAGAAATCAGAAACATACCCGTAACCACATCAGGATTAGCATCAGCGTCGACACGACTCATCACAAAGATACGTCCCTTACGAGGGGCAGAAGTAGAGACAGCGCCAGCTGCAGTAGCGGTGTTGGTTGTTGCTTTCTTCGGGCAGAAGGTAGAGCGGTGCCCGGCTTCTCCACAGGTGTAGCAAACTACAGGGGTGCCGTCACAATTCAAGCCAGGATGATAAGCCTTCTTGCATTTGAAACAGTTAGAATCCTTCTTGTTGTTGGGCTTCGAGTTGAAATTGTTTTTCTTGAAACCACTACCTGTAATAGCATACAGTAGAGTCAGAAATTTTAGAAGAAAAGAAGGTAAAAGAAGAAGAGAAAGGAAAAATAATCCAAACCTCCAGAGTTGAACTTCTTAGAAGAAGATGAAGAGTTATTCCCAGAATGGGTGAAAGGTCGTTTATAACCAGATGATGGGTTCATAGATTTCACCCGCTCAATCGAAGACTCCGCGTATAGCGCAGCATTATAGAGCTCATTAACAGTTGAGAGACTCCGGGGCATGTTGAGAGTGATATTGGCTCGAAGTCCTCCTCGATAAAAGAAAGCTCGGGAATTCCCATTGGGTAACAGATCTCCAGCATAATTCGCCAGAAAGTGGAACCGAGTGGTGTAAGCTTCAACCGACATGGTATTCTGGCGTAGAGCGTTGAATTCAGTCATCCTCTAATGCCTCAGCTCCTCGGGATAAAATCTCTGCTCTAAGAGAGTCTTGAACTGAGTCCAGCTGAATCCTGGAGTCTGAAGTGCAGTCGGGCCAACCTGGGTCCACCATCGGTCTGAATCGTCTGACAGGTACAGCACAGCTAGGCCCACCTTCTGATTCTCAGGGCGGAGTAAATTCCAAACTGCCTTTCCATCAGTCGAAACCAACGGTTCATGATTTCGGGGTCCACGGAGCCATCATAAAAATCCAATCTGCTTTTGGCCATTCCTTCAGCTGCGTGAGAGAAGCTAAGGGGTCTCTGTTGGTTCCGGTTGTTCATCTCGTTCATGGCCTGCGCTATGTTGCGTAGCGTGTCAGCCAGAGCTTCGATACCTCCATGATCATTGTTGTTGTTGTTTCAGTTACCTCTTCCGGCCATCTTGAAGTTCACAAATAACAACATAAAATCAATGCTAATCATCGAGTTCAGGAACAGATAATCTTCACAGTTAAGTCCTTATCTGTTTCTACCCATTTCTAATAATATCTTTATTTACTGTTTAAATAATTAACTGGTATTTTTCCCTAATTTCAGGTGTGTAAGCGTCGGAAACAGTAATGCTCTGATACCAACTGTAATCCCCTAGAAATTCTAACGCGATACAGTGGCGGAAACACTGTAGAGTCGGGATTAAAACACACTGTAACTATGTCTTATTAAATTAAATTGGTAAAGTCAAACGTATGCCATACATAAAAATGGCTAAAATTTAAAACAATCCACAAAGAGGTTAAACAATCCTTAAGACATAATTATTAAAAAGATCAAGCAGGATCCAAGACTGCTCGTTAGCCCACACCCACCGGAACACAAACACGTATACCTGCCATGTTAAAACATAACAGCCACAATCAGTGGGGAGCAACGTCAACGTTCTCCCAGCCGTATAACAGGATTTTAAAACAGTAATTACTAATATAGGAAAAATAGTAAAAATGGAAAACAGTAAAACAGCATATTAAAATAAGCTTTAGCGTAAAACAAATTAATCAAAAGGGTTTCCGAAGAAACATAAAAATATTTGCCAACCTGCAAACCAATTTATACCGATAATAAATAAAATAATCACAATGGCGTTATGGATAGAATTAATGTAGAATCTAGACTTTCACTAGGACAATACTAAACTAGCTTCGAGAACTTAGTCAAAACAAATCAGACTTCGGTCTCTAACTAGGCAACTCAACCATAACAGGACTACGTGTAGCGAGAACCTGGCTTAAGTAATGTACACCCCTCCTGGACACCAACCGTAATCCAGTTCAACCCGACGGCGACTTACACGATGCGATATCTAAGTTTAAGGTCAAAATATACACACTCCTGAACACAAACCATGCTCAGTTCAACGACCAATGTGTCTCAACATAGACACACCAGCTTTATAGTTGATGGCAAAACGTACATCCCAGACTATATTACTCTAAACCCACACTTGTCCTTATTCTATAACTCCAAAACAAGCCATTATCGATATATAAAAGATATAATCATTATAAATAATAAGAGAACAAAAAGAAAAGGATCACTTTCCAAAAGAGGAAACTTTCTATTTTAGGAAACTTCTATTTTTAGAAACTTTAATAAAAATAGCATTATATCAAAATAGTGAAAATATTAGTTCATAATAATACCACATTTTTAGTAAACAATATAGATTTATAAAACTAATACTTTCGGCCTTAACAATATTAATTATTGAAGTAAGAACATTTAATTTTATGAAATTATTAAAATATCGTACAAGCGTTATAAAATGATTAAAAATGTCTTAAACATTTTAATATTACTAATTAGAGTGTTTTCAAAAGTTAAAAAGCTAAAGTTCTCTAATTATTATTAGTTTCGACAATAAAATTATAAATGGGATTATACGGCAAACACCAAATTAAATATTTGAACTTCTTCATTTAATTAAACCGACAAATATATTTAGAGTATGTTAAGGGATGATTTAACTCTTAAAGTTTCAGATTTAAGTACTTTCAAAATTGCTGGAAAAATAATTATTTTAGGTAAGACGAAGCATTTTAACGATAAATCACAATTTGTCCGAAAATCAATACTTATTAATTAAAGACTTTAATAAATAGTACAAAAATTACGTAAAATAGTTAAAATATATTTATGGACATTCTTTCCAGAAAAGAAAATTTCCAGAATTCTAAAACTCGCTTTTTAAAGCATTTTCTCGTTAATCGTCCAATCTCGACAATAACGATTAATAAAAATAGTAATTACAAAACGATTTAAGTATTAATATCCAAAAAAATTTATTAAACCTAAAAATCATGATTTTCCAGAATCTACCATTTTTTCCAGATTTCCAAAAATTCCAGATTTAATAAATCCCGTCAAAACCGTCTTTAAAACCCGTTTTCACAATTAACGATTCTATTAATAAAACTTATCGTTCCTAACATTTTATTAAGGCACTAAAAATCATAAAATTACATTTATTTATGAAATCATCAGAATCATAATTTTTCCCAGATTTAAACCAAAGACCAAAAATCGAGAATTTAAACAACAAACACGGTTTTAACGATAAACGATGATTTAAAGTGATTAATTAATTCATCCACTTAACGATTCCTAAAAATTATGAAAAAATTCAAAACATTCTATTTCACCAGAAAGTTTCACCACGTCAAAAATCAGATTAAAATAAAATGTTTAAGTACTAGAACTAAAAATCGGCTTTTAATCATTTTTGTCCGAAAACGGTAATAATTCAATAATCGATATCAAAAATATCAAAAAAATACTAAATTATTAAAAATCAACAAAAACAACAATTTTCCAGAATATAAACATATATTACATGTTTAGGCCGATTATTACGATTTTACAAATTAATATAACAATTTAATCGTTAATCTCGTAAAAGCGATAAAAATACCGAAACATGCAAATTTTCAACTTTAAAATTTTTTCCAGAATTCGTGACATACATATATTGCCAAAATAAAACATAAAAATATATACATGCAAATACTCAATTAAAATCATGAAATACCGAGTAACATCGACGTTACCTCTACTCCAAGTCTGAATCGACAATATATTCTTCGGCTTCGGGATCGTCCAAAAATCCTACCAAACACGAAAATCATGGCAGAAAAATACCATGAGAAAACTAATAAAAATCAAGGTAAATATTGATCGAAAACGACGTCGATTATTACCTTAACGAAGAGAACGGAAAGAGGATTATTTGACGATGAATTTGAGTCGATTAAGACTAGAATTGAAGCAAAAATAATCCTAGAATAGGGGAAGAGTGCCACGGCCAAGAGGAAGAAGATAGATTTTTTTTTTTAACTTGATGGATGAATAAAGTGTAGTATGGAAATGGATGGTTTTCAAAATATAAATGAGATTAAAGTGTTGATGAAAACTATGTGCAAAAATGACAAAGTGGCCGGCCAAGCTTAAAGAGAAAGGAGTATGAAAAGTTTTGATACTAATGCAACAATGAATGAAAAGAAATTATCTTACGTTTACGTTTTAACGTGATAAAATGAAACGTTTAAATAAAACGTAATAAAACTTGTGACCAAGAGCTTAGTCGGTCCAAAATGTGAGGAAATGGTCTCAAATAATTTATAAGTTGATAAAAAGTATAATCGTAAAATAGTTAAAGGCATTTCAAAGTAATTCGAGTAAACCTCGCGTAAGAAAATAATTATTCGCGAAGCTTCGAAATAAAAATCATTAACAACTAATTTTTGTAAATAAAAATATTCACTAGTTGAAAATATTATAGAAACGTATTCAAACATTTTTAGGAAAAGGAATAACTTAAATCCAAGTTTAAAAATGTCAATTCGAAGAGAGATAGAATTCCTTGCGGAAAAATTAATTAATTTACGAAGAAACCAAATAAATGGATTTAAAAAGAATTTAAATCTTTAAAATTAAAAATAAAAATTGTTAAACTCAAAAATTAAAATAGAGCTTAGTAAAATGATGAAATATGAGGCCAAAAGCGACAGAGTTAAGACGGAGTCCTAACGGAAAGAATAAAAATGCTTAGGAAAAATAGCTGGTGTTACAGTTAGGATGTTTATGGGTAGTATCGCTTGAGTTGGTCCATGTTGGTCGGGGTTGAGAACTCTTGGCCGTCTAGGTCGGTGAGGATTACGGCGCCTCCCGAGAGTATTTTCTTGACGAGGTAGGGGCCCGCCCAGTTTGGTTTGAACTTTCCTCTAGGGTCGATGGGAAGGGGTGCTCTGATGGATTTGACTACTAAGTCTCCGTCATGTATGTTTCGGGATTTCACTCATTTGTTAAAGGCTCGTTGTATACGTTGTTGGTAAGCTTGCACGTTAGATAGTGCGTGTATCCTACGCTCATCTAGGAGTACTAGATCATCGTAACGTTTTTGGTTCCACTCTTCCTCGGAAATGCCTCTTTCGGCTAGTATCCTTAGTGAGGGTATTTCTAGGTACGGGTTGCACGGCTTCAGAGCCGTAGGTTCGGTAGTATCGTGTGGCTCCGGTGGGTGTTCGGTAGGATGTTCTGTATCCCCATAATGCGAAGGGTATTTTGTTTGGCCAATCCCGTTAGTTGTCTATCATTTTCTTAAGGATCGTGGTGATGGTTTTGTTTTCTGCCTCCACGGCCCCGTTTGTCTGAGGTTTATAGGGTGAGGATTTGTGTCTTTGTATTTTGTATTTGTCTAAGAGTTTTTGGGTATCGGCTCTGAAATGAGCCCCCCTAATCGCTGATAATTTCATGGGGTATGCCGTAGCGGCAGACGATGTTATTTTGGAGCAATTTGGCTACTTGTTTAGAGGTTAGCACGGTGTAAGAGGCGGCTTCTACCCGTTTGGTGAATTAATCGTCGACCACCAGTATAAAACAATGTCTGTCGGTCCCGGATGGGTGTACCTTTCCTATGATGTCAATTCCCTAAGTAGAGAAGAGCCAAGGTGTGGTTATGATATGGAGAGGATATGGCGGTAGGTGTTGGATATTGGCGAATATTTGGCAATTGTGGTAGTGACGGACGTGACGTCGGCAATCTGCCTCTAGGGTAATCTAGTAGTAACCTAGTCTCATTATTTTTCGGGCTAACAGGTGTGCGCTCATGTGGGTTCTGTATTCCCCGTCATATACTTCCTCCATGACTCTCTAGGATTTAGTTTTATTTATGCATCTAAGGAGGACTCCTTGTGGGGTTTGTTTGTATAGAAGTCCTTGGTTTAGGACGTAATGGGTGGCTTGTATTCTTAAGGCTCTTTTGTTTTAGGTGTTTATGTTGGGTGGGTATGATCCCTCAGTTTTAAAGTCCAGGATTGCTTTGTACCAAGGTTCTTCGAGGGTATCGTCGGTTTCGAGGTTATGGATGTAGGCTGGTCGTTTGCTTCTCTCCACGCAGATTGCCATAGAGAAAAGATGATCAGGCATGTTTATTAGTGAGGCTAGTTTGGATAGGGCGTCAGCGAATTGGTTTTCTTCGCGAGATATGTGTATGAACTCAATTTTGGTGAATTCCCGGGATATTGTTTTTATTTCGGTTCAGTATGGAGCTAGGCTTTCGTTATAAACCTTCCAGGTGCCCATGGCTTGGTTGACTACTAGGGAAGAATCTCCGTGTACTCTAAGGTTCTTAACTCCTAGAGTTACGACAACTTTTAGTCCTATTCGGCAGGCTTCGTATTCGGCCGCGTTGTTGGTAACAGGGAAATCTAGTTTGACTAATATGGGTATATGGTCATATTATTGTTTGGCTAGGGGAACCAGTTGTGGGTTGAACTTAGGGTAGTCGTTCCTAGTCTCCTTTTAGGGTGAAGTTGTAGGGGACCGTTTGTTGTAGCCCTCGCGCTTTATTTAATTGTTATCGATAAATGGCATAGCATCGAGTTTCAAGCGATTAAGTAAGTTATTAGAAGAGGTCGAACGATTGTCGAGGCACGTTTGTTAAAGAAAAGAGTCATTTTATTGATATAATAATAAACGGGCTAGATACCCGTGAATCCGTGATTTTATTTGAAAGGTGGAAGGTGGAGGACATGTTCCCTCACATCTCCTGAACTCGACGCGTAAAAAAAGGAAGTGCTGATTATTTTAGGTCTAGGCCCTAAGATGAACTAGACTCTGACCAGGGCTGGCTACGCATGCCCTTAGAAGAACCTCCGTTGGTTAGACTCTCGGCGCTCATAAGGATCGCCTTCTTGGTGGGTTTGGTATCTGTAGACACCCACATTTTGACCGCCAGGTGTCTATAATTGTTCCCGCCAAACACCCGATGATGATTGGACGTAAACGTGCTTTGATGGACTCGGATATGGGCTAATAATCATGGACATTTGGTTTAGACTTATTACGGAGTACAAATCTTACAAAACTAACCTCAAATCCAGGCCCAGTGGGTCGTTTCGAGTCAAATAAGACTAATTTGGGTCGAAACCGGCACCAGGGGTAAAACCGTCTTTTAGCGACCGGGTCAAACCCGATCAAAGATATTTTTTCCCGAGACACGTGGACCAACCGTGACACTACACGTCCGGTTTGGACTCAAACACTACAAGAAATCAACTTCGAAAACATTAAACAATTCCGTTAAAGGTAGAATTTGATCTCAAGTGGAATTCTATCCGGAAGCCGAATCAGACACCGACCGAGCTACAAATACTCGGCCAAGACATCCCAAACAGCCGAAATACTCGGCCAACTCTTCATGACAGCCGATATATTTGGCTTCCCCACCAAGAAACGAGACTTTGGTTCCCTTTCGAACTCTCGTGTTTCCTATCCAAACCGGTATTTCTTGTCACACAAGCAAGACTACCTCGACTCCTATAAATAGGACCTCCCGTCCAACACAAAAAGACGGTTTTACACAACAAATATACACATATCATACATTCACACACATACGTCCTTGATATCTAGTAAAAATAATTCAAAGCAAATCCCGACATATTCCCGAAGAAGCCTTGAAATACCGACGAAACCACCCCCACCGTCCGGCCAAACCCGACGCCTCACACACATAAAAAAACATACCAAACCGACACCTTAACTCATCCCGCATCATCTCCACGCTCCCAAGTTTAAACCACTTTCCGACGAGCCTTATTCCGAGAAAACGAAGCATGTAGGTTGAGGGTGTAAATCAAACCCGACTCTTCTCTTTTCTCTCTCTCTCTCTCTCTCTCTCTCTCTCTCTTTCTCGTTTTTTTTCTTCTTTTTGTGTCGAGTCGTCCGTCCTCGTTTAATATGAGTCGTTTTCGCATATTTTTTATTATTTCTAATAATTGATAATACAAAAACTATTTTTTATAACGTTCTTAAAATACGATATCGATTCTCTAATCGAATATCGTATCTAACAAGAACAAAATTAATTAGTTCTCGTTGATGCTAATAAAATCGTTACATCTTTTTAAACAAAATTCGACGATTTTATATGCGGAGAGAATTAACATCTTTTTCGTTCAAAATTCTTTTTTTTTTACTTTTCGTTCAAAACAAACTTTTTTTTCAAAACCTTTTCTAAAATCATTCCGACTATTCGATATCGAGTTCATAATCAAATATCGAATACGACGAATATCGAAAATATGAATCGGGTATAAATTAATCCTTATTTGTACGCGATTTATAAAAATTAACGATTTTTGACAACAAAAAAAACCCGAACAGACTGCCACGCGATTCGCGCGCCTGTCAGGCGACTCGCGCGGTGGCCTGGTTATCCGGACCTTTTTTTTTTGTTTCCTGGCTTTTCTATTTTTTATTCTTTTTGAGTCTTACATAAAAAGCGACTTTCGCGACATATTTCGATAAATACTTTTTTTCGACCTCGGTCAACGCGTGCTAATCCATCACGTGACATAAATCTTTTAAAAAATCATGCATATTATTTATTTACATCTTTATTCAATTTATTCGTCGTTAATAACTCGTTTTCTCGTGTTTGTAGCAATTTATTTTCATCTTTTGTTTTATTAGACTAAAACGAATTCACATGCTAAAATAACTTTGACGTTATTAGTTTAATATGCATTAAACGACTTGGCAACGCATTTATTTTTCTCTCACATGTCTAGGGAAAATAATCTTTGCATATCATTCCACTATCGAACTAACACGTGTACACCAAAAACGAACGATATCTTAGTAAAGGCCGCTAAGTGCGGGCGGGATTGGGTGTTCTTAGTGAACTTCCCAACACGTATCCTCACCCCTTACTCAGAACCATGGTTTCCGGATGTCCGAATCCATTGGCAACGAGAGTCATTCAACACACGATATCCGATAATGTCGGTATCGGTATCAAATGCTAAGGGATGAACCCGATAAACTCTGACATCGGAAATGGGCCATATTTTGTATATGGCCCACTACGACATAGAGTGGGTTCGAACGGGCCCGAACTCCCACAAAGTTCGGTGGCGACTCCTTCTTCGATTTAAAATTCAATTCGACCCATCTCATATGGAGATTCATTCGCCTCCCCAAACCCGCGCGTGGCCGCGTCGGGGTGGACCTATGTCATGTCCACAATTTGGCGACTCCGCTGGGGATCAACTGATGTGTCACTTACCATCGGCATCCTCAGGGTGAGACTCGAAAAGAAATCGTTCGAATAGTAATGTATACGTTTTAGTTCAATGGTTCATGCCTAACCCAAATCTTTCCCGGGCCGGTTACTTGTGACCGACGTCCCACTATACCACGGTGCATTCCTAAATGGGTGCACTAAAGACTTCGATGGCGGAACTCGCATGGGTTTTACGGCAGGTTCTAAGACCAACTCGGCTTAGGAAGTCCGTCCTGATTTGCGAGAATGCTATCGTCGTTGGTATAGACCCTACTCGACCGACCGAGACTTAGACTAAGAGCATACATGGCGTCATTATACTGTTTCCGTGACTACATGCTACTTGATCTTCTTTGGTCTTTTCAAAAAACCGTCATTTTCAAAAACCCGCATCTTTTCAAACCCATCTATTTTTCAAAACCCGGAAAGCTACCGAATTTAGGATTTATGATTTTGACTCAAAATAGCCTATTTTTAGCCGGTATGCTCTCCAAACCTTTTCAAAAAAATCCGAAATCTCGGCCCGGTAACACTTTTTTCGATTTTCAAAAAATATCGGGCCATCCTACCCCACTTTGTTCAGTTTTCAATTCCAAATTCTTTTTTCAAAGCCCTCTTCTTCTAAGGACTTCCCGTATTTAGCAGTGTCGGGTCTTGTCATAGCTTGTAAGAGTCTATAGCGTCGAAACTCCGTCGATCTTACATCACGAGTTTCTACCCCATCCTAGTCCGCCTTATTTGTCAAGGCACGGCCCACCTTCGTAGGACAAACTCCTGCAAAGGGAAGCCCGTTTACACATTCGAGTCCAAAGTCTGGGGAATTCTCACATGGACCTTCCTTCGAACGGGACTAGGCCCACTTTGCCAAATCCTAAGGAAGGCCCACCGTCCACGGGTCATCCGTCTAGAAGTCAGTTTTCAGTCTTTTTTTCTCGTCTAGTCTTTTCCTTGCTCGGGATGTACTCTTTGATTCTAAGATCTGGGTCAGTTACTAATTACGCGGTGCCCTTACAGACAGGCCACCCCACACCCGAGCCATGACGCAACAAGCCATAGACGAATTGAGGGCCTCTTTGACCAAGCTGGAAAACATGATCACGTCGATGAGAGGGGACCAGATCGCCATCCTTACCCGGGTAAGTGTCGTGGAGCAGGGAACTCCCAGCGGCAGTGTCGATACTACCGGGCCTTTAGCCGAATTGTCCAGCGCAGTCCACAAACTGCAGGAACAGGTCCATCTGTCAGCCCAAAACTCCATCCACACGGAGAATGCTCGGATCTACACACCGTTGACCGACGAACTACCCGCCAATCTCAATCTGACGGGTTTGCCAATGTTCGAGGGTACTGAAGACCCGGTTCACCATATCCGGGCTTTCAAGGAGTTCATGGCCCTTAAGAGGGTTAAGTCCAACATGTTCAAGCACCTGTTCGCTTTTTCTCTCGAGAAGCACCCAAGGGCCTGGTACTACCGGCTCGATTCCAAGAAATACAAAACTTGGGATGACGTGGCAACGGAATTCGCTTGGAACTACGCCGACAACACAGAAATCCAGACCACTATGCGCACCCTGGAAGTAATGGCCCAGGAACCTAAGGAAGGATTTACGAAATACCTTCAACGCTGGAGGGCTGAAAGCGTCAAACTGGTCGATAAGCCCAGTGAAAAAGTGCTGGTTGAAGCCTTCGTCAAGAACCTCCTTCCAGCTTACCGGGTCCATCTCCGGTATGCCATCATACCTAGCTTCGCGGTCCTAACTGAGATGGGAACAAGAATCGAAGATGATTTAAGGTTGGAAAGCCTCACTAAGGCCTCCGCCAAGGGATACCAAGGGGCCATCTCATCAACAAGCAAGCCCACAACGACTGCTGCCACTCGTAGCATTTTTGACGAGGTAAACGCACTTGATACCTCGTCCCAGAAGAATACCACCCCCCGGGTATTCACCGACATAGGCACCACCTATGAAAATGCCCTGTAGAGGCTATCATCAAAAGGTTTGATCACCCCGATAGGCCCAACACCTGATCTCCCGGTCGAGCGACGCTCCAAGGCCTACAACCCCCAGGCCTACTGTCAGTACCATCGTGGTAAAGGACACGATACCGAAAAATGCTGGAAGCTAAAGCATCTTATCCAAGATCTAATCGAAAGTGGCAAGATCCCTTTGCCCGGGAGCAAACCCAACAACAAGGATAACCCGTTAGCCACTCACGCCATCTTCTCCGGGGAAATAATGGATTGTTCACACCTCATTTCTCCATTTGTCCCACAAATAAATGGGATCTGGTACGACGACGAAGACGACATCTACCTCACCAAAGGGGAAGCTGTCCCCATCACGCCCGAGGAGATTCAGAAGGTTAAGTCCAAGGTCTTAGCCAACAGTCAAGCCCTCATCATCGCCAAGCCACTTAGGGTGGAGCCCGCCCCAGAAGAGCCAACTGCTGAAAAGGCTCTTGTAAAGCAGCTGAGCAAGACTCGAGTTGACATCTCTATATGGCAACTCCTAGTTAGCTCCCAGGAACATCGAGAGGCACTCACTAAGGCCCTCGATCAAGTCAAAATCGACTCTATGGCTACTCCAGCTGAATGGTAGCCACGGTTCTGCCCCACCTGAAGGGGAAATCCAAAGAAGAAGGCCCACTAATTACCTTCTCCAATGCTGATCTACCACCATTTGGGCCAGCCCACAACATGGCCCTCTACATCACGGTCATCTGCCGTGGAAAGTACCTACCCATGACCCCTGGGACCCACTTGGCCCAGGATTGCAACTACATACCAGACGACATCTTCGCTCTCATCCAGGCCGAAGATGCTAAGAATGCTGAGCCCGCGCTAGGGCTGCTTTTTGGAGAGGAACTCGCGGCCCCAACACCGAAGGAAGAGCTGGTCAGCCTCATTCTCCGTAGCCGCACCTTTGACCCATCCAAACTAATCTCGGAGGTCGGATCTGGAACCGGAAGCAGAGCCTGGAGGAAGACTGTCAAATAGACTGACAGTCAAGGAAGGACTTACAAGCTGATCACATGGGAAGGAGAAATGCCAGAATCTGAGTCTGAGTCTGAGTCGGAGTCCGAGTCAGAGTCTAAGATTGAGTCTAGTGAGTCCGGTGCTAGGGTCAGTCCTGTAACTCCCCCTCTCCCTTTAGCTACTCCTGGTGCCTCGGGGTCTGTCCCGGGCACCCTGCCTATCCCGCACTGACTAGTGATCAGATGGTAGCTCTTTTCGAGCTATTTTCTCAATTCATGATCAATAATAACAACCGTTCTGCTTACGACTTGTCTCATTTTCAAAACTTTCTCAATTCCAAAAATATTATGTGCAATGACATTGAGAAACCCGACGAACAGGTGTCTTTGCCTCCACATCTGATCGAGCAACTAGAGCAAAGGGAATCCCGCAATCCGATAACCGAAGAAACCGAATCCATCAACGTGGGAACAACCTTAGAACCTCAGATGCTTAAGATAGGGTTATCCTTAGATCCCGAGGAGAAACAACAATTCATAAATCTCCTTCAAGAATTCAAAGACGTCTTCACATGGTCCTACAAGGACATGCCGGGGATTGATCGCGAAATAGCCGAGCACCATATACCGATCAAGGAAGGGTTCAAGCCGGTTAAACAAAAACTCCGACGCATGAGGCCCGAATGGTCCCTCAAAGTCAAGGAAGAAGTCGACAAACAATTCAACGCTGGGTTCATACGAGTCTCCGAGTATCCAGATTGGGTTGCAAACATTGTACCAGTCCCTAAAAAGGATGGTAAGGTACGCGTCTGTGTAGACTTTCGGGATCTTAACAAGGCGAGCCCGAAAGACGATTTCCCGTTACCACACATCGATATACTGGTGGATAACACAGCTGATCATGCCCTTCTATCATTTATGGACGGGTACGCAGGGTATAACCAGATAAAAATGACAAAGGAAGACATGGATAAGACCACCTTCATTACACCTTGGGGTACTTATTGCTATACTGTTATGTCGTTCGGTCTCATCAATGTCGGGGCCACCTATCAACGAACCGCCACAACTTTATTACATGACATGATGCATAAAGAAGTGGAAGTTTACTTAGACGACATGATCGTCAAATATAAAGACAGGGACGGTCACATCACCGCCCTGAGAAAGTTCTTCGCCCGATTACGCAAATACAATATGAGGCTAAACCCTCAGAAATGCAGTTTCGGGGTAACAACTGGCAAATTACTGGGTCATATCGTTAGCCAACGAGGTATCGAAGTTGATCCAGCCAAAATCAAGGCCATCACCGAGATGCAGCCCCCTAAAACCGAAAAGGAGATAAGAGGGTTTCTCGGAAAAGTCCAATACATCAGCAGGTTCATTTCAGAGCTAACCATGGTGTGTGAACCGATCTTCAAGAAGCTGAAAATAGGGGAACGGTTACTATGGGACGACAAGTGCCAAGCTGCCTTTGATAGAATCAAAGAAATTTTGTCCTCACCACCGGTCCTGATGCCACCTCAGCACTGTTTGCCTTTGTCACTATACCTAACCACGACGGAGACAGCCATGGGGGCTATGCTAGCTCAAACCGTCAACTCTGAAGAACGAGCTATATACTACATCAGCAAGAAATATTTAGAGTACGAGTGTAAATACACCATGCTCGAGAAAACATGCTTAGCTTTGGTCTGGGCCACTAAGAAGCTCTGACATTACATGCTCAGTTACGAGGTACAAGTACTATCCAGAATGGATCCAATCAAATACCTCTTCGAAAAGCCCATCCTCAGCGACAGGATATCAAGATGGACCCTAATGTTGGCATAGTTCAATCTGAAGTTCGTACCATTGAAAGCCATCAAAGGATGAATAGTAGCCGAATTTCTCGCCGACAGTCCCATAACCGAAGAAGGACACACCGACACCTGGTCCTTCCCAGATGAAGACATTTTCCACACTGACACCGAAGCATGGGACTTATACTTTGACGGGGCATCCAATTTCCGAGGATTTGGAGTCGGGATTCTCCTAATCTCGCCAAGAGGGGAACATACTCCCGTATCCATCAAATTAGACTTCGACGTCACTAATAATGCTGCTGAGTATGAAGCATGTATCTACGGGCTACAAGCCGCCGCCGACTTAGGGGTCACGAACCTCCGAGTACATGGTGATTCATCTCTGGTCATTAATCAAGCACTCCAAAAATGGAAGACTCGAAATGCTAATCTCGTGGCCTACCAGGCGCGAGTAAGGGATCTCGAGAAGCAATTCCAGAAGGTAGACTATATATACCTACCTCGGGAAGAGAATCAGTTTGCAGCTGCACTTTCAAAACTGGCATCCTTACTAAATATTCCCGATCATGTGACCAGTATGCCCATCTGTGTAAAGACGATCCGAGCCAGCATATATCCATGACATCGAAGATATCGAGATACCCGATCCTGAGCCATGGTATCAAGCTGTGTTGGCATATTTAACAACCGGAGAATATCCACCCGGAGCTGACAATCGAGCCAGAAAGGCCTTGCGTAGGCTAGCAGCCCAGTTCGTCCGCACCGATGACGGACAACTCTACAAAAAGACAGCACAAGGCGCTCTCCTTCGATGTGTCGATAAAACCAACGCCGAAAAAGTTATGGCGGAGGTACATGATGGCGAATGCGGCCAACACATGAATGCCTAGATGTTAGTCCGGAAAATCATGAGGCTCGGATACTACTGGAATTGCATGGAAACCGACTGCCAGCTATATGTTAGACATTGCCATAATTGTCAAATTTTTGCCAATGTGCAACATATGCCACCATCCCTGCTATACACCATGACGTCACCCTGGCCATTTTTAACATGGGGAATCGATATAATCGGAAAGATAAACCCCTCGGGAACCGGAGGACACTGCTTCATTTTGGTAGCAATCGACTATTTCACCAAATGGGTCGAAGCTGAATCCTACCGTATTCTCAATGCCAAGCATGTCGCCAAGTTTATTCAAAATAAGATAATATGCCGGTATGGGATCCCTCATGAATTCATCAGTGACCATGGGACCCATTTTCAAGCCGAGACGACAGCATTATTAACCAAGTATAAAATTCAAAGGCATACATCTTCACCCTACCGACCCCAAACCAATGGAGCGGTAGAAGCGGCTAATAAAACAATTGTCACCATACTCAAAAAGATGGCTGATAATTACCGGGATTGGCCCGACAAAATACCATTTGCACTTTGGGGATATCGGACATCGATTCGTACTGCGACCGGGGCAACACCGTATTACCTTACATACGGCATGGAAGCTGTCCAACCTGTTGAGTTAGAGGTACCGTCACTCAGAATCTTACTTGAGAGTCAAGTACCCGAAGCCGATTGGGTTCGAGCACGATATGACTCGCTAGTCCTTTTAGACGAACGACGATCTCGTGCCCTCAATAATATACAAATTTATCAGAAGAGAATCCAGCGGGCTTTCAACAAAAGGGTAAGGCCCAGGAACATCAAAGAAGGAGACTTGGTTCTCAAATCTGTTCGAGCTTTATTACCAGTAGACCCAAGGGGGAAGTTCAAACCTAACTGGGTCGGGCCATATCTGGTAAAGAAGATTCTATCGGGTGGAGCAGTAATGCTAACGGACCTGGACGGGAATGAGTTCGTCAACCCAACTAACCTGGACCAGCTGAAGCGCTACTACCCCTAATTCATCTCTCTCAATGTCATTTGCAAAAGTTTATTAAAAACATCTTTTTCAAACTTTTAAAGACAAGTTAAAAGCTAGAATTACTTATTCTACTGTTACAAGCATCTTGAACCAATAGTCTTGATGTATTTCGAAATTGCACAATACGCCTGAACTACGTTTGGTTTGATTCCATTTATTATGGATACGTAGGCAGCCCCTCAAAAGGTCACAACCACTGCAATCGAGAAAAGAAAACAGAAACGGTTTTTAATAATTTTCTTTTATTAATTCCAAAAAAAAAAATTCCGACGAATTCGGAAAGTAAAAATCAAAAAAAAAACACACAATAAATAATACTAATACTTAAATAATAAAAAAAAACTAAGGCATTTTTCCCTTTCCCTTTCCTTTGTCCTTAGTTTCCTTTTCCACCCACCGGCTTCGACGTGGAGGTGAACGCTCCCGAATCACCAAGGGAATCTCCTTAACCCGGGCTCGCTTCTTCAAACTCGATTCCCCGGTCACCTCACTCGGTCCTAGGCGGGCCCTTACCCTCTCAGGTAACCGGTCACACGGACCTAGCCTATCTCGGACCGCTAGTTTCGGTCCGAGCCTTCTCTCCAAGTCACTAGCACCGGTCTCATTAGCTCGAGTTTTAGTTTTTGACTTAGAACCCGACTCCGGCTCGACAAAAGTAGTTGGAATTTCCTCTTTATTAATGAACCACCTATTGTCTTTTGCCGATTCTTGACGGGCCAAATCAAAAGGTTCGTCAGTCTTCAAAGCTTTACGGGTCTCCTGGGATTCTTCAGAGGTCCATTTTCGATATGATTCAGAAACCCAAGTGGTTTGACAAGGGCGAGGTATAGTCCATATGACACGGGTAAACCATCGTTGTAGCCACGTGTCACACATAGCGTCCGTCAATTGGAGCGAAACACTAATGATTGCTTCAGTCTCGGGAATCTGCTGAAACGAACCGAACTGTCTCAGAATACGATCCGGGTAAATATGGATGGTCCAGTCCAAAGATAAGATCACCAGATAACGGGCCTTGTCCCTCCTAGCAAACCCCGTCAGTCTTGAAAGGAACCACCAAATGACATTCCATCTAATCAAAGGCCCACCATGGAATGTTAGCTCTTCATCCCAATATTTTCGATTTATATGATGACTCGAGCTTATTCGTCGGGACCTTTAGCCAACCTGACAGCTGCGATATCTGGATATGTTCACCGGGGGCTCTATAATTGACAGACGCTCGGATAACCAGATCTGCAAAAAATTTCGAAAAATAAAAAAATTCAAAAAATTCAAAAAAAATCAAAAAAAAAAATTTCGAAAAAATTTTTATAATCAAAAATTTTCCAAAAATTGAAAATTTCGAAAAAATTTCGGAAAATCGGGCAATTTTTCGGGAAAAAAAAATGGTTAATTACCTGCAGAAGACGGATGCTTCCTGTCAATTGTCGATCCGGGTCAAGTCTTCTAGCATCAAGGCCCATAATAATCTCCCCAGTTATCAGCCAAGCCGGGCTGTGACCTGTCTCCATTTGGTCAACTATGCTAATTAGCCTGATCTCACCCAAGCACGAGTCAGCATCCATCCGACCTTCAAAGGCATATCGATGCAGCGTACAAAAGGCGAAAGCCCTACGCCTATGGGTAGAAGTAATTCTTGCACCAACTGGATTCATAAATTTGTCAGCCAGGTCAAATAGGGAAACCGAATCTCCCTTTACCTTACGGGCTGTCTCAGCATGTGACAAGCCCAGAAAATCCCTTAATCTCCTCCTTGGGTCAGGGTAAAATGGGGGAATAGCAGGACGAGCATTAGGACACCAACCGCCTATAGCTGCAATTTCTTCGGGAGGAGGACATATTTCTCCTCGAGAAAATACGAAAACATGGTGGGTAGTATCCCAAAAAGATATGCAAGCATCGAGAAAGTGCGAATCTACCCTAAGTCGCTGAAGTGGAAATAAAGCCACAATTTCTATTTGAGTAAGCTGAACTTTATCTTCGTCTCGAAAGTCCTGAGCCCACGCCTGAAGCATCGCAGTCAAATGATCAATACCCATTGCGAGAATAGTTTCTTTTATTTATCCTAAAAGTCTAAGGGATTTTAAGATAGAAGAAAAGATTTGGGTTGGAATATGAAAAATAAGAAGCCAGAACCCTCTATTTATAATAGAGAATATCCCTTTCCCTAGTCATCACAGGAATAGGACTTTTTTTTATCACATCCCCTACTTCATCTAGGCATACAGGCCTAACCAGGAAGTTTTAGGAGTCCGTGTCAGAATCCGATTAGGAATCAAAGTCATCTCAAGCATCCTTATTTCCCAAACTTTTCAAAAAAAATTCAGCATTTTTCTTTCCACAATTTTGAAATCATCATTTCTTCTCCAGCATGAGTCGGTGTTTCACCTAAATGTTACATACAAATTGTGTCAGCATACAGGTACACCCAAGATTCCCGAAGAATTCTAAGAAAAGTTCCCCAGTGGAAAGCTCAGGCGACATTTTCTACTGAAGAATCAGGATATATCTGTAAACAGATGTATCCATAGCTTCCAAGTCAAGCTCCCACGCAATTCTAAGACAGGATGTACCTGTAAACGGGTATACCCATAGCTTCCAAGACAGCTCCCGCGACATTATCAACATCAACCCAGGTATGATTTCTATCTTATGCCCGGCGAGCCCTTCACGCAGGTCTAATGGACCATAAACGACCCGATCAGAAGTCTGCCAGGTTTTAATCCTTGATTGACCTGGTAGCTACTCTGACTTTTGCCTTGTCCAAGCCTCAGTCAGAGTGGGGGATCTGTAGACACCCACATTTTGACCGCCAGGTGTCTATAAAAGTTCCCGCCAAACACCCGATGATGATTGGACGTAAACGTGCTTTGATGGACTCGGATATGGGCTCATAATCATGAACATTTGGTTTCGACTTATTAAGGAGTACAAATCTGACAAAACCAACCTCAAATCCAGGCCCAGTGGGTCGTTTCGAGTCAAATAAGACTAATTTGGGTCGAAACCGGCACCAGGGGTAAAACCGTCTTTTAGCGACCGGGTCAAACCCGGTCAAATATATTTTTTCCCGAGACACGCGGACCAACCGTGACACTAAACGTCCGGTTTGGACTCAAACACTACAAAAAATCAACTTCGAAAACATTAAACAATTCCGTTAAAGGTAGAATTTGATCTCAAGTGGAATTCTATCCGGAAGCCGAATCGGACACCGACCGAGCTCCAAATACTCGGCCAAGACATCCCAAACAGCCGAAATACTCGGCCAACTCTTCATGACAGCCGAGATATTTGGCTTCCCCATCAAGAAACGAGACTTTGGTTCCCTTTCGAACTCTCGTGTTTCCTATCCAAACCGGTATTTCTTGTCACACAAGCAAGACTACCTCGACTCCTATAAATAGGACCTCCCATCCAACACAAAAAGACGGTTTTACGCAACAAATATACACATCATACATTCACACACATACGTCCTCGATATCTAGTATAAATAATTCAAAGCAAATCCCGACATATTCCCGAAGAAGCCTCGAAATACCGATGAAACCACCCCCACCGTCGGGCCAAACCCGACGCCGCACACACTTAACAAAACGTACCAAACCGACACCTTAACTCATCCCGCATCATCTCGACGCTCCCAAGTTTAAACCACTTTCCGACGAGCCTTATTCCGAGAAAACGAAGCATGTAGGTTGAGGGTGTAAATCAAACCCGACTCTTCTCTTTTCTCTCTCTCTTTCTCGTTTTTTTTCTTCTTTTTTTGTCGAGTCGTAGGTCCTCGTTTAATATGGGTCGTTTTCGCATATTTTTTATTATTTCTAATAATCGATAATACAAAAACTATTTTTTATAACGTTCTTAAAATACGATATCGATTCTCTAATCGAATATCGTATCTAACAAGAACAAAATTAATTAGTTCTCTTTGATGCTAATAAAATCGTTACATATTTTTAAACAAAACTCGACGATTTTATACGCGGAGAGAATTAACATCTTTTTCGTTCAAAATTCTTTTTTTTTTTTACTTTTCGTTCAAAACAAACTTTTTTTTCAAAACCTTTTCTAAAATCATTCCGACTATTCGATATCGAGTTCATAATCAAATATCGAATACGACGAATATCGAAAATATGAATCGGGTGTAAATTAATCCTTATTTGTACGCGATTTATAAAAATTAACGATTTTCGGCAAAATTAAAAAACCCGAACAGACCGTCACGCGAGTCGCGCGCCTGTCAGGTGACTCGCGCGGTGGCCTGGTTATCCGGGTCTCTTTTTTTCGTTTCCTCGCTTTTCTATTTTTTATTCTTTTCGAGTCTTACATAAAAAGCGACTTTCACGACATATTTCGATATTTTTTCGACCTCGGTCAACGCGTGCTAATCCATCACCTTACATAAATCTTTTCAAAAATCATGCATATTATTTATTTACATGTTTATTCAATTTATTCATCGTTACTAACTCGTTTTCTCGTGTTTGTAGCAATTTATTTTCATCTTTTGTTTTATTAGACTAAAACGAATTCACATGCTAAAATAACTTTGACGTTATTAGTTTAATATGCATTAAACGACTTGGCAACGCATTTATTTTTCTCTCACATGTCTAGGGAAAATAATCTTTGCATATCATTCCACTATTGAAGTAACGCGTGTACACAAAAAATGAACGATATCTTAGTAAAGGCCGTTAAGTGCGGGCGGGGTTGGGTGTTCTTAGTGAACTTCCCAACACGTACCCTCACCCCTTATTCAGAACCATGGTTTCCAGATGTCCGAATCCATTGGCAACGAGAGTCATTCAATACACGATATCCAATAATGTCGGTATCAGTATCAAATGTTAAGGGACGAACCCGATAAACTCTGACATCGGAAATGGGCCATATTTTGTATATGGCCCACTACGACATAGAGTGGGTTCGAACGGGCCCGAACTCCCACAAAGTTCGGTGGCGACTCCTACTTCGATTTAAAATTCAATTCGACCCATCTCATATGGAGATTCATTCGCCTCCCCAAACCCGCGCGTGGCCGCATCGGGGTGGACCTATGTCATGTCCACAGTATCGTGAATTGGTCCTCCTCCGTAGACATCCTGCAGGAACATAGACTGCTTTGTCGATCAGGTCCTGCACTTCATGCTTGAGCTCGGTGCACATTTGGGTCTTATGCCTCCGACCCTGATGGTATAGGCAATAAGCATTCGGATTCCAATTTGTCCCCATCTTTTCTACTGGCGGATCTGGAGTAGGTCCTACTGGCCAGAGCAACCAGGCCTGTTGCAACTTCCTGAGGGCTTCGGCATAGGACTCCTCTAGCTCAGTGAACTGCCTAATGGGTCGGCGAAGGGTTCGGGGTTCGGTGGGGTGTGCGAACTTGGTGTATTCGACGTATGGATCTCCAATGAGTATTAGTTCTTGCCCCACTGTTCTTTCATGGGGTTTCCTCTCGGGCCCTTCTAAGGTCTCGAGGCGACACCTGACGTCGTCGATGGCGGAAGAAATTGATGACACGAGTCCTAGGATACCGTGGACCACATTCATTAGGGCGTTGAGTTTGTCGATGCTACTTTCGTTGCCATGAAGATGCCATTTCTGGGTCTGTGGAATGGAACATGAAGATGAGGTTGGACCCGCCGGACGGCCTAGAGACTCGATGGATTCTCATAACTGAGCGACATAGACATGAGACCCTCGATTTGCGCGTGTTTGCGGTCATCGGATTTGGGACTCGGGTGCTTTAGACTCTCGGTGTACTTGGCGGAACGCCTAGTGAATCTATGTCTCCAGAACGAGACGATTTGACACAAATCTCGGAAGTGAGATTCAAGAGGACTTTCTCAGGATGAGACGACCCAAAATATAAGACCTCGAATAGAGGCGATCCTGTAACTAACACAGACAGTTAATCACACGGTTGTACGACGTAAGAAGTTGATCGCAATCCCGGCTCAGGATCAAGGAGTTTTGAAAGCGGTAGAGCTTTTGAAAAGAAAACCCCTTTTTTTTCTTCAAAAAGAGGAGGTTTGCAAAATCGGTGTGACGGCGTGATGTGAAGATGTGTAGCTACAAGTGCGTCGGGAATCCGACGGTAGCAAAAGTGTAAATGACGTTTTTTTTTCCAAAGGAAGCTCGGTTCTTAAGGGAACCGGTCTTGAAAGCATGACAATGTGTTTTTACCGAGACTACTATTGATCAGCCAGTTCGATAATTATGGCGTAGATTGTGCCTGTGATGAGCCATGATGTCTCATGATGGTGCTTTTGAAAATTTGGCTAAGTTTTACTACCGAACTTAGGTAGTGAAAATGTTTTTTTAGAAAGCTTTTGAAAATGTGGGGCCATATCTGCCCATCTTATAATTTTGATGGTGGTGACGGCGTGTAAAAAAATGTTTTGTGAATGTAACCGTTTCGGATCCGTTGACTTCATTAATTGAAGCTTTGGGCGGGTTAACGGCATGTGCGAAAAAATAAAATGTAACCGCTTAAGGTGCCTTGGTCTCATTGATTAGGAATTTGGCATTTATTAGCGGCCCTCGTTGTTGTTGGAAAACTGCGAGTTTTGCTCTGGCCAATGCGATGGCGCTAAAAAAAAGTTTTTTTTTTAAAAGTAGTGAGTGTAAAATTTGCCATGATGACGGCATCTAAAATGTTTTTTTTTTTGAAATTATGGTTTGACCGGAGTATCGGTGTTCAAAAGGTCGTTTTGAAAAGAGGAGGTATTTTTCAAAAACGGAGTTGGGTGCGGTTGAATATGTTGGAGTGATTGAATCCAGATTTTAGTGTTTTATTTGGGTTGTTCAAACACACTACACATAACTAGGAATGCATACACTCATGCAGGATGCAGACACGGGTAGGTTAGGGTAGGCTACCGCCCACGAATAGCCCATACTTAGGTGTCGACAGGTCATCTGGGGAGATGAGTGTCGTACCGTTGGCTTAGACCATTCGCTTAGTATATCCTCGGGGTACGTATTAGGCGGCCGGAGCGTCAGCCGAGGATCTCTCCGCGTGTCCTTAAGGATCTTACCGCGAAGAGGTCGATTGGTCCTGATATCGGTTAGGGTGAGCTTTTTAGGGCCAAAATCTGTAGTGACCACAACTAAGAACTAGGAAATGAGCTTCACCGACCTCGTTCGAGTTACACCACCGCTGGAAACTTGTTTCCAAATCCCCAGCGGAATCGCCAAACTGTGGACGTCCGTCCGCACTGCCCGGCACCCCGTGCGCACCCGCGCGGGACTGACCCGGTTTCCAATCGCGGAGACCACCCACGCGGCCCCCTCCCGGTCGGGGGCCGGTCCAATCTCGCGTTCGGGGGTAAGTTTTGGACCTCGATTCGGATGACGATTCAAACTTGTACTTGTTTCCGTTGGAATCGATCGAGTTTGTGGTTGTAAATGTTTAAAGGCCGATATGTTTGGTAAGACGACCTTTTTAGTGAACCGAATTCGTTGCCGATTTGTGGAGTCGTCCCCGAGTCAATTATGGGGACTCGGAAACCGTTCAAGTCAACTTTGATCCTTAGCTGGCTTAAAGCTGAGGGGCACGGGACCTAAAGATAAAGACTTGTACCCTTAAGCACTCCACGCCTGGAATGCCTCTCATTGCCAATGGTTTCGGACATCCGAAAACCGTCGATTTTGAGTAAGGGGTGAGGGTATGTATTGGAAAGCCAACGTCCGCTAGACATCGACACCCAATCCCGCCCGCACGTAGCGGTCTCTACTTATCAATCGGTGGACTGACAACTTCGTTCCCTTGTTGTGGCGGAAATACTGTAACATCCATTGTTTTAACTCTATGCCTTTTGCTATGTCGGTTGTTTAAGGACATGTAAGTTTTGTTGTCGAAGTAGTTGTGTTTACATTCATTGCATGCGACTTCACGTGACAAGCAGACCATGAAAAGATGCACATAGGAGAGTAGAGAATACTAGTATTATACTACTACTACAATTATGGGCTTAAGGAACGAATCTAACAGAACGCTTGCATAAGGAAGCGTTCTCCATATATCCTCAAATTTTGGCTCCCCTAGTGGTACATGAAATAGCACGGGTCAGTGAATTAACCATTCTTTTAAGTGTAACTACGAGCACGCCATTCTTATTTACTCCATACAATAGAATAGTTACCCCTTAGAGCATGTACAATAGAGAGGATTTACCCTACTCTTAGCTCTCTCTTTCCTCTAAGAGGAGGTCATCTCTATTGTAATGTCTTCGGCATCCTCTTCGCAAGAGGAAGATGACTTCTTTCTCTAATTTTAGAGGAAAAACATTATTGGCCCTTGTGCCAAATTAACCAATAACTTATTGCACGTGAATTTTTTTTAGCTTTTATAAAAAACTTGGATGGTAATTAAAATAATAAGAAAAGTAATACTCCCTCCGAGTTCCTATTATTGTCCCACTTTCCTTTTTGGGCTGAGTTTGATTTTTGTCCCACTTTACTTTTTAGGCCATCAATGTGTGGTTCACAATTACTCTACCATTTCTCTCTCTTCCTCCTTTTTTCAACCACTCATTTTTCCCTTCCTTATTTTTCAACCCAAAATTTTTTGGGACAATAATAGGAACTCAGAGGGAGTATATAAGAGGACCCTCTTTATTGTGGGAAAAAAATTGAAGAAGAGAAGAGGAAAAGAACGTAGATAATGAAAAATGTAGGAGAGGAAAGCGAATATGAGGTGTCAAAAAATAGAGGGGAGGAGAAGAAATAAGATGATGAAAATGTCCTCTCTAAAGTACATGATCCTACGACTGTCTATTAATCATGAGTGACCGCTTTATTGAATATTCTTCTTTCCTGATTACCATCTTCCCAATATTCTTTCTATCTTTAAAACCTCCATCACGTACGTATACGGAGTATCATCCCCAAGGCCCAAACCTACGCTATCTCGCCGGAACCACCATCCACCACTTCCATGCAGCTCGCTACAATCCAGTTCTACGCTGCTCGTGCTCGCCAATTTGCTCTAATTGTCGTTGACTTGAAGTTAAAATTCCGGTAAATTTTTGACACCCATACTTTAATTTTCATGTTAATTCATTTAATTGAGTTTATGGTTTAATTTGATTTGTGACTTCATGTTAAAACTCAGTTAAATAAAGTTAAATTTCTGCATTAGGGTTTAATTGAAGCTTTTGCTTATCTTTTCGGAGTTGGGTTATTGAGACCAGTTTTGATTTTGATTTATTCACTGTTTACTCAAGCTCTGCAGTCACTGTTTATTTGCTTGTGTAAGTCCTGAAACAATTTATGGTTATTACTAACATGATTTTCTTCTAATATATTTCCCTAATTTTCTAAGTCTTGAAACTTAGAGCAACCACAATGGACAAACTTAAAATAAAGTTTGTCATTGCCATTTCATCATTTGACAAACTCTAGAGACTTGGAACTTTTATCCACAATGGAAGAACTTTATATAAAGTTCTTACATAGAATAAGTTTGATAAAAAATTAATAAATAAGAAAAATGTAATTGGCCAACTTTTTCTTGAATTTAGTACAAACTTGGTTCTTAAATAAGAGCAACCACAATGAACAAACTCAAAATTAAGTTTGTCATTGCCATGTAATATTTTGACAAACTCAATGTATTTAAAATTTTTGCATACAATGGAAGAACTTTACGTAAAGTTCTTACTTAAATAAATTAGATAAAAATAAATAAAATAAATAAATAACAATTGGCCAACTCTTCTTGGATTTAGGAAGAACTTGGTTCTTATTTTCAAACTAAAATTTTCAAATATAGCACAAACTTTTGCCCAAAATGGACAAACTTTATCAAATAAAGTTCTTTTGACAAACTCAAGGGTAAGAACTACCCATTGTGTTTGCTCTTAGGGTTGCAATCAGTTCCTGAGACCACTTCTGACTTCTGAGGCTTGGTTGGCTCCCATTGGTTGGAGCAGCAGTCTTTTTCTGGGGAAGTCTTCTGATGCTATCGAGTTTCCCTAATTATTCAACCCCGGTGTCATATCATTCTCGTGAGTTTACTATCTATCCATAGTAACTTCTTTTCTTCACGACTGTCATACTGATGAACCTGTGACCCGTTGATGTTGAATTGATGTTTTATTATCATGGAAATCTTCGAAAGGGGGAGGGGAATGCTCACATTTACAAATTTCCTCGAGTTGACTGATTTGAATATGCCTTTTCAACACATTATTTGGCTGAAATGGTAATACAAGCAAAACTCTTGTACCTTGGATTGAGAAAGTTTTATATGTTGGTGTTAATTAACTGGCTAATTGAATAATTGATCCCTTATTAACCATGAAGGTTATATATGTTGGTCTTGTTGTTGCATGTGGAGGTCTGGATGTGACGACTGTATGGTTGCTCTTTGCATTTGTGGTATGATTCTTTCCTAATCTATTCTTGGTAGCTGAAGTAATCTCTAAAACTTTATTAGACTTTCCATACAATGCATATGAGTTTATCTTTTGTTAATGTGACTTAATTTCTGAATTATAGATATTAACATCCGGAGAAAGCTTTTGTTTTTCTTCCATGCTTTTAACCAAGTGTTCCACCTCGTAGTACTTTCCTTCTCTACATAGACTGGTTACTAAAGTACTATAAGTGGTGAAAGTTGGTTCAACATCGTTTTCTAAGAGGCTGACTAACTGTGGACATGACGTAGGTCCACTCCGACGCGGCCACGCGCAGGTTTGGGTAGGCGAATGAATCTCGTGGTGAGATTGCTCTCGGGTTCGAAATTTAAGTCAAAATGGAGTCGCCACCGAATTTTGTGGTTATTCGGAACCATACGAGCCCACTCTATGTCGTCATGGGCTATACACAAAGTAAGCCCACTTCGATTTCAGAGTTCATGGGGCTCGTCCCTTTGCATTATTATACCGATACCATTTACACCGACTTTCGTATATAAAATGACTCTCGTGCGCCAATGGTTTCGGGCATCCGGAAACCAAGGTTCTGAGTAAGGGGTGAGGGTACGTGTTGGGAAGCCCACTAAGGACACCCAACCCCGCCCGCACATGGCGGCCTCTACTAAGACACCGTTCGTGTTCGTGTACGCGCGTTAGTAAAATGATAAAATGATATGCAAACAGCGTTTTCGGGCTAAGCATGTGAATTATATATGAATTACGTCATTTAATGCATCTAACTATGGTCGAAGTGATTTAGCATGCGAGATTCATTTATAAAGCGATAAGCAAGTAAATAAATGAAACTCGGAAATAGGTAACGTACAAGTTACACGGGCGGAAATACAACCCGGAATTCACAATACAACGATTATTATAACGATTAAAAGAAATAATAAACCGAGTAAGAAAAGCGAAAAATAAAATACACGACTCGATAAAGACCCGTATATAATAAATATTCGCTAGATCGTGAATTAGCTAGACGGACGAACCTTAATTAATTACGCATTATATTGCATATTAATTAAAGGACGGAGGTTCGAGACCTAGGCATGAATCTAACCCGATCTCGAACCTCGATGTCTTGTCCCGACTTATCATCTCGAAAAATGAAGTCTAAATTAATTATGTGTCGGATACGACTAAAGAGTCGTCGACATAAAAATTAATAGTGTGAGACCGTCGATCAAAGTCGTTTCTTTAGTGTCGTGATATGTATGAGTTTTAAAAAAGTGGGTTCACGTGATGGCCTTTACACGCGTTGACTAAAAGTCATAAGGACGAGTCTTAAAACATGGTCGTATGTCGCGAAGGTCGCATATTAATGTAAAGACCGAAAAGGGTAGAAAGTCGGGAAAACGGAAAAAATGGTCTCGGCCAGACAGGCCTGCCCGCGAGTCGCATGGCCGATCGCGCGACTCGCGTGTGGGCCTGGTCGGGCATTTTTTATTTGTCGAAAAATCGTCAATTTTTATAATCACGTGCCAACGCGGGTCTATTTACTCGATTTATGTTTTTTATAGATTAAGAACTTTGAATTAGTGAAGAAATTGTATCCCTCTACGTCACGACATCGAAACTAACCCTTTCGGATTATGTGATGTCGATTTTCGTGTCAACGGGTTTCGCACTAATTGAAATGGGATCGAATGCGTTCAACTACGACCGATTGCAATCACGTCACGCCCTTGAGAATATTGGGGCGGGGCTCCTCGAAAGGGCTCCACCTCCGTCATTACTCGTAAAGGGATTAGACGGACTTTGGGCGATCGTTGTAGTCAAACGGATTTGAAACCGAGTTTTAGTATTAGTATATATATGTACGCGGTATAATGGTGTTAATAACGATAAAATAAAGTTAGTATGCGAGAAATAAAAATGTTAGCGTTGTGTTAGTGTTAGTATTACGATACTAGTACAATTATAACATAAATAACGCGAAAATGTAAATAATAACAAAGTAGTAAGGATCGAAATGGGGTTTAGGACACCATCAACATACATGCTTGGTATAGGCCTCGGAAATAGACTCGTGAATAGAGACGGAACGCCGGAGTATCGAGGATGAATGTGAGTTATGGTGTGTATATGTGTCGGTTTTGTGTGTGTGTGTGCCGGTTTGTTTGAGAGCAAAATGGCTTGGTTTTTGGTGGTGTTTTGCTTAGGGTTTGTAGAGTAGGATGTTTAGGTTTTTTAAGGCTTTTTGTTTCAGCTTTTTTAAGGCTTAATTATGCTGAAAATAAAGTCTCCTAAATGATGAGGGTTAGGGGGGTATTTATAGAGTGAGTGAGTGGGGTGAGTTGAGTCAATTTAGGAAGGGTTTGACTTTTGATTTGATTTGATTTTTGAATTCTGATTTGGGCGCAATCTTCTAGAAGCTGAACTTGGCTGGTTTGTGTGACGGGTTCGTCCTTGACCGGGTTTTGACCCGGTCGCTAAAAGACGGGATTTATTTTTGGTGTCGGTTTTGGCCCAAATTAGTCTTATTTTGCTCGGAACGACCCACTGGGCCTGGATTTGAGGTCTGTTTTGTGAGATTATTACTCCGCTAAAAGTCCATGTCGGATATTATTGATTCCGTGCCCAAATTCGATTATACCAAGTCACGTTTGCGTCCGATCATCATTGGGTGTTTGTCGGAGACTACCATAGACACCTGGCAGTCAAAATGCGGGTGTCTACAGAACCCCCACTCTGACTGAGGCTTGGACAAGGCGAAAGTCAGAGTAGCTACCAGGCCAATCGCAGATTACGACCTGGCAGCTTTCCGGTCGGGTCGTTTATAGTCCAGTAGACTTGCGTGAAGGGCTCGCCAGCCAGGCCATAAGCAGAGGGTCATACCTGTCTTGATGATGGTAGCTCCGTGGGTAGTCAAAATTGCCTTTGGGGATGTAGGTGTACCCGTATGCCGACACGTCCTGCCTTGGATGTAGCATCTCGGAGGGATCACCGACTTATGCTGGGGGATAAAATAGCTCTGTGGAGACTTGCTTCTGAAGTCTGGAGTTTACTGTATGCTGACACATAACAATTTGTATGTAACACATAGGCAAAACACTGACTCGCGCTGGGGAGGAAAGATACCGAATTTTTTGAAAAATGCCACGATTTTGTAAAAAAGAAAATTATCATAATTTTTGGCACAGAAAATTTTTAGGAAAGCTCGGGACAACTTTGATTCCTATTATGGGTTTCTTGTTTGAAACTAGGCCTGCGCGCGCATAGGGCCCCGATTAGCTGAGGAGGCACAGCAGTTAGGGTTACAGGTGGGGTTTCCTATTATAAATATAGGTTTCCCTGCTTCAGCTTTTTGCATCCTAACTCAAATTCTCTCTTAAACTTCTCAAAATCTTTTAGACTTTCAAGAAAGTTAGAAACTTCTGTCATGGGTATCGATCACTTGACTGCCACGCTTCTTGCCTGGTCCCAATACTTTCGGGACGAGGAAAAGATTCGGCTGACCCAGATGGGAATTGTCAGTCTGTTTCCCCTCCAACGACTGATAGTTGACCCACACTTCTTGGACGCCTGTCTGTCATTTTGGGATACTACCCATCACGTCTTCGCGTTCCCACGGGGAGAGATATGCCCTCTTCCCGAGGAAGTCGCAGCCATAGGAGATTGGGGCCTAGCTGCTCAGCCTGCCATTCCCTCGTTCTACCCGGACCCGAGGAGGAGGCTAAGGGAATTCTTGGGTCTGTCTCATGCCGAGACAGATCAGATGGTGCAGGGAGATACTGTTTTCCTATTCGACCTGGCCGACAAGTTCATGAACAGCCGGGATGTGAGGGCCACCCCTACTCACAGGCGTAGGGCGTTCGCCTTTTGCATGCTGCACTGTTATGTCTTTGAAGGGCTGATGGAACTTGACTCATGCAGGGGTCAAATTAGGTTGATTGGAGTGGTTGACCAGATGGAGACTGGTCATAGCCCTGCCTGGCTAGCCACTGGGGAGATTATCATGGGTCTAGATGCTAGGTGACTTGACCCGACCCGACCACTGACGGGGAGTACCCGTATCCTGCAGGTATACATCTCGCGCGTTTTTTTTTTTCGTTTTTTTTTTTTTCGTTTCGCGGGATCCTTGTAAGTTATCTGGCGAACTCTTCTGTTGCTAAAATTCGCGTACTCTTTTCAGATATGGCTGTCGGAGCGGCTATCAATCATAGAGCCCCCTCCGAGTATTCCCAACTATCGGAGCAGTCAGCTTAGCTCCCGAAGGCGGCGGATAAGCTCGAGTCATCTAATAAACCGAGCTTACTGGGATGAGGAGCTGGTGTTCCACGGGGGTCCCTTTATAAGGTGGACTGTCGCTTGGTGGTTTCTTTCTAGGCTGACGGGGCTGGCCAAGAGAGACCAAGCTCGCTATCTGGTGATTCTGTCCCTGGACTGGACAGTTCACATTTACCCGGACCGCATCCTGAGGCAGTTCGGTTCGTCTCAGCGCATTCCTGAGACTGAAGCCATCATTAGCGTCTCGCTCCAACTGACGGACGCTATGTGCGACACCTGGTTGCAAAGATGGTTCACTCGTCCCACATGGACTATACCCAGCCCTTGCCAATCTGCTTGGGTTTCAAGGGCTTACCAGAAATGGACTTCTGAGGAGTCCGAGGAAGCTCGCAAGGCCTTAAAGCTTGATGAGGCCTTTGAACTGGTTCGCCGCGAGACGGCGAAAGATAACAGGGATCCCTTCGCTGGGGGAGATATTCCTGAAGCTGCAGCCTAGGAAGAATCGGGTCTTAAGTCACAAACTAAGACTCGATCTAAGGAGGTCGGTTCTAGCAGCAAACGGGGGCGGCCAAGCCCCCAGACGGATTTGGAGAGACGCCTTGGGCCTAGGCTGGCGGCCTGGGACCGGCTGGGTCCGCGTGACCGGCTTCCTGCGGCCGTGAGGGCCCGACTTGGGCCTATCGAGGTGATGGAGGATTCGGGCTCAAGCGGGCGAGCCCGAGCCAGAGAGGTTCCCGTGGTGATTCGGGAACGCTCCCCTCCGCGTCGTCGCCAGTGGACGGCTAAGGAGGCCAAGGACAAGGGGAAGGACAAGATGCCCTGAATGCCGAGTCCTTGAGCTTTATTACTATTTAAGTATTATTATTATTTTTTTGGTCGTGTGTTTTTTTTGTATTTTTGAATTCCTGCATTTTGTAATCTCCCGAGCTTTATCGGGGTTTTCTTTTTGAATTAATAAAAAAGTTTATTATTAAACCGTTCCTGTCTTTTCTCGATTGCATTGGTTGTGCCCTTTTGAGGGGCTGCCTACGTATCCGCAATTTAGCAGAATCAAACCAAACGTAGTTCAATCTTAGTAAATTTGCAATCTCGAATTACACCAAGACTATTAGTTCAAGATGTTTTGTGACAGTAGAATAAGTAATTCTAGCTTATTAACTTGCTTTTTCGTAAAATAAAAAATTTGATAAATTTGGCTAATGACATTGCGAAATGGCTAAGGGTAGTAACGCTTTAACTGGTCCAGGTTGGTCGGGTTGACGAACTCATTCCCGTTTAGGTCTGTCAGCATCACTGCTCCCCCTGATAGTATCTTCTTTACCAGATACGGCCCAGCCCAGTTGGGTTTGAACTTTCCCCTTGGATCAACCGGTAGTAAAGCTCGAATGGACTTAAGGACTAGATCCCCTTCTTTAATGTTTCTGGGCCTTACCCTCTTGTTGAAGGCCCGTTGGATTCTCTTCTGGTAGATTTGGATATTGTTGAGAGCACGATTTCGACGTTCATCTAGTAGAACCAACGAGTCATACCGCGCTCGAACCCAGTCAGCTTCGGGTACTTGACTTTCTAGCAGAATTCTGAGGGACGGTACCTCCAACTCGACAGGCTGGACTGCTTCCATCCCATAGGTTAGATAATATGGTGTTGCCCCGGTTGCGGTGCGAATTGACGTCCGGTACCCCCATAGGGCAAAAGGTATTTTGTCGGGCCAATCCCGGTAATTATCAGCCATCTTTTTGAGTATGGTGACAATTGTTTTATTGGCTGCCTCCACTGCTCCATTCGTTTGGGGACGGTAAGGCGAGGACGTGTGCCTTTGAATTTTATATTTAGTCAGCAAGGCTGCGGTCTCAGCTTGAAAATGAGTCCCGTGATCACTGATAAATTCATGCGGGATTTCATACCGACATATTATCTTGTTTTGGATAAATTTGGCGACATGCTTAGCATTGAGAATGCGATACGATTCAGCTTCGACCCACTTGGTGAAGTAGTCGATAGCTACTAAAATAAAGCAGTGCCCACCAGTACCAGAGGGATTTATTTTCCCGATTATGTCGATACCCCATGTTGAGAACGGCCAGGGTGACGTCATGGTGTAGAGCAAAGATGACGGCATATGTTGCACATTGCCGAAGATTTGACAGTTATGGCAATGTTTGACATATAACTGGCAGTCGGCCTCCATAGTATTCCAGTAATAACCGAGCCTCATGATTTTTCGGACCAGCATGTGAGCATTCATATGTGGACCGTTTTCACCATCATGTACTTCGGCCATAACCTTCTCAGCCTTATACTTATCAACACAAAGGAGAAGAGCCCCTTGTGCCGTCTTTTTGTACAGTTGTCCGTCATCAGTACGGATGAACTGAGTGGCTAGCCTTCGTAAGGCTTTCTTGGCTCGACCTTCCGTCCCGGGAGGATACTCTCCGTTTGTCAGGTACTTCAACACAGCCTGGTACCATGGTTCGGGATCAGTTATCTCAATGTCTTCAATGTCGTGAATGTATGCCGGCTCGGACCGTCTTTCGACGCAAATTGGCATACTGGTCACGTGGTCGGGAATATTTAATAGAGATGCCAATTTTGAAAGTGCATCCGCAAACTGATTCTCTTCCCGAGGTAGGTATATGTATTCTACCTTCTGGAATTGTTTCTCGAGATCCCTTACTCGTGCCTGGTAGGCCACGAGATTAGCATTCCGAGTCTTCCATTTTTGCAATGCTTGGTTAATGACCAAGGATGAGTCACCATGTACCCGGAGATTTGTGATCCCCAGGTTAGCGGCGGCTTGTAGCCCGTAAATGCATGCTTCGTATTCTGCTGCATTATTGGTAACATCGAAGTCCAGTTTGATGGAGACGGGAGTATGCTCTCCTCTTGGTGAGATTAGGAGGATCCCGACTCCGAACCCTCGAAAATTAGATGCTCCATCGAAGTATAAATCCCATGTTTCGGCATCGGTATGGAAAATATCTTCGTCTGGGAAGGACCAGGTGTCGGTGTGTCCTTCTTCGGTTACCGGGCTGTCAGCGAGGAATTCAGCTACCACCCGTCCCTTAATGGCCTTTAATGGCACAAATTTTAGGTCGAACTCTGCCAACATTAGAGTCCATCTAGAAATTCGGCCATTGAGGATGGGTTTTTCGAAGAGATATTTGATGGGGTCCATTTTGGATAGGACATGGACCTCGTAGCTAAGCATATAGTGCCGGAGCTTCTTAGTGGCCCAGACTAAAGCCAAACACGTCTTTTCGAGCATGGTATATTTGCACTCATACTCTAAAAACTTCTTGCTGATGTAATAGATGGCTCTTTCTTCGGAGTTAACCGTCTGGGCCAGCATAGCCCCCATGGCTGTCTCGGTCGTTGTTAGGTATAACGACAAAGGCAAACCGGGCTGAGGCGGCATTAAGACTGGCGGAGCAGACAGAATTTCCTTGATTTTGTCGAAAGCAGCTTGGCACTTGTCGTCCCACAATATTCGTTCCCCTATTTTCAGTTTCTTGAAAATTGGTTCACATACCATGGTTAGTTTGGAAATGAATCGACTAATATAATGGACTTTCCCGAGGAATCCCCTTATTTCTTTTTCGGTTTTAGGAGCTTGCATCTCGGTGATGGCTTTGATTTTAGCTGGGTCGACCTCGATACCTCGTTGGCTAACGATATGACCCAGTAATTTGCCTGACGTTACCCCGAAACTGCACTTTTGAGGGTTTAGCCTCATATTGTATTTGCGCAATCGGGTGAAGAATTTTCTTAGGGCGGTGATGTGACCGTCCCGTTCTTTGGACTTGACGATCATGTCGTCCACATAAACTTCTACCTCTTTATGCATCATGTCGTGTAATAAAGTGGTAGCGGTCCTTTGGTATGTGGCCCCGGCATTAATGAGACCGAATGGCATGACGGTATAGCAGTAAGTACCCCAAGGTGTGGTGAAGGTGGTCTTACTCATATCTTCTTCCGCCATCTTGATTTGATTATATCCGGCATACCCGTCCATGAATGATAGAAGGGCATGATCGGCCGTGTTATCCACCAGTATATCGATGTGTGGTAACGAAAAATCATCCTTCGGGCTTGCCTTGTTAAGATCCCGAAAATCTACGCATACCCGCACCTTACCGTCCTTTTTAGGAACCGGCACGATGTTTGCCACCCAGTCCGGGTACTCGGACACTTGTATGAAGCCAGCTTTGAACTGTTTATCCACTTCCTCTTTTACCTTGAGAGACCATTCGGGCCTCATTCGACGAAGCTTCTGCTTGACCGGTTTGCACCCGTCTTTGATGGGTATGTGGTGCTCAGCTATTTCTCGGTCTATCCCCGGCATGTCCTTGTAGGACCATGCGAAGACATCTTTGAATTCTTGGAGGAGGTTTATGAATTGTTGTTTCTCCTCGGGATCTAAGGATAACCCTATCTTAAGTATCTAAGGCTCTAAGGTTGTTCCCACGTTTATGGAATCGGTCTCTTCGATTACCGGATTTCGGGATTCCCTTTGCTCTAGTTGCTCGATCAGATGTGGAGGTAAGGGTACCTGTTCGTCGGATTTCTCAATGTCATAGCATAAAACATTTTTGAAAGCAGAATTTAAAAGAGACAAGTCGTAAGCAGAACGGTTGTTATTATTGATTGAAAATTTGGAAAACAGCTCAAAGAGAGCAGCCATCTGATCATTAGTCAGTAGCGGAATTGGTAAGGCACTCGGGACAGACCCCGAAGTGCCAACAGCAGGAATGATAGAAGGGAGAGGGGTTACAGGAGTGACTCTAGCATCGACTTCCCTAGACTCGACCTCAGACTCTGACTCAGACTCGGACTCAGACTCAGGCATGTCTCCCTCTCCGGTGACCAGCTTGTAGATCTTCCCTTGACTGTCAGTCCACTTGACAGTCTTCCTCCAGGCCCTTTTCCCGTCTCGAAACCAACATCCGAGATCAGCTTGGTCGGGTCGAACCTGTTGCTGCGGAGAATCAGGTTGACCAAGTCTTCTTTTGGAGTCGGGGCTGTGGTATCTTCTCCGAAGAGCAGCCCCAACGCGGGCTCAGCATCATTAGCTTCATCAGACTGGATTAGGGCGAACACATCATCTGGGATGTAGTTGCAATCCCGGGCCGAGTGGGTCCCGAGGTGCGTAGCATTGGGTTGGTACAGTCCAACCTGGATAGCCCCAAATACGGGTGTGCCAAAGTAGTCGGCCAACCGTGGGCTGTAAGGGCTCAAGTAGATACCCTTCATGATGTTGCAGGCCTTTTCGATTCCTGCTCGGACAACGTTGTCCGGAGTGATGGCATAGCCAAGGCCGAAGTGAGAGTCTTCGTCCTTGAGAACCTCGATGATCTTCCCAGCTAGAAGGTCGGGTCGAGAGGTAGCCCCCGGAAGGTACCCTAGGTTTTGGAGCATTGTGTCAATGCTTGTGGTGAAGTAAGGTCTAAAGAGGTACTCTTCCTCGATCATCCCCACAAAGTCGAACCCCCAGAGGTCCGTGCGGCCCGTGGCATTACAGATAGCCACGGTCATTGGGGTCGCCTCCAAAGTGACAACATTGTCGAGTAGAGGCATCTTGATCTTTCGGTGGAGGGTGGAGGACACAGCTTTCACCGCGTGGATCCACGGCCTTCCTAGGAGCAAGTTGAATGATGAGGTGACATCAACCACCTGGAATTCAAGCTCCTTTTCTATCGGGCTCGTGATGATGGTCAGTTTTATGGCCCCAGCTACCGACTTAGGACTCCCATCAATGGCTTGGATGGTTTGAGCAGTCGGGATATAGTCAGCCTCGGTAATGCCGAGGGCTTTGGCGGTCCTTAGAGGAAGGACATTCACGGCTGACCCGTCATCCACTAGGGTCATCGGGAGGTACTTTCCCCGGCAAATCACTGTGATGTAAAGGGCCAGGTTGTGGGAGGCCCCGAACAGTGGCAAGTTGGCTTTAGAGAAAGTGATCATTGGGCCTCCTTCTTTGGCCTTACCCTTTAGGTGGGGTAGGACCGTGGCTACCATTTCAGCAGGGGTAGCCAAAGAGTCGATCTTGACTTGATCGAGAGCCTTTGTAAGTGCTTCTCGATGTTCTTGTGAGCTGACTAAGAGTTGCCATATAGTGAGGTCAACTCGGGTTCTCTTCAGTTGCTTCATAATAGCCGTTTCAGCGGTTGGCTCTTCAGGGGCGACTTCCATCCCGAGTGGATCGGTGATGGTTGCTGGGATAGGGGTGTCCCTAGTGCTTGTGGCTAAGTAGGGACGACCAAGGTTGTTGCTGGCTAAGACTCGAGTTTTGGCCTCTCGAATCTGTTCAGGGGTGATGGGAACGGTTTCCCCCTTAGCGAGGTAGACATCATCCTTGTCATCAAACCAGATCCCGTTCACCTGCGGGATAAATGGGGAGATAAGGTGAGAGCAATCGATCACCTCCCCGGTAAAGATGGCATGGGAGCTGAAAGGGTTCTCCTTGTTGCTTGGCTTATCTCCGGGTAGCGGGATTTTACCGCTCTCGATCAGGTCCTGAATTAAGTGTTTCAGCTTCCAACACTTTTCGGTATCATGCCCATTGCCTCGGTGGTATTGGCAATAGGCCTGAGCATTGTAGTTCTTGGAGCGTCGCTCGACCGGAACTTCAGGAGTTGGGCCTATCGGTTGGATCAGGCCTTTAGAGGACAGCCTTTGTAAGGCATAGGTATAGGTGGTACCTATATCAGTGAAAACCCGAGGTGGGGTGCTCTTCTTGGACGGGGCATCTAGTAGATTAACCGCGTCAAAAATGCTGCGAGTTGCAGTCTGGGGCTTAGTGGTAGAAGAAGAAGCCCCTTGGTATCCTTTGCTAGCGGCCTTAGTGAGGCCTTCCAGTCTCAGATCGTCTTCGATCCTCATACCCATTTCAGTAAGGGTGGTGAAATTGGGTATGACAGCGTACCGAAGGTGAACCCGGTAGGAAGGGAGGAGGTTCTTGACAAAAGCCTCCACCAAAGTCTTCTCATTGGGCTTGTCAACCAGTTTCACGCTCTCGGCCCTCCAGCGTTGAAGGTAGTTAGTAAAACCTTCTTTCGGCTCTTGGGCCATAACCTCCAGAGATCGCATTGTGGTTTGGATCTCGGTGTTGTCAGCATAGTTCCGAGCGAACTCGGTGGCCACATCATCCCAGGTAGGGAACTTCTTCGGGTCTAGCCTGTAGTACCAGGCCCGTGGGTGTTTCTCGAGAGATGCAGCAAAGAGGTTCTTGAACATGGACGAATCCACTCCCTTGATGGCCATGAATTCCTTGAAGGCCCGTACATGTAGTAACGGGTCTTCAGTTCCCTCAAACATGGGCAAGCCTGTAAGGTTCAGGTTTGCGGGTAGTTTGTCACTCACCGTGGAGTACTCTCGGCTATTCTCCCGGTGGATATTGTTACTCCCAGTCAAATGGACTTGTTCTTCTAGTCGGCGCACTGCGCTGACCAGTTCAGCTAGAGGCCCAGTGGTCTCGACATTAGGAGTCCTTTGCTCCACTGTAGCTAGGCGAGCAACGATGGCCACTTGGCCAGCCCTCATTTCAGTCAGTTGGGCTTCAATGTCGGTTTGCTTCGCGACCATGGCGTCCAAAGCGGTTTGCAGACTGTTCAAAGTAGCCATCTTGCGGGCGTGCCTGGTTGCCGGTGGCCTGTCTGTAAGAACACCGTGTAATCAGTACCCAAACCCAGATCTTGGAATCATAAAGAAAGTACGTCCCGAGCGACACTAGGAAAGAATACTAAAGACTCGAGAAAGACACCTAGACGGATGACTCGTAGGTGGGACGACTTCCTTAGGATTTTGGCTTAGTGGGGCCTAATCCTGTTCGAAGGAAGGTCCACGTGAGACTTTTCCCCAGACTTTTGACTCGAGTGTATGGATGGACTTTCCTTTGTAGGGGTATGCCCTACGCGGGTTGGTCGTGCCTTGACAGATAAGGCGAACTCGGGAAAGGGGGGAAACTCGTGATATAGGATCAACGGAGTTTCGACGCTATAGACCTTCGACAAACTATGCAAAGACCCGACACACGGTTAGACGGTAGGTCCTATAATAAGGAAGGTTCACTAGGAAGGTTGAATGCTTGAAATTTGAATAAAAGATGGGCGAATTTCCGAGAATTGAAAAAAAGAGTTTCGAAAACCGAGATTAGAATTTTGAAGAATTCAGAAAATCAGGGTAGTTTCGGAAATTCGAGAGTTAAAACGGACGGCATGCTGACTAGAGAAAAGGATATTTTGAGTCAAATCATTGATCCTAAATTTCGGCGGCATTCCGAGTTTTGAAAATTGGATATTTTGAAAAGACGGGTCCCGAAACGGACATTATTTCGGGTTTTTCAAAATTTGGTATTTTGGAAAGATGCATTTTTTGAAATGACGGTTTTTTGAAAAAATGACACGGAAACCAAGTAGCACGTAGTCAAGCAAGCATTATAACGACGCTTATGTATGCTTTACACTAAGTCTCGGTCGGTCAAAATAGGGTCTATACCAACAACGATGGCTTTCTCGTGTGAAGGACGGACTCCCTAAACCGAGTTGGTCTTAGGACATGCCGCGAAACCGAGACGAGTTCCACCATCGATGTTTTTAGCGCACCCATGTAGAAATGCACCGTGGTATAGTGGGACGTCGGTCACAAGTAACCGGCCCGGGCAAAATTTGGGTTATGCATGAATCATTAAACTAATGCGCGTACATTAATATTCGAACGATTTCTCTTCGAGTCTCACCCTAGGAACCCCGATGACATGTGGTACATCAGGTATCCCCAGCGGAGTCGCCAAATTGTGGACATGACGTAGGTCCACCCCGACGCGGCCACGCGCGGGTTTGGGTAGGCGAATGAATCTCGTGGTGAGATTGCTCTCGGGTTCGAAATTTAAGTCAAAATGGAGTCGCCACCGAATTTTGTGGTTATTCGGAACCATACGAGCCCACTCTATGTCGTCATGGGCTATACACAAAGTAAGCCCACTTCGATTTCAGAGTTCATGGGGCTCGTCCCTTTGCATTATTATACCGATACCGTTTACACCGGCTTTCGTATATAAAATGACTCTCGTGCGCCAATGGTTTCGGGCATCCGGAAACCAAGGTTCTGAGTAAGGGGTGAGGGTACGTGTTGGGAAGCCCACTAAGGACACCCAACCCCGCCCGCACATGGCGGCCTCTACTAAGACACCGTTCGTGTTCGTGTACGTGCGTTAGTAAAATGATAAAATGATATGCAAACAGCGTTTTCGGGCTAAGCATGTGAATTATATATGAATTACGTCATTTAATGCATCTAACTATGGTCGAAGTGATTTAGCATGCGAGATTCATTTATAAAGCGATAAGCAAGTAAATAAACGAAACTCGGAAATAGGTAACGTACAAGTTACACGGGCGGAAATACAACCCGGAATTCACAATACAATGATTAAAAGAAATAATAAACCGAGTAAGAAAAGCGAAAAATAAAATACACGACTCGATAAAGACCCGTATATAATAAATATTCGCTAGATCGTGAATTAGCTAGACGGACGAACCTTAATTAATTACGCATTATATTGCATATTAATTAAAGGACGGAGGTTCGAGACCTAGGCATTAATCTAACCCGATCTCGAACCTCGATGTCTTGTCCCGACTTATCATCTCGAAAAATGAAGTCTAAATTAATTATGTGTCGGATACGACTAAAGAGTCGTCGACATAAAAATTAATAGTGTGAGACCGTCGATCAAAGTCGTTTCTTTAGTGTCGTGATATGTATGAGTTTTAAAAAAGTGGGTTCACGTGATGGCCTTTACACGCGTTGACTAAAAGTCATAAGGACGAGTCTTAAAACATGGTCGTATGTCGCGAAGGTCGCATATTAATGTAAAGACCGAAAAGGGTAGAAAGTCGGGAAAACGGAAAAAATGGTCTCGGCCAGACAGGCCTGCCCGCGAGTCGCATGGCCGATCGCGCGACTCGCGTGTGGGCCTGGTCGGGCATTTTTTATTTGTCGAAAAATTGTCAATTTTTATAATCACGTGCCAACGCGGGTCTATTTACTCGATTTATGTTTTTTATAGATTAAGAACTTTGAATTAGTGACGAAATTGTATCCCTCTACGTCACGACATCGAAACTAACCCTTTCGGATTATGTGATGTCGATTTTCGTGTCAACGGGTTTCGCACTAATTGAAATGGGATCGAATGCGTTCAACTACGACCGATTGCAATCACGTCACGCCCTTGAGAATATTGGGGCGGGGCTCCTCGAAAGGGCTCCACCTCCGTCATTACTCGTAAAGGGATTAGACGGACTTTGGGCGATCGTTGTAGTCAAACGGATTTGAAACCGAGTTTTAGTATTAGTATATATATGTACGCGGTATAATGGTGTTAATAACGATAAAATAAAGTTAGTATGCGAGAAATAAAAATGTTAGCGTTGTGTTAGTGTTAGTATTACGATACTAGTACAATTATAACATAAATAACGCGAAAATGTAAATAATAACAAAGTAGTAAGGATCGAAATGGGGTTTAGGACACCCTCAACATACATGCTTGGTATAGGCCTCGGAAATAGACTCGTGAATAGCGACGGAACGCCGGAGTATCGAGGATGAATGTGAGTTATGGTGTGTATATGTGCCGGTTTTGTGTGTGTGTGTGCCGGTTTGTTTGAGAGCAAAATGGCTCGGTTTTTGGTGGTGTTTTGCTTAGGGTTTGTAGAGTAGGAAGTTTAGGTTTTTTAAGGCCTTTTGTTTCAGCTTTTTTAAGGCTTAATTATGCTGAAAAAAAAGTCTCCTAAATGATGAGGGTTAGGGGGTATTTATAGAGTGAGTGAGTGGGGTGAGTTGAGTCAATTTAGGAAGGGTTTGACTTTTGATTTGATTTGCTTTTTGAATTCTGATTTGGGCGCAATCTTCTAGAAGCTGAACTTGGCTGGTTTGTGTGACGGGTTCGTCCTTGACCGGGTTTTGACCCGGTCGCTAAAAGACGGGATTTATTTTTGGTGTCGGTTTTGGCCCAAATTAGTCTTATTTTGCTCGGAACGACCCACTGGGCCTGGATTTGAGGTCTGTTTTGTGAGATTATTACTCCGCTAAAAGTCCATGTCGGATATTATTGATTCCGAGCCCAAATCCGATTATACCAAGTCACGTTTGCGTCCGATCATCATCGGGTGTTTGTCGGAGACTACCATAGACACCTGGCAGTCAAAATGCGGGTGTCTACACTAACAATTGTTCTATGGCATCTAGGAAACTATAAGACACACTGTCAGCAACTTTTTCAAGCGATGACAGATATTCTTTGTTAAGTCTTTTAGTAGAATGATGAAAGTCTGCACCCAAATTGGAACATCTTCTTAAGAATTGAAAATGCATGATCTAGCCTACCAACTATCACAAACCCATCAATTAGAGAGTTAAAAAGCACATCACGAGATAAACCTTTCTTTTGCATTACTTCAAATGGAGTTTCAGCGGAGTCGACTATTCCTCATTGATATAGCTCATAGATGAGTACACTGTAAGTATACACTTTAGCCTGACAATTTCTGAATTATATATATCCAAGTTATGAATACTGTGGTCGTTTAGCGATCTTTGTATATATACACGCGTTTATCCGTCCACCTCTTTATCTCAGCCTTAGCTTGGATTTCACGATTTTTTTGTCTTTATTTATGTTATCTTTTTCAGGATTTTCTTTTCAAAGAGCAGATCACCTTACTTGGCACTTTTTATGTCTAATTGTAAGTATCCCACATGTTTTCAACTCAGTTATATTCTGTTTTCATAACTAAAAAAGATAAGCAAAATTATTTTGTCTATACCGTCCCTCTATTATTGCAGGGTAAAAGCTATGCAGTTCAGACAACCTTTAATTCACTCAGAGCGGGAGCCTTTCGTTAGGCGTGTAGAAATAATGATAACGGTGTCCTTCCATCTCACTTTAACACCTCTAGTCCTGATTGCTGAGCTCTAATTCACTAAATGTAGAGGTAACATTTATTTTTTACTTTTCTGGATGTTCGAATTTAAAATATACTGTAGTCGAATATTTAATCGATTCTCCGGGGTCAATTATATATTAGTTCTTTATGGTTATACCAAAGTTATGAAGCAAGAGTAAAAGAATAAGAACAGATTAAGTTTGTCAATAGTCTTACAATTCCGTCATTTCAATTGATAGAGACGACCAACCTGTTGACACGGTTTATTTTTTAGGGAGGTGGATATTTATTATTGAAGTATGCAGCTGTTAAATTTGTTATAGAGTGTCTTGGTTGCTCATAAGATAAGATTGTTTATGTTACTTATTAAATTTCTACTTGTAAGTGTAGGTGCAAATTTGAAATTGGAGCGAGTAGACGTGGAACGACAAGATTCATATTTTATTCTCTGGAACTAGAGTATTAGTGTTGCGAGATTTGGTTTATGACTTGGTAATACTTGACATGTTTGTAGTAGTGATGATAAGATCAGGGGCGGATTGAGGACAAGGCAGCCTGGGCTATAGCCCAAGTAAAGTTTAGGATAAATAAAAATTGTCATATTCGAGACAAATGAGTTATAGTTGCTTAGTGGTAAAGAACATGGTCTTCTAGGCAAATGGCAAGGGATCAAACCCTGCTGTCTACCTTTTTAATTGTTTTTCTTTTCTGATTGATTTCCTCTCACACCTTCCCATTTTATTGGTTCTCTCACCCCTTTATTTCTTTTCGCGAAAATTACACATTACAACCTTATAAAATTCCGTTTTTTTAATTACAACCTTATAATTTTTTTTTCAATTACTACCTAATAAAGCACTTTTCCTTTGCGATTGCTACCTTTAATGAATTCCGGTGGGTTAGTCAACTATTTTCCGTTAGCGAAGTTGTTAAGTGACGAAAATACCCTTAAAGTTAAAATCTTCTTTTTACTCCTTTAACCCCTTTTACTCACCTCTTACACTACTCACTCATCCGTACCTTTCCTCTTCAATCATCATCCACCAAACCCTAATTAATTTTCGAAATGAATACAAAATCTACACCAAATTCTGGCGCAATTGAAGGGAACGATATATCTGCAAGTAAGTAGCCCCAAATCCTGTGTTAATTTAGTGTTTTTTCGTTAGTTTAGGGGTTTTTCGTTAATTTAGGGTTTCGAATCGATTCTTCACGCGAAACCCAGATTTGCATTTAATTTTAGTCTTTCTAATATGAATTAAGTGTAGTTATAGTGTTATTGTAGTTCATTAGCATGTTGAGAGCCAAATGTGGTTGTCGATTAGATAATTTCAATTTTTAGGGTTTCTCCAATTTGTTGTTGATTTTGTTTAGCCTAATGTCTGCTGATGTTGCTTTTGCTATTCATTTTTTTTGTAGATATGGATATTCAACCATTCACGGTTAACTTGCGGATGATGTTTGGTGGCAGTTTTGTCTACAAGAAAGGTAAGACAACGTATGAAGGGGGGGTTTTACATCTCAATTGTGGTATTTCTAGTACTAGTTTCAATGTCCAGCTCTTGAAAAGTATAGCTGATGGTATAATGGAAGGGAAGGAGTATGAAATCTGGTATAGGAGGCATGGTAGGAGTTTGACTATTGGCAAAACTTTACTAGTTTCTGAGGTAGATATTGTATCTTTATTGAGGACAAGATGTAGAATGGAGACAGTAATTGTGTATCTTGTTGAACCAAGTACACCTTCATTAATTAGTTGCTCATCTCTACCTAGAACCAAAAACCAAATGTGGACATGAATACACATCACATCAGCCCATCTACATCTCCTAGCCCATTTGAGAAGAAACCCAATTTGAGAGCTCATCCTAACCTTAATGCAGAATTGTACAAAAGATATGGGATGGAGATTCCTTCTTATCCTAAAAGTGATAGTAGGACAAAAAGTAAGGAAAAGATTTCCCAAAGTTTGACTAGTGGGGGCCCTTTGAGGAGAAGCCCTAGGTATAATAACACCCTACCCACCTGTGAACCTACCTCTTCTTCAATTCCATCTCACTGAACCACTAATCTACCACCAAAACTAACACCCCAGAACCCTTTACCTCCATCTAATTCATTGATAAGACCTGAGAAACTGTTAACCAGAAGGTCAAAAAGGTTGCTTGAGTTTGCTGACTCAGATGGGGAATGGATAGTTACTGGTGAGGGTGTCTTAGAAGAGGGATCTGAGGGGCTTGAAAGGGAACCTGAAGTTGCTGAGGTTTTGATTTCTTTGGTGGATATTGGTAGAGGTAAAGAGAGTGGGAAATTAGGTGGTTCAAATGATGTGGAAGATAGTGGTATAGGTGGTTCAAAGAAGGTGACAACATTTGAAGCTGTCAGTGACTCTGTGGTGGGAGAAAAGGAAACTGGTGAGGAGGAAGACAGGGTTCCTAGGAGAAAAAAAACAACAGCTGTTAAGGGGAGGAGGACAGTAGGCTACAAAGGGAGGAACAACCCAGTTGAAGAAGTAAGAAAGGGAGCAGCTGGTGAGGTCTCAAAAAAGAAAGAAAAAGAGAAGGGAGCAGCTAGTGAGGTCTCAAAAAAGAAACAAAAAGAGAAGGAAGCAGCTGGTGAGGTCTCAAAAAACAAAGAAAAAGATAAGGTTGTGGCAGATCTGGTAAGTGAAGATGATGAGGACGACGAAGATGATTTCACTGACTCTGAAGCAGAAGACAGTGATGCTTTGACTGACCCAGACTGGGTTGAGGAAGACATTGTGACTGGTGGACAAAGCGAGGAGCTGTTTGAGGAGTCTTTTGGTGAGGGTAGGGTTGAAGATGATGAACTTCTAGAAAGGGTAGAGAGTTTTTTAGGAGTGAAGAAGGGCCAAGGGTCAAAAACAAAACTTTGGGGGGTGGATGACTTAGAAGTTGGGAGTATTGAAGAAAGGGAAGATGATTCTGATGAGCTAAGAAGTCTTCAAGGTTAAGATGATGATGAGGTTGACACTGGGCCAACTTTCAACACACAGAAGGACTTTGGTGGTAAGATTGTTCTGAAGTTAGCTTTAAAATATGAGAGTAATAAGATTCTTAGAAAGGCACTTATTTATCATTGTGTGGAGAATGGTTACGACTTCTACTACCAACACAATGGTAGTAAAAGAGTGACCGCATTCTGTAGGTATATGTGCAACTGTGTGTGGAATAAGAAAAGGTCAAATTTTGGGCCATGCATTTGTGGTGTTAAAAACCCATGTCCCTTCAAATTGTATGCTGCCAAGCTTAAGGGGGAAGAGACATTCCAAATCAAGTCATTAAACCTCAAACACACTTGTAAGATGACTAGTTACAATAGGAAAGTGAGGTCTAAGTATTTGGCAGAGAAGTACAAAGAATTTTGGAGGTCTAACATGGACTGGAAGCTGAAGTCATTCAAGGAACATGTGATGAGGGATTTAGGGGTTCATGTTACCTACATGACTTGTTGGCTTGCAAGATGTAGAGCCAAACTTATCATTTATGGTAATGGTAAAGACCAATATGCAAGGGTATGGGATTATGCTGCAGCATTGAGGAGGTACAATGAAGGATCTACTGTCATGGTGATGTGTGACAATATAGAGAGGCCACCAGTAATTTTTAAGAGGCTGTACACGTGCCTCCAGCCTTGTAAGGAGGGGTTTCTAAGAGGATGTAGGCCTTTTATAGGTGTGGATGGGTGTCATCTGAAAGGCCCTTACTCTGGAATATGTCTTGCAGCTGTTGCAATGGATGGAAACAACACCATATTCCCTGTGGCATGGGCAATAGTGGAAGTGGAAAATACAGAAATCTGGACTTGGTTTTTAGAACTACTATGCAATGACTTAGACAAGGTTGAGGGTAAAGGTCTGACCTTCATGTCAGACAGGCAGAAGGGACTGGTTGAGGCCCTTAAAACTGTGGCCCCAGAAGCGGAGGTGAGGTACTGTGTCAGGCACATATGGGCCAACTTCAAGAAGAGCTTTAGTGGGCAACTCTATAAAGACAGTTTCTGGAGAGCTGCTACATCCACAACTAAGGTAAATTCAGTCCATTTCAATTAACTTTTGCTTCTGTAATGTACTGTCAACTAACATTTTTTTGTTTTTGTTGTTGTTTGCACTTGTCATTTCAGACTCAGTTTACCAATGAAATGAATGGGATGAAGTGCATCTCAACCGAGGCTTGGTCGTACCTAAATGCAATCCCTCCTAAACATTGGTCTAGGCAAGCATTCAAAACTTCTAGTAAGTGTAATCTACTCCTAAACAACTTGTGTGAGATTTTTAACTCTGTGTTGAAGGATGTAAGAGACAAACCTATTCTGACCACGTTGGAGTGGATAAGAAGGTATGTTATGAACAGAAATTGTGAAAAAAGAGATGCTACAGAGAAGTGGGATGAGGATTATATGCCATATGTTCAAAGATACCTCATTTGGGCAGAGAAAGATGCTAGGTTTTGTAATGTTGGAAGAAGTAGAGTTGATAGGTTTGAGGTTGAGCAAAGAGGACAGACTTGGGTGGTTAAACTGGATGAAAGAACTTGTTGTTGTTATCATTGGGAATTAAGTGGCATACCATGTCCTCATGCAGTGGCTTGTATCCTTTTCCAAAAGCAAATCCCATTTGATTTTGTTGACCTTGCCTACACTAAAGACAGGTACATGCTAGCCTACAATCCTGCCATCTCCCCCATGCCAGGTTCTAATGAATGGGAGGACTCGGGCTTACCTCAACCACTCCCTCCTTCAATGAGGAAGATGACTGGCAAGCCTTCCAAGAAGAAGAGAAGAAGGGAGGCTGATGAAGGTCGTGGCAGTAGAGTGAAGAGGCAGAAAAAACAGAACAAGTGCAGCAGATGTGGACAGTTAGGTCATTACAAGAGAACTTGTAAGAACCCTCAAGCTCCTCCAAACACGGAAAGGTGTCCAGGTGGAAGACCTCCTCTCCAAACAGCCTGGGCAATTCAGAGGAGAGAACAAAGGCAAAACAGAGCTGAAAATGTTGACGCTACGACAAATCAACCTACTACAGCAGCATCACCAACATCTACTCAGCAGGCTCCAACTGCAAGTGCGACACAAACGCAAGCCACTTCCTTCACAGAGTTACTGTCACAAGCAAGCACATCTGCACTGTGGAATTTTTAATGTGTCTGTAATGTCTTTAATACACTACTAGCAATATGTAATGGACCTATTTAATTAAGCATCAGTTTGAGACGTTGTTTTATGTCTGTAATGTACTGAAATGCTACTGCAAGTACTGACAGTTTGTAAGCCTGACTTTGGGAAGTTGTAATATTTGGAGAACAAGTACTTTGGATTGTATTTTGACGAATTGAGCTTGCTTTAAAGCTACTAAGTGAAATTGGCTCTAAATGTGCAAATTTGATGCTTGCAAGTTGCTGAAATTTTCGTCTATAATGACGATGATAAATGTTCAATAAGCTTGACAAGGAGTGTGAAGAAGAAGCAAACGTTACTCAATAATGTTGAGAAACAGAAAGTGATTACTTAAAGAAAGAAATTGTCATTACATTCCGACTAAGATGTCATATGAAGAGTTACAAAACTACCTACTGAAGAACTTTGTATACAAACAACATGAAGACGAATACCATTACATATACGGCTACTGTGGTGCCTCTTAAAATCGGACTATTACACATATCCCTATTCTCTAACTTGCTCAACACCCCGACCTTAGCTTTCTCAATCGCAACAAGCAATTCTTTCCTTTCGTCTTCAAGCCTTTCAATTTTGTGCTCTAAATTTTGTACTTTACAATACAATAACTCCCTTTCCTTGAGAAGATCATTCATAACCTGTGCTTGCCAAGTGGTTTGATTCTCATCGAGCCATTTGAAATAGTTGCATCCATCACGATTGTTGTTTCGATTGGAAAATTTACAGTCTCAAACCTCCTCCCTGGATTTTTTTCCGTCCATGAAGTGCGAACAACAGGAGAAAACCCACAACGACAAACCCTCAATTCGGAATTATATGATGAGCTACGTTCAGATGTAGAATATGACGACCGTCGATAGCTGCGACTTGAGCCCGGATTCATTTTCCTAGCAAGAAGAAAACCCAAAATGTATACAAAATCAAATGTGCCAATCATCAACCAAACACCAATTTCCAGCGTTCTACCTACATATTCAGTCAATTCTAAGCAACAATGGTTCATGAACAACGAGCTAGCTTAATTCACGCAAATGCGTCAGTCAATGTATTCATTCACACATGAATTAGGGAAAACAAATGCAACACTTGGACGAATAATAAAGGGAATTAGGGATAAACCCTACATTTCCCCAAGCCCTAATTTCTAGGTTACCAGAAGTTTTGCAAAGTACAAAATCGTGAATTAGGGTTACATACCTTGTTCGTACACAACAATAAACTGCAGGCACTAATGGCGGCAAAAATTAAGAAGAGGTTGAAACGATAGAGAGAGGATGAAGAAATTGAAGATTGCAAAAATTGAATTGAAAAGTGAAGCAATTGAGAGGATGAATTTTTAAGAGGAGTTGTAAGAGAGATAAAGGTTAGGGAAAGAGTATATAGAGTCAAGGGCAAAATGGTCACATAATTAGGCATAATCTAATTTAAGTCGGAAAATAGTTGACTAACCCATCGGAATTCATTAAAGGTAGCAATCGCAAAGGAAAAGTGCTTTATTAGGTAGTAATTGAAAAAAAAATATTATAAGGTTGTAATTAAAAAAATGGAATTTTATAAGGTTGTAATGTGTAATTTTCGCTTTCTTTTCCCATTTTATTAGTTCTCACAATTCAAAGAAATCTAGTTTCATGTTGATATACACATCCATGGGACTTAAAGCTCTACAAAACATTTTAAATATTTTTAATTTCAACTTTTTTCTATTAATTTTATCTTATATTTTCATAACTTTCTCCTATTAGTTATATCTTAGATTTTTTTTCAGTAAAAGGTTTTAAATAATTTATCGCAAGATTATTTAGTTATAATAAACTGAACATTCATATTTTAAATGAGTAACAATGTACTCCTATAATTTATAAGAACGATTAGAATGTTTATTTTTATTTCGTATTCCGTATTAAAAAATAAACTAACAAAAATTTGTCTTAAGTTTTTGGGTAGTGTTGCAATATGATACTTTGTATGCATTGTATTTGTTTAACTTATGAATTTTTGTAGCGTTGTGCGTAGAAAAAAATTCATAGAATGACTTAGCAAACTACTCCGTAACATTTGTTTGAAAAAAAATGTCTCGAAACCATAATACTCCGTATTAGACTAGTAGTACACTTCGAACGAATTTATCATTTACAAAGTCAATGATACTCTATCTCATTTACTCTCAAACCGATATTCATAGGGTATTAGGGTTAACACTATATGTCTATATCTTATTTATTTCCAATTTTGAAAAAATAAATAAAAAATCTACGACTACATTATACTCAGTTTAAAATTTAGCCCAAGATTGATATAGATCCTGGATCCGCCCCTGGATAAGATGCTTTGACGTTGAATTTGAGAAGCGGGTTCATGTAATTAATGCACCTATTATTTATCTTTTTGTGTTTAAGAAATAAGAAAAGTTGAACTTTTATATGTATGATTTATACATAAAATTTTTGTGGTACTAATTATTTAAAATGACCTTGATGAAGATCAATATTAAAAAAAAAAGACAAACAGATCGAACAGTTACGTAATAGCGTCCTCTTTGAAAAAACATGAAACGGAACGGTTGCATTTCTAAATTGTTCTATTTACTCTAATAGAACGGGCCCATCATTAAACCATTCTATTTATTGTCCTCATAATAGGACGGTTTGACCTTTTTTTGAACCATTCTTGTTTAACAAATAGAACGCTGACCAAGAGGACGGTTCATCTGCTTATTTAGATCGGTTAAGAAGCGTTCTATTTGCCTATAATTGTAGTAGTGTACGTATTAGCAAATCAGTTTTAACGCGATAATACGGATATTAGTCGTTCTCGTGGTATACCTTACCCGGTATTCTGCTTAAGATGTGTCGGCTTGGTATTAATAGAGATGCGTCGAACCATGCATGGCGAGCACCGGGACTAATACGGAACTCGACCATCGCTTTGTTCAGTTTTAGATTGTTTATGTTTTGATTTCCGTGTTAGGTGATTTAGCATGCGATTATAAGTCATAAAAGCAATAAATCATACGAAAATTATAAATGCGAACGTAAGTAAATCACGTAGTGAGGAGTTGCATCCTCGGATTATACGCTAAGCGGGACACGATGCATAGATCGTTGAGAACGGATCTCGGAACTACTCGGGTCTATTTAGGGTATTTTAGTTTATGGTTGAAGTTGGGACGTTACGTGTTTTAGTAGGTGTGACGGACCTAGTGTTCATGTTTGATATTATCGTAGTGCATAATGAAAGTGCAAGAATGTAAAGTTTTGTTTAGATGACAACCTAGTGACGATTCGACTTCAAAGACGGATCCTCCTAGCTTGTCTGGTAATTTCGGCAGAGTTCCGTTATCGTTGGACCCTCCTGCGGCTAATCCGGCAGAGCTCCGTTACTATTTGCTAGTTCTGCGGCTAATCCGGCAGAACTTCGTTTACACTCGGGACGGCTAGTCGAACACAGGCACCTCGGGATCGAGTGGAGTGCTCGAAGGTGAGGAGTAGCGTCGATTTTGATTTTATCGGAACTACGATCGAGTGAATCGTTTGCCTCGGGTGCCGGAGTGCGAGCCCTTAGCGAGAAACTCTTAATGAGTGAAGAGTGAAGAGGGAAGAGAGAATGAGATGTGTCGAATGAAGAGGGTGGAGGGGAGGGGGGTATTTATAGGTGTTTTCGGCCCTCGCACCCGGATGGACGCCTGAGTCCAGGCGCACCAGAACTCAGGCGCCTGGGATTAGGCGTGTGAAGACCTAGGCGCGCAAGGTGACGCGCTCGGAGTTTTGAAGATACGATTTTGATACTTTCCAAAACCGAGAAGTGCGTGTATTATACCATGCTTGGGGTTTAAGTCTTCTCCGGCTTGACCTAGCGTCGTTGCGCCTAACGGGTCTCGGGTGTGCGTCCCAAGGTTTGCATGGCGCGGTGCTGACTCGGTTCGTGTTTTGGGACTGACTCGGGGTTCCGGTGTCAGAATTGACTCTAATTAGTGTCTATGCGATCGTAATGACACAACTAAGGCTGCCATGATGTTAATTTAATTTTTCTGAGTAGCTATTTGATCCCTTCTATAGAAAAACTATCTAAAACATCTCGAACCCGCGTCGCGTTGCAGTCCGATCATCATCGGGTGTTTGTTGGGCACTCCTATAGCCACTAGGTCCAAATCTGGGTGTCTACAAGAGTGAAATGACTTGGGCGGCTTGGGTAGTAATACAAGAGCAGGTCACATACAAACCGAGTAGCAACAGCAGCGAATAACACACCCACAACAGTAGCATAACAGACGGACAACAGCAAAATCAACATTAACAACAACTAGAGTCACTATTACAAAACATCAAATAGACAACTCCTAATAAACGTAAGATATTATTAGCAATTATAATATTTATAATTATAAACGTCAGATTTGTTTGAGAAACAGATGTCTTTATAGGATAATAGACAACTGAGTTTTATAAAAACAGTTGTCTATATATTATACAACTGTTTTTATTTACCTCAGTTGTCTAATCTAATTTTCAGGACCACTAAAATTTGGTTGTTACCCGACCCATATCACTTTTCTCAAGTATCTTTTTTTTAAAGTATCTAAACTAAAGGTGGCAGTTCGGGCCGGGCCGCCGCCGCCAGCCCGGTCCGCCACAAATTTTGGCACAATCCGCTCGGCGCGAGTGCGAAATCGGGCTTGGCACGGGCACGGCCCGTCTTGCCTCGGGTCGGGCCGTGGCGAAGAAGTGGGCGAAAAGCCCCTGCCAGGCACAGACACGACCGGGTCCGGCCCGCTGACAGGCACGCGGGCTGGCACGACCAGGCACGACCGACCCGAGCACGGCGGGCCCGAGATACGGCCCGAGCCGGCCCGGACCGGCCAGGTACGGACGTTTATGGTCGTTGCATGCTATATTAATTTTAATATTTTAATATAATAAGTAAGTTTAATATAATAAGTATTAAATATTTTATGTTAATCATTTTCAACTTTTATAGTTGTTAATTGTTATATAACTTCTTAATATATTTAAATATTAACTTGTAATTATATTTAAATTTTATACTATTAATTACTCGTATAACACTATAACTTGTAAATCCTAAATTAATCTAAACCCTAAATTTACTACGCCATTTCCCACTCAAACCCCACTATCACAACGCCATTTCCCGACGCCGTTTCGCCTCGTCCTTGTTCAATCAAAAAAATTGAAATCGAAAAAATTGAAATCAACCTATTTCTCCTAATACATCATCTTTATTTCCTCCTCGCTTATCATCTTCTTCCTCCTCCTCCTCCACATCTTCCTCGAAAAAATTGAAAAGTTTCGTGGTGTTGGAAAGTCGAAACTCTGAAGATTTTTGTCCTACTTGTGGTTTATTTCATAGGCTCATCAGTTTAAACTCTTTGCCTTTTAGGGAGTGAAGGTAATAGTATTTGTTTTGGATTGATTTTTGTTGTTTTCATGCCTGATTGATTGACCAATTTCTATTTCAAAATTCAGTGCGAACTAGTGGGAAATCGTGCCAGCAAACTGCGAATCTGGTAACACTGTTAATTTGTTCCCTTCTCATTGAATTGGGTTTTGGTAATTTTGGAAAAATTACCGGTTTCTAATTAGTGGGATTGTTTCAGATTTTGTTTACGTCAGTGAATTAGGCTTTGTTTAATGGTGATGTTCATTTGTGGTAATTCCATCTATTCATTCACCGTTCGTTCTTCTTCTCTGTTATATATGTTCATTTGTGGTAATTCTCTGTTGATGTTCTCTCTATTCATTCGCTCTGGTATTCCCTTCCTTCTTCTTCTCCTTCTTCTTATTTTGATTGGCTTTGAAACACCCCCCATTGATTGAAGATGTCCTATTTATGAACTTTGCTTAAAGGGATTTGAATTACTACTCATATCAACAAAGTGCACTTTCTTTTCTGGTTTGCTCATGATAAGAACTTCACGATTAAGCGTGCTTGAGTGGGAGCAATCTTAGGATGGGTGACCTCCTGGGAAGGTTTCCAGGATGTGCATGAGTGAGGAAAAATGTGCTGGAAAGGACTCGTGTTGGTCTGTGAGACCAGTGCAGAGCCTGGCGAGCTACCGCGACTAACATTTCCGGTCCTAGGATTGAGCCAGGGTGTTCCAAATGGTTTCAGAGCAACCTTGTGACCGTGCATTTGGCACCTAGCGGGGGTGGATTCTGGGTCAGCGGTTATGCTGCCAGGCGCAACGAGGACGTTGCGTTCTTCAAGTGGGAGTGATTGAAACACTCCACATTGATTGAAGATGTCCTATTTATGAGCTTTGCTTAAAGAGATTTGAAGTACTACTCATATCAACAAAGTGCACCTTCTTTTTTGGTTTGCCCATGATAAGAACTTCACGGTTAAGCGTGCTTGAGTGGGAGCAATCTTAGGACGGGTGACCTCCTGGGAAGGTTTCCAGAATGCGCATGAGTGAAGAGAAAATGTGCTGGGAAGGACTCATGTTGGTTTGTGAGACCAGTACAGAGCCTGGCGAGCTAGCGCGACTAACATTTCCGGTCCTAGGATTGGCCGGGGTGTTACAGGCTTCTTCTCCGCCGTTTGTTGTTCTCTGGTATTCTCTACTTTGTATGAAGGTGATATTCGATTAGCTTGTTTTATGTATCCAAGTTGGGTGGTAATTGACTCGTTTTGATGATAGGAGGGATCAAAACCGAGGGACTTGAAGAAGGATGGTATGACGGTGGGAGCATTGTCTTTGTAGTATTGCTCGTCATAGGTGTTACAGGTAAGTAAGACGGTAAGACTGTCTACGTAAACTAATTTGCTCTTTGCAGTATTGTTCTGTTCAATTGTTAACCTAAATTTAACTTTGTGATTAGCTGTCAGTGACTATCGACAATCCCTGCAGTTCCAAAACCAGAACAAAGAGAAACGAAATATACAACTCGAGGTTTATCACACTCAACCAATTTCATCATAACTTTGTGTAGACACCCACATTTTGCCTGCTAGTGTCTATACCAGTTCCCGACAAAACACCCGATGATGATCGGACGTAAACGTGACTTAATACGCTCGAATACGGACTCAGAATCAATAGTATCCGGCGTGGGCATTTAGCGAAGTGCAAATCTCTCAAAACCGACCTCAAATCCAGGCCCAGTGGGTCGTTTCCAATAAAATGAGACTAATTTGGGCCAAAACCGACACCGAAAATAAAACCGTCTTTTGGCGAGCGGGTCAAAACCCGGTCAAAGACGAATCCGACACAAAAAACAGCCAAGTGCGCTTCTAGAAGCTAGTCTCAACTACCAAATCACATTCAAAATTGTCAATAAATCTTTCCTAAAAACACTCCCTCCGTTTTTAGCCACTCGATCGAGTGGATCACACCCACTCGGTCGAGTAAAGCAGTGAACCGGCCGAACCGGACTCGAACCGGGCACCCGATCGAGTGCACACGCTCCACTCGATCGAGTGACCCTAAACCGGGGTCCACCTTATAAATACCCCATCACATCAATTCATTTCACATCTTTTTTTTTCACCCATTCAACCCTAATCATTCCATTTGCAACTTTACACAATACTTACACAACCTTCATCACCCTTGAGTCCCAGGCACTCATACACATACACAGACATACATTTAAATTCCCGAGATCAAAACTCGTCAAAGACATACATCATAACTCTACTTACATATCTCGACACTTCCGTGCTCACGCCGCCACTACGAGTCCGTTTCCGAGATAGTTTAAGCATGTAGGTTGAGGGTGTCATTAAATCCCATCATCTCTTTCTCCTTACTCTTTTCTTTTCGATTATATATATATTATATTATTATTATTATTTTTTTATTATTATTTTTTTTTGCAGAAAACTTCTCTTTTCATTTCATTGATGAAAGAAATTACATTTAGTGCAAAAGTTATATCACACTATGTACAAGCTTAAGCAAGACCACCAATTCTATCTATAATCCTTTTAAACTTAGGATTAGTACGATAATTCAAAAGTCTAGCTATAACCAAGAATTTAGTATGCTCAATGATATGTTCAACCTCAGATTTGATGCCCGTAAAGACCCTTTTATTACGTTCCTTCCAGATTCTATAAATTGTTGCAAAAAAGCTAACTAAGAGCCACATAAACTTCCAATGCTTCTGTTTCCTTCTCAAAGTCGTCCATTTAAGAGCTGATTTGATGCTAGTTCCAACTCTGTCCATATTCATCCAATGCAGAACAGCATCCCACACTGCTATTGAGAAATAACACTCAAAAAACAAGTGGGAGTGATTTTCTATAGCTGCTTCACAAAGGGCACATCTACTAGCTAGCTGAAAACCTCTTTTTACAAACTGATCTGTATTATTATTATTATTATTATATATATTTTTTTTTTTTTGAAAAAGGATATCATTTCATTAGATGTTAATGAAATTACAAGATTTGCAAAAGAACTAGCACACTATTGTTTTAGCTAGCCAAAACCGCAATTCTATCTAAAGCCTTTTTATGTTTAGGACTTGATTTGTACAAGAGATATCGGACTAAAATTATAAACTTCAAATGACTAACAAGGTTGTCAACTGTACTAGAAGTCAGCCCAAAAATCCTTGCATTTCGTTCCTTCCAGATCAAATAAACCATAGCTGCCACGCTTGCTTTGTACCAATCTGCCTTCCAGTGATGTTTCTTACGCGACAGGGCTATCCATCTCAACCCAGCAAGGAGACCATCAGTTGCCAATGGTATATCCAACCAGATCAAGACTAGATGCCAGACTGATTTAGAAAAGCTACATTTGAAAAAGAGATGACTTGCAGTTTCCTCTGCCTGTTAACATAAGGCGCATCTGTTGGCTAATTGAATCCCTTTGGTTTGAATATTATCCACTGTCGGTAGCTTATTCTGTGCTGCCAAAGATATAATGATGCGGTGCCTTGGAACAATAATTGATGAAACCAGAGCTTTGCTCCAAAACTGAGGGGAATGATCCTTTAAGAAGAAATCATAAGCTTTTGCAACATTAAAATTTCTATTATGAACACAGCTGAGAAGTATTTTTTGAGCATCCTGAAGAGACCCAGATCTGTTAATCCGTTCATCACGAACTAATAGAACATTCTTTATCCCTGAAGGAAAGAACTCTTTTGAACAAACTGTCCAAATGGACGAGCTATCCAGAATGTAACAATGGCACCATTTGCTCCAAATACTATCAGGATCTTTAGATAAGGACCAAATCCATTTAGTTAGGAGAGCTTTGTTCCATGCTTCCAAAATCTTGATATTAAAGCCCCCTGCTGACCAAGGTTTACAAATATCATCCCACTTCTTAAGAGTTAATCTCCTAGCACCTGGTTGAATACCCCAGAAGAAATCCTTGCATAGCTTCTTAAGAGTCTTGACGACAGTCTTGGGAAGAAGAATGCTCGAGCACCAGAAATTTTGCAGGCCAAAAACAACTGAGTTTATCAATTGAGCTTTACCCGCATAAGAAAGGAATTTTGTTGACCAATGCTGAATAGACTGTTGGACTCGTATAATCAGAGAATCAAACATGGATACTTTGATAGTTGCATCATTAAGTGGAACTCCAAGGTACCTAAAAGGGAAGGAACATGAAGTGAATCCCGTACAATTGAGAATCTCTTGCTGAATCAGGGAGCTAGTACCTCCATAGTAGATACAGGTTTTCTCAAGATTGGCTCTCAATCCAGACATAGAACCAAAAGAATCCAGAACACTCTTAACTGCCTTCACTGAAGGAACATCACCTCTTGTGAAAATCATGAGGTCATCAGCAAAAATAAGATGAGTAAGATTAAGCCTACAACATTTAGGATGAAAGGAGACCCGATCCAAGGTCCCTATTCTCCTCATCAATCTAGAGAACACTTCCATACTTAATACAAACAGATAAGGGGATAAAGGGTCCCCTTGTCAGATTCCACTTTTACCTTGAGAAAACCCATGAACTCCCCCATTCAGCTTGAAGGAGTACCAGGGATTAGAGATACATCCCATGACCCAAGAGATAAAGATGGATGGGAAATCAAGTTTAGTAAGCATACCTTCGATGAACCTCCATTGTAAGTGATGGGGGTCGGTTACCTGTCATGGGCCGCCTGCCAAACAGGCCCCGAGGCGGCCAAGTCCCAAAAGGGGGAAAAGGTCTGTCAAGAAGCTTTTTCCCATCTATCACTGGGATCTCCAAAGGTGGCCCCAATTTCTCGGGCCATCCGCCAAACGAGGTAAACCAAGTCTGCCGCCTGCTTCCAGGGCGTTCCCGCCTGAATGAAGCCGAAGGAAAACCGAGGACCCATCCGTCTTTTTATCTAAGGTAAGGGGAAATGGGTGGACAAGGTAAGTCCACGTGTCGCGCCAACATCCACCCATTTCCCTCCTCTTCTTTCTCTTTTCCTCTCTCTTGTGGGAAGGTATAAATACCTACCCATTTCCCACATGAAGGGGGTTGGATTTTCTCTCTCTAGACTCTTACTCTTAAAACGCCACCTAGTTCCTCACGAGCTAGGTTCGTAAAGGCACTTCACGGACTGACTTAGGCATCGGAGAGGGTTTCCTCGGACAACCTCCGAGGCCCTGTGCGTTTATTTGTGCAGGGAGCAGGCCATTTTCCGCCGGGAAAGTCCGACTCTAAGAGTGAGAGAAAAGGGAGATCAAGAGAATCAAGCAATTAATCATCCATCCTCAATTCAATTACACTACCCGGATTCTAGGCCGGGTAAATTGTTTCCGTAACCGGAACAATTTGGCGCCGTCTGTGGGGAACTTACGGTTGTGCTCACGAGTTACCCACTAAAATCAACCACTCATAACCACAAAATTAAACACAATCATGCCAGAAATCGTTGATGACAGTGCAGGAGCGGGTCCGACGGTCCCTCCGGTGACCCCCCTGTACGGAATGCCGCTGTTGGAGAGGGTCCCTCCTGCCACAATCCTTGGGGTTGAGGGAACCAATCCCTTCGGTGGACCTAACACTGCTGTGACACCCGAGCTGGGGGCACGCCCTGGACGCGCTCTTAATCTGACCCCAGCTCAGATGGCACAGGCAGCCGCGTTCTTCTCTGCGATGCTAGATCAGGAGTTCACACCTGAGGATCTGGTGGGCAGGGTCGCATCGGCTCCTAGGCAACCGTCCCCAGGCAGCAGGGACGAGGCCGGGGGCACGAGGCGGACCGCCGCCAGAAACGCTCAGAGAAAGGCGAGAAGAACAGCCCAAGTGTATACGCATGTGCGGAGGCGCATTACCACTGACAAACCAGGATCACCTGCCCAGCAGGCGGTCTCTATTCACACGACAGAATCGGCGTCTGGAGGGCAGGGAGGCTTATCTCAAGGATTACAGGAGCGCATGAGGCCCAGGGAGCCTGTGTCAAAACGCCTAGGAGAGAGGCCAGGCGGAGTTTTCTCCAGGCTAACACCTGCGGCCAAGGAACAGTCAGCCCCCGGCTTATCACAAAGCTTGCAATCCAGACTCAACCGAGGACAACCGCTCGAATCCAGGTACCATCAGGGTGAAAACCTCTGCCACTCCCAGAGGAAGAGGCCCAGGCAGACCTCCTCGGGAACAGAGGACGAGGCAGCTAGCAGACCGCCACCGAGGCACCGCTCCCCCAGTACGAGGAAACCAACCCATAGACAATGGGAATCTCATGGTAACCAGTCTGGGGAAAGCAGGTCACGACTGGTAGGCAGGCCTACGAAAACCCCGTTGCACCCTGAGGTACAAGAATACCCCATTCCAAAAATCAAAATGCCCACCATCAAATTTGACGGGACGACGGACCCTGAGGACCACCTGGCAGCCTTTGAGAGCCACATGGGCATGTATGATGTAGATGATGCCATCTGGTGCAAAGTTTTCCCTACCACCCTGGTGGGACTTGCGCAGGGGTGGTTCAGAGATCTCCGCCAGGGGTCAATCAGATTCTTCATAGAGTTGGCTGAAATTTTCCTTGAACAGTATGCCGGAAATAAGAGAAGACGACTTACTCGTTTCGATCTCATGACCCTGAAACAAAAGAAGGGTGAGAGTGTGAGAGAATACATGAGAAGATTCGATCTATCCTACCAGCAGGTTAGGGAGATCGACGATTCCACCGCCGCCTACGCCCTGACAATCTCCCTACTTCCAGGGGAAATGAAAAACCAGATGATCAGGGCCCAGCCCGAAACCTTGGCCATGGCCAGGAAGATTGCTGAGGGGTTCATTCTGCAGGAGGAGTTCCACGGCCTGACGGACACCCCTGCAGGCCAAACAAAGCCTCAAGGGGGACCGCAGGGTGGAAGGGGCAGAGGTGAACCAGGAAAGCAGAAAGAAGAAGGAGACACTCCCAAGAAAGAACGCCCAGTCTACCAACCCAGATTCGATAGTTACACCGCTCTGAACAAATCCAGGGCGGAAATCTTCGAACTAGAAAAAGAAACTGCCAAATGGAACCGTCCAAGCAAACCTCGCAGCCCAAAAGGCGACCCAAAGAAATTCTGCACTTTCCACGACTGCATTGGCCACACCACTGAAGAGTGCCGTCACCTGAAAGATGAAATTGAGAAATTAATCAGGAACGGATGGTTGGCCAACTACGCAGCTAAAACCAAGTCTCAGAAAGAAGTGTCTGAGAAACCCGAAGGGTCGGTGCAGAACCGGATGGTAATCCACGTGATTTCAGGGGGCACTGAGGGCCAGCTCAGTCGAAGAAGTCAAAAAAGGCAAATGCGCGAGCTGAGAAACCAGATCTGCTACGCTGAGAAAGAAGGGAGCCCAAAGGGAGTGACACTAAGTATCACCCCTGATGATGCAGGACGGGTGGTATATCCGCACAGTGATCCTCTGGTGCTGTCCCTAGAAATCAGCAACCACATTGTGCGAAGATGTATGGTAGACACAGGCGCATATACAAATCTTTTATACAAGGATGCTTTCGAAAAAATGGGCCTGGAAAAAAGGCATCTACGGCCTGCTCCCGGATCCCTGTACGGATTCAGTGGGGCCGGCGTACTGCCCATGGGCGTCATCGACTTGCCTGTAACCTTCGGGGAAGGTTCCGCAGCCCGGAATGTCAGGGCAACCTTTGTTGTTGTGGACGCAAGGTCTGCCTATAATGCCCTGATTGGCAGGGCCACGCTGGATGAAATCGAGGCCGCAATCTCCATCAGAGCTCTCACCATTGCGTATGTCACGGACTTCGGGCTGGAAGGAAAGATACGTGGGGACCAGGAGTCAGCCAGACAATGCTACTCCGTGGCCCTACAAGAGCACGAAAGGGACAGAAAAGGAAAAAGAAAAGCTGACAGTTCCCCCTGCAGGGAAGGCGAAGTCCCAGTCGAGCACCCGACGCCCGACCGCCTGGAACCAGGAGGCGAAAGCATGCTGGTAGACTTAGAACCAGGAAGACAGGTCCTGGTAGGAACAGGTTTGGAGGAATCCTACCAGGCCGAACTGGTCAAACTTCTGAGAAAAAACAAAGACGTGTTTGCCTATTCTGCAGACGAGATGCCCGGCGTTGATCCCTCATGCATCGTTCACAAGCTGAACGTAAGCATGGATGCTCGCCCTGTAAAGCAAAAGAAACGAAACATGTCTGCAGAAAAAGACGCAGCAATCAAGGAAGAAATCGACAAACTCTTGAAAGCAGACTTCATTGAAGTCTGCGACTACCCAGAATGGCTGGCAAATGTTGTCATGGTCAAAAAGTCGTCTGGAGCATGGAGAATGTGCGTCGACTTTACGAACCTGAACAAAGCCTGCCCGAAAGACTGCTATCCGCTCCCTCGGATCGATCAATTGGTAGACGCCACCAGTGGCTACACCATGCTAAGCTTCTTAGACGCCTTTTCAGGCTACCACCAAGTGTACTTGTGGCAGCCAGACAGGGTGAAGTGTGCGTTCATCACTAGTTCGGGCACTTGCATGTATAAGATGATGCCCTTCGGGCTCAAAAATGCGGGAGCTACGTACCAGCGTCTGGTTGACAAAGTGTTTGAAAAACAAAAAGGCAGAAACATTGAGGCTTACGTTGATGATGCCATCGTAAAAAGCAGGGAAGACAGGGAGCACCTGACAGACTTGCAGGAAACCTTCAATTCCCTGCGCGCTTACAAAATGAAACTAAATCCGAAAAAATGCACGTTTGGAGTACGCTCCGGAAAATTCCTAGGGTTCTTGGTCAGTTCTCGGGGTATAGATGCCAACCCTGAAAAAATTCAGGCAGTCCTAAACCTCCCAGAGCCCAAGACCATCAGGGACATCCAGCGCCTGACGGGACGAATGGCCGCCTTGGCACGATTCATAGCCCGATCAGCAGACAGAGCCACTCCTTTTTTCAAAATTCTGAAAGGAAACAAACAGTTCAAATGGGAAAGCGAGCAGAAAGAGGCCTTCGAGCAACTGAAGGACCATCTTAAGAGGCTCCCTACCCTGGCAAGACCAGTAGCAGGAGAGAAACTCTTCCTCTACATTGCGGTAACTAATATAACTGTCAGCGCGGTCATCCTACGGGAAGAGGCAGGCACCCAGCAACCTATATACTTTGTGAGTCATGCGCTGGGGGCAGCTGAGAAGAATTATCCGATGGTTGAAAAAGCCGCCTACGCGGTCATAATTGCAGCCAGGAAGCTCAGACCTTATTTTGACGCGCATCCAGTCATAGTCCTCACCGACCAACCCCTGGAAAAGGTGTTGGAAAAATTCGAAAAATCGGGAAGACTGTTGAAATGGGCAATTGAGCTGAATGGGCTAGGTATCTCTTACCAGCCGAGAACAGCCATCAAAGCCCAAGCTCTGGCAGACTTTTTGGCTGAGTGCTCCCATTCAGGGGAAGAGGAAGCCCCCGCCCAGGAGTGGGTCGTATACACTGATGGGTCATCAACGGCCAACGGTGCAGGCGCAGGCGTCGTATTAACCAGCCCAGAAGGGACCGACTTTGAGCATGCTCTCAGATTCGTTTTCCCAGCATCAAACAATGAAGCAGAGTATGAAGCAGTACTCGCAGGCGTCAGGCTGGCCAAAGCCGCAGGGGCGGAACGAATTGTTTTAGCAACAGACTCCCAGCTCATCGCCAACCAAATCAATGGAGAATACGAAGCAAGAGACCAGGCAATGGCCACATACCTAGAGATGGTAAAGGGAGAATTGTCCGGCCTGAAATCATGTGAGGTCAAACAAATTCCCCGATCCCAGAACAACAGAGCAGATGCCCTGTCAAAACTGGCAAGCTCCAGTCTGCAGGACATCCGAAGATCAGTATGGGTCGACGTTTTACACGAGAAGTCAACTGATCCCTGTCAAACGATTAATGCCGTGGAAGAGGAGCTGGAAAGCTGGATGACCCCTTTCATCCAGTACAAGAGGCATGGTATCTTACCGTCAGACACGTTACAAAAAAGGAAGGTACAGGCTAAAGCGGCCTGGTTCATATTCATTAATGGAGAACTCTACAAAAAATCTTTTACTTATCCCCTGCTTAAATGCCTACGTGCGGATCAGGCTGCTGAGGTATTGGATGATATCCACTCAGGGATTTGTGGGCATCACATTGGCGGGAGGTCGCTGGCCCACAAGGCCCTCAGGGCAGGCTACTACTGGCCTACCATGCTGGCAGATGCCAAGAGCCTGACCCAGAAATGCAGAAAATGTCAACTTTTTGCCCCATCGATCCATGCCCCAGCTCAGGAGCTCAGGCCAATCCTATCTCCCATCCCTTTTGCTCAATGGGGGATGGACATCCTAGGACCCTTCACGGTGGCCACGGGGGGCAGAAAATTCTTAATTGTCGCCATAGACTACTTCACCAAATGGGTGGAGGCTGAAGCTGTGCCTAACATCACTGAGCCGGCAGTCAGGAAGGTGATCTGGCGAAATGTCATCACCCGGTTCGGTGTACCAAAAATGCTGGTATTTGACCACGGAAGGCAGTTCGATAATGACCCACTAAGAAACTGGCTGGAAAGCCACAACATCTTGGTCGCCTACTCAGCCGTCTGCCATCCTCAAACCAATGGACAGGCGGAAGCAGCCAACAAACAAATTCTGAACGGCCTGAAGAAAATGGTGGATGACTGCAAAGGCAGGTGGGCTGATGAACTCCCCAGTATACTCTGGTCCATCCGAACTACCAGAAAGGAGTCAACAGGCCAGACCCCATTTGGCCTAGTATATGGAGCAGAGGCTTTAATGCCAATTGAGACAAGGATTCCCTCTCTACGTTCCCTGCAGTACAACCAGGCTGAGAATGAAGCCGCAATGGTTGAGGCCCTGGACCTGGTAAATGAGCTAAGAGAGGAAGCCAGTACCAATATCGCTGCCTACCAGCAGCGAATGAGGAAAGCTTTCAATAGCAAAGTCCGACAGAGGAGCTTCCAGGTGGGCGAATTAGTTCTGAGAAAAACACAGGCGATTGGAAAGTCAAGAGAGCATGGGAAGCTAAGTGCCAATTGGGAAGGCCCATACCAAATAACTCAGGTTCTGAGTCCAGGCACGTACAGGATAGCCAATCTGGAGGGACAAGAGTTAGGCGCTCATTGGAATGCAGATACACTAAAGAAATATTACGTCTAAGCAAAAGTGTAGGCAATTTTTACTTTTACTAGAGTAAAAAGGCGGAGGACGATCAGAAATGTCGACGGCTCCGACCACCCCTATGTCAAGAAGAAAATTTTAAGAGGAATGAGAAAATGCAGATTTATACTCGTTGCCTGTTCACACTCGCGTCTTTCACACACAAACGAGCAGGGGGCAATAGGGGGAGGCCCCCCTGTTGCCAAAATTGGGAAAAGTGAACCCCCCAACGCAAACCAGAGAAAGCTACCCTGCCTACCTCTGGGCAGGCAGGGGGCAGGCCCCCTGGACTTTGAACGAAAAGCCAGGAGCAGGCCATACCAACAAGGACTGGAGGCAGGCCCCCCAGCCTTGTATAAAAAACGCAAAAAGCTACCCTGCCCACCTCTGGGTAGGCAGGGGGCCGGCCCCCTGGACTTTGAACGAAAAGCCAGGAGCAGGCCATACCAACAAGGACTGGGGGCAGGCCCCTCAGCCTTGTATAAAAAACGCAAAAAAGCTACCCTGCCTACCTCTGGGTAGGCAGGGGGCAGGCCCCCTGGACTTTGAACGAAAAGCCAGGAGCAGGCCATACCAACAAGGACTGGGGGCAGGCCCCTCAGCCTTGTATAAAAAACGCAAAAAAGCTACCCTGCCTACCTCTGGGTAGGCAGGGGGCAGGCCCCCTGGATTTTGAACGAAAAGCCAGGAGCAGGCCATACCAACAAAGACTGGGGGCAGGCCCCCCAGCCTTGTAGAAAAAAACGCTGAGGAATCTCCCTTCCTACCCCTAGGCAGGCAGGGGGCAGGCTCCCTGGATTTTAAACAAAAATCAGGGACGGACCAAGCAAACAAAAACCCTCCTACCTACAGGCGGGTGGGTTGCAAATCAAACTCATGAAGAATCAAAATACACAAGCAAGCAAACAGAAAATTCACATATAAAAGAAAAAGTAGCGTCGAGGAAATACAAGACAAGTTTTCAAGTTTTCAAGACAAATAGTTACAACCAGGGGTACGGCAGCCGGCCACCAAAGGGCTCGGCGCGCAAAAAGGCAAGGAAGTTAAAGCGTTAGCACAGGCGCAGCAGGAGACGAGCAAGAGCCCTCTGAGGAAGACTGCCCTCCATGTTAAGCAGGGGGAGCGTCTGGACCGGAAGCGTCTCCCTCAGACAGCCTACGCATTTGAGCTTCATCCTTGGCTGTGTAAAGGGCACGGAAAGCATCTTCGTCAAAACCCGGGAACATCTCCCTGACAGCTTCCATCACAACCTTCAGGCAGGAGTTAGCACCATTAACGAATCCCGCCGACACCGCCACTTCCACCTCCTGGAGAATCTCACCCCTCTCTTTCTCCCAGTCTTCGGTCTTCGTCGCCAGATCCTCGGTCTTCGCCGCCAGATCGCCAAGGGCCGTCTGCAGATCAGAGTTTGCCTTAGAAAGGCGCTCACCAAGGTCAACAACGCTCTTCTTAGCATGATCCAGTTCAGCCAGAGCTTTTCTGGCCCGCTCCAATTCAGCAAAGGCCTGCTGTGCTCTCTTGGACTCCTCCCCCAGGCGAGACACCTCCCGTGTAGCTTTCTCGCTCTCAGACTTCCAGTGGATAGCCCGACCCCTGGCCTCTTCTAGCTCAATCTCCTTTTTCGCCAGCTGATCCTTCAGGCTGGCAATGAGAGCAACGTCCCTCTCCACTGCAGAAAGGCGGTCTGGGTTGGCTAGTTCCTCGTCACTCAGGCGACCAAGGGCAGCCAGCTCCGCGGAAGCCTGCATAATTCGGGAGGTGCGCTTAATATACTGGGTCACTTGACTGGCAGCGGACTTGACGGTCTTGAGAAGATGGTCAGTTAAAACCGCCCCTGAGTCGGAGAGTAGGGCAGAAATATCCTGGCTGTCACCCGCATTGTAGTGGAACTCAACGTTCTCCTCAGATAAAAGGGTGGCGGGAATCTCCGGAGCAAAACGCTTGGGTTCAGGCGTGGCAGTCTCCAAATCCACCACCTGGTCAACGTTAGGGGCCTCCCGACTCCTCTTTCTGATCAATGCCCGGGGGGTACTCTCCCCAGTCTCCTCGGAACCTGCGGCCCGCGGCTGCGAGGGAATCTGAATCCCTGCTGAAAGGCCCTCTTGCCTGCCAATGGGCGAAGGAGTAGCCTCAAAAGCAATCGCCCTCGCAGCTGGCGAGGGGGTAGCCTCAGAAACCGCCGTCTTGGCGGGCGTAACTCGAGGAGGAGGGGGAAGCCTTGGCCTACTGAATGACAGGCCCTTCAAATGCTTCATCAGATTTTTCTCGCCTCTCCTAAAACCAGGGGGAAGAGAAGGGCGACTCTGGATGACAGTAAGGTTCTCGTCCAGGCCCAGGCGTCTCACCTCTCCTTTCCTCCAGATGAAAGTGGCAAGAGCTGCAAAGCAAACAAACAGGTCGTTAAGACATTTAAAAAAAATACACAAGAGTTAGAAGGAATCACCAGCACTCCTGAACTACCTTTATCCAGACCAGGATTCATGCCCAGCCGGGTCAAATAATTGTCAGTCGCTAAAAGCTCCGCATGAGGGAGCCATAAGGTGGGGCCATACACCCCGTACTTGTTGGTATGGCCTGCAAAGTAGGCCGTCAACTCTTTCTCCTTCTCACTTAGCTTAACCTCCAGAGCCTTCCCGCCCACGCCAGGGTGGTACTCCTCAGGGGTCTCCATCCTAGTGTGGACGTGATTCCTGAAGTGACGAGGAATCCTCCACCCATGGGTGCTGTGTACGTAAATGAAGTTGTTCTTCCAATCCCTCAAGCTGTCCATACCAGGCCACACCAAACAATGTCCCTTCTGCCTCAAAAGGGACCAGTAACCAGGGGAGCCCGTACTCCCAGATGAAACCATCTGCAAACCCACCATGAACCGCAGGGCGTCGATGGAAGGCTCCATGCGGTGGAAAAGGCAGGTCCAGACGTATGAAATCAACGCCCTGACAGCTGTGGCTGTCAGCTGGGCGACGGCGACGTTCATGCGCCTGAAGATCTCCTCTAAGACAGAATGGAGGGGAAAGCGAAGGCCAAACTCTAAACATTTATGAAAGACCGCTATACACCCATCCGGGGGGTTGCATACGGTATCCTTTTCGCCGGGGACAACAACTGTGTACCCCTCCCCAAAGTTATACAGCCGCTCAATCACGACGGCGGCGTTCTTAGCAAGGATTACTTCCCGATTTTTCGGGTCAGGAAACGTGCTCAGAGGGATGCGGTACTTAGCCTTGTCCAGATAATAAACCCTCCCCTTCTCCCGACGAACGAGGGGGCCAGAAGTTCGGGAAGGGTCAACCTCCAACGCCTCGTCGTCCGAATCGATAGCGTCGAACGAGGGAGGTTCAGGAGAATTACCGCCCCCACTATTAGCCGAGTGTTCCTCCTCAAAATCAACCTCCCTAGAGGAGGAGGCAAAGTCCACCCCTTCCCCCCTCCTTGATGGGTCGGTAAAGGGCAAAATCCTTTCACGGGTTCCCGACATGATTACTCTAAAAAAGGAAAAGATGCAGAAAAAAGAAAACCGAAGAAAGAAAAAGAGCGGAGGATGGAAATCTGACCTAAGGATCGCCCGACAGCACGCCACAAGCCCAAAGAGGGAGTTTCAGGGAAATGGGAGTGCAAGGAAGAAGTGATCCGTCAATACCCAAAAGTTTTTGGCGAAAAGAAGAGAGTGAAGGAATATCGAAAGAAAAGAGAGATTGGAAAAGAGGAAGGTGATGGACAATGAATCACTTTTATAGAGGAAGGCATGCCAAGAGTCACTCAGCCCTCTGGAATTCGCCCAAGGGCAGCTGTCCACGTGTCACCTCTGGGGAGGCCTGCCCTAGGCAGCTTCCCAAGAAAAACCTTGGGAGGACCAAAAGGTGTCAGCAGGCTGATCACTCTATGACGTCCCCCTGAAGTGATTTCATTGAAAAAAAAAAAAAAAAAAAAAAAAAAAAAAAAAAACGCAAAATAGTCATTTCATTGAAAACCCCGCAAGGGAAAGATACATCGCAAGACGAGCATAAAAGAAAATTACATAAGGCTTGAAAAAATTCCAGCCTGACAGAAGTTAAAAGGCCCTGCCACGCAGGCCTAGTCGTCCCCCAAATCCGGGGAATAATCTCCAGGACTGCCCGGACTCCCGAGAGTCGAACCCCAGTCCCAACTTGGGGAACCCTGAAAGGGGTCACTTGAAGCACCATCATCATCTCTGTCGCTCAAGCAGCCGAGACCTTCACTGTCGCCAGAATCATGACTGCTGTCTTCCCAATCCCTTCCAAAAGGGACAGCACGGGACTCATCGCAAGTGCGACAGCCTGTCTTCTTTACAGGCGAAGAAGAGCCCGACTCCAAGGAAGAATCGGTGCCAGAGTTGGGGCCGAATTGTTCAGGGTGCAGCCATGGAAAACATTCATGGCACCCCCTATCATAACAGCCCCCCCCTTGGGACCAACGCCTGAGCCTAGGCGCAGCAGGAGGAGGGGACCTCCTAGGGCGTTTGCCCATCCTGATAGAGGCCTTCCGACCCCTCCGGCGAAGGCGAAGCTGAGAGCAGCGACTCCGACGAACAGCTAAATAAGCCGTCCGCGCATATCTGAGCCTCCAAAACCCCCTGAAGATGAAGGAAACATGTTTGACTCCACGGTGAACCACACTTTTCTTGATCCAAGCCATGTTTAAAATGAGGAAAACGGAAAGATTGAAGGTGGAATGAAGCACAAATGATCAAGAAAGCCAAAGGTTTTATACCAAGGAAAATCCCGCATTAATGGTGTCCCAACCATCTCTGCAAGGGAGAGGGCCAATCAGCGGAGCGGCACGCTGCCCAAAAATTCTTTATGCAAAGGGGGGTAATCATAACGAAAGACGTTTGAACTCCCTGAGTGCTCAGAGAAATTAAAGCATGTTCCCTCGGGAACATGCGACGCATTAAATGCAAAGTGTCCAAAGAAGCAACCTCCCGCTGTCCCGGAACAAGACATCGCCTGCCGAGCTGGAACCCCGTTCCTCCTCAGCCGGCGAGGGCCAATTGATGGGGGTCGGTTACCTGTCATGGGCCGCCTGCCAAACAGGCCCCGAGGCGGCCAAGTCCCAAAAGGGGGAAAAGGTCTGTCAAGAAGCTTTTTCCCATCTATCACTGGGATCTCCAAAGGTGGCCCCAATTTCTCGGGCCATCCGCCAAACGAGGTAAACCAAGCCTGCCGCCTGCTTCCAGGGCGTTCCCGCCTGAATGAAGCCGAAGGAAAACCGAGGACCCATCCGTCTTTTTATCTAAGGTAAGGGGAAATGGGTGGACAAGGTAAGTCCACGTGTCGCGCCAACATCCACCCATTTCCCTCCTCTTCTTTCTCTTTTCCTCTCTCTTGTGGGAAGGTATAAATACCTACCCATTTCCCACATGAAGGGGGTTGGATTTTCTCTCTCTAGACTCTTACTCTTAAAACGCCACCTAGTTCCTCACGAGCTAGGTTCGTAAAGGCACTTCACGGACTGACTTAGGCATCGGAGAGGGTTTCCTCGGACAACCTCCGAGGCCCTGTGCGTTTATTTGTGCAGGGAGCAGGCCATTTTCCGCCGGGAAAGTCCGACTCTAAGAGTGAGAGAAAAGGGAGATCAAGGGAATCAAGCAATTAATCATCCATCCTCAATTCAATTACACTACCCGGATTCTAGGCCGGGTAAATTGTTTCCGTAACCGGAACAGTAAGGAATCAAATCCTTTTCTAATGTCGACCTTCACCATACATCTAGGTGTAATGTATTTTCTAGTGTAGCCT